>CM046878.1:450750706-453554187 GCA_025667525.1 Glebionis coronaria | reverse complement strand
TATTGTGCTTAACGCTTGGTGCTATAGGATTCCTTATAAGTTGAGCTTGTGGTAACCTTTCCTTTCCATCCATCTTGGGGGCAAACACAGGTTTAGCAAACGAGGAATTAGATAAAGCAGATGGTTTTCCCAAGATAGAGGATCTATTCTCTTTAGAGGCATTGGGTTGTCTAACAACATTTTTCTTAATGCTAGGTTCCACAATTTTCCCACCCATTTTAGCAATGAGTTTCTGCAACTCAGCTATCGCTCTGTTCCTGTCTTGTAATTGAGCTTTCAACCCTTTAATTTCCAAATTCTGTTCATTCATTTCTCGAAATGTTTAGGAAAGTTTTTCTTGCAATTTATTATCATGTGGAAAAAGACCAACATCTTTTTGCAAAGCAAGTTCAAGTGAATGACAATGTTTTTGAAGGAAATCAATTTTGTGTTGAAGTAACTCAAAAGCCTTTTTGTCAACATTTTCTTTTCGTTTCGAAAGCTCAATTTCAAGACGTTCACATTCTTTGATCTTATCAAGATATTGGCATGCAACTTCAGAATATTCATCAATGTCAGCACAAGATGTAAAATAAGCACACATAACATCTTTAGAAACGCATTCTTGCAAGAGTAAATCATATTCATCTGAGAAATCAGACTTCTCCATTTGAAGATCATCAATGTGTTTCTCAATAGATTCAACATATTTTAAATCATCAAACATTTCAGTCCGAATGAACTCCTCAAGTTGAAGAACAGTTTCTTTAATCAACGCTGTGTTTGGAATTAAGAGTTCTTTGACAAGCAAGGTAATATCGTGAGGAATCGGACGTGTCCACTCAGCATTTTCACGTTTTGCCCAGTCTCTTTCAACAATAGATTTAACATTATCTATGTGGTGTTTAAGAATACCTAATGTTTTCCTACTCTTGCTTTTTGATTCATCTAGAGGGAGGTAGTTTATGTATTTGTAAATATTAGATTTCTTAGGGGCAAATGCTTTCTTCCATTGAATTCTCTTTTGTTTGCATTCTAAGAACACTTCCTCACGAGTTTTCTGAGTTTGTTTGTTGAACAGGCCATAGAGACTATTCTCATAAGCATAGTTATAAGGTTTCACAAACTCCTTATTAACAAGTGGTTGACTATCGGCATCCCAAAGGGCAGTCTCTTCACTATTGGCACTAACAGGCATGCAATCAAGATCTGTCCTTTCAGTCTCATCAAGATAAAGATGCGGGTTCGCAGCTTGAGCTTTGGCAAGGTACTCAGGACTTGCAAAGCTAGCTTGACCCTTAAACATCAATGGAGGTGCTAGCATTCTTACGGATTGAATAGAAACATGCGTTTTATAAACAACGTTCTTCAAAAAATCGACTTGTGCTTCTAGTTTTGTAACTTTTTCGGTTTCTTTATCATATCTACTTTTGAAGTCTTGTTTTAACGCATCTACCTCTTGTTTCTTATCCTCTAGAATTTTAGCAGAATCGGTAGTGGTCATAGAGAGCTTTTGTTCAAGTTCATTAACTTTGGTATTGGCAAGGTACGTTTTTTGACGTTCATCCATTAAGAAAACATTATATTGACGCTTCTCTTTAGCTAATAACTCAAGAGTTGTATTATATTTGTTTTCAAAATCGTCCTTTTGACTTTTTAACGCACTTCCCTTGTACCCCTCAAGCTCTTTGGTTTTCTGAAGGAGCTCATCTCTATAGGTTTCAGTCATCTCAGTAGATTTGATAAGAGCAGCTTTGCATTCTTCAAAGCTTTGAGTGAGCGTAGCGTTTGCCTTCTTTAATTGCTTTTGACTCTTTTTATTTTCAGTGACATCTTTTTGTAAAGTAGCAATTAAATTAGCAAGCGCAATACGTTCCTCTTCATCATATTCATTTGCATGTTGATCATCCTCAGACTCATTATTGCACATGTCTGATGAATCGGGTGTGGTATTGCTATCAACCGTTTCCATCATACACGTGTCATTAATGGCATTGGGTAGATCACTATGCTCAGGAATATCACCAAACACATTATATTCATCAGTAGTGTGTACCTTATCGATTGGCTCAGTGTCAAAGATAGGACCATTGTCATCTTTAGTGACTTTGAGAACTTCTTCAACCTTTGCCATGTACGAGTAATGTGCATCAAGCTCTTGATCAGAATCTTCATCATCAGTATCATCAAGCATGGCTCCTTCCTCAGCTGACAATTTAACCCCTGCTTCCATTTTCTTGCATAGCAGCATCTTTTCCTTGTGATAGCTGGAGTCTCTAACCCTTTTCGGCTTCCTGCATTCCTTTGCCATATGCCCATAACCTTGGCAATTAAAACATTGAATCCCACTCTGCTGAACCACTTGACTTCCAACCGTTTCCCTATTCCCAGTAGCAGCAGCAATCCTCTGAGCATCATACTTAGCAGTTTGTCGATCATATCTTGCAGAACCCTCAACATGTGTTGGATTATGTCGATCATACCTAGAAGGACTTTCACCACGTCGACGTGTGTCATACCTTGGAGGACTCTCAACATATCGGTTCTTTGTGTTAGATGATGTGCGAAGATTGTTGTTGGTGGGTTTGTAGATTTTCTTGTAAGTCTTCATTATGTAAGCAATTTGTTGTTTCATCTCTCGGTTCTTTTGAGCTTGGTCTTCATCACTATCTTCTTCAGATGAGGACTCAGATGGTGGTGATGGTGCTCTTGGCGCTTTACCTCGAGATTTTGTGGAAGATGAAGACTTAGATGATGTGGAATATCGTGGTGAAGATGATGTATTGGAGTATGGCTTAGGAGCACGAGAGTGAGGATCTTGAACATGTTGAGTGGTAGTCACTAAAGCAAGTGGATTAGCCGTCTTGGCAACACGTTCAGCTCGAATTTCATTTGCTTCATTCTGAAATTGCTTCAAGATGTCAAAGAGTCGATGATATGAGACCTCGTCTAACTTTTCTTGTTGTTTCACCAAAGTGACAAACCGTGTCCACTCAGGTTAAAGTTGTTGAAGAAATTGGACATTGACTTGCATGGTGGATACTTGCAGGTTATTTCTTGTCATGTCATTCATCATTTTATAAAACCTGGAGTAGTATGAATCAATTGATTCTCCATCCCTTGAAGTAAACTTGCCAAAATTCCAAAACAAGTTTGTTTAGACATCTTGTTTGTTGAGTGATTCTCCTTGTTGCAAGCGTTCAATAGCAGTCCACATTTCATGTGCTGTCGGGCATGCATCAACCGTGGAGTAAATATCATCTCCAATCCCACTTAAAACCATATAGATGGCTTCTTTCTCCGCATCATGCCAAGCACAATTTTCAGGTGTGAGATCAGCTCTTGTTTCATCACGTTCACTTGCAGGTATTGGATCAGTAGTATCTGTGGCTGCTCTTGGAGGAACTGAGATCTTCTTAAATATATATGGTCCATGAGTAATACATTTCCTCAGGGCATCACCATTAGGTCTTGTATCAAGATATCGTATGAAACGTGATTGCCATTGAGCATACCGTCCAGATACAAGCATTGGTGGTCTCTCTTTGTTACCCGCCACCATTATGTTGTTGTTCGTCACACGATATTCGGCAGTAGAATCCATCTCAATTTTCTCTAAAATGATGAAGTGAATATGGATCTTAAGTAGATTTGTTGTGATTGTTGTTGTGGTTTAAATTCCGAAAATTGCAATTTTTCTCCAGGCCGACAATAAATTCTCCAGTCCGACTAAAACGGTAGTCCAAAAATTTTGTAATCGCCAAAATTTGAAATCGAGCTAGAAATGTCCTAAAACTAGTATGGAAAAAATTTGAACTTACTTGACGAAAAAATTTTAACTCTTTTTTTTTGTTTTTTTTTTTTTTTTTTTTTTTTTTGATCTTCGTGTAAACTACGTTCCGAAACTAGTCTAGATGGTGGCTAAATCTAAAAAATACTCAAACAAAATTTAGCTAAACATGTCATCGGAATGTCCATCGGAATGTGCCATCGGAATGCCCATCGGAATGTCCTTTAGATCGCAATGCACTGTCGAAATGTTCAGATCGGAATGTCCTTTAGATCACAATGAATGTGTACCTATCGAAATCCCAGATCGCAATGCCAGATCGGAATCCCAGATCGGAATGTGGCTGTCGCAATGTGGGCAGAGTAACGTTTCAAGATTGCCTTAAATCCGTCGCAATCCAGATCGCAATAACGATCGGAATGTTCAGATCGGAATAAGGAGCTATCGCAATACTGATCGCAAAGTAAAACCCTAGGGTTATTGCGATCGAAACCGTACTTACCTTTCCGAAATTCAAGCTGTCGCAATAATGGTGCTTTTTCTTCCAACTTTTTAGGCAACGGTTTTTGGCAACTTTTAGGCAACAAATTAGCAACTTTTAGGCAACAAATTCGTGATTTTTACCAAACCAAAACAACCAAATCTCTAGAACAAGTATATAGATGATTTGTAGCAAGATAAAGAACACGAAAACCACAAAAAAATTTGAATTCGAGTTGATTTATGGAAGAAATCACACGAATCAAATATAAGAACAACTAATAACAAATCTACCCCGTGGCGATTGATACCAAATGTTGTCCCTAATATTATGATTGTATAATCACGAATTTATGAAAGAAAGTAAGAAATGAGATGAATTTTAGAGAGAGAAACTAGAGAGAGAAAAGAGAGAGAAGTGTGTGAACTTGGTGAGATTAGATTAGAGAGAAGTGAGAAATACAAATGACCATCCACCCTCCTAACATGCTAGGAGGGTAGTATATATAGTCCACCCACATGCGGGCTTTAATGGACTATATATTGGGCCGGGCTTGTATTTTGGACTTTAATTAGTTTAAATCCAAGCCCGTGAATCACGACTAAATAACTACTTATTACAACGTTCTAATAAATAATACAATAGAAACCTATGACCGAACATTCTTGTTTGACTTAATATTTTGAGGCTAACACTCTAGGATTGTCTCGGTGTTGATTTAGTGTTTGGAGCTCCTTGGGCTATTTTGGGTTCGGTGTTTCACATCGTGTTTTCTTGATGCATTTTATGCTATAGATTTGTTAACAAAAAAATTTCTGCCACTCCAGAGAACTGTATTTGTCCCAAAGCTAATTTATTTATCACAATCTCTATGTGTTAACACGATCAATTTTATGATTCCGAAATATTGGTTGATTGGTTTATAAACTTGATTACAAGATAAATAGGAATGTTGTTTAAAAAGTATAATGGGCATAATAGCTTTTCATGGTTTTATACAAGAACATTAATACTTACTCAAGATGAATGTTTCACAAACGACATTTTAGATAGTTTTACAGCAAAAAACTATAATTTTTTATAATAGAAGTATCACTAACCTCACAGGAATCAACATTTTCGAGGCATTTAGGAGCCAACATTGCTGGGGTCATGTAGTAAAAGCAATCCTTGCGCACTTTCATAGGGGGGGAACTGAGAGTAAGGAATGATTAGGGTTCCTTTTAATGCTTTGAGTTGTTATTCTTTGCTTAATTCATCTCCAACCAACCATGTCTTCAGATCATGACATACGCACACACAAAAAACGTTAAACTATATATGATTTCCTTTTAAATAGTTTGATAAACATTATTACACAGTATAATTAGATCATGAAAGTTTCTGTGTCAACACGAAAACATAGAAGAATAAGGGTTTAGGTTTTGCTCCTATCATAAAGATGAAAATAATTTGAAGCTTTTTACCTTCTGCGAATAACTTGCTGAAAGTATTAGTTTATCTTGATCCTCGGTCAGCTCCAGATTCGATTTAAGCTTCATGTAATCCTCCCTATGTGATGTGGCAACCTAACAACATAAAAAGAATAACGAAACATATAAACTCCCCACTTTATCAACAAAAATGTATCTTTGTCCAGAAATGCAGTGTAACAAAACCTTTAAGTGATTCCATCTTTAGAAAGTTTAAGTATATAATACTCTTTGTTTCGAGTTTATTGTCAAAAATTATGTTAATCAATCATATATTTCTCTACTTTACTGGTTCGGTTACACTTGTGTCCAAGTGAATTTTGTTAGTTTGAATCCGTTTAGCACCATCATGCTCCTCATCAAAACTTGATCGATGTTGTTTCATGCATCTTCTTCATTTTTTTCATCTCTTAAAAAAACTTAGACTATTTTAAAATAAGAAAGCTGGATACAGTTTGTATTATTTGTAAAAAAAAATTCATGTTCTATTGTTTAAGACCTTTTTAAATTCCATTCCATCCCTCTTACGCACGCACAAACACGTGTGCGCGCACGGACATAAAATTTCTCTGCCTAAATTTGTTTCCTGGCACCTCCAACAACATTAATGAACCCAAACATGGTTGTCTGTATTTAGTTTTATTGGGAATTCGTTGTGATTTGAAAATCAAATAATGAGTATTAAATTAATTACAAGGGTAGAACATTCAGAATTTTCTTTTGTAAAAAACCATTTTGACATTTAATTACCTAAATGCCCCGGCGGCATAGAGCTATGGCAAGGTAGATGCAACTTTGTTAAAGTTTCCAGCAAAAGCAACTTGATTTGTATCTCTGGGAATGCTATTTAGTACCAGAGCAACTGCTAAGCTACTCCCGTCTACCAATTTCAGTTTAAGTTTTGTATTTCTTCTAATGAATAGCTCTCCATTTCCATTTAGCTCCTGACCCTACAAATGTTTGCAGCACAATTCGATTCGGACAGTATAACAAACCCAACATTTTATATCCAAGTATGCATTCAATTGACGGTTAACTGAAGGTAAAATGTTGAATTTCCCCTTCTTTTTTTTACTGTTCTAAATTGTCTATAAATTATCAGCAAGAGTTAGCCCACTATTCAATGATGGATTAGCTAATCTGAAGCTTGTTTCTCTCTGGTTGCGATTTTACCTTATTCGGTGGCTTCTATTTTTAGGTTGCAATATTACGTCCCTTTTATCCAACCTATCTCCTGGATTGATTTATTATAAGAGTAAATTCCAAAGCCTTTCATGTGCCATATTGCAAACTCACGGTCCCTAAAATTTCGAAAGTGCAGTCGCAAGACCGTGAAAAACAGTTTGCTTGGACTATCCTTGCACTTTCGAAGTTTTAGAGATAGTGCTTGCAATTTGAATAACCACAAAAGTGGTTTTTGCAATTTACTCTTTATATTATCTATATTATTCATTGTCATGTACTCCACATTAAACGCTTATTTCACCCAATGGATTTGGCTTAGTGATATCTCTGGTTTTCCTAAAAAATTATCAGAACCTAAATTAATACCAAGTAGAACTTTAATTTGCGCATACCTGGTTAAGTAGACCTAAACTCAACACCTTAGCTCCTTTTCTTTCGGCTTTTAATATAGCTTCCTCAATTACGTTGTTAATAGTCTCTCTTTGTGACTTCATGGAGTACTATTCATAAACATATACACTAATTACATTCACAATTACAAATAAGAATATAAATAGAAAGAAGAATGCATACATGTATCCGGTGCTTTGGGATAACCCAACTCTGTATGGTATGGTTTTTTATGATATTTCTTTCTGCCACAAATGCCTTTCCATGAATCCAAGTAATCAGGCTAGTCAAAACGATTACAGGAAATAGTATCCAGAAGTACCATGCAGAAGATGTCTCGGGTTTAGAAGCCAGGGATGAGAACGCGAGCCTGGTATGATAGATGGACTCAGGTGCCACTAAATGCGTTAAATATATTATGTCTAGAGATTCTTCTTTCCGGTCTAGTGACTTCTCACGACATGTCTGTGTCTATGTCCACAGTTCCATACACATAGTCATATAATGGAACAAAAAGTGAATAATTTGTACGAAAGCGAATGTGGTGCAAAGAGTGAAACCTGAGAAATAATTAAATATCAGTATAAATGAAAAACAAAATTTTGCTGTAATGGACTTAGATCCTCTCGTTTATAATCAACATCATAGGTTATGTTGTAAGAGTAAATAAGAAGTGTATCCTCTTTAAATTTTCGTTATTTTTCTAATTAGCTAACATGACTTATCATGTTTATTTCAACAAGAACGAATGTCAATCAAAGTGTCATACATCAACATAATAACAACAAAAAAGATTAAAACTTATTTACACGGGTTAAACTACATAAAAAAATTTTGATTTGCGCTTACGTGGGGGTGTACATCAGGTACTTGAGAGGAGGGAAGATGGAGAATACTTTTTGAGGTATGAATTCAAAGTTGAAATGACCCAAGTAGTTCATTACATCGATATAGATCAAGTAAGAAGCAAGTGCACTAACGGATGCAGTCTTTGTTCGGATTACTGTCGCAGTGGGAATTGAGAATAGTGAGAAGTAGACCAGGCTCTGCAAATGGATGATTCGTAGCTGCCAAAAAACACGAGAGAAAATTCAATGGCGATGCATTAATAATTACATATTTAGATCCGACAACTCTACAAGAATTTGACACAATACATTCTCTTTGTTCCGATCACAAGAAGATAATGTCCTTGCTCTTGAATTAAAGGTCTAGCCTCACTTGTGCAAAGACATACATGATGCAAAAATCATATATTTCCTTGTAGATGTCGATTTGAGTTCATACAAACAAACGACACCAATAGCTTTATTATGTCAAATTAGTTTTGAAAACACAATAAGGCTATTAATACCATAAAGGTACTTGGCACCATATGTGTACAGTAAACTATCAACACTACTAATGTTGATGCATTAATCAAATGTTTAGAATCACTTGATTGATGCTTGCAGAAGCAAAAATTCAGGTACTTTCGAAGAAACAACTTATTAGCAATTATAGTAGGTTTAAGCATTCGTAATAAAGAAAGAAAAAATGTAGGCTTACAAGATATTGGCTCAACAACGACTGAGGAGTGGTGGTGGGAATGATAGTGATTATACAAATAGTGGTGGTGAAAAGCTCTGTGGATCCAATAATAAAGGAATTCCACTACTCCAACATGCAGCAAGATTACTATGATCACTCCGTCCAACCTCCAAAAGGGCAAACGTTTACAACCTTCTAGAAAATAATTGGCCGCATAAAGTATTATACCAAGTAATATTACTTGATCATCCCTGCAGAAATAAACTCAAAGTAGATAAGATCAAGAATACGCTTTATTTATCATTTTTCTGTAATTCTGTTTCCATGTACACTTGTGACATAGATACATCTAATTCATGAAATATCAGTAAAAAGGAGGACTCATAAAGAGTTTTAGGTGGGGTTTCATGTAGTATTAACACGACTACAACCCGGTTAACTAGATGCGGATAACTCGATCGTGAAGAAAACATAGCAATGATTGTCTACAGAAAAGTGACACAAGGTATGTACCGTAATCCAACGATTAGATTTATTGATAAAGAATGTCTTGTGAATCCCTTCCCCCCTCACCTCCTTTTATAGAGATGAGGGGAACCGACTATAACAAAGTCCTACGGGTCGGGTTAAGATTCGAACAACCAACCGACCTTTATTGCTATTAGCTATTTAGGAAACTCGTAAACTATCCCCTAGACAAGACTTAGGCTAATAAAGACTATAACATAACAATTTCCACCTTAGGCTTATATTAGCCTATCCCAACAATCAACAACTCCAAGAAGTGTTGTAACTCGCGTCTAGGTATCACCTTTGACAAGGCATCCGCAGCATTATGTTCAGCACCCACCTTCAGAACTTCAACCGTCTTTGCATCCAAGACTCCTCTGATAAAGTGATAACGCACATTGACGTGCTTAGTCCTATCATGAAAAACATGATTCTGCGATAAAAGAATCGCGCCCTGATTATCACAATTAACTGCAACAGTGTTAAGCTTCACGCCTAACTCTACCAAGAATCCCCTTAGACAAATAGCTCCTTTCACAACCTCTATAAGTGTCATATACTCCGCTTTAGTTGTCCACAAAGCCTCCGTGTGCTGCAACTTAGCTTCCTAGCTCCTCGCACATCCATGTATCAGCAACCCGTACTCTGTGATTGATCTACCCATGACAGTGATCGATATACCCATGGTGTAGTCAAAATCCACAAAAACTTACGTTTGTCTGTAATCCACGATCAAACTCATCCAACATACCCACATCTGCAGATGCTATGTCGGGTCTCGTGCAGACCACCTGATACTCATGCCTTCCAACCACATATATATATATGACCAATTACTATTCTTTTCCACATCACAGTCTCTTGATAGACTATCCTCCAACGATAGTATGGAGTGTCCCATCAACAAAGTCTGTACCAATTTTCCGTTGTAAAACCTGGACTATGACACCCTCAGAGTATTACCACTCTGATTCCTGCTGATCTTAATACCAAGTATATTTCCCTTTGCTTTTACCAGCAAACCCTTGGTAACCGAGATCTCAGCCTTGCATTCGCAAGAAAATACCATTCAATCTATATAGAGAAATAGATGTATGAACATACCTGGTGTATACTCCCAGTAATAATCGTATCCGTCGTCACTGCTTTTCTGGCAACCGTTGCTAAGCACATACACATCTAACCGAGTATCCGTTTCTTTTTTCAATCCAGCCATCCACTTGGAAAGAACCTCACAAGCAACTATATCGTTGAAAGTCAATGACTCATGTGCATATATCTTCTCCACTGCAGTAACTGCAAAAACGGACTCATTACTGTCTTCTCTATACTTGAATAGTTCCCGTGCTAAGTGTTGCTCTCTATCACGTGCTAGATGATAGTATATCAAATCTTGAGTTTGTACTTCCTTAGGAACATCTACACGATCAACATTCCCTCGAGGTTCCACCTCAAATGCATGATCCTCCTGAGATTCCACCTCAAACTCAACTCCTTGCAACACCTGCACTGAACTTGTACATACACCAGAACCAATGAAAGTTTTCTTGTATTGCCCACTTTCATTGAAACCCATATTCCTGTAAATCACCCCCTTTGAAGTAACGTCATCTAAACTCCAAAGTTGATAAACATTCATACCTTTACGGTATCCCAAGAATATGCACTTGACCTTAACCGGTTCAAGCACCCTTTTCTCAATACTATCAAGCCAACCAACAAACCCCAACATATCTATAGTCTTCTTGAATCCAATCGCTGCTGATGGTGACCTATTATCTAGATATGTAGACATGGTTGTATCCTCTATCCAAAAAACCTTGGACAGACCAAACTGAATCAGAAAACAACGTACCTTATCCAAGAGTGTCACGTTCGTCTCCTTAACCAACCCATTCTGCTGTTGTAACCCTGCAACATCCAAATGTTTGGCGACCCCACTCTTTATACATCGTTGTGTAGACTTCTGATTACAATAATCAAGAACATTACCCGTCTTGATCTTCCACCCAGTCGGAAATTTTCCTAACTGCTTCCTACCCTTCGTTGTCTTCCCGTTCACAGCCTGACCGTTTAGGGTATATATGAAATTAGCCTTCTTGTTCCTGATAGTACCACCAGTGAACCCTTAATAACCTTGATCTTGCCCGACTGCATCTTCACGGTAAAACCCTCTTTTTCAAGAGTGCCCAGCGATATCAAGTTTCGTCTTAATTACAGAACATACCTGACGTTGTCCAACACGAAACTTGTTCCATCCCTCATTCGTACTTGAACCTTACCTGTCCCCCGTACACGGCGTTCCCTGTCATCACCTAGCAGTACATTACCACCGTCATACTCCATAAAATCAACCAAGTAATCTCTCCTATGTGTCATATGGTATGAGCCACCTGAATCCATGATCCAGTCCAAAAGTCCATCAACACTCATAGCTATCATAACATCAGCATTGTTATACCAATCAGCTCTAGAATCGGATACCTGATCTTTAATCTTGAAAAAACCTTGAGATTTCTTGTGATTATAACTGGGACAATCCCTCTTCAAATGATCATCAGACTGACATATATAACACCTGAGTCTACCGCTCCTTCCTTGTGACTTTGACCACGAACTATTTGCACCGTGCTCCATATCTCCATATCTCTCTGACTAGATCTCTCCCTCACATACAACCCTTCACCATCATCACCCTGTGCTTCCGTCATCTTCTGAAGTTCCCTAGAATTAAGTGTCGCGAGCACGTCTTCTAGCTTCAAAGTATCCCGACCATATAGCAAAGTCTCCACGAAATTACCGTAAGACGAAGGTAAAGATGTGAGTAACAATAATGCCTGATCCTCATCCGATATAGCAGTATCTATAGCCGCTAAGTCACTTACAAGCTTGTGAAACTCATCAATATGTTCAGACTGACTCCTACCTTGATGCATTTGAAAAGTATATAACTTTTTCTTCAAGTACAAACGATTAGCTAAAGACTTTGTCATGTATAAAGTCTCTTAACTTTTTACAAATCCCCGTTGTAGTCGTCTCCTTGGTGATCTCCCGTAGGACCCGATCATCCAAACACAAGATCAGTGCGTTGTAAGCCTTTTTCTGAATGACGTTATCGTAAGCCACTATTGTGGTGGCAGGTAATTCCTCCAATGGTGCATCTAATTCCAGATGTTCCAGCAAAGCCTTCATCCTTACCTGCCATAACCCAAAGTCATTCTTCCCATCGAATTTCTCGATGTCAAATTTGCTCAGCGTCATCTTATTTTAACCCTTTGCTAAACCTTTTGTGAATTTACCTACACAAAAGCACGATCTAGCAAAGTATCCCGTGTATAAAACACCCTTTCTTTATCAATATAACCCTAAGATAAAAATCTTATAAAATCGATCAAACCAAGTAACCCTTCAAAAGAAAACCCTTTCTTACTCAAATATTGACCGAACCTTGGAAATTAACCTATCCAATAATATAAAATCGACAACCCTTGAATCGAGAAAATACCCGACACCTTTTGAATTAACCCTTGTCGTACTTTTAATTTTGCAAACCGATCTCTAATAACCTAAGAAATCTTGCAACCTCGACAAGTCTTGAACGCTTCTTTATCCTTTTATTAATTTGATAAACCTTGTGATAAACACTCACAATAAAAAATTAACAAAATCCCTTCGATAATTCGATAAACCTTGTGATATATTAACCCTCACAATCACGAAATACGAAGCCCCCTTGTGCAATACTACAAATTAACAATTTTTGTTTTTTAAAAAAACAAAATCCCTGGCCCAATTTTCCTTTTTAAACCCACTTGAACAAAACTATCAAAACAAAATATGGCCCAATTATACTCTTGGCTAATAACCTGGCCCAAGAACATAAAAATCTCGTAGTATTATTTTTCTTTGTGTTTGACTTTTTAAACAAAAACTACAGCCACCACTGTTCTCCTTTCTTCTTCCTTCTCTCCTCTCCTTTCTCCTTTCTTCTTCCTTCTCTCCTCTCTCCTCTCCTTTCTTCTTCCTTCTCTCCTCTCCTCTTTAACTCACCGCCATAAAGAGGAAAAAAAACAGCCACCAAATCCAGTCGATGCAAAAGTTCGAACACCGATCCTTTGGCACCTCGACGATCTTGAAGAAGAAAACCCTTTTATGTCGATACCCGATCGATCCTAGTAACCAGCCGAGACCATGGACCTGAGCTCTGATACCACTTGTAGTATTAACACGACTACAACCCGGTTAACTATATGTGGATAACTCGATCGTGAAGAAAACCCAACAATGATTGTCGACAGAAAAGTGATACAAGGTATGTACCCTAATCCAACGATTAGATTTATTGATAAAGAATGCGTTGTGAATCCCTTACCCCTCACCTCCTTTTATAGAGATGAGGGGGAACCGACTATTACAAAGTCTTACGGTTTCGAACAACCAACCGACCTTTATTGCTATTAGCTATTTAGGAAACTCGTAAACTATCCCCTAGACAAGACTTATGCTAATAAAGACTATAACATAACATTTCATGTACATAATTTTGCATGTATCAAAATCTTTGTTTCTAACTGGAAATAGTATAGTTCAAATGTGCAATTTTGTAAAGAGAGCGAGAGAGAGAGTTAGAGATACCATCCACTTTCACGGTCGATTTGCTCGAATTCTATTGCCTTGTCGACTATCCTTTGTTTTCCTTTGGCAGTTTTGTAGCGAGAGATGGAGGTCCAAACTTGATTCTGAACTATTCTTGTTACCAATAAGGAAGATGAGAAAATTTGTTAAATCTTTCTCATTTGCATCCGATATCATATAGTCATATATGCTCTTCACCACCAATGGGGCCAATATCATATACTTCAGCATGACAAAAATATTTTAAGATAAGTAAAAATAATAGTAGTTGATTTTTCCCTATTACATAAATAATCCCTAGAGTAACAAGACTTTTTAAGCTATGTAACACATCATGTTTCGTTTATTTGGTAATTAAAGTTAGTTTGGAATCTGAAAACCCATGCAACTATAAATGTTTGATAGAAGTCTAAATCTGGCCTAAATATGTTATAAGGATGAAATGAGCCATTAATAAGGAGAACTGAGAAGGTTGCATAATACCTTAAAACTTCCAAGTGGTTTCCAAGGCCAGGTAGTAAAAGGTCCAGGAATAGCAGCCATTTGTTCTCCCAGTAAAACAAGAAACACGAAATCAGTGAGTTGTGCTTGTTATAAGGAAAAACATTATCACAATATATAGTGTCATTGTTTGGTTCAATTAATTAATGACTGTGGTTATTATTAGACTTCTTCTTTGCTACATGTACACGAGCTAGATTTCCATCTTGAATGTTCCATAATCTATATAATGCACAACGTAAAATAGAACCATAAATACTTGCCTAATTACAAGTGCATGGAAAAAAAGTCAAGCTTTTACATCTTCGGCTAGTTTTAGAGTGAACACTAAGGTCCTGTTTGGGTCGCGGTAATTCAATGAAATTCAATGTAATTCGATGTAATTGTAATTTGATTACATTACAGAGTGTTAAGTTCACATAATTAAAGTAATTGTAATTTACTTTTCAATACGTAGGTTATTTGGTTTGTAATTTAGTTGTAATTCAAACATTACAATTACACCCATGGAGGGAATTCACATTACATAAGAAGTTGGATGGAAAGTTTTGAATTACCTTATAATTTAATAATTTTAGAGAAGAGTTATTTTGGATACAATACTTTTCCTTGGATATGAGGGGACTCATCCATACCATCCATTTCATTTTCATCCAATGGATGAAATTTAATATATTTTATTTTTTATCTATTTTTTATAATTTAAATATATTTTAAACCGTTAAATGTTAAAGAATATAATTATACCATCACGACGAGTGTTTAATTATCTTTCTACCTATATGCAATATGATATACTATCGAAGAAAAAAAATTCATTTTTTTCTTCTTGTTAAAATTTACGTGAAATATCATATAGGATAATATTGTTTCATCATATATGATAACAACGTTAAATCATATATCATATTGGTTTCTATCATATATGATAGGTCATATCATATATGATACTGGTGTTACATCATATATGATATTAGTATCATATATGATAATTTTTGAAAACGTGAAAAAAATGAAGAAATTTTTTTGTCGAAAATGTATCATATAGCATATCTGTAGAAAGATAATTAAATGCTCTTCGTAACGGTATGTTTTTTTCTCGCATAACGGTTAACGATTTAAAAGATATTAATGTTTGAAAAAAGAAGGTGAAAATAGATTTTGTGTTTAATCTTATCCATTTGATTAAAATAAGATAAATGGTGACAATGAGTCCCCTAATATCCAAAGAAAAGTATGGTATCTAAATGAACTTAAATCTTAATGTTATACTTAACATTAATGTCAATTAATAATACTTGCATCGTTTACGTTGTGCAGCATCAATCACAGCTCGGCCGGGAACAAAGTCATTCATCCCCGTACGGGTCAAAGGAGAAGAACCAGTCAGATCAACGCACACACCTTTACCTCTCTCCCAAGAATAAAACAAAATAATAATAATAATAATAATAATAATAATAATAATATAACTATTTTAATATAATAATAATAAAATAATAATAATAATAATAATAATAATAATAATTAATCTCTTACACACATTATGACTGGTTCTTCTCCCTTGACTCGAACGGGGATGAATGACTTTGTACCCGGCCGAGCTGTGATTGATGCTGCACAACGTAAACGATGCGAGTATATGGCTAAGTGTGCAGCTCTCGGATATGGGTTTCTTCCTTTCTCTTTCTCTTCTCTAGGTGAGTTACAGGAAAATGCAGTTGCATTGCTGAAGCAGATCCAGAGATTTTCTAAGGCTCAAGACATTGCAGCGTGCGCTCCTGTACATATTTTCCATAGAATAGGTTTTGCTATTGCTAAAGGGGTAGGAGCGCAGATAGTATCTCGACTTCCATCCAATTTGTTGTAAATCCCTTTTTGTTTCTAATAAAGTGATGGATAATAATAATAATAAAAAATAATAATAATAGTTATTATATAAAAAAATAATAACTATAATTACTATTTTTATTATTATTATTTAAATTATTATTAATACAAAGTATTATTATTAAACTATTAATAAAATAATTTTTATTATATAAATAAAGTGTTTATATAAAATCATTAATAAATTATATATTCTTATATTAATAAAATATTACTATAAATATATAAATAAAAAATTATTAGAATGCACATATTATAAACTAAATAAACAACTTTTTATTAATAAAATAATTATTAAAATATAATTATAAATAAAAAATTTATTAGTAAAAAACATTAATATTAATATTATATTAAAAGATATTTAAAATAATACTAAAAGATTATTAACAAAATAGTTATTAATAAAATAATTATAAAAAAATGAAAAAGTGTAATTAATTAAAATATTATCATTAAAATTATTACTATTAATATGAAAAATATTTTGTATTATTAATATATTAAATTAATAGTTATTAACAAAAAATTAATATAAAAAATAAAAATAATATTAAATATTGTTTATATTATTATAAATTACTCCCTCCGTCCCAATATTATAGTCCACGTTTCCTTTTTGGTTTGTCCCAAATTAATTGTCCCCTTCTAAAACTTCTAAAAATAGGTAGGAATTTTAGATCGAGATTACTAGATTACCCTTAATTGAAATCATAATTACAAACTTTTAAAATGTTTTAAATTAATTAGTTAAGAGTAAAATTGTCTTTCTGCAAAAAGTAAGAGAGACAAAGCTGAAAAGGTGGTACTTTTCTTAAACTGTGTGTTTTTTGTCGGGGGACAATAATTTTAGGACGAAGGGAGTATGTATTAGTAAAAAATAAAAATAAAATTAATACAAACAAATATTATTTTTATCATTTTTTATTAATATTTACATATTAATTGATAATAGTAATAATAAAGGGAAATCACTTAAAAATGTAGTAAACTTACCAATTTTTATGGTTGTGTGTACTAAATTCTTTTTTTCTCATTGTGTGTGTAAAACTTTTAATTTTGATCATTGTGTGTATTTTGAGACGATTTTACCTTACAAAATGACCATTTTACCCTTCAAAATTTGAAAAAAGTAGGGGTAAAATAGTCACAAAATACACAGAATGATATGAAACTGAAAGTTTAATACACATAATGAGAAAAAAATACTTTATTACGCACAACCATAAAAAGTGGTAAGTTTACTACATTTCTAAGTGATTTTCCCTAATAATAAAATAACAATAATAACAATAATAAATATTATTATTATTTATTATTAAATGATGTTAATAATATTATAATTTAATTATTATTTATTATTATTATTTAAATTTTCAATTATTTATTATTATAAATATGTATTAAATTTATTATTATTTATTATTATTATATTATATATTATATATTATATTTTATATTATTTATTATTATCATATTTTATATTATTAATATTTTTTATTTTTTTATTAACATTATTATTATTTATTTGTTATTATATTTTATATTTTATATTTTTATTATATACATTTTTATTACTTTTATTATTATTTATTTATTATTATTTTTAATTATTATTTTTAATTATTATTATTCAAAGATTTTAAAAAGAACTTGAATTACATTACGGGTATGTTTGGTATTCTTAAGAGCTGGAGTGGATCGTTGGAGCGGGTTGCTGGAGATGCATGTTGGAGTATGTAGCTTGAGCTTATTTTTACATGCTACTTTAATTAGCATGCCATTTAAGAGCTTATTTTTTTTTTAAAAACTCCTTCAAGCTATGTAAGCGAAACGGGACTTATTTTTAATAGTAGCTTATTTTTTTTAAAACAATAAGCTCATGCTACGATAAGCTGTGATAAACTCACGCGTCAAACATAGCCTATGTTGGTAACCAACCAAACACAATGATACAATATATACAAATTACAATTCCAACACATTACCATTACAACACATTATATATTTTTCAATTACAATTCATTCAAATTACAATTTCTTTCACCAATTATAATTCCCTTCAAAACATACTATGAACCAAACGCACCCTTAGCCCCTTTTGGTTCGTTGTAATCCAACGTAATTAAATGTAAATGTAATTCAATTACATTACATAACATGTTTGGTTCGCATAAATAAGGGAATTGTAATTCACTTTACATTACGTAGGCTGTTTGGTTTGCGTTGTAATTGTAATTCAAACATTACAATTACATCCATTGAGGGAATTCAGATTATATAGGAAGTTGGATGAAAAATTTTGAATTACGTTGTAATTCAGTAATTTTATACTTTAAAATACAGTATTTGTAAATAATAATAACAAAAATAAAAATAGCAATAGTTATTATTATTATTAAAAGTTATTGTTATTAAAATTATTATTATTTATTGATAAAATAGTTATTGTATATTAATAAAATATTTATATCATAGCTTAATATAATAGTTATTATTATATTAATAAAAAATAAATAAAATATTAATATTTAATATAATAATTAATTAAATTATTATCATTAAAATTGTTAATATTAATAAAAACGATATTTTATATTATTAATATTTAATATAATAATTATTAATAAAATAAATAACATAAAAAGTATTAAAATTTATTTTTATTGTTATAAGTTAATTATTATTAAAAAATAATAAAAATTAATATAAATAAATATTATTTTTATAATTTTTTACTATTATACTATTTACATATTACTATTATTTACTATTTATTATTTATTATTTATTTATTTATTTATTATTAATATTATTATAACTAGTTATAGTTCATAGAACACTTATGAACAATGCTAGCAAAATTTTAACTAAAAATCTATTATTATATTATTATTTTAATCTGTTCCCCACACGTGTCCTGCCATATATTTTCTTAGCACACGTATATACATACCTGTTCTTCTTCCCTAAAAACTCATTTAAACACAAGAACCCACACACACAATGCGTTACCCGTTTTTTTCTCCAGAACTTTCTCCCCACTGATCCTAGAATCTGATGGTCTTATGTATATTAATTGTTTATGCCATTCAAGTATCTTAATTAGTAATATGTGATGATGATCGTGGTTCGACGACGGTGTAGCAAAGATTCCAGCGGGTTCAACTAATAAAGATGTCAATTTTTCTCTTATCTCAAGGTTTAATCTTTTTTTCATTCATATAATCTTTTTTTTTCATTCATATAAATATTCAATTTTTTTATTATCTATTTTAGATTATTAGAGGTTTTGTTTGATTATGGATTTCTTCTTCCGTAACAAGAAATATGAAAGATAACGTGTAGGAGAAATAAACATGGAAGTCAAAATACCGAAAGAGGGTGTTTGTTTCGACTTATGGTTTGTTTGGTTGGGCCTTATGTTTCATAACCTTGGGTTTGTGGCTGCTTATCTTTAAACTTTTTGGTTAATGTAAGCTGAAAAGTTTCAAACTGAGCCACAAAAATGAACTTATGAAACATAAGCTCGAAACCAGCAAAATTATTAGCCGAAACATACACCCCTTTTGTGTTTATGTTGGTAACCTCATTTTCGTGAAAAGCTGCATTTCTAAAAGTTAGTGTGTTAGATTGGGATTAGTTAGATATGTTATAAGTAGTCTATCATCTAATATTGAACTGGATTAAACTCAGTACAATAGTTTGCAAAAAAAAAAACTTTTTTAAACAGTGAGGTAAGGAGAGGAGTGTTTGACTTGGCAATTTCATAAGTCATGTTTGTGTTTTAAGCTTTCAAAGTTAGTAAACTAGGTTCATAAACTTGCATAATGTTTTAGATGACGTTTACATCAGTATGTGATTTAGTAAGTTAAGATTTAGCTTATTTGCTTACTATGACTTGATAACATACACAAAATAAAGACATCTTCCAAATCCTCAATAGGGACGCGTAAAACATTTTTCATCATAGGTATGTCAAGTCTATAAGCTCCATTTAAGGGTTACGAGGCTATAGGCTTTTTAGGTTTATGAGGTTAATCCCATGGCTTATTCAAACCTTGCAATATGCATATTTTTTTCCAAACGTGTACTAAGATAGACGCAGTTAGTTATGAAGAGGTTCTGAATTTGGTCATGTGAATCTTTCCTGATTGAACTAATGCTCATTCTTAGAATGTTAGATTGTGTATACAGCTGAACGTGAAAATGCTGCTACGAAGAAAGCTGCCGACAAAGGTAGACAAAGAATAAGATGACTTGGAAAAGGTCACGGGCGCTTATGTGGGCTGCAGGTATTGCGATCAACCAATGTCTTTAGTATCCCGCGTTTTTCTTTTACTAAATTTTTGTTGTGTCGAAAACATTAAATATTAAATTACTCTTTTCACGTGTAGGAGATGTTGAACAATATGGCGAGAACTAAGAGTTGCCAAAATGTTATCTACAGGTAGAAACACTTATCCAATGGAAAGATTGGTCTCGATGTTGGTGCCGCGGCAAACACACTATCCCTCTTCTATGCAAAAGCTGATGGAAAACATGTCTATGTTGTATGTATCATGTTTTAAGAGTACTTTTATGTGTTTTGGTCAAATTTGATTATAACAAGCTGTTAGTTTGTAGATCGAGTGCTCACAGATGGATGACTTGCCAAAAGAGATTGTTAACGCAAATATCAATCTCCAAGATATTAAATTCGTCTTGGTAAACTAGTCTCGCCGTAAATATCGATCTCCAAGGTATTAAATTCTCCATGAATATCGATCTCCCAAGGTATTAAATTCGTCTTGGGTAACTAGTCTCGCCGTGAATATCGATCTCCAAGGTATTAAATTCGCACTGCGTTCCTGTTATGTCATTACCAATTAGCCTAAAACCCCTATCTTGACCATGGCTGCTTACATTAACCAGGCATGTGTATACGTGTTTTCTTCTTAAAACACATATAAAACTATCATCATCCAACACAATACCAGAAAACACACACAAACCTTCTTCATCAGTTTTTTTATTCCTTGATTTTGTCACTGATTTAATCGTTGTGGAGTCAGAAGTTTGTCGATGATAAGAAGGTACAATTTTTAATTATTTTTTTAATTTGTTCATCTTGCATATATGGTGTTTGATATAATGTTTTGATGACATATTAATAGTTACGTGACCCGATAGGGATTCATCGTGGTGGTGACTTTGAAGAACACTATAAGATCCCTCATCTATTTTTGTAATTCTATAAACCTTAAATGTCTGGAATTTCATTTTTATATATGATGTTCATAGTGTAATTTGGATAGAAAAACAAGAATAAGCACCCATTGACAAGCTGGAAGAGCATGCTAGTTTTAAACTTTGAATGTTCTATGACTTCTATCTAATCAACTAAGAGCATCAATCGTCTTCGAGAACTGAAAAATAGGTACCGAGAGGAGAAAGAGACACTTGCCAAAGCTAACGAAACAATTGTTGGCTCAATTGATGAAAAGGTTCAAGAATCTCTCGACACGGCACTTCCTGCTCTGCGAGACGAGTTTATAAAAGATTGCTGCAAGCAAATTGATGATCAAGTCTTCAGACACTCAGAAGTCAGACTATCTAATTGCTCAAAGACTCACAGACTATGAGTGGAAAAAGCTGTTACATGCTCGCATGATTCAAATCGGGTCTCACAACCAAACGCCAGCCCAAATAGCACTCCACAAGGCTCTAAAGACGGCTATGGATGAAGACACTGCGATATTTGAAAAGCATGGCACCGTCGTCCGTCGTCCCATACAGTATTTTATAACAAGATCAAGAAAAAGAAGAAGAGGGTGAATCAGACAAACCCGATGAATCTTCTGATAATAACTAAGATGACGACGGTGAAGATGACGATGACAGTGAAGATGAAGATGACAATGAAGATGAAGATGAAGATGACAATAACGATGACAGTGACAAAGGTGATGATGATGATGATGCTGAAAAACATGATGATGATGACAGTATGGATGAACAAGTCAATGATGAGGATGAGACAGAGGATGATGATGAAGATGAGGCTGATGATGATAACACAAACAAAGACAAAACGGATGATGGTGATGATCAAACTTTAGGAAAAGGTGACAAGTCTCAAAAGGATGATGTTACCAAAGATCAAACCACTTCAGCAGCCGAGGAAACTCCAGAAACCGAGATACCTCAAAAGGGAAAACGCACCAAACACCGTCATGATGTTGATGTTAATATGACCGTCTCATCTGCTCAAATTCACTCTGCTCCAGCTACCACATCTACAACACAAGCACCCAAACAACCTTTATCGGAATCTGATCAGTATATACCTGAAGTTTCAGAATCTGCTCCAGTAAAGGATATTCTAGAAACTCAGTCAGTTCTAGAACCTGAACCAGAATCTGAACCAATCATGGAGACTCTAGTCATTGAACCAGTTTCTGTGATTCAAGAATCAAGTGAACCGGCGTGGGTGGATACAATTACCATAGATGAGCATGCACCCGAGCAACCTTGGATCACGGAAACTGCTAGCATTCGTCCTCTAACTCAAGAAGATGAATCAGACTTCTCCCAAATCCTCAGCAATCCCATCGACTTCTCAGCATACATAGTCTACAATTATGGAACTGACAACATAACTCCAGCTATGGTAACTAGAGCTCTTCATGATCCCACCATCCTCAATAATTCAAGAATTAGCAGAATGGAGGCTGAATACAATGAGAATGAGCTTTTGAAAGCAATGAACATTCCTTAACGAACATGTCGTCACATGCCAGAAAATGCTCCTCTCCCGATAGCTGGCAGTAACAATCAAATTATACGTGATTTCTTTGTCTGTCGTGACCTTGAGTATTTGGTGAAAGGCGCAAACAAGTATGCGACTTCATTAACTTTGGTCAAAGCTGCAACTTGGGGGTCAATACCATGGATTGAGGAAAAGGTTGATCGTCTCTGGATAAAGCAATTAATTCCTTAGTATGATCACTATGCCGAATTGGGTGCATCACATTGGGGTGAAACCATACGAAAATCTTACATCTATGCATGTGGATTCAAATCAAAGACCCCAGTCGTATCTAAGTTTAGAATCAAAGCCACTCTAGGAGTGAGAATTCAAACCAAAGTCGGTTACCATCATCTAACAGAGATCAAACTGAAAAGAGAAGACGACAACCACTACACCATCATGGAAGGAAACTTTTCGGATCTTCCTCTCGAAGACATTGAAGACATGTTGCTTCTGATGACTCAAGGTACACTCAGACACTTGGAAGTTGAAGACATCATTGCCCTGAATTCAGCTCTGAGAATGTACACTCGTCGCATTGTAATCAAGAAGAGAGTTGAAGACTTACAACTAGGTGTCGAAAGTTATCAGAAGAAGCTGAACCTTACTGCTCCATACACTGAAGTTCCTAATATTCATCGCAACAAAAGTCCCTATTCGAGTACTACAAAACCGGTTCCAGGCACTTTCTACTTAAATGGATCCCGTGAGAAGAAATTCATGAGAGTCGCGGAACTTCACAAGTTTAGTGACGGGACTCTTTAACAAGTATGGGACACATTGATTCAGCTCAACAGGACCAAGAAGCATCCCACGGTTACCGTCATGTGACAAGACGGATATGTCACAAGTGCTCACTACATTATCAACAAGATTAATGAAAAGCTGAGGGAAAGACGGTTAATGAGGAGTCTAGAATGATTCGTCGGTGGTAGACCATATGGAGCTCACCACAAGCTAATGGAAGGATCCATTTAAAATGGGTCATACTATCTCAGTTCAACTCCATATTTTACTTGTGAATATGTAAATACTGTGAATATTGTGCTTTTATGGCTTGCTATAGTGTGAAAGTATGATATTTTTTCAAGAATTTCTCACGAGATTCTAAATCTTTCAAAATATATCATACTCAAGCACTACAACTAACCCTCATTAACTTCAGGGGGAGCGTTGATATGTTCTATGGCCAACAACTGATTTCATTTTGTTACCCAAAGACCGGTTAATCCATTACTATCCAAACTATTGATGGTTAACATTTTGGATAAGGGGAGAAAGTGGGATTAAGGAGACTTGTAAACATATGTGGCTAAAAATGAAAAGGGCTGAATAGAAAATCCAACTTCATATGTGCTATGCATATGTTAAAGGGGAGCATTTTGTTGTCAGAAACGCTCAAGGTACAAAACACTCTTGATATTTATATCACAAGTACCTCAGTGATGTTAAGGAATTTTCATGAAGACGAATACTTACCCAAAACACACTTAATTCACGACGGATGTGGTGACAAAAGGGTGGTAGGATTAGGTACTAGTCCAATGATTCTTCCAAGAACCGGAGGAATCTTCCCAAGGACAATTCCATAGTTAGAAAATAGAAGTCCTTAGGAAAGATGGGGAATGGATTGTGAACGTAGCTGAATGTCGATCAAGTACTGATGCTAGCACTGGAACAATCACAACAAGGTGCTAGTAATGATGTATTGGTAAGCATTGAAGGGGTTTAATAATGAAAAAGAAATGTAAAGATAAAGGGTGTAAAGAAAGAAGCCCTCCTTACAACTTAGGCAGAAACTGGGTCAACTCATCTTAAAGAAAAAGTATCATGGACCTAGTGATGCGATGCACAACCCCTCCTAGCCAACTCAAATATCTCTCAAAAGATATTTGTTTTAATGACACGGAGCTCAACACGTTATCTATCGGTTTGTTCACTCCGAATAAATTGATATTGAAAAGGTGGCAATCCTCTCCAGCCTCCGCTCACCAAAATAAAATACACTATTGAGTCTAGCGCCACGAGATTATCAAAAGTCTCATTAGGACACAATTTTAAAAATAAGAAAGATTTTTTATGAGTCCGACACAATATTCTTGTAATATTGCCAGAACATCTGAGTAATACGAAAGTATTACAATAAAGATGGAAATCCTGCTTGAGCCAACATTAAACAAGCTCATGGTAGTTGACACGTACGGTTCTTTAAGAACTAATCTTGTGATAACTGGAAAGAAACGATGGTTTGACTCTTATTTGAGATTAAACTTGTTCCAGGGCCTCTACGCAAAATCCAAGTGATCTTGCCAGAACACTCAGAGTGGCACTCTTTAGTGTTCACAGTGAAGAGTGGAAATCCTTCCAGTGTCAACATCAAACAACACTGCGATAGGTGACAAGCAAGATTCTATTAGAATCAAGCTCGTGACAACTAGAAAGCAAGATGGTGAAAATCTTAATTGAAATTCACTTGTTCCATATTCATGAATTGACGGCTTCAATCATAAAGATATTTATTATCCAAGTGATTCACTCTTTATGTTCGCAGTCAGCTTTGGACGGTCAAATAAAGAGAACGGGTTTACCCGTGAAATCTTGTCAAGGAGATCTTTAATTAGATCTACCTTTCACAAGTACGATATTTATTATCGTCCAACGGTCTTCACCGACCGGAGGTAAAATGATACCGAATCATAATAGAATGTCAAAGCCATTTTATTCGTGTCTTTTTATGTTGCTGCATTTGAAGACGGTGGTGTTGCGGGGTACCAGATGAAGTCGTCCTCACATACTTAATCCTTCTGCATCAAATATTTCAGCAAAATTCAAGAAAGTCGGACCTAAAAGTCTTCCGCTGTATCAACTTTGAGACTTTCAAGAATTCAACAAAGGATAGGTATGTGGGACAAGAAGTCACAAAGAGGCAAACATCACAAGAAGGCAAAGACTGCACGTGAAGATGATCTCAAGTTACAAGACAAGTCAAAGCCAAAAGAACATGTTGCAAGCCAAAGCTCAAAGATTATTAAAACATATACACAAGCCGAAAAAGAAAAAGAAGAAAAGAGAAACAACTACGAGCTCAAGAACGAAGACTTAGTATAGTATGCTAGGTTTAGAACTTTGTAATTTGGAGTGACCTCCCTTAGGGGGAGATTGTTAGAAATACGTTTTTAACGTATATTATAAGTATCGGTCACTCCAACAATATCATTAAACGTTGTAAGATCGTAGTTAGAAAGTTATTATCTTTACATTATCAACCTAGCCCATGGGCTTGTCCATGGGTTGGAAGGCCCAAGTCCACTAAGGACTTGGGTATAAAAGCCCTCTCCTTTGATGGAGAGGGTGTTGGTTGTTCATTTGTTAATCATAATACACATAGTTTCTCTTCATCTTTCTCTCTCTAGTTTCTCTCTCTAGAAACAACAACCCTCTTGATAGGATCATATATTATCATTATTCTACATATTTTATGTGTAAACGTCTCTTTTTGAGTCGTTCAATATACCTTGTGTGATGATACTTGTGTTTAGCACCCAATTGTGTATTTCCGCTGCGCAATGTATATTGGGGGTGTTAAAACTATATATGACACAAGCTCTTCGTTTCTACAACTTGAAGATTGTCATTCATCTCTTGAGCATTGATACTTGTCCTTGATTCATTCCTCTTGGTTTCTGTTACCTTTCTCTTTTCATACGAGTAGTCGTTTATCCGTATCGGTCTAATTCGGTCTTTTTCGGTATCGATTCAACTCGTAATCCTTCATTAAGGCATTATAACCTAGTGTTGAAGTAGTCCAATGATTTCCAAAAGGCTTAATATATGTTTTAAGTATTTTAGAAAAACTTGGTTTGAAAAATTTCTTTCATTTTCATAGTAAAAAACCTACCTCTGTCGGTGGTTCATTAAATAGTGTGGTGCTATTGTGTTGTGTTAGTACAGTGATCGGTCGGAGTCGAAAGTAGATCTAAGTACTCGCCGAGAAGTCCTTAGATACTTTGTGTTGTGAAGAGATATTGTACTATCAAGAGATGTTGTTGACGATTTTCTACACACGTAGAGTAATACCATTAGTCCTTACCATCGGGGTTGGACCCCATGATTAGACTCCAGCGTGAGAGTAAGTATTCATATCGTCCGAGATATATGTATGTGTAAAGATGAGTGAAAAAATTGTACCTCGTTTGGAGTGCAAGTGGGTACTATTTATAGGAGAAAGTACTAGGCCTTTCCTCGTTTCTGGGATAGTACTTGGGAGTAGGCCTTTGTGGTCCAAAGGCCCATTTATCTGTTTGTGAACTAATCGTGCCCCGCTGATTATTCTTTAGAAGACTTATCCGCAGGGGTCTCGGATATAAGTATGCCCGGTCATTGCGTCACAGCTCCGCTTGGAGCTTTTGCCAGTGTGGTGGGCTTTTGTGTACTTGGGTCTAGGCCCAAGGTTTGGTGTATGTTTTTAGGCCCAATGGGCCGTATCTATGCTATACGCCATCATGCGGTTCAATATATTTATTGAAACACCACCCACTGATAGTTGGAGTTTTTACTACCCTTTAGGAAAAGAGCAATAAAATAGGGTAAGTAAGCACGACGATTTAGGAAAACCGTGTGTGAATGACCCTAAAAGTGAGGTGAGTTCGTTCTCTCGAGGAGGCACGTGTGTTGTGTAATGAATGATTGATTATGTTTTTGATTATTAATGAGAAGAAAAGAAGAAAAAATGACGAAGACGAAAAAATTAGAAAAATAAGGCAAAAAACACTATTAGAAAGTTACGACGAAGAACGTGAAAAACACAAAATTTAAAATTTTAATCTAAAAATTTCTAAAAATTACTAAAAACTCCCAAATAATATTCTAAGAGTTTACAAAAAATTCAAACTTGCCAAAACCTTTTAATTAATTTAATAATGACTTTTTAATGCTAATTAAAGCCCTAAAAATCACTTTTAAATATTAAAAAGCCCTAAACAAGATTTTATAATTTGTAAACCTCAAAAATAACCTAATTAAACTAAAAACTATTTTTAAAAATTTTAAAACCAAATTAAACTATTTTTAAACTCCTAAAAACTATTAAAATCTATTAAATCTTAAATTAAATCTAAAAATTAATTGAAAAGCCTAAAAATTATTCTAAAAATGGAAATAGTCCTAATTAATGCTATAGAATCTAGGAAAAATGAAAAAGAAATTAAAATAAAACTTTTTATTTTAATGAATAAAATAATATTAAAATATTCTAAAAAATTAAAAGTTCTTAAATAAATTTTAAAAAATTCTCAAAAATCCAAAATATTCTAACTAAGAAGAAAATGTAAACAAAAGTTTCTAAAACCTCTTAATGAATTTTATATTAATTTTTAAAGTTGCTAAAAAACCCTAAAATTAAATAAAATCAAAAATTAAAGTTTTTGAAAACTTTTTCACATGTAAACCTCAAAAATGTCAATTAAAACCTAAAAACTATTTTTCTGTATTTTTAAACTACTGTTCACTAATTTTTAAAGACTTTTTAATATACGGCTATTAATTAAATCCTAGAAAATAATTTAATAAATGGAAAAATAAGAAAATAAGCTAGAAAAATCCCTAATGCTATTACTAATCCAGGAAAAATGAAAAGAAGCCAAGAGGCTTAATAAATAAGCCAGAATAAGCTAAAAAGCTCACGGCTTATTTATAAAAGCTTAAACCAAATAGACCTTAAGTATAATTTAGAATCAAACCTATCAATCAAAGTCCCCAGGGCGCAATGGTAAGAGTGTATGTGTGTGAGAGGAGTGGCGCAGGTTCGAGTCCTGGCCACGTCCTTTTTGTGTTTATTTATTTTTTTTTTTAAAGTTTAAAACTTGATTCCAGTACTTCCTTAACACACAAAAACACAATCCAAATCAAAATTTATCCAAAATTAAGTGATTAAGAACACAACTTGTGCCCAGGTCTGGTGATGTTTCTGAAAATTAAGTGTGAGTGCACACTTGAACCTTGCAAACCAAGAGGTCTTGGTTGTGCTTGGTTTGTTGCTTGTTTATGGAACAATGGGGCACCCTTGTGCTCTTTCTGAGCACAAGGAGTCAAGCTTAGCACAAAAGAAACACCTAGCACACTCAAATTAAACAAAATCCAAGCACATAGGGCAATACAAGTTGCTGTGATGAAAATGATGGGTCTGTGGACTCTTAAGCAGATTTAGAGCACTCAAATGACTTTCTAAGTCCAAGACTAAGCATACACAAGCACCAAGTACCCTCCAATCAACCTTCAATCTTAACTTATGGTAACTCCTAACAAATCCAACGTTTCAAGAACAAATCAGCAAGAAAAATTAGCAGAAAAAGACTATGCAAATTCTAAACTCACTTTTTAACTTTTCACAAACAAACTATGCTCAAACTTGTTCCAAACTGCAAAGCTAACAATACACAACCTATTTCAACCCTATTAAGCAATTCTAACACATTATCAAAGCATAAATCAAGATTAAGACCCTGCTTAAACTTATAGCCAAACACTCTTTTAAAAACCTTTAAACCAAAATTTTCAAACAAAAACCTTTTAAAACACAAACAAACTGCTAGCAAAGGCTCATAACATGCATATCATACACAAGAGAACACAATCAAAGCAGATTAACACATTTCATGCAAAATTCATGCAAACTCAACTTTTCTGAAAATTTCAAAGGGACAAGAAATTTTTTACCTAAGGACCCCACATCCAGGGTCCTTTGTGGTTGCTATACCACCTCCCTACCAACACGGGTTGGTGCTGAACACTAGTCAACAACTCCTTCACAACCTGTTATGTCAATCAAAAAGAAAACAAGAACAAAAACAAGTAATATTATATAAAACTGATTTTTTTCTTTTTCTTTCTAAAACCTTATCAAAACCTTTTCAAACCTTTGAAACACGTTTCAAAAACCTTTTCAAACTCATAAACACTCTCCCTTTTCCACTTTCACTTCCAAGGAAGATTTATGAAATTTAAACAGAATTTTTATAACCTTTAAAAAAAACTTAAGGAAATCACACACAAACTTTCACAACTTGAAAATGGAACTCAGCCTTGCATAACACTTCACACAAACTTTTATCAGAATTAAAAAGGAATTACAATTGCACACCACAAATACCAAACTTTTAATTTTTATAAAAAGGAATTACAAGTTTATGCAAAAACTGGAACAAGAAAGGAGTGGACATGCCCACATCCTTTTATACTGCTAAATAGAACTGTCTAGAACTAATAATAAAATAATACAATGCTTGAAAACCCTAATACTGGAATTCCTGAAATGCCCTTTGATCTTTGACGAATTTTGGGTCAAAAGTGATCCCATGTGAATGCCAGTTGTGGAAGGATGATCTTGGCCGTTTAAACAAACTTGGGGACAAAGGAGTTGAGCTAAATCGCTCATTTGGTCGGTTTTTGGGGTTTGGGGTGAAAACGATGGGCAGGGGAGGGTCCTACCCTCACATGGTTGTGTTGGGGAAAGGGGTTTTGAGTGGGATGGGGTGACAAAGATGCAAATTAATGATCTGGAAAATATAAATGGAAACCCCTTTGTTTTTAATCTAATTATGCCTGGGAAAATTAGGGTTTATGTGGGTGTTTAATGGGGGTTTAATCTGAAAGGGGATTAAGGATTTTTAAAAATGTTGTTAAGTGGGAAAAATTGTTGACTTTGTTGACCAGTTTATTTAATAAACTGGTGGGTTGGGTTTGGGTTGTGGGTTTGGACGGGTTTGGGGTAGGATATGGGTTGGTGGGTGGGTTGTGATGAGGTGGCAAAAGCTGAGTGGGTGGGTAAGTTTGGGCTTTTGGCAGATTGAGTCCCCCAGTTTTTCACTTTCTTTTACTTTGTAATAAAACCCCATCAGCGCCTATTTTGTGCTTGTCAACTTTTGACAACTTGTCAAAAGTGGCACAATTAATCCAAAAACTTTTCCAAGGGCTTAACTTGTATTAAACTTGATTCCCAAGGGCTGGACTTGTAATATCTTCAAACATTAAGGATGATACTTGTACATTTGATAATTTGAGGGTCAAATGTGACAAGTTCTTCAAAGATGAGGGGCCATTTTTGCCAATCTTCAATTCTTCAAGGGTCATTTTGCAAAATTCCAAACTTGGGCCCGGTTCATTGTGCGACTTCATTTCCCGTGTTCGTTTTTGATTGATTCTTGTGTTCTTTTGCCAATTCCTCAATATCCGTACCTAAAAATACACAAGTAACAAACACGAGCATATATTTGGTCTATTTTATGATATTTTATGCAATTTAAGGCCGTTTTGGACGATGAGACCATGTATAAAAGCAGTCTCATCACTCCCCCATACTAAACCATTGCCGTGCCCTCACGCAATGCTAGAATAAAGTATCTAAGCATCTCCAAAATTTAATTTTATGACTTTTATTGAAATGGTAAACTAGCTACATTACACTATTACTACTACTTGTGTTTTAGACATAATGTATGATTTTCATCGCAAAATGGGACGTTTAGGTTCATAGAACAAGAACACGTGAATGCTTCGTTAGAAATAATTTCGTCGTCCTCGATTTTCACTTTAATTCCATGCTAAGCGTGCAACGAGATCATTGTCATTATAAGTTAGTAATGCTAACACTACTCATATGCCCTAATCACGTACTTATTCTCCCATTATTCCTAAGTTGTATCTCTTATATTTTATTTTGTCTTAATGATCACGAGGATACATTGTTGACTTATGCGATAATAGAGATTTAGGTCTAAAAATAGAGTCCTAACGGTGTAACTAAGACCATCAAATCAATAACCCCTCCTAATAGACAACGATGTTAAAAAATTAAGTTGACAAGAAGAATCGATAAACACGGTTTTATAACGGTTTTGAACATGAGACTTATTACCAAGACTTTTATACGCCCCCTAACGGAAGGACCTTATTATCTTTGGTTTACCTCCATCTTTTATTCAACTTCGCCATGAAGCTTTTATTATGACTTCGGTCTTGCCTTGCCTTTTATTATCCGCCTCATCGGTGGTTTTATTAGCCAAAGACGTATATCCTCACGCTAAAGCGAATTTTGGATCTTTAAAGCTTCGAAGATTAAGGCTTGATTCACTTTCAATTTTTCATAGATTTTAGGCCTTGTGGGGCTTCAAATTGTTTGCTTGATTTAGGTGAGCACTTGAAATCTTATTATTGGGTGAAGCTTTCGATTATTAGGGTGCCAATACTTCAAAACCGTGACGCTGGCGATACCTTAATGTCTTCCCAATTTAATTACACGGAAGCTACTAGAAAAGACTAGAAACCCAACAATCAAAACTAAACCGCTAAATCAATATTTATTAAGCAAAAAATATTTACAAGCGAAGGGAGAATAAGTAAACAACGAGAACACATGAGTTTTTGAAAGAATACGAGTACTCTACGTTTAGCATAGTAACTTATAATTAACTCTATCATTTCTCGTCCTCATTTAAGAGACTTAGCCTAATGTGTAGTTAAGGAATCAAAGCTAAGTGCTCAACACGCACGGTCGAGTCAAAAATTACTCTTATTCTCGCCATCGGAAAATCTACATTCGTGTCATCAAACACTTATAAAACATGAGAAAATTTTTAAAATTTGGCCATTTTTAGCCTTATTTTGCAAGAAAACGATAACAAAACGATAAACTTTGGAAAGCGTGAAGGTTTGGCAAGGCAAGTATCTATTCACCCCCCCATACTAAAGTTAAACATTGTCCTCAATGTTTCGAGTCTAGGGGTGCAAACACCCCCATACTAGAGACGTAGTCGAATGCCTAATCTAGCATGGAAAGGGTGTAACCATTAAGTTTAAAGCCGTTTATGAAGTGTGCTATAAAACCTAAGGTTAGAACATAAAAGGATATATCATGATGGATATTGGGAAAGGCCTCCAAAGCAAACAATCGAGTGCTCCCATGAAACGAACACGAGAGGCTCCAATCGTGAAGATGATGATCTAAAAGACACAATTCACAAACAACCACGGAACAAAGGTTGGAAGGGCACAAATCCCCTCACATTAAACTAATTAGAAAGCAATAATATGTACATGGATAAGCATGGGTCTTCCCCACGAGGCACCTTGTTTTTGATAACCGAGTCAAAAGCTCGACTCGAATCCCCATAAATGTGATCATTTAGGGATAATCATGGTTTGGTCAATTTTTGGTGGGGCTTACATGATAAACAAGGCCCAAAAGTACGTGGAGTACTTTAAAAATCCGATAAACGTATACCGGGGTCAAAGATAGCGTCCTCGTTTTCGGATGAAAGACGAGATAAAACAACTTCAACACAAATCCCAATGGGATTGAAGAAAATAGGAGAGAAGAAATAGAAGGGTGGGACAATGGGTAAGTCAACAACAACTTGAGTCACTCGAGGTAAACTCGCACCAATCAAATGAAAAGATTTTCCATTTATTGCATCGGTGGAAGACCGAGATTTCCCTATAAAAGCAATTCCAGGATCAAATATCTCGTCCTCGGTGGAGAAAGGGGAGGGAACATAAGGGGCTTCCCCCACACTAGGTCCACACAAAGCATCGTCAAAAGGGGAAGACGAGCTTGTAGTGCTCAAGACACGCAGTGATGACGGAGTTAGAATAGTAGAAAAATCTTTTAAATTAGATTCAAAATCTTTTCCTTTTTCATCTTTAACACTCTCCTCGTGAAAACCCGATTTAATTATGTCAAAAATATTTGGTGTATCTAAAACAATATTAGTCACACTAAAAATTCTCACATTTTGAAAGCGTTTTGGTTTAGGTGGTGGCAAGTTTTCAAATCTTTTGTCAACAAAGAAAACCTCCCCATCGGGATCAACGTATTCATCATCCGAAGAATCACTCGAGATTGGTATCATAGGCTTAACACTCTTAACCTCCATCGGCGTAGGGGACGGAACTTCATTTTTCTCAACAACTCCTAAAACTCTATTTGAAATCCTTTGACACATGTTTTTGATAGGATTGACATTGTACAAAGATGTGATTGAATAAACATGAGAAAGAGTGGAGTTTTGGGTTGCATTAATGACGAGTTCTTCCTCATTGAAACGAAGAGTGATTTTTCTTGCATGCACATCGATAAGTGCTCTCGAGGTATCCAAAAAAGATCGACCTAAAATTAACGGAACTTTAGGATCGATGGGAATATCAACAACTATGAAGTCCACGGGATAATAGAATTTCCCAACTTTTACGAAGACGTCCTCGGCAACTCCACAAGCTAGAATCGTAGAATGATCGGCCATTTCGATTGACATTCTTGAAGGAGTGAGATTTGGAAGATTGAGCGATTTAAAAATCTCGAGAGGCATCAAATTAATACTAGCACCAAGATCGGCCAAGGCGTAGCATTCTTCCATGTCTTGGATAGCACATGGGATTAAAAACTTTCCAGGATCACCGACTTTTTGAGGTATGCGGCTTAGAAAAACCGAAGAACAACTAGATGATTTTTGCAATTTTTCTTTGTTATTCAACATACTTTTGAAGTTCGCGGCAAATCGAGGCATCATGACTAAGGCGTCGGCAAAACTTATATTAAAATGCAAGTCACGAAACATTTTCATAAAGAGTTCAAATTGATAATTATTTCGTTCTTGTGCCTTTTCCTTGTCTCGTCTTGATGGGTAGGGTAAAGGTGGTGTGGGTTGGGGCAAATTAGGCATAGGCAACGGCCTTGGAATCTCGGGTTCCATTATGGGTATAGGTTCAACCGTAGGTGTGGTTTGAGCGGTACTTCGTGGGCTTGTAATGTGCTCCTTTTCAACCACAACCTCGGGCTCTTTCTCTTTTTCCTTCTCCATAGAAGTACTTGGACGAGAAATGGGTTCTTTGAAAGTTTTACCACTACGAGTGGTAATAACCTTCAATTCTCCTTTCGGGTTCACGATGGTATCACTAGGAAGACCACCCGAAGAAGAGGGCTTACACATGATAGCTTCAAACATTTTGGCCATACGATCTTCAAACTTAGATTGCCTAGCATCCGCTTTCAACAACTCTTGCTTAATCTCATGTTGTCCTTGCTCCATTTTTTGTTGATTTTGTTGGAGTCGTGTGACATTTCCTTCCATTTTATTAGCATGAGTTTTAAGTTCATTAGCAAGTTCGGTTTTAAGCTCATTTTTCAACTCGGATCTTAAGCTAACCATTTCACGTTGCATGTTGTCAAACTTAGCATCATTAGCCTTAGCATAATTCAAAAATTCTCCTTGAAGATTTTTGGTGTGATCGTTTTGAAAACCTTGGGCATTAGTTTGAAAATCACGGTTTTGGTTTTGGTTTGAAATTTGCCCATTTCCACTTTGGTAATTACCTTTGTTATAATTCCTTTGATTTCCTTGGTAATTTCCACCTTGGTTGTTGTTGTTGCGATAATTATTAGCATTTTGATTGGGTTGAGCTTGATTTGAACGTGAACCTTGACCTATTTGGTTATAGGTTCCCGTGGCTACAAAAGCATTCGAAGTGTTACCATCCGCGGTAATGCACTCGGATAAATCATGAGCTCCCCCACACGACAAACAACTTTTAGAAACCGCTTTAACCGAAGCGGTGTTGGAAGCTTCTTGAGCCTTCCAATGGGACATAAGGTTTGCAAATCTATCGAAAAATCGGTTTTCTTTATTTGCTTCATCATGTAATGCATTGATACTTTGAGACGATGATGAGCCCCTTTTGGCAACACTCGGTGTGTGACGAGGGCTATAAACCTTAGACCTATTCTCGATTATGACCAAAGCTTCTTCAACCGTTTTACACAAAAAATTACCACCCGCGGCGGCATTTAAATAATCTCTTTCATGATCGTTAAGTCCATTGTAAAACGTGTCGATTTGGTGCAAATCGGAAAAACCATGATGAGGACATTCGTGTAACATCTCCTTAAACCTATTCCAAGCCGTAGAAAAACTTTCATTTGATTCTTGTGAAAATTTAGAAATTTCATTCTTCAAATGCGTAGTCTTAGAGGGCGGAAAAAATTGGTTCACGAACTTCGAAACGAGATCCTTCCACGTCAATATAGAATTGGGTGGCTCTTTCTCTAACCAAATTTTAGCGGGCCCCGCTAAGGAATACGGAAATAACATCATCTTAATCGAGTCATTCGAGACATCCTTGAATTTGCACGTGGCGGTAAGACGATTAAATTGGCGGATATGGTTGTGCGGATTGTCCTTCTCATCACCACGGAATTTGTTGTTTTGGATCATCGACAACAAACCCGTTTTAACTTCAAAATTCTCCGCAAGGATTGCAGGAATCACAATAGCCTCTCCATAACCCTCGGTGGGTGCTTGAAGTAACTCCATCATAGTTCGATTCGCCATGGTTGGTTCTTCTCGTACAATGGGTTCGTCAATAGGAGACTCCTCACTAGAAAGAGTGAGTGATTTGTTTCTTCGTTTACGAGCACGTCTAGCTTTAGAGCGAGTTTGCATAAACGTCACATACAACGAGAAGGCGAGCAAAGAAGATTCTTTTTGGTATTTTGTGTTTTTTCAATTTTTTTGTGGTTTTTGATTGTATTAACCTTTTTGGTATTGGTGAATGTATTAAGTAGACAATGAGTCCACAAATCTCCTCACTAATCAAATCTCTTGATTAAAAAGGCCTCAAGGAATGAAAACGATCACGTGGAGTGAACGCCTTCGATGACTTTAGAACGATGGTGGAACACCAAATCGTTCAAGAGGGTTTAATCAAATGAAACCAAGAAAATATATATGATATGTAGTAATACTTTGGGCGGCAAAACCCTCGATTCACTCTCAAAATCAAATACGCACAAGCAAGCGGAGGAAACGAGGCGGCGCGAAGCACTTAAGAGCCTTTTTCCTTTAGGTTGTGAAATACAACCGCCTTATACCCACCTTATAGTTTGTATTATCAAAATCGAGCTTCACGAAAGTATTTATCTATTTTTGCCTTTTTCTTTGGTTTGAGATTCGAATACAATGATCGAGTGATGAAATCCCGAATCAAGGTTGTGATTGCTCACGTATTTGGAGTACTTGTGTATTTATTGTTCTATGTATACAATATAGTAATAGTATTCACACAAAAACCGAAAAACGATAATACGTATTAATAGAGTGCTATTAATACAATTATATTTATGGCTAATATAGAAAAAAACAACAATGTTCAATCAAAACACAACACGCCTCCCCGGCAGCGGCGCCATTTGATAGTTGGAGTTTTTACTACCCTTTAGGAAAAGAGCAATAAAATAGGGTAAGTAAGCACGACGATTTAGGAAAACCGTGTGTGAATGACCCTAAAAGTGAGGTGAGTTCGTTCTCTCGAGGAGGCACGTGTGTTGTGTAATGAATGATTGATTATGTTTTTGATTATTAATGAGAAGAAAAGAAGAAAAAATGACGAAGACGAAAAAATTAGAAAAATAAGGCAAAAAACACTATTAGAAAGTTACGACGAAGAACGTGAAAAACACAAAATTTAAAATTTTAATCTAAAAATTTCTAAAAATTACTAAAAACTCCCAAATAATATTCTAAGAGTTTACAAAAAATTCAAACTTGCCAAAACCTTTTAATTAATTTAATAATGACTTTTTAATGCTAATTAAAGCCCTAAAAATCACTTTTAAATATTAAAAAGCCCTAAACAAGATTTTATAATTTGTAAACCTCAAAAATAACCTAATTAAACTAAAAACTATTTTTAAAAATTTTAAAACCAAATTAAACTATTTTTAAACTCCTAAAAACTATTAAAATCTATTAAATCTTAAATTAAATCTAAAAATTAATTGAAAAGCCTAAAAATTATTCTAAAAATGGAAATAGTCCTAATTAATGCTATAGAATCTAGGAAAAATGAAAAAGAAATTAAAATAAAACTTTTTATTTTAATGAATAAAATAATATTAAAATATTCTAAAAAATTAAAAGTTCTTAAATAAATTTTAAAAAATTCTCAAAAATCCTAAATATTCTAACTAAGAAGAAAATGTAAACAAAAGTTTCTAAAACCTCTTAATGAATTTTATATTAATTTTTAAAGTTGCTAAAAAACCCTAAAATTAAATAAAATCAAAAATTAAAGTTTTTGAAAACTTTTTCACATGTAAACCTCAAAAATGTCAATTAAAACCTAAAAACTATTTTTCTGTATTTTTAAACTACTGTTCACTAATTTTTAAAGACTTTTTAATATACGGCTAATAATTAAATCCTAGAAAATAATTTAATAAATGGAAAAATAAGAAAATAAGCTAGAAAAATCCCTAATGCTATTACTAATCCAGGAAAAATGAAAAGAAGCCAAGAGGCTTAATAAATAAGCCAGAATAAGCTAAAAAGCTCACGGCTTATTTATAAAAGCTTAAACCAAATAGACCTTAAGTATAATTTAGAATCAAACCTATCAATCAAAGTCCCCAGGGCGCAATGGTAAGAGTGTATGTGTGTGAGAGGAGTGGCGCAGGTTCGAGTCCTGGCCACGTCCTTTTTGTGTTTATTTTTTTTTTTTTTAAAGTTTAAAACTTGATTCCAGTACTTCCTTAACACACAAAAACACAATCCAAATCAAAATTTATCCAAAATTAAGTGATTAAGAACACAACTTGTGCCCAGGTCTGGTGATGTTTCTGAAAATTAAGTGTGAGTGCACACTTGAACCTTGCAAACCAAGAGGTCTTGGTTGTGCTTGGTTTGTTGCTTGTTTATAGAACAATGGGGCACCCTTGTGCTCTTTCTGAGCACAAGGAGTCAAGCTTAGCACAAAAGAAACACCTAGCACACTCAAATTAAACAAAATCCAAGCACATAGGGCAATACAAGTTGCTGTGATGAAAATGATGGGTCTGTGGACTCTTAAGCAGATTTAGAGCACTCAAATGACTTTCTAAGTCCAAGACTAAGCATACACAAGCACCAAGTACCCTCCAATCAACCTTCAATCTTAACTTATGGTAACTCCTAACAAATCCAACGTTTCAAGAACAAATCAGCAAGAAAAATTAGCAGAAAAAGACTATGCAAATTCTAAACTCACTTTTTAACTTTTCACAAACAAACTATGCTCAAACTTGTTCCAAACTGCAAAGCTAACAATACACAACCTATTTCAACCCTATTAAGCAATTCTAACACATTATCAAAGCATAAATCAAGATTAAGACCCTGCTTAAACTTATAGCCAAACACTCTTTTAAAAACCTTTAAACCAAAATTTTCAAACAAAAACCTTTTAAAACACAAACAAACTGCTAGCAAAGGCTCATAACATGCATATCATACACAAGAGAACACAATCAAAGCAGATTAACACATTTCATGCAAAATTCATGCAAACTCAACTTTTCTGAAAATTTCAAAGGGACAAGAAATTTTTTACCTAAGGACCCCACATCCAGGGTCCTTTGTGGTTGCTATACCACCTCCCTACCAACACGGGTTGGTGCTGAACACTAGTCAACAACTCCTTCACAACCTGTTATGTCAATCAAAAAGAAAACAAGAACAAAAACAAGTAATATTATATAAAACTGATTTTTTTCTTTTTCTTTCTAAAACCTTATCAAAACCTTTTCAAACCTTTGAAACACGTTTCAAAAACCTTTTCAAACTCATAAACACTCTCCCTTTTCCACTTTCACTTCCAAGGAAGATTTATGAAATTTAAACAGAATTTTTATAACCTTTAAAAAAAACTTAAGGAAATCACACACAAACTTTCACAACTTGAAAATGGAACTCAGCCTTGCATAACACTTCACACAAACTTTTATCAGAATTAAAAAGGAATTACAATTGCACACCACAAATACCAAACTTTTAATTTTTATAAAAAGGAATTACAAGTTTATGCAAAAACTGGAACAAGAAAGGAGTGGACATGCCCACATCCTTTTATACTGCTAAATAGAACTGTCTAGAACTAATAATAAAATAATACAATGCTTGAAAACCCTAATACTGGAATTCCTGAAATGCCCTTTGATCTTTGACGAATTTTGGGTCAAAAGTGATCCCATGTGAATGCCAGTTGTGGAAGGATGATCTTGGCCGTTTAAACAAACTTGGGGACAAAGGAGTTGAGCTAAATCGCTCATTTGGTCGGTTTTTGGGGTTTGGGGTGAAAACGATGGGCAGGGGAGGGTCCTACCCTCACATGGTTGTGTTGGGGAAAGGGGTTTTGAGTGGGATGGGGTGACAAAGATGCAAATTAATGATCTGGAAAATATAAATGGAAACCCCTTTGTTTTTAATCTAATTATGCCTGGGAAAATTAGGGTTTATGTGGGTGTTTAATGGGGGTTTAATCTGAAAGGGGATTAAGGATTTTTAAAAATGTTGTTAAGTGGGAAAAATTGTTGACTTTGTTGACCAGTTTATTTAATAAACTGGTGGGTTGGGTTTGGGTTGTGGGTTTGGACGGGTTTGGGGTAGGATATGGGTTGGTGGGTGGGTTGTGATGAGGTGGCAAAAGCTGAGTGGGTGGGTAAGTTTGGGCTTTTGGCAGATTGAGTCCCCCAGTTTTTCACTTTCTTTTACTTTGTAATAAAACCCCATCAGCGCCTATTTTGTGCTTGTCAACTTTTGACAACTTGTCAAAAGTGGCACAATTAATCCAAAAACTTTTCCAAGGGCTTAACTTGTATTAAACTTGATTCCCAAGGGCTGGACTTGTAATATCTTCAAACATTAAGGATGATACTTGTACATTTGATAATTTGAGGGTCAAATGTGACAAGTTCTTCAAAGATGAGGGGCCATTTTTGCCAATCTTCAATTCTTCAAGGGTCATTTTGCAAAATTCCAAACTTGGGCCCGGTTCATTGTGCGACTTCATTTCCCGTGTTCGTTTTTGATTGATTCTTGTGTTCTTTTGCCAATTCCTCAATATCCGTACCTAAAAATACACAAGTAACAAACACGAGCATATATTTGGTCTATTTTATGATATTTTATGCAATTTAAGGCCGTTTTGGACGATGAGACCATGTATAAAAGCAGTCTCATCACCCACTAAGGTTAAAATAATCAGATTATATTAAACAACACTATTTCAAAAAATACCCTCTCATTCCTTCTTCACTATGGCGATGGGTATACACATAAAACCTCCATTAACAAGTTTTAAAAAGCTTCCAATCACTCAAATTAATTGATACCAAGACAAGGGTTTCACGCATCCTTCTTCCAACGTCAATTAATTATAAGTACTTCACTCAATTTGAATCAATTTGTTCCTGGGTTCTTACTTCCATAATTGGGGATTTTGTAACTAAATTGAATTAGAATCTAATTAGGAATGTGGGTTACCATAGTTTTAGTAATATGATTCCTTAGCTTCATGTTCTTTGTGATTTTGATAAAACCCACTTATAGAAAAAATCCGAATTTTAATCAAATTAATTTGGTTTAATGATGGAATTGATATGAACCCTTGAACACATTGGTAATTGCATTGTTAATGCTTACCTAAAAATGAATTTTGAAAAACCAATGTTCAAGTTCATGTTTGATTTGCATAATTCATATGTATTTGTCAAAAATGAAATATTTACATTTTGGACATAAGAATGATAAGGATTAATCCTTTAGTTAGTCAAGTAATTGATTAAACACATTCTCATGATTTGATTTATACTTAATATGTAACATAAGAGTGGTTGTGTAAATATTTTCGTTTTATATATAGGTACCAACTATGCCTTTGAAAACTCGAAAAGACCATGAGAGAACTAGAGAGTACATGCCTTTTCTTTCTAAGTCGTGTCAATCTCGTTCTCTTAAAAATACCCTCATATCTCTAGAAACTTGTTGTTTTCATGAAGGACGTGTAGTCCCTCCAAATCTCTATGGGATTGAGTTTACACGTTACATGTTCAAATCTATTAGCTTTGATTCTTTAGTTAACATTGATGAGCTAATATTCCTAATATGACAACTTGTTGATGTGTTCTTTGTGTGTTGTTCGTACTCGATTCAATTTGAATTGATCACGGTTTAGGGTGGACTTATTATTTTTGGTCACTAAAAGGGGGAGCTTTTGGTTATCTATTTCTACTTGTAAATTAAAAGCTAAAAATATAAAAATAAAAGAGAAATCTAACCTTGATTTTCTGAATAAACTGGATCTTCGGATAAAAGGACTTTCTTCGAAAAAATCAACAAATTCGGATTAACCTATCTTTTCAGAATAAAGCTGATAATTTAGATAAATAGAGAGTTTCGGAAAAAATCAAATAAATTCGGATAAAAGGACTTATTTCGGATAACAAGGATCTTCGGAATAATAGCCTATTTCGGATAAATCTAATTCTTTGGAAAAAGTACTATCTTCAGAGTAAATGAAATATTCGGATAAAAAGGGATTTCGGAATAAACAAGATTTTTCGGATAAATGTGGTATTTTCGGAAAAAGAACAAATTCTCGGAATAACTAAAATCTTCGGTATAAATTGATTTTCGGAATAATAACTGGAATAACGTGTATTCGGAAAAAAGACCTATTCTTCGGAAAAACTAAAGTTTTCGGAATAATGAATCTTCGGAATAACAAGGTTTTTCGGATAAATAACTAATTCGGATAACAGATTTTCGGAATAATGTGGTATCTTCGCCCTAATCCGAAAATGTACAAAAACAGGAAAAGTGACAGTAATAGTTTAACCAAATTAAGCAAAAAAAAAGCAAATCCAAATAAGCAATTAACCAAAACTAAAACCAAATTAATTTTAAGAAAAAGCTAATAAGCCACAAATTAAAAACTTTAAAAACACAAAATAATCTAAATATTAAAAAGCAACTTATAAAAGATTAAATCTACTAAATCCACTTAATTAAAAACAAACTAAACACTAATTAATCAATAAGCATAATAAGCTAAAACATCAAACACACCAAATCAATAAGCATAATCTAATAAGCAAATCAATCAACAAATCAACAAGATTAAACCAACTACATGATTAAAGAGACAAAACAATAGATTATGATTAAGAAAGGTAGAACGAGAATTAACTAAAAAGCTTGATAAATTGAAGATTAAGATTCAAATTACAAGATTAAAAGATGAAAGATTAAACAAACATGAAAGAAAATTCTAGAGAGAGAAAGTAAAACACATACCCCTAATTACCTATTAAAACTAAAAAAATGAACTAACTCCTCCTAGTGAACATTAGGAGGGAATTTATAGGAGAATGGGAGGGTGTTGTTGCTTCTCTGTTTCTTCTTGTCTTCTCCTCTTTTAAATAACTCATCTTTCTCGACTTTGTCTCGGGATTAGTCAAATGATAACATGAACTCGTCTTCTAATTTTCTTCTTTTAGTAGACTTGGTTCTTTGACTTCGTTAAACTTCCGTCTTTAGACTTTTTCTTCGATAAATCTTCAGAATAGGCCTTTGACTTCCGTTCTTCTTGCACTTTTGATCTTTTGACTTTGTCTTTTGTCTTTTTCTTCGATAAAAGCCCGTGGAAGCCCGTGTTTTCTTCCTTTTTCATATTTTTATCCTAAAACACAATAAAAACACAAACCACGCATAATTCTGACTTTTACAACATCAAATACACGTTTTGGTCTTGTTTTTATTATAAATAAGTGGTAAAAGGATAAGTGTTTTCACACTTATTAATTCCCTTCCTTTTCTCATGGAGTTTGTTGATACAAAAGTTGGATGGACCTTGCTTAACCCGAATTAGGCTTAATTCGGGTATTCGGGACTCCGACTCTTGCACCAAGTAAATTTTATGGTTGAGATCATGCACACTAAACAACATGCTGTTAGGCTTACCGTGGGAACGTATCCCACGATTAGACTCCAGCGTGGGAGTAAGTAATCGGTTTTATGGTTAGTAATCGGTGAGATGTGAGAGTATTCAGTAAATCGTACCTTTATGGAACCCTTGGGGGTTCTTTATAGAGGCGGTAAAGTCCCTGTTGGGCATTACCGAATCTTCGGCCCCAAGCAAAATAAAACTACCATAATTGGTTGATTGTTATCTCCTAATTATGGTTAGTGGATATATATTACTTTGGGGTGAATCACAATCCTAATTAGATTGTGATTCTGTGCAACCCTTCCCTCGCGTACTGGGTCGTGGGCCGTATACAGTACATTCGACCATCATTACCCGAAACCCATAGGTCCAAAGTAACATTGATTCAACCCATCCGTGATGGGCCAGATAAGGGTAGTACCTGTGGGTCGGGTCTTAGACCCGGCTGAGGATTATACGTCATCATGTCCTCCCATTATGGTTGTTATAGCCGTAGGCGTGACCTCTAGACTAATAAGTGCTCCCCAGTTGTACTGGAAAAGATCCTCATAACACATACTGTTGAGCGGGACAACATTAATGAAAGCATTAGTTATAGTAAAAAAACAGCTGTGTCAGCGACTGTTTATATATCAGCCTAAAAAAGTGCACCCCCTGGGTCCCACTCTTGAGCCACGTAAAAACCTGATCATGAGGTGACCCATGGGCCCCTCTAACGCTTCAATTGTCCTTCAAAACCCAGCCTTTAGATCAACGCAGTGGGTTACACGTGTCCTCCATCAAACAACCCTCGAAGATCGAGGCAATACTATATATAGCCGAGTGTGTGACAGTGCACACACAGTTAACAAAACCTTCGACCACCATTGTTGCATACCTTCTTACCTTCTACACTCATTTTCGCACGGACAGCCCATTTTTTAGGTTAGATCACCGCGCCCTTTTCCATATTTACATAAAACATGGTTAGGGATAATCCCACTATCACGTCCGTACTTAATGTATTCCCAGCAAAAAAATTCATAGAATTTTGATCGGACTACTTCATTCCTGAGAGCGTTCATCCCACCTATCCTGGTGAGAATGAAGCGATCACAGATTGCCCATCCTGGAAAATAGGTTTATACACACGCCTATTTGATTCGGAGAATTACCGCATCTCCTTCTCTAGGTTTCTTATAGATATTCTTACATACTACGACTTCCATATCACCCAACTACATTGTATAGGGGCGTGTAAAGTGAACCAATTCAAAATAACCTGCGATACTTGCAATATAGGTCCGTCTGTTACTTTATTTAGGGTTTTCTACGTGCCCCAAATGGTCAACGACTGGCTGTCGTTTAAGAAACGTCTGGGAAACACTCCGATGTGCTACAACAAAGCCTTAGATTCATTGAAAAACTGGTATGACTGATATTTCTTTGTAGACGCAATTGTTTTTCCTTTCCCCTTCGTGCTAAAACATTCAGTCCGTACGGATTATCCCCTCCCCCAACACATATAGTGACAGAGATGTGAGGATACTAGATACACACCTGACCTATTTTCACAAGGGGCTGTCGGAAAACTTCTTGTGTTTGATAGGTGTTAGCCACAATTACTATGGCAGGTCGGATCGGTACCAATGTTCTTGAACAACCATAGAGATGGTAGGTATAAGTAGTTGCAAATGAAAGTCCATCATATACTTGGTTTCCCCAACTAACTTTACTCTTTGATTGTGTGTCCGCAGAGATGAACCTATTTGGTCTGTTACGCCAGGTAGACCCATCACAAGTTCCCGAGGGTACACGACCCCTTCACGAGGATGAACCACCATTGCTGGAGGCTAACCAGAATATTACCATCCCTTTGGACGTAGTCCCTGATCCCACTCCGATATGGGGGAATATCAAATCCATCCATCACTATTTGATTTTTCAAATGAAGATGGGGACCAGCCCCTACTTTAGGACGCAACTCGTCCATCCACCACGGCTAAAACTACCACCACCGCCTTTGAAGAAGAACAGGGTGACAACTTGGACCACCTCGACGAAGATATATACAGAATCTTCGGGTCTGATGAGGAGGAGGAGGCTAAGGATACGGATGCTTAAGCGCATGCCAATCCCGCTCCGAGGAGGCGTGAGTTCAAGAGGAAGCTAAGGAAAGAGACAGAGGTAGAAGTAGGAGCCTTGAATGCGCCACCCAAGAGACTGGGGGAAGACCACCCAAGGTACCAAGAGGGTAGCAGCACGGGTGCGGCCAAGGGTGATACGATGGCCCCCACCTACTGGCGTGGAAACTCAACCAGATCTCACGTGTGGAAAGCCACGCTAGTAAACTCCGTGCCACCAAATGACTCAGAATTGACGAAGGATTATACGTATGTAACATACAACCCTTACCTCACACATTATCATATATTTAACATATTGATTTATTATTCACAAGGAAGAGTAATCGAAGGCGGCATTGCGCGAGGAGGAAGAAACACCCAAAACCACTGCTGAGGATGTGCCACCCTCCCCTCCTCTAACGATCAACGAGGAGCCCATCGAAGAGGGGTCACCCCAACCTTTCTGCCCTAACTGGCGTCTATCTGTGGCGAATAGGTTGGGGAATGTGGATTCGTGCAAAGACTTTATTGATCATGTGACCCCTCCTGGCCTAATCTCAGACCTCAACGAGCTGACGCATGATAACCTCACAAAGCAGTTCAATGTCGCCACCTCGCACCAGGTAACAATTGATGCAGCTCTGCGACATCGCTTTGAAGGGGCCTTGCACCATATTGAAAGTGCAAACAGGAAGATCAGCCGCAGGGAGAAGATGGTGGAAAAACATGAACAAACCATTTCCACCCTCCAAGCCTAATTTTCTACCGCTGAGGCCGTCATCAAGGAGCAGGCAACCCGCGCAGCTACGCGTGAGTCCCGCATCGCAGAGTTGGAGGCTGAAGTCAAATCTTTACACGGCAAGGTGTGCATTTATCATATTTTTCTAATGGATTTTTTTTAAAAGATATAAGTACACCTTGACTAACATATAAACTTGTGTCCGCGGGTGACCATTGCTAAAACCACCGCCAAGTCTTTGACTGACGAGGCGTCCACCCTTGCCCGAGATCGTGACAACCTGCGCACGTTGGTGAAAGGCGAAGAATAGTTGGCCATTGAGAATTTGTCAAATATAAGGAGGCACGAGAAAAGGTTGTTGATGATCGCCTTGAGGATATGGACACGAGACTGGATAGGTTAGCTATCGACTTTGATGAGGAGTTGTACCCCCACATGCTTGCGGTCATCGCTGGCCGTAGGTGGATGATTGGGAGCGGTTTAAGGCTTGTGGTGACAAAGATTACGGAGTCACCCTAAATGGCCCAGCCCTTTGCCAATGTCGTATCAGATGGCATCGACCGTGGCAGGCATGAAGGTCTCCTAGCTGGAATGGAATATGCTTAACAAGGACGAGCCGCTAAATATCACTCCTTCCATAAGCCGGATGTAGATAAGAGGTTGATTGCATCTATGACCACACTGAAAGACATAGAGTACCCTCTGCTGAAAGAATTGGAGGTAGTAAAGGTTGCTCTTATTGACATGATTATGGAACGGCTATGCCTAAATGCGGATCTTGATGCCCAGCTCACCATCCATGTGTACACCGATATCCCTCCTTCTAATAACCCATGGGCCTTGAAAGGAGAAAAAAGTTTAGGGAAGGCTATCAAGGCGAATATGGACCGCGCCCAATGGAAGAGAAAGAGTCGTGTCTTATGTCACACTCCTACTGTGGGGTCCGCCCACCTGCCCAGGTCAGATGGTGTGCCTGTAATGTCTCCCACTAGACCCGACTTGACATTGCTGCTGGAGAATGAGGTGGCGCCCGATGGGTCTAATTTAGGCTCCATCACCCAACAGAGGAAAGAACTTGGGGAATCTATGCTTCCAAAATGATTATAAAACAATTTGTACTTTATTTGTTAAAACAGGTATATTTGCTTGTAATATTCAGCGTGGATATCCGCGGTATTTTGATTGTATATACTTGTCTTTTTTTGTCATATACAGTGTGTTTAGATAAATGTATATCTTTCTTATGCGTGGCATAACATGACTTGTAGAAAAGACCAAGTATGACATGTTACTAGACATGCACAGTGTGTCTTTATGCATGTCCGCTTATATTGTCAATGCATTACGCCCAAACTTATTACAACGTCTTGCAAATAAGGTGTCTAGTAAAGATTCATGATCCGTGGCCGCTGGGGTTGCATCCCTCTTATGCGGCAAGTTGAATTATTAGGTACCCTCAAACCTCTTGCTTATTGTAGAAACGAATAGTACATGTATGACTGATGAATGCATATGAATAATGAACAGAAATAAATAATTCTAAGTATAAAGAAAAAGAAAATTTGAACAAGAACAAGCCGTGGAGCTAGCTAGGCACCACAATATTTTATTATTACGTTCTTGGTATTTTGAGACACAATTGAAAAAACCGTAAGACAAATGTTTCCTAGGAAAACATAAAAATGACATGGACCTTATTAATGCTGACTACAGCGAGATGTCCATGTGGAAGGTCGTAGCCTTAAAGATATCATTTTTTGAGATTGCTGATGTTCCACGTGCGACCTAAGTCTTGGCCGCCTATGTCGCGCAACATGTACGCGTCGTTCCCCAAAGCGTTCGTGACTTCATACGGTCCTTTCCACTTTGGGCCAAGTTTCCCTATGTTCTCGGCGCGGCTTGCTTCATTTTCCCGATAAACAAAGTCTCCTCGCTTGAAGGATGCGCTATTACTTTAGCATCGTAATACCTTTTCATATTTGCCTTAGCTTTCGCCTCATTGATTGCTACCAATTCTCGTACTTCCTCCAATAGGTCCAAGTTAACCCGTAATTCCTCGTCGTTCGTAGTAATGTTCACCTCCATGTTGTGAATTGTTGGCATTCCAATTTCGGCTGGTATTACTGCTTTAGTGTCGTATGCTAGTGCGAATGGAGTGTCTCAATTAACAGTTTTGATCATTGTTCGATGCGACCATAACACATGTGGTAGCTCATCGACCCATTTGGCACTTTTGTCATCCAGGTTTGCTTTAATTCCTTCTCCCAGACTTCGGTTCGCATGCTCTACTAAACCATTGGTCTGTGGGTGCTTAACAGATGCGAAATGTTGCGTGATATTCAACGCCTCGCACCAATCTCTGAAGGGATTCTCTACGAACTGCTTGCCGTTGTCAGAAATTATTTCTCCTGGTAAGCCAAAGCGACATACAATATTCTCCCACACAAACTTTTTTACCTGTTTTCCGATGATTGTTGCTACTCCCTTGGCTTCGACCATCAGGTGAAATAGTCCATAGAGACTATTAAAAATTTAACACCTCGAACAGCCATCGGGAATGGTCCTACTATGTCAATTCCCCATTTGTAGAATAGAAATGGGGATGTAATAGGTTTTAACTCCTGTTGCGGGTGACGTGGTACTGGACGGTGCACTTGGCAATCATTACATCTAAGTATGATGACCCTTGTGTCTTTTTGCATAGTAGGCCAGTAGTATCTCGTCCGTAAGGCTCTTGCCACAACTGATCTAGGGCCTACATGCATGTTGCACGACCCCTCATGAATTTCGCTTATCACATAGCTCGCCTGCTTTGGTCAGACACAACGCAACCAGGGATGCAAGAATGACCTCTTGGATAAAATCCCATCACGGACCTCAAACCCCGCGCCTTTCGCCAGATTCGGCATGCTTCAGTTTCATCATCCGGGAGTGTTTCGTTTGTCAAGTATTCAATAAGGGGGTTCATCCACGTAGGTACTTCCTCCTCGATTATTGACAAAGTTTCTTCTCCCGTAATCGATTTATCCTTGAGTATTTCTACCAATACTTGTTTGGATAGGTGAGCAAAGCTAGTGGACCCGATTTTGCTCAAGGCGTCCGCCTTCTTGTTCTCGCCCTAGGTACATGCTTAATGGTGAATTTGGTGAATTCTCCAATGAGCGACTTTTCCTTCTCAAAATTGGATCATGTTGTCCTCCTTGGCCTCATATTCTCTAAAGATGTGATTCGTGACTAGACGTCACTCGACGTATGCTTCCAGATTTCGCACTCTCATTCGCGTGGCTATTCGTAAGCCCGCAATCAACGCTTCGTACTTAGCTTCATTATTCGTTGTTGTAAACTCGAATCGTTAGGCATATGTGAATTCTATACCCTATGTATTAGTAAGTATGATACTCGCGCCAGATCCATCCGTGCACGAAGATCCGTTTGTGAATAAGACCCATGGGTCTTGGAGCTTCTCCTCTATGGGGGTCTTCATACTTTCCTCCTCTGACTTCTCTATTATAAAGTCAGCCAAGATTTAGCCTTTGACCACCGTGCTAGGCCTATATGAGATATTGTGTTCTCGCAATAGAACACTCCATTTTTGCAAACGCACTGCCGTGTCCGGTCTTGATATGACATACTTGATTGGCTGGTCGGTAATTACCACAATAGGATGTGCCTGGAAGTACCAGCGCAGCCGTTTGGTGGCGTATACTAGCGATAAAACCAGCTTTTCCATCGGTGCGTAGTTTAGCTCTGGTCCTTGCAGTGCCCTGTTGACAAAGTAAATGGGCATCTACACGCATCCCCATCTGTCATTAAGGCTGCGCTGATTGCGTCGTGAGTGGCTGACAGGTAGATGATTAGTTCCTCCTTAGGCCGCGGTGCGACCAACATCGGGAGGGACGCCAAGTGCTTCTTGAGTTCATTAAAGGCTTCTTCTGCTTTCTTCATCCAATTAAAGTCACTCTTCTTCATACACCTCTTGAGTGTTTGAAGAGGGTAACGATTTTTCCGAAGATTTAGATAAGAACCTATTTAGTCCTTCCAACTTACCTATAAGAGATTGTACTTCCTTGAGCGTCCTTTGGGATGGTAGTTGTATCACGGCCTCCATTTTGTCTGGGCATGGTCTGATTCCATTAGGATCAATCATGCATCCCAAGAACATTCCTTCCGTAGCCCCAAACGTGCATTTCTTTGGGTTTAGCTTCATATTGATCTATCGCAACGTGTCAAAGGTTTCCTCAATATCCCTGATGAGTCTGTCCTTCGTATGGCTCTTGAGGACCAAGTCGTCAACGTAGACGTCTAGGTTATGACAAATTTGATTGTCAAATGCTTTGTCGGCCAACCTTTGATAGGTTTCCCCCGCGTTCTTGAGGCCGAATGGCATCTTGGTAGACACCCTGGCTCGTGTGGAACGCCGTTTTTTTTCCTCGTCCTCCTTAGCCATCTGAATTTGGTGATATCCCTTGTATGCGTCTAAAAAACATTTGAATGGATACCCACACAAATATTCCACTTTCCAATCGATCTCTAGAAGTGGGTAGCAGTCTTGCGGACATGATTTGTATAGATCTGTGAAGTTAAAGCACAGACGCCAACTTCCGTTGTGTTTCTTTACCATGATCGGGTTAGATAGCCAATCGTGGTAATACACCTCCCGCATAATACCTGTGTCCACTAGCTTCTTAACTTCCTGTAGTATTGCTTGGCTTCGTTCCGGGGCTTGTCTGCGTTTCTTTTGCTTTACCGGGGGATACCTTGGTCGGATTTGCAACTTATGCTCCGCTATCGAACGCGGTACGCCCGTCATGTCCTTAGGTTCCCAAGCGAATACATCAAGGTTTGCCTTTAGCAATTCGCACATACCGCTCTTCCCTTTATCAGTTAAAGTTCCTCCAATCGCTATTTCTTGATCCAGATAGGCTAGATGGATTGCTACTTTCAAATTTAGTGGTAGTTGTTCCTTCCACTTGGGAATTGGTTGTGCTAGTACGGCTATTGCATGACATTCTGATGGCGGTACAACTGTATTGAAAATGGTGACTATTCCTCCGTCCACAAGGAAATTTATCATGCCATGCACCGTGAATGGTACTGCCCGGATAGCTAAGATCCCCGGCCTTCCGATAATATCGTTGTACGACGATGGTGAACGTATCACCATGAAATTCATCCATGTTGTGGTTGAGTGCTTGTCATCTCCCAGGGTTACTAGGAGCCACAGCTGGCCTAGAGGCTAAATGGTTTCTCCACTGAAGCCAATGAGGGGCGTAGTGGTCGGCATCTACTTTTTTCACCTCAGTCCGTAGCCGCGCAAAGCAATGTTCATAGAGTATTTTCGCTGATGACCCTTCATCGATGTACATGTGGCGGACATTGTGGTCTCCCATGTTTACTTTGATGGTAAGGGGACCTTGGGCCACGTTGCTTGCTGTGATGGGAGGAAACAAAATCTCCTTGCAATGTGAACATTTCTGGCTAACTTTCTGCTTAGTTCTGCGTTGCCACGATTGTAACATGAGTATGGTGGGCTTATCTTTTGGGTGATCTTTTCTGTCACCCTTTTTGTTGTCCTTCTAATCCTTCCAATCTTTGTCGAGATGTTTGAGCTATCCTGACTTTACCAAGGACTCGGTATACTTTTTAACTGAATGCACTCATCGGTGCTGTGGCCCTTATCGTTATGGAACTCGCAGAATCGATTCCCTTGACGGCGGTTGACTGGATTTGTCATAGGAGGTGGTCTTAGGAAGTTTGTGCCCTCAGACAATAATATCTCTCGTGGAGACATTTTTAGAGGGGTAAACTTGTCACCAACTCGTCCTCCTCTTTGCTGACCACGGTAGTCAAGGCTCCTTCCACTCGCCTGGTTTGATTAATTTTTGGGTTGGTCATGATTTTGATAACCCTGGTTTCCTTTTGTGGAATAGGCCGCTGAGACCGCGGTCTCCCCTTCCACAAAGGATATAACCCTTTTCATTAACTCGTCGAATGTTTCAGGGCGCTTGTCATTCAGACATCTAATTAGTTCCTTATTCGTTATGGCGTGCATATAGTCGAATATCTTTAAAACCTCAGGACATGCCTTGATTTTCGTGAACTCGTCTTTGAAGCGCTCTGTGAAGTCTTCCGTGGACTCCCCATGCCTTTGTTTCACAGTAGCCAGTGAAATAGGGTCTCTGTTATACTTCTTTCTCTAAGTATAATTCCTTCTGAAATCGCTCCACAACTCATCAAAGCTATCAATGCTTCGATGTGTGAGTCTTTCGAACCAGTCACGTGCGTTCCAAATGAGTGTTGAATTGAACATCTGACACCACATAGGCATAGGCCACCGCTCAATCTTTGCTTGTGTTTCAAAAACTTTCAAATGGTCACCCGGATCATTGGATCCATCGTAAGTTTTCATGCAGGTGGGCATGCGTCGCTTTTTGTCCTTGGAGTAATCTCGAATGCGACTTTGAATGCGTCTTCTATCTCCCGGAACCATGGGAGAGAAATATCTTCATTACCCCGATGGGTGTGACGTTGTGATCGCCTTCTGCGTTCTATGTTGTTGTCTGAGGATTAAGAAGAGGGGTATCTTGTCCTACCGCCTCTAGGATGATGGTTATCAAAGTCAGATCCTGACGGATCATTGCTGGGCGAACGCCTTCCACGCCTAGAGAGACCATGGTAACTGATAGTTAGTGGTGGAGGGTGATATCTCTTCCCTTAGGAGGGTCTGTCCTCTCAAAGACACTAACACGAATGGTATTTTTCCGAGACGTCTCTTTGGCAGCGTGCTCTATGGATTCGTCCGAGAGGTTTGCATCCCCTTGATTCGCCTCAAGATCCTTGAGTATCCTGTCCCCAATGCGTTCGAAGACATTACGCGGTTGAGGATATTCCTCACCTTGGGGGAGTACCTCCGCCCGGCGTTTTCTATTCCTTTTTCGTGACCGCTTGCGCATGTTGCCTGCCGCGCTGTCAAAGTTCATCCTGGCCTGAAGGTTTTTTCCTAAATTCATCCTTGCCGTTATGACGGGGGCGATTGATTCAAAATTCTGAGTCATGTAGTCCTCGATACTTCCGTCATTGACGTCTTGGATGACCGTGTTGACTTTAGTCTCGGTAACTGGGGGTCGCTGCCTCTCTTTGTTAGGATGTATTGGTGCTGACCCTGGATCCGGGTTGTTTACCACCAGGGTAGGTGCAGGGGTACTGAATTGTACGTCCATCCCTCGTGGGGGTTGGTTTGCCACGTTTCGATATGGCCCTTCCCCTGCCCCTCCCATTGGGGACTAGATGGTCGGGGTCTCCGTACCCGACTTCTAGCAAATGTTCTTTTGGTATCCCTGATTAGGGTTTCCCTTCGTCATTGGTAGAGTATGGCGCCAACTTGTTGATACAAAAGTTGGATGGACCTTGCTTAACCCAAATTAGGCTTAATTTAGGTATTCAGGACTCCGGCTCTTGCACCAAGTGAGTTTTATGGTTGAGATCTTGCACACTAAACAACACGTTGTTAGGCTTACCATAAGAACGTATCCCACGATTAGACTTCAACGTGAGAGTAAGTAATCGGTTTTAGGGTTAGTAATCGGTGAGATGTGAGAGTATTCAGTAAATTGTACCTTTATGGAACCCTTGGGGGTTCCATATATAGGCGGTGAAGTCCCTGTTGGGCTTTACCGAATCTTCGGCCCCAAGAAAAAGATAACTAGCATAATTGGTTAATTTTTCTTCTAATTATGGTTAGTGGATATGTAACACCCTACTTTTATAAGTAGACTGTTATGCGTAATTATGGCGTGTCATCAAAGCATGCAAGTTAATATGTAGTAAAACATACCTGACCATAGGGAAAATCGGAATCAAACATCGCTTCCCAACATAAGCCCAAAACATAAATAAAGTAAATGAACTAGGAAAGACTAGACAAGCATAAGCATATGGCAAAAAGGAGAAGAAGTCTACGGCAGCTTCCATCCTATGCACTCCCTCCAAATGCTCGAGTCCGTCCTTGGGTACCTGCCGTTTTGGGACATGGAAAGGAAAGTAACGGCTGAGCATAACGCTCAGTGCACGGATACAAGACATAGTATGAATGGCTGAAACATAAATAAGACTAAAAGCAGCAGAAATGTATAAGTCATGGAAAACCTGGAACGTGTTCATAAAACTGGTTTTATAGTTTGAAAAGACTTATGATTTTATATGAAAACTGTATTAATTAGCCAAGTATCCTATATAAGTCATGAGGTTCCATCGTGCATGAATACTTGGAGGGGAGACCTCGTCATGAAATTAGAGGGGTTGCCTCTAATTAAATAGTCTGGGTAGGAGGGATCAACTCCTAGTGAAGGATGCAAGGCACACACCGCATTCACTCTGATAATACTGATAAACATGTAACTAGGATGCACCCATACGCACCACGTGATAATATAATATATAATGGCCAAAACTGAAAAGGGACGCCACGAGCAATCACTTCGCCGTGGGGAAGTCATAACACTAGTGCCTCCAGTGTTATCGTTATGGTACCTCCATAACTAGGTCACACTGGTCATGCATGTATTTGGCTTAGGCTCTTATTCTAACATAAGTATCAAAGATATAAAACAAATAGTGGGAAAACAGTTGGCTGCAAACGGGGAATCCTAATAAGGAAAGAATGTCCATACTGAAAGGACGGGAAATCCGTACCTTATGTCCTGTGAACGAAGAAGACGAACGAAAAAGAGTCCTACTTCGATCTCACTAATGCTACATAAATAGCATACGTGTATAAGTATTCTGATTACTGAGTACGTAACTGGTTTTATATCATGTCTTAGCTGGTTTTATATGTTCATGTCTTGTTTTACTGATTTTAACGTTATACTGTGTTTATCATGTATTTTAAGTCTTCTGATTAAGTACTAACTGATATCCTTGTATCATTATACTGGTTGTGTAATAATAAACAACTTTCTAAAAATAGCAGGTTTCCTAAAATAGAATGTTTCCAAAAATAGATTAACTTCTTAAAATAGATAAGTTTCTAAAAATAGAAAGTTTCCAAAAATAGTAAGTTTCCTGAAATAGAAAGTTTCCATATTTAGAATTAGGCTGGATTAATAAGCTAATAATATAAGCTCAAGTTTTATTGATTAAATATACTAAGTCATGTGATTAATAGTATAGTTTATTAATAAGGCATGTTAATTTAATAAACTATAGGTTACATGATTTAATTAAATATAAGCATGATTTAATTAAATTAGTCTAAATAAATACTTAGGTTAATATTGAATTATTATGTTTAATAATAATAACCTAAGTCATGTTTTATTAATTAATATAAGTCCATGATCAGATAATTAATTAATAATAAACTATAGCCTAAATTAAAGTGATAAAAATACTTAGGCTTATACATGTATTATTTATCAACATAAATATAACCTAAGTCTTGATTAAATTAAATTAATTTTAAGTCATGATTAATTTAATTTAATTATCCTTGTAAAAATATGCTTGGAAGAATATACTTGTAGAAAATGTTTAGCTTGTAAAAATAAACCATGTGCCCGTGTTGTGTTTTACATATAAGCCGAACCAAACAACCTCTTTTGTTCTTTAAACTGACAGCCAAACATCCCTATATAAGCCATCAGCCAAACACCCCTTTTGTGTTGCTGCTGGCTGCCACTGCCTGGCCTGGGTTTCCCACCGGTAGTGGTCACGTCCCCCTGCTCAAACCAAATTCCCACCGAGACCACTAGGGTCTCGGTTCCGACTTCCTGACCAAATTGCATGCTGGGGGTTGCCACCGACAGACTAAACCAAGCCAAAACCCATTAAGGGTTGCGGCTGACGGAGATATGTTACCACCGAGACACATAAGTGTCTCGGTTTGCGTGTAATCCAAACTCAACAACACAAAACGACATCCTACATTTAATATACTGATTTTTAACATGATTTTGAGGGTTTGAAAGGTTCTTGTAGATTCATAATTAATTAAAACTAAACAAACAGATTGGTGATTACCTTTAATTAGTGTAGGGTTTTTAGGAGAAATAGATCACGAGTCCACCCTGATTCTTTGGACTGAAAAACGATTGATTGTTCTTGATCTGTTGTTTCATACGTCGGCAGGGAGGAGACAAAAAAGACAAAAAGAAAGTGACGGCTGGTTTTTGTTTTGTTTTAGGGTTTTGGAGTTTTGTTGTCTAAAAGAAAATAAACACTCCCTTCCGTCTTTGTTTTCTTTTTAGTCGGTTCTACCAACAAATGGGCCTTGGCCCAAGTCTTCCTTCTTGTCTTTTCTTGTCTAAACGGACCAATCGAACACCTCCTTATTTGTTTGTAAATCGTGACTAATTAAGTATGTATTCGTGTTCGTTTTGAGTTCTCGCATTTTGGCTTCTTGTCATGTTTAAAGTATTTACGTAGATACATATTAATAAGTAATTAATATTCGTAGTTCTTGGCGTGCATTAATAAATTAAAGGTTCTAGACAATTCGTGTTATAATAATTACTTGTATGTAATCGAAATACTTCGTCTAATAATATATGTAAATACATAACTATATGTTCGTGATTCTTACGTTCATGATTTCATGCTCGTGATTATAATTATTATTGATAATAATTATCGTGTACTAACTTGTACTTAATGCTTATCGTGTAATTAGACGTACATAACTTCTGATGCGGGTGACGTGGTACTGGACGGTGCACTTGGCAATCATTACATCTAAGTATGATGACCCGTGTGTCTTTATGCATAGTAGGCCAGTAGTATCTTGTCCGTAAGGCTCTTGCCACGACTGATCTAGGGCCTGCATGCATGTTGCACAACCCCTCATGAATTTCGCTTATCACATAGCTCGCCTGATTTGGTCCGACACAATGCAACCAGGGATGCAAGAATGACCTCTTGTATAAAATCCCATCACTGACCTCAAACCCCGCGCCTTTCGCCGGATTCGGCGTGCTTCAGTTTCATCATCCGAGATTGTTTCTTTTTTCAAGTATTCAATAAGGGGGTCATCCACGTAGGTACTTCCTCCTCGATTATTGACAAAGTTTCTTCTCCCGTAATCGATTTATCCTTGAGTATTTCTACCAATACTTGTTTGGATAGGTGAGCAAAGATAGTGGACGCGATTTTGCTCAAGGCGCCCGCCTTCTTGTTCTCGCCCTAGGTACATGCTTAATGGTGAATTTAGTGAATCCTCCAATGAGCGAATTTTCCTTCTCAAGGTAACCAGACGTCACTTGACGTATGCTTCCAGATTTCACACTCCCATTCGCGTGGCTATTCGTAAGCCCGCGATTAACGCTTTATACTTAGCTTCATTATTCGTTGTTGTAAACTCGAATCGTAAGGCATATGTGAATTCAATACCCTCTGGATTGGTAAGTATGATACTCGCGACAGATCCATCCGTGCATAAAGATCCGTTTGTGAATAAGACCCATGGGTCTTGTAGCTTCTCCTCTATGGGGGTCTTCATACTTTCCTCCTCCGACTTCTCTATTATAAAGTCAGCCAAGATTTGGCCTTTGACCATCGTGCGAGGCCTATATGAGATATTGTGTTCTCACAACAAAACACTCCATTTTTGAAAACGCCCTGCCGTGTCCGGTCTTGATATGACCTACTTGATTGGCTGGTCGGTAATTACCACAATAGGATGTGCTGGAAGTACCAGCGCAGCCGTTTGGTGGCGTATACTAGCGATAAACCAGCTTTTCCATCGGTGCGTAGTTTAGCTCTGGTCCTTGTAGTGCCCTGTTGAAAAAGTAAATGGGCATCTACACGTATCCCAATCTGTCATTAAGGCTGCGCTGATTGCGCCGTGAGTGGCTGACAGGTAGATGATTAGTTCCTCCTTAGGCCGCGGTGCGACCAACATCGGGAGGGACGCCAAGTGCTTCTTGAGTTCATGAAAGGCTTCTTCTGCTTTCTTCATCCAATTAAATTTACTCTTCTTCATACACCTCTTGAGTGTTTTGAAGAGGGGTAACGATTTTTCCGCAGATTTAGATAAGAACCTATTTAGTCCTGCCAACTTACCAACAAGAGACCGTACTTCCTTGAGCGTCCTTTGGGATGGTAGTTGTATCACGACCTCCATTTTGTCTGGGCATGGTCTGATTCTGTTGGAATAAATCATGCATCCCAAGAACATTCCTTCCTTAGCCCCAAACGTGCATTTCTGTGGGTTTAGCTTCATATTGATCTATCACAACGTGACGAAGGTTTCCTCAATATCCCTGATGAGTCCGTCCTTTGTATGGCTCTTGAGGACCAAGTCGTCAACGTAGACTTCTAGGTTACGCCAAATTGGATTGTCAAATGCTTTGTCGGTCAACCTTTGATAGGTTGCCCCCGCGTTCTTGAGGCCGAATGGCATCTTGGTAGACACCCTGGCTCGTGTGGAACGCCGTTTTCTCCTCGTCCTCCTTAGCCATCTGAATTTGGTGATATCCTTTGTATGTGTCCAAAAAACATTTGAATGGATACCCACACAAAGATTCCACTTTCCAATCCATCTCTATAAGTGGGTAGCAGTCTTGCGGACATGCTTTGTATAGATCTGTGAAGTCAACGCACATACGCCAACTTCCGTTGTGTTTCTTTACCATGATCGGGTTAGATAGCCAATCGTGGTAATACACCTCCCGCATAATGCATGTGTCCACCGGCTTCTTAACTTCATGTAGTATTGCTTGGCTTCGTTCCAGGGCTTGTCTGTGTTTCTTTTGCTTTACCGGGGGATACTCTGGTCGGATTTGCAACTTATGCTCCGCTATCGAACGCGGTACGCCCGTCATGTTCTTTGGTTCCCAAGCGAATACATCAAGGTTTGCCTTTAGCAAGTCGCACTAGCGCTCTTGCCTTTATCAGTTAAAGTTCCTCCAATCGCTATCTCTTGATCCAGATAGTCTAGATAGATTGCTACTTTCCAATTTAGTGGTAGTTGTTCCTTCCACTTGGAAATTGGGTGTGCTAGTACGGCTATTGCATGACATTCTGATGGGGTACAACTGTATTGAATATGGTGACTATTCCTCCGTCCACAAGGATATTTATCATGCCATGCACCATGAATGGTACTGCCCGGATAGCTAAGATCACCGACCTTCCGATAATATCGTTGTACGGCGATGGTGAACGTATCACCATGAAATTCATCCATGCTGTGGTTGAGTGCTTGTCATCTCCAAGGGTTACTAGGAGCCACAGCTGGCCTAGAGGCCAGATGGTTTCTCCACTGAAGCCAATGAGGGGCGCAGTGGTCGACATCAACTTTTTTCACCTCAGTCCGTAGCCGCGTAAAGCAATGTTCATAGAGTATTTCCGCTGACGACCCTTCATCGATGTACATGTGGCAGACATTATGGTCTCCCATGTTTACTTTGATGTAAGGGGACCTTGGGCCACTTTGCTTGCCGTGATGGGAGGAAACGAAATCTCCTTGCAACGTGAACATTTCTGGCTAACTTTCTGCTTAGTTATGCGTTGCCACGATTGTAACATAAGTATGGTGGGCTTATCTTTTGGGTGATCTTTTCTGTCACCCTTTTTGTTTTCCTTCCCATCCTTCCAATCTTTGGCGAGATGTTTGAGCTATCCTAACTTTACCAAGGACTCGGTATACTTTTTTAACTGAATGCACTCATCGGTGTTGTGGCCCTTATCGTTATGGAACTCGCAGATTCCCTTAACGGCGGTTGACTGGATTTTTCATAGGAGGTGGTCTTAGGAAGTTTGTGCCCTCAGACAATAATATCTCTCGTGGAGACATTTTTAGAGGGGTAAACTTGTCACCAGCTCGTCCTCCTCTTTGCTGACCACGATAGTCAAGGCTCCTTCCACTCGCCTGGTTTGACTTTTTTTGGGTTGGTCGTGATTTTGATAACCCTGGTTTCCTTTTGTGGAATAGGCCGCTGAGACCGTGGTCTCCCCTTCCACAAAGGATCTAACCCTTTTCATTAACTCATCGAATGTTTAAGGGCGCTTGTCATTCAGACATCTGATTAGTTCCTTATCCGTTATGGCGTGCATATAGTCGAATATCTTTAAAACCTCAGGACATGCCTTGATTTTCATGCACTCGTGTTTGAAGCGCTCTCTGAAGTCTTCCGTGGACTCTCCATGCCTTTGTTTCACTGCAGCCAGTGAAACAGGGTCTCTGTTATACTTCTTTCCCTGATTATAATTCCTTCTGAAATCGCTCCACAACTCATCAAAGCTATCAATGCTTCGATGTGTGAGTCTTTCGAACCAGTCGCGTGCGTTCCCTATGAGTGTTGAATTGAACATCTGGCACCACATAGGCATAGGCCACCGCTCAATATTTGCTTGTGTTTCAAAAACTTTCAAATGGTCACCTGGATCACTGGATCCATCGTAAGTTTTCATGCAGGTGGGCATGCGTCGCTTTTTTTCCTTGGAGTAATCCCGAATGCGACTTGTGATTGCGTCTTCTATCTCCCGGAACCATGGGAGAGAAAGATCTTCATTACCCCGATGGGTGTGACGTTGTGATCGCCTCCTGCGTTCCATGTTGTTGTCTGAGGATTAAGAAGAGGGGTATCTCGTCCTACCGCGTCTAGGATGATGGTCATCAGAGTCAGATCCTGACGGATCATTGTTGGGCGAACGCCTTTCGCGCCTAGAGCGACCATGGTAACTGCTAGTTAATGGTGGAGGGTGATATCTCTTCCCTTAGGAGGGTCTGTCCTCTCAATGACACTAACGCGAACGGTATTTTTTCGAGACGTCTCTTTGGCAGCGTGCTCTATGGATTCGTTCGAGAGGTTTGCATCCCCTTGATTCGCCTCAAGATCCTCGAGTATACTGTCCCCAATGCGTTCGAAGACATTACGCGGTTGAGGATATTCCTCACCTTGGGGGAATACCTCTGTCCGGCGTTTTCTGTTCCTTTTTCGTGACCGCTTGCGCGTGTTGCCCGCCGAACTATCAAAGTTCATCCTGGCCTGAAGGTTTTTTTCTAAATTTATCCTTGCCGTTATGACGGGGACGATTGATTCAAAATTCTGAGTCATATAGTCCTCGATACTTCCATCATTGACGTCTTGGATGACCGTGTCGACTTTAGTCTCGGTAACTGGGGGTCGCTGCCTCTCTTTGTTAGGATGTATTGGTGCTGACCCTGGATCCGGGTTGTTTACCACCGGGGTAGGTGCAAGGGTACTGAATTGTACGTCCATCCCTTGTGGGGGTTGGTTTTCCACGTTTCGATATGGCCCTGCTCCTGCCCCTCCCATTGGGGACTAGATGGTCGGGGTCTCCGTACCTGACTTCCAGCAAACGTTCTTTTGGTATTCCTGATTAGGGTTTCCCTTCGTTATTGGTAGAGTATAGTTTAGTGTTGGGTCCAACTGATGGCGCCAACTTGGTTATACAAAAGTTGGATGGACCTTTCTTAACCCTAATTAGGCTTAATTTAGGTATTCGGGACTCCGGCTCTTGCACCAAGTGAATTTTATGGTTGAGATCTTGCACACTAAACAACACGCTGTTAGGCTTACCGTGAGAACGTATCCCACGATTAGACTCCAGCATGAGAGTAAGTAATCGGTTTTAGGGTTAGTAACCGGTGAGATGTGAGAGTATTCAGTAAATCGTACTTTTGTGGAACCCTTGGGGGTTCCTTATATAGGCGGTAAAGTCCCTGTTGGGCTTTATCGAATCTTCGGCCCCAAGCAAAAGATAACTACCATAATTGGTTAATTTTTCTTCTAATTATGGTTAGTGGATATGTAACACCCCACTTTTATAAGTGGACCGTTACGTGTAATTATGGGGTGTCATCAAAGCATGCAAGTTAATATGTAGTAAAACATACATGACTATAGGGAAAACCGGAATCAAACATCGGTTCCCAACATAATCCCAAAACATTAATAAAGTAAATAAACTAGGAAAGACTAGACAAGCATAAGCATATGGCAAAAAGGAGAAGAAGTCTATGGTAGCTTCCATCCTATGCACTCCCTCCAAATGCTCGAGTCCGTCCTTGGGTACCTGCCGTTTTGGGACATGGAAAGGGAAGTAACGGCTGAGCATAACGCTTAGTGCACGGATATACGACATAGTATGAATGGCTGAAACATAAATAAGACTAAAAGTAGCAGAAATGTATAAGTCCTGGAAAACTTGGAACGTGTTCATAAAACTGGTTTTATAGTTTGAAAAGACTTATGATTTTCTATGAAAACTGTATTAATTAGCCAAGTAGCCCATATAGTTCATGAGGTTCGACCGTGCATGAATACTTGGTGGGGAGACCTCGTCATGCAATTAGAGGGGTTGCCGTTAATTAAATAGTCTGGGTAGGAGGGATCATCTCCTAGTGAAGGATGCAAGGCACACACCGCATTCACTCTGATAATACTGATAAACATGTAACTAGGATGCACCCATATGCCCCACATGATAATATAATATATAATGGCCAAAACTGAAAAGGGACACCACGAGCAATCACTTCGCCGTGGGGAAGTCATAACACTGGTGCCTCCAGTGTTATGGTTATGGTACCTCCATAACTAGGTGACACTGGTCATGCATGTATTTGGCTTAGGCTCTTATTCTAACATAAGTATCAAACATATAAAACAAATACTGAGAAAACAGTTGGCTGCAAACGGGGAATCCTAATAAGGAAAGAATGTCCATACTGAAAGGACGGGAAATCCGTACCTTATGTCCAGTGAGCGAAGAAGACGAACAAAAAAGAGTCCTACTTCGATCTCACTAATGCTACATAAATAGCATACATGTATAAGTATTCTGATTACTGAGTACGTAACTGGTTTTATATCATGTCTTAGCTGGTTTTATATGTTCATGTCTTGTTTTACTGATTTTAACGTTATATTGTGTTTATAATGTATTTTAAGTCTTCTGATTAAGTATTAACTGATATCCTTGTATTATTATACTGGTTGTGTAATAATAAATAACTTTCTAATAATAGCAGGTTTCCTAAAATAGAAAGTTTCCAAAAATAGATTAACTTCTTAAAATAGATAAGTTTCTAAAAATAGAAAGTTTCCAAAAATAGTAAGTTTCCTGAAATAGAAAGTTTCCATATTTAGAATTAGGTTGGATTAATAAGCTAATAATATAAGCTCAAGTTATACTGATTAAATATATTAAGTCATGTGATTAATAGTATAGTTTATTAATATGGCATGTTAATTTAATAAACTATAGGTTACATGATTTAATTAAATATAATCATGATTTAATTAAATTGGTCTAAATAAATACTTAGGTTAATATTGAATTATTATGTTTAATAATAATAACCTAAGTTATGTTTTATTAATTAATATAAATTCATGATCAAATAATTAATTAGTAATAAACTATAGCCTAAATTAAAGTGATAAAAATACTTAGGCTTATACATGTATTATTTATCAACATAAATATAACCTAAGTCTTGATTAAATTAATTAAATGTTAAGTCATGATTAATTTAATTTGATGATCCTTGTAAGAATATGCTTGGAAAAATATACTTGTAGAAAATGTTTAGCTTGTAAAAATAAAACTCGTGCCCTTGTTGTGTTTTACATATAAGCCGAACCAAACAGCCCCTTTTTTTCTTTAAACTGACAGCCAAACACCCCTATATAAGCCATCAGCCAAACACCCCTTTTGTGTTACTGCTGGCTGCCACTGCCTGGCCTGGGTTTCCCACCGGCAGTGGTCGCGTCCCCCTGCTCAAACCAAATTCCCACCGAGACCACTAGGGTCTCGGTTCCCACTACCTGACCAAATTGCATGCTGGGGTTGCCACCGACAGACTAAACAAAGCCAAAACCCATTAAGGGTTGCGGATGGCGGAGATTTGTTACCACCGAGACACATAAGTGTCTCGGTTTGCGTGTAATCTAAACTCAACAACACAAAACGACATCCTACATTTAATATACTGATTTTTAACATGATTTCGAGGGTTTGAAAGGTTCTTGTACATTCATAATTAATTAAAACTAAACAAACAGATTGGTGATTACCTTTAATTCGTGTAGGGTTTTAGGAGAAATAGATCACGAGTCCACCCTGATTCTTTGGACTGAAAAACGATTGATTGTTCTTGATCTGTCATACGTCGGCAGGGAGGAGGCAAAAAAGACAAAAAGAAAGTGACGGATGTTTTTTTTTATGTTTTAGGGTTTTGGAGTTTTGTTGTCTAAAAGAAATGAAACACTCCCTCCCGTCTTTGTTTTCTTTTTAGTCGGTTCTACCAACAAATGGGCCTTGGCCCAAGTCTTCCTTCTTGTCCTTTCTTGTCTAAACGGACCAATCGAACACCTCCTTATTTATTTATAAATCGTGACTAATTAAGTATGTATTCGTGTTCGTTTTTTAGTTCTCGCATTTTGGCTTCTTGTCATGTTTAAATTATTTACGTAGATACATATTAATAAGTAACTAATATTCGTAGTTCTTGTCGTGCATTAATAAATTAAAGGTTCTAGACAATTCGTGTTATAATAATTACTTGTACGTAATCGAAATACGTCGTCTAATAATATACGTAAATACATAACTATATGTTCATGATTCTTACGTTCATGATTTCATGCTCGTGATTATAATTATTAATGATAATAAATATCGTGTACTAACACGTACTTATGCTTATCGTGTAATTATACGTACATAACTTCTGTTATTTCTAATCGTGACACGTGTTCATACTATAAAAGGAAAGTTTTTAATATGTACGTACGTTACTAAGTGTACTGTTCATGGTAAAAGCATGCGGGTTTTACAACTCTTCTCCCCTAAAACGAATAAGTCGTCCCCGAATTATTGATAAAGTAAACTGAACGAGAAACATATCTGGATCAAACTGGAAGGGTAAGTAAGATAACAGGATATGAAGGTGACATGGTAGAAAGGAACGTGGAACGTGACATGGCTAAAAAGGACATGGAACGTGACGTGACTAAAAGAATCTTACTGGATTATGGAAGGATGAGAGGATAGAATCCGGATGGATTCCTCCGTTTCCAAGTGACTTCCCTCTCAGAAAGGTTCCTCTATGAGATCTTGACACATATGATAATCTTGGTCTTGTGACCTTGATTTGACAATACGTAAAAGTTTCTGGTTATCAACGTAAGATAGATTCTCCTGAATTCGATCGAGGGAATAAGAATTAACGTGTTAGGGTAAATGAAACATTATGATGGAAAATAACCTAACCTAACCTAACTGATAATAGTAACGTCTTAGCAATGATGCGCGAGACATACTGAAACGTAGTACGTGAAAAATTGTGAACGTGATACGTGAACAATTTTGAACGTGGTACGTGGAGATATGGTGAGTGTAATATGGCAAACATATCGTGATCAATGATATGTGTAACATATCGTGAACGTGATATGAGAAACGTGGAATGAACATGACATGTGAAACATATCATGAACATGGAATACGGCAGCGGTAACGCCAAACGCTATAAGGTGAGACGTGGAATGTGGCATGAAACGTCTGTCTGAGAATAGAGAGTTATAATAAACTTGAGTCTGGTCTCTCAAGATCTTGCAAAGCCTCCCAGAACAAAAATGAACGTATAATCGTAAGCTAGGATACGGTCATGAACGTGAATAATGTCATGAATGTGAGTGTGAAAGCAAAACGTAAATTTTGGACAAAGGACATGAACGTAAACTTGGAACACAAATGTGAACCTTGTCTGACCCGATAGCTGAGGGATTACCAAGTGATCGGATGAGCCTTGGCTGGAACATGTCCGATCAATCTGTTGGTTCTGAAATCCTTGCGGATGTAAGGATTCTGCAGACTTGATCAAACCGTTGACAATAACCCAGATCGCATCATGCTTCTTCTGAGTTTGCGTTAATCTGGTAACCAAAATCCATGGGGATCTTGTCCCATTTCTGTTCACATATCTGATGGTGGAGAAGCATCTTAATTTGTTGGTTTTCTATCTTAACCTGTTGGTATGACATGCACTTAGATATGAACGTAAATGTATCTTGCTTCATAGAAACTAGATACGTAGAAGTTTGCAAAGCTATGAGTCTCCTAAATTAGACTTTTCTTAGCGTAGAATTTTCTTGGAACACCTAACTTAGTGTAAGGTTCTCACCTTTACGCATAAGTTGAGTGTTGGTACGATTAACCATGAGAATCCATGTGATTCAACATGTCACTGTAATCAACAATTTATATTGGAAAATTTTAGGGTGAAATTTCTCCTGTCGTAGAATTTGCAACATAGTGCAAATATGGTCTTCCTGCTCTTCTCTAGACTTAGAGAAAATCAGGTTGTCCTCGATGAAAACACTTATGAGTTTATTTATGAGTTCATGAAAAGTCGATTTATTAAGTCCATAATGCTGCTGGAGCATCTATGAGACTAATACAAAATCATGAATCTAACAGACCGAGTCGTGTACGAATAGCAATCATGGACATGTCCTGCTCTTTCACTCGTCACTATTGGAAGCATGATCATGAGTCCGATCTTGGAAAAGTGATTAACACCCTAAAGTCGATTGGACATGTTGCCAATACGTGGAGGAGAATAACGGTTATGAATGGTGATTTGTTTAAATCGACGGTAGTCGACACAAAATCTCATGTTACTGTCCTTCTCCTTGAAGGTTCTTCTAGAATGTATGGGAAGATTTTGAAATCCTCGACTGGTTATGCGTAAAAGGAACTTCAGTGGTCGTGCCTTAACTGACAGCTAGAAAATTTTAGCAGCCATGGCTAACACAGCACGTGCTTGTAAAGCATAGATAATTTGTACAGATTTTCCTAATGGAAAATCATGCTGAATGTATTCAGGAGCCTGAACATTACCGTACATAATCATGAACCGTAGCATGGTGTGTTGTTCGAAGTCCATAATTAGGATTAAATTCAACTCGCATCTGTCCGAGGAAATGTGTTAGCAGCTTGGATCTTATCAGTAGGCTGATGGAAAACCATCGTATACATGAGTGATATGAATGGCGTCCTTCATGGTCATGAATATATGAAATATGGGTACAAGAAATGAAAGTGTCATCGAGCAAACGTGACAGATCTCACTGATTCGCCGGTGATGGTACTGAAATTCTTGGGGCCTGATTAATACATGGCACCACAAAATGAATATATCCTTTGGAGGGTACCCTGAATTTCTTAGGCATGTTCTAGAATTGGAAGTGAGTCATGTGTCTTGACTCGTGTCTTGGTAAATATAAGCATGACATGAGTCTTGACTGGTGTCTTGACATGTGTCTTCAGAAAGTATACGTGAAACATGTGTCTTGACTGATGTCTTGACATGTGTCTCGAGATGTGAAACGAATAGAACTACAAATATTTGGTTATTATGCCAGAATTGGTGGATCGGTTAGACTACTGATCCTTTGTATTTCTGATCACGTCCTCGGCCGGAGCTTCGGTTGCGATTGCTAGGATAGTTGCTGTCACACTAGTGGTTACTATCGTCTTGTCTGTCAGTTCCATGACGGTCATTCTGATGACGGTGATTCATGTAACTATTCAGCTGAGTGGCCGGCTGGTATCGGTTCTCACTCATATGACTAAAACAACAACGGAATGACGTGTGACATATAACTAAGAATTAGGGACAATGATTGATGGAAATCGTCTGGTGGTGAAGCATCTTCTCGTCCGATCACTTTGATCTAACGCCTTTGTCTTCGTCTTGTAAGATCTCCAGGTTGTGAACAGCATCAGCATCTCGTAGCGTCTCTAAAAATATCAGCAGTATTAACCTTTAGTAACATATCCAAGTTATGAGCGGCATCAGCAATTTGTAGAGTATCATCAAGTGGAATACGCACATGGGATACGGTACATGGAGTACACATGGAATGCACATGAAATGATTGGTATGGGGTCGATCATCTGACATGATTTTAAAGGAAAATAACTGGTTAAAAGGTTTGAAAGACCATCATGATAACCTGGCAATGCCAGTATATACCTCATTGGTTGCATAGAGAAACGCTAACGTGTGGTTAAACAGATTTCAACGATCATATTCCTGAAAGCATGATTAATGAAAACCAACCATGACTATCATGAAAGCAAGATTTAAATGAATTCCCACGGTGTCTTGCATGAAAGCATAAACAACAAAAGAGACGAAATATGTAATCAACATGAAGACGAAATTATCTTGAAGAAACATGAAACAACTTAACATGAAGGAGTATATAACATAATCAGCATGAAACTGAAGTTAACCATGACAGTATGAAAACATAATTGACATAAAAACATAGTAACTTATGAGGGGACATGAAAAAAAATAAAAAAATTTATGCCAATAAATCATGAGAAAATTTTTATGCGTGAATGCATGATGCAGTTTATAAAAACCTTTATATGCGCAAGGGTAAACGCCTATGGTCAGATTACCCAAAACAAAATACATGGAGAGGGGACGCCTATCGGTCGGTCTCAAAGTTAAAAGTTTCGATAAAAGCACATGCGACTAAATAGGGCCAGTCCTGTACCAACCATTACTTAGTCATAATTCCTGCGACAATGATACATGGAATAAATAAATGAAACTCAGCTGTCAAAACTTAACAGAAAAAATCTTATGTGACCAATTATGAACTACTGGGTTCAGTTCACATTAGCCACAATTCACAAGGAACATCGTGCATGAAACAATGACACGTAACTATGTATGGATGACGGTTGTTCAGTCCATAAAAGCAATACTGATGAAAACATCATGGTTAAAACAAGAACGTGCTGAAAACATCATGGTTAAAACAACAAGGTGCTAAAAACAAAATACATGGAATAACAAGCGTTAGCTTAGGAAGCTCCTGATGACTACCCACTAGTCACATGTCAAGTTTTAGAGCCTACAGGTCGAAGCCTTGGGCTCTGATGCCATAATTGTAACACCCAACTTTTATAAGTGGACCGTTACGCGTAATTATGGCGTGTCATCAAAGCATGCAAGGTAATATGTAGTAAAACATACATGACCATAGGGAAAACCGGAATCAAACATCGGTTCCCAACATAAGCCCAAAACATATATAAATTAAATGAACTAGGAAAGACTAGACAAGCATAAGCATATGGCAAGAAGGAGAAGAAGTCTATGGCAGCTTCCATCCTATGCACTCACTCCAAATGCTCGAGTCCGTCCTTGGGTACCTGCCGTTTTGGGACATGGAAAGGAAAGTAATGGCTGAGCATAACGCTTAGTGAACAGATATACGATATAGTATGAATGGCTTAAACATAAATAAGACTAAAAGCAGCGGAAATATATAAGTCCTAGAAAACCTGGAAAGTGTTCATAAAACTGGTTTTATAGTTTGAAAAGACTTATGTTTTTATATGAAAACTGTATTAACTAGACAAGTAGCCCATATAGGTCATGAGGTTCCACCGTGCATGAATACTTGGAGGGGAGACCTCGTCATGCAATTAGAGGGGTTGTCATTAATTAAATAGTCTGGGCAGGAGGGATCAGCTCCTAGTGAAGGATGCAAGGCACACACCGCATTCACTTTGATAATACTGATAAACATGTAACTAGGATGCACCCTGATATGAGCAAAATCTTATATCAATAAGTCAACAAATCACCCTAAAACACATAGCAATTACCTAACTTTTATGCTATAAAGCAGTATTATGTGGTATGTTTTGTGTTTGTGCTTGATTAGGTAACAAGGATACAAATTTGAAGCAAACAAGTGAAATCAAGCTCATTTATGATGAAAAGACAAGAGAAGGATAAAAAATGACAAGCCATAGGAAGATAAAGGACCTATCTTGACCACATTCAAAAGTTGAGGGACTAAAGTACAATTTTGAAAAAGTCAAGATCAAAGTCAAACATGGTCAACTCTCAAGTCAACCAAGTCAAAGGGCTCAAATGATCAAGAATGAAGGTCAAAGGATTAATTTTGCCAAAGAAATGAAATCCTAAGCCTTAAACATGAATCTGCCAAAGTTTAGGGGCTGAAAGTGACAATTCTCATACAAGTTTGGTCTTAATCCGTATAATAAACATTTCCACCAATGGGAGGCCAAGAAATTAGGTACCCGGATCACCAAGTCACTTGTCAGCTGGCCACTAGCCGCCTCACACATTTATTAAAGAATCTGCACAGTGCAAGCGCACTTACTCCTTTTCATCCAATAAGAAATCGCCACTCGATAATACTTTATCCACTTTTGGATATCAATCCGTGTGACCAGATGAGAACGAATCAAAAACTGCCATGTGTCACATTTAAACAACAACGACCCAGAACCTATCTTGAGCTAAAATGCATTTCAGATCAAGTGCCATACATGAAAAAGACTCAAAATCAAGCAAGGAGTCCATTCCACTCACTTAATTGGATTGAAAAATCATTGGATCAAAAACCCATAATTGTGTTCTTGAGCCAAATTATACAATCAGCAAGAAGAAGCCACGTGGAGCTCAGAGATTGGTTTAGACACGTCATCTACCCCAACTGATTCTCATTTTAACTCTATAAATAGGACGTTAGCTCTCATTTTGTACAAGTAGACTTTAGGTGTGAAAAACACACACTTTATTTCTCTCTCAATTCCAGATTTTCACTTTCAGTTAGAACAACTCTTAGGTGCTTGACACACACCTAAGAGTTTGTTAGATAGTTATTATCACTTGTAACCAATTTTCCCTCCAATTAATAAAATTCAAAATTTAGTTTACTTCACTCTCATTCTACTTCACTCATTACTGCAATCTCAGTGATATTCGGTTGTTTCTATTGATCTTCCATGATCAATGGAAGCTTGTTGATGATTTGGAGCATTGTAGCTATTCAGAATTTTAGTTGCAGTCCATTTCCATCTATTTGAAGAGTTTGTAGCAGGGGTGTAGATTGTAGCTGATCATGATGATGTTGATGGTTAATATTGGTTGATTGATGGTGATTTAGAGTTGTTTAGTAGGCTCAGCGCCTCACTACTCCATCAAAGGAGGCCTTGTGCTAAAAGGTTCCAAAAATTCTTATTTTAGTTCCTCTAAAATGTCTCTGCATGCTACATTCCTAGTGTAAATACTAATTGATGAACTGAGTGTATTTCTAGCTTGTTTATACTTTGATTGAGTTAGTTTGATAGAGTGTTTGTAGTTTTAAAGCTTTTCCATTAATCTTACTTGGTAAATTTGAGATTTGTTATCAGTCATTGATCATTAGAGTCATTTTAAGTTCTAATCTGTTTACAAGCTTGTTTTTGGTTCAAACACATTTTAATTCATCCTTTGAACAAGTTCTAATAAGTGTTTTAACATGTTTTAGTCTTGTGATCAAATACTCTTTGAAAAAGTTCCTTAACAGATTTTTAAGCAGTGTTTGGTTTAAATGATTTTTGGTGATTCAAGTTTGTAAAATTCTTTGTTTAGTGTTCATTTACATCTGGTAAGCTAGTGAAAATATTTTGGTAGAGTTTTGAAGTTAAAAGAATAGTCAAACAGGCAAATGGTAGTCTAAAATCTTTGGATCAGTTTCTTTGAAGTTCATCAGTTAAAACTTGCCTACTTTGATTACCTTGCATTTCTTTGTTTTTGGATAATGTTAGCTGAAACCTTTTCACAATTGTAGCTTAACATCTAAAGTTTTAGTGTTCATAAGGAAATAATACAGTTTAAGCATTTGAGAGAGTTATTAGCTTTTTAGTTATCTTATTAGCAAAATCAATTCTCTGTGATAAACATCATTCTGATTTGTCATATCTCAAAATCCACTTCATAAACTTCCTAATTTTCTTTCACAAATCTATTTGACATCATGTCTTGAGTAGATTCTACAATTTACATCCTTTTGTATTTTTGGTCAAATTTGGTCAAATAAGCCAATTTTGGCTTATTCAGGATTCTGGCTTATTCAGTTTATCATTTTCAACCAAAAGACATTCCAAGCTTTTTGCTAGTTGATTAATTAGTTTATGCAATAAAATTGGATTTTGGAAGTCTGGATTTCATTTGGGCTTATCCTTGGCTTATTGAGATAAGCTAACTAGAGATTTATAAGATTTTAAGCAAAATCTTGTTACTGGCCTAGCTTAATTTTGATTTTAAGCAGTTTAAAACAAACTAGAGTGAATTTGGTTGAGAAATAAGCTCTATCAAGCTTATTCGAGTAGATTAACCCGTTTTTGTGAAAACTTTTACTTTAGTTGCAATATGGTCCTTGCTGTTTGATAATTTTTTTATTTAGTGTCAATTTTCATTGTTTTTAGGGTTTGCAAAACTAAGTCCTTCTAATTTTAGTTGTTACAATTTTAGTTAGTAAGATTGGTAATTTTGTTAAGTTTGTTACTAGTTTGATACATTTTTACATATTTGGTCCTTTTAGTTTCTGAATTTTACATTTCAGTCCTTATACTTTCATTTAGTCTACATTTCAAGCATTATTACTTTTATGCATTAGATTGTTGTACTTTGTGAATATTAATTGGAACTTTCACTTTGTTTTACGGATACGGAGCCTTAATATTTTCATCTTTTTATTTGTTGATTGAATTAGACATAGAAATCCAAATACCCTTAACAACCAAGAACAATTTAAAGCTCGATATTTTTAGGACTTTCAATTTGTCAAGAATCGAGAATAAACGAACTTACAAATACTCAATTTCAAATGGCGCCGCTACCGGTTCATGACATTACGAGAGACTATTGTTTGACGGTTTCGATTGGATTTTGGGATCCGTTCACCTTGTGAACGCTATTTTTACGTATCATAAATCCAAAACATAAAAAAATCAAAAATATAAAAATATAAGAAACTTAAAAAATAACAAAATCAATTCTTTTCCAATAGAATTGAACCAAAAAAACAAAAAAAATAAAAAAATCAATCTTTTTCCTAAGAGATTGCACCCAAAAATATATATTATTGGTATTCATCGGTTTTTACGTACATATAGTATTTTCTTTAAAAACCCAATAAATACAAAAATAATTTTGATATATCATTATATGTAGATGCGTATACGTATACGAACACTCAATACACATACTTCCATAAGTATTGCTCTTGCAATACACCGTGTTCGGGAGCGTTCCGGTCCTTGACACGTGTATCGATCTAATTTAATTAAAGCAAGAATAGATAAATACTTCCAATAGGAAAGAATTCGAAGAATACAAACTACAAAGTAAATAGAAAGGCTACGTGCTATAAAATGTCGTCTAAGGGTTAATAGGTACATAAGTGCTTCGCGCCACCTAACCCCCTATTCACTAGTGCGTATTCTAAGAAGGAAAGCTTGATTGGGGGTCTTGCACCCAAGTATTACTTACATATACTATAATTTCTTGTGGATATTACTTATTGAATATCGGAAAGGATAATCCCTTCTTTTCCGAAGTCGAACGAGAGCTTTTCTCTCACTCTTTGATTTGAGTTGCATGCTCACCCGCGGGCGTGCACAAATACCATTTGGTGTACAACCCCTTCCTCCGAAAAGGAAGAAAAAGAGAAAGAGTAAAAACAACATCGTCCATCAAGCCGATCCCAAGAATCGTGCTTTGAACAACACACAAGAAGCCATGGTCGCCGTTGACAATCGACCTTTGTTGGAACACCTTCAATCCAATGTGCAAGGATATGCCGATGCTATTGTTATACCCGAGATACGCGCAAACACCTTTGAGCTTAAGACCGCCATGATTACCTTGGTTTCAAACACACCATTTTTTGGGAGACCTAGTGATGATCCACATGATCATATAAAGAAGTTTCTATCTCTTTGCAATACTATTAAGTACAATGGAGTTACCCATGATGCCATTAAGTTGCTCCTAGTTCCATTTTCATTAGGAGGAAATGCTAAGTATTGGCTTGATAAGCAACCACCTAAGAGCATTACTACTTGGGATGACTTTACTAAGAAGTTTTTGAACTAGTTCTTTCCCTCATCTAAGACCACGACTTTGAGAAACCTAATTATTGGATTTCAACAAAAACCTAGCCAAACCTTTAGTGATGCTTGGGAAGAGTACAAGGAGTTATTGAGAAAATGCCCCAATCATGGATTCAATGAAGTTCACCAAATCAATACCTTTTACAATGGATTAAGACCACATCATCAAGATTCCCTCAACTCCTCCGCGGGTGGGAATATTCTTTCCAAATCCATTCAAGAGGCATGGGACATTATTGAGACTAATCCATGGTGCAAACTAACACACAATTTGATGAGAGAGTCCATGTTGTTCAAGAGGGTGTTTCCAAAACATTTGAGAGTCAACTCCTTTCACAAATGCAAGAATGGACTCAAGCACAAAAGGGAAATCAAGCACTCTTGCAAAATACCCAAAAGATGCAACAAACAATGATGCAAGACTTTATGAAAATTTCCTTGGGCAACAATTCCACCAATGATGTGAATGCCATTGCTATTTCATGTGAGACTTGTGAAGGTCCTCATTCTTACTTACAATGTGACAAGGTTCAAGGTTATCAAGTTGAGTGTTATGCTTATCAAGAAGAACATAGAGAGCACTTCAAACCTAACATCAATAAAAACAATCTCTCTTACAAGTCAAATAACTACCTTGCTCCACCCGGCTTTCCACCCCATCCACCCACCCAAAATCAACACAATCCTCCTCAATTTCTACAAAGAAATCAAGGGCCTAGGCCAAACTACCAAGGGAACAACTATAAAGCACCCATAAACTTTCACAATCAAGGAAATAACTTTCATACACCCAATCAAGGATTTAACCAACCAACTCCACTCTTTCAAAATCAAGGATACACCCAAGTTCAAAATTAAGGATATGGGAAAAATGAGACTCTTGAGCTATTTTAAAGAAGAATTCGTGAAAGTTAAAAGAGAATGCAAGAGCAAATGAGAGTTATGAATGAGGAGTCTACCAAAAGGATTTTGATGGTACTTAATCAAAGGACACAAGGGGCTCTACCTTCAAACATACAAACAAACCCAATGGCTAATGTCAATGTTATCACAACAAGGAATGGAAAAACAACTAATGATCCTTCACCTCCTACACCTTCTTTGGTTAAGCCTACTATGGTTCCACCTTGTGATACTCCTTCAACATCTAATTCACCACCTTCAAGCTCTACCACTTCAACACCTACATCTTCTTAACCTACACACACTTCTCCTTAACCTTCCACACCTACTAATGAAGAAACCAACAAAAAGAAACCTTCCACCACTACAACTACTCAACCTACACCAAAACAAAACCTTCCTTACCCATCAAGATTGAGAAAGAAGAAATTGAAAAACAAGGATGATATTCAAGTCTCTAATTTTTTGAAGATGTTCAAGCAACTTAACATAAACATCTCCTTTGCGGAAGCTCTTGCATATATGCCAAAGTTTGTTAAAATGTTCAAAGATCTCCTCTCTAACAAGGAAAAATTGGTGGATTTGCCTAACACATCACTTAATGAGAATTGCTTCACCGTGTTGCTCAAAACCTTACCTACAAAACTTGGAGATCCTGGGCGCTTTTTGATCCCTTGTAATTTTCCCGGGGTGGGAAATTGCATGGCACTAGCGGATCTAGGGGCAAGCATTAATCTCATGCCTTTATTGGTTTAGAAAAAAACTCTCTCTTCCCGAGCTCACTCCTACTAGGATGACCCTTGAGTTAGCCAATCGTACCATAGCTTATCTGATAGGCATTGCGGAGGATGTGTTTGTAGGTGTGGATAAGTTTACCTTTCCGACGGACTTTGTAGTGGTTGATTATGATATGGACCCGAGAGTTCCTCTAATTGTTGGTAGACCATTTTTGAGGACGGGTCGTACTCTTATAGACGTAACGGAAGGAGAATTAATTATGAGATTTGAGGATGAGAAAGTGGTGTTTAAGCTAGGAAAAGTGACTAAGAAGTCTCAAGGTTGTGAAACAATTAACATAGTAGATGTTCTTGATGAGGTGTGTGATGAGCATTTTCATGAAGCTTGTAAGAATAATAGTGAAGACATGCCTCATGTAGAAACCGTTGCCTCAATTGCTCCCTCCTTAACACCTTTTGGAGAGAGTGATTTCCTCTTGGAGGAATTTGAGTCCAACTTCCTTGGTAATGATGATTCTCCCATGAATTGGGAAGAAGACATTCTCACTATCCAAAAGTTGCTCAATGAGGATCCCATTCCTTTCCCTATTCCACAAGAAGTTACCATTGATGATCCCTCCATAGTGAAACCTTCCATAGAGAGTCCACCTTCCCTTAAACTTAAAGATCTTCCATCACACCTTGAATATGCTTTCTTAGAGTGAAAAGACCAATTACCCGTGATCATTGCTAAAGATTTCAAAGATGATGAGAAGGAAAAACTCATAGAGGTCCTTAAAAAACATAAGCAAGCCATAGCATGGAAAATATCCGACATAAGGGGAATTGATCCAAATTTTTGTACACACAAAATCCTTATGGAGGATGATTACAAACCCGCCATTTAAAGCCAAAGAAGGGTTAACCCTAAATTCCATGAGGTCATTAAGAAGGAAGTTATCAAACTCCTTGATGCGGGCATGATTTACCCCATTTCCGACTCTCCATGGGTTAGCCCGGTACATTGTATTCCTAAGAAGGGTGTAATCACCATAGTGCCTAATGAGAACAATGAGCTTATTCCTACTAGACTTGTCACAGGATAGAGAGTTTGTATTGATTATAGTAAGATCAATGATGCTACTAGGAAAGATCATTTCCCATTGCCTTTTATGGACCAAATGCTTGAACGCTTAGCGGGAAATGAATACTATTGCTTTCTAGATGGATTATGGGGTTATTTTCAAATACCCATTGACCCTAAGGATCAAGAAAAGACCACATTCACTTGTCCCTATGGTACATTTGCTTACAAGAGAATGCATTTTGGCTTGTGCAGTGCACCGAGGACATTCCAAAGGTGTATGATGGCAATCTTTTATGACATGATTGAGCACACTATGGAGGTTTTCATGGATGATTTCCCGGTCTTTGGAGATTCATTCACTTCTTGTCTCTCCCATTTAGAACGTATGCTTAAGAGGTGTGAAGAAACACGTCTTGTTCTTAATTGGGAGAAGTGCCATTTCATGGTCAAAGAAGGGACAGTCTTGGTACATAAGATATCTAATAAGGATTTAGAAGTGGATCGTGCTAAAATTGATGTAATTGCTAAGCTTCCCCCACCTACCACGGTGAAAGGAGTTAGAAGTTTTTTGGGTCATGCGGGAATCTATAGACGTTTCATACAAGATTTCTCTAAGATTGCAAGACCGATGACCCACCTCTTGGAAAAAGAGGCTCCTTTCATTTTCACCCAAGAGTGTTTAGACTCTTTTGAGATACTTAAGGAAAAGTTGACTAAGGCTCCCGTTTTGGTTTCTCCAAATCGGGATTTTCTTTTGAGCTCATGTGTGATGCTAGTGATTATGTCGTGGGGGCCGTGTTAGGACAAAGAGTGAATAAGAATTTTCAACCTATACACTATGCTAGTAAAACCATGACGGGTGCTCAACTTCACTATACCACCACGGAAAAAGAGTTGCTTGCTATAGTCTATGCCTTTGAGAAATTTAGACCCTATCTTGTGCTCTCCAAGACCATAGTGTATACGGATCATTCCGCTCTCAAGTACCTCATGACAAAGCAAGATGCTAAGCCTAGACTTTTGAGATGGGTTTATTGCTACATGAGTTTTCCATTGAGATTCGTGATAAGAAAAAAGCCGAGAATTTAGCGGCGGATCACTTGGGTAGACTTGATCATCCTTTTCAAGGTGAATTGCCTCATAAGGAAATTAATGAATCCTTTCCATTAGAGGAGCTCATGCCTATCTCTTCTCAAGAGGATGTCACCCCTTGGTTTGCGGATATTGCAAACTATCTTGTGGGGGATGTGCTAATAGAGGGTCTCACTTCACAACAAAAGAAGAAATTTCTTAAGGAAGTAAAATATTACTTTTGGGATGACCCTTACCTCTTTAGGAAATTTGCGGACCAAATCATTAGACGGTGTGTAGATGGGCCCGAGGCATTTAAAATCTTAGAAGCTTATCATAAGGGACCTACGGGTGGACATTTTGGGCCCAACTACACCGCCAAGAAAGTCTTTGATTCGGGTTACTATTGGCCTTCAATTTACAAAGATGCTCAAGAGATGGTGAAATTTTGTGATGTATGTCAAAGACAAGGAAAAATTACTCAACGAGATGAGATGCCACAAAACTTCATACAAGAATGTGAGATTTTTGATGTATGGGGAATAGATTTTATGGGACCTTTTCCATCATCTAAGGGAAATAAGTACATACTCGTAGCCGTGGACTATGTTTCAAAGTGGGTTGAGGCCAAAGCCTTGCCTACTAATGATGCTCGAGTTGTAGTGAAATTTTTGAAGCAATTATTTGCTAGATTTGGAGTACCTCGGGCCATCATAAGTGATCGTGGTACTCATTTTTGTAATGATCAATTTACAAGAGTTATGAAAAAGTATGGTGTTAACCATAGACTTTCTACCGCGTATCACCCTCAAACCAATGGTCAAACCGAGGTCACAAATCGTGGTTTAAAGAGAATTTTGGAAAGAACGGTGGGAGAGCATCGAGCTTCTTGGTCGGATAAGCTTGATGATGCTTTGTGGGCTTTTAGGACGGCTTTTAAGACACCAATTGGTTGTACTCCATATAGGCTTGTCTATGGAAAAGTGATAACTAGGTTTTACCTAGTAAGAAAATTATCGTTGTTCCAAGTCTAATCGAATTGATAACTGGTTTAAGTGCGACTCAGTTGTCTTTGGTGAAACAAATAGTTGTGTCGTTGTAGTAAAATTAAAAATGCAAAGACTTTAAAGTAAAAGCAGTTAAAATAAATCTAAATCTAAGTGAAAATAAATGACGAGAAGTTAAAAGCGTGACGAAAATTAAAAGGCACTTAAAGTAAATGGCAATTAACGTAAATAATGCAAACTTAAAACTATCTAAGGCAAACTTAAAACGCAACTAAAACTTAAACTAAGGCAAGGCTTAAAATAAATCTAAGGCAAGTAAACTTAAAGTGCAACTAAGTAAAAAGGCGGGAAAATTAAAGCTTAAAAAAATTCAAACTTAAAAACAGAAACTTAAAATAACCTGAAAACAGTTCATTTGGAATAAACCTTCGTTCAGAATAATTACTCGTTCGGAATGTCACCTTCGTTCAGAATAATTCTTCTTCACTCGGAATATTTACCAAAACCTTTGATTCGGAATAAAATGCTCATCCGGAATATTACTTCATTCGGAATAATAAGCTCATCCGGAATATCCCTTCATCCGGAATATCCCTTCATCTGGAATATCCCTTCATCCGTAATATTTTCCTTGATTCGGAATATTCTGCTTATTCGGAATAAATCCTCAAAACCTTCGTTCGGAATGTTCCGAATGAACCCCTTGATCCGGAATGTTCCGAATGAACACCCACAACCTTGATTCGGAATATATGATATTCCGACTGAAGACCCTTGGTTCGGAATGTGATGATATTCCGAATGAAGACCCTTCGTTCGAAACACCAGCTTGATTTGGAATATATGTTTGGTTCGGAATATATGATATTCCGAATGAAGACACTTGATTCGGAATATTAGCTAGAAACTCCTTGGTTCGGAATGTTGCTCTTATTCGGAATAACAGCTTGATCCGGAATATGTCACTTATTCGGAATAACTACTTGGTTCGGAATAATCACAACATCACCTTCATTCGGAATAATCTGGCCTTGATCCGGAATAACCTGGGAAGAACAGTAACAGCGAAGAACAAGGGAAAAGCAAATATACACGAATCTAATCTAAACTAATCCAATCAAACCAAAAGATTAAGCAAGACTAATCACAAATGATCAACTAATGATAATCAAACAAACCAAATCAATAACACTAACAATAATAATCAAAATAATCAAAACCCACTTAATCAATTTAATAAAAACTTAAGAACATGAACATGAACAATAAACATAAAGATTAAGATCAAACAAGAAAGGTAGATAGGAGATCAAACAATAAAAGTAAAGATTCAATAACAATAAAAGAAAACTTACTTGAAATTAAAGGAATTAAAGGTGCGAGACAAGTATTTAAATTGACATGAAAATTAAATGTGCACAAATTTAAAGATGGAAGAACTAGTGTCACTCTAGCCAACAAAATGAAATGAAATGAACTAAGGCATATTTATAGGAGGATTAGGGAGGTGCTTAGAGGAAGCTTCCTCCCCTCTTTCTTCTTTCTTTAATTGTCATTAAGTCCTTAATCTTCTTAAATCTTTGACTTTAACGACTTTGTCTCGGGATTTCTACTCTCGTCTTGTAATTTCTTCAATAAACTAGACTTGAGTTCTTCGGCTTTTAGTAAACTTCCGTCTTTTGACTTTTTCTTCGATAAATCTTCAGAATTGGTCTTGGACTTCCGTTCTTTTTGCACTCTTGATTTCTTGACTTTGACTTTTGTCTTTTTCTTCGATAAAAGCCCGTGAATGCCCGTGTTTTCTACCCTTTTCACATTTTCGTCCTAAATCACAAAAAAAACACAAACCACGCATAATTCCGACATTTACGACATAAAATACACGTTTTGGCTCGGTTATTATTGTAGTTAAGTGGTAAAAAGGATGGGTGTTTACACACCTATCAAATCCCCTACACTTGACCATTGCAATGTCCTCATGCAATGCATTAATTACAAAGCACGATTTACATTTTCCATCATAATCAATCCATATTGGCCTTTATTAAAGAGATAAAAAATTATAAACATTCAAAGTAAAGAAATAAAAAACATACCTTCGGGTTTTGGAAATGTCATGAATGATCATCATCCTCAAGTTTTCACATTCTCTAAACCAAGCTTAAAAACGAGATCATTGTTATTATAAGTTAGCAAACTAACACGAACTTATGTGGGCCAATTATTTACTTAGACTCCCTTATTCCTAGGGGTATCTCTTATATTTTATTATTGTCTTGAATGATCACGAGGATGCATTGTTGACTTATTTTGATAGTTATTAAGACTGAAAATAAAGTGGGACGATTTAATCAATAGTTAGCTAAAGGACAAAATCTTTTAAAACTACTTCTCGGGACCTCATAAAGTTCATATCTTGGCATAACTGGCTTCGCGATTTGAGACCTTTCTCGGACCGATAATTGGCAGCGACTTCATACTTCAAATCTTGAGAGACGTTCATGAAATAATGGTCTTTTCTTCATAATAGGAATTTCTTCACTTGAAGTTTTGAGAGATTCTTCATACTTGGACCACGACTTCTTCATTTTTCTCCAATCTTTATTTGGGACTTTGATATACATCGATCCGCCTCCTTTTTGGACTTGGATCTATTTATCCTCATACCTTGTTAGGGCCTTTTTAGATAGACTTCTCCATGATCTTTACGGGAGTATTTGCTTTTCGTCGTGTGTCTCGATCCTTCATATTGATTTTCGATAAATGATTCTTCACATCTCTTTTGGATCTTTAGCAACAAAATGTAGCCCTCATGCCTTGTTAGGGCCTTTTGGGACTCGCCAATCTTCTCATCCCGCTTCAATAAGTTATGACTTGGCTATGAACTCTAATCCATACCGAGCAACTTTTAAACGATCTTGGGCTAGAAACTAAGTAACTTTTCAAATCGTACAACCTTATTTATTGCAGATAAATTTATTAACAAGCGATGGGAGAATAGGCTTATAATTAACTCACATAAATTCACGAAAGAATACCAAACTTATAATTGACTCTATCATCTCTCGTTCTCCACAGTTTAAAATCTCAAGGAATGAGACTCGTGGATGCTTAGCCTATTAAATCAAAGTTTTGGGTTTTCGAGTCGTCTATAGGATCTTGCAAATTCTTAGACTTTTTCAAGTTTAGAAATCGCATTTTAATGTTCCCTTGATAAACGACTCTCTAGGATCAGTTATAGGAACTTGCAAAAAGTTCTTGTTCTTAACCCGTGAGAGTTAAGACTTTCGTGTTTTATAGCTCCCTATATAAAAGCCTAGCAAAACTTGACTTAAACACGTTAAGGATACTAGCTAGAGTAAACTTAGATAAGTAAACTCGGGTTGAGTCAAAAGATTCACAAAGTTTGAAAATTAAAACCGCTTTATTAAAATTTATTCTAGTAAAGAAAGAAAATAACTATACAAAGGTAAAACTAATAGGCCAAAATAAATCAAAAATTTTGAAAAATGTCGAAAAATTGATTTTCCGGTTAAAATGAGGACAAATACAAGGAAAAGGCCACTTAACTTGGATAGAAGTCCCCCCTACACTTGAGATAAACATTGTCCTTAATGTTTAAGCATGTGGGAGTAAACTCCCCTACACTTAGGACATTGTGCACGTTGTTTAAATCTTGCTAAGGAAAAGATAACTAAAGAGATTCCTATTTTAATATTGAGAGATATAAAATAGTGAATCGAAAAGAGTTTAGGATAGAACCAGGAAGACGGAAACACGCAATCACGGGTCGTCAAAAATCATCAAGAGTGGATCATTGAGCGCTCGAATCCCTGAATATGAGAAGAGAGGAAATAGCAAACACCAACGGGTCTCCCCTACACTTATGATAGAAATAGCTAAAAGATAGAAACATGGGTTGCCTCCTAAGAAGCGCTTGATTTTTGTTCACCGAGTCGTGAGCCTGACTCGACCTTGATTAGCATAGGAAGAAGCATGAAACATATCCACCGGGATCAAATACATAGTTTTCGTCCATCAAATAGCACAAGCTTAAGGCGAACAAGGCAAGCCAAAGAAGAGTAGGCAAGGTTCCCTTAAGCAAAGATGGAGCACGGTGGTAGCAAGGGTGAAGAGGTGCAGGCATATCTTCAGTAGTTCCAAAAATCTTTCCTTTTATTTCATCAGACGGATACTGAGATGGCTGAAGAATAGCGATACCGGGGTCGAACACCTTTTCCTTTAGGGGAAAATAGCACTCAGGCTCAGCAGCATTTGAAGATGAGCCGCTAAGAAAATGCACAACCTAGTCCTCAGAAGGTGGACAAAGAGGTGTCAAAACATACGTGCTGCGGATGTTGGTGTCGTCCGGTTACTTCTCCTTTGAAAGAATTTTCTTCAAATCTGAAGTAGGATCAAGACCATAATCATCAAAGTCTAAAGGAGGATCATCACTCTCATGAGGTAAGTATGTATTGAGAAAAGTAGAAAAGTTTTCCTCAAATGATTAGTCATCCAAAGTAGGATCAAGTGATGTAGGCGGAGGATCTTCATCATGAGAAGAATCACTCGAGAGAGTATCGGCCTCTTCAAAATCATCATAAGTGGGCATGTCGGGATACTAGGAAGTAAAATCATCATAATCATCTCCATCATAACTAGAATCATCATTATAAGCATCATAGATCGGTGGAGAATCATATATGGGTGAAGGTTTCAAATTGGAGAGAGAATCATCCACATCATCTTGAAAAAGTGGATTATCATTGCAAGAATCGAATAGCGGATTGTTGTAGACGACAAAGTCATCAAGCACATTAATCATATTCACTGATTCTCTTCCATAGGATTTGCTTGTAAGCTTCCCCATTTCAAAAACTTGTGCATCATCCCCGACTCTTAAGATGAGCTCACATTTATCCACATCAATTAAAGCTCTACCGGTTCTCAAAAATGGGCGTCCAAGTATTAACGGAATACGAGGGTCCATTTCATAATCAACAACGACAAAGTCGACCGGAAAAGTGAATGTGCCAACTTTAATGAACACATCTTCGGCAATACCAACGGGGTAAGCGAGAGTGCGATTGGCTAGCTCAAGAGTAATCTTGGTGGGTGTAAGGTCGGGCAATGATAACTTTTTCCAAACACTTAAAGGCATCAAATTAATACTTGCCCCGAGATCGGCTAAGGCGGTAAATTTGTCGGTTTGGTTAAAAGTACAAGGTAGCACAAAACGACCGGGATCTCCAAGTTTCTCCGGAAGTTCTTTAAGAAGGACGACATAACAATTTTCATTCAATCAAGTATTAACAAACTCGGCCATCTTCTCCTTCTTGCTAAGCAATTCCTTAAACATCTTAACAAATTTAGGCATTTGTGCTAGAGCTTCAACAAGGCTAAAAGTGATGGTCATTTCCAAAACTTTCTTCAAATAGTTTGACACTTGAATGTCATCCTTGGTGTGCATTTTAGCCTTGTCTAAGTGAGATGGATAAGGAATTTTGGGTTTGGGTGGTGGAGGTGTAGAAGGTGAAGGTTGAGATGTTGAAGGGTTAAAGGTGGAAGGTGGGGTTGGTGGAGGATTCGTCTTGGGTACTTCTTCACGACGAGGCGGAGACGGTAATGGTGTACTAATACTAGGTGCGGGAGTAGTAGGGATAAATGGTGGTGGAGGAGGTGTAGATGATGGGGGCGGGATAGGTGGTCCTACTAAAGTAACTCCACTACAGGTAGTAATAGCACTCACATTCGCTCTCGGATTGGTGACGGTGTTTGAAGGTAGAGAACTCGAAGTAGAGGGTTGAGTGGTGGGCAAGAAACTAGCCAGCATATTCTTTAAATTATTCGTTTGATTGCTGAAGGAGGATTGTATATTATCTCGAAGCTTGGATCTAATGTCATTCCCTTGCTTGGTGATATCCCCTTTCAAATTGATAATTTGGCTTTACAGATTCTTAATTTGCTCACCTTGGGTTCTCATTAAGGCTTCCACATCTTGATTCATGGGTGGGGCTTGTTGAGCGGGTGGGTGATAAGGCTTAGAAGCTCTAGGTGGGATTTAGTTGTTTCTAGTGTAATTGTTGTTGGGATTGTGGTTTTGAGGAGAAAAACCGGGTGAAAGATAGTTGTTGGACCGGTAACTTAGCAAATTTTGATCCCCTTGAGGTCGGGCTTGGTAATTTTCTGGTGAATAATTACCATAAGCCGCATACATGTTTTCCGGATTGCCTTGAGTAGAAGGACAATCAGTGTATGAGTGTGGACCGCCGCATGTCTCACAAGAAGGTTCTATCACTTTAACTTGTTGTTGTTGGTTTGAAGCGATGAGCAAGATATTGTTGTTCATTTCGGCCATCATGCGGGTGAATTAGGTCATGTCGGGGTTTGCTGAAGTAGAAGAAACATTGACTCTCGGGTTGTTCCTTGAAGAAGCGGAGGAATCCCAGTTTTTGTGATGAGTAGTCATGTTCTCAATAAGCTCTCTACACTCCTCGGGTCTTCTCTTCATAAATGTGCCACCGGCGGCTGCATTAATCGTATCACGATCTCGAAAAGTCAAACCGTTGTATAAAGTATCAATTAAGGTCACAGGGAGCATGTTGTGGTTAGGACAACGATTGATCAAAACATTATATCTTTCCCAAGCATCAAAGAGAGATTCATCGGGTTCTTGCATGAAACCGCTGATTTGATTTCGAAGGCTCGTGACCATGGATGGTGGAAAGTAGCGCGACAAAAAGCGTTGAGTCATGTCATCCCAAGTATGAATGGAATTCTTCGTGAGACGATCAAACCATTTCTCGGCGTGGTGTGATAAAGTATGTGGGAAGAGTTGAAGGCGAAGAACATCCATTGTGGCACCGGGCAACTTCATGCTTTGGGTAATAGTAATGAATTTGTCGAGGTGTTTGTTGGCATCATCATCAGGCATTCCGTGGAATGGATTAGTTTGCACTTGTTGTATCATGTGATGCTTCAACGAAAACTCCAGAGCCGTGATTTGCATCAGCGCAATCGGTCCTCCTCGTCCAAACATGGTGGGTTGACAAAGCTCCTCCATTGTCCGAAGATCGGGCTGTGGAAGAACATTGTTGTTGTTATTGTTTAGGTGCGGTGGATTATTGTTGTTGTTCACACCTGCCATAGCTAAATCTTCAGGAGTCTCGGGCTCTTGATAAGTAGAAGATCTAGTACGCATACACCTGTGAAAGCAAAAGAAAACAATACCAAACACAAAGAGAATATATATATACACTATAAAGAAAATAAAATCTTTTTGGAGTTTTTGAAAATTTTTAATTTTTATGGATGTTTTGAAAATTTTGAGGCAAGAAAATAACGCTCACGAATGAACGGATCCCAAAAAGCAACGCGTCTCTCACAGAAAACCGTTAATCTTTACGAAAAGAGTCGGCAGCGGCGCCATTTGATAACTAGGTTTTACCTAGTAAGAAAATTATCGTTGTTCCAAGTCTAATCGAATTGATAACTGGTTTAAGTGCGACTCAGTTGTCTTTGGTGAAACAAATAGTTGTGTCGTTGTAGTAAAATTAAAAATGCAAAGACTTTAAAGTAAAAGCAGTTAAAATAAATCTAAATCTAAGTGAAAATAAATGACGAGAAATTAAAAGTGTGACGAAAATTAAAAGGCACTTAAAGTAAATGGCAATTAACGTAAATAATGCAAACTTAAAACTATCTAAGGCAAACTTAAAACGCAACTAAAACTTAAACTAAGGCAAGGCTTAAAATAAATCTAAGGCAAGTAAACTTAAAGTGCAACTAAGTAAAAAGGCGGGAAAAGTAAAGCTTAAAAAAATTCAAACTTAAAAACAGAAACTTAAAATAACCTGAAAATAGTTCATTTGGAATAAACCTTCGTTCGGAATAATTACTCGTTCGGAATGTCACCTCCGTTCGGAATAATTCTTCTTCACTCGGAATATTTACCAAAACCGTTGGTTCGGAATAAAATGCTCATCCGGAATATTACTTCATTCGGAATAATAAGCTCATCCGGAATATCCCTTCATCCGGAATATCCCTTCATCCGGAATATTTTCCTTGATTCAGAATATTCTGCTTATTTGGAATAAATCCTCAAAACCTTCGTTCGGAATGTTCCGAATGAACCCCTTGATCCGGAATGTTCCGAATGAACACCCACAACCTTGATTCGGAATATATGATATTCCGACTGAAGACCCTTGGTTCGGAATGTGATGATATTCCAAATGAAGACCCTTCGTTCGGAACACCAGCTTGATTCGGAATATACGTTTGGTTCGGAATATATGATATTCCGAATGAAGACACTTGATTCGGAATATTAGCCAGAAACTCCTTGGTTCGGAATGTTGCTCTGATTCTATATAACAGCTTGATCCGGAATATGTCACTTATTCGGAGTAACTGCTTGGTTCGGAATAATCACAACATCACCATCATTCGGAATAATCTGGCCTTGATCCGGAATAACCTGGGAAGAACAGTAACAGCGAAGAACAAGAGAAAAGCAAATATACACGAATCTAATCTAAACTAATCCAATCAAACCAAAAGATTAAGCAAGACTAATCACAAATGATCAACTAATGATAATCAAACAAACCAAATCAATAACACTAACAATAATAATCAAAATAATCAAAACTCACTTAATCAATTTAATAAAAACTTAAGAACATGAACATGAACAATAAACATAAAGATTAAGATCAAACAAGAAAGGTAGATAGGAGATCAAACAATAAAAGTAAAGATTCAATAACAATAAAAGAAAACTTACTTGAAATTAAAGGAATTAAAGGTGCGAGACAAGTATTTAAATTGACATGAAAATTAAATGTGCACAAATTTAAAGATGGAAGAACTAGTGTCACTCTAGCCAACAAAATGAAATGAAATGAACTAAGGCCTATTTATAGGAGGATTAGGGAGGTGCTTAGAGGAAGCTTCCTCCCATCTTTCTTCTTTCTTTAATTGTTATTAAGTCCTTAATCTTCTTAATTCTTTGACTTTAACGACTTTGTCTCGGGATTTCAACTCTCGTCTTGTAATTTCTTCAATAAATTAGACTTGAGTTCTTCGGTTTAGTAAACTTCCGTCTTTTGACTTTTTCTTTGATAAATATTTAGAATTGGTCTTGGACTTCCGTTATTTTTGCACTCTTGATTCTTTGACTTCGTCTTTTGTCTTTTTCTTCGATAAAAGCCCGTGAATGCCCGTGTTTTCTCCCCTTTTCACAATTTCGTCCTAAATCACAACAAAAACACAAACCACACATAATTCCGACATTTACGACATAAGATACACGTTTTGGCTTGGTTAATATTGTAGTTAAGTGGTAAAAAGGATGGGTGTTTACACACCTATCAAAAAGCATGCCACCTCCCATTCGAGTTAGAACATAAGGCTTCATGGGCTCTCAAGTGGGCAAACTTTGATTTAAACCAAGACGGTTCACATAGAAAGGACCAACTCAATGAAATGGATGAATTGAGAGCCAATGCTTATGAGAACTCATTGCTTTATAAGGAAAAGACTAAGCAATTGCATGATGCTATGATCAAGAACCGTGAGTTCAAAGTTGGAAAGCCGGTTCTCCTCTTTAACTCAAGGTTGAAACTCTTTGCGGGCAAGCTTAAGTCAAGATAGTCCAGTCCATTCACTATTGCTCAAGTATTTCCATATGGAACTATTGAGTTGTCACAACCCGATGGTCCAAATTTCAAAGTGAATGGTCAACGTGTTAAACACTATTTTGGGGAGGACATTTCCTTGGAAATGGTCCAAGAGATCCCCATTTTCCCCTTGAATTAATTCATTGTGGGAAGAGTCAAGCTAGCGACTCCATAAATCAAGCTTGAATAACTAGGCTTAGAGTTTTTAGACTTGGAGTGTGGTAGGATAGAAATAAAGGATATAGAGTTGAGGAGAAGTGTAGGAGGAGACCTTCCTTTTGTCTTTATGTTGTTTGTAGGGTTGCTCTCTCATCACGTGCATTGGAGCTTATGGAGGAGGCCCTTGTATCCGGTTCACTTCGTTACTATTGTGATTTTTCATAGACACATTGTGCTTAAAAAATGAATTTACTATAGTTTATCTTTCCTTAACAAGAGTTAAACAAAGTCTATTCATTGTCATAAGTGTAGGGTAGTTTATACTCTCATGCTCTTAAACATTAAGGACAATGTTTAGCTTAAGTGTAGGGGGGTCTTCTATCGAAGTGACCTTACCTAGACTTTGTCATTGACCTTCATGATAACTTGGAAATTAGATTTTCAAACATTTTTCAAATTTTTGATCTACTTTGGCCACCAAAAATATTCATTCATAATTTTTGCATAAATCATTTTTTATTTGCATAACACATTTGCATTGTATATATATTTCTTCTTTTGTTTTTTATGAAAAAGAAAAAAATATAATAAGGACATGGTTTAACAAATTTAGATCTCTTTGACATATTAGGCCCGCCATGGATACTTCGACTCAACCCGAGTTTACTTATCCAAGAATTATCTAGCTAGTATCCTTAACCATGTAGTCCTTCATTGGTCTATTAGGCTAAGCATCCACGAGTATCATTATTTGATATTTTAAATTTGTGGAGAATGGGAGATGATAGAGTTGAAGAAAGTATAAAAGAGCTAGATAAACTTCATGACTATTACTTGTGGCTAAACCCTTCTCTTTCTTTGCCTCTATTTTCTTCGCATGTATATATGTTAATAAATAATCAAGAACGGTTTTAATTGGTTTGTAGTCTCTTATGCATTTTTTACTAATCAGTCATGGTTGGTATAAGTACGTCTTAAGATTCTAAGTTAGAACGTTTTATGTGTACTAGACTTATGTTATGCGTAATACTTAGCGGCTGTTTTTCCTTTTATTCTTTTCAACTTTCTTTGTGAGGAATAAAGAAAAATAAGAGCGGCTTGAAAAAAAATGAATGGCTAGAAAAAAAGAGAAAAAGAAAAAGAAAAAAATAATAATAATACAAGACTCCCAAGAGGGGCAGTGAAGTGTTAATTATAGTGACTATTGAATTCCAATATTACTCTCATAAGGGTTGCGGGGATTTGATAGTTGCTCCAATCCAATATTACCTTGACGAGTTGCGGGATTGAAGATCCAAAGTCCCAAAAAGGCGGGGGATATAAATTATTGCGTGAGTTTTATTTTTCTTTCCTTAGCGAGTGTGTAGCTACTTATTAATGCATGACATAAGGATCTTACACATAAGACGAATGACTTATTACTCTTGAGTTGGACTTATATTAATTGTGAGCGGTTTTTCAAGTAGTGGATGAGAGGATTACTTAGGATTAAAACCGTGCTTCCTTATTTTCGGATTTTACATTTCTTATATTTCACGCTTCAAGTAGGACAAATTTTCTCCCAAGCAATTTGCTCAAATAATAACCGGTTCCACATTTAATTGTTATGAATAAGTTGATGCACTTTTTTCTTGTGAATGCAATGATCCCATTTTTAAGCTTGGTATGGGGAAAGTGAAACTTGAGGGTGATAAGTGTTCATGGTACGAAAAGCCCTAATCCAATTCATTGTTTTCTTTATGAGTTATTTCCATCAAAACCATTTCAAGAAAATCCAAAAATATATAAATAGAATTGCTTTCTTTGCATTGCATTGTATAAAATCAAAATCATGCATCATATAGTGTAGATTAGTATAAATGCATTTCATATTGGCCAAGGTGGATTAATTATGAAAAAAATGTAATTTGTGCATTAAAATATGGCATTGCATGAGGTCATGGCAATGATCAAGCGTAGGGGATGTGATATGAGCAAAATCTCATATCAATAAGTCAACAAATCACCCTAAAACACATAGCAATTACCTAACTTTTATGCTATAAAGCAGTATTATGTGGTATGTTTTGTGTTTGTGCTTGATTAGGTAACAAGGATAAATTTTTTAAGCAAACAAGTGAAATCAAGCTCATTTATGATGAAAAGACAAGAAAATGATCAAAAATGACAAGCCATGAGAAGATAAAGGACCTATCTTGACAACATTCAAAAGTTGAGGGACTAAAGTGCAATTTTGGAAAAGTCAAGATCAAAGTCAAACCTGGTCAACTCCCAAGTCAACCAAGTCAAAGGGCTCAAATGATCAAGAATGAAGGTCAAAGGATTAATTTTGCCAAAGAAATGAAGTCATAAGCCTTAAACATGAATCTGCCAAAGTTTAGGGACTGAAAGTGACAATTCTCATACAAGTTTGGTCTTAATCCGTGAAACATTTCCATCAATGGGAGGCCAAGAAATGAGGTACTCGGATCACCAAGTCACTTGCTAGCTGGCCACTAGCCGCCTCTCACATTTATTAAAGAATCTGCACAGTGCAAGCGCACTTACTCCTTTTCATCCAATAAGAAATCGCCACTCAATAATACTTTATCCACTTTTGGATATCAATCCGTGTGACCAGATGAGAACGAATCAAAAACTGCCACGTGTCACATTTAAACAACAACGAACCCAGAACCTATCTTGAGCTACAATGCATTTCAGATCAAGTGCCATACATGAAAAAGACTCAAAATCAAGCAAGAAGTCCATTCCACTCACTTAATTGGATTGAAAATCATTGGATCAAAAACCCCTAGTTGTGTTCTTGAGCTGATATATACAATCAGCAAGAAGAAGCCACGTGGAGCTTAGAGATTGGTTTAGACACGTCATCTACCCCAACTGATTCTCATTTCAACTCTATAAATAGGACCTTAGCTCTCAATTTGTACAAGTAGACTTTAGTTGTGAAAAACGTACACTCTATTTCTCTCTTAATTCTAGCTTTTCACTTTCTGTTAGAACAACTCTTAGGTGCTTGACACACACCTAAGAGTTTGTTAGATAGTTAGTTATCACTTGGAACCAATTTTCCCTCCAATTAATAAAATTCAAAATTCAGTTTACTTCACTCTCATTCTACTTCACTCATTACTGCAATCTCAGTGATATTGTGTTGTTTCTATTGATCTTCCATGATCAATGGAAGCTTGTTGATGATTTGGAGCATTGTAGCTATTCAGAATTTCAGTTGCATTCCATTTTCCATTTATTTGCAGAGTTTGTAGCAGGGGTGTAGATTGTAGCTGATCATGATGATGTTGATGGTTAATATTGGTTGATTGATGGTGATTTAGAGTTGTTTAGTAGGCTCAGCGCCTCACTACTCCATCAAAGGAGGCCTTGTGCTAAAAGGTTCCAAAATTCTTATTTTAGTTCCTCTAAAATTTCTCTGCATGCTACATTCCTAGTGTAAATACTAATTGCTGAAATGAATGTGTTTCTAGCTTGCCTATACTTTGATTGAGTTAGTTTGATAGAGTGTTTGTAGTTTTAAAGCTTTTCCATTAGTCTTACTTGGTAAATTTGAGATTTGTTATCAGTCATTGATCATTAGAGTCATTTTGAGTTCTAATCTGTTTATAAGCTTGTTTTTGGTTCAAACACATTTCAATTCATCCTTTGAACAAGTTCTGATAAGTGTTTTAACATGTTTTAGTCTTGTGATCAAATACTCTTTGAAAAAGTTCCTTAACATATTTTTAAGCAGTGTTTGGTTTAAATGATTTTTGGTGATTCAAGTTTGTAAAATTCTTTGTTTAGTGTTCATTTACATTTGGTAAGCTAGTGAAAACATTTTGGTAGAGTTTTGAAGTCAAAAGAATAGTCAAAAAGGCAAATGGTAGTCTAAAATCTTTGGATCAGTTTCTTAGAAGTTCATCATTTAAAACTTGCCTACTTTGATTACCTTGCATTTCTTTGTTTATGGATATATTAGCTGAAACCTTTTCACAGTTATAGCTTAACATCTAAAGTTTTAGTGTTCATAAGGAAATAATACAGTTTAAGCATTTGAGAAAGTTATTATCTTTTTATTTAGCTTATTAGCAAAATCAATTCTCTGTGATAAACATCATTCTGCTTTGTCATATCTCAAAATCCACTTCATAAACTGTTAGAAGTAATTAAAGTGATGGTCATATAATATATCATTGCGAAGCTCGTGAAAAATGTTATTTAATGATGTCGAGAGTTTTTAGTTATTATTGTTTATGTAACGGGATTTAGTCCCGAACACACAAATGAGGAAGGCCTCCTAAACAATTCTTAATTAGTATAAAAGGCCCCCTAATCCTCATTTGTGTGTGTGCTTTTCCATTTTCATAGTTTTAGAGAGAGAAAGGTGTGTTTGTTTCTCTCACTAGGAAAACACCAACTTTGTATTTCTTTTCTTCTCTTCATCTTAATCTAATCTTTCTTTTTTAGTTTAATCATCATCATGTTATTTGTGTTTAATTAGTCATGTGATTTAGTTCTACATAAACTTCCAAATTTTCGTTCACAAATCTATTTGACATCATGTCTTGAGTAGATTCTACAATTTTCAGCTTTTTGGATTTTTGGTCAAATTTGGTCAAATAAGCCAATTTTGGCTTATTCGGGATTCTGGCTTATTCAGTTTATCTTTTTCCAAACCAAAAGACATTCCAAGATTTTTGATAGTTGATTAATTATTTTATGTAATAAAATTGGATTGTGGAAGTCTGGATTTCATTTGGGCTTATCCTTGGCTTATTGAGATAAGCTAACTAGAGATTTACAAGATTTTAAGCAAATTCCTGTTACTGGCCTAGCTTAATTTTGATTTTAAGCAGTTTAAAACAAACTAGAGTGAATTTGGTTGAGAAATAAGCTCTATCCAGCTTATTCGAGTAGATTAACCCGTTTTTGTGAAAGCTTTTACTTTAATTGCAATATGGTCCTTGTTGTTTGATAATTTTTGTATTCAGTGTTAATTTTCATTGTTTTAGGGTTTGCAAAACTAAGTCCTTCTAATTTTAGTTGTTACAATTTCAGTTAGTAAGTTTGGTAATTTTGTTAAGTTTGTTACTAGTTTGTTACATTTTTACATATTTGGTCCTTTTAGTTTCTGAATTTTACATTCCAGTCCTTATACTTTCATTTAGTGTACATTTCAAGTATTTTTACTTTTACGCATTAGATTGTTGTACTTTTTGAATATTAATTGGAACTTGCACTTTGTTTTACGGATACGTAGCCTTAATATTTTCATCTTTTTACGTGTTGATTGAATTAGACATAGAAATCCAAATACCCTTAACAACCAAGAACAATTTAAAACTTGATATTTTTAGGACTTTCAATTTGTCAAGAATCGAGAATAAACGAACTTACGAATACTCAATTTCACACCCATACGCCCCACATGATAAAATAATATATAATGGCCAAAACTAAAAAGGGACGTCACGAGCAATCACTTCGCCGTGGGGAAGTCATTACACTGGTGCCTCTAGTGTTATGGTTATGGTACCTCCATAACTAGGTGACACTGGTCATGCATGTATATGGCTTAGGCTCTTATTCTAACATAAGTATCAAACATATAAAACAAATACTGGGAAAACAGTTGGCTGCAAACGGGGAATCCTAATAAAGAAAGAATGTCCATACTGAAAAGACGGGAAATCCGTACTTTATGTCCAGTGAACGAAGAAGACGAACGAAAAAGAGTCCTATTTCGATCTCAGTAATGCTACATAAATAGCATACGTGTATAAGTATTTTGATTATTGAGTACGTAACTGGTTTTATATCATGTCTTAGCTGGTCTTATATGTTCATGTCTTGTTTTATTGATTTTAATGTTATACTGTGTTTATCGTGTATTTTAAGTCTTCTGATTAAGTATTAACTAGTATCCTTGTATTATTATACTGGTTGTGTAATAATAAATAACTTTCTAAAAATAGTAGGTTTCCTAAAATAGAAAGTTTCCAAAAAATAGATTAACTTCTTAAAATAGATAAGTTTCTAAAAATAGAAAGTTTCCAAAAATAGTAAGTTTCCTGAAATAGAAAGTTTCTATATTTAGAGTTAGGCTGGATTAATAAGCTAATAATATAAGCTCAAGTTTTATTGATTAAATATACTAAGTCATGTGATTAATAGTAAAGTTTATTAATAAGGCATGTGAATATAATAAACTATAGGTTACATGATTTAATTAAATATAAGCATGATTTAATTAAATTAGTCTAAATAAATACTTAGGTTAATATTGAATTATTATGTTTAATAATAATAAACTAAGTCATGTTTTATTAATTAATATAAGTCCATGATTAGATAATTAATTAATAATAAACTATAGCCTAAATTAAAGTGATAAAAATACTTAGGCTTATACATGTATTATTTATCAACATAAATATAACCTAAGTCTTGATTAAATTAAATTAATTTAAAGTCATGATTAATTTAATTTAATTATCCTTGTAAAAATATGCTTGGAAAAATATACTTGTAGAAAATGTTTAGCTTGTAAAAATAAAACCCGTGCACGTGTTGTGTTTTACATATAAGCCGAACTAAACAGCCCCCTTTTGTTCTTTAAACTAACAGCCAAACACCCCTTTATATGCCATCAGCCAAACACCCCTTTTGTGTTGCTGCTGGCTGCCACTGCCTGGCCTGGGTTTCCCATCGGCAGTGGTCGCTTCCCCCTGCTCGAACCAAATTCCCACCGAGACCACTAGGGTCTCGGTTCCCACTGCCTGACCAAATTGAATGCTGGGGGTTGCCACCGACAGACTAAACCAAGCCAAAACCCATTAAGGGTTGCAGCTGGTGGAGATATGTTACCAATGAGACACATAAGTGTCTCGGTTTGCGTGTAATCCAAACTCAACAACACAAAACGACATCCTACATTTAATATACTGATTTTTAACATGATTTCAAAGGTTTTAAAGGTTCTTGTACATTCATAATTAATTAAAACTAAACAAACAGATTGGTGATTACCTTTAATTCGTGTAGGGTTTTAGGAGAAATAGATCACGAATCCACCCTGATTCTTTGGACTGAAAAATGATTGATTGTTCTTGATCTGTTGTTTCATACGTCGGCAGGGAGGAGACAAAAAAAGACAAAAAGAAAGTGACGGCTGGTGTTTTTTATGTTTTAGGGTTTTGGAGTTTTGTTGTCTAAAAGAAAATAAATACTCCCTCTCGTCTTTGTTCTTTTTAGTCGGTTCTACCAACAAATGGGCCTTGGCCCAAGTCTTCCTTCTTGTCCTTTCTTGTCTAAACGGCCCAATCGAACACCTCCTTATTTGTTTGTAAATCGTGACTAATTAAGTATGTATTCGTGTTCGTTTTTTAGTTCTCGTGTTTTGGCTTCTTGTCATGTTTAAAGTATTTACGTAGATACATATTAATAAGTAATTAATATTTGTAGTTCTTGTCGTGCATTAATAAATTAAAGGTTCTAGACAATTCGTGTTATAATAATTACTTGTACGTAATCAAAATACATCGTCTAATAATATACGTAAATACATAACTATATGTTCGTGATTCTTACGTTCATGATTCCATGATCGTGATTATAATTATTATTGATAATAATTATCGTGTACTAACACGTACTTAATGCTTATCGTGTAATTATACGTACATAACTTCTGTAATTTCTAATCGTGACACGTGTTCATACTAGAAAAGGAAGGTTTTTAATATGTACGTACGTTACTAAGTGTATTGTTCATGGTAAAAGCATGCGGGTTTTACAGGATATCTATTACTTTGGGGTGAATCACAATCCTAATTAGATTGTGATTCTGTCCAACCCTTGCCACGCGTACTGGGTTGTGGGCCGTATACAGTACATTCGGTCATCCTTACCCGAAACCTATAGGTCCAGAGTAACATTGATTCAACCCATCTGTGATGGGCCGGATACAGGTAGTACCTGTGGGGCGGGTCCAAGACCTGGCTGGGGACTATACGTTATCAGAGTTCTTTAGCTCTTTCACACTAATATGCATCAATAATGGTTTATCTATAAGATTCTCCATCAAGGGGAAAATCATTGTATACACTCTTGAGAAATTTGGCAAAATTCTAAACGTGCCATATAGTGGTCAATGTAGGTTCACCAATACTTGGAGCATTGACTCTTTAGAATCAGCCTCTATTGATGTGCATTATGTGACGGATCTTCCTTCACCTTCGTTCATTGCTAAAGCCATCTCCATGCCTTGTGAGCATTCTCTTCTTGGTAATTTTCAAGGAAACATTCGTGTTCTCACTCCTTGGGAATTAATAACTAGCGAACTTAATGATTTTATGATCCAATGGGCCAAAATCATTAGGGAAAACACAATGTGTCTCGATGATAATCGCAATCGCGTGCCTGCAAGCCTTGCGAATAAGTTATATTGTATTGCAACCTCCACCCCGTACGATCTTGCATTTTTATTGCTAGAAGAATTGAATATGTTCTTTATAAGTCCAAATCTAGTCTCTCTTTTGGTATGCTTCTTACTCGTCTTCTTAGAAGAGTTGATCACGATTTTCCTTCCTTGAACATATCATCTTATTGCTCCATTGATCGTGTAATGCTTCCCATTGCAGGGAACCTTTCACAAGAGCCTAGGATTGATGTTCATGAAGATGGAAATGATCATCGAGAGGAAACTTATGATGTTGGGTGTAAATCCTTTTCAACCACTTGGATAGACAAGATTGAAATTGACATCGACATAAGTTCTCCGAGTCACCTCCAACCATCAATGTATGGATGCATTAGTGGTTCATCTCTTGAGACTAATGACTTATTTTCATAATCTAACTCCTTTGTTGCTTCTCAAGACATTTCTTGAAACTCAGTATTTTCAAAATCTTTGTCTTCTTGAAAATACAAGTGAAGGATCAAGGCACATTGAAGAAATGTTCATGAGAGAGAGTGAGTAGAAGTAATTGTTCATCTTTGGTACCACGATGATTGTTCTGAATTATTGTTCTTTCTTTTGCATTAGACTTTGGTTTGTAATAACTAATACTATGTGTTTGGATTGATTAGTATTTTAATCCCTTGTTTCATGTTATTGAACTTTTTATTTACATGACTTTGTGCTATTATGTGTTACGTTAGCTATCTAGATTTTGGCTGGTAATCTATTTTGGCTTGTTAAACTAAGGTTTAAAATCTGGGCTTGTGAAAAATGTTGTAAGTTCCATTTCATGGGGTTCTGCCGGTGGATAAATAAATACCTAGCGGTTCCTTATTGATATTGAATTACAGGGGTATTTAAGGAATCATGGGATATAACTTCAAACAGAATCTCTACTTTACACTGTTTTCTATAAATCTTTGTAAACATAGATACAACATTTGCTAAAAACCAGCCTTTTTCCTATTAAGCCTAGCAAATTTCATCATTCACCAAAATCATTTTTAACACATTACTAGTTTGGATCATCCCATCTTCTTCTTAAACCACCCTTGGTTGTTCTTATTCTTCATCCTCTAAGCCTTCTTTAAACCTCAACCATGGTGTCCACTAGATCCTCAAACTCCTACGAACACTCTTCTACCAAAATAAACTGTTGGGACTTAGATATCTTGAGTTGATATGACAAAACAAGATGAAGGACCTAGTAGTAATATATTAGCTTAGATAGTAAGGTAGGGTTGTCATGTAACCCTAGTCCCTCTATTATATAAAGAGGGTAGCACCTTGGTTGTTATTCATTCATTCAAAAACAATGTAAACCATAGGTGTGTGTGCGTTCTCCTAGTGTCAAGCCTATGAGGCACCAGGAGTAGTAGTTAATAGTTTATTAATAGTAATCATTTCATTAGTGAAAGCCTTGTTATTGGTTATGATTGTGTTTATTATGATTCCGTTGTGCATTTACAATCATGATCATGATATCCCAGATGAGTCTAGATCCTAAGCCTCAACAAGTGGTATCAGAGCTTGTTGGCTCTCGATCTGGTTGATCTACAAGGTTTTCGTTTTCGTTGGTATGTTATTTTCTGTTTTTAAATAAATAATGATGTTCCTGCTGATCTAGGGTTTTTCCCAACAAACCCTAGATGATTGTGGTTGTTCATATGATGTTGTTACTGTGATGTTGCTGCTGGCACAGTGATGTTGATTATACTAGCTTTGGTGAGTTGATTTTCAATCAATGATGAACCCTAGTATAATCAAAGGTGAATGATGGTGGTAGCTACTGTGAATGAACCCTAGTGTGATATGCTGGTGCTTGATGGTGTTCTATGGAGATACAAGTGATGGTTTTCTGTTATTTATATTAGGGTTTTTCAGCAACCTTAAGATTGATATAACAGATAGTCCAGGTAACTTTTATTTCTGCTTGAATAACAAATATTAGGGTTTTCTACAAACCCTAAAACTGGTCATGGTGGTTATGAACGCAAAGAATGGCAGAAGGATCATGTGCGGTTATGAGAAATAAAAACACAGAGGTACATATTGATCTTATTTCTTGTTGTTTTTGTTATCTCATAATTTTCGAAAAAAAATGGTGTACGTAAATTTGGCTTGTGGTGTTCATTTTGTTTCCTTAAATTGGGACGTGATATATGGGTAGAGACGTACGTGTGATAAACTTGAAACAGTTACTAGACGTGAATTTGGGAAGGAGATTTGGTTTAATTGAAAATCCCGTATACATTGGGATTGTACTTTTTTCAAGTCTACTCCTTGTTACACGTATTTGTTAGCTGGTCCTAATTCTCAGGTAAATATTTTTGGAACGTGGGGTATAAAAATGGCCTGGTATTAAACGTGATTCATATATCTTTAAATAAGATATCTTGTTTCCTGTTTGTGGCCAGTAATAATGATGTACGAATGTTTTGGTACTATGGATACATGCTGCTTGGTGTACGTACTGGGATCTTGGAGGTGTTTAATTGACGTGAAAGAAAACAGAACCTCAAGTGGTCCTAGGTGCGACATGCATGTGATACTTACACATTGGTTAAGCAGGTCTGAATGTGTATATTCACATAAGAGAGCCCACGTGTGAGTGCTTTGGATGTTTTTGTACTATGTGTCGACTAAAGACGAGAGAAAGTTGTATGGACCAAAAGATACTGCACAAAACATCACGTGTTACGTTTTATGTTATGCACAAAGGACGAAACTGGTTGAAATGGGTTTGGACAGTGAAAGGAAAGGGACGGGTCATATTTCTGGTCCATGATTTTGTTCACGATATCATTTGCTCGAAACGCGTAGTTCCAAAACAGTTTTGAGATATTTATACTATATTCTCAACTTGCTGATTTTATATAATATATTGATATTGATTTTATGGGCTACAAGTTATTTTTGGATGTGATGGAAAAGTCATACGTAAAATATGGGAATAGAATATGCATCCTACTTCGTAGGGTCACATTTGAAATGAGCGTGATTTTGGGTTTTAGTCGCTGATTTTGTGGGGTCAGCTACAATGAAACCCTAAAGTTTAGGGATTGCATTATAATCCTAAAATACTTTCTGTGTTTTGCACTTTGATGAGATTTTACTGGCTGACGTGGGTAAGGGATTTTATTGCATGATTTTCGGCTGCTGGTATATTGTTTCCAATTTTTTGTGGGAGTATATTTGACTTGCTTGTTGGACGTGATGGGTATATCTTGAAAGCACTTTTTCATTCAATAGGTACCCACGAAAAATATGGAGGATACCCTATATGGTTAAGAAATCCCAGGTTTGTAGGATACCATTTTTCTTGATTCGTGGAGTACTGGTGCTAATTCTATAGAAGTGACATTGTTATTATGGGATGTCTATATATTCTTATTATTAACAGTGTCATGACATGGAATTTGGATACTATGCATGAGCTGGACACAGATTGGGTTTTACATTTTTGTCCAGTCCTTTTCTATTGTAAGTGCAGCACACAAGTGACAGACGCAGCGACAGGAATACAGGATGGTGTCAGAATTAGTGAAAAAAAATGAAAAAAAAGAAAAAAAGGGTTTTGAGATGCTACTGGTAGGTTTTTGTTATGCAACTGGTAAGTTATGGTTCCTGGTGGTCATACATATTCATGTTGGTTGTATTCTCGGTTCCTTCTGGTAATATTTGATGGTTCCTCCTGGTTGAATCATCGGTTCATACTAGTCGGTTTCTACTGGTCCGTACCACTGGCCGGTTCTTACTGGTTTGTTCCTCCTGGTAGGCATATGTTCTTGTTGACTTGATTATGGTTGCTGCTGGCTTGTTGTATACTAACTTTCTTTAACCGATTTTGGTTCCTTCTAGTCAAGTAAGATTGATACTACTCTGTTTTAGTGACTAGTCTGATGTCACTACTGTTACTGGAGGAGGAGTTCTCAACCATCATCATTTCGTTGGGGTGATTCATTGAAGAAGACATTTGATTATGACTGATTTTATGTTGTAGTTGATTTTCACAGGTTTTGTGTTCTTATCATATCTTAAAAGGAAGGGAGTACCTTTTAAGATAACTTGTTTGGTTTGTATGGTGACGCAGACTCGACATATCTAGCAAAGGGGTACGATCTATTCATATCTTAACAGGAGTAGTAGCCTGTTTAAGATAGTTTGCTCTATGCGTACATTTGCTATCGCTTGAAGGGGTTACGTTATTGTGCTCAGTGTCTCATTTATTTGAGGATTTTGTTCGAGCTCGACGTCACGTGGTTAGTGCAAGACATAAGACACAAGTTTGGGAGATTCCACTTCTTCATCAAATTCGTTCTACTTGATTTTCTTCATCAGTGATCTCTCCACGGAGCCTACTGGATTTGCCGTGCACTTCTTAAGGGGAAGACGATCCTTTTTGAGTTGATGTGACAAAAAGGGGAAGAATGCATGGATCAAGGGGAAGCTTAGCCTTCATCTATATTAGCTTTAGGGGAAGCTTGTGCTTACTGGTTTTGTCAAATCAACTAGAGGAAGATTGTTGGGACTTAGATATCTTGAATTGATATGACAAAACAAGATGAAGGACCTAGTAGTAATATATTAGCTTAGATAGTAAGCTAGGGTTGTCATGTAACCCTAGTCCTTCTATTATATAAAGAGGGTAGCACCTTGGTTGTTATTTATTCATTCAAAAACAATGTAAACCATAGGTGTGTGTGCGTTCTCCTGGTGTCAAGCCTATGAGGCACCAGGAGTAGTAGTTAATAGTTTATTAATAGTAATCATTTCATTAGTGAAAGCCTTGTTCTTGGTTATGATTGTGTTTATTATGATTCCACTGTGCATTTACAATCATGATCATGATATCCCAGATGAGTCTAGATCCTAAGACTCAACAGAAACCTTAAGATTAAGATCAAGTTACCTAAACAAGGTTCTTCATATTTTCTTACACCAAAGAATGAGATTACTCCAATTCTCATCTCTTCATCACCTTCACCACCTCTTGCTCCATGAAAGACTAGTTCAAATCATGGTACCAACCACTCACATGGTTCTACCTCCTCTTCATTCCAATCTAGGATGAATGAGTTGTCCTCACCATTCACTCCACGCCCTCTCTTGGATATGAACCCTACACCACTCCAAAGCATTACCTTTGTGAATGACTTTATTGAGCCTTTGCCAACCTCACCCTTTACCCCAAATTCACCCATCTCACCATTGGACACCATGTCTCCTAATCCGCCTCCTCCTATCACTCTAATTTTGGGTGTTCCTATTTCTAGGATTATGGGTGATCCATTCTTCTTTGGTTTTCTTGAGGCACATGGTGCTAATTGCCCATGTTGTCTTTATAATACCTACATCATCCAAAACCTAAGGATGAAAATGTTTGGACTTCATGCAAGGCTACGATATTTCTTGTTGGGTTTGTTCTCCATTCATCCTCCTCCTAGGAGATGAATGATGATATTTTCTAAAATTATATTTTCAAAGAAAATAAGCCAAAGAATATTGCTTAATCAAGATTTTATTAGCTAGCAATTGTAGTAGTTAGTTGTCTTTTATTTACTTTACTTTCCTTCATGAATTTTCATGGAGATGTTGTTATTGATTAAGGCTTTTATGTGTTTTAACCTATGTGTTCTCACATCAATCCACTTCAATTTGAATAAAAATTGTACCTTAATCTATTGTCACCTCTAAAACTTGACTAAAATTAGACCAAAATGTTACCTAAATATTTTGTCACCCTTTTTCAAGATAGCATATGAGTATGTTGCTCTTTATGCAACCATAGCTTAACCTAGTGCTATTAGAGGTAAAAATCCAAGATTTGCTTATTTTTGAAAAAGTCTTGTCTTTTCTCAAAAACTTCATAAATCGGATTTTCTTGTCCATTATATGCGCCTCAATAAAGCCGTGCGGATGAATATCTTTATTGAAGCGCGGGTTCCTTTAAGGAACCGCGGACATAAACCACTTATTGGATGGTTTTTTGTCTTTCTTCTTTGACCTCAGTCTTTTTCAAGATTCTTTGTTTGCCTATTTGGGCTAAACATTCTTTGTAACCTTTTGGTTTTCTTTCTATTCTTTGCCTTGTCTATTTTCTATAAATCCTCTCCTTTTGGGAGTTCTCTTCTCATACCTTACACTGTCTTCCTCTTCTAAACTTAACCTTGACACATCCTTGTCACAACCTTCTAAACCTAAAGCTTCTTCTTCTAAGCTTTACAAGAAACCAATAATCTTGGTTAGACCCGTTTGGATCAAGAAGAACAAGGATCACTATAAACCTTCTTCTCCCAAACCTTGCAAGACTTCCTCTTTCTCTCCAATTGAGTATTGGAATGACACTTACTCAATCAATCCAATTACCGGAGAAAAGGAAGCTCTTCCGCCACCACCTAAACCTTTCAACACACCTCAAATCAATGACCTCTCTTCTTTTCCTAACCTCACTAGGCATTGTTAAAACCTCTCATCCACTTTCTCCTTCTCATCCACCACCTTCTTACTATGATGGACCTCTGATGAGACTGATTTTATACATAGTCTCGTCATCCAAAATAGGCTTAAAATACATAAAATATCATGAAAAATGCCAAATATATGCTTGTGTTTGTTACATGTGTATTTTAGGTACGGATATTGAGAAAATGGCAAAAGATCACAAGAAACAAGCAAAAACGAACACGAGAAATGAAGCAGCACAATGAACCAAGCCCTAATGGTGATTTTCCAAGAAAAGTCATTGAAGAAATGAAGATTGTACAAGAAGGGTCCTCCAATATTGAAGAATTGACACTTTAAATCCTTGTTTATTCATAATTACAAGATTGGTCCTTAAAGTTTGTCAAATTTACAAAACGGCCCTCCACTTTGAAGAATTGGTAAGAATGGACGCTCAAATTTAAAGACATGTCATTATTAGTCCTCCAAGAAGTCAACAATACAAGTCAACACCATAAAGTTTGAAGAAAATGCCAAAACAACCCTTCAAGAATCATCAAATTATAAGAAATACCCTTGAAATACTTTTGCAAAACTATTTGGGGCAAAAGTGTGAAAACTGAAACTTCAATAACAAAGGAATTAAGTTTTTATGCTATCAAACAAAGAATGAAAGAAAGATGAAAGAAAAGGGGCTAAAATTTGGCCAAACATAAACCTTACCTAGACCAACCAGTGGCCTCCACGTGTCCCACTAACTCCCTTCTACCAATCAGAACTCACCATTCAGCCACCTCACTCCCCACTCATAACAGATTTTAACTAATCTTTATTAGTTAATTAAAAAGGCGGTTAACACAAATTCAAACATTAATCTGAATCAAACTCACCCACTATTCACCAAGAACACGAATTAGGGGTTTGCTGAATACTATGAATTAAACCCTAATTCCTTCCAGATTATTGATTAAGGGTCTTCTAATCATAACCCACATCTTAAACATGACACCTCATCAATCAACAAGTCACATGAAAGGTGCCCTGCTACACGTTTGAAGAAGATGACAAAATTGTGCCAGCCATCCTACCACTCACATTCAAGCTTACAACTTAAGCTTAATATGAGCCATTGATCACATTTCTACAACCTTTACACCCTCACAAGCTACCAAAGATACTTCACATGTTCAAGAAAATTCAAATTTGACAAGGGCAATTTGGGACTTCTACACATTAGGTTTTATAGTTTTTTCAGCTTTTCTAGTATCTTTGTAGCCTATATAAGGCATAGGACTCATTTCATTTTAGCTGCTCTTGGTTTTTCCATTGTTCATATTTCTATAAATCCTTTTTCAATCTTAATGAAAACGTGTTTGAAGTGTTGAAGAAATCCAAGTGCCAATCTTATTCTATGATTGTTTATGTTTCATGTTTATGATTTTGAAGTTTCAAAACCCGTTTTTAAACCTTGTGCAAGAAATTGCCAAGATTTCTAAATTCTTATATTTTGCTAAGTTCTTTGGTACATCCTTGGAATTTTTGGATTGCAAGTGATTACATCACCCTGATAAGAAGATTATCAAGGTGTTGTAAGCTTGTGGTTTGGGGATAATCAAGGAGTGGGTACAAAGGTTGCATTAATCAGATTTATTTTTCAATTTTCAGTTTTGAATATTACTTGTTCTAACCTTGTTACTCTTAGCAGCTTTGTGGAAGATTGTGCCTTGTTAAGCTAGGCACATAAGCTCAAAAATTCGTGAGTGTGGATGTACATTCATGAGGTTTGAGCCTTCTTACGCAAAATCTAATAAAAGTACTTGATTTGTGTGATTTTGTGTTCTGTTGTTATAAGATGTGTTTTTGTGGCTTGAATCTGCTTAATATTGCATGATATTGATTTTATGATGCTAGATTAGGTTTGGGTAATACTGAATCACACATTTGCTTTGTTAAATCTATGATTAAAAAGTGAAAGGGGTGTTTGGGTTTACTGATTTAAGCTTGCAAATTGGATTTGAGTTATTGTTAAGTGTTGTTTTGTGCTTGTATATGATAAATACTTGGTTTGTTGATCCCAAACTTAGATCGATTTACCTTGTGTAAACGAGATTAAATCAAGTATAACACGTAGAGAAACTTTGTGTATTCGACAACCTAAGTATTATGCGGAAACTAATACTCAGAACGAAGAACAAACAAAATATATGAATACCAAACTTTCACTTTGATTAATAATAACAATGAAAGATTACAATGAAAGTGTTATGAGATATGTGGAAGAGGTGTATGTGAGATGTGTCTTCTGTCTAACCCTAAGGCCTCCTTTTATAGGTTTAAGGAGCCTTGTACAAAAAGCTAAGATCAACTATTTTAGGAAGAGACATAAGATAAACATACTCAAATAACTTATTGACTACATCTTTTAAACATTTAAGAATATATTCTGAATTCCTATCTTCATGTTTTGTCCACCAGCTTGAATAATTCATCATTGGCAGATTTAGTCCTTGTCTTCCTAATATTTCCTTTGTCAGCGCCTCAATATTTCTTGTCAGCGTTCAACTTGTCAACGCCTCAGTTCATCTTGTCAACGTCCGAAATCCCTTTGTCAGCGTCTGGAAACAGCTAATTTTATTCCCAACAATCCTCCCCTAAACTTGATATCTACTCTTAGTAATCAAGTTTCTAAATAAAATAGAACATACAGAGAGGATTCTTACAAATATACTTATCCCTGAATTTGAGTAATAAATCTCGAAAAGTCAATCACTCAAATCACTTGTATAGTCAGCCTTCACTTGGTCTTAATCATCTTCAGCACCTGTAGAGTCTTTAGAGCTTTCTTTCCTACTTTTGTCACTCAAATTCGATTGCTCCTCCCCTTTTTAAGACTCCTCTCCAAGATCAATATACAAGGACGGAACCAAGAATGTCCTCCTTGCATCAGCTTCCAAAACAACAAGTCTATCAGTTCAAAACAGTGATCCTTGACAAGTTGTACCATTTCTGTATTATGCTTTTACAAGCTAATACAGATTTTCGTCAATTCCATTAATGTCAAAGGTTTCATACTGTCCTCATCCACATTCGGGAAATGAATCCTCAATGTTGATTCATAGGACATGGGGATGGACTTACTAATGATAAGACTGACTTGACCTGCATTAAAGCTAGTGCCAATAGTCTCAGCCATCTCCATAACACTATACACCCTTGTGAAAGTGATCTCTGCTGCTACTAGATGTCAATCACTAGGAAAAATATCTCAATGATCATTGGGCTTCCAGATATCCAAAAATTTGAAAAATGAAAGGGTGATGAAATGTTTTGGGTCTATAAAGAAGTTTATAAATGACACCAGCTAAGATGTCATAGCATAAAATGGACTTGCGAATGGAAAAATTTAGTTAGAACATAAACAAAGGTAATAATCCTAAGGAAATTAACCAGTCTCTAATAAGCAAGAGTGACAAACACTGTTCACGCATACACTCATGCACAATCATGATAGACACACATGAACTCTAGAGTCCTTTGTTCACAAATGCCCCAAAGAGAAAGTTAACTCATATAAAACCTTTGCAACTCCCCAAGTAACCCAAAAATATATCTACCCCAAGTCACCCATACGACCACACCCAATTCTAGGTCAAAAAGTCTTGGCAGCATGCATGTTTAAATAAAAACGTGCATGCTACAGTGCCTCAAGATTTAGAAATTCTAAAAATTCTTAAAAAGAAAAGCCTTCATTATTCCTAATTCTTACTCACTAGTGGACACACTCTAGAATTGTGCAAGAGTGCTCTAAGAGTACCCAAAAACCTAGAGGTTTACCTCCCCTTAACAGAAGCATATAAATCATTATATGTGAAGAAGAAAAATTTTATCTCAAGATAGGAATGTAAACACTCCAACCATCATAAATAAAATTTTGCAACTTTGTATCCATCCTAATGTAGCTCCACTTTCCTGCATAGTTAGACAAAAACAACAAAAACACACACCAACAGAGGCTACCCTATCCCATGATAATGGGTAGAGATAACATGTCAGTGGATAAAAATAATATCAGTGGAAAGACCAACAATGCATGTTCCTTGAGCATCCACTATCCCAATATCCGTGATCATTAACCTGCTTTTGGATAGGCTGCTCAAAAAGAAAACAAATTAGTTTTCTTTGGAGATCCAAGCCTTGTCAGACTTGGATCTATCTAGTTGTTTAACTAGAGTGGTCTTATTCTTTACCATAAATCCCTGTTCATCCCTTTGGGACCTAAACACCCAATTTGTTCCAATGAGACTATTAATGACCTTCTCAAGATATTTAAATCTATTGCAAGTCATTGAAATACCATCAAAATTAGAGTTTTGCTCTTGTTTAGGTTTCCAAGTTATGTGGGATGATGCCCTAGACCCTTGACCCTTACTAACCAAGTATCTTTGTTTATATGGTCTAAAATAAGGTCTCATACCAAACTTGGAGTTGTCAGTGTTGCATTTGTGCCTGTCAGCGTTGAGTTTGTTCCTGTCAGCGCTGAATTTGTTCTCGTCAACGCCCAGATTAGGGTTTGCTATAGAAACATACTGCATGTTTGACCAAGTGTTGGTCTTCTGAAAGGGCCTTTGTCCATGGGTATTAGCTGCCTTAGAGAAGAAAGGAGTTGGTCTAGTAGCCTGTGGTCTAGTGTGGACAAAAGGTCTATGGTTGACATTGGATGACCTATTGTCAACGAATGAATTGTATCCACTGACACAATTATAGGCCAAATGTGAGAAGCTCCCACATGAGTAACAAGCCTTTTTGGACGCAAACTTAGGCTTAGACTGGTAAAACCCTGTCCCATTAACACTTTCTTGGCTTTTAAGTGACCTAGGTTTTCTATACATTTCAGCGTATTTAACACTAGGTTGTCTCTTAATTGGGGAGCCAAGATTAACAGCTTTTCCAGTGATGGGATTGGTCACAGTGATAGGGGTAGATACTACTGGACTCTTAACGGGTGTAGGCACAAATGGACACTCACTAAGCATCCCACCCTTAATAAACAAAGTGGGGTTGGCCTTCTTCCACTCTTCTAGGTCAATAACCTTTTGTTGATATTCCTCAACTGGGGAAAGGACTCTAGGTGGAGGAATAAATTCCTCTTCTTGGAGTTCTGGTAAACCAGTCCAAGATAAGTCCTTTCTTTGGACACCATAGAAGTCCCCAGCTGGTGGTGGAACACCAGCATACTCTTTCATCCCAATCCCAGTCATGTCCCTAAAATCCCTTTGTTTACTAACACATTCTCCTAGGGTTTGTGAGGCCTTATCAAATCTCTGAATTTTAAGGTCTACATTATCCTTATTCTTAATAGCCTCATCTAACTTAGCCTGTAATTCAGCATTGACCCTTTCCATGATGTTTCTAATATCAGTACTAGCATTTAAATGATGTTTTAAGATATTTATTTTATCTTTTAGGTCAAACTCCATTTTCTTATACTCAGCTACAGTCTTTTCAGTTTGAGTAAGAGCAAGTTGATAGTTAGACAACTTGCATCCCTCAGTACTCACATCTCCTAACAATCTTAAAACTTCTTTATTAAGTCTTTCAGTATTTAACCTACAAGAAGAGTCATCACATACCTTATTATCAGAACATGAAGAAGAATTGGAACTTGTGGAACTTGAAGTAGACGTGGCCTTAACTGAAAACATCATCAGATTCTTCTTCACCTTCTTCCTTAGCCTGGTTCACCTCACAATATTGGATTTCGTTCTTCAAATCAAAGTTTCTCAACAAGCTCTGATACCACTTGTTGATCCCAAACTTAGATCGATTTAGCTTGTGTAAACGAGATTAAATCAAGTATAACACGTAGAGAAACTTTGTGTATTCAACAATCTAAGTATTATTCGGAAACTAATACTCAGAACGAAGAATAAACAAAATATATGAATACCAAACTTTCACTTTGATTAATAATAACAATGAAAGATTACAATTAAAGTGTTATGAGATATGTGGAAGAGGTGTATGTGAGATGTGTCTTATGTCTAACCCTAAGGCCTCCTTTTATAGGTTTAAGGAGCCATGTACAAAAAGCTAAGATCAACTATTTTAGGAAGAGACATAAGATAAACATACTCAAATAACTTATTGACTAAATCTTTTAAACATTTAAGAATATATCCTGAATTCCTATCTTCATATTTTGTCCACCAGCTTGAATAATTCATCATTGGCAGATTTAGTCCTTGTCTTCCTAATATTTCCTTTGTCAGCGCCTCAATATTTCTTGTCAGCGTTCAACTTGTCAACGCCTCAGTTCATCTTGTCAACGTCCGAAATCCCTTTGTCAGCGTCTGAGAGACAGCTAATTTTATTCCCAACATGGTTGTGTGCTATTATCTACAAGTTTTTGGCTTTTGAACATCAAATTCTTGATTGTGCTATAACTTGTTGAAATCTGCTTGTTTTGACCTAAGATCTTGGAAACACATAGATTGTATACATGCTTAGGGCTAACAAGTGATTAAACAAAGTTTATTTAACATGTTAAGAAGATTTGAGGGTTTGAAATTAGATTTGTGGTCAAGTACATCAGCAAAGTTTGAAATCGGCTTGTTCTTTGTTCATCGGTAACATTTATTGGCTTGAATCTTGTTCTAAACCTTGAATCATTGCATGAAACCAGTTGATTTATGTTCATTTGAATTAATATAAGCTGTTGTGTGCATTTGGTTCAATTTGGTTGACTTATTCATGCTAAAACTGCTTATTTGTGTGAAAACTGCTTATGAACATGTCTGTGTCATATCTGGTGATGTTTTGATTAGACTGTACTAATTGGCTGAAAGGATTAGTGTTTTTGTGATTGCTATTAACTCCTTATAACCCACTGGTTATAAGGGTGCCTTTTTGTGGCTTGAATCCACTCCTAGTGTAATTTGATCATCAGCTTATTCATATGCTATTCTAGCTTATTTGGACTTGCAACAACTTAGTTTTTGTAATCAATCTTCCTTATTTGACCCATTGAACTAATCTAGAACATATTAGGGTTTGACTTTTAGGTTTGACTAGAAAACCAAACAAGTTGACTTTTACATTAAGTGCTTATTGCTTTTTCCAGCTTATTCATTGTGTTTATTTGAAATCTTTTTTATTATTAAGCTTAGTTTTGTCATTTAAAACCTTTTTCAAGTTGAATCAGCACTTGAGGTGGCCTAGAACTCAAAAACGACTATTTTGTCGTTTTTTGTAGAGAGCTTTTGCTTATTTCAGGCTTCTTTCTTGGGCTTTTTCAAAATATCTTTTCACAGATCTCTTAAGTATCCCAAAAGAAGCTTGTGAGTCAAATTAGAGCTTATGGCATTAGCTTATGGCTTAATGGGCCAAAAAGCCCATTAAGAATAAGTTGTTGTCAATTAAGCTGTGATAAGCTTATTTTCAGCTTTTGGGCCTTTAGAGTTTTGTCCATAAAAATTAAATTTTGAGTCAAATAGGTGATTTTGGGCTTATTTGGACAACTTTTTGCTTATTGGGCCAAAAAGGCCATTATAGTGGACTGTTTTACATTTTGGCCCATTTGAAGGCCCATTAGGGGTATTTTGGTAACTTCCAGTTCATTTCTGTGTTTATTAGGTTAAAATAAACTAGTTTGCAACGTTTTAGAATTTGTTATAAATTTTGGATTTTTATTAATATTTTATTATTATTTTATTATTAAAAATTAAATTTTAGATTTTTGCAAGCTTTTCATTTTTCCTAGTTCAAATACATTAAGTTAGGAATTTTAAAATTTTTAGATTAATTTTAGTGTCATTGGATTAATTTTTAGAATTATTTTAAGATTTTATAGTTTTTAATCATTTTTGAATAGTTTTAATTAATTTTAAATTTTTCAAAAATAGTTTTTAATTTAGTTAAGTCATTCTAGAGGTTTACAAGTTAAATTATCTCATTTTGGGCTTTTTGTTAATTAAATTGATTTTTGGGCTTTAATTAGCATTAAAAAATTAATATTTAATTAATAAAAGGTTTGAGTGATTTTTTATTTTTTATAAACTCTCATTACAATTTTTAGGATTTATTGCAATTTTCTAGAAATTTTTAGGTTAATTTTTAAATTTTGTCATATTCTACGGTTTTACGTGCACAACTTTTCGTCTTAGTTTAATTAATAATCGTAACCGTCATCCTTTTCTACTATCCTTTCTGTTTTTCTTTCTTGATAATTATAATCACAAAGTTAATCATTTCTTTACACAACACACAAGCCTCCTTGAGAACGATCCCCACTTTGGGTCATTTGTGCACGGTTTTCCTAAACCGTCGTACTTACCCTAATTACGCTCTTTTTCCTAAAAGACGTAAAAACTCAACCATCAACCTACTAATAAGTATTATTGGTTTCCGTTTTTTGTGTGAATATTACTATATTGTATACGTTGAACAATAAATTCACAAGTACTCCAATAGTGTGAAAACACAACCTTGATTCGGGATTTCATCACTCGATCATTGTATTCGAATCTCAAACAAAGAAAAAAAGGCAAAATAGATAATTACTTTCGTGAAGCTTAATTTTGACAAACACAAACTATAAGGTGGGTATAAGGCGGGTATTATAAAATATACCCTAAGGAAAAAGGCTCTTAAGTGCTTCGCGCTGCCTCGTTTCCCCGCTTGCTTGTGCGTTGACGAGACTGTAATTATACATAGTCTCATCGTCTAAATCGGGCTTAAAATACTTAAAATATCATCAAAATACCCAAATATATGCTTGTGTTTGTTCATTGTGTATTTTAGGTACGGATATCGTGAATTCACCAAAAGATTACAAGAATGAAGCAAAAACGAACACGGGAAACGAAGCCGCACAAAGAACCGAGCCCGAGAAATGAATTTCCTTTGAAATCCTTGAAGTTTGAAGAATTGGCAAGAATGGTCCCTCTACTTTTAAAGACTTGTCATTTTAAACCCTTGTAAAACTCAAAATTACACATTGGGTCCCTAAAATGATGAGATTATACCATTATGGCCCTTGAAGAATGATCAATATACACCATAAGCCCTTGTAAACATGATTGAAGAAGTTTTGTGGTCAAATTAAGAAAAATGAAACTTTCATTTCAAAGGTTTTCATACTTTGGCTGTTTAAAAGTTAAATGTACAAAGTGTGAAATATTGGGGGACAAATTAGGGAGACACACAAACTAAAACTCACCACTCAGCTCAGGCCACCTGTCCCACTACCCCACACCAGCCAATCACATTCACCCTTCCCTACACGTCACTTTTCCATTAACCCATATTTTTAAACCAGTTTATTAAACTTAAAATTGGTGGAAAATAGATTATTGAAATCTTAATCTCCCCAAAACAGATTAATCTCTTCCCTGCTAAATAAACCCATCCTATAAACCCTAAAAATCCCAGGCTTAATTAAGCTTAATCCTTCACCCTTCATCTAATTAACCATGGGGGTTTCACTCATGACCCCACACCTAACACAAAACCTAACCCAGAAATGACCCTCTCCTTATTTGTCACCTCTCCAGCTCACACTATAGCACGGGATACCACTACCTTCCAAATTGATTTGACCAAATCAAGGGATAAGATGGTTTTGCTTGCTCTCTACTCAAATCCAACGAAGAAAAGGGCTCTAGTACACTGCATCCATCACATGGGCATCAAGAACAAGATTTCAAACTAGCATCTCCAAGGAATATCCAAAAATTCTTCAAGGGCAAAGTTGGGCTTTCAAGCTACTAGGGTTTATATCAATTGTAATTCTAGAACCATCTAAGAGTTAGTATAAAAAGGCATTCGACCTGTGAATGCACTTTTGTTCCAGTTTTATTTTGTAAAATTTTTTCATCAATGAATATTTAAAGTGTTGGTTCAAATATTGCAAAATAATCTGTGTTCCATTTTTATTGTGTTTTTAGTTTAAGGTTTTAGTTTTATGCAAAGATACTTAGTTTGTTAAAATATTTTTGATTTAAAAAGTTTTTGTAAAAATCTAAATCCAAACATTAAGGAAGTGAAAGTGGATTTCATGCTTTGGATTCAGCTTTGATTCAAAGATTTGTTGGTTATTGGTTATTTTACAAGGGTATTGTCAAAAGGAATCCATTTTCCAAAGGTTTTGAAAATTCTGTTTTATCCAATTTTTTATTATACTTGACTGTTTTACTGTGGCTTAAGCTACTGATAAGCTCCTTGACAAGAGCCTTATCAGTAGGTTTACACTACTTGTTCTTTCTTTTGGTTTTGTGGTGTTGTGCAGGCACAAAGAAACAAGACCCATTCTCCATCATTTAAGTCCATTTTTGAAGATATTTTAGGCTTGGGTCCATTGTAGATTCCATCAACAGCCCTCTCTACATTTCATAAGCACCATTAATCTCTTACAAACCCTTTTAGAAGGCATTCAGCCAAGGTTAGGGCTTTGAACCCCATTGGTCAAGTTTTCTGAGTTTCTTTGTGTGATTTTTTTGAACTTGTATGATTCTGCTTTGTTTTGGGTATCTATTGTTTATTTATGGTTAATTATGCTTATTATGCATGTTATGGTATAAATCAATCAGTTTTAAGAAGTTTTTATCATAGTTGGTGTGAAAGTTTTGATTTTCAGAAACTTAAGGGTTGTTTGGGCTTAGGGTTTTAATTGGTATAAGTGACATAAAACTTGTTAGAAACCACTCAAACATACTGCTTAGGTTATAGTTAGGAGTTTTCAGTATTTTGTTTTTAGTTTGATAGAGTTTAAAAGTTAATTGCATGTTATTTGCTTGAAAACTGCCTAGTTAATCAGTAAGCATGAAGCTGCTTGATTTAGTACATTTTTGGTTATAAATTCTTGTAGCTTCTTAGATCTAGGTGGTGTTTAGGGTTAGGTCTTGGTTTGTTGTGGTTTGTGGGTGAATTAAGTGAGTTTTGGCCAACCAAAACTCACCCAAGTGCACATTGCACCAGCAAAGTCCCACCAGACCTATACCATTCATATCAGTAACATTATTTGGGCATTTGAGTGATTTTATTGTGTCGAAATTGGTGTTTTTCTTGTATATTTGACTCCCCACAACCCAACTGGTTGTGGGGGTGCCTTTGTTTCCAAATAAAACCAAGTAACAAGCAATCTACAAGCATTTATATCACCAGACCCGTTTTTTTATCATTGTCAATGGGAACCAAGTTCCCACTGCTAGTGTTAAAGTTCCCACTGCTAGCACTACTAGACAAACCAGTCCACATGTCACTTTCAGATTTCAATTGTTTTTGTCTTTAATGAGTAATTTTTTGAGTTTTTAGTCCATTTCAATTTTGTTATTTTTGTTATTTTTATTTCTGATTTTTTCATTTAATTTATTTTTTAGTTACTGTTCATTTACTATTTTCTAGATTTAATTGCATTTTTAATTAGTTTTTAATCAACTGTGTTTTGTCTTTTAGTGTAAAACTTTTATATTTTTCAGTTTTAAAAATTTTCTTAGATTCAGAAAAGTATTTTAAGATTTTTAGTTTAAAAAAGTTTATTGTTCAAACTTTTTAAGTAATTTTTAGAATTAATTTAAGTTTTATTAGTTTTAAATTATTTTTTATTTTGTCTTTTATTGTAAAAAAGTTTTGTTTCAACTTTTTTCATATATAATTTAGGATTTTTCAAATAGTCAAATTAATTTTAGCATTATTTTATTATTTTTAATCATTATTTTAGTTTAAAAATTATTTTTAGTGTTTTAAAAATAGAAAAATAGTATTTAAAATTTAGGAAAAATACTTTTTATTCTTTAAATAATATAAGTGAGTTATTTGTTCAATAAAATAATATTTTGGGCTTTTTCTTAATTATATTTAATTTTAGGGCTTTAATTAGCATTTAAAATTGAATATTTAATTAATAAAAGGTTTTAAAAATTATTTATTGAATTTTATTCTTATTTATATTATTTTAGACTTAGTGTTACTTTTTAATTGATTTTTAAGTTTATTTTTTAATTTTGTCACGTTTTACGTATTTACGTTCGCGTTTTACGTTAATTCGTCGTAGTGTAATCGTAATCGTAGCTCGTCGTTAATTTTTTCTCTCTCAACCCAAAAACGTCACGAATCCAAACTCTTGATTTTACATATTGGCACACTTAATTCACACACCTTCTTCAAGAACAAACCCGCGTTTATTCGACTTGTCGGTTTTCCTAAATCGTCGAGTTTAATACTTGCCCATTATACGTTGTTTTCCTAAACACGTATTTTTACTACTAATCATTTTGGCACCGTTGCCGGGGAGGTGTTTTTGAGTTGCCATTATACATATCGTGTTTGTGTGAGTAGTTCGTTTTTGCTTTTCAATTTTTGGAAAGCGTATATAGCGTACATACTCATTTTTGTTATTTTTCTTTACTATATTATAATATCCAAATAAACCGTGTTTAGTTTTCCTAAACTAAATACACAACAATCATTTTACTATATTGTAGATATCCCATTATCGCTTTCGTTTTTCTTGTGAATATATTACTATATTGTACTTACGTAGAACAATAAATATACAAGTACTCCAAAAGCGTGAAAACGCAACCTTGATTCGGGATTTCATCACTCGATCATTGTATTAGAATCTAAAGCAAAAGTTTAAAGGCAAAATAGATAAATACTTTCGTGAGGTTTATTTTCAATTAACACAAACTATAAGGTGGGTATAAGGCGGTTGTATTTCACGACCTAAGGGAAAAAGGCTCTTAAGTGCTTAGCGCCGCCTCGTTTCCCCCGCTTGCTTGTGCGTGTTTTGAGAAAGAAGGCTAATCGAGGGTTTGCCGCCCAAGTATTATCTACGTATCATATATATTTGCTTGTTTTCAAGATTAAACCCTCTTGAACGTTTTGGTGTTCCACCAACGTTCTAAAGTCATCGAAGGCGTTCACTCCACGTGATCGTTTTCATTCTTTGAGGCTTCATTAATCGAGAAATCTATTCGAGGAGATATTTGTAGATTTGAGTCTACGTAATAAACAAAAATCCAAAAAAAAATTAAAAAACAATCAAAAACCAAAAAAATTAAAAAAATCGAAAAACCGCAAAAAGAATCTTCTTTGCTACCACCCATTCTACGCTTAGTGCATGCGCACTCGATCGAAGGATTATTCTAATTCTAGCGACACTTCGAATCGACGCAATCGTAATCGAAGGAATCGACGACGTAGACGAGATTTAGAAACCGACGTTCCTAATATCGTTGTTGAAGAAACCTTAGACGAGATGGCCAACAATCGTTCGATGATGGAATTGCTCCAAGAACCCACCGAGGGTTATGGAGACGCGATCGTAATTCCCGCTATCGAAGCGGAGAATTTTGAGATTAAATCGGAATGCTTTCGTTGATTCAAGCTACGAAGTTTCGAGGTCGTGAAGCCGATAATCCTCACGACCATATTCGGAATTTTGATTGTCTTTTAGCCACGAGCAAGTTTAAGAACGTTGACACCGATGTCGTCAAGCTTATGCTTTTTCCGTACTCGCTCGATGGTTCCGCCAAGGATTGGTACGAGAAAAAACCACCTAATTCCATAATTACGTGGAAGGATCTCGTCTCCAAATTCGTTAATCATTTTTTCCCACCGTCTAAGACGACGTTTTTCAAAAACGAGATTACGAAAATTGAGCAAAAACCGAATGAATCTTTTAGAGACGCGTGGGATCGTTTTAAGGAATTGCTTAGGCAATGTCCTCACCATGGATTTTCCGAGTTGCACCAAATCGATACGTTTTACAACAGTCTTAGTTTTCAAGAACAAGATTTGTTGAATTCCGCCGCCGGTCGGCAACTTTTTGTGTAAGACTCTGAAAGATGCATTAACGATTATCGAAAATCGATCCAAGGTTTACCAACTCCGCAACGCACCGAGTGTTGCCAATGTCGCCAATGTTAATAGTTCTAACCGCGACATTGAGAGAGTTGATGCAAAAGTCGACAAGTTGACGAATGTGTTTACGTCTTTTCTCGTTGAGATGCAAAAGAAAGACGCTCCCGCTACGGTGAAAGCGGTTGAGGTTTCGTGTACGTTTTGTGGTGGACCTCATAATTATTACGAGTGTGCGGCTACGGATGGCCAAACGTCGAATGTGAGTGCGTTAAACAACAATTTTTCTAATCAGAATCAAAATAACGCCGGTCCATCACAACAAGGCAATTATAGCCAAGGCAACAATTTTAATCAAAACCGAAACAATTTTCAAGGAAATAATCAACAAGGAAATTTTTCGAATCAAAATCATGGTTATAATCAAGGTCGGAATTTGAATTGGCAAAATCGAGACAATAATCAAAACTCGAATTTTTCAAACAACAACAATCAAGGTAACAATTTTTCAAATGGTAATCAAGGAAATTTTCAAAGAAGTAATCAAAACCAAGGGAACTTTAATTCAAATCAAAATAGTTCGTCAAACGATTTTCAAAATTACATAAAAACGAATGAGGCTAATATGAGGCGATTAGAGGGAGAAATTGGTACTTTGAAAAACGATTTTTCTAATACTTTGAAACTTCAAAACACGAAGATTGAGCAAGGACAAATTGACATAAAAAAGATGTTCTCGGCCATTATGAACAAGTCCTCGGGTGCTTCATCGATTTCGTTACCTAGTGAAACCGTTGCAAAACCGAAGGAACAATGTAAAGCCGCCTCGTCTCGTGAGAAAGGTCGTACGATTACCCCTACCCTTGATGGATTTCGAGTTGTTCCTTCTTCTCAACCCTCGACTTCTAAGACGTCTTATTGTTCTAAAGTCGATGGGGTGAACGTGGCGACCAAGGAAAAGAGTGCACACCCTCGTGTACCTCAAATTCCATCCACGGTTCAAAAAGAGAGCTTTACCGACCTAACCAAAGTAACCCTTGAAGAAACTTGTGCTTCGATCCTTCTTAAAAAACCCAAAAGGCATATGCCAAGAAAGGAGAGGATCTGGGCCAATTTCTATTACCTTGTGATTTTTCCGAGATTGAGGGATGTTTAGCCCTTGCCGATTTAGGTGCTAGCATCAATCTCATGCCTCATCTCTTTGGAAATTGATTAGATTGCCTAATCTTACCCCCACGAACATGACAATCGAGCTTGCAAATTATACGCCATTAATACCAACAGGAATAGCCGAGGATGTCTATGTTAGAGTTGGAAAGTTTGTTTTTCCCGCGGATTTTGTTATATCCAATTACGAGTGTGACCCTAAATGTCCCATTATTTTAGGCCGACTATTTTTATCGACCGCTCGAACCGTAATCGACGTTCACGAGGGGAGACTTACTATGAGATATGGGGATGACAAAATGGACTTTTTCACGAGTAAATCCCAAGTGTCTTATGATAATGAAAAAACCGAGGTTTCAAAACCTAATGTTTCTAAAGCTAATGATTTCAAAATGTTCACTTTAGCGGAAACTATGAGGCTTAATGCAAGTTTTGAAAAAATTAAGAAGAACGGTTTTAAAGATGATTGTAGGATCGTGTTTTTCTAAGGATTTAGCATTGTTGAATTACCTATTGAGATGGATGGAGAATTGGAGAACTTAGAGAGAGAAAGAAGAGAGAGAAAGGAGAGAGTTGAAAGGAAAATGGAAATGTGATTATGTGTTGAACAACGACCCCTCCTAACATGCTAGGAGGGGGGTTTATATAGCCCACCCTACATGTGGGCTATATGGGCTATATTGGATCACGAGCCCAATATCATTGGAGTGAGCGATCCTTTCTAAATACGTAAAAACGTATTTCTAACAATCTCCTCCAAAGGGGGGTCACTCCAAGTTACAATGTCCTAAATAGTCTATAGCTCGTGATCTATGCTAATAATGATGTGACCGAGACTTTCCTTGGATAAACGTATTTCCAACAATCTCCCCCAAAGGGAGGTCACACCATTTTACAAAATCTTAAACCTAGCATACTATGCTTGAGTCTTCGATCTTGTTCTTGTGAATATGCTGATGAGATCTTTGACTTTAGTCTTGAGCATGTTCTCTTGCCTTGACCTTGTGCATTCATCATTTGTGATATTCGCCTCTTCGTGACTTCATGTTCCACATACTTATACCTTTATAATTCTTGAAAGCTTCAAAGTTTGATACAGCGGAAGACTTGACCTTCAGACTTTCTTGAATTCGTTGAAGTACTGAGTGTATGCAGTATAAGCATATGGTGACGACTTCTTCTAGATTGAACACCGCAATGTCACCTTCTTGTTACGCTGCATAAGACAGTTAGCAACAAAACATATACACGGATGAAATGGATTTGAACATTTCATTCTAAATCGGTAGCATTTTACCTCCGGTCGGTGAAGACCGTTGGACGATATTAACTATCGTAATTGTGGCAGGTAGTTTCAATAAAGAACCTCCTTGACAAGATTTCGCGGGTAAACCCGTTCTCTTTACTCGACCGTCCAAAGCTGACTGCGAACGTAAAGAGTGAATCATTTGGATAATAATATCTGTATGATTTGAAGCCGTCAATTCATGTTCCTGGAACAAGTGAAATTCAATTAAGAACCGCACCATCGTTGCTTTCCAGTTGTCACGAGCTTGATTCGTATAGAATCTTGCAAGTTACCTACCAAGTGCTGTTTGAGGTTAACACTAGAAGGATTTCCACTTATCACTGTGAACACTAAGGTATCACTCTGAGTGTTCTGGCAAGATCACTAAGATATTGCGAAGAGGCCTGGAACGTGTTTAAATTCATTTAAGAATTAAACCTCTGTTGCTTTCTAGTTATCACAAGTTTGATTCATAAAGAATCGCACAAGTCACCTACCATGAGCTTTTTGATGTTCGCTCAAGAAGGATTTCCATCTTCATTGTAAATACTTTCGTATTACTCGGATGTTCAGGCAAGATCATGAAGATTTTGCGTAGGACTCTTAAGATTTTTCTTACTTTTTCACAGTGTGTGAAGAAGCAAGGAAATATGAAAGTGTGTCCTAATGAGATATTTGATGATCTCAAATGGCTCTAGACTCGATCGTCATTTTGGATTTTAGTGATCGGAGGCTGGAGAGGAGTGCCACCATTTCAATACCAATTTATTCGGAGTGAATAAATCAATAGATAATGCGTTGTCTCCGTGTGATTAAAACAAATATATTTTGAGAGATATCTGAGTTAGCTGGGATGGGTTGTGCATTGCATCACTGGGTCCATGATGTCTATCTTCAATATCAAGAATCATTAAAAATGATCTCAATAGCATATGTATTGACCCGGTTTCTGCCTAAGTTGTAAGGAGGGCTTCTTTCTTTACACCCTTTATCTTTACAATTCTTTTTCATTCTTCAACCCCTTCAATGCTTACCAATACGTCATCACTAGCACCTTGTTGTGATTGTTCCAGTGCTAACTTAAGTACTTGGTCGGCATTCAGCTACGTTCACAATCTTTCTCCATCTTTCCTAAGGACTACTATTTCTAGCTATGGAATGTCCTTGGGAAGATTCCTCCAGTTCTAGAGAAATCATTGGACTTTAACCTATCCTACCATCCTTATGTCACCACAATCTTCACCGTCGTGAATAGAGATGATTTGGGTAAGTGTATGTCACCATGAAATCCATTTTGAAGTGCAAATCCATTTTGCTCCCCCTTAACATATGCCACGATATCCGAAAACATTTTGCACATGTCGGGATGAGCTATCACGTTAAGTCAAACCATTTATGATTGATCATATCCTATATTAAATCACATTTTCTCCCCCATATTAAAAATATTAACCCAATCGATGTTTTTAATATCAATTGATTTAATAGCATTTTAAGAAAAATTTGGGAAGAAAAATGCAAATCCAATTATCTTTCATGAATTACACAAGCTCCCCCTCAAATTAATGAGGGTGTACTTGAAACATAAATTAAATACCTTTTAAACACAAGTGTAAGGTATTTATCACGTGCAAAGATCATATATGATAATGAATTCACAAGATTAGCAATTTATGAGGTTGGACCTGAATGATGAAGAACATCATATGAAAGAAGCACATGGTTCTTGTTCACGAATGTTGGTCGCCTCATCACGTCTGAAGTTATCTCTTGACTCCATTTGATTGATATCGTTGTCTTGACACCAACATGTGAACTTGGCACTTTCAGCGTCAAAGATTCTGAATGCTGGACAATTGCTCCCCCTCAATTGTTGACCCGTGTTCTATTGAAAGAGCTGTAGTCACTGTTTGAGTAGTCGCCTCGTCGAGTATGTAGATATCAATTGTAAATTGCTACGGTTGGTGGAGATGATAACTTCATAAAAACAAGATTTCTCTTGTTTTAACAAATAAATGCACTGACACGTACATATATTCGTGTTAGATTGTGTTATTACGTAAACACAATCCCTTACATGGTTATAAACTAAACCATGCCCGAGAAAAATTAATTCCCGTTGTTGAGTCAAAGCTTTCCGGTGAAATGCATGACTTGAGTATGAAAAGCGGGTTACTATCTGAAATAATAGCAAACCATTTTGAGCATGTTTTAAAACATTTGAACTTCTGCTCGAACTTTATTTACAACCCCGTGTCATTATTGAATGACATTTCTAGTATCGTAAATATTATCGATTTCAGAAGACATGCTCTTTTTATCAAAACATTTTTTGAACACACAATTTTGAAAGATTTAGAAAAACCTTTTTGAGAAATTCTCGAAAAATTGTGTTCAATGTTTTGAAAACCAATTACTTGAGCTTAAGATGTTGAATATCTTACAAAACGAGCTCAAGTCCGAGAAGTTGTAAACTTCCCGTTGTTAAGGATAAGTATATCATCGGCGATAAACTTTCCTTTTAACTGAAGAACGAGTCCTAAGTTGACATTTACTTAGAAGTCGTTTTCATGAGCTTGAAAAACTTTGAATGTTTTAACGAAAAGCTCATGACCGAGAAAGGTGAATTTCTTGTTATGAGGAAAAGTTCTCTTATTTAAAAGATTCACTTTCCTTTCTGAGCTTAAAACCTGGAATGTTTTAATACAAGCTCATGACCGAGAAAATTTAATTTCCCGTTACGAGGATAAGCTATCTTTAAAGATAAGCTTTCCTAAAATTGACGTCCGAGTTACAGTCTGATATTTAACTGTAAGTCATTGTGCATGAGCTAAAAACTTCGAATGTTTTTAATATTAGCTCATGCCCGAGAAAAATTAATTTCTCGTTGTAAGGATAAGTTTATCATCGGCGATAAACTTTCCTTTTAATTGAAGATCGGATCATCATCTGATATTGAATGATGAACCTTATACACGAGCTTAAAACCTTTGAATGGTTTTAGGATAAGCTCGTGTCCAAGAAAACTTAATTTCTTGTTAAGAGAATAAGTTATCGTTGCGTAGATAAACTTCCCTGTCTCTGAAGTCCAGGTCATCGTCTGTCATTTAACGAGGAGCCATAGTGCATGAGCTTAAAAACTTGGAATGTTTTAATATAAGCTCATGCCCGAGAAAAATGAATTTCTCGTTGTTAGGATAAGTTTACCATCGGCGATAAACTTTCCTTTCTTTGAAGATCGAGTTATAGTCTGTGATGTGACTATAAGTCCTTGACACACTACAAGCTTAACTACAAATCCCCTGAGACACTTGTTTCTTAGATATCAGCTTCTTCAGCAACCAAACTCTGAGAGTGTCCTTAATTGAATGGTATACAATGATTGGACCACTTCGTTCTTTTGGAACATCCTCTTTGGTACCTGCATTCTCATTAGGAATTTGCATGCTTTGATATGGGTTAGCGATATCTATCTTAGAAACAAGTGGGGGTTCGCAGTTTTCTTTTCTTGTGCTAGAGGTGTTATGAGGAGATGATTCACTTGTCTTAGCTGGTAAACATTTCCTTTTATAGAAAACCTTAAGTTTATGCTTAGGTGATGCATCCTCCTTTTCAATTTCCTCCCTAGTAGTCTTAATAGAATCGGAGACTATCCTAGTTAAAGGGCACTCGTTTCTACAAGGGTGAAAGTTCTACCAGTGGGGCGCCACATTTTACCAATGGGTTTGATTTTGTCAACCCACTGGGATTTAAGTCTAGCACGGGAGTTCACCTCATTAAGTAGTTTCTTGATACAAGAATCATGATTTGCCGTAAAGACACATTTTCTACATGTTTTACAAGTAGCATATTTAATGTCCGAGTAAGATCTAGAATTCCTAGATGATTGATTGATGCTCCTAGGATGTGACATGCTACGGTTAGCAATGTTGGGTAAACTAGAAGGCATCTGACTAGGTTTGAAATTCCTATCTCTTACTTGTGTCTTTGGACTATGTCTAGGGAAATTAGAGGCAATCATGTGATTAGGTCTTGCAAAAGCTGTTTTAGTCACATTGGGCCTAGATGGTGGAGTGACTGTTCTAGAAAGATGAACCATATCAACTTGGGAGGCAAACCGCGGTCTCGAGGATTGTGATCGCTCGGATCTAAATGCAGTAGGTTGTCTGACAGTCGGTTGTCTGACGAACTGATTTGTAGGCGGTTTCCCCAAGATTGATGGTTTTTCAAGCTTAGTGTCTACACTAGGTCCTTTAGTTTTTCGCAAATAATTTTTCAACGCAGCTATAGCAAAGACCTTTTCCTGTACTTGAGCCTTTAAGGTCTCATTTTCTTTGAACAATTCATCTTGGGATGCCAACTTAGATTCAAGCAACTTAATTTGTTTCAAAAGATTATCCTTTTCAGCTTTAGAATCTAGAACTGTTTGATCCAATTTTCGTTCAAGAACAACGTTTGACTTTTCAAGTTTTTCAAAATATGTTTCAAATTTCTCCGTTTTCTTCGAAAATTCAATTTTGGCATCCTCAAGTTCTTTTGATTGCTGAGCTAAAATCATTTCAAGCTCTTTAATCCTAGAAGCAGAATTGGTTAACGTAGCAGTCATAAAGCACTTATCATGATGTTTAGCATTTTGAACACTTTCTCCCCCATTATGACTCACATCGGATGAATCAGAAGTGGTATTTCTATCACTCTTTTCCATCCCATGTTTGTCATAGTTAGGTTCAGAATGCTCAATATGCGGTATTTCATCAGCATATACATCATCAACATTACATTGTACCATGTCCTCAGGCTCTTCGTCATTAACAGGTAAGGTGTCATCAAAAGAGATCTCGTGAACATTGCCTGACGTGCCACTGGTATCATGTTGTCCTCCTGATTCCGTGCTCTTGCCATCGTTATGCTCTAAGTTGTCAACCGTATTACCATTCTCCTCTTGTATCTGCATAATAGATTCTTGCACTCCATTATCATACACTTGGTGAAGTCTGGATCTTTCATAAATCGAAGACGAAACTGATGTCATAAATTTCAACAGTTTATCACGGAAATCTTTAACATCGTTCTGTGTGTATTGAAAAAATGACCGGCATATCCCTGAATTGTCTGACTTGATGATATTGAATTGGAGGAAAGGCGTGAGTTGTGTCACAAGAGCCTGATATGCAGTTTCTGATGCAGAGTGATTAAAGTCTTCTTTGTGAAGTTGCTCAGCTAGGTGGTTCATGTTGAGACATAGTGAATCGATGAATGTATAATGATGTTGACCAAAGAGTGTCACAAATTCGCTTCCTCCTTGAACCCATGCAATAGTCCTAAGATGTGACTGAAGTAGTCGACATGAAATTATACCACTTTCTCTAGCTGTGTTTTGCATGTGATGCAAGTCTCCCTCTTGAAATTTCGAATTCAAAGACTTCATTGAATTATGATGAAAAATGATCGTGATTGTAGTTGTATTCGGAATCTTACAATTCGTGAAGAAATTTCAAAAGATCCGTAAATAACTTTTTTTTTTAAAAATCCACGATAGATGAGATCACACTTTTCTCGGCTCAAAAAATTGTTGTCGGCTCAAACGTTGATAAAATAAACCCGATCAAAAATTCGTAGCCACTAAAAATAATTCCCGTCACTTTGACTCGTCACTTTCATCTTCAAATCCGTCCACAAAAAAATTTTTAACCCGTCAAAGATATTTCCACTTTGATACTTTCAAAAAATACCCGCCTCAACACAATTTACCAAATCCAAATAAATCAATCGACAAAATAAAGTTAACAAAAATTCATAAAATAAAATAAAATAAAATAAAAATAAAAAATCTGATAATAATTAACTTATATCAATTGGATTTGTAAAGTGATATGTTGTAAAGTTAACTTATATCAATCTAATAACAATTTTTAAAAAATATCTGATATGTATCGATTTTTTAAAGAAACTTAAATTTGGATTTGTCAAAGGGTGATTAAGTCCCCACGTGTTGGTCAGCCTCAAACGTGGCAAGTGAGCTGTTAATATGGTGTCTTTGTTTTCTCCGTCCCTTAGTCGTATATATAAAAAAACAAATAATACACCAAACTAGTCTCACAAAGTCAAGAACCCTAATATCTCCTAATCTCTCTCTCAATAACCTTTTCTCATCTCCCTCATTAACATCACCACACAGCCATCACACATCGATCATATCAGTCACCCAAATGAACCGTATAAACTTAATTATATTCCAATACATCAAAACACGAAACCCATCAAACATTAACCCATATTTCCACTCAGCTTCACTCGAAAAATATATTTTTATCCGAAAAGATCATCACAGCCGTTGATCAATCGTCTCAAATCAGTTATAAATCTCGAATCAAAATTATGAAGAACACAAGGTTTTTTATGGTTTCAAGATCTTTGAATGAGGTCTCGGGTAAGGTTTTAGATTTGTTTTATTTTCGGATTTGGATCGATGAGAGTTTTTGTGTAAGACTGAGATCTTTTTTTTTAAGTGGTTGAGTGTGAGTGAGTTTGTTGTGTCGAGTCTGTGTAGGTGGGATAGGTGACGGTGAGTTTAATTGAGACGAAGTGAGAGACTAGATGTGATGGATTTGTTTGGAGAAAAAAAATGGGTGTTGAGTCGAGAATCAGTCTTTTTGAGTCGGAGTTGTTTTAATTGCCAAGTGTTGTCAGTTTGGGTGTGTTTGGTTTTGGGTCGAGAGTCGGATGAGTTTGTTCGAGTGTGATTTGAGTAAGTGAATCTGGGTCGAAAGTCTAGAGTCGACGGTGGGTGGGTGTGGGAGTCGAGGGTGTAGTCGAGAGAGGAGTGAGTGTGTGTCAAGTCGAGAGAGTTTGAGGCTGTTTGTCTCGAGTCTTGTGTGTAAACTTGTTTTGGAGGGTGTCCAAGGGTGTGTTTGTGTTCGAGAGGTGAGTGAAAAACTAGGTCAAACGTAGTCTAAAAGTTTCTATCGTAATATCTTAAAGAAAATTCCATCGCAATACAGTCCAACCCATCGCAATATTCTCAAACTTTCATCGCAATAATTAAATACTTTTCCATCGCAATATTTATCATTTTCATCGCAATATCAAAGACTCACCATCGGAATGTGTTTAAAAATTTTGGGCAGAGTTTCGACTCACTTTTCCTTAAACCCGTCGCAATCACGATCACAAAGTGCAATCGCAACCCACGTCGGAATAAGGGAATCTGAATAACTTGATCGCAAAGTAGAACCCGAGGGTTATTGCGATCGATATGACAGTTATCGGGATAGTGCAACAAGCTATCGGAATATGAGAAAAACAAAATGAAAGAGAAGCATCGAAATGTAGAACCCTTTTCCGATACGTGAATAGACAACTTTTAATAAAATGAGATAAATAAATAAAAACTGATACTTTTTAATGAATAAGATTATCCCACCAATTTGTTAGAAAAAAAAATGGATTCCCACAAAAAGTATGAAAAACTGATGATAGAAAGAATGATGACACGCAACTCCAAATTGTTTATCAGATTCGGGACAAAAAAAAATTGAAAAAGATTTTAGAAAGAAAGGAAAAAAAAGATAAAAAATTTATAACCAAATCAATAGATTAAAAAACGTCAATCCGAAGAATCAACCATGCTCTCTGATACCAATTGTAGGATCGTGTTTTTCTAAGGATTTAGCATTGTTGAATTACCTATTGAGATGGATGGAGAATTGGAGAACTTAGAGAGAGAAAGAAGAGAGTTGAAAGGAAAATGGAAACGTGATTATGTGTTGAACAACGACCCCCCCTAACATGCTAGGAGGGGGGTTTATATAGCCCACCCTACATGTGGGCTATATGGGCTATATTGGATCACGAGCCCAATATCATTGGAGTGACCGATCCTTTCTAAATACGTAAAAACGTATTTCCAACAATGATGATTTTAACGATAAAGAATACGTGTACCTAATTCAAAAGGGTATGTGTAAATTTATGAATGAAAAACCACTTTGGGATGTATTCGATGAAACAAGTGAAACACCAATTCTGAAGGGCGACGTAGTGCCATCACGACAATGACCAAAATGGACTCGTCTTCACCACCTTCGAAGGACCACGTCTTTGAGGCTTCAACTTCTAACTCCATCGAAGTGCCTCTTTTTCCTAGCCCAACACCCGTTGAGGCTAAAGGTTTTATCGACGTCGATCCTCTCGTCCTAGAAAAGTCACCTAAGCATAGTCATTCGACTTGTAAGACCATGGTTGTGAGTGCTCACATCGACTCTTTCTTTGACGATGACGATGGAGATTTTACCGAAATTGATCACGTACTTCGAAATCTACATGCCATTTTTTATTCTCCTAAAAAGAAATGTGTGAAGTACGATGATTACGAGTTTGATCCCGAGATTGAGGAAATCATTGAACAAGAGCTAGCTCTTTTGCCTCCACTTCCACCTACGAGTGAGGTCGATCTTTTCAAAATCGAGGATGAACTAAATGAGTTGGAACGTCTTATTTTCGATGACGAACCAACTCATGTGACCACCCAAAATCTAATACTCGAGGAGTTACCTAATCAACACTCCTCAAATGAGAATTACGTTTACCACATTCGTGAGGATTTAACTTATCAACAATCCCCACAAATGGATGATGGTTTCGTGCTTGATCGTGATCTTTTCGAGAGAGTTTATAAGATACTCAAGGAGGGGAATGACAAACCTTGGTTTGACAAGCCTATCTTTGATGAGGAAATCTATGAGATCGACGTCCATGAGGATGACGAATATGTAGACCCCGAGGGGCGGTGTTCTTTATTGATAAACGTTTTGAGAACTTATATAATCCGCCACCCCCTCCCACCAATGACTTAAATGTGAGGATTTTTAGCGTGACAAATTTGAATTTGACACGCCAAATATTTTCGACATTATCAAATCGGGTTTTCATAAAGAGTTTTTAAACGATGAAAAAGGAAAGGATTTTAAAAATGTTTTAAAAGATTTTTCCAAAAGTTTAACTCCGTCATCACCGCGTTTTATGAGTGCTACCACCTCGTCTACTCCTTTTGATGATGATGTGTGTGGATCTAGTGTGGGGGAAGCCCCTTATGTTCCTTCACATTTCTCCACCGAGGACGAGATTTACGATCCCGGAATTGCTTGTAAAGGGAAATCTCGGTCTTCCATCGATTCAATAAATGGAAATCATATCTATTTGCTTGGTGTGAGTCTACCTCGAGTAGCTCATAAGTTTGCCTTACCCATTGCCCCACCTTTCTATTTCTCATCTATTTTCTTCTACCCCATTGGAGTTCTGGTTCATGTTGGAGTGGCGTTGTTTCGTCTTTCATCTGAAAACGAGGACGCTATCTTTGACCCCGGTATACGTATATCGGATTTTTTAAAGTACTGCATGTAGAATATTGATAATCAATGAATCTATGAAGGGGTTTGTTGATTTCTAGAGAGAGAAAGTTAGAGAGAGAAAGTGAGAGAAACTATGTGAAATTTATTAAATGAAACTAAGGAAATGACAACAACCAACCCCTTTCCATGGTGGAAAGGGGTATTTATAGTTCCAAGCATAACATGGGCTTGGGCCGGTCCATGACAAGCCCATGGACCGGTTCTTACTTAAGTTAATAAGCAACTAATAACTAATTACTAACTACGAGCTATTACAACATAAATCATATTGTGGAGTGACCGATACTTCTAATATACGTTAAAACGTATTTCTAACAATCTCCCCCTAAGGGAGGTCACTCCACGTTACAAAGTTCTAAACCTAGCATACTATACTAAGTCTTCGTTCTTTAGCTCGTAGTCCTTTCTTCTTTTCTTTCTTTTGTTGTGAATATGTTGGTTTGATCTTTTTGGCTTTGACTTGAGAGCATTGTTCTTTGGCCTTTCACGTGCGATCTTTGCCTTTCTTGTGAACTTTGCCTCCTCGTGACTTCATGTTCCACACACTTACGTCTTTTTGTTGAATTCTCGAAAGCTTCAGAGTTTGGTACAGCGGAAGACTTCATCTTGTACTTTCTTGAATTTTTGCTTAACTTTGTTGCAAAAGACATAAGCATGTGGGAACGACTTTTACAGGTACACCGCAACACCACCGTCTTCACTGGTACACAGCAACGCCACCGTCTTCAACAGGTACACAGCAACGCCACCGTCTTCAACAGGTACACAGCAACGACACGAATAAAATGGCTTTGAACATTTTATTCTAATTCGGTAGCATTTTACCTCCGGTCGATGAAGACCGTTGGACGATATTAGATATCGTACCCGTGACGGATAGTTTCAATTAAGTAACTTCCTGACAGGATTTCGCGGGTGAACCCGTTCTCTTTATTCGACCGTCCAAAGCTGACTGCGAACATAAAGAGTGAATCACTTGGATAAATTATCCTTGTGATTAAAAGCCGTCAATTCATGAAACCTGGAACAAGTGAATTTCAATTAAGATTTTCACCATCGTTGCTTTCCAGTTGTCACGAGCTCAATTCATAAAGAATCTTGCACGTTACCTACCAAGTGCTGCTTGATGTTGACACTAGAAGGATTTCCACTCGTCACTGTGGTCAATAAAGAGTCACTCTGAGTGTTCTGGCAAGATCATATGATAATGCGAAGAGGCCTGGAACGAGTTTAAGTTCAATTAAGAATTAAACCACTGTTACCTTCCAGTTTTTCACAAGATTGGTTCTAAAAGAACCGCACGTGTAACCTACCATGAGCTTGTTTGATGTTGGCTCAAGCAGGATTTCCATCTTCATTGTAATACTTACGTATTACTCGGATGTTCTGGCAATATTACAGGAATATTACGTAGGACTCATGAAAATCTCTTACTTTTCACAGTGTGTGAGAAAGCAAGGAATAAATGGAAAGTGTCCTAATGAGACTTTTGATGATCTCTTGGCTCTAGACTCGATTGTGCGTTTTGATTTAGAGAGCGATGGCTGGAGAGGAGTGCCACCTTTTCAATACCAGTTTATTCGGAATGAATAAACCAATAGATAACGTGTTGATCTCCGTGTGATTAAAACAAATACCTTTTGAGAGATATTTGAGTTAGCTGGGAAGGGTTGTGCATTGCATCACTAGGTCCATGATGTCTTTCTTCAATACCGAGAATCATTAGCAAAAATGACCTCAATAGCATATGTATTGACCCGGTTTCTGCCTAAAGTTGTAAGGAGGGCTTCTTTCTTTACACCCTTTATCTTTAGATTTCTTTTTCATTCTTCAACCCCTTCAATGCTTACCAATACGTCATCACTAGCACCTTGTTGTGATTGTTCCAGTGCTAGCTTAAGTACTTGGTCGGCATTCAGCTACGTTCACATTCTTTCTCCATCTTTCCTAGGACTTCTAATTCTATCTAGGGAATTGTCCTTGGGAAGATTCCATCGGCTCTGATGAATCATTGGACTAAACCTATTCCTACCACCCTTTTGTCACCACATCCGTTGTGAATTAAGCGTGTTTTGGGAAGGAATTGCCACCATGAAAAATCATTGAAAATCACCTAAGGTACTTGTGATATTAAAATCAAAAGTTTTGTACCTTAGGTGTTTTGTTCATCAAAAACGCTCCCCCTTAACACGTGCTTAACACATATTAAGTTGGAAAATCTTTAAGTCTTTTTCATCTTTTAGCCAAGTATCACTTACGTCTCCTTAATCCCATTTTCTCCCCTTATCCAAAATGTTAACCATTAATATTTGGGATATTGAATGGATTAACCGGTCTTTGGGTAAAAATGAAATCGATGTTTGGCCATAGAACAAGTTATTGCTCCCCCTTAAGTTAATAAGGGATAGTTGTAGTGCTTTGGTATGACATATTTTGAAAGATTTAGAATCTCGTGAGAAATTCTTGAAAAATTATCACACCTTAACACTACAGCAAGCCATACAAGCACATTATTCACAAATATACATATTCACAATTGAAAACCAATATAAAGTGACCTGAAATGTACGACCCATTAGATGGATCGTTGCAGTAGCTTGTGGTGCACTAGATATGGTCTTCCACCCACGAATCTTTCCAAGCTCCTCATCAATCTACGTTCACGGAGCTTTTGATCGATCTTTTTGATCACATACTTCGCCATCTGCCGGTAACCCGGATGCCAATCCTCCGTCATCTCTGGCAAAGTCCCACCCGAGTTCAGATGCTCCAACTTTCCTCTGACTTGTAGAAGAGTTCCATCACTATACTTGTGGAGCTCCCCCACCCTCATAAACTTCATCAAACCTCGACTGTTCAAGTAGAAAATGCCGTAATTCGGGACAGAAATGCCGGTATAGGGACATCTTTCTACATGTTGAGGTAGCACTTGATTCACAGGACGGGTTAAATTGAGCTTCCTCTGATAGCTTTCGACTCCCAACTGAAGATCTTCAACTCGTGACTTGATGACAACGCTTCGTGTGAACATTCGAAGTGCTGTATTCAAAGCAATCAGGTCTTCACGAGGAATGTGTGTAAGTTGATCTCGGGTCATCAGAAGCAGCATATCTTCGATATCCTCAAGGCGAATGATGGAAAAATCTCCTTGCTGGATTTTGTATTCCCTGTCATCCTCCCTTTTCAAGCGAATCTCCGTCACATGATAATAGCCGTTCTTGGCTTCAGTTTTCATTCCTAAGATGCTGGAGATGCGGATGTCGGATCTAACATTGCTTCCAGAATTGACCAAGCAGCAACCCCTGTACGCCCTTCGGACTCGTTCGTCCCAATGAGATGCACCTATGACAGCATACATATCATAATTACGATTCATTTTTGGGACCCAGAGTCGATTTACCTTTTCCTCGATGAAGGGTATTGTCCCCCAGTTGGCAGCTTTCAGCAAGGTCAGGGAGGTTGCGTACTTTGATGACCCTTTCAGTAGATACACAAGATCATTGGTGACGAAGAAGTCAAGAGCAATCTGGTTATCTTGAGCAGGATCCATTGGAGGTGGAGCTCTTTCTGATTGATGAAGTCCTGGCCGTTGAACGGTTTTCAAAGCCTTCAGGATCTCATCGGCATAATACTCGAACTCCATTCGGGTTAATCGGGTTTTGGCGCGAAGTCTCTTATCATTCAGCGCTTTCTTCACCAAGGATGGAGTAACCGAAGTCTTATACTCATGAGCAAGAAATGCACATAAGTCAATAGGACTGCGGATACGGAGATACAGCACATCTTTGTCAGCATCTGTGATCGGATCATATTGTGCTGCTGCCGTGATCCAAGCCTGTGGTGGTGCAGTTTCGTCTATCTCCAACGTGTCTTCCCAAACTCGTGTGCTTGGTTCAGGAACCGTAGATTGTTGTGCTTGTTGTAGAGGAGTTGAAGTGCGAACATCTGTTGGTTCAGTTTCAGGCATTTCGGCAGTGTCGTGAACTGGAGAGTGTTGTGCAGCTTCGGGTTCCGTCACTGATTCTGCAATCACAGGAGGAACAACAACAGAACTAATGGGGTTAGTTGTAATAGGTAAAGATACAGCGATAGAGATACCGGGAGCCGATGACACTGTAGTGGCATTCACATCGTGGCGCCACTTAGTTCGTCTTGATTCCATCGATGTCGATTTATCCTTCTGTGCTGCATCTTTTGTGGACTTGGTTCCAGTCTTAGCAGCAGTTTTCTTGGAGCTGGTAACCTTGTCTCCCTCTTTCGACTGTTCACCCCCATCATCATCCTGATTGTCATCCCCGTTACTACCCCTAGCACTCTCCTGATTCTCATCACCACCATCATCGCCATCATCATCGTCCTCATCATCCTCATCATCCTCATCATCATCCTCACCCTCGTCATCGTCTTTATCCTTTTCTCCTTCTTCTTCTTCTTCTTCCTCTTCTTCACCCGTACCCTCTTCTTCACTCTCTTCCCTTTCTTCCTCAGATAAGATGTGATATGGTACCACACTTCCAAACGTTTTGAATAATCTATCATCCTCCATGATAGCATCATTCAGGGATTTGTATAGAGCCCGTTGAATTCTAGACTTATCAAATGATCCAAGTTCCACCATACGAGCCTTAAGGATCTTCTTCAATTCAAAATCCGTCAGGTCATAAGCAATCTTGTAGGCGGCTTCTGAAGGATTGGATGATTTGACCATCAAGTTGTCAGCAGCAAGTGTCTTCAACTCATCACGAAGTTTAGGCATTAAGGATTCAACGGATTCTTGCACTCTTTCTTTCACAGAGGATTCAAGTGCTTCTTTTTGCTCCTTATATTTATCCCTCATCGCTTGAAGTCTGGTAATACGGGCAGCATGCTTATCAGCCTCAGCCTGCTTAACCCGAGCAAGTTCTTCTGCATGTGCTTTTCGAGTCAACTCCATATCTGAAGCGAACTTAGCAATCATCTCCTCTTGGGCTTTCCTAGATGCTTCTTCCCTTTGAGCTCGTCTTTGCAACTCTTGGCGAAGTTCATCCATTTCGCGTTTGTGAGTATCCACATGTTTGTCAAACATTTCGGCCATCACTAATGCAGCCATTGCAGATGTTACAGAGCTGCTCTGGGTTGATTGAAGAGGCTCGGTTGTTACTGCGGTGCTAAGGACGGGAATTATAGGTGGTGGAAGAAATGGTGTTGAAGCCGGTCTGGTTGGTAAGGGTTGGATTGGTGGAGGTTGAGTTGTTAAGGGTTGAGTTGACACCATGATCGTAGGAGCAACAGGTTCCTTTTCCACACTTGCTGAAATAGGGATTGATGGCTCCTTCGAAGTGGAAAAATGTTCAGGTGACCCAAACTCATCAACATCATCCGGTTCCACGTACTCATCCTCAATATCTACCCTTGCACCTGAACCACTACCGCCTGTATCTTTCCTACTCCTTTTAATAGCAATCTTCATCATTTGTTTCTCGGTTTTGTCAAGATCAGGATCAACAATATCTTCTTCATCACGTAAAGCCATCTCATCAGCCTTACCCTTTCCCTTCTTACCCTCTGTCTTCTTCTTCTTGGGTTCGGGTTCAGGTAACGCAGCTGGTTGTTTGCGTTTACCTTTACTCTTAACCGTTGTGGACGAGTCTTCTCCAGTCTGAAGGTTTGCTTTCAGCCTCTTGATTTCTATCTGCAGTAGCTTGTAATCAGTAGAACCTTTGATTTTGTCAGACAGAAGGTAATCAGGAATAGGACCCGGAATCACACCAATAGACGGTCCTTCATGCCTCAGATCCACAGTACATCAGCTTCTTCAGTGTGATAGCGACTTCCTGCACGTCTATCAATAGTAGTATCATTCTTCATAAAGTAATTAATGATAAGCTTGATGAACCTTGGATAAGGAAAGAAATTTGTCTTCAGCTTCTTGTTCTGGAAGAGTTGAAAGGTGAATTCTTCCCATATCAACAAAGCATAATCTGAATTTGCAGCTTTGTACATGCCATAGAAGAGGTTTATTATCGGACTGCGCAAAGCATCATGGCCACTCGTTTTTGGTGTAAGACATTTACTGAGAATACCCATCAATGCTCTCCAAGGTTGTCCTACCTTAGCAGTGGTAAACTCAGACGCAACTCGTATTTCCGGACATCCAAGTGCGTCAAATAACTCCACGAGTTCATCTTTAGTAGGATCCCTCGAGAATGACATGCCTTTGGGTGTATCCCGTATACCAAGAATCTTACGGAAGTCTGAAACTGTGAGTGTCTGCTGCTTGTTGTCGATGGTGAAGGTGATCTTGTTCGAAGTGATTTCCTTGGTAGCCCAAAATTCAAACATATACTCATAAGGCACCGAGGCTGTACTCCTAAGGGCGTTCTTGAAATGAGAGTTATCAAGGATGGCTATGGCGACCTTAAAACCATGGTGAGTGGATTTAGAGACTTGCTTCAGCCGGTAGTTGTTGGGTATAAACTTAAGGGTTCGGGCTTTAGCAATATCGGCTTCTCTAGATTCTTGGATTGCTTGTACTGTTGGATTAGTCATTGTATCTGCTTAAGATAAGACATGAAAGGTTGATGCACAAAAGCATATAGATATATATCATTCTTACTTCTAAGCATAACACATTTCATAAGATAAAACAACAAGTACATATATAGCATGCAAACAATAATAATCAAACTCTTCATCCGGAACTTTTCCTCATACGGAACATCTTCATCCGGAACATTTCCTCATTCGGAACTTGTTCATCCGGAAGTTCTTCATTCGGAACTTCCTTCATCCGGAAGTTCTTCATTCGGAACTTCCTTCATCCGGAAGTTCTTCATTCGGAACTTCCTTCATCCGGAAGTTCTTCATTCGGAACTTCCTTCATCCGGAAGTTCTTCATTCGGAACTTCCTTCATCCGGAAGTTCTTCATTCGGAACTTCCTTCATTCGGAACATTCCTTCATTCGGAACATTCCTTCATCCGGAAGTTCTTCATTCGGAACTTCCTTCATCCGGAAGTTCTTCATTCGGAACTTCCTTCATTCGGAAGTTCTTCATTCGGAACTTCCTTCATTCGGAAGTTCTTCATTCGGAACTTCCTTCATTCGGAAGTTCTTCATTCGGAACTTCCTTCATTCGGAAGTTCTTCGTTCGGAACTTCCTCATTCGGAAGTTTTTCAGAAGAAACCTTCATTCGGAAGTTTTTAATCCATGTTCATCCGGAACTTTTCAAACACAGCTTATGATGAGTAATCTAGCGCGTTTGTGAGTTTTTAAGGCAATCTAAGGCAATTTAATCATCATTTAAACAATTCCGAGCAAAACCCACCATAAATCCCTAATCAATTAACCCTAATTTAATCATAAACCCTAAATGGATGAAACTGATTAATTGAGCATTGTTTAACAGAATTACAGGATGAATGATATGAATTAGAAGTTTAAATGTTGATGTATATACCTTATTTAGTCGAATGAACAGGAGCTAGATGGATTAAACGAGTTGATTTGATCTCGTGTGTGAGTTATTTCAACAATGGCGGCAAAGATATGATAAACAGTGAAAGGGAAAGTGAGGCGGGGTGGTGTAGTTTTGACTTAGGTCAATTGTTTGACTAGTTCCACTAAATATCACCTTTAGTCCCTCCAATTTCACTCCCTATCCTTTTTGTTTCTAACTTTTTCCATTTCACCTAACTCTTGTTAAACGTACACACAACTTAGCAAACGCAATCTATTAGCATATCTCCAAAATCTAAAAGCAATGCCTATCACTTAGAACGAACACAAGTCATATTCTAAAGCAAAACCACTCAATTACCATGTAGCCCTTAATTTTCACATTCACTTTGGAAAATCAATTTTAATGACGAAGATGATTTTAATATTTTCTCCCCCTTAAACGATGACCCGTTTTCTATTTAAAGAGCTGTAGTCATTGTTTAAAGAGTCAAATATTGATGAAAGCATTTCCAATTTATCTCTTGAAAAAATTTTGATTCGTGGTGTCAATAAGATTTCTCTTATTTTAACAAATTAATGCACTGAGACGTACACAAATTCGTGTTAGACCAAGTTATAAAGTAAACTTGATCCCTTTGCATGATTTGGCTTGTAAATCACGCCCGAGAAACTTAATTCCCGTTCTGAGCCAACGTTTTCCAAGGAAATACGTGACTTTAATATGAAAACCGGGTTGCAGTCTGAAATAACTACAAGCCATAATGGGCATGTTTTAAAAATGTACAACTTTTATACGGACTCTATTTATGGCACCGTGTCAATATTGATCGACATTTCTAAGGCCGTAAATATTACCGTACTAAAAGACATGCCCGATTTAAAACGAAAAATATTTTTGGTTTTTCTTGATTTTATAATTTTTATGGTTTTTCTAGGTTTTATATTTTTTATGGTTTTTGTTGGTTTTATATTTTTGTATTTTCTTTTTGTGGTTTATATATTTACGATAATATACATGATCACAACCAAAGGATACTCTGAATAGTTTACCACAACTATTCAGCTGATTCTTCTGCCAACTCTTTGAGAGTCGCTGGAGTGAATGATTTCATGCCAAGCTTGTCGATCAAAAACTCTATTCGTCCTCGATCTAAGGCTTTGGTGAACATATCCGCCAGCTGGTACTCAGTAGTGACAAAATACAGCTCGATCACTCCGTTCTCCACCTGCTCCTTAATGAAATGGTAGCGAATGTCTATGTGCTTGGCCCGGGAGTGTTGAACATAGTTGCAGCAAAGGGAAATGGCGCTCTTGTTGTCACAATACATCGGGATTTTGTTAAATCCAAGACCGTAGTCAGTTAATTGTGATCTCATCCAAAGGACTTGAGCACAACAACCGGACATGGCGATGTATTCAGCCTCCGTGCTTGATATTGCAGCGCTTTTCTGCCTTTTTGAAGACCAACTGATCAATCTATCTCCTAGGAGTTGCACAGATCCAGAAGTGCTACGCCTCGTGTCTTGACATCCAGCATGATCGGCATCTGCGTATGATATTAAAGCAATCGAGGAATCTTTCGGATACCATAGACCACGATGAAGTGTTCCTTTTAGATACCGAAAGATCCTTTTAACTACATGTAGGTGCTTTTCGGTAGGCCGAGCCTGATACCGGGCACACATGCATACAGCAAATTGCAAATCAGGCCTGCTAGCAGTCAGATATAGAAGGGTGCCGATCATCCCACGGTAAAGTTTTGGATCGACAATAGTCCCATTCCTATCTTCATCTAACTTGGATTTCTCCACCATTGGAGTGTCTATGGGGTCACAATTCTCAAAGTTATATTTCTTAAGAGATTCTAGAGCATATTTGGATTGATTTATAAAGATGCCTCTGGGATTCTGAGAAATCTGTAATCCTAAGAAAAATGAAATTTTTCCCATCATCGACATCTGAAAGCGTGTGGACATTATCTTCTCAAATTGTTTAGACAATTCTATGTTAGTGGCGGCAAATATTATATCATCAACATAAATTTTTACCAGAAGCATGTCGTTGCCGTCTTTGAGAGTGAATAGAGTGGGGTCCACTTTGCCTTTGGAGAAGCCTTCCGACATGAGATATGTTGACAGGAGATCATACCACGCGCGTGGAGCTTGTTTCAACCCATAGAGAGCCTTCTTAAGCTTGTACACATGATTAGGAGACTCCGTACTGACGAACCCATCTGGTTGACTAACATAAACCTCTTCCCTTAGTTCACCGTTCAAAAATGCCGTCTTCACATCTATTTGATAGACGATCATGTTCATATGAGCAGCAAACGCAAGGAATAGTCTAATCGCCTCCAATCTAGCCACAGGAGCAAAAGATTCCTCAAAGTCTATACCCAAGGCTTGTTTATATCCTCTAGCGACCAATCTAGCTTTATTCTTCAATACCGCACCCATCTCATCAAGTTTAACCTTATAAACCCATAACAAAGTAAGGATGTTAACCTTGTCAGGGCGAGGAACCAATTCCCATACTTCTAGTCGTTTGAATTCATTGAGTTCCTCCTGCATAGCTTCAATCCAAGATGATTGGGTCATAGCCTGCTGCCAATTTTTGGGTTCAACTTCAGAGAGAAATGCATCAAAGTAACAATAAAGTGCACTCTCTTGTAATTGATGGTGTGTAGAGACTGGTCGATCTAGATCTCCAATAACATTCCTAATTGGGTGATCTTTTGTCCATTTAGTGCTATGGTTTTCAATCCTAGGTGGTCTGGAGTGAACAATAGAAGGAGCTTCTTCTGAGGTAGACGCGGCTGAAGGGTTTTCAGGGATCGCTACACCAAAGAAAGGAAGCTCTTGCAAGTGAGCATATTCCAAGTCGTGATCAGTAGAATCCTCTTCCACATCATTAGGCACAAGTAGGGGTGATGATTCAGGTGTAGTTTGAGAATCACTTGGTGAAGGTGCATCCGGTTCAATGTGAATTGTAGATGCATTAGATAAAGGTTCATTAACTTGAGCAACCACTTCAGGTATTGGAGCAATTACTATAGGTGCTGGAACTTCATCAGTCGGGGGATCGAAGAATTCATCAAACAACGGTTGAAACAGTTTATCCCACTCGGGCCTTGATGGTGGTAAAAATGATGTAGAAGTAGGATTGTTGGGAACTAATCCGGAACTTATAGCACCGGTTCCCATCTCATGAAGCGCGGGTTCAGAGCTGTGTTGCTCAGAAGCCCTCGCTGTCAGCTCGTCGAAATCAGCGTCCATAGTTTCTACAATCTTGCCAAGACGACGGTTATAGATTCGGTATGCTCTTTTGGACGGTGAGTAACCAATGAAAATACCTATATCGGCTTTTGGTTGAAGCTTACCCAAGTTCTCACTATTGATGTTTGGATAACACAGAGCACCAAACACATGGAAAAATGAAACATCGGGTTTGCGGTCATGTAGAAGCTCATAAGGTGTTTTTCCATGGCGTTTCCGAATGATAGAACGGTTTTGGGTGAAACATGCAGTAGAAATAGCCTCTGCCCACAAGAACAATGGAGCGTTCGCATAAATAAGCATGGTCCTAGCAGCTTCCATAAGTGTACGATTCCGTCTTTCAACGACACCGTTTTGTTGTGGAGTGCGTGCAGCGGATGTTTCATGTGATATACCAACTCCTTCATAATAATCACGAAGAGTCTGGTTGACGAACTCTGTACCATTGTCTGTACGAATACGGCGGACAGTGGTATTCAAACGTACCTGAATGAACTTCAGAAAAGTGATGATAGCCTTCGGTGCTTCATCCTTTGTACGTAGAAATCTAACCCATGTAAACCTGGAAAAATCATCCACAATTACTAGAATGAATTTCTTACCGCTCACACTTTCAGTTCTCATCGGCCCACAAAGATCCATATGCAAAAGATGAAGTTTTTCTTGATTGGTGTCTTCAGCTTTGGGTTTGTAAGATTTCTTTGTGCTTTTCCCCCTTGAACACGCGGAACATAAATGGTCCTTGTGAAATTTAAGCTTTGGAAGACCACGAACTAATTCGTTTTTAGCCAGATGATTAATAGCATCAAAGTTAAGATGAGATAATCTGCGATGCCATAACCATGACTTGGTCTTAGAAGCTTTAGAGAGAAGACATACTGGAGAAGCGGCCATCATGTCTTGTAAGGACAAAGTGTAAAGATTTGCACCACGAGATCCCTTCAACAAATCTTTTCCTTCCAAGTTGCGGATGAAACAAGTGTGTTGTCGAAAAGCAACCTCAAGGTTGGAATCACAAAACTGTCCTACGGAGAATAAGTTATGACCAAGACCTTCTACATAGTATACCCTAGAAATCGTCACGTTTCCAATCTGATATTCACCATACCCCATAATCTTTGCTATATGATCATTCCCAAATTTAACCGTACCAAGAAACTTGCTGACGAAATTTCGGAGCATCGAGCGATTTCCGGTCATATGTTTTGAACAACCGGAGTCCAAATACCACAGGATGATTTGGACCACCTGAAAATATCACCACACAAAGACAATGTAGAGGTATCGGAATCTGAGTGTTCCTTGTTATTAGCAGGTACAGATTTAATAATCTTAGATTTGCTAACTCTAGGTTTCTTAGATTTCCTAGCCTTCTTTTTCTTAATTGGTGGTGTAGATTCTAGTTGGCTTAAATCCTGAGGTATTTCTTCACTGATAGGCACTATAGTGGGGGCTGACCTAATTAAAGGGTGCTGTTTCCATACTTGAGTGCGAGTGTTCCTAACTAAAGGACGCTCAGACCTAACCTCAATGGATGCATTCCTAGTTAAAGGGCACATTTTACCATCTAGTGTAAAGGTCCTACCAGTGGGACGCCATTGCCAGCCAACTTGGGCACGAGTTCTACCCGTTGGCTTCCATTCAAGACCATTCTTAATAGCATTCATTTCATTAACGTGATCAATCAGACACAAATCATGACGCTGGGAAAACATACATTCATTACAATTCCAACAATTTAAATCAGAATTCACGAATGATTTAGGCTGCTGCACAGGCGCAGAGCTTTTAGTCTTAACATGATTCGTTTTATTTAAAACTGAACTAGCATTCCTATTGTGGACTTCTACTTTCTTCTTTGTGGCACTACTAGTGGAGGGCTTGATCTTAGCTTTCTTGAGTGGCGATCCTTTAGCCTTAGTAGTCGCTTTTAATCCTGTAGAAGGCAAAGTGGGAACATTAGCAACAGATTTTAAAGGTGTCTTACTTGATTGTGCCAATGACGGTTTCGCTCCTGGAGTCTTATTAAATGGAGTGACAGCAATGGGCCTATTATTAAGTAGTGCAGAACCTGGTGTACCTATGTATTGCAAATAAGCCAGGCAATATTGAACTCGCTTAACATATTCATGAGCCGAATAATAGTCGCTACTTGAGGGATCTAAGGCATAAAGATCGTCTAAAATGTCCCTAAGAAGATCGACATGCTTAATGGCATTCCTCATATAATCATCATAGGTAACCTGGTTTCTCTTATGAAGCGGATTCTTATAAAGCACTACTGACTTGGTTGTTGGAGCACTAGTGGACGGTGCAGAGTCGGTAGCTAAGTTATCAACAACTTCTTGTCGGGTGAGAAGAAGTGTCTCCTTTAACTCAGCCAAAACCATATTTTTGTCTATGAGCAGGATGTTCAAATCAGAGATTTCCTCGCACTTTTGGTTCAGTTGTTCAACAAAATATTGTTGCTGTGCCGCATTAAAAGCGAAGCGTTCTTCTAGTGAACCATAAAGAGCGGATAGTCCCTGTCTTGTTCGATCCATCTCTCCTAGAACAGACGATAGTCTAATTTCTAAGACTTGGTTTTTAGACTCTGCAGCCTCTAGTTCCAATTTTAATGTTTCCTTTGATGATACCTCTCTCTTCAATCTCATGATTTCTTCCTCTAATGTCTTAACAATTGCAATCATCTTGTCACTATTCTCAACACCGTTTTCACAAACATTTGATATCAAAAGATTCTCATTTTGAGTTTGTTGTTTTAATTCTAAAGATATACAATGTTGTTCTAGTTGATTAAAGCGTTTTGAAAGTAAATTGTAAGAATCTTGTAGCTTTAAAAACTCAGCGTTAGATTCGTGACAAGAATGATTATCTACCTCATTTACAGTTTCAGCAACATTTACAGAAAGATTACAAACATCATCACAAATATCCTCACAAATATTCACAGCATCACAATTAATCACAGCAGATGTAAGCTCATTCGAATAATTAACATTTACAGTAGTAAGCACATCACATGAGATTACTTCGGACAAGAATCGGTCATATTCGGTTAAAATCTTTTCTTTTTCAATTAGTTGCAGTTCGTAAGCGGTGTCCATTTCATAAAACACTTTTTGAACTTCACCAATTTCAAACTGAAGATTTTCCTTAAGAGATGCAAAACTTCTTTTTAGACTTTTGACAAACGGATTGATCTCAGTTTTAAACACCTCGTTCATGTGTTCGAAAGCCCATTCTCCGGCGTTTAAGCCATTTGAAGTCGTACATTCCAAAATGACCTTGTCAAAGTTAGTAAAGTATTGGTTAATCTCTTTCAAGTTTAACCATACAGTGCTAACAGGTGGAAGATTCTTTGGAATTTCCTTAGGACCTTCCATGTTGACAAGTGTAGGAAATGTACTAGGGCTTTCTTCCTCTATCATGTAGGTTGGTGCTGTGATGAGATCTTTATCCATATGGAAGCGAACTCTAAAATCAGTTTTTGCAAGCTCCTTGTTCATTTTAAAATAATCACAATCGGGATATTTTGCAGAATTGTATGACCGATCCTCATCAACTAGATCCTTACTTGTTCGATCATCGGGAAAAACAATCGGGTCTAAAGCCAATCCTAATTGAGTTGCATTATAAAGTCTAGGACTATGTCTTAAAGCTTGTTTTGCATACTGTGGATTAGGGGGAAGGCCTTTTAGACGTGATAAGTTAAATTCTCTAAATGAAGCATCAAATAAGTGAACTAGTTGCGAAGCAGCGTATTGTCTTAAAAGCAAGTAATCTAGACTTCTAATCTTATTAGTGGCATTAATCTCCATTTCATTCTTCTTAGATTCGAGTAATTCAAAATCAGTTTGAAGTTTTTGAAAATTAGTGACCACTAACTCCTTTTCTTTAAGTTCATTAGACAGATTTGCTCTTAAGTTTTCGATCTCTTGCAAGTGACCCATTTGTTTGTTTCTAAAATGATCATATTCGAGATTTGTGAGAACACTAGACGAAGGCACTAATTCCAAAGTTTGTACTTTCTCATTGCTTAAGGCAAGCTCATCAGACAAATTCTTATTCTTAGCTAAGGTTTCTAAGAGTGCAGCATTCATTTGGCTAAGTAATGTAGCAGGAACCATTACCAAATCTTGTTGAGCAGGAGTAGGCGTCTGCGAACTGGGTCCCGGTTGTGATTCACTCAAAGTCTGGGGACTCACGTTGATATTGCTATCATTGTTTGTCTCCTCGTTTGAAGGACTCACCACCGAAGATTCATTCGAGTCAGCACTCTCTTGCACAACTTGATGTGGTTGAATACTAGCATCAGTGGTATTATCGGTGTTATTAATAAGTACCTCAGATCTCTTATCTGGCCCTAAGCTGGAGATAGTTGCCATAAGAGCAGCCTTTGCAGTTTGAAAGTCATCACAGTCGGAGTCATACGCATCAAGATCATCGGCTTGGTAAGCTGCATTCTGCGTAGTGACAACGTCTTGTTCAGCAATCCCTGGGTCAGCAAGAAATGCAAGCTCCTCTTCATCAAGTTCCCTTCCCTGCGCCTGAGCATTTACCAGATAGATCATTTCTGCAAACCACTGTCCATCCCTTCTCCTCTTTGGTTTCTTACAATCCCTGGACATATGACCCTCTTCCTTGCAGTTGTAGCATGTAATCATTCGCAACTTGCCTGTATTAGCCCGTGGAGGGTTGTTGACCATTGGAGCAGGAGCAGGATTGATGGTGCGAACATTGGTTGATGTGGAAGTTCTCCCCTGATATGGTTGAATTGGCTGAACCATTACCCTGCCATTCTCAATTGTAGCTTGTTGGCGAGAATTGGATGAATTCCTCAACTGATTGTTGGTAGGAGCTGATCCTCTGAATCCTCGTTTGCTTAAAGTTCTTGTGAGATAAGCAGACATAGTAGTTAGCACTTCAACTGGGTCAGCTCCTTGTTGGAATACAGGAACGGGGACTTCCTCATCATCACAATACAGTGCTTGATCTGGATGAGCTGCATAATCAGTAGAAGGAATACTCATTTGATCAGGGTAGCTTGTTGGATATGCTGCATTCTCTTGATAAGAAGAATATGAAGGCTGAGCATAAGGTGCAACATTTGCTGGATGAAGTTGTGAAGCATACTGTGGTGAAGGTGCATTGAACCGATATTGTTGCTGATGTGAGGTGGGTGGTTGTGGTAGAATCGAGTATTGGGGAAAGGCTGGTGTCATGTAAGGTGATTGATGATAAGCTTGATGTCCCAAGATATAAGGTGTGTTGTTGTGAGACAAGCTTGGTTGATTCGCCATCAAAGCTAAGGAATCTGGGTACATACCGCGAGGAGAACGGTGCATAATCACATGCTTCTCATGCTGCTGAAGGAAGGCATATATTTGATCCAAATTGCACTTATGCAGATCCCTGGTTAACTTGACATCGGTAATGTACTCACCCCATTCAGCTTGAGGTAGAGTATTCAAGAATTTGGTGTTAACCTGGAATGGTGCAATCACAAGATTGTATACATTCAGATCATTCATGAGTGTGGTGAATCTGAAGTAATAATCGTGAAGCGTTTCCCCTGGGTTGTAGGTGAATCTATCAAACAGGTCATACAACTGACATTCCCTTTCCTGTTTGGTGAGAGACGTTCCTTGTAGCAACACCTTAAGACGTTCCCATAAATCCTTTGCCACTGTATACTGACTTACCATCCTATAAATATCATGGGGAAGAGCTTGGAGAATTGTTTGAAGAGCTTTTTCATCTGCATCTGCAACAAGTTGTTGAGCTGGAGTGAGTTCTTCAAATTCTCGTGGTCTAGTCACGTCGTCAACCACAATGGTACCATAGTCGAGTGGACCATTCAAAATCGATTTGACCATAAGCCTTCCGTATGTCGGTTTCCCCTTTAGATATTGCATCATTCGACCTTGCCATGCCTCAAACACCTCTTTAATAAGCATCGGTGGACGGCTATCAGTTCCCGTTATGATTGATATATCCGTAAGAGATGTCATCTGAGGCATTACTGAATTTGGATTCATTTTGTTTTCTTCAAAGAAACAGAGATTATCGGTTGATCGAGCAGTGAAGTAAAGCTTGTGAATTGTGTTGTGTTTTTGTTGTAAGAAACCAAGATTAAATCCTCTAAAAAATCGTCGAAAAAACAAGCAAAATAACCCTTGATTTGGAACTTTTTGTTGATTCGGAAGTTTGATTCGGAAGATTACCTTGATTCGGAACTTTTTGTTGATTCGGAAGATTACCTTGATTCGGAACTTTTGGCTTGATCCGGAACTTCTTGACTCGGAAGTTCTTGGTTCGGAACTTTCTTGATCCGGAACTTCTTGGTTCGGAAGTTTCTTGATTCGGAACTTCTTGACTCGGAACTCCTTGATCCGGAACTCCTTGATCCGGAACTCCTTGATCCGGAACTTCTTGATCCGGAACTCCTTGATCCGGAACTTCTTGATCCGGAACTTCTTGATCCGGAACTCCTTGATCCGGAACTTTTGCTGAATAAACAGTAACTCGTTCCGATGAACAGTCGAACACCAAAAATGAAGATTAAGCCCAGATTTTGACCAAATAACCCAAAAAGTTTTGTGCTTTCGACTAAAATAAGTAACAACTAATACTTATCCACTAATCCCAATCACAAAAACACCAAAACACCAAGAATCAAGATGATTTTTCTTAAAGAACACTAATACAATCAAAAACTAAAAAACCACACAAATCACTACCTTAAATCACCCCATAGCTCTTGATACCAAATGTAGAATATTGATAATCAATGAATCTATGAAGGGGTTTGTTGATTTCTAGAGAGAGAAAGTTAGAGAGAGAAAGTGAGAGAAACTATGTGAAATTTATTAAATGAAACTAAGGAAATGACAACAACCAACCCCTTTCCATGGTGGAAAAGGGTATTTATAGTTCCAAGCATAACATGGGCTTGGGCCGGTCCATGACAAGCCCATGGACCGGTTCTTACTTAAGTTAATAAGCAACTAATAACTAATTACTAACTACGAGCTATTACAACATAAATCATATTGTGGAGTGACCGATACTTCTAATATACGTTAAAACGTATTTCTAACACTGCATGTACTTTTGGGCATTGTTTACCATGTAAGCCCCACCAAAAATGACCATACCATGATTATCCCTAAATGATCACATTTATGGGGATTCGAGTCGAGCTTTTGACTCGGTTATCAAAAACAAGGTGCCTCGTGGGGGATTCTCATGCTTATCCTATCGTTTTTCTAATAGTGTAACGAGGGGACTTGTGCCCTTCCAACCTTTGTTTCGTGGTTGTTTTTTATTGTTATTCATTAGGTTCATCGTCATCATTGAAGCCTCTCGTGTTCGTTTTATGTAGCACTCGAGCTTCGATCGTTGCCTTTGGAGATTCCGATATCCGATGATATCCTTTTATGTTCTAACGTTTATCTTATTATCGTAATTCATAAACGGCTTTTAGGTTATTCGTTTTACCCTTTCCATGCTCGAGATTAAGCATTCGAATTCGTCTCTAGTATGGGGGTGTTTACACCCCTAGACTCGAAACATTGAGGACAATGTTTAGTTTTAGTATGGGAGGGTGAGTAGATACTTCACCAGTTCACCTTGCTCACGTCATCACGCAATCCAAATTTCATCTTTTTGTTATCGTTTTGTTGCAAAATAAGGCTAAAAATGGCCAAATTTTAAATTTTTTTTATTTTTCATAAGTGTTTAAGACACGAATGTAGGTTTTCCGATGGTGAGAATAAGAGTAATTTTTGACTCGACCGTGCGTGTTGAGCACTTAGCTTCAATTCCTTAACTTTTTAGGCTAAGTCTCTTAAATGAGGACGAGAAATGATAGAGTTATTTATAGGTCTCGTAATCGTTCACGATCTCATGTGTAGTAATTATTAGCTTATTCTCCCCACGCTTTTGATAATAAATTGTTAATAAATATTGATTTAGCGGTTTAGTCACTATTGTTGGTTTCTAATTTGTTTTAGTAGCTTCCATGTAATTAAATTGGGAAAACATTGAGGATTCGCCAGCGTCACGGTTTTGAAGTATTGACACCCGAATAATCGAAAGCTTCACCTAATAATAAGATATCAAGTGCTCACCTAAATTAAGCAAAAAATTTGAAGCTCACAAGGCCGAAAAATCTATGCCCAAATTGAAAGTAAATCAAGCCTTAATCTTTGAAGCTTTAAAGATCCAAAATTCGCTTTAGCATGAGGATATAAGTCTTTGGCCATAATAAAACCACCGATGATGGAGGATAATAAAAGGCAAGTCAAGACCGAAGTCATAATAAAAGCTCCATGGCGGAGTTGAATAAAAGATGGAGGTAAACCTATGATAATAAGGCCCTTCCGTTAGGGGGCGTATAAAAGTCTTGGTAATAACTCTCATGTTCAAAACCGTTCTAAAATCATGTTTATCGATCCTTCTTGTTGACTTAATTTTTTGACATCGTTGTCTATTAGGATGAATTATTAATTTAATGATTTTGGTTACACCGTTAAGACTCTATTTTTAGACTTAATCTCTATTCACGCATAAGTCAATGATGTATCCTCGTGATCATTAAGACAAAATAAAATATAAAAGATACCAAGTAGGAATAAGGCAGTTTAGGTGTGTAATTAACACTCATGAGATATGATCGTGTTGCTAACTTATAATAACAATGATCTCGCTACACGCTTAGCATGGAATTGGGTGAAAATCGAGGACGATGAAATTATTTCTAACGAAGCATTTACGTGTTCTAGTTCTATGATCCCAAAAGTCACTTAATTATGATGAAAACAATACATTATGTCTAAAACGCGTGTAGTAGTTTATTTAAGTTTATGTCTTCAATAAATGTCATCATAAAATGAATTTTGGAAGTGCTACGATACTTAATTCTAGCATTGCGTAGGGACACGGCAATAGTTTAGTATGGGGGAGTGATGAGACTGTAATTATACATAGTCTCATCGTCCAAATCGGGCTTAAAACGCTTAAAATATCATCAAAATACCCAAATATATGATTGTGTTTGTTCATTGTGTATTTTAGGTATGGATATCGTGAATTCACCAAAAGATTACAAGAATGAAGCAAAAACAAACACGGGAAACGAAGCCGCACAAAGAACTGAGCCCGAGAAATGAATTTCCTTTGAAATCCTTGAAGTTTGAAGAATTGGCAAGAATGGTCCCTCTACTTTTAAAGACTTGTCATTTTAAACCCTTGTAAAACTCAAAATTACACATTGGGTCCCTAAAATAATGAGATTATACCATTATGGCCCTTGAAGAATGATCAATATACACAACAAGCCCTTGTAAACATGATTGAAGAAGTTTTGTGGTCAAATTAAGAAAAATGAAACTTTCATTTCAAAGGTTTTCATACTTTGGCTGTTTAAAAGTTAAATGAACAAAGTGTGAAACATTGGGGGCCAAATTAGGGAGACACACAAACTAAAACTCACCACTCAGCTCACGCCACCTGTCCCACTACCCCACACCAGCCAATCACATTCACCCTTCCCTTCACGTCACTTTTCCATTAACCCATATTTTTAAACCAGTTTATTAAACTTAAAATTGGTGGCAAACATATTTTTTAATCTTAATCTCCCCAAAACAGATTAATCTCTTCCCTGCTAAATAGACCCATCCTATAAACCCTAAAAATCCCAGGCTTAATTAAGCTTAAACCTTCACCCTTCATCTAATTAACCATGGGGGTTTCACTCATGACCCCACACCCAACACGAAACCCAACCTAGAAAACGACCCTCTCCTTATTTGTCCCCTCTCCAGCTCACACTATAGCACGGGATACCACTACCTTCCAAATTGATTTGACCAAATCAAGGGATAAGATGGTTTTGCTTGCTCTCTACTCAAATCCAACGAAGAAAAGGGCTCTAGTACACTGCATCCATCACATGGGCATCAAGAACAAGATTTCAAACTAGCATCTCAAAGGAATATCCGAAAATTCTTCAAGGGCAAAGTTGGGCATTCAAGCTACTAGGGTTTATATCAATTGTAATTCTAGAACCATCTAAGAGTTAGTATAAAAAGGCATTCGACCTGTGAATGCACTTTTATTCCAGTTTTATTTTGTAAAAAAAATTTATCAATGAATATTTAAATTGTTGGTTCAAATATTGCAAAATAATTTGTGTTCCATTTTTATTGTGTTTTTAGTTTAAGGTTTTAGTTTTATGCAAAGATACTTAGTTTGTTAAAATATTTTTGATCTAAAAAGTTTTTGTAAAAATCTGAATCTAAGCATGAAGGAAGTGAAAGTGGATTTCATGCTTTGGATTCAGCTTTGATTCAAAGATTTGTTGGTTATTGGTTATTTTACAAGGGTATTGTCAAAAGGAATCCGTTTTCCAAAGGTTTTGAAAAGTCTGTTTTATCCAAAAAAATTTATACTTGACTGTTTTACAGTAGCTTAAGCTACTGATAAGCTCCTTGACAAGAGTCTTATCAGTAGTTTACACTACTTGTTCTTTCTTTTGGTTTTGTGGTGTTGTGCAGGCACAAAGAAACAAGACCCATTCTCCATCATTTAAGTCCATTTTTGAAGATATTTTAGGCTTGGGTCCATTATGGATTCCATCAGCAGCCCTCTCTACATTTCATAAGCACCATTCAACTCATACAAATCCTTTTGGAAGGCATTCAGCCAAGGTTAGGGCTTTGAACCCCATTGGTCAAGTTTTCTGAGTTTCTTTGTGTGATTTTTATGAACTTGTATGATTCTGCTTTGTTGTAGGTATCTATAGTTTGTTTATGGTTAATTATGCTTATTATGCATGTTATGGTAGAAATCAATCAGTTTTAAGAAGTTTTTATCATAGTTGGTGTGAAAGTTTTGATTTTCAGAAACTTAAGGGTTGTTTGGGCTTAGGGTTTTAATTGGTATAAGTGACATAAAACTTGTTAGAAACCACTCAAACATACTGCTTAGGTTATAGTTAGGAGTTTTAAGTATTTTGTTTTTAGTTTGATAGAGTTTAAAAGTTACTTGCATGTTATTTACTTGAAAACTGCCTAGTTAATCAGTAAGCATGAAACTGCTTGATTTAGTACATTTTTGCTTATAAATTCTTGTAGCTTCTTAGATCTAGGTGGTGTTTATGGTTAGGTCTTGGTTTGTTTTGGTTTGTGGGTGAATTGAGTGAGTTTTGGCCAACCAAAACTCACCCAAGTGCACATTGCACCAGCAAAGTCCCACCAGACCTATACCATTCATATCAGTAACATTATTTGGGCATCTGAGTGATTTTCTTGTGTTGAAATTGGTGTTTTTCTTGTATATTTGACTCCCCACAACCAAACTGGTTGTGGGGGTGCCTTTGTTGCCAAATAAAACCATGTAACAAGCAATCTACAAGCATTTACTCACCAGACCCGTTTTTTTATCATTGTCAGTGGGAACCAAGTTCCCACTAAATGCCCCTTTTTAGCTGTCGCGGGAAGTGAAGCAAACTCGACCAAAGGACAAGTCTGTTCCTCCTTCGTTTTCTGTTCCCGATTCAATCTTCACCTTTCCTGAATGAAGAAAGAGAGTGAAAGAGAAGATATCAGCGTAATAGGTACAGAGGGGAGAGAAACTGCTTCACCTATCGATTCTATTATGGCCGGCTTAGAGACATCAGAGGAAGGCTATCATCTATATCCAGGTACGATCATAGCATAGCTTCATTCATTCGTTGAACCTTGGGGATAACCATTAGCATTGAGGTCAATCACCAAACCACCTCTATCATACATACGACATTACACGACGCGAGAGTGCATGGCCAACCCAACTGCTAGCACTAATGGACAAACCAGTCCACATGTCACTTTCCGATTTCAATTTTTTTTGTCTTTAGTGAGTAATTTTTTGAGTTTTTAGTCCATTTCAATTTTGTTATTTTTGTTATTTTATTTCTGATTTTTCCATTTAATTTATTTTTTAGTTACTGTTCATTTACTATTTTCCAGATTTAATTGCATTTTTAATTAGTTTTTAAACAACTGTGTTTTGTCTTTTAGTGTAAAACTTTTATATTTTTCAGTTTTAAAATTTTCTTAGATTCAGAAAAGTATTTTAAGATTTTTAGTTTAAAAAAGTTTACTGTTCACACTTTTTAAGTAATTTTTAGAATTAATTTAAGTTTTATTAGTTTTAAATTATTTTATGTTTTGTCTTTTAGTGTAAAAAAGTTTTATTTTCAACTTTTTTCAATTTTCTACTGTTAAGTAATATAATTTAGGATTTTTCAAATAGTCAAATTAATTTTAGCATTATTTTATTATTTTTAATCATTATTTTAGTTAAAAATTGTTTTTAGTGTTTTAAAAATAGAAAGTTAGTATTTAAAATTTAGGAAAAATACTTTTTAGTCTTTAAATAATATAAGTGAGTTATTTTTTCAATAAAATAATATTTTGGACTTTTTCTTAATTATATTTAATTTTAGGGCTTTAATTAGCATTTAAAATTGAATATTTAATTAATAAAAAGTTATAAAAATTATTTATTGAATTTAATTATTATTTATATTATTTTAGACTTGGTTTTAATTTTTAATTAATTTTTAAGTTTAATTTTTAATTTTGTCACGTTTACGTATCTACGTTCGCGTTTTACGTTAATTCGTCGTAGTGTAATCGAAATCGTAGCTCGTCTTTAATTTTTTCTATCTCAACCCAAAAACGTCACTAATCCAAACTCTTGATTTTATATATTTGCACACTTAATTCACACACCTCCTTCGAGAACGAACCGCATTTATTCGACTTGTCGGTTTCCTAAATCGTCGAGTTTAATACTTGCCCATTATACGTTGTTTTCCTAAACACGTATTTTACTACTAATCATGCGTGTTTAGATAAAAAGGGATAATCGAGGGTTTGCCAACCAAAGTATTATTTAAGTATCATATATATTTTCTTGGTTTCATTTGATTAAAACCACTTGAACGTTTTGGTGCTCCACCAACGTTCTAAAGTCATCGAAGGCGTTCACTTCACATGATCGTTTTCATTCCTTGAGGCTCCTTAAATCAAGAGATTTGATTTGAGGAGAGATTCGTAGATTTTTGTCTACTTAATACATCACCAAAATCTAAAAAAAAGTAAAAACAATCAAAAACCACAAAAAATTGGAAAAATTAAAAACACCAAAAAGAATCTTCTTTGCTCATCTCCATGTTGTACTTGACGTTTATGCTTACTCTAATCAAGCAAGACGTGCACGTAAATGAAAAAACCAAAAGGAGACCACACCTAACCTTTCTAGTGAGGAGTCTCCTATTGACGAACCTATCGTAGAAGAAGAACCAACCATGGCTAATCGAACTATGATGGAGTTACTTCAAGCACCCACCGAGGGTTATAGAGAGGCTATTGTGATTCCCGCCATCCTTGCGGAGAATTTTGAAGTGAAAACGGGTTTGTTGTCGATGATCCAAAACAACAAATTCCGTGGTGATGAAAAGGACAACCCGTACAACCATATCCGCCAATTCAATCGTCTTACCGCCACTTGCAAGTTTAAGGATGTTGCTAATGACTCGATTAAGATGATGCTTTTTCCGTATTCCTTAGCGGGGCCCGCTAAAATTTGGTTAGAGAAAGAGCCACCCAATTCTATATTGACGTGGAAGGATATCGTTTCAAAGTTTGTGAACCAATTTTTCCCGCCCTCTAAGACTACGCATTTGAAAAACGAGATTTCAAAATTTTCACAAGAATTTAATGAGAGTTTTTCTATGGCTTGGAATCGGTTTAAGGAAATGTTACATGAGTGTCCTCATCACGGTTTTTCCGACTTGCATCAAATTGACACGTTTTACAATGGATTGAATGATCATGAGAGAGATTATCTTAATGCCGCCGCGGGTGGTAATTTTTTGTGTAAAACCATCGAGGAAGTAGTCCTCGTAACACATCGAGTGTTCGTAAGGCTTCGTGTTCGGCTTCACCTTCATTGTCTAATACCATCGATGCTTGCCAAATTGAGGCGAATTTGGAAAACAAAATCTTTGATAAGCTTAAGGGTCTTTTAATTTAATTCAAAGTTGGTGAACAAAGTGCTCCCGCTACGACTAAAGCGGTTGAGGTTTCTTGCATGTATTGTGGTCGAGGTCATGATTTCTCCGAGTGCATTACCAACGGTGGTAACACTTCGAGTGCCTACGCGGCCACGAGAACTTACAACCAAAATGGTCAAGTTACCCGCTCTAATCAAATGACTCCACCGGGTTTTGCTCCCGATCAAAATGCTAACAAAAACTATCGAAACAATCAAGTTGGTTACAAAAATAATTACAAAGGTCAACTATGGGAATCAAGGGGCTAATAACAATCAAGTTTCAAACAAAAATCAAAAAAATGATTTTCAAAACAACAAGGGTTTGCAAACTTTGAAAGATCTTCCAAATGAATTTGTTGAATACACAAATGGAAACGATGCTAGGTTTGATAATATTCAAAGAGAGATCATTAGCCTAAGATCCGAGTTTAAGAACGACTTGAAAAAGGAGTTGAAAATGAGTTAGCAAATGATCTTAAGATCCATACCAACAAAATGGAGGGAAATGTAACTAGATTACAACAAAACCAACAAAAGATGGAACAAGGGCAACATGAAATAAAACAAGAGATGCTTAAGGCCGATAAGAGGCAATCTATGTTTGAGGATGAAATTTCATCCATGTTTGAGGCTATAATGTGTAAACCGTCTTCGAGTAGTCTTCCTAGTAACACCATATCTAACCCTAAGGGAGAGATGAAAGTGATTACCACACGAAGTGGTAAGACACTTAAGGAACCGACTCCTCAACCAATTACTCCAACGGTGGAGGAAATTGAGGAAGAACCCGAGGTGGTGGTCGAAAAGGAGCATGTCCCAATCCCACGAATTACCGCTCATGCCACGCCTACGGTTGACCCATTACCACATTTGGAACCCGAGATTCCAAAGGCTATTCCTATGCCTCAACCCACACCACCTTTGACCTACCCATCGAGACTTAGAAAGGAGAAACGTCAAGAGCGCGACAATTACCAATTTGAGCTTTTTATGAAGATGTTTCGTGACGCGCATTTCAATGTGAGTTTTGCCGACGCTTTTGTCATGATGCCTCGATTTGTCGCAAATTTTAAGAGTATGTTAAACAACAAGGAGAAATTGCAACAATTGTCTAGTTGTTCCTCGGTTTATCTTAACCGCATACCTCAAAAAGTCGGTGATCCCGGTAAATTCTTGATTCCATGTGCTATCCAAGATATGGAAGAATGCTATGCCTTGGCCGATCTTGGTGCTAGTATTAACTTGATGGCACTTGCAATCTTCAAGTCGCTCAATCTTCCTAATCTTACTCCTTCACTAATGTCTATCGAATTGGCCGATCATTCCACTATTCCCGCATGTGGATTGGCCGAAGACGTTTTTGTGAAAGTGGGAAAGTTCTATTATTTGGTAGACTTTATCGTTGTCGATATTCCCACGGATCCTCAAGTTGCTCTTATTTTAGGTCGTTTTCTTTTAGATACGTCTATGGCATTGATTGATGTGCATGCTAGAAAGATCACCTTACGTTTCAACGACGAGGAGCTTGTTATAAACGCAACTCAAAATTCTCCAAATTCTCATGTTTATTCCGTCGCGACCATAAACCTCGTTGATATGATCGACGTTATTTGCGAGAAATTTTCACAAGAAGTTTTAGGTTTTGGTGACGATGAAAATAGTGGCAATCCCACTATGCTTGATCCCATTCTTGATAATTCGACACCATCCTTCACTCCATTTGAAGGTGGTTGTTTTACGTCGGAAGAATTTGATGTTCCACGTACTTGTAACGAAGACCTCAACAACGATGAAGACTTCTCGATTATCAAAGATTTTCTTAACGATTTCCCATTTCCTCCACCCGAGGAGGTTATGAGTATCGAGCCCAAATCTTCAATTGAGGAACCACCAATCCTCGAGTTGAAAGATTTACCTCCTCATCTTGAGTACGTATTCTTGGAGGAGGACGATAAGTTGCCGGTGATTATTGCGAAACATCTTTCGAATGATGAAAAGACCGCACTTGTCGATGTTCTAAGGGATCACAAAGGGGCAATTGCGTGGAAATTATCCAACATTAAGGGGATCGATCCTAAATTTTGTACCCACAAAATCTTAATGGAAAAGGACTACAAACCCGCAATCCAATGTCAAAGAAGGTTGAACCCCAAAATTCAAGACGTCATCAAAAAGGAGGTCCTTAAACTCCTTGACGCGGGAATGATTTACCCTATTTCCGATAGCCCTTGGGTGAGTCCTATTCATTGTGTCCATAAGAAGGGAGGAATGACCGTTGTACCAAACGATGCCAACGAGTTAATTCCAACTAGACTCGTGACCGGTTGGAGGGTGTGCATCGACTATCGCAAGTTAAATGACGCCACTCGTAAAGACCATTTTCCCTTGCCCTTCATGGACCAAATGTTGGAGCGTCTTGCAGGAAACGATTTCTATTGCTTTTTAGATGGTTTTTCCAGTTACTTCCAAATCCCCATCGATCCTCGTGATCAAGAAAAAACTACGTTTACGTGTCCATATGGAACGTTTGCTTATCGTAGAATGCCATTCGGACTTTGCAATGCACCGGGAACCTTTCAAAGGTGCATGATGGCTATTTTTTATGACATGATCGAGAAGACGGTGGAAGTCTTTATGGATGATTTTTCCGTGTTTGGTTGCTCGTTCACTTCGTGTTTGTCGAATCTTGAGAGAATGTTGAAACGTTGTGAGGAAACCAACCTTGTGGTCAATTGGGAAAAATTTCATTTCATGTTTAAGGAAGGAATCGTCTTAGGGCACAAGGTTTTGAAAGCGGGGATTGAGGTAGACAAAGCTAAGGTAGACGTCATCGCCAAATTACCTCATCCCAAAACCGTCAAGGGAGTTAGTAGTTTCCTAGGGCACGCGGGCTTTTATCGTCGATTCATCAAGGATTTTTTAAAGATTTCTCGACCTATTACACATCTCCTCGAAAAAGATGCTCCTTTTGTCTTTAACAAAGATTGTGTACGAGCCTTTGCAATCCTTAAGAGGAAACTTACCGAAGCTCCCATTCTTGTTGCTCCCAATTGGAACCTTCCCTTTGAGCTCCTGTGTGATGCTAGTGACTATGCTATTGGGGCCGTATTGGGGCAACGCCATGAAAAGCACTTCTTGCCTATCCACTATGCTATCAAGACGATGACCGAGGCTCAACTTAAGTATACTACAATGGAAAAGGAATTCCTTGCCGTGGTGTATGCATTTAAGAAATTCCGACCTTAACTCGTCTTGACTCGATGCATAGTGTATACGGATCATTCGGCTATCAAGTATCTCATGGCTAAACAAGATGAAAAGCCGAGATTACTTCGTTGGATTCTCCTCCTACAAGAATTTGATGTCGAAATCCTTGACAAACAAGGAGCCAAGAATCTAGCGGTCGATCATCTTTCTCGTTTGGAAGATCCTCACCAAAGTGTTTACGAGCCAAAGGAAATCACCGAAACATTTCCTCTCGAGAAACTTGGTGTAGTGAATTCTAAGCTTGATTCATCCACCCCATGGTTTGCGGACATCGCAAATTACCATGCGGGCAACTTCATCATCAAGGGTATGACGACTCAACAAAAACGAAAATTCTTTCGTGACGTCAAGTTCTATTTTTGGAATGACCCTTACCTCTTTCGGACTTGTGCGGATCAAATTATTCGACGTTGTATACTTGGCACCAAAGATTCTAATATCCTTAGATCTTGCCATGAGGGACCCACGGGTGGTCACCACGGTGCTAATCTCACGGCTAAGAAGGTATTTGATGCCGGTTTCTTTTGGCCTACTATTTAACGAGATACACACACACTTGTGAAGTCGTCTGACTCATGCCAACGACAAGGAAAAGCCTCACAAAACGATGAAATGCCACAAAACATCATCCAAGTGTGTGAGATCTTTGACGTTTGGGGAATTGATTTTATGGGGCCGTTCCCATCATCTCGTGGTAATAATTACATCCTTGTCATCGTTGACTACCTATCTAAGTGGGTGGAAGCTAAGGCTTTGCCCACGAACGATGCTCGTGTGGTAGTCAAGTTTTTGAAAAGCTTGTTTTCTCGGTTTGGAACCCCTCGTGTGATCATAAGCGATCGTGGAACCCATTTTTGTAATGACCAATTCGAAAGGGTCCTAAGGAAATATGGGGTTACACATCGGCTTTCTACGGCTTATCACCCACAAACGAGTGGGCAAGTCGAGGTTTCAAACCGAGCATTAAAGAGGATCTTGGAGAGATCGATTGGGGAGAACAGACAATCTTGGTCGGATAAGTTAGACGATGCTTTATGGGCCTTTCGGACCGCTCATAAGACGCCCATCGGGTGCACTCCTTATAAGCTCGTGTACGGGAAGAATTTTCATTTGCCAATTGAACTTGAATACAAGGCTTATTGGGCCCTTAAGCATTGTAATGATAATATTGAGACCACAGAAAAACACCAGTAAATGCAATTGAATGAATTGGATGAATTAAGAGACATTGCTTATGAAAATTCATTAATTTACAAAGAAAAAACTAAAAAGTTTCATGACTCAAAAATTAAAAACCGGGTTTTTAACATTGGAGATCAAGTGTTGCTTTTTAACTCACGTTTGAAAATTTTTTCTGGCAAGTTGAAATCCCGTTGGTCGGGCCCATTCACCGTTACCCAAGTTTTTCCTTATGAGACCATCGAGCTAGCTCAAAATGATGGCCCTAATTTCAAGGTTAATGGACATAGATTTAAGCACTACTTTGGCGGGGAAGTTCCCTCTTTGAACTACTTGGACCAAGTCACCTTCCCTAATGATAATTAGTATTGAGGGGATCGAGTCGAGCTCATGACTCGGTAATTAAAAACGAGGTGCCTTGTGGGGGAGTCCCATGCTTATCCATGTACATATTATCACTTTCTAATGTAGTAACGTGAGGGGATTTGTGCCCTTCCAACCTTTGTTCCGTGGTTGTTTGTGATTTGTGGTTTTTAGATGATCATGATCTTCACGATTGGATCCTCTCGTGTTCGTTTTATGGGAGCACTCGATCATTTGCTTTGAAGAATTTCTCAATATCCATGATATATCCTTATATGTTCTAACCTTAGGTTTTTAGCACACTTCATAAACGACTTTAAATTTAACGGTTACACCCTTTTCATGCTAGATTAAGCATTTGACTACGTCTCTAGTATGGGGGTGTTTGTACCCTTAGACTCGAAACATTAAGGACCATGTTTAAATTTAGTATGGGGGGTGAATAGATACTTGCCTTGCCAAACCTTTACGTTTTCCAAGGTTTGTCTTTTTGTTTAACGTTTTGTTGCAAAATAAGGCTAAAAATGGCCAAATTTTAAAAAGTTTCTCATGTTTTATAAGTGTTTGAAGGCACGAATGTAGATTTTTCGATGGCGAGAATAAGAGTAATTTTTTACTCGACCGTGCGTGTTGAGCACTTAGCTTCGATTCCTTAACTTTACATTAGCCTAAGTCTCTTAAATGAGGGCGAGAAATGATAGAGTTAATTATAAGTTACTATGCTAAACGTAGAGTATTCGTATTCTTTCAAAAAACTCATGTGTTCTCATTGTTTGCTTATTCTCCCTTCGCTTGTATATAATTATGCTTAATAAGTATTGTCTTAGCGGTTTAGTCTTGATTGTTGGTTTCTAGTCTTTTCTAGTAGCTTCCATGTAATTAAATTGGGAAGACATTAAGGTATCGCCAGCGTCACGGTTTTGAAGTATTGGCAACCCGAATAATCGAAAGCTTCACCCAATAATAAGATTTCAAGTGCTCACCTAAATCAAGAAAACAATTTGAAGCTCACAAGGCCAAAAAATCTATGCGAAATTGAAAGTGAATTATGCCTTAATCTTTGAAGCTTTAAAGATCCAAAATTCGCTTTTAGCGTGAGGATATACGTTTTTGTCCATAATAAACACCTCATGGCGAGGTTAAATAAAAGTCAAGGCAAGACCGAAGTCATAATAAAAGCTTCATGGCGAAGTTGAATAAAAGATGGAGGTAAACCTATGATAATAAGGCCCATCCGTTAGGGGGCGTATAAAAGTCTTGGTAATAAGTCTCATGTTCAAAACCGTTATAAAACCGTGTTTATCGATCCTTCTTGTTGACTTAATTTTTTGACATCGTTGTCTATTAGGGGGGTTATTAATTCGATGGTCTTGGTTACACCGTTATGACTCTATTTTAGACCTAAATCTCTATCATCGCATAAGTAAAAAATGTATCCTCGTGAAACATTCAAGACAAAAAAAAATATAAGAGATACAACTTAGAAAAATGGGAGGATAAGTACGTGATTAGGGCATATGAGTAGTGTTAGCATTACTAACTTATAATGACAATGATCTCGTTGCACGCTTGGCATGGAATTGGGGTGAAAATCGAGGACGACGAAATTATTTATAACGAAGCATTCACGTGTTCTTGTTCTATGAACCTAAACGTCCCATTTTGTGATGAAAATCATACATTATGTCTAAAACGCAAGTAGTAGTAATAGTAGTAGTGTAGCTAGTTTATCATTCAATAAAAGTGCATAAATATGAACTTTGGAGGTGCTACGATACTTTATTCTAGCATTGCGTGAGGGCACGACAATGGTTTAGTATGGGGGAGTGATGAGACTGCTTTTATACATAGTCTCATCGTCCAAAATGGGCTTAAAATACATAAAATATCATGAAAAATGCCAAATATATGCTTGTATTTGTGACATGTGTATTTTAGGTACGGATATTGAGAAAATGGCAAAAGATCACAAGAAACAAGCAAAAACGAACACGGGAAATGAAGCCACACAATGAACCAAGCCCTAATGGTGATTTTCCAAGAAAATTCCTTGAAGAAATGAAGATTGTAAAAGAAGGGTCCTCCAATATTGAAGAATTGACACTTTAAACCCTTGTTTATTCATAATTACAATATTGGTCCTTAAAGTTTGTCAAATTTATAAAAAGGGCCCTCTACTTTGAAGAATTGGCAAGAATGGTCCCTTAAATTTGAAGACTTGTCATTATTAGTCCTCCAAGAAGACAACAATACAAGTCAACACCATAAATTTTGAAGAAAATGCCAAAACAACCCTTCAAGAATCATCAAATTACAAGAAATACCCTTGAAATACTTTTGCGAAACTATTTGGGGCAAAAGTGTGAAAACTGAAACTTCAATAACAAAGGAATTCAGTTTTTATGCTATTAAACAAAGAATGAAAGAAAGAAGAAAGAAGAGGGGATAAATTTGGGCAGACATAAACCTTACCTAGACCAACCAGTGGCCTCCATGTATCCAACTAACTCCCTTCCACCAATCAGAACTCCCCATTCAGCCACCTCACTCCCCACTCATAACAGATTTTAACTAATCTTTATTAGTTAATTAAAAGGTCGGTTAACACAAATTCAAACATTAATCTGAATCAAACTCACCCACTTTTCACCAAGAACATGAATTAGGGGTTTGCTTAATAATATGAATGAAACCCTAATTACTTCCAGATTATTGATTAAGGGTCTTCTAATCATAACCCACATCTTAAACATGACACCTCATCAACCAACAAGTCACATGAAAGGTGCCCTGCTATACGTTTGAAGAAGATGACAAAATTGTGCCAGCCATCCTACCACTCACATTCAAGCTTACAACTTAAGCTTAATATGAGCCATTGATCACATTTCCACCACCTTTACACCCTCACAAGCTGCCAAAGATACTTCACATGTTCAAGAAAATTCAAATTCAACAAGGGCAATTTGGGACTTCTACACATTAGGGTTTATAGTTTTTCAGCTTTTCTAGTATCTTTGTAGCCTATATAAGGCATAGGACTCATTTCATTTCAGCTGCTCTTGGTTTTTCAATTGTTCACATTTCTGTAAATCCTTTTCCAATCTTAATGAAAACGTGTTTGAAGTGTTGAAGAAATCCAAGTGCCAATCTTATTCTATGATTGTTTATGTTTCATGTTTATGATTTTGAAGTATCAAAACCTTTTTTTAAACCTTGTGCAAGAAATTGCCAATATTTCCAAAATCTGATATTTTGCTAAGTTCTTTGGTACATCCTTGGAATTTTTGGATTACAAGTGTTTATAGCACCCTGATAAGAAGATTATCAAGGTGTTGTAAGCTTGTGGTTTGGGGATAATCAAGGAGTGGGTACAAAGGTTGCATTAATCAGATTTATTTTTCAATTTTCAGTTTTGAATATTACTTGTTCTAACCTTGTTACTCTTAGCGGCTTTGTAGAAGCTTGTGCCTTGTTAAGCTAGGCACATAAGCTCAAAAATTCGTGAGTGTAGATGTACATTCATGAGGTTTGAGCCTTCTTACCCAAAATCTGATAAAAGTACTTGATTTGTGTGATTTTGTGTTCTGATGTTATAAGAGGTGTTTTGTGGCTTGAATCTGCTTAATATTGCATGATATTTATGTTATGATGCTAGATTAGGTTTGGGTAATACTGAATCACACATTTGCTTTGTTAAATCTATGATTAAAAAGTGAAAGGGGTGTTTGGGTTTACTTATTTAAGCTTGCAAATTGGATTTGAGTTATTGTTAAGTGTTGTTTTGTGCTTGTATCTAATAAATACTTGGTTGTGTGCTATTATCTGCAAGTTTTTGGCTTTTGAACATCAAATTCTTGATTGTGCTATAACTTGTTGAAATCTGCTTGTTTTGACCTAAGATCTTGGAAACACATAGATTGTATGCATGCTTAGGGCTAACAAGTGATTAAACAAAGTTTATATAACCTGTTAAGAAGATTTGAGGGTTTGAAATTGGATTTGTGGTCAAGTACATCAGCAAAGTTTAAAATCTGCTTGTTCTTTGTTCATCAGTAACATTTATTGGCTTGAATCTTGTTCTAATCCTTGAATCATTGCATGAAACCAGTTGATTTATGTTCATTTGAATTAATATAAGCTGTTGTGTGCATTTGGTTCAATTTGGTTGGCTTATTCTTGCTAAAACTGCTTATTTGTGTGAAAACTGCTTATGAACATGTCTGTGTCATATCTGGTGATGTTTTGATTAAACTGTACTAATCGGCTGAAAGGATTAGTGTTTTTGTGATTGCTATTGACTCCTTATAACCCACTGGTTATAAGGGTGCCTTTTTGTGGCTTGAATCCAACAAAAATCCATATAAGACAAAAAGTCAAAATAGTCAAGCAGTGGGAACTCCTTTCCCCTGTTGCTAGCCACTGCTAGTGTAATTTGATCATCAGCTTATTCATAAGCTATTATAGCTTATTTGGACTTGAAACTACTTAGTTTTTGTAATCAATCTTCCTTTTTTGACCCATTGAACTAATCTGGAGCATATTAGGGTTTGACTTTTAGGTTTGACTAGAAAACCAAACAAGTTGACTTTTACATTAAGTGCTTATTGCTTTTTCCAGCTTATTCATTGTTCTTATTTGAATACTTTTTGATTATTAAGCTTATTTTTGTCATTTAAAACCTTTTGCAAGTTGATTCAGCACTTGAGGTGGCCTAGAACTCAAAAACGACTATTTTGTCGTTTTCTGTAGAGAGCTTTTGCTTATTTCAGGCTTATTTCTTGGGCTTTTTTAAACTTTCTTTTCATAGATCTCTTAAGTATCCCAAAAGAAGCTTGTGTGTCAAATTAGAGCTTATGGCATTAGCTTATGGCTTAATGGGCCAAAAAGCCCATTAAGAATAAGTTGTTGACAATTAAGCTGTGATAAGCTCATTTTCAGCTATTGGGCCTTTAGAGTTTTGTTCTTAAAATTAAATTTTGAGTCAAGTAGGTGATTTTGGGCTTATTTGGACAACTTTTTGCTTATTGGGCCAAAAAGCCCATTATAGTGGACTGTTTTTCATTTTGGCCCATTTGAAGACCCATTAGGGGTATTTTGGTAATTTCAAGTTTATTTATGTGTTTATTAGGTTAAAATAAACTAGTTTGCAACTTTTTAGAATTTTTTTATAAATTTTGGATTTTTATTAATATTTTATTATTATTTTATTATTAAAAATTAAATTTTAGATTTTTGCAAGTTTTTCATTTTTCGTAGTTCAAATACATTAAGTTAGTAATTTTAAAATTTTAAGATTAATTTTAGTGTCATTGGATTAATTTTTAGAATTATTTTAAGATTTTATAGCTTTTAATCATTTTTAAATAGTTTTAATTAATTTTAAATTTTTCAAAAATAGTTTTTAATTTTGTTAAGTCATTCTAGAGGTTTACAAGTTAAAAGATCTCAGTTTGGGCTTTTTGTTAATTAAATTGATTTTTCGGGCTTTAATTAGCATTAAAAAATTAATATTTAATTAAAAGGTTTGAGTGATTTTTTATTTTTTGTAAACTCTCATTACAATTTTTAGGATTTATTGCAATTTTCTAGGAATTTTTAGGTTAATTTTTAAATTTTATCATATTCTACGGTTTTACGTGCACGACTTTTCGTCTTAGTTTAATTCATAATCGTAAAGGTCATCCTTTTCTACTATCCTTTCTCTTTTTCTTTATTGATAATTATAATCACAAAGTTAATCATTTCTTTACACAACACACAAGCCTCCTTAAGAACGATCCCCACTTTGGGCCATTTGTGCACGATTTTCCTAAACCGTCGTACTTACCCTAATTACGCTCTTTTTCCTAAAAGACGTAAAAACTCAACCATCAACCTCCCCCATCAAATGACTTTGTTTTGCATCATGGAAGTTCGTGTGAGTGTTTTCGATTTCAACAAATTGAACTTGCTCTTGTCTATCACAAGTTGAATCTTCTTGAATTTCTTCTCACTCGACCTCCTATTCGAGTATTTGTTCCTATGAATAAATCACCAGAAAATGCACATTCGTCTTTCTTTTCTGATTAAAACATCTTTTATGTTCTAAACGTTTTGACTCTAAAATAAAAACCTAAGCAATCTTGGAGGACTACTTTTATAGTTGTTATGTTTATGTTGCTTATTTTCATATTTGTTGTTTTAATATTCATATTTTGTATATGAATATTATCCTTGTATGCTCTTTCATATGGTTTTAATATGATTGATATGTGTGTTATCTCCTGTTTTGTTAATTCTTTATCGCACATATTGTTGAGAGTTGATTGCGGTTAAAGTTTACAATTGAATTGGGTTATTTCAACAGTTCTAAGTTTTTAACCTGTTCACATCATTTACTCTAACTACAATTGGTATGGATGTTTCTTTTCTATCTTTATTCCACCAATTGTGAATTCAGCTTGTCAAAATACTCTCCTTGGACATACTTAGCAAATACTTACTTCTAATTTGAGATTTCTTTTCTTCCTCCCTATCAAGTTACTTAGTAAGTAGTGACAAATGCATAGACATTGGTGTATCTTTTCTTTCTACTAACCTTTGTATGAAGCTTGTCACCATAGCTCGATCTCTTCTTGCCCCAAGCAAGGGGGAGTAAGCACCAAACGGGAGCTACTAGCAAAGTCCGTTTATTCTCTTCTTGAAAGACTTGTGCTAACCTTTTTGCTACGACAAAGAGGGAAAGATGAAAGTGATAAAATCATTAACAATTCGATAACTTTAGTTTTTACATAAATGAGTTTATAGTTTGTCGTAATGAAAAAAAGGGAGATTGTTAATGCAACCAATGCCTAAAAATATTATTAGTATTAACTAATCTTTCTTAGTTTTGATCACGACAAAGTGTAAAAACATTTATCGTCAAAGATAACCGAAAGACAAATTATCTAATAAACACTATCATCAAGGTAATAATCATTTAAGTCTTACACAAACATATTTTAATCATGTTTAGTGATCGCAGAAAGTGATTAACCTCAAAACTCACATTTATACAAATGTGACAAAAGATTTTAATAAACTTTATTTTTAAGAAAATGTTTTATTAAAATAGAAAATGAAAACTTAAATTTGGCATATTCCAAATGCCCTAGGAATATCCTTTGTGGCTATAAACTGCCTCAGATGGAATTTCCTCACTACAGGACAAAAAGGAGCAGACTCTATGAGTCGCGGTTCCTTATATAGGTGTGTGGTTCCTTAGTGATATGGAACCGCAAGTCTATTTAATGAACCGCACTCAGAGAGCCGTTGGACATTGTCTCCTATAAATAGTGGATCATATTTTCATTTTCCAAGAACCTTTTTGGACAAAATCTTTCTGCTTCTTATCTTCTTTCTATGTTTCTAATTATTAGTAAATGATCACGTAATTTGTTAAGTATGTTTGCTTATGATTATCCTCTTGATCCTTTTCTTTACTTGTTCAAAGAGAAGATCACTCACACATTTGTGATGTGATTAAAGATGAAGCCTTGATGAAGATCATCCTTTCTTAGATCTAGTCATGTTCATCATTTTGTATGCTTGAGTCTTGTGTAGATCCAATGTATTTGTGAATACTTGGATTATTCGTGTGTTGATCCAAGGTATTTGTGAATACTTGGATTAGTCTTGTGTAAATCCATTGTATATGTGTATACTTGGATTTGTCTTGTGTAGATCCAAGTTATATGTGTATACTGGGATGTGTATTGAGTTGTAATAAGTCTTGTGTGTTAGTTCTCACTAAACTACAAAGTGATATGTGTATGTGTCTTGTGAGTTCTCACTCAACTTGAAAGTGAAGAGTTGTGAAGATTGGTTCTAGCTTTGGATTAGGACTCGACATCTATCCTTGTGTCAAAAAAGAAGATGCACGACGAAGATTGGTTCTAGCTTTGGATTAGAACTCGACATCTAGCCTTGTGTCGGAAAATGGTGAAGTAGGCGACGTGTGTAGATTAGTCCTAGCTAAGATTAGGTCTCGACAATTAGCTTAGTGTCGTAAAATAATGTAAGCGATATTGTAAGGTTTTCTCCGCCAAGAAAGGATCTTGTGGATATAGTGGAAATCTCGAGTAAGGTGTACTCGAGGAGTGGAGTAGGAACGAAGAGAGAGCTTCGTTGCCGAACCACTATAAATCTTGGTTTCGTACCTTAAGTTGTTTCTTTCTTTACTCTTTACTTTTGCTTTCATTCTTACATTGCATTTCAATGTCACTAGATATTGTTAATGCTTTGAAAATGAACCTAATAACTATGAAACTAGTTTTCAAATAAAAGAAATTCTTCGGACAAACCTAATTAGAAAGGATTTTTAATTAGGACCATAATAAGAGAAACTATTCACCCCCCCCCCCCCCCCCCTCTAGTTTCTACAACTTATTATTCGAAAATTAAAACATTTATTTAATAATTAAAAAGATTACATAAAACCGAATAATAAAACTACAAAGCAGCATTAGCATACAAGTGTTCCACTAAATCAACTCGAAGGTTATGATGTGTTTGTGTTGAAAGGATGTACCTCATAACGCCCGCCTTTGCTCATCGCTTCGGATAATATCCTCGGGTTGGTGATCTTCCTCCGGGAACCAGATGGGTGAAATTGCACGACCTTTGTATTTGCGAACCATATTATGTAATATGATGCATGTATACATCATATACTCGATTCATTATTTTCTCATTGTTCGAGTAGGAGTGGCTATTATGGCCCATTTCTTTTTGAGAACACCAAAAGCTCATTCCACATCCTTCCTTGCCGATTCTTGTTTTTTCTTGTACAAAATTATTTTCTGGTAATCATTTGCAGGTTCTGGTATTGTCTTAACAAGTGGCACCAATTCCAGATAAATCTCGTCAGTGATATAGTATTCCCAAGGGTAAGAAACACCATTGGCCACAAACAGAACCACTGGTGGTCGACCGGTCTTGAGATCGTGAAACAAGAGAGATTGGTATAAGACGTTGATGTCGTAATTTGATCCAGTGACACCAAAGAAAGCATGCCATATCCACAAGTCTTGCGACGCAACAGCTTCCAATAAAATAAACGGATTCGGACCGTGATCACGTCTAACATATTGGCCTTTATAGGCGTTCGGACAACCAAACCACTCCCAATCTGTACAATCAAGGCTTCCTAACATCCTTGGAAACCCATGTTTTTCTTTATGATGTTGGTAAAGTTTCTCAACATCAGTGTATTTCGGTTTACGTAAATATTCGGGACTAAACACGTCCATCACAAAATTGCAAAAATGATCAAGAGCTTCCCTTGAAGTTCTCTCACTTATTTGCAAATATTCATCAAGAAAACCAGGACCAACCCTATAAGCCAATTGACGAATTACAGATGTGCATTTAACTAACATTGATATGCCTATTTTCTAAGTAAAATCAACGTTTTTTGGTTAAGTAAGGATCATGAGCAGTTACCTCTTTAACTATCCATTTTTAAAGGGGCTTAGCCATTCTAAACGTCTTCCGGAATTTGTAGTCGACGTACATTGGATCCTCGGAAAAAAACCGCCTACAAACGGTCATGAGCGCCCTAACCATATTGGTAAATCATTGTTCTTGACACTCGATTACGTTTTCGCCGACGCCTAAGAAACAACATGGCTTTCGTAAGAAAAATAACTTTTTTCTTGAGAATTTCTTCGACGTTGTCTTCGGTAGGAAACATTAACTCATACTCGTCCATTTCGGTTTAGGTTTTGTGTTAAAAATATGTTTGTAGATAAATGAGTGTTAAAATTAAGTATTTATATAAGAAAAGTGGGTTTGTTATTTGAATATAACGGTTAGAGCAAAAGGTACCATGGCATTGTACTCTCGCCACTCCGACGTGTACGTACGCCACATCTCGCCACTTTTGCCCATGATGGCCACGTTTGCCCATGATACCGTTGTGGCTCTCCAGTGGCTATTTCGCCACTTAACTCAGGAAGAACACGACAAAAAAAATTCAGACTTTTGTTTTTTACCTTTGCACAACGACTAAGACTTTTTTTTAATTTTCAATTTTTTTTACCCCCTTTCAAATATAAATACCACTACAATAACCCACATTTTTACACACATTCTTCTCAAATAATCTTTTCACACTCTAAAAAGTGTCTCAAAATCCAAATGACGGGTTTTATACCAATCTCCTTAACACCCAACCGCCACAATTTTCACCTTCTTCTAATCCATCTACTCCGTCGTCATACAAATCCGTCGGATCCTCGCAACAATATCCGACTAACTTATCTCAATTTTCACCGGACCAGAATTACCAATTGGCTATCAAAATTACCAACCGCAACTAGGATTTTAAAATTTTCAAAATCCGAGAAACAACGCACTAGATTTTTTTTATCACAACCATCTCACCAAAACTACTTTCTATCACAACCTTTTTTTCCGCAACAACAACCATTTTCTACACAATCACAAGGTTAATTCAAAGTACCAAAAACATCTCGAGAAGAAATACGCAAAGGCAAACGTTCCTCGAAACAATCCAAATCGAAAAAGAAAGCCCCGATTAATTTGGATGACGATGATGACGTGGTCGAGGAGAACGCACCACTTAATATTACCCGTTGGCCAATCGGTGAAGAAAAGTTACTTACGGAGACATGGATTGAGGTTTCACAAAACGTTTTGAAGCAGATTATCAACGAAAATTTCTAGCTGTGGAGGAGGCTTACTTGGCGAAGAAAGACAAGGAAGTGGCGATGCAGGAGTGTCGAGAGCTGGAGTTTCTGGTGTTAGATACCGACAACGCATCACCACACAAAGTCGCGTTAATCCAATAGAAACAAGAAGACATAATGAAGGATATCCAAATGCTTAGAACATGTCAAAAAAATAAGTGTTATTTCGTAATTGTTATTTTGTAGTTTTTATTTCGTATTTTTCGTAATTTTTATTTAGTTTATGTATTTGTTTTTTATGTATTGTAGTTTTTAATTTTATGAAATAAATTTATTTTGGTTAAAAATAAAGGGAAAAACAAATAAAATAGGTAGTGGTGGGGCTCAAATGAGGATTGGTGGGGGTGAGGGTGGGGGGGGGTGTTTGTCACGATAATATAGGTTTTTTGGAAATGAGAGTCTCACTGTCAAGTTACGTGACACCCCGTGGGGTCGAAATGAGGAGGATTTTTTGGTTCATGGTACCTTGTGCTTTCAGATCTCTAGGTGTGGCAACTAGCAAAACCCTATTTATTTGGGTCCCACGGGTGCTACATCACTTAACACACCCACTTCCAAAAAACACATGTTATAATAACTAACACCCTATCTTCATTTGGGCCCCACCACTACTCATTTTATTTTTATCTTTCTATTATTTTTAACCAATATAAATTCATTTCTTAAAAATAAAATTACAATATACCATTACTTTTAACTAAAGTAAATGTATTTTTTATAAATTTTAAAACACATTTTTTAAACAAAATTCTATACTTAAACCAAAATTTAAAACTAACCAAAGTACAAAAACTTCAGTGCAAATTTACTTTATATTTAAAAAAGAAATTTTTTTACTTCATCCCGTATACCATCCCACCTGCAAATTGAAAATTAAACCACCATCCCCACCTATAGTAGATCTGTTTACAAAGAAATTCAAAGAAAAAGAACAAAAATATTTTTGTAATTGTAATAACAGTTATATGTACACGTTTAAGCAAGTCAGCCTTACGATTTTTTGTTTGTTTCTGCACCAATTAACTGACGAGATGATGTTTTGGCGAGCCATAGTGGTGTGGTGAATAGGTTTGACGAGCTTGTGGTGAAGGCCACGTCGGACTGGCAAGATTCATTCGCCACGATGAAGATTCTACCACAGTGAGCCATAACTCACGCATGAGTTTTAGCTGATGTGGCAACTCGCGTATGAGTTTGCCACTCACTTAACAAACCCAATATCACTCCAAAAAGCCTTATCTATACTAACTATAAAGGTTGGATCCAAATTGTTGAAAGTTGAAAATTTTCAACACAGCTTTTCATGTAAGTTTCATAAATATAGAAAGTGTTTATATTTAAGTAACTATAAGAATCTTCTTTCTAACATTTATTTCTAAGAAAACATCAGAGGTTATAGAATGGCATTTTATATTTCCAACCAATTATAGCTAATACAATCAATATAAAACACACACAAACTTCCTAATGAAGTACTCTCTAAACCCTAAAATCAAATTCCGCCGCCACAATCTTATTACTCTTCTTGATTTGCCGAATCCGCCACCATCTTTCGATGGTTTAGGTGGTTTCAAGTAGTTCTGGTTGAGGGTATTATTTGTTGGTTTGGGTTCCTGCGAGCCTCCATCTTTCTCTCTCTCTACAAGTCGTAGCCCTCACCACATCCACCACCACAGATCATCACACGTATTGATTGTGAACTAGAGCTTTGGGTATCCGTGCTTCCTTCTTAATGGGTATTTAAAGCTGTAACCACAAGGTATATTCAATGTTTTAAGAGGTTTTGTTTTATTTCTTTTTTAGGACCGAGTGCAGACATTGATGCATCTAATGAATCCAACCGTGCACATCATAAAATGGTTGCTACTCACAAATGATAGGACCAAAAATTATGTAGATCATGAAGAATCGGGTACACCTTCTTATTAACAAGGTTTGTTCAAATCACTAAGATCTCACATAATTAAGAGGTTTTGTGCTAATCATTGTGATATAAATTCTTTGGTTTAGGGCTCACGTCCCTAGAGTAAGGTATGATTTTTTATTTGATCTTTAGAACTTAACTTGATTTTCCAGAATAACGGGTTGTATAACCGTCGCTTGTTTTCCCTGGTACCATTTTGATTCACCAGAATAACGGGTTGTATAAGTTTTTCGTCGTTTGGGTCTCAACTGATATTCATAGTTTATTCTCCATTATTTATTTTCTTGTGTGGTAAGTTTCTAGTATCCAACAAGTTCTGATATATTGGATTTTTATATGAAATTTGGTATTAAGACAATAGAAAGAACAATGTATCTGCAAGTGTTTACATGATTATGAATCGATGATGTTTTTTGGTTAGTTATTTAAACAAGGTTTGCATTGTCGTGTGTGTAGGTGGTCAATGATGCAATCAAAAAAATGATGAAGCCCCTATAGGCATTTCAGTTCAATATGTTTTCAACCCATTTATGGGTAAATATACTAATAACAAAGGTTATTTAAAATGCATTCAGGTATACCAGATGTCTAGGATAGAAAGTGTTTGTTTACAAACCTGATGTCTACTCCATCTTTTCACTAATTCTGAGTATGTTATTACTATCATTAATTGTGATTACACATACATATGTAGTTATGTATGACTCGCGGTGATCAAGTGTTTTAACGGTAATTATGTTTGGTTAAATTGTTTGCAGATTGATGCTACCACTCATGTGCTCTCCGAGAGCGGACGCAAGGAAATCGTGAAGGAAGTGTCATCGCATTTGAAGAAGGACAGGTACAACTTGTGCAAAATTACCTTTTGATTGCTTGATTCTATGTTGGTTATTACAATGAACTTACTATCCTTGAAGCCATTAATCTTGCTGCATATCCTTTTTAGTTGTTACTTATGTCGATTCCAGTGCTGTTGAAACTGACACATAGTCATATCAAGAATACAAATCAAGAACATCCCTGTACATAATCTTCTTCTGTATGCAGGTTCATCTTCATAGTTCCTATGTTTAATATCTACACGTTTTCCTATGTTTCTATGTTTAACATCTAACTTTTTAACATCATTTTATGCTATGTATGTCGAGGCCTCTTAGGAATGGTTAAGGGTGTAACGGTTGAGGCCAACTAATACAATGCTTTTGCTACGTATAAAAAAGTTTATCGTCTCGTCTTGATTCGCATTAAAAAAGGATTAATGTGTGACTCAGTCGTCCTTGATGAAAAGAAAGTAAATTGTGATTATCTAATTAAAATAAAAGTAAAAATGTCGTTGAGTAAAGATAAAAATGAAAGCTTTAAAATTTAAACTAAAAATTAAGACTTAAAGATAAATAAAAAAGATATTAAAACTTTAAAAGTAAATGACGAAAACTTAAAACTTGACAAATAGTAAATTTGAAAACTTTATAATTAAACTAAGATAAAACATGTTTAAAATAACACTAAGTAAAATGGCGGGAAAAGTTAAATTTGAAATTAAAATAGGAAACTAAGTCGGAATCCAAGAAACTGTCACTATCCGGAATCCAAAACTTACCTATATCCGGAATAAATAGAAACCTGCTATCCGGAATCAATATTATACTAGCAATCCGGAATGACCAAATTCCTTATCCGGAATCTCCTTCATACACCAATCCGGAATCCAAGTTCCCTCGCTTATCCGGATTCCACAGAAATACATGTAATCCGGAATAAGAGTTCTAACTCTTATCCGGAATACTAAACTTGCTTGAAATCCGGAATGTGTAATTCCTCTTCTTATCCGGAATACTAATGACTAGCCCTATTCTGAATACAAATTTTCACTACTATCCGGAATATGTTGACAAGCTGCTTATCCGGAATGTGGGATTAAGCACAATCCGGAATGTTGTTTTTGGCTTATATCTGGAATATGGATGATTACCACTATTCGGTATATTGATATTTTTAGCAATCCAGAATACTAGGGTTTCAAACAACCCGGATAAGCACAAAATTTGCAAAAAGTGAAAATAAGCTAAAAACAAATAAGCACTTACCTAAAACTTTAACCAAATCATCTTTAAGAAAAAAACAAATAAGCCAAAATTTAAAAACTTTTAAAAACACTAAATAATCTAAATATTTAAATCAACTTTTTATAAAAATAAACTATTGAAACACTTGATTAAAAATAATAAAATCACACAATAAGCTCTAAACACAATAAGCTAAAACAATCAAACACATCAAAATCAATAAGCACAATCAAATAAGCACATCAATAAAGTAATAAGCATAAAGATTAAGCAAACTACATGATTAACCAAATAAAAACATAAGATTAAAATTAAGAAAGGTAGAATGAGAATGATTAATTAAAAGGTTGAAATTAAGATTAAGATTAAAGATTCAAATACAAGATTAATGTAAAAAGCTTGAAAACATTAAAGAAAAGCTAGAGAGAGAAAGTAAATTACACTACTCCTAATTACCTTACAAAAATTAAACTAAAATCTACCACTTCTAAATGAAGTATTAAGGACTATATATAAGAGGAGGAAATGTGTTGACGCTTTCTTCTTTCTTCTCGTCTTTTCGTCTTTTAAATTCTTCGTCTTTTTCGACGTTGTCTCAGGATTTGTCGATATGAAATGAACTCGTCTTCTAATTTTCTTCTTTTATTAGATTTGGTTCTTCGACTTCGTTAAACTTACGTCTTTAAACTTTTTCTTCGATAATTTTTCAGAATAGGCCTTTGACTTCCGTTCTTTTTGCACTCTTGATCTTTTGACTTCGTCTTTTGTCTTTTCTTCGATAAAAGCTCGTGAAAGCCTGTGTTTTCTTCCCTTTTCATATTTTGGTCCTAAATCACAACAAAAACACAAACCACGCATAATTCCGACTTTTACGATATTAAATACACGTTTTGGCTTGGTTATTATTATAATTAAGTGGTAAAAGGATTGGTGTTTTCACACCTATCAAATCCCCTACACTTGACCATTGCAATGCCCTCATGCAATGCATTAATTACAAAGCAAGATTTATATTTTCCATCATAATTAACCCACCTTGGCCTTTATTAAACAAAAGACATTAAGGAACTCAAAAAGATAGAAAATTACAAAATGCATGAAGGAAGAAAACAAGTAAAGAGATCAAAGACTCGCATTAGGGCTTTTGGTGTCATGAATGTTTATCACCCTCAAGTTTCATGTTCTCCATACCAAGCTTAAAAACGAGATCATTGTTATTATAAGTTAGCAAGCTAACACAAACTCATGTGTCTCAATTATTCACTTAGACTCCCTTATTCCTAGGTATATCTCTTATATTTTATTATTTGTCTTGAATGATCACGAGGATGCATTGTTGACTTATTTCGATAATTTATTAGGCTGAAAATAAAGTAGGACGATTTAATCAATAGTTAGCTAAAGGAAAAAATATTTTAAAACTGCTTCTCGAGACCTTATAAAGTTCATATCTTGGCATAACTCGTTTTGCGATTTGAGACAATTCTCGGATCAATATTTGGCATTGACTTCATACTTCTAATCTTGAGAGACGTTCTTGAAATAATGGTCTTCTCTTCATAATAGGAATTTCTTCACTTGAAGTTTTAGAGAGATTCTTCATACTTGGACCATGACTTCTACATTTTTCTCCAATCTTTATTTGGGATTTTGATATACAATGATCCGCCTCCTTTTAGGACTTGGATCTATTTATCCTCATACCTTGCTAGGGTCTTTTCAGATAGACTTCTCCATGATCTTTAAGGGAGTATTTGCTTTTCGTCGTGTGTCTTGATCCTTCATATTGATTTTTGATAAATGATTCTTCACATCACTTTTGGATCTTTAGCAACAAAATGTAGCCCTCATGCCTTGTTAGGGCCTTTTCGGACTCGCCAATCTTCGCATCCCGCTTCAATAAGTTATGCCTTGGCTATGAACTCTAATTAATACCGAGCTACTTTTCAACGATCTTGTGCTAGAAGCTAAATAACTTTTCAAATCGTACAACCTTACTTATGGCAATTATATTTATTAACAAGCGATGGGAGAAAAAGCTCATAATTAACTCGCATAAATTCATGAAAGAATACCAAACTTATAATTGACTCTATCATCTCTTGTTCTCCACAATTTAAAATCTTAAAGAACGAGACTCGTGGATGCTTAGCCTATTAAATCAAAGTTTTGGGTTTTCAAGTCATCTATAGGATCTTGCAACTTCTAAGACTTTTTCAAGTTTAGAATTTGCATTTTAAAGTTCCCTTGATAAACGACTTTCTAGGATCAATTATAGGAACATGCGAAAAGTTCTTGTTCTTAAACCCGTATGAGTTAAGACTTTCGCGTTTTAAAGTTCCCTATATAAAAGTCTAGCCAAACTTGATTTAAACATGTTAAGGATATTAGCTAGAGTAAACTTGGATAAGTAAACTCGGGTTGAGTCAAAAGATTCATGACGGGCCTAATATATCAAATACATCTAAACTTATTAAAACCATTTTATTAAATAAAAGTAAATAACAATAACAAAGGAAAATACAACTAGGCCAAAACAGATCAAAATTTTTGAAAAATGTCGAAAAATCAATTTTCCGGTTAAAATGAGGACATATACAAGGAAAAGCCCACTTAATTTCGATAGAAGTCCCCCTACACTTAAGATAAACATTGTCCTCAATGTTTAAGCATGTGGGAGTAAACTCCCCTACACTTAGGACATTGTGTACGTTGTTTAAATCTTGCTAAGGAAGAGACGACTATAGTGAATCCTATTTCAATATTGAAGAATATAAAATAGTGAATCAAAAGAGTTTAGGATAGAACCGGGAAGACGGGTACACGGAATCACGGGTCGTCAAAAGTCATCAAGAATGGATCTTTGAAAGCTCGAATCCCTGCACATCATAAGAAAGAAAACAACAAACACATACTAGGGTATCCCCCTACACTTGTTAGAAAAACGGATAAAAGGATAGATCATCGGGTTGCCTCCTGAGAAGCGCTTGTTTTTGTTCACTGAGTCGTGAGCCTGACTCGACCTTGATTAGAATGGTAAGAACCTTGAAGAACATCCACTGGGGTCAAATACATGGTTTTCATCCATCAAATAGCACAAGCTTAAGGTGAACAAGACAAGCCAAAGAAGAGTAGGCGAGGTTCCCTTAAGAAATTTTTGAGCACGATGGTAAAAGGTATGATGAAGTGAAAGCATAGCTCCATAGTTTCCAAAAATCTTTCCTTTTATTTTATCAGATGGATACTGAGATGGCTTAAAAATTGTGATACCCGGATCGAACACCTTTTCCTTTAGGGGAAAATAAGACTTAGACTCAGTAGACCTTCAAGATTCGCCCATAAACCGCACAATCTCATCCGAAGAAGGTGGAAAGAGAGGTGTTAAGACATAGGTACTACGGATATTGGTGTCGTCCGGTTTCTTCTCCTTTGAAACGGGTTTCTTAATATCCGAAGGAGGATAAAGACCATAATCAAAGTCCAAAGGAGGAGAATCATGCTCATTGGAAAAGTATGTATTAAGAAAAGTAGCAAAATCTTCCTCAAATGAGTAATCATCCAAAGTAGGATCAAGCATTGTTGGCAGAGGATCTTCATCAAAAATAGGAGCATAATCATCATTACGAGACATATCATTTGAAGAATCACTCGAAAGAGTGTCAACATCATCAAAGTCATCATAAGTTGGCATGTCTTTATACTCTGAAGAATAATCATCATAATCATCCACATCGGAACTAGAATCATCATCATAATCATCATAGATCGGTGGAGAATCATAATTTGGTGGGGGATCCAAATTGGAGAGAGAATCATCAAGATCGCCCACATAATCTTGGAAAAGTGGATTATCATAGCAAGTCTCGAAAAGAGGATTGTCATATACAATAAAATCATCAAGCTTTATACTTTCCAAAGTAGTTGTGAGCTCGTCTTGCAGCACATCAATCATATTCGCTGATTCTTTTCCATTTGATTTACTTGTAATCTTACCCATCTTAAAAACTTGTTGATCATTCCCGACTCTTAAAATGAGTTCACCTTCGGCAACATCGACTAAAGCTTTTCTGGTTCTTAAGAATGGTCGTCCAAGTATTAACGGAATACGAGGGCCCATTTCATAATCAAGAACAACAAAATCGATCGGAAAAGTGAAGGTACCAACTTTAACGAAAACATCTTCGGCAATACCAACAGGGTAAGCGAGAGTTCGATTTGCTAGCTCAAGAGTCATCTTTGTTGGTGTAAGGTCGGGCAATGATAACTTTGTCCAAACACTTAATGGCATCAAATTTATACTTGCCCCGAGATCGGCTAATGCAGTAAATTCTTCAACTTTGTTAAAAATGCAAGGTAGCACAAAACGACCGGGATCTCCAAGTTTTTTTGGAAGTTCTTTAAAATGATAGCAGAACAATTTTCATTTAAGCGTGTGCTGACAAATGCAGCCATCTTCTCCTTCTTACTAAGCAATTCCTTAAATGCTTTGACAAATTTTGGCATTTGAACAAGTGCTTCAACAAGGCTAATGTTGAAATTCATTTGGGAGATCATCTTTAAATAGGTAGTGATTTGAGAATCCTCCTTAGTGAGCACTTTGCACTTGTCTAATCTTGAAGGATAAGGAATATTAGGTTTAGGTGGTGTAGGTGTAGAAGGTGAAGGTTGAGATGTTGAAGGTTTAGAGGTGGAAGGTGGGGATGATAAAGGTTTTATCTTTGGTACTTCTTCCGTAAGAGGTGGAGACGGTAATGTAGAACTAGTACTAGGCGTGGAAGTAGGAGGAATAAATGGGGGTGGAGGAGGTGTAGATGGAGTAACTGGGGATGGGATAGAAGGTCCTACTAGAGTTGCTCCACTGCGTGTAGTAATAGCACTCACATTAGCTCTAGGGTTTGTTTCGGTTGTAGAAGGAAGAACACCTTGGGGAAGAAGGGTTTGAAACATTTGAACGAATTACCTATCCGTGGAATCTTGCATTTCCTTCATGGTTTTCTCATGATCGGTTAATTTTTGTAGAATCAAGTCCATGTGCGGATGAGGTAAATTTAACCCTTGTTGTTGAAAACCTTGGTTTGGGTATTGGTTATATGGTTGAAAACCTTGAGTATTGAAACCTTGGGTTTGAAAGCCTTGATTTGGCATTTGATAATTGCCTTGGTTTGCATTGTAGCCCCTCACATTTGCATTTTGTTGAACATTTGCTCTTGGTGGCCCTTGGTTGTTATGGGTGGGTGGGTGTGGTCTTTGTTGAAAACTGGGTGGAGCCAAGTAATTTGTCGAGTTGTAAGACAAGTGATTAGCATCGACATTAGGCTTGAAATGAACTCTCTCGGTGTTGTTGTAAGCATACACTTCCCCATGAGATTGATCATAAGCTTTATCACAATTAGCATAAGAGTGTGGTCCACCACAAGTTTCACAAGATATATTAAGAGAATGGGCATGTTGATTAGGAGGGTTATCTCTTAAAACAAGTTGTTTTTCAGCTGAAGTAAGTTCCTTTAGATGATTGGTCAACGCACTCTCACTGGCACTAGCCATAGTAGCCCTAACACTCTTGGTTTAGACTTTGGCCTTGTTCTCAATGATATCCCAAGCCTCATTCATAGATTTGACAAGAATATTACCCCCGGAAGCACTATTTAGTGAATCTTAGTCATTCAAACTTAATCCATTGTAAAAAGTATTAATTTGATGCACCTTTATAAAACCGTGTTGTGGACACTTTCGTAAAAGTTCCTTAAAACGATCCCAAGATTCAATAAACGTCTCACCGTACTTTTGTTCAAAGTTAATAATGTCATTCCGCAAAACGGTAGTACGTGAGGGTGGGAAAATGTAATTGATAAACTTGGTCTCTAGGTTCGCGCATGTTGTAATACTTTGGGGTGCTTCCTTATCAAGCCAAGTTCGGGCTTGTCCCTCGAGAGAGAAAGGAAAGAGGAGCAAACGGATTGCCTCTTGTGAAACCCCATTGTATTTCACGGTATTGGTTAAGTGAACAAACCTTTTTATGTGATCGTGTGGATCATCATGGGCGCGGCCTAGGAAATGTGTTACGGAAACCATTTGAATGAAACCGGTCTTGAGCTCGAAGTTATTTGCATCAATAGCCGGAACCACAATCGCATCTTCATTGCCTTCAACATGTGACTGCAAGAACTCGATCATTGGACGGTTATCCATTGTGTTAACAACAGGAGGAGGCTCGATGACAGCAGCTTGAATGGACTTCCTTTTGCGTGAACGAGTACGCATACACCTACAAAAGAAAATAATAACAAAGAAATAGAAGAAATATAATGGTTAATCTGAAAAGAAAATATTTTTGGTGCAAAACTTTGAAAAAGAAATGCTTTTTATGATTTTTAATGTTTTTGGATTTTTGAAATTTTTAATTTTTATGGATTTTTGAAAATTTTTGACAATTTGACAAGAAAAATAACGTTCAAAGGAGAACGGATCCCAAAATCCAACGCGTCTCTCACAAAAAACCGTTAATCTTCACGAAAAGAGCCGGCAGCGGCGCCATTTAATACAATGCTTTTGCTATGTATAAAAAAGTTTATCGTCTCGTCTCCGATTCGAATTGAAAAATGATTAATGTGTGACTCAGTCGTTCTTGGTGAAAAGAAAGTAAATTGTGATTATATATTTAAAATAAAAGTAAAAATGTCGTTGAGTAAAGATAAAAATGAAAGCTTTAAAATTTAAAATAAAAATTAAGACTTAAAGACAAATGACAAAGATATTAAAACTTTAAAAGTAAATGACGAAAACTTAAAACTTTACAAATAGTAAATTTGAAAACTTTAAAATTAAACTATGATAAAACAAGTTTAAAATAACACTAAGTAAAATGGCGGGAAAAGTTAAATTGAAATTAAAACATGATCTAAGTCGGAATCCAAGAAACTGTCACTATCCGGAATCCAAAACTTACCTATATCCGGAATAAATAGAAACCTTCTATCCGGAATCTATGTTACACTAGCAATCCGGAATGACCAAATTCCTTATCCGGAATCTCCTTCATACACCAATCCGGAATCCAAGTTCCCTCACTTATCCGGATTCCACAGAAATACATGCAGTCCGGAATAAGAGTTCTAACTCTTATCCGGAATACTAAACTTGCTTGAAATCCAGAATGTGTAATTCCTCTTCTTATCCGGAATACTGATGACTAGCCCTATTCTGAATATAAATTTTCACTACTATCCGGAATATGTTGACAAGCTGCTTATCCGGAATGTGGGATTAAGCACAATCCGGAATGTTGTTTTTGTCTTATATCCAGAATATGGATGATTACCACTATTCGGAATATTGATATTGCTAGCAATCCGGAATACTAGGGTTTTAAACAACCCGGATAAGCACAAAATTTGCAAAAAGTGAAAATAAGCTAAAAACAAATAAGCACTTACCTAAAACTTTAACCAAATCAACTTTAAGAAAAAAAAACAAATAAGCCAAAATTTAAAAACTTTTAAAAACACTAAATAATCTTAATATTTAAAATCAACTTTTTATAAAAATAAACTATTAAAACACTTGATTAAAAATAATAAAATCAAACAATAAGCACTAAACACAATAAGCTAAAACAATCAAACACATCAAAATCAATAAGCACAATCAAATAAGCACATCAATAAAGCAATAAGCATAAAGATTAAGCAAACTACATGATTAACCAAATCAAAACATAAGATTAAAATTAAGAAAGATAGAATGAGAATGATTAATGAAAAGCTTGAAATTAAGATTAAGATTAAAGATTCAAATACAAGATTAATTTAAAAAGCTTGAAAACATTAAAGAAAAGCTAGAGAGAGAAAGTAAATTACACTACTCCTAATTACCTTACAAAAATTAAACTAAAATCTACCACTTCTAAATGAATTATTAAGGACTATATATAGGAGGAGGAAATGTGTTGATGCTTTCTTCTTTCTTCTCGTCTTTTCGTCTTTTAAAGTCTTCGTCTTTTTCGTCGTTGTCTTGGGATTTGTCGATATGAAATGAACTCGTCTTCTAATTTTATTCTTTTATTAGATTTGGTTCTTCGACTATGTTAAACTTCCATCTTTAGACTTTTTCTTCGATAAATCTTCAGAATAGGCCTTTGACTTCCGTTCTTTTTGCACTCTTGATCTTTTGACTTCGTCTTTTGTCTTTTCTTTGATAAAAGCCTGTGAAAGCCCGTGTTTTCTTCCCTTTTCATATTTTGGTCTTAAATCACAATAAAAACATAAACCACGCATAATTCCGACTTTTACGACATTAAATACATGTTTTGGCTTGGTTATTATTATAATTAAGTGGTAAAAGGATGGGTGTTTTCACACCTATCACCAACCCATACATTACAACTGCTTGCTGCTGACGAAGCATCTTGCTGAAGCAATTAAGGGTTGAATTTCACTTCTGTAAGTCTAGGTTCAAAATTCACTTATGTGGACAAAGAAGTTTTCAGAGGGTGAGGAATGCGGATATTTTTATCGTTACTATATTTAGCTCTTTGTTAATAGTGCTTCAGAAACTTTTAGCATATCTAATAGATACCCGTATTTTGTAAGTTTGCTTGCCACATTTAGTTCATACCTCATACTTATATTGCTTCTTGTTCTTTTTTATAACATAACTATTATGAAACTTTGTATCTGTCAACTATCATTGATCTTCATAATTCGAACATAGGCTTGAAATTCAGTGATCACTGATTGCTTAAATTTTTGGATTGCTCCCTTTTATTTGTATGCATTTGTAGATGACAAAAGACTGGTTTGATTTTTAAGAAGTGGATAGCTTTTGCAAGACTCTGGACTCATCAGTTGTTTAGCATTTGGTTGGCCCATGTACAAAGATGGTGGATTAGTCGAGACTTGCAACCTTCAACCTATAGTTGATTAGTATAAGATATGTATTTGACATATTCTAGGTAATACTATATAATTTAAAAATGCTATTTAGTATTTACCCTTGAGCTAAAATTGGACAGTGGGTATAGCCTTTGAGGATCTATTTATCATTTCAATGGACAATGGGTATAGTTTTACTAATTGTTTGTGTACACGTTGTTTGATATATGTTATTTGTGAGCTTATCATATCATTTCATCATTGCTAAAATAGAGTGTTATTAGAGAGATCTTTACAAGAAATCCCAAACACCCTTAATTATCTTAGTACGATCATTTCTAAAACTATACAAGCTTAGCCAAACAGTCCATCATTGCCTTCGCACACACTTATTAGTTTAGAAGCGTCGAGGTATGTCATTCGTGTTAGGTTTTTCATCTGTGTATGTATTCATTGGTTATTTTTCTTGCTTGGGTTACTTATTTGCTTTCATTTCTTAAGAGAACCAAGATTTTCATAATAAGTTATGATGTTAATTTTATATGGTTTATTGCACTGCGCAACTGGGATATTGAAGACTGAATGAGTGTTGCTTGTTTTCTTTCATTACTACAGCAGCCTGAACTGACCCATCATGTTGTCGTATCCTGACAGTCTTTAAAGCAAGGAGTGAAAAGGCACGTTCATAACAAAATCGAAATTCACCAGCTCCATGCTCCTTTAAACACTCTAAAGACAGGATGAATTTGGGTAGGAGCTTCAGTCGCATTACAAGCAACAACAAATGAGTACTTTTGACAATCCTTAAGGCATATCCCATAATTCACTGGTATTATCCTTTTCTGCACTATTTGTAAGTTGCTAAATTCAGTTTCTGACTATATGACGGTATGCCCCAATTGCGAGTTATTGACTTAACTGAAATGGGTCACAATTTGTTATGAAGGCGAATATTGTATCTGCATTTGCAAGGACTCAGCCCAAGACTTGTAGCTGTTAGAAAATTCAAATCCAAATGTTGAAAAAATGACGGAAAAAACTTTATATTCGCGACATGTGCACATCCAATGTTACTTTTGACAATGTGGATGCAAATATCAGAATGTTAGTCAAGAACTATCGTAGTTCTAGCTCAATATATATGTTAATTTTAAGAATTTCTATTAACAGAGAATATTTTCTGTATGTGAATATCAATTTTGTTAGCGCAATCTTTTTGTTTTATTTTCTTCTCGTCGAAGTTGAATGTGTACTATCAATGAATGGTATTAGAGGACATTGTCATATCCCATGTGTCGTTTGTTAGTGATTTTGTGTTTGTCCGTGTCTTTTTGTCCGTCCATATTTTGATGTATGTTTGAGACCTAATGAAATAGTCGATGCTTAACTGGTAAGTCATTCCCATATATATATATTAGCCAAATTATACCATTGAACAATCGCTAAGTTTTTTTATGAAACAATCAATACGAATTTGACCTAATTTAAATTGTATCGCATGTTACTAAACATCGCAATTACAATATGATCTTACCATGATATATCGTTGATGACGTATAGTCCCCAACCGGGTCATGAACCCGGCCCAGGGAACTACCCGTATCCGGCCCATCACAAATGGGTTATGTAGAAACTAGAAGGGGGGTTGAATAGTTTCTCATCGGTTTATCTCCTAATTAAAATTCTTTTTAATTAGGTGAGTGCACAAAACTATCTTTTGCTTGAAAGCTAGTTGCATAATGATTAGGTTCAATTCTAATGCATTAACAATGTGTAGTAAGTATAATGATAATAAATGTAAGTAATGAGTAAGGAAAGAAACAACCTAGTAGGAAGACACCAAGATTTATAGTGGTTCGGAAACGAGGCTCTATCCTCGTTCCTACTCTACTCCTCGAGTACACCTTACTCAAGATTTCCACTATATCCACAAGCTCCCTTCTTGGCGGAGAAAACCTTACAACGTCGCTTACATTACTTTCTGACACTAAGCTAAATGTCGAGACCTAATCTTAGCTAGGACCAATCTACACAACGTCGCCCACTTCACCATTTTACGACACAAGGCTAGATGTCGAGTTCTAATCCAAAGCTAGAACCAATCTTCACAACGTTACCTACTTCACCATTTTCCGACACTAGGCTAGATGTCGAGTTCTAATCCAAAGCTAGAACCAAATTTCACGACTCTTCACTTTTAAGCTAAGTGAGAACTTCACACAACACAACTACATATCACTTTATAGTTTAGTGAGAACTCACAAGACACAACCACATCACTTTATAGTTTAGTGAGAACTAACACAACTAATTATAACTCAACTAAACATATCCAAGTACACACATGTAGCTTGGATCTACACAACACAAATCCAAGCACACACATGTGCAATGGATTTACACAACTCTAATCCAAGTACTCACATATAGCTTGGATGAACACAACTAGTCCAAGTATTCATAAATACATTGGATCTACACAAGACACAAATAAATAAATGATGAAAATGACTAGATCTTTAGGAGAAGGTGGTGTTCATAAATACTTCATCTTTAATCACATCACAAGTGTGTGAGTGATCTTCTCTTTGGACAAGGTAAAGAAGGAGATCAAGGGGATAATCATGAGTAAATATACTTAACACATTAAGTGATCATTTACAAATGACTGGGATTAGATAAGAGAAAGAAGGCTGAAAGAGATGTCCAAAAAGGGTTGATGCGAATGTAGATTTGATCCACTATTTATAAAAGAAAAATGCCAACAGCTATCAAGGGGCGGTTCCTTATCTACCCAGGTGGTTCCTTATCGATAGGGAACCGCGTAGGCACTTAAGGAACCGCGGGTACTAGACTCCACTCCTTTTTGTCTTTTAGTGAATTTGAAATATCTTAGGTTGTTTAAACCTTCAAATGATATTCTTATGGCATTTGGAATATGCATATTCAAATTTAAATTTTCATTTTAATAAAACATTTTCTTAAAAATAAAGTTTATTAAAAATCTTTTGTTACATTTGACAAAAGTGAGTTTTAAGGCTAATCACTTTTATGATCACTAAGCATGATTAAGATATGTTAGTGTAATGATTATTACCTTGATGATAGTGTTTGTTAGATAATTCATTTTATGATTGTTGTTGACAATAAATGTGTTTGTAATTTTTCGTGATCAAAACTAAGAAAGATTAATAAATACTAACAATGTTTTTAGGCATTGCTTTGCATTAACAATCTCTCCCTTTTTTATTACGACAAACTATAAACTCATTTACGTAAAATACAAGTTTATTCGAATTATTAACGAGTTTATCACTATCATTTCTCCCCCTTGTCGAAGAAAAAAGGTTAGCACAAGTCTTTGAATAAGAAAAGAACCGGACTTTTGCTAGTAGCTCCCCCTTGGTGCTTACTCCCCCTTGCTTGGGGCACCAAGAAAATGAGCTATGGTGACATGCTACACAAAGGTTAGAAGAAAGAAAAGAAACATCAATGTATGTATGTGCACTACCTATTAACTAACTTGAGAGGGAGAAGGAAAAGAAATTTCAAATTAGAAGCAAGCATTTGCTAAGTATGTCCAAAGAGTGTGTATTGACCAGGGTTCTAAATAGCGCGCTATAGCGCGCCTTATAGCGGGCTATAGCGTGAAGCGTGGCCTCCACGTTACGAAACAGACTAAGGCGGCGTCTTAAGGCGTAGCGTGCTAAAAAGCGTCATAAAGCGTGATATAGCGCGCTATAGCGCGTAACGTGACGCTTTTTTTCGAATGTTTTTGTTGATTTACAAGAATTTTGCTCGTTTACTAATTTTTGGCTATATAGTTGACTTGGGCTTAGTAATTTTATTATGAAAATAAATCCTTGAGTAACTAATAGCCGGTATTGTTTTCAACTAAAATTAAAATATTGCTCCATTTTATAAACTCGCTATGCAAATACTAATTTATAAATATTTTGTGCCGCTATATGTCACGCTTCAGAAATGCCATAGCTTCGCTATAGCTTCTGTAGCTTGTAGCTTGGCAATAACACTACGCCACGCTTCACGCTATTTACAACCTTGGTATTGGCAATATCATAGTTCAATTGGTGGAATAAAGGAAGAAAAGAAACATCCAAACCAATCAAAGATTATTTAAAATGTCAAGGGGTTAAAATTTAGAATTTATGGAATCAGCCATAATTGATTTTAAGTTTTAACCATGATCAACTCTTTAACCAATGTGTTAAATAGAATTAAAGGGAAAGATAACACACATAACATTCATATTACATAAATATGAAATAACATACAAGAGAAATATTCATACACAAAATATGTATATTTAAAACAAAAAATATGGAAAATAAACCACAAAGTATAAACTATTATAATAGTGATAATCTTCCAAGATTGCTTAAGTTTTATTGACTCAAAAAAAACTAAAGTACAAAATGTGCCTTAGTTGGAAAAGATAGACGACGAAGCATCATTCGAAGTTTTGTTCACGGAAACAAAAACTTTGAGAGGAGGTCGAGTGAGGAGGAATTCAATGAAATTTAGCTTGTCATAGATATGAGCAAGTTCAATTTGTTGAAAACGACAACAAGCACACGAGGAACCATGATGCAAAACAAAGTCGTTAGATGGGGGAGGTCCATCAAAATTAGAAGTTGGTGGAGAGGGAGATAATGGATAAGAGATGTTTTCACAATGCCTAGTGAGGTTAGGGAAAGAAGATAGGTCATTGAGTTGAGGAGAGTTGAAAGGTTTTGGTGGTGGTGGAAGAATTTCCTTTTCTCCGGTAATTGGATTTATAGAGTAAGTCTCATTCCAATACTGAATCAGAGAGAAAGAGGAATTCTTGGAGGATTTTGGAGAAGAAGAATCATGAGGATTCTTGTTCTTTTTTATCCAAATGGGTTTAACTGATATTTTCGGTTTCTTTGAAAGCTTAGAAGAAGAAGCTTTGGGTTGAGAAGTTTGTGACAAAGAAATGTCAAGGTTGGGAAAGGAAGAATTGGGCATTACGAGGGATGAAGAAAAGAACTCCCAAAAGAGAAGAATTTAAAGAAAATATACAAGGCAAAGATTGGAAATGAAAAAGAACGGTTTTAGGAAATGCTTAGCCAAATTAGGTAAACAAAGAATCTTAACCAAGACAGTGGTCAAAGAAGAAAGACCAAAAGTAAGCCAAAAAGGCTTTACTAAGCGCGGTTCCTTAATATAGCCCGCGGTTCCATATCGATATTGAGCCGCCTGGGGGCTAAGGAGCCGCGTCCAGTGGAAAGCAAACCTTGATTTTCAAAAGTTTTGGAGAAAAATAAGTCTTTTTCAAAATCTTGGATTTTTACCTCTTTTAGCACTAGAGTATGATAGGGTTGCATAAAATCAACATATTCACAAAGAATGTCTTGACAAAGGGTGACAAAATATTTAGATAACATTTCGGTACAATTTTAAGTCAAGTTTTTAGAGGTTGTAATAGATTTAGGTTCAATTTTAAGTAAATTGAAGTTGTTTAATGTGATCACATAGATTAAAGCACATAAAAACTAAATCCATAAATCATCCACATGAGAAAATCATGAAGTAAAAGAAAGGAAATACAAGAAATAAAAAGACAATTAACTACTACAAAGATAGCTAAAAATTAGGTCTTGAATTCATAGATCTCTTTGGCTTGACCTTCTTTTTGAAAAGCATGTTAATTTTAAAAACCATCATTCATCTCCTAGGAGGAGGCATGGAGAACAAGACAAGCAATAAATCATGCAACCTTCTATGAACACCAAGCATCTCCATCCTTAGGTTTTGAATGATATAGTTATTATAGAGACAACATAGACAATTTGCACCATGAGCTTCTAGGAACCCAAAGAAGTAAGGATCACCCATGAAGTGAGGTAGGAATGCCTAAAATAGGAGCATTAGTGTTAGAGGGTGGAGGAGGTGGTGGAGGCATAATGTCCAAGGGTGAGATAGGAGAATGTGGTGGAGTGAAAGGAGAGGTAACCAAGACTCAAATACAAATGGGATACTTTGTTGAGGTTGTGGTTGAGAAATCCCATCCAAAGGAGAACTAGGGATGAAAGGTGAAGAAAGCTCATTCATTCTTGATTGGAATGAAGAGGAGGTAGAACCATGTGAATGGTTAGTACCATGGGTTGAGTTTGTCTTGCATGGAGCAAGGGGTGGTTAAGGTGAAGAAGAAATGAGAATGGGAGAGATCTCTTTGGGAGTGTGAAAAGATGAAGTACCAATGTTAGGTATCTTAATTTTAATTTTGAGGCTTCTTTTGGAGGAGGAAGATTTGGAGGAAGTGGATGTTCTAGTGGAAAACATGGTTGTGTTAAGGTTTAGAGAAGAGTTGAAGGGATGAAGAACACAATCAACAAGAAAGGGTTTAAGAATAGAAGGGAATGATCCAAACTAGTGATGGGTTAAAATCATTTTAGTTGAATAATGAAATTAGGTACCCTAGTTTAGGAAAGTGCAGGTTTTTGCAAAAAAATTTATCAAAGTTTTACACAGATTAAGAAAAACAGTGTAACGCAAAGATTTTGTCGAAATAGGGACAGGCGGTTCCTTATTTAGGTCCGCGGTTCTTTGTCACTAAGGAACCGCGGGTTCGATATGGAAATTGTTCAAAAGTAGCACTTCCTCAAACTTTGGTCAGCCCAGATTTCACACAAGTAAATAGCAAGCCAAAGTTGACAATAAATCAAAATCTAGGAAGCTAACAAACACATAATATGCACAAAGCTATGCAACTATTAGGATTAAAATACTAATAATCCAAACATAAAGTATTAGTAGTCAACCATAACAACCCAAAAAAAAAGAGTAAGAATAAATAGTTCAACAATTCAAACATGTTTACAAACATGTTAACCTTGATAAACCAAAGCTTCATTTCTTCTTCTTGCCAAGTCCCTTGATCAATTTGGCTATGTTCTTGAATGATCCTCTTGACTCCACTCGATGATCATACAACTCACCTTGGGTTTTAAGATTAGCTCGGTAGACATCCGCAAGACCGAAGTTTTCGGGAAGTCCACTAGTAGCAAAGTAAGGAGGAGGGATGATTTCTTCTAACCCTTCCATGAAAGTGTCCATGGATGGGTGAGAGTTACTCGAAGAACCAACATGAGCACTTGTGCCTACGTCACCACCATCACTTGGTGACATATCAAAGTCCTCATCATCGGACTCTTGTGGATCAGACTTTCTCGAACCTCAATCACTTCTAGCTTTTCGTGGTTGTACCTTTTGAATAGGTAGCATGACACGTTTGACCTAACGAAAGCGAGAAATGTTGATGTCGGGATAGTCTTCACCAACCTTCTTAAGAAGGCGAGTAAGGAGCATGGCATAGGGAAGATTTGTTTTTGGTTTGGAAAGAGCATAAGTGATTCGTCGAGCGATATAGTATGCGAGATTGTACTTGGTGTTGGTAGCGATGTAACATAACATGTGCGCCATACACGCCGGAATATGATCTCGGTTTCTGCCAAGACAAAATACATTATCCCTAAGGATGTCGGCCCAACGGACCATACAATCATTTAGGTCGCTTAAGAGAACCTCATAGCATTTTACTCGACGCTTGGTAGAGTGGAGGCTTCTTACAACGTTTCCACTACGCTCTTTACAAATGACATCAAGAATGTAGTAAAGGTCAATCTCTTATTTTTCATCTGGAGCACAGTCGAATGGTTCAAGAAGATAATCAAGTTTCCATTTATCAATAAATCAACAAGTGCCCATAAATGGAACACGAAGAGCTTGACCAAAGTCTTCAAGAGAGAGTTTAATGAGTCGACCTTCAAGGATGAACCTAACATATACTTTATCATCATCATAAATTAGAGAGTATGTGCTAAAGAAATCTAAGAGAATTTCGGGATATATATCCTCTTTGATGTCCAACAAACAATTAAACCCAATTTCTCCGAACCACGATCGAGTATATATATATCCCTCAATATCCTCTTCGGCAACTCTACCCTCGTGAAAGCAACGTTTTGGAGTGAGGAATAGCTGTTTGTAAGTTGAGAGGAATCACACATTTCGGAAAAGTTTGGTATGTATTGTCTAGTGTATTGGTGGTCTTGTTGATATTCCGAAGGCATGATTAGTACCTAAATAAACACAAAAGTATTTCTCCAATCACTCATATGAAAAATCAAAATCAAAATTCAAAAGATGAGAATGTGTTTCATCAATATCTTGACAAACAAAGGATTAATCCTTGTCATTCTCATGTTCACAATGTACCAATTTCATCATTGATCAAAACATACGAACTATGTAAAATCAACAATCAACTAGAACATTGGTTTTTCAAAACAAGGTTTTTAGGTAAGCATTTAACAATGACATTACCAACTTGTTCATGGGTTCATATCAATTCCATCAATCAGCCAAATTATTTAGTCAAAATTCGGATTTGTTCTACAAATGGGTTTTAGTGAAATCTCAATGAATATGAACCTAAGGAATCATAGCAACAATACTATGTCAACTCTTATTCCTAGTAAGGTTTTAATTCAATGTCAATTTAAAAAATCCCCAATTATGAATGTATGAACCCTAGAACAAGTTAGATGAAATTGAAAGAAATAACTTACAATTAATTGATCTTGGATGATGGATGAGTGAAACCCACTTACTTGAATCAATTAATTTGAGTGACTGAAGGTTTTTTAAGCTTCAACGATGGTGGAAAAACAAAAAACCGTCGGCTGTGTGTGTGAATGAGATAGAAGGTTTTGTTTGAAAAAGGGTATTTTATAAAAATTGGCGCTCTGACAAAGTTCCTGCACACGGTTCCTTATCGATAGAGAACCGCGTGTTTGAACCGCGCGAGATAAAGAACCACCTGCAGAGGCAGGTTTTTATCAAATTAAAACAATGAATTTTTGAAAACCAAAATTTTTAAAATACTTAAAAATATATCTCAAGCCTTTTAGGATATCATTTGACCACCACAACACTAGGTAATAATACCTTGTTGAAGGATTACATGTTAAATCGAGATAAGAAAAGACCGAAACGAACAAACGACTACTCGTAGCAAAGAAGAAAAGGGGAGAGGAGTCAAGGGAAGTTAATCAAGACCAAGAACATTTCTCAAGAGACAAATGACATTCTTCAAATTAAGGAGGTGCAGAGCTTGTGTCATATATAGTGGTTTAAGACGTGCCTTTCTAGCGAAAGTCTAAACGGCTTTGGTAATGAATTATACCAAGCAATTTTGATGCATAGAATAAGATCATTTTCAAGAGTAGTCTTATTCTATTTCAAAACATGAGCAAAGTATAGATTCACTTTCTCTCCCACATGATCGGATTAATATTTCTAGAATTAACAATAACAATATTCAAATGTGTAAAATCCATCTACAACTTAATGAAGTAGTTTGGTATCTCAAGGGATTCACTCATCATCCTAGAGATGAGCTTAATTGCACAAGTTACACATGATATTGGGCCTACTAACCATAAGGGTGCAAACCATGGAAATCATGCTTGATACTTTAAGCTTCTACTAACTCACACATCTCCATAGTGAGTCAAGTATCCAAAAAATGAAGGTTTGAGAGGGAAAAAGGAAAGAATCACAAACCACAAATAAGTGTCAAGGCAAGGATGCCAAGAGCAAGCATATAGTCAATTAATGATCAAAAGAATGATCAATAGGGCGTGTGGAAGAACGAAAGCGTACCTTGGCCACAAATTGCATTCCGAGCTTTCAAGGAACCAATGCAAAGCCCAACTATGACTAATAGTGACTACTAAGTCTTCAAAGACTAGTATCACTCCTACCCATCTTGATATCATCATTCAATGATGTTGGAAATCAGAGAAGATGAGTCTTATACAAGTGTAAGTAACTCAATTCACAATCAATAAAATGATTTATCTTCATGAGTACCTACACTAACAAGATGCAAGCAAACTAGTAGATACATTTCAAGAGTAAATCTAAAATGCATTAATACTACTAATCTAAGTAATATGCAATATTAACAATTTAAAAGGCTTATTTTCAACAAAAAATAGTTTTGACCAAAGAAAAACTTTAGTACAACTTAACCTTCTAATTTGAGGAGACAATGGATCGATCCAAGTTTTAAAGTACAATATACTTCAAAGATCTTTTGTCACCAACGCTCTGATACCAATTGTAGAAACTAGAAGGGGGGGTTAAATAGTTTCTCATCGGTTTATCTTCTAATTAAAATTCTTTTCAATTAGGTGAGTGCACAAAACTATCTTTTGCTTGAAAGCTAGTTGCATAATGATTAGGTTCAATTCTAATGCATTAACAATGTGTAGTAAGTATAATGATAATGAATGTAAGTAATGAGTAAGGAAAGAAACAACCTAATAGGAAGACACCAAGATTTATAGTGGTTCGGCAACGAGGCTCTATCCTCGTTCCTACTCCACTCCTCGAGTACACCTTACTCGAGGTTTCTACTATATCCACAAGCTCCCTTCTTGGCGGAGAAAACCTTACAACGTCGCTTACATTATTTTCCGACACTAAGCTAAATGTCGAGACCTAATCTTAGCTAGGACCAATCTACACAACGTCGCCCACTTCACCATTTTGACACAAGGCTAGATGTCGAGTTGTAATCCAAAGTTAAAACCAATCGTCACAACGTTGCCTACTTTACCATTTTCTGACACAAGGCTAGATGACGAGTTTTAATCCAAAGCTAGAACCAATCTTCACGACTCTTCACTTTGAAGCTAAGTGAGAACTTCACACAACACAACTACATATCACTTTATAGTTTAGTGAGAACTCACAAGACACAACCACATCACTTTATAGTTTAGTGAGAACTAACACAACTAATTACAACTCAACTAAACATATCCAAGTACACACATATAGCTTGGATCTACACAACACAAATCCAAGCACACACATGTGCAATAGGTTTACACAACTCTAATCCAAGTATTTACATATAGCTTGGATGAACACAACTAGTCCAAGTATTCACAAATACATTGGATCTACACAAGACATAATAAACAAATGATGAACATGACTAGATCTTTAGGAGAAGGTGATCTTCATCAATACTTCATCTTTAATCACATCACAAGTGTGTGAGTGATCTTCTATTTGGACAAGGTAAAGAAGGAGATTAAGAGGATAATCATGAGTGAACATACTTAACACATTAAGTGATCATTTACAAATGACTAGGATTAGATAAGAGAAAGAAGGCTGAAAGAGATGTCCAAAAAGGGTTGATGAGAATGCAGATTTGATCCACTATTTATAGAAGACAAATGCCAACGCCTATCTGGGGGCGGTTCCTTATCTACCCAGGCGGTTCCTTATCGATAGGGAACCGCGTAGGCACTTAAGGAACCGCGGGTACTAGACTCCGCTCCTTTTTTTCTTTTAGTGAATTTGAAATATCTGAGGCTGTTTAAACCTTCAAAGGATATTCTTATGGCATTTGGAATATGCCATATTCAAATTTACATTTTCATTTTAATAAAACATTTTCTTAAAAATAAAGTTTATTAAAACTCTTTTGTTACATGTGACAAAAGTGAGTTTTAAGGCTAATCACTTTTATGATCACTAAGCATGATTAAGATATGTTAGTGTAATGATTATTACCTTGATGATAGTGTTTGTTAGATAATTCGTTTTATGATTGTTTTTGACAATAAATGTCTTTGTAATTTGTCGTGATCAAAACTAAGAAAGATTAATTAATACTAACAATGTTTTTAGGCATTGCTTTGTATTAACAGGTTAGATTGATGTCATTTGAGCTTATGGGCCTCGAATGAACAGTGGGCCGCACATGATATGTATGGCCCACGACCCGGCATAGCCGGCACAGGTTAGACAGGATCACAATGTAATTAGGATTGTGATTTACCCTAAAGTAGGGGATATACACTAACCATAATTAGAAGATAACAATCAAGCTAATTATGGTACTTATTCTTTACTTGGGGCCGAATCTTCGGTAAAAGCCCACTAGGGTTTTACCGCCTATATAAGGAACCCCCAAGGGTTCCACAAAGGTATCGTATTCTTCATACTCTCACATCTCATCCGATTACTAACCCTAAACCGAATACTTACTCTCACGCTGGAGTTTAATCGTGGGATATGTTCCCACGGTAAGCCTAACAACGTGCTACTTTTAGTGTATAGGATCCCCAACCGAAGTTCACTTGGTGCAGGAGCCGGAGCCCAAGCACCCAGATTAAGCCTAATTCGGGTCAAGTTAGGATCATCCAACTTTTGTATCAAAAAGTTTGCGCCATCTATGGGACCCTACACTAAACTCAAGTTCTACCGATGACGAAGGGAAACCCCTATCAGGGAAACCCAAAAAATGCCAATCCGGGGAATCGGAAGTCGGTGGGAGATGTTCCCATTACCCCTACTCCACCTTTCACGGGGCATGCAGGAGGGATTAACCCCCGCAATACGGTGCCTCAATCCCCTGGGGGTACGGGCACGTCCCTACATACCCCACCACCTACCCTCAACCTGAACAATACTGAGACGGGGTCGACACCGCCAGCCCCTAATAAGGAAAAGCAAAGGCCACCAGCAGGAGAGACGTCCCACGAGCTCGCTTCACTCGATGATGAAGACATTGAGGGCGTGCTCACACAGAATATGGACAGGATCATCCCTGCCATTACACCAAGGTTGAATCTGGGAAGGAACCTCCAATCCAGACTAAACTTTGGCAGCGTCAGGCATGGCACCCCCGCCCAAAACCAAAAAAGACGAATGAAGCAACCGATCGAGGAACAACCTCCGCAGGAGGAACAACCGCGAGCACGGAATGTTTTCGAACGCATAGGGGATCGAATCATGCAAGAATTGTAAGGGACACAAGGGGAATCAGATCATTCCGATGGATCTGTGGGGCGCGAAAACTTGGAGACTCCACAGAATGATAACCGTCGCACTAGTGTGTGGAGGAGGATAGATCCGGAAGCAAAGAAATCCGCCACCTTCTTTTCGGAAGAGCGGCTACTATAGTCAATCGAGGGGTGGAGCAGGACCACCCTACCACGATCCTTCAAGATCTGACTCGGATGACCATCACCCAAGACGCTGCGCACACGGTATTCTTCCTCTGAACCATCGGATGAAGATGGAGGGCGCTACGGGTGCTCCCATTATCATACAGATGATGAGGAGGATCTCTCCCTACCATGGTGTAGTGAAAGGGAAGATGCCTTTACAACCCGCATACAGAACTACTCCAAGGATAAAAAGCGTCGCATGACGACGCGTGTCAATACCTATGACAGATCTGGTGATCTAGATGATCATCTTAAAGTTTTCACCGTACAAGCAAAAATTGAGCGATGGTCGATGCCTATATGGTGCCAAATGTTCAATTCAACCTTGATCGGTAATGCCCGCGACTGGTTTGAAAAACTTCCCTACCGAAGCATTAACAATTTCAATGAGTTACACTCAGCGTTTAGAAGAAATTATACTCAGTGGAAAAAGTATAATAGAGACCCAGTCTCATTAGTAACGGTCATGCCCGGGGAATCCACAGAGTACTTCACAGAACGCTTTAAAGACGAATGCACGCGGATAAGGGCGTGCCCAGAAGTCCTCGAGATCTTCAACTATAGGCATGGCATAACAGACAAGGAACTAATCCGGCGCCTCAACGATAGACGTCCTGAAATGTTTGACGACCTCATGAAAAGGGTTAGAATTTTTTTGGAAGGGGAGACCGCCGTGTCCGCGGCTTACCCCTCAAGGGGAAACCAAAGCTATTGGTCGAATGACCAGTCCAAAAGGCAGTAAAAAAATCAAGGCAACAACAGGAGCTTGGATTATAAAAAGAAAGCAAAAGGAGGAAGGTCGAACGACAAGTTCACACCTCTAAAGATGACATACCGGGACATCCTGCTGATGGAAGGGGCAAACTTTCCAAGGCCGCCACCAATGAAAACTCCGTTCGACCGTCGTAAGGGAAACCGCTTTTGCGAATTTCATAATGACAAGGGTCATGGCACGGATGAGTGCATTCAGCTCAAGAAGAACGTTGAGTCACTGATTAATTCAGGCAAACTCAAGCACTTGGTCAAGGATTGGAAGGATGGGAAGGATAACAAAAGGAATGACAAAAAAGATTTCCAGAAAGACAAACCTACAACCATATTTATGGTTCAGTTATGGCAGCGCAGGACGAAGTAGAAAATTAGTCAGAAATTTTCTCGCAGCAATGAGATCTCGTTCCCTCCTATCATGGCGACTAACGTGGCGGACGCACCTCTCATGATTGAGGTAAACATTGGAAGCCACAATGTCCGTCGAATGTATGTTGATGGAGGATCATCCGCGGAGATACTCTATGAATACTGTTTCATACAGTTGAAACCAGAAATCAAAAGCCAACTAATGCCGGTCACGTCACCGCTTATTGGTTTTAGCGGAGATACCATTTGGCAAATAGAGTAGTTGCGGCTGTTAGTAACTATCAGGGATAAAGAACATTCAACTACAGCATGGATGAACTATACGGTTATACGATCTCATTCCCTGTACAATGGTTTCATCGGAAGGCCATGAATACTCGCCATACGGGCAGTCCCGTCTACAACACACGGCATGCTAAAATTCCCAGTCGAGGGAGGAATTGTCACTATCTTTAATTCGATAGTACCACCATCGGAATGAATGTCGTCGCAACACCAATACAACCAACCCCAAAGAAGGAAGGGTTACCCCTTGCGAACTGGAAGGTGGTTATCCACCCTGATTATCCAAAACAGGAAGTGGCTAACGGAGGAACTCTCTCCGATAAAGGAAGGAACGCTATGTGCTCCCTCCTTAAGGCAAACCTTGACGTGTTCGCATGGGAACCAAAGCACATGACAGGCGTGCCGCGCTCGGTCGCGGAGCACAAGCTTCAGATCCACCCGGGGTATCCTCTGGTGAGACAAAAGAAACGCGACCAAGCTCTAGAGCGCAGCCAGGTTATACTAGATGAAGTGAAAAAGCTGGTTGAGGCAGGAATCATGCGTGAAGTTTATTACCACGAGTGGCTTTCAATTCCGGTAATGGTCAAGAAACATGACGGCAGCTGGTTGAGGAATCAGCCAGGTTATACTATGTTCGCGAACGGCTGGGCAAGCTCGGGGGAGTCAGCAATTTTGTTCACGACAAACCTCAGTCCAAAACCGATCATCCATCTACGACCTGCAATGGCTGTGAGCATGTGGGGATATAATTCTTCGTCAAAATCCACAGCCATGCCATCCAGCCGCGTATCCATCTCCTCTAGCCGATCCTCCATGACCTTCTCTTGCTCGACCCTGTAATCCACAAAGGCTAAGGCCAGCTGTTCCTCACCTTTGACAGCTGCATGCAGGTCGTCACGCTCCTTGGAGATGGTGGCCACATCCTTGGCCATAGACTGGGTAGTTGTCTCTGCGGCTGCTACCTGTTGGTATAATGGTTATTATTATTCTGTAATGATGGAACATAGACATAGCAAAGAAATAGAAGACCAAGGTTGTGTGAAATTGGGCGTACCTTCTCACGCAGGGATTGGGCCTCAGCCTCCAGCTCAGCAATGCGGTCTTCGCGGGCGGCGGCATGGTTCGCCTGCTCCTTTACGGTCGCCTCGGCCGCGAACAAATCAGCTCGCAGGTGGATATAGTTTGTTCATGATTTCAACCATCTTTTCCCTACGAGCAATTTTCCTGTCTGCACTCCTTATGTGACTCAAGGCGCCCTCGAAGCGGTGTCGCATGGATGTGCCTATGGTCAATTGGTGCGCGGTCGCTACATTGAATTGCTCGAGGAGGGTGGCATGAGTGAGCTCATTCAAATCTTGAGCCAGGCTGGGCGGAGTCAAGTGGTCCATGAACTCCTTGCATTCTTCCTCTGATTCTAGCCTCGTGAACTCAGGCGAATTCCATTGGGGGGGGGGGGGGGGGGGGGGGCGAGACGTGGAGCTAGTCTCTCCGATTGCGACTCTATGGAGGATGAAGGAGGGGTCAAGAGAGTCTCTTGCGCCACGAGTGGAGTTCGTTGGCTGGCATTTTCCTTGTGCGGTACGGTCGAAGGCTCTACCCTGTTATAATACAAAAATTGTTACAATGTCACTAAGTTTTTTTCCTAAAGCTAAGGAAGTGTATGGCGGTACGTTACTTACGTGGTTGTTATTATCGGCTCAGTAATGGTAGGAGCCACAGTGTTCACTGGGGTGGCTTCCCACACAATCTTATCTGCTTGGCCGCTTGCCATGGTGGGGGGAGGCGTCGGGTTGATTTCGGGCGCGGTTGTGCTGCTACCCTCTTGATATTGAGGGTGGTCCCTACGCAACCTCTTGACATGAGCGTTGGACGCACCCGCTTCTTCCTCCATTGACTTCGCAACCTTCCTTGTCATTTTACGCCTTTTTGGGGCGGGTTTTGGTTGTGCTGTGGAGTCAGGCTGGTTAACTGCTTCTTCTTCCTCGGATTCAAGCATCTGGTCGATCTCCTCTGAAAGTTGGTCTAGGTTATCCCCTTGGTTTTCTTGATGGGGAGTCGGGGTGTTTTTTGCTATGTCATCACCACCTTCGAGCAAGAGGTAGTCGCCATCTTCGTTGAGGAAGTCCAACGACGACTTCTCTATTTCTTCTTCACCCATGTCGGAATGGGGCTCTTGCACTTCTTCCAAAGGAACGGTTAGGTTTTGGGTGCGACCAACAGTTGTGGCTCGTCTTGGCGTAATGGTCTTGTGCCTTCTGGGACCTTGGACGGGTCTCCCTGACGTAGCAAGCCAAACAACCTCATATCTGCGGATATGCGCCAATGAGTTAGTGACATGCACAATATGTTCATACAATTCAAAAAACAACAAGTATTATCAAAGTACACCCACCCTCTCCACGGTTATCCAGGAAGACGGGATATTTGTCCGCCCTGCCGTGGTAGTTACGGCTGATACCTACCAAACACAAAAAATTCTCTGGCAGGTCCTTATGGAAGTATGTACGGTGGGTGTCTAAGATTCTCACGTCCTTACTACTATATGTGTTTTTTGGGGGCGGATAATCTACCCGAACAACGGTCTTGAGAACGAAGGGGGTGGGAAAGACTTTGGCATCTACAAAAAAATATCGGTCGTACCAATTCTTAAGGGAGTCTAGCGCCTTGTTATAACACATTGGGGCGTTTGCGGACCGTTTTTGAACGACAGCCAGCCATTTACCATTTGAGGGGCGTAAAAGACTCTGAATAAAGTTACGAATGGGAAACCTCACATGTGTGGCATGTTATCTCGAATTGGTTTATTTTATATGCGCCTATATAATGTAATTGGGTTATGTGGAAGTTATAGCAGGTCATGATATCTACAAGAAACCTAGACAAGGGAATACGGTAGTTGGCCGAGTCAAACAGGCGCGTGTATACGCCTATTTTCCTAGCCGGAGCATCCGTGATAGCTTCACCATCACCCGGATAGGTGGGATGTACGCTTTCAGGGATATAGTAATCAGAATAGAAATCAATAAATTTCTCCGGAGACAATACATTGAGTACGGTCGTGATAGTGGGGATGTCTTTCACCATGATTTATCAAAGTATGGAGAAGGGCGCGATGATCTAACCTGGTATTACGGATATCCGTGCAAAGAAGGTAGAAGGAGAAAAAGGAATTGCAACAATGGTAGAAGAGAGTATGAACTGTGTGTGTGCACAGTCACACGCGCAGGGTTTTTATAAGGTTGCCTCAGTTTACGAGGTGGGCTTGATGACTGCCACGTGTAATCCACTACGCCCATCCAACGGATGGGATTACTGGCACAATTGAAACGCCAGAGGGACCCACGAGTCACCTCATGACAGTTTTTTTACGTGGCTCAAGAGTAGCCCCGCCTGGTGCGCTTTTTCAGATAACCTTGACTACCATTAATGCATCCATTAATATTGTCCCGGTCGATAGTTTTTGTTGTGCGGATGTTTTAGCAAAGAAAACATAAGGGACATAGGTTAGTCTAGAGATTACGACCCACAGCCCGCCACAGCCAACACAGGGTTAGACATGATCACAACCTAATTAGGATTGTGATTTACCCTAAAGTAGGGGATATACACTAACCATAATTAGAAGATAACTATCAAGCTAATTATGGTACTTATCCTTTACTTGGGGCCGAAGCTTCGGTAAAAGTCCACTAGGGTTTTACCGCCTATATAAGGAACCCCAAGGGTTCCACAAAGGTATCGTATTCTTCACACTCTCACATCTCATCCGATTACTAACCCTAAACCGATTACTTACTCTTACGCTGGAGTCTAATCGTGGGATACGTTCCCACGGTAAGCCTAACAGCGTGCCACTTTTAGTGTGCAGGATCCCCAACCGAAGTTCACTTGGTGCAGGAGCCAGAACCCAAACAACCGAATTAATCCTAATTCGGGTCAAGCTAAAATCATCCAACTATTGTATCAACAATCGTATTGTTAATTTTCTGTCACCATTGCCTCTATACGCGGATAATCGCCTAAATAATAAAAATAAAAATATTTATGATTAAACTTGAATAATAAAAATAAAAAGAATTAAAATGACATTTATCGTGAGACGAAGAAAGTAACTCATTTAACTCGAGAACACGGGGTAGGTGCAGCGACACGCATCACGAAAATTAAAAAAAAACAACTACTATACTAAAACTTCGGGACGCAGCACTGACATAAAGCAACCTCACTTTTTTGTTTTATTAACATAAGTATACTTGATTCACTCTGAAGAAAAGATTTGATACTCATAAGTCATCATCTTCAATGTCTCACAGTCCCCAACAAACCCCATTTTCAACCATGGCTGACGTCACCTTAACCAAAGGGTCAAAGGTTGAAGTGAGCAGCGTTGAGCCAGGGTTCTACGGTGCATGGTATGAAGCCACCATCATAGACGACACTGTACCAGTTTCAACCAAAAAAAGACAAAAGAATAAAAAGATGGGGTATTTAGTAAGATATGAGACATTGTTTTCAGAGGACAATCTTGATGAAAAGTTGTCTGAGAGTGTTGATTCAATGCTTGTTAGGCCTTTGCCACCTAAGAATGATGACGTGGCGTTTGAAGTTATGGACGTTGTGGATTGTTATCATAGAGATGGGTGGTGGTGTGGTGTTGTGGAGGATGTGATTGTGGATGTTGAGGGTGGTCACAAAAAATATCTTGTTAAGTTTGAGGATCCTGTTGAGGTTGTTGAGTTTGAAAATACTCATATCAGGCTTCATTTTGACTGGCTTGACTCTTCCTGGAAACTTGCTCCTAAAAAGGTTTTATTCTTTTCTTTTTGTTGTTGATTGAATTGGGATTTTCATTTCTGTGTTTATTCTACTATACATTTTTTTTGGAAATCTTGTTTGTGTTTGATTTTCAGATGTCATTTTTTTTATTCCAGTTTTTATAGGGTTTTGAATAGGAGGGTTTTGGAATGATATATACAACAATTTTTAAAGGGTTTTGAATTTGGACTTTTTGTCCAGTTAAGAATTTGTAACAAATCTGCCGATCCACAGTGCATTAAAAAAATTGACATGCTTGGTACACGAAAGAATTTACCAAGATGCCATGGATCGGGACAGGTGGACCCACGGAATCCCCACAAAATAACGTGAACCAAAAGTCTTGATTCAACATCCTTTACAAATTGGTGTAATATTTGTTATGTTTTGTTTTTGTCTCCTGCTATGTACATTATTATATTGTTTAAGTAGGTGTTAAGGGGTGTTTATCAAAGGTGTTTTCTGTATTTTATTTTTAATGTATGATGTGTTAGATATGGTTTTACAAATTTTCAAGGTGTATGCTCGACTTGGTCGCTGAAATTGCTGAATTTGACCTTGGAATCTGGGTTCTAAAATTATGTTGTTTTGAAAATATGAATGCTCTGTATAGTAGGAGTAGTGATGCTGTGATATATTTTATAGAGTAACTGATTTGGGGAATGCTTCATGATTATTCTTATAAGGGGGTGTTTGTAAAAATATGGTTAGGGGTGTTTTGTAATGTATATTAAATTTTCTAAATTGTTTTATTGTATAGTGGTCGTTTTTGGGATAGGGTCCTTAAACATGTGTTGTTTTGAGCAATACAGATTATTCAAATTGCATTATTGCGCCTTTAGATATTCAGAGATACATTCTGGGTTAGCAACCCCAAACTTATTTTCTTTACAATATATTCAGTAATGAGTTTAATAAGCAACCCAACTACACCCTTCAGATCATACCTTGTATTGGACACTTGTGATCTTGTTTATGAGTTGAACATGTTATTATTATGCAACTGTGTAAATTTGTTAAACATTATTTTTTGACCTTTGAAAACCCTGAAATATCACTTTTGGAAATTCTTGCCGAAAAGATTAAAAATCGAGATTGTATATGGCTTTGAAGTGAAAATTATTCCAAGTCATTTTTACTTGTCAAATGTTTTGGAGTTGTCAAATTCCTTTTTACAGCATTTTTTAATTAGGTAATGGGATGATTGACTTTAAAAGTCAAAACTGTACTATAATTTTATGTGTGAATGGCAATTGTTCTTTAGATTATGCTGACGCCAGAGCAGGAAGTGGCTGACAAAAGTGCAATTCCTGCATCAGAGTCAAACGTTGATGCTCAATCAGGTTTCATTACTCCATCTAAACGACCTCCAACTGGTAATTTGGCCAGTCAAAGTATACTCGGTCGACGTTCTTCCAAAAAACAGAAGCATTTGCGAAAAAAAGCTGTGAGTTGAATCTACCTCTTGATCTTTGAGATTCACTAATTAATTTTATGAAAGGATGTTGATAGTAAATTTGTAACAACTAACATGTGCAGGAAAGAAATGCTGAGATGGGTGGTGTAGTGGACGGTTCAGCCGCCACTAGCAGGAAGAGAAGCACTAGCAGGAAGAGGAGCACTGTGAATTCAGCAGAAGTTTCAATTAGTAAAAAGAACCGATCTTCAGCAGATGTGGAAAACTCAGGTTGTATTTTGTATACCTGTTTATGGGTTACTTTTCCATTTAATAATTTCGACCCACTAACATATGGATGGGTACAGTGGATTGTGTTTCTATCTGAAATGGTTCAAATGGTTGAGACGGGTTGAACTTGCACAAAATGTACTCTTTTAAATCAGTATACAAATCTCCTAATTATCTTTTATATAGGATTTATTTCGGTATGGTAATTTTATTGGTTTTCTAATCATAATTAATTCATCAGTTAATAAAAAAACAACTTATAAAAGAAAATATTGACAAAAAAGTGCGAGGGTCAACTCAAACCGCTTATCTTGTCACCTCTACTGTTAATGATTAACTTAAGGATTTAATATCGTGTGGATTATTGTATAGGTAGAAATAAAAATAATAAACGTATGTTGTATGTAGCGGAAGCAGGTGGATCTAGAGCTATAAATCAAGATTCGCCTAATGAAGAAATGATAACCACAGTAAGTAGTATTTGCTGTTTGATAGTGTTTAATTTTGGCTACTGAGTTCACAATTGCTAAAGGAATATGTGATCAACTTTTGCTAAAGGAATATGTGATCAACTTGTGTAAATGTAAGAAAAGAAACATAGACGGAACTTGGATGAACTTATCGGGAGGGCCGAGTGTTGTGTAAATTAATTTGGGAGAGCCAAGTTGTATTTTCTTTAAGCACATATAAATAAAAGATCGAAGTTTTGGGAAGGCCGTGGCCCTCCCGAGTCTCCACTAAGTCCGTCCATGAAAACAAAGAATTAAAGACGTAGTTAAGTTTGATGGTTTCTTTGCACTTGCATTTCCTACAATTCCAAATCAATTTTATTTTTATAAAGTGTAATACTCAATATATTTGCAAGAACAAAAGTCAGTTAGCATCAAAAAATTAACTTCAATGGTGGACAAAGATAATATCTCTGTATGCTCCTTTTTGAGAAAAACTATCTAATATGTAAGAATGTACAGTTTATAGTTCATCATTGCCAAAAAATATCACTGTAAAACCCGTATTTGAAAATTTAGAATTTTAAATACGCAGTTTTATTTATTAAAAAACTATTCATATAATTATTCAGAAAATACTTATTAATGTCAAAAAATAATATTCATGAATATTTATTCAGAAAATAAATATAATACATTTCAGAGTTGAAACGAAAGGGTAAATCACGTACACGAACGTCTAATATTAAAGCACGAAACGAAGGAAAAATCAAAATATGTTAGATATGCATATGTTGGGCCGGTTATTAAAAAAAAGTAAAAAAAAGGAAAATTTGACTTTTCATATCACACTTGATACAACTTTCCTTCTTCATCACCATAATATTCGCCAAGTCAAAGAAATTTAGTCGGTCTCACACGCTTAAATCTCCCTAATATTCGTGACAATATTAATTTGTATCTCCGACTCCAATTTTGCCATTATCAAAAAAAAAAAAAAAAAACTTCTTATTGATATCTAAGAACAAAGGAGATGACAGACGAAATGGTATATCTTATTTCATCCTTGGTCGAAATGCTTTACATGTGTTCATGTTCGAACGAAGTTCTCATATATGATCATTTCGGTGTCACGGCTTACTCCGTAAGGGCTGAAGTCGTCTGTTAGTTGGAGGTTTACATCATGTTCGAAATAAAGGTTTGCGTATGTTAGGATCGATCGTTCCATGGTCAGAAAAAAAAAACAGTTCGGGTTCGTTCACTAGTGACTAGTTGTAAGTGGCGTATGTGTGCGGTACCGAGGGTTGATGGCATTTTCATTGAATCCTATTGTTTGCAATCGAGTTAGTGTTCATAATCGTGTTTCACGACTTTTGATCGGATCTCTCGTTGTTCTTTGAGGTAAGCTCCTGGTCCTCATAATAACCAGCGTCTAAATCTTGTACTATAAGAAAGTGTAAAAAAAAACGTCCTACGTTGTGATTAAAAGCTCATATATAGTATATGTGTACAAGGAACTAATCACGAGGAACATGCAGAGGAAATATTTTTCAATATGTAAAGCATGGATTTTCAATATTGGTTGAACAATAAAAAAAATAAACGAATGTCTAGTTATCAATTGAATGTGAAGTAAACGTGTATGGAACATTTGTCTTAAACATGATTGATGATGTGTATTTACAAATTAACGTTGAGGTACTAAGCACCAATATATATAAGAGATAAAAGAGTACACTATAGACTACAATATTAGATAGTTCTGTCATTTATAATTAGCGGTTCATAATATAACCATGACTTATAATTATCTTATTTGATGGACAAGATAAATTACTTATGTATATTAAACGAGCTTATTACTATTTATGGAAACTTACTAAATATGGAAACCTGCTATTTTTAGAAAGTTACTATTTATAGAAAACCTGCTATTTTTAGAAAGTTATTATTTATAGAAACATGAAGTATAATAACACAAGAATCATGAAATCCAATAATCAAGAACACATGAACCTATAACATTAAGACACGATAAAGCATGAACAATTAACACAAAACTAAGAACAAGTAACTTATTAATGCACAAGAAACTCATACACGTCCCTTATTTATGTAGTAACCATGAAGTCGGAGTAGATCTTTCAGTTTTCATTCTTATTTCATTACTGGACGCGAGGTACGGATTTTCTGTCCTTTAAGGACTTCCTTTCCCATGCATGATTAGGATTCCCCGTCTGCAGCCAAATGTTTTTCCCAGTATGTGTTTAAGCTTATCAGTAATCATGTTAATAACTAAATAAATTGCCTGAGCATTATATACAAGCATGACCAGTTTATGTACTAGTTACGGAGGTACCGTAACCATGGCACTAGAGGCACCGGTGTCGTGACTCACATGCAGGAGAGTGATATCCTGCATCGTCCCACTCATGTTCAGTTTGGCCATTTTATCAGTATGTTTAGTGGGGCGTATGGATGCATCCTAGGCTTATCAGTTTACAAGTTATCAGGGTGAATGTGGTGTGTGCTCTACATCCTTCACATTGGAGCTGATCCCTCCACCCAGTTGTAACACCCCATTTTGGAAATGGAATATTACGCATAATCATGGCGTGTCATCAAAGCATACAAGGATAAATGTCTCAGCATTATTTGACCATAAAAGGGAAATACCGGAATCAAACATCGGTAACCCCAAAGTAGAACTCATCACACACAAACATAAATACTGTAAAGGGAAAGGACGAAACAATGTCCATAGCAAACTGTATCAAAGTAAAGGAAATGCATAAAGTAAAGAAAGACAGTAAAGCTTCCAATCCATATGCACGTACGTTTGAGATCTACGAGCGTCCCTGAGTACCTGCCGTTTTGGGAACATGAAAAGGAAAACGGCTGAGCAAGACGCTCAGTGCACGGATGTACAATATAGCATGAAATAGGATAAGCATGTAACATATAACAGCGGAAGACTAAGTTCTGAGTAAACTGGTTAAGTATTAAGAAAACTGGTTTTATAGTTTGAAAAGCCTTATGTTTATCTTATGAAAACTGTTTTAACATAAATATACCATAGCCCATATAGGTCATGAAAAGGTCACGTGCATGAATACTTGGAGGGGTGACCTCATCATGCTGATTAGAGGGGATGCCTCTAATTAATATACTGGTTTGGGTAGGAGGGATCAACTCCTTGTGAAGGATGCAAGGCACACACCACATTCACCATGATAAACTGAATAAAACATGTAACTAGGATGCACCCATACGCCCCACCTGATATAATAATATGGCCAAAACTGAAAAGGGACGCCACGAGCAATCACTTCGCCGTGGGGAAGTCATAACATTGGTGCCTCCAATGTTATGGTTATGGTACCTCCATAACTAGGTGAAACTGGTCATGCTTGTATATGGCTATAGATTATGCTAATTAAACATAAGCAGTTCAAAACAATAAAACAAATACTGGGGAAAACAGTTGGCTGCATACGGGGAAATCCTAATAAGGAAAGAATGTCCATACTGAAAGGACGGGAATCCGTACCTCAAGTCCAGTGAATGAACGGAAGAAAGACTCCTACTTCTGGATCACTAACGCTACATGAATACACACGTGTATAAGTATCGATTCACTGATTACGTACTGGGTTTTATGTCTCATTTTAGCTGACTTGGTATGTTTTAGGTCGTGGTTCACTATTTAAAGCCTTAAACTGTGTTTATCTTGTATTCTGATTAATCTGTTTAAGTATTACTGGTATTTCATGTATTATTATACTTACTGTGTAATAATAAGTAACTTTCCAAAAATAGCAGGTTTCCAAAAATAGAAAGTTTCCAAAAATAGAAAGTTTCCAAAAATAGAAAGTTTCCAAAAATAGAAAGTTTCCAAAAATAGAAAGTTTCCAAAAATAGAAAGTTTCCAAAATTAGAAAGTTTCCTAAAATAGAATTTACTGCTTAAAATAGATTAGTTTCTAAAAATAGAAAGTTTCCAAAAATAGATCAGCTGCCTTAATTAAATAAGTTTCCATATATAGAAGGTTTCCATGATTAGATTAGCTGCCTGAATTAGATAGATTTCCATATATAGAAGGTTTCCATTAATAGATTAGTTGCCTTATTTAATTAAGTTTCTATAAATAGAAGTTTCCATATTTAGAATTAAGCTGGTTACATAAGCTAACATATTAGTCTAAGTGTTTATAAGCTTGTTTCTTAAGTCATATGATATAGTATATAGTTTAATTATTATTTCATGTATTTTAATTAAACTATAGGTTAAGCATTTTAATTAAAGTATAACATGTTTTAATTAAAATGAAATGAAATACTTAGGTTAAAAATGTGTATTATTATTATTATTAATAATATAACCTAAGTCATGTCTAAATTAATTAATTATAGGCATGTTTTAAATAATTAATTAATTAAAACTTATAACATAAAATACTTAGGTTAAATTAATATCATGCTAAATTAATAATTAAAATAACCTAAGTCATGGTTTAATTAATATTTCATGTTATTAATTAATTTATATCCTAAGTTCATAATTCATAAAAATTAACATGTAGCATAAATCATGATTTAACCAACGAACCATGAATCGGGCATGAATTCGACACCGTACCTCGAGCCAAACTCGGGGTACGTGTGCCCCCTTGCTGCCGTGGGTCCCACAAGCACCAACCAAGACCAAAAATGGTCTTGGTGGTGGCGGCAATAAGCAAACCAAACCCCCCTCGGGTTTGTTTGCTAGGCGGCTAAAACAAACACCCTTTTTATAACGTTCTTTGATTTTAATTTACCCCAAAACATGTTAGATCAATGTTTAATTATCATGTTTTAATAAGAATAATAATAACATGTTCATGAAAATAATCAAAGATTAAAAAGAATTAAAAAAAAAAGGTTTAGAATGATATACCAATACGTAGCTTGAAAGGGGATGAACAAACACGGTTTCTAGCACTTGTTTTTAAATGTCAAAAATCAAGAACACCCTCCTATGGTGTTGATGTAGGTGGCGGCACAAAAAGAACCAAGGAGGAGGAGGAGAAAACTTTTTAGGGTTTATGTTTTCTTTCTTGAAAAGTGAAAATGAAAAATAGTTTTTACCATAACCCCCCTTTACTTGTAAAAGTCCATGGGCTTAGCCCATTTCTTGTTGTTGTGCCGTCGGTATGGGGGCCCCACATGGGGTACCCGTACCTTTCTCGTGTCCCGATATTTCGTGTTCGTTCGTGGTTAAACGTGCTCGTGTTTAAAGTGTTTCTGTTTATTTTATCATGTCGCTTATCGTAATCTTAACGCTCGTAATTATATTATATGTATTTACGTAATTATTCTAGTTCGTATTTTAAATGGTGATCATGATTTAATTATGTTCACATGACATATTTATTAACTGTTTATCATGAGTTCGTACGTAATCGATACTTGTCATGTCATACACGCATGCACTTGCTTGATTATTAGCACATGAATGTGATCAATACTAAATAAGGTAAGTTTTAATCTAGGACGTACGATCTTAAGGGCACTATTCATGGTAAAAGCATGCGGGTTTTACAATTCTTCCCCCCTAAAAAGAATAATTCGTCCCCGAATTATAGATAAAGCAAACTGGAAAGAAGTAACATACCCGAACTCAAAATATGAAGTGAGGGTAAGAAGCCCGGATAGACTCCTCTGTTTCCCAAGTGGCTTCCCGCTCGGTATGGTCCCTCCAAAGAATTTTGACGAATGGAATCGTCTTCCTTCTCATGACTCGTTCTTGCCTGTCGAGTACTCGTTCGGGTTCTTCTATAAAAGTGAGATCTTCACGTATCTGTTCCAGTGGATACTGAACCATGTGAAGGGGATGATAATTGTACCCTCTGAGTAAGGACACATGGAACACGTTATGCACGTGCGAAAGCTGAGGAGGTAACGCCAATCGGTAAGATACCTCACCGATTCGTTCAATGATATCAAAAGGTCCGATGAAACGAGGACTGAGTTTCCCTTTGATCCCGAAGCGTTTAACACCACGTGCCGGCGAAACCTTGAGGAAGACGTGATCTCCCACATTAAAATGTATGTCCCTACGATGCTTATCGGCGTAACTCTTCTGACGTGAACGTGCTTCCTGCAGCTTCTGTTTAGCTACCTCGATCTTCTCATTGGTCATTTCTATAATCTCTGGTCCTTCGAGTGTTCGCTCTCCCACTTGATCCCAGCAAGTTGGAGCGCGACACTTTCTGCCATACAACATTTCGAAAGGAGCACATTTGATACTTGCGTGCCAGCTGTTGTTGTATGCAAACTCGACTAAACAGATGTAATCGTCCCAATCACCTGTCCATTCCAACGCACACGACCTTAACATATCTTCCAATGTCTGAATTGTTCGCTCCGACTGTCCGTCCGTTTGAGGATGAAAGGCCGTACTCAGCTTAAGTTGTGTACCCCAAGCTTTTTGTAGACCTTTCCAGAATCGCGACGTGAAACGAGGATCTCTGTCTGAGACGATGCTGGAGGGAGTGCCGTGGAGTCTCATGATTTCCCTTCTGTAAGTATCTGCGAGTTTACTTACCGGATCCTCCTTGCGTATCGGTAAGAAATGAGCTGATTTGGTGAGTCGATCAACAATGACCCAAATAGCATCGTGCTTCTTCTTGGTAGGCGGAAGACCGGTAACAAAATCCATGGTGATTTTGTCCCACTTCCACTCTGGAATATCCAACGGTTGAAGGAGACCGCCCGATCGCTGATGTTCAATCTTAACCTGCTGGCAGGTAAAACATTTGGAGACGTAAGTGGCTACATCCTGTTTCATACCACTCCACCAAAAGTGCTGTCTGATGTCATGGTACATTTTTGTCGACCTAGGATGTATAGAAAATGGGGAGCTGTGAGCTTCAGCTAAGAATGCTTCCCGGAGTTCTTGATTGTCAGGAACACAAAGTCTCGTGCCCTGCCAAACGATACCGTCTGCGTCCATTCTGAATTCTGTCTGCTTCTCCAAATTCTGAATTATCGCCCAAATCTCTCCATCATACTTCTGCGCTTCCTTGATCCTAGTCAGTAACTCAGGTTCTACTCTAAGATTCGCCCAGTATCCGTGCTGCCCACGTACCATGATTTCGATGTCTAGCCGCTCCAAGTCTCTTATGTTTTGTTCCCCGATCTCAATGCCGTTGATCATTCCGGACTTTCTGCTGAGTGCATCTGCTACTACATTAGCCTTCCCGGGATGATACTGTAGGTTAATATCATAATCCTTCAACAGTTCCAACCATCTCCTTTGTCTCATGTTCAATTCTCGTTGGGTGAAGATGTACTTCAAGCTCTTGTGATCCGTGAAAATGTCGCATGATTCTCCGTATAAGTAATGCCTCCATATTTTCAATGTGAACACCACTGCAGCAAGTTCCAGGTCGTGCGTAGGATAGTTTTCTTCATAGGGCTTAAGCTGCCGTGAAGCATACGCGATCACTTTCCCATGTTGCATGAGAACACAGCCCAGACCCTTCCCCGATGCATCGCTATAGATCTGAAATCCACCTGTACCAGATGGGAGAGTAAGAATAGGTGCATATACTAACTTCTGCTTTAGGTCTTCGAAGCTCTTCTCTCGTTCTTCCGTCCAGACGAATTTCTCTCTTTTTCGCATCAGTTTGGTGAGAGGCAATGCCAAGCGGGAAAAGTTCTCCACGAATCTGCGATAATATCCAGCTAAGCCTAAGAAACTACGGACTTCTGTCGCTGACGTTGGTCTTGGCCATTTAGTGATAGCCTCAACCTTCGCTGGGTCCATAGTGATCCCTTCTGCTGATACAATGTGACCTAAGAATGCCACCTTGTTTAACCAGAACTCACACTTGGAGAATTTCGCATACAGCTGCTTCTGACGAAGAATCTGTAGTACCGTACGGAGATGGTCTTCGTGTTCCTCCGTGGATTTAGAGAAAATCAGGATGTCATCGATGAATACAATGACAAACTTATCAAGGAATTCATGGAAGATTCTGTTCATCAGATCCATGAATACTGCTGGAGCATTGGTCAGGCCGAATGGCATGACCACAAACTCATAATGGCCATAGCGGGTACGAAAAGCAGTCTTAGCAATGTCCTGCTCTTTAACCCTCAGCTGATGGTAGCCTGACCTTAGATCGATCTTTGAGAAGTGTTTGGCTCCTTGAAGTTGGTCAAACAGATCATCTATACGTGGCAGTGGATATCTGTTGCGGATGGTAATCTTATTAAGTTCACGGTAGTCAATGTAAAGTCGCATGCTGCCGTCCTTCTTCTTAACGAACAAGACCGGTGCGCCCCATGGAGATGCGCTTGGTCTAATGAACCCTCGTTCAAGAAGTTCCTGCAGTTGGTCCTTCAGTTCTTTTAGCTCTATGGGAGCCATACGATACGGAGCCTTAGAGATTGGCTCAGCTCCTGGAACAAGGTCGATGTTGAACTCCACCTCTCGTGCAGGTGGTATGCCTGGAAGTTCAGCTGGGAAAACGTCTGGAAATTCTGAAACTACTGGTTGATCCTGAATCGATAGGGATTCAGCATCCATGTCATGAACCGTAGCTAGATAACCCTCGCAGCCATGTGACAGTAATGCACGTGCTTGCAAGGTAGATATGACTTGTACAGACCGTCCGGGTATGAACCCGTTATGAATGTACTCTGGTGCATTAATGTCGCCGAAGATCACCCGATATGAGTGGCAGTCTATGGTAGCATGGTGCTTGGATAGCCAGTCCATGCCGAGAATCATATCGAATTCAATCATGTCTAGGGGAAGTGCATCTACTGCACGAACTTTATCGTCAAACTCTAGAGGAAGACTCTTGTATACATGAGTTATTAATACAGAGTCTTTCAAAGGCGTGGAAATTGTAAGCCTATTTTCTAATGGCAAGGGAAGTGTCCTGATGTTCTTGGCATAAGTAGTGGAAATAACTGAATGAGTAGCACCCGTGTCGAAAAGAACACATGCAGCCTGGCCGTACATATACAAAATTCCAGTAATGGTACCTGTATATTTGTTTGCCTGATCGCGCGATGTCGTGTAGACACGCCCAGTGGTAGGAGGCGGTTTAGTATCAGCATGACCCGAAGTACCCTCCATTTCACCCTTACGGCAATATCTCATACGATGGCCAGGGAGGCCGCACTTGTAGCACGCGTCGGAATCACGACGACATGGGCCAGGGTGTCTGCGATGGCAAGTACTGCAAAGAGGATGAGTGAATCCTCCAGCAGGAGTCCTTGCTTGCTGAGGGCCTGCTGATGACGAAATGTATTAATATAAAGTATATGCACGAGTATAAGACATATGCGTCATAAGATGCTTACCAGTGTTAGCTGAACGGTTAGGCTGAGAACCCCTGTGGTTCTGGTCCTTCCCGTTACCGTGGTTCCTGGTAGAGATTGATATAGTGTCAGCATGAGAGATATAACATGAAATCATAAGAAGATGCGTAAATAGTAGGACCTGCTGTTGTTGGAGTTTCCCGCATTGTTACGGTAATTATCATTACCGCTGCGCCTTTCCACAACAGAACGGTCGTTAGTGTGACCGTTTCCTTTGGGCTGATGAGGCTGCTGCTGAGTAGCCGGCTGAGACCGGTCCCCAGTTTTCTGCCTGGAAGATACAGTTTAAGAGATGATTATAGAACATATAATGATAGGATGCGGTCTGGTTATTCATAGAACACGAAATGTTTACCTCTTGTCGGGTCTTTCAGCTTCCCCGAACTCATCTCGTTCCTGCAACATCTCAAGCTTCCTTGTTGCGTCGGCCACTTGTGCTACTGTATTGAACGTAGCACATACCAGATTGTTCGCGACCGAGGTGCGAAGTGCCCACCTAAAGTGGTGTGCCTGCTCCTCAGGAGTACCAGCTGCTGCTCCCAGAAAACCAGCCAAGCGAAGAAAGCGCTGCATGAATTCGTTGCTATTCTCGCCCGCTCTCTGACGTATCCCATGGTATTCTCGCTTGAGTTTGTCCTGCTCTGCCTTAGGAAAGAACTGCTCCATCACTCTCTCCTTGAATTGGGCCCATGTCAAACCAGCGACCCATTCATCACCTCCTTCTGACTGCGTCAAGGCTAGCCACCAGTTGAGTACATCGCCTTCAAACCGGTAGCATGCCAACCTCGCCTTGAATGCGGGGTCACATCCCATAGCATTGAAAATCTTCTCAATGTGAGTCAGCCAGCTTTCAGCATCGCTGGGGCTATCAGTCTTTTCAAAAGCTCTAGGACGAAGCTTGTTGAATCTTTCCAACCACACTGCTAGTGTCACTGGGGGAGGAGGAGGAGGTGGCTGATTGTGCTGCTGATTGTTGGCAACCTGGACTTCAGCACGAATGTCATTCCTCAGTTGAGGAAGTAAGGCTTGCATGGCAGCCTGAATTGCAGCATTGAGCTGCTCTTGCTCGCGTGTGAGAACCATCTGACAGTATAACATAAAACATATGATTAACAGTTCAAAACATAAAATATATATTATACATATACATGAAAAAAAAAATTTATGCCAAAAATTTCACGAGAAAAATTTTGTGCAAGAAAATCTTTGTATGAATGCATGATGCAATTTTTCGAAAACTTTTGATGCTCGAGAGTGAACGCCTCTGGTCAGTTCACTCAAAATAAAAGACATATCGAGGGGACGCCTATGGGTCGGTCCCAAATCTAAAAGTTTCGATAAAACACATGCGACTAAATAGGGCCAGTCCTGTACCAACCATTACTTAGTCAAAAACCCTATAACAATGACATGTATATGTATGCTTAAAATGATGAATGCATGAAAACAACTGTCAGTTCTAGGAAGACCGTAGTGACTACCCACTAATCACAGGTCATATTTGAGAGCCTACAGGTCGAAACCTTGGCTCTGATACCATAATTGTAACACCCCATTTTGGAAATGGAATATTACGCATAATCATGGCGTGTCATCAAAGCATACAAGGATAAATGTCTCAGCATTATTTGACCATAAAAGGGAAATACCGGAATCAAACATCGGTAACCCCAAAGTAGAACTCATCACACACAAACATAAATACTGTAAAGGGAAAGGACGAAACAATGTCCATAGCAAACTGTATCAAAGTAAAGGAAATGCATAAAGTAAAGAAAGACAGTAAAGCTTCCAATCCATATGCACGTACGTTTGAGATCTACGAGCGTCCCTGAGTACCTGCCGTTTTGGGAACATGAAAAGGAAAACGGCTGAGCAAGACGCTCAGTGCACGGATGTACAATATAGCATGAAATAGGATAAGCATGTAACATATAACAGCGGAAGACTAAGTTCTGAGTAAACTGGTTAAGTATTAAGAAAACTGGTTTTATAGTTTGAAAAGCCTTATGTTTATCTTATGAAAACTGTTTTAACATAAATATACCATAGCCCATATAGGTCATGAAAAGGTCACGTGCATGAATACTTGGAGGGGTGACCTCATCATGCTGATTAGAGGGGATGCCTCTAATTAAAATACTGGTTTGGGTAGGAGGGATCAACTCCTTGTGAAGGATGCAAGGCACACACCACATTCACCATGATAAACTGAATAAAACATGTAACTAGGATGCACCCATACGCCCCACCTGATATAATAATATGGCCAAAACTGAAAAGGGACGCCACAAGCAATCACTCCGCCGTGGGGAAGTCATAACATTGGTGCCTCCAATGTTATGGTTATGGTACCTCCATAATTAGGTGAAACTGGTCATGCTTGTATATGGCTATAGATTATGCTAATTAAACATAAGCAGTTCAAAACAATAAAACAAATACTGGGGAAAACAGTTGGCTGCATACGGGGAAATCCTAATAAGGAAAGAATGTCCATACTGAAAGGACGGGAATCCGTACCTCAAGTCCAGTGAATGAACGGAAGAAAGACTCCTACTTCTGGATCACTAACGCTACATGAATACACACGTGTATAAGTATCGATTCACTGATTACGTACTGGGTTTTATGTCTCATTTTAGCTGACTTGGTATGTTTTAGGTCGTGGTTCACTGTTTAAAGCCTTAAACTGTGTTTATCTTGTATTCTGATTAATCTGTTTAAGTATTACTGGTATTTCATGTATTATTATACTTACTGTGTAATAATAAGTAACTTTCCAAAAATAGCAGGTTTCCAAAAATAGAAAGTTTCCAAAAATAGAAAGTTTCCAAAAATAGAAAGTTTCCAAAAATAGAAAGTTTCCAAAAATAGAAAGTTTCCAAAAATAGAAAGTTTCCAAAATAGAAAGTTTCCAAAAATAGAAAGTTTCCAAAAATAGAAAGTTTCCTAAAATAGAATTTACTGCTTAAAATAGATTAGTTTCTAAAAATAGAAAGTTTCCAAAAATAGATCAGCTGCCTTAATTAAATAAGTTTCCATATATAGAAGGTTTCCATGATTAGATTAGCTGCCTGAATTAGATAGATTTCCATATATAGAAGGTTTCCATTAATAGATTAGTTGCCTTATTTAATTAAGTTTCTATAAATAGAAGTTTCCATATTTAGAATTAAGTTGGTTACATAAGCTAACATATTAGTCTAAGTGTTTATAAGCTTGTTTCTTAAGTCATATGATATAGTATATAGTTTAATTATTATTTCATGTATTTTAATTAAACTATAGGTTAAGCATTTTAATTAAAGTATAACATGTTTTAATTAAAATGAAATGAAATACTTAGGTTAAAAATGTGTATTATTATTATTAATAATATAACCTAAGTCATGTCTAAATTAATTAATTATAGGCATGTTTTAAATAATTAATTAATTATAACTTATAACATAAAATACTTAGGTTAAATTAATATCATGCTAAATTAATAATTAAAATAACCTAAGTCATGGTTTAATTAATATTTCATGTTATTAATTAATTTATATCCTAAGTTCATAATTCATAAAAATTAACATGTAGCATAAATCATGATTTAACCAACGAACCATGAATCGGGCATGAATTCGACACCGTACCTCGAGCCAAACTCGGGGTACGTGTGCCCCCTTGCTGCCGTGGGTCCCACAAGCACCAACCAAGACCAAAAATGGTCTTGGTGGTGGCGGCAATAAGCAAACCAAACCCCCCTCGGGTTTGTTTGCTAGGCGGCTAAAACAAACACCCTTTTTATAACGTTCTTTGATTTTAATTTACCCCAAAACATGTTAGATCAATGTTTAATTATCATGTTTTAATAAGAATAATAATAACATGTTCATGAAAATAATCAAAGATTAAAAAGAATTTTAAAAAAAAAGGTTTAGAATGATATACCAATACGTAGCTTGAAAGGGGATGAACAAACACGGTTTCTAGCACTTGTTTTTAAATGTCAAAAATCAAGAACACCCTCCTATGGTGTTGATGTAAGTGGCGGCACAAAAAGAACCAAGGAGGAGGAGGAGAAAACTTTTTAGGGTTTATGTTTTCTTTCTTGAAAAGTGAAAATGAAAAATAGTTTTTACCATAACCCCCCTTTACTTGTAAAAGTCCATGGGCTTAGCCCATTTCTTGTTGTTGTGCCGTGGGTATGGGGGCCCCACATGGGGTACCCGTACCTTTCTCGTGTCCCGATGTTTCGTGTTCGTTCGTGGTTAAACGTGCTCGTGTTTAAAGTGTTTCTGTTTATTTTATCATGTCGCTTATCGTAATCTTAACGCTCGTAATTATATTATATGTATTTACGTAATTATTCTAGTTCGTATTTTAAATGGTGATCATGATTTAATTATGTGCACGTGACATATTTATTAACTGTTTATCATGAGTTCGTACGTAATCGATACTTGTCATGTCATACACGTATGCACTTGCTTGATTATTAGCACATGAATGTGATCAATACTAAATAAGGTAAGTTTTAATCTAGGACGTACGATCTTAAGGGCACTATTCATGGTAAAAGCATGCGGGTTTTACACAGTACAGTATTTAGAGGTCACCCCTCTACAGTTATTTAGAGGTTACCCCTCTACAGCATGACGAGGTCACCCCTCCAGTTATTCATGCAACGTTGTTACAGTACATGACCTATATAAGCTCTGGCAATTAAAATACAGTAAATGCATGTTTTCAGATTTAACAGATAGCAGTTCAGCTTTATTATTTATAAATCAGACTTTACAGATTATATACAGATTTCCGCTGCAACTTTACTTATCAGTCTTACAGATCCAGTATTTTATCATCTGTTTCATTTCAGTAATTCCTTATCATGCTTTATATCCGTTCACTGAGCGTTATGCTCAGCCGTAGTTCTTTCATGTTCTAACGGCAGGTACACCAGGACGCTCTTAGGATTCTGAGAGCATGTGTATTGAATGGAAGCTATCCGGACTTCTTACCTTATGCACTTCTCACATTATTCTGCTTATTTGGACATTGTTTAGTCCTTTCCTTCATTATTTTACTTTTCATGTTTTAAGCTTATGTTTGGATTACCGATGTTTGATTCCGATATTTCCTTTATGGTCAGTTAATGTTTTAGGACATTTACCTTATGCTTTGATGACACGCCATAAATACACGTAACGGTCCACTTATCCAAGTGGGGTGTTACAATTATAGTATCAGAGCTATAGGTTCGACCTGTAGGCTCTAAAACTTGACTTGTGACTAGTGGATAGTCACCAGGAATTTCCTAGATGTTGGCGTTGTTATCTTTCATGTTTCTCATGCATTTATCAGTCAGCTTTCTTCAGTTATCAGTCGGTTTTCTTAAAGTTTTTTACTAAGTAAAAGGTTGGTACAGGACTGGCCATATTTAGTCGCAAGTGCTTTTCTGCGAATTTTGTTTTGGTGAACCGACCCATAGGCGTTCACCCTTGCCCGTTCAGATTTTTGTATTGGTGAACCGACCCAATGGCGTTCATCCTTACTCTTGACAGATTCATGCTTTCAGTCGAATATTACTTGGTGAACCAGCCCATATATGTTCACCAATGTTCAGATCAAATTTCATGTTTTTCAGTTGAATGTTGTTTTGTGAACCGATCCACAGTTGTTCACCTCTGTCATATCAGGACATTTCATAAATTTTGACAAGTATGGATCGAACCAGAATAGCCCATACTTAGCCACATGTTTTCTTCTTTGAATGTTGTGGATTGAACTATAGCCATCCACACCAGTTGTTGTTAAAACTCAGTTGATCATACTCTTATGTTCTTTGTAACAATTCTGTTTCACAATTTCAAGCTGATGTCGCCTTCAGGCGGATTTAGTTTCATGTTTCCTTACAAGGATTATGTTTTCAGCAGCGTGATAATGTTTCATGCTAAGATACAGAAGGATTACAATAAAGTCATGTTTTCATAATAATCATGTTCGATCTTCATCAGCCATGTCTTCATGCTGACCATTGTTGAAATTCCATTTAATCATATTCTTGAAACTCTATAAACCAGCAGTAAATCAACGCAGGAATTATCAGCCTATCATGTTAACCGTTTCAGTTCAGTTTACTACCGTTTAAATCAATTTATTCCTTGATAATGTCAGACAAGTGACACCAGTATCGATCATCCCATAAAATTTCCACCAGCTCCATGTACAGTATTCCATATGTACCCAATGTACAGTGTCTCAGTTATACTCCATGTACAGTATTTTACGTGTACTCCACGTACAGTATCTCGGATATGCTCCATGTGCAGTATTTCATTTTGTACTTCATGTACAGTAGTCCAGGTGTACTCCAGGTACCCTACTCCATGGATATTGCTAAACGATCCTCAATCATCTCAGGCGTTTCCATTTGTCGACATTCTAGCAAATACTAATGTTGCTCGTGAGTTGAAAATTTTACCAGATATTGATGCTGCTAACACTTTGAAGACCTCACGAATGCTGATGCTGCTGATACTTTGGAGATTCCAAAAGATGCTGATGCTGTTTATATTATGAAGACTCTGCAGAACAAGGACGAAAACTATAAATTTGAAATTCTGACAAGAATAAATTTTAACCATCAGACAATACCATTCTATTCTATGATTTTACCTGCTCAGCTTGATGTCACACTTCACTCATCTAACATTTCATTCAGAAGAGTGGGAACCGGAACCCAGCCGGCCACTCAGCAGAATAGTTACATGAATCACGGTCATGATAATGACTATAATAAATTGACAGACAAAGCAGTAGTGACAACCATCGTGCTAATAATTTTTTTCAGCCTCGTCCAGATTCATCCACTAAAACACATGTCAAGACAGCAGTCAAGACATAGGTCTCAAGTATCATTTTGGAAGACACATATCAGGACACCAGTCATGATACACGTCATACGAATCTTTTCTCAAAATACGAGTCAGAACTCATAACTCTAGTATGTTTCTAAACCAGGCCCTAAGTAATTCAGGGTACCTTTCAGAAAGGGGGTATACCCATTCTATTATGCCACGCATGAATAAGATCATTTAAAAATTTAGTCACCACCACTAGAGTATTATTCAAATTAGACACGCAGAGTTCATTCCGTAAGATTACAAACAAACACCTTCAGCAAGATCCGCCATGCTTGCTCAATTATTCATATGTCAGCTTTATCTATAAAGACATTTTCTACCTCCCAGCCAGAAAATACTCCACAGTACAAACCGTATTTATGAAGGAATTCCGTTCAATTAACGACGAGATCCGCTTACTAAATTCTAGATATATTCATTATATTTTCTACCAGAAAATCAGTACAAATTGTTTCTGCCTTACAAGCACGTAACTTATCAGCCCAAAGCTACGAGGACTTATAGCTACCAATTATAAATCAACTTCTGAAGTCCCTTAAATCCATGATCAACAGATTATTCTGGAGTTTCCAGATGTCATTCCAGAAGGTCTTCCAGAAATTCCTTCCTAACCACGAGACAAAGTTTAACATCGAGTTTGTCTCAAGTACAGAACCTGTTTCCAAAACTCCTTATCGCAAGGCTTCAGCTGAGTTTAAAAGAGTTGCAACATTTGCTGCAAGAATTAGAAAATGAGGCTTTATTCTCCCTAGCGCACCACCAGGAAGTGCACCGTTTATGTCTATCAGGAAGAAGGTCGGTATCATGAGATCATGTATCGACCATTAAATTTTTTGACAAGATCACCATTCTTAATCAATGTTCATTCCATAAATAGCATGTTTATCTGATCCTCTACAATGCCTTAAACATTTTCCAGAACAAATTTCCGATCATGCTACCATCGGTGGTGAGAGAAAGAACATGACGTTTCCATACTGCTGTTGCACATAATACAGTCTCTCTAAAAACTTTGATTTTATACTTCTGAGCTCCCTAATGCTCCAGCTATATTATGAAATTTATTAATTAAAATTTTCCCATGAATTCTTAGAAAAAATTGTCAGTATATTCATTGATCACATTTTGATCTATTAAATCCTAAAGAAGAACGCGAGATCATCTTCTCACGGCCATGCAGATTTTAAGATGGGAGAAAATTATATGAGCAGCTTTCCAGATGTATATCCCAGATGAACAAGGTGGCATTTCTGAACCACCCTATTTCAGCAGAAATAAATTTCAGATAATCATGCGAAGGTGAAGGCCATCACCAGATGGTCAAGACCGACCTCTGTAACTAGAGTACAAAATTTTCTAGAACTTAGTTGACTGCTACCGTAGAAATTACTGACAGTTCCCACTAAAATTCTTTCATGATATTCATCCAGATTCCACCAAAATGTACCAAAATCTCAGACAGAAATTTAAAAGAAGCAGTATAACACATGGATGCAGCTATATTCATATCTAAATGCCTGACACACCGCAGGTTCAAGATAGAACGCCGTCATGCCAGTGAGCGGTTACAACCTTTAGAAATTTGAACAGAAATGGGACAAGGTTTCCATGGAGGTTGCCATCAGCTACCACAGAACCCAGAAAAGTTTGATCCTATCTAAGTCATTGTCAAGCATTTAAACCAGCCTACACGTTTACTCTAATCTGAAAGGATTACACAGTAACAGACCTGCAGGAAATTCAGCAATAAATCGTAAGATTTCACGGTATTCCATCAACCATCATATCAGATAGAAAACTTCACGTTCACGTTTATGTTCATGTTCACGTTTACGTTCACCTTCACGTTTACGTCTCTCGTTCACATTATGATGTTGTTTCAGTCCATATTTTGTACTATCTCATGATTTAGGTTCACGTTCGCGTTCATGACATTGTCCACGTTCAGGTTCGTGTTTCCACCTCACGACACATGTTTCATAGCTCGTACCGGATTTGGTTACAGAAAGCTTAAGAAACCAGACTCAAGTTAAAAGAGCTTTTCCATACCCAGACAGACGTTTCACGTCTCAGGCCGTATCGTCTGACATTCTTTCCTTAGTCAACATATGTTCACGATATGTCCTAGCATCACGTTCACAGAATGTTTCATGTATTATCGTGCACAATATATTCCATGCCCAGCATTCCTCATATAATCGTGAACCACGTTCACAATTGCTCACGTAGCACGTTCGCAATTTTTCACGTAGTTCGTCCTTATATGCTTTCAACAGTTTGCCTAGAAATATAAATGTTATTTTTCAGGATAATTGTACGTACCGTTTCATGTATACTACATGCTATAGCTTATTCATTCAGATTCAGAAAATCCATATTAAGTATAGAACCAGAAACTATCAGCATCATCAGCACAGGGTCATCAGGACCAAGATTTTGGTCATTATGTTTAGACCTTTGAAGGAATCGTTTCGAGCGGGAAGCCACTCGAAACGGAGGAGTCCATCCGGACCTCTTATTCCTTTTCCTTTAATAAATCCAGTTAAGTCCTTTCAGTCATGTCACGTTCCATGTTCTCTTCAGCCATGTCACGTTACATGATCATTTTAGTCATGTCAGGTTTATAGCTATTAGCAGCATTATGTGTTAATTAGAAGACAAATTATCCTTCATCTTTTTTTTTTCAGTTTACGTGTTCTTTCAGTTCTTATAACTTCATCAACTTATTACCTGTAATTCGAGAACGAATTTTCTTTTAGAGAGGGGGAATTCTAAAACCCGACATAATCGTATCCTTAATTCGGGGACGAATTTTATTTTTTTAGAGGGGAAGAATTGTAAAATCCGTATTTGAAAATTTAGAATTTTCAATACGCAGTTTTATTTATTAAAAACTATTCATATAATTATTCAGAAAATACTTATTAATGTCAAAAAATAATATTCATGAATATTTATTCAGAAAATAAATATAATACATTTCAGAGTTGAAACGAAAGGGTAAATCACGTACACGAACGTCTAATATTAAAGCACGAAACGAAGGAAAAATCAAAATATGTTAGATATGCATATGTTGGGCCGGTTATTAAAAAAAGTAAAAAAAAAGGAAAATTTGACTTTTCATATCACACTTGATACAACTTTCCTTCTTCATCACCATAATATTCGCCAAGTCAAAGAAATTTAGTCGGTCTCACACGCTTAAATCTCCCTAATATTCGTGACAATATTAATTTGTATATCCGACTCCAATTTTGCCATTATCAAAAAAAAAAAAAAAAAAAAAAAAAAAAAACCTTCTTATTGATATCTAAGAACAAAGGAGATGACAGACGAAATGGTATATCTTATTTCATCCTTGGTCGAAATGCTTTACATGTGTTCATGTTCGAACGAAGTTCTCATATATGATCGTTTCGGTGTCACGGCTTACTCCGTAAGGGCTGAAGTCGTCTGTTAGTTGGAGGTTTACATCATGTTCGAAATAAAGGTTTGCGTATGTTAGGATCGATCTTTCCATGGTAAAAAAAAACAGTTCGGGTTCGTTCACTAGTGACTAGTTGTAAGTGGCGTATGTGTGCGGTACCGAGGGTTGATGGCATTTTCATTGAATCCTATTGTTTGCAATCGAGTTAGTGTTCATAATCGTGTTTCACGACTTTCGATCGGATCTCTCGTTGTTCTTTGAGGTAAGCTCCTGGTCCTCATAATAACCAGCGTCTAAATCTTGTACTATAAGAAAGTGTAAAAAAAACGTCCTACGTTGTGATTAAAAGCTCATATATAGTATATGTGTACAAGGAACTAATCACGAGGAACATGCACAGGAAATATTTTTCAATATGTAAAGCATGGATTTTCAATATTGGTTAAACAATAAAAAAAATAAACGAGTGTCTAGTTATTAATTGAATGTGAAATAAACGTGTATGGAACATTTGTCTTAAACATGATTGATGATGTGTATTTACTAATTAACGTTGAGGTACTAAGCAGACCAATATATATAAGAGATAAAAGAGTACACTATAGACTACAATATTAGATAGTTCTGTCATTTATAATTAGCGGTTCATAATATAACCATGACTTATAATTATCTTATTTGATGGACAAGATAAATGAGTTTTTAACCAAATAATGGTCTTTTAAAAACTTATTTACCATTATGTAGTATGTTAAAAAATATTTACTAATCTATGGTAAGTTGCTTCATGTGAATACATCATTCGCTTATGTGATTGTTAGGTAAACTACAAGCCTACAACATCAAAAATGTAATATTAGAATTATTTGTTGCCAATCTAATCATTCCAATCTCAAAAAGTCTTTCTAGGATATCCAATTAAATCATATACATTATGTATTAATTCGCATGTCCAACTGAGTCAATATCTATGATATACCATACACAAACGGGCTTAAAAAAATGAACTCGAGCTTCATGTTATTAACGAACTTTTAAAATTTATTTCCTTCAACATGTTATATACGTTAGTCGAACACAAGATGGAGTCACGCTCAAAATTTGAAGCTCCAGCTTTTAATACATAAACGAGCCCAACTCGAATTGTTGCAGGTTCGAACTCGACTTGTTTTCACTGTTAGATATTACTGAGTAATGGCGATTATGCTCATTTAATTTGATATGTTATTATCAATTTATCATGTTTAGAACTTTAATTTTGTTGTTGCCAAGTTATTTGTGGATACAAGAAACATGATGAAATGTGGAATTAAGACACAATGTACAAGAATTATAATTTATAATTACAATCAATAAAAAGAGAATATCTAACCAATTCTTTTAGTTAAAAAACCATTCAACAAAAATTGATGAAAGTGTAAACAGAGGATACATGATTTGTAGTAATAGATACGAAACACCACGAAATAAGAAATACTTTTCTAAACACCATAGAATGGTAATTAAGTTTTTAAAACACCATTAGTTGGTAAAAAGCTCCAAGATAAATTACTTATGTATATTAAACGAGCTTATTACTATTTATGGAAACTTACTAAATATGGAAACCTGCTATTTTTAGAAAGTTACTATTTATAGAAAACCTGCTATTTTTAGAAAGTTATTATTTATAGAAACATCAAGTATAATAACACAAGAATCATCAAATCCAATAATCAAGAACACATGAACCTATAACATTAAATAAAGACACGATAAAGCATGAACAATTAACACAAAACTAAGAACAAGTAACTTATTAATGCACAAGTAACTTATTAATGCACAAGAAACTCATACACGTCCCTTATTTATGTAGTAACCATGAAGTCGGAGTAGATCTTTCAGTTTTCATTCTTATTTCATTACTGGACGCGAGGTACGGATTTTCTGTCCTTTCAGTAAGGACTTCCTTTCCCATGCATGATTAGGATTCCCCGTCTGCAGCCAAATGTTTTTCCCAGTATGTGTTTAAGCTTATCAGTAATCATGTTAATAACTAAATAAATTGCCTGAGCATTATATACATGCATGACCAGTTTATGTACTAGTTACGGAGGTACCGTAACCATGGCACTAGAGGCATCGGTGTCGTGACTCACATGCAGGAGAGTGATATCCTGCATCGTCCCACTCATGTTCAGTTTGGCCATTTTATCAGTATGTTTAGTGGGGCGTATGGATGCATCCTAGGCTTATCAGTTTACAAGTTATCAGGGTGAATGTGGTGTGTGCTCTACATCCTTCACATTGGAGCTGATCCCTCCACCCAGTACAGTATTTAGAGGTCACCCCTCTACAGTTATTTAGAGGTTACCCCTCTACAGCATGACGAGGTCACCCCTCCAGTTATTCATGCAACGTTGTTACAGTACATGACCTATATAAGCTCTGGCAATTAAAATACAGTAAATGCATGTTTTCAGATTTAACAGATAGCAGTTCAGCTTTATTATTTATAAATCAGACTTTACAGATTATATACAGATTTCCGCTGCAACTTTACTTATCAGTCTTACAGCTCCAGTATTTTATCATCTGTTTCATTTCAGTAATTCCTTATCATGCTTTATATCCGTTCACTGAGCGTTATGCTCAGCCGTAGTTCTTTCATGTTCTAACGGCAGGTACACCAGGACGCTCTTAGGATTCTGAGAGCATGTGTATTGAATGGAAGCTATCCGGACTTCTTACCTTATGCACTTCTTACATTATTCTGCTTATTTGGACATTGTTTAGTCCTTTCCTTCAGTATTTTACTTTTCATGTTTTGAGCTTATGTTTGGATTACCGATGTTTGATTCCGATATTTCCTTTATGGTCAGTTAATGTTTTAGGACATTTACCTTATGCTTTGATGACACGCCATAAATACACGTAACGGTCCACTTATCCAAGTGGGGTGTTACAATCACACTTTCAACTTAAATATAATCTTTTGGACAATTTTACATGTGTGTATATACAAATTAACTAAACGGTATTCCCTCTTTGAAGCAGAATACTTTTGGGACTAAACAAACTCTAGAAGACAATCAACCTCTATCTGCCTGGTATCAAGGCCTGCAACATAAGGCTGTTTTGAAGAGTAAGCACTTTTGTTCCATTAGTAAAGGTGCCATAATGTGCAGGTCAGGAGGGTTGGCTGAGAATGGGTCATTCTTGGATGAGTTTGGTTAACTTTACACACTTTTAGTTCAAATATTTATATAAATACTTGCATAACTAGTGTTTTGATGAATATAATATATGTTTTTGGGGCTGAGGTTGTTGCAAAATGATACTCGTTGGGCGACTTTCGACCTATTTAATCGGCTCATCTTTAGCAAGTTTTTTAACCCGTTACCTTTTAGAGATGTAACATAACCTGAATTGACCTTTTCCTAATCAAGTGATCGGCGTTGCCACCTTGAACAATATGTATTCTGATTCTGCATTTTCCTGCATCTAATCTTCATTCTTATTGTACTTAGGAAGTTCATGTGGAAAATTACGTGACCACCTTGATGGATCTACTGATGCACTGATTCCAGCGGCAGTTGTTGAAAATAGTGGAACCCACCTTGATGAATCTACTGATGGACTCATTCCAGCGGCAGTTGTTGAAAATAGTGGAACCAACCTTGATGGATCTACTGATGCACCGATTCCAGCAGCAGTTGTTGAAAATAGTGGAACTACTAAATACCACATTACCTGGCCATTTGTGAGCGGTCTCCAATCTGGGCTGCCATTGAATCACATGAGTTGTATAAAAAGACTCCTAAGAAGCCGCATTTTGCACCATTGGAAAACGTGAGAGAAGATTGTCGTGAGGGTTTAGCCATAGCTCACATGGTGACGTATGCAAATGTAACTCAGACGATTTTGGACTTACAGCTGAATGATCCCATCAACATAATAAAAAACAGTTTGGAAACTTTAGCTGAATTAGAGACTCATGGGTTTAATGTTGGTGCTATGCAAGGTCGTTTAAACGAGTTACGTGTTTGGAAAGCCAAAGTGAGCCAGCTAGAGGAAAAGCTGAAACTTTTTGAGAAAGATCTTGAGAAGCACAATGGTGAAAAGCCAATACGTGAAAAAAGATAAATGGACTCGAAGAGAAGATTAGGGATTTGCAAGAAAAGCTGTCAGAGAGTGTGGCAGCAAAGAAAATGAATGATGAGGAAATTGAAAGGCTGCAATCAAATAAGCTTCTTGTCAAGTCCCAAATCAAGGAATGGGAGCTTGCTTTTGAGAAATTTACAGCCAGCCCTGTCTAAGTAAAGTTTTCTTTTGTTGATGTCTTTTGGTGTCGTCTCTAGTGCAGTCTTTAGTCAGCGTTATGGTTTGGTTTCATCCTTGTAAGTATTATTTAGCTCTGCTAATTATGAACAACTGCTTGATCTTAGTAGGTGATATGTAACTTAAGCGTGTATCAACCCAAATGCTTCTATCTCAATGTGAAAAGCTTCTTAGGTTCTGTTACCATTGTTGTTTATGTGTTTCATTGATATCTCGGTTCGGTTATTACCTTTATGAGACACCATAAAGTTGTCGTCAAAGCTGGGTAGATTATCAATTGTGTGTTGTGGAAAGCTTGCATTCATACGCGCGATATTGATGTGAATCCACTCAAATTTGATTCTACTGCCCATTCAAAATCTACGAAACATATTGTTATGATGTTGATGTGAATCCGCTCAAATTTGATTCTACTGCCCATTCAAAATCTTCGAAACATATTGTTAATGTTTAATCTTTGAAGTATACATGTGTATAAATGTGAAACGGTGTATACTTTTATTGAAAACAAATTACAATTAATAAAACTAACAAAATATAAAGATAGAAAATAAATAACAGTAAATTACAAGAAATAAAACTAACAAAATATGAAGACATAAAATAAATAACACTAATGAAGAAAGCAGTAAAACTAAAACGACATAATTATAAACGATAATTAAATAAAACAAGAAAATAGTAAAAAGACTTACAAAAAATCACCAGCAAGTCGAGGCACGCGTAAGATACGCTAGAACTAAAGAGCCGAGGCACGTGTTTGACACGCTTCCCTTAAAACAGATTTGTCGTCTGTTTCCTAGGGTACAACAGCCGAAACAGTAAGTTGTACTGTCGGATTTAACAAAACTGCCTAGAATTTCACCTTATTCAGATGCTTACTCTCAGTATGTTGGAAATCAATAATAATACTTATTGATTTGATGTGTGAAAAAGCTATGAAATTAGGCCTCTATTTATACACAATAGACTCCATTTACTTATCCAACCGATGTGGGATAAAAGTAAACTATATTTTTTTCTCTTTAGGCATGGTAATAAATGCTTAACTTTGAGACACGATATCTCATTCACATTAGCTTTATTTTGGACATATAAAGGCTCATTGCGAAGCTCTATTCAAGGAGAACGCGGACCTATAAAGTATCACTAATATATATGATACATACATATGCATAATTGTGTCCAAAGTTGGTCAAAATTCTTTTTTCCAACAATATTTTCCAACAATCCCCCACATGAGTAGAGATCGGTCGTAATACACAAAAGTTTCAATAAATTCCAACTGTTGAATCTTGCATAGGATAGGCAAGTGTGACCCTTTAAACCTTCCCTTGTGAGATGCACTTAGTCTCCTAGATCTAAGTAGATGCGATGTCTTTAAACTTAGCATCTGTTTCCATAGACGACAATACACACTCACACAAAACTCTCCCTGACATTGTCAAGTCCACATAGTCGTGTTCGTTATGGTCATGAACACTAGCCTGGTTCTGCAAGAGCTCTTAGAAATTGCGCCCTCATAATTTCCTTCGAAGCGACCCCTACTTCTCTCTCACATAGGTGATTTCATCTTGAATCATTAAAAACATATGTTTTATGATTTCATCTCGAATCATCATGCTTTATGATTTCATCATGAATCATTTAAGCCATATGTTGAACCTCTCAATAAGTCACATTGTTCTAGGAATGGACTAGGAAAGTTACTGTATTAAGTAACTCATCCACGTTGACGTGACTTCCCCCACATTTCTATGATTAGGTAGTCCTATTGAACCCAGATCTTGGGATCTCCAGTCAACTGGGTTAGGATTTCTTTCATAGAAACTCATTCCTTCAAGGGCTTTAGTCCCATTCCTTTAGACAACTTACTAACTAACTCTCTGCTTAAGCCTTTCGTAAGCGGATCCGCGATGTTATCCTTTGACTTCACATAGTCAATTGAGTTACTCCTGTTGAGAGTAGCTGTCGTACCGAATTATGTCGACGACGGATATGTCTAGACTTTCCATTATACATTTTGCTATGAGCTCTGCCAATTGCCGATTGACAATCACAATGTATACTAATTGTCGTTACCGGTTTAGGCCACCTGAGTATGTCCTCTACGAATTGACATAGCCATTCCGCCTAGGCCACCTGGGTATGTAACTAACTCTTGAATACTCTAACTAGGCAACACCTTCGCCTCTATTTTTAGATAGATGCAAACTGGTTTCAATTGAAGTTCTAGCTAGGCCGAAATCCCCCACATTATAAGTATTAAGAGTTTTGTCCACGTAATGTGCTTGACTTAATGCTAGTCCACTCTGAGCTCGTATGATCTTTATTCCAAGGATCACATCCGCCAAACCCATGTCTTTCATGTCAAACTTTGATTTCAACATGTCTTTAGTAGACTTGATCATCTTGTCATTACTGCCAACGATAAGCATATCATCAACATAAAGACACAAGATTACATATCCATTATTTGTGTCTTTGACATAAACATACTTGTCACATTCATTAATTTTGAATCCACCCTCTAGCATGGCATGATCAAATTTTTGATGCCATTGTTTTTGAGCTTGCTTTAAGCCATACAATGACTTAACCAGCCTACAAACTTTGCTCTCTTGTCCAGGAGACATGAAACCCTCGGGTTGGTTCATGTATATTTCTTCTTCTAAATCTTCGTTTAGAAAAGACGTTTTCACATCCGTTTGGTGAACTTCTAAATTTCTTAATGCGGCAATAGCAAGAATCATTCTAATAGAAGTTATTCGCGTAACAGGCAAATAAGTATCAAAGTAATCTAGACCTTCGCGTTGTCTAAATCCTTTGATTACCAATCTTTCTTTGTACTTGTCAATGGTGCCATCAGCTTTCATCTTCTTCTTGAAGATCCATTTATAAGCTAGTGGTTTACAACCAGGAGGTAAATCCACGAGCTACCAAGTATGTTTTGTAAAATAGATTCTATTTCATTGTTAATCGCTTCTTTCCATCGAGGCCCTTCCGAAGAATTTATCGCTTCTTGATAAGAAGTGGATTCATTTTCTACCATAAAAGAAACAAAATTAGGTCCAAATGATTTCTCGGTTCTCGCCCGTTTGCTTATTCTAGGTTCAACCTCTTCTTCCTCGGGTTGATCTTGCCTCTCATCTTGGAGATCATTATCATCTCGTTGTCTCTTATCTTGGACAACTACATCATCTATTCTAGATGTGCTTCCAGATTCCTTAATTAAATAAGGAATTACTGTGTTCTTGTGGTATACTTTGTACTTATACTTATGATTTTGTTTATAACCAAATGGTTTCTTTTGTGTTCCAACTCCGCGAGCTTCTTTGTATGTTCTAGGTTCTACGAGAACCATTTTCGGCTTTTTAAGGTAATCAATTCAAACAAGTGGCATCAAGAGTTGCGGTTATTGGGGTCGTTCAAGATCGTTGCCAAAACAAAGAGTGTCGTGAAGAATTTTTTGTGGGTTTTCTTGGAGTTACACGTTTCAAACGAATGAGACAAAGGAGTAGCGCTTTTTTTGTTTTAAAGGATACGCACGTGGTAAAGGAGAAAAGGTTACAAGGGTCTTTTGATGTATGGTTTTAAAATTCCAATAACGTCATGGTTTGTCCGTTTGGTGTATTGAAAATTTTCAAAAAAGGTTTTGTAGGGTCTTTGGATATTATTAATACAATAACATCATATTATTGTCTTTTGTTTATACATAAAAAATAAGTGAAAGTTTAAGATTTTTATTGGGTTTCGTCTTCTTGTGGATCGAGGTTGTATAATCAGCCTTGCGACTAGTATTTGATCTTAATAGAAGGTTAGATTTTTGTCTAAAGAATCAACTTTGCAAGAAGGGTTTTTTGGAATTCATGATTACTTACAATTACATCAACATAATCATCAAGAGAAACGCCTCGGAAATTGTATCTAACATGCACAAGTAATTAACATAAAAAGGAAGAAGATGAACTTACATTCTTGAATTCAATCAAGGAGAAGATCACACGAACAAATCGAGAACTATAACCACACGTGTAATCCTACACGAATTAAACCCAAAAACAAATACCAAAAGTAGCTATTTTTATGTTTATCCACACTACACCTACACGATCAAACCCGATTGTTAGATGTCACCAAAACTTGAACAAGAATGCAAGAACCCTAAAATTAGGTTTACCACAATTTATGTCACCTTCTAGGGGGGGATCTAATTTCTCAGGGTATTTTTAGGGTTTAGGAATAGTGAATAATGAGGTAAAGGACTCCGTATTATATAAGTGCTTAAACCTATTAAGATAAGAAGTAGTTTTTACTAAACAAAAAGGACTCTAATTTTCTTTATCCTTAGGTAGGCCATCTAGTCCAAACATACCCTTGGTTTGACCTTTTTACTTTCTATATGACTTTGTAATTATCTATATCTATACTACATATAATGCATTTCAGACATTCTCTCTTAATTAATGTACAAAAAATTTAAGTAGTACCACTAAATTAACATGATTTGCCTCCTTTTAATGCACAAACTAAAATATTATTTAATTAATATAATTTAATAAGCCAAGTGTACAACTGCTTCACCATACAATAATTACAAACTTTTTAATACACTAATAAATTACAAACTTTTTAATACGTAATTAATACTCTTAATAAAACACTCAATTACATAAATATACAATACTATATGCATATTGTACAAACATTAAAAAACATCTATACTATACTAATGCAAACTATAATATACATATATTTCTCAAAAAAATTATAACATTACAAAAACTTTCATACATGTATCAAATGAAAAGTCTAATTGAAAAATGGTTTATTGCTTTTAGTTTTTTCCCCTTTAATCATTTACATAATAGTTGAACTCTCATATGAATTTAGATAAAATGGTGTAGGTGCTTAAAATTATTAAAATGAGAAGTCATAAAAAATAAGTAAATGTCACATTTAATGATTAGTTTTGGTTCATTTATGAGTTTTTGGTTCGTGTACAAGTTATTTTGGAAGTTTTTGTTCGTGTACGAGTAGTTGGTTCACGATTTTTAATATTACTAGTTTCTCGTGTATCAATTGTTTATCATAGTTTAGCAATTCTTTGTTAACTCGAATGTAATTTTTGATAGTGTATCATTGAATTTGCGAATAAATTGATTATTTATGCTAATAATATTTTGTGAAGCAAAACAATTTATTATGTGTATCAGCTACAAATTTTTACGTATCAAAATTTTAGTGCATTTTATATTAATTTTTATGTATAAGATTTAATTTTTTGTGTCTAATATTAAATATATCACATCTTAATTAATGAAAACAATGGTTAAGATGACTTCTTATTTTAACAACTTTAAACTACTACACTACAATAACCCAACTCTCTCTCTCTCTCTCTCTCTCTCTCTCTCTATATATATATATATATATATATATATATATATATATATATATATATATATATATATATATATATATATATATATATATATATATATATATATATATATATATATATATATATATATATATATATATATATATATATATATATATATATATATATATATATATATATATATATATATATATATATATATATATATATATATATATATGTACCAGTGGGGGTCTCTCCTTTACTCCATTGGAAATATAGTATCTCGTAACCTACAATCAGTAACCATAGTAACAATTACTTTCTACAAATTAAATGACATAATGGAATTTGAAAGTTACCTCTTCGTGTTCAATTGTATGTCCTTGTTCAAAATTGTTAAATTTTCCAGCCTATAAGCTACCCAAGACGTGACAGATGTCCCACCATATATGACCATACACATACTCCCAAAAAGCGACACTTTGACATTCAATGGGTGTTTGGTATTACACCATTCGAAAACAATCTGACCTTTAATTTAGGAGGTCAATACTGGAACACCAAAAAGACGACATGAAAAAGAAGATGAGCGTTTTATGAAGAAGTATATCGATTATCCATCTCTCAAAAAAAGCTTTACCCAGACAGTCATAAAGTTACATAGTTAGAGCACAATTGTTAGAAAATTAAAGAAGATTTAGAATGCAAAGTGAGAAAGAAAAAATGAAAGAAATATACCCGGTGAGTGGGGTGGTGACAAAGATATTGTATGTTGGTTCTGGTCCGATAGCCTTATATTCCTCCTCATGCCTAAATGTATTCACCAAGTATTCCTTCACCGACACACCAGTATAATATCCTTTGTCCAGCTTAACTTTGAGCAACCCTAATCTTTTTCATAATTTTCTAAACGCCGAGTTGGCCTATCTAGAATACCCACTAAAACTCATACAGTTAACATACAAAGATGTTCTTGCTCGGTTTATGAGAACTCCCTAATGGTGATTCCAAGCTAACTGTTCCAAACAACCCTTAAAGTAGGTAACACACAACAATCCAAACACCCCTTAATCCAATTAAATAAATAATACGGATTGTAAGATTAAGCATGTAATAATCCTTAAAGAATCCCTTAATCTAAAATATATGTAGAACATTCTTTAAACTATATATTTCCACAGAAAATAAGGTTCCGACGATCCTTGCAGAACCCTTTATTTGTTTTCAACATATTCTCTTTGATAATGACATGATTTTCGAACTATACATATATAATGATTGGCATACCATTTTTTTAGCTCATAATGATTTAACTACATAATCAAAAATTAGAATGACAACAAAACGTAATAATATGCTAGCAAGCCTTGTTTGTTACATTAAGCACCAATGAAGTCTGTGAGTGCAAGGAGGAAAAAGACACTGATATAGAGAATGCACCATGGGATTGAACATATGTAATGGTTTTCGGGTTTTAAAGCTAGCCAAGTTCCAGTAATGACGAGATTAACATAAGTTCTGATAATAAACCCACGGTGTATCTTTAATGCTTGAAGTCTCATGAATCCCATTTTATTTATGAAATATTTATATTGCTATTAGCACAATGACATAGTTTTTGAAATTGTGTTTGCCATATTAAGTTTTTATTAAGATAAACAAAAGCTATCCACTATGACAGAAGATGGCACTATCCGTTCACCTTTTATATAAGTTTTTGACTTGACTCGTTTGACCTTTTAGGAATAAACCATAAACAAAATTTCAATAAGTCACACTGATCACTTCACAAACCGTGTTATCAAACACTACGTAAAAATAATACAACTCACTTGTGCATATCATGCGTTGTAAGATTCTCAATTAGCAGATACCGCTCGCTGCCGCTTAGCCATCGGGTGAACCACCACCATCATCAAATCTGCAACTCTCACTCATTAAAATATTAGATGTAGTTAGTGTATCATTAAATTTACTTTTTTATGTATCTTTAATAGGAGAACATTGATGCGAGCATGTTTGTTATCTCAAACTCCCAACCATTTTCATCAATCGTGTCACATGCCTTTAACATAAACCGGTTACGTGCTACGTACTCCATGTATTTTCGTCTTTTGAACACCTTTTGCGACCATGTTGTTGCCCGTAGCAATTCATCCTACACATATAAAATAACCTGAAACTTTCAACATATTTTACAAGTTAAACACCTCATAACCATTATTGTCACAGTAAAAAGGGCAATCGACAGAGAAAAAGAATTATTACCAATTATTACCTTTATTTGAGGGACGAACACAGAATCATGAATGATGAATACGAATGAATAATATTAGGGTTTATGATTGTGAAACGACTAATTACCAAAACCAACCATCACATATTCTTAACTGTCTATTTTTTAATACCTTGACAATCTAAACTGAGCAATCCCAAACACCTTATCATATGATCTGTAATATGTACACTATCGAAACAAACATATACATACAAAATATCGAAAAACTAAAAGACACTTTGTATTTGTCAAAGCTATATTAGGGTTCTCTGGAAAGGAGTACCCTTTTTTTGTGGATTTAGGATGTATATCAGATTCATGTATAGCTATAACAAAGCATGATCATAATTTATAATCAACAACACATAAATCAAGATGATAAAGATTTACCTGGAAAAAAATGACCCGTAAGGTTTGTGAGAAGAATGCGTACCTTTTTTGTTATTGTACTGTGTGTTTTTCTTTCTCTGTTAATAGATCGACTATTGGTAAAAAGATATGGAGGATATATTATTAATATAACTCTCTGGTTATCGGTGTGTATAATCTATGGTTATGGCTGTGTATATTAATCTTGTTTTGCAGTGAGATATCACAAATATTCGCCTGGTCTAATGGTTGAGACTTCATGTTGTTAATTCTTAGTGACTGCAGGTTCCATGTTCGAATCTTGTTGTAGACAAAATTTTTAAAATTTCGAAGTTAATAAAAAATTCCGAAAATTGTGGAAAAATGATGACGTGGATTAATGAGTTGCTTATGTGGCATATACCTCCTCTTATATATAATGTATATATATATATATATATATATATATATATATATATATATATATATATATATATTACATATGATGCTAAAAGTAATAATATCACTCGAGTGGAATTACGTTTTTAGGATATATTTTTAGATGAAAACTATCAATTCACAAACTATAATTAAAAAATACGGATTATAACACCAAAGAATTTAGTCACAGGGTATCCACCGCCGCATCGCGCGGGTACTCTGCTAGTTACATTTAATTTTGAAAGCCTTTTAATTAGTTAACCCTTAAATCTTTTAACTTATAACTAATGATCGTTAAATGTTTAAATCTCGATAAATTAAATAAATATAATATAAATATTTATTATATAGATATAATAAAGCTTAATCTCAATGTATAAGTGTGTGACCCCGTAGGCTCAGGTACTTCTAGTTGTATAACTATTACTATTACTTATGCACATCCCAACAATTCCCACTTGTGGAAGTCTACATCATAGTATAATCTATACAAACATTGACGAATAGTCTAGGAAGATCATCAGTGCTCCCAAAAGTACCTGAGTATGGTTTAATCAAACATCTCAGCCTTATGGTATATTTATTCGTTTTTTATGATGCTTCTTAATATGAATATGAATTAAATGTCATTTCATAATTAATGATTTTGTTCCTCGCTTATGTATTGATCACGTTGCCAAATCGTATTAGGGGACAATATGCACACATCTCATCAAGCCTACGAGGGGACAATATGTATCATACTCCCTTACTAGTGGAGGAACAAAATCTTATTTTAACTACGAGTACCTTTCACACATGTCAAGTATATTTCTTGAAGTAGGTTTATAATTACCCTTAGTAAAGGCACAACGTCTACGCTAAATCAAGAAATCTTATCTATCCATGTAAAGATCTGCTTTCATCTTAAGTAGAACGAATGGTGAAAAGATCTGCCGCTTCCACGGTTGAATTGATTTACAATGCCTATTTTCAAACTTATAAAAGGAATTGCTTCTATGATTTGTACGTGGGAGATGATGGAGAACAAAAATAACTGGATGATCAGGGTCGCCAAATGCAATGTGTTACACGTGAAGAGGAAATATTGTTATGCGAGTGGTGGGTTGAAGTTTTCGAGAACAACGTCATTGGAACCGACCGGGATGAGGAATTTTTTTGGGTGCAGACTACATATAATTTCAACAAAAGCACATATCAAGGTGATTGTAACAATAATATGATCACGGGTAAATAGTTTATGGTAATGGTTGATTGTCAAAAATTCCAAGCTATTTACAAAGGTGTAACTCGTAAAAATAGGGGAAATGAGTATGATATTATCGATGCTCGAATTTAGTGCTCAGTCAAAGGGGGTAGTTCCCGCTAGAGCAGGTGTGGCATTTTTAATAAAAAACCCCTAATAGGATGCATCATGTCCTTTTAATTTGAATGATCACACTGAAATTTCCAGAATTAATGCGACTCATCCCACCACTAAACCTCGACCCGCAAATAAACCAAATGCATTGAGGAAGTCGTTTGGGGTCTATAACTTCTTCGAACAAGGATTTATGACACAAAATTCAAACATGTACATTTTCATACGAGGCAAAGAACGCAAAAAATGTATTTAAAATGATACATGTCCAAATAGCATGCTAAACTCACTTCATGATATATACCTAGTTAGGCGCATAATAACTGAAACCAAAACCAAAATCGAAACCAAAACTGAACCCAAAAAAACCAAGACTGAACAAGATTAGTGTACGGAATTAATCGTCGGTTATGAAATCGGGTATACATTAGCTAAAATTTTAATATGTTGGAAAGCTTTTGATGGAAGCAGAGAAAGACAAAGAACATTGGCAACAGTTGGGTAACTTGCTTTCCTTTTTTAATTCTCTTTTTCACCCTTTTATGCATACACACTCCATCGTAAATGTCCTTATTGTCAAATAATTTATCTATCAGGGAATAAAAAGTAAATGTGGGGTTGGTGAATTATGTATCCTTACAGTGAAGTTATAATGCAAGATTATGTCAATACATTTTTTTTGAAAAAAAGTTGTTACTGTCAATCGGAGGTAATGTGATAACTTTATAGTATAATCTTTACAATACAATATAATGCCAACTTAATTAAGATTTATTTAGTTCTTTCTTCAAGATCACGTAAAGCAATGAAGCTAGAAAGAACATGCATTACTTTATGTTGCAAGTATTTCATACCTTGCCTTACATATAAAATCTAGCCTTCAATTTCTTCAAGTTACAGAAGTTCTTCCATGGTAACACTAATAGTGAGTGGAAAAACCGCAATTATAATCGGTTAACCGGTTAGTAATGGGTAGGATTTTTACCCTCAAAATCATATCCGCCCCTACCGGTTATTGAGATTAACTGGTTAAACCAGGTTTGATCAGGACCTGGTTAGGGTGCTACTCGAAACTAGGTATGTAAAAAACCCAGTTATGTGCACCTCTATATGTTATATGCTTATAAAACTCATAACTTTAAACCACACATAAGAGCATCTACAATGCATTTAATGCATATGGCCTAATCACTAACGTTTTTACAAAGACTTGATGAACCACTTAGGTGGTGTTTGAAATAGACTTAATTTACTTATTATGAAAAAAACTAAATTTATTAAGTCATATGAAAATTGTTTGGTAATGACTTAATTAAGAAAGATGTTTGAAAATAAATAATGATAAAATTGAGAGTGTCCACATTAAGTAATTTGTTAATGAAACACCACTTAGAAAAAGGAAAACGATCTTCTCAAGTTGAAGCCAACTTGATTGATCAAGTTCTGCAATCACAATAAAGATAAATACATGTGGGTCCGCGGCATTTCACTAAAAAAAAACTTTAATACATTTATCTAAATTCGGATTTGCCAACATGATCAATCAAATTGCCTTCAACTTGAGAGGATTTTGATCCTAAAAAAATTTCAACAAACATGCCATGAGAGTGACGAGTGGTAAGCTAGTGGTGGGTTGGTGGCTCACAACGCAAGTTTCCCTACGGCGCACCACTCTGATGCTCACGCCATAAGGCCTCGCTGTATTTACCAGCCGTAAAAAGTGGCGTTATGCCATTTGCCTTTAACTTTTTTGTAAATCAGACCGTTGGGGATAAAGAACTAGTCGTTTCTTAAATAAGTATAAATACACCTTTATCACACAATAATTATCATACACTTTCATTATAATTTTTATTTCATGAGTACATAATTTTCTTTCAACAAAACCACTATGAATTCAAACACTCCCAATCGAACGTAGTTGAACTTGGGTTGAAGAATGCAGAACACATACGAGAAATACTAAAAAAACTCCGAGAGTGAAAAATGTACACCTATTTTTTATAAGACCTTGTGGAGCATCTATAAAACCTTAATGAATAAATTGTAATGTTTAATTTGTTTACATATCATGCTTTTATTTTTATATAATTTTTTATTAATGTATTGTATGTTTATACTAATGAAACGTTTTTTATTTAATAAAGTTTATTTAAATTATATTATATAATTAAGTAAATGAAAAAAATATTTTGAAAATTAAAATTATTACTATTATTATTTAGAGAAAATAAAAATTACTAAACATTATTTATAAACTTGTCTATACATCATATAATCTAAACTAATAAATGAAAATATGCATAACAAATAAAATGATAACACATGACAAGTTGGATTTGTGATCTCAAGATCACTCTATGACTTATTTAGTGAAAGCTAAAAAATATTAAATTCAACATTAAATAGTAAATGCACTTGTTTAATGCTAGGCTCCACCAACCAACTAGTTGGTTGAGAGTCATTAATAAATCTAATCTTACACCACATAATATGATATCACGAGCATTTCTTTTCCTACATAACACATTTTCTCTCAACAACATCTCCTACGAGCCACCCATAACCGTTCTCCACTATGTGCTCTAAAAAAGATAATACAATTAAGTTTCTTCACGCTACAAGTGAAGTCTAAAACATTTATAGTATATTGAAAAAAGTGCTTTCTCTTGATACAAAATTCTAAAAGGAATCAAAAAAGTATATAGTGCTTGTTTTTCTTACTAGGTAAGTCAAGACCACAATTTTACAATTTATTTTTCAGTTCATTTTCTTTCCTTTTCTTCTCGGGACAGTTATATTTAGATAAGAAAATCAAGAACAACATATATTTTCATTCTCATCTCTCTTTCTTAGTTTTTAATCTCATGGTAAGATTTCTTTTATAATTTTCTTTTATCTTATACGGATTTACAAAACCTAATTAAAATTGTTTATATTTGTTCAGTTTTGTTCTTAAATTGTTTCGAGTTTTAGAGTTATTGTTATTGATTGATTAATTTCATTTTTACACTATGTTCTCGAGTTATTATTAGGATGAAAAGAAAAGAATTAATAACAAAAGAAGAGAACATAAAATAAAAGAAGAAGAATCATCTCAAAAGTGAGAAGAAGATTTTATAGCTAAAATGGCTTGTATCTTACTTTCTCTTCCTTTATTTCGTTTTGTAAAAAAATCTTGAGAACACAACTAACTTTAAGTTTCTTTATGAAGTTTTCCTTTCTCTCCAAAATAAATCTTGAAAATATAATGTTAAGGTTTTCTTAAATTAGAAGATGTTCTAATAATAGATTTTGATTGTTTGAGTCTTGTTTATAATTATATACTTTATTTTGGTTTAATATTAATATAGCAGGTTAAAAGATTGTTTGTTATTATAAGTCCACTATTCAGAACACATATATTTTTTTTCTTTTTCAAGGATAATTTTATTATTTTTCACTATTTATATTAAAATTATTTTATACATATTTTGTTACCTAACTTTAAGTAAGTATTCTAAACTCTTCAAAATTTAAAATACTTAACGATCTTAAACCATGAATTTAAAACTTTATTTTTCTTTTGATTTATAGTTTAGATAGGTTTAGTTTTTATTCTGTTTAAATTAATGAAACTTTGTTATAAAAATTTATCAAGTAAGGTTATTATCATTGTCACATTATGTTTATGTTATGTTTATATTTTAACTGATCGAGTTTACCCGCTTAACTTTTACTTTACCTTCTTAAATCGACTTTTTTAAACCTTGTTCCAGTCCAAACCATATTCTATGTTTTACATTGCCTTATAATATATTGTGTAACTTATTTAGAAAGCTCGTCTCCCTTTGAATTATAAAGAGGTGATCTAAGCCGGTAACCGTATTGCTTCCTATACGAGTTAATATTGTCTTTTCAAAACTTTTATGAGAATGTGATACAAACACCAAAAGGTGCATCGAACAAGATTAAAAGAGTTTTTTTTTAAATTGAACTAGAGTTCGTTGATTTAAAGTTTTTCCGTGCTACAAAACGAGCAAGGGTATATACACAATTTACCACTAGAAAACCGTTTCCCATATCTACCATTTCAACCACTAACGGTCTTCAAGGCTTTTACAAAGGTTTGGCGTTCGGGGTAAATTATGTATATACCCCGACTCCGAACTTCAAAATCCAACACAAACCCTAACACTTCATAAAAGCTTTAAAGACCATTAGTGGTTGAAATGGTATAATTTGGAGACGATTTTCTAGTGGTAAATTGTGTATATACCCTCGTTTTTGTTGTGCAGCACAGAAAACTTTGAATGAACATACTTTAATTCAATTTAAAAAAAAAACGCTTTTAATCTTGTTCATTCACCTTTTGGTGTTTGTGCCAGATTCTCATTAGAGAAGTGTTTGACGGGACAATATTAACTTGATTAGGAAGCGCTACAGTTACACATAGTATAAGATTAATCTTGAGAATTCAAACAACGACGAGCCTTTTAAACAAGTTAAGCAATATATTATGGATCAAATGTATAACATGGAATATGATTTGAAGCGGGAAAAATAAGGATGTACCACCGGAGCCTGATGAGACTGGGCTGGTTATGGGTTACCCACTCAACCATACAAGAGGTCCTACTTAACATGAACGATTCAAAGGGCTCGGCAATTCATTTTAGGTTTGAATCTTAAATCTTCCCACCTTTATTGCGGGTTGATAGAGATGCACAAATGGGTCGATGGCCTCAAATTGTAATCACCTCTAATTTTTTTCTCAAAAGCGTGGTTGGTCTTTACGTAATATTGTTTCTCTTGAAAGGTAAATGTATATATGTTTATAGCTCTGGAAAACTCATTTGTTAAAGAGTCTTATTTATTAGAATTTAAGAAAAATCTTTTTTTAGGTAAAGAGGACTTCACTCCAATAAAATAAATTTGAGAAAATCTTATGTAAACTAAAAACATATATGTGAGTATGTGACTACAATTTGAGAATGAAACTTTTTGAACATCAAGTTCTAAATAAGACAACTTTAGAACCGGTCCAGGTAAGGCCTGACAGACCCATATCAGACCCATATCAGTGCCTTATTCCAAGATTAAGGATCGGGTTTATACGTATCAATCCATCACATGACATCCAAAAGAAAAGGGATTGTTTCGCACTCAAGCACACACTCCACGCCCATGGCCGGATTCAGATTTAGCATCGGGCAAAGTGGGCGACGGCCCAGGGCATTAATAGAATACGGGGCATCAAATTTGTTAGAAATTTGGTGGATCAATATTCTGAGAGTCGTGTCATACACTTTCAGATCAAAGTATTTTGATGGTTCTATCAAAATCTTCTTCAAACTGTATATGTGTTTTTGTTGTTATGAATCAGAACTGGAATAAAGAAGAAGATGATCAATAAAACTGAAATCGGTTTTAACTGCTATAGCAGTTACCAACCACAAAACTAGTTACTTCGACCCCAGCCAGGGGCGCTGGCGCTGCCCCGGACCCCCGTCGTACGGGGCTTCGCCCTCATATGATAACCGTAATAATGTCCTACAAGTGTGCATTCCGCACAACTCGACTTGATGAACATTTATCACGATTACACATTGGTCAACTAAGTCAGTCCATTACACTTAAATCACACTCGTAATACAAAATCATCAACAAAAATTTTATTATTAGTTTTTTAGTACTAATCTTGAAAATAAACAAGAGACCACCTTGTATCCAAAAAAACAAGACGAAAAAAGAGAGAAAAAGAAAAACAAAAATCTCTACGAATCGGGGTTAGACATAGTTGTTCAGTCGGAAAAATGGAGAGGATGAATACTTGTTTCAATGTAAAAGCTAAAAGTTATTTTTAATACCCTGACTTGTTGGCACAATCTTATGTGTGGTTTTAATGCACACCACGTAATTTATTTTTACCTTTGATTTTGCTATTGATTGTCAACTGTCAAGTACTGCTAGTACCATCTTTGGTGTATTTTTTTCTTGGTAAACACTGTTTTACATAGTTTTTCTGTAAGTACTAACTGTAATGTATATAAATCATTAACCAAACCAATTTTGTTATGTTGAAATAGTAAAATATGTTATAAATATATTCATTATATATTTATTGTATGTATATTCACATTTGAATGAGTAGTAACTATCCTTGAATTACTAGTTAATTAGCAAGAGAAGTTACATTTCTTATACTCTTATAAATAAGAGATACATTGTACTCATTTGGATACTACTCAATAACAATTATCTTCTTCCTCCTTCATATCTTGTTCTCTACATTTCATAACACGTTATCAGCACGATTTTTGCTCTAAGCAAAACTAGGTAGAAGATTCTTGATATATCTCTATTGTAATATACATGAGCGTTACATGTTCTATTGTGATTACATAAAGAGAATTCATTTTGCTATTTATTTTTTTCTCTACAATTGAAATCTCTTGTAGTTTATGTGAACAACAAATATTCTGTTGTGCCTACATGAAAACAAATTAAATGACATAATCTCATGTTATGTAAAGAGAAAATAAGTATACAAATACTAAGAACCTCATGTTCTAGTATTATTCAATATCATAACCTCATGTTATGTTATCTTATAAAAAAGAGAAAATTAATAATAAAAACCTCAAGTTTTATTATGATTCCCTCTAGAGAATCAAAACAGAACTTCTTATAATTGTTATGTGATTTTATAGAACCTCAAGTTTTATAATCTTTATTCTTTTTATTGGTTAATTATAGTCATTTGTGCTATATATTTCTCTTTCATTCTCTTATATTTTTGTTGTATTTTGATAGCTTAATAATACTAATGTTTCAAGTATACATTAGAAAATGTTAATAAATTCTACAAAGAATTTTTGTTTTTGTTAAAGAATAACAATTCACTTAGAAAATCGTAATCACAAGATTTTTTATGCAACTTGTTTCTCATGTAATTTTTGTGCAATTTGTTTTCTCATATAATAAATAGCTACAATAAAAATTGAATTTGTATTTAACGTTTTTTATTATTCATATAATTGAACTTATTGACATATTCTAAAAGTCTTTTATTATATTTTGAGAAAATAAAAGAAGTAAATAACTTAAGTATCATTGAACCAAAACTTAAATATCATTTAACATGTTGTGTGGTTACACGCAACTTAAATATCAATTTTGAACAAAGACTTTTAATGTGTATAATTCTTATTAAATGTTATTATTTTTCCTCTAAACTTGTAAACTGTATTTTTTTTATTATTGTTCTTATTTGAATAAAACTCTATTGTAGTTTACAAGAAGAATAAGAAATTTATCCTGCTTACAAGAAGGGAATTAAAATAATATAACGACATGTTATATAATAAAAGAAAGTACGAATCTCTTGTTCTATTGTGATCTATTATAAAAAAAAGGGATCAAAATGTATCATAACCTCATATTGTGATTACACTTATTTACAACCTCAAGTTATACTACGTTGAATATAATCAAAATACAATAACCTCAAGTTATTATTTTTGATTCTTGCAAAAGAATAAATATATCACTTAAATTTATATTTTTTAAGGACATGATCCCTTATAAGTCTTTTAAATTCGAAACATCATAACCTCAAGTTATGATTGAGTTTTTCAAAGAACCGCGTGTTCTATACGATTCGACTGAATCACAAATAAAATAATCTCAAAAAATGTAAAATTCTAAGTTCGTTTACAATTTTATACACAATCAATAAACATAACCTCATGTTACGTTTATTTTAATTTTTCATCATATTATTTTTTCAAAATGATTAAACTTCAAGAATTATTTTTGAAAAATATATATATAATAATTAGAACCTCATGTTCTAAGGTATTGTAATATTTTTTTTTAAAGAACCTCAAGTTTTATGACAATTTTCTTGAGTGCATCATAATAACATAACCTCATTGTTATGGTTATTATATTGTGAACCTTAAGTTCAATTAACATTTCATCAACAACATCACAATAATATAAAATCAAGTTATGATTCAAGGTTTAAAGAACCTAAACCTTTATTATGATCCCGTAAAATAATTAGTAACATCAACTCAATTCTTTCTCTAAAGTATACCCGTTTGGCTGAAAGAAAACCGGGATATTAACTTAAAAGAATGAATTATTATGTGATGCGTACTTCTTAAAATCTTTTTTCATACTTTTAACATAATTTTTATGACTATGGTATAATTTCATATCATTTGTTTATAAATTACTCTAATTTATACATATGATAATAATTTTCTCATCATTGTATATAAAAATATTTGCCAACTATAGAGTGAACGATATGAATTACATTTTTATTCAATATGCGAGTCATTTAAGCAAATAAATCTTACAATAATAATTTCATATTAAAATAAAGAAAGCAAAATGCTTCATTACTTGTTTTAGTAGTGTTTTTTTTCAAATATTCTACACACGTTATTATGTATTTGCATTTTCAAATCATGTAGTATTTTCGAATGATGGTACGATATTATCAAAATCCTGTTTAATTAGACATTATCAATTATAACTTTTTTTTTACAACTTGCTCATATAGTAGCAATAGCCAAAGACTTTTTAGTCTTGTTCATGTCTCCTTATTCATATACATGTCTTTTTAATAAGCAAGAAAATAATGAGATTTAAAAGGTATCCATTCCCTCATGTGAATGCGATAATATAATAATCAATATATAAATCTCCATTCCCTCAAGTGAATGTGATGAAATGATCAACTTAATGATCGTCATTCTCTCATGAGAATGTGATAATATGAACAACATCGAAATATTCATTCCCTCAAGTGAATATGATGATGTAACAGTACATTTTCAAAAACCTTTTTATCATGATAAATGATATGGTTGAAGTAATATGAAAATGACAAACCACTAATAGTGGCAAAATAAAAAGGAGCAGACGAAAATATGATTTATGGAAAATACAATGTGATGTATGAAATATACAAGTGTGTCAAAAATATTACACACTATATTCATAGACATAAGGATCTATTGTAACACATTATTGCTCCTAAAAGAAAATATAAAATTGTCACGAGGAATGAAATTTCATATAATTTATGCACTATATTGCACTTCCTCGACATACATTATAGATAAATTAGTGAAATATTATCACTAGCCATAACATAAGTTTATGGCGTATTATTATAATCTTTTTGGCATGACTCGTTATACCATCACAAGTCATTAATGATGTAAAAACTATAAATTGATTAGATTCTTCAATCTAATGTTTTATCTCTAAAAAAAAGTTGATTATTCATCTATCAACTAGATTTACGACTCAATCCCTTAATTTTCTGGAAAGAAAACAAGTGGATATACGTTTGCATACGTATCCATTTTATGAACCATTTAGAATTCTATAAATCGATGCATCGTCAAAATGGTAATAAAATTGCAACTTCATGTTTGCATGACTAATAGCTCGACATATTAAATGTGAGCATAACATTCCAGAATAAGTAATTCGTTGTGAATATGAGATGAATTACTTCTACATTATCCAATGATAATGAGAGAAAATATTTCGTTATTGTATGGGGTCATACTATCATATACACAAAAACAAAATTAGCATCATGCCAATATATTATTATAATTCCTCCATTTCATAATTGGTTTTGGTTATAAACCAAACCTATCCCATTTTTTGTGCAATACTCCACCTAAATGAAAATATACGAGATATAAACGAAGGGGTAATTCCTTCAGGAGGAGATAAGTAGCTACAAATTCAGAATGAATTACCATATTTTATTGATCCTCGATAGAAATTTTATGAATCTATTATTCAATGATAATCTAATAGCCATACATATACATTGGCCAATAACAAAGTTTCAGCTACTCATGCTCCTACTTTGTCCCTCAAGGACACTACTTAATTATGGCATGCCTCAAGCATGGTAAACAAATCGATTCCAAATAAAATCCTCGATGAAATATATGGAGCAGAAAAACCAGATGGTTGTTCGAGGTATAAAAGACCCCATGATAGTCTCACAAAGAGACACTAGACATAAAGGTTCCAAAAGAACCTTAAATAACTAATGAGATCTCAATAAATTTGATCATGTCTAGAATCATATGGAATCAAAATAAAATGACGTCGATAAATTCTTTTACATGCAATATAGCGCTTGTTATCATACATAATGAGGATCATTAATTAATTATTATCCAAAAATGAGCTCATCAAAATGATTGACCAACATGAAAAGAGGCGATCTTTAGAAAATAAGAGAAGGATTAGGACAAGAAGTCCATACACATGAATGTGTAAAAGCTATTGGATATACAAGGGTTGTATGCGCAACCGAATTAAGAGCTCTAAAGTTACATGCTTTAAGACATGAATTATGGAATAAATAAATTCACAAAAGCATGAAACTACTTATTAAGAGCCGTATTTTCTAGAGGTGGATGTAAATATATTATTGATTATATACATTTTATTAGAGCTCTAATATTCCATGATCCATAATGCCTCAAGCATGTCTGGCAATTTTAACTTATGAAAGAATTTGATAAAGTTATAAATAACTTATTTGATCAAGCTGAATGAATTATTATATTGATTAATAATCATTTGGGCGCATATTATCTTGTTTTTGCACATGTTTCAAAGAAAAATTTTGGTCCTCAAGTATCAGAAGTGCAACTAAACTTTTGATGTCAATTTTGCAGTCAATATACATCATGAGATTGTATATATCTTTTTTTAAATAATTGTATTAGTAATGTGTATTTTCTAACCAATGTATTTGATATTGGGTTGGAAGCTACACGTATTATGTTATCTTTGCAGGACATAACCTTAAACATTAATAATTCAGTAGACTTTATTACAAACTTTTACCGACACAAGTTTTTTTTGCAACATGTTAGGAAGACCGCCCTTCGACGCTTGAAGGATATACATTAATTTGAGGAGGAGCATTATGCGCACTGCACTCTTTTCCCTTCATCAAGTTTTTATCCCATTGGGTTTTTTTTCTTGGTAAGGTTTTTAACGAGGCAGATGATGGCGTATACAAACGGTGAATATCCAAGGAGGAGTGTTATAAATATATTCATTATATATTTATTGTATGTATATTCACATTTGAATGAGTAGTAACTATCCTTGAATTACTAGTTAATTAGCAAGAGAAGTTACATTTCTTATACTCTTATAAATAAGAGATACATTGTACTCATTTGGATACTACTCAATAACAATTATCTTCTTCCTCCTTCATATCTTGTTCTCTACATTTCATAACAAAATATACATAATTATTTACCCATTTATATTCATTTTACAAATGAAATTGTAGCAAAATCAAAAATATCATTTATAGCTTTGGTTAAGTATATGATAAAATTTAATGATAGGGTCTTTGATGAATATTTCGACTGCATTTGGTGGCTTTTTTGCATTTTTTTATGTTTAAACTTTTTTCTCTTTTAAACTTCGTTTATAATTTGGTTGCGATTTTTTTCTTATAAATATAATGTTTTCTAATAAAGTTAATGATGTTAATCATGAAATGTTATTTCTAATTTTCGTCATCTAAAAATATGAAACCAACACGAGCATATTTGGAGATCCTAAAATGGGCTTGCTATATTTTCGGGGGCATAGACTGTTAGTCTCGCCTTGGGCATCCAAAAGCTCAGAACCAGCCTTGTCCACGCCCTCTCATCCTTCTACTTCGTCATCGTCATCATCATCTTTTAGTGGCTACTTTCAAGGAATGCTTCACTGCTCATGGAACTATGAAGTTCATGTTTTGTTTTCTCTGTAGAGGACCAACGAGAGGTTTATTCAACAAATCTTTCCAAAGCTGACTCCAATAAGGATGATAGCTGTGACACAAATTCAAAATGATAACATGTAAATGTCGCTAACTACTTAGTTACTCATCATGTTTCTTATTTGTATTTATTTCAGGGTTAGAAGCAAAGTATGCCGGTTATAGAAGTGACAAATGTCCATGATGGTTTGTAACTTTGTATTATATCCATTACCAATCAAGCATGTCTGCATTGCAGTCTGTCAATGGCTGTGCCAATAATTCGTAGTCACAGTCCCACCCTCAAACCTAAAGTATATAGAAATTGAATTACTTTGTTGCTCTATAAGAGCTATCGGGAAACTGAGATGACGCATGATTAGGATTTGGTCATGTGGGTGCGATAAGTTATTGCTTCTTCTTAATTGGCGCCTGTAGAGGCAGGGTTGTAGCTTGTATGATGCGAGATTCTAATGTTGCATAAACAGGTATCTTAGGAGATTTTAACATGCTTTTAGTGCAAAAAGCTAAAGGGGATTACTCTTCATGCCTTTCTTTGTATTCTATTTTTACATTTTGTTAGGAAGGAATGTATTTCTTGTGATTTTACTGTAAACATGTAGAGTATTATTTTCGTCAATCTATTGACACGTAAATTAATGGCTTGTTGTGCTATTCGCGAGATTATTGTCTTCGTTGAAAATACCTATCTTGAATCCTCTTGTGTCACAGATTGTACTTGTACCTTGCTTTCGTTGTTCTTCATAGCAAAAGATAGACGATGAAACCACTTCTTGGTGATGTTTATCTTAGGTGTGATTTTCATCCTTTGGATAAACACTTGCTTCTCAAAATGACTTTGAATATTTTTGTCTTGATGCAATTTCTCATCGACCGTGCACACGACGTAGTGTTATTCCATTGCAGTATTGCACAGATCATTATATTGGCCGGTTTTCCGCAAATACGTTATAAAAGGTTTTTGTATCTGAATGCGAAAAAGAATCCGAAGCCAATTTTTTTTTAAAAATAGTTTTTATTAAATCGATTTTTCTTAAACCGGTCCAGCGCTTTGTAACTGGTTAAATAATATAGCTTGGATCGGTTTAAAAATTCAATGAAAAACCGGTTGAAACCGAACCGATTTAATTAAAATCAAACCGATTCGGTTAAAATTTAACTAAAAACCAAGGAAAAATTGCAAAAAAGGTATCAGGGTCATATACAATTAAGGTATCACACTTTTTTTCTTGCATAAAAAGGCATCCAACATATTGTTTTGGCCAATTTAAGTATTTTCGTTAAATATCTAATGGTTATCCGTTAATTATTTTACACTTCAAGTCCACTACCGCTACCACCACTTCAAATCATCGTTGTCACTACCAAAGCTGCATCCACCATACATGTGGGACCATTTGAAGGCCTTTCATCTTCGATTCCGCGAAATGCTTTGAGCTCGTGAATGTGATGTCTAGTTCAATAAGATATGAAGGAAAGGATTATTGCATATGACAGTGAATAACAATAGACCAAGATAAGAAAAGTAGAGGCCAAATGTTACCTCGAGTGAAGCTTCTTTACCTCGTTCAAATTTTGATGTGGCTTTGACATTACCAGGCGTACATATAAAAAACATGATATATCAAAGTAGTAGATCTAGTTATAGGCTTATACTAATTCTTCAGTTACGTTTTAGTAGGATAAATATAAAATATACTGTAACACAGTACGCTTCCATTTTTTTGTCGTTATAGCATAATTTCCATTTTACATTACTAGATGATGTGACATATTACAAAAAAAAAGTCAATAGTTAAAAAAATAACTTATGCATAAAATAAAACAGCTTATAATATGCTCTGTTTAAAAAAAATTGGTCGAGAGTAAATTTATGTTTGATAACATGGCATACTAGGAGAATTACAAATCAGTACTATGTTTACTTGCAATATAACATGATGTATTTATAATTTGTCATTAGATACAAATAAACCCTACTTTGTTTACTGCGTGGTTGAAACATTATTCGGTCATTCAGGTATTTCGACGCTCTTACTGAAGGTTTATAAAGCTCATAACAATTATGCAAAACACTAGATAAGATCAAAGCACACATAGCGGAAGTGATTTAACAAAATCATAATTAATAACAAATTCATAATTAATCGAGTTAGAGTTACATACCTTTTAGATAGAGCAAATCCACAAGAACACCGACAAAATCACCAATTAGGGTTTGGACGAATAATACCAAGATATAGTTTAAACTAAAACTATATTACGCTCTTGTACACACGTAATGCAAGGGGCTGATCGTGAGTCTAGCACTAATAAACCGGAGCTTCAACACTTGTGGAACATAGCTAAGAATCAATAACCAAAAACAAACCGAAACCCTAGAAGGGGTGTTTGTTGCGACCGACTACAAGAGAGAGAGCAAGGAAGGGATGGGAAAATTATGAGGCTAAGGGGTGTTTATATAGGCTTGCTAAACTTGCTTTCCATGTCATAAACAATTAAGGAAACAACACCTTCTCCCCTTTTGTTTGTAGCCGATGGTCGAAGCCCACCCAAGGGATGCTTCCGGAACTTTCCAACTCTTCCAATTTATTCCATAACGTTCGTTATACTTAACTCTTAATTATTTTAACGACCGTTTAAGTTAAGCTCGGTTTAAATTTAATAAATATAATAAATACATTTATTAAATTAATTAACCCTTTACGTATTGTGTGCAATCCCGTAATCCCGAGTTCGATCCTATCACACGACTATTAATTTTATGTCCATAAACTTTCAGCTCCCACTTGGACAAAATTAGAATATCGTGATTACATTGACTAGCGTCTAGTTACACTATCAATGTCACTAGTACAACTAGAGTAAGGTCTCATGGACAAAAACTTTTAATGATTCATCATTATTATTATCCTTTCATTTCAAATATAACGTTAATAGGATATGGATCTCAGTCATTCCTTTCATTAACCATTCTGTTTCTCGTTTACGGATATAGCAAGTTTACCAAAACAAATTTGGGTGCGGCCACACAAACATCTTACTACTCCCCCGAGGGGCCCAACTGTATTATACTTCAAAATAATTTGAAGGAAACAAATCCTATTTTGACTACAAGCGAAACTTACGAACTTTGCAACACTTCTGAAAATAACCCTTATAGCTACCAGTTACGTTTAGCGTTAGGTTATCTCACAGAAACACACTACATTAGTGACAGTTTCCTGGTATCTCAGGTCTAAGGATAACTATTTATGATTTACTTAATGACAAAGATCCATAAAGTAAAATCATATAGTTGGGATAAGTCCAATATTTGATTCATCAAATATCATCCAAAATTGACCAATATACTTTCAAGTATACTCTGACACTATTTTGAATTGTCTTAGTTTAATAATATTCTCATATTATTAATCGACAACGGATATTTAGAACATAACAATTTATTTATGGATTAAAAACATGTGAAATAGGATACAAAATCAAATAACAGAAAATAAACGAAACTCAATCTTTATTTCATCAATTCAATAATGTCTTAACATCCTTTATCCAAATACTAATCACAAATTTATTGCATGAAATTGCTAGCTAGTTGTAGCCCAATAGCCTTGGCATGCTTAACTACCTTTGGTCTAGGTAAAGCCTTAGTAAAAGGATCAGCTACGTTATCGTCTGTGTGAACTTTTATTAATTTTATTTCACGAGCTTCAACTTGTTCTCAAACGTAGTGATATCTACGTTTAAAGTGTCTGGCGCCTTTCATGACTCCAGAATCATTGGCGAATATAATTGCAGCAGAATTGTCACAATATATATCAATAGGTTCTTTAACTGAAGGCATCACTCCAAGATCTCCAATAAAACTTCCTAATCCAAACAGCTTCCATTACAGCTTTTGAAGCAACCATGTACTCAGATTGAGTAGCATGCATTGCAATCGTTTTCTGCTTCTTGCTCTTCCAGTCAACTGCTCCTCCATTGATAACAAACACGTAACCCGTCTAAGACTTCGTATCGTCTTTATCACATTGCCAGGACGCATCACAGAAACTTGTAACATTCAGTTCTGTGTCTGGTTTACTCCCGAATACCAAAAACATATCTTTCGTACTCCTCATATACTTTAGTATATGTTTAGCAGCACTCCAGTGGAGCTTTCCTGGATTCTGTTGGTAACGACTGACCAAGTTCTGAGCAAACGCCACATCAGGCCTTGTGCATCTTACAACATACATAATAGATCCTACAGCCGAAGCATAAGGCACCTTCTGCATGTAAGCCACCTCTTCGGGTGTTGATGCATCTAACTCATGACTTAATTCATGCTTAACCTCCATAGGTTTAAAACCTTTCTTAGAGTTATGCATGTTATACTACTTCAATATCTTATCAATATAAGCATCTTGACTAAGATAAATTAACCGTCTTTTCCTATCTCGATAGATTTTAATTCCCAGAATATATGCATCATCTCCCAAATCCTTCATAGAAAAACATTTACCAAGATAATCCTTAACTTCCTTAAGTCTTGGAAAGTTACATTCTATGATTAATATGTCATCAACACTACGATTTTGAATAATTTCGAGCTTTTTGATTTCTTCATCAAATCGTTTATTCCATTGACATGATGCTTGCTTCAAACCATAAATAGATCTTTGAAGTTTGCATACGCGTTTTGGATATTTAGGATCAACATACCCTTCCTTTTGTTACATATAGATTTCTTCATCTAAGCGACCGTTCAAGAAGGCAGTTTTAACATCCATTTGCCATATCTCATAGTCATAGTATGCTGCTATAGCTATGAGAATCCTAATAGCTCGTAAGTCTGCTATAGGAGAAAATGTCTCCTCGTAGTCTACGCCAAAAGTTTGAGTAAAACCTTTAGCTACTAACCGTGCTTTATAGGATTGTACTTCTGTAAGAACCCGTAATTTTCCCTGCATTATTTTATTCTTTTATTCGTGTTTCTTGAGTTTTTCAACGTATTTTATTTTCTTGTATTCTTATATGTAAATCCTGAGATCATGATAATTTAAATAAATTATACTTTTTAAGTATTTTTTGATCATTGATAAATACTTTGTCTAGAACTATAAAAAAATTATTTTATTTTTCCATATTTATTTAAATCAAAGTTTTTGATTTAAAATCACCCGCGTGCATTTTACAACGAGTTTATTCAAATCAATGAACAACGAAAATTCCTAGTGATCGCGATACCGACAGATGCCCAAAATTTTACATTATATTATCGATTGTTTCGATAATTAATATTTTCAATGATTTTGTTTTAATTACGTATTAAGTCATGTCGAGAAATCATATAATCATATTTATGATGCATTGTAACTTTTGAAAAGTATTTTTACGAAAACCGAGCCCCTTAAATATTTTCAAGATTTACTAATAGTCATTTTCTACTCTTTAAACTATTAATTGTTTTTGAGTCCACAAGTTTGAAACATTACAACTTTAGTTCTCCACTTACCTAGCACTATAAAAACTCATTTTCTTCTACTTTCTCACACACTTAACCGTTATATAAAAAAATTACAACCAACCTCTCATACCCTCTCCTTGCCGTGAGACCACAACCAAAAACACCACAAAATCAACATTTTCCAACTTGATCAATTCAAAACTAATATTAGACCACATCATAGATTTTTAAGGTGAATCTTTTGGTACAAGAATCTTACACATGCAACAACTTTCATGTTTTTGGTGAATTCTTTGTTGGGTTGATGTTTGATCATCATAAACATGATGATCATGGCTAGATTTTGTTATTTTGATGTTCAAAAGTCTAAGTTATATTTTGATCTTTTGATTTTGTTGCATGCAAGGGTTTAGGTTGTTAGAGAATGTTTATAGCTTGATTTTATGAGTAGGAAAATGGTTAGATCATGTTGAAAAAGTCTTTTGATATGATTTTCAAAATAGTAATTTTAGACAGAAAGTTGAGGTTAGTTTTCGGTATATTAAACTTGGTTTATTGATAAACTAATAAGATAAGGCTGTAGATATTTTTCTTACCTTCGATTTAATATAAATTAGAGCTTCTAACTCATTACGAGTCAAAAGTTATGCTAGTTTTAGTATTCGTGTACCGGGAGACGCAAATCGGCACAATCCGAAATTGTGGCTGATTTTGGGTCGACTCTTGGGGACTTTAGGCTTGGTTAGACTATGGATACTACTGATTTTCCAAGTTTATAAACTTAATTTGATGAGTCTAGTAGTGGTTTTAAAAGACGAATTGTCGAGTTAGTACTTTAAGGTGGTCTAAACGGTTTTATAAAAACAAGTATACAATTCTGTCCCAAATTTTAGGGTCGATTATAGTGTCGAGCTGATGGATTTTAAAATGTGAACTTTGGCTCAATATTTGGTGAGGTCTTATACAGGTTATAAGTGACCTTGACACCAAGTTTCATCTAAAATGGACAAGTCTAGATAGAGTAGATCGGTGTGTACATTCGGGATGTACTTGCTGATTTTGTTTTGGACACATAGTTCAATGCTTGTGTTGCGTGAGTTTGAGTATTCACCATCGGACATGGTGACTTATTCAAGTGCTTAGTCATTATATAAGTGACTTAGCTACTGGTCTGAATAAGGTAAAGGGGTAGTTTGACTTACGTTGACTTGGCGTCGTATAACGGGTCAATTTCAAGGGCACAAGTGTTTTAACGTGTAGTGTTGGATTAAATGAGTTAATATGGATTCATTTGGTTCGTGTCATTGGTTTTGAAATACGAATACTTTGAAAAGATTTGGGTCATGTTATACTTGTTACATATCGATACTTGAGTTCGAGTCTTACCGCGCGCCTTATTGTGATAGGTTGCGGTTTTCGTGTTTCCCGGGCATCCATATCGTCGGTGATCATCTCACTACCATTGTTTCTACTCAGTTGCTGAGTACCGTGATTGACTTACCTCGTGGCTAAGGTGAGTTCATAGCCCCTTTTTACTTATATATGGTTTCTAAACACGGGGTGAGATTATACATGGTGGAACACAACCATTTAAAAATTGTATGCTATCCAGAACTTGTATGCTATCCAGAACTTGTATGCTATCCAGAACGTGTATGCTTTCCAGATTTTTGATATTATTATTGCTTTTTAGTCTAGCCTTGAGTTTCATCTCTCCGATCATGAACCGTTAATTGTCCTGTGTGCATTGCGCGAAGCGCAAATGTTGTGGGTGGATCCATCGGGATTGACTATCCCCGTCCCATGTTGCGGTTGTTTAACCATGACGCACTAATATTTGTTTATACCTGAGTATTTAGGCTGAATACTTACGTAAGTTAAGCTTCGGTTCATGAACTAAACAGTAATAATAATGGTTTCGGACTATGGTTGACGTATATAACCATACTCCATACTACTTGTTTTACAAATGAATGCTTCTGTTTCACACCTTTAATGCTAAACCTATGAATATCACTCAACTTTGTGTTGACGATTTACATGTTTAATCTCAGGTATTATTACTTAGCTTTGCTTGGATGGGAGCCTGCAGGATATTATCGCAGCTTAGATATTTCTGTTATGTTTGTAAAAGATTGGTTTTAGTATAAACTATCAGAAGTTTATTATATCTTATGGGAAACTTTATGTCATAAATCATGATGAAATAATATATTTATCTACTTATAAAACTCTGGGACCTATATTTAAAAACTCTGATCTTTTATGATGTAATATATATGTTTTTATTACGTCAACTTTTTTTTTTTGGGTAAAGGGGATAAACCCCGGTAAAATATATTACGTCAACTTTGCGTCAACTGTAATTCATTGTTTCTTGTACCATGACGTGTTACCCCCTCGTTTCCTAGTTGTTCCATGTCAGATTTTGGGGGTCTCACAGATTGGTATTAGAGGGGTGGTTTTAGGGAACTGAGTCGTTTTTCAAAACTTAGTCTATAACCGAAAGTTCAATTATTTCATGTTTTAAGTGTCAAACACAGAATCTGCCAATATCGTTGTAGTATTTCATCACCTAATTACATGTTGAAATATTACATTACCCTAGTGACGATAATTACTATGTCTTTTCAAAGCTTTTGTGCTTCATGAATTATCATTCGATATTACTGTGATTACATCTGCCTATACTGTATTTCTTGAATTCTTGTGAATTGATCTTGTTGCAATGATTTTGTATTGTAATGACGTTACCTACTTGTATTCAGAGCGCGTATGCTGCCGACTTTTCATGCTCATTTTTCTGAGTACTATTGCTATTCATTTATACGTGATACGACTGACTTCATATGCTTGTTCGTTTTGAACCGTCTGTTTTTCTCGACTCGCTGTTACATGTTGTGCATACTCTCGAGATACCATTGTTCGGAATTAAAAAGTGTTGTTTTCGATAAAACTCCTGATTTTTACTTTACTACCGTGCGTGTTGCTTTCATTGTTTAATTCTTTTAAGATATCTATTTAGATATCCAATTTGCTTGTCGACCATTTGTGATTGGATGACTTGAAAATAGTCTATTGACCATTGTGTAGCTCAATGTGACTCCGAAAAAGACTAAAGGACATCGTGTGAGTCACACATCTCGAAGCATTCGTTGAATCAGTACTGAATAATATCGTGGGTTTTCGTAATCTTAATTTACCTTTACGCCACCGTTTTACACGACACTTGTACATGGATTACATCTTATTTCATTGACCATTCTACGTTTCGACTTCGATTACAACATCCGTTGTACCTTGAACACATGATCGTCATTTGTTATGTAAAGATTGTTTGGAATACGATCCTACTTGTATCCTCCCTTTTTCATTAAACCTCCTCGCCACAGGAGTGTGACTTGTTAATATTCCGTTTCTTTCTCGGTATGTCTTGTGATTTTGGAAAATCACGCCGCCAAGAGACCTTCCTGCATTGCATCTTGATACCTAAGACGCAGATGTCATGCGCCATTTTTTATTTCTTAAGTTTATTGTTGGCATTCTTGAACCATTTCTATACTATGTTTTCTTTACATGATTAATTTTACAGTTTATTCTCTTTCGTCTTTATGGAATCCACAAATCTTGTGTGCACATTAATTCTGAGTTATTATGAAATTTAGATTTAATTTCAAGATGTGTCGAAAAATATACTTTGTATAGAAACTTTACAGGAAATTTAACAGTGTCGAGAAAATATTTGTATAACTTAGACATAAAAATATATATTTCTACCTGTTGAGATGTTCGTTTAGGACATAATAATTTGACCCGTAAACCATAAAAACGAGCAAGTTACGCTCATTTGAAATTGTAAAATTTAAGAATTTACTTTCGGCATATTTCAAAAATATCATTTTGTTGACAGATTTAATGCAAGGGCATTTTCGTCCATTTTTTATACGTTTCAAGTCTTGAGTAAACCTAGAAAGTTGTTCAAAACATCGTTTTACATCGAATTGCATTAGACTTCGAGTCTTAAAAATATCATTTAGCGAGTTAATGGGTCTGGTCAAATCCGAAAGTCAAAGTTGACTAAAAAGGTCCAAATTGATAGAAGTTAAAAATATGGTTTGAAGCATTTTAAGTACGTGTGAGCTCGTAAAATTTTAACTAATGATATTTTACAACCATGAAACATTGATTGCATTCAAAAACGTTTACGAATAGTAACTTGAGCTCGGTCATGCATAAATCTTGAACTTTTAGGAACCAAGTGATTTGATAAACTGATGTTCTACTTTCTTAAAAGTGTATTTTGTCAAATGAATTACGATGTGAACACATATGGATTCCTTTAGCATTCCTTTTATATATGACTTAATTGTCATTCTAAGTTGTCTTTCTTTGCTTCTATCGTACCACTGATTTGGGCCAAGGTTTGAAGTTCTTGCTTGCATATCATTCCTAATCATCTTGACACGTGTCTCATGGCGATTCTGACTAAACCTTTTGAAACCTTATCACCTTATAACCATTTCATTGATTTTCTTGAACTACTATTCATTACCCTCTTGTAACCCACTCGTTAACTTTGTAAACTATTATCATGTTACCATATAAACTCAAACTAGTCTTGTTTGCGAATCATTTTACAAAAGGTTTCACTTGGGCTTTCTTAAATAATTGAATGGTATCTTATAAAATTAATTTATATTAATATTACAATGTATTCTCACAAATCGTTCTACATTGGTCTTGTTAAGAATTCTTGTAACAATAAAATGGTTGATTTAAATATCTAGCCAGTAACTTATTGGCGAAATGTTTCATATGTTATTTTGATTCATGTTTTTACAAATGACATTATATACATATTTTAAATCATATGATATGTAATACTGATTTGACGAAGATAAGCATCGCATTGCTAGTCCTAAATTATGCATGGCCTGATCACCTATGCTCAATTTAGAAGGAGTCATGCGAGGCCAAATAGTAGTCACCTTAAATATTTGGCCAATCAACAAGTTTTAATTATGTTTCTTATAAAAAGTTAGATAAATGAGAATTTTGAAAACTTTTACATCTTATGCGAGTAACAATAGTTCGCGACTTACACATACGAACCCTTATCTTTTCTTGAACAAAGTACATGCCTCAAGCACAGATTTCATTACTCAACGATCTTTGTGTTACTTGTTACCTCATCATCCTCATGATACAATTTTTGTTACCATGTGCCTAAATTCTTACCATTGATACCAAACTTAAAGTTTCAACGTTGTTATGCTTCTACATCTATCGATCTTCTTTATCTATTTTGGTAGACCTTCGAAACGCCTCTGGACGCGGATAATGATTTATGATTGGACGTGAACAATGATTACGTGTATTTGCCATGATGTGTATTAGACTTTACCGTCTTGAAATTCATTCGTGTGAATCATGTGTTGATTTCGCCTTTCATTGCTAATGTCGTTCATTTTACTGGAATTACTCTCAAGTAACTTCTTAAGAATCTTCTGTGATTTGAAAATTTATTGTGTGGCTTTTCTTTTTTGATCGTGTATCGACCACAGAAAACTTAATAAGCCGTTGTTGGTGACACCAACTGCACTCAAGAAGTGATGACTTGCTATAATCCTTTGTTTCTTGTTATTTTTATCATCGATGCATTTATTATATCATGTTAGTTAAGAATTGATACGAATTATGTTTTAGCCCTCGTGTTATTGCTTGTATACTAATTGTCGATTATTATTCGTTTCATACTTGTTTGTTGTCTTGTCACCTTTTGAAAACCAGAATATGTCAAGCTGTATCTTTTAAAGTAATTGATTTTATCACACCTTACTTTCAATATAATGAAATTATTAAATTAATTTATAATTTCTAACAATGATTTTAAATAATTTGGACACTTGATTTTTCCCTAATGGTAACGTTAAACCTGAGTTGTTAACAATAACCTCATACTGTCACCCAAAAGCTCTTAAGCTGATCGAAATAACTATTTTGGAACTGTGCTACTTTTTACTTTAAAAACCATGATTAAGAAAAAGATATAGCAACAGCTTACTCACTAAATATAGGTAGTTTGATTTTAAATTAATACACCTTGTAAAATTTTCTTTTAATTAAGAAAATATTTAAACTGAGTTTTAAAGTAATACCAAAATACTAGACAACTGATTGTGACAGCTTGTATTTTAAATGATCATATGTAATTCATTTTTCCCTTCTGTTTTTCTTGTATTCAGATTGTTACGTTTTAAGATTGTCATGTTTTACAGTTGCACAATTTGCGACTCCTCGTTGATTAACAATCTTGGTTCATTTTAGTGCACGTTGTCTGTTTAAGCGATTCTTGTGTTCATTCTATCTTTTGAATATTTCTCCATACTGAAAGGTCATTATTCTAATCCAAGTTGAAAAGTTGTTCGAAAAAGAGTTAAGCAACTGAATCATAGTGAATTCCAATTGTTAAGTTTCGTCGTGGTACGGAAGTTACCTGGGAAGCAATGAAATTGTTCTACACTTTGTACCTCATCTTGTTTGCATCTTCTACTGTTTCCAGGAGAACTCTGAGGGACTAGAGTTCCTTTAGGGGGGAAGACTGTAAGAACCCGTAATTTTTCCTGCATTATTTTATTCTTTTATTCGTGTTTCTTGAGTTTTCCAACGTATTTCATTTTCTTGTATTCTTATATGTAAATCCTGACATCATGATAATTTAAATAAATTATACTTTTCAAGTATTTTCTGATCATTGATAAATACTTTATCTAGAATTATAAAAAAATTATTTTATTTTTTCTTATTTATTTAAATCAAAGTTTTTGATTTAAAATCACCCGCGTGTATTTTACAACGAGTTTATTTAAATCAATGAGCAACGAAAATTCCTAGTGATCGTGATACCGACGGATGCCCAAAATTTTACATTATATTATCGATTGTTTCGATAATTAATATTTTCGATGATTTTGTTTTAATTACGTATTAAGTCGTGTCGAAAAATCAAATAATCATATTTATGATGCATTGTAACTTTTGGAAAGTATTTTTACGAAACCCGAGCCCCATAAATATTTTCAAGATTTACTAATAGTCATTTTCTACCCTTTAAACTATTAATTGTTTTTGAGTCCGCAAGTTTCAAACATTACAACTTTAGTCCTCCACTTACCTAGCACTATAAAAACTCATTTTCTTCCACTTTCTCATACACGTAACCATTTTGTAAAAAAAAATTACAACCACCCTCTCCTACCCTTTCCTTGTCGTGAGACCACAACCAAAAACACCACAAAATCAACATTTTCCAACTTGATCAATTCAAAACTAATATTAGACCACATCATAGATTTTTAAGGTGCATGTTTTGGTACAAGAATCTTACACATGCAACAACTTTCATGTTTTTGGTGAATTCTTTGTTGGGTTGATGTTTGATCATCATAAACATGATGATCATGGCTAGATTTTGTTATTTTGATGTTCAAAAGTCTAAGTTTTATTTTGATCTTTTGATTTTGTTTCATGCAAGGGTTTAGGTTGTTAGAGAATGTTTATAGCATGATTTTATGAGTAGGAAAATGGTTAGATCATGTTGAAAAAGTCTTTTGATATGATTTTCAAAGTAGTAATTTTAGGCAGAAAGTTTAGGTTGATTTTGGGTACCTTAAACTTGGTTTATCGAGAAACTAATAAGATAGGGTTGTAGATATTTTTCTTACCTTCGATTTGATATAAATTAGAGCTTCTAACTCATTACGAGTCAAAAGTTATGCTAGTTTTAGTATTCGTGTACCGGGAGACAAAAATCGGCACAATCTGAAATTGTGGCTGATTTTGGGTCGACTCTCGGGGACTTTAGGCTTGGTTAGACTATGGATACTACTGATTTTCAAAGTTTATAAACTTAATTTAATGAGTCTAGTAGTGGTATTAAAAGACGGATTATCGAGTTAGTACTTTTAAAGTGGTTTAAACGGTTTTATAAAAACAAGTATACAATTCTGTCCCAAATTTTAGGGTCGAGTATAGTGTCGAGCTGATGGATTTTAAAATGTGAACTTCGGCTCAAATTTTGGTGAGGTCTTATAGAGGTTATAAGTGACCTTGAAACCAAGTTTCATCTAAAGTGGACAAGTCTAGATAGCGTAGATTGGTATATACATTCGGGATGTACTTGCTGATTTTATTTTTGGACACATAGTTCAATGCTTGTGTTGCGTAAGTTTGAGTATTCCGCATCGTACATGGTGACTTATTCAAGTGCTTAGTCATTATATAAGTGAATTAGCTACTGGTCAGAATAAGTTAAAGGGGTAGTTTGACTTACGTTGACTTGGCATCGTATGACGGGTCAATTTTAAGGGCACAAGTGTTTTAACATGTAGTGTTGGATTAAATGAGTTAATATGGATTCATTTGGTTCATGTCATTGGTTTTGAAATACGAATACTTTGAAAACATTTGAGTCATATTATACTTGGTACATATTGATGTTTGAGTTCGAATCTTAACGCGCGCCTTATTGTGATAGGTTGTGGTTTACGTGTTTCCCGGGCATCCATATCGTCGGTGATCGTCTCACTACCATTGTTTCTACTCAGTTGCTGAGTACCGTGATTGACTTACCTCGTGGCTAAGGTTAGTTCATAGCCCCTTTTTACTTATACATGGTTTCTAAACACGGGATGAGATTTTACATGGTGGAACACAACCATTTAAAAAATGTATGCTATCCAGAACTTGTATGCTATTCAGAACTTGTATGCTATCCAGAACGTGTATGCTTTCCATATTTTTGATATTATTATTGCTTTTTAGTCTAGCATTTAGTTTCATCTCTCCGATCATGAACCGTTAATTGTCATGTGTGCATTGCGCGAAGCGCGAATGTTGTGGGTGAATCAATCGGGATTGACTATCCCCGTCCCATGTTGCGGTTGTTTAACCATGACGCACTAATATTTGTTTATACTTGAGTATTAGGCTGAATACTTACGTAAGTTAAGATTCGGTTCATGAACTAAACAGCAATAATAATGGTTTCGGACTATGGTTGACGTATATAACCATACTGCATACTACTTGTTTTACAAATGAATGCTTGTGTTCCACACCTTTACTGCTAAACCTATGAATATCACTCAGCTTTGTGTTGACAATTTTACATGTTCAATCTCAGGTATTATTACTTAGTTTCGCTTGGATGGGAGCTCGCAGGATATTATTGTAGATTGGAGATTTCTGTGATGTTTTTAAAAGATTGGTTTTAGTATAAACTGTCAGAAGTTCATTATATCTTTTGGGCAACTTTATGTTATAAATCATGATGAAATAATATATTTATCCGCTTATAAAACTCTAGGACCTATGTTTAAAAACTCTGATCTTTTATGATGTAATATATATGTTTTTATTACGTCAACTTTGTGTCAACTGTAACTCATTGTTTCTTGTACCATGACGTGTTACCCCCTCGTTGCCTAGTTGTTCCATGTCAGATTCTAGAGGTCTCATAGCTTCACCATCCATGTCGGTTTTCTTCTTGAAAATCCACCTATTTTTCACTACTTTAGCATTTTTAGGCGCATCAACAAGAATCCAAACATCGTTGATTTCCATGGATTTCATTCCTCATTCATCGCAACTATCCATTTAGACTTTTCTGGATCAAGCATTGTGGATCGATAGTTAGCAGGTTCACCAAGATCCTCTAATTCCTCCTCATCATCCTCTATGTTAAGACATAGTTTGCTTGGCGCACGAATAGTCCTTCCAGACCTACGTGGAGAAATTAATTCCGGTGGAGCTCCCAGACTTTCTGTCTCTATTGGAATTTCTTCGCTAGTATTTTCAGAAGGCAATGTATCTTCTTGAATTTCTTCAAGATCATAATTTCTCCCACTGAATTCTTGATTTACAAGATCATTTTCAAGGATGTCTCCATACCTAGCAACAATAACTTTGTTCTTAGGCGGATAATAAAATTAGTAACCCATAGTTTCCTTAGGGTAACCTACAAAGATACATTTTACTGAGCGTTGTTGGAGTTTATCTCCAGAGTCACGTTTCACATATGCCTCACAACCCCAAATTTTTAAATAAGACAAATATGGCTTTTTGCCATGCCATAATTTATATGGTGTCTTATCAACCTTCTTTGTGGGAACCATATTCAGAATACGAACAACAGCTTCTAGAGCATAGTCCCAAAAGGATAATGGTAAAGTTGTAATATTAAACATAGATCGCACCATATCCAATAATGTACGATTCCTCCTTTCGGATACACCATTTTGTTGTGGAGTATATGGAGAAGTAAGTTTTTGAACAATCCCTTTTCACATAAATAATCTTTAAACTCTTGACTTAAATATTCACCACCTCGATCGAAACGAAGAGCTTTAATCTTCTTTCCTAGTTGCAATTCTACTTCTGCTTTAAACACTTTGAATGTTTCAAATACCTCATGTTTATGCTTAAGTAAATAAACATAACGGCTATAATCATCCGTAAATGTTAAGAAGTAGCTAGCACCTTTCCTTGACACATGTCTAAGTGGTCCACACACATCAGTGTGTATCAAACCAAGTAGTTCAGTAGCCCTTTCAATATTTCCATTAAAATGTTTCTTGGTCATCTTTCTAGAGATACAAGACTCACATTTATTGAATGATTCATCATTGATATTTTCCAAAAGACCATCACGTTGAAGCTTTTGTATGCGTGTCTTCCCAATATGGGCAAGTCTACAATGCCAAAGATAAGAAGAGTTCTTGTCTAACTTTCTCTTCTTATTCATGCTAAAAACAAAATTATTTTTTCTCTTGGAATTATTATCATGCATGTTAATTTCAAACACACCATTCACATAAATTGCACTAAAATAGAATAAACCATCTTTGAAAATAGAAATTTCTATTATTATCAATAGTGTGAATAAATCCAAGATCCAACATACAAGAAAAGGAAATGACACCCCTAACAATCGTAGGTGCATAATGACAATCATTTAAAATCAGTACTAAACCCGAAGGTAAAACTAAATTAAATGTTCCTATAGCTTCAACCGCTGCTTGTGCGCCATTGCCCACTTGCAGAAATTGTTCCCCATAGGTAAACTTCCTTTCCAACTCAAATCCCTGCAGCGTATTACAAATGTTAATACCGCATCCCGTATCATATACCCAGGAATTTGATTTGTATGTAAGATTAAATAACTCTATCATAAATAAGTTACCTGAAGGTGTTGTAGCACTTAGCTCAACCTTCTTCTTATTTTCTCGCAACTCATCGAGATAAAGAGGGCAGTTCCTCTTCCAGTGACCACTTGCTTTGCAATGGTGACAAGTCTCATCCTTTTGAGATTGACTCTTCTTGACAAAGTTCTGCTTAGGTTTTGAATAAGTCGCAACTTGTTTGCCCTTATCACCCTTGCCTTTGCCTTTCTTCTTGTTCGCGTGCGGTTTTGGCTTACTCACTCTACCCTTTTGTACATAAAGCATAGGAGGAGTAGAAGTAGATGTACTTGCCTTGTCTTTAAGACCCTTCTCATAGTCAATGAGCATTGCATGCAAATCATTAACTGTCTTCCCCGCGCAATGCATATTAAAGTTCCTAACGAAATCATTGAAGTCCTTGTTAAAGGACCTATTGATTAGGTTAATTGACATATCATTGTCGTAGGGTTTCCCTAGTGCGATGAGTTGTTCCATGTGACCCTTCATCTGTTGATAATGTGCACTTACGGGTTTCCCAGGGGCTTGCTTACAACTGTGCAAAGCATCTACCAAGTCGTAGATCTCCACAACCTGAGGCTTCTCATACATTGCCTTGAGCTCTTCAAGCATTTGATTTGGAGCAAATAGTTCAAACTTTTTTTGTAAGAAAGGAGCCATTTTTCCGAGCATTAAACAAGCCACATCACTGTGCTTCTTAACCTCTGCCTCATAATTCAGTCTTTCAACTGGAGTACCATTAGGGCCAAGGGGCGCAGGAAACGCCCAGGTCAAGTAATCAGAAGTACCCGCTACTCTCAAGACAATTCTCAGTGAGCGGTACCAATCCTTCAATTTTGGGCCAGTTACTTCCTAATGTTCAAGATAAGTCTTGAAGGCAGAACTCAACGTGTTGTTATCGGGTTGAGCCGTTTCTATAGAAATAAGTTCAAAATATTAGTATTTTCGATAATACCATTCAAGAAAATAAAATTACCCCGGTAATAAAACCATAGTATTTTCCTTGAAACTAGAATCCACATTGACATAAATTTATCACATCAGTTGATCTGCTAGTGATAAATGTATTCAACATGGTAACTCTGACAAACAAATTTGCAATTTCTAGATATTTTTAGGGATTTACATTGCCAAAAGTCATTTTTCATTGTAAACATGTTTCATCCCTACTTTATGCCTTAAGTTTCCAGATCTCACTGAGTAACTCAATCAAGTCGACTGATCTAAAGAACGCAAAACATTCATGCGAATTCTCATTCTATGAACGTTTTCTTTCCATCACAACATCGTCCAAAATCTTATATGACGACAATTGTAACTTCAAGTGTTCGTCAATTAGATGGCATATGACTTAAACTTTAGGGTATTGATTTTTGGTGTCAAAATCATGTATGGAGAAGCATGCATGCATCTCCATAGCATTAGTTTAATAAAAAACTTTTAGTAAACCTTTTGGCGAGTCTAATATTTCGCCATATATTGCAAGTTGAGGTATTAGTTAAACCAATTAAAGATTTTACCCACAATAATTCACAACGTACTTTTTCTAGAACTCAGCTAAAGCACAAAGCAATAACCTTATTCATTGTGTTTCGGATGTGAATTTGCGGTAAATCAACCTTAAGATATGATGAGACTGCTTTTATACATAGTCTCATCGTCCAAAAAAGGACTTTAAATGCATTAAATATCATGAAAATGGCCAAATATATGCTTGTGTTCGTTACTTGTGTATTTTAGGTACGGATATTGAGAAAATGACAAAAGATCACAAGAATCATGCAAAAACGAACACGGGAAACGAAGCCGCACAATGAACCAAGCCTTAATGAAGATTTTCCAAGAGAAACCCTTGAAGATTTGAAGAATATGCAAGAAGGGTCCTCCAATATGGAAGATATGACACTTTAAACCCTTGTATCTTCATAATTACAAGATTGGTCCCTAAAGTTTGTCAAATTACAAAAAGGGCCCTCCACTTTGAAGAATTGGCAAATTTAGTCCCTCAACAAAGCTAAATTGTCAATAATTTTCCTCCTCAAAGTCAAACATATAATGAAGGCCTTCAATTTACAAGAAATTACAAGTTTGGTCCTTTAAAAATGTCAAATTGCAAAAAGGACCCTTGACTTTGAAGAAATGGCAAACATGGTCCCTCATTAATCATGACTTGTCAAATTAAGTCCTCCAAGAAGTCAACAAGACAAGTCAGGACCATTATCTATGAAGAAAATTCCAAAACAGCCCTTCAAGAATCAAGAATTGGCCAGAAATACCCCTAAAGAAATACTTTGGAAAAGTATTTGGGGCAAAAGTGTGAAAAAGGAAACTTGAGTTACAAAGGGAATCCGGATTTGGCTAGTTTAATTGCTAGTGAAAAAGATAAAAGAGATGGAGGGTTAATCTTGGTAGACAACATATCTTACCTAGACCAACCATGGGGTGCCACGTGCCCCACTACACACTCTCCACCAATCAGCTCTCACCAATCATCCACCTCACATCCCACTCAGTTTAATAAACTAATCTTAACTGATTAGTTTATTCTTGGTGCCTTAACATGTTTTTAAACATAATCTTAGCCAAAAACGGATTAAACATGCTACTATTCATCCAAGAACAAGAATTGGGCATTTGATATTTACTAAGAATTAAACACTAATCTCTTCCAGATTAGTGATTAATGGTCTTATAAACACAACCCAACCTTTAAACTGGCCACCTCACCACTCACATGTCCACATGGGACCTCCCCTGCTACACCTTTGAACAAGATGCCAAAACCTTGACAGCAATCCAACCATCCACATTGAAGCTTGCTTTCTAAGCTTACTTTAAGCCATTGGATGCAATTCTACTATGCCAGCAACTACAAAACGCCAAGAACAAGTCACATGATTTTCAAAAATTCAAACTCCACAAGGGCATATCTAGAAACTCATTAGCTAGGGTTTTACGTTTTTTATGCATTCACTAGTTCACTTGTAGCCTATATAAGGCATTAGGTTTACTACGTTTGTTTTTGCTCTTGAATTTTTCCTAAGTTCACAATTCTGTAAACCTCATTTTCATTAATGAAGTGTGTTTGAAATTGGTGAAGAAAAGTCAAGTGCTATTCTTATTATTGCTTGTTATTGTTGTTTGTTAACTAATCTTGAATCCAAAAACCTGTTTTCAAAGGAGTGTGCAAAAGTTTGCATATTTTCCTTAAATCTTGATATTTTGCTAAGTCTTGTACAAACCTTGGAATTTTTGGGCTATAAGTTGATCATAGCACCCTGATATTGTGATATCAAGGTGTTGTGAGGCTTATAACTTGGGGATAATCAAGTGTGGGGAATAAAGGTTGCATTAATCAAGTTTTCCTCTATTTCTGTTTTTGATAATTGTGCTTCTAACTTTGTTCCATCTTAGCAGCTTGATATTGGAAGCTTATGCTTGTTCTTGCTAGCACATAAGCTCAAACATACGTGGGTGTGGATGTACATCCATGAGGTTTGAACCCTTAATCTCAAAATCTGTTGAAAAATTGGATATTTGTGATATTTGTGTTCTACTATTGTATGTGTTCTTCTTGGGCTCCAAATCTTGTTGAATCTGTTCATGTTTGATGTTTTGATGCTTATGTATGCATGTGCTAACCTAATTCCTACTCTTGATTTGAAAATCTTGTTTTGAAATTATTAAGGGGTGTTTGGGTTAACTGCATATTGTAGTTATAGGGTTATTGGTTAAGTGTTTGTTGTGGTATCTTGCTTGTTCTTGTTTAAGAAGTGTAAGAGAGTGGATATCTCCAAGTTATATGCTTTTGAGCACCTAAATCAAACATTTGCTCATAAAATCTTGATTAAGTGATATTTTGACTTGTGATTTGGTGCACACCTAGTTCTAGGCTTAGAGTTAGGATAAAAAGTGATAAATCATACTCAACATAACCTATCTAAGAGATTTGAGTGTTTGAATTTGGCTGTGTGGTCAAGTATATCAGCAAGTGTTCATGACTGCATGTTCTTAGTTCATCAGTAACTTTTTGGTGCTTGAATCTTGATCTAGACCTTGAACCATTGCAAGAAACCTGTTTAAATCTGTTCATTTGAATTTATTAAAGCTTGTGTATGCATTTGGTGCAATTTGGTTGGCTGATTTTTGCTAAAACTGCTTATTGAGTGAAATCTGCTTATTGTTCATGTCTGTGACTGATCTGGTGCTTAATTGAATTACTGTGCTAATTAGCTGATTGTGATTGTGTTTTTGTGATTTTTATTGACTCCTTATGATTAACTGATCATTTGGGTGCCTTTATGAAACTTGAATCCACAAAAAAGTCACTAAAGACAAATAGTCAAGAAAGTCAAGCAGTGGGAAAAGTTCCCACTGCTCAACACCCAAAACTAGCCCCTACTAGTGTAATTTGTCATTCAGCTTATTAATAAGCCATATTGGCTTATCCAGACTTGCAACAACTTATTTTTTGTGATCAATCTTCCTCATTTGACCCATTTATTTGATCTGGAGCTTATCAGACCTTGGCTTTGACTTCTTGCTAGAAAACTCATAAGGTTGACTTTTAATTAAGTGCTTGTCTGCTTATTCTAGCTTATTGAGTGTGCTTATTGAAAAACTTTTTGTTGATTAAGCTTATTTAAGTCATTTAAAAGCTTTTGAAACTTGAATCAGCTCTTGGGGTGGCCTAGAACTCGAAAACAACTATTTTGTCGTTTTGTGAAGATAGCTTTTAGCTTATTCAGGCTTATTCCATGTGCTTATTTCAAATTTCTTTTTACATATCTCTTAAGTAACTCAAAAGAATCTTGAGTGTCTAATTTGAGCTTATGGCATCAGCTTATAGCTTAATGGGCCAAAAAGCCCATTAAGAATAAGCTGCTTTGAAATAAGCTAGCTTATACACATTTTCAGCTTTTGGGTCTTCAGAGTTTTGTTTTTAAAATCAAATTTTGAGTCACACTAGAAGTTTTGGGCTTATTTGGTTGACTTTTTCTTATTGGGCCCAAATTAAGCCCATTAAGGGATTGTTTTGTCTTTTAGCCCTTTTCTAGGCCCATTAGGGGTATTTTGTAATTTCAACTTCATTTCTGTGTTTATTAGGTTAAAATAAGCTAGTTTGAAACTTTTTAGAATTTTTTATAAATTTTGGATTTTTAATATTATTTTATTATTATTTTATTATTAAAAATTGAAATTAGATTTTTCAAGTTTTTATATTTTTATTAGGTTAAATACATTAAGTTAGAAATTTTACAATTTTTAGAATATTTTTATTGTCATTAGATTAATTTTTAGAATTATTTTAAGATTTAATAGTTTTTAATTGTTTTTAAATAGTTTTAATTAATTTTAAAATTTTCAAAAATAGTTTTAAATTTAGTTATGTTATTTTAGAGGTTCACAATTGAAAAAATCTCATTTTGGGCTTTTTGTTAATTAAATTGATTTTTTGGGCTTTAATTAGCATTAAAAAATTATTATTTAATTAAATAAAAGGTTTGAGTGATTTTTGATTTTTTGTAAACTCTAATTACATTATTTAGGATTTATTGCAATTTTCTAGGAATTTTTTGGGTAAATTTTTAATTTTGTCACTTTTTACGGTTTTACGTGTACGACTTTTCGTCTTAGTGTAATCCACAATCGAAACCGTCATTCTCTTCTAATCTCCCTTCTATTTTCTTTTCTCATTAATATAATCACAAACCATTAATCATCTCTTAACACAACGCACTTGTCTCCTTGGGAAACGAACTTGAACCACATTGGTCATTAGTGCTTGGTTTTCCTAAACCGACACTTAATACTTTCCCTATTTTGCTCTCTTTTCCTAAAGAGTGGTAAAAACACTACATCAATTTTGGCGCCTCTGCCGGGGGGCGTGTTGTGTTTTGATTTGGCAAAATTTTGTTTTTATATATAGCCATAATATCTATTTGTATTAGTATCACTCTACTAATACGTATTATCGGTTTCGTTTTTTTTTTGTGAATATTATTAATATATTGTATACGTAGAACAATAAATTCACAATTACTCCAAAAGTATAAAAACACAACCTTGATTGGGAGGTCATTACTCAATCATTGTATTCGAATCTCAAACAAGAAAGAAAAGGCAAAAATAGATAAATACTTCGTGAAGCTCGATTTTGAAAAATACAAACTATAAGGTGGGTATAAGACGGGTATTATAAAATATACCCTAAGGAAAAAGGCTCTTAAGTGCTTCGCGCCGCCTCGTTTCCCCGCTTGCTTGTGAGTATTTTTAGATTGAAAGCTAATCGATGGTTTTGCCGCCCAAAGTATTATTAAGTATCATATATACTTTCTTGGTTCATTTGATTAAACCCTCTTGAACGATTTGGTGTTCTACCAACGTTCTAAAGTCATCGAAGGCGTTCACTTCACGTGATCGTTTTCATTCCTTGAGGCTTCTTTAATCAAGATATTTGATAAGGAGGAGATTTGTAGATTTTTGTCTACTTAATACAATCACAAAAATCCAAAAAAAAGTAAAAACAATCAAAAACCACAAAAAATTGAAAAATACAAAACACCAAAAAGAATCTTCTTTGCTCATCCCCTCGTTGTACGTGACGTTTATGAAAACTCGCAACCAAGCAAGACGTGCACGTAAACGAAAAAACCGAAAGGAGTCAACACCTACTCCTAATCTTTCTAGTGAGGAGTCTCCTATTAACGAACCTATCGTAAGAGAGGAACCAACTATGGTGAATCGAACTATGATGGAGTTACTTCAAGCACTCACCAAGGGTTATGGAGAGGCTATTGTAATTCCCGCTATCCTTACGGAGAATTTTGAAGTGAAAACGGGTTTGTTGTCGATGATCCAAAACAACAAATTCCGTGGTGATGAAAAGGACAACCCGCACAACCATATCCGCCAATTCAATCGTCTTACCGCCACTTGTAAATTTAAGGATGTTGCTAATGACTCGATTAAGATGATGCTTTTTTCCGTATTCCTTAGCGGGGCCCGCTAAAATTTGGTTAGAGAAAGAGCCACCCAATTCTATATTGACGTGGAAGGATCTCGTTTCTAAGTTTGTGAACCAATTTTTCCCGCCCTCTAAGACTACGCATTTGAAAAACGAGATTTCAAAATTTTCACAAGAATTTAATGAGAGTTTTTCAATGGCTTGGAATAGGTTTAAGGAAATGTTACATGAGTGTCCTCATCACGGTTTTTCCGACTTGCATAAAATTGACACGTTTTACAATGGACTTAATGATCATGAAAGGGATTATCTAAATTCCGCCGCGGGTGGTAATTTTTTGTGTAAAACGGTTTAGGAAGCGTTGTTGATAATTGAGAATAGATCTAAGGTGTATAGTCCTCGTAACACATCGAGTGTTCGTAAGGCTTCGTCTTCGGCTTCACCTTCTTTGTCTAATACCATCGATGCTTGCCAAATTGAGGCGAAATTGGAACACAAAATCTTTGATAAGCTTAAACGTCTTTTAATTGAATTCAAAGTTGGAGAACAAAGTGCTCCCGCTACGGCTAAATCGGTTGAGGTTTCATGTATGTATTGTGGTGGAGGTCATGATTTCTCCGAGTGCATTACCAACGGTGGTAACACTTCGAGTGCCTACGCGGCCACAGGAACTTACAACCAAAACGGTCAAGTTACCAGCTCTAATCAATTGACTCCACCGGGTTTTGCTCCAAATCAAAATGCTAACAACAACTATCGAAACAATCAAGTTGGTTTTGGAAGCAATTACAAGGGAAACTATGGGAATCAAGGGGCTAATAATCAAGTTTCAAACAAAAATCAAAATAATGATTTTCAAAACAACAACAAGATTTTGCAAACTTTGAAAGATCTTCCAAATGAATTTGTTGAATACGCTAATGGAAACGATGATAGGTTTGACAACATTCAAAGAGAAATCATTAGCCTAAGATCCGAGTTTAAGAACGACTTGAAGAAGGAGTTGAAAACGAGTTAGCAAATGAGCTTAAAATCCATACAAACAAAATGGAGGGGAATGTAACTAGGTTACAACAAAACCAACAAAAAATGTAACAAGGGCAACATGAAATAAAGCAAGAGATGATTAAGGCCGAGAAGAGGCAATCCATGTTTGAGGACAAAATTTCATCTATGTTTGAGGCTATTATGTGCAAACCGTTTTCGAGTAGTCTTCCTAGTAACACCATATCGAACCCTAAGGGAGAAATGAAAGTTATTACCACACGTAATGGTAAGACACTTAAGGAACCGACTCCTCAACCAATTGCTCCTATGGAGGAAGCAATTGAGAAAGAACCCGATGTGGTGGTCAAAAAGGAGCATGTCCCAATCCCACGAAGTACCGCTCATGCCACACCTACGATTGACCCATTACCACATTTGGAACCCGAGATTCCAAAGGCTATGTAATAAGTGTGTAAACACTTATCCTTTTGCCACTAAAATCAAGGAAAAACAAGACCTAATCATGTGTCTTATATCGTAAAAGTCGGAACTACGCGTGGTTTTGTGTTTTTGTGTTAAAATAGATACAAATGATCAAAAGGAAAGAAAATACGGGATTTCACGGTCAAATGTTGAAGAAAAGTCCAAGAAAGAGACGAAGACAAAGTCAAAAGACCAAAAGTGTGTCCAAGTTCACGAAAACCGGCTAAACCGACACGACTTTGAAAAAAATAATCAACAAAACCGAAATCGAGCTTGCTTTTAGCGGATTTAATCATTTACAAAGATTTCGGGCCAAGTGGGTCCCACATTCGGGTTAATGGGCTCAAAAGCCCATTTGAAAGTTAACATTTGCTTGTTAAAAAAATATAAGCCCAAAAGGCCCAAAAACATGTGATAAACGGATGATATCAAAACTTGGACTCAAAAGCCCATTTGGTTAAGTAAAATGGACGGTTTAAAGTTATATAACTTTTCAAATGTTGCTTGGTCAAATTGTTGGTCAACATAAACACCTCACCTCACGTTTAATATTTGTTTACCCCAAACCTTTTTCGATGATAACTAAGTAACATTCACCCACTCTCGTTTTCTCTCCCCACAAACACAAACGCAGACACCATTTCCATTTCTTTTTACCAAACCCTAAATCACCCCATCACCAAAATTAACCACTGAAAATTGGGGATTTTCACTTATTCGTGTGATTCACACGAATACCAATTAAATCCCCATAAAAATCAGAAGCAACACCAACTGGTGGTCCTCATCTCCAAATCTGACGTGGCTTCATTCCTTTTTGTGATTGGATTAAACATCTCACCACAACCCCCTATCCAATCACCTATTGCCACCTATGCAGCAAACTAACACAAGTAACACAACTCCTGCCAGCATAGCAATCCGTGTGCAAGGGAGTTGATTTCAGCCGTAGATTGATGAAGTGAAGAAAGAGAAGAAAGAAATGAAGGATTAAATGGCCAAGATTGAAGATCGTGGGCACCAAGTTTACCAAGAGGGTTTCCAGGGTTTCTCCTATAAAAACCCCTCATATCTGTAACTTTAAGGGTGCCTTTCTTTTTAGTTTAATTTTTATTTTTCTGAAAAATAGATTTAGGTTTAATGTAATTCCTTTTTTCAAGTATTGTACTCTGATTTTTATTAATGAAATTTAAAGTTTCGGTTTAATTTTTTGTCTCGTTTAATATTATTGCATTATTATCTTAATTTTATTTTTGATTAAATAATTGTTGAATTAAAAAGATAGGAATGATTTCCCCTACTGGGAAATTATAAATAAATCTGGTTAGCTGGTTACTGTTCTTGTTCGGATAGCTTTGTGTTTGGTTCGAGATGGTGATGATGATTGGGTGATAAGGAGGTCTTTGATTCGGTTAATTTCGGTTCACAAGGGGGTTCAGCGCCCACCTTTGTCCCAATGGATTCATCAAAAGGTTTTATTTCTTTTTTTTATTCTTGTTAAGTTTTAATTTAATAATCTGCTTGTGTTTTGTGTTTAATTAATCTGCTAGTGTTATTTTGTTTTGGTATTTAGTGTTTGAATCTGCTTTGTTTTATTTATCTGCTTATTATTTATCAGTTTTTTTATCTGCTTATTTAGTTACTGTTCGGATTATAGTTTATTTGGATCGTTTGAATCTTGTTTATGTTTGTTTTAGATTTCGTTATGTTTAGATCTGCTTATTAGCTTATGTGTTTATTGCTTTTCAGTATTTTAGGCTTATTCAGGCATTGCTTATTTGATTTAGTTTATTGCTTATTGGTTTGTTCTAATTTCGGTTTAAATATATTGCTTAACTAGTTTGCTTAAAAGTTTTATAGCTTATCGTTTTATTAGTTTATTTAGTTAGTAGTATCAGTTTTTATATAATTTAGCTTGCAGCTTATTTGTTTTTTAGATTTTGGTTATTGCTTATTTGATTAAACTGTTATAGCTTATCTTGGTTTTGCTTATTTTGTTCTTTTTATTTACTTATTGGTTTTCAGCTCTTATGTGCTTATTTGGTCTGTTGCTGATATATAAATTGTTGCTTACACAACAGATTCAATTAATATGTTTGTTTTAAAGAATTAAGTCCAAAAAAATAATAGCAAAATAGCGTCTGGTCCAGGACTCGAACCTGCGACCTCTCGCTCAACAGCCAACAACATTAACCAACTCAGTTAGCACCTCATTTGTGTTTGTTTACTTAATTAGTCATTAATATAGTTTAATTAGCTGTTAGTTTTAAATTAGTTTTATTACAAGTTTTTAGTTTTGTTAAATTTAGTTAAAAGTTTTTATTTAAGTTTTTTTTTATAAAGTTTTTTTAAAAAAAAATACAAAAAGACAAAAATATATTTTATTTAATTACTTTTTTAACATTTAAAATTAGTTTTCAATTAAATTTTAGTTTTTGTTCAAAAATAGTTTTCATTTAAATTAGTTTAAAATTAGTTTATTAAATTTTAATTAGATTTGTTTAATCAATTTTTTTAGATTTTCAATATTTAAAAGTTTTTAGTTAATTGAATTAGATTTAAATTTTAAATGGTTCATATAGTTAATTAAATGGTTTTAATAGTCTTTTAGTTTAAAAATACCAAAAAGTATCGTTACCAAAAACAAAAATATCCACGTTAATTTGAGATCAATTCGAGTGAGTCGAGGAAAAACAAACATTCATTGCATAAAAAGAATTTGCAAAAATTTCTTACATTAAATTGGCGCCGCTGCCGGTTCGCTCGTTACGATTGACGATTTCGTGAGACGTTTGGATTTTGGGATCCGTTCATTTTGAACGTTACTTTCTTGCAACAAAAATACAAAAAAATCAAAAACTTAAAAATACCAAAAAAATTAAAAAAAAAGTCACAAAAGCAAATTCTTTCCTAAGCTTTGCACCAAAAAAATTAAAAAATACAAAAGTAATACTTTTTCCTAAAAGTATTACACCAAAAAATTACGTATTAGTGTTATTTTTCTTAGTTCGATTTCTTTCGATTTTTCTTGTGAATATATATTTTTCTAAAAAAAATACAAAAAGATTTTTCTTTTATTATATTATATTACGTAGAACATTAATTTACCTACTTTTCAAATAAGGCCTTAGTTGGGATTTCATCACCTAACTATTGTATTCGAATCCTAAACAAAAATAAAGGCAAAATAGATAAATACTAGTAAGACGTTTGAACTCGATATATACAAACTATAAGGTGGGTATAAGGCGACGTGCTATAAAAGGCCGTCTAAGGAAAAAGGTTTTTAAGTGCTTTGTGCCACCTCGTTTCCCCGCTTGCTTGTGCGTATATTGAGAGGGACGACCGATTATTGGTTTGCCAATTCAATTAGTATTAAGTATATATTTTTGTAGCTTTTTGATATTGCACATCGAGAGGGAAAATCCTTTTCCTCTCAAAGTCGACCGAGGTCACCTACCTCATTCCAAGTTTTATTGTATGCGCAATCGCGCGCGTACATACATACCGATTGGTGTACCAAATTCTTCCAATTCTTCCAAAAAGAAGAAGAAGAAGAAAAACAAAAAGACCGTCATTCAAGCCGATCCCAAGAATCAAGCTTTCGACAATACGATGGAAACGGATAACCGACCTATGCTCGAGATTTTGCAATCACACGTTGAGGGAAACGATGACGCTATCGTTGTCCCCGCAATTGGAGCAAATAATTTTGAACTCAAATCGGATTTAATTAAAATGGTTTCCGCTACACCATTTTTGGGCCGTTCCCAAGATGACCCGCATGATCATATCAAGAGATTTATCCATTTGACTAATACGGTGAAATACAATGGGGGTGCCACAAGAGGCCATTCGTTTACAACTCTTTCCTTTTTCCCTCGAGGGACAAGCCCGGATTTGGCTTGATAAGGAACCACCCCAAAGTATTACAACATGGATCGACTTAGAGACCAAGTTCATTAATTACTTTTTCCCACCATCACGGACCACCTCTTTGAGGAATAACATAATCACCTTTGAGCAACAATATGGGGAAACGTTTAGTGAGTCTTGGGATCGATTTAAAGAGCTTTTAAGAAAATGTCCACAACACGGTTTCACTAAAGTGCATCAAATAAATACGTTTTACAATGGTTTAACTCTAAATGACCAAGACTCACTTAATAGTGCCGCGGGGGGCAATATTCTTGTGAAATCAATGAACGAGGCTTGGGCCATAATTGAAAACAAGGCTAAAGTACAAACCAAGAGTGTTAGGGCCACTATGGCAAGTGCTAGTTCTAGTGAGAGTGACAAGAGAAACGATAAACTCACTTCGCTTGTTGAAACAATTGCTTTACAAACCCAAGCCCTCAATGGTCAAGTTAATGCCTTGAAAGAAACTAGTAAAACGTGTGAGACTTGTGGTGGACCACATTCATATTTTAATTGTGACAAGGTTTACAATCAACAACAACAAGTTTGTGCTTATAACACCAATGCTAATGAACGGATTCAGTTTAAACCTAATGTTGATGTTAACCATTTGTCTTACAAGAGTAATAATTATTTGGCTCCCCCATGTTTTGTAGCTCCACAAAGACCACCCCCACCCGCCCAAAATACCCAATACCAAAATAGGAACCAAGGTCCTCAAATGGGTAATTTTCAAGGGAATGCAAATCAAGGGAATTTTAATGGTCAAAATCAAGGTTTTCAAAATAATAACCAAGGTTTTTATAATAACAACATTTTTCAATCTCAATATCAAAACCAAGGTTTTCCTAATCAAGGGGTTAACAATCAAGGGTATAATCAAATGAACATGCACAACCCTCAAATGGCCTTGGTTCTACAAAAATTGACCGAACATGAGAAAATCATGAAACCAATGCAAGAATCTACTAGACAAATGCAAGAGTCCAACGATAAGAGATTTTTGACAATGATTCAAGCCCTTAGACCCCAAGGAGCCTTACCTTCCAATACCGAGATTAACCCTCGTGCTAATGTGAGTGCTATCAATACTCGAAGTGGAGCCACTTTAGTGGGACCTTCCATCTCTTCGCCCATAAAGGAGAGACAAGGCCCGGAGGTCATAATGAGTAATCCTACTCCCCCTTCGGTGATTCCTCCCACTACCACTCCTAGTACTAGTGCTCCGTTGCCCAAAGAGCCTAACCCAAAGGTTGTTCAAGAAGCGAGTCCTTCTCCTTCTCAACCTTCACCATCTAAACCCAATATCCCTTATCCGTCTAGATTAAACAAGGATAAAGTGCTCACCAAAGATGACGTTCATGTCTCCAACTTTTTGAAGATGATTTCCAACGTCAATGTTAACATTAGCCTTATTGAAGCACTTGCTCAAATGCCAAAGTTTGTGAAGATGTTTAAAGATTTGCTTAATAAGAAAGAAAAAATGGTTGAGCTCGTGAACACCCGTTTAAATGAGAATTGTTCCGCGATCCTTCTCAAAGAGCTTCCCGAAAAGCTAGGAGATCCCGGACGATTCGTGTTACCTTGCTCGTTTCCCCAAATTGATGATTGTATGGCTTTAGCGGATCTCGGCGCTAGCATCAATCTTATGCCACTTTCGGTATGGAAACGATTATCATTACCCGAACTTGTACCGACTCGCATGACTCTCGAGTTAGCTAATAGAACTCTCGCATACCCCGTTGGTATTGCCAAAGACGTTTTTGTTCGAGTTGGTACATTCACTTTTCCCGTGGACTTTGTTGTTGTCGACTATGAGATTGATCCTCGTATTCCGTTAATACTTGGTAGACCGTTCTTAAGAACCGGAAAAGCTTTAGTTGATGTAGCCGAAGGGGAATTAATTATTAGGGTTGGGAATGATCAACAAGTGTTTAAAATGGGGAAAATGGTGAATAAATCAAATGAAAAAGATTGACGTGCTTAATTTTGATAATGAAGAAAGTTTTATCAATCCTTTTGAAACTAAAAAGTTTAACCTTAATGATTTTGTGGTACATTCAAATCCACTTTTTGAAACTTCAAATGATAACCCACTTTTTGAAGAAAATGAGGAAACTAATTTTAGTGATGTCTCTTCCTTAAGTGATCATTCCACTTCGGATTTTGAGGATACCCCACTCTATGATACCGATAGTGAGGACACTTCTTCAAGTGCTCACTTTCCTTTCGATCTTAGGGAGACACCTTTAGAGCCTCCAATCTTTAATACCCCAATCTACGATGACTATGATGACGACACTTTATTAAGTGATCTCATTTCTTTGGGTTTTGACGAGACATCTAGTGAGGCTAATGATACTATTATCTCTATGAGTGATTCTCCCATTCTTGAGTCTCCCTTTGACTCTTATATTCCTAAATTGGGGGTTACAACTTTTGAGGAGGATCCTCCATCCTTTGAGGTTGCCCCTATTTTAGAGGATATTCCATTTGAGGAGGATTTAGATAACTTTCTAAACTCCTATTTTCCTCACGAGGATGATTTTTCCTATGACTCCGATGATACTTATGTTTTCACATCGAGTTTGGAAGAGGACGACTCCTCCACTTTGAATCAAAATGACATTTTGAGCTTAAATGTCAACACCTCTTGCTATTTTCCCGTTAAGGAATCGGTGTTTGATCCCGGAATAAAGACTTTAGTGCTATCATTTCCAAATCACCTTACCCTTCCTTATAAGAGACTTTTGCCTAAGGATACCCCACTCTTCTTTGACTTGCGTAATTTTACCACCTCGGGGTTTATTTCCTTTTGTGATGGAAATTATGTGTTTGACCCGGGTGGATTTTCATGGTGTATTCCTTATATGACTTTACTTCACCCTTTATCATGGAGAGATTTTCCTCCCTTGGAAATCTCGGTTTTCCCATGATTTTCCCATTTGAATGATGACATTCAGGAATTCGAGTCGAGCTAGAGACTCGTGATAAATAAATCAAGCATCGTTTAACAAGGTTAGATTTTTACCTTTTCCACCCTTTTTACCCTTTTTCGCCTTCACCCATTCTCACCAATAAGTGTAGGGGGAGCCAAGTAGGTTGTTTGTGTTGTGATTGTGCAGGGACATGTGCTTTAATGATCCACTTTTGGTGTTTTTGACGCGACCCGTGTTCCCGTGTTTCCCGTGTACCTGGTTCCTTCGATAAGTTTTTGCTATTGTGATTCAATCATGTATCTTAAATAAAACAAATAAATGTAATCACTTTAGTTGTCCCTTCCTTAGCTCGATTTTAAACAACGTACTCAATGTCCTAAGTGTAGGGGAGTTTATTCTCCCACATGCTTAAACATTGAGGACAATGTTTATATTAAGTGTAGGGGGGATTTCTATCGAAATTTTAGTGGGCTTTTCCATGAATTTGACCCCATTTAACCGAAAAATTTAAAAAAACGTTTTTCAAATTTTTGATCTATTTTGGCCTAGTAGTATTTTCTTTATTTTTGTCATCGCATCGTAGTTATATTTTCTTTTTCAAGAATAAAGTCGATAAAAAATAAATAAATAAAATGGTTTTAACAAGTTTAGATATTTTTGATATATTAGGCCCGTCGTGAATATTTTGACTCAACCCGAGTTTACTTATCCAAGTTTACTCTAGCTAGTATCCTTAACCATATGGACCTTAATTGGTTTATTAGGCTAAGCATCCACGAGTCTCATTCCTTGAGATTTTAAATTGTGGAGAACGAGAGATGATAGAGTTGATAATAAGTTTAAGGGTTAATTCTTATTTATATGAGTTTTTGTGGCTCTTTCTTCCCGCTTGTATATTTAATTGCTTAATAAATGAGGATTTTTGCGGTGTCGATTCGATATCTTAACTCTTATCCAAATCTTTATTCTCCTTGTAATTAAAGCATGAACACATTGAGGGTGCTAGCGTTGTGGACTTCCGACTAAGGTGGCTCATAACCACTAAGTAGGAGGTATTCAGACCATGGGACCGCGGAATTTGGCCTAATATATATATCATAAATAAAAAAGAATAAGATTAAAACATGACCTCAAGGAGCCTTAGGGTGTGGGGCATGTAGCACGCACCTTGTCATTAGAGCCTTAGGGTGTATGGCATGGTAAGTGTTGAATAAAAATTGATCAAAAAATCAATTCCCTCGTTTATCGTTCAAGGAGCCTTAGGGTGTGGACAATAGATGAGGAGCATTTTTACATCTTAAAGAGCCTAAGGGTATATGATGTGAACTTGCTAAACCCCACATAAAGTCTATATGACTTTGGAGGAATAATTAATAAGTAGTACTATTGGCCAAATTTTGGGTCCGGGAATTTATTCCCCAAATCATGTTAAATCATCCTTGATGTGGGCTTACTTTAGTGACAACGTTATAGAGGACGAGGTTAGGTTTTGAGTATCGGGTTTGCACCGTTTGGCCTTCATTTTTGGAATAATAATTATCAAATAAGCCAAATGAGCCTACGGGTGAATGACAATCAATAAAATCTAGAGATACAACGTAGGAATTGGAGAGAGAGTACTACACAATTGTCTTTAAGTGGTTTTAACTTGAGGACTTATGGTAAACAATGATCTTGTTTTTAAGCTTGGTATAGGGAACGTGAAACTTGAGGGTGATTAATATTCATGACACCAAAGCCCTAATTTAAGTCTTAGATTTCTTTACGAGTTTCTTCCATCAAATAATTTCCAAGTTAATAAATTGTTATAACTTTTGTCTTTATCTTTTCATCGTAGTAGTATTAGAATATCTTAATAAAGGCCGAGATGGATTAATTATAAGAAAAATGTAACTTTATGCTTTGAAATTATGCATTGCATGGGGTCATTGCAATGGTCAAGTGTAGGGGATTTAATAAGTGTGTAAACACTTATCCTTTTGCCACTAAAATCAAGGAAAAACAGACCTAATCATGTGTTTTATATCGTAAAAGTCGGAATTACGCGTGGTTTTGTGTTTTTGTGTTAAAATAGGTACAAATGATCAAAAGGAAAGAAAATACGGGATTTCACGGTCAAATGTTGAAGAAAAGTCCAAGAAAGAGACGAAGACAAAGTCAAAAGACCAAAAGTGTGCCCAAGTTCACGAAAACCGGCTAAACCAACACGAATTTGAAAAAAATAATCAACAAAACCGAAATCGAGCTCGATTTTAGCGGATTTAATCATTTACAAAGATTTCGGGCCAAGTGAGTCCCACATTCGGGTTAATGGGCTCAAAAACCCATTTGAAAGTTAACATTTGCTTGTTAAAAAAATACAAGCCCAAAAGGCCCAAAAACATGTGATAAACAGATGATATCAAAACTTTGGCTCAAAAGCCCATTTGGTTAAGTAAAATGGACGGTTTAAAGTTATATAACTTTTCAAATGTTGCTTGGTCAAATTGCTGGTCAACACAAACACCTCACCTCACGTTGAATATTTGTTTACCCCAAACCTTTTTCGATGATAACTAAGTAACATTCACGCACTCCCCTTTTCTCCCCCCACAAACACAAACGCAGACACCATTTCCATTTCTTTTTACCAAACCCTAAATCACCCCATCACAAAAATTAACCACTGAAAATTAGGGATTTTCACTTATTCGTGTGATTCACACGAATACCAATTAAATCCCCATAGAAATCGGAAGCAACACCAACTGGTGGTCCTCATCTCCAAATCTGACGTGGCTTCATTCCTTTTTGTGATTGGATTAAACATCTAACCACAACCCCCTATCCAATCACCTATTGCCACCTATGCAGCAAACTAACACAAGTAACACAACTCCTGCCAGCATGGCAATCCGTGTGCAAGGGAGTTGATTTCAGCCGTAGATTGATGAAGTGAAGAAAGAGAAGAAAGAAATGAAGGGTTAAACGGCCAAGATTGAAGATCGTGGGCACCAAGTTTACCAAGAGGGTTTCCAGGGTTTCTCTTATAAAAACCCCTCCTATCTGTAATTTTAAGGCTGCCTTTCTTTTTAGTTTAATTTTTATTTTTCTGAAAAATAGATTTAGGTTTAATGTAATTCCTTTTTTCAAGTATTGTACTCTGATTTTTATTAATGAAATTTAAAGTTTCGGTTTAATTTTTTTGTCTCGTTTAATATTATTGCATTATTATCTTAATTTTATTTTTGATTAAATAATTGTTGAATTAAGAAGATGGGAATGATTTCCCCTACTGGGAAATTATAATTAAATATGGTTAGCTGGTTACTGTTCTTGTTCGGATAGCTTTGTGTTTGGTTCGAGATGGTGATGATGATTGGGTGATAAGGAGGTCTTTGATTCGGTTAATTTCGGTTCACAAGGGGGTTCAGCGCCCACCTTCGTCCCAACGGATTCATCAAAAGGTTTTATTTCTTTTTTTTATTCTTGTTAAGTTTTAATTTAATAATCTGCTTGTGTTTTGTGTTTAATTAATCTGCTAGTTTTATTTTGTTTTGGTATTTAGTGTTTGAATCTGCTTTGTTTTATTTATCTGCTTATTAGTTATCAGTTTTTTTTATCTGCTTATTTAGTTACTGTTTGGATTATAGTTTATTTGGATCGTTTGAATCTTGTTTATGTTTGTTTTAGATTTCGTTATGTTTAGATCTGTTTATTAGCTTATTTGTTTATTGCTTTTCAGTATTTTAGGCTTATTCAGGTATTGCTTATTTGATTTAGTTTATTGCTTATTGGTTTGTTCTAATTTCGATTTAAATATATTGCTTAACTAGTTTGCTTATAAGTTTTATAGCTTATCATTTTATTAGTTTATTTAGTTAGTAGTATCATTTTTTATATAATTTAGCTTGCAACTTATTTGTTTTTTAGATTTTAATTATTGCTTATTTGATTAAACTGTTATAGCTTATCTTGGTTTTGCTTATTTTGTTCTTTTTATTTATTTATTGGTTTTCAGCTCTTATGTGCTTATTTGGTCTATTGCTGATATATAAATTGTTGCTTACACAACAGATTCAATTAATCTGTTTGTTTTAAAGAATTAAGTCCAAAAAAATAACAGCAAAATAGCGTCTGGTCCATGACTCGAACCTGCGACCTCTCGCTCAACAGCCAACAACATTAACCAACTCAGCTAGCACCTCATTTGTGTTTGTTTACTTAATAAGTCATTAATATAGTTTAATTAGCTGTCAGTTTTAAATTAGTTTTATCACAAGTTTTTAGTTTTGTTAAATTTAATTAAAAGTTTTTATTTAAGTTTTCTTTTATAAAGTTTTTTTTTTTAAAAATACAAAAAGACAAAAATATATTTTATTTAATTACTTTTATAACATTTAAAATTAGTTTTTAATTTAGTTCAAAATTTTAGTTTTTGTTCAAAAATAGTTTTCATTTAAATTAGTTTAAAATTAGTTTATTAAATTTTAATTAGATTTGTTTAATCAATTTTTTTAGATTTTCAATATTTAAAAGTTTTTAGTTAATTGAATTAGATTTAAATTTTAAATAGTTCATATAGTTAATTAAATGGTTTTTAATAGTCTTTTAGTTTAAAAATACCAAAAAGTATCGTTACCAAAAACAAAAATATCCACGTTAATTTGAGATCAATTCGAGTGAGTCGAGGAAAAACGAACATTCATTGCATAAAAAGAATTTGCAAAAATTTTTACATTACTATGCCTATGCCTCAACCTACACCACCTTTTCCCTATCCATCGAGACTTATAAAGAAGAAACGTCAAGAGCGCGACAATTACCAATTTGAGCTTTTTATGAAAATGTTTCGTGACGTTCATTTTAATGTGAGTTTTGCCGATGCTTTGGTCATGATGCCTCGATTTGCCGCTAACTTTAAGAGTATGTTGAACAACAAGGAGAAATTGCAACAATTGTCTAGTTGTTCATCGGTTTATCTTAACCGCATACCTCAAAAAGTCGGTCATCCCGGTAAATTCTGGATTCCTTGTGCAATCCAAGATATGGAAGAATGCTATGCCTTGGCCGATCTTGGTGCTAGTATTAACTTCATGCCACTTGCTATCTTCAAGTCGCTCAATCTTTCTAATCTTACTCGTTCAGTAATGTCTGTCGAGTTGGCCGACCATTCCACGATTCCTGCATGTGGATTGGCGGAAGACGTTTTTGTGAAAGTGGGAAAGTTCTATTATCCGGTAGACTTTATCGTTGTCGATATTCCCACGGATCCTCAAGTTCCTCTCATTTTAGGTCGTTCATTTTTAGATACGTCTATGGCTTTAATCGATGTGCATGCTAGAAAGATCACCTTACGTTTCAACAACGAGGAACTTGTTATAAACGCAACTCAAAATTCTCAAATTTCTCATGTTTATTCCGTAGCAACCATAAACCTCGTTGATATGATTGACGTTGTTTGCGAGGAATTTTCACAAGAAGTTTTAGGTTTTGGTGATGATGAAAATAGTGGTAATCCCACTATGTTAGATCCCATTCTTGATAACTCGACACCAACCTTCACTCCATTTGAAGGTGGTGGTTTTACGTTGGAAGAATTTGATGTTCCACGTACTTGTGACGAAGACCTCGACAATGATGAGGACTTCTCGATTATCAAGGATTTTCTTAACGATTTCCCATTTCCTCCACCCGAGTAGGTTATGAGTATCGAGCCTAAATCTTCAATAAAGGAACCACCTATCCTCGAGTTGAAAGATTTACCTCCTCATCTCGAATATGTCTTTTTGGAGGAGGACGACAAGTTGCCGGTTATTATTTCGAAAGAACTTTCAAATGATGAAAAAACCGCACTTGTCGATGTTCTAAAGGATCACAAAGGGGCAATTGCGTGGAAGTTATCCAACATTAAGGGGATCGATCCTAAATTTTGTACCCACAAAATCCTAATGAAGGAGGATTACAAACCCGTAATCCAATGTCAAAGGAGGGTGAACCCCAAAATTCACGACGTCATCAAAAAGGAAGTCCTAAAACTCCTTGAAGCGGGAATGATTTACCCTATTTCCGATAGCCCTTGGGTGAGTCCTATTCATTGTGTCCCTAAGAAGGGAGGAATGACCGTTGTGCCAAACGATGCCAACGAGTTAATTCCCACTAGACTCGTGACCGGATGGAGAGTGTGCATTGACTATCGTAAGTTGAATGAAGCCACTCGTAAAGACCATTTTCCCTTGCCCTTCATGGACCAAATGTTGGAGCGTCTTGCGGGAAACGATTTCTATTGCTTTTTAGATGGTTTTTCCGGTTACTTCCAAATCCCCATTGATCCTCGTGATCAAGAAAAAACTACGTTCACGTGTCCATATGGAACGTTTTCTTATCGTAGAATGCCATTCGGACTTTCCAATGCACCGGGAACTTTTCAAAGGTGCATGATGGCTATTTTTCATGATATGATCGAGAAGACGATGGAAGTTTTCATGGATGACTTTTCCGTGTTTGGTAGTTCGTTCACTTCGTGTTTGTCGAATCTTGAGAGAATGTTGAAGCGTTGTGAGGAAACCAACCTTGTGCTTAATTGGGAAAAATGTCATTTTATGGTTAAAAGTAGAATCGTCTTAGGGCACAAGGTTTCGAAAGCGGGGATTGAGGTAGATCAAGCTAAGGTAGACGTCATCGCCAAATTACCTCATCCCAAAACCGTTAAGGGAGTTAGGAGTTTCCTAGGCCACGCGGGCTTTTATCGTCGATTCATCAAGGATTTTTCAAAGATCTCTCGACCTATTACACATCTCCTTGAAAAAGATGCACGTTTTGTCTTTAACGAAGATTGTGTACGAGCCTTTGAAATCCTTAAGAGGAAACTTACCGAAGCTCCCATTCTTGTTTCTCCCAATTGGAACCTCCCCTTTGAGCTCATGTGTGATGCTAGTGACTACGCTATTGGGGCCGTATTGGGGCAACGTCATGAAAAACACTTCTTGCCTATTCACTATGCTAGCAAGACGATGACCGAGGCTCAACTAAAATACACTACAACAGAGAAGGAATTCCTTGTTGTTGTGTATGCATTTGAGAAATTCCGACCTTATCTCGTCTTGACGAGATGCATAGTGTATACGGATCATTCGGCTATCAAGTATCTCATGGCTAAACAAGATGCAAAGCCGAGATTACTTCGTTGGATTCTCCTCCTTCAAGAATTTGATCACAAAATCGTTGACAAAAAAGGAGCCGAGAATCTAGCGGCCGATCATCTTTCTCGTTTGGAAGATCCTCACCAAAGTGTTTACGAGCCCAAAGAAATCACCGAAACATTTCCGCTCGAGACACTTGGTGTAGTGAATTCTAAGCTTGATTCTTCCACCCCATGGTTTGCGGACATCGCTAATTACCATGCGGGTAACTTCATCATCAAGGGTATGACGACTCAAGAAAAACGAAAATTTTTTCGTGACGTCAAGTTCTATTTTTGGAACGACCCTTACTTGTTTCGAACTTGTGCGGATCAAATTATTCGACGTTGTGTCTTTGGTACCGAAGCTTCTAACATCCTTAGAGCTTGTCACAAGGGACCCACGGGTGGTCACCATGGTGCTAATCTCACGGCTAAGAAGGTTTTTTATGCCGGTTTCTTTTGGCCTACTATTTACCGAGATGCACATGAGCTTGTGAAGTCGTGTGACTCATGCCAACGACAAGGAAAAGCCTCACAAAAAGATGAAATGCCACAAAATATCATCCAATTGTGTGAGATCTTTGACGTTTGGGGCATTGACTTTATGGGTCGTTCCCATCATCTCGTGGTAATAAGTACATCTTTGTCGCCGTTGACTACCTATCTAAGTGGGTGGAAGCTAAGGCTTTGCCCACCAATGATGCTCGTGTGGTAGTCAAGTTTTTTAAAAGCTTGTTTTCTCGGTTTGGAACCCCTCGTGCGATCATAAGCGATCGTGGAACCCATTTTTGTAACGACCAATTCGAAAGGGTCCTAAGGAAATATGGGGTTACACATCGTCTTTCTACGGCTTATCACCCAAAAACGAGTGGGCAAGTCGAGGTTTCAAACCGAGCGTTGAAAAGGATCTTGGAGAGATCTATTGGGGAAAACCGACAATCTTGGTCGGATAAATTAGACGATGCTTTATGGGCCTTTAGGACCGCTCATAAGACGCCCATTGGGTGCACTCCTTATAATATTGTGTATGGGAAAAATTGTCACTTGCCAATTGAATTAGAACACAAGGCTTATTGGGCCCTAAAGCATTGTAATGATGATATGGAGACCGCGGGTAAACACCGGAAAATGCAATTAAATGAATTGGATGAATTAAGGGATATTGCTTATGAAAATTCATTGATTTATAAAGAAAAGACCAAAAAGTTGCATGATTCAAAAATTAAAAACCGGGTTTTTAACATTGGGGATCAAGTTTTGCTTTTTAACTCTCGATTAAAAATCTTTTCCGGTAAGTTGAAATCCCGTTGGTCCGGTTCATTCGTCGTGACTCAAGTTTTTCCATATGGGACCATCGAGCTAGCTCAAAATGATGGCCCTAATTTCAAGGTGAATAGACATAGGTTGAAGCACTACTTTGGCGGGGAAGTTCCATCCTTGAACTACCTCGACCAAATCACCTTCCCCAATGATAATTAGTATTGAGGGGATCGAGTCGAGCTCATGACTCGGTAATCAAAAACGAGGTGCCTCGTGGGGGAGTCCCATGCTTATCCTATGTACATATTATCGCTTTCTAATGTAGTAACGTGTGGGGATTTGTGCCCTTCCAACTTTTGTTCCGTGGTTGTTTGTGAATTGTGGATTTTAGATGATCATTATCTTCACGATTGGAGCCTCTCGTATTCGTTTTATGGGAGCACTCAATCGTTTGCTTTGAAGACTTTCTCAATATCCATGATATGTCCTTTGATGTTCTAACCTTAGGTGTATAGCACACTTTATATAAACGGCTTTAATTTTAACGGTTACACCCTTTTCATGCTAGATTAAGCATTCGACTATGTCTTTGGTATGGGGGTGTTTACACCCCTAGACTCGAAACATTGAGGACAATGTTTAACTTTAGTATGGGGGGTGAATAGATACTTGCCTTGCCAAACCTTCACGCTTTCCAAATTTTATCTTTTTGTTTATCGTTTTGTTGCAAAATAAGGTTAAAAATGGCCAAATTTTAAAAATTTTCTCATGTTTTATAAGTGTTTGAAGACACGAATGTAGGTTTTCCGATGGCGAGAATAAGAGTAATTTTTTACTCGACCGTGCGTGTTGAGCACTTAGCTTTGATTCCTTAACTTTTTATTAGGCTAAGTCTCTTAAATGAGGACGAGAAATGATAGAGTTAATTATAAGTTACTATGTTAAACGTAGAGTACTCGTATTCTTTCAAAAACTTATGTGTTCTCGTTGTTTGCTTATTCTCCCTTCGCTTGTAAATATTTTTTGCTTAATAAATATTGACTTACCTAAATCAAGCAAACAATTTGAAGCTCACAAGGCCGAAAAATCTATGCAAAAATTGAAAGTGAATCAAGCCTTAATCTTTGAAGCTTTAAAGATCCAAAATTCGCCTTAGCGTGAGGATATACGTCTTTGGCCATAATAAAACTACCGATGAGGCGGATAATAAAAGGCAAGGCAAGACCAGAGTCATAAAGCTTCATGGCGAAGTTGAATAAAAGATGGAGGTAAACCTATGATAATAAGGCCCTTCCGTTAGGGGGCGTATAGAAGTCTTGGTAATAAGTCTCATGTTCAAAACCGTTATAAAACCGTGTTTATCGATCCTTCTTGTTGACTTAATTTTTTATATTAGGAGGGGTTATTAATTCGATGGTCTTGGTTACACCGTTAGGACTCTATATTTAGACCTAAATCTCTATCATCGCATAAGTCAAAAATGTATCCTCGTGAAACATTCAAGACAAAATAAAATGTAAGAGATACAACTTAGGAAAATGGGAGGATAAGTACGTGATTAGGGCATATGAGTAGTGTTAGCATTACTAACTTATAATGACAATGATCTCATTGCACGCTTAGCATGGAATTGGGGTGAAAATCGAGGACAATGAAATTATTTCTAACGAAGCATTCACGTGTTCTTATTCTATGAACCTAAACGTCCCATTTTGCGATGAAAATCATACATTATGTCTAAAACGCAAGTAGTAGTAATAGTAGTAGTGTAGCTAGTTTATCATTCAATAAAAGTGAATAAAAATGAATTTTGGAGATGCTACGATACTTAATTCTAGCATTGTGTGAGGGCACGGTAATGGTTTAGTATGGGGGAGTGATGAGACTGCTTTTATACATAGTCTCATCGTCCAAAAAAGGGCTTTAAATGCATTAAATATCATGAAAATGGCTAAATATATGCTTGTGTTTGTTACTTGTGTATTTTAGGTACGGATATTGAGAAAATGACAAAAGATCACAAGAATCATGCAAAAACGAACACGGGAAACGAACCCGCAAAATGAACCAAGACTTAATGAAGATTTTCCAAGAGAAACCCTTGAAGATTTGAAGAATATGCAAGAAGGGTCCTCCAATATTGAGGAATTGACACTTTAAACCCTTGTATCTTCATAATTACAAGATTGGTCCCTAAAGTTTGTCAAAATTACAAAAAGGGCCCTCCACTTTGAAGAATTGGCAAATTTAGTCCCTCAACAAAGTTAAATTGTCAATAATTATCCTCCTCAAAGTCAAACATATCATGAAGGCCTTCAAGTTACAAGAAATTACAAGTTTGGTCCTTTAAAAATGTCAAATTGCAAAAAGGACCCTTGACTTTGAAGAAATGGAAAAAATGATCCCTCATTAATCATGACTTGTCAAATTCAGTCCTCCAAGAAGTCAACAAGACAAGTCAAGACCATTATCTATGAATAAAATGCCAAAACAGCCCTTCAAGAATCAAGAATTGGCAAGAAATACCCCTGAAAATACTTTGGAAAAGTATTTGGGGCAAAAGTGTGAAAAAGGAAACTTGAGTTACAAAGGGAATCCGCATTTGGCTAGTTTAATTGCAAGTGAAAAAGATAAAAGAGATGGAGGGTTAATCTTGGCAGACAACATATCTTACCTAGACCAACCATGGGGTGCCACGTGCCCCAATACACACTCTCCACCAATCAGCTCTCACCAATCATCCACCTCACATCCCACTCAGTTTAATAAACTAATCTCAACTGATTAGTTTATTCTTGGCGCCTTAACATGTTTTTAAACATAATCTTAGCCAAAAACGGATTAAACATGCTACTATTCATCCAAGAACAAGAATTGGGCATTTGATATTTACTAAGAATTAAACACTAATCTCTTCCATGTTAGTGATTAATGGTCTTCTAAACACAATCCAACCTTTAAACTGGCCACCTCACCACTCACATGTCCACATGGGACCTCCCCTGCTACACCTTTGAACAAGATGCCAAAACCTTGACAGCAATCCAACCATCCACATTGAAGCTTACTTTCTAAGCTTACTTTAAGCCATTGGATGCAATTCTACTATGCCAGCAACTACAAAACACCAAGAACAAGTCACATGATTCTCAAAAATTCAAACTCCACAAGGGCATATCTGGAAACTCATTAGCTAGGATTTTATGTTTTTTATGCATTCACTAGTTCACTTGTAGCCTATATAAGGCATTAGGTTTACTACATTTGTTTTTGCTCTTGAATTTTTCCTAAGTTCACAATTCTGTAAACCTCATTTTCATTAAAGAAGTGTGTTTGAAATTGGTGAAGAAAAGTTAAGTGCCATTCTTATTATTGCTTGTTATTGTTGTTTGTTAACTAATCTTGAATCCAAAAACCTGTTTTCAAAGGAGTGTGCAAAAGTTTGCATATTTTCCTTAAATCTTGATATTTTGCTAAGTCTTGTTCAAACCTTGGAATTTTTGGGCTATAAGTTGATCATAGCACCCTAATATTGTGATATCAAGGTGTTGTGAGGCTTATAACTTGGAGATAATCAAGTGTGGGGAACAAAGGTTGCATTAATCAAGTTTTCCTCTTTTTCTGTTTTTGATAATTGTGCTTCTAACTTTGTTCCATCTTAGCAGCTTGATATTGGAAGCTTTTGCTTGTTCTTGCTAGCACATAAGCTCAAACATACGTGGGTGTGGATGTACATCCATGAGGTTTGAACCCTTAATCTCAAAATCTGTTGAAAAATTGGATATTTGTGATATTTGTGTTCTGCTATTGTATGTGTTGTTCTTGGGCTCCAAATCTTGTTGAATCTATTCATGTTTGATGTTTTGATGCTTATGTATGCATGTGCTAACCTAATTCCTACTCTTGATTTGAAAATCTTGTTTTGAAATTATTAAAGGGTGTTTGGGTTAACTGCATATTGTAGTTATAGGGTTATTGGTTAAGTGTTTGCTGTTGTATCTTGCTTGTTCTTGTTTAAGAAGTGTAAGAGAGTGGATATCTGCAAGTTATATGCTTTTGAACACCTAAATCAAACATTTGCTCATAAAATCTTGATTAAGTGATATTTTGACTTGTGATTTGGTGCACACCTAGTTCTAGGCTTAGAGTTAGGATAAAAAGTGATAAATCATACTCAACATAACCTATCTAAGAGATTTGAGTGTTTGAATTTGGTTGTGTGGTCAAGTATATCAGCAAGTGTTCATGACTGCATGTTCTTAGTTCATCAGTAACTTTTTGGTGCTTGAATCTTGATCTAGACCATCTGTTCATTTGAATTTATTAAAGCTTGTGTATGCATTTGGTGCAATTTGGTTGGCTGATTTTTGCTAAAACTGCTTATTGAGTGAAATCTGCTTATTGTTCATGTATGTGACTGATCTGGTGCTTAATTGAATTACTTTGCTAATTGGCTGATTGTGATTGTGTTTTTGTGATTGTTATTGATTCCTTATGATTAACTGATCATTTGGGTGCCTTTGTGAAACTTGAATCCACAAAAAAGTCACTAAAGACAAAATAGTCAAGAAAGTCAAGCAGTGGGAAAAGTTCCCACTGCTCAACACCCAAAACTAGCCCCTGCTAGTGTAATTTGTCATTCAGCTTATTAATAAGCCATACTGGCTTATCCAGACTTGCAACAACTTATTTTTTGTGATCAATCTTCCTCCTTTGACCCATTTATCTGATCTGGAGCTTATCAGGCCTTGGCTTTGACTTCTTGCTAGAAAACTCATAAGGTTGACTTTTAATTAAGTGCTTATCTGCTTATTCCAGCTTATTGCGTGTGTTTATTGAAAAACTTTTTGTTGATTAAGCTTAGTTAAGTCATTTAAAAGCTTTTGAAACTTGAATCAGCTCTTGGGTGGCCTAGAACTCGAAAACGACTATTTTGTCGTTTTGTGAAAATAGATTTTAGCTTATTCAGACTTATTCCTTGTGCTTATTTCAAATTTTTTTTTTTACAGATCTCTTAAGTAACTTAAAAGAAGCTTGTGTGTCTAATTTGAGCTTATGGCATCAACTTATAGCTTAATGGGCCAAAAAACCCATTAAGAATAAGCTGCTTTGAAATAAGCTAGCTTATACACATTTTCAGCTTTTGGGCCTTCAGAGTTTTGTTTTTAAAATCAAATTTTGAGTCAGACTGGAAGTTTTGGGCTTATTTGGTTGACTTTTTCTTATTGGGCCCAAATTAAGCCCATTAAGGGACTGTTTTGTCTTTTAGCCCATTTCTAGGCCATTAGGGGTATTTTGTAATTTCAACTTCATTTCTGTGTTTATTAGGTTAAAAAAAAGCTAATTTGCAACTTTTTAGAATTTTTTATAAATTTTGGATTTTTAATATTATTTTATTATTATTTTATTATTAAAAATTAAAATTTATATTTTTCAAGTTTTTATATTTTTCTTCGGTTAAATACATTAAGTTAGGAATTTTACAATTTTTAGAATATTTTTATTGTCATTAGATTAATTTTTAGAATTATTTTAAATTTTAATAGTTTTTAATTGTTTTTAAATAGTTTTAATTAAATTTAAAATTGTCAAAAATAGTTTTAAATTTAGTTAATTCATTTTAGAGGTTTACAATTGAAAAAATCTTATTTTGGGCTTTTTGTTAATTAAATTGATTTTTTGGGCTTTAATTAGCATTAAAAAATTATTATTTAATTAAATAAAAGGTTTGAGTGATTTTTGATTTTTTGTAAACTCTAATTACATTATTTAGGATTTATTGCAATTTTCTAGGAATTTTTAGGGTAAATTTTTAATTTTGTCACGTTTTACGGTTTTACGTGTACGACTTTTCGTCTTAGTGTAATCCACAATCGAAACCGTCATTCTCTTCTAATCTCCCTTCTATTTTCTTTTCTCATCAATATAATCACAAACCATTAATCATCTCTTAACACAATGCACTTGCCTCCTTGGGAAACGAACTTGAACCACATTGGTCATTAGTGCTTGGTTTTTCTAAACCGACACTTAATACTTTCCCTGTTTTGCTCTCTTTTCCTAAAGAGTGGTAAAAACACTACATCAAGATATAATGCTAATGATAATCATAGGTAATTTCAATTTGACGCACAGGCGAGCCTGGAATTCGGTCAGCGACTAATGGCATAATACTTCTTTCCTTAAACGGGTACATGACTAGCGGTTCGTTAAACCCACTTTATAGTTTGTCAAAATGAGTAGGCCATTAAATTATCATTGCAAATTATCAATCAACATAATTCTATGTAATTTAGATCTCAAAACAATTCATTAATTTTTATATGATTTAGTCCATATTTATTTCCTTGGAAAAAATTACCCTTGTTTACAACAAACAATTAATATAAAACATATGAAAACAAGTAGGTACAAAAAAAACTAAATCAAATAGCCACATGCATAACAATTTATTCAAAGAACATCAAATCTAGGGTTTTATAAATATATAAAAGTCTTCCCTAATTTTAAAACTTTGAATCAAATAAAGCAAATAGCATATAAAATCATATGATCCGTGAAAACATGCATGTTCATGACAGATCTCCCACATAATCTTAACAATTAAATCTCTCTACGGATCGTAACCATACATGACATAACAATTAATTCATGCAAATATCTAAAGATAATCAACATGCAATTTTTAGGGTTTCAAAAAAACTTTTGGTTTTTTTAAAAAAAATTCGGCTAGGCCGATTTTAATAAAACAAAAAACCCTAATTTTTGTGAAAACCTAAAAACAACATGTGATTTTTAACTCAAATCAGTATTAGTTAAAAAAAACTTTAGATCTCGATAATTGTAACATGTTAAAACGGCTCTCGATAGCACTGAAGGTTTATAAAGCTCATATCAATTACGCAAAACCCTAAATAAGATCAAAGCACACATAGCGGAAGCGATTTAACAAGATCATAATTAATAACACATTCATAATTAATCGAGTTAGGGTTACATACCTTTTAGCTAGATCAAATCCACAAGAACACCGACAAATCACCAATTAAGGTTTGGACGAATAATACCAAGATATAGTTTAAAGTAAAACTATATTACGCTCTTGTACACACGTAATGCAACGGGCTAATCGTGAGTCTAGCACTAATAAACCGGAGCTTCACCACTTGAGGAATATAGCTAAGAATCAATAACCAGAAACAAACTGAAACCCTAGAAGGGTGTTTGTTGCGATCGACTACAAGAGAGAGAGCAAGGAAGGGATGGAAAAATTATGAGGCTAAGGGATATTTATATAGGCTTGCTAAACTTGCTTTCCAAGTCATAAACAATTAAGGAAACAAATCCTTCTCCCCTTGTGTTTGTAGCCGACGGTCGAAGCCCACACAAGGGGTGCTTCCGGAACTTTCCAACTCTTCCAATTTATTCCATAACGTTCGTTATACTTAACTCTTAATTATTTTAACGACCGTTTAAGTTAAGCTCGGTTTAAATTTAATAAATATAATAAATACATTTATTGAATTAATTAACCCTTTACGTATTGTGTGTAATCCCGTAATCCCGAGTTTAATCCTATCACACGACTATTAATTTTATGTCCATAAACTTTCACTTACCAATGGCACAAATCACTGTTGTCGTGGTGTTTGGTAGTGATAGTGGTAGAAAGTTTTGGTAGTAGTGATGATGGTTGGTGGTGGTGGTAGTGTCGATGGACTTGAAATGTAAAACTTAACGGAAGATTGTTAAATAATTAACGAATATACCTAAATTGGCCAAAAAAATAAGTTAAGTGCCTTTTTATGCAGAAAAAAAGTATGATACCTTAATTAAAATGGTCAATAAGTTGGATACCTTTTTGTGTCATTTGACCAAAAACCAATTTTAAACCGATCCAGTTTAAATCAAAAGCGATTTGAAAACAAAGTCAGTTTAAAAAAAAATGTGCCCGTCTCCTCTGCATATGTACATAGCTACGTTCCAGATTAGCTATAAACTTGTTAAGGCTAGGCACAACGCTAAAGGGTCACGACCTAGTTTTTTCATCCGGCGACCTAGTGCGACCTATTTGCCACAACCCGGCGACCTAGTGCGACCTAGTTGAAAAAAAAAATTTAAAACACAATAAATTTCATAAAAAACATTATATTTATTTTAAAAAACATTACACAATTATTCGAATTTAAAAACATTACAATAAACTTAAAAACATTAAACATTAAAACTAATTTATTCATTGCGATTATTCTAAATGTGTTCCACTAGATCTGCTTTTAGGTTGAGATGTAGATGTGGGTCGGCTATTTGCTGAGTAATTTGTAGACTTTCTTCATACGTATTCACCGGATCGTTATCGGCATGTTCTTCTACTTGATGATAAATGGGTGATATCGCCGCCCCCCTATGTTTAATTATCATATTGTGTAATATGATACACGTGTACATTATGTCCGATAGTCGACAATTTGTAAGAATAAATCTCGATCCATTCGGAATCTATCACGAAATATCTCTGCAACATATTACGGCCCTTCAGTAAAATACGCATCCACTAGACGATTATGTGCACCCTCATAATCTCTCTATATATATACGCCCGTTTTTTGGGGAGTGATGCTTCATAAGCCTCTTCGCAAGCTTGCGTAAAAGCTTTTAACTCACTTGTAACTTCCTCTACGTCGTCGGAAGAGTCGGCAAAAAACAATTCATAAGACATGTTAGTTTGGAGGATTGTGTGTTAACTTTGTGTGAAAAATGGTAATAAGATTTAATTTGAAATGTAGAAATTATGAAAGAGGGGTATTGATTATATAGGTTTTAAATTTAATTTGAAAATTTTAATTTTTTTTAAATGTAACGGATATAACCAAACGGTTATATTCTTTCTTCCCAAGTTTTCAAATAGATCGTGTATAGGGTCGATTTACCCCCGACCTACTCCGGCAACCGAATCGCCGCAATGTGACGACTCGGTCGCGACCGAGACTTGACCGACTTTTTCAGGCCGCGTTGCGCCTAGCCTAACAAAGTGAACCCTGATTTAAGGTAATTAGACATTTTTTTATTTTTGCTAAAACCGGAATCAGTTTATCTATCTATGATAGGGTATGACTGTCTAACGTCTCAACTTCTCCCTACATTGTCTTAGACGATAAGACCCATAATCTGTAGAAGGCTATTTTCTACGAACCCAAGCTTTTAATTATCGAAATACTATTGTATGATGATATAAAAATAATAAGAGTATATTGTGATTTTCTTTTTTAGAAAGTTAGATAAACATTAAATAATTAAGACCATGAAAGTTTCTAAAGGTCAACACAAAATCATACAAGAATAAGGGTAAGATTTTGCTCCTATTAACGAAAGAAATCTATATATTGGGTATTTTGGTAAAGTTTAAGGCTTAGCATAAATGAAAAAAGATATAAATTTATGGGTTGTGGAGATGAAGAAGACAAACATAGGTTTTATTTTGATGAACCCTAATCGTTGGGGGTCAAATGTAATAATTTGGGTATGGGCTGGGCATAACGGGTTTCACGGCTGATAATATTATTTTTGTAAGTTGATTATATTTTAGTAAGTTATGGGCTATTTATATACTTAACCCTTCTTTTAACTCATGTATAAAAATAAAACAACCCTAAATTATTACTAGCGAAAGTTCTTCATCGATCGATCTATATTTTAGTTCGTGTTGCAGAATTTGATTTGGTGCTTCTGTAATTCTTCATCGATCGATCTGTCCAAAATTTTAATATACAAGATACCATGGCACTCTCTCACATTCTATTACTTTACCTCTTAACATCATGTGTCTTCTCGGTCACTAAAGCTACTTATAATCCTGAAGCCATGGTTCACGAAGTCCAATCGACACTAAACATGTCCATACACAGACGTGAAACACTAGACAACAGTTGTTTAACCGGAAACCCTATCGACGACTGTTGGAGATGTGACACGGCCAATAACCGTCAACGTCTGGCTGACTGTGCTATTGGATTCGGAAAATACGCTATAGGAGGAAAAGGAGGTAGGATCTACGTAGTAACAGATTCTTCTGATAATGATGTTGTCAACCCGATACCAGGCACCCTCCGTCACGCTGCCTTACAAGTTGAACCCTTGTGGATCGTTTTTCAATCAAGTATGGTCATTAAGCTAAAACACGAGCTTTTAGTTAACAGTTTCAAGACAATAGATGGCCGTGGTGCAAACGTGTACATAACGGGTAATGGGTGTATAACGATCCAAGGTGTTCAGAATGTTATCATACACAATATCAGAGTGTATGATTGCATGCCTTCTGGGGAGACTCTTATACGCTCAACTCCATCGAATGTAGGGTATAGGGGAATATCAGACGGTGATGGAATATCGATATCCGGATCAAATAATATATGGATTGATCATTGTTCTTTATCTAAATGTACCGATGGTTTAATTGATGCTACACTTGGCTCTACTGCTATTACAATCTCTAATTGTTATTTTAGTAATCATAATGAAGTTATGCTTATGGGTCATGATGATGCTTATTCTGCTGACAAAGGCATGCAGGTAAAAAACCTTCCTAATTCTGCATTATAAAGTTATATTTTGTTGATTTGTTAGCTAAGTGTGCGTGCGTTTTTGTGCAGGTTACATTAGCATTTAATTATTTTGGGAAGGGCTTGGTACAAAGAATGCCGAGGTGTAGACATGGGTATTTTCATGTAATGAACAATGATTATACTGGATGGGAGATGTACGCAATCGGTGGTAGTGCTAACCCGACTATAAATAGTCAGGGTAACCGATACAATGCACCAGATAGTGCTGATATTAAAGAGGTGACTAAGCGTGTGGAAACGGACATGGGAAACTGGAAAAGTTGGAACTGGAGAAGCAAGGATGATATAATGGAGAATGGAGCATTCTTCGTGTCATCTGGTGATAGCAGAGACGCCACCTATGCCAAGGCGGCTAGTTATGAGCCCAAGTCGGCTTCCCTCGTGAATCAACTCACCAAGTATGCTGGAGTATTTGGTGTGCCAAAGGATGATGACGACAATGGGACGATTGGTGGTGATGGCGCCGGTGGGACGATTGGTGGTGATGGCGCCGGTGGGACGATTGGTGGTGATGGCACCGGTGGGACGATTGGTGGTGATGGCGCCAGTGGGACGAACGGCTACCCTTACTACTTTGGTGGTGGCTCGATTACAATAGCACCGTCTGCAGCAACCATGTTTTTTACTATTATGGTAATTTTATACATAATGAGAGTTTGAGTCCGCAGGGATGTTTTAGACACCTAAAACTGTTTGGCGTAGACATGTAGAGCATCAAAGGTTTAAGTTTACATTAGACACCGGCTCTTTTGAAAATTACATTCGCTAGAACACACACTATTAGATTAGTTGTCATATCTTTATACTTATTTACTTTTTTCCAATTTAATTTATAATATTTTTTAAATGTCTCTGTTATTTAATTCAACGTTTATTTTAATATATTTTTATTAGTTTTTTTCATTTTTAATGCCCAAACCGTTGTTTTGCACGAATACTTTGTTACAAGGTCGTCTCATGATTTTCGATGGCCCTAGACGAAAACACTAAAGAGACCATTTAATACTTATAAATTAAAAAGAAATTATAAACTTGTGATGTTTAATATTATATGTATCTATATAAGAAACTATCGAAAATGTAGCCTTTTTGAACTAAAGACCCTGTGCGGCGGTACCTATTGCACACCTCTCCGAGACCCCTATGTTTTGTTAGTAAATTCATAAACCGCTTATATAAAAGCAAAAAACAAGCACAATACGATGAAAGAAGTCTTAATTTGTAACCTTTTAGTCATTTTGCCAGCTAAACCCAGAACTCCGAAGTTAAAAACATATGAAAACCATAGAAACATAGCTGTAACTGGGTATGTTAAATCTTAGCACGAAAATTAACAGTCATTTTGCCGGTTAAACCCAGAACTCCAAAGTTAAAAACATATGAAAACCATGGAAACTGTAACTAGATATGTCAAATCTAAGCACGAAAATTAACAAGTTTATATTTGGTGTTTAAAGTACTTATGAGTCTTGTTCAGGTTAACCTATCTAACTCGTTTGAGACTTGTTCATGTTGACCTATCTAACTAGAGATGGCAACGGGTGGGTTTAGGGCGGGGCGACCGTCCTCATCTCCAAACCCAATTAGTAAAGTTCTCCTCAAACCCGCCCTGATCCCCGTCAGGGATTTAATCGGGGTGTCTCGTTGGGGCGCAATGCTCCCCCAAACCGCCCTGTACTAATCGGGGATCTTATCGGGTACCCTCTTTGGGTGAAATTTTCTATCAAAACCACATCATTTCACATTTATTATTATTTTTAAACTGTTAGAATAAGCTTAGTATTAAAAACTTACTAATTATATAATCAAGAATTACAAACAAGACTTATAAGGTTTAAAACGATACTATTATACATAAATAATAATATGTTACACCACGAAGAACTTATAATACATCAAACAAGTTTCGATAATAACAATTTACAATATTGAAAAGATGAAATACTAAAGAAATACTAAAGAAATGTTTATTATGACGTAAATAGTAAGAAAATACTATATAAAAACTTATATTTGTATATGTGTATATTAATCGGGCGGGGCGGGTCGCGGACCTTATTCCGCGCGTTTGCCCCAAACCCGATTAAAAATTTAATCCCCGTTTAAGCCCCAAACCCGCCCCATAACCCAATAAAGTTAACCCGCCCCGCCCCAATTTTTCCGATTTTCCCGTCGGTTGCGGGTTTTTTTTCCATCCCTATATCTAACTCGTTTATTAAACTGTGTCAAGTGTTTAGGCTGGGATAAGTTAAACCGAGATGACGAACCAACCCATTTCACTTGTATGTTTACTTGTTTAGGGTAGGGCTCTTAGGCAGCAATAGAAATGACTCTGACAACCTGTCTCAAACGGTTGCTTAAAATTTAACCCAAAAACATCCTAAAACTAAAGATTAGATTAAAAAATTACTATCTAAGGCGCACCGAAATCAAATGTCAGCATAATTTAACCATTTATATTGTTAACATAATTAATAAAAACAGTGAATCTTTTTCTAGTCAAATATCAAATAAAATTATTGTTATGAAACTAGAAACGAACACCACACATGGGCAAAAAGCTCCTACAAAATTATCGGATTTTCAAGCATCCGGGACGACTTCCTGTTCCACGTTCACCACCTCTTCAACCTCGACTTCTTTCGCCTCGTATTCCTCTTCTACATCACTGTCTTCGCCATCTCTCAAACTTCGTCTTGCCGCCTTTTCTTCTTCGTGGTATTTCTTCCACTCGTTGACCCACCTTTCCCAATCATCCTTCAATTGTTTCCTCTTTTCACGGTCCTGCTCACTCAACAGTACTGAGATATCCTGATCCTCTACATCATACTTCTTACTGTATTTCTTTAAGTTCTTCGAAATTTCCTCTTCTTTCTCGGGGCTCAAGAAAGATGGTGGCCTTGGCCTCCACAAGAACTGCAGCAATCAAACAATGTCAAGGAATTTATAAAATAAAAAAAAAACCTATCATTAACCCATCTTCATATCCATAACTTAGGTGTAGCAGTCATCAAACGCTAATTAACTTTATGCTATGCAGATAAAACATGCTCATCAAGTTTTAGCATATGAAATTATGAGCAACTTATGAGTGTCAAATTGAAACTGTATGCGCGCGGCCACTAAAAGAAAGCTAAATTATTCATGTTTTATCAGCTGACAGAACAGTAATTGTAAAGTTCAAAAGATCTGTGGAGGGATTTTCTCTTGCAAAATAATCAATTAACTGATGCAAAACTTGCAAAAGATTACCTGGAAGAAATGATCCTTTAGAATTCGGTAAAGTAGCTTGCCATTGAAGGACCAAATGTTGAATCCATTTTCCATCTCATGCACGGAAGTGACTGAAGTTGCCACATACCTACAAACAGAATCGGTGAAAGCAGTTGATTTCCCCAAAAAAATACTTTAAAAAACATAAATATGTTTATCCAGTTCTTGTTCTAGAAATACCTGCCAGTAGGATCCCATTCTATGTCTGTTGCCATAAAATGCTCAGCAGTAGCCATAGTTTCAAGCTCATCAACATTATAAAATTCCAACTGTCCGTTAAAGCCCTTCAGCCCAGCCAAAATAATGAAACGACCACTAGGTGACCAGAAGAGAGCATTCGCCTGCTTTTGCTTGAGGGTTGTGAGCTTTGAAACTTTACCGCCCTTTACTGAGTAGAAGCTTACATCAGGCCTTGGGTTATCACCATGAATAACTGCAAACCTGTGACCCTTTGGCTCCCAAGCAAATGCAATAACCTTGTCATTCTTGTTATCAAGCTCAAAAACCTCAATAGGTATGTCACGCTCCTTCATCCTGAAAAGCTCAAAGCCAGTATAAGTGCTTTTCTTGGTTTTTGTGTAACGATCAACCTTCACAGCAAGATACTCTCCATTGCTTTGCCAATACATTTTGCAATCACTAACACTAAATAGATTCTTTTGCCTCAACTCTTGTTTGCCTGGGATTTGGAAAAGACTCACCTACAGATGTCATATAACAGCAAATGTTATTCCGAACTACTAAGTTTTTAGTCTTTAAAAAGGGTACGTTAGGCCTTTAACATCCATAAATTGGTAATTAACAATACAAAATTTATAGATAACAGTATTATAATAACTATAGAAGTTAAATGGAAAATCTAAACTTACTCTTGCAGGTTGATTTCCGTCATTAAGTTCAGGAGCAAAAAGTGCAAAGATAGGATCAGTGGGGGACCAACAGAAGTCCATGACATTATCAACCTTGATGGATTTCTTGTCAATAAGACTGAAGGTCTCTGTCTCATAAACAGAAATGACATTTTTACCCATCCTAGCAAAGTATTTGTCCTCTTTACCGCCACCCCATCTACGAAAGTACCAAGAATAACCACATTAAGAGGAAACAATTCTAAGACAAATACTGTAATACATAGGATATATAGTAGTCATAACATATCACCTGAAGACAGGCCAGGATACACCAGTAAAACCACCAGTTCCACCGATTGCAAAATCATCAGCGCTTCCCTTGAAATCTCTCATGGATTTCCCAGTTCTCACATCAAAAATGTTGAGCACAACCCTCTGACAATTAAAAAAAAACTCAAAAGTTACAAAATATTTAGTGGCGCAATTAGCAGAGTGAATCTGGGAGCATGACAAAATGGGTTAGAGTCAAAACAATTCAGTACTATATTCTCACTTCTGTTATCCATTTTACCTGTTCTGCCCATTTATCCAAATTCCTTACAAGCAAGCGTTTTTATTATAACAGTTTAGCCCGTTGAACATACACATTAACCCGGATCTACCCATATACAGATTGGTACCTCAAATAAAGATCACACCAAAAAGTGTACAAAGTAATGAGCTTTCTTACATGAGTGTCTCGGGGATTGCTTGGTTCATGGCTGCTATATGTAACCAAATATTTCTCGCCAGGAGAGAAATCAATCAGTTTAACCTACAATAAACAGCAGAACTTTAGGATCACGTGCGGGAAGAGGTGACAACACACAAATAAGTTGTAAACAAAGAAGAAAAGCATAACCACACACAACCTGTGGATGAGCATAGCGCATCAGACGGTTGAATGTAGAAGCACCACCCCAAACAGCAGCTCCCTGTCTGTGCACGGTGGCCAAGTAGGTACCCAATGGAGACCACTGAACAAAACTTTCGGTCCAGAACTGCATACAAGAAGAAACTTCAAGCAATATTTTAACATAGAAGAAGAAAGAGACAAGAAAGGAGAGAGAGAATATATAATTACAGGGCGTTTGTAAACAGGATCAGCCTTCACTTGTCTTGCATCATTCCACAGAACCTCTGTGTCTGATCCAGCACGAATAACAAATTGATCTCGACCTTTCGCATCAGTAAGCCAGTGTTGCAGATTCTCCTGCATTGTTATGCCAAAAAAGTTTAAAATACGCTTTTATTTTCAAGTCATATAACTTGATAATTTCAAGAAAGGCAACATTCTATTTTACAACCTTCCATGGTTCCAGGTAACCTTAGTAATACAATGTGTTTCAAGTGATTGTCATTACTAATACCAGCCCTACAAATTCCAAACTTTAAAGTAATGGCAAACAAGCACAACATCATTAGAATCCTAAACTCGCAACAGTAAACAAATCACGGAAGACCGTAATGCTAAAACGTCTCGCTCGTGATTTCCAACTGGAATACAATGAACATGAAAATTTGATGATCGATACGAAGCATTAAAACACCTAAAATGCATATTACGGTTCACAATAACTATGCCCAAAGAAGGATTACCCACTAGTGAACACTTACAAATCAGCAGACCTTTTAAGCACCGGATAACAAGTTAACAACACGTAATAGCAACAAATAACTTTAACTATAACCAAAAAACCAATTAAGCACAAAAAGCTATGGCATTTAGATAAATAATTGGAGTATCAATAGTACAAATTTGGGAGGATAACACATGATACTCGGAGGAATTTAATTACAGAACAATACAGATTCTTACCCCTGGTGTGTAAGGCTTGATTTCAGGAGGCGCCCACTCGTCAGGTACTTTCATGAATTTATCAATTTCATCAAACATGTTAACAGCAAAAATATGTGCTCTGTCTAGCTTGTATCCATTAGTCTTCTCCTTTGCAAGCTCAGCTTCCTACAAAATTCCACAACCACAGTAAACATATTCATTTCTTCACGCTTCAATATTATGAATAGAATAAGAATCAATAAAAAAAACTACTCAATTACTACCTGAGGAGTGTTGTACTCGATGAAGCAATAACCTCTTGTTTTGCCGGTATCTTCCTCAACGGGCATCCACAGCCCATTCGCCTTAATTTCGCCGAGTTGGCTATAAATTTTACGAACCACGCCCTCAAGCTTCTCAAACTTCTCCTTAGCCACAACTGGCAAGTTATCCACAACAATAACATTCCCAAACCCTCCGTCAAACTCCAACGAATCCTCCTCATTAAGAAGATCTTCATCATCGCTAGAAATACACAAAAACAACCAAACTGCTTAATATGGCACATAAACTCACACTTGACCATTAGCAAAATCAAACGTAAATATAAACTCTCACAACAGTTAATCTAGGTTGCTTATAGTTTCTGCATATCTGATTAATTTTAAGTAGATAAAGAAACTGCTAAAACTAGCAGTTTAAAACATGCTTATTAAGAACTAAAATTAAAAAACTAGGCAACCCAGGCAAAGACTATTTTTTCAGTCTTACCGACTATTCTACACATTAGGCAACCCAAAGACTATTTTTTTCTGCCTGATCTTATCTGCTTACTGAAGTTTTTAGTTCATCCAAACTGCTTGCTCTTATCTGCTTATTTTAAGACAAAATAGCCCGTATATACTAATTCTATATTGAAAGTATCATTTTTTTTTGGTTCTATTCCATACTTTTACAAAATAAGCAACTCCAAACACACTATCTCTTGGCTTTATAAGCTTATTTTTAATAATCCCTTTTTGCTGGGTTTATCTTTTAGTTTAGAAGCTCATTTTCCATCTTATAAAAAAGTTTTTTTTTAAGCTTATTTGCGGGCTTATCAATTTAAGTAGTCTTATGTTTCATTATTATATAAAACCATAAATTTCATGAACGTAGAAAACATAAGCACAAAAGTAAACTTAAAGAAACACCCCATATATGGGTGTTTGAATCATCTTATTTAGACGCTTATAAGCTTATGACTTTATCAACTTCTTATAACCACATAAACGAGCCAAACAACCCTAACCCAAACACCTCCTATATCTAACGGGTGTTTGGATAAGCTTATTTTATAAGCTTATGAGCTTATTAAAATTTAGAAAAACCAATTAAGCTCACACTTTTCATCTTATAAAGTGCTTATCGCCTTGAGCCTGTGGCTCAAGTCCATAACCCATTAACAATAAGATGAAAAAAGTGAGCTTCATTAGTTTTTCAAAATTTTAATAAGCTGATAAGCCTATAAAATAAGCTAAATCCAAACACCCTTTTCCCCAATCCCAAATCCAAATCTAAAAGAACACAAACAAGAATCAAAGAAGGTAAATATTAAACCTTTTAATACCAAAATCTTGACCAGGTGGGACACGAACAGAGTCCCAATCAACAGAATCTAAATCGATGTTCAAACGAGCTGCTTCAGATCTTATGTCTTCCATTGACATCACGTCCGCCATGATTAAGTTTTTTTTTTAAGAAAACCCTATTCGCCGTTTTTTTATTAAACGAGATTAGGGTTTGTGTGAGTTACGGCTGTGGTGAGTTTGCTTTAGACTTCAGGATTTTATCTTTTTTACAAAGAAGGATTTTATATGGAGCTTTTTGGAAATTTTAACATTCTTAAATTGTTACTGCTCACCCCTATAAATTCATAAATTGTCATTGTCCTTGATGTTATCTTTATGTTGCAAAGTTAGTCCTTAACGGTTAATTTTACAACTGGACGCTAAACCATGGACTACTTTTGTAAAAATATTTCGAAAACAATTTATAAATATAGTCTTTAGGGTTATCGTTTTATTTCGAAGTTTATCGTTAATGTAAACAAAACTTACGAAACTAATCCTTGAAGTTATTGTTCCGTTATAAATTTAACCTTTAACGTAAAATTTCGTGCTCCGTAGTAAAGTAGGATAAACACCTCGTTAACTACATAAACTTGTAAAATCACAAGGATTTTTAAAGAAATTATTCAATAAAGGTACACGTATGTGAATAAAGTAACAAATAAAAGATAAATATATCTTATTATTTTTTGTGTGAAAATAATAATAAGTAATAAGTCAACGTCAAACACTTAAGTAATTCATGTTCATTCTGTAAACATGGGTGTCCAGCGATAAGAATACCATGATTTAAAAGTGGGGGCCAGTTGTACGGATCTAACGAGAAGAAAATTAATTCTTTTTTCGTCATGTAGGTTTATCTGCGCCGATTTCACCACTATCTAAGTTTAGCCTAACATGTTAATAATGAAACGAGAACAAGACATAACAAACAACAAGTATGGAACATAACTGATTAGTTATTGAATTAATACACATCTCAGTAATAAATGAGAAGTCTTGTGTTAAAAAGAGCTGAATAGCTCTTAAAATGGTTTAGGATGTAGCTCCCATGAGTTTCATAAAAGTTTCACACGAATTATGAAAATAATGCAAACATATATATATATATATATATATATATATATATATATATATATATATATATATATATATATATATATATATATATATATATATATATCTTTACATTATATATAAGAGGAGGGGTATGCCACATCATATCCACGTCATCACTTGACTTGGGCCTTTCATCTCATCTCACGGGCTTATGTTCTGGGCTTAAAGTACATCCATCGTTAACAAATTACCATATACATATAACAAAATACGATCCATCACACTAACAAGAAAAATAAAAACCTGCGCTCAAAAAATTAATCGGCCCAAAGAATCCCAGATCATAGTTAAAGAATATTACGCAAGACCCATCCCTATTCGATTCTTTATCACCATGGTCAAAACTATCTCTATAATTAAACACTGCATCATTAGATTTTCTCCTATCGTTTCACATAATCTACGATTCCAGTCCTATGTCAGGTTACATGTCATTCGATTTACATTAAACTGAGAATTTTCGTTTTTATTTTGATTAGGAAAACCATAAATCGAATGTAACTGGATACATGATTTTGGTAAGATATATCTTTAATTTTCTTTGTCTGATAGAATTTGATTTTTAATTATTATATACTGATGATACAATTGAATCTATTGATTAGTTTATTGATTGTATTACTTATGTCAGATTGCTTTTTGCATGAACCCCGTACCTGAATCTCTATTATAGCTATCAATAGTGTTTTTTTCTAATAAATCTACAAGATATCTTCATATATCAATAATAATTATTGGTACTCAATTTAATCAATATCATGTCGACAGATGCCCAGAGTGTTCATGGAAATATATGCAACCATGCAGGTTTGTGATGATACTATTATTGAGTATGCATAATTCTTATCTCATTATGCAGAACACGCTTTAGTCTTTAGAAAGGATCAAAAATCAAAACAAGAGTTCTGATTTGTAAGGGATACATTTAAACAAGCTCAATTCAATCTGGTTAGAATGTTTGCAATCTTGGAACTATGCACTGTTAGCTACATAATGTATTGATATATTCGAGACTCATCCACTGAGGTTACTACACTCAGTCAATACATGTCTTTATTTAGTATTCACCAAAGCAGACTGTTTGGTTTCCATGAGGTAAATTAGTTACCAATATGTGAATAAGGGTATATTAGGTATGTCTGCAAGTAATAAATATACAAAGAGCTAAAAAATCCGACTTCTAGAAAGGTATATTCACTCACTAGCTCAACTCAAATGCAAACATTCACGATCAATGTAATATAGACATCCATTATATAAACTTTTGTATGTCAGACGTATTATATGAGTGACATGTTCACCTGAGGAATGGACTTTTTATTGTTTTTATTTAATACATATTCGTTTCCGAAGAGGTATTGCTTCTCATTCCAAATGCAAAGTTAGTGTTTAGTAGCCTGACCCAGATTATGATAAAATAAGTTTTGTGGCAGATAAAGAATATAGGAGATATGATGAGAAAGAAACGGACACATAAGAATACATGGAATCTAGAGAACATCATACATATTATAAAGATTCTGATGAGAGGCATATCAAACAAGTACTTTATCGTACTCTTGAGGACTCTGTAGCTCTGAACTTTTTCCTCAAGGTTTCTTTCAATTCATAAGAATGTTGAATTTACTGTATGGAAGTTACATAGTTTCCACTTTCCTTAATAATTTCTTTTATTTCGTGGAGATTTGCTTGGTCAAATGCTTTGTATCCGTGAGAAGTGAAGGAAAGATTGAGCAACTTATTATCAGCCAATTCTGAAGTGCATTGAACAATACTGACAAAGATTATTACTCCACCACAGCTACGAGTGCAGGTAAATGTTTACGTTTCTTTAATTATTCTTTGTCCATTGATTCAGCCTTGATATCTTTTAACAGACTTCGAATTTAGCAGAGTAGCCTATTCGCTCAAGTGAAGTCAAGTACATTCTGTATTTGTGTGGGTGAAAATTCTTACAGTATATTATTGTTGATACAAGCAAGTGGACAGTGACTGCTAATCTTGAACATGAAAGTCTCATGGATTTAGTGTTTTTGGCTGATATTAGCATCAGAAAAAGCATTCAGTATCTTTCCGCCGATAAAGGTGCTTTATCTTGACCTACCCGCTACAACAGTTGGATTTGTTTTTCTCTCAAGTAAAGCTTTAATGGTTACTCAACTCTTTGTACTTTATGCAGTTGCTATGATGTAGAGAAACACAACCTGGCCTTCTCAAAAGTGGAGAGCTTTGACCATAACAAAACTTACTAACATGGGTGCCTCATAACCTTCTTGCAAATTAAATCACTTAGTGGAACGTTTCAGAGGTGTGTTTTTTCATTTATAATAATGTGCAGGTCGATTTTTTGCTAAGTTTTCAATATTATTATGGACACACTTATTTCTACCAAGGAAGGCAGGCATACATAGAGGATCACCTCTTTAGTGATCTGCGGGGTCATTCAAAAGTTGGCCGGCTTACCACTACAATCAAACTATATGTTACATGCTACTATCTTTTTAGAAGTAGCAAAACGAGTGGGTAGTACAGGTACTACAACGAGGAATGGGTTGTGGTTTTATTATGAATGCACTAGCCCAAGTTATTAAGCTCATAAACAGACTATAATGGTTTGTCATGGAATATGGTTTGTCATTAGTACATGCGTAAAGGATCAGCAATTGGTTTAGGGGATGTCTTTTCGCTGAAATAAAGATTCATTGTCAAGTTCCATCTGATTTTCAAGCTTCACAGTGACTTTTATATGTTTGTCAATTGTTCCCTTTTAAGTGTACATTGTTTAAATTTCTGATTTCTTCATAAACTCGACAATTAAAATGTTACTTTATTTATTTATTTCAAGGTTCTCGCTGGAAGTTACTTCTCTCTAGCAGGCGCATTCTTTGGCTTGCTGAAGCATCAAATAATGAGCATCTTTGGGACACTATAGATATGTGTCGGTTCTGCATATTCGATCTCGCAAGTCATACTATGGAGGATATGTCTTCCTATCTCGATAAGGTATAGATTTAATGTTTTCATTTTCAACTGGGTATATTTGTGTTAAAATCTAAATGGATGAACATATTCGAAGTATATCTTATATACGAGCTTAATTGACATGTCTTATAGGGGTGTTTGGATGTGTGTTTTCAGCGTTGTTATGAAAATCATTATCATTATTAACCACACATGGAAAACTGAGTGTAGTGAAATGGATAATATGTGATGTAGCCTATAATTTTGTGTTTGAGAAAAGATATTGGAATAAATTATGCTGAAGGATCACTATGATATGTTTAGTATCTCATAATATAAAAAGGAGTAAGTTGTGTGAATTCATTGTTGGATCAAGGATGTTAATGGTAGTAATGGTTCTATATAAGTTATTAGCGTAGAATCTTATTAGATGTTTAAATAGATTAGGGTGATGTGATTCGTGCTTGAAATGTTATTATAGTGAAAATCGGAGTGTACTGATTGCTTTTGGCATGTGTCTTAAAACTATTGCCCAAGTAAGATGGACACAATAATGTATATTGTCGATATAAGTCACCATTTTTAGGATTAGGATTAGTTATGAGAGACTATTAAAATTAGTATGATAAAAACTATACAGATCGTTTGCAAATCACTCATAGCAAGTTCTAAGAGTTTCTTTTGAGAAGTACATATTTTAAACCTTAGATGCAAGTGAGTGTAATTTTGACTAATTTTGCGGCCATAAAGTTGACTTGGATCATTGTAGCTGACTTTATTGTTGGAGTTAATGTAAGTCATGACATTTTCATGAGGTTATGTCGCAGTTGTGCTTTGCAGCGTGTTCTCTTTTAAGAAGTAAGTATCTTAAACTTACACTCTACTAATTTTGGTTGAACTGTGTATGCTTTGATCAAGACGAAGAGTCGCGGTAAATTGTATAGAGTGTCCTTTTTAATAATAGCTATCTTCATTTGTTTTATCTTTATCAGTTAAATAGAAACCTATATTTATCGCACTTTGTCTTGTGCAAAAGATTGCTTTATCTGTATATTGGCATCTGGAAGAATGGACAAAATACATAGAGGAAACTATTTCCATTCTAAACAAATATCCAGTAAATGCCAAGAATAATTTTACCCAGAAACAAACAAAGGTCACACATTTTTGGTTATGTACCAAGTTCTTATAATATTGAGCTTACACCTTATTTTTTTAGTCTGAACATCAGCCCAGATGGTTAATGGGTGTGCAATTTATTTATTTATTTTTGTATACTTAATCTGTTGTTGAAAGGCAAAACCTGATCTTTTTTAGTTTTTTAGTTGTGCTGATTCTGTTTCAACCAACTTAACAAAGAATCTGATACCTTTTTTTCTGAATTTCAGGGCGACAACATGCCTCCACCTTTTACGTCATTTGAAGATAATGGGTTTCCATCTGAGCTGTTTCCAGAGGTATACTTTACGCTACATCAAAATTTTGGGTTTCTAAGAAATGCAAAGATGTTTAAAGAGACTTTAATGTTATTTGTTATCTTGGTGTGGAAAAACAAAACAAAAAGATAAAAGTTCAGCAACTTTATATCAAAGATAGTTACAGAAGATGATGGAGAGTGACTTACTTAGTTGCCTCCTGATCAGGGGCATCATCATTGGTATGACTCTATATGATGTATAAATTACTGTAACAGATTTGTTTTAATTCTAATACTATGTCATTTTGGGTTGTTAATCGTAGCCACGTGAAATCTTTGTCCAAGTTGTTACTCTTTGTTTAATTCTAATTCCAGACATTTCCTTTTATATATCGAAAAAGTGAGGCATTATTTTCTATCTGAAACTTATTCATGCTAAAAGTACCGAAACCTTGCGTTATCCTGATCTTTCGTCTTTTCTGGAATATGTTCATAATCGTCACGTATTGATATCGATAGTATGATTTGACGTTTTAGTTCATTAGTATTGATGTTTCATTTAATATACTTGAATTATGTTTTCGTGTGTGCATGGTGATAGGTTGTATGTTTCCGTGCGTTAGAGAAATCAGAAGAGGATGTACATTTTCGTGCACGGTGATGTGAGATATATGTTAGCCTCACACTTGAGTAGCTTGGGTAGTCAACAAATATATAGGTATTAAGGAAGCAAGGCCTCGGCGAAAGAGTTTTTTTGTTCATGTGTACAGGCTGAGCAAGAGTCCGCGATATTGATGAACGATATCCAGACGTTGGAAAGACGACCTGTTCTTAGTAGCCATCAAGCAGCTTTAATGAACGAATTTACAAAATTATCTGATCAAAGTTTTGTTGATGATGCAACTAAAGGTTTAACAAGGTCCTTATCTTTATTGTTGAAGGATGTTTATCTGGCGAAAATATTACTATTGGAGGACAAAAACATATAATTAAGTTTTGTTTTGATTTAGAAAAATTTGAAATTCTATTACGAATATGCTTATTAAAATTCAGGTCGTGTCATATATCAGGCGTGTCAAAAACTTACTATATGATTCAAATGATTATCAATCAGTGATGTGATTTATTAACTCAAACAGGTACCTAAGTTAAATATTTAGTGTAGATCTTACTTATCTAAAGTGCTTATATACTTATTTTAGATTAAAAGGGCCTTTGGGACTGCTTCTTAATTGATTATATGTACATACTTATTTTAAATAAAGAGGGTTCATCACATAATAACTTCCTGTATTTGAATGTTATGTTTTGAAGATGTCATATCTATCTGTATCTTCTCATGGAAGTTTGGATATTCTATTTATGTAACCATATTCAATCAACTTTTTATCTTTAATATATTCAATAAGAAGCAACTTAATAACCTTAAACAAAATTTTGACATTGCTTTGGAAGCAAGGTCAGCTTCTTTTCAAAGGGCTGAAGAAGCCCAAAGTGAAGCTAAAATTCCCGAGACAAATGAGGGCTTAGATGCAAACTCAATTAAGAATGAAGATATCTGGTGAATAGTACCGAGTGATGAATGTGATAACGTTGATAATTGGTTTGGTACTGATATTAGAACATATGAAATTTATACCTATGATGGTGATAGCAGGCTTGAACTTCAAGAGCGTATAGTATCCAATCTTCTTAAAAGTTGTTTCAAGACAGCTGCTACAATCCTATGTTGACGCCAAGAAGTAAGAATAAGCTATCCAATCTGAGGATGAGTGGATGCTCGAACATGAGCAACAAGGTCCTGAACAGTAGTGTCGATGAGATTGATGATGTTAGTGATGTTGTTCAGAGCGCAAAAGGTGTTCAATCTCCCGCACGAGCCATCCCACAACACTTATGAACTGTTAGTTTTTTTTTTATAAAATACAAGTTCAGAATTGTTAAAATGTTAATCATAAATAGCTTACTTAAACTTGGCACGATAACATTAGCAGTTATGTTTCTCAAATAGTAAGGCTGCACACAAACTTTATTGAGATTCAAAGCTTAAATGACTATAGCAATCTCCCATTAGTGGTCATGGTGGGAAACTAGGAATACAGACATATAACCTTCATCCAAAATCTCTGTTGTAGCTACCACAAAAACGCCACAAATTTCAAAAGTGTGCCAAAAGAGGTAGTAGTGTATTTTGTCTTATTTATGATTTATATTGTAAACAATGGTGTACCTAAGATTAGTCTTATGTCTCTTTTTTTAGTCCATCTAAGGCTTCTAAAAATCTAAAACCACCATCAAATATTTTGTTTGATTCACTCTCTAAACAAGTAAACACGCGAAAACAAGTAATAGCGGTTAATTCAATTGGTTCCGAGCGAAATGGTAGACAAGGTAAGAAATATCTACTTATTCGTGTCAAAACGCTTTTAGAAAAACCGAAAGAAATAGTGAGTTCTGAAAATTCGTTGCTCTTTTTCAGGGGCTCATTTATTTTCGATCAAATTCCGTATTGCCCTAAGGAGATCCTTCACTTCTTCGAAAGTCCATCACTACACATGGTCACTTGCGTAACAAGTGTTACATGTATGAAACAGAATAAACTTCCATTTGATGTAATACCACCTTGCTTTGTATTTAATGTACACACTCTTACAGATATGGACATGAAAAAGCATGGAATACCTATAGTAAACCAGGAAAACCAGTTCCTACTAATTTCAGTTGGTGCAAGAAGGTCCCTAACAACTTCCAAGGATAAGATTAGTTCAATGTCGTTCCAATAGCTTTCAATTGATATTCCGACCAGAAATAGTGGGACAAATTTGAATGAGTCAAAGAAGGAGAAAACCAATGGAAATATCGATAATGGTTTAATTGATTCACTTACACAATAAAGAAATGAACTTTGCTTCACTGATAGTTTAGAAAATGACTAGCGGTTCATGGCTGTGGGACGATAGTGTGTATCCCAAGACCAATGTGATAAAATGTTTCCTATCTAACCTTCTTATATTTTCACTTTTAAATAGTTTAATCCGTTTTTGTTTGATGTTTGAGTAGGTCTATGCTTGAAAATTTAAGGATGCTTCATTTGAGATTCACCCGCCATATTTCGTAAGCATCATAGATATATTTGTAAATTTATGTGATGGACCTTATTATTACCAGGTTAACCGAATGTAGGCGACTATTTGACTCAGGTATACAATAGCCGGTAGGTACAATTTTCTTAATAATGTTTGGAATTCTTACTATATACATAATAATACATGTGATTAAGTTATTACCTTTCACATGTATGAGTACTTCATGTATTCATATGTTACCTTTCTAAAATGTAACACCGTACTAAAAAATAAACAACGATGATAATGAGTTTGGGTGATCAATCATATCATGTTTAAACATCATGATATTTAATATATTAAGCCTAAAAATCATGAGTATTTCATATATTAAGCCTAATAACAAATAAAGTTATATCACAAATAATTATAATTAACTTGCTTTATTTGTAAAAAAATACGAAAAAATCAAAACCCGCTAGAATCTCGAGAACGGTGTTGGCTCGAGTCGCTTCGGATGTGACGGGTATAACCGACTTTCGAAAGTATAATACCCAATTTATTTTGACCCAGTTTAACCGATTGATTGAGTCTGGTCGAAGCGAGTTTCAAATAATTGGTGTGACTATAAAATATAACTAATCAAATAGTCCGTGGATTTGAATATAACAATAACAACGTACATAGCGTTAATTTTTAAAGATAAATCTGTAACTCTCTATGAGTTTTAAATTATCATGCAGAGATACTGAACGTTTTTCTAGCTTAAAAGAAGTTGTACAAATTCTATGTCAACTAACAAATGAATGCATGTTATATATGTAAAACTAAGATAAAACATTTGATTAAGTTTAGTAAACATATCAACATACCAATTTTTGATCTTAATATTCATTCACAACTTTTTGTGGATAATTAGGAGTAATATACAAGAAAATTTATCACATTAACAAATTGTATGTCGAATTCACGCGCCAAGTAGATTTTTTTATACTTTTTTAATTGTTTTTTTACATTAAACTGTTTGCTAAAAAGCTGTTAATTTTAATAAAAGTGTTTGTTATATTAGCTGTTAACTGTAAAGGTAATATGTAAAATGACTTAAAAGGACATCTTTTAATAAATTATAATATGGTTGGAGGTTATATCAGTAATTTACAGTTTTAACAGCTCTTGACAATCTAAAAAGCTGTATGAAACAACTTTTTATTTAAGAGCTATTTGGTTAAAATAAAAAGCTAACAGCTCTAAAAAAATGTTGTGCCAAACAGAGCTATTAGATTATTCTTTTAACAAAAAAACTAACAGCTCTATAAAAGCTTTATAAAAACTCTTACCAAACGGACCCAAAGTCTACACTATTCTTATCAAATATGAGATTTCAATATTTCATTAATATTTTTTATGATTTTATGCAGAATATACTACAAAATTGATATTCAAAATATATTTAAAGTGTGGTGGTGTATTGTGCTCTCTACTCACTCTTCTGAATGTATTGAGTTCATGCCTATTTCTATTTGTATGTGTTTACATTTATTCTTTGCCTAATCACTTCTATTAAACTTTTGCTTCTTGAAATTATTACTTTCAAGTTAATAATATGTTCCAGCAAATAAAAGTTAACAACCACGAATGAGGTTGAAGTTTATAGTAATCTCAGCACAAATCATATACTTATCGCAAAAGAACTGATGGGCCATTCAAGCTTGAGCTCAAAGTAATTGTTCAGATGATAAAGTTATTTTAGAGTAAATATTATTACCGTGAAATATACTGGTGTTGAATTATTTTAGTATTTTTACCTAAATAGCTGATTATTTTTTTAACATAAATTCTATTATCACACAACTGGCTAATTATGTTAATACGTTAACCAGTGGTCGAGGTGCTCATTCATGGCTATGATATTTATAATTGAATTAATACAATACTTTATACTCCACATTAGCTTTGTCAAATGTATAATTTTTAACATCAATATTTAGCTAAACAAAAAGAAAAAAAATGAAAATTAAAAGTCATACCCGTCCATCGGACGGGTTTAGCAACTAGTATATATATATATATATATATATATATATATATATATATATATATATATATATATATATATATATATATATATATATATATATCAAATCAAATCAAATCAAAAACCCTTATATAGGAAGGATGATGAAACAATACCTTAAATATAAAATTATATGATAATGACACATGTAATTCATTAAATGGTTTCTATAAAATGCTTAAAAAAAATAGAAATTACAAATGATGCCTTAAATACAAAATTTTATTAAAATATATAAGGAAGGATGGTGAAACAATGCCTTAAATAAAAAATTCTATAAAAATGACACATCTGTTTCCATAAAATGCTTCAAAAAAATAGGAATTACAAATGATGTCTTAGATACACAAATCTAAAAATAACACATGTAATTCATTAAAGGGTTTTCATAAAATGCTTCAAAAATAAAATAGGAATTACAAACGATGACTTAAATACAAAATTCTATAAAAATATATAAGAAAGAATGGTGAAACAATGCCTTAAATACAAAATTGTATAAAAATGACACATGTGTTTCCATAAAATGCTTCAAAAAAAATAGGAATTACAAATGATACCTTAAATACAAAATTCTATAAAAATGACATATGTAATTCATTAAAAGGTTTCCATAAAATACTTCAAAAAGAAAATGGGAATTACAAATGATTCACAATAGTTCGACTTACTAAAATGAAAATATTATACTTTAGACGATTCCCACGGATGGGCTTATAGGAATGATTGTCTTTTGATGAAGCAATCAGTCAGTTAAAAAAATAACGATGAAATTCAAAATACGTTTTTTTAATGTTAAATAATATTATAAGGCTTTAGGGCTATACGGGCTCGAATCGTAGACCTTCTCGGTAAAACAAATCAAACTTATTATTATCAAAATGATATGGACTGTTTCAAAGTCCCAACATGTATTTTTTGTGCCTTGGGCTCTTTCATTAACTGATAGAAATTTGGAATTGGCTATATATTGTTGCTAGATTATACACGTGAAAAAAAAATAACAGGAATGAGCTTTTTGAGCTTACTTTTGTTTGAATACATTTTATCACAAAACTTACAAAACAAAATAATTTCTAAAAAGTATTTAACTATAATGTTTTTGCTAAAAAAAACTTAACAATAATATTATTTTCAAAAAAAAATTAATGTAAAAAAGGTTATTCATAACATTAACATATACAAGATTTATTACCTCATAAAATTCAAAAATACATAAAATATTTATACAATATTATTAAATTCTAAAATATTTTAATGTAACAATGTAAAACCCGTATTTAAAATCCCCGAATATTAAATACGCAGTCCAAGTTATTTAAATATTACAACAAGCTAATTATTCAGAAAATAATTATCAAGTCAGGAAATTTTACGTATACATTACGTATGTAGTAATTATTTCAGAAAGAGTATTACGTTTCTGAAAACTAAAACACGAGAACTATATACGGGTATATGCGATAAATTATGATGTCGAAAAGTAAAACGAAAACCTATGTGTAAACAAAAGGGGCCGGTTTTAATTAAACAAGAAAAGGTAATGGGCTTTTAGGCCCGGCCTTGGCCAAAAGAAAAAAAAAACGGGGGGTTGCCCCACTACTTATCACATAACAGTAACAAAAAAAAGATTGGGGTTCGTTGGTGTGGGTGACTGCCGACAAAAAAAAAAGGAAGATCGAGACTTGTTGGTCGTGATTCGAATACTTGTTATACTCACTCTCCAATCTCATAACGGTAACCTTTCTCCCTTTCTTTTAATCTCAGTTTTAGATCACGAATGGATTTTAAGATTTATTCAAACGAAATTTAAAATCATGACATAATAAACAGCAATGGGGTGCCGGGTTTTGGTGCATTCAGGAAACCGAGAGTTTTTATAACTCTCGGTGGCGTGGTATGATTTACAGCCGAGACCATAAGGTCTCGATGATGTTTTTGGACCAGCCGCGAGCCAATAACCCAAACATGGGGTAACTGGGCTGTTAGGGGGTGTTTGGTTTAATACACAGTTGGAAAAACGACTCAGCAGGGGTGTTTGGTTTTTCGAACAGCAGCAACAACCCCAACCGGGGTGTTTATTTAATAAAGGGAGTGTTTGGGTTTGTAAATTGGGTGTACAACACTAACAGTGGGAACTCTGAACTAACAGTGGGAACCATGAACTAACGGTGGGAAACATAACACAAGCAGTGGGAAAACTGCATTGGCAGTGGGAAAATAAACAAAACAGTGGGAACCACGAATTATTTGAATTGGTAAATTATTTTATAAATGAGTTTTATAAATAAATTAATTAAATTGTCCAACTTTATTAATCTAATTAATAAAATTAAATTAATTCTAGCTTTATCATTTTTATCCTATTAAAAACTTATGACTTATAAATAATTTAATTTAAAGATATTAAATTGGAAATATTTCTAAATTAGGAAACTTTCTAGTTATAACGAGTTACTATTATAGTAATGTCAGATTATACATTATACAGTAATCAGAAATACAGAGTACATTAAATCAGTAACATTTATGAACAGTCAGAATTTAGTAGATTATATGCAAATAGTAATACAAGTATAAATTAAATCCAACGAAAACAGTTAAGAGCAGTAAAATATATAACATCAGTCAACTTATTTTCGCGTACGTTATTTATGTAGTAACCATGAAGTCGGATAGATCTTTCAGCTTTCAGTCTTATATTATTACTGGACATGAGGTACGGATTTTCCGTCCTTTCAGTAAGGACTTTCTTTCTATGCATGATTAGGATTCCCCGTCTTCAGCCAAATGTTTTTTCCCAGTATATGTTTAAGCTTATCAGTAATCATGTTAATAACTAAATAAATTGCCTGAGCATTATATACAAGCATGACCAGTTTATGTACTAGTTACAGAGGTACTGTAACCATGGCACTAGAGGCACCGGTGTCGTGACTCACATGCAGGAGAGTGATATCATGCATCGTCCCTTCACGTTTTGGCCATTATTATTATCATGTCATGTGGGGCGTATGGATGCATCCTAGGCTTATCAGTTTACAAGTTATCAGGGTGAATGTGGTGTGTGCTCTACATCCTTCACATTGGAGCTGATCCCTCCACCCAACACAGTATTTAGAGGTCACCCCTCTACAGTTATTTAGAGGTCACCCCTCTACAGCATGACGAGGTCACCCCTCCAGTTATTCATGCACCGTTGTTACAACACATGATCTATATAAGCTCTGGCAATTAAAATACAGTAAATGCATGTTTTCAGATTTAACAGATAATAGTTCAGCTTTATTATTTATAAATCAGACTTTATAGATTATACACAAATTCCTGCTGCAACTTTACTTATCAGTCTTACAGCTCCAGTATTTCATCATCTGTTTCATTTCAGTAATTCCTTATCATGCTTTATATCCGTTCACTGAGCGTTATGCTTAGTCGTAGTTCCCTTTCATGTTCTAACGGCAGGTACACCAGGTTGCTCTTAGGATTCTGAGAGCATGTGCATTTGGATGGAAGCTATCCAGACTTCTTACTTTATGTACTTACCTTATTCTGCTTATTTGGACACTGTTTAGTCGTTTCCTTCAGTATTTTACTTTTCATGTGTTGGGCTTATGTTTGGATTGCCGATGTTTGATTCCGATATTTCTTTTATGGTCAATTAATATTTTAGGACATTTACCTTATGCTTTGATGACACGCCATAAATACACGTAACGGTCCACTTATCCAAGTGGGGTGTTACAATTATGGTATCAGAGAGCAAGGTTCGACATGTAGGCTCTAAAACTTGGCATGTGACTAATGGGTAGTCACCAGGAACTTCCCAGATTTTGGCGTTGTTATCTTTCATGTTTCTCATGCATTTATTAGTCAGTTTTCTTCAATTATCAGTCAGTTTTCTTAAAGTTTTTGACTAAGTAAAAGGTTGGTACAGGACTGGCCATATTTAGTCGCATGTGCTTTTCTGCGAATTTTGTTTTGGTGAACCGACCCATAGGCGTTCACCCTTGCCCGTTCAGATTTTTGTATTGGTGAACCGACCCAATGGCGTTCATCCTTACTCTTGACAGATTCATGCTTTCAGTCGAATATTACTTGGTGAACCAGCCCATATACGTTCACCAATGTTCAGATCAAATTTCATGTTTTTTAGTTGAATGTTGTTTTGTGAACCGATCCATAGTTGTTCACCTTTGTCATATCATGACGTTTCATAAAATTTTGACAAATATGAATTGGACTACAACCAACCACATTTAGTCCCAGATTGTACATTTCTATACATGACAGTTCTCAGAAAATTTTGACAGGTATGGATCGAAACAGAATCGCCCATACTTAGTCACATGCTTCCTACTTTGAATACTGTGGATTAAACCATAACTATCCACGTCAGTTGATGTTAAGCCTCAGTTGATTATTCTTCTATGTTATTTGTATCAGTCAAGTTTATACTTTAACGTAAATGTCGTTTTCATGCTGACTAAGTTCATGTCTCCTTATGAGGATTATGTTTTCAGCAAGGTGATGATGTTTTCATGCTAAGATACAGAAGGGGTTACAGTTAAATCCTGTTTTCATAATAATCAGGTTTGATCCTCATCAGTCATGTCTTCATGCTGACCATTGTTGAAATTTTGTTTAATCATATTCTTAAAACTCTATACAACCAGCTTTAAGTCCACGCACAAATTACCAGGCTATCATGTTACTCATTTCAGTTCAGTTTACTACCGTTTAAATCAATTTAATTCTTTGATCATGTCAGGCAAGCGACACCAGTATCGATCATCCCATAAAAAAAAATTCTATCTGTGCCATGTACAGTATTCCATATGTACCCCATGTACAGTGTCTCAAATATGCTCCATGTGCAGTATTCATTTTGTACTTCATGTACAGTAGTCCAGGTGTACTCCAGGTACCCTACTCCATGAATATTGCTAATCGATCCTCAATCATCGCAGGCGTTTCTACTTGTCGATATTCTACTAGATGCTGATGTTGTTCGTAAGTTGAAGATTTTACCATATACTGATGCTGCTAACACTTTGAAGACCTCACAAATGCTGATGCTGCTGATACTTTGGAGATTTCTCAAGATGCAGATGCTGTTTATACTATGAAGACTCTGCAGAACAAGGACGAAAACTCTAAATTTGAAATTTCTGACAAGAATAAATTTCAACCATCAGACACTACCATTCCATTCCATGCTTTTACCTTCTCAGTTTGATGTCACACTTCACTCAGCTAACATTTCATTCAGAAGAGTGGGAACCGGAACCCAGCCGGCCACTCAGCAGAAATAGTTACATGAATCACGGTCATGATAACGACCGTCAGGAAACTGACAGACAAAGCAGTAGTGACAACCACCGTGCTTATAATTAATCAGCCAGTAACCATCAGAACTCCAGTACGGACGTGACCAGAAATACAAAGGTCAGTAGTCTAACCGGTCCGCCAATCCTAGCAGTTACCAAAAATTGTCAGCCTTGTCCAGATTCATCCACTAAAATACATGTCCAGACAACAGTCAATACACATGTCTCAAGTATCATTTCGGAAGACACTTGTCAAGACACGAGTCAGGGTACACGTCATACGAATATCTTCTCAGGACACGAGTCAAGACTCATAATATCAGTATTGTCTTCTAAACCAGGTCCTCAATAATTCAGGGTACCCTCCAAAAGGGTATGTCGTTTTGTTATGCCACGCATAAAATCAGACCCTTACAATTCAGTTACTGCCACTGGGTATTATTCAGGTTAGACACGCAGTATTCATTCTGTGAGGTTACAGACGAACACATTCAGTGAAATTCGCCACGTTACTACATGTATTCTTATGTCAGCTTTATCTTAAATAAGATATTTACCAACCTCTGAGTGAGAAAAGACTCCACATTATCACCCATATATATAAAGGTTTTTCCTTCAGTTAAGACGAGATTTGTCTTACTAAATCCCAAATATAGTCATTATGTTTTCTGCCCGAAAAATCAGTACAAATTGTTTCTGCCTTACAAGCGTGTGGCCTATCAGTCCATAGCTACGAAGACTTTCTAACCACCAGTTATAATCCACTTCTGAAGTTCTTAAAATTTATGACCAACAGATTTTTCACCATTTCCAGAAGTAATTAAGAAGGTGTTCCAGAAATCCCTTCCTAACCACGAGACAAAATTTAACATCAAGCTTGTCTCAAGAATAGAACTTGTTTTCAAAACTCTTTATTCCAGGGCTTCAGCTAAGTTAAAAGAGTTGCAGCAATTGCTGCAAGAGTTATCGGAACGAGGCTTTATTCGCCCTAGGGCACCACCATGAGGTGTACCGTTTCTGTCTATCAGGAAGAAGGCTGGTAACATGAGATCATGTATCGACCACCGATATTTTGACAAGATCATCATTTTTAATCGATGTTCATTCCACGAATAGCATGTTTATCTGATCTGCTATGACTTCTTATATATTTTCCAGAACAATTCATGATCATGTCACCATCAGTGGTGAGAGCGACATATTATAGTCACTCTAAAAATTTGGAATTATACTTCTGAGCTCCCTAATGCTCCAGCTATAGCATGAAATTTATGAATAAATTTTTTTATGACTTCGCAGACAAAATCGTCAGTATGTACTTTGATAACATTTTGATCTTCTAAATTCTAGAGAGGTACAAGATAATCATTTTCTCATAGTTGTATAGATTCTCCGATAGGAGAAAAATTATATACGCAGCTTTCTAGATATGAATCCCAGTAGAACAAGGTGGCATTTCTGGACCACACTATTTCAGCAGAAAGGAATTTCAGACAATCCTGCGAAGGTGAAGGCCATCACCAGATGGTCACGACCGACGTCGGTGAACGAAGTACAAAATTTCTAAAATTCAGTTGGCTACTACCGCAGAAATTGCTGAAAGTTCTCATGATTAGCTTTCTATGGCTAAGCTTTCGCATAAAGGAGAGGACTCACACTAAAATTTTGTATTCCATAAGATCCTACGCTACGAGATATCTATTTTACCCAGACTCAAAATTCTTTCATGACTAATCACTCAGATTCCACTAGAAGGTACCGTAATCCCAGGCAGAATTTTGATAGAAGCAGTATAACATAATTGATGCAACTATGTTCATATTTGGATGCCTGACATACCTCAGGTTCAAGATAGGACACCGACATGCTGCAGGAAATTCAGCAATAGGTCGTATGATTCCAAAGTATTCCATCAACAATCTTGTCAGATCGAAATTAGCGTTTGCGAATCGCGCTCACATTCATGTTCACAATCACGTGTACGTTCACGTTTATTTTTACTTTCACATTTAAGTCTCATTCGCAGTATGATGTTGTTTCAGTTCATGCTTTGTGCTATCTCATAATTTAAGCTCACGTTAGCGTTGGTAACATTGTTCACGTTCAAGTTCGTGTGCCATTTCGCAATACACGTTTCACGGTTTATTACCGAATACGGATACAGAAAGCTTAAGAAACCAGACTCAAGTTAGCAGAGCTTCTCCATACCCAGGCAGATGTTTCACGTCTCAGGCCATATCGTTTGTCATTCTTGCCTCAGTCAGCATATGTTCAAGATATGTCCTAGCATCATGTTCACAGTATGTTTCATGTATCATCGGGCACAATATATTCCATGCCCATCATTCCTCATATAATCGTGAACCACGTTCACAATTGCTCACATAGTACGTTCACAATTGTTCACGTAGTTCGTCCATTTATACTTTCAGCAGCTTACCCGGAGATATAAATATTATCTTTTCTAGATATTTGTACGTATCGTTCCATGTATTCTACATGTTATAGTTTATTCTTTCTATCAGATTCAGAGAATCCATCTTAAGCATGAAACCAGAAACCACTCAGCATCATCAGGACAGGGTCATCAGGACCAAGATTTTTTTTATTATGTTTAGACATTTGAAGGAATCGTTTCGAGCGGGAGGCCACTCGAAATGGAGGAATCCATCCGGACCTCTCATCACTTTTCCTTCAATAAATCCAGTTAAGTTCTTTCAGTCAGGTTACATTCTATGTCCTCTTCAGCCATGTCTCGTTCTATGTTCACGTCAGTCATGTCACGTTTATACCCTTCAGCAGCATCATGTTCTAGATCAAGGACGAATGATCCTTCAGCTTATATGTCTTTTCAGCCTTCATGCTCTTTCAGCACATATGTCCTTTCAGCGTTTACTTCGACCAGCTTAAATTACCCATAAGTCGAGGACAAATTTTCCTTTTAGAGGGGAAGAATTGTAAAACTGATACAAGCATTTTGTTATGGTTCAGATTAAGTTCTCGGTATCCTCTCGAATTGATTACAGCTCTGAGTGGAATGATTGTTCTTGGTGACAAAAAGTGGGTTTGGTTTTCTATTCTACTTAAAAAAAATAAATGAGTGAAGTAACTAAAAGGTAAAATAGAAAGAATTAATTAACAAAGATAAAACTTGAATGGAAATGTAAATAAAACAGTAACTGTAAAATAACCTTAAAATGCTATATCCGGAATATCGAAGCTATGCGGAATATTGATGTTACTCGGAATAATGGTCATGCGGAATGAACAAAGGCTATTCGGAATAATACTACACGGAATAAAGAAAGATATTCGGAATATTTGACTGTGCGGAATAACAAACTCTATGCGGAATAAAATACTACCCGGAATAATAAGCCCTATGCGGAATATTAACTCTATTCGGAATAAATGATTATGCTGAATAATGGACCATTCGGAATAATAACACCTACTCGGAATAACGAAGCTATGCGGAATAAAAGGGCAATTCGGAATAAATAAATATTCCGAATAAAGGAAAAAGAAATTAAGCTATGCGGAATCAATGAAAATTCCGAATAAAGGAAGAATAACTCAGACTATTCGGAATAATAAGATATTCCGAATAGGGGACGAAATAAACACCTTATGCTGAATAATCTGGGAACGAAGAACAGGTTGCAACAGAAAGTTAAACAGGGGACACGAATTTTTACTAAATTGAGCCAAATAAACAAAAAGGTTTAACCGAAATAACCACAAATCATCTATTAACCACAAGGATCAAATCCCAATCATAAAAACACAAAATCAACAACTTTTTATGATCAGACCAATAAAATAAAACTTAAGAACTTAGAATAAAAAAGAGATGAAGAACAAGATGATAGAGAGATCAAAAGTAGACTTGTATTAATGATTTAGGATTCAACAAATAAAGTGGAAAGATCAAACTTACAAGATAGGAAGAAATCAAACAAAGATGAAAACCACTCCTTAAGGGAGATGGTTTTCTTCCTACGAAATAGGGAAAAATGTAACAGAAAGAAAAACTAGTGGAAAGTCTTGAATAGGAGGAGTATTTATAGGCTTCTCCCTTGGTTGGTGAGTGGGCTTTCTTCCTTTCTTTTTGTCTTCTCGTCTTTTCAGAAAAGTTGACGTTTTCGATTCTGATTCGGGATTTGTCGAAGATTAAATTCAACTCGTCTTTTAATTTCTTCGTTTAATAGACTTGAGTTTCTTCGACCTATGTAAATCTTCCATCTTTGGTCCTTTTCTTCGATAAATCTTCAAATAGGCCCACTGACTTCAAATCTTTTGTATCTCTTGGACAATAGACTTCGTCTTGAGTCTTTTTCTTCGATAAAACCCGTGCAATCCCATGTTTTCTTCAATATTCATTCGGTTGACTCTGAAAACACAATAAACACAAAAACCACGCATAATTCCAAATAAATGATATTAAACACGCGTTTTGGTCTTGTTTTAGTAAGAAATAAGTGAGAAAAGGATGGGTGCTTTCACACTTATCAGATCCCCTACACTTAACCATTGCCATGCCCTCATGCAATGCTTAGTGATAAAGCAAATTTACACTTTTCTCATAATCAATCAACCTTGGCCTTATTAACATACTACTAAACAAAAAATTTAAATACTAAGAGAAATTAAAAACTTTAAAGGAGATAAAGGATAGAAACCATTTTCACTTGAAAATAGCTGTATGGAAATAACTTGCAGAGAGATCAAGGACTTACATTAGGGCTTCGGTGCTGCGAAGATTTATCACCCTCAAGTTTCACGTTCCCCAAACTAAGCTTAAAAACGAGATCATTGTTATTATAAGTTAGCATATCAAACACTTACACACATGGTTTAATTAAATGCTTAAACTCCCTTATTCCTAGGTGTATCTCTTATATTTTATTTTTGTCTTAGAATGATCATGAAGATGCACTTTTGGACTTATTTCGATAGTTTATTTAGGCTGAAAGCTAAGTAGGACGATTTGATCAATAGTTAGCTAAAGGACAAAATCTCTTAAAACTGCTTCTCGGGATATCAAAAAGTTCATATCTTGGCATAACTCGGTTCACGATTTGAGACCTTTCTCGGGCCGATATTTGGCATGTACTTCACACTTCATATCTTCGAGAGACGTTCTTGAGATGATGGTCTTCTCATCGTAATAGAGTTTCTTCACTTGGAGACTTTTGAGGGGTACTCCAACTTTGTTGACCACGACTTCATGATTATTTCTTCAATCTCTAATTGGGATTTTGAGATACAACGATCCGCCTCCTTTTTCGGACTTGGATCTATTTATCCTCATACCTTGTTAGGGTCTTTTCGGATTGACTTCTCCATGATCTTTATGGGAGTTGATTGCTTTTCGTCGTGAGTCTTGATCCTTCATATTGATTTTTGGAATAATGCTTTTCACATCACTTTGGATCTTCAGCAATAAAATGGAATCCTCATGCCTTGTTAGGGCCTTTTCGGACTCGCCAATCTTCGCGCGCCGCTTCATAAGTTATGCCTTGGCTATGAACTCTTATCATTACCGAGCAACTTTTAAACGATCTTGGGCTAGAAGCTAAGTAACTTTTCAACTCGTACGACCTTACTTATTGCAGATAAATTATTAGCAAGTGATGGGAGAATAGGCAAATAATTACACCAAGTGAGCTTGTGCAAGAATACCGACTTATAATTGACTCTATCATTTCTCGTCCTCCACAATTTAAAATCTCAAGTAATGAGACTCGTGGATGCTTAGCCTAATAAACCAATTAAGGTCTACATGGTTAAGGATACTAGCTAGAATAAACTTGAATAAGTCTATTCGGGTTGAGTCAAAATAATCGCAACGGGCCTAATATGTCAAAGATTTCAAAACTAGCTACACCACTTTATTAATAATTTTGACTTTATTGCGGAATATATACATATGAAAGCAACGATAAAAATTTAAAAATTACGACTAAATGGCCAAAGTTAATTAAAAATTTTGAAAAATGTTGAAAAAGATGATTATCCGGTTAAATGAAGGCATTTTCATGGAAAAGTCCACTTAAAACTTTGATAGAAGTCCCCCCTACACTTAAGATCAACATTGTCCTCAATGTTTAAGCATGTGAGAAAAGTCTCCCCTACACTTATGACATTGTGCACGTTGGTTAAATCAAGTTAAGGAAGAGACGACTAAAGTGATCAATTTCAAATGTGAGTATGAAGAAAATTGAATCACGATAGTTGAGAGATAGAACCGGATTTCGGATAACACGGGAGCACGGTTCTTCAAAGGTTCCAAAAGTGCATTCATCCCTGTAATCACATCACCAGACAAAGACAAACACCTATATAGGTCCCCCTACACTTAGGAGGTTAAAACGAAAAGGGATAGATACTCGGGCTGCCTCCCGAGGAGCGCTTGTTTTTTATAACCGAGTCACGAGCCTGACTCGACCCAAAATTAGTTCATGGGAAACGTGGTGAGGGATGGAATCATCTCGTGAGAGATGTCCTCACCAAAGTACAATTTCAAACGCTGGCCATTCACCTTGAAGTTGGGCCCATTTGGCTGAGAAAGCTCAATGGTGCCATAGGGAAAGACATGGACGATGGTGAATGGACCAGACCAGCGGATCTTCAACTTGCCTGAGAAGATCTTCAACCGAGAGTTAAAAAGTAAGACTTGGTCACCAACGTGGAACTCTCGGTTCTTGATTCTTACGTCGTGAATGATTTTGGTCTTCTCCTTGTAGATCAGCGAGTTATCATAAGCTTCATTCCTCAGTTCGTTGAGCTCATTGAGTTGAATCTTGCGGATGATCACCGGCTTTGTTGATGTCGAAGTTAGCCCACTTTAAGGCCCAGTATGCCTTATGTTCCAGCTCGATAGGGAGGTGGCAAGCTTTCCCGTACACAAGACGATAAGGCGTACAGCCGATCGGGGTCTTGTAAGCAGTACGGAAAGCCCACAGAGCATCATCTAACTTATCGGCCCACGCGGCGCGATGCTCTCCTACAGTACGTTCCAAAATTCTCTTCAATCCCCGGTTGGATATCTCGGCTTGACCGTTGGTTTGAGGATGATAAGCGGTGGAAAGACGGTGATTGACACCATACTTAGCCATGACTCATGTAAATTGATCGTTGCAAAAATGAGTCCCGCGGTCACTGATAATAGCACGAGGAACACCGAATCGAGTAAACAGTTGTTTCAAGAAATTACAAACCACCCTCGCGTCGTTAGTGGGTAAAGCCTTGGCTTCAACCCATTTGGAAACGTAGTCAACAGCGACAAGGATGTATTTGTTGCCTTTAGAAGAAGGGAATGGCCCCATAAAGTCGATGCCCCATACATCAAAGATTTCACATTCTTGTATGAAATTTTGAGGCATCTCATCTTTATGTGTGATCTTGCCTTGTTTTTGGCAAGCATCACAATGTTTAACCATCTCGTGATTATCACGGTAAATGGTGGGCCAATAGAATCCCGAATCAAACACTTTTTTGGCGGTGTAGTTGGGACGAAAGTGACCACCGGTGGGTCCTTTGTGGTAAGCCTGGAGAATGTTAAAAGCGACCGGTCCGTCAACACATCGGCGAATAATCAAGTCAGCGCATTGTTTGAATAGAAAGGGGTCATCCCAAAAGTAAGTCTTAACATCGTTCAAGAACTTCTTCTTTTGTTGGGATGTTAACCCTTGGATGAGAACACCACCCGCTAAGTAGTTTGCAATATCGGCAAACCACGGGGTGCCATCAAGATTGAGATTTATAGACATTAAGGTTTCAAGGGGGAAAGAGTCATTGATCTTTTTGTTCAGATGATCCCCTTGATATGGATCCTCAAGTCTGCTCAGATGATCCGCGGCTAGGTTTTCAGCACCCTTCTTGTCACGAATTTCAATGTTGAATTCTTGAAGGAGTAAAACCCAGCGAAGAAGTCTTGGCTTAGAGTCGTGTTTAGTCATCAAGTACTTCAACGCGGAATGGTCCGTGTATACGATGGTGGTGGATAAAACAAGATAGGGGCGGAATTTTTCAAAAGCATAGACAACAGCTAAAAGGTCTTTTTCGGTTGTCGTATAATGCAATTGAGCCCCCGTCATTGTTTTGCTAGCATAGTGGATTGGTTGGAAATGTTTGTTGATCCTTTGTCCCAAAACCGCACCAATAGCAAAGTCGCTAGCATCGCACATCAACTTAAAAGGCAGCTCCCAATTAGGGGTAACCAAGACCGGTGCCTTAGTTAGCTTATCCTTAAGAAGATTGAAGGCTTCGATACACTCTTTAGAAAATATAAAAGGAGTATCTTTTTCCAAGAGGTGGGTCATCGGGCGGACGATTTTAGAGAAATCCTGAATGAATCGACGATAGAAGCCCGCATGACCTAGAAAACTTCTCACACCCTTCACGGTTGAGGGTGGAGGTAATTTGGCTATGACATCAACTTTAGCACGGTCGACTTCAAGACCGGCTTTAGAGATTTTGTGTCCTAGCACAATGTCTTCTTTTACCATAAAATGGCATTTTTCCCAATTCAGAACAAGGCGAGTGTCTTCGCACCGTTTAAGCATACGTTCCAAATTGGCAAGGCAAGAAGAGAAGGAATCCCCAAAGACCGAGAAATCATCCATGAAGACTTCCATGGTGTTGCTCAACCATGTCATGGAAGATAGCCAACATGCACCGTTGGAAAGTCCCGGGGGCATTGCATAAGCCAAAAGGCATTCTTTTGTAAGCAAATGTGCCATAGGGACAAGTGAATGTTGTCTTCTCTTGATCTTGGGGATCGATGGGTATTTGGAAATAACCCGAGAAACCATCAAGAAAGCAGTAATATTCATTACCCGCTAAACGTTCAAGCATTTGGTCCATAAAAGGTAGAGGGAAATGATCCTTTCTCGTGGCATCATTGAGTTTGCGGTAGTCTATACAAACTCTCCACCCAGTAACGAGACGGGTAGGAACCAAGTCGTTGTTTGCATTGGGCACAACGGTGATTCCGCCTTTCTTAGGCACACAATGGACTGGACTAACCCATGGTGAATCCGAAATAGGGTAAATCATACCCGCATCAAGAAGTTTGATAACCTCTTTTTTGATGACTTCATGGATTTTTGGATTCACCCTTCGTTGGCTTTGAATAGTGGGCTTAAAGTCGTCCTCCATGAGAATTTTGTGTGTGCAGAAGTGAGGATCAATTCCGCGAATGTCGGAGATTTTCCAAGCGATAGCTCTTTTATGCTTTTTCAACACGGCGATAAGGCGGGCTTTTTCTTCTTCTTTCAGGTCCTTCGCGATGATGACCGGTAACTTCTCGTTGTCTTCAAGGAAAACGTACTCAAGATGAGGTGGTAGGTCCTTAAGCTCGAGAGTAGGAGGATCCTTAATAGATGGTGAAACTAACGATGGATCATCATTAGTCACCTCTGTAGGAGAAGGAGAAGCAACCGGGTCTTCATTGAGAAGTCTCTCAATAGTACGAATGTCTTCATCCCAATCGGTGGACGAATTATTATACTTAATATCGAGAGGACCCAAGCTAGCTTCGAAATCATCCAAGTCACTTTCTCCAAAAGGAGTCAATGCCGGAGCAATTGAGGCAACGGTCTCAACATTGGGAAGAGAGGTAGGAATACTTTTACAAGCATCTTTGAAGTGTTCTTCACAAGCCTCATCAAGAACATCAATACAATTAACACTCTCGTTGGAATAAGGCTGTTTAGACAACTTTCCCATGTTGAAGACAATTTTATCGTCACCCACTCTCATGATAAGCTCACCAGCTTCGACATCAATGAGAGTGCGACCGGTCCTCATGAATGGACGACCAACAATTAATGGCACACGAGGGTCCATGTCATAGTCGACGACGACGAAATCGGCAGGAAAGGTGAATTTGTCGACTCTAACAAAGACGTCTTCGGCTATCCCCACTGGATAAGCAACCGTACGGTAAGCTAACTCCAAAGTCATTTTGGTGGGGACTAGCTCAGGGAGAGATAATTGCTTCCAAACGCTAAGAGGCATTAAATTAATACTGGCACCTAGATCGGCTAGGGCCATGCAATTCTCTACGCCCGGGAAGTTGCAAGGAATCAAGAAGCGACCCAGATCACCAAGTTTGGTGGGCAATTTTCTTAAGAGAACAGCGGAGCAATTCTCATTAAGTTGGGTCTGAGCAATGTCAAGAAGCTTCTCCTTGTCACTTAGAAGATCTTTAAACATTTTCGCGTATTTGGGCATGTGAGCGAGAGCCTCGGCAAAGGAGATGTTAAAATTCAATTGTTTAAACATTTTGAGAAAGTTTGAAACTTGAATATCATCCTTGCTCTTTTGCTTCTCTTTCCTCAACCTTGAAGGATAAGGTATATTGGATGAAGAAGAAGGCTTTAGGGGAATAGGATCACTCACAACCACGGGTGGTGAGGAAATGGGGGTAGAAGGTGAAGGAGGTGGAGAAATTGGGGAAGTAGAAGGATGAGGAATAGGAGCAGGTGACTCGTTTTCCGTAGTCACAATCACCGGTGGAGGTATAGGAAGCTCGGGTTCCTTGGTACCTTTGCCACTGCGAGTGGTGATTGCTTTCATCTCCCCTCTTGGATTTGCAACGGTGTTACTCGGAAGAGTACCCGAAGAAGAGGGTTGATTACCTTGGAAGAAACTAGCCATCATATTCTTTAAGTCATTCGTTTGACTATCCAAAGTGTTTCTCATATCAGCTCTCAAATCGTTCCCTTGTTTCACCAGGTCTGCTATCAAGTTGAGCACTTCCCGCTGAAGATTTCCCACGATCACATCGTTAGTCCTCATGTAGGTTTCCACTTCTTGGTGTAAAGCGGTGGGTTGGTTGGGAGGAGCATTGTATGCGGGTGGTTGATAAGCAGGTTGCTGGTAAACTTGGTTGTTTCTTTGGGGTGGTTGTTGTTGTTTGTGAGGTGGTATGTATGGTGTACGAGGTTGTTGTTGTTGTTGAGGAGGGCGATTGAGGTTTTGTTGTTGGTTCGGGTTGCTAGGAGGAAAACCGGGTGGGGAAAGATAGTTCTTAAAGCGGTAGCTAAGCAAGTTGCGGTCACCTTGAGGACGAGCTTGATAAGCGGCCGGAGGATAGGTACCGTATGCTGCATTCACATTCTCAGAAGGGTAGTCTTGGGTGGCAGTACAAGTGGTGTAAGAGTGAGGACCCCCGCATATCTCACATGGTTGGCTAACAACATTTACTTGAGCGTTTTTAGCATTGATGCTGTTGGTGTTGCTGGCGGTTTGGGTAGCAAGCGATTCAAGAAGCGCAGTGATTTTGTCAATTCGCTTGTCGTTGTCACTAGTACTAGTACTAGCGACATTGGTCCGAACACTCTTGGTTTGCACACGAGACTTATTCTCAATGATATCCCAAGCAGCATTAGAAGTCTTAGCCAAAAGATTACCCCCGAGGCACTGTTTAGTGAATCTTGGTCATTCATGCTTAAACCATTATAAAAAGTGTTAACTTGGTGTACTTTAGTAAAACCATGTTGTGGGCATTTTCTCAAAAGGTCTTTGAAACGGTCCAAGATTCACTAAACGACTCATCGTACTTTTGTTCAAAATTGATAATTTCATTCCGCAAAGCGGTAGTACGAGAGGGTGGGAAAAAGTAGTTGATAAACTTGGTCTCCAAATCCGTCCACGTAAGAATACTCTGTGGCGGTTCCTTAGCAAGCCAATGCCGGGCTTGTCCCTCTAAAGAAAAGGGAAAAAGTTGTAAATGGATTACCTCTTGTGGAACACCATTGAATTTTTACCGTATTCGTGAGTTGTAGAAATCTCTTGATGTGGTCATGTGGATCATCAATGGTACGCCCCAAGAATGGTTGAGCAGAGACCATCTGGATAAAGTCGGATTTGAGCTCAAAGTTGTTGGCTGCAATCGCGGGTATGACAATTGGATCATCGTTACCATCTACATGTGCTTGCAGAAGTTCAATCATCGGGCGATTATCCGGTAGAGGCTCGTTGTTGTTGTTATTATTATTGTTGAAAGGTGGGTTGTTATTGTTATTATTATTGTTTTGAGGTGGGTTATTGTTGTTGTTTTGTACACCGGCCATGTCTAAGTCTTCGAGAGGCTCGGGCTCTTGATAAGACGTTGATCGTGTACGCATGCACCTGCAAAAGAACTAACAAGGCAAAAACAAAGCAAAAATATTTTTGGTTTTTATGTTTTTTTAATTTTTAGGATTTTTGAAAATTTTATATATTTTTTTGTGTTTTTGAAAATTTTTATGAAAAAGTAACGTTCACGGGGAACGGATCCCAAAATCCAAGTTCTCACAAAAAACTGTTGATCTTAACGAGAAGAGCCGGCAGCGGCGCCATTTTATACAAGTATTTTGCTATGGTTCAGATTAAGTTCTCGGTATCCTCTCGAATTGATTACAGCTCTGAGTGGAATGATTGTTCTTGGTGACAAAAAGTGGGTTTGGTTTTCTATTCTACTTAAAAAAAAAGAGTGAAGTAACTAAAAGGTAAACTAGAAAGAATTAATTAACAAAGATAAAACTTGAATGGAAATGTAAATAAAACAGTAACTGTAAAATAACCTTAAAATGCTATATCCGGAATATCGAAGCTATGCGGAATATTGATGTTACTCGGAATAATGGTCATGCGGAATGAACAAAGGCTATTCGGAATAATACTACACGGAATAAAGAAAGATATTCGGAATATTTGACTGTGCGGAATAACAAACTCTATGCGAAATAAAATACTACCCGGAATAATAAGCCCTATGCGGAATATTAACTCTATTCGGAATAAATGATTATGCTGAATAATGGACCATTCGGAATAATAACACCTACTCGGAATAACGAAGCTATGCGGAATAAAAGGGCAATTCGGAATAAATAAATATTCCGAATGAAGGAAAAAGAAATTAAGCTATGCGGAATCAATGAAAATTCCGAATAAAGGAAGAATAACTCAGACTATTCGGAATAATAAGATATTCCGAATAGGGGACGAAATAAACACCTTATGCTGAATAATCTAGGAACGAAGAACATGTTGCAACAGAAAGTTAAACAGGGGACACAAATTTTTACTAAATCGAACCAAATAAACAAAAAGGTTTAACCGAAATAACCACAAATCATCTATTAACCACAAGGATCAAATCCCAATCATAAAAACACAAAATCAACAACTTTTTATGATCAAACCAATAAAATAAAACTTAAGAACTTAGAATCAAAAAGAGATGAAGAACAAGATGATGGAGAGATCAAAAGTAGACTTGTATTAATGATTTAGGATTCAACAAATAAAGTGGAAAGATCAAACTTACAAGATTGGAAGAAATCAAACAAAGATGAAAACCACTCCTTAAGGGAGATGGTTTTCTTCCTACGAAATAGGGAAAAATGTAACAGAAAGAAAAACTAGTGGAAAGTCTTGAATGGGAGGAGTATTTATAGGCTTCTCCCTTGGTTGGTGAGTGGGCTTTCTTCCTTTCTTTTTGTCTTCTCGTCTTTTCAGAAAAGTTGACGTTTTCGATTCTGATTCGGGATTTGTCGACGATTAAATTCAACTCGTCTTTTAATTTCTTCGTTTAATAGACTTGAGTTTCTTCGACATATGTAAATCTTCCATCTTTGGTCCTTTTCTTCGATAAATCTTCAAATCTTTTGCATCTCTTGGACAATAGACTTCGTCTTGAGTCTTTTTCTTCGATAAAACCCGTGCAATCCCATGTTTTCTTCAATATTCATCCGGTTAACTCTGAAAACACAATAAACACAAAAACCACGCATAATTCCAAACAAATGATATTAAACACGGTTTTGGTATTGTTTTAGTAAGAAATAAGTGGGAAAAGGATGGGTGCTTTCACACCTATCAAAAACCCAGTATAGTCGTATCCTTAATTCGAGGACGAATTATTCTTTTAGAGGGGAAGAATTGTAAAACCCGTATTTAAAATCCCCGAATATTAAATACGCAGTCCAAGTTATTTAAATATTACAACAAGCTAATTATTCATAAAATAATTATCAAGTCAGGAAATTTTACGTATACATTACGTATGTAGTAATTATTTCAGAAAGAGTATTACGTTTCTGAAAACTAAAACATGAGAACTAATTACGGTTATATGCGATAAATTATGATGTCGAAAAGTAAAACGAAAACCTATGTGTACACAAAAGGGGCCGGTTTTAATTAAACAAGAAAGGGAAATGGGCTTTTAGGCCCGGCCTTGGCCAAAAGAAAGAAAAAACGGGGGGTTGCCCCACTACTTATCACATAACAGTAACAAAAAAAAAGATTAGGGTTCGTTGGTGTGGGTGACTGCCGACAAAAAAAAAGGAAGATCGAGACTTGTTGGTCGTGATTCGAATACTTGTTCTACTATCACTCTCCAATCTCATAACAGTAACCTTTCTCCCTTTATTTTAATCTGAGTTTTAGATCACGAATGGGTTTTAAGATTTATTCAAACCAAATTTAAAATCATGACATAATAAACAGCAATGGGGTGCCAGGTTTTTGGTGCATTCAGGAAACCGAGAGTTTTTATAACTCTCGGTGGCGTGGTATGATTTACAGCCGAGACCATAAGATCTCGATGATGTTTTTGGACCAGCCGCGAGCCAATAACCCAAACATGGGGTAACTGGGCAGTTAGGGGGTGTTTGGTTTAATACACAGTGGGAAAAACGACTCAGCAGGGGTGTTTGGTTTTTCGAACAGCAGCAACAACCCCAACCGGGGTGTTTATTTAATAAAGAGAGTGTTTGGGTTTGTAAATTGGGTGTACAACACTAACACTGGGAACTCTGAACTAACAGTGGAAACCATGAACTAACGGTGGGAAACATAACACAAGCAGTGGGAAAACTGCATTGGTAGTGGGAAAATAAACAAAACAGTGGGAACCACGAATTATTTGAATTGGTAAATTATTTTATAAATGAGTTTTATAAATAAATTAATTATATTGTCCAATTTTATTAATCTAATTAATAAAATTAAATTAATTCTAGCTTTATTATTTTTATCCTATTAAAAACTTATGACTTATAAATAATTTAATTTAAAGATATTAAATTGGAAATATTTCTAAATTAGGAAACTTTCTAGTTATAACGAGTTACTATTTATAGTAATGCCAGATTATACATTATACAGTAATCAGAAATACAAAGTACATTAAATCAGTAATATTTATGAACAGTCAGAATTTAGTAGATTATATACAAATAGTAATACAAGTATAAATTAAATCCAACGAAAGCAGTTAAGAGAAGTAAAATATATAACATCAATCAACTTATTTTCGCGTACGTTATTTATGTAGTAACCATGAAGTCGGATAGATCTTTCAGCTTTCAGTCTTATTTCATTACTGGACATGAGGTACGGATTTTCCGTCCTTTCAGTAAGGACTTCCTTTCTATGCATGATTAGGATTCCCCGTCTTCAGCCAAATGTTTTTCCCCAGTATATGTTTAGCTTATCAGTAATCATGTTAATAACTAAATAAATTGCTTGAGCATTATATACAAGCATGACCAGTTTATGTACTAGTTACGGTGGTACCGTAACCATGGCACTAGAGGCACCGGTGTCGTGACTCACATGCAGGAGAGTGATATCCTACATCGTTCCTTCACGTTTTGGCCATTATTATTATCATGTCATGTGGGACGTATGGATGCATCCTAGGCTTATCAGTTTACAAGTTATCAGGGTGAATGTGGTGTGTGCTCTACATCCTTCACATTGGAGCTGATCCCTCCATCCAGCACAGTATTTAGAGGTCACCCTGTGACAACCCTAGGTTCTGGATTTGTCACTTGGTCTTACTTTTAGGTTATTTTATGTGTGCTTACTTGAATTGTGTGATTACGTGTTTATTTTGTGTGATTGAGGTTGGTGTGATTATCGTTTAAGAGTATAGAGTACTCATAAGTAAATCGAGGAACGGTTAATTCATGTTCATGAGATCACAATTAGTGACTATGAAATGAAATGGTGATATTTTGGTGGTTACGTATACGTATAAGTATTATAGTAATAGTGTATTTTTTAGGATTTACGGTTTAGCATTTAGAGGTCTCGGGTGAGGTAATTATCCATATGAATATTTTTCGGGATGGTTTTAAGTCATTTAGGACTTAGTTATAAAGTTTATTTCAAAATTTGAGATTTTTTTTAAAAGTGTATATTGTACGTCTTTTACGATAAAACGCGTAAATTTGACTAGTTTTACGGTTTTGAGGTTTTGGAGTCTTTAGGAGCTGAAATAATTTAAGAAAAATTAAGGTAATATTATTAATACAAATATTAATAATAAAAAGGAAAAAAAAACGAAATTAAATGGGTATAGGTCGGTCATGTGAAAAAAAGAAAAGAAAAGGGGAAAAAAGGGAAAAAGGGAACCGGGCTTTTGTACATGGGCCAAGGACTTGTTAAGAAAGTATATAAAGTCTTTTTATTAATCAAAACACTCATAAAATCCTTGGAGATCAAGTTTTGGTCGGCATAAATGGTGGTTTTAGGGTTCTTCATTAATTTTTTTTCTTTTAAAAATTCTAAGGTAAAATCTTTAATACTCTTTTCAATTAAATTGTTTAATGTTTTATTTAATTATCTTATGATGGATTTAGGTTAGGGTTTAATTTAAGAACAGTAAATTAATGTTATAATAATGAGTTCATAATGATTACATAAATTAGGGCTTGTAATTAGAGGGATTAGGGTTAATTAATGTGGTTGATTTTGTTAAACCCCTTTTTAAAAACTGGGCAGAATTTTGAGTCAATTGTTTTGATCATATCGGGAGTTCTAGGAACATTCAAGATGCGATCCAAGTATCAATGAAAAGGTAATTGAAGTGGCTTTCTAATGCAAGAAACTAGAACTAAAATGGAGGTTGGGAAGTGGGTCAAAAACAGGTTACAACAGTCGGAGGTCAAAACAGTTTTGTAATCAGCCTGTTTTCTTTTTATGTTATGGGTTGTTTGGGGTACTTAGGGTTGCATTGGGATCTTCTCACGAACGTGAGAGATGGTTTATATATTGTAGTAAGTATCTGCACATGGGCTAAGGTTGTGGTTTAGGGTAAGACCCCTTAATGGTAACAAACTTTAGTACGTTTAAAATCAGGAAATCTGGAATGACAAAAGTAGATATAAGTATATCGGGGCCTTAACTGTAGCTTTAAGGTTAGGGAAAGTGGTAGGTGTTAGCCAACATATGTAAGGGTATGAATATTCCTTTTACAGAAACCATGGGTATGTTTAAGTGGACGTTTGACTTAAAGTTTTGAGACCTAAAAACTGGGACTGTTTTGGGTAAAATATGAACGGGTTAGTTATTAAACTTAACCAAGTTAGGGACTTGTTAAGGAAGGGTAATGGGGTGATTAGAGTTTAAAAATGAGGTAATTATACGGGAATAGACTAGATGTCCATCATAGGTTGATGAGCCATCTTAGTGATTGGTTCGTGTATTAATTGCGTGTTTTTGGTTTGTTAGTTTGTTGCTAGTGCAAGGACTTGTGAAGAAGCTATCAGGTGAGTTTCATAGTCCCATGTTTAATATTGATTTTGACTTCCAGATGGGATGGAAGAGACACTGTGTTGAATTATTTTCTAAATTAATGCTGTGAATGTTTTAAGGTTTGAGATGGACTTGTGTGTACATTTATGTGATTAACTGCTATGTGATTCTTGTTTGTGTGTGATCTGGATTGGAAAGGTACATAGGTGTATGGGAGCCTATGGGACCTATGGTTAATGATAGGGCGTGATGCCTTGGAAATTGTGATTGTTGGTAAGGCGTGATGCCTTGGAATTGTAATGATTGATTGAACTTGAATGCTAGTTGTTAGTACATGATTGTAGCGCATTGTCCATATGTTTATTGGTTTATGGTATTCACAGCTTATGACTTGTCTTGTGTTGGAGTCTAAACCTATGACTCTCACCAACATTATGTTGACGTGTTTTAGTGTCTCTTTCAGGTGATGTTATGGTTAAGCTTGAGAACATAAGTGGCTAGGATTTGGAGAGCGTAGGATATGCATTTAGAAGGAGATCCCCGTTCCTTCTTAGATTCTTTTGCTTGTTTTATAAGTGATACTGTTGGCACCTATATGTTTGATTTGTTGTGTTATTTGTTTGTCTTGGGTAAGAGGTAGGACTGTTACCTACTTACCTAGACACCTGCATTTGATGAGATATTGTCATGACTTTTGTGTCACCATTTTATGACATTTCTTATTTCATATAGTTATCTCTATAGACACGCCATGTTGTGATGATATCCATACGTCGCGCCCCATATTCCGCCATGGTGGGGTGTGACAGAATGGTATCAGAGACAATGGTTATAGAGAATTAGGTTGCCTAGTCGCGTAGCCTAGTCTATAGCTTAAGGGTCCCTGCATATAGGCGTCATAGGAGTATGTGTGCATTTTATAGTAATTGATGTGTTTGAATATTATTTCCGTAGTATTTGTTAGGTTATGAACTACTATGGTTCATACTTAACTACCTGTTATTTTCTTTACGAGTTTTGATTAGTGCGGGTGGAACCATGGTCGTATACGCTAGTCATTGTTGGATTTCGCTTAATTATGTTTTCATGTTCTTTATACATTTTGAATTTTGTCTACGCTGGTTCAGCTGGACTACGAGTTTATGTGTTTCGTGCATTGGCTATGTTATTTTAATACATGGGGTTTTGGATCTTATCTTGTGTGGTTATGTGCTTGTGAGTTGTTGGATTATGTGTTATCTGTAGTATTAATTTTTTATAAGTGTCATCATAGGAGGGAGTACATTGGTGAAAGAGAACATGTATAATTATGGAGGCCTACATAATTATATATGTGCCACAACACCACTGGACTTTCAAGTATGATTGCATGAAAGAGAGTTAATACATGCTTGTATAGTATATGTTGGATGGATTTGAGTGTATGTATGCTTATGCCTATGTATGTAAAATTATTTTCTACTTACCGGTTGTATTCTTGGGATGGTTGCTAGCTCGTTTCTCTTTGAGATGTTCAACTTCTGTAGTAACGCATTTCTCGGGTCCTCATTTCACGTGTTTGTTTGTACGGTACTTTTGGCGTGAAGGATTTTGAGATGGTGGAGATTTCTTTTTGGGGTAACGATGTCTTTTGTTTCGAGTTATACATGGTAAAAAAATAGAACTTGCAAATTGAAAAAAAAATAGTTGTTGGTAGTCGATGAAATAAGGAAGTGTCGGGATCATGTTTCAAATAAGGTGGAATATATTCTTTAACATATAAGCATGACTCGGTTATTTTAAAATATTTTGGTTTTGATCACCTAAAGTTATTGTTCTTAAGTTAAAAATTTTGTTCTTATTTAGTGAAATATGTTAAAATCATGTAATAAATAGAGTTTTAATTTTCTGGAATTAAAATAAATTAGGTTCTAGTTTTGGTAATTAATGGGGGGTTTTAGGGTTTAAAAGTCGTTTTTTTTGTATAAATCGGAGTAGGCATAAACTGTCGCTAAACTGTCAAAATATGTCGCTAACTGTCAGAAACTGTCGCTAATGCCTAGGCAGATTTTGAGAAAAATCGTTTTGGTCATAACTTATTCGTTTTTAAAGGTTTTTGGGTGATTCAAAAGCCCAAACATATGTAATCGAAACATACTTTTCAAATATTCAGAAAGTTTCGTAATTGAAAGTCAGTAATTTGGTCGAATTAATTGTACAAGTGTTGAGTTCAAGGTTAATTTTCGGACAACATGGTTTAAACTCGTGTTTTGGATATTTTGGGGTAATGAACACTTGGAGGGTTAACATAGAGATGAGTTGGGATGGAATTTGAGATTTATTTAGACCTTAGAGTACGTGGTTATATTTTGATGAGTTTTGATTTATGGTATTTATGAGTAAGACTGAAATCGGGGTGATAGTTTTAAACCCGTTGAGTTATGTGACGACTCCTAACTTGGTTTCAAGACAGTTCTTGTTTGATGAGTTGCGAGATTTAGTTAGGTTGGTTACATAACTTTATAGTTTTGATAAGTTTCCTCGCGGACGGTTAAGGCTCATGTGTTGTTGGTTGAGATTATTTTGGTATGAACTGAGTTCACGTTTGAACGTGAAGGTTTTATCAGGGATATGCATCCTCGTTTGTTTGTTGAGAATAGGTTTGAGTTTGGGAGAGAATCTCGGGACGAGATTTCTATTAGGAGGGAGTGATGTGACAACCCTAGGTTCTGGATTTGTCACTTGGTCTTACTTTTAGGTTATTTTATGTGTGCTTACTTGAATTGTGTGATTACGTGTTTATTTTGTGTGATTGAGGTTGGTGTGATTATCGTTTATGAGTATAGAGTACTCATAAGTAAATCGAGGAACGGTTAATTCATGTTCATGAGATCACAATTAGTGACTATGAAATGAAATGGTGATATTTTGGTGGTTACGTATACGTATAAGTATTATAGTAATAGTGTATTTTTTAGGATTTACGGTTTAGCATTTAGAGGTCTCGGGTGAGGTAATTATCCATATGAATATTTTTCGGGATGGTTTTAAGTCATTTAGGACTTAGTTATAAAGTTTATTTCAAAATTTGAGATTTTTCTTAAAAGTGTATATTTTACATCTTTTATGATAAAATGCGTAAATTTGACTAGTTTTACGGTTTTGAGGTTTTGGAGGCTTTAGGAGCTGAAATAAATTAAGGAATATTAAGGTAATATTATTAATACAAATATTAATAATAAAAAGGAAAAAAACGAAATTAAATGGGTATAGGTCGGTTATGTGAAAAAAAGAAAAGAAAAGGGGAAAAAAGGGAAAAAGGGAACCGAGCTTTTGTACATGGGCCAAGGACTTGTTAAGAAAGTATATAAAGTCTTTTTATTAATCAAAACACTCATAAAATCCCTGGAGATCAAGTTTTGGTCGGCATAAATGGTGGTTTTAGGGTTCTTCATTAATTTTTCTTCTTTCAAAAATTCTAAGGTAAAATCTTTAATACTCTTTTCAATTAAATTGTTTAATGTTTTCTTTAATCATCTTATGATGGATTTAGGTTAGGGTTTAATTTAAGAACAGTAAATTAATGTTATAATAATGAGTTCATAATGATTACATAAATTAGGGCTTGTAATTAGAGGGATTAGGGTTAATTAATGTGGTTGATTTTGTTAAACCCGTTTTTAAAAACTGGGCAGAATTTTGAGTCAATTGTTTTGATCATATCGGGAGTTCTAGGAACATTCAAGATGCGATCCAAGTATCCCTGAAAAGGTAATTGAAGTGGCTTTCTAATGCAAGAAACTAGAACTAAAATGGAGGACGGGAAGTGGGTCAAAAACAGGTTACAACAGTTGGAGGTCAAAACAGTTTTGTAATCAGCCTGTTTTCTTTTTATGTTTTGGGTTGTTTCGGGTACTTAGGTTTGCATTGGGATCTTCTCACGAACGTGAGAGATGGTTTATATATTTTATTAAGTATCTGCACATGGGCTAAGGTTGTGGTTTAGGGTAAGACCCCTTAATGGTAACAAACTTTAGTACGTTTAAAATCAGGAAATCTGGAATGACAAAAGTAGATATATGTATATCGGGGCCTTAACAGTAGTTTTAAGGTTAGAGCAAGTGGGAGGTGTTATCCAACATATGTAAGGGTATGAATATTCCTTTTACAGAAACCATGGGTATGTTTAAGTGGACGTTTGACTTACAGTTTTGAGACCTAAAAACTGGGACTGTTTTGGGTAAAATATGAACGGGTTAGTTATTAAACTTAACCAAGTTAGGGACTTGTTAAGGAAAGGGTAATGGGGTGATTAGAGCTTAACAATGAGGTAATTATACGGGAATAGACTAGATGTCCATCATAGGTTGATGAGCCATCTTAGTGATTGGTTCGTGTATTAATTGCGTGTTTTTGGTTTGTTAGTTTGTTGCTAGTGCAAGGACTTGTGAAGAAGCCATCAGGTGAGTTTCATAGTCCCATGTTTAATATTGATTTTGAATTCCAGATGGGATGGAAGAGATACTGTGTTGAATTATTTTCTAAATTAATGCTATGAATGTTTTAAGGTTTGAGATGGACTTGTGTGTACATTTATGTGATTAACTGCTATGTGATTCTTGTTTGTGTGTGATCTGGATTGGAAAGGTACATAGGTGTATGGGCTCCTATGGGACCTATGGTTAATGATAGGGCGTGATGCCTTGGAAATTGTGATTGTTGGTAAGGCGTGATGCCTTGGAAATTGTGATTGTTGGTAAGGCGTGATGCCTTGGAATTGTAATGATTGATTGAACTTGAATGCTAGTTGTTAGTACATGATTGTAGCGCATTGTCCATATGTTTATTGGTTTATGGTATTCACAGCTTATGACTTGTCTTGTGTTGCAGTCTAAACCTATGACTCTCACCAACATTATGTTGACGTGTTTTAGTGTCTGTTTCAGGTGATGTTATGGTTAAGCTTGAGAACATAAGTGGCTAGGATTTGGAGAGCGTAGGATATGCATTTAGAAGGAGATCCCCGTTCCTTCTTAGATTCTTTTGCTTGTTTTATAAGTGATACTGTTGGCACCTATATGTTTGATTTGTTGTGTTATTTGTTTGTCTTGGGTAAGAGGTAGGACTGTTACCTACTTACCTAGACACCTGCATTTGATGAGATATTGTCATGACTTTTGTGTCACCATTTTATGACATTTCTTATTTCATATAGTTATCTCTATAGACACGCCATGTTGTGATGATATCCATACGTCGCGCCCCATATTCCGCCATGGTGGGGTGTGACACACCCCTCTACAGTTATTTAGAGGCCACCCTTCTACAGCATGACGAGGTCACCCCTTCAGTTATTCATGCACCGTTGTTACAACACATGACCTATATAAGCTATGGCAATTAAAATACAGTAAATGCATGTTTTTAGATTTAACAGATAACAGTTCAGCTTTATTATTTATAAATCAGACTTTACAGATTATACACAGATTTCTGCTGCAACTTTACTTATCAGTCTTACAGCTCTAATATTTCATCATCTGTTTCATTTCAGTAATTCCTTATCATGCTTTATATCCGTTCACTAAGCGTTATGCTCAGTCGTAGTTCCCTTTCATGTTCTAACGGCAGGTACACCAGGTTGCTCTTAGGATTCTGAGAGCATGTGCATTTGGATGGAAGCTATCCAGGCTTCTTACTTTATGTACTTACATTATTCTGCTTATTTGGACATTGTTTAGTCTTTTCCTTCAGTATTTTACTTTTCATGTGTTGGGCTTATGTTTGGATTGCCGATATTTGATTCCGGTATTTCCTTTATGGTCAGTTAATATTTTAGGACATTTACCTTATGCTTTGATAACACGCCATAAATACACGTAATGGTCCAGTTATCCAAGTGGGGTGTTACAAACAAACTTATTCATAACGTTAACTTACGCAAATTCAATTAACTCATAATATTCTTAAATAAATAAAATATCTTAATTTACGTTATTTTTGTTCATTCGATGCTACATTATTAAAATGTTAATGTCATAACTAACACTGCATATACTAAACTTCTAATACAAACACACATAACTTTAATTTTTATTAAAAATATATACTAAAAACTAGCCCGTCCACCGGACGGGTCTAAAGGCTAGTATATATATATATATATATATATGTATATATATATATATATATATATATATATATATATATATATATATATATATATATATATATATATATATATATATATATATATATATATATATATATATATATAGAGAGAGAGAGAGAGAGAGAGAGAGAGAGAGAGTTAGGATCTAATTAAAAGATTAACAAAAATGAGAAGGATGAGAAGAAACCACAACCACTCATTTCAGATGCACCTACAAAAACTCGTGCATCTCTGTTGTCCCTTGTATGTGATGATTATATAATACGAATTAAGGTAGAAAGAAAGGAAGAAATGAGATGAATTGTAGAGAGAGAAACTAGAGAGAGAAAAGAGAGAGAAGTGTGTGAACTTGGTGAGATTAGATTAAGAAAAGAAGTTACAAATGACCATCCACCCTCCTAACATGCTAGGAGGGTAGTATATATAGTCCACCCAAATGCGGGCTTTAATGGACTATATATTGGGCCGGGCTTGTATTTTTGGACTTTAATTAGTTTAAATCCAAGCCCGTGAATCACGACTAAATAACTACTTATTACAACGTTCTAATAAATAATACAATAGAAACCTATGACCGAACATTCTTGTTTGACTCAATATTTTGAGGCTAACAATCTCCCCTTAAAATTCTCACTCTTATTTAAAATGTATGGTCCAAAGTTCTTCTTATTCTTCTTATTTTTATTTCTCTTCTTACTGGATCGCTACTCTCTCTCTCTCTCTCTCTCTCTATATATATATATATATATATATATATATATATATATATATATATATATATATATATATATATATATATATATATATATATATATATATATATATATAAACAAATTTGACGGTGTCGGGCGTTTCTTGGGACGTCATCGGCCACCGTGGACTTTTAAGGTTTATCCCTACAAAGTTGTAGTTTGGCGTCATCGAGTATAAAGAGGTGACGTCCTCATTTGAAGGGTTTGACGTCTTCACGGAGGCCGTCACAAAAACTTGAAGCGTCAAAGTGCACTCTAAACTTTCATTTTTGGCACATTCATTGAACGCGTCAAGATGTCGGTCACGATCCAGAATCTTGTTTATTTTCTTGGTTTTTCGTTAAATCATGCCTAAATCACATGTATTTCTTCCTTTTTGCATCCCGACTGCCTAAACAACAAAAGAAACGATTTGGGGCAAAAATGATCGTATTTTCACGGTTTAAAAGGCTAAATGACCCTTAAAATGTATGAAATTACACCTCATTATATTCCTACACTTGGGATTTTCTTGTCCCCAATCAAATTTATTTTCTACCTACTATTAAATAGTACAAATCATGGGCGTCATCTCACTAAAATAAGATAATTTGTAGCTTACGATTTGACAATCTATCCAATAGGTCTCTACAAAGGGTTATAAGTGGCAGATGAAAGGTATGTGATACACACTTAAGGGATATCGGGGATATTTTATTTGTGGCAAGTTGTTATCTAAGTCATTACATGTATATACGAGGCGTTGCTAACCCAAGACTCGATGAACAACAAATAATGATAGTGTTATACATAGAAACTGGTCATTATTGTATAAGAGCCTTGTACAATGTAATGGACTAGATGGGAACACATGCTTCGACTTTAAGCTAATATTGTCTATGTTGAGTGTTAAATTCTAACCAAAAATGATCCCTAAACGACCCTTACTAAATATGTGGAGTATATAAAACCCTTACCTCATGTGAATAAGGTGTGTAAGTGTTAATTAAGTTCCAGAATTCCTTTTTTTCCTTTATTTTCTATGTTAATATGTTAATTCATTACACCTCACCATTTTGTCTCCTTTTTTCTTCTTTTTTATTGTTTTAGTATTATGTTTGTGTTATAGGAATAATTATAGTGTCTTAACAGTGGTATCAACCGCCAAGGGATGATTTTATGTGTGTTTGTGCGATTTACAAGTCGTGTTTGACAACCAAAGCACAATCGAGTTCTTGTTTTTTAGAGTTTTGCCTTTGTCAAAATGATATCTTTTACTTTATACACTAAAAACATTTGTGTTTAAGGTTAATTATTGTGTTAGATTTCCTTTTTACAAACAAAACGATAAATTGAACTACAAAATTTTGTTTTTACATGTTTTGAAATCAACAAGTCAAACAGATGGTTTTTTATAAAAAATATCTCAAATCTTACTTTTTAAACGTGCATGATTCATCATGTTAATACTTTTATGAATATTTTTTATGTGTTGTGAACGTTAGCACACATTTTTCTTAGAACCAACCGCCTCAAAAAAGGCTTTTAGTTTATCTTAAGAGTGTTTTGTTTGGATGTGTTAATAAGTGGGGAGTTTGGAAAATAATGATTTTATTAAACCCTTGTTAGAGATTTATATCTTCAAACCCTCAAAAGCGAACTGTGGGACCCTCAAATCGAGTTTACTAAAACCCTTGTTAACGAGTTGTATTTTATATACGTCTAGTGAGTTAGAACCAATAAATCGTGTAGTTGTAAAGTTTGTTTCAGTTCAGCGGTTCTGAACCTAACTAACATTTAGCGAGTTGAAACTTTAGGTTTGACGAGTTATAAAGTTGAACAAGTAGTGAGTTGTTGTTAAAGTAAAGTAGAGAGTTGAAAAAACAACAAACTGAATCATGTCATTAATGTGTCAACTAATAGTTTTATATTAAACATCTATATACAAACTTGAAAGTTTTACATTGAACACACAGAGACTTGATTTAACTTATAATTGTGAGGCTATTTCGCGTATAACGAGAAACGGCTGTAAACACACTTTGTCTTTATACTAAGTTTAGTCTACATGTAACTAGTACATTATCATTGTCAGAACATGATTTACATGTCATTTGCATGCTATAAGTCTTCCCAAACTAAAATTTTAATATATGCATGCATGTATGACTTACCCAATACCCTCTCCATCTTAGAGGTATGTATTATACCACTTCAAAAATGTTTTCTCTCGCCTTTTGTACACTAAAATAACTTTTTTTCCAAGGTGAAAACCCCAACATCACCTTTCTACCTTGTAGCTCCTATACTAATAACGTCCCCGTCCCTTATGCACACATAGTTCCTATTCTATTGTTGCAAGCTCGTGCAAATTGGAAAGTTACTTGAACACTTGCCTATTCGTTTTACTATAAAAGAAAATTTGCCTAACAATTCACTTTTCACACTTAAATACACACATTTTTAACTCTAATCCACGTTACTCAAACAAAAGAAACAAGGTCCCAACAAGGAGTATTCAAATCTTGATTAAGGGTTTGTAAAAACATTTAGAATTTGGTCTATTAAAGCTAAAGTTTTATACTTCCAAATTAGCGATTTCTTAGTATTCTTGCATAATTTGTGCACTGTTTGGTCATCAAATCTTCACCACATATTGTAAGCATCTCATTTTTATATATTTTTGTTCATTATATATGTGTCATGCTTGTTTTCATGTCACCAATATTTCTTGTACTGTAAGAACTTGATATAAATTTGTTGACGAAAAACTTTAAAAGCTGGCAAAATTTTAAGTCGACTTATGTGCACGTTTTGAGTACTTTAAAAAATACGTATGGGTAATTTATTGACACGTAAACTTAGTACTATGTTTTGGTGAGTTGTACCAATTTTATGAATTATGGAAATGGAATTTTCCGGATTTACGCACTAAACAACATGGGTATGTGCGAGCACCTTAGGATTAGAATGAGGAACCATGGTGGTTGAGCTTTTTGTAGTTAAGACACAGACCTACACTCATAAATTTAAGTCACTAATAGAGAATAAGTAATGAAGGAGTTATGACCCACACAAGTTGAGTAAAACTTCATGTCAAATAATCAACTTTGAGATTTGTGTTGTGTGTTGTGAAGCACTTTTGAAACTCTTAGACTTTGAGTTAGACTATAAAAATAACATTTTGGGAAGTCAACTAAAAAAGATACAACCTATGTTTCTTAATGGCCTAATTTCATTAGGAAAAGAATGAGATATGGCCCCTAGAAATCGGATAAAAATTTATTTACTTAAAACTGTTTTAATTTATATTCAGAAAGTTGGCAAACTTGTTTGTAAATCACATTTGGAACTTGACAAACCTTATAAACACGTATATAAGGGTTATAAAAGTTTATAAACTCATATGCATATAGTTCACTTCATATTGCAAACCTAAATCACCTTATTATTAAATTAGGTTGCGGGTATGGCACATTGACTCGTTTGTACTCGTACTACTATTGTATAACCTATTTGCTTGACGCGACTGAGTTTCATAGCCTCCATTTACTTGATTTATGCTTGTTTTGAAACAGTTGGGGTGAGAATACATTGCTTGATTTTCACTATGGACACAAGTAGCTTAAACTTTTACGAATTGCCTAAGTACCCGTTATCCCATTCTGGCCTCCACTAGCATGAACTAGTTAATTACTTTATGTAAGCATGTATTCTATGTGTAGATTTATTAGGGTCGAAACCCTCGTCCAAGTTTTGGTCTCTTACATTGGCCACATGCACATTTCATTTGGGAATTTGAGGTATTATTGGGATAGTTACCTACCAAGGCAACAACTTGTAACAACATAAACTTTAGTGGTAGCTTCGGTGTCATGAACTTAGTGTGATTGTAATTACTTTTCTTATGACATTGTAATTGTTATAGTAGTTATACCAAAAAATCTTGTGGTCCAGACTAATATTTTACTTAAACATGTGAACTCGCCAACATAATGTTGACATTTAAACATGTATTTTTCAGTTTAATACATTTGATACTTGTATAACATATAAAGTTCATGGTTTAGTCATCCAGTGGAGTTCACATTGCATTGGATTTTTACTGCATGAACATGTCTCGTTTTATTGTACTAAAACTTATATTTTCTTTGGTTGCTAAACTTTGAGAATTGCATGAAAACTCCATAATTTTAAATAAATCAAACAATGTATCTTTTTACCGACTTATATAGAAGTCGTTCTTTATATTCTTGTACTAAGAATTCATGTCCTCGGTTACCTTTCCACTACATTATTTTGAGGGCTCAACAAGTAAATAATTATATATTGCTAGTTCACTCAGATCCATTAGCGAGTTATAAAGTTTGTAAAAAGCGAATTTTAGCTATATACTAGGTTGACTCATTCGGCTAGTTAAGGGCGATGTTGTTGGGTCATTATTTACTGACCCTGAAGCAACTCTAGGATTTGAATATAAAATCCCCCTAAGTGTTTCATGCTCAGCAGTAAGGCCAGTCTGCTGAAGGATGACCTTAGGAACAAAGTTCCTATTGAAGACTTTATAGCTGAAGAAAGTTCAGCACTCCCCTTCCAGTGAACTTAGAAGACAAAGGAGTCTTCGCTTCAAATACTAGGTGGTCTAGTTGTTGAAGAACAAGGATTGAAGAAGGGCTTTCAGTTCAGTTTGGTTTGACAATACCAAACTGAATGATGTCGATCTCCTCTAGGATACTGAAGACTCTTTAGTATTCTGATAGTTTACATTAGGCGGGAAAAGATAACTTTAAGTCAAAGTAGGTTGCTTGTATACTTAGATATAAGTACAACCTTTATCTTTTCTAAAATAGTTTAATATGTACTTTGTACTGTTTATCCAGCATGGGCATCAACCATCCACTGGATAAACCCATGCATTGAAACATGCAAAATGCGAACCCTAATTTACACTGCCTATATAAGGAGTGTACATTAGGAAAGAAAGATTAACCAATACAAGAGCTTAAACTCTAGAAAAACATTTCTCTCTCGATACCAACTAAACCATATAGCGAAGATGCATATGAACATTTAGATTAGAGCTTAGACTTTAACTTTGGTTAGACGTTTAAGTAGAGGAGACCGAAACCCATTGTCATTCAACCACTTTGTTATTCCGCAAACAAAGTGGGTTATAGATTCTTTATTTGATTCTAATAAAAGTCTATATGTTGAAAAGTATATTGGTATTGTTGTTGTAATCTTTCATAGTTCTTATCTATTGTTAAACAACACACTTGAGTCGAAGTAAAGAGTTATTACTTAAGATAATAAGTAATAACGAATTACAAGGGACCAACAAGTGGTATTAGAGCAGTTTGATTACCTAAACTCTTATTTTATTAAACTTCTCATTTAGAAGTTTTCAAATCAAGATCCCAAAATGGCTCAAGTTATACCACAAACCCTAGAATATAGGGGTGGCTAACTCAATGCTGCTCCTGTACTAGAGGTAGCCAATTTTACAAATTGGAAGAAGAGGTTTCTTGTCTACATGGTTGGGATTGAACCTCAATTCCTTGGAATCATTGAAAATGGTCCTTTTGTTCCCATGGTTGGGGACAATAAAAAACCTGAAGTACAATGGACTGCTGATGAGAGAAAAGCTGCTAACCTAGATTAGCGTCTCAAAAGTCTCATCACGTCTGTGCTTCCAGATGACCAAATAAATTCTGTTGTAAATTGCAAAACAGTCAAAGCTACATGGGAGGACCTTATTCTTTACCATGAGGGACCCTCTGATGTAAAAGAAACCAGAATCATGGAATTAAAGCTTCAATACAACACCTTTAAGCACAAAGAAGGGGAAACCCTCACACATACATTCACCAAATACAAAGCATTGATGAATGAACTTGTGAATGATGGTGTTGAACTTTCAAAACTTGAAATCAACACAGTTTTTGTTAATGCATTGCCAAAGAAGTGGCTCGGTTTCTGCCAAAGCTTGAGAAATGCTAATCATATTAAAGATTGTGATCTAGCCTCTCTTTTTGGGAAACTTAAATATGAAGAAAACCTAGTTGATAGGATTTATGAAGGCTCAAGCAAGAGTAAAGCATTAACCATTGCTACACCCTTGTCCACAACCTTCTTCAGTGAGGCTGTCATTCAAGACTACCAAGATAGTCCTGATGATGAGGAAGATACTAGATCTAGTGAGGAATATCTGAATGACCTCAAAGAGGATTTTCATGAAAGAGAACTTCTGGCCAAGTCTAGAAGGTTCTTTAAGAAAGGAGGCAAGTTCTCCAGCTCCACAAAATCTTCAGTTGACACTGAATGCTACAAATGTGGGAAGACTGGTCACTATGCTAGGGATTGTTATTCAAAAACATCTCTCCCTTCATATTCCTCACCAGCTCAAACAAGACCATCTGGTCAATCATCACTTCAACCAAAACAAATTGCTTCTACTTCATTGCAGCAAAACATGGTTGAACTCAGACCAACAAAAGATTTTGAGGCCAAATACAGAGAAATTAAGGCAATATTAGCCTTAATGAGTACATAAAACTCCTCATCCAAGACTCCCAGGCAAGACAAGAACAAAGGGCTTGTTGTTGAAGCCTATGAATGGGATGAAGAATATGTTTCTTCAGATGATGATGAAATGGTTAATGTGAAAGTGTTTATGACACTTGCTGATGATGAAGGGGTTAATTCAAATGTTGTGGCCAGCGAAAGTGCCAGAAATGGTGAATGGGTCAATGTCACAATAAAAAAGGAACAAACTCTTCTTGAATTAGAAGATAAAGATGACATTAAATTTGTCTTTGATTACTTGTGCATTGATCTAAAATTTGTTGAAGAGCAAAGAAACAATTTGCTTGAGAAATTTCCTAAACTTGTTCTAAAACTTGAAGATTTTGAAAGTAAGCAAATAGAGCTAAAAGAAGCTAAACTTGATATTCTTACCTTTCAACAACTGAACAAAGAAATTTTGGAGGAAAATAACTCCCTAAGAGCTGAATTAAAAGAAGCAAAAGATATTGTTAAATCTTGGTTAGACACTCTGATAGGGTAAATCAATGCATAAGTGAACAAATACCTGCTCAAAAGAGAAAAATGCTTGGTGCTGAAGGATCCTCCAGCACCAAATCTATTGTCTTTGTCAAAGCCTCAAATGAGGATGGTAGCTCGATCCCAGACATTGAAAGGCCAGGTGAAGAGAATTTACCAAATCATGACACTGGATGAATTCTTCTTCCTGAGTTTCAAGCAAGTGTTGACATTTCAGCACCAGTTGAGTCCTCAGTTACTGAGGATGACTCAGATGATGATATAGAGAATGAAGTAAGTAACTCACTTCCTCTTTTGTAGAAGCTGGCTGGTGTTGAACCCTCTACTGGACCCAATACTATCCAGTCTATCATCAAGTCGCACACCACACACAAAGGTAGTTCTTCCAAACATTTCAAAATTGACACTTCAAAGAATTCTTTAGCTCCTATTGAAGGTTCATATATGGGAACTACCTCTTCAGTTTCATCAATAAATAAACTGAAGAATGCTAGATCTGAGGAAGATGAGAGAATGTCTCTTGCCATGCAAGAGATCAATGATCTTAAATTGCAACTCAGGCAACAGCAAACACCAACACGATTCAGAGATGAACCTTCAGATTCTCCTCACTTCAAGTACAAGACACAATTTAAAAAGGTTTGTAATTTATGTGGTCTAAACAACCATCTCACTGAAACTTGCCTAAGAGTGATTTATTTTGCTAAATGTGAAAGGACTGATCATCGCACTTGTGAAAACACTCAGTATATGGTGGCCAAAACAAGTGCTGATGCTCACAAAACTGAAGCATCTAATTCTAGACGAAATATGCCTTTCCCACCATGTATTCATTGTGGTATGGTAATCATCACTCAGATGACTGCCACTATTACCCTGTTTGTAATATTTGTGGAAGTTATGACCATGACACTCATGGACATAATCGTATCATCTCACTCAGAAGAGGTATTAAACCAAGAAACCTAAACTCTATTACTAAATGTTGTGAGACTTGTGGAAGCGATGTCCATACTACATCTGATCACAACCATATAGAGTGGTTCAGAAGAGGTGAAGCCCTTCAGACTAAGAAAGCAAAAGCTGTTCAGACCTCTTCTTTTTATGAGCATCACACATACCCTCTACAAGAGGACCCTTCATATCTAGAACACCTTCTAGATCTAAAAACCCCCACCCAACAAATGTGGTTTTCAAAACAAAACTGACCATTTCCTTAACTTGTGCAGTGTGATCTCAGGAAGCCTATTTGGTACCTAGATAGTGGCTGCTCAAGGCATATGACTGGAACCAAAAGTTATATGCACAAGTATAAGGAGGAACAAGGTCTTAAAGTTGTTTTTGGTGATAACTCATCAGCTACTACTGAAGGATTTGGTTCAGTGAAATGCAATGGTATAGTTTTCTCAAGGGTAGCATATGTCAATGGATTGAAGCACAACCTCATCAACATAAGTCAACTTTGTGATGCAAAGTATCTTATGTTGTTTGATGACAAAAAAGGTACAATATTCAACTCCAATCATGAAATTGTGATGATTGCTCCAAGAGTTAAAGATGTTTATGTCATGAACATGAACTCTACTCAGTAGACATGCTTCTTTGCTAAAGCCTCCGATATTACCAATTAGCTTTGGCATAAGAGGCTCTCACATCCCAATTTCAAAACAATAACTCTGCTGGCAAAACAAAATCTTGTTATTGGTCTTCCTTCACTTGTCTATTCCAAGGACAAACCATGCTCAACATGTGAAAAAGGGAAGCACCATAGGGCTAGTTTCAAAACAAAGCAAACTTTCTCAATCAAAGAAAGTCTTCATTTGCTTCACATAGACTTATTTGGCCCAGTATCACCTAGGGCCATTTGTCATGAAAAATATACACTTGTCATTATTGATGAGTACTCTAGGCACACCTGGGTATATTTTTTGACAAAGAAAAGCCATGAACCATATGCCATTATGTCATTCATTAAAAGAGTTGAAAATCAAAATGACACTCATGTCAAACAACTCAAAACTGACAATGGCACTAAATTTAGAAATCACTCACTGAACAAATTCTATGATGACAAAGGAATTTCCTAAAATTTCTCATCTCATTACACACCTGAACAAAATGGTGTGGCTGAAAGAAGGAACAGAACTTTGATTGAAGCAGCAAGAATAATGCTTGTTGGATCAGCTCTCTCTAAGCATTTTTGGACTGATGTTGTAGCCAGTGCTTGCTACACTCAAAATAGATCCATCATTGTGAAGAGACACATGAAGACTCCCTATGAAGTCTTCAGGGGGAGAATTCCAAACATCTCATTCTTACATGTGTTTGGGTGTCCAGTATTCATTCACAATCACAAGGATTACCTTGGAAAGTTTGATGAAAAATATGATGATGGTTACTTCCTTGGATACTCTCTAGTATCTAAAGCATACAAAGTCTTCAACACAAGAAGACAATGTATTGAAGAAACCTATCACATCACCTTCAATGAAAGTTCTGAAGCTCTCACTTTTACAAATCCATCAGATGATGAACTTCATATTCATGAATCTCATAGTTATGCATCTAATGAATTTTAACATTATGAGCCTTCTCAAAAATATCAAAAAAGCAACTCAGTCCCTCATATTGATCCATTTGAAGATATGACAAGTCCTACAAAAGGAAATCCTTCAGTATCACATACTGATGGTTGTCAATCAAATAATGATCAATCTCAAAATGATCAAAATGATCAGCAAGGCAACACAAATGACCAAAATAGTCAGTCTCAAAATAATCAGCATGCTGACACACATGATCAAAATGATCAATCATATGCAGCTGCTGATGAACAATCTGAGCCCCTTGCTTAAAACTCTCCTACCATCTCTAGGGAATTAGGTCTTGTATATGTTGCTTCTGATCAAAAAGGAAGCCCTCCATTGATTGAAAATTTGTCCACTAAATATCCTTCAGTAGACACTAGAGATAATCCAAGTCCAAGTCCATGTCATGGACTTCCAAGCTCTAGCTCCAATCATGATACCAATACTTATTCCCCAGCTCCACAAAAATCTTGGACTCAAAATAGTCACATACAGGTGGTGAACATAATAGGTAATCCTGGTAAAGGTAGAGTCACTAGATCTATGGCACAGAAACTGAGTGCTGCTTCATCTAGAGAATGCCTCTATGCAAACTTTCTCTCAGTAATTGAACCTACAAAGGTTTCTGAAGCACTTACACATCCTGGATGGGTGGATGCCATGCAAGAGGAACTCAATCAATTTGAAAGAAACAAAGTCTGGAAATTGGTTCCTCTTCCATATGGTAAATCAACCACTGGCACCAAATGGGTTTACAAGCTCAAAAGAGATGAAACCAATGTAGTGACCAAAAATAAAGCTAGGCTGGTGGCCCAAGGATTCAATCAAGAGCCTGGTGTTGATTTTGATCAAACCTTTGCTCTAGTTGTACGTATGGAAGCCATATGAATCTTCCTTGCTTATGCCACATACATGAACTTCATCATATACCAAATGGATGTCAAAAGTGCATTCTTGAATGGTGACCTAAAAGAAGAAGTTTATGTTACTCAACCTCCTGGCTTTGAGAGTAGTAAATACCCAAATCATGCCTACAAGCTTTACAAAGCTTTGTATGGACTGAAGCAAGCTCCAATAGCATGGTATAAAACTATCTCAACATTTCTCATTGAACATAAATTTGTCAGAGGAAAAATAGATAGCACCCTGTTTATCTATAAATCTAAAATTGACACCATTCTGGTACAAATTTATGTGGATGACATAATCTTTGGTTCTACAAGCTTGAAACTTTGCAAACAATTTGCCAAGCTTATGACTAGTAAGTTTGAGATGAGTATGATGGGAGAACTCACATACTTCCTTGGTCTTCAAATTAAACAATCTGACCAAGGCATCTCCATCAATCAAGAAAAATATGTCAAGGATCTGCTGAAGAAGTATGATATCAATTGTGCTTCAGTGAAGACTCCAATGGTACCCCTAACAACTTAAGACCCGATCTCAATAGATAATCAGTCAATGAGACTCAGTATAGAGGTATGATTGGGTCACTCATGTACTTAACTACAAGCAGGCCTGACATTCAATTCTCTACATGCCTTTGTGCAAGATACCAAGCAGATCCAAATGAATCATACCTTACTGTTGTAAAGAGAATCTTCAGATACCTAAAAGGTACACCAAGTCTAGGTCTTTGGTACCCCAAATCCTCAGGTTTTGACCTAAAGGGGTATTCAGATTCTGACTATGCTGGATGCAATTTGGACAGAAAAAGCACTTCTGGTGCCTGCCAATTGCTAGGTGGCAAACTTGTGTGTTGGAGTGCTAAAAAGCAACAGACAGTTGCCATGTCTTCAGCAAAAGCTGAATATGTGGCAGCTGTTGGATGTTGTGCCAAATTTCTTTGGATGAAAAGCCACATGGCTGATTATGACATAGAATATGAAAATGTACCAATCTTTTGTGATTGCACTAGTGTTATTGCAATATCCAACAATCCAGTCCTCCACTCAAGAACAAAACACACTGATATCAGATATCATTTTATCAGAGATCACATTGTGAAGGGGGACATTGAATTACATTTAATCCCCACTCAATACCAATTGGCTGATATCTTCACCAAACCATTGGATGAACCAACTTTCAAAAGATTGATAATGGAGCTTGGTATGCTTGACATCAAACAACTGTTAAGGGCATAAACTCTAGTCTAGCAACTTTAATTGAGTTTGTCTAATCTGAATGGAATTGATATTGCCGTTTTTAAGATATGAGGATGGCACATTGACTAGACTAAGAAAATGAAAAGCAACTAAACAATTAATAGCCTATCAATGTACTACTACTACTCCTTTATAACCGAACATCAAGCAAGGATAAGGACAAAGTTCTAAACGCTTCAAATGATGTACTAACATCACATACAACTTTAAAAAAAATACATGTAACCAAGAAACAAAGCACTTATACAATTTTACTAAAATAGGGAAAAGAAATGAAAAGATTTAAATGAGTTACCATTCATCCAAGCCAGCCTACTGACGTAGAAAGTTAACCGCTACTGTGGAACTAAATCAAGATACAACTACTAGCTATCGACACTATCGAACCAAAACCAAAAACTAGTTATCGAACAACAAACTTAACCGAACGAAATGCATCTTCATCGAGAACTAAATCAAAACTGAAATCGAGGCTACACTTAATCAAATATACTACCGCTGTTTACTACTATCTTCGAATCAACAACTCTTGCAATAACAGAATGAGACGAATCGATACAATGACCAAACTGCGAAACTATTCGAAACACAACCAAATTCAAAACTTGCTATAACTGATTCACGCAAATCTTTATATCTATAAGAAACTGAAACATAAAATTCATCGATAATCTATGTTAGGTCAATTCAGTACCTAATGACCTCCCTGAAGGATTTGAATAACAATCAGCCTAAGTGAATAATTAACCTTGAACATAACGAGGTCACTGAGTGAACAGTCACTCAGTGAGTTGCCTTCGAGTTCCTAGACTGAGTCTAAAAGGAAGACTCAAGCATTCAGAGAGGCGAAGCTCAACGAACGTCTTCTATGACGAAGAAGAAGGTGATGGGTTCAGTGAGTTGTGGCAATAGACTCACTGAACCCCATACGATCTCCCTGAAGAAAACAAGCATTCTCTAATACTGAAGAAAAGGCGGGATAAGTTGAATTGTGACAAGATGAAGTACATCACACAATTAGCGTGACTTACCCTTTTGGGATAGATGGGGTACTGACATGTGTAAAGGACTTACGTCTTACTACTTAGAATAGGGTAAGACAAGATACTACACTGTACCAATAAGACAAGAATTGCACATGGGCAATTATTGTCTTCTACCCACTTTCCTCTATAAATAGGATGCTTGTAAAGGAGAGAAAACTAAGTTTGTGCACTTAATGCTTTAGACATTCACAAACAAGTTTTCTCTCCTCCAAACATGATCACACACTTGAGTTCTAAACTCCTGTTGATAGAATCTTCAAGCTTAGCAATCGTTAGGATTGGACTAGCTTGTTAGTGAGGAGATCACAAAACCACACATTGTCTATTCAATCCCTATTGTAGCTTCGTATACAATAGGGTATAATTCTTTAATAAAGCTAAGAGTTAAACGTTTAAAACCTTTGTGTTATTTATTTACTTGTATTAACTTTGTTGCATTACTTAACCATGGGTTAGAACTATACTTAGTATACTTAAGCATAGTACTAATTACAAGGGACCAACAAGTGGTATCAGAGCGGTAGGATTATAAAACTTTTAACCACCGTCTCAAAGTTTTTAAAACCTTGATCCATTATGGCTGAAAGTAATGTACCCCAACTTGTTAACAAAAAGGGAGCGAGTTACTCTGTTAACGCTCCTAAGTTAGAAGTTGAAAGATTTAACAAATGGAAGAAAAGAATGCTATGTTATTTTATGGGAATGGAACCTTATTACATAACTTGTATTAAGAATGGTCCATTCAAACCAAAAACAGCAACTGGTGATGACAAACTTGAAAACCAATGGTCTGACGATGAAAGGAGAGTGGTCAATCAAGACCAACGTCTCAAAAGCATCATAATATCTTGTCTTCCTGACGATATTATGGAGGCTGTCATCGAGTGTGAGACGGCCAAAGAGACTTGGACAGATCTTGTTCATAGTTTCGAAGGACCATCCGACACTAAGGAAAATAAGATTATGGACCTGAAGTTAGAATATAACACTTTTAGGGCCAAAACATCTTAAACACTTCCTCAGACTTACACCAGGTATAAAACCTTGCTCAATGAGCTAACGAATGATGGGGTGAAACTGTCTAAGCATGAAATTAATGTTGGTTTTGTAAACAGTCTCCCTGAAAAGTGGCTTGGTTTTTCTCAAGGATTGAGAAATGCTAATCACATACAGACTCAGGATCTTGCAGATATTTATGGGAGATTCATCTATGAAGATAATATGATAAATAGAAGATATCCTAAGTCCAAGAAGGCCTTAATAACAGACACCTCAGCCAAACCTACCCAAATTGATCATGGCCTCATTACAACTGCTTTTTACTCAAATGCAATTGTTCAAGATTTTCAGGAAACCTCAGATGATGAGGTGAATGAAAGATCAAGTACTGAATACATAAGGGATTTGAACAGGGAAATCATGAAAGGGCCATGTTGGCAAATACCAAACGTTATATCAAAAGAACTAGATTTGCTGGTAACCAATCCACTGAGGGAGTGGATTGCTATCGATGTGGTAAAACTAGGCATTTTGCTAAATATTGTCTTTCAAAAACCCCATTGGCCTCTTACAAAAATCAAAGTTTTTCATCAGGCAATGAAAACTTTCAACCCAATTTTACACCAAAACTAATTCAGGCTTCTCCAATTAACCAAAGTTTTCAGAATAGTAAGAAAATTGAGAAAGACTATAGGTCTGAGTATAAAAAGGTAAAAGCTAAACTTGCACTCTTGGAAGCTGAACCTACTCTTGCTCAGACTCAAAAGCCTGCTCAAAACAAAGCCAAAGGTCTAGTAGCTGAAACTTTTGATTGGGATGATGAAGATTTGTCCTTAGAAGAGGAGGAAGTCAGGTATCAAGTGTTAATGGCTCTAGCTGATGATGAATTATCAGTTGGAAAGAATCATGCTCGAAATGGAGAATGGGTTGAAATCACCATGAGAAAGAAACACTTCAAGGAGCCTGTCTGGTACTTAGACAGTGGGTGTTCAAGAAGTATGACAGGGGTTAAAAGTTATTTGCATAAATACGTGGAGCAACCAGGTCCTAAGGTAGTATTCGGTGATAATTCATCTTGTGTTACTGAGGGATATGGTTCAATTAAATGTGGTGGAATAGTTTTCTTAAAAGTGGCGTTTGTAAACGGTCTGAAGTACAATCTCATCAGTATCAGCCAACTGTGTGATGCTAAGTACATCGTTTAGTTTGATGATAAGCAAGGTACAATCTTCAATGCTAACAAAGAAATTGTGTTGACTGCTCCAAGAAGAAATGATGTATATGTCCTAGACATGTCATCTGTAACAAATTCAGGAGCATGTTTCTTTGCTAAAGCCTCAGACTCTGTTAATTGGCTTTGGCATAAAAGACTTTCACATTTAAATTTCAAAGATATGAACAAACTTGCAAAACAAAACAAAGTTCTTGGCTTACCTTCTCTTGTGTATTCAAAAGACAAGCCTTGTTCAGCCTGTGAAAAAGGTAAACACAAGAGAGCTTCTTTCAAGCCAAAACAAAACTTTTCTATCAGGAAGTGTCTTCATCTTCTTCATATGGACTTGTTTGGACCAGTCAGTCCAATGTCTATAAATCATGAGAAATACACTCTTGTGATTGTTGATGAATACTCTAGATACACTTGGGTATACTTCGTGAAAAAGAAGAGTCAAGCTCCTGAATTCATAATGTCTTTTATCAGGCAAGTAGAAAATCAAAATGATACTAAAGTTAAACAAATACGAACTGATAATGGAAAAGAATTCAGGAACCAAGAGCTTGAGAGTTTTTGTTATAAGGAAGGAATTTCTCAGAACTTCTCTTCTCCTTACACACCTGAACAAAATGGTGTGGCTGAAAGGAAGAATAGAACTCTCATTGAAGCTGCTCGAACCATGCTTAATGGATCTAATCTTTCAAAACACTTCTGGACTGAGGCTGTAAAAATAGCTTGCTATACTCAGAATAGATGTATTATTGTCAAAAGACATGATAAGACTCCTTATGAAATATTCAGGGAAAGGATTCCAGATATCAGCTACTTTCATGTGTTTGGATGTCCTGTGTTCATTCACAATCAAAAGGACCATCTTGGTAAATTTGATGCCAAAGTTGATGATGTATACTTTCTTGGATACTCTTTTGTCTCCAAAGCCTTCAGGGTCTTTAACACAAGGAGACAACAGATTGAGGAGTCATTTCATGTCACCTTTGATGAAAGTATGGATGCCATTAACTTCACAAATCAATCAATGGAAGAGATAGGGATAAATGACTCTTCAAGATATCCTCCTGATAAGTATGAACATTGTCCCTCAAAACAGTATCAAACTGATGCTGATATATCCTTCCATATATCACCTCATAATAGGTCAATTGATAATTTAATCACACCTCAACATGTCCCTGAAGTTATCACTTCTCAAGCTACTGAATCAAACGATTCACCCATCTATGAGAACACTGAAGGGACAAGTGATGAAAATATCGAATCCCCTTTTACTGAAAATCCTTCAGACGAAGGTGATATCCCAGTACAATGTACTGAATCTCTGGTCCCTGATAATCACCAACCATCGACAAGCTCTAACCCAAGTCCTCAGGACAGATGGTCAAGACAACAACATATAGAGCTTGTAAACATAATTAGTGATGTATTTGAGGGGATGCTCACACGCAGTCAGGCTGGTAAACTCTCTGCTGCCTCAGCCCATGAATGTCTGTTTGCAGACTTTCTCTCTGAAATTGAACCAAAGAAGGTTTCAGAGGCCCTGACACATCCAGGGTGGGTTGAGGCCATGCAAGAAGATCTCAACCAATTCCTCAGAAACAAAGTGTGGAAACTAGTTCCTCTCCCCAAAGGGAAATCAATTCTTGGTACAAAATGGGTATTTAAAAACAAGACTGATGAAGATGGAATTGTCACCAAAAACAAAGATAGGCTGGTTGTTCAGGGGTGTGGTCAACTTGAAGGGATCGACTATGAGGAAACCTTCGCCCCTGTAGCAAGAATGGAAGCCATCAGGATCTTCCTTGCCTATGCTACTTACATGAACTTCAAAGTTTTCCAAATGGATGTAAAAAGTGCCTTCCTGAATGGAAAGATCACTAAAGAAGTTTATGTTGCTCAGCCTCCTAGTTTTGAGAGTTCTGAGTTCCCAAACCATGTTTGTAAACTTGACAAAGCCCTTTATGGACTGAAACAAGCACCAAAGGCATGGTATGAAACTCTCTCTACATTCCTGATAATGAACAAATTTGTCAGGGGGAAGATAGACAACACCTTGTTTATCTTCAGAACCAAGGATGATGTTCTACTAGTTCAGATATATGTTGATGACATCATATTCGGATCTACTAACTATAATCTTTGCAGAAAGTTTGAAAAACTTATGACAAAGAAATTTGAAATGAGTATGATGGGTGAATTAACATATTTTCTTGGACTACAAATCAAACAGGGGGACAAGGGGATCTCATTTTGTCACGAAAAATACACCAGAGAAATACTTAAGAAATATGATATCTCTGAGTGTGCTTTAGTAAAGACTCCCATGGTCCCCCCAACAACTTAGGTGTAAACCAATCAATCAAACCTTATTCAGGGGAATGATTGGATCATTAATGTACCTAACTGCAACAGGCCTGATATTCAGTTCTCAACAATCTTATGTGCAAGATATCAGGCCGATCCTAAAGAATCACATCTTACTGCTGTTAAACGAATCTTCAGGTACCTGAAGGGTACTCCCTCACTAGGTCTATGGTATCCTCGTTGTTCAGGCTTCGATCTTAAATGATACTCAGACTCAGACTATGCTGGCTGCAACATGGATAGAAAAAGTACCTCAGGTGCATGTAAATTCCTTGGTGGCAAGCTAGTATGTTGGAGTGGAAAGAAACAGCAGTCAGTTGCAATGTCCTCTGCTGAGGCTGAATACGTGGCAACTGCTGGTTGTTGTGCAAACATCCTTTGGATGAAAAGTCAACTCAGGGACTATAATGTGGAATACAAAGTAGTCCCTATCTTTTGTGACAACACCAGTGCAATTGCCATTTCAAATAATCCAGTCCTACATTCAAGGACTAAACACATTGACATAAGATATCACTTCCTCAGGGATCACATCTTAAAAGGAGATATTAAATTACATTTCATCCCCACTGAATATCAGCTAGCTGATATTTTCACCAAACCTTTAGATGAACCAACGTTCACTAGACTGAAAGCTGAACTTGGTATGCTGAATATTGATTAATCAGTCTCCTTGATGACATTGGATTCAGTATAATGTATATTCTTGATCCTCTCTCTCTGAGTAAATATATCTTATCGTCTTTCCTTTGACACTGAGGTACATTAAATGATGTAACTAAATGCTCTAAGGATTTAGTTACTTAATGTCCTAGGTTGGCGAGTCACAATATTAAATAAGGAACATATATTCCTTTAATAAATTGTCATAAACCAGTCAGGGGGTCACTCATGTCAAGTATACCACTAAGCATTAAATGCTTACCCTTTTTCTAGCAAAATCCATTGTAAAAACATCCTTTCAAATGCACGTGACCCCACGTCATCTCTGCAAAAAGTATTATCTTTGCAGTAATGAAACAGTTGCCAAGAAAATAGGGGGACCACTTGTACGCTTTCATTAAATGCGGATGTGAAAAGAAATTATAGCAAATAAAAATCTTCTTCACATCCGAGCCTATAAATACCCCACAATCACAACAAACACACACACAAAGAACTTTCAATTTTACTCTGCCAAAATTTTCTCTCAAAGAAAAAGTGTGTGTGTTCAAACTAATTTCCAGAAAAGGTTTCTTGTAAACAAGGCGATCACATTGATTACTCGTTTTATTGTTATATAGCACAAACCATCAAATTACCTATTGTTTATAACTCTTGATCCTTTTTATAAGGCAAAAGTTCTCATTAGGTCACTTGGTGAATCTTGTTATATTATAACAAGAAACAAGTCTTGATTTGATTTCCACAAATTGCCATTGTCCTTTTTTAAATCTTTAAAAGCTATCTTTAATGGCAATGTCCAAGGCTATCAAATATGCCCCTCAGGCTGAACATCTCACCAATGAGGGTGTCCATTTTGCAGGAAACAACTATGAGGGAAATTTTAATTACCCTAGTAGTGTATCAGCCTACAAACCAATTTTCAAATTTTTGAAAAACTGTGATTGGGCTGATGCTTTTACAAAAACCCCCTCAGTCTTCTACCATGAATATCTCAGGGAATTCTGGTTCACGGTTGTGGTTGTAACCCCTACCCAAGGGCCTGAAGGATCTCAGGGGTCTGAGATCAAGTCACATAAGAACTGTGTCATCATGTTCACTGCAAACAATGGGAAGACACCATTGATTTTAGACTTCAAAACATTTTGTCAAAGCAGTGGACTTGATTATAACAATGGAAAGTATGTTGCACATCCTGACATGGAGTCAGTTAAAAAAGGACTAAAAGAAATCGGGGTCCCTGAGTTACTTGTGACTAAAACCCCATTGATCAAAACTGCTTTCCCCATGGCTTGGAGGATCCTGGTCACTTTTGTGATTCAGGTGATCGGTGGGAACTACTCGTCTACTGAGCAAGTTAATTCTACTCAGCAGATGCTAATCTACAGTCTTATTAATGGACTGAAGATTGACATAGGAGATATTTTTTATAATGATCTCGTAACCAGGCTCCTGAAGGAGTCTAGGCAAAAATATGTTTCTTACCTAAGATTCATATCATGCGCCTTAGAACGGTTACTGGGTTCCCTTTACACTCAAGAAAAATTCAACGTTTTTTCTACTCCAATCCTGAGTTCCACAAACTTTTCAAAGAACCCATCTGAAGTCAACCCTATTTCATTGACGGCTCACATGACTGAGGTGATCAGTCGTGAATCATCCGTGTCTCCCATTCCCTTCTTACCAAAGAAGGAGAACAAGAAGACTCAGACTGTGCCAAAGACCAAACCAACAAAGGCACAAGGCCCTGAGGCTTCCGAGGCACGACCCAAAAAGGCCAAGGATAAAAAGACTACCTTTGTTCAGACCAAGCTTCAAATACCTCAAGGGAAAGAGCTTATAGGAGGCCCTGATACATCACAGTCAGGGTCGACGGGCCAACCTACTGGTCCTCATGATGGAGAAGGAAACAAACAACCTTCTCCTATGGGACTGCCTTCCACTCAGACCGATGAGGGCACTCGTAAATCACAACCTTTGCCTGAGGTCAAAACTAAGGCCAAAGACTCAGAGAGACGTCCACGGGTAACACACCTCGCTGATAGGCCTATCACTTCTACCAAGTCCAATGAAGGCACACTAGCTCAAAAGTCTTTGCCTGAGGACCCAAAAATTGATTCCTTATACTCAGAGGGACGCCCACGGGTAAAACACCCCGTTGATAGGAATCTCACCTCCACAACTACCGATGAAGGCACACTAAAACAAAAGTCTTTGCCTGAGGGAACCACTCTTGATCCCAAAGACTCAGAGGGACGCCCACGGGTAAAACACCCCGCTGATAGGGATCCTACCTCCACAACTGATCAATCACAAACTGCCCCTGAGTATCAGCTGGCTAAATCCCAAGCCTCAGGATTTGGGGCAGGAAGTGACGATAACAAAGGCAAACCTTCTTTTGAAGGGGAGCTGGATAAACCTAAGGGTTCACTGAACTTTGGAGATTTTATAAGTTTACTCGAGAAGCCTGATGAGTTACTCCAAGGTTTCAGTGACGACGATGATATGATTGACGTTGGGGAAGAACCTGAAACTCAGGCCCTGATAGGTGTGTAAACACCCATCCTTTTTACCACTTAACTACAATAATAACCGAGCCAAAACGTGTATTTTATGTCGTAAATGTCGGAATTATGCGTGGTTTGTGTTTTTGTTGTGATTTAGGACGAAAAGGTGCAAAAGGGAGAAAACACGGGCATTCACGGGCTTTTATCGAAGAAAAAGACGAAAGACGAAGTCAAGAAATCAAGAGTGCAAAAAGAACGGAAGTCCAAAACCAATTCTGAAGATTTATCGAAGAAAAAGTCAAAAGACGAAAGTTAACTAAAAGCCGAAGAACTCAAGTCTAATTTATTGAAGAATTACAAGACGAGTTTAAAGAAATCCCGAGACAATGTCATTAAAGTCAAAGATTAAAAAGACAAGGACTTAAGCATGCAATTAAAGAAAGAAGAAAGAGGGAAGGAAGCTTCCTAAGCATCTACTAATCCTCCCCTATAAATAGAACATTAGGATTTACATTTCATTTTGTTGGCTAATTTGACACATTAGTTCTTCCACCTTATTTTCATGTCATTTTAATTAATTGTCATTTTAAATACTTGTCTTGCACTTTAATTTCTTTAATTCCAAGTAAGTCTTTTAATTTTGTATTGTTTAATCTTTTATCTTTAAGCTTTTTAATCATCTTGTTCATCTTTTCTTTTTGCTTATTCTTAATCTTTTTCATAATCTTTGTTTGTGTTGATTTTATGTTTTCAATCTAAATCTTCTTCATCTATTTTTTACATAAAGTTTGAATCTTTTTAATTTTCGTGGACTGTTCTTAATGTTTTTATAAGTTTTATCATTAATCTAGGCTTTTTAGTTAGCTTATTGGTGTTTTATTTTGCTTATTGTGCTTAAAAAGTTAAGATTTTAGTGCTTAATCTCGTACTTTTACGTTTTCCTAGTTTTTAGGAAAAGCTGATTCGATTTTGCAATACTTGTGTATTGCGAATTTGTGTCCTGATTCAATTTCGCAATTCTTCCATGATTGCGAAATTGAATCCTCTACAAAGTTGCGAAATCTTGTTCCAAGTTGCGAAATCATTGTTTTTCAATATTGCGAAATCTGATTCGATTTTGCAAGTATTGCGACATTGTGCAATTATTGCGACATTGTGCACTATTGCGACATTGTGCAATTATTGCGACATTGTGCAATTATTGCGACATTGTGCACTATTGCGACATTGTGCAATTATTGCGACATTGTGCAACATTGCGAAATATTTCATTTTCTAGCAATTGCGAAATTGTGTCTTTTGCTAATTGCAGAATTATGTCAATTTTGACATAATTGCAAAATCTTGGGTTTAAATTGCAAAATTATTTCATATTTTTCTAGAATTGCGAAATTAATTATTTTTTATTCAAATTTAATTTTTAAATTTATTTTTCCCGCCATTTTTACTTAGCTTTATTTTAATTGTTTCGTCTTATTTTTCTTAAGCTTTATTTTAATTTGTCGTTTCTTAGTTTAATTCTTAAAGTATTTTATTTTCAAGTTTTTAAATTTACGTTTTGTCAAGTTTTAATTTTACGTCATTTAATTAATTTTCTTTTAAAGTTTTAATTTTTTCGCCATTTACGTTTTAATTACTTTTAGCTTTATTTTCCGTGTCATTTACTTTGATGTTTTACAATTTAATTTTACTACAACCCCCATTTATTTTATTCACCAAAGACGACTTAGTCGCACTTTCAACTGGAGATCAATTCGATTAGACACCGAGAAAACAAACTTTTTAACCTAGTAAAATCCTAGTTATTAAATGGCGCCGCTGCCGGCTCTTTTCGTGAGGATTAACGGTTTTTTGTGAGAGACGCGTTGGCTTTTGGGACCCGTTCACTCGTGAACGTTATTTTTCGTGTAAAAATTTTTCAAAAAATCCAAAAACATTTGAAAAATTATAAAAAGCATTTCTTTTTCAAAGTTTTGCACCAAAAATATTCTTCTTGCTTATCTATTTTTCTTTATGGATTTTTATGTCCATTGCGTCGGGTGTGGGAGACGGTTATACGGGAACGACTCATGTCGATGGTGTACATGTGAGCGGTGCGGAAACGATATCGACAACACACAATTCGGATTTTGTCCCTTGTGCAACTCGACTAATTCGTCCTTTTTGAATCCACCTCCTGTTCCCCCGTGCATCTATTGTGGAAGCGATTCTCATTGGCATGTTTTGTGCGCGGTTCGATACCCGTATGGTCACGAGCAAGAACCGGGGTACAATTCTGACAATGATAATAGCTATCCACAAGACGCACCCAGTCTTTCTCCTTACCCGTTTTGCAACAACTGTGGGGGCCCTCACGATACTTCTTATTGTCAGCCAATGAATTATTATGAGCCAGATCCGTGTCCTCAATTTTCTTCACCGATGGATTATTATGAACCAACCCGTGTTCTAATTCTTCTCAACCGATGAACTACTATGAGCCACAACCATGCTATAATTCAGGTTTTCAACACTTTGAGCCCCCACATCACACCTTCAATCATCAATCCTCTCAGCAAATTAGTCTTGATCAACAACTAACTTCTTTGAATGGCATTCTTGCAAGTATAGCTCAACTCCGAGCTGACTTGCATCAGGAAAGGCAACCGTTGCTTGATGTGGACGAAACCTTGAAAACCACCGACACCTTTTTGAGCTAATTTAGTCGTTTTCCCTTCTTTTCTACACCAAAATGTTTAATTACAGCGTGGGATAGAATTGGTGAAATTGAACATACTCGGGGAGATGAACAACAAAAATTGTTTCATGAGCTTCTAAAAGATGTGGAGGTTATCATGGAAGAGTTAGCCGACTACGTCACTCCTAACTGGACTCGTCCGATCTATTATGATGATGATGACGACGATGATGTCTACACTTTCAACCAATCTTCTGAAGTTGCTGCTCCTACTCTCGATGTTCCTACTGCGTCTAAGGATCTAGATTCATTGAATGAGCTTAGTGATGTTGGTCTCGACAAATTATTTGATGATGAGGTTTGTGACTTACCTGCTATGGAGCTTCAGGACGACGTTGCTTTCACGCAAGCGGTCGATCCAAATGATGACGATTCTTCTCCCCGCTATGAGAATTTCACTTTTGAAATTTCTCAATCTCCACCGGGAGATGCGGGCGATGACGATTTATTCTCTCCGGCTTACGAGAAGTTCACCGATGAACTTGCTCTTGAAGATGAGGTGGAAGACAAGCTTCTTCGCGACAAATTACGGAAAGTACATCTTCTTATTGCTAAAATTGAAGAGTTCACTTCTCCGCATATTTCCAAGTCTTTGCCTCCATCTATTCCTCCCGTTGAAGATAATGACCCATTGCTGGAAGAAATCGACATTCACTCCATACCCCCAGGTATTGATGACGATGACATGGAGGGGGATATTATTCTTGATAATTTGCTGCAGGAAGGTATTGACCCAAGTCCTCCTCCCGAGCACCTTTCATCCTCCCCTTTAGCCACTATTACGGAGGATGAGTGCTTTGACCCGGGAGGTGACATTGATTATGCTATCATTGATAACATTACGGCTTTTCCGAGTGCTCAACGTCCATTGTCTTTGAGGGATGACAATGTGATTACTTTACCCACCCCACCTCCGTGGATCTTGATTTCACATACTTCTCGTATGTTGAATGGACCTTTCTCCCATTCAAGACTTATCCCCCCGCCTCTCCTTTGTTGATGTCAACCGGGAACGAGGACAAGGTCTTTGATCCCGGTATTACATTCGAGGTTTCCCCATGGACTATTTAATTCGGGGACGAGTCAGGCTCGTGACTCGGTTAATATAAACAAGCGCTTTTTGGGAGGCAACCCAATTAACTATCTATCTTTACTTGTTTTCACCATAAGTGTAGGGGGAGCCCCGTGGTGTTTCTTGTTTTCTTTCTTATCATGTGCAGGGATTAGAGCTTCAAAGACACACTCTTGATGACTTTTGACGACCGTGATTCCGTGTTCCCTTCTTCCCGGTTCTATCCTAAACTCTTTTCGATTCACTATTTTATATTTTCCAGTATTAAAATAGGAATCTCGTTAGTTGTCTTTTCCTTAGCGAAATTTAAACAACGTGCACAATGTCCTAAGTGTAGGGGAGTTTACTCCCACATGCTTAAACATTGAGGACAATGTTTATATTAAGTGTAGGGGGACTTCTATCGAGGTTAAGTGGCCTTTTCCTTGTATTTGTCCTCATTTTAACTGGAAAATCAAATTTTCGACATTTTTCAAAAATTTTGATCTATTTTGGCCTATTAAGTTTTTCCCTTTGTATAATTATTTTCTTTCCTTATTAGAATAAATTTTTAATAAAGTGGTTTTAATTTTCAAACGTTGTGAATCTTTTGACTCAACCCGAGTTTACTTATCTTAGTTTACTCTAGCTAGTATCCTTAACATGTTTAAGTCAAGTTTTGCTAGGCTTTTATATAGGGAGCTATAAAACGCGAAAGTCTTAACTCTCACGGGTTAAGAACAAGACTTTTCGCAAGTTCCTATAATTGATCCTAGAGAGTCGTTTATCAAGGGAACTTTAAAATGCGATTTCTAAACTTGAAAAAGTCTAAGAATTTGCAAGATCCTATAGGCGACTCGAAAACTCAAAACTTTGATTTAATAGGCTAAGCATCCACGAGTCTCATTCCTTGAGATTTTAAACTGTGGAGAACGAGAGATGATAGAGTCAATTATAAGTTTGGTATTCTTTCGTGAATTTATGTGAGTTAATTATAAGCCTATTCTCCCATCGCTTGCTAATAAATTTATCTGCAATAAATAAGGTTGTACGATTTGAAAAGTTACTTAGCTTCTAGCCCAAGATCGTTTAAAAGTTGCTCGGTATGGATTAGAGTTCATAGCCAAGGCATAACTTATTGAAGCGGGATGCGAAGATTGGCGAGTCCGAAAAGGCCCTAACAAGGCATGAGGGCTATATTTTGTTGCTAAAGATCCCAAGTGATGTGAAGAATCATTTATCAAAGATCAATATGAAGGATCGAGACACACGACGAAAAGCAAAAACTCCCCAAAAGTCATGGAGAAGTCTATCCAAAAAGGCCCTAACAAGGTATGAGGATAAATAGATCCAAGTCCAAAAAGGAGGCGGATCGTTGTATATCAAAATCCCAAATAAAGATTGGAGAAAAATGAAGAAGTCGTGGTCCAAGTATGAAGAATCTCTCAAAATTTCAAGTGAAGAAATTCCTATATGAAGAGAAGACCATAATTTTATGAACGTCTCTCAATGTTTGAAGTATGAAGTCGCTGCCAAATATCGGTCCGAGAAAGGTCTCAAATCGTGAAGCGAGTTATGCCAAGATATGAAATTTATGAGGTCCCGAGAAGCAGTTTTAAAAGATTTTGTCCTTTAGCTAACTATTGATTAAATCGTCTGATTGTCTTAAATTACACCTCTTAGGAAAAAGGCGTAAAAGTGGTAAGTATCAAACAAATGACTTTAGGAAAAATCAAGTGTTAATGACCCTTAATGAAATGAAAGTTCGTTTCCCAAGGAGGTATATGTGTTGTGAAAAACTTGTAAAAGTTTGTGATTAATGTTTGGTTTAGAAGGGGATGAGAAAAGAAGATGACGAAGACGTAAAAATAAAAATAAACACTACTAGAAAGTTAAGACGTAGAACCCTAAAAACCACAAAAATAAAAATAAATTCTAAAAATTTGCAAACTAGTTAATTTTAACCTAAATAATCAGAAAATCAAAGTGAAATTACAAAAATACCCCTATTGGGCCCTCAAATGGGCCAAAACCAAAAACAGTCAACCAAATTGGGCTTTTGGGCCCAAAAAGTCAAACTTGGCCCAATTGACTTGGAAAAGCCCTATCTGACTTAAAATTCAATTCTAAGAACAAAACTCTAAAGGCCCAAAAGCTGAAAATGAGCTTATCACAGCTTATTGAACACAAAGCTTATTCTTATTGGGCTTTTCAGCCCATTAAGCAATAAGCTAGTGCCATAAGCTCTAATTCGACACACAACCTTCTTTTGGGATGCTTATGAGATCTGCAAAAAGAAATTTTGAAAAAGCTCACTCAATAAGCCAGAAATAAGCAAAGTAAAATTTCACTAAAAGACAAAATAGTCGGGATTGAGAAATAAGGAACCTCAGAAGCTCTAGTTTGTTGCAAAAGCTCACAAATAGCTTAACTAAGAATAATCAATCAAGAAAATCACAAAAAGCCAAGTAGAAAAAGCTGTAAGAACAGATAAGCTGGCTGAAAAAGCCAAATAAGCTAGTTTTCTAGCAAAAGCTTAACCAAAAGACTTGTAACCTTCCAGATTTGATATTAAGCTGAGAAAAATGATTTCTATTACAAAAGATAAGTTGTTGCATGTACCAATAAGCAAAACAGATTCAATAAGCTTAGAAACCAAGTTTGACCAAAAGTCAAACGTTGATAAGTTGAAATCAAACGCTGACAGGAACAAAGTAGGCGTTGACAGACTTAATGAAGTGTAAGGACTTGTTTTTCACCCTGCTGGTCAAGGTTTGAGTGCAAACCTTGTGAATCAAGGCTTATCAGTTGGGTAAACTTGATGTGTTTTGGCACAAATATGCCAATAAGCCAGTGGGCTTATAAGCTATGAACAAAGCAATCCAAATAGCCAAATATTCTCACAAGAAGCATACAAACAAGATCCAAGCAACAATACAACAATCCTAATGCTAGAAATCACAATGCAATACCAAATGAGGTGGTCACTTTGCTGAAGCAAATGACCACTTCAGCAGACTTTGATAAGCTATAAAAACCACAATAAGCCACCAAATTCAACAAGCAGATAACCAATAGATAGCTTATCACCCAAACTATTCCCAAACCAAATTTCAGACCTTAGATCCAACAAACAAAGAAGTTATTGGATCTGATGTGTTTGACCAAATTCAAAACCAATTTTATCAGATTTTTGCAAAACTTAGAATCCCTTTTCCAAACTTTCAGAAAGTAAACCAATGGCTAAAACTTGTGTATTAGGACTTGTTTAGACCACCCAAACCCTAAGAACCAAGGGCACAAGGCCACAAGGCCTTGATAACCAGTAATCCCAAACAACCCTTAATCAAGCACTTAACAAAGGAACTTGTGATTTTAACTAATAACCTACTGATTTTAATGATCAAAAACACTTAAACAATAGCAACTAACACAATCAAACTCAAAAATCACCAGCACAAACACCAATACTCAAAATCAAAGCACCAAATCAAAATCAGTCATAAACATGAAATTTTGAGTGGAATCTTAACAAGGAATTATACCTGCCTTCCACAACATCCTAGGAAGGCCAGCAATGCTCCTTGGACCTTGTTCAACAACTAGAACAAGACCAAGGTACTTCAATGAAGATGATACAAACTGCCTTGGTTGATGGTTCAAAGTAGAACCTCAAGGACTTTATATCTTCAACACAAACAGCAAACAACTCAACCAAGGGCTCTAATCCCTTCACAAGCTTGGTGTCAATAAGCTTGTAAGAGCTTATAGCAAATGGTCAAGGGTTAGTACACAAAATAAGCCAAAACAGAACCTAGGATTTCAAGGTATTCAAACCTTAAAAACCTTATGAAACAAGACGTGCCTTAACCACAAGATTAAGGTAGGCCTTAACAATCAAATGGAACTCAGAATTAGGCTACTCAAACACCAAACTTTTAATTAAATCAAAAAGAGATTTCACAATTTCAGAAATTCAAATTTTATTTAAACTTAAAAAGGAATTACAAAGATAATAGCCTAAAACTGGAACAAAAGCTCTCTCACAGGTTGAGGAGTCTTTATATAGGCAAATGCCAAGGCTAGCACTATTCACAAACCCTAGAAGTGAAATTCCCTAAATGCCCTAAGTCCTTCTAGACGTTTTGATGGAATGAGCTGTTCAAATTCATCTTGGACGTTCATTTCAGCTTTGATATGAAGCAAAGAGTCTAGGCTGTTGATTTGGCCACGTCATTTTACTTGAAGGCCAAGTTGTGTTTTCATTGGTTGAGAATGTTGAGTGTGGGGTCCAGGGAGTAGTGGGAATGAGGGTTTTGTGTGTGGGATTTGTTTCTGCACATGCGAATCAAGTGTGGGTAAGGTTAATTTGGATTTACCCTTTGTTTAAGTTGGTGTAAATTCTGGGTTGGTAAAAGGTGAATAGTTGTCCTTTTGATCCGAAATTGGGGGAATGGGAGTTGTTTGGCGCAATATTGGAGTTTGAATGTTTCAGTGTACAAAAATGGCCCTTCTTCTTCCTTTCTTTTGTCACTTGTGTATAAAAGTCTATCAGCGCCCAATTCCTTTGTATCAACTTGACATTTTTTGCACAAAACTTTCCAAAAGGTGTATCAAGGGTTATTTTTGGAACTTTTGCATATTTGAAGGACTGATCTTGGACATTTTTTGATCTTCAAAGGTCTTCAATGTATCTTTGGCTTGATGAGGGACCATAATTGACAATGTGAAATTGTTGAGGGACTAATCTTGCCATTTCTTTAAAGATGAGGGACCTTTTGTGTAATTTTGACAAACTTAAGGGACCAAACTTGTAATTATTAATATACAAGGGTTATAAGTGTCATTTCTTCAATAATTGAGGATCAATCTTGTTTGTCTTCAAGTCTTCAAGGGTATTTGTTGAATATTCCATGATTAGGGCCCGGTTCTTTGTACGGCTTTGTTTCTCGTGTCCGTTTTTCCTTGTATCTTGTGATCTTTTGTCTTTTTCACGATATCCATACCTAAAATACACAAGTAAACAAACACAAGCATATATATGGTATTTTATGACATTTTTATGCATTAAAAGCCCGAAAAGAACGATGAGATCATGTATAAATGCCATCTCATCATCGTCCCACTTTATTTTCAGCCTTAATAACTATCGAAATAAGTCAACAATGCATCCTCGTGATCATTTAAGACAACAATAAAATATAAGAGATACACCTAGGAATAAGGGAGTCTAAGTGAATAATTGGCCCACATGAGTTCGTGTTAGTTTGCTAACTTATAATAACAATGATCTCGTTTTTAAGCTTGGTTTGGAGAAAGTGAAAACTTGAGGATGATGATCATTCATGACATTTCCAAAACCCTAAGGTATGCTTTTAATTTCTTTACTTTGAATGTTTATAATTTTCTATCTCTTTAATAAAGGCCAACGTGGATTGATTGTGATGAAAAGTGTATACGTGCTTTGTAACTAATGCATTGCATGAGGACATTGCAATGGTCAAGTGTAGGGGATTTGATAGGTGTGTAAACACCCATCCTTTTTACCACTTAACTACAATAATAACCGAGCCAAAACGTGTATTTTATGTCGTAAATATCAGAATTATGCGTGGTTTGTGTTTTTGTTGTGATTTAGGACGAAAAGGTGAAAAGGGGAGAAAACACGGGCATTCACGGGCTTTTATCGAAGAAAAAGACGAAAGACGAAGTCAAGAAATCAAGAGTGCAAAAAGAACGGAAGTCCAAAACCAATTCTAAAGATTTATCAAAGAAAAAGTCAAAAGACGAAAGTTTACAAAAAGCCGAAGAACTCAAGTCTAATTTATTGAAGAATTACAAGACGAGTTTAAAGAAATCCCGAGACAATGTCATTAAAGTCAAAGATTAAGAAGACAAGGACTTAAGCATGCAATTAAAGAAAGAAGAAAGAGGGAAGGAAGCTTCCTAAGCACCTCCTAATCCTCCCCTATAAATAGAACATTATGATTTACATTTCATTTTGGTGGCTAATTTGACACATTAGTTCTTCCACCTTATTTTCATGTCATTTTAATTAATTGTCATTTTAAATACTTGTCTTGCACTTTAATTTCTTTAATTCCAAGTAAGTCTTTTAATTTTGTATTGTTTAATCTTTTATCTTTAAGCTTTTTAATCATCTTGTTCATCTTTTCTTTTTGCTTATTCTTAATCTTTTTCATAATCTTTGTTTGTGTTGATTTTATGTTTTCAATCTAAATCTTCTTCATCTATTTTTTACATAAAGTTTGAATCTTTTTAATTTTCGTGGATTGTTCTTAATGTTTTTATAAGTTTTATCATTAATCTAGGCTTTTTAGTTAGCTTATTGGTGTTTTATTTTGCTTATTGTGCTTAAAAAGTTAAGATTTTAGTGCTTAATCTCGTACTTTTACGTTTTCCTAGTTTTTAGGAAAAGCTATTTCGATTTTGCAATACTTGTGTATTGCGAATTTGTGTCCTGATTCAATTTCGCAATTCTTCCATGATTGCGAAATTGAATCCTCTACAAAGTTGCGAAATCTTGTTCCAAGTTGCGAAATCATTGTTTTTCAATATTGCGAAATCTGATTCGATTTTGCAACTATTGCGACATTGTGCACTATTGCGACATTGTGCACTATTGCGACATTGTGCAATTATTGCGACATTGTGCACTATTGCGACATTGTGCAATTATTGCGACATTGTGCACTATTGCGACATTGTGCAATTATTGCGACATTGTGCAACATTGCGAAATCTTTCATTTTCTAGCAATTGCGAAATTGTGTCTTTTGCTAATTGCGGAATTATGTCAATTTTGACATAATTGCGAAATCTTGGGTTTAAATTGCAAAATTATTTCATATTTTTCTAGAATTGCGAAATTAATTAGTTTTTATTCAAATTTAATTTTTAAATTTATTTTTCCAGCCATTTTTACTTAGCTTTATTTTAATTGTTTCGTCTTATTTTTCTTAAGCTTTATTTTAATTTGTCGTTTCTTAGTTTAATTCTTAAAGTATTTTATTTTCAAGTTTTTAAATTTACGTTTTGTCAAGTTTTAATTTTACGTCATTTAATTAATTTTCTTTTAAAGTTTTAATTTTTTTCGCCATTTACATTTTAATTACTTTTAGCTTTATTTTCCGTGTCATTTACTTTGATGTTTTACAATTTAATTTTACTACAACCCCCATTTATTTTATTCACCAAAGACGACTTAGTCGCACTTTCAACCGGAGATCAATTCGATTAGACACCAAGAAAACGAACTTTTTAACCTAGTAAAATCCTAGTTATTAGGCCCCTCCTCAATCAGACCAGAAGCCACAGTCCCCACCATTGTTCGCGGACATGCAGCCCTCCCCTGAGGCTCAACAAAAGCCCTCCCCTGAGGCATCCGAACAAAAAGAGCCCTCCCCTGAGGCACCAAAAAAGCCCTCCCATGAGGCAAAACTTGACACCTCTACATTGGGGACTCAGACTGTGGTTCTGGATGAGACAACTTTGAAATCCTCGTAGGCTGAGGTCACTCAGGCTCATGAATATTTGGCTTCAAAGGCTGATGAACTCCTTGATGAGTTCAGGACATATGGTGATAGGTTTGATGTGGCCGAGGAGAAGATGAGAATTCAAGTAGATAACCAAATGGAATTCATCAGCTCTGTTAACAATAGTCATGAAAATCAAGAGAAGAAGCTCATCAACTTCCTTAACCATGCTCTTCCTACGGTCGAAGCAAATGTGTCCTTGAAGGTAACTCTGGATGGACTGATCACTAGCACCACTGAGTCCAATTCCAGAGTTGGTCAATTACTTGCGTTGCTGAAGGTGGACAGGCTCACTGAGGTTTTCACTAGGTTAGACTTTCTCAGGTCTGACTTGGATGTGGTGAAAGGGAAATGTGATGCCATCTTTGAGGATGTGCATATGGATGCTGAAGCAGAGTTCAGATTGTCCAGGGCTGCAAAATGATACATGGCTAATGCCACCAATCTCTCTGATATCTCCAAATCCCTGAAAGAAGCTGATATTCCTAGGCTAAGGACAAGGATCACCACCATTGAAAACACTCAATCCCTTATTCAGTTAGATGTTCGAACTATCAAAGCAGACACTCAGTCCATGAAGGAAATGGTGACTGAGATGTTTCAGGCTTTTAAGGGATCTTCCACCACCTTAGGATCCTCACAACGGACAAAAGTTGGGATTAGTCAGGCTGATCCTTCAACTTTTGAGGGGGAGAATGTGCCACCAATGATGTTAACTTGGACCGAACCTCCTTCTCACACTGAGGGGGAGCAGGAAAGACTAGCACAACCCCAACCCTTAAACTCAATTCCTCCCAACCCTGAGCCCTCAGTATCTAAGTCAGATAGGGGTAAAGGTATAGCTGATGAAACCCTAGCACCTCCAAAGAAACTTGTAAAAGCTTCAAGGGGGCCCGATCTTGATGCCATGGTCTTGGTACCATATGAGATAAATGGAATAATGTACCAAATGACTCCTGATCAAATCCAAGTGTATCTAGATAGAATGGAGTCGGCTAAGGCTAATGAAGCAACAAAGGCTGAGATCTTAAAGGTATCTACTAAGTTTGTAAAAGAAGTGGGTGGTAACCCTGAGGTCTTGCTGAGCAAGAAAGGGGGAGAGGAGTTCATCCAGAAGCAGAAGGAAGAACTCAAGGCCATTTAGGATGAAATGGTCTTGAAGCAAAAACAAAGAACCACACAACTCAAGAAATTGTATGACCAATACACCAAAGTCGTCACCCAAAGAAGAAACCTGAGCCAATCACTAACCTTCAGATCATTCCTCATACCACACCAATCTCAGTACCTGTCTACAGAAACAATGATGAGAGGAACTTTGAAGTCATGAAGAAATTTTCATTTGGTGATTTCGGTCTCAATGAGTGGGACGAAATGGGAAGGATTTTTAGGACCAAAACAAAAAAATGTGTCCCTGAGATACTCAACTCTCTCAGTAAGAGATATGAGAGGTTAAATCAGATGAAGGAACAATTAGGAATCACTGAAGATCTTCCTTTAGCTGAACAGGATCCTACCAAAACTCAGGGAAGAAAGAGAAAAAGAGTTGAGCTTGAAGCTGAGACTAAGATCCCTGGGTTAGAGTGCAATCGTATTCTCCCTGAAAATGTCCCCTTTGTGAATAACATGGTTATAGAAGAACCTGAGTAGGGTATCTTCTTCATTGATGTATTTGGGGATCAAGCATTTCAAAGAATGAGTGACATAGAGAAATGCACCACTGAGAGTGTTCTCATCTTTCTTGTGATGGCTGGACAAATTCAGACTGCTGAGAATAAAAGATTTGGTGAGAAGCTCAGGGAGATAATTGCTAGGAGGCCTGACAAAGAAAAGGTGTTAAAGTCATCAAGGGTGAAGAGGGAAGCAATGGATTCCTGAATAACTGTAATCTTTTGTTTTATTTATGTTTCTTGTATCAGACTATTCAGTCTTATGTAATGATGAATGAAAATGAAGTACTTTGTTATATCAAGTCTTTTCATCAAGTAGAATAGTATGTAATAAGAAGAAGCCTCTTTGCTCACTTATAACAATTTCACTTACGCATATTTTATATCCAAATAGGGGGAGATTGTTAGGTCAATTTAGTACCTAATGACCTCCCTGAAGGATTTGAATAACAATCAGGCTAAGTGAATAATTAACCTTGAACATAACGAGGTCACTGAGTGAACAGTCACTCAGTGAGTTGCCTTCGAGTTCCTAGACTGAGTCTAAAAGGAAGACTCAAGCATTCAGAGAGGCGAAGCTCAACGAATGTCTTCTATGACGAAGAAGAAGGTGATGGGTTCAGTGAGTTGTGGCAATAGACTCACTGAACCCCATACGATCTCCCTGAAGAAAACAAGCATTCTCCAATACTGAAGAAAAGGCGGGATAAGTTGAATTGTGACAAGATGAAGTACATCACACAATTAGCATGACTTACCCTTTTGGGATAGATGGGGTACTGACATGTGTAAAGGACTTACGTCTTACTACTTAGAATAGGGTAAGACAAGATACTACACTGTACCAATAATACAAGAATTGCACATGGGCAATTATTGTCTTCTACCCACTTTCCTCTATAAATAGGATGCTTGTAAAGGAGAGAAAACAAAGTTTGTGCACTTAATGCTTTAGACATTCACAAACAAGTTTTCTCTCCTCCAAACATGATCACACACTTGAGTTCTAAACTCCCGTTGATAGAATCGTCAAGCTTAGCAATCGTTAGGATTGTACTAGCTTGTTAGTGAGGATATCACAAAACCACACATTGTCTATTCAATCCCTATTGTAGCTTCGTATACAATAGGGTATAATTCTTTAATAAAGCTAAGAGTTAAACGTTGAAAACCTTTGTGTTATTTATTTACTTGTACTAACTTTGTTGCATTACTTAACCATGGGTTAGGACTATACTTAGTATACTTAAGAATAGTACTAATTACAAGGGACCAACAATCTACCGGACTATTCGAACAACCATCAAACATCTAAAAACGAATCCAAATCAGTAAACTCACCAGATCCGAATCACAAGTAACCACCATCAATCTAAATAATAGCAAACCAAAACTAAAGCTTTTATTAACCAAAAATAAATTCAAGGATTGAAAGAAATGAAACTCAAATTATTGTTATCAAAACTCAAGCTAAAGTGACAATTTAATAAAAATTAAAACAAATCTACCTATATTTATCCTACAAAGAAGAAATAATGAGCAGAAAGGAAAAAAAAATAAAAAGTTAACCAATAATATGTGTGTGTGAGATCTACACTACTAAAAATAATAATTGAATATATAGAATGTTGAATCTAAATCTACTCCTATATAAAAAAACGCAAAAAAAAAAAACAGCAAGAATGAAATATAGAATAAATGGAAGTTGCGTTTATTGTAAGCAATATCCTCTTTCATTCGGGCCAACATGGGCTTGTCTTTATAATTCCATCTTTTATTTCTTTAATGGGCCTGCGAACCATTTGTCTTCTGCTGGACCTGTTATGACTTTAATTTCGGGTTGTGATATCATTTGGAGTCCACTTGTTATTAATGGGTCGGTCTGACCCATTTAAATGGTGTTGGGTCGGCCCACTAAAATATGAAGGTACCGTCGGACTCGATTTTTCGCGCTCTTTTCATTTCTCGTGTCCGTTTTGGCTCTTTTGCTTCATTTGTTGTGATTTCTTTGATATTTGTACCTACACACGCACAAACGACAAAACACACATATACAAGGCATAATTGATGATTATTTGATCGTTTTTAGCATATTTTACGAAGAAATATGATGTGTAATTAGAGTTACATCAATGCTGAACATTGATGATACAAAACCTGAACCTTCAGCATTCACTGAAGAAGCTTGAAGGTTCAGCATTTCTTAAAAGATTTTGATTATTGTTAAGTATCATTGTCTGAGTAAAGGAGTGTGTAATGTCATGTGTCTGTTTCACTTTATGTAATTGTGTATATGATGTTTTGTCGCCTTATCTGATTCACTGAAGCTGAACAAATAATCACCAGTCACCAAAAGGTTCCTTCAGCAATGCTAAACAAATTTTTTAAATACAACTGAGTAGCTAGGCCTGAGTAGAGGAGCGTGCAATGTCATATGTCTTGTTCACTTATGTGAACATGTATATAGGGTTTTGTCGCCTCATCTGACGCACTGAAACTCACAAGTATTGCCATCAGCTTCAGCATATCTGAGCAACAGTATTTAAAACCAATCAATCATGTGACTCAATGGAGTTAATGACATTAAATTTCTTGAGAATAAATACAAAAAATTCTTTCAAATGGTGTTAATTGTTTATCTAGGAAATATCAAGCGTCCATATCACAATCAACAACTTTCTGACACAATGAGGCGTTTCACTGTTCAAAGCAACAGAAAATCATCACCTTTTTCAGAACATTAATGAGAGAGTTTGTGCCATTTGTTTAAAAGAAACCCTAAAAGTTTCATTCTCTTTTCAAAAGTTTTACAAACTTTGACAAATCAGTTCAAAAAAATGTTTACATATATCTTTTGAGGAATGAAGATTCATATCATTTGCAGAAGTTTTCAAAAAAAAAACACACAACTCTTTCTCTCTCTTTTAAAAGAAAACACACACAACAAACATCAATGGCTGCTGAATCTTCTTCACAACCACAAGAGATTAAGATCACCCTCAATCCTTCCATCGATGTTAACTATCCCATTGAGGACATATTCTTTAAACCCAACAACATCACCTTGATCAAACCAGAAACCTTAACATCTGAACATGGAAAGCAAGTACTAAACTTTTTATCCAAATGTGTGATTCGTGATGCCTTGTTCAAGGATCCAGGAGTTATGTTTGAAAATGTGTTAAAAGAATTTTGGTTCATAGCACAAGGGTCAAAGAACAAGAAATCTATTGAGTTTGTGTCTACAACTTTAGGTATTCATGGGAAAATAAGTTTAAAGCTATTTAGGAGGGTTTTAGGGTTAAACTATTTGGAGGACTCTTGTGAATATGAGGCTGTACCCAATGATCTCTCTGTTGTCATATCATTTTTTAAAGAAATTGGATACACTAAAGAGATTGGTGATAAATGGGGCTTGAAGAGAAGCTGTTTACCACCTAAGTGGAAACTTTTGATGTCCATCTTAATTGAGTGTCTGGGTGGGAAAACTGGTGGGCTTGATCATATCAACCAAAAGGATGCCCTGGTTTTGTATTGTCTGGCAAAGGGTATAAAAGCTGATTTTGGAAAATTAATCTTTGAAGATCTCCATGGAAAAATGGAGAAGAAAACTAGGGAAAAGAATGTGGTCTACACCAGATTTTTATCCCTCATTTTTGCTGACCAATTTGGTGAAAAAGTATTCAAAGAACCAAGGAGTTAAACTAGTTTTTCAAATCTTTGATACCAATCGCTGGAACATTCCAGTCAGAACAACTGAACCTCCTTTCACACAGTCCATGCTGGACATTTGCTAAGCAAATGCTCTAGTAGTGTTTAAAGCTCCACAAGACACTCCTCCAACTAGAGAAGGGGATCTGATAGGCACAAAGTCTGGAGCTTCTTCTGGACCACGTCAAAAGAGCACATATGTGAATACTATTAAGGGTAGACGTGAGTCTAAGAAAAGGAGGCACCCCACAGAATCTTCATCAAAGAAGTGTTCTGATGATCCCAATGGCCAAGCTTCAAAGAAACAAAAGTCCTCGGCCAAGGAGCAGAACCCAAGCCAGCCTCCATCATCAGTCTCTGCTGAAGGTGGCATGCATCAAGAGGCCCTAAAGGCAACCCATCTCTCAACTTCTTTAGGAGAGAAGGGTGAAGATAGAGCGCACCCTCAGCTTAATAGAGTGGAGTCAGCATTGGTAAACAATTTAAATATGAATACATCTCAAATTTCATTACCAATCTCTATCATTTGTCACTCAGAGTCTGCATCAGGGCATGAGGCCTCAACAAATACAACAACTGACGCTGATCCTGGCCCTTCTGTTTCTCATGATGTAGTTCCCTCACAACAGGGTCCTACTGAAGAAAACAAAAACATTATCATTGATCTTAACTCATTAGGGACTCTTTCTCAGGATCCATCAGGTAAAACCAACCCTGGTGGTGAAGGACTTGAAACTGACCAGCACACTGAAGGCGGCGATCAGCAGGCAATCAAGGAAGTGCCTCTCTCCACTAGCGCCAGGGGGGACACTTGCCTACATTTATATTCACCATGTCTGCTGATGACTTGGAGAAGGAGTTGGGGCTGAGTGAAAGAGCTCTAGTAAAACTGGATGATAGTGAATCTGAAGATGACATTGCTGATCAAACTTCCAAACCTCCATCCCCCAGAACCATTAAGGTAAATGAATTGACAAATCAGGTGTTGGTTCTACAATCATAGGTGACCAAGCTTAAGGAGGATAAGGCTATTGCTGATGTTGAACTAGTTATTCTTAAAGCAAGGCCAGTTCCTCCCACTGCTGAACATATCAAAGATGCAATCCTCACTGCACTGAAGCCATTAGTGAAGGATGTGGCCACTACCACTTCTGTCAAGCAAGAGACCCTCGTGGACTCCATTAATACTGCATCTTTTGAGCTTCCTGTTGAATTCAAGCCGATTCCTAATCAACTTAATGAGCTATGTGATTCAGTATCAAAGATAAAGGATAGGGTGGGACTGCTAGAACAACAAAAACTGAATGCTCTTGCAAATGTTCCAGCAATGGTGACCAAGGTATGATCCACCTTAGACTACCTATGTGCATGTTTACTTACTGGGGGTTCATCAGAAGTTGTAGGGCACTCTTCTGCTGAGGGGGAGAAAGTCACTATTCAGCAGCTCTTTAAGAAACATGCACAAAAGAAGGCCCAAAAACAACCTTTTGTGTATGTATCACCCTTTAGTGAAGAAAGACCAGATAAGAATAAGGGGGAGTCTTCAGCTAAGGACACTCATGTTGATGGTCTTACCACCAGCAATGAGTCATCTGAAAGTGGGTCACCACCCATCAAACCTAAAAGCAAAGGTGAATTCACACTAGATGAAAGAATTATCAAGTCAGGGCTGGCCACTCAAGAAGAACTTGATAAAATTAGCAATCTTCAAAATGAAGAAAAGCTCAGAGATCTGAAGATGAGCTTATATGAAAGAATTGGAAAGTCTGAGGTTGAAGGCCTCTTCAAGAAAAAGATGTTATACGAAAAGTTTTGTATAACAAGGTTGAACAGAAGATGTCTCTTAGAAATCACAAACTTTGACATGATGACTTACAAGGGAGATATCAATCTGAAGTTCTATAGGGCTGATGGGTCTGATGAAATCATAGATGACTTCCAAGGAAAGGAGCTCTCCTATACTGAATGGCTAGAGATGAGCAGAAACATTGAAAAGAAAAAATCCAAGAGATGGGAAGAAGTTCGCACAAGAATCGAACACTTTGTAAGAAATCATGAAAGCCTTGGTCAGCATCTGAATATCAGCAACCAAATCTCACTGGAGGATCAAGATCCAATTATGGAACTGAACAAGAGAGCCAATCTTGTTTAACCTGGTGTGGGTGATATCTTTGTCACCACCAAGAAATACAAAGATCTTGTTCAGTTTGAAAATCATCTCCCTGGACATGTGTTAGAAGAACCAGAATTGGGAATGATTATGTTCAACCATCGTGAACGACAAGACTTTATGGGTATTAGTGATCTTGATGATCAAAACAATGAATTTCTTGGAAACATTCAGAAAATCTTCTTTGCTCACCATGGTGGTCCAGGACTCACTGAAGCTGCAAAAACCTTCAGCATGTGCTTACTATCAAATACTGGAGATCAGAAACTCTGATCCATAAGTACAGACCCCTGTCATTGAAGAACTTAGGCCAAAGGAAAACTGAATAATCATTTGTAATATTTTTGTTGTAGTTTGTAATGTTATTGAATAAATGATTATCTGATGTTTATAAGTTATTAATTGTTTAGTGCAAGTAAGAAGAAGTTGTTATGCTCACTTACTACTGACATTAGACTTAGGCTATTTGTATATCCAAATAGGGGGAGATTGTTGGGTTAGTATTTACTGACACTGAAGCAACTCTAAGATTTGAATATAAAATCCCCCTAAGTGTTTCATGCTCAGCAGTAAGGCCAGTCTGCTGAAGGATGACCAGAGGAACAAAGTTCCTACTAAAGACTTTATAACTGAAGAAAGTTCAGCACTCCCCTTCCAGTGAACTTAGAAGACAAAGGAGTCTTCGCTTCAAATACTAGGCGGTCTAGTTGCTGAAGAACAAGAACTGAAGAAGGGCTTTCAGTTTAGTTTGGTTTGACAATACCAAACTGAATGATGTCGATCTCCTCTAGGATACTGAAGACTCTTCAGTATTCTGATAGTTTGCATTAGGCAGGAAAAGATAACTTTAAGTCAAAGTAGGCTGCTTGTATACTTAGATATAAGTACAAACTTTATCTTTTCTAGAATAGTTTAATATGTACTTTGTACTGTTTATCCAACATGGGCATCAACCACCCACTGGATAAACCCATGCATTGAAACATGTAAAATGCAAGCCTAATTTACACTGCCTATATAAGGAGTGTACATCGGGAGAGAAAGATTAACCAATACAAGAGCTTAAACTCTGGAAAAACCTTTCTCTCTCGATACCAACTAAACCATATAGCCAAGATGCATATGAACGTTTAGATTGGAGCTTAGACTTTAACTTTGGTTAGACGTTTAAGTAGAGGAGATCAAAACCTATTGTCATTCAACCACTTTGTTATTCCGTAAACAAAGTGGGTTATAGATTCTTTATTTGATTCTAATAAAAGTATATACGTTGAAAAGTATATTGGTATTGTTGTTTTAATCTTTCATAGTTCTTATCTATTGTTAAAACAACACACTTGAGTCGAGGTAAAGAGTTATTACTTAAGATAATAAGTAATAATGAATTACAAAGGGCCAACATATGTAGTATTTTACCGACTTCATTTTAGACTTATACATCATAATACTACCTTATGGAAACGTGAATCTGTCTCTTAACCCCTAATCAACACAACTTAAACCTAAAAAATACAACTCAAACCAATATCACAAAACCTCCTTTTTATTGTCTTATGATCCTTATTCATTTCACCATCACAATGGTTACTAATGATTTGCGTCAAGACATCATGGAAGCATGTTTTACGGATTGTCCACCAATGCTTGCTTTAGGTAGCTACATTTAGTGTAAATCTGAATCATTAGATACTCGACATAAAACAAACCATAAACAAATTAAGCAATGCATTAAACATATAAATTATGAATCCCAAGAGATCATACATCATGATATACCTTCAACTAAGATGTCACACCCCCAAATTATCAGAGTACGTAAATATACTGGGGTGCGACTGTCATGACTATCATAAGACATAGATATAAAGAACGATTATATAAAAGTTGTTTTAATTGCATTAAACCAAAATAACTTGTTCGGAAGCATTTACATAATATCTTAAATTAAACATTGTTTCAAATGTTCAAATTCTCAAAATATAGTCACGACAATTTTATTAATAATCTTCTTAGCACAACCACATCACTCATCCGTCTTGATACCCGAGAAAAACATTGCTAAAGCGTCAACACAAAGGTTGGGTGAGTTCATAGGTTTAAGTTTAGTTAGTGTGATGAACCATATGATTATAGTCAAGCAACCGACATATAATCTTATAAAAAATATAAGATTGTAATTAAATAGCACACGTTTAAATTCCTACGTCTAAGCTCATGACACCAAAGCGTTAACCAAACCGACTAAATATAATAAGAGCCCAAGCAAATTCCTATCCTAGGGCATTTGAAAGGAATCAAATGTAAGTGTATCTAATTTGGTCACACAATCAGAACTAGATAGAGGTTAATCCGATAGATCTATCCATAACATTTGCGCTTACACTAAATAATTAACGATCCATGATAGGAGGCTAAAGGCATCTGGGATAACGGGGACTTAGACACCAAGTAGGCAAACGTATCAAGTTTTTTTAGCACTTATGTTCATCCGTAAAAAAAGCAATGTTCTCACCCCAACATATATAAACAAGTAAAAGTGGGGCTATGAAACTCACCTCGATGAAATAGCAAAGTATGGATAATAGTAATAGAACGGGAAACAAAGCACACAAATCGACGCGTAACGTGGTACTCATAACCTAAGTAAAGTATTTCGTACTTAGGCTAAATACGCAAAATAAAAATATACAAGGCACTTGGTTGATACTTTATACTTGCATTTAATTTATAAAAGCATTTTACACATTTTTCACATTCGTAAAATATGGTCACGAGGTCACCTTTGAGGGTCAATAATTTGTTTATTAATAGTAATCACGTTCGTAAAATATGTCATTCGTGTTGATCCAAATAAGCATGAAGTTGATACACATTGGTATTATGTAAGTCTTTCACCAATTTGACATTCGTGATAAATTTGATCCTTTCACGAGGAAAAGTATTCAAGAACTTGTTATTGATATGAAATTGCTCAATCTTCATCGTGTATATATTCATTTCAATGATCAATAAAAAATCTCTAACACTAGTCATGCAATAATTCCCCATTGAACATACGCAAACCTATCAAAAGCATCATACAATTTACACTCTCGTTCCTGCTTGGACAACGGGGTGCCTTGCATCAATGTGCCAATTATTTCCCATAAATCCTTCGCGACACGATGATGACTGATGAGTGAATAAATTTCTGGCGGAAGACCTTGAAGAATAATGTTAGTTTCTTTGACATCACAATCGGCTTGAACTGTATCAGATGAGGTTAACTCACTATACTTCCTTGGTCTAGTCACACTATTTTCTTTGATAGTATACCAGATTAATAGACCATTTTCGACTGATTCAAGTATCATTCGTCCAATTAGTTGGTTCATCATGTATAACTCCATCATGCTCTTCCATGATTCATAATATTCTTTCTCTAACATGGGTGGACGATTGTCGGCACCCGAAAGTATGACCTTGTCAGAAAGAGTATTCATTATGAAATTGATGAGATTAAGGATTATTTTAGATCGAGTGGTGAAAGAAAGTAACCGTGTTTGTTGATTCTAGAATGTTGATACAAAAGTTGGATGATCCTTGCTTGACCCGAATTAGGCTTAATTCGGGTAAGCTGGGCTCCGGCTCTTGCACCAAGTGAATAACTTGCTGAGATCCTGCATACTAAAGCAACACGCGTTAGACTTACCGTGGGAGCGTATCCCACGATTAGACTCCGACGTGAGAGTAAGTAATCGGTTAGGGTTATGACAGAAGGATGTAGGTTGAGAGTATATAGAATGTAATACCTTTGTGGAACCCTTGGGGGTTCCTTATATAGGCAGTGAAACCCTAATGGGCTGTCACTGTTAATTCGGCCCCAAGCATAAGATAATCACCATAATTAGCTTGATTGTTATCTTCTAATTATCGTTAGTGCTGGGCCGTGGGTCGCACACATTTTATGCGACCACTATTCATTCAAGCCCATAAGCTTAACTGACATTATTCCAAGCCATTCGTGATGGGCCAAATACGGGTAGTACCCGTGGACCGGGTTCATGACCCGGTTGGGGACTATACGTCATCATGTCCCGCTAGTCTAGTTGTTACAGCCGTAGGCGAAACCTCTAGACTAATCAATACCCTTTATACATTGTTGTCACAAACATAGCCGTACTCCAAAAAGGCCGACCGGGACAATATTAATGAATGCATTAATGATAGTCATTAGTCGAGCGTTTTGTCTGCAAAAGTGCACTAGACAGGCCCACCCTTGATCCACGTAAAATTGTCAAGAAGTGACCCGTGGGTCCCTTCTGAAGCTTTAGAAGTGTCAGACATCCCATCCGTTACATGGGCGTAGTGGTTTACACGTGGCAAACATCCATGGTACCTCTTAACTCGAGGCAACCCTATAAAAGAGTAGGTATTGTAACTGTGTAAACACACAGTTAACAACTTTATTTCCGCCATTATCATACCTTTGCTCAATCCGTCATTCCTTCTCTTCTTTTTCCACGGAAATTCATCACACCAGGTTAGACCACCGCGCCTTTTTAATCCTATTTATAAATCATGGTGAAGATAATCATGTGATCACGGACGTCCTCAATGTGATGTCCGCGGAGAAATATATAGACTTTTTGTCTGAATAGTATATTCCTGAGAGCGTACACCCCACCTATCCAGGTGATGGTGAAGCTATCACGGACGCTCCTAGGGGGAAAATAGGCGTGTACACGCGCCTATTTGACTCGGCTAACTACCGCATCCCCCTATCTAGGTTCCTCGTAGATGTGCTTTTGTATTATGATTTCTACATAACCCAACTTCATTGCATAGGGGCGTACAAGCTTAACCAATTCGAGGTTACCTGCCACGCCTGCGAAGTAACCCCCATTGTTAATCTATTTAGGGTATTCTACTCCCCCCAAATGATAAATGGGTGGCTATCATTTAAAAAACGATCCACAACAGCCCCTATGTCGTATAGGAAACCACTAGATTCCCTTAAAAAGTGGTACGACCACTACTTTTTCGTAGACGCCAAGGTGTTCCCTACCCCGTTTGTTATGAAGTACAAAGTAAGCTTCGACCCCCCACCCTCATCCAAGGATTATAGCAGCCAGGATGTGAAAATATTAGACACCCATCGCACTGATTTCCATAGGGGCCTGCCAGAGCACTTCCTATGCTTAATAGGGATCAGCCGCAACTATTTTGGGAGGGAGGATAGATATCCATGCTTTCTGACCAAGCGTAGACAGGGTAGGTATTTTATATATGAATATGCATATAAATGTGTCCAAAATGCTTGTAAACTTACTAACACTTATGCGTGCTAATGTCCGCGGAGATGAAGTTGTTCGGATTATTACGCCAAGGTGATCCAAGCAAGGTTCCGCAGGGATCTCGACACAAGAAAGAAGGCGAGCCCCACCTTACTAGTTTCCACTGTCAACATGACGGTCGCACTGGAGGAAACAACCGAGCAACGGTCGGACGAGCAGGAGCCCGTGATCCAGAATTCTCCGTTGAACTTCACCAATGAAGATGGTGGTGAGCTGCTGCTGGAAAATGCCACCTCCATCCAAGGTGGAGAACAGCCAACAGATTCATCAATCAACCGCATGTTTAATAATGATGATGAAGGAGAAGAAGAAGTGGCGCAGGAAGCTGGATCCTCCCAACAACAAAAACCTGCGTCCAAGAAACGCAAAACCACCAGGAAGGTGGTTAAGAATGTAGAAGCTGAGGCGGGGGAACACAATGCGCCCCCAAGAAACTAAGGAAAGACCATCCGCAGTTCCAGGAAGGGAGCAGTACCACACTGCCTCAAGGCAACCCCTTGCCGCAAGGAGATACTCCTGTATGGAATGCAACACCAGTTAGCGTTGTGGCTCCTACCATCACGGAACCAATGATAGACGTGACGTAAGTACTTGCTATACTTCATAATACTTGATCCCTTGTAAAAAACTCATAAGTGTATTTGTAAATAGCAGGGCGGATCCTTCGATAGTGGCGCAGGAGAAAGAAGTATAGAGGGAGCCGTCTCCTACGATATCCATGATGCCCCCATCTCCTCCCCCTACTCATGAAGAGGATCCCTGTGCCGAGGTTCCGGAAACCAACCTTCACCCGGCATGGAACTTGTCCAGCCTAATGAGACTAGAGGCGGAGTCTGAGTGTAAAGAGTTTATGGACCACCTAACCCCCTAATGTAGGATTTTTTCAGTTCTTTTTATCTCTAGTTATTGTTCCTCGATTCGACTCGAATTGATTTCGAATTTTATCGTTAAGACTTAATTCGTTTTTGGTTAATAAAAGTGAATTTGGCATTTAAAACTATTTAAAATTATAAACTAATTAATCTATATTTATAAAAAACCTTTTAATTAAACAAATTCTATTTAAATCAAAATTTATTTAAAACAAGTTTAATTAAAACTAATTAATTTAGAAACCTACAATTTAAATTTCTAAAAAATAATAAAATATATTTTTGTTTGTTTTATTTATTTTCATATATATATTTTTTAAAAACTTTATAAAAAAAACTAGATTTAAATTTAGACAAAATCAAAACTATGTATTTAACTAAATCAAAAATCTGACTATCAACTGATTATACTATATTAATTAAAAGAGAGGTAATTAAACACAAAAGAAGAACTAGTCCAGAAGGTAAGAGCGTTTGGCATGTGACCTGGAGGTCACGAGGTCGAATCCCGTTGAGGACAGTTTTTTTTAGAAATTATTATTTTTAACTTGAAACTAGAAATCTCAGTCACAGGAGTGACTTTTGTGATATATATTATATTTTTGGACAGATAAATTCAGTTTTAGAAGTAGCAGACCAAATGAGTCTATTAGCTTAAACAATACAACACAAACTTACAAATATCAGTTAACAAAGATCATATCAATGCATCAGCTAATACAAAACCAAACTTCAGCTTATAGCAAAAGTGAATAACAAAGATTAGATTTAAGTAAACACAACAAACATTCAGTAGACTTAAATCCTCAATACCAACTTGTGACTAAAATCGGATAAATGCTTAAACCAATTATCAATCAAACCTCAAAGTACTAGCAGGATAAATCACTATTCAACATACTATAACCACAGGTTTAAATCCAAATCCCTATTAAACACAGACTTATAAACAGCAAGCAACCAAAATATATTTATTTAAATGGTAAAAGCTAGGACAGATCTACAAACTAGTCAAACTAACCCAAAGCTGACAGTTAAATCAAGACATTCAGATATAAAAAACATTAATCCACAACAACAATATTCAACGATTCCAAACTCATCAACTCAAAACTTAAGCAGACTAAAACTTCTAAACATAACAGATTCATCAAAATAGTAAACATATATCAAATCAGTAAGTATGCAGATTCAAACTTATCAATTAACCAATATCCAAACAAAGCAAATTCAGAAATAAATTCACAAACAAAACAGATTAACTAAAACATATAAATAAAAAGAAATAAAACCTGATGAAGAAACCTTTGGGACATAGAAGCGGCGCTGAGCCGTCTAATACACTGGATCGAAACCACCTTTCACCATTATCGAACCATTAATCAAACCACCATTCATCGAACCACAACTCAAACACCACACACGGTATCGAACCAACAACTTTTTTTTAAACTTAAACAGTAGGTTTAAGTTTTTTATCCCTAATTCACTTAATTAATAATCACACAAGCTATCGATTTAAGCTTATATAACTACCTTTCAATTATAACAATAACTATAAATAGATTAAAATTTGCACTAAAATTTAAATAAACGTAGGGAACGATTTTGAAACTAAAAATTAACTTTTATTTCACCAAATCAGTATTACAATACTAGAAAAAGAGAAATACAATTCTTAATCTAAAACTACCATTTATAACTTTAAAAGTAAAAGAAGGATAAAAATTACAGAAAAAATGAGGGTTTATATAGGGAACCCGAGGGTGTGGTGTTGATGCTAAAACTCAATCTTGGCCTTTCGATCTCTTCTCTTTCTCTTCTCTTTTGATCAAACGATGGTGAATTAGCCTCTCTCACACAGATTGCCAAAGTGGCACAAATCTGTGCTAGTTGTGTTTCTTTGGTGATGATGTAGCTTGTTTCTATTGGTGCAATGATTGGTTGTGAATAAATCAACCAATCATATATGATTGGTGACGAGATTGTAATGCCACGTTGGACTGATGGCACCATCTTCTTCTTCCCGAAAAAATGGGCATTTAATTTAGGCGCGTGAGTTTCACTCTTCCTTTGAGTGAAAACCCCCAATTTACTGATTTAGGGTTTGGGTAAGTTTGCTTCATCTCTGCGTTCTTTTATCTCTTTACTCTTGTTTGTAACGAAAGTGAAATGTTTGACCAAAGAAAATAAAGTGGAAACTTTATAAACTTTCCAATCGTAACTAATTTTTTACCCTAATGGGCTTTAAGACCCAATACATACTCAACCGTCTCATACTTTTGTATAGTTGGGCTTTTAGTTTGAACAAAACTTGGACCCAAATGATATTATTAAAACTCATCCGTCTCTTAAATGGGCTTTGATGTGCTTATAACCCATTTATCAAATAACACTTGTTTCCTTATTGGGCTTTTGGGCCCATAATCCAAATGTGGGACCCATAAGCCCAATTAACTTCATTAAGATTAAAATCCACTAAAACGAACTTGATTTTGGCTTCGTTGATCTTTCCATCAAACTTGTGTCGATTTTGTCGGTTTTCGTGATCTTCGGTACACTTTTGGTTCTTTGACTTTGACTTTGTCTCTTTCTTTGACTTTTATTCAACAATTGACCGTGAAATCCCGTGTTTTCTTTTCTTTTGATCTTTTGTACCTATTTCACACAAAAACACAAAACCACACGTAATTCCGACTTTTACGATATTAAACACATGATTAGGTCTTTTTTTTCACTGATTTTAGTGGTAAAAGGATAAGTGTTTACACACTTATTAAATCCCCTACACTTGACCATTGCAATGACCCCATGCAATGCATAATTTTACAGCATAAAGTTACATTTTCCTCATAATTAACCCATCTCGGCCTTTATTACGTTACACTATTATAACTATAATGAAAAGAAACTAAAGAACGATCAAAAGATAAAAACTTTATTCAAGTAAATAAAAGTTATAATAATTAATTTATTAACTTTGAAATTATTTGATGGAAGAAACTCGTAAAGAAATCTAAGACTTAGATTAGGGCTTTGGTGTCATGAATATTAATCACCCTCAAATTTTACGTTCCCCATACCAAGCTTAAAAACAAGATCATTGTAATTACAAGTTTGTAAAGCTAACACTTACTCATGTGGTTTAATTATTCACTTAGACCCCCTTATTCCTACGGTGTATCTCTTGTATTTTATTTTTGTCTTGAATGATCACGAGGATGCATTTTTGACTTATTTCGATAATTTATTAAGGCCGAAAATAAAGTAGGGTGATTTAATCAATAGTTAGCTAAAGGACAAAATCTTTTAAAACGGCTTCTCGAAACCTCATAAAGTTCATATCTTGGCATAACTCGTTTCACGATTTAAGACCTTTCTCGGACCGATATTTGGCATGTACTTGAAACTTCAAATCTTGAGAGACGATCTTGAAATTATGGTCTTCTCTTCATATATGAAATATATCTTCACTTGGAGTATTGAAAGATACTTCAAACGTTGACCACGACTTCTTCATTTATCCTCTTCTTTATTTAGGATTTTGATATACAACGATCCGCCTCCTTCTCGGACTTGGATCTATTTATCCTCATACCTTGTTAGGGTCTTTTTGGATAGACTTCTCCATGATCTTTAGGGGAGTATTTGCATCTCGTCGTGTGTCTTGATCCTTCATATTGATTTGGATTAATGATCTTCACATCATCTTAGGATCTTTAGCAAAAAAATGAATCATCATGCCTTGTGAGGGCCTTTTTGGACTCGGATATCCTCATGCCTTGTTAGGGCCTTTTTGGATACGCCAATCTTCGCGTCCCGCTTCAATAAGTTATGCCTTGGCTATGAACTCTAATTAATCCCGAGCAACTTTTAAACGATTTTGGGCTAGAAGCTAAGTAACTTTTCAAATCGTACGACCTTATTTATTACAATTATTTATTTGACAAGTGATGGGAGAAAAAGCTCATAGTTAACTCACATAAGCTCATGAAAGAATACAAAACTTATAATTGACTCTATCATTTTTCGTTCTCCACAATTTAAAATCTCAAGTAATGAGACTCGTGGATGCTTAGCCTAATAAACCAATTAAGGTCTATATGGTTAAGGATACTAGCTATAGTAAACTTGGATAAGTAAACTCGGGTTGAGTCCAAATATTCACGACGGGCCTAATATATCAAAGATATCTAAACTTGTTAAAACCATTTTATTTATTTATTTATTTTTGACTTTATTCTTGAAATGAAATATATAAATACGATGCGATGACAAATGGAAAGAAAATAAATGGAAAATACTACTAGGCCAAAATAGATCAAAAATTTGAAAAACGTTGAAAAATTAAATTTTCCGGTTAAATGAGGTCAAATTCATGGAAAAGCCCAAAAAATTCGATAGAAGTCCCCCTACACTTAATATAAACATTGCCCTCAATGTTTAAGCATGTGGGAGAATAAACTCCCCTACACTTAGGACATTGAGTAGGTTGTTTAAATTTTGCTAAGGAAGAGACAACTAAAGTGATTACATTTATTCAACTTATTTATATACATGTATGAATCACAATAGTTTTGATAGAACTGGGTACACGGGAACACAGGATCACGGGTCGCGTCAAAAACACCAAAAGTGGATCATTAAAGCACATGTCCCTGCACAACATCACAACACAAACAACCTACTTGGCTCCCCCTACACTTATTGGTGGAAATGGATGAAGGTGAAAAAGGGTGGAAAGGATGGAAAAGGAAAAAATCTAACCTAGTTATACGATGCTTGATTTATTTATCACGAGTCTCTAGCTCGACTCGATTTCCCGAATTAAATCAAGGGAAACGTGGAGAGGGATGGAATCATCTCATGAGAGATGTCCTCTCCAAAGTACAACTTACCCCGATGGCCATTCACCTTAAAATTGGGCCCATTTGGTTGAGACAGCTCAATGGTGCCATAAGGGAAGATTTGGGCCACGGTGAACGGACCGGACCAACGGCTCTTAAGTTTACCCGAAAAGATTTTCAACCGAGAGTTAAAGAGTAAAACTTGATCACCAACGTGGAACTCTCGATTCTTAATCTTAGAATCATGAATGAGCTTAGTATTCTCCTTATAGATCAATGAATTCTCATAAGCTTCCTTCCTAAGTTCATTTAGTTCATTAAGTTGGATTTTCCTAAGATCACCGGCTTTATTTATGTCAAAATTAACCCATTTCAAGGCCCAATAAGCCTTATGCTCCAACTCAATGGGGAGGTGGCATGCCTTTCCGTACACAAGGCGATAAGGAGTACAACCTATAGGTGTCTTATAAGCGGTACGGAAAGCCCACAAAGCATCATCTAATTTATCGGCCCATGAGGCACGATGCTCTCCCACGATACGCTCTAAGATTCGCTTAAGTTCACGGTTGGAAACCTCGGCTTGACCATTAGTTTGTGGATGATACGCGGTGGAAAGTCGGTGATTGACACCATACTTAGCCATGACTCGTGCGAATTGATCATTGCAAAAATGAGTCCCGCGATCACTATTAATAGCACGAGGCACACCGAATCGAGCAAACAATTGTTTCAAGAAGTTCACACCCACCCCCGCATCGTTAGTAGGTAAATCCTTTGCTTCAACCCATTTTGATACGTAGTCAACGGCCACGAGGATGTACTTGTTCCCTTTAGATGATGGAAATGGCCCCATAAAGTCGATGCCCCGTACGTCAAAGATTTCACACTCTTGGATGAAATTTTGAGGCATCTCGTCTTTATGTGTGATCTTGCCTTTTCTTTGACAAGCATCACAATGCTTAACCATATCATAAGCGTCATGATAAATGGTGGGCCGATAGAATCCGGTGTCGAAAACTTTCTTAGCGGTGTAGTTAGGACCAAAGTGACCACCGGTGGGTCCTTTGTGGCAAGCTTCAAGGATTTGTAAAGCCGCCGGCCCATCAACACACCTACGAATGATAAAATCCGCACATTGCTTGAAAAGATAAGGTCGTCCCAATAATAGTGTTTAACATCCTTAAAGAATTTTTTCTTTTGTTGGGACGATAACCCTTCGATAAGAACACCACCCGCCAAATAGTTTGCAATGTCCGCAAACCATGGGGTATCATCAAGATTGGAATTAATAGACATTAAGGTCTCAAGGGGAAAAGATTTATTAATCTCTTGATTTGGAAGTTCCCTTTGATAAGGATCCTCGAGTCTACTAAGATGATCCGTGGCTAGGTTTTCCGCTCCCTTTTTATCGCGAATTTAGATTTTAAATTCTTGTAGGAGCAAAACCCAACGAAGGAGTCTCGGTTTAGCATCTTGCTTGGTCAACAAGTATTTCAAGGCGGAATGGTCGGTGTAAACGATGGTGGTGGAAAGCACAAGATAGGGGCGGAATTTCTCAAAAGCACACACTACAGCTAAAAGCTCTTTATCGGTAGTGGTATAATGCAATTGAGCCCCCGTCATTGTCTTACTAGCATAATGTATTGGTTGGAAGTGTTTGTTAACTCGTTGACCTAAAACCGCTCCTACCGTGAAATCACTAGCATCACACATTAGCTCGAAAGGTAACTCCCAATTTGGAGAGACTAAGACCGGTGCCTTAGTTAATTTACCTTTAAGAAGTTCGAAAGAGTCGAGACAATCTTGAGAAAAGATGAAAGGAGCATCCTTTTCTAAGAGATGAGTCATTGGTCGAGCTATCTTAGAAAAATCTTGAATGTAACGTCGATAAAATCCCGCATGACCTAAAAAACTCCTAACTCCTTTGACGGTGGTAGGTGGAGGCAACTTAGCAATGACGTCAACTTTAGCACGGTCGACTTCGATACCGACTTTAGAAATTTTATGATCAAGGAGGATGCCTTCTTTTACCATGAAATGGCATTTTTCCCAATTAAGAACTAGACGAGTCTCTTCACACCTTTTAAGCATACGTTCTAAATTGGCAAGGCAAGAAGAGAAAGAATCACCATAGACCGAGAAATCGTCCATAAAGACTTCCATAGTTTCTTCAACCATGTCATGAAATATTGCCATCATACACCTTTGGAAAGTCCTGGGAGCATTTCATAAGCCGAAAGGCATTCTTTTGTAAGCAAATGTTCCATAAGGACAAGTGAATGTGGTTTTCTCTTGGTCTTTTGGATCGATAGGGATTTGAAAATATCCGGAGAAACAATCTAAGAAGCAATAGTAGTCATTACCCGCTAAACGCTCGATCATTTGATCCATGAAAGGAAGAGGAAAATGATCCTTACGAGTGGCATCATTGAGCTTACGATAGTCTATGCAAACTCTCCAACCCGTTACGAGTCGAGTAGGAATAAACTCGTTGTTTTCATTGAGAACAACGGTTATTCAGCCTTTCTTAGGCACACAATGGATGGGACTAACCCATGGCAAATCCGAAATAGGGTAAATCATTCTGGCATCTAGAAGTTTGATAACTTCTTTCTTAATGACTTCATGAATTATTGGATTGACCCTTCTTTGATTTTGGATTACGGGTTTAAAGTCATCTTCCATGAGAATTTTTGAGTGCAAAAGTTAGGATCAATTTCGCGGATGTCGGAGATTTTCCAAGCAATTGCTTTCTTATGATTTTTAAGCACTTCGATAAGTCGAGATTTTTCATCTTCTTTTAAGTCCTTAGCAATAATGACGGGTAACTTATCATTCTCTTCTAAGAAAACGTATTCTAAATGAGCCGGTAAATCCTTAAGCTCTAAATCCGGTGGATTGTCGGTGGAAGGCTTAGTCAAATTTGGATCATCGTTTGTAACTTCCTTAGGAGTAGGTGGAGAAATATGGTCCTCATTGAGAAGTCTCTCAATGGTACAAATTTCTTCTTCCCAATCGGTGGGAGAATCGTCATATTTTAAATCCATATCCCCTAAACTTGCTTCAAATTCTTGTAAAAGAAAATCACTTTCTCCAAATGGAGTCAATGAAGGAGCAATAGAAGCTACGGTCTCAACATGAGGTAAATGAGAAATCCCGCTCTTACAAGCCTCGTGAAAATGTTCTTCACATGCTTCGTCGAGCACATCGATGTAATTCACGGATTCGGGCTCATCGGGAAGTTTGGAAAGTTTACCCATGTTAAAGACGATTTTATCATCCCCTACCCTCATGATAAGCTCACCCGCGGCTACATCAATCAATGTACGCCCGGTCCTTAAGAAGGGTCGTCCCACAATTAAGGAAATACGGGGATCCATCTAATAGTCGACTACAATGAAATCGGCGGGAAAAGTGAATTTGTCGACTCCTACGAAAACATCCTCGGCTATCCCCACCGGATAAGCAACCATATGGTTAGCTAATTCCAAGGTCATACGAGTGGGGACTAGCTCGGGTAAAGATAATTGTTTCCACACGGACAATGGCATAAGATTGATACTCGCTCCGACTTCCGCCAAGGCCATACAATTCTCAACACCCGGAAAATTGCAAGGAATAAGGAATCGACCGGGATCTCCTAACTTAACCGGTAATTTTCTCAAAAGAACCGCATAATAATTCTCATTCAATTGGGTATTGGCAATATCGAGCAACTTTTCCTTATCACTTAAAAGGTCCTTAAACATTTTAGCATACTTAGGCATGTGAGCGAGAGCCTCGGCAAAGGTGATATTAAAATTCAATTGTTTGAACATTTTTAGGAAGTTCGAAACTTGAATATCATCCTTATTCTTCAATTTCTCTTTCCTCAACCTTGAGGGATAAGGTATATTGGGTTGAGATGAAGGATTTGGAGTGGATTGCTCACTCACATCCTTTGGTGGAGGAGAGTTAGAAGTGGAAGGTGAAGGAATCGGTTTGGGAACCGAAGGTGTGGTATAAGATTGAGGTAAAGGTGGAACATAAGGTGTAGACGAAGGCATAACGGGTGGTATGTCACAAGTAGAAGGTGAAGGAGGGTGGGTAGAAGTAGAAGGAATCTCGGGTCCTTGGTTAGGTGGGTAATAAGAAGGTTCTTCGGTGGTCTTACCGCTCCTAGTAGTGATGGCATTAACGTTAGCCCTAGGATTGGTCACGGTGTTAGAAGGGAGGGCACCTTGGGGACGAAGGGTTTGACGCATTTGCATAAATTTCTTATCGGTTGATTCTTGTATTTCTCTCATGGTTCGCTCATGTTCGGTTAATTTTTGTAAAACCAAGTCCATTTGAGGATTATTCATGTTCATTTGATTATACCCTTGATTGTTAAACCCTTGATTAGGAAAACCTTGGTTTTGATATTGATTATAATTTTGAAAACCTTGATTAAAACCTTGATTTTGAAAACCTTGGTTATTAAATCCTTGATTTTTAATTATTAAACCCTTGGTTTTGCCCTTGAAAATTCCCTTGATTTTGATTAAAACCCCTTGTATTTGAATTCCCTTGAAAATTACCCCGTTGAGGACCTTGGTTCCTATTTTAAGTGGGTGGGGGTGGTCTTTGTGGAGCTTACAAAACCCGGGGGAGCCAAATAGTTATTAGACTTATAAGACAAATGGTTAACATCAACATTTGGTTTGAAATGAACCCGCTCATTTTCATTGTTGTTATAAGCATAAACTTCTAGTTGTTGATTGTAAACATTGTCACAATTATAGTACGAATGTGGTCCACCACAAGTCTCACACGTTTCACAAGTCTCTTTTAAGGCATTTACTTGCACATTGTTCTTAACATGTAAAGCAAGGTCGTTCATGATTGAACTAAGCTTGTCAATTTTCTTGTCGGCCTCACTAGTACTAGCACTAGCCATAGTAGCCCTTACACTCTTGGTTTGAACTTTTGCCTTGTTTTCAATTATTTCCTAAGCCTCGTTCATGGATTTCACAAGAATATTACCCCCCGCGGCACTATTAAGTGAGTCTTGGTCATTAAGAGTTAAACCATTATAAAACGTATTGATTTGATGCACTTTTGTAAAACCATGTTGTGGACATTTTCGTAAAAGCTCCTTAAAACGGTCCCAAGACTCACTAAACGTTTCCCCATATTTTTGTTCAAAGGTAATGATGTCATTACTTAAAGAGGTGGTCCGTGATGGTGGGAAAAAGTAGTTAATGAACTTGGTCTCTAAATCCGCCCATGTGGTGATACTTTGGGGTGGTTCCTTATCAAGCCAAATCCGGGCTTGTCCCTCGAGGGAAAAAGGAAAGAGGAGTAAACGAATGGCCTCTTGTGGCACACCATTGTATTTGACGGTGTTTTCCAATTGTATGAAACGTTTTATATGAGCGTGTGGGTCATCATTAGTATGGCCTAAAAATGGTGTAGCGGAAACCATTTGAATAGAACCCGTTTTTAGTTCAAAATTATTCGCTCCAATATCTGGCACCACAATCGCGTCATCATTTCCATCAACGTGAGATTGTAAAATCTCAATCATTGGTTGATTATTCGTTGCCATCGTGTTGTTCAAAGCTCGATTCTCGGGATCGGCTTGATTGACGGTCTTTTTGTTGTTCTTCTTCTTTTTAGAATAATTAGAAGTATTTGGTACACGAATCGGTATGTGTGTACGCGCGCGAGTGCGCGTATAACTAAACTCGAGGAATGAGGTAGGAGACCTCGGTCGACTTTGAGAGAAAAGGAATTATCCATCTCGAGGTTTAATATTAAAAGCTACAAAAAATATATACGTAATACTACTTGAGTTGGCAAACCAATAATCGGTCGTCCCTCTCAATATACGCACAAGCAAGCGGGGAAACGAGGTGGCACAAAGCACTTAAAAACCTTTTTCCTTAGACGGCCTTTTATAGCGCGTCGCCTTATACCCTCCTTATAGTTTGTATAAATCGAGTTCAAACTTTTTATTAGTATTTATCTATTTTGCCTTTATTTTTCTTTGATCGATACACGTAAATGGAACCGGAACGCCTCCAAATACGGTGTAATGCCTCGACAATACTTTCGGAATATTGTGTATTAAAGTTCTATACGTAATATCTAATAGTAAAAGAAAAATCTTTTTGTATTTTTTTATAAAAAATATATTCACAATAAAAACGAAAGAAATCGAAATAAGAAAAATAACAATAATACTTAATATTTTTGGTGTAATACTTTAGGAAAAGTATTACTTTTGGGTTTTTTAATTTTTTTTGGTGTAAATCTTAGGAAAGAATTTGCTTTTGATGATTTTTTAATTTTTTTTGTATTTTTTATCTTTTTGATTTTTTTTATGTTTTTGATTTTTTAGCAAGAAAAGTAACGTTCGAAATTGAACGGATCCCAAAATCCAAATCTTCTCACGAAAAATCGTCAATCGTAACGAGCGAAGCGGCAGCGGCGCCAATTTAATGTAGGGTTTTTCAATTCTTTTTATCTCTAATTATCGTTCCTCGATTCGACTCGAATTGATTTCGAATTTTATCGTTAAGACTTAATTCGTTTTTGGTTAATAAAAGTGAATTTGGTATTTAAAACTATTTAAAATTATAAACTAATTAATCTATATATATAAAAAACTTTTAACTAAACAAATTCTATTTAAACCTAAATTTATTTAAAACAAATTTAATTAAAACTAATTAATTTAAAAACCTACAATTTAAATTTCTAAAAAATAATAAAATATATTTTTGTTTGTTTTATTTATTTATATATATATTTTTAAACTTTATAAAAGAAAACTAGATTTAAATTTAGACAAAATCAAAACTATGTATTTAACTAAATCAAAAATCTGACTATCAACTGATTATACTATATTAATTAAAAGAGACGTAATTAAACACAAAAGAAGAACTAGTCCAGATGGTAAGAGTGTTTGGCATGTGACCAGGAGGTCACGAGGTCGAATCCCGTTGAGGACAATTTTTTTTGGAAATTATTATTTTTAACTTGAAACTAGAAATCTCAGTCACAGGAGTGACTTTTGTGACATATATTATATTTTTGGACAGATAAATTCAGTTTTAAAAGTAGCAGACCAAATGAGTCTGTTAGCTTAAACAATACAGCACAAACTCACAAATATCAGTTAACAGAGATCATATCAATGCATCAGCTAATACAAAACCAAACTTCAGCTTATAGCAAAAGTGAATAACAAAGATTAGATTTAAGTAAACACAACAAACATTAAGTAGACTTAAATCCTCAATACCAGCTTGTGACTAAAATCGGATAAATGCTTAAACCAATTATCAATCAAACCTCAAAGTACGAGCAGGATAAATCAATATTCAACAGACTATAACCACAGGTTTAAATCTAAATCCCTATTAAACACATACTTATAAACAGCAAGCAACCAAAATAGATTTATTTAAATGGTAAAAGCTAGGACAGATCTACAAACTAGCCAAACTAACCCAAAGCTGACAGTTAAATCAAGACATTTAGATATCAAAAACATTAATACACAACAACAATATTCAACGATTCCAAACTCATCAACTCAAAACTTAAGCAGACTAAAACTTCGAAACATAACAGATTCATCAAAACAGTAAACATATTTCAAATTAGTAAGTAAGCAGATTCAAACTTATCAATTAACCAATATCCAAACAAAGCAAATTCAGAAATAAATTCACAAACAAAACAGATTAACTAAAACATATAAATAAAAAGAAATAAAACCTGATGAAGAAACCTTTGGGACGTAGAAGCGGCGCTGAGCTGTCTAATACACTGGATCGAAACCACCTTTCACCATCATCGAACCATTAATCAAACCACCATTCATCGAACCACAACTAAAACACCACACACGGTATCGAACCAACAGCTTCTTTTTAAACTTAAATAGTAGGTTTAAGTTTTTTTATCCCTAATTCACTTAATTAATAATCACACAAGCTATCGATTTAAGCTTATATAACTACCTTTCAATTATAACAATAACTATAAATAGATTAAAATTTGCATTAAAATTTAAATAAACGCAGGGAACCATTTCGAAACTAAAAATTAACTTTTATTTCACCAAATCAATATTACAATACTAGAAAAAGAGAAATACAATTCTTAACCTAAAACTACCATTATAACTTTAAAAGTAAAAGAAGGATAAAAATTACAGAAAAGATGAGGGTTTATATAGGGAACCCGAGGGTGTGGTGTTGATGCTGAAACTCAATCTTGGCCTTTCGATCTTTTCTCTTTCTCTTCTCTTTTGATCAAACGGTGGTGAATTAGCCTCTCTCACACAGATTGCCAAAGTGGCACAAATCTGTGCTAGTTGTGTTTCTTTGGTGATGATGTGGCTTGTTTCTATTGGTGCAATGATTGGTTGTGAATAAATCAACCAATCATAGATGATTGGTGACGAGATTGGAATGCTACGTTAGATTGATGGCACCATCTTCTTCTTCCCGAAAAAATGGGCATTTAATTTAGGTGCATGAGTTTCACTCTTCCTTTGAGTGAAAACCCCCAATTTAATGATTTAGGGTTTGGGTAAGTTTGCTTCATCTCTGCGTTCTTTTCTCTCTTTACTCTTGTTTGTAACGAAAGTGAAATGTTTGACCAAAGAAAATAAAGTGGAAACTTTATAAACTTTCCAATCGTAACTAATTTTTTTACCCTGGGCTTTAAGACCCAATACACACTCAACCGTCTCATACTTTTGTATAGTTGGGCTTTTAATTTGAACAAAACTTGGACCCAAATGATATTATTAAAACTCATCCGTCTCTTAAATGGGATTTGATGTGCTTATAACCCATTTATCAAATAACACTTGTTTCCTTATTGGGCTTTTGGGCCCATAATCCAAATGTGGGACCCACAAGCCCAATTAACTTCATTAAAATTAAAATCCACTAAAATGAACTCGATTTTAGCTTCGTTGATCTTTCCATCAAACTCGTGTCGATTTTGCCGGTTTTCGTGATCTTCGGTACACTTTTGGTTCTTTGACTTTGACTTTGTCTCTTTCTTTGACTTTTATTCAACAATTGACCGTAAAATCCTATGTTTTCTTTCCTTTTGATCTTTTGTACCTATTTCACACAAAAACATAAAACCACGCGTAATTCCGACTTTTACGATATTAAACACATGATTAGGTCTTGTTTTTTCACTAATTTTAGTGGTAAAAGGATAAGTGTTTACACACTTATTACCCCCCCCCTGGCACAAGATCTAGACGAGCTTGAGCATGAGACTCTTCTGGAGCAGTATGATGTTGCCACGGCGCACCAGGTAACCGTTGGTGCGGCCTTAAGACGCCGCCTGGAGGAAGCCTTAGCTAACGTGAGCCGTGCTGATAGGGGGATCGTTCGTAGGGAAGAAATGGTGGAGAAGCACGGGAAAAAATAGCTTTCCTGCAGGCAGATTTGTTCGTGGCGGAATCAACAATAAAAGAACAAACCAACCACGCCAACGCCCGCGAGGAGCGCATTGCTGAGTTAGAAGTTGTCCTAGCGGCATCCAATGATAAGGTACATATCCTTACCTATTTATACCCGTTGTTCACATAATCCCTATCTTTCTTTGTAGTGACCCCAAGTGTTGTTCACAGGTATCCGCAACCGAAGCCGCCGCCAGAACCACAACGGACCAATCCTCCGCCTTGGCAGAAGAGCGCGACATGCTAAAGGAAGAACTCACCAAGGAATGGGTTTTCATGGAGGAGAGAACAACGGTGGTAGAGGGAGAACTGAACATGCTGGCGACAGACTGCGCCGAAGTGTTGTGCCCTCCACTGCTCACGGCCATAGCTGGTCGTAAGTGGATGGTGGGTCAAGGAATACGCCTAGCCGTGACAAGGGTAACGGAGGCTCCTCAGTTTGTGCAGGCCTTTGCGGATGTTGTATCAGACGGTATTGACCGTGGCAGGCATGAGGGGTTGACCAAGGCTGCGGAACTGATAAGCAAAAAAGAGGACATCTCCAAGCATGCCTATCATAACCCCGGAGCAGAGGAAAAAATGACCGCCTCCATGGCCGCCCTTGAGGAAATTCAGCACCCCTTCCTAGATGACCTTGAAGCTTTAAAGGATGCCTCCAACGAGGAAGTCATGGCCAAGCTCACCTCAGACCCAATCCAGCTTACCCTACCAACATATGATGCCAGTTTGAAGGTCATGAAGGGTGAAAAGCTCTTGGCTGAGGCGTTAGAAGCCAATCTGGCCAGGGTGCGGAGTGGAAAGGATGCTTGTGGCGAGGCCCTCCGTGCCATGATTGCGGAAGGGAAGAAAGAAATAGGAGAGTTTCTGCCTCCTTTGTAATTTATCTTTTAAACATTTGCATCTTGTATTTATTCGTCCGTGCATGTACACGGCTAGAATTCACAACTATGTAAACATTGTTAGGATATCATATGTATAAGTCTGTGATGATCACGACAATTTTGTTTATTGATTTTGAAACTTGTTTATATTCCGTAGATATCATGTATCTGTTTGCATGACATGTCACGTCTTTATCAAGAATAAACTAAGTCTATAATTTACTAGACGTGCAACGTGTGTCTTTATCATGTTCGGCACTATGTAAGTATGGCATGCGGAAACTTATTACAACGTCTTGTAAATAAGGTGTCTAGTAAGGATACATGATCCGCGTCACTGGGGTTGCATCCCTCTTATGCGACAAGTTGAATTATTAGGTTCACTTAATCCTCTTACCCCGCCTGGGAGAGAATAGTACATGTAAGATTTGAATAAATGCATATAAATAAGAAATAGCACATTATGGAAATAACAAACAAATCTAAAAGACATGAAAATACTTTGCACAAGAACAGGCCATGGAGCTAGCTAGGCACCACGGCATTTTATTAGAACGTTTATGATTTTTTGACAAAATTAAAATCATAAGACAAATAGAACCTAGAAAGCATGAAAACAAAAAATTACATGGATCTTCATTGAAGCTGATCACAGCGAAGTGTCCATGCGGAGGCCGTAGCCCTCTCAGAGATAACATCGTTTAAGGTTGCAAATATTCTACGTACGTTCCAAGTCACGGCCATCCATATCACGCAATTTGTACGTACGTAGTCCTAAGGCTTCCGTGGCCTCATACGGCCCTTCCCACTTTGGACCAAGCTTCCCTGTGTTCTCCGCACGACTTGCCTCGTTAGCACGATAAACAAAATCCGCCGGTCGGAAGGAAACACCCTTGACTTTGGAATCGTAATAAGCTTTCATACGTGCCTTAGCCTTGGCCTCATTGATGGTTGCTATCTCTCGTTTTTCCTCTAACAAGTCTAGATTGACCCGGAGCTGCTCATCGTTTGTGACGACATTAACCTCCGTAGTGCGGATTGTTGGCATCCTGATTTCTACTGGGATCACGACCTCGGTCCCGTAGGCCAGCGCGAATGGAGTGTCCCCATTGGCTGTTTTTATCATTGTCCTATGTGCCCATAAGACATGCGGCAGCTCATCTACCCACTTAGCACTTTGTTCATCTAGGCGTGCTTTGATACCTTCACCTAGGCTTCTATTTGCCCGCTCCACGAGACCTATAGTCTGTGGATATTCAACCGATGCGAAACGCCACGTAATGTTCAACGCCGCACACTAATCCTTGAATGGATTATCCACGAACTGCTTTCCGTTATCCGAGATAATCTCGCCTGGCAAACCAAAATGACACGCAATATTTTCCCAAACAAAATTTTTTACATGTTTGCCCGTAATCGTTTTAACCGCCTTAGCTTCTATCCAGCGTGTAAAATAGTCCATTGCGACGATCAAGAACTTAACACCTCCTGCGGCAACAGGAAAAGGTCCTGCGATATCGATCCGTCCACTTATAGAATGGCCATGGGGATGTGATGGGTGTTAGTTCTTGCTGCGGATGTCGCAGTACTGGCCTGTGCACTTGGCAATCGCTGCATTTACGAATCATGTCTCGTGCATCCCGATGCATAGTCGGCCAATAGTACCCTGTGCATAAAGCTCGTGCTACTACGGATCTGGGGCCTGCGTGCATGCCGCATGACCCTTCATGTATTTCACTAATCACATAGCTAGCCTGGCGCGGCCTGACACATCGCAACCACAACTGTAGGAAGGAACACTTGTATAGAATACCATCTCGAAGTTCGAAATGATGCGACTTCCTTTTGATACGTCATGCCGCCTTTTCATCCTCCAGAAGGGTTTCATCAGTTAAATAGCTGATGATCGGGGTCATCCATGTAGGTCCCTCTTCTTCAACTATAGTTGCGATTTCCCCTCCTGTAATGGATTTTTCCTTGAGTATTTCCACCAATACTTGTTTGGATAAATGGGCGAAGCTTAGACGCAATCTTGCTAAGAGCATCCACTTTTTTGTTCTCACCTCTTGGTACCTGCTTGATGGAAAACTTCCCAAAGGTGGCGATGAGTGACTTGACTTTCTCCAAGTATAGGATCATGTTATCCTCCTTGGCTACGTACCCTCTCAGCATGTGATTCGCGACAAGCCGTGAGTCCACGTAGGCCTCAAGGTTGCGGACTCCCATCCTAGCGGCGATTTTCAAACCCGTAATCAATGCTTCATATTTTGCCTCATTATTCGTGGTTGCGAACTCAAAACGCAAGGCGTAGGTAAACTCCATTCCTTCCGGATTCGTGAGAATGAGGCCGGCTCCTGATCCGTCCGTGCACGAAGATCCGTCAGTAAACAAAACCCATGGTTCTGCTGGAATTTCCTCTTTTTGCACCATTGGTTCGTCCACCTCAGGTTTCTCAATTAGGAAATCTACCAAAATTTGGCCCTTAACCGCTATCCTTGGTCTATAGGAGATATCATGTTCTCCTAGTAGGACGCTCCACTTCTGTAGCCTCTCGGCCACGTCCGGTTTAGAGATGATCTGTTTTATTGGTTGATTAGTGATGACCATAATTGGGTGCGCCTGGAAATACCAGCACAGCCTTTTTGCGGCGTACACCAGTGACAAAACCAACTTGTCCATTGATGAATAGTCCAGCTCCGGCCCTTGAAATGCCCTGCTTATAAAGTAAACCGGTGTCTGGACTGAGTCCCGATAAGTCATAAGGACTGCGCTTATTTCTCCGTACGTAGCGGATAGGTACATGATGAGCTCCTCCTTAGGTCGGGGTGCAACTAACATAGGAAGAGTCGCGAGATGCTGTTTAAGCTGCCCAAAGGCTTCCTCTACTTCTTTTGTCCAGCGGAATTCTCTTTTCTTCAAGCACTTCTTGAGTGTTTTGAATAGAGGTAGTGACTTCTTCGCGGACTTTGACAAGAACCTATTGAGCCCGGCCAGCTTTCCATTGAGTGATTGTACCTCCTTGAGTGTCCGAGGGGATGGTAACTGTATCACGGCGTCCGTCTTCTCCGGACAAGGCTTGATGCCGTTTGGATTAATCATATACCCCAGGAACATCCCTTCGGTCGCCCCAAACGTGCACTTTTTTGGATTCAGTTTCATGTTGATTCTCCTCAACGTGTTGAACGTCTCTTGGATATCACGGAGAAGTGCCTCCTCCGTATGGCTCTTGATGACTAGATCATGCACATAGACCTCAAGTTTATGGCCTATCTAGGAGTCGAAGGCTTATCAACAAGTCGTTGATATGTCGCTCCGGCATTCTTTAGTCCGAACGGCATTTTTGTGTAACAATACACGCCCTGACTAGTGTGGAATGCCGTCTTCTCCTCGTCCTCCTCCGCCATCTGGATCTGATGGTATCCTTTGTACGCATCTAAAAAACATTTGAAAGGGTATCCGCATAAGGATTCTACCTTCCAATCAATTTCTGGTAACGGATAGCAGTCTTGCGGACAAGCTTTGTTCAAGTCCGTGAACTCCACACACATGCGCCAGCTCCCATCATGCTTCTTGACCATGACCAGATTGGATGAACATTCATGGTAATATACCTCGCGCATAATTCCAGCGTCCACCAATTTCTGTACCTCATCCAGTATTACCTGGCTGCGTTCTGGTGCTTGACCACGCTTCTTTTGCTTAACAGGAGGATATCCCTGGCGGATTTGAAGTCTATGTTCTGCTATCGAACGCGGCATACCTGTCTCCCATGCGAATATTCAAGGTTTGCTTTTAGGAGAGAGCACATGGCCTTCTTCCTGTTATCCGATAGCGTTCCCCCTATGGCCACCTCTTGTTCCGGGTAGTTGGGGTGGATTACCACCTTCCAATTAAAGGGTGGTGATCCTTCCTTAATGGGAACAGGCTGGATACGTGTTGTCACAGCATGGCATTCGGATGCGGGCACGATCGAGTTGTAAATTGTAACAATTTCCCCTTCGACTGGGAATTTAATCATACCATGTGCCGCGGACGGGACAACCCGTATGGCTAAGATCCCTGGTCTTACGATAATACCATTATACGGGGAGTGTGAACGTATCACCATAAAGCTCAGCCACGCCGTGTTGGGATGCTCTTTATCCCCAATGGTTACCAGTAGATGTAGTTGTCCTATTGGCCAGATAGTATCTCCACTAAAGCCAATGAGCGGCGACGTGGCCGGCACTAATTGGCTCTTTATCTCTGGTCGTAATTGTACGAAGCAGTGTTCGTAGAGTACTTCCGCCGATGATCCTCCGTCTACATACATACGACGAACGTTATGTGTTCCAATGCTTACCTCAATCGTGAGAGGTGCATCAGCCATGTTGCTTGCTTGTGATGGGAGGGAATGAGATATCTCTGCCGCGTGAAATTTTTTGAGTAACTTTCTACTTTGTGCGGCGCTGCCAGGATTGGATCATATATATGGTTGAAGGCTTGTCCTTTTGGGAGTCCTTCTTGTCGTACTTTTTGTTGTCCTTCCCATCCTTCCAATCCTTGACCGGGTGTTTGAGCTTGCCTGACTTAATCAGCGACTCTATGTGCTTCTTGAGCTGAATGCACTCCTCCGTGCCGTGGCCCTTGTCATTGTGGAGCTGCGCAGAAGGGATTTTCTTGATGGCGGTCGACTGGAGTTGTCATTGGGGGAGGCCTTGGGAAATTCGCCCCTTCTGTCAACAAGATATCTCAGTAAGTCATCTTTAGAGGAGTGAATTTGTCATCCGACTGCCCTCCTTTATTCTGGCTCTTGTAATCCAAGCTCCTTCCGTTGCCTTTGGTGCTTTGGCCCCCTGATTGCCTCTTGGTCTGATCATTCGATCGATAGTTATGGCTTCCCTTTGTAGGATACGCCGCATCTATCGTAGTTTCTCCTTCTACAAAGTTTCTAACCCTTTCCATGAGGTCGTCATACCTCTCCGGTCGTTTGTCATTGAGACGCCTAGTTAGCTCCCTGTCCGTTATGGTATGCATGTAGTCAGAAATTTTTAGGAGCTCGGGGCACGTTATGGTATGCCGTGCTAAGCTTAAGTTTTGTACCCCAAGATTTCTGCAGACTCCTCCAAAATCGGGAAGTGAAACGAGGATCTCTGTCTGAGACGATGCTGGATGGAGCACCATGAAGTCTCATGATCTCCTTCATGTATGTATAGACGAGTTTACTGACCGAATCTTTCTTGCGGATTGGTAAGAAATGAGCTGACTTAGTAAGTCGATCAACGATGACCTAAATCGCATCGTGCTTCCTCTTTGTCTGCGGAAGACCGGTAACAAAATCCATGGTGATTTTGTCCCACTTCCACTATGGAATATCTAACGGTTGTAGAAGACCGTCAGATCGTTGATGCTCGATCTTAACCTGCTGGCAGGTAAGACATTTGGAGACATAAGTCGCAACATCCTGTTTCATACCACTCCACCAAAATTATTGCTTGATGTCATGGTACATCTTGGTCGAACCAGGATGAATAGAGAATGAGGAGCTATGGGCCTCAGCTAACAATGCTTCCCGGAGTTCTTGATCATCAGGAACACAAAGTCTCGTGCCCTGCCATAAGATACTGTCTGCGTCTACTCGAAATTTTGTCCGCTTCTCCAAATTCTGAATTATCGCCCAGATTTCACCATCCTCCTTCTGAGCTTCCTTGATCTTAGAGAGTAACTCGGGTTCCACTCTAAGATTAGCCCAGTAACCGTGCTGTCCATGTACCATGATCTTAATGTCTAGTCGCTCCAAGTCTCTTAAATTTTCCTCCTTAATTTTAATGCCGTTTATCATTCTGGACTTCCTGCTAAGTGCATCTGCCACTACATTCGCCTTGCCGGGATGATACTGCAGATTAATGTCATAATCCTTCAACAACTCTAACCATATCCTCTGTCTCATGTTCAATTCACGTTGTGTGAAGATGTACTTCAAGCTCTTGTGGTCCATGAAAATGTCACATGATTCTCCATACAAGTAGTGCCTCCATATCTTCAATGCAAACACGACTGCTGCAAGTTCCAAGTCATGCGTAGGGTAATTTTCCTCATAAGGCTTAAGCTGTCGTGAAGCGTACGCGATCACTTTTCCATGTTGCATGAGAACACAGCCAAGTGCCTCCCCCGATGCATCACTATAGATATGAAATCCACCTGTACCAGATGGGAGAGTAAGAATCGGTGCAGATACTAAATTCTGCTTTAGGTCTTCAAAGCTCTTCTCTCGTTCTTCAGTCTAGACGGATTTCTCCCCTTTCCGCATCAGTTTGGTCAATGGTAGTGCTAAACGGGAAAAGTTCTCCATGAACCTACGGTAGTAACCAGTAAAGCCTAGGAAACTGCGAACCTCGGTCGCTGACGTCGGTCTTGGCCACTTGGTAATAGCCTTAACCTTTGCTGGGTCCATGGTGATTCCTTCTGCTGATACAATGTGACCTAAGAACGCCACCTTGTCTAACCAGAACTCACACTTGGAGAATTTAGCATACAACTGCTTCTAGCGAAGAATTTGTAACACTGTACGAAGATGATCTTCGTGTTCCTCCTTGGACTTAGAGAAAATCAGGATGTCGTCAATAAAGACTATGACGAACTTGTCCAAAAACTCATGGAAGATTCTGTTCATCAAATCCATGAACACTGCTGGAGCATTGGTAAGGCCAAATGGCATGACTAGAAATTCGTAGTGGCCATAGCGTGTACGGAAAGCAGTCTTGGCAATGTCCTGCTCCTTAACCCGTACCTGATGATAGCCCGACCTCAGATCAATCTTGGAGAAATGTTTGGACCCATGGAGTTGGTCAAACAAATAGTCTATACGTGGTAGAGGATAGCTATTCCTGATGGTGATCTTGTTGAGCTCGCGATAATCTATGCAAAGACGCATACTGCAGTCCTTCTTCTTCACGAATAAGACCGGTGCGCCCCATGGAGATGCGCTCGATCGAATGAAGCCTTGTTCCAGAAGTTATTGCAATTGATCCTTCAGCTCCTTCAACTCTATGGGAGCCATGCGATAAGGAGCCTTAGAAATCGACTCATCTCCTGGGATGAGCTCGATATTAAACTCCCTTCACGTGTAGGTGGTATGCCCGGAAGTTCTTCTGGAAATACATCTGGGAATTCTGACACTATCGGATGATTCTGAATTGATGGAGATTCAGAATTCATGTCATGAACAGTAGCTAGATAGCCCTCGCTGTGAAAGTAATGCACGTGCTTGCAGGGTTGATATGATTTGTACAGACCTTCCGGGTACGAACCAGTTGTGAATGTACTCTGGTGCATTAACATCACCGAAGATGACTCGATATAAATAGCAGTCTATGGTAGCATGATGCTTGGATAGCCAGTCCATGCCCAATATCATGTCAAAATCATTCATGTCCAGCAAAAGTGCGTCAACAGGACGAATTTTGTCATCAAACTCTAGGGGAAGGCTCTTGTACACATGGGTTATGTGTACAGAGTCTCTTAAAGGCGTGGAAATGTTCAGTATATTCTCTAGTGGCATGGGGGATATCATAACATTCTTAGTATAAGCAGTAGCAATGACCGAATGAGTAGCACCCGTATCAAATAGAACACATACAGCTTGACCATACATATACAAGATTCCAGTGATGGTACCTGTAGACTTGTTGGCCTGATCGCGAGAAGTCGTGTAAACGCGTCCACTAGTAGGAGGCGGCTTAGTATCAGCATGTCCCGATGTGCCCTCCATCTCGCCCTTGCGGTAGTCCTTCATGCGATGGCCAGGAAGACCACACTTGAAGCATGCGTCGCTGTCGCGGTGACATGGCCCTGGGTGCCTACGGTTGCAGGTAGTGCAAAGAGGATGAGTATATCCTCCAGCAGGTGTCCTTGCTGGCTGAGAGCCTGATAAGAACAGTATACATGAGACATGATAATAAGTACAAAGGAAAATGCGACAAATTCGTAAGATGGAATACTAGTGATAGCTGGACGGTTAGGCTGTGAACCTCTCTGGTTCTGGTCCCTCCCGTTATCGTGATTCCTGGTAGAAGATTCTCTAATGTGTCAGAATTATGAACTATTGCATGAAATCATAAGAAAATGAGTAAGTGTAAGGACCTGGTGTTGTTGGAGTTTCCAGCGTTGTTACGGTAATTATCATTACCGCCACGCCTATCCGTAGCAGAACGGTCGTGAGTCTGACCGTTTCCATTGGGCTGAGTAGGCTGTTGCTGAGTAGCCGGCTGAGACCGATCCCCAGTCTTCTGCCTGGAAGATACAGTTTAAAAGAGATGTAAATATTGACATATGCTGAAAGAATACGGTTTGTTCATCGCTGAATAACGAATGTTTACCTCTTCTCGGGTCTCTTTGCTTCCCCCAAACTCTTCTCTTTCTTGCAGCATCTCCAGCTTACGTGCTGCATCCGCCACTTGTGCCACCGTGTTGAACGTAGCACACACCAAGTTGTTTGCGACCGGTGTACGAAGAGCCCATCGGAAGTGGTATGCTTGCTCTTCGAGAGTACCTGCTGCTGCGCCAAGAAAACCAGCCAAACGAAGAAAGCGCTGCATGAACTCGTTGCTGTTCTCTCCAGCTCTCTGTCTGATTCCATGGTACTCTCTCTCCAGCTTGTCTTGCTCAGCCTTAGGAAAGAACTGTCCCATCACCAAATCCATGAACCGAGCCCAAGTCAAACCAGCCATCCAATTATCACCTCCCTCAGACTGCTTCAGTGCCTTCCATCGTGATAGCACATCACCTTCGAACCGGTAACAGGCCAACCTCGACTTGAAGACGGGGTCACAGCCCATTGCATCGAAGATCTTCTCAATGTGTTCCAACCAGCTTTCAGCTTCACTGGGGCTATCTGTTTTCTCGAAGGATCGAGGGCGTAGCTTATTGAATCTCTCTAGCCATGTAACCAAGGTTGCTGGAGGAGGTACTGGGTGCTGTTGCTGATTGTTGGCAGCCTGCACCTCAGCCCTGATTTCGTTCCTTAGCTGAGGAAGCATAGCTTGCATTGCAGCTTGGACTGCTGCATTGAGTTGTTCTTACTCGCGTGTGAGAACCATCTGACAGTATAACATAAAAATACATGATTAAACTGATCAAAACATAAAATATATACATGAAAAAAATTTATACCAATAAAACATGAGAAAGATTTTATGCAGGAAAAACTAGTACATGAATGCATGATGCAGTTTTATGAAAAAATTTATGGTCAGTTCACTCAAAACATAAGACATGGCGAGGGGAAGCAAATGGGTCGGTCCCAAAGTTAAAAGTTTTGATAAAACACATGCGACTAAATAGGGTCAATCCTGTACCAACAATTACTTAGTCATAAACTTACGATAATGACATATATATGTATGCATGAAAACAATGAATGCATGAAAACCGACTGTCAGTTCTAGGGAGACCATAGTGACTACCCACTAATCACAGGTCGTGTTTTGAGAGCCTACAGGTCAAAGCCTTGTCTCTGATACCATAATTGTAACACCCCATTTTGGTAAATGGAATGTCCCGCGTGATTATGGTGTGTCATCAAAGCATACAAGGATAAATGTCTTAAACATTACATGACCATAAAGGAAATACCGGAAACAAACATCGGTACTCCAAAGTAAACCTCATCACACACAAACATAATTACTGAAAATGAAAAGGACTAAAAAATTTCCATGGAAATGAGTATCAAAAGTATGAAGATAAGCATAAAGTAATGAAGGCTAGAAAGCTTCCAATCCATATGCACGTACGCTTAAAGTCTACGAGCGTCCCTGAGTACCTGCCGTTTTGGGAAGATGAAAGGAAAACGGCTGAGCATAACGCTCAGTGCACGGATGTACAAGCAAAGAATGAATAACATAAGCATATACAACATATAGCAGCGGAAATGATTAAGTCCTAGAAAACTTGGTATAACTTAGTAAAACTGGTTTATAGTTTGAAAAGCCTTATGTTTATCTTATAAAAACTGTTTAACATGTTTACCATTAGCCAATATAGGTCATAAAATATCAACGTGCATGAATAATTGGAGGGATGACCTCGTCATGCAATTAGAGGGCTGCCTCTAATTAATATGAGTTTGGGTAGGAGGGATCAGCTCCTTGTGAAGGATGCAAGGCACACACCACATTCACCTGAATAATATGTAAAAACATGTAACCTAGGATGCACCCATACGCCCCACATGATAACATAATTATATGGCCAAAAGCTGAAAGGGACGCCACGAGCTATCACTCCGCCGTGGTGAAGTCGTAACATTGGTGCCTCTAGTGTTATGGTTATGGTACCCTCATAACTAGGTGAAACTGGTCATGCATGTATATGGCTTAGGCATTTAATTAAACATAAGCAAATCAAAACATATAAAACATATACTGGGAAACAGTTGGCTGCATACGGGGAATCCTAATAAGGAAAGAATGTCCATACTGAAAGGACGGAGAATCCGTAGCTTATGTCCAATGAACGAAGAAGACGAACGGAAGAGAGTCCTACTTCGATATCACTAATGCTACATAAATAATATACTTGTATAAGTATTTTGATTACTGAGTACGTAACTGGTTCTATATCATGTTTTAGCTTGTTTTATATGTTCTTGTCATGTTTTACTGATTTTAACATTATGTTGTGTTTATCATGTATTCTGTCTATTCTGATTAAGTATTACTTGTATTTCTTGTATTATTATACTTGTTGTGTAATAATAAGTAACTTCCTAAAAATAGCAGGTTTCCTAAAATATAAAGTTTCCAAAAATAGAAAGTTTCCAAAAATAGAAAGTTTACAAAAATAGATTTACTGCTTAAAATATATAAGTTTCTAAAAATAGAAAGTTTCCATAAATAGATTAGCTGCTTAAAATAAATAAATTTCTAAAAATAGAAAGTTTCCATAATTAGAGATAAGTTGGATTATTAAGCTAAAAGATAAGCTTAAGTGTTTACTGATTAATATTCTAAGTCATGTGATTAATAGTATAGTTTATCATTTAATACATGTAAATTAAATAAACTATATGTTATATGATTTAATTAAATATAGCATGATTTAATAAAAAAAAGTATAAATAATACTTAGGTTAAAACATGTATTTATATTTAATATTAATATATACGTCATGGAAATTAATTAATTATATGCCATGTTTTAATAATTAATTAATTACTATAGTCTAAATTAAATCATAAAATACTTAGGTTAAAATCATGTATTATTACTAATAATAATTAACCTAAATGTCTAAATTAAATTTATTATATAGCATGTTAAATTAATTTAATTAATCTTGTAATTATTTAACTTGTAAAAATAATTAACTTGTAAAAATTAAGTCATGAACCGAATCCGTGTTTTAAATCTAAACATGTCGTGAACCGGACCGTGTTAACCCTTGAACCGGCCAAACAAACACACCCTTAACAGTGGCAAACCGGCTTGGCCGGTTGCCACGGTTGTCGCAAAACAGCCACCGGCTTACGCTGGTGGCTCCCTTGGTCCTCGGCTAGCCGCTGGCTAGGCAAAAGTTCCCACCGGCAGTTAGCCGGTGGTTCCCCCTGCTGCCACGGCTTGGTTCCCCCTGCTTGGTCATATTAGCCACCGGCTTATGCCGGTGGTGCTTGTTGTTTTCAGCCGAGACCCCCAAACCACAAGGCCAACCCCGACATGCGTCGGGGTCCCTTATTCTTGCTGCCGAACCACCAAGACCACACCGAGACCACTTGGTCTCGGCTGTTGGTGCAAAACAAAACAAGCCGAGAGCCTGGGGCTCTCGGTTGTGTGTGTCGGCCGAACCAAAACACCCCTAAACCACATGTTTTTAATCCCCCGTGATTTAATTTAACATGTTTTAACTAGTTTTCATAAACCTTATGATTTCATGTGTTCTTAATAAATAAAAGAATAAAAAAGAAAGGGTTTAAAGATTACCAATACGTGAAATAAAAGGAGGTCGATAACACGAACGATCTTGCAAGAATTGGATCACCAAAAATCAAAGAACACCCCTTCCTTGTGTGTTCTAACCGGCGGCCAAAGGAGAAAAGGAGGAGGCTAGGGTTTTGTGTTTTTTCTAAAAACTCTGTATTATGAAAACATGTTTCCTTCTTTTTCTATTTTAGTTAAAACAAAAGTGGGCTTGGCCCCTTTGTTTGTTCATTCCGCGACTAGGTGGGGCCCACAAGGGAAACCCACTATTTTCCGTGTTCTAGTTATTTACGTGTTCTCATGTCATGTTTACGTGATATATTTATCTATTGTTCGTGTTATATATATATTTATACGTGATCGAAATAATTGCTACGTAAATACATAATAATAGGTTCGTGATTATTTACGTTCATAATTTCATGTTCGTGATTATAATTATTGTTGATAATAATTATCGTGTATTAATATGCTTAAATACTTATCGTGTAATAACACGTACGTAATACTTGTAATTACTATTCGTGAAACGTAAACATGTTATAATAGGAAGGTTTTAATCATGTACGTACGATTATGTATGTACTATTAATGGTAAAAGCATGCGGGTTTTACAGCAAAACCCAATCCTGATAAGATTGTGATTCTGTTTAACCCTGTCTCGACTGTGCTGGGCCGTGGGCCGCACACATTTTATGCGGCCACTGTTCATTCAAGCCCATAAGCTTAACTGGCATTATTCCAACCCATTCGTGATGGGCTGAATGTGGGTAGTACTCGTGGACCGGGTTCATGACCCGGTTGGGGACTATACGTCATCATAGAACAATACGAAATTTTACAAAATCTTGGTAAAACGAGAAATTATGTTATCGAGAGATTTTACAAACCAAAGAGATAAACCGTAAAATTCTTAAGTGAAAGTCTTGTGTTTTAATTTAATGTGCAATTATGCCAAATATGCAATAGTTCCAGATTTTACTAAACTTGCAATTTCATCGGTTAGTTAATAAAATTTGTAATATCACTGGCCTAAAATTTTTGTAATTTCACTAGCATTTCAACTTTTTGCAATTTCACTCGTATTTCAACTTTTTGCAATTTTGCTGGTATATCAACTTTTTACAATTTCGCTGTTATTTCACTTTTTTCAATTTCATTAGTCTCCAACTTTTTGCAATTTCGCGGTTCTAAAATGTTTTGAAATGTCGTCGGTCCTTATCTTTCTTTAATTTCGCTGGTCACCTAATTTTGCAATTTCGACGGTCTTCAAAAATTTACAATTTCGCCGATCTTCAAAAATTCACAATTTCGCCGATCTTCAAGAAATTTGCAATTTCACCGATCTTCAAAAAGTTGCAGTTTTACCGGTCACTCAGTTTTACAAATTTCGCTGCACCCAATATCAAAATGTAAAAAATGCATTTTTTTTGAAGTTTTTGCTCAAAACCACTTGTACTTTTCAACTATCTAAAATATAAAGTGTTAAAAATGCAAGCTTTTTGAATTTTAAGAAAAAAATTTCAAAATTAAGAATTGTACTTTCTAGTAGAATTTTAGAACCAAGAATACCAAAATTGTAGAAACTAGAAGGGAGGGTTGAATAGTTTCTAGTTAATTTTTAAAACATTTCGTTTAATCCTCTGGACGCGGTTCCTTAAATACCCATGCGGTTCTTTATCACTAAAGAAGCGTGGGCTCAATAAAGAACCACCGACAGTTGATGCCAAATATTGATACATTATAAACCTTGACAATCCTTTGTATCAAATTCTCGATTAAACTTGACTAGATATGAGATGTGTTTGTCATAAAAGTAAACAACAAGTAAGAAAACACACAAACACATCAAATCAAGAGTACATCAAGCAATAGTCTAAACATTAAGCACACACGTACTAAGCCATAGCTTTTTCGCAACTAAGATGTTTAGTCTAAGGGGTGCACACTTAACCATAATCTAAACATGAAGCACACGTACTAAGCCTTAGCTTTTCCGCAACTTGGATGTTTATATTATGAGATGCACACAAATACACATAACACAAGTATGCAACTATAAAAGTAAAGACTAAGAAGTAAAGACTAAGAACTAAAGACATAAATGTAAAGGAAAGTACCGACACGATGATTTATGGTGGTTCGGCCACGAAGCTCCTCTTGGCCCTACTCCACTCCTCGAGTACCCAACTCGAGAGTTACTTCACTAGTCAACAAACTCCTTAAGGTGGAGAAACCATACACACCATTGCTTATCCAATTTCCGACTCTAAGCTAAAAGTCGAGCCATAATCTTAGCTAGGATCAATCTACACAACGTCGTCCACTTCACCATTTTACGACACAAGGCTAGATGTTGAGTTCTAATCGAAAGGTAGAACCAATCTTTACAACGTTGCCTACTTCACTATTTAAGTACACAAGGCTAGATGTCGAGTTCTAATCGAAAGGTAGAACCAATCTTCACAACGTTGCCTACTTCACCTTTTAACGACACAGGGCTAGATGTCGAGTTCTAATCGAAAGGTAGAACCAATCTTCACGACTCTTCACTTTGAAGCTAAGTGAGAACTTCACTAGACACAACTACATCACTTTATAGTTTACTGAGAACTCACAAGACACAACCACATCACTTTATAGTTTAGTGAGAACTTACAACTTTTCACTTTGAAGCTAAGTGAGAACTTCACAAGACACAACCACATCACTTTATAGTTTAGTGAGAACTCACAACTCATACCTATTACAACTCAATAAAACACATATCCAAGTATACACATGTAACTTGGATCTACACAACACAAATCCAAGTATACACATATACAATGGATTTACACAAGACTTAATCCAAGTATTCACAAATACAGTGGATTAACACAACTAATCCAAGTATTCACAAATATATTGGATCTACACAACATTGATCCAAGTATACACAAATACATTGGATCTACACAAGATTGATCCAAGTATACACATATACATTGGATCTACACAAGACACAAATAAAAATGATGAACATGACTAGATCTAAGAGAGGATGATCTTAATCAAGACTTCATCTTTAATCACATCATAAATGTGTGAGTGATCTTCTCTTTGCACTTAATAGGATGAGAGGATTGAAGGAGAGAATCACATCTTAAAACAAAATTAATCTAAACTAACTAATCAAGGAGTTTAAAGATGTTTTTGAAGAAACTGTGCGAAAAGGATTAAAAGAAAAGCTGGAAATGATCAACTATTTATAGGACAAGAGTGAAATGGCTATAAACACCCGCAATGCCTTAATTGTCTCCACGGATCCTTATCAATAAGGATCCACAGGTCTATTTAAGGGACCTCGGGCTTGGAGTGTGTGCACTTTTGTCCTTTAGTGGGGTAATTCCATATGGGATAGTTTATACCCTTAAAGGATATTCTTTTGGCATATGGAATATGCCAAATTCAAATTTCCATTTTATTTTTAATAATTTATTTTCTTAAAAATAAAGTTTATTAAAGTCTTTTGTCACATTTGATTAAATGTGAGTTTTAAGAAAATATTAATCCTTGATCACTTAGTAAGGTTAATGACTTGTTTGTATATATCTTGAGTGATTCATGACGAGTGCGATCTTGGAGGTGTCGAGAGAAGTATATAAATGTATTCTTGAGTGATTACGAGTACCTTAACATTTTACATAATGTATTGCGAATTATACGTTTGTCATCAACAAAACACGAAGATATTATATCGACTAAACATCGTAATGTTTGCACTAACAAAAACAAATATGATTTTTTCTTGTTTTAAGCAGCTTCACTTATATCATAGAGATACTAGATCAAGAGATCATCTTTTAGTGAAGATTTAAGCTTGAAAAACAAAAAAAATGAGTCGTGGGCTTGGTGCTTTAAAACATATACACACAAACTACAAATACAATAACTAAGCTATACACTCCATGGCACTTGATTGAAGAATATTGATAATCCTTGATGGTTTCTAGAGAGAGAAAGTGAGAGAAGTAGTGGGTTGGAAGAACACTTTAGAGATAGAAAGTAGAGAGAAAATATAGTATTTACTATATGTGAATGTGATAAAATAAAACAACTAACCACCCTCTCCATCTAAAGAGAGAGCTTATATACCCGTGTCTTGAAGCTTCATTGCCCCTCTTAGCCTTAGAATAATATGATCACTTATAAAACATGAAATTAAGTAACTGTAAGCATAATGCTTAGTGAGTAAATGAAGTATATATTGAATTCATAACATGTATAAATGTTACTTCACTTGAACTTGGGTCGTGGCATATTCATGAGGGCTTACTAAACATATGTACTCGACATAGGACTTAGGACGTCAGTGAATTCCATTTATGGAACACAAGAACCATTTAGGCACATAACAAGAAACATGACCTCACGAGTCAACATGTCGTGACATAATAATATGACCACTCAGGTGATTACTTATCGTAATATTATGACCACTTGGGTCAACGTGAGTACTTGGCATAAGACCACTGAGGTCAACGTTAATACTTGACATGTGACCACTCGGGTCAACATGAGTACTTGATATGATCATATGACGACTCATGTCATCTTAGTTACTTGGCGTGATATTATGACAACTCGGGTCATCATGAGTACTTGTCGTGATGTTAACTGGTCATCATAGTTACATGGCACAATCATGGCTTAAAATCGTAACATGATGAGGTAACTTATACAATGTATAACTTGTATAATCTTAAATTAATATCATGTTTTATAAATGTAATAGGCATATGTAACATGAGTTATAGTTTAGATTCTGAATATGAACATGAAATCTGATATAATGACCGTACATGTCAATATGATAGTTTAACATGATATTATAACCACTCGGGGTAACATGAACTCACAATGTCGTAGTATAGCCATACGGGTCAGCATGTGTAATAATCACATAACTTTCACATTTGTAAGATAAAGGCACACGAACAAGTATATTTACGTTGAACCTTGCATAACGTGAACATATGCAATACAAATAACATGATCATGATTACACTAAGATGATTACACTAAGATGATAACTCATGTACTTGTGTTTAAACACATGTTCTTATCAAATATTTACACACCTTTAAACAAAATGGTGATCGACCTGACGACCTATCTACATGCTTTTTTCATGGCAACTTTTTGAATACTACTACATCATATCCTGTACAAACACAAAACCAAAAAATTATTGTAATTTATTTAAAAAGAGAAATAATAAAAGGAATAACTACTAATTCATCTAAATCTAAATAGTAAGAGCTCTTGAGAAATAAAAACTACTCTTCTAACTTTTTTAAACCATATTAATAAGATGCCATGTGAATAACCGAGTTGGCCGGTTCATTCATTTTAAATCTAAATTCAAAATAATAAGATTGCTTATTTCAAATGATTTTGCAAACTAATTAATTGGGTTTACTTGGTATGATATCAATTTGAACTAATACTATCAATTCTCTTAAAAAGTTATCAGTTTGAACTAATACTATCAATTCTCTTCAAAAAAAAGATTTTGACTCTTTTCAGTTATGTATTTACAAAATTTAGTTAACAGCGTGTTCTTAAAATTTACTTTTGAAACAAAATAATTATAATGGCTGATGGTTCAAAAATACACGTGGCAGCACCATAGTTAAAGTTATATTAGGAAAAAATTAATTAAATGGATGTTTTAGAGGTTGTACAATGACTGCTTTAAAGGGTTGTACAAAACTGTGTTTTATTAGATACTAGCTAAAAGACCCGTGAAATTCACGGGTATTTTAAAGAAGCGTCGAAAATAGTACGTAGTTAATAACCTGCTTTGTATTGAAGTTAGATGTTGGAAAAGAACCATTGTATAAGTAGTAAAAGTGATACAAAGTTGATACTAAAAAAAGGCCATATCAAACACTTCTTTGTATATCATATTGTTTTCTATATTCCTCTTACAGTTCTAACGTAAGATGCAACCATATATACTTGGCCATATCTAAAAATATGTCGTGGCAAATCAAAATATTGATCGACATCTTCGCAAGATTTCAAGAAATCCAAACATTAATTGTCAAAGGCACCTTGTAGCATACACGAGAGTTTCAAGTCCGCGCTTCACGGCGAGGTGTTTGTCTCATATACCAAACAATACCTTTTAAGCATCCATAAGAAGAAAAAAGAATAATAACAGATGTACATATCGTATGGTAATAACTTATAAAGATACAAATCATTTAGTAATACTTTTTTATACCCGACATAATCCAAATATAACGTTAAGTTGAAAACATGTAATTTTCGCATATTTATCCAAATGTTGTTGCATATTGGGAAAGAGCAAACAACCTGGAACCTTTTATGACCAATTCTACGTCTTCGCAAACTTTGGAGCAGTTCCATATTTCAGCGAGATGATACTCAAAACCTACATAACAATGGCCATGCAATTTGTAGTCAAGTTTACTTAAAAATAATGCAAATGAAAAGTAAATAATAATAAAAAGCATTGTTTTATTAGAAGAAAATTTGGACAATCTGATTATTGTAATACCTGCAATCTTAAATAGGCCCCCACCATCTAGATATATATTTCTGATTAAAACAATCTCAAAACAGAATCTCAAGTATGTGATATCTTAGATTATTGAATCAATACTTTAAACTATGATTCCAATGTGGCGATATCTTAGATTATTGAATCAATACTTTAAACTACATCTCAAACTAATAATCTAACTTTCACTACATATACAATGAAGAACCGCATAGGTTTACTCCCACTTTCATCCTTCGTGTCAACCACAACAGGTTCTTCTACACGACTCATAGCGTTTTGCATTATTTTGTTTTCAGACCGACAAAAAGTCGATGTCGGAAATATGATAGACGTGTACAAAGAACGACGGGAAATAAAAAGAGAAGACGGTAAAAAGAATTTGCACCAAATTACTTATCACAACCTTCCTTTCAATTTCGCGCCCTGCTTTGATATTACGCATTCTAGCAACATCCTCGGCCTTTTTTCGATCTGAATACGACATCTTAAAAATATATAAAAGAAAATATATAGCCTCCTAGCCAAAAATCTACATTTTTAAATCGTTCTTTATTGAAATCTGGGGTTTCGGTTAATGTTAATCCTGCACATGCATTGTTTCGGTTCCATCTCAGTTATTAACATTTTTGGCAATGTCTACTTGCATCCAAAACTATAAGTAGTACATAGCACTATATGATGGAAAACATGACATTTCACAACTCGTATGAATGTTTTTATAATTGACTAAACATACATATAAGCAATGACAGATAAGTGCAGAAGGGCAACCATATAATAGTGTTCATTTGCACACTTATGCTTTATCCTTAAGGGTTCGGATCAAACAGGTTAAAAAAATAAAGCAAATAAAGAAGAACGCTAAAAAATCGTCGAGAGTGTATTATTTATGAAGTTTTTAGGTGTAAACCTACCAAATTATGACCCATATCAGAAACGCAATACGGAAGTATAGAAAAAATGAGGTTTCAAATATTTATGCAACAATGGACGGAAGTTGTAGACAATTGAATAACATGAACTACAATGTCGATCATAAGCAAGGACAACATGTAATTTTATAAGATATTATGAAACTGAAAATCAAATCAGTTATAATAGCCAACTTTAAACTTGTTATTAGATTTTCAAAAGGTTTACTTGGTCATAAAGCCACTTCGCCAAAAAAGAAAAAAGGTTGTAGTTTGTATTCTTTTATCACACCCAAATAATAAACACTACCTTGCACCCTAGAAGTAAGACTTATTTTATTAGTAATCTTATCTTAATGTGAAAATGGGTCAAGTATATTCAAAAATCATGATTGGAAAAAAATATTACCTCTCTAACATCTCTTGGTCATCTGATTTTGTGATGCGTCGTTCTTAAGTCACAGCTTTTCCTTATCTTTGACCATATAACAACACATTTTGGCTCCCATCATTAAAGTCAGAAACAAAAAGTAAATTTAATATGTAACATACAAAAGAAAGAAAACGTAAAAACAGAAACAACATATGAATTTCATCAAAGACAAACGTCACAAAAATACATACCTTTAATGACTCCATTCTGAAAGCCCTAACGACAAAATAATGACTCCAAGTTTAGAAGTTTTATCCAACTTATTCGTGAAATAAATTAAATAGCGAAATGTCGTAATTTGTCACCCTATAATCATTAATGAACATTGTTAATATAGCCTAACATTAATGTATGTTATAATGACTGAGATTTGCTTATATTTTTATTAAGTATTCTAATGACACTTTGTCAAAAGAATTAACTTAATAAGAGACTACGGATAATACTTTAAAAAGAAACCACAGTCTACCCCGCCATGATAATACTTACCCTTATGATAGATTATATAGTACTATACGTTTGACCAGATGTGTCGTTTACATAGTTCTTATACATTGTAAAAGCGTTTTCTAATGAAGTATGTGTCTCTTCTATCTGACTTACCCTTATGATAGATTATATAGTACTACGTATTATTAATTAACTGTGGACTAAACATTACCCTTATATATGATCCTTTACTGAGGTATATATCATCTTTCCGATATGGAAATATAATGCCTAAAATATATTGTTATTGGGATAAAATCAAAAAGGGGTAATAACTCAATGCCAAACCATATGCTTGCTACATAAACTCGTTTATCTCTTTGTTGATATTTAAAATAGTTGATATCAAAGCATTGCAAGTATCATATTACTTTACATGCAAATGATTATAAGGTCATATGATGAGATGGCTTTTATACATGATCTCATCGTTATTTTCGGGCTTTAAATGCATTAAAATGTCATAAAATACCATATATATGCTTTTATTTGTTTACTTATGTGTTTTAGCTATGGATATCGTGAAAAAGACAAAAGATCACAAGAAACAAGGAAAAACAGACAGGAGAAATGAAGCCGTACAAAGAACCGGGCCCAAGTTCATGAACTATCCAAGATAAATCCTTGAAAACTTGAAGATGTACAAGATTGATCCTCAAAATTTGAAGAAATGACACTTAAAACCCTTGTATATTCTTAATTACAAGTTTGGTCCCTTAAGTTTGTCAAAATTACAAAATGGTCCTTCAACTTTGAAGAATTGGCAAGTTTAGTCCCTCAACTATTCTAAATTGCCAATAATGGTCCCTCAGGAAGTCAAATATACAATGAAGACCTTTGAAGATCAAGAAAGTCCAAAATCAGTCCTTCAAAAATGCAAACATGGCAAAAATAACCCTTAATTACTTTTTGCAAAAGTTTTGTGGCCAAAGTATAAACTTTGAAAGTTTATTAACAAAGGGAATACGTTTTGTTGGCTGAAAGACATGTTATTCACTCTTCACCAAAACACAAGGGCCTAACATGGGCATTTGAAACATTGAAAACCAAAAATGCGCCAAACAACTTTACATTCCACAAAAAACGGATCAAAACACTTATTGTTCACCTTTCGCCCCCAGGATTTACCTTCACTTAAACAAAGGGTAAATCCAAATTAACCCTACCCACGCTTGATTCACACATGCAAAAACCTATCCCACACCCAAAACCCTCACCTCCACTCACCAAAGGGCCCCACACTCAACCTCGTCCACCTATCACATCACAACTTACTCCCCAAGGAATCTGACGTGGCCAAATCAACAGCTTAGACTCTTAGCTTAACCCCAAAGCTAAAATGAACGGTTTTGATGCATTTGGACAGCTCATAAACATCAAGCACTCGAGGGCATTCCTGGAAATTCATAGCTAGGGTTTTCATGTATGTTAGCATTCTAGAATCGTCTACTAGTCCTATATAAGGAGACCTCAACTTTTGAGAGTCCCTTGTTCCAGTTTTACCTTTTAAACATTGTAATTCCTTTTTAAATTTTATAAAAGTTGGTATTTTGAGAAAATTGTAATTCCTTTTTATGTTTTTGAAAGTTGGTGTTGTTTAAGGGTAATTCTGAGTTCCATTATATGTTATAAGTGTGCTTGAATCATGTGTGGTAAGGTTTTCAAGTTTGAAAAAAGCTTGGAAAGTGGTTTCTGATTTTGCTATTTTTGTTGTACTAATCCTTGACCAAAAGCTATAAGCTCTTACAAGCTTGTTGACACCAAGCTTGTGAAGGGATTGGAGCCTTTGGTTGGGTTGTTTGTTCATTGTGTTGAAGAAATCAAGTCCTTGAGTTTCTACTTTGAAACATCAACCAAGGCAGTCATTCATCTCCCTTGTTGAAGTACCTTGGTCTTGTTCTAGTTGTTGAACAAGGTCCTTGGTCCTCCTAGGATGTTGTGGAGGACATGTATAAGCTCTTGTTAAGATTCCTCTAAAAAATCACATGTTATGGTCTGTTTTATGTTTTGCTATGTGATTTGGTGATTTTGTGTTTGTGCTTTGTGTTTTATGGTTGATATCTGTTATTTGTCACCTAGTGTAGCTATTTGATCATTAAAATCAGTAGGTTGTTTGAAGGATTAAGAAGTTTGTTTGAAAAGTGCTTATTAAAGGATTGTTTGGGATTACTGGTTCATAAGGCCTTGTGGCCTTGTGCCCTTGGTTCTTAGGGTTTGGGAAGTCTAAACAAATCATATTGAACAAGTTTTAGTCATTGGTTAAGTTTCTGAAAGTTTGGAAAAGGGATTTCAAGTTTTGCAAAAATCTGATAAAAGGGGTTTTGAAATTGGTCAAACACATCAAATCCAATAACTTCTTTGTTTGTTGGATCTAAGGTCTGAAATCAGGTTTGGGAATAGTTTAGGTGATAAGCTATCTATTGATTATCTGGTTGTTGAATTTGGTGGCTTATTGAGTGTGCTATAGCTTATCAAAGTTGGCTGAAGTGGTCATTTGCATCAGCAAAGTGACCACCTCATTTGGTGCTTGCATTTGTGATTCTAGTGTATGTCTTATTGTTTCATTGCTTGGATCTTGTTTATGTGCTGCTTGTGAGTGAATTTTGCTATTTGGTGTGTCTTGTATCTGGCTTATAAGCTAACTGGCTTATTAAGCCCTTTTTGCCAAAATCTGTTATCAAAAGGTCAACTGACCTCTTGATTCACAAGGGCTCATCCTTGAGTTCTTCACAAAAGTTGCTTATAACAAGCCCATAATCCATCCCTGATCATTTGGTGAACTTTGGAGTACTTTGACTTTTGGTCAAATAAGCACAATTTGGCTTATTTTTTAGAACTGCTTATTGGTACATGCAACAACTTGGCTTTTGTAATAGAACTCATTTTTCTCAGCTTAATAACAAGTCTAGAAGGTTACAAGTCTTTTGGTTAAGCTTTTGCTAGGAAACTAGCTTATTTGGCTTTTTCAACCAGCTTATTGGTTCACACAGCTTATTCTACTTGGCTTTTTGTGATTTTATTGATTGATTATTTTTAGTTAAGCTGTTTCTGAGCTTTTGCAACAAACCAGAGCTTCTGAAACCCCCTAGAACTCTAACCCGACTATTTTGTCGTTTTGTGGATTTCTATTTTGCTTATTTTTGGCTTATTGAGTGAGCTTTTTCAAAATTTCTTTTTACAAATCTCTTAGGCATCTCAAAATAAGGTTGTGTGTTTAAGCAGAGCTTATGGCATTGGCTTATTGCTTAATGGGCTTATTGGCCCAATAAGAATAAGCTGTTTGTTATTTAAGATGTGATAAGCTCAGAATTAGCTTTTGGGCCTTCAGAACTTTTATACACGGTTTTCCTAAACCGTCGTATTTAATACTTTCCCTACATTTACCTCCTTTTCCTAAAGGTGGGGTAAAACACTGGAACCATTTTGGCGCCGCTGCCGGGGAGGTGTGTCGTGATTAATTTGTCTTGTTGTTTTTAATATTAACCATAAAAAGTATTTGTATTAGTAGAAATCTACTAATACGTATTATCGCTTTTTTGGTTTTTCTTGTGAAATTATTATTACTATATTGTATTAAGTATCACAATCAATTCAAAATATCTCTAAAAGTGTGAAAACACAACCTTAATTGGGATTTGATCTCCTAATTATTGTATTCGAATCTCAAACAAAAGAAAAAGGCAAAAATAGATAAATACTTTCGTGAAGCTCGATTTTGAAAAATACGAACTATAAGGTGGGTATAAGGCGGGTATTATAAAATATACCCTAAGGAAAAAGGCTCTTAAGTGCTTCGCGCCGCCTCGTTTCCCCGCTTGCTTGTGAGTATTTTGAGATTGAAGGCTAATCGAGGGTTTTGCCGCCCAAAGTATTATTACATATCATATATATTTACTTGGTTTTCTTTGTGATTAAACCCTCTTGAACAATTTGGTTTTCACCAAAGTTCTAAAGTCATTCGAAAGCGTTCACTCCACATGACCGTTTTCATTCTTTTGAGGCTTCTTTAATCAAGAGTTTGATTCGAGGAGAGATTTGGTAGATTGTTGTCTACGAAGATACACAGAATCCAAAAAATTAAAAACAATCAAAAACACAAAAAAAAATTGAAAATTCACAAAACACCCAAAAAGAATCTTCTTTGCTCACCTCCCATTCTTCGTGAGAGTTTATGCTAACTCGTAGTCAAGCAAAATGAGCTCGTAAACGTCTTCAAAAACAAGGAAATCAAGAGACGTTGATTGAAGAACAAACTCCTATTGTTGAACCTATTGTAGAACAAGAAGTCGTCATGGCTAATCGTACTATGATGGAGTTGCTTCAAGCACCCACCGAGGGTTTTGGAGAGGCCATTGTGATTCCCGCTATCCTTGCGGAGAATTTCGAGATTAAGACGGGTTTAATGTCGATGTTGCAAGCTAATAAGTTTAGAGGTCATGAAAAAGACAACCCGCATTACCACATAAGGAATTTTAATCGTCTCACCGCTACTAGCAAGTTTAAGGATGTTCCACATGACGCCATAAAGATGATGTTGTTTTCATACTCGTTAGATAGACCCGCTAAAATTTGGCTTGAGAAAGAACCGCCAAATTCAATTTTGACATGGGGTGATCTCGTTTCTAAGTTTGTGAACAAATTTTTTCCACCATCTAAAACAACACATTTGAAAAATGAGATTTCAAGGTTTGTACAACGAAACAATGAGAGTTTTTCAATGGCATGGGAACGATTTAAGGAAATGTTACATGAATGTCCACATCATGATTTTTCGGAATTACATCAAGTTGATACTTTTTATAATGGGCTTAATGATCATGAACGAGATTATTTGAATGCCGCCGCGGGTGGTAATTTTTTTTGCAAAACGACCGATGAAGCTTTAAAGATTATCGAGAATAGATCTAAGGTTTATAGCCCTCGTAACACACCGAGTGTTGCCAATATGGGTTCTTCATCGTCGTCATCGTCTCGTAGCATTAATGCCTTACATGATGAAGCTAATGAGTAAAATCGGTTTTTCGATAGGTTTTCAAATCTTATGACTCATTGGAAAGCACAAGATGCTTTGAATTCCGCTTCGGTTAAAGCGGTTGATAAGAGTTGTTTGTCTTGTGGTGGAGCTCATGATCTTTCCGAGTGCATTACCGCCGGTGGTAACACTTCGAGAGCTTACGTAGCAACGGGAACTTATAACCAAAACGGCCAAGGTTCCCGCCCAAATCAAGCTCCACCAAATCAAAATGCTAATAACTATCGAAACAACAACCAAAATGGTGGTAATTATCAAGGCAATTCACGTAACTATAACAAAGGGAATTATCAAAGTGGGAATGGACAAGTTGCAAATCAAAACCAAAACCGTGATTTTCAAAACACTACACATGGTTTTCATATGCTCACACTAAAAATCTTCAAGGAGAATTTTTGGATTATGCTAAAGCAAATGATGCTAAGTTTGATAATATGCAACGTGAGATGATTAGCTTAAGATCCGAGTTGAAAAACGAGCTTAAAAACGAACTTGCTAATGAACTTAAGACTCATGCAAAAAAAATGGAAGGAAATGTTCAACGTCTTCAACAAAATCAACAAAATATGGAACAAGGACAACATGAGATTAAGCAAGAATTGTTAAAAGCGGATTTAAGGCAATCTAAATTTGAAGATCAAATGGCAAAAATGTTTGAAGCAATCATGTGTAACACCTCTTCCTCGGGTGGTCTTCCTAGTGATACCATTGCAAACCCGAAGGGAGAAATGAAGGTTATTACTACACGAAGTGGTAAAACTTTCAAGGAACCAATCTCTCGTCCAAGTACTTCTACGGAGAAGGAAATCGAGAAAGAGCCCGAGGTGATGGTCGAAAAGGAGCATATCACTTGCTCACGAAGTACCGCTCATACCACACCTACAGTTGAACCAATACCAATCATGGAACCCGAGATTCCAAGGCCATTGCCTAATGTCCAACCCACACCACCCTTACCTTACCCTTCGAGACGTGACAAGGAAAAGGCACAAGAATGGAATAATTATCAATTTGAGCTTTTTATGAAAATGTTTCGTGACATACATTTAAACATAAGTTTTGCCGACGCTCTTATCATGATTCCTCGATTTGCCGCAAACTTCAAAAGTATGCTAAACAACAAAGAGAAGTTACAACAATCGTCTAGTTGTTCATCGGTTTCTCTTAGCCGCATACCACAAAAAGTCGGTGATCCCGGTAAATTTTTGATTCCGTGTGCAATTCAAGATATGGAGGAATGCTACGCCTTGGCCGATCTTGGTGCTAGTATTAATTTAATGCCTCTTGAGATTTTCAAATCGCTTTCGCTTCCGGCTCTTACTCCTTCGAACATGTCTATCGAGATGGCCGATCATTCTACGATTTTAGCATGTGGAGTAGCCGAGGATGTTTTCGTTAAAGTTGGAAAGTTTTACTATCCCGTTGACTTTATCGTTGTAGACATTCCTATCGATCGAAAAGTTCCTCTCATTTTGAGTCGTTCATTTCTGGATACATCAAGAGCACTTATTGATGTTCATGCTCGAAAAATCACCCTTCGTTTTAATGAGGAAGAACTTGTCATCAATGCAACACAAAACTCCAATCTTTCTCATGTCTATTCTATTGCAACTTTAAACCATGGTGATTCAACCAATGTCGTTTGCAAAGAAGTTTTACCAAGAGTTTTAGGAAATGTCGCCAAAAACAATTTACCATTTCCTCCGCCGGTGGAGGTTATGAGTGTAAAGCCTACAAAGAAGAAACCGTCAATACTTGAATCGAAAAATCCTTCGCCTCACCTCGAACATTCATTCTTGAAAAGTGTTGATAAGTTGCCGGTTTCTACGGAAGATCTTTCGGATGACGAATATGTAGACCCCGATGGGGAGGTTTTCTTTGTCGACAAACGTTTTGAGAACTTACCACCACCAAAACCAAAACGGTTTTCAAATGTGAGAATTTTTAGTGTGACTAACATCGTATTAGAAACACCAAATATTTTCGACATAATCAAAAAGGGTTTTCATAAGGAGAGTTTCAAAGGTAAAAAATGAAAAAAAATTAAATGTGATTTAATTGATTTTTCTACAAATCTAACTCTGTCATCACCACGTGTTTTGAGTGCTACAAGCTCGTCTACTCCTTTTTACGATTCTTTGTGTGGTTTTAGTATGGGGGAATGTCACACTCCACCATGGCGGAATATGGGGCGCGACGTATGGATATCATCACAACATGGCGTGTCTATAGAGATAACTATATGAAATAAGAAATGTCATAAAATGGAGACACAAAGTCATGACAATATCTCATCAAATGCAGGAGTCTAGTAAGTAGGTAACAGTCCTACCGCTTACCCAAGACAAACAAATAACATAACCAAACAAATATATGTGTGCCACAGTATCACTTATTAAAAGAACAAATAAAAACTAAAAAGGAAACGGGGATTATCCTTCTATATGCATTCCTAAGCTTCTCCAATCCTAGCCACTTATGTTCTCACGCTTAACCAAAGCATCACATGAAAGAGACACTAAAACACGTCAACATAAAGTTGGTGAGAGTCATAGGTTTAGACTCCAACACAAGACAAGTCATAAGCTGTGAATACCATAAACCAATAAACATATGGACAATGCGCTACAATCATGTACTAACAACTAGCATTCAAGTTAAATCAATCATTACAATTCCAAGGCATCACGCCTTACCAACAATCACAATTTCCAAGGCATCACGCCTTACCAACAATCACAATTTCCAAGGCATCACGCCTTACCAACAATCACAATTTCCAAGGCATCACGCCTTACCAACAATCACAATTTCCAAGGCATCACGCCTTACCAACAATCACAATTTCCAAGGCATCACGCCTTATCATTAACCATAGGTCCGATAGGCGCCCATACACCTATGTACCTTTCCAATCCAGATCACACACAAACAAGAATCACATAGCAGTTAATCACATAAATGTACACACAAGTCCATCTCAAACCTTAAACATTCACAGCATTAATTTAGAAAATAATTCAACACAGTGTCTCTTCCATCCCATCTGGAAGTCAAAAACAATAGTAAACATGGGACTATGAAACTCACCTGATTGCTTCTTCACAAGTCCTCGCACTAGCAACAAGCTTGGATTTATGAAAACCCCCAAATTTTATGAAGAACCCTAATTTTTTATAAGACTCACGAATTTCCTTCATCTCCAGGAGAAAAATAATGAATTTGGTTTAATATATACATTATATAGGGTATGGGTGAATCCTAGTCCAACCCAAAGCCCACTTTCCTTTTTTTTTCCTTTTTTTTCCTTTTTCCCTTTCTTTTCTTGCGTCTACCAAACCGACCCTACCCCTTAATTTTCGTTTTTTTTTCTTTTTATTGTTTAATAATATATTACTAATATTACCTTAATTTGTCTTAATTTATTTCAGCTCCTAAAGCTTCCAAAACCTCAAAACCGTAAAACTAGTCAAATTTACGCGTTTTACCGTAAAAGACGTAAAATATACACTTTTATAAAAAATCTCAAATTTTGAAATAAACTTTATATTTATGTCCTAAATGACTTAAAACCATCCCGAAAAATATTCATTTGACTAATTACCTCATTCGAGACCTCTAAATGCTAAACCGTAAATCCTAAAAAAATACTATTACTATAATACTTATACGTATACGTAAACACCACAATATCACCATTTTCATTTCATAGTCACCACTTGTGAGCTCATGAACATGAAAGAACCGTTCCTCGATTTACTTATGAGTAATCTATACTCATAAACGATAACCACACCAACCTCGTTCACACAAAATAAACACGTAAACACAAAATTCAAGTAAGCACACATAAAATAACCTAAAAGTAAGACCAAGTGACAAACCCAAAACCACGGTTGTCACAGGGAAGCCCCTTATGTTCCCTCATCCTTGTCCACCGAGGACGAGATATTCGATCCCGGAATTTCATGTAAAGGGAAATCTCGGTCTTCCACCGATGCAATAAATGGAAACTATATCTATTTGCTTGGTACGAGTCTACCTCGAGTAGCTCAAAAGTTTGTCTTACCAATTGTCCCACCATTCTACTTCTCATCTCTTTTCTTCAAACTCTTTGAGTTTATGGCACGTGTTGAAGTGGCGTTGATTTGTTTATCCAATGAAAACGAAGACGCCATCTTCGATCCCGGTATTTTGCATCATTAAAGGACTTAGTCCTTAATACCGGTTGCTTTTTGGGCCTTGTTTATCATGTAAGCCCCATAAAAAAATTGACCATACCATGATTTTCCCTAAATGTTCACATTTTGAGGGGATCGAGTCGAGCTCATGACTCGGTAATCAAAAACGAAGTGCCTCGTGGGGGAGATCCCATGCTTATCCTTTTATGCTTTCTAATAAATAATGAGAGGGGATTTGTGCCCTTCCAACTCGTTGTCTCGTAGTTGTTTGTGATTGTGTTATCTAGATCATCATCATCATCTACGATTGAAGACTCTTGTTTTCGTTTACGTGAGCCTCCGTCGTTTGCTTGAAGAAGTTTTTCACATATCCATGACATATCCTTTATTGTTCTAACAATTATCTTTTAGCATACTTAATAAACGGCTTTAAATATATTGTTGATCACCCTTTCCATGCTAGATCCTAAGCATTCGATTCTTCGTCTCTAGTATGGGGGTGCTCCACCTTTAGACTCGAAACATTGAGGATAATGTTTACTTTTAGTATGGGGGTGAATAGATACTTGCTTTGCTACGCCCTCATGTGTTCCAACTTTCAAAGTCTTGTTGCTAATAAGGCTAAAAATGGCCAAATTTTGAATATTTTCTTAGTTTTAATAAAGTGTTTTAAGACACGAATGTATATTTTCCGATGGGTAGAATAAGAGCTAATTTTTGACTTGATGGGCATTTGGAGCCCTTTACATTCCTTAACCCGCTCAATTCAAGTTTTGCTAGACTTTTATATAGGGAACTTTAAAACGTGAACGTCTTAGCTCATTAGGGTTAAGAATAAGAACTTTTCGCAAGTTCCTATAATTGATCCTAGAAAGTCACTTATCAAGGGAACTATAAAATGCATTCTCTAAAACTTGAAAAAGTCCAAGAAAATGCAAGATCCTATAGGTGGCTTGAAAACCCAAAACTTTGATTTGATATAGTCTTAATGAAAGCTAATCCAAATTTGGCTTAATTTTGACTTGCATGGCTAAGTATTCACGAGTCTCTTTAATTGGAGGTCTTTATATAGTGAAGAACGAGAAGTGATAGAGTTAGACAAGTGATCATGCTAAACATAGAACATGAAAATGTTCTTTCAAAAACTCATATATTTTTAATTGTGGCTTTTTCTTCCTATAAGATCAATGCATTAGGAATAAAAATAATTGCAATAAGTAAGGTCGTATGATTTGAAAGGTTACTTAGCTTCTAGCGCAAGATCGTTTAAAAGTTGCTCGGGGTTGAATAGAGTTCATAACCAAGGCATAACTTATTGAAGCGGGACACGAAGATTGGTGAAGATCCTAAAAGGCCCTAACAAGGCATGAGGAGCTCTATTTTGTTGCTAAAGATCCAAGATGATGTGAAGTATCATTATTCCAAAATCAATATGAAGGATCGAGACACACGACGAAAAGCAATTACTCCCCTAAAGATCTTGGAGAAAGTCTATACAAAAATACCCTTACAAGGTATGAGGATATATATATCCAAGTCCAAAAAGGAGGCGGATCGTTGTATATCAAAATCCAAAATAAAGATTGAAGAAAAATGATGAAGTCGTGGTCCAAATATGAAGAATCTCTCAAAAACGTCAAGTGAAGAAATTCCAAATATATGAAGAGAAGACCATAATTTCAAGAACGTCTTCCCAAGATTTGAAGTATGAAGTACATGCCAAATATCGGTCCAAGAAAGGTCTCAAATCGTGAAACGAGTTATGCCAAGATATGAACTTAAGGAGATACACGAGAAGCCGTTTTAAAAGATTTTGTCCTTCGGCTAACTATCGATTAAATCGTGCTACTTTGCTGTCGGACTAATAAATACTCAAATAAGTCAATATGAATCACTTGTGATCCATGACAAATAGTTAAAAAAATGCTAGTAACCCATTTCCTTTTATAATAACTAGGATTGCGGGGAAAAAGTATTACACAATTTGGACGTATGAGTAGTGTTAGCATTGTGACTTGTACCAACAATGATCTCGTTTTTGCACTTAGAATGGAATGTATGACAATCAAGGATGACGAAATTTACTCTATGGGACATTTACTTGTTTCTATTCATTGACCCTAAAAGTCACATTCGTGATGAAAATCATACATTATGTCTTTACACATCTTCGTAGTATTGTTGCAAGTCTTTTACTTTTCAATAATGGTTAATAAAATTTAATTTTGGTGATGCTTAGATACTTTATTCTAGCATTGCGTGAGGGCACAACAATGGCTTAGTATGGGGGAGTGATGAGATGGCTTTTATACATGATCTCATCGTTCTTTTCGGGCTTTAAATGCATTAAAATGTCATAAAATACCATATATATGCTTGTATTTGTTTACTTGTGTGTTTTAGGTATGGATATTGTGAAAAAGACAAAAGATCACAAGAAACAAGAAAAAACGGACACGAGAAACGAAGCCGTACAAAGAACCGGGCCCTAGTTCATGAACTATCCAAGATAAATCCTTGAAAACTTGAAGATGTACAAGATTGATCCTCAAAATGTGAAGAAATGACACTTAAAACCCTTGTATATTCATAATTACAAGTTTGGTCCCTTAAGTTTGTCAAAATTACAAAATGGTCCTTCAACTTTGAAGAATTGGCAAGTTTAGTCCCTCAACTATTCTAAATTGCCAATAATGGTCCCTCATGAAGTCAAAGATACAATGAAGACCTTTGAAGATCAAGAAAGTCCAAAATCAGTCCTTCAAAAATGCAAACATGGCAAAAATAACCCTTGATTACTTTTTGCAAAAGTTTTGTGGCCAAAGTATAAACTTTGAAAGTTTATTAACAAAGGGAATACGTTTTGTTGGCTGAAAAACATGTTATTCACTCTTCACCAAAACACAAGGGCCTAACATGGGCATTTGAAACATTCAAAACCAAAAATGCGCCAAACAACTTTACATTCCACAAAAAACAGATCAAAACACTTACTGTTCACCTTTCACCCCCAGGATTTACCTTCACTTAAACAAAGGATAAATCCAAAGTAACCCTACCCACGCTTGATTCACACATGCAGAAACCTATCCCACACCCAAAACCCTCACCTCCACTCACCAAAGGCCCCCACACTCAACCTCGTCCACCTATCACATCACAACTTACTCCCCAAGGAATCTGACGTGGCCAAATCAACAGCTTAGACTCTTAGCTTAACGCTAAAGCTAAAATGAACGGTTTTGATGCATTTGGACAGCTCATAAACATCAAGTACTCAAGGGCATTCCTGGAAATTCATAGCTAGGGTTTTCATGTATGTTAGCATTCTAGAATCGTCTACTAGTCCTATAAAAGGAGACCTCAACTTGTGAGAGTCCCTTGTTCCAGTTTTACCTTTTAAACATTGTAATTCCTTTTTAAATTTTATAAAAGTTGGTATTTTGAGAAAATTGTAATTCCTTTTTATGTTTTTGAAAGTTGGTGTTGTTTAACGGTAATTCGGAGTTCCATTATATGTTATAAGTGTGCTTGAATCTTGTGGTTCAAGGACGTTTATGTGTGGTAAGGTTTTCAAGTTTGAAAAAAGCTTGAAAAGTGGTTTCTGATTTTGCTATTTTTGTTGTACTAATCCTTGACCAAAAGCTATAAGCTCTCACAAGCTTGTTGACACCAAGCTTGTGAAGGGATTGGAGCCTTTGGTTGGGCTGTTTGTTCATTGTGTTGAAGAAATCAAGTCCTTGAGTTTCTACTTTGAAACATCAACCAAGGCAGTCATTCATCTCCCTTGTTGAAGTACCTTGGTCTTGTTCTAGTTGTTGAACAAGGTCCAAGGAGCATTGTTGGTCCTCCTAGGATGTTGTGGAGAACATGTATAACCTCTTGTTAAGATTCCTCTAAAAAATCACATGGTATGGTCTGTTTTATGTTTTGCTATGTGATTTGGTGATTTTGTGTTTGTTCTTTGTGTTTTATGGTTGATATCTGTTAGTTGTCACCTAGTATAGCTATTTGATCATTAAAATCAGTAGGTTGTTTGAAGGATTAAGAAGTTTGTTTGAAACGTGCTTATTAAAGGATTGTTTGGGATTACTGGTTCATAAGGCCTTGTGGCCTTGTGCCCTTAGTTCTTAGGGTTTGCGAAGTCTAAAAAAATCATATTGAACAAGTTTTAGTCATTGGTTAAGTTTCTGAAAGTTTGGAAAAGGGATTTCAAGTTTTTCAAAAATATGATAAAAGGGGTTTTGAAATTGGTCAAACACATCAGATCCAATAACTTCTTTGTTTGTTGGATCTAAGGTCTGAAATTAGGTTTAGGAATAGTTTAGGTGATAAGCTATCTATTGATTATCTGGTTGTTGAATTTGGTGGCTTATTGAGTGTGCTATAGCTTATCAAAGTTGGCTGATGTGGTCATTTGCATCAGCAAAGTGACCACCTCATTTGGTGCTTGCATTTGTGATTCTAGTGTATGCCTTATTGTTTCATTGCTTGGATCTTGTTTATGTGCTGCTTGTGAGTGAATTTTGCTATTTGGTGTGCCTTGTATCTGGCTTATAAGCTAACTGGCTTATTAAGCCCTTTTTGCCAAAATTTGTCATCAAAAGGTCAACTGACCTCTTGATTCACAAGGGCTCATCCTTGAGTTCTTCACAAAAGTTTCTTATAACAAGCCCATAATCCATCCCTGGTCATTTGGTGAACTTTGGAGTACTTTAACTTTTGGTCAATTAAGCACAATTTGGCTTTTTTTTAGAACTGCTTATTGGTACATGCAACAACTTGGCTTTTGTAATAAAACTCATTTTTCTCAGCTTAATAACAAGTCTGGAAGGTTACAAGTCTTTTGGTTAAGCTTTTGCTAGGAAACTAGCTTATTTGGCTTTTTTAGCCAGCTTATTGGTTCACACAGCTTATTCTACTTGGCTTTTGTAGAATATTGATAACCTATGAATCTATGAAGGGGTTTGTTGTTTTCTAGAGAGAGAAAGTTAGAGAGAGAAAGTGAGAGAAACTATGTGTATTTTATTAAATGGAACTAGAACAAATGACAACAACCAACCCCTTTCCATGGTGGAAAGGGGTATTTATACTTCCAAGCTTACATTGGGCTTGGGCCGGTCCATGACAAGCCCATGGACCGGTTCTTACTTAACTTAATAAGCAACTAATAACTATTTGTTAACTACTAGCTATTACAACATAAATAATATCGTGGAGTGACCGATACTTCTAATATACGTAAAACGTATTTCTAACAATCTCCCCCTAAGGGAGGTCACTCCACGTTACAAAGTTCTAAACCTAGCATACTATATTAAGTCTTCGTTCTTTAGCTCGTAGTCTTTTCTTCTTTTCTTTCTTTTGTTGTGAATATGTTGGTTTGATCTTTTTGGCTTTGGCTTGAGAGCATTGTTCTTTGGCCTTTCACGTGCGATCTTTGCCTCTCTTGTGAATTTGCCTTCTCGTGACTCCATATTCCACACACTTATGTCTTTTTGTTGAATTCTCGAAAGTTTCAGAGTTTGGTACAGCGGAAGACTTTATCTTGTACTTTCTTGATTTTTTGCTAAACTTTGATGCAGAAAAACATAAGCATGTGGGAACGACTTCTACAGGTACACCGCAACACCACCGTCTTCACTGGTACACAGCAACGCCACCATCTTCAACAGGTACACAGCAACGCCACCGTCTTTAACAGGTACACAGCAACGACACGAATAAAATGGCTTTGAACATTTTATTCTAATTCGGTAGCATTTTACCTCCGGTCGGTGAAGACCGTTGGACGATATTAGATATCGTACCCGTGACGGATAGTTTCAATTAAGTAACTTCCTGACAGGATTTCGCGGGTAAACCCGTTCTCTTTATTCGACCGTCCAAAGCTGACTGCGAACATAAAGAGTGAATCACTTGGATAAATTATCCTTGTGATTTGAAGCCGTCAATTCATGAAACCTGGAACAAGTGAATCTCAATTAAGATTTTCACCATCGTTGCTTTCCAGTTGTCACGAGCTCAATTCATAAAGAATCTTGCACGTCACCTACCAAGTGCTGTTTGATGTTAACACTAGAAGGATTTCCACTCGTCACTGTGGTCAATAAAGAGTCACTCTGAGTGTTCTGGCAAGATCATATGATAATGCGAAGAGGCCTGGAACGAGTTTAAGTTCAATTAAGAATTAAACCACTGTTACCTTCCAGTTTTTCACAAGATTGGTTCTAAAAGAACCGCACGTGTAACCTACCATGAGCTTGTTTGATGTTGGCTCAAGCAGGATTTCCATCTTCATTGTAATACTTGCGTATTACTCGGATGTTCTGGCAATATTACAGGAATACTGCGTAGGACTCATGAAAATCTCTTACTTTTCACAGTGTGTGAGAAAGCAAGGAATAAATGGAAAGTGTCCTAATGAGACTTTTGATGATCTCTTGGCTCTAGACTCGATTGTGCGTTTTGATTTAGTGAGCGATGGCTGGAGAGGAGTGCCACCTTTTCAATACCAGTCTATTCGGAGTGAATAAACCAATAGATAACGTGTTGATCTCCGTGTGATTAAAACAAATACCTTTTGAGAGATATTTGAGTTAGCTGGGAAGGGTTGTGCATTGCATCACTGGGTCCATGATGTCTTTCTTCAATACCGAGAATCATTAGCAAAAATGACCTCAATAGCATATGTATTGACCCGGTTTCTGCCTAAAGTTGTAAGGAGGGCTTCTTTCTTTACACCCTTTATCTTTACAATTCTTTTTCATTCTTCAACCCCTTCAATGCTTACCAATACGTCATCACTAGCACCTTGTTGTGATTGTTCCAGTGCTAGCTTAAGTACTTGGTCGGCATTCAGCTACGTTCACATTCTTTCTCCATCTTTCCTAGGACTTCTAATTCTATCTAGGGAATTGTCCTTGGGAAGATTCCATCGGCTCTGATGAATCATTGGACTAAATCTATTCCTACCACCCTTTTGTCACCACATCCGTCGTGAATTAAGCGTGTTTTGGGAAGGAATTGCCACCATGAAAAATCATTGAAAATCACATAAGGTACTTGTGATATTAAAATCAAAAGTTTTGTACCTTAGGTGTTTTGTTCAAAAAACGCTCCCCCTTAACACGTGCTTAACACATATTAAGTTGGATTATCGTTAAGTCTTTTTCATCTTTTAGCCAAGTATCACTTAAGTCTCCTTAATCCCATTTTCTCCCCTTATCCAAAATGTTAACCATTAATATTTAGGATATTGAATGGATTAACCGGTCTTTGGGTAAAAATGAAATCGATGTTTGGCCATAGAACAAGTTATTGCTCCCCCTTAAGTTAATAAGGGATAGTTGTAGTGCTTTAGTATGATATATTTTGAAAGATTTAGAATCTCGTGAGAAATTCTTGAGAAATTATCATACCTTAACACTACATCAAGCCATTAAAGCACATTATTCACAAATATACATATTCACAATTGAAAACCAATATAAAGTGGACCTGAAGTGTACGACCCATTAGATGGATCGTTGCAGTAGCTTGTGGTGCACTAAATACGGTCTTCCACCAACGAACCTTTCCAAGCTCCTCATCAATCTACGTTCACGGAGCTTTTGATCTATCTTCTTGATCACGTACTTCGCCATCTGCTGGTAACCCGGATGCCAATCCTCCGTCATCTCTGGCAAAGTCCCACCCGAGTTCAGATGCTCCAATTTTCCTCTGACTTGTAGAAGAGTCCCATCACTGTACTTATGGAGCTCACCCACCCTCATAAACTTCATTAAACCTCGACTGTTCAAGTAGAAAATGCCGTAATTCGGGACAGAAATGCCGGTATAGGGACATCTTTCTACATGTTGAGGTAGCACTTGATTCACTGGACGGGTTAGGTTAAGCTTCCTTTGATAGCTTTCGACTCCCAACTGAAGATCTTCAACTCGTGTCTTGATGACAACGCTTCGTGTGAACATACGAAGTGCTGTATTCAAAGCAATGAGGTCTTCACGAGGAATATGTGTGAGTTGATCTCGGGTCATCAGAAGCAGCATATCTTCGATATCCTCAAGGCGAATGATGGAAAAATCTCCCTGCTGGATTTTGTATTCCCTGTCATCCTCCCTTTTCAAACGAATCTCCGTCACATGATAATAGCCGTTCTTGGCTTCAGTTTTCATCCCTAAGATGCTGGAGATGCGGATGTCGGATCTAACGTTGCTTCCAGAATTGACTAGGCAGCAACCCCTGTACGCCCTTCGGACTCGTTCGTCCCAATGAGATGCACCTATGACAGCATACATATCATAATTACGATTTATCTTTGGGACCCAGAGTCGGTTTACCTTTTCCTCGATAAAGGGTATTGTCCCCCAGTTGGCAGCTTTCAGCAAGGTCAGGGAGGTTGCGTACTTTGATGACCCCTTCAGAAGATACACAAGATCATTGGTGACGAAGAAGTCAAGAGCAATCTGATTATCTTGAGAAGGATCCATTGGAGGTGGAGCTCTTTCTGATTCATGAAGTCCTGGCCGTTGAACGGTATTCAGAGCCTTCAGGATCTCATCGGCATAATACTCGAACTCCATTCGGGTTAACCGGGTTTTGGCACGAAGTCTCTTATCCTTCAGCGCTTTCTTCACCAAGGATGGAGTAACCGAAGTCTTATACTCATGAGCAAGAAATGCACACAAGTCAATCGGACTGCGGATACGGAGATACAACACATCTTTGTCAGCGTCTGTGATCGGATCATATTGTGCTGCTGCCGTGATCCAAGCCTGTGGTGGTGCAGTCTCGTCTATCTCCAACGTGTCTGCCCAGTCTCGTGTGCTTGGTTCAGGAACCGTAGATTGTTGTGCTTGTTGTAGAGGAGTAGAAGCTCGAACATCTGCTGGTTCTGATTCAGGCATTTCGGCAGTGTCGTGAACTGGTAAGTGTTGTGCAGCTTCGGGTTCCGTTACTGATTCTGCAATCACAGGAGCAACAACAACAGAACTAATGGGGTTAGTGGTAATAGGTAAAGATACAGCGATAGAGGTACCGGGAACCGATGACGCTGTAGTGGCATTCACATCTTGGCGCCACTTAGATCATCTTGATTCCGATGATGTTGATTTGTCCTTCTGCGCTGCATCTTTCTTGGACTTGGTTCCAGACTTAGCAGGTTTCTTGGAGCTGGTAACCTTGTCTCCCTCTTTAGGCTGTTCACCCCCATCATCATCCTCATTGTTATCCCCATTACTCCCCCTAGCACTCTCCTCATTCCCATCACCACCATCATTGCCATCATCATCATCATCATCATCGTCATCATCATCCTCATCCTTATCCTCATCATCACCATCATCGTCATCCTTTTCCTCTTCTTCTCCTTCTTCTTCCTCTTCCTCTTCACCAGTACCCTCTTCCTGCTCACTTTCTTCCCTTTCTTCCTCAGGTAGAATGTGATAAGGTACCACACTTCCAAACGTTTTGAATAACCTATCATCCTCCATGATAGCGTCATTCAGGGATTTGTATAGAGCCCGTTGAATCCTAGACTTATCAAACGATCCAAGTTCCACCATACGAGCCTTAAGGATCTTCTTCAATTCAAAATCCATCAAGTCATAAGCAATCTTGTAGGCGGATTCTGAAGGATTGGATGACTTGATCAACAAGTTATCAGCTGCTAGCGTCTTCAACTCATCACGCAGTTTAGGCATAATGGATTCAACGGATTCTTGCACTCTTTCTTCCATAGAGGCTTCAAGTGCTTCTTTTTGCTCTTTGTATTTATCCCTCATCGCTTGAAGTCTGGTGATACGTGCAGCATGCTTATCAGCCTCAGCCTGCTTAACCCGAGCTAGTTCTTCTGCATGTGCTTTTCGAGTCAACTCCATATCTGCAGCGAACCTAGCAATCATCTCCTCTTGGGCTCTCCTAGATGCTTCTTCACTTTGAGCTCGTCTTTGTAACTCTTGGCGAAGTTCATCCATTTCTCGTTTGTGATTATCCACATGTTTATCCAACATTTTGGCCATCACCAATGCAGCCATTGTAGATGTTGCAAAGCTGCTCTGGGTTGATTGAAGAGGCTCGGTTGTTACTGCGGTACTAAGGATGGGAGTTATAGGTGGTGGAAGAAATGGTGTTGAAGCCGGTCTGGTTGGTAAGGGTTGTATTGGTGGAGGTTGAGTTGTTAAAGGTTGAGTTGACACTATGATCGTAGGAGCAACAGACTCCTTTTCCACACTTGCTGAAATAGGGATCGATGGCTCCTTCGAAGTGGAATAATGTTCAGGTGACCCAAACTCATAAACATCATCTGGTTCCTGGTACTCTTCTTCAACATTTACCCTTGCACCTGAACCACTACCGCCAGTATCTTTCCTACTCCTTTGAATTGCTATCTTCATCATTTGTTTCTCTGTTTTGTCAAGAGCAGGATCAACAACATCTTCTTCGTCACGTAAAACCATCTCATCAGCCTTACCCTTTCCCTTCTTACCCTCAGTCTTCTTCTTCTTGGTTTCGGGTTCAGGTAACGCAGCTGGTTGTTTGCGTTTACCTTTACTCTTGACCGTTGTAGACGAGTCTTCTCCAGTCTGAAGGTTTGCTTTCAGCTTCTTGATTTCTAGCTGCAGTAGCTTGTAATCAGCAGAACCTTTGATTTTCTCCGTCAGAAGATAATCGGGAATAGGACCAGGAATCACACCACCAGACGGTCCTTCATGCCTCAGATCCACAGTATCATCAGCTTCTTCAGTGTGATAACGACTTGCTGCACGCCTATCAATAGTAGCATCATTTTTCATAAAATAATTAATGATAAGCTTGATAAACCTTGGATAAGGAAAGAAATTTGTCTTCAGCTTCTTGTTCTGGAAGAGTTGAAAGGTGAATTCTTCCCATATCAACAATGCATAATCTGCATTTGCAGCTTTGTACATGCCATAGAAGAGGTTTATAATAGGACTGCGCAAAGCATCATGGCCACTTGTTTTTGGTGTAAGACATCTACTGAGAATCCCCAACAATGCTCTCCAAGGTTGTCCTACTTTAGCAGTGGTAAACTCAGATGCAACTCGTATTTCCGGACATCCAAGAGCGTCAAATAACTCCATGAGTTCATCTTTAGTAGGATCCCTCGAGAATGACATGCCTTTGGGTGTATCCCGTATACCAAAAATCTTACGGAAATCTGAAACTGTGAGCGTCTGCTGCTTGTTGTCGATGGTGAAGGTGATCTTGTTTGAAGTGATTTCCTTGGTAGCCCAAAATTCATACATATACTCATAAGGCACCGAGGCACTACTTCTTAAAGCATTCTTAAAATGGGATTGATCAAGGATCGTGATGGCTACTTTAAATCCATGGTGAGTGGATTTTGAGACTTGCTTCAGCCGGTAGTTGTTGGGTATAAACTTAAGGGTTCGTGCTTTAGCAATAGCGGCTTCTCTAGAGTCTTGGATTGCTTGTACTGTTGGATTAGTCATTGTATCTGCTTAAGATAAGACATGAAAGGTTGATGCACAAAAACATATAGATATATATCATTCTTACTTCTAAGCATAACACATTTCCTAACATAATACAACAAGTACATATAACATGCAAACAATAATAATCAAACAACTCTTCATCCGGAACTTTTCCTCATTCGGAACTTCTTCATCCGGAACATTCCTTCATTCGGAACTTCCTTCATCCGGAAGTTCTTCATTCGGAACTTCTTCATCCGGAAGTTCTTCATTCGGAACTTCCTTCATCCGGAAGTTCTTCATTCGGAACTTCCTTCATCCGGAAGTTCTTCATTCGGAACTTCCTTCATCCGGAAGTTCTTCATTCGGAACATCCTTCATCCGGAACATTCCTTCATTCGGAACTTCTTCATTCGGAAGTTCTTCATTCGGAACTTCTTCATTCGGAAGTTCTTCATTCGGAACTTCTTCATTCGGAAGTTCTTCATTCGGAACTTCTTCATTCGGAAGTTCTTCATTCGGAACTTCCTTCATTCGGAAGTCCTTCATTCGGAACTTCCTCATTCGGAAGTTTTTCAGAAAATTCCCTTCATTCGGAAGTTTTGTTCAAAATGTCCTTCTTTCGGAAGTTCTTATCCATGTTCATCCGGAACATCAAAAACACAGCCTATAAGGTTAATTCTAAGCGCATTTGTGATTTCTAATCTAAGGCAATACCTCATTATCTAAAGCTAATCCGCACAAAACCCACCAAAAATCCCTAGTTAATTAACCCTAAATTAATCATAAACCCTAAGTTGAGTTAAACTGATTAATTGAGCACTTTTAACAGAATTACATGATAAGTAAGGTGAATTAGAAGTTAAAATATTGATGTATTTACCTTATTAAGCGAATGAACAGGATTGGATGAATAAACGAAAGCTTGTGTGTGTGTGATTCAACAATGGCGGCAAAGAGAATAGTGATACAGTGAAAAGGAAAAAGGGGGCGGGGGTGTTTATATTTGACTTAGGTCAAGTTTTTACAACTTACACACAATGTCATCTTAAGTCCCTCTACTTTTCTCTCCTTTTCCTTTTTGTTTCTAACTTTTTCAATTCATTTTACCTTTCCATTGATAATTTTAGTCGACTTAATTTTTGCTTAGTTAAACTAAACTCGACAATCTCACACAACTTAAGTATCGATCTATAAGCAAAAACTCCAAGATCTTAAAGCCATTCCTATCACATTGAACGAACACACGTCGTATTCTAAAGCAAAACCACTCAATTACCATTTAGCCATTAATTTTCACAATCACTTTTGAAAAATAAATTTAATGACGAAGATGATTTTAATATTTTCTCCCCCTTAAATGATGACCCGTTTTCTATTTAAAGAGCTGTAGTCATTGTTTAAAGAGTCAAATATTGATGAAAGCATTTCCAATTTGTATCTTGAAAAAGTTTGATTCGTGGTGTCAATAAGATTTCTCTTATTTTGACAAATTAATGCACTAAGACGTACACTAATTCGTGTTAGACCAAGTTATAAAGTAAACTTGATCCCTTTGCATGATTTGGCTTGTAAATCATGCCCGAGAAAATTAATTCCCGTTCTGAGCCAACGTTTTCCAAGGAAATACGTGACTTTAATATGAAAACCGGGTTGCAGTCAGAAATAACTACAAGCCATAATGGGCATGTTTTAAAAATGTACAACTTTTATACGGACTCTATTTATGGCACCGTGTCAATATTAATCGACATTTCTAAGGCCGTAAATATTACCGTACTAAAAGACATGCCCGATTTAAAAACGAAAAATATTTTTGGTTTTTCTTGATTTTATAATTTTTATGGTTTTTCTAGGTTTTATATTTTTTATGGTTTTTGTTGGTTTTATATTTTTGTATTTTTCTTTTGTGGTTTATATATTTACGATAATATACATGACCACGAACAAAGGATACTCTGAATAGTTTACCACGACTATTCAGCTGATTCTTCTGCCAACTCTTTGAGAGTCGCTGGAGTGAATGATTTCATGCCAAGCTTGTCGATCAAAAACTCAATTCGTCCTCGATCTAATGCTTTGGTGAACATATCCGCCAGCTGGTACTCAGTAGTGACAAAATACAGCTCGATCACTCCGTTCTCCACCTGCTCTTTAATGAAATGGTAGCGAATGTCTATGTGCTTGGCCCGGGAGTGTTGAACATAGTTGCAGCAAAGGGCAATGGCGCTCTTGTTGTCACAATACATGGGGATTTTGTTGAATCCCAAACCGTAGTCGGTTAATTGTGATCTCATCCAAAGGACTTGAGCACAACAACCGGACATGGCGATGTATTCAGCCTCCGTGCTTGATATTGCAGCGCTTTTCTGCCTTTTTGAAGACCAACTGATCAATCTATCTCCAAGGAGTTGCACAGATCCAGAAGTGCTACGCCTCGTGTCTTGACATCCAGCATGATCGGCATCTGCGTATGATATTAAAGCAATAGAGGAGTCTTTCGGATACCATAGACCACGATGAAGTGTTCCTTTTAGATATCGAAAGATCCTTTTCACAACATGTAGGTGCTTTTCGGTAGGCCGAGCCTGATACCGGGCACACATGCATACAGCAAATTGTAAATCAGGCCTGCTAGCAGTCAGATATAGAAGGGTGCCGATCATCCCACGGTAAAGTTTTGGATCGACAATAGTCCCATTCCTATCTTCATCTAACTTGGATTTCTCCACCATTGGAGTGTCCACGGGGTCACAGTTTTCAAAGTTATATTTCTTAAGAGATTCTAGAGCATATTTGGATTGATTAATAAAGATGCCTCTAGGATTCTGAGAAATCTGTAATCCTAAGAAAAATGAATTTTTTCCCATCATCGACATCTGAAAGCGTGTGGACATTATCTTCTCAAATCGATTTGACAATTCTATGTTAGTGGCAGCAAATATTATATCATCAACATAAATTTGTACCAGAATCATGTCGTTGCCTTCCTTGAGAGTGAATAGAGTGGGGTCCACCTTGCCTTTGGAGAAGCCTTCCGAAATGAGATATGTTGACAGGAGATCATACCACGCGCGTGGAGCTTGTTTCAACCCATAGAGAGCCTTCTTAAGCTTGTACACATGATTAGGAAATTCCGTACTGACGAACCCATCCGGCTGACTAACATAGACTTCTTCCCTTAGTTCACCGTTCAAAAATGCCGTCTTCACATCCATTTGATAGATGATCATGTTCATATGAGCAGCATACGCAAGGAATAGTCTAATCGCCTCCAATCTTGCCACAGGAGCAAAAGATTCTTCAAAGTCTATACCCAAGGCTTGTTTATATCCTCTAGCGACCAATCTAGCCTTATTCTTCAATACCGCACCCATCTCATCAAGTTTAACCTTATAAACCCATAACAAAGTAAGAATGTTAACCTTGTCAGGGAGAGGAACCAATTCCCATACTTCAAGTTGTTGGAATTCATTTAGTTCCTCCTGCATAGCTTCAATCCAAGATGATTGGGTCATAGCCTGCTGCCAATTTTTAGGTTCAACTTCAGAGAGAAATGCATCAAAGTAGCAATAAAGTGCATTCTCTTGTAATTGATGGCGTGTAGAGACTGTTCGATCTAGATCTCCAATAACATTCCTAATTGGGTGATCTTTTGTCCATTTAGTGTTATGGTTTTCAATCCTAGGTGGTCTGGAGTGAACAATAGAAGGAGCTTCTTCTGAGGTAGACGCGGCTGAAGGGTTTTCAGGTATCGCTACACCAAAGAAAGGAAGCTCTTGCAGGTGAGCATATTCCAAGTCGTGATCAATAGAATCCTCTTCCACATCATTAGGCACAAGTAGAGGTGATGATTCAGGTGTAGTTTGAGAATCACTTGGTGAAGGTGCATCCGGTTCAATGTGAATTGTAGATGCATTAGATAAAGGTTCATTAGCTTGAGCAACCACTTCAGGGATTGGAGCGATTACTACAGGTGCTGGAACTTCATCAGTCGGGGGATCGAAGAATTCATCAAACAACGGTTGAAACAGTTTATCCCACTCGGGCCTTGTTGGTGGTAAAAATGATGTAGAAGTAGGATTATTGGGAACTAATCCGGAACTAATAGCACCGGTTCCCATCTCATGAAGCGCGGGTTCAGAGCTGTGTTGCTCAGAAGCCATCGCTGTCAGCTCATCGAAATCTGCGTCCATAGTTTCTACAATCTTGCCAAGACGACGGTTATAGATTCGGTATGCTTTCTTGGACGGTGAGTAACCAATGAAAATACCTATATCGGCTTTCGGTTGAAGCTTACCCAAGTTCTCACTATTGATGTTTGGATAACAAAGAGCACCAAACACATGAAAAAATGAAACATCGGGTTTACGGTCATGTAGAAGCTCATAAGGTGTTTTTCCATGGCGTTTCCGAATGATAGAACGGTTTTGGGTGAAACATGCAGTAGATATAGCCTCTGCCCACAAGAACAATGGAGCGTTCGCGTAAATAAGCATAGTCCTAGCAGCTTCCATAAGTGTACGATTCCGTCTTTCAACGACACTGTTTTGTTGTGGAGTGCGTGCAGCGGATGTTTCATGTGAGATACCAACTCCTTCATAATAATCACGAAGAGTCTGGTTGACGAACTCTGTACCATTGTCTGTACGAATACGGTGGACAGTAGTATTCAAACGTACCTGAATGAATTTCAGAAAAGTGATGATAGCCTTCGGTGCTTCATCCTTTGTACGTAGAAATCTAACCCATGTAAACCTAGAGAAATCATCCACAATTACCAGAATGAATTTCTTACCGCTCACACTTTCAGTTCTCATTGGCCCACAAAGATCCATATGCAAAAGATGAAGTTTTTCTTGATTGGTGTCTTCAGCTTTGGGCTTGTAAGATTTCTTGGTACTTTTCCCCCTTGAGCACGCGGAACATAAATGGTCCTTGTGAAATTTAAGCTTTGGAAGACCACGAACTAAATCGTTTTTAGCCAGATGATTAATAGCATCAAAGTTAAGATGAGATAATCTGCGATGCCATAACCATGACTTGGTCTTAGATGCTTTAGAGAGAAGACATACTGGAGAGGCGGCCATCATGTCTTGTAAGGACAAGGTATAGAGATTTGCACCACGAGATCCCTTCAACAAATCTTTTCCTTCCAAGTTGCGGATGAAACAAGTGTGTTGTCGAAAAGCAACCTCAAGGTTGGAATCACAAAACTGTCCTACTGAGAATAAATTATGACCAAGACCTTCTACATAGTATACCCTTGAAATCTTCACGTTTCCAATCTGATATTCACCATACCCCATTATCTTTGCTATATGATCATTCCCGAATTTAACCGTACCAAGAAACTTGCTGACGAAATTTCGGAGCATCGAGCGATTTCCGGTCATATGTTTTGAACAACCGGAGTCCAAATACCACAGGATGATTTGGACCACCTGAAAATATCACCACACGAAGACAATGTAGAGGTATCGGAATCTGAGTGTTCCTTGTTATTAGCAGGTACAGATTTAATAATCTTAGATTTGCTAACTCTAGGTTTCTTAGATTTCCTAGCCTTCTTTTTCTTAATAGGTGGTGTAGATTCTAGTTGGCTTAAATCCTGAGGTATTTCTTCACTGATAGGCACTATAGTGGGGGCTGACCTAATTAAAGGGCGCTGTTTCCATACTTGAGTGCGAGTGTTCCTAACTAAAGGACGCTCAGACCTAACCTCAATGGATGCATTCCTAGTTAAAGGGCACATTTTTCCCTCTAATGTAAAGGTCCTACCAGTGGGACGCCATTGCCAGCCAACTTGGGCACGAGTTCTACCCGTTGGCTTCCATTCAAGACCATTCTTAATAGCATTCATTTCATTCACGTGATCAATCAGACACAAATCATGACGCTGGGAAAACATACATTTATTACAATTCCAACAATTCAAATCAGAATTCACGAATGGTTTTGGCTTCTGCACAGGCGCAGAGCTTTTAGTCTTAACATGATTCTTTTTATTTAAAACTGAACTAGCATTCCTATTGTGGACTTCTACTTTCTTCTTTGTGGCACTACTAGTGGAGGGCTTGATCTTATCTTTCTTGAGTGGCGATCCTTTAGCCTTAGTAGTCTCTTTTAATCCTGTAGAGGGCAAAGTGGGAACATTAGCAACAGATTTTAAAGGTGCCTTACTTGATTGTGCCAATGACGGTTTCGCTCCTGGAGTCTTATTAAATGGAGTGACAGCAATGGGCCTATTATTAAGTAGTGCCGAACCTGGTGTACCTATGTATTGCAAATATGCTAAGCAATATTGAACTCGCTTAATATATTCATGAGCCGAATAATAGTCGCTACTTGAGGGATCTAAGGCATAAAGATCGTCTAAAATATCCCTAAGAAGATCGACATGCTTAATGGCCTTCCTCGTATAATCATCGTAGGTAACCGGGTTTCTCTTATGAAGCGGATTCTTATAAAGCACTACTGACTTGGTTGTTGGAGCACTAGTGGACGGTGCAGAGTCGGTAGCTAAGTTATCAACAACTTCTTGTCGGGTGAGAAGAAGTGTCTCCTTTAACTCAGCCAAAACCATATTTTTGTCAATGAGCAGGATGTTCAAATCAGAGATTTCCTCGCACTTTTGGTTCAGTTGTTCAACATAAGATTGTTGTTGTGCCGCATTAAAAGCGAAGCGTTCTTCTAGTGAACCATAAAGAGCGGATAGTCCCTGTCTTGTCCGATCCATCTCCCCTAGAACAGACGAAAGTCTAATTTCTAAGACTTGGTTTTTAGACTCTGCAGCCTCTAGTTCCAATTTGAGTGTTTCATTTGATGACACATCTCTCTTCAGTCTCATGATTTCTTCCTCTAATGTCTTAACAATTGCAATCATCTTGTCACTCGTCTCAAAACCGTTTTCACTACCATTTGATATCAAAAGATCCTCATTTTGAGTTTGTTGTTTTAATTCTAAAGATATACAATGTTGTTCTAGTTGATTAAAGCGTTTTGAAAGTAAATTGTAAGAATCTTGTAGCTTTAAAAACTCAGCGTTAGATTCGTGACAAGAATGATTATCTACCTCATTTACAGTATCAGCAACATTTACAGAGAGATCACAAACATCATCACATATATGCACAGCATCACAATTAATCATAGCGGATGTAAGCTCATTCGAATAATTAACATTTACAGTAGTAAGCACATCACATGAGATTACTGCAGACAAGAATCGGTCATATTCGGTTAAAATCTTTTCTTTTTCAATTAGTTGTAGTTCGTAAGCGGTGTCCATTTCATAAAACACTTTTTGAACTTCACCAATTTCAAACACAAGATTTTCCTTAAGAGATGCAAAAGTTCCTTTTAGACTTTCGACAAACGGATTGATCTCATTTTTAAACACCTCGTTCATATGTTCGAAAGCCCATTCTCCGGCATTTAAGCCATTTGAAGTCGTACAATCCAAAATGACCTTGTCAAAATTAGTAAAGTATTGATTAATCTCTTGCAAGTTTAACCATACAGTGCTAACAGGTGGAAGATCCTTTGGAATTTCCTTAGGACCTTCCATATTGACAAGTGTAGGAAATGTACTAGGGTTTTCTTCATCTAATATGTAGGTCGGTGCTGTTATGAGATCTTTGTCCATATGGAAGCGAATTCTAAAATCCGTTTTTGCAAGCTCCTTATTCAATTTAAAATAATCACACTCGGGATATTTTGCAGAATTGTATGACCGATCCTCATCAACTAGATCCTTACTTGTTCGATCATCGGGAAAAACAATCGGGTCTAAGGCCAATCCTAATTGAGTTGCATTATAAAGTCTAGGACTATGTCTTAAAGCTTGTTTTGCATATCGTGGATTAGGGGGAAGGCCTTTTTGACGAGATAAGTTAAATTCTCTAAACGAAGCATCAAATAAGTGCACTAGTTGAGAAGCAGCGTATTGTCTTAACAGCAAGTAATCTAGACTTCTAATCTTATTAGTAGCATTAATCTCCATTTCATTCTTCTTAGACTCGAGTGATTCAAAATCCGTTTGAAGTTTTTGAAAATTAGTGACCACTAATTCCTTTTCTTTAAGTTCATTAGTCAGATTTGCTCTTAAGTTTTCAATTTCTTGCAAGTGACCCATTTGTTTGTTTCTAAAATGATCATATTCGGGATTAGTTAGAACACTAGACGAAGGCACTAATTCCAAGGTTTGAACTTTCTCATTGCTTAAGGCAAGCTCATCAGACAAATTCTTATTCTTAGCTAAGGTTTCTAAGAGTGCAGCATTCATTTGGCTAAGTAATGTAGCAGGAACCATGACCAAATCTTGTTGAGCAGGAGTAGGCGTATGCGAAATGGGTCCCGGTTGTGATTCACTCAAAGTCTGGGGACTCACATTGATATTGCTATCATTGTTTGTCTCCTCATTTGAAAGACTCACCACCGAAGATTCATTCGAATTAGCACTCTCTTGCACAACTTGATGTGGTTGAATACTAGCATCAGTGGTATTATCGGTGGTATTAATAAGTACCTCAGATCTCTTTTCTGGCCCTAAGCTGGAGATAGTTGCCATGAGAGCAGCCTTTGCAGATTGAAAGTCATCACAGTCTGAGTCATACGCATCAAGATCATCGGCTTGGTAAGCTGCATTCTGTGTAGTGACAACGTCTTGTTCAGCAATCCCTGGATCAGCAAGAAATGCAAGCTCCTCTTCATCAAGTTCCCTTCCTTGTGCCTGAGCATTTACCAGATAGATCTTTTCTGCAAACCATTGTCCATCCCTTCTCCTCTTGGGTTTCTTACAATCCCTGGACATGTGACCCTCTTCCTTGCAGTTGTAGCATGTAATCATTCGCAACTTGCCCGTGGAATTAGCCCTTGGAGCAGGATTGACCATTGGAGCCTGATTGACCGTGCGAGCATTGGTGGTTGATGTGGTAGGTCTCCCCTGATATGGTTGAATAGGCTGAACCATTACCCTGCCATTCTCAATAGTAGCTTGTTGGCGAGAATTGGATGAATTCCTCAACTGATTGTTGGTAGGAGCTGATCCCCTAAATCCTCGTTTGCTTAAAGTCCTTGTGAGATAAGCAGACATAGTGGTCAACACTTCAACTGGATCAGCACCTTGTTTGAATACAGGAACGGGGACTTCCTCATCATCACAGTACATTGCTTGGTCTTGAGCTGCATAATCACTAGAAGGAATACTCATTTGATCAGGGTAGCTTGTTGGATATGCTGCATTCTCTTGATAAGATGAATATGAAGATTGAGCATAAGGTGCAATACTTGCTGGGTGAGGTTGTGTAGCATATTGTGATGAAGGTGCACTGAACCGATATTGTTGCTGATGTGAGGTGGGTGGTTGTGGTAAAATCGAGTATTGGGGAAAGGTTGGTGTCATGTAAGGTGATGGATGATAGGCTTGATGTCCCAAAATATAAGGAGTGTTGTTGTGAGACAAGCTTGGTTGATTCGCCATCAAAGCTAATGAATCAGGGTACATACCTCGTGGAGAACGGTGCATGATCACATGTTTCTCATGCTGCTGAAGAAAAGCATATAGTTGATCCAAATTGCACTTATGCAGATCCCTGGTTAACTTAACATCGGTAATATACTCAACCCATTCAGCTTGAGGTAAAGTATTCAAGAATTTGGTGTTAACCTGGAATGGAGCAATCACCAGATTGTATACATTCAGATCATTCATGAGTGTGGTGAATCTGAAGTAATAATCGTGAAGCGTTTCCCCTGGGTTGTAAGTGAATCTGTCAAACAGGTCATACAACTGACATTCCCTTTCCTGCTTGGTGAGAGACGTACCTTGTAGCAACACCTTAAGACGTTCCCATAAATCCTTTGCCACCGTATACTGACTTACCATCCTATAGATGTCATGGGGAAGAGCTTGGAGAATTGTTTGAAGAGCTTTCTCGTCTGCATCGGCAACAAGTTGTTGAGCTGGTGTCAGTTCTTCAAATTCTCTTGGTCGAGACACATTGTTAGCCACGATGGTACCATAGTCAAGTGGACCATTTAAGATTGACTTAACCATAAGCCTCCCATAAACCGGTTTTCCCTTAAGATAAGACATCATTCGGCCTTGCCATGCTTCAAAAACTTCTTTGATGAGCATTGGCGGGCGATTATCCGTTCCCGTAATGACGGAAATATCCGTAAGTGATGTCATCTGAGGCATTACTGAATTCGGATTCATTTTGTTAACTTCAAAGAGACAAAGATTATCGGTTGATCGAGCAGTGAAGTAAAGCTTGTGAATTGTGTTGAGTTTTTGTTGTAAGAAACCAAGATTAAATCCTCTAAAAAATCGTCGAAAAAAACAAGCAAAATAACCCTTGATTCGGAACTTTTGTTGATTCGGAAGTGTTGATTCGGAAGATTTGGCTTGGAATTACCTTGATTCGGAACTTTTGGCTTGATCCGGAACTTCTTGATCCGGAACTTCTTGGTTCGGAACTTTTGGCTTGATCCGGAACTTCTTGGTTCGGAAGTTCTTGGTTCGGAACTTTTGGCTTGATCCGGAACTTCTTGGTTCGGAAGTTCTTGGTTCGGAACTTCTTGATCCGGAACTTCTTGGTTCGGAAGTTCTTGGTTCGGAACTTCTTGATCCGGAACTTCTTGGTTCGGAACTTTTCTTGATCCGGAACTTCTTGGTTCGGAAGTTCTTGGTTCGGAACTTTTGGCTTGATCCGGAACTTCTTGGTTCGGAAGTTCTTGGTTCGGAACTTTCCTTGGTTGGTCCGGAACTTGTTGGTTCGGAACTTTTGCTGGGTAATCAGAAACCTTTTACCGATGAACAGTCGACCACTAATATGAAGATTAAACCCAGATTTTGACCAAATAACCCAAAACGTTTTGTGATTTCTACAATAATAAGTAAAAACTAATACTTATCCACTAATCCCAATCACAAAAACACCAAAAACATCAAGAATCAAGATGAATCTTTTTAAAGAACACTAATACAATCAAAAACTAAAAAACCACACAAATCACTACCTTAAATCACCCCATAGCTCTTGATACCAAATGTAGAATATTGATAACCTATGAATCTATGAAGGGGTTTGTTGTTTTCTAGAGAGAGAAAGTTAGAGAGAGAAAGTGAGAGAAACTATGTGTATTTTATTAAATGGAACTAGAACAAATGACAACAACCAACCCCTTTCCATGGTGGAAAGGGGTATTTATACTTCCAAGCTTACATTGGGCTTGGGCCGGTCCATGACAAGCCCATGGACCGGTTCTTACTTAACTTAATAAGCAACTAATAACTATTTGTTAACTACGAGCTATTACAACATAAATAATATCGTGGAGTGACCGATACTTCTAATATACGTAAAACGTATTTCTAACAGCTTTTTGTGTTTTTCTTGATTGATTATTCTTAGTTAAGCTATTTGTGAGCTTTTGCAACAAACCAGAGCTTCTGAAACCCCCTAGAACTCTAACCCGACTATTTTGTCGTTTTGTGGATTTCTATTTTGCTTATTTCTGGCTTATTGAGTGAGCTTTTTCAAAATTTCTTTTTACAGATCTCTTAGACATTTCAAAATAAGGTTGTGTGTTTAAGCAGAGCTTATGGCATTGGCTTATTGCTTAATGGGCTTATTGGCCCAATAAGAATAAGCTGTTTGTTATTTAAGTTGTGATAAGCTCAGAATCAGCTTTTGGGCCTTCAGACTTTTGTGCTTAGAATTAAATTATGAGTCAGATTGGGCTTTTTCAGGTCATTTGGGCCTAGTTTGACTTTTTGGGCCCAAAAGCCCATTAGTGTTGACTGTTTTTGCTTTTAGCCCATTTGGGGGCCCATTAGGGGTATTTTGGTAATTTTACTTTCATTTTCTGATTATTTAGGTTAAAATAAACTAGTTTGTAAGTTTTTAGAATTTTTTATAATTTTTGGATTTTTAATATTATTTTATTATTATTCTTCAAATTTCACATTTTTGCACTTTTTATATTTTTCTTAGTTTTAATACATTAAAATAGGATTTTTGCAACTCTTAGATTAATTTTTATAATTATTTTAAGTTTTAATAGTTTTTAAATCATTTTAAATAGTTTTCTTAGTTTAAAAATTTATTAAAATAGTTTTTAATCTTTTTAGGTCATTTTAGAGGTTTACCAATTGAAAAATCTTTGTTTGGGCTTTTTGATAATTAATTTGATTTTTAGGGCTTTAATTAGCATTTAAAACTAATATTTAATTAATTAAAAGGCTTGAAAAAATTTTGATCATTGGTAAACTCTTAGTTTATTTATTTTGATTTTTGGTAAATTTTTGGGAATTTTTTAGAATTAATTTTTATTTTAGCTATTTTTACGGTTTTTACGTTTAGTCGTCGTAATAATTAATTTCACGTCTTCGTCATTCTATTTTCTCATCCCCTTCTAACCAATATTAATCTCAAATCTTACTACATTTTAGTCACACACATATACCTCCTTGGGAAACGAACTTGGAATTTCATTAGGGTCATTTGTACACGGTTTTACTAAACCGTCGTATTTAATACTTTCCCTATATTTACCTCCTTTTCCTAAAGGTGTGGTAAAACACTGCAACCATTTTGGCGCCGCTGCCGAGGAGGTGTGTCGTGATTAATTTGTCTTGTTGTTTTTAATATTAACCATAAATAGTATTTGTATTAGTAGAAATCTACTAATACGTATTATCGGTTTTTTGGTTTTTCTTGTGAAATTATTATTACTATATTGTATTAAGTATCACAATCAATTCAAAATATCTCCAAGAGTGTGAAAACACAACCTTAATTGGGATTTGATCTCCTAATTATTGTATTCGAATCTCAAACAAAAGAAAAAGGCAAAAATAGATTAATACTTTCGTGAAGCTCGATTTTGAAAAATACGAACTATAAGGTGGGTATAAGGCGGGTATTATAAAATATACCCTAAGGAAAAAGGCTCTTAAGTGCTTCGCGCCGCCTCGTTTCCCCGCTTGCTTGTGAGTATTTTGAGACTGAAGGCTAATCGAGGGTTTTGCCGCCCAAAGTATTATTACATATCATATATATTTACTTGGTTTTCTTTGTGATTAAACCCTCTTGAACAATTTGGTTTTCACCAAACTTCTAAATTCATTCGAAAGCGTTCCCTCCACGTGATCGTTTTCATTCTTTTGAGGCTTCTTTAATCAAGAGTTTGATTCGATGAGAGATTTGGTAGATTGTTGTCTACGAAGATACACAAAATCCAAAAAATTAAAAACAATCAAAAACACAAAAAAAAATTGAAAATTCATAAAAAACCCAAAAAGAATCTTCTTTGCTCACCTCCCATTCTTCGTGAGAGTTTATGCTTACTCGTAGTCAAGCAAAACGAGCTTGTAAACGTCTTCAAAAACAAGGAAATCAAGAGACGTTGATTGAAGAACAAACTCCTATTGTTGAACCTATTGTAGAACAAGAAGTTGTCATGGCTAATCGTACTATGATGGAGTTGCTTCAAACACCCACCGAGGGTTTTGGAGAGGCCATTGTGATTCCCGCTATCCTTGCGGAGAATTTCGAGATTAAGACGGGTTTAATGTCGATGTTGCAAGCTAATAAGTTTACAAGTCATGAAAAAGACAACCCGCATTACCACATAAGGAATTTTAATCGTCTCACCGCTACTAGAAAGTTTAAGGATGTTCCACATGACGCCATTAAGATGATGTTGTTTCCATACTCGTTAGATGGACCCGCTAAAATTTGGCTTGAGAAAAAACCGCCAAATTCAATTTTGACATGGGGTGATCTCGTTTCTAAGTTTGTGAACAAATTTTTTCCACCATCTAAAACAACACATTTGAAAAAAGAGATTTCAAGGTTTGTACAACGAAATAATAAGAGTTTTTCAATGGCATGGGAACGATTTAAGGAAATGTTACATTAATGTCCACGCCATGATTTTTCGGAATTACATCAAGTTGATACTTTTTATAATGGGCTTAATGATCATGAACGAGATTATTTGAATGCCGCCGCGGGTGGTACTTTTTTGTGCAAAACGACCGATGAAGCTTTAAAGATTATCGAGAATAGATCTAAGGTTATAGCCCTCTAACACACCGAGTGTTGCCAATATGGGTTCGTCATCGTCGTCATCGTCTCGTAGCATTAAGGCCTTACATGATGAAGCTAATGAGGAAAATCGGTTTTTCGATAGGTTTTCAAATCTTATGACTCATTGGAAAGCACAAGATGCTTTGAATTCCGCTTCGGTTAAAGCGGTTGATAAGAGTTGTTTGTCTTGTGGTGGAGCTCATGATCTTTCCGAGTGCATTACCGCTGGTGGTAACACTTCGAGTGCTTACGAAGCAACGGGAACTTATAACCAAAACGGCCAAGGTTCCCGCCCAAATCAAGCTCCACAAAATCAAAATGCTAATAACTATCGAAACAACAATCAAAATGGTGGTAATTATCAAGGCAATTCACGTAACTATTCAAAGGTAATTATCAAAGTGGGAATGGACAAGTTGCAAATCAAAACCAAAACCGTGATTTTCAAAACACTACACAAGGTTTTCAAAATGCTCACACTAAAAATCTTCAAGGAGAATTTTTGGATTATGCTAAAGCAAATGATGCTAAGTTTGATAATATGCAACGTGAGATGATTAGCTTAAGACCCGAGTTGAAAAACGAGCTTAAAAACGAACTTGCTAATGAACTTAAGACTCATGCAAATAAAATGGAAGGAAATATTCAACGTCTTCAACAAAATCAATAAAAGATGGAACAAGGACAACATGAGATTAAGCAAGAATTGTTAAAAGCGGATTTAAGGCAATCAAAATTTGAAGATCGAATGGCAAAAATGTTTGAAGCAATCATGTGTAAACCCTCTTCCTCAGGTGGTCGTCCTAGTGATACCATTGCAAACCCGAAAGGAGAAATGAAGGTTATTACTACACGAAGTGGTAAAACTTTCAAGGAACCAATCTCTCGTCCAAGTACTTCTACGGAGAAGGAAATCGAGAAAGAGCCCGAGGTGATGGTCGAAAAGGAGCATATCACAAGCCAACGAAGTACCGCTCATACCACACCTACGGTTGAACCAATACCAATCATGGAACCTGAGATTCCAAGGCCATTGCCTAATGTCCAACCCACACCACCCTTATCTTACCCTTCGAGACGTGACAAGGAAAAGGCACAAGAACGGAATAATTATCAATTTGAGATTTTTATGAAAATGTTTCGTGACATACATTTTAACATAAGTTTTGTCGACGCTCTTATCATGATGCCTCGATTCGCTGCAAACTTCAAAAGTATGCTAAACAACAAAGAGAAGTTACAACAATCGTCTAGTTGTTCATCGGTTTTTCTTAGCCGCATACCACAAAAAGTCGGTGATCCCGGTAAATTTTTGATTCCGTGTGCAATTCAAGATATGGAGGAATGCTACGCCTTGGCCGATCTTGATGCTAGTATTAATTTAATGCCTCTTGAGATTTTCAAATCGCTTTCGCTTCCGGCTCTTACTCCTTCGAACATGTCTATCGAGATGGCCGATCATTCTACGATTTTAGCATGTGGAGTAGCCGAGGACGTTTTCGTTAAAGTTGGAAAGTTTTACTATCCCGTTGACTTTATCGTTGTAGACATTCCTATCGATCGAAAAGTTCCTCTCATTTTGGGTCGTTCATTTTTGGATACATCAAGAGCACTTATTGATGTTCATGCTCGAAAAATCACCCTTTGTTTCAATGAGGAAGAACTTGTCATCAATGCAACACAAAACTCCAATCTTTCTCTTGTCTATTCTATTGCAACTTTAAACCATGGTGATTCAACCAATGTCGTTTGCAAAGAATTTTCACCAAGAGTTTTAGGAAATGTCGCCAAAAACAATTTACCATTTCCTCCGCCGGTGGAGGTTATGAGTGTAAAGCCTACAAAGAAGAAACCGTCAATACTTGAATCGAAAAATCCTTCGCCTCACCTCGAACATTCATTCTTAAAAAGTGTTGATAAGTTTCCGGATTTTACGGAAGATCTTTCGGGTGACAAATATGTAGACCCTGATGGGGAGGTTTTCTTTGTCGACAAACGTTTTGAGAACTTACCACCACCAAAACCAAAACGGTTTTCAAATGTGAGAATTTTTAGTGTGACTAACATCGTCTTAGAAACACCAAATATTTTTGACATAATCAAAAAGGGTTTTCATAAGGAGAGTTTAAAAGGTTAAAAAGGAAAAAAATTTAAATGTGATTTAATTGATTTTTCTACAAATCTAACTCCGTCATCACCACGTGTTTTGAGTGCTACAAGCTCGTCTACTCCTTTTGACGATGCTTTGTGTGGTTTTAGTATGGGGTAAGCCCCTTATGTTCCCTCATCCTTGTCCACCGAGGACGAGATATTCGATCCCGGAATTTCATGTAAAGGGAAATCTCGGTCTTCCACCGATGCAATAAATGGAAACTATATCTATTTGCTTGGTGCGAGTCTACCTCGAGTAGCTCAAAAGTTTCTCTTACCAATTGTCCCACCCTTCTACTTCTCATCTCTTTTCTTTAAACCCTTTGAGTTTATGGCACGTGCTGAAGTGGCGTTGATTTGTTTATCCAATGAAAACGAAGACGCCATCTTCGATCCCGGTATTTTGCATCATTAAAGGACTTAGTCCTTAATACCGGTTGCTTTTTGGGCCTTGTTTATCATGTAAGCCCCATAAAAAAATTGACCATACCATGATTTTCCCTAAATGTTCACATTTTGAGGGGATCGAGTCGAGCTCATGACTCGGTAATAAAAAACGAGGTGCCTCGTGGGGGAGATCACATGCTTATCCTTTTATGCTTTCTAATAAATAATGAGAGGGGACTTGTGCCCTTCCAACTCGTTGTCTCGTGGTTGTTTGTGATTGTGTTATCTAGATCATCATCATCATCTACGATTGAAGACTCTCGTGTTCGTTTACGTGAGCCTCCATCGTTTGCTTGAAGAAGTTTTTCACGAATGCATGACATATCCTTTATTGTTCTAACAATTATCTTTTAGCATACTTTATAAACGGCTTTAGATATATTATTGATCACCCATTCCATGCTAGATCCTAAGCATTCGATTCTTCGTCTCTAGTATGAGGGTGCTCCACCTTTAGACTCGAAACATTGAGGACAATGTTTACTTTTAGTATGGGGGGTGAATAGATACTTGCTTTGCTACGCCCTCACGTGTTCCAACTTTCAAAGTCTTGTTGCTTATAAGGCTAAAAATGGCCAAATTTTAAAAAATTTCTTAGTTTTAATAAAGTGTTTTAAGACACGAATGTATATTTTCCGATGGGTAGAATAAGAGCTAATTTGTGACTTGATGGGCATTTGGATCCCTTTACATTCCTTAACCCGCTCAATTCAAGTTTTGCTAGACTTTTATATAGGGAACTTTAAAACGCGAAAGTCTTAGCTCATTAGGGTTAAGAACAAGAACTTTTCGCAAGTTCCTATAATTGATCCTAGAAAGTCACTTATCAAGGGAACTATAAAATGCATTCTCTAAAACTTGAAAAATTCCAAGAAAATGCAAGATCTATAGGTGGCTTGAAAACCCAAAACTTTGATTTGATATAGTCTTAATGAAAGCTAATCCAAATTTGTCTTAATTTTGACTTGCATGGCTAAGTATTCACGAGTCTCTTTAATTAGATGTCTTTATATAGTGAAGAACGAGACGTGATAGAGTTAGACAAGTGATCATGCTAAACGTAGAACATGAAAATGTTCTTTCAAAAACTCATATGTTTTTAATTGTGGCTTTTTCTTCCCATAAGATCAATGCATTAGGAATAAAAATAATTGCAATAAGTAAGGTCGTACGATTTGAAAGGTTACTTAGCTTCTAGCGCAAGATCGTTTAAAAGTTGCTCGGGGTTGAATAGAGTTCATAGCCAAGGCATAACTTATTGAAGCGGGACGCGAAGATTGGCGAAGATCCAAAAAGGCCCTAACAAGGCATGAGGAGCTCTATTTTGTTGCTAAAGATCCAAGATGATGTGAAGTATCATTATTCCAAAATCAATATGAAGGATCGAGACACACGACGAAAAGCAATTACTCCCCTAAAGATCATGGAAAAAGTCTATCCAAAAAGACCCTTACAGGGTATGAGGATAAATATATCCAAGTCCGAAAAGGAGGCGGATCGTTGTGTTGATCCCAATAATCGTTGGGCTCAATGGTTATGAACCATATATCTAGGTTTGATCATCATTCATATGATAACATAGCGGAAAAGAACAATGATCATGACAAGGTGTTTGGACACAAAGAACACATGAATTAAAACAAATGGGATGTTCATTATATTAATAACAAACATCCACTAGACGTGTATACATTGAATCCCACGTCTAGTGCGACACACACTTTAGGTTTACATTGTGAATAATGATATATTGTAAAAACCTACGTATGTTTTCTTTATATACTAGAAAACATAGCTTACAAAGAAAGCTAAAGTAATAAAAAGACTCCAACGGCTTGTTCTTTTGCAACTTGTACTTTTTAGCCCTTGTCTTCTTATTTTGTTGTGTTTTGACTTATCAACTTAATAATTGGACCCAACAATCTTCCCCTAGTTGATGATGTCAAAACACTCCTCTTAAGCATGAATCCTTTGTATGTAGTACATGATCTCCAAGACGCTTCCCCTTAAGTATAGCACATATTCTTCCCCTTTTTGACACATCAATAGGGAATATGTGAAAGTATGCAATCTTGTAGATTCTCCAAAAGTAGCTGTATGTAATGATCCTGAAGAAAAATAAATAAAGTATTCTTGATGTAGAAGTAAAATAACCCAAACTTATATTCCATATCTTGTACGATGATGTGATGAAGTGTGTTGCTGATACAAAAATCCTCATCCTTTGTGAGACACTGAGCACGATAATGTAACTCCTTCAAGTGATAGCAAATATGTGCATAGAGAACCATAAGAAAAATCACATATTCCTAGACCTTGTATCACTTCATCAGTAACCATGTAAGCATAAACAAGTTACCTTACCATAAGAATTCTTCCCCTTAAGCTAACACTTCTTCATGACAAGTCTTAATGAACCAATATCTTCATATGTAAAAGTTAGATGACGAATAACTCTTTCACAAGGCTACCCCGATTACATAATCTAATATCAATCAAAGTCTTCATGAATTATTGCTAACTTACTTAAAAACCATTTACTCCATGTAAAAATATCCGAGCCATAAATATCAACTTGATATTCTAAATTATAACGGAGATTCCATGTACCTTTGTGTGTATTTCCCTTCTTTTTGTGTGCTTAAAACGTCTAATTTTCTCAAACAGCAGCTATCCATGTGTTGTCCAATATCTCTTCTGTCCAATATCTTGGTCAGATGTATTGTCCGATATCGGACAATACGTGTCAGCGTTGAAGTACATATATCAGACAACACTGTCAACCTAACAGTGTTGACTTATTCCTTGTCAGCGTCGAAACCCTTCCTGTCAGCGCTTGAATTACACACGTCAGCGCCAACCTAAAATCCTGTCAGCGTCCATTCTTATCAGTGTTGTACTAAACTCTGTCAGCGTTTCATCTAAATCTGTCAGCGTCCACGTTTAAACTTGTCAACGTTTAATCTTTTAGAGCAAGAAACCACATCCAAAACCGATTAAAACCGTGAATGGGTTTTATCATATGCTTGCAAGTCCACCGTAGCTAATCATGTACCATGTAAACATCAATTTGAACAGCCAATGAGAAGCTTCTCATCGTGTGAACGCTAGTTTCCAATCAATAAGAATAGAGTGGCCGTGTGAATGCAAATCTCCTATACCAATCATAATTTATCAACCGTGTGAACACAGAAAGCGAATATACATTCTTAAAATCGTGTGAATGCATTCATCAACCGTGTGAACACATTTAATCTTTTGCTTCCTCGTACTCACGTCTTTGATTGCTTTGTTTCTTTGTAACATCACTTGCCTTGTACGCAACATACATGCGTACTTTACGTTCCATCCTTTTTCTCTGCAGCAAGCGACAATCACAACAAACACAATCTGCTTGTTACTTCAAGGATTTAGGGTTTTATGATAAACCCTAATTTACTTCTTGATCATATATTTGACAGCAACAAACATCATTCTAACAGCCACGAACATCATAGCATTCTGCTTTTTAGGTAGATCTAGGGTTTGAGAAACCCTAGATCATGATTTTATGTAAAAGCAGAAAACTGAAAATCTTGATCAGCCAACTTCGACGCTTAATAACTTTTGCCTGGGGATAAAACTCGACAATCCCTCCGGTGGATGTTTAGATCTATGTATGTAGAACACACATCTAAAATTTCGTGACGATCCAACGGTTAGATCAAAAGTTATGACCTTCTGAATACTGCTGCGCACACAAAAACGTCCAGAAAAATTCCATACGAATTTTTCTTCTCTTCACCATACACGAACACCTCGTCGGACCTAGATATCATGAGCCTTAGGCTCTGATACCAATTGTTGATCCCTATAACCGTTGGGCTCAATGGTTATGAACCATATATCTAGGTTTGATCATCATTCATATGATAACATAGCGGAAAAGAACAATGATCATGACAAGGTGTTTGGACACAAAGAACACATGAATTAAAACAAATGGGATGTTCATTATATTAATAACAAACATCCACTAGACGTGTATACATTGAATCCCACGTCTAGTGCGACACACAATTTAGGTTTACATTGTGAATAATGATATATTGTAAAAACCTACGTATGTTTTCTTTATATACTAGAAAACATAGCTTACAAAGAAAGCTAAAGTAATAAAAAGACTCCAACGGCTTGTTCTTTTGCAACTTGTACTTTTTAGCCCTTGTCTTCTTATTTTGTTGTGTTTTGACTTATCAACTTAATAATTGGACCCAACACGTTGTATATCAAAATCCAAAATAAAGATTGAAGAAAAATGATGAAGTCGTGGTCCAAATATGAAGAATCTCTCAAAAATGTCAAGTGAAGAAATTCCAAATATATGAAGAGAAGACCATAATTTCAAGAACGTCTTCCCAAGATTTGAAGTATGAAGTACATGCCAAATATCGGTCCGAGAAAGGCCTCAAATCGTGAAACGAGTTATGCCAAGATATGAACTTAAGGAGATACACGAGAAGCTGTTTTAAAAGATTTTGTCCTTCGGCTAACTATCGATTAAATCGTTCTACTTTGCTTTCGGACTAATAAATACTCAAATAAGTCAATATGAATCACTTGTGATCCATGACAAATAGTTAAAAAATGCTAGTAACCCATTTCCTTTTATAATAACTAGGATTGCGGGAAGAAAAAGTATTACACAATTTGGACGTATGAGTAGTGTTAGCATTGTGACTTGTACCAACAATGATCTCGTTTTTGCACTTAGCATGGAATGTATGACAATTAAGGATGACGAAATTTACTCTATGGGACATTTACTTGTTTCTATTCATTGACCCTAAAAGTCACATTCGTGATGAAAATCATACATTATGTCTTTACACATCTTCGTAGTATTGTTGCAAGTCTTTTACTTTTCAATAAAGGTTAATAAAATTGAATTTTGGTGATGCTTAGTTACTTTATTCTAGCATTGCGTGAGGGCACGGCAATGGATTAGTATGGGGGAGTGATGAGATAGCTTTTATACATGATCTCATCGTTCTTTTCGGGCTTTAAATGCATTAAAATGTCATAAAATATCATATATATGCTTGTATTTGTTTACTTGCGTGTTTTAGGTATGGATATCGTGAAAAAGACAAAAGATCACAAGAAACAAGGAAAAACGGACACGAGAAACGAAGCCGTACAAAGAACCGGGCCCTAGTTCATGAACTATCCAAGATAAATCCTTGAAAACTTGAAGATGTACAAGATTAATCCTCAAAATGTGAAGAAATGACACTTAAAACCCTTGTATATTCATAATTACAAGTTTGGTCCCTTAAGTTTGTCAAAATTATAAAATGGTCCTTCAACTTTGAAGAATTGGCAAGTTTAGTCCCTCAACTATTCTAAATTGCCAATAATGGTCCCTCATGAAGTCAAAGATACAATGAAGACCTTTGAAGATCAAGAAAGTCCAAAATCAGTCCTTCAAAATGCAAACATGGCAAAAACAACCCTTAATTACTTTTTGCAAAAGTTTTGTGGCCAAAGTATAAACTTTGAAAGTTTATTAACAAAGGGAATACGTTTTGTTGGCTGAAAAACATGTTATTCACTCTTCACCAAAACACAAGGGCCTAACATGGGCGTTTGAAACATTCAAAACCAAAAATGCGCCAAACAACTTTACATTCCACAAAAAACGGATCAAAACACTTACTGTTCACCTTTCACCCCCATGATTTACCTTCACTTAAACAAAGGGTAAATCCAAATTAACCCTACCCACGCTTGATTCACACATGCAGAAACCTATCCCACACCTAAAACCCTCACCTCCACTCACCAAAGGGCCCCACACTCAACCTCGTCCACCTATCACATCACAAATTACTCCCTAAGGAATCTGACGTGGCTAAATCAACAACTTAGACTCTTAGCTTAACCCCAAAGCTAAAATGAACGGTTTTGATGCATTTGGACAGCTCATAAACATCAAGCACTCAAGGGCATTCCTGGAAATTCATAGCTAGGGTTTTCATGTATGTTAGCATTCTAGAATCGTCTACAAGTCCTTGAGTTTCTACTTTGAAACATCAACCAAGGCAGTCATTCATCTCCCTTGTTGAAGTACCTTGGTCTTGTTCTAGTTGTTGAACAAGGTCCAAGGAGCATTGCTGGTCCTCCTAGGATGTTGTAGAGGACAGGTATAAGCTCTTGTTAAGATTCCTCTAAAAAATCACATGTTATGGTCTGTTTTATGTTTTGCTATGTGATTTGGTGATTTTGTGTTTGTGCTTTGTGTTTTATTGTTGATATCTGTTAGTTGTCACCTAGTGTAGCTATTTGATCATTAAAGTCAGTAGGTTGTTTGAAGGATTAAGAAGTTTGTTTAAAAAGTGCTTATTAAAGGATTGTTTGGGATTACTGGTTCATAAGGCCTTGTGGCCTTGTGCCCTTGGTTCTTAGGGTTTGGGAAGTCTAAACAAATCATACTGAACAAGTTTTAGTCATTGGTTAAGTTTCTGAAAGTTTGGAAAAGGGATTTCAAGTTTTGCAAAAATCTGATAAAAGGGGTTTTGAAATTGGCCAAACACATCAGATCCAATAACTTCTTTGTTTGTTGGATCTAAGGTCTGAAATCAGGTTTGGGAATAGTTTAGGTGATAAGCTATCTATTGATTATCTGGTTGAATTTGGTGGCTTATTGAGTGTGTTATAGCTTATCAAAGTTGGCTGAAGTGGTCATTTGCATCAGCAAAGTGACCACCTCATTTGGTGCTTGCATTTGTGATTCTAGTGTATGCCTTATTGTTTCATTGCTTGGATCTTGTTTATGTGCTGCTTGTGAGTGAATTTTGCTATTTGGTGTGCCTTGTATCTGGCTTATAAGCTAACTGGCTTATTAAGCCCTTTTTGCCAAAATCTGTCATCAAAAGGTCAACTGACCTCTTGATTCACAAGGGCTCATCCTTGAGTTCTTCACAAAAGTTGCTTATAACAAGCCCATAATCCATCCCTGATCATTTGGTGAACTTTGGAGTACTTTGACTTTTGGTCAAATAAGCACAATTTGGCTTATTTTTTAGAACTGCTTATTGGTACATGCAACAACTTGGCTTTTGTAATAGAACTCAATTTTCTCAGCTCAATAACAAGTCTGGAAGGTTACAAGTCTTTTGGTTAATCTTTTGCTAGGAAACTAGCTTATTTGGCTTTTTCAGCCAGCTTATTGGTTCACATAGCTTATTCTACTTGGCTTTTTGTGATTTTCTTGATTGATTATTCTTAGTTAAGCTATTTGTGAGCTTTTGCAACAAACCAAAGCTTCTGAAACCCCCTAGAACTCTAACCCGACTATTTTGTCGTTTTGTGGATTTCTATTTTGCTTATTTTTGGCTTATTGAGTGAGCTTTTTCAAAATTTCTTTTTACAGATCTCTTAGACATCTCAAAATAAGGTTGTGTGTTTAAGCAGAGCTTATGGCATTGGCTTATTGCTTAATGGGCTTATTGGCCCAATAAGAATAAGCTGTTTGTTATTTAAGTTGTGATAAGCTCAGAATCAGCTTTTGGGCCTCAGACTTTTGTGCTTAGAATTAAAATTTGAGTCAGATAGGGCTTTTTCAGGTCATTTGGGCCTAGTTTGACTTTTTGGGCCCAAAAGCCCATTAGTGTTGACTGTTTTTGCTTTTAGCCCATTTGGTGGCCCATTAGGGGTATTTTCGTAATTTCACTTTCATTTTCTGATTATTTAGGTTAAAATAAACTAGTTTGCAAGTTTTTAGAATTTTTTATAATTTTTGGATTTTTAATATTATTTGAATATTATTTTATTATTATTTTTCAAATTTCACATTTTTGCACTTTTTATATTTTTCTTAGTTTTAATACATTAAAATAGGATTTTTGCAACTCTTAGATTAATTTTATCATCTTTAGATTAATTTTTATAATTATTTTAAGTTTTAATAGTTTTTAAATCATTTTAAATTGTTTTTCTTAGTTTAAAAATTTATTAAAACAGTTTTTAATCTTTTTAGGTCATTTTAGAGGTTTACCAATTGAAAAATCTTTATTTGGGCTTTTTGATAATTAATTTGATTTTTAGGGCTTTAATTAGCATTTAAAAATTAATATTTAAGTAATTAAAAGGCTTGAAAAAGTTTTGATCATTGGTAAACTCTTAGTTTATTTATTTTGATTTTTGGTAAATTTTTTAGAATTAATTTTTATTTTAGCTATTTTTACGGTTTTTACGTTTAGTCGTCGTAGTAATTAATTTCACGTCTTCGTCATTCTATTTTCTCATCCCCTTCTAACCAATATTAATCTCAAATCTTGCTACATTTTAGTCACACACATATACCTCCTTGGGAATCGAACTTAGAATTTCATCTTTGGGTCATTAACACTTGATTTTCCGAAATCATTTGTTTAATACTTACTGCTTTTACACCTTATTCCTAAGAGGTCGTATTTTACTACAATCATCATATAACATGGATATATAAGTAGTTTAAAGGGGTGCGTTGTTGATATTTAAAATAAATAATTTAAAATAAACAACTCAAGATGGTTGTTTTGATTTACTACATACACCGCTATTTTTTCATAGCAGGCCACTGATCATGTGGTCTTTACTTTTTATATTACACATATAAATAGACAATTGGTTATTTTTAAAATTTAATAATTTATCTAAGAAATGTGCTTCATCTAAACCCTACCTGACCCGCACAGATAAATTCCCATTTGACCTGCTAACATACAACCTACCAGATACAATCATTTAGTCATATCTATAATGCTTCATTAATACTGAGAGAGTACAAGAAAAGGGCAAGATTTACCATAATTTTTTACACTAAGAAATATCATGTTAAAGGTGATTCAAAAGAAGCAGCTTCTTGCTTGGGTCTTATTTTCCTTGTAGGAGGTCTATTATCTCTCGGTCTTAGATACCTGTTACTATGGTATATGAATTGTTTGCGTAGCTTTTGTTGACGAATAATATACTCGCAAGTAGTTATACGTCTTCGTTATAAGGCGTCGTAATATTCAGTTTTATTTTAGTTGCAATTGGTCAATGCCCTGTAAATTTTGAGTTGATATCAAAACATTGCAAGTTTCATATTAGTTTACATGTAAATGATTGTAAGGTCATATAACATGGATATATAAGTAGTTTAAAGGGGTGCTTGTTTTGGTTTATATAAAAGGAATATATACATATAACAAATAACATGTGGATACAACATAAACTGGTAAAAGAGTAAGCACTCTAAACAACCCGTAAAAGTAATTTAAATAAGCGCTCCAAGACTGCCCAAAAAGATGTTTAGATAAACCGAAACTTTCAAAATAAGCCACAAAAAGTAAGCATAAGCACTCCTTTTAAAAACATAAATCTATAATGGCAACTTCCTGAACACTCCTAGATAGGCTATCAAAATAAGTCACAAAAGGTAAGCATAAGCACTCCTACATAGGCTATCAAAATCTGCATTACCATTCAAACGAACAAAAACAAATGCAAATACTATATGTATATAATGAGAAATAGTAAGGGTTTACCAATTCGTAATCGTAAGGAATTCTTGTCTGGAGGTCGTTTGACTATAATCAGATCTGACAACATAAATTGAGCATATTCCAGCTAATGAATGATTAAAAATAGGTACGGCTAATGAATGATTCATTTTAAATCTAAATTCAAAATAATAAGATTGCTTATTTCAAATGATTTTGCAAACTAATTAATTTGGTTTACTTGGTATGATATCAATTTGAACTAATAATATCAATTCTCGTAAAAAGTTATCAATTTGAACTAATACTATCAATTCTCTTAAAAAGTTATCAGTTTGAACTAATACTATCAATTCTCTTCAAAAAAAGATTTTGACTCTTTTCAGTTATGTATTTAAAAGATTTAGTTAACAGCGTGTTCTTAGAAGTTACTTTTGAAAGAAATTAATTATAATGGCTGATGGTTCAAAAATACACGTGGCAGCACCATAGTCTACTATCTATATAATTAAAGCTTTTGATATTTACAAATCTTACACCAAAACTACCTAAAAACGACACTTGTATATTCTATTTATTCAACGGCTCAGATTTTACAACAAACCAAAAATAAAGCAGTCGGTGTTGTACATATACTATGTTAATATTACAACCACCAAAAACAATAAAATATTTATCCCACCACTTTAACATACTAGATATGCACACAATCACCAGATCCATATCTAATCTTCATGACAAAAATAAACCACACCAAAAATCAATAAATAAGATCCATGTTTAATATTCATAACTTAAATTAATTTATCCAGTAATCATGAAATCATGTTCATGTTTCAGCCTTAAGAAATCTTATAATCATTAAAAAACCATCCCAGATTCATCACCCACCGATTATATCAAATATGTTGAAATTAGCAATCGGTTATATCTATAATCGAGGTTTAATATAGGATTGTTGGTTAAGATCATCACATGAACATCACCTATACAGGTTTGATTATTTTTTTAATTCCTGTTCAATATTTATCATATATGTAGATGTTCTAAGATTTATTGTATTATGATTCAATATAAGGTTTACAAATGAATTTAAAGAACTATTGTATTATCATTCAATATAAGATTTATAAAATATTTATTGTATTATGTTCTAAGATTTATTGTTATGATTCAACATAAGGTTTAGATAACTATTAATTCAAAAACAGGTAATTACTTGATTATCAATAACCATCCCAGATTTTAGGCAACTTAGTTATTGATTTACCATATCCTTTCTCTACTCATCTTCCGGATTTTTGAAATTTTAAAAAAAAATAACATAATTTAATGTGTATAAATAGGTGGGCAACATACGTAGAAAACCACCCATTATTTTTATCATAATATCTTCCCCAAAATTCACATACTAGGTAATGTTATTGAACAATTTAATGTTTTCATTTTAATTTCAGGCCTTTTTTTATACATAAGCACTAACTTATCTAAATATTATTTATTTTTTTTAGCATAAGAGATGGAACCTAATGTCACCACACCAATTGATGTAGAGTTAGACCCTATTGTCACTCAATTGTATGCTCTGAATCCAGATCTTGATGATATAAAGATAGTTGTACGCTGCATCAGTGTTTGGAAGGCCCACCCAATTGGCAGACCTAACGAGGTGTGGAGCTTTGACATCGTCTTTCAAGATCTACATGTAATATTTTTCATTCATTGCCTTCAGTCATTATGTTGCATTATAAGGAAATGTAACAGTAAGAAAGTGCGCTCAATCAATTAACGGGTCGTTTAAAACATATATGATTAACTGCATACAGGAAATCTACTACTACTATCTAAAGGGCTGTTTGTTAAAAATAAATTTTAGAAATGATTAAATGACTCTTTGGACACATTTTTTGTTAACATGCTGTTTGGGACATAATTTTTTTAAAGGTTCTGTTTGGGAGAGATTTTTTTTTAAGTTGTTGTCTCGGACAGATTTTTGGTTAAGTTATTGTTTGGGACATTAACCTTATAACCGAAAAAAATGAATTCTAACTGACTGGTTATCTACTACTACCATTTATATGATACGTTTATGATATATATGTTGTGGATCATTTTGTTGGGCACTCGTGTTCAAGCAACCTGTAAGGGTGACAATATCAACAAGTTTCAATTGTTGTTGGATGAAGGAGCATGTTACCGTATTGGTAACTTTGGTCTCGGAAATAATGGAGGATCATATCCATTACTAAACCACCGGTTTAAGTTGAACTTTTTCAAGAATACTTCTGTCACTAGGCTTGCAAGTTTTGATAACAATCCTATGGGGTTTAAGTTTGAGCACCTATCTGCTTTTACAGCGAGAACGTGGAAAGAGACTGAACTGTGTGGTTAGTTAATTATATAATCATTTTTATAGTTTATGTTATGTTATTTTTTTATATAATTAAATAAAAACTACAACTGTACTATGTAGATGTTATTGGAACTGTCGTTTCTGTATCAGATGTTATTCCGTTTAACTATTTTGGAGAAGATAAGCTGAGGAGGACTATAATACTTGAGGATGTTGAGTAAGTTTATTATTATTTTTTTACATACATAATCTATATATATATACTGTTTTGGTGATGTTATATGTACATATTTTTAATACTATAAACAAAGGTGTTAGGCTGGAATGCTGTTTCTTTGATGATTGGTGTCATAAGTTTGGTACCTTGTATGCCGAAAGGGTCACACTTGGTCATGTTGTTATGATACTACAGTTAGGGAAAGTCAAGTACTTTAATAGTAAGCATCGTAATACTTATTAAATTTCTATAACATATACTTATAATCTTCGATAACATTTTTTTTGTTATATTCTTAGATAAACCATCATACTCAAACGCTATGTATTCTACCAAGGTTTACATAAATGATGATATTCCTGAGATTGCTGCTTTTAGGAAAAGGTTATACATTTTTTTTTCATAAGATATCACCATTATCACCATACTGTTTTGACACTGAAAATCACAAGCAATTTTTACTATGATGCACAGATATGCAGAAAGAGCTGGTTTTGATCCAAAAAGTCAAACAATTGAAGCTTTCACTCAGTCAAAAAAGAACTTATAGCAGATGATTTCTTTAGCGGAGGAATAAAGAAAATGGTTGCAAACATAAGGGAATCAATTGCGGTATATGCATACATTCATATATCATATTTTTTAATATTGTTAACAACATCTGCATTATAAGTTTCACTTTTATAATTATATGATAAATACATTGTCGTTACTAAACTACTATACTTAAATTTTCTTTCTAAAATTTACAGCAATACCATTGCATTATCTATGCAAAGATTTTTAAGATACACCGTGAATATGGATGGACCTATTTGGCATGCAAAAAATGTGGGAGATCTGCTAAGGAATCAGATAAAGATGAACAGAATGTTAGAACCGGAAAAATATGGGAATGCAAAATGCACAAGAACCTGCCTGCATCTGCTGTTAGAATGAGGTATACACGTTAAAATTTGTTTGGATTCGTTGTAAACATACTCACAAATGAGCGTAATGAGCTTAACGAGCTTAACTTTGTTTGTATTCTTTCATATATAAAATCATTGTGCGTGCTATTGATGATACTGGTTCCGCATCTTTGCTGCTTTTTGAAGACATGGTTTTCAAATTGTCTGGGGTACAATGCGCTGATCTTATAAAGATACATGGTGAAAACTATGATGATTACTTTCCGAGTGAGCCTAATGTGTTGATTGGCAAAACAATGTTATTTCGGTTTCATTATACTGATGATCATATTAAAAAAACAATCATGTGTACCAAATCAAACTAATGTCAGATGATGAAAGAATGATTGCCCGTTTCAAAAACGATTTCATTGTTAAGGTATGTGTATCCCATATACTTATTAAAGTACATATCTTATTGTTCACTATCTGTTAACTTAAATAATTCAACTTTCATAGGATGTTGAGACTGGGATTGAAACCGCTACTCCGACAATTTCCAAATCATCTAAGTTCAATACTGGTAACAACATCCCCTTTCTACTTGAAGACAGTCCAAAAACTCCTGCTGGTTTGACAGAAGGAAATGGAAGTAAAAAAGTTGTTGAAGACACCGCTAATGGTAATGCAAGTGCTGATGGAGAACCTGGCAGTTCTGGTAGTTCTGGAAGTGGAAAAAGGACAGTCATCGACCTTCATGATAACGACGAAGAGGTTGCACAAGCTAAAAAAGGGAAAACAACTATCAAAGTAAATATTGAACCTACAGAATAAGCAGTTGTTAATCACATATCATCCTCCTAGAATTTTCATTCCCAGTATCTTCAAATTTTTGTTATTTTCAGACAATGTTTGTTTGTCTGGATTGTTTTTGGTTTTTCCTTTTATGTTTCTGTTGGACCATCAATAAATTTGCTTTATTTGGGCTATTTGCCCATAAAGCACTATGTTTTGTACTTTTTATTTTTAATGAGGATGATATGCAACTTTAATGTTTTTGTTTACTTTTTTTACATGTTTAATGATCTTCAGTATATATATCTACACATAAATTTCTGTTTAGCTTTCTGAAATACATATTATATATTATGTTTGTTAATTGACATCTAACACAATTTTTCAGGAATCATAACTACATCATATGGACATGGTTGTTAACTCACTGATGTTAAACAAGGTACTCAATTTTATATTCACATACATTTTTATACCAAATCAATCTTGTAGCAATCTGGGTGTAACAATTGCATTGCTAAATGAAATACAAACCAATTAAATGCAATTTTTTTACATTCTTAAAAATTAACTAACACTTAATAATAAATTGGTTAACCATAAACATATCTGCAACTTTGAAGATACTGTAATATCAAAATATATATTTTTAATTTTTAATACTAACTTCTATTTATGCAAAGTTCTACTTACTTGAAATCAATGATAAAAAAGCACTCACGTAATTCACATTTATATTCGCCTGATTTAAATGATTACCATATTAACAAACAGATTTTTTTCCAAAAATTATGCCTATATTCATGACAAAAAAATTAATATTATTTAAAACACTAATATACAATTCGTTATACATATCTGCATAAAAAAAGTTCTACATATCTGCAAAAAAATAAACGGATTCATGTTCATCAAAGACTTTTCTTGGTAAAATCAAGGGTCAAATTCATCCATTAACAAACAGATTGATGTCCAAGGATACCCCTTCGTCCAACTTACGACATGGTAAAGTCTTAATCTCTTTTATAGATAGTAGATTATAACATTCAGAATAGTGTTTCTAAATTTTTCCAATCAATTATATTTTTACACAGATGATTATGACAAAGAAAACAACAACACATCAAAAATTACGAATGTTGACGAAGCAGGCCATGCGTTATCTTACAACGACTTACCATACGCGCAGCTTATGGGAAATGGCCCGTTTAAACAATCAACATTTGGATACTTGCAATGCTTAAATTCCGTTCAACGAGCAGGTATGAATGTTTAGGTGCACATTATTTCTTATAATGCTACATGTTATATGTTTATTATATCTTATAACATGTTTGAATGTTTAGCTTCTGATTTGTCTGGAAATTCAAACCACTGCTCCAACAATATTCTCAAATATCAACCCTGATGACGTATAGTCCCCAGCCGGGTCAGGAACCCGGCCTACGGGTACTACCCGTATCCGGCCCATCACAGATGGGTGGGAATAATGTCATTTAAGCTTATGGGCTTGGATGAACAGTAACCGCACACACGTGTGCGGCCCACGGCCCGACGCAGCCGGTACAGGGTTAGACAGAATCATATTCTGTCTATGAAAAGGATTTACCCCAAAAAAGAGGATATTCACTCACCATAATTAGAAGATGACAATCAATCTAATTCTGGTATTTATCCTTTTCTTGGGGCCGAAGTATCAGTGACAGCCCACTAGGGTTTCACTGCCTATAAAAGGAAACCCCAAGGGTTCCATAAAGGTATTTCGTTCTATACTCTTAACTTACTCGATTCTCATAAACCCTAAACCGATACTTACTCTCACGCCGGAGTCTAAACGTGGGAAACATTCCCACGGTAAGTCTAACGCGTGTTGTTTAGTGTGCAAGATCCCAACCATATAGTTCACTTGGTGCAGGAGCCGGAGCCCAGCCAACCCGAATTAAGCCTAATTCGGGTCTAGCAAGGATCACCCAACTTTTGCATCAACAAGTTGGCGCCATCCGTGGGACCCATTACACTAAGCTAGAGCAAAATCTCATCTTAAACTCTCAATGACGAAGGGGCATCCGCAAGCTATTCCCAGGAACATAAATCCTGGAAATCGGAAGTCCCAAGGGGAAGGGATACTCATCCCCAATCAATCCCTTAGCCGTCCAACGGGCGGACAGAACAACCGCATTGGTTTTCAGTCTATGGGAGTGACGAGCACGATCTCTATGACTCCTCCACGTACTTCGACCGTGGACAACCCTGACCCAGGGAGTGCGCCCAATCCCCCTAACAAGGAGCCGCGCATACCATCGATTGAGAAATAAGTAGAAGTCCAACCACTCAGCGAGGAAGATCTCACTCGGGTTCTCACGCAGAACTTTGATAGGATCATCCCAGGGATTGCATCAAGGTTGAATCTAGGAAGGAACCTCCAGTCTAGACTCAACCTTGGTAACGCCGGACCAATCACCTCTTCCCAAAATCAGAGGAAAAGGAAGACCCGGTCTCAGGAGCGGAGCCTCTTCGAGGAAACTCCCCAACCTAGGAATGTGTTTGAGCGCATAGGAGATCGCCTCATACAGGAACTAACTCAGTCTCGAGAAGGGGGAGAGAAGTCCGACGGTTCACCCGAGCGACAAGACCGAGAACTGTCCAGAGTTGCTCGCCGCACAAGTGTGTGGGATCGGATGAACACTGGAAAGAAGACTCCTGGCTCTTCTCAAAAGAACGGTCCTCAGTCAAGAGATGGGGCACCACCCCTTCTCCGGATCCATCAGGAGAGGACTCGGATGACCATCCGCCCAAGCGTCGTCGGCCTAGGCGTACCCCTACACCGCCACCAAACGATGATGAATATTATGGTGGCCCCTATTATCGGGAGGCGGAAGTGGAGGATCTTTCCCGCCTGTGGTGTGACCCGTGGGAAGACCCTAGGCTCACCCGTCCATGGGCGGATCCCAGGGAAGATCCTTTTACTCTCCGTATACGGAACTACTCCGAGGACACAAAACGTCGCATGCCGGCGTGTGTCAAGACCTATGATGGAACTGGTGATCCGGATGATCACCTCAAAATATTTGATACACAGGCTAAAATTGAGCGATGGCCCATGCCTATATGGTGCCAAATGTTCAATTCAACATTAACCGGCAATGCCCGTGGCTGGTTTGAGGGACTCCCTCCACGAAGCATTGATAGCTTCACGGAACTACGCAATGCGTTCAAGAATAATTATACTCAGCGGAAGAAGTATAATAGGGATCCGGTCTCATTGGTAACTGTCAAGCAACGGCCGGGGGAGTCTATAGAAGCCTTCACTGAACGCTTCAACGACGAGTGCACACGCACAAAGACAATGCCGAAACTCCTGAAAATCTCTGACTACATGCACGCCATAACAGACAGGGAATTAATCAGGCGTCTCAACGACAAGCGTCCGGAGATATATGATGATCTCATGGAAAGGGTCAGAAACTTCATAGAAGGAGAAGCGGCGGTTGTCGCGGCTTACCCTTCGAAAGGAAACGACTACCGATCGAATGACCAGTCCAGGAGGCAATCGGGCGGTCAAAGCAATCAGAACAATAGTAGGGGCTCAGACTATAAAATCCAAAACAAAGGAGGACGGCCGGACGATAAGTTTACCCCCTAAAGATGTCCTACCGGGAGATCTTGCTGACGGAAGGGGCAAATTTTCCGAGGCCTCCCCCAATGACAACTCCGCCGGACCGTCGGCAAGGCAATCGCTTCTGCGAGTTCCATAATGACAAGGGTCATGGCACGGAGGAGTGTATCCAGCTCAAGAAGCACATTGAGTCACTGATCAAATCAGGTAAACTCAAGCATTTGGTTAAGGATTGGAAGGATGGAAAAGACAACAAGAAGTATGACAAGAAGGATCCCCAAAAGGACAAACCTTCAACCATATACATGATCAAATCCAGACAACGCCGCACGAGGCAGAAAATTGGCCAAAAATTTTCACGCGGCAGGGAAATCTCATTCCCTCCCATCACAGCAAGCGATGTGATTGATGCGCCTCTCACTATTGAGATAAGCATTGGAACACACAATGTTCATCGCATGTATGTGGATGGAGGGTCATCAGCAGAAGTACTGTACGAACACTGTTTTGTGCAGTTACGACCATAAATAAGAAGCCAATTAGTACCGGCCACGGCGCCGCTCACTGGCTTTAGTGGAGACACCATCTGGCCGATAGGGCAGCTGCGTCTGCTTGTAACCATTGGGAATGAGGAGCACTCCACTACTGCGTGGATGAACTTCATGGTGATACGCTCACATTCTTCGTACAATGGGATCATAGGCAGACCAGGTATTCTGGCTATACGGGCGGTATCTTCCACGGCACAAGGAATGATCAAGTTCCCTGTTGAGGGAGGAATCGTCACCATTTACAACACAATCGTACCAGCATCCGAGTGTCATACCGTGACAACACCGGCTCCACTTGTTCCACCCAAGGATGGGTCACCACCTCCCAATTGAAGGGTGGCAATCCATCCTAACTATCCGGAACAGGAGGTATCCATAGGGGGGCGCTCTCGGATAGCGGCAAAAGGGCCATGTGCTCTCTTTTAAGTGCAAATCTAGATATATTCGCATGGGAGCCAAAGCATATGACAGGCGTACCACGCGCGATAGCAGAACACAAGCTCCAAATCCGCCAAGGGTACCAACCCGTCAAGCAAAAGAAGCGCGGCCAGGCGCCTGAGCGCAGCCAAGTGATATTGGAGGAAGTACGGATTCTAGTGGATGCAGGTATCATGCGCGAGGTGTACTACCACGAGTGGTTATCCAATCCGGTCATGGTCAAAAAACATGACGGAAGTTGGCGCATGTGTGTGGATTTCACGGATCTGAACAAAGCTTGTCCACATGATTGTTACCCGTTATCGGAGATTGACTGAAAGGTGGAATCCCTATGTGGATATCCCTTTAAGTGCTTTCTAGACGCATATAAAGGATACCACCATATCCAGATGGCGGAGGAGGACGCAGAAAAGACGACATTCCATACTAGTCAAGGCGTATATTGTTATACAAAAATGCCGTTTGGACTGAAGAACGCCGGTGCTACATACCAGCGGCTTGTGGACAAAGCCTTTGAATCACAGATAGGCCGCAACCTGGAAGTCTATGTGGATGACTTAGTCATAAAAAGTCATACGGAGGATACACTTCTCCGGGATGTCCAAGAGACATTCGACACCCTGAGGAGGATTAATATGAAGCTAAATCCAAAGAAATGCACGTTTGGGGCAACGGAGGGAATGTTCCTTGGATATATGATTGATCCAAATGGCATCAAACCTTGTCCAGAAAAAACGGACGCAGTAATACAGCTGCCATCCCCTCAGACGCGGAAGGAGGTGCAATCCTTAAATGGGAAGCTGGTCGGGCTAAATAGGTTCCTATCAAAGTCCGTAGAGAAGTCATTACCCCTATTTAAGACACTTAAAAAGTGCATTAGGAAGGGAGACTTCCGGTGGACAAAGGAAGCCGAGGAAGCCTTTGGCCAACTCAAGCAGCACCTTGCATCTCTCCCTATGCTAGTGGCTCCCCGGCCAAAGGAGGAACTCATTATGTATCTCTCAGCCACACATGGAGCAATAAGTGCGGTACTCATGACGGATAGGGATACGGAACAAACTCCGGTCTACTTCATCAGTAGAACATTACAAGGGCCGGAGTTGAATTACTCCTCTATGGAAAAATTGGTTTTGGCACTAGTGTTTGCTACAAAGCGGTTGCGCCGATACTTTCAGGCGCACCCAATTGTAGTCATTACGGACCAACCAATAAAGCAAGTCATCTCTAGACCGGATGTGGCAGGAAGGCTACAAAAATGGAGCATTCTATTGGGGGAGCATAATATATCTTATAGGCCAAGGACAGCTGTTAAAGGCCAGATCTTGGCAGATTTCTTGATAGAGAAGCCGGATGAGGAAGGACCAATCGTTAAACAAGACGAGACTCCAACAGAACCATGGGTGTTATTTACGGACGGATCTTCGTGTACAGATGGGTCAGGAGCTGGTCTCATCCTCACAAATCCGGAAGGAATGGAGTTTACGTACGCCCTCCGTTTTGAGTTCACAGCCACCAACAACGAAGCGGAATATGAAGCATTAGTTACGGGTTTAAAAATCGCCGCTAGAATGGGAGTCCGCAACCTTGAGGCCTACATGGACTCACGGCTTGTCGCGAACCACATTCTAGGTGGATATGTGGCTAAGGAGGACAACATGGTCCGATACTTGGAGAAAGTCAAGTCACTCATCGCAGCATTCAGCAAGTTTTCCATCAAGCAGGTGCCAAGAGGTGAGAACAAGAAGGTGGACGCTCTTAGCAAGATCGCATCCACAAGCTTCGCCCACTTGTCCAAGCAAGTCTTGGTGGAAATACTCAAGGAAAAGTCTATAACAGAAGGGGAGGTCGCTACTATAGTTGAGGAGGATGGACCTACATGGATGACCCCGATCGTCAACTATTTGACTAGTGAAACCCTTGCGGCCGATGAAAAAGCGGCGCAGCGCATCAGAAGGAAGTCGCAGCACTTCGAACTTCGAGAAGGTATCCTTTATAAGCGCTCTTTCTTGCAGTCGTGGTTATGGTGTGTTGGACTACGTCAGGCTACTTATGTAATTAGTGAAATACATGAAGGGTTATGCGGCATGCACGCAGGTCCACGATCCGTGGTAGCTCGAGCCTTACGGACAGGATATTATTGGCCTACCATGCACAGGGACGCGCGCGACATGATTCGCAAGTGTAGTGATTGCCAAGTGCATAGACCGGTGCCGCGACATCCGCAGCAGGAGCTTACACCTATCACATCCCCATGGCCATTCTATAAGTGGGGAATCGATATCGTAGGACCATTTCCTGTAGCTGCGGGGGGAGTTAAGTTCTTGATTGTCGCGATGGACTACTTCACACGATGGATAGAGGCCAAGGCAGTCAAATCCATTATAGGCAAACAAGTTAAAAAGTTTGTGTGGGAGCATATTGTGTGCCGTTTTGGCCTACCAGGGGAAATCATCTCGGACAACGGTAAACAGTTCGCGGATAACCCATTCAAGGACTGGTGCGCATCATTGAATATCAAATGGCGCTTCGCGTCTGTTAAGCATCCGCAGACAAATGGCCTTGTGGAACGAGCAAATAGAAGCTTGGGAAACGGCATCAAGGCACGTCTGGATGAACGAAGTGCCAAATGGGTGGATGAGCTACCACATGTTCTATGGGCGCATAGGACTATGATCAAAACAGCCAACGGAGACACTCCATTTGCATTGGCCTACGGCACTGAAGCTGTTTTACCAACAGAAATCGGAATGCCTACCATCCGCACGACGGAGGTTAATGTCGTCACGAACGACGAGCAACTGCGAATCAACCTGGATTTGTTGGAAGAAAAAAGGGAGATAGCAGCCATCAATTAGGCTAAGTCCAAGGCTAAAATGAAGGCTTATTATGACGCCAAGGTTAAAGGTGTTTCTTTTCGACCGGGAGATTATGTCTATCGTGCTAACGAAGCAAGTCGAGTGGAGAATACAGGAAAGCTGGGCCCTAGGTGGGAAGGGCCGTATGAGGTCACGGAAGCCTTAGGACGAGGCGCGTACAAGTTACGTGACATGGATGGCCGCGATCTGGAACGCACATGAAACATCTCCAATCTCAAAAGGTGCTATCTTTGAAAGCTACGGCTTCCGCATGGGTACTTCGCTATATGTGGATTTAATGAAGATCCATGTTGGAAATACGTTTTACGTATTAAGAAGGATCGGTCACTCCAACGATAGTCCATGTAATAGCTCGTAGTTTAGTTAACTTTCTTTATTTATCAAACAAGTCCAAGCCTAGCCTACAACATGTGTAGGCCGGCCCAAACGTGTAAAGCCCAAGCCCATTGCAAGGCTTGGGTATATAAACCCTCTCCTTTGATGGAGAGGGTGTGTGGTTTCATAATTTACACATAGTTCTCTTAACTTTCTCTCTCTAAAAGTGTGAAATCCACCATCTCTTTCTCTCTCTAAAACATAAGCAAGATTTACATTTCTACAAATGGTATCAGAAGCTTGGGATGAAATATAGGTTTGTTTTAGTGTTGCGTATGTTTTATAAACATATCGTAGGATTTTGATTTTTCTTTGCCGAATCATCAAAAAATTTCGTGTTTGTTTGTGTTCTAAAGTCGAATACAGTCTTTAATCGTGTCGTAGTATCTTGGGTATCTTGGTTTTTGGCTAAAACTCAAGTTTTTTTGGATCGAAAGTTGCAAAATTTCTTGTTTCTCATCATTCCGAAATTCTTGCAAGGTTTCCATCAGAAAGTACATCGTGAGGGTAGTCTGATCGCAATAACCTATTGGTTCCACTTTGCGATCACTGGAGTTAAACACCTTATTCCGACGTGACATTCCGATCTGACATTGCGATCTGGGATTCCGACGGCTTTAAGGATTCTTGTGACGTCACTCTATCCATTTTATTTTAGCAACATTCCGATCTGGACATTCCGATCTGGATATTCCGATCTGGACATTCCGATCTGGACATTAAGATAGTGTGCCATTCCGATCTGGACATTCCGATAGTGACATTCCGATAGTGACATTCCGATAGTAACATTCCGATAGAGACATTCCGATCTGGACATTAAGATTGTGTGACATTCCGATCTGGACTTTCCGATAGTGACATTCCGATCTGGCATTCCGATCTAGATATTCCGACAATCCAAAAATTATTCCTTAAAAAATTTCGAACTCGTGTGTAATTTTGACTTGGAATTTTTGGTTTATCAAGAACATAGTTTAGGGGATTTTAACATTGTTTCTCGACTTCAACACAAAAACACTTAACCTTATTTCATTGTTCGATCAACTTTGTAAATCTTAACTTATTGAAATGGAGTACATATCTCTTACGGATAAGTCCATCCTCTCGGGTACGGAAAATCGTCCACCAATGTTGGTGAAGACTATGTATGAGGAATGGGCTTCCCGAATGGAACTTTATATGTTGAACAAGGAGAATGGACATCTAATTTGGGCATCGGTGCTCAATGGACCATTAGATTATGGTACAGTAACGGAAGGTACGACTACTCGTCCTTGCACTATGGGTGAGTTGACTGGAGATATGAAGATTCAAGATAAATGTGATAAGTATGCTACAAACATCATTCTCCAAGCCCTTCCTCCAGATGTCTACAAACTCGTCAGCAAACATAAAGTTGCCAAAGAGTTATGGGATAGAATTCGTGTTCTAATGCAAGGCACCTCGTTAACCAAACAAGAACGAGAGTGTAAGCTTTATGATACTTTTGATAAGTTTGCCTATGTGCCAGGGGAGACTCTCAATGACTACTATCTGAGATTTACCCTATTGTTGAATGAGCTCAATATCTATGGCATGGCAATTCCTACCTTTCAATTGAACACCAAGTATTTGAACACTCTTCCTCCAGAATGGAAAAAATACGTGACAGCTGTTAAATTGGCTAAGGACTTGCATAACACCAATGTGGATCAACTTCAAGCTTTTTTTCAACAACACGAATGCCATGTGATCGAGGCTCGGTTGTCTACACCTCAAGTTCATGATCCACTTGCAATGTATGCTTCTCAACACAACATGGCTTATACTTATCAACAACCATCATACTTGCAGCAACCACCACCACACATCTATCAGCAACCACAGCAATCATCTTATCAACCACCAATGATGCCACAGCAAGAATATCAACCAAGTGTTCAACAACAATCTTTTCAACAGCAACCACTATATCAGACATCACCATCACAAGCCAACACTTCTCCATTGGGCTATACTCCTCAGCAAGGATATTTTCCAATAGAAGCACAACCAGCACAAGCTTTCTACTCTAATGAACTTCCACCAATCCAAGCATCGGTCTTTACTCCAAATGATACGCCAGCTGATGTTTTAAACCATCTCACATCCTACTTGTCAAAACTTGTTGCAACTAGAGGATTTCCACCAACAAACAATCAGCTCCGCATCTCTTTAAATCCTCGACAACAAGCTACTGTTCAAGATGGTCAAGTAATAGTGCAACCTATTCAGGGAAGGCAAAATTCATATGGACCTCCTACAAGGACTGGGAACAATCAAGCTGTGAATTCTCAAGCTAGTGGAAATGGAAGTCCTATTGGTCCTAAAAAGGTTGTGACTTGCTACAATTGCCGAGGACAAGGTCATATGGCTAGGGAATGCACTCAACCGAAGAGGAGAAGGGATGATGCATGGTTTCGTGAGAAGATGTATTTGGTTGATGCTCAGTCTAAGGGGAAGATTTTGGATTCAGAGGAGTTAGCATTTCTTGCAGACCCAGGGGTAGCAGATACTGAAGGCATTGCAGTCGTTTCCACTTCTAATGCAGCTTATCAAGAAGATGATCTTGATGCATATGATTCAGATTGTGATGACATTCACTCCGCCCAAGCTGCTCTCGTTGCTAATCTCTCTCACTACGGTTCTGATGTCGTTAGTGAGGTACCAACCACATCCAATAATATTGATGATAACCAACATCAAGTTGGGCATGAAAATGACAACCTCGAACAGCATTCGGGAACTAGTAACTCAAATGATGTGGTATCCAATCCTACACATTTTAGTGAACCTCAACCAAATGCTACGACGGGTATGGAATCTTATGCTCAACATGATTTGGTCATGGTACCTAAACATATTATTGATCAAATGCACATGGCGCTCAGACAATCCGTAGATACGAATTCCACCCTAACTGCTGAGCTTGCGTTGCATAAAGAAAAGGTCAAAACTTTTGAAATGGTTCCTCAAATAGAGAAAATAACATGTTCTGAATTTTACCAATTTCGTTTTGAAAAGATTGAACACTTGAAAGAAATAGAATCATTAAAAGCTAATCTTTCCAATGAATTAAAAGTAAAAGATTCGGTTGTCAATGATTTTCAGAAACTTAAAATGGATTTCGAAACTCTCGAGTCTAAAAAGTTTGAATCGGAAATTAATGCTACCAAACTTCTTAAATTCAAAGAACAACAGCTTTTAAAACAATACGCTTCCACAGAAAAGGTTCATCTTTTAACTAAATCATTTAAAGAACTCGCACTTAAGCGTCTTCAAGATTTACCACCTAATCCCGGTTATGCAAAACAAGCTCAGAAATATATTCCTGGTCTTTATGATATGACTATAATTGACAAATTGAAGGAAGCACCTTTTGTTCGTAGTACTGAGGAGACACAGTCACTTGCGGATGAAACTCATTCTAAAATGCTTTCAAAATTCCATACAATTGATTATGATCAACATAACAAAGATCAATTTTCGAAAAAGACACGCATTCGCTTACAAAAGGAATTAGCAGAATTAACAGTTCTTGTGCCCCAAAGTTTGTCAAATGAAAACCTTCCTAGTACGTCTCCTACACTTGTCAAAACGGATTTAACAAAGTTAATTCCACCGGTAAGCAAGGCGTCCGTTAACTTAAATGCGGTTCACCAACACTTAGCCGATTTTGACAAGGTCATTTTGGAACGTACGACGGCTTCGGCCATAACGGAAGGTGAATGGAACTTTGAGCACACTAGAGCTGCATTCCGAAATGAAATTGTTCCGTTTGTAGACAATGTTAAGGCTTGTCTTAGTAATCTTGATCAAGATTTGTTTTTGGAAATAGAAGAAGTTAGACGTGTTTTCAATGAAATAGAAGATGCTTTTCAAAACAGTTTACTTGAAATAGAACGAGTTTCACGCCAAAATGATCAGCTTCTGAAGCAAGTGATGTCTCATGATATAGTTTCTGTCTGTGTGAATAAAAGTGTTGATAATGATTCTATTGTGCATAATATTGAATCTGTGGATAATGTGGAAGATAGTACTTGTCACGAATCTGACGCTGAATTTTTAAAGCTTCAAGATTCATATTCTTCGCTTTCAAAACGTTTTGATGAAATTCAAACACATTGTATTTTGCTTGAATGCAAGCAACAATTTATTCAAGAAATCTTTGAAATGTCATTCGAAGGTGTTAATATCGATGATGCAAACTTTGAAAAGAATTTTCGATTGAATTTACAATCAAAACAGCGTCGGCCAAGTGACAAAGTTGCTACATCTCTATCGATAGAAATAGAGAAATCCAAGGAGCTTAACTGTGTGAACGTACTTGAGGCCGCTGAGAATTTTAAACTGGATCTAGATAATCGAGTTTCCAAGATTTTGTCCAAAGTTGATAACTTAAAACAGAAAAATACACGACTTTTCGATTCAGTAAAGCCCGCATGTGTTGAAACCACTGCACAGAATCAACCATTGATTGAACAATTGAATCGAAATTCGGTGGAAATATCTGATTTGAGGGAACAAATTTATGATAAGAATCTGGTCTTGGCTGAGTTAAAGGAAACACTTCGTACCCTAAAAGGTAAGAATGTTGTGGATAACGCAGCCACTGTCTCAGCATCGTCCTCTAGTGCAATCAAAAGAACCCTTATAGCCGTCACACCACTTAACAAGAGCCCTAGGACTAAACCATCTCAAACTTTGGTCATTAAAGATAAGGCGGAATCAAAACCAGCTTCTAATATTCCCGTGTTGCCTTCTACAGGAGTAAGCACCACTACTAAGGCTCAAAGATCTAAGCTTAAGAGAAACAAGAAGAATGATATGATCTTGCCCCCATCTAGTAGTCAAGTGAAGAAGAAAGTAGAAGCCCATCCTAGGAATGTTATTTCTGTTTTGAATAAAAAGAATCATGTAGCTAAACCTAAAGGCTCTGCGGTTGTGCAGCGTTCTAAGCCTACTGTGAATTCTAATTTGAAATGTTGGAATTGCAATGAATGTATGTTTTCTAGTCGTCATGATTCTTGCCTTATTGACCATGTGAATGATATGTATGCCCGGAAAAATGGATTAGAATGGAAACCGACTGGGAAAGTATTAACCCAAGTTGGTTGGATGTGGCGCCCCACTGGTAGAACTTTCACTATAGTAGGAAATATGTGCCCTTTAACTAGGATCACTCCCACTGAAGTGAAGAAAGCGTGCCCTTTAACTAGGAGTACCAAGGCTACCAAAACACAAGCGTGTCCTTTAACTAGGAACACTAACACTACTGTAGGAACCAAGTGCCCTTTAAATAGGTCTACTCCCACTGTAGTGCCCGCGAATAATCCAAAACCTAAGAAAGTTGGAACAGTAAAACCTGTTAGTGCTAAAACTCACATTAGAAAACGCAGGAAATCTAAGGGTCTCAAAAATGTTAGCAATTATGATAATTCTATATCTGTATCTGCTAACACTCCAGAACCAATAGTTTCCAATGCATTGTCTACTGTTGTTACTGAAAACAGGTGGTCCAAATTGTTCTCTGGTATTTGGACTCTGGTTGCTCCAAGCATATGACCGGAGATCGCTCTCAGCTCAGAAATTTCGTCAGCAAGTTTCTTGGTACGGTTCGATTTGGAAATGATCATATTGCAAAGATAATGGGTTATGGTGAATATCATATTGGGAATGTTATAATTTCAAAAGTATATTACGTGGAAGGTCTCGGTCACAACTTATTTTCTGTGGGACAATTTTGTGATGCAAACCTAGAAGTTGCTTTTCGAGAGCATACATGCTTCATTCGTAATTTGAAAGGGGTTGATTTATTGAAAGGTACTCGAGGGAATAATTTGTATACTTTGTCTCTACAAGACATGATGGCAGCTTCTCCCGTATGTCTTCTCTCCAAAGCTTCGAAGACTAAGTCATGGTTATGGCATCGACGGTTATCTCATCTTAACTTTGACGCTATTAATCACTTGGCGAAAAACGAACTTGTTCGAGGTCTTTCTAAACTATCATTTCACAAGGATCATTTGTGTTCCGCGTGTACAATGGGGAAAAGCACTAAGAAGTCATACAAACCCAAGACTGAAGACACCAACCAAGAGAAACTTTATCTGTTGCATATGGATCTTTGTGGACCAATGCGTGTTGAAAGTCTTGGTGGCAAAAAGTACATCCTCGTCATTGTCGATGATTACTCTCGGTTTACATGGGTGAAATTTCTTCAAGCAAAAAATGAGGCACCTAAATTCATCATCGGATTTCTCAAGATGATTCAAGTGCGTCTCAACACTACTGTCCGACGCATTCGTACAGATAATGGAACCGAATTTGTGAATCAAATTTTGCGTGATTATTATGAAGAAGTTGGCATATCTCATGAAACATCTGTTGCACGCACTCCACAACAAAACGGTGTCGTTGAAAGGCGAAATCGCACACTTATGGAAGCTGCTCGAACGATGTTAATTTACGCAAAGGCTCCATTGTTTTTATGGGCAGAAGCAGTATCTACCGCAGTGTACACCCAGAACCGGTCACTAATTCATAAACGCCATGGTAAAACACCTTATGAGCTTCTCCATGGTAAAGTACCAGATTTATCATATCTTCATGTATTTGGTTCTCTTTGATATCCAAATAATGATGGTGACAATTTGGGAAAACTTCAACCAAAGGCTGATATTGGTATTTTCATTGGTTACGCACCCGCAAAGAAGGCATACTGAATCTACAACCGTAACTCTCGCAAGATCCTTGAAACTATGAATGTTGATTTTGATGAGCTGACAGTCATGGCTTCTGAGCAAAGCAGCTCTGAACCCGCACTTCATGAAATGGGACCCAGTAATATTAGTTCTGGTCTTGTCCCAAACAACCCTACTTCATCATCATTTACACCACCTACTAGGAATGAATGGGATACGTTGTTTCAACCGTTCTTTGATGAATTCTTTACTCCTCCAATTATTGTTACTCCAGAACCTGAGGTAATAGCTCCGGTAACCGAAGTTGTCGCTCCAACAACCAAAGCACAATCAGATACGTCTGCACCTACAATTGGTCAAGATATACCATCAACGAGTAATTCTCAACCAACACCCGAACCAACTACCCATGTCATGCCTATTGATGATGAAGAGGACGATGATGATCACGATTTGGAATTCGCTTAAATGCGTGAACTTCCATTCTTTGGTGTACCTATTCCCGACCCTAATCAAGCCGGGTCGTCCACCTCAGCGGAAGCTCCTTCTACAGTTTACTCCAATCCACGGATTCGTGAACATGACAGCAAGTGGACAAAGGATCATTCTATAGATTCTATTATTGGTGACCCTAATCGTCCGGTATCCACACAAAGTCAGTTACAAGAAAGTGCAATGTTTTGTCACTTTGATGCTTTTCTCACTGAAGTTGAACCTAAGACATGGCAACAAGCTTTTACTCAATCCTGTTGGATAAAAGCTATGCAAGAAGAACTTAACGAATTCATACGTCTTGAAGTTTGGGAACTTGTCCCATGCCCGGATCAAGTACAGTTACTCACTTTGAAATGGGTTTACAAGGTGAAACTCGATGAGTTAGGCGGAATATTGAAAAACAAAGCTCGACTAGTAGCTCGTGGATACAAGCAATTATTGGGCGTCGACTTTATGGAATCCTTTGCACCTGTTGCCCGTTTGGAAGCTATTAGACTATTCCTCGCTTATGTAGCCCATATGAATATGATCGTCTATCAGATGGATGTGAAGACGGCATTTCTTAATGGTGAAATCAAGGAAGAAGTCTATGTTCAACAGCCGGATGGTTTTGTGAATCCTAATTATCCTAATCATGTGTACAAGCTTAAGAAGGCTCTCTATGGGTTGAAGCAAGCTCCACGCGCATGATATGATATATTGTCACAATTCCTCATTACTCAAGGCTTCGCTAAAGGCAAGGTGGATCCCACGCTGTTCATTCAGAAACAAGGTAAAGATATGATTATGGTACAAATATATGTTGATGATATTATATTTGCAGCCTCGACCCAAACCTTATCGGATGAGTTTGGGACACTCATGTCTTCCAAGTTTAAGATGTCAATGATGGGCAAGGTATCATTCTTCTTAGGTCTTCAGATATCTCAGAGTCCCAGAGGCATCTTTATCAATCAATCCAAGTATGCCCTTGAATCGCTAAAGAAGTATAAGATGGAATCTTGCGACCCTGTGGATACTCCAATGGTGGAAAAAATCTAAGCTTGATGCAGATCCACATGGAGTTGCCGTTGATCCGACACTTTATCGTGGAATGATAGGTACTCTTCTGTATATCACAGCCAGTCGACCTGATCTTCAGTTTGCTATATGTATGTGTGCTAGGTATCAAACTAGGCCTACTGAGTTACACTTAGCTACTGTTAAAAGGATCTTTCGATATCTTAAAGGAACCATTAATCGGGGACTTTGGTATTCGAAGGACTCTTCTATTGCACTAACGGCATATGCAGATGCGGATCACGCGGGTTGTCAAGATACAAGGCGTAGCACGAGTGGAACTTTTCAACTACTAGGAGATCGACTAATCAGTTGGGCATCGAAAGGGCAGAAAAGCGTTGCAATTTCAAGTACGGAAGCAGAATACATAGCTATGTCCGGTTGCTGTGCTCAAATTCTTTGGATGAGATCGCAATTAACCGACTATGGTCTAGGTTTCAACAAAATTCCGATGTACTGCGACAACAATAGTGCAATTGCCTTATGCTGCAACAATGTTCAATTCTCCCGATCGAAGCATATCGACATTCGCTACCACTTCATCAAGGAGCAAGTGGAAAATGGAGTAATCGAGCTTTACTTTGTCCGATCTGAGTATCAATTGACGGATATTTTCACGAAGGCTTTAGATCGCGCTCGAATTGAATTTTTGACCAACAAGCTAGGAATGAGAACCTTCTCGCCTGAGACTCTAAAGGAACTAGCAGATGAAGCGAAAGAATAGTCTTGGTAAAACTATTCTCCGTATCCTTGGTGATCATCTGTATATATTGTTTATATTTTTATCCACAAAAGCAAAATACAAAAATATAAAACCATATAAAAACCATAAAAATTGAAAAATTCATAAAAATCCAAAAATATTTTTACTTTGTTTTTCAAAGGCATGTCTTTTGGTACGATAATATTTACGGCCTTAGAAATGTTGATTAATATCGACACGGCGCCATAAATAGAGTTCGTACAAAAGTTGTAAATATTTCATTAAACATGCCCTTATGGCTTGTAGTTATTTCAGACTGCAACCCGGTTTTCACATTAAAGTCAAGTATTTCTTAAGAAAGCTTTGGCTCACAACGGGAATTAATTTTCTCGGGCAAGGTTTAGTTTAAAACCTTGTAAGGGATCAAGTTTACTTTATAACTTGGTCTAACACAAATCAATGTACGTTTCAGTGCATTTATTTGTTAAAACAAGAGAAGTCTTGTTTTTATGAAGCTATCATCTCTACAACCATATCAATATACAATTGGTATCTACATACTCGACGATGCGACTACTCAACCGACGACTACAGCTCTTTCGATAGAACACGGGTCAACAATTGAGGGGGAGCAACTGTCAAGCATTCAGAATCTTCGATGCCGAAAGTGCCAAGTTCACAAGTTGGTGTCAAGACAACAATACCAATCGTACACGTGGAGTCAAGAGATGACTTCAGACGTGACGAGGCGACCAACATATGCTGGCAAGAACCATTTGATCTTATCATATGATGTTCTCATCTATCAGGTCCAACCTTGTCAATTCTTTTTTAATATGGTGAATATGTGATCATGTTACAAATCAATATCATATCTCATACGTTTGATCTCATGAAGATAAACCGGACTTGCATTTTTCTTCCCAAAACCTTTGTTAAAACTTCATTAAATCAATTGATATTAAAAACATCGATTGGGTTAATATTTTTAATATGGGGGAGAAAGAGTGATTTAATATGGGAAATTATCACAAATGGTTTGACTTAATGTGCTGGCTCATCTCTACATATGCGAAATGTTTTCGAATATCGTGGCATATGTTAAGGGGGAGCAAAATGGATTTGCTATATCAAAATGGATTTTCATGGTGACATATACTTACCCAAAACCCATTAATTTCACGACGATGAAGATTGTGGTGACATAAGGATGGTAGGATAGGTTAAGTCCTATGATTCTTCCAGAACCGGAGGAATCTTCCCAAGGACATTCCATAGCTAGAAATAGTAGTCCTTAGGAAAGTTGGAGAAAGATTGTGAACGTAGCTGAATGCCGACCAAGTACTTAAGTTAGCACTGGAACAATCACAACAAGGTGCTAGTTATGACGTATTGGTAAGCATTGAAGGGGTTGAAGAATGAAAAAGAATTGTAAAGATAAAGGGTGTAAAGAAAGAAGCCCTCCTTACAACTTTAGGCAGAAACCGGGTCAATACATATGCTATTGAGATCATTTTTAATGATTCTCGATATTGAAGACAGACATCATGGACCCAGTGATGCAATGCATAACCCATCCCAGCTAACTCAGATATCTCTCAAAAGGTATTTGTTTTAATCACACGGAGACAACACATTATCTATTGATTTATTCACTCCGAATAAATTGGTATTGAAAAGGTGGCACTCCTCTCCAGCCTCCGATCACTAAAATACAAAGGGCAAGATCGAGTCTAGAGCCATTTGAGATCATCAAATATCTCATTAGGACACACTTTCATATTTCCTTGCTTCTTCACACACTGTGAAAAGTAAGAAAGATTTTAAGAGTCCTGCGCAAAATCTTCATGATCTTGCCTGAACATCCGAGTAATACGAAAGTATTTACAATGAAGATGGAAATTCTTCTTTAGCGAATATCAAAAATCTCATGGTAGGTGACTTGTGCGATTCTTTATGAATCAAGCTTGTGATAACTGGAAAGCAACAGTGGTTTAATTCTTAACTGAACTTAAACACGTTCCAGGCCTCTACGCAAAATCTCAGTGATCTTGCCAGAACACTCAGAGTGATACCTTAGTGTTCACAGTGATGAGTGGAAATCCTTCTAGTGTTAACCTCAAACAACACTTGGTAGGTAACTTGCAAGATTCTATACGAATCAAGCTCGTGACAACTGGAAAGCAACGATGGTGCGGTTCTTAATTGAATTTCTCTTGTTCCAGGAACATGAATTGACGGCTTCAAATCATGCGGATATTATTATCCAAATGATTCACTCTTTATGTTCGCAGTCAGCTTTAGATGGTCGAATAAAGAGAACGGGTTTACCCGCGAAATCCTGTCAGGAAGTTACTTAATTGAAACTATCCGTCACGGGTACGATATCTAATATCGTCAAACGGTCTTCACCGACCGGAGGTAAAATGCTACCGAATTAGAATGAAATGTTCAAAGCCATTTCGTTCGTGTCTACTTATGTTGCGGCATTTGAAGACGGTGGCGTTGCGGGATCTAAGAAGAAGTCGTCCCCGCATACTTATACTTTATGCACTTAATATTTCATCTAATTCAAGAAAGCCTAAAAGTTAAGTCTTCCGCTGTATCGAACTCTGAAGCTTTCAAGAATTACGAAGGTATAAGTATGTGGGACATGGTGTCACGAGGAGGCGAAGATCACAAGTGATGGATGCACGAGATCAAGGCAAGAGATTAATGCTCAAAGATTGATATCAAAGATCACATCAGCATGTTCACCAGAAAAGAAAAAGAAAAAGAAAGACGAAGACTACGAGCTCAAGACAAGCATAGTATGCTAGGTTTATTTTATTATTGTAACTTGGGTAACGCCCTTGTTTGGAGTGACCTCCCTTAGGGGGAGATTGTTGGAAATACGTTTTACGTATTAAGAGGGATCGGTCACTCCAACGATAGTCCATGTAATAGCTCGTAGTTTAGTTAACTTTCTTTATTTATCAAACAAGTCCAAGCCTAGCCTACAACATGTGTAGGCCGGCCCAAACGTGTAAAGCCCAAGCCCATTGCAAGGCTTGGGTATATAAACCCTCTCCTTTGATGGAGAAGGTGTGTGGTTTCATAATTTACACATAGTTCTCTTAACTTTCTCTCTCTAAAAGTGTGAAATCCACCATCTCTTTCTCTCTCTAAAACTTAAGCAAGATTTACATTTCTACAATCCATGTACTCTATCTGTTTTGCTTCTTATGTTTTTTCTAGGTTTCTTTTTTGTTTTTTAGGGCTTATCATTCTTGTTCAAACAAAAAATGTAAACGTTCTAATAAAATGTCGTGGTGCCTAGCTAGCTCCACGGCTTGTTTTGTGCAAATTATTTCTTAGGATTTTGTTAGTCATGTGAATTTTAATTATTATTATAATATGCCATGTTTCATTCATATGCATTCATTCAAACACCGTACATGTACTATACGCCTCCATGCGGGGTAAGAGGATTAAGTGAACCTACTAATTCAACTTGCCGCGTAAGAGGGATGCAACCCCAGTGGCGCGGATCATGTATCCTTACTAGACACCTTACTTACAAGACGTTGTGGTAAGTTACATATGCCGTACTCACACAGTGCTTGGCATAGTAAAGACGCACGTCGCATGTCTAGTGAATTATAGACTTGCATGTATTTTCCCTTTTGTGTAAGACGTGACATGTCATGCAATATCGGTATACGATATTTAACAAAATAAAAATACACAAGTTTCCAAATAAATAACAAAATGACCGTGGTTATCACGGACCTACAAACAAAAGACAGTTATCTACCATATTAGTCTTAGCCGTGTACATGCACGGACGAATAAAAGTTACAAATGTTTACAAGATAAACTACAAGGGAGGTAGGAAGTATCAGTGACAGCCCACTAGGGTTTCACTGCCTATAAAAGGAACCCCCACGGGTTCCACAAAGGTATTACGTTCTATACTCTCAACTCACTCGATTCTCATAAACCCTAAACCGATACTTACTCTCACGCCGGAGTCTAATCGTGGGAAACATTCCCACGGTAAGTCTAACGCGTGTTGTTTAGTGTGTAGGATCCCAACCATATAGTTCACTTGGTGCAGGAGCCGGAGCCCAGCCAACCCGAATTAAGCCTAATTCGGGTCTAGCAAGGATCACCCAACTTTTGCATCAACAAACCCATATACACATCGATTATAAAACCAAGTATGTGTAAAATGTTATTCCATATTGTTCTAAATTTGCCTATTTTTTCTGTATACTATAACTTTATATTCAAACATTATATCAGGTGCTACATCTACAATAGGTCAAATACAAACGCCAGACAGTCGACTAGCAAGTACTTCACATATTGCAACCCCATTAGAACGTGTCCCGTTATCAGACATCACATTCAGTAATATTTCACTTCCCATTTTCTAAACTTTTGATTGTACAATTGTTATTATATATTATGTAAAACAGCAACTCATCTTTCACAAATGTTTTCATCATTCATGTATGTCCACAGATAAAAAAAAACTAAGGTCACCTGAAAAAATGAGAATACACCACTACCAAAACGAGGCCGGGGACGCCCTCGCAAGATTCCTGTTGATGTGAATGTGCTTAATAATATACCAGTATCTAACATTCCTCTGATATTACGGAGTCAACAATCTGTCCTCACAAGTAAATACTTTTTATACTCTACTACGTATATAAATTATGGATATTTTGCCTATATATATATATGTTTACCTCCTTTTTTATTTGCATTGTTAGGCACAACTAAAACACTAAGTAATTCAAGTTCTGGTAATATATGCAAAATCGATAAACAAGATTCATTTTTTGGCACTAAAGTTGACAGTATTCAGTTGCAAAAAAGAGGTCGTGGACGTCCACGTAAGGATATTCTTGATAATTATGTTACCCAAATAAAAAAAACAACATGTATCAGACTCCCAAAATAAAGATAATGCAGCCGAATCTAATCAACTACCAACATCTTCCAATGTTCGTGTACCGCTTTGTGATATTCATCTACACCAATCTCCTGTAGCCGACATTACATCAAGTAAGGTTTTCTTTTTTATGTTTTTCCAACACATTTTTTTCCGGGCCAATAATTATGCATATTTTTTATAGGTATGTTGACATCTACAAACAAAACATTTGAAGGATCAAGCCATGGAAAACATCCGATAACTCAAGAATCAAATGTAAACATGGAAGCTGTATATCAAAAACTTGGTATTGAAAAAAAAGGGCGGTCGTCCAAAAAAGGTTCATGTTACACCAAGTATTTCATCAAGTAGTACTTTCGGATCATCACAAGTTACAGAGCAATTATCACGTACTAAATGTGGAAGGCCACGCAAATCACGTAGTCAAAATGGTAAGGCTTTATAACTTTTGTATACTATTAGGTTGGTTTTAACTCCATTTTTTTGTTTGACGTACATCTTACATAAAAAAATTTCTAATATACCTTTTGAAGCAGATCATTCATTGCCAAACCCTTGTGCAACCAATTGTGTTGGATCTTCATCTCCAAAGTTTGTAACTCCTTATGGCATACAACCAACCACATCCATTGGTCAGTTATATATATAACTAACACACTTTCAAATTCAGTTACGTTCATGTAATTCTATATTAATATGCAATTATGTGATTCTAACAAACAATTCACTTTATAGCCGAAACATCTAATTCTAATCACAGGGATAAGTTCATAAACAAAACTCCTGTCAAGTTTGACATTGGTGAGAGAGAATACATACTTACTTACTATTGGTTTGTTATTACAATAATTTTTCATACATATAATATTGAAAACATCCTTATAGAATCAACTTCAGATGAGGAATTACATCCACCGTTAGATATTCCAGATTTTGAACCGTCTGACGATGATCAACAAGATTTACATGGATATATGGATCCAAATTCATTTGGAGATATACATGATTATGAACCATCAGAAGTAGATTTAGATGACGATAACTGATAGGTGTGTAAACACCCATCCTTTTTACCACTTAACTACAATAATAACCAAGCCAAAACGTGTATTTTATGTCGTAAATGTCGGAATTATGCGTGCTTTGTGTTTTTGTTGTGATTTAGGATGAAAATGTGAAAAGGGGAGAAAACACGGGCATTCACGGGCTTTTATCAAAGAAAAAGACAAAAGACGAAGTCAAGAAATCAAGAGTGCAAAAAGAACGGAAGTCCAAGACCAATTCTGAAGATTTATCGAAGAAAAAGTCAAAAGACGGAAGTTTACTAAAAGCCGAAGAACTCAAGTCTTATTTATGAAGAAATTTCAAGACGAGTTTAAAGAAATCCCGAGACAAAGTCATTAAAGTCAAAGAACTAAGAAGATTAAGGACTTAATGATGCAATTAAAAAAAGAAGAAAGAGGGGAGGAAGCTTCCTAAGCACCTCCCTAATCCTCCTATAAATAGATTAGATTTCATTCCATTTGTTTATGTTGGCTAGAGTGACACTAGTTCTTCCATTTTTATTTCTTGCAAAATTTACTTTTCATGTCATTTTAAATACTTGTCTTGCACTTTAATTCATTTTAATTCCAAGTAAGTGTTCTTAATTTTGTTGATTTAATCTTTATTTACCTTTGATCAAGTTTACTTTTATCATTCTCCTTCTACTTTTCTTGTTCTTTTTGGTTTATTTAAATTTCGGATTAAGTAAGGATGGGTTAATCCCTTTGCTTATTTGATTGAAAAGTTCACCTTTTCATTTCTATATAAGTTTTTGTATGAGATAAGCTATAAGTTTGACAATCTTATTGGCTTGTTTTGTGTTTAGCTTATTTGCTTTTCTAAGTCTTCTAAAAAGTTTCATCTTTCTAAAAGTTTGCTTATTTTGTTTACTTGTTTCGTGTTTTGAAAGAGTCTTTAATTTTGTAGCTTATTGTCTCGTCTTATTATAGCTTTTGGTTTAGTTTTTGAAATTTGCTTATTGCTAAAGTGCTTATTTAGTTTTGCTTATTTTCTCTTTGGATGCCGTTTCCATCTTAGAAGGGTTTTTCCTTGTTACGATCCATTTGTTTTACCTTGGTACGATCCAATTGGCTTCGATCGCATAGACTGTGATCTGTTGTTCTTTCCCTAGTACGATCCACACCCACGATCACTCATTGCGATCTGGGGTGCGATCTAGTCTCTCCTCCTTGCTACGATCGCATTGATTGCGATCTGATTTGTTACGATCAGGCTACGATCCTGACCACGATCCACTTGTTGCGATCGTGGTTGTGATCGGGAGTACGATCACCCCTACCCATCGTACTGCTGAGTACGATCCGATCCCTTTGTTTCCATCGCATTGAGTGCGATCGGGGGCTACAGTCAAGCTACGATCAGGGTACGATCCAACCACATTAGTTGGTTGCGATCGTAGCGCGATCGGACTCGTGTCCTTGTTTTGTTTTTGTTGTTATTCTACCTTTTGCTTTCCCGCATTTTTACTTGATTTATTTTTAACTTTCCAAATTATATTACATTGTCAAGTTTAATTTTCGTCACGCTTTAATTTAAGTCCTTTAATTAATTACTTTTTAAGTTTTAAATATTGCACCATTTACTCTTTAATTAGACTTAGATATTTTTAACCGTCATTTTACATTACGTCCTGCACATTTAATATACTACAACGACAAACTATTTGTTTCACCAAAAGACGACTGAGTCGCATAGTTAGCCAGGAATCAATTCGATTAGACCACTATAACGAACTTTTTACATACAAATTCCCTTGTATCAAATGGCGCCGCTGCCGGCTCTTTTCGTAAAGATTAACGGTTTTTGTGAGAGATGCGTTGTTTTTATGGATCCGTTCATTCGTGAGCGTTATTTTTCTTGTTTAAAAATTTTCAAAAAACCCATAAAAATTAAAAATTGTTAGAAATCAATAAAAATTCAAAAAAATTCAAAAATCCAAAACGATTTTATTTTTATTGTGTATATATATTCTCTTTGTGTTTGGTATTGTTTTCTTTTGCTTTCGCAGGTGTATGCGTACTAGATCTTCTACTTATCAAGAGCCCGAGACTCGAGAAGATTTAGGTATGGCAGGTGTGAACAACAACAATAATCCACCGCACCTCAACAATAACAACAACAATGTTCTTCCACAGCCCGATCTTCGGACAATGGAGGAGCTTTGTCAACCTACCATGTTTGGACGAGGAGGACCGATTGCGCCGATGCAAATCACGGCTCCGGAGTTTTCGTTGAAGCACCACATGATTCAGCAAGTGAAAACAAATCCTTTTCGAGGAATGCCTGATGATGATGCCAACAAACACCTCGACAAATTCATTACAATCACTCAAAGCATGAAGTTGCCCGGTGCCATAATGGATGTTCTTCGCCTTCAACTCTTCCCACATACTTTATCACACCACGCCGAGAAATGGTTTGATCGTCTTCCAAAGAATTCAATTCATACTTGGGATGAGATGACTCAACGCTTTTTGTCGCGCTACTTTCCACCATCCATGGTCACGAGCCTTCGCAATCAAATCAACGGTTTCGTGCAAGATCCCGATGAATCTCTCTTTGATGCTTAGGAAAGATATAATGTTTTGATCGATCGTTGTCCAAACCACAACATGCTCCCCGTGACCTTAATTGATACTTTCTACAACGGTTTGACTTTTCGTGATCGTAATACGATTAATGCAGCCGCCGGTGGCACATTTATGAAAAGAAGACCCGAGGAGTGTAGAGAGCTTATTGAAAACATGACTACTCATCACAAAAACTGGGATTCCTCCGCTTCTTCAAGGAACAACCCGAGAGTCAATGTTTCCTCTACTTCAGCAAACCCCGATATGACCGAATTCACCCGCATGATGGCCGAAATGAACAAAAATATCTTGCTTCTCGCTACAAACCAACAACAAGTTAAAGCGGTAGCCAATCCTTGTGAGACATGCGGCGGTCCTCACTCATACACTGATTGTCCTTCTACTAGAGGCAATCCGGAAAACGTGTATGCGGCTTATGGTAATTATTCACTGGAAAAGTACCAAGCCCGACCTCAAGGGGATAGAAATTTGCTAAGTTACCGGTCAAACAACTACCTTTCACCCGGTTTTTCTCCTCAAAACCAAAATCCCAACAACAACTACAATAGAAGCAACCAAATCCCACCTAGAGCTTCTAATCCTTATCACCCACCCGCTCAACAAGCCCCACCCATGAATCAAGATGTTGAAGCTTTAATGAGAACCCAAGGTGAGCAAATCAAGAATCTACAGAGCCAAATTATCAATTTGAAAGGGGATATCACCAAGCAAGGGAATGACATTAGATCCGAGCTTCGAGATAATATTCAATCCTCCTTCAGCAATCAAACGAATGATTTGAAGAATATGCTGGCTAGTTTCTTGCCCACCACTCAACCCTCTTCTTCGAGTTCTCTACCTTCAAACACCGTCACCAACCCGCGAGCGAATGTGAGTGCTATTACTACCCGTAGTGGAGTTACTTTAGTAGGACCACCTATTCCGCCCTTATCATCTACACCTCCTCCACCACCATTTATCCCTACTACTCCTACACCTAGTATTAGTACACCATTACTGTCTCCGCCTCGTCATGATGAAGTACCCACCAAGAATCCTCCACCAACCCCACCTTCCACCTTTAAACCTTCAACATCTCAACCTTCACCTTCTACACCTCCAACACCCAAACCTAAAATTCCTTATCCATCTCGCTTAGGCAAGGCCAAAATGCACACCAAGGATGACATTCAAGTGTCAAACTATTTGAAGAAAGTTTCTGTAAACTCCGTAAAAATAAGATCATAATTTAATTCTATTTTTCAGATATTTTTGAAGTATATGATGACGTTAATTATTATGACGTTTAACGATTTAAGTTGAAACCAATATTGAACGTTTTAGTTTTTCGTTCTGACAAGTAACGAGGACTACTAGTGATCGCGATGTCAATGGATGCCCAAATATTATATTTTTATATCGATTATTTCGATATTTGATATTTCTTAATTTTTACATTTACGTCTTATAAATTAAATAATTATTATTTAATTACTTAGAGTATTTTTCGACGTTTTAGAGTCGGACTGGACGAAAAAAATAAAAATAATAGTTGAAACGACTCAAAAACTAAAAATTTGAAAATATGAAGAAATAGTATTTTTCATTATATCCTAAAACGTTGCTAATAACGTGAGTAAAAGAATTTACGTTTTATTTTTACGGTGAAAACTAACCGAAATAGCTAAAAATGATTAAACGAGCATTTAAATAAATAATAGCAAATGTTTTCGAAACTCGACGAAGTAAGGACTCATATTTATTGGAAAAATGATTTTAAAAACGATGGCGCAAGTCTCGTGACTTGAATCATCCGTTAAGTCGTCCAAACGAGCCTCGAACACTTATTTTACTAAAGTAAATAAAACAGTTACGAAATGTACCCTAAACTATCATTTATTTGCTACTTTGTTTTAAAAGTTTTAGTATAAATTGAAAAATTCACTTCATTCTTTCATTTTAACTCAAAACTAAAAACACACACACATAAGTTTCTCTCTAATCACTCTCTCCCCTCTCACCCCTGCAGCCGCCGGCCATTGCACCGCCGCCGGAAAAAATTTCCGGCGAGTCTCCATCTTTTTCGGCGAGTCTCCATCTTTTCCGGCGAGTTTGAATAAATCCGAGCCACCCTCATTCCAACACCCATGAAAACCGCCTCTCCTCCTCCCTTTTATCCCGAACCGCCGCTGCCACCCATGCTGTGGTGGTGTTTCCCGGCCTCCGCCGCTGTGTGGTGGTGTGTGGGTGAAGGATATACCATTTTAACATGTGGGTTAACCACACAAACCCCTAAAACCATTAGATCTAGTCCGGATCTAACATGCATGGTGGTTACATCATGTTTTTGACTATATCTTTGTTCTTTTATGGTGTTAGTTGTTGTTTGACTTTAGATTTGACCAAAAAGGGGCTGCCCGCCGCCAAACCACCGTCGTGGTGGCGGCCGGACGTCGGGACAACCACCTCCGACGCACCATATGGTGTCAGGTCGTGATGGTGTGACCCCTGGTGTACCCTCTTCGTGAACCGCCGCCTAGGACCACCGTTGTGGTGGCGGTCGACCCTCAACAGCAACCACAGCCGCACAATGGTGGTGTCGGGCTTGTGGTGGTGATGTTTCCGGACTTGTTTCTGTTGTTGATTATTATTTTGGGTGTAGATCTAGATGTATAATGATATTTGTATATTTTTATTTATTTTTATTATTTATATAATGAAATGATAAATAAAAAGTACAATGAATAATAGAATAAATAAATTTATATAATGAACTTATCTTTATTATTATTATTATGTAAAAAGGGTGATTTATAAAAGAGATAAAATAAATAAATAAAGGATACAATAAGATTAAAAGAGTTGGACTATAATAAATAAATATAATTATTTTTGGTTATATAATTATTATTTGAGGAGATATGGATTATAATAAACAAAATGGTATAATAAAATAATAGAGTGTGAGAATTCTGAAAATATTATAATAATAATAATTATTATTTGATAAAATGAGATATATAATTATTTGAGGACATATAAGAAATAAATAAATAAATACATATTTAAAGAATATTGTTATTAATATTATTATTAATAAATGGTATATTAAAATATAAAATTATTTAATGTTATATGGAAAGTAATTAAAACATTAATGGTGGGTAATTAATATATTAATTATGGTATTAATTGAAATATGGAAAGAAATTAATTAAGGAAATATGGAAAGTAACTAAGATATTAATGGTGAGAATATATAATTAATATAATAATTATATTGATTAAGAATACCTTAATTAGACTATTGATTGACAAAAGTATTAATTGAGACAAAGTGGGAAAAATTATGTATTTTATATACATGGAAACGTTATAAAAACGGCAAGGTCATGCCGAAATTTTCTAAAAATGTATACTTTTATAAAAGAATTTGATAACAAATAACTACGTTATATAATAAGTTTCGAAAAGTATTATTCCAGTTAAAATGACATTTAACGTATAATTATGGTAAATAAATTTTAATGAGTTACATAATATTTTCGAACGAGTGTCGAATTATATAAAAATAACTTTGTATACACTATTAATTCTGAAGGATTATGTATATAATCTAAGAAATACATTTTTGAATGTTTGTTCTAAATAGTAACTTATGACATGAATCATTTGCGTCATTTTCACTTATAAAATATATACTGGATATATATATTATATAATTTGTTTTATTATTTTATTTTACTTGGCCAACCACCAAGATTTTACGAGTTGAATTTTATTAATTTATCTTGTGTCGAGTTGATTTAACCATCCATCGGGAAAACACCAAAACCTAAACCTCACAAAACGATTGGAGCATAGCTGTGGAATCAATTACAACCGCGAAAGGATACAGTTGACACTACATGATTATTAGCTATTTATGGTATATTACGACTATTGGAATCAAGCCGTATAGATTATGATGCTGTGTTGATAATTATGTGAAGCAGTATTGGGTTATGATATGCCGTGTGGTATTGATACTTATATTCTGCTGATTGTCTGCATCTAAGGTGAGTTCATAGCCTCGCTTTTATAATTGTTTTGAATGATTTTTAAACCCGCGAGGGGGATACATGCTTGTTTTAGAAAATCGAACACAAGTAGCTTTTATGTGAACGTTGCTATGAGTGTTATGTAGTGGCCTTTCCTTCATGGACCGTTAATTACCAATAACTGGTAAACGCTAGTGCAATAATAATATATCTATTTTGGCCTAACGACCTATCCGGAGTATGTTGTCTTGCGAGAAGCATATGAGGATATATTGTATTTAGTATTGGGAGTGTCTCACTCCAGGTTGGGCACATGGTTAAAGTTCGGTTCGTGGCTCTAGCATCGTTTGATTGTTCTATGAATAAAATGTTTATTATGCTTGTGTTCAAGGTTACTATTTATAAACTCTATGGATTCACTCAACATTTTGTTGACTTTAAGCATGTTTATCTCAGGTTTATATTGGCATGCTTGGATAGGATTGGATGCGGATATCGAAGGAAGTGGACTTGGTGAACTTTGTACATTGGATAAAAATCTTTTCTTTTAAAAAGATAAAACAAAAACTTGTATATTGCAACTTATTTGAAAATAAGTTTTCTTAATTTATTGGGACCTTGTAACTCTGATCTTTCGATGAAATCATCATTGGTAAACGTTTATATTAAAATACGTTTACTGTGACTCGTGAGCTTATATTATGAAGTAGCACCCCAATGTTGTATTCCGCTGCATTGTAAATGTAGGGGTGTTACAGATTGGTATCAGAGCACGAGTCATAGCGAACTAGGTCGTTTTTCAAAACCTGGACTATGACTGTTTTCTAAAAAATTTCACGAGTCGTTCACCGATGTCTGATATCCGCGCGTGCAATTCTTCCCGCTTCTTTATGTGCTTGGTGCTAGGTCTTTAATTGTATATTTTATACCATATGCGTGCGTGGTATAAATTGTAATTATATACTTACGATACCGTTCTTTGACAAACTATTAGATCGCTATTTACACCTTACGATCACCCCTATGGACGTACTTTCGATTGTACTATTTATACTAAATAATGGTGTTTCCATTATCATCTGATATGGTAAATCTCGTACATATGTAATATATATACGTTGCGATATTATATATACATCTATATATATATAACATGGTTAGATTTTGTTTGGGTTCTGGTTTGGTTTTTCTCTTTTGAGCCGCGACTAAGGAACGCATAAAGGAGGCGAAACTATTTACTTTCTGGTCTTTATTTGTGAATCATTAAAAGTAATCTCTATTACTAATGTAATCATTTGTTTTACGACATAACTTGTTGTTGATAAATGTCTGTGATGAGATCCGTCGAAAACTTGCTTAGATTAGTTGAAAAAAATATGGTTGAGAAATTTTTCACGATTTGAAACGCGTGTATACATGGGTCTAAACATGATATAAAATGATTTTTGCGTCAAATATAAACTTTGGCACGTTTCATAATGTACGCTTGTGAATGGATACTTTGTCACGTATTTGGAGGTTTGAGATTTTGTAAAAACTTATTCTTAATTTTAAAAAAAGATAAAATCTATTTTTACGAATATTTTAATGTAAGGCTAATTACCGAGCACTTTCGAGTCAGTCTTAGCCATCCGACAAAACACGATTGTTTTTCAAAATGGGTTTTACGTTGCTACGAGACTTGTAAAAAAATGACAAAGTTAGAAAGTTTTCAATGATGTAACATATTTTAAATATGTAAAAATAATCTCTTTTACAATATGATAAATGATATTAATTAGAACGCGCAAGTGGATTTTTCATCGCATGCAGACTCGTATTATTTCTATGAAGTATATATAATTAATATGTCTAACGTTCTGGATGCGTATGGTTTGATCATACTTTATCTTCTCTGATTTCGCGATTCTACCATTGGACTTGAGTAGTCCTGTCATGTATCCACTTTTGATCTTGTCCTTGGTATAGGACCATTTTATATAGATCGTTGTTTTTCTAGTACATGTTAGTAAGGATATGTTGCACGTTATATTTTTGTTCCCTTCACGGACCCCGCAACCTTTTCTTCTCTTGTTATTGGAAACTAAATTTGGTGGAATGTGCGTGTCACGCGAAACAGTGGAGATAACCTTCCAGATACTGAATGTATAATTGGGGAGCGCATGTACTACACTTGGCTTCATTATGGAGAATATGACCGTTCTTCAATTTTCGGTATGCTCGATGTTCATTTCATGATTTCGTAGATTTCGTTGTTACCTAGAAACTCTTGACATATCTTAGGTGTATCTTGACTCATAGTGCAAGCAATTTCAGTAGCAAATATATTGCTCGTTCACCTCATTCAGTCTCATTGATTCTTGATTCCTGCTATTTATACTTGCATCGATCCTTGATTCCAAACCACCTTAGCGTCATTTTATGATGTAAAATTTTTCGAGAATATATATTAATATATAAAGTATTTTATCGAACCAAATACCAAATTGTGTTGATATTTTTTTTTTACAAGAAGGCGAAGGAAAAATATGTTTCCTAAGAATGAATATACAAATAGTTGATGTATTTCTAGAAACAGGTTAAAAATAATTTCTGATTTCTGTGTCACGTGATTTACTTATTTTCGAGAATAAGTCAAAAATGTTCATAATCTTGTATGATGGTGCAATAATTATAAAGTTTCTTTTTGTAGCGTCGAATATGTCATTACTCGGTCCTCAGTTATGCATAGCCTAGCTAACTATGCATAATTCAGGAAGAGTCGTGACGTATTAGATGTGTCGTTGCTTGGTCCTTAATTATACATAGCCTAGCTAACTATGCATAATTCAGGAAGAGCCACGTCGTGTCAGGTCAGTCATTGCCTTCTAAAGTTGTGGTTTTGAATAAATATTTGGGTGAGAACACTTCCAAATGGTGGATCCTTATGCAAGTAATCATGTTCGATTCGAATCCGTAAGAACATGTCCCAAATTTCCTTGTATCCTTTGACATATTCTCTTTCGACTAGTGTTAGCTTAGAAAGTAACCTTGACCGAATATTTTCGTAAAACATTTTTATGGTGTCATGTACAACGTGTGAATCCCGTCTAAATCACCCTGTTGGTGACGAATTACCAAGGAACCTCGTACCGAAACTAAGAAGAAATTTTAACAAGATCAGCAGACTGCCAAACCGAAGGAAAGTCGAGTTTGAGTAACTTCGAGGCCATTGAAGAAGACATCTTCCCCCGAAACGTATGTGTTCGGCCAGCTTATGTCACGGACGAATCTACATAGACTCGAGTTTTGAATTCGAGGTGTTTGATTTGTTCCTATTCTGCCCTGTGAACTCGTATACCAACGTAGAGTGCTGACTCGTATACCAACGTAGGGTCACACAAGGATGGTTCAAAAAGGAGAGCCTTCGGCGCAAGAGCCATGCACAATGGTCGGATCCTACTAGATCCAGTGGTGTCGTCCGTCATCATCATCTGTAGGGAATAAAATGGTATGCGATGGATGGTTGAAGTTTGCCGACCGCGCATCGGTAGATGAAAGACAATCCGGGTTTCCGTCTTCGTTTATTCAGTTGAGGAATCCTTGTGCTTGACTCGATCCCCTTTGACCGTCGAAGATCAAACGGCGGATAGCCATAGTTGAAATTATGTGCAAAACTTTGCTTGTTATGTGTTTATGTGATATGTGACTTAGTCGAGTGGTCGTACGTTGTGCGAGCTCGAGGTGGCATTGTGAAATGCTGCCCGATCGGAAGGTAACACGTGCCTATATTACCTTGGGTATGCATCCGTTTGTGAACACCCCGTAATATCATTTTGGGTATGTATCCGTATGTGAACACCCCGTAATAAATTTTGGGTGTGGATCCGTGTGTGAGCACCCTCCTATGACAAAAGTTGTTTTGGATGTGCATCCATGGCTATCAGGCCCGTGGACATCCTTTAATATGCAAACTTTCTTTTGACTGGACATATCCAAAAATCCTGTCAAATATTCATAATTATCATGGCTTGATTATTTAGCAAGCATGAGTTAACTTGATTGAACTAATTGATTCGACATGGCTTGGTTAGTTTGCAAGCATGTCGTAATGTGATTATATGTGCTTAATGATAGCATTCAATGTTTTAATTTACGTCGTAGTGCGTTCGATGGAGTAATGTATACTCCGAATGATTTTTGCTTCGAAGAAATTTCCTTTAATGGAAGGTTTCCCTAGCGATCATGTGATTAGGTGATTTCGTATGATTAGTAACGATTACCTTGTTTTAAGTAATTATGTAACGCATTCGATGAAGTTATGTACTCTCGAGAAGATTTTCTATGACGTGATATCTTTTAACGAGCCCCGGGACGGTGCTCCCTTAAGGTGGTGAGGATGTAAACTCCGTAAAAATAAGATCATAATTTAATTCTATTTTTCGGATATTTTTGAAGTATATGATGACGTTAATTATTATGACGTTTAACGATTTAAGTTGAAACCAATATTGAACGTTTTAGTTTTTCGTTCTGACAAGTAACGAGGACTACTAGTCATCGGGATGTCAATGGATGCCCAAATATTATATTTTTATATCGATTATTTTGATATTTGATATTTCTTAATTTTTACATTTACGTCTTATAAATTAAATAATTATTATTTAATTACTTGGAGTATTTTTCGACGTTTTAGAGTCGGACTGAACGAAAAAAATAAAAATAATAGTTGAAACGACTCAAAAACTAAAACTTTGAAAATATGAAGAAATAGTATTTTTCATTATATCCTAAAACGTTGCTCATAACGTGAGTAAAAGAATTTACATTTTATTTTTACGGTGAAAACTAACCGAAATAGCTAAAAATGATTAAACGAGCATTTAAATAAATAATAGCAAATGTTTTCGAAACTCGACGAAGTAAGGACTCATATTTATTGGAAAAATGATTTTAAAAACGATGGCGCAAGTCTCGTGACTTGAATCGTCCGTTAAGTCGTCCAAACGAGCCTCGAACACTTATTTTACTAAAGTAAATAAAACAGTTACGAAATGTACCCTAAGCTATCATTTATTTGCTACTTTGTTTTAAAAGTTTTAGTATAAATTGAAAAATTCACTTCATTCTTTCATTTTAACTCAAAACTAAAAACACACACACATAAGTTTCTCTCTAATCACTCTCTCCCCTCTCACCTCTGCAGCCGCCGGCCACCGGCCATTGCACCGCCGCCGGAAAAATTTTCCGGCGAGTCTCCATCTTTTTCGACGAGTCTCCATCTTTTCCGGCGAGTTTGAATGAATCCGAGCCACCCCTCATTCCAACACCCATGAAAACCGCCTCTCCTCCTCCCTTTTATCCCGAACCGCCGCTGCCACCCATGTTGTGGTGGTGTTTCCCGGCCGCCGCCGCTGTATGGTGGTGTGTGGGTGAAGGATATACCATTTTAACATGTGGGTTAACCACACAAACCCCTAAAACCATTAGATCTAGTCCGGATCTAACATGCATGGTGGTTACATCATGTTTTTGACTATATCTTTGTTCTTTTATGGTGTTAGTTGTTGTTTGACTTTAGATTTGACCAAAAAGGGGCTGCCCGCCGCCAAACCACCGTCGTGGTGGCGGCCGGACGTCGGGACAGCCACCTCCGACGCACCATATGGTGTCGGGTCGTGATGGTGTGACCCCCGGTGTACCCTCTTCGTGAATCGCCGCCTAGGACCACCGCTGTGGTGGCGGTCGACCCTCAACAGCAACCACAGCCGCACCATGGTGGTGTCGGGCTTGTGGTGGTGATGTTTCCGGACTTGTTTCTGTTGTTGATTATTATTTTGGGTGTAGATCTAGATGTATAATGATATTTGTATATTTTTATTTGTTTTTATTATTTATATAATGAAATGATAAATAAAAATTACAATGAATAATAGAATAAATAAATTTATATAATGAATTTATCTTTATTATTATTATTATGTAAAAAGGGTGATTTATAAAAGAGATAAAATAAATAAATAAAGGATACAATAAGATTAAAAGAGTTGGACTATAATAAATAAATATAATTATTTATGGTTATATAATTATTATTTGAGGAGATATGAATTATAATAAACAAAATGGTATAATAAAATAATAGAGTGTGAGAATTCTGAAAATATTATAATAATAATAATAATTATTTGATAAAATGAGATATATAATTATTTGATGACATATAAGAAATAAATAAATAAATACATATTTAAAGAATATTGTTATTAATATTATTATTAATGAATGGTATATTAAAATATAAAATTAATTAATGTTATATGGAAAGTAATTAAAACATTGATGGTGGATAATTAATATATTAATTATGGTATTAACTGAAATATGGAAAGAAATTAATTAAGGAAATATGGAAAGTAACTAAAATATTAATGGTGAGAATATATAATTAATATAATAATTATATTGAATAAGAATACCTTAATTAGACTATTGATTGACAAAAGTATTAATTGGGTATTGATTGAGACAAAGTGGGAAAAATTATGTATTTTATATACATGGAAACGTTATAAAAACGTCAATGTCATGCCAAAATTTTCTAAAAATGTATACTTTTATAAAAGAAATTGATAACAAATAACTACGTTATATAATAAGTTTCTAAAAGTATTATTCCAGTTAAAATGACATTTAACGTATAATTATGGTAAATAAATTTTAATGAGTTACATAATATTTTCGAACGAGTGTCGAATTATATAAAAATGACTTTGTATACACTATTAATTCTGAAGGATTATGTATATAATTTAAGAAATACATTTTTGAATGTTTGTTCTAAATAGTAACTTATGACATGAATCATTTGCGTCATTTTCACTTATAAAATATATACTGGATATATATATTATATAATTTGTTTTATTATTTTATTTTACTTGGCCAACCACCAAGATTTTACGAGTTGAATTTTATTAATTTATCTTGTGTCGAGTTGATGTAACCATCCATCGAGAAAACACCAAAACCTAAACCTCACAAAACGATTGGAGCATAATTGTGGAATCAATTACAACCGCGAAAGGATACAGTTGACGCTACATGATTATTAGCTATTTATGGTATATTACGACTATTGGAATCAAGCCATATAGATTATGATGCTGTGTTGATAATTATGTGAAGCAGTATTGGGTTATGATATGCCGTGTGGTATTGATACTTATATTCTGCTGATTATCTGCATCTAAGGTGAGTTCATAGCCTCGCTTTTATAATTGTTTTGAATGATTTTTAAACCCGCGAGGGGGATACATGCTTGTTTTAGAAAATCGAACACAAGTAGCTTTTATGTGAACGTTGCTATGAGTGTTATGTAGTGGCCTTTCCTTCATGGACCGTTAATTACCGATAACCGGTAAACGCTAGTGCAATAATAATAGATCTATTTTGGCCTAACGACCTATCCGGAGTATGTTGTCTTGCGAGAAGCATATGAGGATATATTGTATTTAGTATTGGGAGTGTCTCACTCCAGGTTGGGCACATGGTTAAGGTTCGGTTCGTGGCTCTAGCATCGTTTGATTGTTCTATGAATAAAATGTTTATTATGCTTGTGTTCGAGGTTACTATTTATAAACTCTATGGATTCACTCAACATTTTGTTGACTTTAAGCATTTTATCTCAGGTTTATATTGGCATGCTTGGATAGGATTGGATGCGGATATCGAAGGAAGTGGACTTGGTGAACTTTGTACATTGGATAAAAATCTTTTCTTTTAAAAAGATAAAACAAAAACTTGTATATTGCAACTTATTTGAAAATAAGTTTTCTTAATTTATTGGGACCTTGTAACTCTGATCTTTCGATGAAATCATCATTGGTAAACGTTTATATTAAAATACGTTTACTGTGACTCGTGAGCTTGTATTATGAAGTAGCACCCCAATGTTGTATTCCGTTGCGTTGTAAATGTGGGGGTGTTACAGTTTCGGAAATGACCGTCACTTTTTCCCTTGTTGAAGCTCTAACACAAATGCCTAAATTTGTCAAGATGTTTAAGGAATTGCTTAGTAAGAAGGAGAAGATGGTCGAGTTTGTTAATACTCGATTGAATGAAAATTGTTCTGCCGTCCTTCTTAAAGAACTTCCGGAAAAACTTGGAGATCCCGGTCGTTTTGTGCTACCTTGCACTTTTAACCTAACCGACAAATTTACTGCCTTAGCCGATCTCGGGGCAAGTATTAATTTGATGCCTTTAAGTGTTTGGAAAAAGTTATCATTGCCCGACCTTACACCCACCAAAATGACTCTTGAGCTTGCCAATCGCACTCTCGCTTACCCCGTTGGTATTGCCGAAGATGTGTTCATCAAAGTTGGCACATTCACTTTTCTGGTCGACTTTGTCGTTGTTGATTATGAAATGGATCCCCGTATTCCGTTAATACTTGGACGCCCATTTTTGAGAACCGGTAGAGCTTTAATAGATGTGGATAAATGTGAGCTCATCTTAAGAGTCGGGGATGATGCACAAGTGTTTGAAATGGGGAAGCTTACAAGCAAATCCTTTGGAAGAGAATCCGCGAATATGATTAATGTGCTTGATGACTTTGTCGTCTACAACAATCCTCTATTCGAGTCTTGCAATGATAATCCACTGTTTCAAGATGATGTGGATGATTCTCTCTCCAATTTGGAACCTTCACCCATATATGATTCTCCACCGATCTATGATGCTTATGATGATGATTCTAGCTTCGATGGAGATGATTATGATGATTTTACTTCCGAGTATTCCGGCATGCCCACTTATGATGATTTTGATGAGGCCGATACTCTTTCAAGCGATTCTTCTCATGATGAAGATCCTCCACCAACCATGCTTAATCCTACTTTGGATGACTACTCATTTGAGGAAGACTTCTCTACTTTTCTCAATACTTACTTCCCTCATGAGAGTGATGATCCTCCTTTAGACTTTGATGATTATGGTCTTGATCCTACTTCGGATTTGAAGAAAATTCTTTCAAAGGAGAAGCAACCGGACGACACCAACATCCGCAGCACGTATGTTTTGACACCTCTTTGTCCACCTTCTGAGGACGAGGTTGTGCATTTTCTTCGCGGATCATCTTCAAATTCTGCTGAGCCTGAGTGCTATTTTCCCCTAAAGGAAAAGGTGTTCGACCCCGGTATTGAACTTTTTAAGCCATCTCAGTATCCATCTGATGAAATAAAAGGAAAGATTTTTAGAACTACTGAAGATATGCTTGCACCTCTTCACCCTTGCTCCCACCGTGCTCCGTCTTTGCTTAAGGGAACCTTGCCTACTCTTCTTTGGCTTGCCTTGTTCGCCTTAAGCTTGTGCTATTTGATGGACGAAAACTATGTCTTTGATCCCGGTGGATATATTTCATGCTTCTTCCTATGCTAATCAAGGTCGAGTCAGGCTCACGACTCGGTGAACAAAAATCAAGCGCTTCTTGGGAGGCAACCAATGTATCTATCTTTTAGCTTTCTTTATGCTAAGTGTAGGGGAGACCCGTTGGTGTTTGCTATTTCCTCTCTTCTAATATTCAGGGATTCGAGCGCTCAATGATCCACTCTTGATGATTTTTGACGACCCGTGATTCCGTCTTTCCGTCTTCCCGGTTCTATCCTAAACTCTTTTCGATTCACTATTTTATATTTTCCAATATTAAAATAGGAATCTCGTTAGTTGTCTTTTCCTTAGCAAGATTTAAACAAAGTGCACAATGTCCTAATTGTAGGGGAGTTTACTCCCACATGCTTAAACATTGAGGACAATGTTTATATTAAGTGTAGGGGGGACTTCTATCGAAGTTAAGTATTCTTTTCCTTGTATTTGTCCTCATTTTAACCGGAAAATCAATTTTTCGACATTTTTCAAAATTTTTGATCTATTTTGGCCTATTAGTTTTTCCCTTTGTATAGTTATTTTCTTCCTTTACTAGAATAAATTTTTAATAAAGTGGTTTTAATTTTCAATTTTGTGAATCTTTTGACTCAACCCGAGTTTACTTGTCTAAGTTTACTCTAGCTAGTATCCTTAACGTGTTTAAGTCAAGTTTTGCTAGGCTTTTATATAGGGAGCTATAAAACGCGAAAGTCTTAACTCTCACGGGTTAAGAACAAGAACTTTTCGCAATTTCCTGTAATTGATCCTAGAGAGTTGTTTATCAAGGGAACTATAAAATGCGATTTCTAAACTTGAAAAAGTCTAAGAATTTGCAAGATCCTATAGACGACTCGAAAACCCAAAACTTTGATTTAATAGGCTAAGCATCCACGAGTCTCATTCCTTGAGATTTTAGACTGTGGAGAACGAGAGATGATAGAGTCAATTATAAGTTTGGTATTCTTTCGTGAATTTATGTGAGTTAATTATAAGCCTATTCTTCCATCGCTTGCTAATAAATTTATCTGCAATAAATAAGGTTGTACGATTTGAAAAGTTACTTAGCTTCTAGCCCAAGATCGTTTAAAAGTTGCTCGGTATGGATTAGAGTTCATAGCCAAGGCATAACTTATTGAAGCGGGATGCGAAGATTGGCGAGTCCGAAAAGGCCCTAACAAGGCATGAGGGCTACATTTTGTTGCTAAAGATCCAAAAGTGATGTGAAGAATCATTTATCGAAAATCAATATGAAGGATCGAGACACATGACGAAAAGCAAAAACTCCCCAAAAGTCATGGAGTAGTCTATCCGAAAAGGCCCTAACAAGGTATGAGGATAAATAGATCCAAGTCCAAAAAGGAGGCAGATCGTTGTATATCAAAGTCCAAAATAAAGATTGGAGAAAAATGAACAAGTCGTGGTCCAAGTATGAAGAATCTCTCAAAACTTCAGGCGAAGAAATTCATATTATGAAGAGAAGGCCACTATTTCATGAACGTCTCTCAAGATTTGAAGTATGAAGTCGCTGCCAAATATCGGTCCGAGAAAGGTCTCAAATCACGAAGCGAGTTATGCCAAGATATGAACTTTATGAGGTCCCGAGAAGCAATTTTAAAAGATTTTGTCCTTTAGCTAACTATTGATTAAATCGTCCCACTTTATTTTCAGCCTAAATAACTATCGAAATAAGTCAACAATGCATCCCCGTGATCATTCAAGACAAAAATAAAATATAAGAGATACACCTAGGAATAAGGGAGTCTAAGTAAATAATTGGCCCACATGAGTTCGTGTTAGTTTGCTAACTTATAATAACAATGATCTCGTTTTTATGCTTGGTTTGGAGAAAGTGAAAACTTGAGGATGATGATCATTCATGACATTTCTAAAACCCGAAGGTATGTTTTTGATTTCTTTACTTTGAATGTTTATAATTTTCTATCTCTTTAATAAAGGCCATTATGGATTGATTATGATGGAAAATGTAATCGTGCTTTGTAACTAATTGCATTGCATGAGGACATTGCAATGGTCAAGTGTAGGGGATTTGATAGGTGTGTAAACACCCATCCTTTTTACCACTTAACTACAATAATAACCAAGCCATAACGTGTATTTTATGTCGTAAATGTCGGAATTATGCGTGCTTTATGTTTTTGTTGTGATTTAGGACGAAAATGTGAAAATGGGAGAAAACACGGGCATCCACGGGCTTTTATCGAAGAAAAAGACAAAAGACGAAGTCAAGAAATCAAGAGTGCAAAAAGAACGGAAGTCCAAGACCAATTCTGAAGATTTATCGAAGAAAAAGTCAAAAGACGGAAGTTTACTAAAAGCCGAAGAACTCAAGTCTTATTTATGAAGAAATTTCAAGACGAGTTTAAAGAAATCCCGAGACAAAGTCATTAAAGTCAAAGAACTAAGAAGATTAAGGACTTAATGATGCAATTAAAGAAAGAAGAAAGAGGGGAGGAAGCTTCCTAAGCACCTCCCTAATCCTCCTATAAATAGATTAGATTTCATTCCATTTGTTTTTGTTGGCTAGAGTGACACTAGTTCTTCCATTTTCATTTCTTGCAAAATTTACTTTTCATGTCATTTTAAATACTTGTCTTGCACTTTAATTCATTTTAATTCCAAGTAAGTGTTCTTAATTTTGTTGCTTTAATCTTTATTTACCTTTGATCAAGTTTACTTTTATCATTCTCCTTCTACTTTTCTTGTTCTTTTTGGTTTATTTAAATTTCGGATTAAGTAAGGATGGCTTAATCCCTTTGCTTATTTGATTGAAAAGTTCACCTTTTCATATATATATAAGTTTTTGTATGAGATAAGCTATAAGTTTGACAATCTTATTGGCTTGTTTTGTATTTAGCTTATTTGCTTTTCTAAGTCTTCTAAAAAGTTTCATCTTTCTAAAAGTTTGCTTATTTTGTTTACTTGTTTCGTGTTTTGAAAAAGTCTTTAAATTTGTAGCTTATTGTCTCGTCTTATTATAGTTTTTGGTTTAGTTTTTGAAATTTGCTTATTGCTAAAGTGCTTATTTAGTTTTGCTTATTTTCTCTTTGGATGTCGTTTCCATCTTAGAAGGGTTTTTCCTTGTTACGATCCATTTGTTTTACCTTGGTACGATCCAATTGGCTTCGATCGCATAGACTGCGATATGTTGTTCTTTCCCTAGTACGATCCACGCCCACGATCACTCATTGCGATCTGGGGTGCGATCTAGTCTCTCCTCCTTGCTACGATCGCATTGATTGCGATCTGATTTGTTACGATCAGGCTACGATCCTGACCACGATCCACTTGTTGCGATCGTGGTTGTGATCGGGAGTACGATCACCCCTACCCATCGTACTGCTAAGTACGATCCGATCCCTTTGTTTCCATCGCATTGAGTGCGATCGGGGGCTACGATCAAGCTACGATCAGGGTACGATCCAACCACATTAGTTGGTTGCGATCGTAGCGCGATCGGACTCGTGTCCTTGTTTTGTTTTTGTTGTTATTCTAACTTTTGCTTTCCCGCATTTTTACTTGATTTATTTTTAAGTTTCCAAATTATATTACATTGTCAAGTTTAATTTTCGTCACGCTTTAATTTAAGTCCTTTAATTAATTACTTTTTAAGTTTTAAATATTGCACCATTTACTCTTTAATTAGACTTAGATATTTTTAACCGTCATTTTACTTTACGTCCTGCACATTTAATATACTACAACGACAAACTATTTGTTTCACCAAAAGACGACTGAGTCGCATAGTTAGCCAGGAATCAATTTGATTAGACCACTATAACGAACTTTTTACATACAAAATCTCTTGTATCAATAACGGATATGAAGAACGTATTCAAGGGATATCTAAAGGTATTTACTTATTATACAAATATAACATTGTCAAACACTATCATTTTCTAATTAATTTGTAATAATTCATTTTTTTTCACATTCATATAGAATACTATGACCATGGAGATCCTAATACACTGTGTATTAAATGTGGTGCATTATTGTGGCTTGCCGAAAGTAAAGTAGGATCTACTAATGCATCTCGTGAAGGATTTTCTCTTTGTTGCTCCAGAGGATTAGTAAAACTACCTGTTGCCTTGAAGAGTCCCCCACTTCTATTAATGGGTCTTCTAAAAGGCGAACACCCAAAAAGCAAAACATTTATGGAGAATATACGTCGATACAATTCTATGTTTGCTTTTACATGGATGACCGAAAAGTAAGATAATACAGTTAATCGTGGACGTGGACCATATTGTTTCAGGATTAGAGGAAAAAATAATCATGTAATTGGGGATTTGTTACCAAAAAGTGGTGACACACCTAAGTTTGGTCAACTTTACATCTATGATCCTGCAAATGAGGTTAATAATCGTTTGAACGTTGTCAGGTACCATATGTACATTCATTTTTTTGGTAAACTTTTTTATTTCATATACATTCTGTAACATTTACTACAAAAAAATTTGCAGTGGTTCAAAAGAAAATGCTTCTTCATCGTCAAAAAACGACATAGATTATGAACTAACACAAAGCATCAAGGTTATGCTTGATAAGGACAACCCTCTGGTAAAGTAGTATATAATGGCAGCAAAACATATTGCTGAGGGTGAATCAAAAGTTAAGATCAGATTAATTGGTAAACGTGATAGTGATGGTCGACAACATAATCTCCCTACTGCTGATGAAATCATAGCACTAACAGTTGGTGATTTTGATACAATGGCAAACGAAAGAGACATACTTGCGCATGAAAATAATGGTAAGCTGAAAAAATTAGCGAGTTGCACGTTTCATACCTTCCATTACAGTACCCGTTGTTGTTCCCGTTTGCAGAAGATGGATATAGGACCGATATATACCTCGAAGGTATTACTGATGATACACCTAAAGATAAAAAGAAATATGTTACCATGCGTCAATGGTTCGCATACCGTATTCAAGAAAGGCCAAAAGTTTTTTCAACAATTTTGAATGGTAAAAGATTATTTCAACAGTTTCTGGTGGACGGTTATACAATGGTTGAAGCTGAAAGATTGTTATATGTACGCAATCAGCAAAATGAACTAAGATGCGAAACATATTCAAGACTTAAACAAGCGGCTGAATCATCAAATCCAGGGAATCTTAAGCATGGAACACTAGTAGTCTTACCAGCAACCTTCACAGGTGGTCCACGTTACATGTTACAAAACTACTTGGATGTTATGGCTATGTGCAAATGGTATGGGTATCCCGATTTATTTATTACGTTTACTTGTAATCCAAAGTGGCCTGATATTACAAGGTTTTTACGTAAAAGAGGTTTGAAATCAGAAGACAAGCCAGATATTATAACCAGAGTCTTTAAGATGAAGCTTGATCAACTGATAAAGGACATTAAGGAAAAACGTATTTTTGGTCGTGTACGTGCAGGTATAATAATTTCAAAATTACCTTTTCTTTCAGTAAATAATGTATATACTGATTATCGTATACATTTAAATATAGTTATTGATTTAAGTTATTTTTTTACAGAAGTATATACCATAGAATTTCAAAAACGTGGATTGCCTCACTGTCATTTATGCATATGGTTAGAATCAAATGATAAATTAAGAACACAAGCCGACATAGACAGGTGCATATCTGCTGAAATACCAAATAAAGATGATGACCCAGAGTTATACCAATTGGTCAAAGAATGTATGATGCACGGTCCATGTGGTCCTGACCATAGAAACTGCCCTTGCATGGTTGATAATAAATGTTCTAAGTAATTTCCAAAAGCCTTTAATAATGAAACGTCCTTTGATGAAAAGGGATATGCGATTTACAAAAGGAGTGATGATGGAAGAACTGTTAGAAAACAAGGTGCTGAACTTCATTCTAGTTATGTGGTTCCATACAACCCCACTTTATTGAGAAGGTAATAACATGCAATCTTAAGTATTCATATATTGTTTGTTTAAAAATTTACAAAAAAATTTGATTTAACAATACCTTTCTGGTATGCTAACCTATTTAATGTTATGTTAGGTACCAAGCTCATATAAATGTTGAGTTTTGCAATTAATTTGGATCTATCAAATACCTTTTTAAGTACATTAACAAGGGTCCAGATAGAGTCACTGCTGCGATCGAAGATGAAGAAAAGGATGAGATAAAGGAGTACTATGATTGTCGATATTTATCATCATGTGAAGCTGCTTGGAGGATTTTCAAGTTTGATATACATCACAGAGTTCCAGCAGTTGAGCGGTTACCATTTCATCTTCCAAACGAACAATCTGTTGTATTTGATCCTTCCGAAAGCATCGACTTCCAACTCGATAAGGTTTCAGCTAATACGTCCAAGTTTTTAGCTTGGATGGAATGCAACGAAAAAAATGAAGACGCACGAGAATTACTGTATGTAGAATTTCCTAAACACTATGTTTGGAATCAATCTACAAAAACTTGGACTAAAAGAAAGCAAGGTAAACAATATCGTGTTATCTTTAAATAAAATACAAAATCTTTTTATTAAAAAAAATTGATTTTTATGCTTTTTTATGCAGGTAAAAGCATTGGACGTATCCACCATGTACCCCCTTCTTGGGGTGAACTTTTTTATTTACGTCGTCTATTAAACCATGTTAGAGGAGCTCGAAAGTGGGAAGACTTTAGGGAGTTTGATAAAGTGGTATATCCTACGTGTAAAGAGGCTTGCTTTGCACGTGGTTTGTTAGATGAGGACAAGGAATACATTGATGGAATTATTGAGGCAAGTCAGTGGGGCATGGGAGATTACTTGCGGAATTATTTTGTTATGCTAATACTTTCGGAAAGTATGTCGAGGCCTGAAGTTGTGTGGGAAAAGACATGGAAACTTTTAGCCGAAGATGTATTACAACTAGAAAGGAATAAAAGGAATCATCCAGGTATTATACATTTATGTTATGTATTATATACACATCCATAAATTTAAAATCATAACAATTGAGAAATACGTTTTTAACAGATCTTCAGCTTAGTGATACACAAAAGTACAATATATGTTTGATGTATATCGGGAAAAGCTTCTAAGCAATTCTAAAAGTCTAAAAAACATAGTCAACATGCCTTACCCGAATGATGAATTCACGATGGAAGGGTACAACCGTTTGATTTACGATGAGTTGGATTATAAAATTCCTGAATTGATAATCCAACACCAAGCACTATATCAAAGTCTGATAATGAGCAAAAAGGCATTTATCAAACTATTGTTAGTGCGTGTGATAATAATAGCGGCGGGATGTTCTTTGTCTACGGTTATGGAGGTACTGGCAAGACTTTTTTGTATAAGACACTAACTGCTTCTATAATGTCAAAGGGAGGAATAGTTTTAAACGTTGCATCTAGCGGCATAGCTTCACTTTTACTTGATGGTGGAAGAACAACCCACTCGCGGTTTGCTATACCTATAAATGTTGTCGAGGATTGTGTGTGTTCTATTTCTACAAATAGTGACCTTGCAGAATTGATACGTCAAACACAGTTAATAATATGGGACGAAGCTCCAATGACTAATAGACTAGCGTTCGAAGCTTTTGAGAGAACATTAAGAGATGTATGTACCGGTCCTTACAAAAAAAATCAGATAAGATTTTTGGAGGTAAAGTGGTTGTATTTGGTGGCGACTTTCGACAAATATTACCGGTTATTCCATGCGGTTATAGGCAAGATATTGTACACGCTTCACTCAACATGTCAGACTTATGGCGGCATTGCACCGTTCTAAAGCTTACTCAAAACATGAGGCTTCGTGTAGGTTGCAATCCATCAGACGCAAATGAGATTAATGACTTTGCAGATTGGATTTTGAATATTGGAGAGGGTAAAATCGGTGGAAAAATGATGGCCATGCTGAGGTTGTATTTCCGGATGAAATGCTCATTCTGGACTCTAATGATCACATAGAGTCACTCATCTCAGAAACGTATGAGAATTGGCAGGATAATCTTTGGGATCCGACATATTTTGAAAATAGAGCTATTCTTGCACCTACACACGAACAAGTAGACAAAGTAAATGAAAGAATGTTAGCAAAACTTCCTGGTATTGAGAAAGTTTGTTATAGCTCTGATTCGGTATCTGATGTAGATATAGACTTCAACTTCAATGAGTCTCTTTACACTACAGAATTTTTGAATACAATCAAGATGTCCGGTATCCCGCACCACAAGTTAGTGTTGAAGATTGGGGCTCCAGTTATGTGCATTCGTAACATCGACCAAAGAGGTGGTCTTTGTAATGGTACGAGGTTACAGGTTTTGAGATTTAGCAAAAACAACATAGAGGCTAAAATTATATCGGCTGGACAAGTAGGAACAGTTGTTGCTATACCTCGGATGAATATTAGTCCCTCGGATAAGAAAATGCCGTTTCAACTAAATAGGAGACAATACCCTGTATCGGTTTGTTTTGCCATGACAATTAATAAAAGTCAAGGCCAAACTTTGTCTAAGGTCGGCCTATATTTGAAACGTCCATTTTTTCGCATGGACAACTATATGTGGCTATATCTCGAATAAAGAGCAAGAAAGGACTAAAGGTTTTGTGTTGTGATAAGAATGGAAAGTGGTGCAATTACACAACCAATGTTGTTTTTAAAGAAGTTTTGCATCAACTATGATTTTTCATCCTGCACTCGACACCTTTATGTGGTAATTACGTTGAATTTCTACAAACGTCAAGACATCAGGCTGAGGTATGTGGCATTATATTTCTTCCTCTTAATCTGTAACTCACATTAAATAGTACATCATAAGTTGTCTAGGGCGTTTTCTAAACTATCTGTCCACAAACACTCCTTTAAGTTGTCCTTAATTTTCCATCTGTCCAACAACCCTTTAAATATTAGTCTGCACTTAATTTTCCGTCTGCACTTAATCAGCCCAATAAATATCCGTACGAACAGCCATATAAATAGTATTAGATTTCCATCAGCCCTTAATTTTCTGTCTATAGTTAACAATATGTGTTTTAAAACAGTTTATGAGTGTTACTTTTGTTTATAATGCAGAATAATGAATGTGCAAAAATAAAAATTACGTAGCTACACAAATTTCAAAAGATAAATGAAAATCTATACAAACAGCCCTTTAATTTGTCCTTAATTTCCCGTCTCCACTTAAACATATGTTCAAACAGCCCTGTAATTTTCAGACTGCACTTAAACATCCGTCCAAACAGCCCTTTAATATTTCGAAAATAGTTTAATATTAAGAAAATTTTATACTTAATTTCTTTCATAGAGGGACACGTGCCCGCTTTACGCATCCCTTGTCTCTGACACTATTTGACCACACCAAAATCCACACCTCCCGTCTATTATTATTTTTTTTCCAAAACATACTTAATAGTTTTGCATTGTAGTATCGATGAGCCGTTGAGGTCAGCTCTTGATGAAAAAATAGTTAAGTTGGACATATTTTGATTATGTAGGACTTGGAGAAAGTGTATGTTTGTTTTTATGTGAATTTGTGGTATTGGCCTGAATGCTTGCTTAAATATTTTATGTTGTACTACCTCCGTCCCATAATTATTGTCCATGTTTGACTTTTTAAGTCTTTCTTCGTCAACTTTGACATTAAATATTTTTGTTTGTGTTATTTAATATTTGATGCATAATACATGAATGGATAGAGTTTTAAATGTATTTTATATTGATAATAAGTTTTATCAAGTATTGTATAACACAAACAAAATAATTTAAGGTCAAAGTTAACGAAAAAAGACTCAAAAAGTCAAAAGTGGACAATAATTATGGGACGGAGGTAGTAATGGTTATTGGCACATTTCACTGAACTTCAAAATGGGCAAGGTTTTGGAAAAAATCTATTTGTTGTGAACAGATGTGCGGTGTACCTATATATTATTTCTGTAGCGCCTTGCAAATTTGAAGAAAGATGTGTCTGTAGTGTTATTATATGATGACTGAGTATGCATCCTTAGGAACTGAAAAATGAAAATCTATGCATTTTTAGATAACAGTTTGTTGTATTTGGAGGATGTGGGGAAGGGGGGAAAAATGGTGGTGTAACAACACGGTTTATGGGGCTGCTATAAAAAGATTGTGGTTCACAATTAAACATTCCTCTAATTTGTCCGTAATTTTCCGTCCACACTTAAACATATGTTGAAACAACCCTTTAATTTTCAGACTGCACTAAAACATCTGTCCAAACAGCCCTTTAATTTTCTGTCTGCACTTAATTTTCTGTCTGCACTTAATCAGCCCTTTAAACATCTGTATTAGATTCCAAACACCCCCAAATGTTCCCTTAAATAGTATTAGATTTCAAGCACCCACAAATGTTACAAACTGCACTTAACAATATGTGATTTCAAACAGTTTATGAGTGTTACGTTTGTTTATAATGCAGAATAATGAAGGTCTACTTGAAATGCAACAAACACATTCCTGGCTTATCGCAAAATGCAACACATACATTGATGGTTTTTCCTTATATATTTTTAGCAGGAATATTGAAGGTCCAATGTTCTATTTTTTATAGCAAGCATATTGGTTTTGATTTTTCAAAAAGGATTGTATGCAGCAACAAGCATTAAGTTTTTTTACCATGCATTTAAGTGGATTTGATATTGTTTCCTCAATATTAAACATTTTTTCTTTTAATGAAATATTTCAAGATGTCCTTTTTGTTTTCTTTTTATACGTTCATTTGTTTTTTTCAACACTATTGCATTCTTACCATTTTTTCTAACGACTGCAAGTGTTGGTGGAATTATGCCTTCACGAAGAATATGCCAACAATAAATTTCGTTACATTATATATGTACACTATTCTTATTTCAGCAATATTTTAAAGCATTCCGCCCAACGAGCGGGCCTTAAAGCTAGTTAAAGTTATATTAAGAAAAAATTAATTAAATGGATGCTTTAAAGGTTGTATAATGACTGCTTTAAAGAGTTTACAAAACTGTGTTCTGTGTTTTATTAGATATAATTAATTGAAAATGACAATTCCGAAAACACATTGAGAATGTGTTATCCCGCCTTTACATTGGCCAAAATCGAATGAATCCCTCACTTATTTTTTTTGTCCCACCTCACTCACTCCCAGTTTCTCATCTGGTACACCGTAACCACTCCTCCTCCGCCACTGTTGGGTAAGATATCTTAATTACTTGTGATTGGGACTACTTTTTTTGTGTGTGTGTGTTCGATTTGACCCCATGTTATTTATGTGGTTGTTAGTAAGCTTTGGCTAGTAACATCTGCTGTATAATGTTTCCATACTTCTTGCTATGCTTATGTTTGGGTTGGTTGGGGGTCTTCTAATTAATTGCTATGGCTAATATCATTACTACTTAGTCAGTGGTTACATCATTTCAACAATTAAGGATTAATTTGTGCTTTTGTTTCTACACCATTATGTTCAACTATGTATTACTACTCTATGTTAAATTCCATACTTTTTCGTTTCTCAAGATGGTTTGTGAAAACTAATTCTATTGTTTTTCGATATTATATGGACTTAAAAATACCAGCAAGCAGGGGGAGGGAAGGGGGTCACGTGACCCTCCTAGCGAAAATATTCTAGTGTAAATTTTCGGGTTTTTTTAAAATTTGACCCCCCTAAAAACCATTTTGTAGTGTATTGATAAAAATTATTAAACTTTGACCCCCCAAGCCGAACTTTCTGGCTCCGCCCTGCCAGCTATATATCAAATGCTTTTTTTTGTGGATGCTAATGACATGATTGATTGCCTTCTGCTGTGTGTTTTTACAAAATGTGATTTGTCGTTCATGTAAATTCATTCACAGATTATACAAAGCATCATATCTTTTGCAAGACCTATTAGATGAAGACCTCATTACTCCAATATGTGACAATGAATATGTTCTAAAAGGATTAGAAATCTCCTAAAAAACATCTAAGAATGGTACATTTCTTTTGCAACTTATTTGGATCTTATCATGTTCAATGTCAAAAATGAAGTCTTTGAGCTAGAAAAGTCGTCACTTTTTGAAATCAATTTTAACGTTTTAGAGGCGATGTTATCAAATCCAGAAGATGAAGATACAGGCTCTGTAAATTTGCTCCAAAAAGCAATTTTAATTGCAAATTCTCTCAAAGCAATATGTGTAAAAATGGTTAGCGACATTATCTTTGTATTGTGTTAGGTTGCTTCGTGTCCTCAAGTCCTTGTAATCTAACTTTAATTCCATGCAACAGGATCACAAAGATCAGAAGCTTTTTGCTTTATTTAGCTTATATGTCCTGCAAATCACGGTGAGAGCCTCATACCTAAGATGAGATTTCAATAGAGATAGCAGTATATATACGTTTATATAAAAATGGGTCAATGCAGGTTGTAATGGCCAGACATCTATCAGTTTATCGTGTGTATTAACTATTAAGTTGATTTCTTGATCCAACACACATATCTTGTCTTCTTATTAAGTGCAGGCTCTTATTTTAAATAGCGTGGGGGCAGAAACTTCAAGATTTTTTCCCATAATGCTACAACTTTCACGCTTCCTTTGCTACTGTGGTTTAACATATCTTGGTCTTATAACTAGACATGAAGTTGACAGGGCTATTGACCTCCTCTCTCAAGGTAAAATTGGACGAAGTCAAAGGCAAACTCCGTAGTAATCAAACAGAAAGGTGGGAAGCAATATACATGCTGAAGCATATCTTTGCGTCTGTTAAGCTTCCCTGGGTGCTGAAGAGACATGCCATTAACTTCCTATTTTGTATTATGGAAGGCGTCGAGTTTCTCGAGCATAATGATGAACCCTTGGACTATTCGTGTGTACATGCCTCGTCTTCTATACTGCTTTACAGGTACTTTCAACCGGGATCATGGTTCAGTTGAACTATTCTGAATATTTGAGAAATCTAGGATCTAAACATGCTTAGCAGTGTAGTAATTACATATCAAAGTATATGAAATGCTTTAGTCTCTACGGGTTACGGATTATTTTAGTTATTGAACCTAAATCTATTCATAAAATTTCAATTGCCACATTTTGCGGGCCAGCCGAATGTTTGCTTTTGGTTGACAGTTATCTAATGGCCCTAGTAATTTCCCTAGTTGTCTGTATCTATCAGACGATGCCTAAATTCTAGATCAAATTTGCAGGCAATTCAACTGGTCATGGTATACGCTGCAGATCCACTGTTTCTTAATAAAGCTTTTGATACTTTGAAGATGGTAAAGAATTTAATTTCTTCTGTGTATCCATTACAATATGCCATGTTTGCTTGATAGTCCTTCTTTATATGTCATTACTTTTATACTGGCTTATGGTAAAAGATGTTCATGAGGACTATATACTTCCTCTCAAAATTGGGCTAATGGATGTGAGGCTATGTGCCGATGAATATGTTTGGAACTAACGTATATCCAAGTTCAAAATGATATTGATATCTTTTGATAACACAATATCTTAATATGGCAAATGAATTTGTGTGACAATTATGAGAGAACTCTCTGACTGACGATGAATTAGTGGGATCAAACATGGTAATTGAAGCCAGTGGCGGACGCAGGAAATTGAATAATGGGGGGCAAATTTTTCTTTTTGATGATCGTAAAGCGAAAAAACTAAAATCTGAATAAAAAATCGAGTATTTTAACTTAAAAATGAAGCATTTTTAGGTTTTACAGTGTTAAATGTTAGACTTCAGTGTGTGAGTGGGGGGCAATTTCAATTTCGAGTGGGGGGCATTGAAAAAAAACACTCGAAATTGAGGAAAAATTACACTGTAATATCGTCGTTTTGGTTTAGCTATGGGGGGGTGCCGCCACCCCGTCCCTAAGCTATAGGTCCGCCCCTGATTGAAGCTAATGTAAATGGCTGCATGTGGTAAAAACGTATTACTTGTTATGGAAAAGTGAAGAAAGTAGTTATAATAACAGGGGCTTTTTTATAATCTCATGTTGCATGAGAAAATTCTCAGCATATTTGATAATCTCATGTTGGTCCAATATAATATGTCAAGTAATATCAAAATAATCCTTTTGGTCTGGATTCAATATAATATAGATGTACGGAGAGCAATTTAGTTTTAAACTAGATGTCAACATGGGACTTTTGGTAATCTCATGGTGATGTCCTGCAGTATGGTTGCACAAGAATGTAAAACTATTACTTGACATGTAATATGCTTATTTGATGATCTCATGTTTGATATCAGGTGCTTTCTGATCTTCCGTCTTCTTTAAGGTTGTTGACATCTTAATGCCTTTAATAAGAAACAGTGACCTCTCTTCAATGGTAAATCCATTTCTGATCACCAAGCATGATTATGACCATTGTTCCCTTTTGGCTTGTATTGATTTGAAAAGCTTCATTTTCTGGACAGATTGCAATTCTTTTGGACTGTGTCAAAGAAGAAATGTGCAAGGAGTATCTCCAAAAGGTTTCAAAACAAATGGAGCCTCAAAAGCTGACAATAACATCGCTCAACATTTGTCTCCATTTTTGACAGTTAAAGTTCTTATTTTGTGGAGTTTGTATTAAAGCCACTAATGGGAGGACCACCTTCTCTCCTGAATTCACTGATGCCGTATCCAATCCCACTTTTAGTATCTACATTATTTTGTTAGATTGGCATCATTGGCTGTTAGATATAAGCCTGCTATCACTGTATTTATCTCCAGGTAATGGCTGCGCTCAACCTTTATAAATTTGTACTCATCACTGAGTCATCAGGTACTTGACACCTTATATATGTTTGATCTTCGAGGAAATGTTATAATCTTGTTTTTCAAAGTGCTAACTTTATGAGGCTTAGGATCAATACTGGCAGAGCTAAAAAGGAAAGGAAAAAAAATGATTTGAGTGTCATATATAATTACTTTTAGGCATTAGTTATAGCATTTTAGAATAAGTTATTAGCCCCTAATAAAATTAGTTATCTACATTCCGGGCCCCTCGATAAGTAGCTTGAAGTTCCACCACTGTTAAACTGGTCCTCTATGTTGTAGCAGCACATAGTACACGATGGCTTGGCACATGTAACCCATTTTTTTGAAGTATGTGCGTTTGGACATGGTCTTGTGCAGTGGATTCATTAGATATATGAGAGAATAAGTTGCACTCAGACACTATTCTATTATTTTTTTTCCATCATTGTTTCAAGGATCTTTTTGCACAATCTCATTCATCTAGGTGATTCAGCAGTGTAACACTTGCTTATCCGTGTATTGTGTTTTTGATCTGGTAGATTCCGATTGTGTACGGATATGTAAATGTGGCCCCAAATAGTTAAGATAATTAGAGTCAGTTATGTTAGTTTCGTTGCAACTACCCAGAAACTGAATGTTTGACACATAAAGCATCTGATAATCAGAGTCAGTTTATCTTGCCCAACCACTATTAGCTGAGTATCTGCTACCAGAAATTGCAATAAGTAGTTTCATTATTCACTTCTATAAGACCACTTATTTCTTGGAAGTTGGAACTAGATTGATTAGAGCATAGGTAGCATGTAATCGGTCTATTATGTGCTTCTTGAATTCAATTTGGTGAACGGACAAGGCTTATGATCAACTATATCAGAAGATACATTGAGCAGTTTATGACCATAAGGATACTTTTAGTGATTATAAGTTTAGTGGCACACCGCCGTAGTTGAACCCCTTTCTTTGATCCATTATCAACTAAAACTTGAAATGTAGTGTACAACATTTGGATTTGGGAGTGTTTGGGTACCTTTTTGGACGATGATGTAAAGCTTATTGTCTTTGGATTGGCTACCGTAAGCAAAACTCGGAAACCAGTCATTTTCACAATTGCAACGCGTTATGTACTGTTCGTTTGTGTTGATTAGCTTAGGAAGTATTTGGGTGAATAGATGATTATTTATTAAGTTATTAAATACGAGTAATGTGTTCATGGGTTAAAAACTTTAGTTTATGTTAGATGTGGTTATTGTAACAGCGTAAATTTGCTTTATTCTTTGTATGGATACTTATGGTATACCTTTCTTGGTATAGGAACACGATACGACCCAGTTGAAAACTTTAGAGTTCGATTTGACATCTAGCTGTCATGGAAGACACAAAGGTGGCTGCACAAGATTTGAATTTCTCCACAGATAAAGATGCGAGATGGAGTTGCTGCATTTAAGGGTGTTTTGCATTGTAAGTGATTATATGAAGTTACACCCCTAGAGGACTGTTTTTGGTATTTATAACCACCCAAAGTCCAGATTCTCTAGACTCCCGAGTCCCGACATGCTGGCCATTTTAGAAACTCTCGGGGTATATTTTGCCCCTATAGGCACTGCTAATTTTGCAGAAGTTAAGGTTCTTTGCAAGATACATCATAAAAATCTGGTAAGAAATTTATGTTACAAAATAAACCGATAACTTTTATGATCTATTTTTGAAACTTTCGCTCTAGGTGCAACTTCTGGGATATGCAAGTGGCGACAAGCATCTTTATTTGGTATATGAGTATGTCTAGAATGGAACACTTAGCGCATACTGTTCGTGCAATTCTTTGCGGAGATCCGAATGGGTTTACCGGATCGGATCTTGGGTGATGTATGCTTCGAATATCCTGAAACCAAAGTAACGCGTTAGCCTCGTCCGGGTGTGGGAACCCAGACCAAGCTCCGGCGTGAGAGTAAGTAAAGGGTAAAAATCCGAAGGGAAAAAGAGAGTAAAAGTATATAAGTAAAAAGTAATAAGGGTAAAAGAGTTAACCTAAACCTTGAACCCAAAGGGGGTATTTATACTAGTCTGATTCCTAAAAGGCCGGGAATGGTGATGGGCCTTGGTTGGCCCGATTGGGGACACACTCCCTATTTTATAGGAAGTGTGCCTGCTGAGTTCTTTGTTGACTATCGTTGACTTCTTCTAGAAGGAAGTGTTCGTTCCGGATCGGGTCATGTGTTCCGGATCGGTTCGTACGTTCCGGACACATACACGAACAAGTCCCCCCAAGTGTTGATTGGGCTAACTTTGTTCGAAAAGTTTTAGTCGAATCAAGACTTAAAGCCCATTTCTTTCGCGATTGGTGTGGGCCGGACCAACCTCTCGGCCCATTCTCCAGCTAAAGCCCATCAAGGCCCAACCACTTTTTACCCTGCTTCTTTGCGATGGCTGACACGTGGCATTGGCTCGCTTAGATTGACGACACGTGTGTTTTTACTGTTCCTTTCACGGTTTCCCACATTTTTACTGAGCCTATAAATACCTACCAATCCGTCATTTGTTTGTGTGTGTTTTCACTTTTCTCTCGAGTTTTTCTTCTCTCTACCAATCCGGACTTCTCTATTCAGGTATCTCTTCTTCCTTTCCTTGTTACCCTTCCGGATCCATCCCTTGTACGTCATGGCCGATGAGAATCTTCCTGGGCCTTCCGGCTCAACCCGTTATGCTCCCAAGTTTGACATGCCTAAGTATACGACTACTCTCAATGAGGCTTATGTTAAATATTTGGTGAAGACCTATCACATTCCGGAAAGTTGCAACCCCCAGGTTGCTCCGGAAGGTATGACTATGGATCGCCTCCCTCAAAACCGGATCGGTTTATATGAGCAGTTCTTCAAGCTATCCGGACTACGAGTCCCCTTCTCCACCTTCCTTTTAGCCGTTTTGAAAGACTTTGGTGTACATATCTCACAATTAGTTCCCCTAGGATTAAATCGTGTTATCACCTTTGAAGTCTATTGCCGGAGCCTCTCCATCGAACCTACCTCTCCTCTATTCCGTCTTTATTATAGGCTTAGTAAACAAGGTCATTGGTTTTCTTTTGAGAAAAGGTCCGGAAAGGGTTCTCGTAAGCAGATTTTTCGTGACACCCTTACTTGCTTGAAGAATTGGAAATGGGAGTTTTTTTGTCATAGATCGCAAAGCCATTCCGGATTTCATGTCGTGGAGGCATGTTGATTCAGACTTGAATGATTATATTCCCCGTGACGGTTTTAGTGAATCGGATGCTCATCGTCTTGAAGAGCATGTTGTAGATTTGGCTGCCCTTCCGGAGGGAGTTTTGTATATGGCCGGTGTGTCTTTGACTTGGGAGTGTCCAAGATTCTTGCCACGTTTTATGGATCCGGAGGGGAATGGTATTACCCTTGCTTTCATTCCCCCTCTTTCTATACTTTGTCTTTTTCCTTTTTATGGTTGTAAGTTTTTGTTGCTTTCGTTGCATTTTCTCTCTGTTCTTGCAGCTATCACCATGTCTGAATACCTGAGGTTCCCTGTTACTGCTCCGTGCAAAATTACTAAAGGAGATCGTCTGAGTGATGCCAACCGGATTACTCCTCATGTCTCCGAGGCTCTTGTGGCCGGAGAGCGTTTGAGTGCCCCCACTGCTGCCCAAATCATAGCTATGAGTGAGAGTGAGGCTGTAAAGGCTGCTCGTGAGAAGAAAAGGCTTGCTTCTCTTCGTGCTGCGGAGGAAAAGAAAAGGAAAGAAGATGGTGGGGAAGTGGTAGGGAAGTCAAAGGGGAAGAAGAAAACTTCCGAAAAGGGTGGTTCCTCTGGTGCTTCCACTAAGGTGAGTAAAGCTGTCAGCGATCTTCATAGGAGTATGAAGCGTATGACTGAGAAGACTGCGGCCTCTGATGGTTCGGCCAAAAGAAGAAAGGTTGACGCGAGTGGAGGTGCTAATGTTGATGAAGAGGAAATCCTTGATGAGGATCGCATACTTAGTCCTTCGCCCCTTCGGTCGGTTAATTTGAATATTAACGTGGATGACGATTCTCCCGGACCTGATGACATTGGTTCGGAGAAAACACATGAGGAAGGGTCGAAAGGGGATGGCGAAGATCCTGCTTCGGATCAAAATAAGGAAAAGAGCCCCGTTCTTGGTAGTTCGTATTTGGATGGCTCAAGCTCCAAAGGTGTTTTCGCTGATAATGCTGAGGAGCCTGTTAAGCAGAGGGAGGGTAAATGGGTGATGCATCCGGATCATCATCATTCGACACGTAAGTATACTCCTTTCCATGCTTTCCTCTTATCTTGCTTATGTGTCACGTTGTTAACAAAAGAAACAGACAACGTGACACATAAGCAAGATAAGAGGAAAGCATGGAAACGAGTATACTTACGTGTCGAATGATGATGATCCGGATGCATCACCCCTTTACCCTCCCTCTGCTTAGCAGGCTCCTCAGCATCATCAGCGAAAACACCTTTGGAGCTTGAGCCATCCAAATACGAACTACCAAGAACGGGGCTCTTTTCCTTATTTTGATCCGAAGCAGGATCTTCGCCATCCCCTTTCGACCCTTCCTCATGTGTTTTCTCCGAACCAATGCCATCAGGTCCGGGAGAATCGTCATCCACGTTAATATTCAAATTAACCGACCGAAGGGGCGAAGGACTAAGTATGCGATCCTCATCAAGGATTTCCTCTTCATCAACATTAGCACCTCCACTCGCGTCAACCTTTCTTCTTTTGGCCGAACCATCAGAGGCCGCAGTCTTCTCAGTCATACGCTTCATACTCCTATGAAGATCGTTGACAGCTTTACTCACCTTAGTGGAAGCACCAGAGGAACCACCCTTTTCGGAAGTTTTCTTCTTCCCCTTTGACTTCCCTACCACTTCCCCACCATCTTCTTTCCTTTTCTTTTCCTCCGCAGCACGAAGAGAAGCAAGCCTTTTCTTCTCACGAGCAGCCTTTACAGCCTCACTCTCACTCATAGCTATGATTTGGGCAGCAGTGGGGGCACTCAAACGCTCTCCGGCCACAAGAGCCTCGGAGACATGAGGAGTAATCCGGTTGGCATCAGTCAGACGATCTCCTTTAGTAATTTTGCACGGAGCAGTAACAGGGAACCTCAGGTATTCAGACATGGTGATAGCTGCAAGAACAGAGAGAAAATGCAACGAAAGCAACAAAAACTTACAACCATAAAAAGGAAAAAGACAAAGTATAGAAAGAGGGGGAATGAAGCAAGGGTAATACCATTCCCCTCCGGATCCATAAAACGTGGCAAGAATCTTGGACACTCCCAAGTCAAAGACACACCGGCCATATACAAAACTCCCTCCGGAAGGGCAGCCAAATCTACAACATGCTCTTCAAGACGATGAGCATCCGATTCATTAAAACCGTCACGGGGAATATAATCATTCAAGTCTGAATCAACATGCCTCCACGACATGAAATCCGGAATGGCTTTGCGATCTATGACAAAAAACTCCCATTTCCAATTCTTCAAGCAAGTAAGGGTGTCACGAAAAATCTGCTTACGAGAACCCTTTCCGGACCTTTTCTCAAAAGAAAACCAATGACCTTGTTTACTAAGCCTATAATAAAGACGGAATAGAGGAGAGGTAGGTTCGATGGAGAGGCTCCGACAATAGACTTCAAAGGTGATAACACGATTTAATCCTAGGGGAACTAATTGTGAGATATGTACACCAAAGTCTTTCAAAACGGCTAAAAGGAAGGTGGAGAAGGGGACTCGTAGTCCGGATAGCTTGAAGAACTGCTCATATAAACCGATCCGGTTTTGAGGGAGGCGATCCATAGTCATACCTTCCGGAGCAACCTGGGGGTTGCAACTTTCCGGAATGTGATAGGTCTTCACCAAATATTTAACATAAGCCTCATTGAGAGTAGTCGTATACTTAGGCATGTCAAACTTGGGAGCATAACGGGTTGAGCCGGAAGGCCCAGGAAGATTCTCATCGGCCATGACGTACAAGGGATGGATCCGGAAGGGTAACAAGGAAAGGAAGAAGAGATACCTGAATAGAGAAGTCCGGATTGGTAGAGAGAAGAAAAACTTGAGAGAAAAGTGAAAACACACACAAACAAATGACGGATTGGTAGGTATTTATAGGCTCAGTAAAAATGTGGGAAACCGTGAAAGGAACAGTAAAAACACACGTGTCGTCAATCTAAGCGAGCCAATGCCACGTGTCAGCCATCGCAAAGAAGCAGGGTAAAAAGTGGTTGGGCCTTGATGGGCTTTAGCTGGAGAATGGGCCGAGAGGTTGGTCCGGCCCACACCAATCGCGAAAGAAATGGGCTTTAAGTCTTGATTCGACTAAAACTTTTCGAACAAAGTTAGCCCAATCAACACTTGGGGGGACTTGTTCGTGTATGTGTCCGGAACGTACGAACCGATCCGGAACACATGACCCGATCCGGAACGAACACTTCCTTCTAGAAGAAGTCAACGATAGTCAACAAAGAACTCAGCAGACACACTTCCTATAAAATAGGGAGTGTGTCCCCAATCGGGCCAACCAAGGCCCATCACCATTCCCGGCCTTTTAGGAATCAGACTAGTATAAATACCCCCTTTGGGTTCAAGGTTTAGGTTAACTCTTTTACCCTTATTACTTTTTACTTATATACTTTTACTCTCTTTTTCCCTTCGGATTTTTACCCTTTACTTACTCTCACGCCGGAGCTTGGTCTGGGTTCCCACACCCGGACGAGGCTAACGCGTTACTTTGGTTTCAGGATATTCGAAGCATACATCACCCAAGATCCGATCCGGTAAACCCATTCGGATCTCCGCAAAGAATTGCACGAACACATACCGTCAGGACCCTTTGCTAAAAGGTAAGTTTCTTTCTGGTGTACCATTCACTATTGGTGGCAACTTCAACCTAGTTACATCTTGATGGGTTGATGGATAGGTTTTATACATAATGGGTCAAATTAATAGATAGCTTCAACGTAGTGAAATATCTTGATTTTACCACAACAGAACCTGTTTTGACCCATTGATAAGTAAATGGGTACCGTCACCTATACGTATATTGGTTGAATATTACAAACTTGGTAAAAATTGCAAGTGGTAGGAATTGATGGTAAGTATCATGACATTATCTTCAGTTCGTTTATGCAAGGTCGATTAGCGAAATGCAGCCTACATAAAAAACTGATGTTTTTGCATTCGGGGTAGTTCTAGCAGAGCTGATAACCGGTCAGCCAGCACTTGCACGTGATAAGAAGGAACCAAACAAGCTCAAGATATTAGTTTCAGTGGTAAGTCCTAATGTTTTAGTTTACAGCAAGCATTTCAATAATTCGGTATACACCTTTTTAAGTGATTGTCCACTTTACTGAGTCAATCTAGCTATAAAGTTAACCATTTCTCTTCCAGAATGACTAGATACATGCAATATTTCAAGATCAAGATCCAACAACAACATTGGAAGCTCAAATTGACAACAATATAAAAGACGCTATCCTGTAGATGAAATGAATTTGTAGGTATAGACGACTTAGGAAGGTAAGCACTGAAGCTACATGTTATGCCACTTGACATGTTTCGTTTATAGTAGATCAGTGGCACTTTTGTGTATTTGGAGAAAGAGAAGTGTTTATCTGCACTTTATGGTGTTGTTTTGAATAAATTGAATAATTGATTCAATTAAATGTGAATTTACAGTTCATACTAACTAGTGTTATCATCATAAGAAAGAGAACCCATTGCGCAAAACTAAGAAAGCAGAAAACTGATTTATTCAAATGATTGTCAATTTACAATTAACCCCTTTGGGCTGTGATACTATACAATACTAACTTATCAACACAATTTGTTAAGAGGTTCACCATTCGGTTTCCATACGCTGACGACCCCCGCTGCATCACCGGTAAAGAATAGTCCTTCGAGACCTACTTCGATCGCTCGAATGTCATGTTCTGAACAGATTCTGCCCTTTTCTTCAAAGGAGGGCAGATCATATATGTGAACACCCGTGTCTTTGCATGAACATAGCAGCATTGGCTTCTGTTCTTCATCGCCCATCCCCCAAAATGCAATTACACCATTATCAACACCGTGCTCGTAAATTTGTTCAATGTTGCTGTTCTCGGTTGCACCCCACACTTTGATCGTTTTAAGGAACCCGAGAGCAAATACTGATCCCAGCAAATGAGTGATGTCACGTCGCTTGTATGTCCATTCAACACATCCGTGCACTCGAGTGAACCAAGACTCCATACCCGTATAGATTGGTCGGAAGAACCGGAGTAGAGCATTCCAGCACCTACAATAAGCGAAAGCACAGGTTCTGTGTGGCCTTTCAAAACTGTTGGTTCATGAGAGAAGCTGGTCTTCGATGTAGATTTCCAGGACAAAATAGTCCCGTCCTCCATCCCGGCAAAAAGAGTGTCTTCGGACATAGCAATCACATTAACTTGACCACCACTGGATCCTCGAATAACAACTTCAGTTTGATTATTAAAATTCCACGCCTTTATTTGATCTCGCAGACCAGCAAACATCCACGAACCTTCTTCTTCTTTGAATAAAATTCGACACTCGTTATCAAATTGAAGCACACTGTCGCACTTTCCGGTATTGCAGTCCCAGACCCTAAGTGAGTTTTCCTTACTGGCACAGAAAAGCTTGCCCAAATCATATCGAAACACAATCCCAGTGACACCATTTGTATGGCCTTCCAAGCGTGCCAAGATTGAGAGACCAGTAGCACCTAACCACGATTGCAAATTCACCTTCTTGTGAATAAGATCGACAATTGCAGTGTTTTGGAGTTTTGTGCAAGAATCATCCTCCTCCTCTTTAGTGTTGTCAGATGTTTGACTCTGACTGACAGTAATAGTATCCTTTTTTGTGGGCAAAATCTTGGACTTAATGGTATCAGAGTTCTTCCAAGTGTTGTTGTTGTGTTTAGAGTTGATAATTGTAGTAGAATCACTAGAATGAGATGTTGATTTTGGGTTTGGGGGGTGAAAAAATCTGCAGGGATTTCTAAAACATCTTCCCTGAAGCCAGTACTTACATACGACAGCATTAACATTAGTTGTTATTGGATTTTCTTCAAAAACCTGTTTAACCTTAATTCTTGCCTGACTTCCACAACCCCCGAGTCTTTTGAAAACTGACCTATCAGTCCTGACTGACAATATTTCAGCTGCAATTGTTGCCATTCGATTCAACTGAGAATTATAATCAAGAATTGTAACCAAGAATCGCGATCGAGAATAGTGAGAAAATTATAAGGGATTCAATCGAAGAAGAAGAAGGGTGATTTTTGTATGGTGTGATTTCAACAAAATTATAAGGGATTTAAACAACAAGAAGAAGAAGAATGGTGGTGATTTCTGTAAGTAGGGAGATTATGATATGATTTTAAGCTGTTTATATAAGCGCCAATTCACTATTTTGCTTTTGTTGCACGCTACCCAAATATGGCGGTGCAATCACAATTTCATCTCTATAATCAACGGACCTATCCAAACCGAGAATAAATGCAACCCGGTTTATTATTATTATTATTATTTTTAGGTTATTTACTACGTAATTATTATTATTGTTATTTTTTTAGTAAATATTATTTTACTAAAATAATATTTTTTCGGTCTCAATTTATTAATTCACTATTAACTTTAAAATTTTTTTCGTTCGACTTTAATTTTAAATTAATATTTTTGTGTTATATAATATTTGATACAAAATATTTATGAATTGGGTTTTAGATGTATTTTCATTTGGTATAATTTTCATCAAGTATTACATAATATAAAAATAATCATTTACGGTCAAATTTTAGTAAAAAAGACTTCAAAAATCAATAGTAGACTAATAAGTTAGGACGGTGGGAGTAAGATTTATAAAACATAAGTGAAAAATCGAGATAAAAAACTCACGTTATTATTATTGCTATTATTTTATGATAAACTTTCCCGTCTTTTTTTACTCAAAAAAATTTGTTTGTTTTCAATATCAATTATTTTTTAAAAAGTCAGTAAAATACATTTACCGATATAAAAGGACCAAAAATTGGCACATGTCTATTTAGTGAAGTCGTTCTTTTAAAAAAACGCGACTTTGTGCTGCGTATATTTGGCTTTTTTCATAAAGTGTTTATTATTTGGAATAATTTTTTTTCGGCCTATTTAAAAAATGTGTTTACCAGTCAATAAATATGTGTTTGTGTATTGGTTAGTTGTACATATTGCATGAATATTATTGTAGTATTTTTAAATAATGAAGTGTTTTAGTAGGAGTGTTAATTATTTATAAAAAACATTTCACTATGTGTATTGTGTTAATGTATTAAAAAGATGTACATTATGTATAGATGCGTGTAATTTGAAAAATAAGTATGAAAAAATTTGTTGGAAATCTAAGTTTGTTAGATTTCTCTTAGTCATATATTTAAACGTAAATCAAACTGTTTGATATTAACTTGCCTGTATCAAGGTAACAGGCAAGTCCCATAAGACTCACAGCGAACTTAGTCGTTGTGAGCAACCACAGAGGAGTCCTTGTAAAAGACATTGTCAAGGAAGTCGAAGATTACTTGAGGATATACTCATTGGCTGTGATGGATAACAACCAAGATGTATCAGGGACTCTCAGTGGTTGAGTGTTAACAGGGGTGGTAATACTCTGTTAACACACAATACACTTTGGACATACCTAAGTGTTTAGGCGGGAAGTAATACAGCCTAAAGTATGAGGTTATGGAAAAAAGGGAAACTGTGTCAGCCCTGTTTCTCTAAAGCGTTTTGGTAGACTACCAAGAATAGAAGAGCATCTTGTGACAGATGTCTGACATTGTCTGTTTTGTGTAGTCACCATCAACCGGCTATCAAAGTCAACCTCGTACCACTATAAATAGGATATGTAGCCTAGAGTTGATGTTTTTCACTTTGTTAGATTTCACACTTTAACTCTCTTGAACATATTGAACAATCAGCTGTGCCTGTATTCTTAAGTTAGCTTGTAACTTGTGCAAGTTTACTTGTCCAAAGGGTATACAACACATTGTCATCAAACTGTGTGATCCATAACACTTGTAATACTTGTTATACAATAATAAAGTCTTACGTTTGAAAAGTAATTACTTGTGTTATTTATCTTTCTTAATCGTTTCAAGCTAGGATTAGGGACTTTCAATTGGTATCAGAGAGGTGTTTGATATTAAAACCTTCATAAACATCGTTCTAAGTTTTATAATCAAGATCCACCTTGCTCGAGCAACACACCACCACCACCACCGCCTTCTGGGAACAACCAAAACCATACACCACCACCTCCATCTTCACCAAGAATAACCCCCACTCAGAATGAAGATGATCTTATTCTCGACTCAAAAGGCGGATCTCATGTCACAAACGTGCCAGTATTTGACGAAGATGATTTTGCAAGTTGGAAAAGTCAATTCCTTGTCTATCTCGATGGACGTGAGCCATTTCTTCTAGAAATTCTAGAAAATGTACCTTATGTTCCCATGGCGCTTACATCTACTGATGAGAATCCTCTTTCAAAACCCCTCAAGTAGTGGACACCAGCTGATAGGAAATTGGCAAACCAAGATAAACGTCTCAAAAGCATCATAATATCCTGTCTTTCAAAACACATCATGAAATCTGCTATTAAATGTCCAACAGCCAAACAAATGTGGACTTATTTGATCCTTGGTCATGAAGGACCCTCTGAGACCAGAGAAACCAAGATTCAGGCACTCTGTTATTCAATGAAACACAAGAACAAGAAGAAGAAGAATGGTGGTGATTACTGATTTCTTTAAGTAGGGAGGAGATATGATATGATTTTAAGCTGTTTATATAAGCGCCAATTCATTATTTCGCTTTTGTTGCATGCTACCCCAACCAAATATGGCGGTGTAAGTTGGGCCGATTTCGTCTCTATAATCAAATCCGGATCCCCGAACCGACAATAAATGCAACCCGGTTTATTATTATAGTCATTTCTTATTTATAATTATTATTTATTATTTTATTATTAGTATTTATTACTATTATTATGTATTATTTATTATTATTATTATTATAAACACTACTTTTACTAAAAATTACATTTTTTACAACAAATTAAAAAACTGAGATACAATCTGAAGGATTATTAACATCATAACAATTATATAAAACCCTAAACGAGATCAAAGCATAATAACTAAGATTTTACTCGTTTAAAAATTCGTTTCTCGGTGTCTCTTCGAATTGATTTCCGGTTAATTGTGTGAGATTAGTTGTTCTTGGTGAAACAAATATTTTTGGTTTTGGAAAATAAATGAGCAAGACTTAATAATAAATGACAAGAAATTAAGACAAGTTAAAATGTAAACGGTGCGATATTTAAAACTTTTAAAATTAAATGACGAGAAATGAAAGGACGTAGAATTAAAACTTAACAAAAAGTAAATGAAAGGTAAATAAAGTAAATGACACGAAATTAAACTTGAATAAAAGGAAAGTAATAAAAGTGCACATAAGTAAAAAGGCGGGAAAAATAATCTTGAAAATAAAAGACAAAAACTTAAAAGGAAAAACAAACAAAAACAAACTGACAGAGCTTCATTCGGAACTTTCATCTTCCGGATGAAGGTGCTTCATTCAGAACCTTCAACTTCCGGATGAAGGTGCTTCATTCGGAACCTTCAACTTCCGGATGAAGGTGCTTCATTCGGAACTTTCATCTTCCGGATGAAGGTGCTTCATTCGGAACCTTCAACTTCCGGATGAAGGTGCTTCATTCGGAACTTTCATCTTCCGGATGAAGGTGCTTCATTCGGAACTTTCATCTTCCGGATGAAGGTGCTTCATTCGGAACCTTCATTTTCCGGATGAAGGTGCTTCATTCGGAACCTTCAACTTCCGGATGAAGGTCACCTGGGGATGATGAAATACAGAAACAGCAGACTCGAAGAACAGGGGCTATACAGTAACAAAGATTCGATCCACAAATTAATCAAAATCAAACAAAAGATAAAACCAAAACAACCAATAAGCATTAACTAACAATAATCAATCAAAACAACTCATCAAAACTAACAAACATAACCAAATTAATCAAAACCCACTTGATCAAAATCATAAAAAACTCAAGAACATGAACAATCAAAACAAAGAACAAATCAAACAAGAAAGGTAGAAGGAGATTGGCAATAAAATAAAGATTAACAATAATTAAAGGTAAACTTACTTGGAATTAAAAGAAGATTAAAGGTGCGTTACAAGAGAATTAAAGATCATAAATTTAAAGAACAAGAGAAATGAAAATTGGGGAAGAGAGGCTTGTCAAGCCTCCAACAACTTAAACAAATGGCTAAATATGTGTATTTATAGGGGAGGAAGGGATTAGTGGAAGGAAGCTTCCTCCCCTCTTTCCTCTTTTTCTTAATTGCGTCATTAGGTCCCTCCTTTCTTTAATCTTCTTAAATCTTGGACTATAATGACTTTGGCTCGGGATTTCTTTGAACTCGTCTTGTAATTCTTCAATAAATTAGACTTGAGTTCTTTGGCTTTTGGTAAACTTCCGTCTTTTGAATTTTTCTTTGATAAATCTTCAGAATTGGTCTTGGACTTCCGTTCTTTTTCCACTCTTGATCTTTCGACTTCATCTTTTGTCTTTTTCTTCAATAAACGCCCGTGAAAGACCGTGTTTTCTTTCCTTTTCATATTTTTACCCTGAAACACAATAAAAACACAAACCACGCATAATTCCGCCAGTTACGACATAAAATATACGTTTAGGTCCAGTTTTAATGTAATTAAGTGGTAGAAAAGATGGGTGTTTTCACACCTATCAAATCCCCTACACTTAACCATTGCAATGCCCTCATGCAATGCTTAGCAATAAAGCAAGGTTTACACTTTCCATCATAATCAACCTAATTTGGCCTTTATTAAACAACTAAGGAAAATCAAAAAGATAGAAAATAACAAGATGCAACAAGGAAGAAACTTGTAAAGAAATCTAAGACTTACATTAGGGCTTGTGTGTCATGAATGTTCATCACCCTCAAGTTTCACGTTCCCCATGCCAAGCTTAAAAACAAGATCATTGTTAGTACAAGTTAGCATAACAAACATTTACTCATGCGGTTCAATTAATCACTTAAACTCCCTTATTCCTATGGGTATCTCTTATATTTTATCGATGTCTTGAATGATCACGAGGATGCATTGTTGACTTATTTCGATAATTTATTTAGGCTGAAAGCAAAGTAGGACGATTTGATCAATAGTTAGCTAAAGGACAAAATCTCTTAAAACTGCTTCTCGGGATATCAAAAAGTTCATATCTTGGCATAACTCGGTTCACGATTTGAGACCTTTCTTGGGCCGATATTTGGAATGTACTTCATACTTCATATCTTGAGAGACGTGCTTGAGATAATGGTCTTCTCATCGTTATAGAGTTTCTTCACTTGGAGACTTTTGAGAGGTACTCCAACTTTGTTGACCACGACTTCATGATTATTTCTTCAATCTCTATTTGGGATTTTGAGATACAACGATCCGCCTCCTTTTCGGACTTGGATCTATTTATCCTCATACCTTGTTAGGGTCTTTTCGGATAGACTTCTCCATCATCTTTATGGGAGTTGATTGCTTTTCGTCGTGAGTCTTGATCCTTCATATTGACTTTGGGAATAATGCTTTTTACATCACTTTGGATCTTTAGCAATAAAATTTGAATCCTCATGCCTTGTTAGGGCCTTTTCGGACTCGCCAATCTTCGCGCCCCGCTTCATAAGTTATGCCTTGGCTATGAACTCTTATCATTACCGAGCAACTTTTAAACGATCTTGGGCTAGAAGCTAAGTAACTTTTCAAATCGTACGACCTTACTTATTGCAGATAATTTATTAGCAAGTGATGGGAGAAAAAGATCATAATTAACTCACATAAGTTAATGAAAGAATACCAAACTTGTAACCAACTCTATCATTTCTCGTCCTCCACAATTTAAAATCTCAAGGAATGAGACTCGTGGATGCTTAGCCCAATAAACCAATTAAGGTTTACATAGTTAAGGATACTAGCTAGAATGAACTTGGATAAGTAAACTCGGGTTGAGTCAAAATATTCACAACGGGCCTAATATATCTAAGATAACTAAACTTGTTAAAACCATTTTATTAAAATAAGAGAAAAATAGCAAAAATAAAGGGAACTACAACTAGGCCAAAATAGATTAAAAATTTTGAAAAATGTCGAAAAATCGATTTTCCGGTTAAAATGAGGGCAAATACAAGGAAAAGACCACTTAACTTCGATAGAAGTCCCCCTACACTTAATATAAACATTGTCCTCAATGTTTAAGCATGTGGGAGTAAACTCCCCTACACTTAGGACATTGTGCACTTTGTTTAAATCTCGTTAAGGAAAAGACAACTAAAGAGATTCCTATTTTAATATTGAGAAATATAAAATAGTGAATCGAAAAGAGTTTAGGATAGAACCGGGAAGAAGGGAACACGGAATCACGGTTTGTCAAAAGTCATCAAGAGTGTGTCTTTAAAGCTCTAATCCCTGCACGTGATAAGAAAGATAACAAGAAACACCAACGAGGATCCCCCCTACACTTATGATGAGAATAGATAGATAATTGGGTTGCCTCCCAAAAAGCGCTTGTTTATATTAACCGAGTCACGAGCCTGACTCGTCCCCGAATTAAATGGTCCATGGGGAAGCCTCGAAGGTGATACCGGGATCAAAGACCTTGTCCTCGTTCCCGGTTGACATCAACAAAGGAGAGGCGGGGGGATAAGTCTTGAATGGGAGAAAAACCCTTTCAACATACGAGAAGTATGTGAATTCAAGATCCACGGGAGGTGGGTTGGGTATAGTAAGCACATTGTCATCCCCCAAAGACAATGGAGGCTGAGCATTCGGCAAAGCCGTGATGTTATCAATGATAGCATAATCAATGTCACCTCCCGGGTCAGAGCACTCATCCTCCGTGATAGTGGCTAAAAGGGAGGATGGAAGGTGCTCGGGAGGGGGACTTGGGTCAATATTTTCTTGCAGCAAATTATCAAAAATAATGTCCCCCTCCGTGTCAGAGTCATCAATACCTGAAGGGATGGAGTGGATATTGATTTCTTCCAGCAATGGGTCATTATCTTCATCGGGAGGAATAGATGGAGGTAAAGACTTGGAAGGAGAAGTCAACGCTTCGATTTGAGCAATAAGAAGGTGCACTTTCCGTAATCCATCGCGAAGAAGCACGTCTTCCACCTCATCCACAAGATCATGTTCATCGGTGAACTGCTCGTAAACCGGAGAGAATAAATCGTCATCGTCTGCATCTCCCGGTGGAGATTGAGAAATTTCAAAAGTGAAATTCTCATAGCAGAAAGAAGAATCGTCATCACTAGGATCGACCTCTTCTGTAAGAGCAACGTTGTCCTCAGGCTCCATAGCAGGTAAGTCACAAACCTCATCATCCAATACTTTGTCGAGACCAACATCACTAAGCTCATGCAACGAATCTAGATCCTTAGACGCAGTAGGAACATCGAGAGTAGGAGCAGCAACTTCAGAAGATGAGTTGAAAGTGCATACAACATCATTGTCATCATCATCATAATAGTATTGACGCACAAGCGGAGGGGTATAATCACTAAGATTAGATACTTGCTCTTGTTGCAGTCGCTTTTCCTCGTCCCGAAGTTCTTTAACCAAAACAACGACCTCTTGAAGTTGCAAAACAATGGAGTGTGTTTCTTCATTCAAAGTAGTGAGTTGTGGGTCAAGATGAATTTGCTGAGAGGATTGATGATTGAGGGTGTGATGTGGGGGTTCATAGTGTTGAAAACCTGAATTATAGCAAGGTTGTGGCTCATAGTTGTTCATCGGTTGGGAATAATTAGAAACCGGGTTTGGTTCATAATAATCCATAGGTGAAGAAAACTGAGGACACGGATTTGGCTCATAACAATTCAGTGGTTGACAATAATAGGTATCGTGAGGACCCCCACAGTTGTTGCAAACCGGGTATGGTGAAAAATCAAGTGCGTCTTGTGGATAGCTATTTTCATTGTCATAATTGTACCCCGGTTCTTGCCCGTGACCATACGGGTATCGAACCGGGCACGAAACATGCCAATGAGAATCGCTTCCACAATAGATGCACGGGGGAACAGGAGGTGGGTTCAAAAAGAGTGAATTAGTCGAGTTGCGCAAGGGACAAAATCCGAATTGTGTGTAGTCGATATCGTTTCCGCACCGCTCACATGTACACCATTGACAAGAGTTGTTCCCAGATAATTGTTTCCCACACCGGACGCAATGGACATAAAAATCCATAAAGAAAGATAGATAAGCAAGAAGAATATTTTTGGTGCAAAACTTTGAAAAAGAAATGCTTTTAAAGATTTTTCAAATGTTTTTGGATTTTTTTTGAAAATTTTAGACACGAAAAATAACGTTCACAAGTGAACGGATCCCAAAATCCAACGCGTCACTCACAAAAAACCTTCGATCTTCACGAAAAGAGCCGGCAGCGGCGCCATTTTGATAACTAAGATTTTACTCGTTTAAAAATTCGTTTCTCGGTGTCTCTTCGAATTGATTTCCGGTTAATTGTGTGAGATTAGTTGTTCTTGGTGAAACAAATATTTTTAGTTTTGGAAAATAAATGAGCAAGACTTAATAATAAATGACAAGAAATTAAGACAAGTTAAAATGTAAACGGTGCGATATTTAAAACTTTTAAAATTAAATGACGAGAAATGAAAGGACGTAGAATTAAAACTTAACAAAAAGTAAATGAAAGGTAAATAAAGTAAATGACACGAAATTAAACTTGAATAAAAGGAAAGTAAATAAAAGTGCACATAAGTAAAAAGGCGGGAAAAATAATCTTGAAAATAAAAGACAAAAACTTAAAAGGAAAAACAAACAAAAACAAACTGACAGAGCTTCATTCGGAACTTTCATCTTCCGGATGAAGGTGCTTCATTCGGAACCTTCAACTTCCGGATGAAGGTGCTTCATTCGGAACCTTCAACTTCCGGATGAAGGTGCTTCATTCGGAACTTTCATCTTCCGGATGAAGGTGCTTCATTCGGAACCTTCAACTTCCGGATGAAGGTGCTTCATTCGGAACTTTCATCTTCCGGATGAAGGTGCTTCATTCGGAACTTTCATCTTCCGGATGAAGGTGCTTCATTCGGAACCTTCAACTTCCGGATGAAGGTGCTTCATTCGGAACCTTCAACTTCTGGATGAAGGTCACCCGGGGATGATGAAATACAGAAACAACAGACTCGAAGAACAGGGGCTATACAGTAACAAAGATTCGATCCACAAATTAATCAAAATCAAACAAAAGATAAAACCAAAACAACCAATAAGCATTAACTAACAATAATCAATCAAAACAACTCATCAAAACTAACAAACATAACCAAATTAATCAAAACCCACTTGATCAAAATCATAAAAAACTCAAGAACATGAACAATCAAAACAAAGAACAAATCAAACAAGAAAGGTAGAAGGAGATTGGCAATAAAATAAAGATTAACAATAATTAAAGGTAAACTTACTTGGAATTAAAAGAAGATTAAAGGTGCGTTACAAGAGAATTAAAGATCATAAATTTAAAGAACAAGAGAAATGAAAATTGGGGAAGAGAGGCTTGTCAAGCCTCCAACAACTTAAACAAATGACTAAATATGTGTATTTATAGGGGAGGAAGGGATTAGTGGAAGGAAGCTTCCTCCCCTCTTTCCTCTTTTTCTTAATTGCGTCATTAGGTCCCTCCTTTCTTTAATCTTCTTAAATCTTGGACTATAATGACTTTGGCTCGGGATTTCTTTGAACTCGTCTTGTAATTCTTCAATAAATTAGACTTGAGTTCTTTGGCTTTTGGTAAACTTCCGTCCTTTAAATTTTTCTTTGATAAATCTTCAGAATTGGTCTTGGACTTCCGTTCTTTTTCCACTCTTGATCTTTCGACTTCATCTTTTGTGTTTTTCTTCAATAAACGCCCGTGAAAGACCGTGTTTTCTTTCCTTTTCATATTTTGACCCTGAAACACAATAAAAACACAAACCACACATAATTCCGCCAGTTACGACATAAAATATACGTTTAGGTCCAGTTTTAATGTAATTAAGTGGTAGAAAAGATGGGTGTTTTCACACCTATCAAAGCACGTATAGCGGAAGCGATTTAACAGACCATAATAATAACACAATTATAATTAATCGAATTACGGTTACATACCTTTACGCTAAAGCAATTGCATAAGACGAAGAACGAATCACCAATTCGGGTTAATACCGTAATACACCAAGATGTAGTACACGTAATACAATGAGCTAACCGTGATTCTAGCACGTGAAAACCGAGCTACAACGCTTGTAATTTATCTACCCAATAACCCTAGAGAGGGGCTAGGACTAGATTATATACACAATCGATCAACCAAGAAAACCAACCGAAAACCCTTCGTGGGTTGTGTACGATCGAACCAAGAGAGAGGGAGAGGAGAGATTAATGTTGTAAAGATTATGAGGGATAATGGGATGTATTTATAGGCCTCAAACCCATTGTAACCCAAGTAAATAAAAGGCAACTTTTGCCCCCCCCACCCCCTTTTAGAGCCCTAACCGACCGACCAAACACCCCCATGGGATGTTCCGGAATCTTCCATCCTTCTTTCTTTATATTCCTCTTACTATATATTATTTAACACTCGTTAATACTTAACTATTAATTAATTAACGATCGTTAAAGTTATATAGTTACTTGCTCGGTTTAATTTAATAAATATATATTTATTAAATAAATTAATAAATACAATAAATATATTTATTAATTAAATTAACTCTTTACGTATTGTGTGCAATCCTGTAATCTCGAGTTCGATCCTATCACACGACTATTAAATATAAGTTCATAAACTTACAGCTCCCACTTGAACATATTTCGAATATCGTGATCACATTGACTAGCGTCTAGTTACACTAGCAATGCCTCTTGTAAAACTCGAGTAAGGTCTCCTGGACAAAACCTTTTAAATGATTCATCATTTATTGTTATCCTTTTATTTCTAATACAACGTTAATAAGGATATGGATCTCAGTCATTCCTTTCATTAACCATTCTGTTTCTCGTTTACAGTTTCAGCAAGATTACCAAAACAAATTTGGTTGTGGCCACACAAACATCTTACTAATCCTACGAGGGGCCCAGCTGTATTAAACTCCAAAACGAAATTGGAGGAAATAAATTCCATATTGACTACGAGCAAAACTTATGAATTTTGCAACACTTCTGAAAATAATCCTTATAGCTACCAGTTACGTTTAGCGTTAGATTATTCCACAGAGATGCACTAGATTCACAACAGTTTCCTGGTATCTCAAGTCTAAGGATAACTATTTATGTTTTACTTGATGACAAAGATCCATAAAGTAAAATCATATAGTTGGGATAAGTCCAATATTCGATTCATCGAATATCATCCAAAATCGATCAATATACTTTCAAGTATACTCTATCGCTATTTTAATTTGTCTTAATTTAATAATATTCCCATATTATTAATTGACAACGGACATTTAGCATAACAATTATTCATGGATTAAAACATGTAAAATAGGATACACTTATTAAATAACAAAAAATAAACGAACCCCAATCTTTATTTCATTATATAATACTGTCATAACATCCTTTATCCAAATACTAATCACAGATTTATTGCATGAGTTCGCTAGCTAGTTGCAGCCAATCGCTTTGGCATGCTTAACTACCTTTGGTCTAGGCAAAGCATTAGTTAAAAGATCGGATACGTTATCATTTGTGTGACCTTTTATCAATTTGATTTCACGAGCTTCAACTTGATTTAACAATTTCACTTTTAAGTTCGTTTTTTCTCGGTCTTATCGAATTGATTTAACAATTTCAAGTTTGACTTAATTGTTTTTGGTGATAAAAGCTTGATTGGTATTTTTTTTCTACTTGGCACACAAAGCATGTAAAAATGTAACTATATTCTATACTACATATACGTACTATCTAAGAACACATTGCAAATACCGCAAATAAATGCACAAATCGTAAAATACAAATCTATCCTACAAAGTAAAATTACAAGATTTAAATTGTAAATCTAAAATCAGGTTTTTATAAAAATAAATCTAAGTTCACTTTAAACTAACAATTCAAAATACACTTTACACTACTAATCAGTTAAAAGAAATTAGACTTGAGATCCAAATCCAGTAAGGGCCCAAAATCATAACAACCCAATCAATCCAAATTGACTGAACTAATATTACGGTTAAACCTAACAAAGAATTCTAACTATTAACTAACAAAGGACTAAAACTGAAATTACACCATACAAGATCAGGGACTATTTATGGACAAAATGAAAACTTGATAAAATCAAACAAGAATCAGACCCTAGCTCAATTCTTGCCACTAACAGTCTTTCTATTACATTTCTATTACAGATTTTAATTCCTAATCTCACTAAACTCTAACTACAAGAACTGCCACACAAAGCTGCCAATGAATTCACTTAACTGACCCTATTTAACTACTCGAATGCACATCTATGATTGAATACCTTGAATATTCAAATTACGCTAAACAATATTCTTCCTAGCTATCAACTCATACCCTGAACTAAATCATCTACACAGATTTACACTAAAATCCTCAACTAAACTCAATAACCTAATCACACAAACTCGACTAAAAACCTATACCGCCAAACATCAGTTAACATCTAATATGCAGAAACTGAACATTAAATTCACATGAAACTGACCACAACTGAATTCAAACATCTAACATCATCTGACTAGTAAATTTGAGCACGTTGCAAGTAATATTACACTATGAAAATCAAATTCAGATTGAGCTAAAGTTGTGCAGGAATTTAAAAACGCTTGACATGTGTTACTGAAACCAAGACCTTTGATGACGAAGTATGGCGTTGAGCCAACTTTTGCTATCACACCTCCAACTTCTTCAACTGCTAATCGTGAACTAAAAATTAACAAGAATCTTTAAGGCTCCAATCTGCATAACCTGATAACCTGCAAAATCAAACCAAAACAAAGTGAAGAAAAACCAAACAGAACCTTCGAATCTGAAACCTGTAAAAACTGATCTATATTGAACGATTTCTACGCCTCAAATGTAACTAGAAGTGGTTTGATTTGAGTAAGATATCAACATTGCTCTAACTGAGTTACAAACTGAAATCTTTGATTTCTCATGAAAACTTTCTGAATGAACTCTGACATTTAACTAACTGATTTGTATTCTGTTATGAAAAGCTAATCAAACATCACTCATAAGCTCTGTTTGAGCTTATGAGCTTATTGCTTTTAATGGCTGAGAATCAAACAGATAAAATATAAGCAAGCTTTTGATCAAAGGAAGAAAAGCTCTAACATATTTCATTAATGGAAGTATATAGAATTCGGTTACAACTGATTAGAAAAACTCTAACAGATTTCAACTGATTTTGTAAACTAACTAAACTGAATCATGATAAATGTGATGAAATTTATCTGAAACTACTCCTAACAACTATGTGTAAACTACTCCTAGTCTAACCGTCTGAAATGAAGTATCTTCTTGCTATTTATAGACGTCGAGAGGAGATGGAGTTACGTGTTGTAATGTGTTCAAGCCAATTGAATAATGCCACGTGGAAAATACGAGGTTCTTGATCAATTAGGGTTCATCACCTTTTGGCAGAAATTTAGGGCTTTCTTCATTATTGAGTCTTGATCTAATTGGTGTATATCATATTGAAGAGGATGGACTGATGAACATTTCTTCTCTTTTGATCTTCTCTTGAATCTTCCTTGTTCTATCTTGAAATCGGCTTGAAGTTGTGTGGTGGAGAAAGTATGGAACGATTGTTAAATTCGTTTCTCTCTCTTGATATATGAAGAAGACGATATGACCAATCTTTGACCAGTTAAAGTAGGTTAGAAGATTTAATTTACTCATTCAGTCCCTGAACTTTCCATCATTTATCATTTCCATTATAAAGACTCTTATCCTTTAAACAAACTCTACTACATATCCTCGATCTTTGTGATTATGGCGAGATTGGTCCTTGAAAGCTTGGTTTTGTCTCTTTCTCCGTCTTTTGTCAGATAAATCCCTTGAAAACGCGTGTTTGCTCCATTATGCATCTTTTTTACCTGAAATACATAAAACACAAATACATGTATAATTCTGATATTTTACAGTTAAATATAATGGATTTGCTGTGTTTCAAGTGGTTTTTAGTTCATAATTGATGAATGTTTTCACACTTATCAACTCCCCTTCACTTGACCATTGCCATGGCCTCATGCAATGCAGTGTTTTAAAGCTCTAGAGTAAACTTTTCGCATAATTAATCCACCTTGGCCATTTTATGATTTTATATACTATGCTATACTACATGATGCATGATTTAAATTTTTACAATACAATGAAAAGGAAATGATTCTATTTATTTATTTTTGTATTTTCTTGAAATGATTTGATGGAAATAACTCATAAAGAAATCAAAGACTTTAATTAGGGCTTTGGTACCATGAACACTTATCATCCTCAAGTTTCATTTTCCCCATACCAAGCTTAAAAACAAGATCATTGTTATCCGTAAGTGAAAGTGCATCGACTTATTCATAAAAATTAATTGTGTTATTATTATACCCCCACTTATTATGCCTCTAAGACCGGTTATTATTTGAGCAAATTGCTTTTGGGAAAATTTGTCATTATTTAAAGCGTAAAATATAAGAAGTATAAAATCTCAAAATAAGGAAGTACGGTTTTAATCCTAAGTAACCATCTTATCCCTTACTTGAAAAACCGCCCATAATTGATATAAGTCCGACCAGAAATAATAAGTCGTTCGTTTTATGCGTAAAATCCTTATGTCATGCATTAATAAGTAGCTACCCACTCGCTAAGAAAAGAAAAATAAAACTCACGCAATAATTTATATCCGCCGCCTTTTTGAGACCTTAGATCTTCAATCCCGCAACCCTTGTGAGAGTAATATTGGATTGGAGCACCTATTAAATCCCTGCAACCCTTGTGGGAGTAATATTGGAATTCAATAGCTACTATAATTAACACTGCACTGCCCCTCTTGGGAGTCTTGTATAATTATTTTTTTTTCTTTTTTTTTTCTAGCCACTCATTTTTTTTCATAAGTCGCTCTTATTTTTCTTTATTTCTCACAAAGAAAGTTGAAAAGAATAAAAGGAAAAACACCCGCTAAGTATTAAGCATGACATAAGTCTAGTACACATAAAACGTTCTAACTTAGAATCTTAAGACGTACTTATACCAACCATGAATGATTAGTAAAAAATGCATAAGAGACTACAAACCGATTAAAACCATTCTTGATTATTTATTAACATATATACATGCGTTGACAAGAAAGTAAAGGTTACGAAAGGGGATATAAAAGTCACAATTAATTAATATGAGGTTTATCTAGCCCTTTACACTTACTTCAAACTCTATCATCTCTTGTTCTCCATAGTTTAAAATCTCAAATAATAAGACTAGTGGATGCTTAGCCTAATAAACCAATAAAGGTCTATATGGTTAAGGCTACTAGCTAGAGTAAGCTTAGATAAGAAAACTCGGGTTGAGTCAAAGTATCCATGGCAGGACTAATATGTCAAAGAAGTCTAAATTTGTTAAACCATATCCTTTATTATATTTTTTCCTTTTTATATATTTTTGATGAAAAATAAAAGAAGAAATATATACAATGCAAATGTGTTATACAAATTCAAAATGATTAATGCAAAAATTATGAATGCATATTTTTGGTGGCCATAGTAGATCATAAATTTGAAAAATGTTTGAAAAAATAATTTTCCCAATTATCATGAAGTCAAGGGCAATGGTCTAGGTAAGGTCACTTCGATAGAAGTCTCCCCTACACTTAAGATAAACATTGTCCTCAATGTTTAAGAGTATTGGAGTAAACTCCCCTACACTTATGACATTACGTACTTTGTTTGACTCGAGCTAAGGAAGAGACAAATAAAGTGGATTCATTTTAAGCAAAAGTGTTAAATATCACGATAGCAAAAACTAATCAAAGTGAACCGGACACACGGGCCTCCTCCATAAGCTCCAAGAATGAAATGAGAGAGAGCAACCCTTGAAACAAACACCAAAAGACGAAGAAAGGCCACCCCTCCACTTCAACTCTACTATAACACCCGTTTATTAAACCTAACCTATTTAGATCTACTCTACGTTTTCTAACCTAGTTATTCAATGCTTGATTTTTTTAACCCTAAGTCTCTGGCTCGACTCGGCCCAGAATTAGGTTGTCCTTGGTGAAACCATCATGGAAAATAAAGGATATCCACTTTGAAGCACATCTCACATGATACACTCAAACTTAGCACGTTGCCATTTACTATAAGATTTACAATATCCGCCTCGATAAATGGAACGGTCCAACGTGTCTCAAGTTTGTCCAACACACGAAATCTCTCATATAGTAAGCACACCAGGATCAAATACATAGTTCCCATCTCTACACTCGAACAACTCCAAAATAGGTAGCTGATAGGTGTGTAAACGCCCATCTTTTCTACCACTTAATTACAATAATAACCGGACCAAAACGTGTATTTTATGTCTTTTATGTCGGAATTATACGTGGTTTGTGTTTTTGTTGTGATTTAGGATGAAAAGGTGAAAAGTGGAGAAAACACGGACATTCACGGGCATTTACTGACTTTTATTGAAGAAAAGGATGAAAGACGGAGTCGAGAAGTCAAGAGTGGAAAAAGAACGGAAGTCCAAGACCAATTCTGAAGATTTATCGAAGAAAAAGTCAAAAGACGGAAGTTTATCAAAAACCAAGAAACTCAAGTCTATTTTATTGAAGAAATTAAAGACGAGTTCAAAAGATATCCCGAGCCACAAGTCCTAAAAGTCCAAATTTAAAAGAAAGATTAGAAGAAAAGGACTAATGACGCAATTAATGAAGATTAAATGAAGGAGGGACTTAATCCCGCAATTAACAAGAAATGAAGGAGGGGAGGAAGCTTCCTTAATCCTCCCCTATAAATAGCATTAGTTGTTAATCATTTGTTGTTGTTGGATAGCTTGACAAACTATCTCTTCCATTTTTAATTACCTTGCACCTTTAATTACTTGTCCAATTTAATTACCTTGTCTTGCACTTAATTACCATTTAATTTCAAGTAAGTTTTTCTTTTAATTCTTGTTAAGCTTTATCTTTACCTTGTTAATCTCATTCTACCTTTCTTTAATCTTTGTGTTGATTTGTTTATGTTCAAGTTCTTTATTTTTGTTGATTTGATTAAAGTGGTTTTGATTATCTTGTTTAGTTTTATTGTTTTGGATTGATTGTTTATGCGTTATATTTGTTTATTAACTTATTTGATTTAATCTTATTGTTGATTTGGTTTAGTTTTTATTAGATCCGAGCTTTATTCTTATCCCTTGTTCTTCGGACATCATACTGTTCTTGCCCAGATTCGTCCCCAGCAAACATTCCGAATAGGTATGGATTATTGTGCTCTATACGGAATATTTTATATTCCGAACAGAGGTTTTATTCCGCGTAAGGGTTTTGTAGAAATTGCTTATTCGGAATATTAAATTATTCCGCATAGGGGTTTTGTAGAAATTGCTTATTCGGAATTTCCAGTATTCCGCATAGGGGAGGGTTTCAACATAGAGCATTTATTCCGAATAGAAGGATTATTCCGAATAGGGATTTCTTTCCGAATAGGCCTATTATTCCGAGTAGGACTTTATTCCGAATAGGGACAGATATTCCGAATAGAGGTATTATTCCGAATGGGAGGCACATTCCGCATAAGGGTGAATATTCCGAGTAGAACTTATTCCGGATTGGTGACAGTTTTCCGAATAGGACTTTATTCCGAATAGGACTTTATTCCGAATAGGGGATATTTTCAGTTTTGTCATATTAGTTTTTAAGTTTCTGCCCTTTTATGTTAAGCTTTATTTTTCCCGCCTTTTTCATTAGTCGCACTTTAAGTTTATTTGCCTTAGATTTATTTTAGTCTTGCCTTAGTTTAAGTTTTAATTTTAGTTGCATTTTAAGTTTGCCTTAGTTAGATTTGAGTTTGCGTTACTTACTTTATTGCCCTTTAATTTTAGTCTTGCTTTTAAATTCTTGCACTTTATTTTAATTAGAGTTAGATTTATTTTAATTGCACGTTTACTTTAATTGTTTTGCACCTTTAATTTTTAAACACTACAACGACACATCTTTGTTCCACCAAAGTTCAACTGTCACACAATTAAACATAAGTTTTTCAATTCGAAGAGATTGGTACAACGAATATTTTTAACCTGAGTAAAATCGAGTTATCAAATGGCGCCGCTGCCGGCTCTTTTCGTAAAGATCAACAGTTTTTTGTGAGAGACACGTTGCTTTTTGGGATCCGCTCACTTGTGAACGTTATTTTTCTTGCCTTAAAAATTCCAAAAAATCATAAAAAAAATTAAAAATTGATAAAACACCATAAAAATTAAAAATATCAAAAATCCAATTTTGTTTTATCTTTATTGTGTATATACATTGTCCTTGTGTTTGGTTTTGTTTTCTTTTGCATTTTCAGGTGTATGCGTACTAGATCTTCTAATTATCAAGAGCCCGAGCCTCAAGAAGATTTAGATATGGCAGGTGTTAACAACTACAACATGCCACCGCACCTCAATAATAATAATAACAACAATGCTCTTCCACAGCCCGATCTTCGGACCATGGAGGAACTTTGTCAACCAACAATGTTTAGACGAGGAGGACCGATTGCGCCGATGCAAATCAATGCTCCTGAGTTTTCGTTGAAGCACCACATGATTCAGCAAGTGCAAACAAACCCATTCAGAGGATTGCCTGATGATGATGCCAACAAACACCTCGACAAGTTCATTACAATCACCCAAAGCATGAAGTTGCATGGTGCCACAATGGATGTACTTCGCCTACAACTCTTCCAACATACTTTATCGCATCATGCCGAGAAATGGTTTGATCGTCTCCCGAAGAATTCTATTCACACTTGGGATGACATGACTCAACGCTTTCTATCGCGCTACTTTCCACCATCCATGGTCACAAGTCTTCGCAACCAGATCAGCGGTTTCATGCAAGACCCTGATGAATCTCTTTTTGACGCTTGGGAGAGATATAATGTCTTGATCGACCGTTGTCCAAACCACAACATGCTCCCCGTCACATTGATTGATACTTTCTACAACGGTTTGACTTTTCGAGATCGTGATACGATTAATGCAGCCGCCGGTGGCACATTCATGAAAAGGAGACCCGAGGAGTGTAGAGAGTTAATTGAAAACATGACTACTCATCATAAGAACTGGGATTCCTCTGCTTCTTCTAGAAACAACACGAGAGTCAATGTTTCTTCTACCTCAGCAAACCCTGAGATTGCCGAACTCACCCGCATGATGGCCGAAATGAGCAAAAGTATTACGCTTCTCGCTTCAAACCAACAACAACAACAAGTTAAAGCGGTTTCCAATCCTTGTGAAACATGTGGCGGTCCTCACTCATACACCGATTGTCCTTCGACACAAGGAAATCCGGAAAATGTGTATGCTGCTTACAGTAATTATTCACCGGAAAATTACCACGCTAGACAACAAGGGGATAGAAATCTGCTGAGCTACCGTTCCAACAACTACCTTTCACCCAGTTTTTCTCCTCAAAACCAAAATCCCGCCAACAACTATAATAGAAGCAACCAAATCCCACCTCGTGCTTCTAACCCTTATCAACCACCCACCCAACAACACCCACCCATTAACCCCGATGTTGACACCATCATGAGAACACAAGGTGAGCAAATCAAGAATCTACAGAGCCAAATAATCAATTTGAAAGGAGATATCTTGAAGCAAGGAAATGACATCAGAACCGAGGTTCGTGATAATCTTCAATCCTCCTTCATCACTCAAACAACTGAATTAAAGAATCTGTTGGCTAGTTTCTTGCCCGAAGCTCAACCTTCTTCTTCTTCGGGTTCTCTACCTTCAAACACCGTCACTAATCCGCGAGCTAATGTGAGTGCTATAACTACGCGTAGTGGAATTACCATTGTCAATCCACCTACCCCACCACCATCATCTACACCTCCTCCACCACCATGTATCCCTACTCCTCCTACACCTAGTAGTAGTACACCATTACCGTCTCCGCCTCGTCATGACGATGTATCTCGAAAGGACCCTTCAACATCTCAACCTTCACCTTCTCCCTATCAACCAAGAATCCCATACCCTTCTCGTATAGGCAAGACCAATGATCTCACAAAGGAGGACTCGCAAATAACCAAATATATCAATATGATTTCTCAAATGGGATTCAGCATTAGTTTCCTTGAAGCACTTGTCCACATGCCCAAATTTGTTAAAGCATTTAAGGAATTGCTTAACAAGAAGGAGAAGCTGCTTGAACTCGCCAACACTCGATTAAATGAAAATTGCTCTGCAATTATTCTTAAAGAACTTCCGGAAAAGCTTGGAGATCCCGGTCGTTTTGTGTTGCCTTGCGTGTTCAACAAAACTGAAGAATTTACTGCCCTTTCCGATCTCGGGGCTAGTATTAATCTTATGCCACTGAGTGTTTGGAAAACACTATCTTTACCCGACCTCACTCCAACGAAGATGACTCTTGAACTTGCAAATCGCACTCTCGCTTACCCCGTCGGTATAGCCGAAGACGTGTTTATTAAAGTTGGCGCATTTACTTTCCCGGTCGATTTTGTCGTAGTTGATTATGAAATGGACCCTCGTATTCCTTTAATACTTGGTCGACCATTCTTGAGATCCGGACGTGCTTTAGTGGATGTAGCCGAAGGTGAGTTAATCTTAAGAGTCGGGAAAGATTCACAAATTTTCAAAATGGGGCAGCTTACAGGCAAATCTTTTGGCCGAGAATCAGTGAATATGATTAATGTGCTCGATGACTTTACCGTCTATGACAATACTCTATTCGAGTCTTCCACTAATAATCCACTCTTTGAAGATAATGTGGATGATTCTCTCCCTACTTTGGACACTTCTCCCATTTATAATTCTCAACCGGTCTTTGATGCTTATGATGATGATGATTCTAGCTCAGATTCGGATGATTTTGATTGTACTTCTGAGTATCCCGAGCTGCCCACTTTCGATGATTTTGATGAGGCTGATACTCTATCGAGCGATTCTTCACATGATGAAAATCCTCCGCCATCACTCGATCCTACTTTGGACGTTTATTCATTTGAGGAAGATTTCTCTGAATTTCTCAACACATACTTCCCTCATGAGAGTGATGCTCCTCCTTTGGACTTTCAAGATTATCGTCTTGATCCTACTTTGGATTTGAAGAGCATTTTGTCCAAGGAAAAGAAACCGGTCGACACCGAAATCCGTTGCACGTATGATTTAACACCTCTTTGTCCCCCTTCTGAGGACGAGGTTGTGCTTCTTTGCGGATCTTCTTCACACTCGGCTGAGCCTGAGTGCTATTTTCCCTTAAAGGAAAAGGTGTTCGACCCTGGTATTGAAGTCTTTAAGCCATCTCAGTATCCACCTGATGAAATAAAATGAAAAATCTTTGGAAATTTTGAAGACATGCTTGCATCGCTTCCTACTTGCTTCCACCGTGCTCCATCACTGCTTAAGGGAACCCTGCCACTTCTCTTTTGGCTTGCCTTGTTCGCCTTAAGCTCGTGCTTATTTATGGATGAAAACTATGTCTTTGATCCTGGTGGATACGTTTCATGCTTCTTCCGTTGATGATCAAGGTCGAGTCAGGCTCACGACTCGGTTAACAAAAATCAAGCGCTTCTTGGGAGGCAACCCATGCATCTATCTTTTCACTTTCTTTACCATAAGTGTAGGGGGACCCTTTGGTTTGCTTTCCTCTCATCATTTCTTAATCAGGGATTCGAGCTTCAAACGATCTACTCTTGATGATTCTTGACAACCCGTGATTCCGTGTTCTACTTCTTCCCGGTTCTATCCTAAACTCTTTTCGATTCACTATTTTATATTTTCTCAATATTAAAATAGGAATCTCTTTAGTTGTCTTTTCCTTAGCGAGATTTAAACAACGTGCACAATGTCCTAAGTGTAGGGGAGTTTACTTCCACATGCTTAAACATTGAGGACAATGTTTATCTTAAGTGTAGGGGGGACTTCTATCGAAGTTAAGTGGTCTTTTCCTTGTATTTGTCTTCATTTTAACCAGAAAATCAATTTTTCGACATTTTTCAAAATTTTTGATCTATTTTGGCCTATTAGTTGTTATCTTTGTATAGTTATTTTCTTCATTTGCTAAGATAAATCTTTGAATAAGTGGTTTTAATTTTCAAACGTTGTGAATCTTTTGACTCAATCCGAGTTTACTCTAGCTAGTATCCTTAACGTGTTTGAGTCAAGTTTTGCTAGGCTTTTATATAGGGAGCTATAAAACGCGAAAGTCTTAACTCTCACGGGTTAAGAACAAGAACTTTTCGCAAGTTCCTATAATTGATCCTAGAGAGTCGTTTATCAAGGGAACTTTAAAATGCGATTTCTAAACTTGAAAAAGTCCAAGAATTTGCAAGATCCTATAGGCGACTCGAAAACCCAAAACTTTGATTTAATAGGCTAAGCATCTACGAGTCTCATTACTTGAGATTTTAAACTGTGGAGAACGAGAGATGATAGAGCCAATTATAAGTCCGGTATTCTTTCGTGAATTTATGTGAGTTAATTACAAGCCTATTCTCCCATCGCTTGCTTAATAAATTATCTGCTAATAAGTAAGGTTGTACGATTTAAAAAGTTACTTAGCTTCTAGCCCCATATCGTTTAAAAGTTGCTCGGTAATGACGAGAGTTCATAGCCAAAGCATAACTTATGAAGCGGGGCGCGAAGATTGGCGAGTCCGAAAAGGCCCTAACAAGGCATGAGGGCTATGTTTTGTTGCTAAAGATCCGAAAGTGATGTGAAGAATCATTTATCGAAAATCAATATGAAGGATCGAGACACACGACGAAAAGCAAAAACTCCCAAAAAGTCATGGAGAAGTGTATCCGAAAAGACCCTAACAAGGTATGAGGATAAATAGATCCAAGTCAATAAAGGAGGCGGATCGTTGTATATCAAAATCCAAAATAAAGATTGGAGAAAAATGAAGAAGTCGTGGTCCATATATGAAGAATCTCTCAAAAATTCCAAGTGAAGAAATTCCAATTATGAAGAGAAGTCCATTATTTCATGAACGTCTCTCAAGATTTGAAGTATGAAGTCGCTGCCAAATATCGGCCCGAGAAAGGTCTCAAATCGCGAACCAAGTTATGCCAAGATATGAACTTTTTGATATCCCGAGAAGCAGTTTTAAAAGATTTGGTCCTTTAGCTAACTATTGATTAAATCGTGCACTTTATTTTCAGACTAAATAATTATCGAAATAAGTCAACAATGCATCTTCGTGATCATTCAAGACAACAATAAAATATAAGAGATACCCCTAGGAATAAGGGAGTCTAAGTGAATAATTGGCCCACATGCGTTCGTGATAGTTTACTAACTTATAATAACAATGATCTCGTTTTTAAGCTTGGTTTGGAAAAAGTGAAAACTTGAGGATGATGATTATTCATAACATTTCCAAAACCCAAGGTATGCTTTTGATTTCTTAATTTTGTATGATTTTAATTTTCTATCTCTTTAATAAAGGCCAACGTGGATTGATTATGATGAAAAGTGTAATCTTGCTTTATAACTAATGCATTGCATGAGGACATTGCAATGGTCAAGTGTAGGGGATTTGATAGGTGTGTAAACACCCATCTTTTCTACCACTTAATTACAATAATAACCGGACCAAAACGTGTATTTTATGTCTTTTATGTCGGAATTATACGTGGTTTGTGTTTTTGTTGTGATTTAGGATGAAAAGGTGAAAAGTGGAGAAAACACGGACATTCACGGGCATTTACTGACTTTTATTGAAGAAAAGGATGAAAGACGGAGTCGAGAAGTCAAGAGTGGAAAAAGAACGGAAGTCCAAGACCAATTCTGAAGATTTATCGAAGAAAAAGTCAAAAGACGGAAGTTTATCAAAAACCGAGAAACTCAAGTCTATTTTATTGAAGAAATTAAAGACGAGTTCAAAAGATATCCCGAGCCACAAGTCCTTAAAGTCCAAATTTAAAAGAAAGATTAGAAGAAAAGGACTAATGACGCAATCAATGAAGATTAAATGAAGGAGGGACTTAATCCCGCAATTAACAAGAAATGAAGGAGGGGAGGAAGCTTCCTTAATCCTCCCCTATAAATAGCATTAGTTGTTAATCATTTGTTGTTGTTGGATAGCTTGACAAACTATCTCTTCCATTTTTAATTACCTTGCACCTTTAATTACTTGTCCAATTTAATTACCTTGTCTTGCACTTAATTACCATTTAATTTCAAGTAAGTTTTTCTTTTAATTCTTGTTAAGCTTTATCTTTACCTTGTTAATCTCATTCTACCTTTCTTTAATCTTTGTGTTGATTTGTTTATGTTCAAGTTCTTTATTTTTGTTGATTTGATTAAAGTGGTTTTGATTATCTTGTTTAGTTTTATTGTTTTGGATTGATTGTTTATGCGTTATATTTGTTTATTAACTTATTTGATTTAATCTTATTGTTGATTTGGTTTAGTTTTTATTAGATCCGAGCTTTATTCTTATCCCTTGTTCTTCGGACATCATACTGTTCTTGCCCAGATTCGTCCCCAGCAAACATTCTGAATAGGTATGGATTATTGTGCTCTATACGGAATATTTTATATTCTGAACAGAGGTTTTATTCCGCGTAAGGGTTTTGTAGAAATTGCTTATTCGGAATATTAAATTATTCCGCATAGGGGTTTTGTAGAAATTGCTTATTCGGAATTTCCAGTATTCCGCATAGGGGAGGGTTTCAGCATAGAGCATTTATTCCGAATAAAAGGATTATTCCGAATAGGGATTTCTTTCCGAATAGGCCTATTATTCCGAGTAGGACTTTATTCCGAATAGGGACAAATATTCCGAATAGAGGTATTATTCCGAATGGGAGGCACATTCCGCATAAGGGTGAATATTCCGAGTAGAACTTATTCCGGATTGGTGACAGTTTTCCGAATAGGACTTTATTCCGAATAGGGGATATTTTCAGTTTTGTCATATTAGTTTTTAAGTTTCTGCCCTTTTATTTTAAGCTTTATTTTTCCCGCCTTTTTCATTAGTCGCACTTTAAGTTTATTTGCCTTAGATTTATTTTAGTCTTGCCTTAGTTTAAGTTTTAATTTTAGTTGCATTTTAAGTTTGCCTTAGTTAGATTTGAGTTTGCGTTACTTACTTTATTGCCCTTTAATTTTAGTCTTGCTTTTAAATTCTTGCACTTTATTTTAATTAGAGTTAGATTTATTTTAATTGCACGTTTACTTTAATTGTTTTGCACCTTTAATTTTTAAACACTACAACGACACATCTTTGTTCCACCAAAGTTCAACTGTCACACAATTAAACATAAGTTTTTCAATTCGAAGAGATTGGTACAACGAATATTTTTAACCTGAGTAAAATTGAGTTATCAGTAGCATCACCAAAGTAGCTCATATAAGAAGCCTATATCAATCGAATCACACTCTTAAGTGGAGTAGATGAAAACCAATTTTTCCCAAACATACATATCCCTGGATCAAAAACCTTTCCCTTCATGGGAAAATAAGAAGATGAACCTGTATCAACCATATAGGATCCCCTTTAGATATCAAAGTATCATGAGACAATGAAGATGTAGGAATTAAAGCATTCATAACAAGTATATCCATGTGGTGCTCCTCATCATCATCAATAGGTGGGGAATTCTCCTTAGAAGGCATAATGAAAGGAGGATCAAGATTAGTAGTGTCTTGTGAAGGAGGTGTAGGCTCTATGTTCCCAAAAAGCATGTTCTCAATAAGACGAATATCATCTTCCCAATTAGAATCACTATCATCGACCTCTAAATCAGTATTAGCAAGAGCAGCCTCTATGGTGGCATCAATCTCCATAAGAGAATCCATATCAAAGATTTTGGGTTCTAAAGTTGCCTTAGGTGAAAAAGGATCAATCTCTAAGAGTATAGGATCTTCATCAACAACCAACTTCAAGGGTGGAAGGGTGGGAATAGAAGGCTCAAAAGAAGGTGTATTAATGAGAGGATCACTCAAAGGAATGATATGATCATATAAATCAATAGGTGCAACCTCAAAAACCAATGAAGAAATATCAATGAAAGGTTCTTCTTCTATGGACTCATCATTATGGTTTTCATTCAATGCTTCAATCGAGGAGATAAGATTATAAATGTTTGATAAAACCTCACGAATATGAACATCTCCCACTTCTTCTATAAGAGCAACATCTTCATCCAAATTAGGAAGGTCATCTTGACATGAAAAGTCATCGGATGATATATCATAAGATGCTTCACTAGAATCACAATCATCATCCCCCATTTGTGGCAAGTCTTGCAAAAACTCTTCCTCAATCTCATTATCCCTTTCTTTGAACAATTCATCAGGATCGAAATCACCAAAATCACTAGTAGTAGCATGAATGTCATCATGTGATGAAATCTCAATGTGATAATGAGGAGAAGAGGTATCAATACAAAGCTCGTCACATGGTTCATTGGAAATACCCTCAAGCTCATTTTGGATTGGGATAAGGTTCTCAACACTAGAAGAGGTTAATTCATTTGAATCGGTGTTTGTAGTAGTGCTAAGAGGCTCGTCCCCCATGGTTAAAGAGTTAGGTTCCATGTGAGGTAAAGGTGATGAAGGTGTGTCATCATTAAGTGTCATGCAAATCGAAGGTTCGTCACAATCGTCACAGAAGCATCGATAAGGCATACGAGCACGAGTAGCAAGATATTCTTCTTCTTCCTTTGTATCAATCTTAATGAGTAAATCATCGAAATACTTCTTGAGGCGACGAGAAAATTTGTTCAAAGATTCACGAAACATATCACCGATTTCCTTGTCATTAAAGTGCCAAGACTTAATTTCCTCTTTCTCATTAGAATTAATTTTTTCCTTTAACCACCGACACGTGTCTTTCATTTCCTCGAGGCTTATGTCTTTCATACTATAAATCTCCTTATAAACGTCATGGATCGACTCGTTTATTTTCTCAAGTAAAGAATGAGACTCATTGCAAATATTAGGGGCATAGGAAAGAGGATCCCTCAGTCGACAATCATAACCATAAGAGGGTGCGTTTCCACAAAACACACATGAATAAGTCGAAGGATAGGGTGGAGGTGGATTTCCATAATTAGGTGAATTATAGGTTTGAAAAGAGTCTTGATTATGAAAGTTCTCATGATTATAACCTTGAAAATTCCCTTTATTTCGAAAACCCTCATAATGTGAAAATCCTTGATTTTGAAAAGTATCTTGATTATAGCATTGAAAATTTTCATCATTGTGAAAGGCTTCATTATTTAAAAATCCTTGATTATGAAAGGTTTCTTGATTATAGCCTTGAAAATTATCATTTTTGAAAACCCTCATGATTGGAAAATCCTTGGTTTTGGTATGGCTCATTAAAGTTTTGCTCTTGAAATGATGGTGAAGGCTGTGATGAAAAACCGGAATATCCCATATAGTCATTATAAGTGTAGTACATTTGAAGGTTTTGTTGAAAATTAAGGTTCGCGGTTCTATTATAAGCATAACCCTCCCCATAATGGTCATTGTTTTGATCACATAAATAAGTATCATGTTGACCTCCACAAGTCGAACAAGTCGGATGCAACATCTCCCACAGGGAACGAGTATCCATGTGTAACAAGGTGGCCGAATGTATATACAAGTGAATGACGTTTAAAACTTCCTCGGGGAAGGAAGTAATACACCAAAGGTGGTATGGTTACACGCGTGCGAGTACACGTGTAAGTAAACTCGAGGAGTGAGAGAGGAGCTCTCGGTCGACTTTTGAGACAGAAGAGATTATATCTCGAGGTGCAATAATTAATATCCACACAAAAATATAATATATGTAAGTACTAATTGGGTGGCACACCACTCACTACTATCACCTTCGAAAGACCCACAAGGAAGCGGAGAAACGAGGCGGCACGTAGCACTTAAGAGCCTGCTTCTTTAGAATATGAAATACACTCGCCTTATACTCCCCACACAGTGGCCTCATTCTCATGTTCAAGTAGATTGCAGTATTTATCTATTGTGCCTTAATTAAATTTGATCGATACACGAACTTAGGACCAGAATACCCCCAAGTACGGTGTATTTCCTCGGCAATACTTATGGAAGTAGGTATATTAAGTGTTCGTATCTACATATACTTATTTACATATAATAATATATCAAAAATATTTTTGTATTTATTTGGTTTTTTAAAGAAAATATAATATTTACGTAAAACGATTGAAAACAATATATACAATATATTTTTGGTGTAATCTTTTAGGAAAAAGATTACTTTTGTATTTTTGTATCTTTTTTGGTTCAATTCTTTAGGAAAAGAATTGATTTTGTGTTTTTTTATTTTTTATATTTTTTATATTTTTATCTTTTTGATTTTTGATTTATCTTTTTGATTTATGATACATAAAAATAACGTTCACAAAGTGAACGGATCCCAAAATCCAATACGTTTCACTCGAAACCGTTAATTTTCACGAAAAGAACCGGCAGCAACGCCATTTAATATTTCACTTTTAAGTTCGTTTTCTCTCGGTCTTAACGAATTGATTTAACAATTTCAAGTTTGATTTAATTGTTTTTGGTGATAAAAGCTTGATTGGTATTTATTCTACTTGGCACACAAAGCATGTAAAAAGGTAAAAATATTCTATACTACATATACGTACTATCTAAGAACACATTGCAAATACCGCAAATAAATGCCCAAATTGTAAAATACAAATCTATCCTACAAAGTAAAATTACAATATTTAAATTATAAATCTAAAATCAGGTTTTTATAAAAATAAATCTAAGTTCACTTTAAACTAATAATTCTGTTAGAAATACGTTTTTACGTATATTAGAAGTATTGGTCACTCCACAATATTATTAATGTTGTAATAGCTCGTAGTTAATAGTTACTTATTTAGTTAAGTAAGAACCGGCCCATGGGCTTGTCATGGGCCGGCCCAAGTCCATTAGTGGCTTGGAAGTATAAATACCCCTTTCCTCCTTGGAAAGGGGTTGGTTGTTGTTCATTTCTAGTTTCTACTTAATAAAAAGACACATAGTTTCTCTCACTTTCTCTCTCTAGTTTCTCTCTCTAGAAAACATCAACCCACTTCATAGATTCATAGGTTATCAAGATTCTACATTTGGTATCAAGAGCTATGGGGTGATTTAAGGTAATGATTTGTGTGGTTTTTTAGTTTTTGATTGTATTAGTGTTCTTTAAGAAGATCCATCTTGATTTTTGGAGTTTTTGGTGTTTTTGTGATTGGGATTAGTAGATAAGTATTAGTTTTTACTTATTATTGTAGAAATCACAAAACTTTTTGGGTTATTTGGTAAAAATCTGGGTTTATTTCATCTTTTTGATCGACTGTTCATACTCGAAACAAGTTTCTGATTACCCAGACAAAGTTCCGAACCAAAAAGTTCCGGATCAAAAAGTTCCGGATCAACCAAAGTTCCGGACCAAAAAGTTCCGAACCAAAAGTTCCGGATCAAGGAAAGTTCCGGATCAAGGAAGTTCCGAACCCAAAGTTCCGGATCAAGGAAAGTTCCGGATCAAGGAAGTTCCGAACCAAAAGTTCCGGATCAAGGAAAGTTCCGGATCAAGGAAGTTCCGAACCAAAAGTTCCGGATCAAGGAAAGTTCCGGATCAAGGAAGTTCCGAACCAAAAGTTCCGGATCAAGGAAAGTTCCGGATCAAGGGAAAGTTCCGGATCAAGGAAAGTTCCGGATCAAGGCAAAAGTTCCGAATCAAGGTATTCCAAGCCAAAATCTTCCGAATCAACACTTCCGAATCAACAAAAGTTCCGAATCAAGGGATATTTTACTTGTTTTTTCGACGATTTTTTAGAGGATTCAATCTTGGTTTCTTACAACAAAAACTCAACACAATTCACAAGCTTTACTTCACTGCTCGATCAACCGATAATCTTTGTCTCTTTGAAGTGAACAAAATGAATCCGAATTCAGTAATGCCTCAGATGACATCACTTACGGATATTTCCGTCATTACGGGAACGGATAATCACCCTCCAATGCTCATCAAAGAAGTTTTTGAAGCATGGCAAGGCCGGATGATGTCTTACCTTAAGGGAAAACCGGTATATGGGAGGCTTATGGTTAAGTCAATTTTAAATGGTCCACTTGACTATGGTACCATCGTGGTGAACAATGTGACTCGACCAAGGGAGTTTGAAGAACTTACACCAGCTCAACAACTTGTTGCCGACGCAGACGAAAAAGCTCTTCAAACCATTCTCCAAGCTCTTCCACATGACATCTATCGAATGGTAAGTCAGTATACGGTGGCAAATGATTTATGGGAACGTCTAAAGGTGTTGCTACAAGGTACGTCTCTCACCAAACATGAAAGGGAATGTCAGTTGTATGATCTGTTTGATAGATTCACGTACAACCCAGGGGAAACGCTTCACGACTATTACTTCAGATTCACTACTCTCATGAATGATCTGAATGTATACAATCTCGTGATTGCTCCATTCCAGGTTAACACCAAATTTTTGAATACTTTACCTCAAGCTGAATGGGGTGAGTATATTACCGATGTTAAGTTAACCAAGGATTTGCATAAGTGCAATTTGGATCAACTCTATGCTTTTCTTCAGCAGCATGAGAAACATGTGATCATGCACCGTTCGCCTCGAGGTATGTACCCTGATTCCTTAGCTTTGATGGCGAATCAACCAAGCTTGTCACACAACAACACTCCTTATATCTTGGGACATCAAGCCTATCATCCATCACCTTACATGACACCAACCTTCCCCCAATACTCGATTCTCCCGCAACCACCCACCTCACATCAGCAACAATATCGGTTTAATGCACCTTCACCACACTATGCTTCACAACATCACTCAGCAAGTATTGCACCTTATGCTCAATCTTCATATTCTTCTTATCAAGAGAATGCAGCATATCCAACAAGCTACCCTGACCACATGAGTATTCCTTCTAGTGATTATGCAGCTCATCAAGACCAAGCAATGTATTGTGATGATGATGAAGTCCCCATTCTTGTGTTCAAACAAGGAACTGACCCAGTTGAAGTGTTAACCACTATGTCTGCTTATCTCACAAGGACATTAAGCAAACGAGGATTTAGGGGATCAGCTCCTACTAACAATCAGTTGAGGAATTCATCAAATTCTCGCCAACAAGCTACTATTGAGAATGGCAGGGTCATGGTTCAACCTATTCAACCTTATCAGGGGAGACCTACTACATCAACTACCAATGCTCGCACGGTCAATCCTGCTCCAATGGTCAACACTCCTCCACGGGCTAATTCCACAGGCAAGTTGAGAATGATTACATGCTACAACTGCAAGGAAGAAGGTCACATGTCCAAGGATTGCAAGAAGCCAAGAGGAGAAGGGATGGTCAATGGTTTGCAGAGAAGATTTATCTGGTGAATGCTCAGGCACAAGGAAGGGAACTTGATGAAGAGGATCTTGCATTTCTTGCTGATCCAGGGATTGCTGAACAAGACGTTGTCACCACACATAATGCAGCATACCAAGCAGATGATCTTGATGCGTATGACTCAGACTGTGATGAATTTCAATCTGCAAAGGCAGCTCTTATGGCAACTATCTCCAGCTTAGGGCCAGAAAAGAGATATGAGGTACTTATTAATACCACTGATAATACCACCGATGCTAGTATTCAACCACATCAAGTTGTGCAAGAGAGTGCTGATTTGAATGAGTCTTCGGTGGTGAGTCTTTCAAATGAGGAGACAATCAATGATAGTAATATCAATGTGAGTCCCCAGACTTTGAGTGAAACACAACCGGGAGTTATTTCGCATACGCATACTCCTGCTCAACAAGATTTGGTTATGGTTCCTGCTACATTACTTAGCCAAATGAATGCCGCACTCTTAGAAACCTTAGCTAAGAATAAGAATTTGTCTGATGAGCTTGCCTTAAGCAACGAGAAAGTTCAAACTTTAGAATTAGTGCCTTCGTCTAGTGTTCTAACAAATCCCGAGTATGATCATTTTCGAAACAAACAAATGGGTCATTTACAGGAAATTGAAACCTTAAGAGCAGATCTTTCTAACGAACTTAAAGAAAAAGAATTAGCGGTCACTAATTTTCAAAAACTTCAAACAGATTTTGAATTACTAGAGTCTAAGAAGAATGAAGTGGAAATTAATGCGGCTAATAAGATTAGAAGTCTAGATTATTTGCTTTTAAGACAATACGCTGCCTCTCAACTAGTGCACTTATTTGATGCTTCGTTTAGAGAATTTAACTTATCGCGTCAAAAAGGCCTTCCCCCTAATCCACGGTATGCAAAACAAGCGTTAATCCATAGTCTTAGACTTTATAATGCAACCCAATTAGGATTGGTTTTAGACCCGATTGATATTTTTGATGATTGCACCAATAAGGATCTAGTTGATGAGAATCGGTCATACAACTCTGCAAAATATCCCGATTGTGATTATTTTAAAATGAATCAGGAGCTTGCTAAAACGGATTTTAGAATTCGCTTCCATATGGACAAAGATCTCATTACGGCACCAACCTACATGTTAAATGAAGAAAACCCTAGTACATTTCCTACACTTGTCAACATGGAAGGTCCTAAGGAAATTCCAAAGGATCTTCTACCTGTTAGCACTGTATGGTTAAACTTGCAAGAGATTAATCAATACTTTACTAATTTTGACAAGGTCATTTTGGAATGTACGACTTCAAATGGCCTAAACGCCGGAGAATGGGATTTCGAACACATGAACGAGGTGTTTAAGAATGAGATCAATCCATTTGTCGAAAGTCTAAAAGGAAGTTTTGCATCTCTTAAAGAAAATCTTGAGTTTGAAATTGGAGAAGTTCAAAAAGTGTTTTATGAAATGGACACCGCTTACGAACTACAACTAATTGAAAAGGAAAAGATTTTATCTGAATATGACCGATTCTTGTCCCAAGTAATTTCGTGTGATGTGCTTACTACTGTAAATGTTAATTATTCGAATGAGCTTACATCCGCTATGATTAAATGTGACGCTGTGAATATATGTGATGATGTGTGTGATCTCTCTATAAATGTTGCTGATACTGTAAATGAGGTAGATAATCATTCTTGTCACGAATCTAACGCTGAGTTTTTAAAGCTACAAGATTCTTACAATTTACTTTCAAAACGCTTTAATAAACTAGAACAACATTGTATATCTTTAGAATCAAAACAACAAAGTCAAAATGAGGATCTTTTGATAACAAATAGTTGTGAAAACGGTGTTTAGACGAGTGACAAGATGATTGCAATAGTTAAGGCATTAGAGGAAGAGATAATGAGATTGAAGAGAGATGTGTCATCAAATGAAACACTAAAATTGGAACTAGAGACTACAGAGTCTAAAAACCAAGTCTTAGAAATTAGACTTTCGTCTATTCTAGGGGAGATGGATCGTGCAAGACAGGGAATGTCCAAACTTTATGGTTCACTAGAAGAACGCTTCGCTTTTAATGCGGCACAGCAACAATTTTATGTTGAACAATTGAACCAAAAATGTGAGGAAATCTCTGACTTAAACATCCTGCTCATTGACAAAAACATGGTTTTGGCCGAGTTAAAGGAAACACTTCTTCTCACCCGACAAGAAGCTGTTAATAACTTAGCTACCAACTCTGCACCGTCCTCTAGTGCTCCAACAACCAAGTCAGTAGTGCTTTATAAGAACCCGCTTCATAAGAGAAACCCGGTTACCTACGATGATTATATGAGGAATGCCATTAAGCATGTAGATCTTGTTAGGGATATTTTAGACGATCTTTATGCCTTAGATCCCTCAAGTAGCTACTATTATTCGGCTCATGAATATATTAAGCGAGTTCAATATTGCTTAGCATATTTGGAATACATAGGTAAACCAGGTTCTGCACTACTCACTAATAGACCCATTGCTGTAACTCCATTCAATAAGACCCCAGGAGCAAAACCGTCATTGGCACCATCAAGTAAGGCACCTTTAAAATCTGTTGCTAATATTCCCACTTTGCCTTCTACAAGAGTAAAAGAGTCTACTAAGGCTAAAGGATCGCCACTCAAGAAAGATAAGATCAAGCCCTCTACTAGTAGTACCAATAAGAAGAAAGTAGAAGCTCACCATAGGAATGTTAGTTCAGTTTTAAATAAAAAGAATCATGTTAAGACTAAAAGCTCTGCGCCTGTGCAGAAGCCTAAACCATTTGTGAATTCTGATTTGAAATGTTGGAATTGTAATGAATGTATGTTTTCCCAACGTCATGATTTGTGTCTTATTGATCATGTGAATGAAATGAATGCCATTAGGAATGATCTTGAATGGAAGCCAACGGGTAGAACTCGTGCCCAAGTTGGCTGGCAATGGCGTCCCACTGGTAGGACCTTTACATTAGATGGAGAAATGTGCCCTTTAACTAGGAATGCATCCATTGAGGTTAGGTCTGAGCGTCCTTTAGTTAGGCACACTAGCACTCAAGTATGGAAACAGCGCCCTTTAATTAGGTTAGCTCCCACTATAGTGCCTATCAGTGAAGAAATACCACAGGATTTAAGCCAACTAGAATCTACACCATCAACTAGGAAGAAGAAGGCTAGGAAATCTAAGAAACCTAAAGTTAGCAAATCTAAGATTATTAAATCTGTACCTGCTAATAAGGAACATTCAGATTCCGATACCTCTACATTGTCTTCGTGTGGTGATATTTTCAGGTGGTCCAAATCATCCTCTGGTATTTGGACTCCGGTTGTTCAAAGCATATGACCGGAGATCGCTCGATGCTCCGAAATTTCGTCAGCAAGTTTCTTGGAACGGTTAAATTCGGTAATGATCATATAGCAAAGATAATGGGGTATGGTGAATATCAGATTGGAAACGTTACGATTTCAAGGGTATACTATGTAGAAGGTCTTGGTCATAACTTATTTTCAGTAGGACAGTTTTGTGATTCCAACCTAGAGGTTGCTTTTCGCCAACATACTTGTTTCATCCGCAACTTGGAAGGAAAAGACTTGTTGAAGGGATCTCGTGGTGCAAATCTTTATACGTTGTCCCTACAAGACATGATGGCCGCCTCTCCAGTATGTCTTCTCTCTAAAGCATCTAAGACCAAGTCATGGTTATGGCATCGCAGATTATCTCATCTTAACTTTGATGCTATTAATCATCTGGCTAAAAACGAATTAGTTCGTGGTCTTCCGAAGCTCAAATTTCACAAGGACCATTTATGTTCCACATGTTCAAGGGGGAAAAGTACCAAGAAATCATACAAGCCCAAAGCTGAAGACACCAATCAAGAAAAACTTCATCTTTTGCATATGGATCTTTGTGGGCCAATGAGAACTGAAAGTGTGAGCGGTAAGAAATTCATTCTCGTTATTGTGGATGATTTCTCCAGGTTTACAGGGGTTAGATTTCTACGTACAAAGGATGAAGCACCGAAGGCTATCATCACCTTTCTGAAATTTATTCAGGTACGTTTGAATACTACTGTCCGCCGTATTCGTACAGACAATGGAACAGAGTTCGTAAACCAGACTCTTCGTGATTACTATGAAGGAGTTGGTATCTCACATGAAACATCCGCTGCACGTACTCCACAACAAAACGGTGTCGTTGAAAGACGGAATCGTACGCTTATGGAAGCTGCTAGGACTATGCTAATTTATGCGAACGCTCCATTGTTCTTGTGGGCAGAAGCTATATCTACTGCATGTTTCACCCAAAACCGTTCTATCATTCGGAAACGCCATGGAAAAACACCTTATGAGCTTCTACATGACCGTAAACCCGATGTTTCATTTTTTCATGTGTTTGGTGCTCTTTGTTATCCAAACATTAATAGTGAGAACTTGGGCAAGCTTCAACCGAAAGCCGATATAGGTATTTTCATTGGTTACTCACCGTTCAAGAAAGCATACCGAATTTACAACCGTCGTCTTGGTAAGATCGTAGAAACTATGGACGTAGATTTCGATGAGCTGACAGCGATGGCTTCTGAGCAACGCAGCTCTGAACCCGCGCTTCATGAGATGGGAACCGGTACTATTAGTTCCGGATTAGTTCCCAATAATCCTACTTCTACATCATTTTTACCACCAACAAGGCCCGAGTGGGATAAACTGTTTCAACCGTTGTTTGATGAATTCTTTGATCCCCCAAATGATGAAGTTCCAGCACCTGTAGTGATAGCTCCAATCCCTGAAGTTGTTGCTCAAGCAAATGAAGCTTTATCTAATGCATCTTCAATTAACATTGAACCGGATGCACCTTTACCAAGTGATTCTCAAACTACACCTGAATCGTCACCCCTACTTGTGCCTAATGATGTGGAAGAGGATTCTATTGATCACGATTTGGAATATGCTCACCTGCAAGAGCTTCCTTTCTTTGGTGTAGCGATACCTGAAAACCCTTCAGCCGCGTCTACCTCAGAAGAAGCTCCTTCTATTGTTCACTCCAAACCACCTAGGATTGAAAAACATAGCACCAAATGGACAAAAGATCACCCAATTAGGAATGTCATTGGTAATCTCGATCGACCAGTCTCTACACGCCATCAATTACAAGAGAGTGCACTCTATTGCTACTTTGATGCATTTCTCTCCGAAGTTGAACCTAAAAATTGGCAACATGCTATGACTCAATCATCTTGGATTGAAGCCATGCAGGAGGAACTAAATGAATTCCAAAGACTTGAAGTATGGGAATTAGTTCCTCTCCCTGACAAGGTTAACATCCTTACTTTGTTATGGGTTTATAAGGTTAAACTCGATGAGATGGGTGCAGTATTAAAGAATAAGGCTAGATTGGTTGCTAGAGGATATAAACAAGCCTTGGGTATAGACTTTGAAGAATCTTTTGCTCCTGTGGCAAGATTGGAGGCGATTAGACTATTCCTTGCGTATGCTGCTCATATGAACATGATCGTCTATCAAATGGATGTGAAGACGGCATTTTTGAACGGTGAACTAAGGGAAGAAGTCTATGTTAGTCAGCCGGATGGGTTCGTTAGCACGGAGTTTCCTAATCATGTGTACAAGCTTAAGAAGGCTCTCTATGGGTTGAAACAAGCTCCACGCGCGTGGTATGATCTCCTCTCAACATATCTCATTTCGGAAGGCTTCTCCAAAGGCAAGGTGGACCCCACTCTATTCACTCTCAAGGAGGGCAACGACATGATACTGGTACAAATTTATGTTGATGATATAATATTTGCTGCCACTAACATAGAATTGTCAAATCGCTTTGAGAAGATAATGTCCACACGCTTTCAGATGTCAATGATGGGAAAAATTTCATTTTTCTTAGGATTACAAATTTCTCAGAATCCCAGAGGCATCTTTATTAATCAATCCAAATATGCTCTAGAATCTTTAAAGAAATATAACTTTGAAAATTGTGACCCCGTGGACACTCCAATGGTGGAGAAATCCAAGTTAGATGAAGATAGGAATGGGACTATTGTCGATCCAAAACTTTACCGTGGGATGATCGACACCCTTCTCTATCTGACTGCTAGCAGGCCTGATTTGCAATTTGCTGTATGCATGTGTGCCCGGTATCAGGCTCGGCCTATCGAAAAGCACCTACATGTTGTGAAAAGGATCTTTCGGTATCTAAAAGGAACACTTCATAGTGGTCTATGGTATCCGAAAGATTCCTCTATTGCTTTAATATCATACGCAGATGCCGATCATGCTGGGTGTCAAGACACGAGGCGTAGCACTTCTGGATCTGTGCAACTCCTTGGAGACAGATTGATCAGTTGGTCTTCAAAACGGCAGAAAAGCGCTGCAATTTCTAGCACGGAGGCTGAATACATCGCCATGTCCGGTTGTTGTGCTCAAGTCCTTTGGATGAGATCACAATTAACTGACTACGGTTTGGGATTCAACAAAATCCCGATGTATTGTGACAACAAGAGCGCCATTGCCCTTTGCTGCAACTATGTTCAACACTCCCGGGCCAAGCACATAGACATTCGCTACCATTTCATTAAAGAGCAGGTGGAGAACGGAGTGATCGAGCTGTATTTTGTCACTACTGAGTACCAGCTGGCAGATATGTTCACCAAAGCCTTAAATCGAGGACGAATCGAGTTTTTGATCGACAAGCTTGGCATGAAATCATTCACTCCAGCGACTCTCAAAGAATTGGCAGAAGAATCAGCTGAATAGTGGTGGTAAACTATTCAGAGTATCCTTTGTTCGTGATCATGTATATTATCGTAAATATATAAACCACAAAAGAAAAATACAAAATATAAAACCAACAAAAACCATAAAAAATATAAAACCAACAAAAACCATAAAAAATATAAAACCTAGAAAAACCATAAAAATTATAAAATCCAGAAAAACCAAAAATATTTTTCGTTTTTAAAACGGGCATGTCTTTTAGTACGGTAATATTTACGGCCTTAGAAATGTCGATCAATATTGACACGGTGCCATAAATAGAGTCCGTATAAAAGTTGTACATTTTTAAAACATGCCCATTATGGCTTGTAGTTATTTCAGACTACAACCCGGTTTTCTTATTAAAGTCACGTATTTCCTTGGAAAACGTTGGCTCACAACGGGAATTAATTTTCTCGGGCATGATTTACAAGCCAAATCATGCAAAGGGATCAAGTTTACTTTACAACTTGGTCTAACACGAATTTGTGTACGTCTCAGTGCATTAATTTGTCAAAATAAGAGAAATCTTATTGCCACCACGAATCAATCTTTTTCAAGACATTAATTGGAAATGTTTTCATCAATACTTGACTCTTTAAACAATGACTACAGCTCTTTAAATAGAAAACGGGTCATCGTTTAAGGGGGAGAAAATATTAAATCATCTTCGTCATCAAAACGATTTTCAAAAGTGTTTGTGGAAAATTAATTGGCTGAATGGTTTTTGTGTGGTCTTGCTTTAGAATTCGGCTTGTTCTATGTGATAGGAATTGCTTTAAGATCTTGGAGATTTGATAATTGGATGCGATACCTAAGTTGTGTGAGATTGTCGTGATTAGTTTAGCTAAGCAAGATTAAGTTGACTAAGTTAAACAATGGTTAAGGAGAATAGAAAAGACAAGGAATAAAAAATGAAAGGGAAAAAATGTAGGGTTAAAAGTGACAATGTGTAAAAGTTGCAAAAACTTGACCTAAGTCAAACCAAACCCCCCCCCCCCCCCCCCCCCGTTTTTTATCCTCACTGTTTATCATCTCTCACTTTCTGCCATTAACACACATACAAACACACACACAAGCTCTCAAATCTCTCGTTATTAATCATCCATCCTGTTTCATTCGATTTAAAAGGTAATTACATCAATATTTAACTTATAATTCGTCCAATTCATCATCTAAATCTTGTTAATTGATTCGGGTAGTAAACTTTCTCAGATTTAGGGTTTATTTGCCTATTTAGGGTTAATTGATTAGGGTTATTGATGGGTTTTGCTCGGAATATCATTAGAAGATGTTGTGTTGCTTTAGATTGCCTTAGAACTCACAAACGCGATTAGAATAATCTTTCATAAGTGTGTTTGTAAAGTTCCGGATGAACATGGATATAAAACTACCGAATGAAGGAAGTTCCGAACGAACTTCCGAATGAAGGAAGTTCCGAACGAACTTCCGAATGAAGGAAGTTCCGGATGAACTTCCGAATGAAGGAAGTTCCGAACGAACTTCCGAATGAAGGAAGTTCCGGATGAACTTCCGAATGAAGGAAGTTCCGAACGAACTTCTGAATGAAGGAAGTTCCGGACGAACTTCCGAATGAAAGAAGTTCCGAATGAAGGACTTCCGAATGAAGGAAGTTCCGAATTAAGGACTTCCGAATGAAAGAAGTTCCGAATGAAGGACTTCCGAATGAAGAAGTTCCGAATGAAGAACTTCCGAATGAAGAAGTTCCGAATGAAGAACTTCCGAATGAAGAAGTTCCGAATGAAGAAGTTCCGAATGAAGAAGTTCCGAATGAAGGACTTCCGAATGAAGAAGTTCCGAATGAAGAACTTTCGAATGAAGAAGTTCCGAATGAAGGACTTCCGAATGAAGAAGTTCCGAATGAAGAACTTCCGAATGAAGAAGTTCCGAATGAAGAACTTCCGAATGAAGAAGTTCCGAATGAAGGACTTCCGAATGAAGAGTTCCGAATGAAGGAAAGTTCCAGATGAAGAGTTGTTTGATTGATAGTTGTTTGCATGTTCTAAGTACTGGATGAAATGTGTTATGCTTAGAAGTAAGAATGATACATATCTATATATTTTTGTGCATCAACCTTTCATGTCTTATCTTAAGCACATACGATGACTAATCCAACAGTACAAGCAATCCAAGACTCTCGAGAAGCCGCAATTGCCGAAGCACGAACACTCAAGTTCATACCAAACAACTACCGGCTAAAACCAGTTTCAAAATCCACTCACCATGGATTTAAAGTCGCCATAGCAATCCTTGATCAATCTCATTTCAAGAATGCTTTAAGGAGTACTGCCTCGGTGCCTTATGATTACATGTTTGAGTTCTGGGCTACCAAGGAAAGCACTTCAAACAAGATCACCTTCACCATCGACAACAAACAGCAGACACTTACTGTATCAGACTTCCGTAAGATATTTGGCATTCGGGATACACCCAAAGGTATGGCATTTTCGAGGGATCCTACTAAAGACGAACTCATGGAGTTGTTCGATGCTCTTGGATGTCCTGACATACGAGTGGCGTCTGAGTTTACCACTGCTAAAGTAGGTCAGCCTTGGAGAGCAATGTTGGGTATTCTCAGTAGATGTCTTACACCGAAAACAAGTGGGCATGATGCTTTGTGCAGTCCTATTATGAACATCTTCCATGGAATGTATAAAGGCGCAAATGCAGATTATGAATTATTGTTGTGGGAAGAATTCACCTTTCAACTCTTCCAAAATAAGAAGCTGAAGACTAATTTCTTTCCTTATCCTCGGTTTATCAAGCTTATCATAAATTATTGTATGAAGAATGATGTTTCAATTGATAGGCGTGCAGCAAGTCGTCATCACACTGAAGAGGCTGATCATATCGTGGATCTAAGGCATGAAGGACCATCTGGTGGTGTTATTCCTGGTCCTATTCCCGATCATCTTCTGACTGATAGAATTAAAGGTTCAGCTGATTACAAGCTACTGCTGCTTGAAATCAAGAAGCTAAAAGCAAGCCTTCAGACTGGAGAAGACTCATCTACTACGGTCAAGATTAAAGGTAAACGCAAGCAACCCGCTGCTTTACCTGAACCCGAAACCAAGAAGAAAAAGACTGAGGTTAAGAAGGGAAATGGTAAGGCTGATGAGTTAGTTCTACGTGACGAAGAAGATGTTGTTGATCCTACTCTTGACAAGGCTGAGAGGAAATTAATGAAGATAGCTATTGAAAGGAGTAGGAAAGATACAGGCGGTAGTGGTTCAGGTGCAAGGATAAATATTGAAGAAGAGTACGAGGAGCCAGAGGATATTGATGAGTTTGGGTCACCTGAACGGTATTCTACTTCGAAGGAGACATCCATTCCTGTTTCAGCAAGTGTTGAAAAAGAGTTCGGTGCTCCTACAATCATGGTACCTACTCAACCTTTAGTAACTCAACCTCCACCAATACAACCCTTACCAACCAGACCGGTTTCAACACCATTCCTTCCACCACCAATAACTCCCATCCTTAGTACCGTAGTAACAACCGAGCCTCTTCACTCAACCCAGAGCAGCTCTGCAACTTCTTCAATGGCGGTATTTGTAATGGCCGAAATGTTGGATAAACATACGGATTATCACAAAAGAGAGATGGATGAACTTCGCCAAGAGCTACATAGACGAGCTTAAAGTGAAGAAGCATCTAAGAAAGCCCAAGAAGAGATGCTTGCTAAGTTCACTGCAGAGATGGAGTTGACACGAAAAGCTCATGCAGAACTAGCTCAGGTTAAGCAGGCTGAAGCTGATAAGCATGCTGCACGAATCACGAGACTTCAAGCCATGAGGGATAAATACAAGGAGCAGAAAGAAGCACTTGAAGCTTCTGTTGAAGAGAGAGTGCAAGAATCCGTTGAATCCATTATGCCTAAACTTCGTGATGAGTTGAAGACACTCGCGGCTGATAACTTGATGATCAAGTCATCCAATCCTTCTGAATCCGCCTACAAAATTGCCTATGACTTGACGGATTTTAAATTAAAGAAGATCCTCAAAGCTTGTATGAGGAAACTTGGATCTTTTGATAAATCTAGGATTCAACGGGCTCTATACAAATCCCTGAATGATGATATCATGGAGGATGATCGGTTGTTCAAAACGTTTGGAAGTGTGGTACCTTATCACATTCTACCTGAGGAGGACAAAGATGATAGTGAACAGGAAGAGGGTACTGGTGAAGAAGAAGAGGAAGAAGAAGGAGAAGAAGAAGAAAAGGATGATGACGATGACGATGGTGGTGATGATGATGAGGATGATGATAATGATGATGGTGGTGACGGTAATGAGGAGAGTGCTAAGGGGAGCAACGAGGACAGCGATGAGGATGATGATGGGGGTAAACAACCTGAAAAGGGGGATAAGGTTGCCAGCTCAAAGAAACCTGCTAAGTCTGGAACCAAGTCTAAGAAAGATACAGCAGCAAAGGAAAAATCTACTTCCACGCAATCAAGACGATCCAAGTGGCGTCATGATGTGAATGCTACTACGGCATCATCAGTTCCTGGTACATCAATTGCTGTGTCTATACCTGTTACCACTAACCCTGTTAGTTCTGTTGTTGTTGCTCCTGTGATTGCAGAATCGGTAACTGAACCTGAAGCTGCACAACACTCACCCGTTCATGACACCGCCGAGATGCCTGAATCAGAACCAGCAGATGTTCACGTTTCCACTCCTCTACAACAAGAACCACAATCTACTGTTCCTGAATCAAGCACACGGGACTGGGCAGACACGTTGGAGATTGACGAGACTGCACCACCACAGGCTTGGATCACGGCAGCGGCGCAATATGATCCAATCACAGACGCTGACAGAGATGTTTTATATCTCCGTATCCGCAGTCCGATTGACTTGTGCGCATTTCTGGCTCATGAGTATAAGAATTCGGTTACTCCGTCTTTGGTGAAGAGAGCGCTAAAAGATAAGAGAATTCGCGCCAAAACCCGGTTAACCCGAATGGAGTTCGAGTATTATGCCGATGAGATCCTGAAAGCTCTGAATGCCGTTCAACGGCCAGGTCTTCATGAATCAGAAAGAGCTCCACCTCCACTTGATCCTTCTCAAGATAATCAGATTGCTCTTGACTTCTTCGTCACCAATGATCTTGTTTATCTCCTCAAGGGTTCATCAAAGTACGCAACCTCCCTGACCTTGCTGAAAGCTGCCAACTGGGGGACAATACCCTTTATCGAGGAAAAGGTAAACCGACTCTGGGTCCCAAAGGTAAATCGTAATTATGATATGTATGCTATTATAGGTGCATCTCATTGGGACGAACGAGTCCGAAGGGCGTACAGGGGTTGCTGCGTAGCAAATTCAGGAAGCAATGTTAGATCCGATATTCGCATCTCCAGCATTTTAGGGCTGAAAACTGAAGCCAAGAATGGCTATTATCATGTGACGGAGATTCGTCTGAAAAGGGAGGATGACAGAGAATACAAAATCCAGCAGGGAGATTTTTCTATCATTCGCCTTGAGGATATCGAAGATATGTTTCTTATGATGACCCGAGATCAACTCACACATATTCCTCGTGAAGACATCATTGCCTTGAATACATCACTTTGTATGTTCACACGAAGCGTTGTTATCAAGAAACGAGTTGAAGATCTTCAGTTGGGAGTCGAAAGCTACCAAAGGAAGCTTAACCTAACCCGTCCAGTGAATCAAGTGTTACCTCAACATGTAGATAGATGTCCCTATACCGGCATTTCTGTCCCGAATTGCGGCATTTTCTACTTGAACAGTTGAGGCTTAATGAAGTTTATGAGGGTGGGGGAGCTTTATAAGTACAGTGATGGGACTCTCCTATACGTCAGAGGAAAGTTGGAGCATCTTAATTCGGGTGGAACTTTACCAGAGATGACTGAGGATTGGCATCAGGGTTATCGGCAAATGACGAAGTATGTGTTCAAGAAGATTGATCAAAAGCTCCGTGAACGTAGATTGATGAGGAGCTTGGAAAGATTCGTTGGTGGTAGACCATATTTAGTGCACCACAAGCTACTGCAACGATCCATCTAATGGGTCGTACATTTCAGGTCCACTTTATATTGGTTTTCAATTGTGAATATGTATATTTGTGAATATTGTGCTTTTGCGGCTTGATGTAGTGTTAAGGTATGATAATTTTTCAAGAATTTCTCACGAGATTCTAAATCTTTCAAAATATATCATACTAAAGCACTACAAATATCCCTTATTAATTTAAGGGGGAGCATTAACATGTTCTATGGCCAAACATCGATTTCATTTTTACCCAAAGACCGGTTAATCCATTCAATATCCCAAATATTAATGGTTAACATTTTGGATAAGGGGAGAAAATGGGATTAAGGAGACTTAAATGATACTTGGCTAAAAGATGAAAAAGACTTAACGATAATCCAATTTAATATGTGTAAAGCACGTGTTAAGGGGGAGCGTTTTTGATGATCAAAACACCTAAGATACAAAACTTTTGATTTCAATATCACAAGTACCTTAGGTGATTTTCAATGATTTTTCATGGTGGCTATACTTTCCCAAAACACGCTTAATTCACGACGAATGTGGTGACAAAAGGGTGGTAGGAATAGGTTTAGTCCAATGATTCATCAGAGCCGATGGAATATTCCCAAGGACAATTCCCTAGATAGAATTAGAAGTCCTAGGAAAGTTGGAGAAAGACTGTGAACGTAGCTGAATGCCGACCAAGTACTTAAGCTAGCACCGGAACAATCACAACAAGGTGCTAGTTATGACGTATTGGTAAGCATTGAAGGGGTTGAAGAATGAAAAAGAAATGTAAAGATAAAGGGTGTAAAGAAAGAAGCCCTCCTTACAACTTAAGGTAGAAACCGGGTCAATACATATGCTATTGAGATCATTTTTGTTAATGATTCTCGATATTGAAGAAAGACATCATGGACCCAGTGATGCAATTCACAACCCTTCCCAGCTAACTCAAATATCTCTCAAAAGGTATTTGTTTTAATCACACGGAGATCAACACGTTATCTATTGGTTTATTCACTCCGAATAGACTGGTATTGAAAAGGTGGCACTCCTCTCCAGCCATCGCTCACTAAATCAAAACGTACTATCGAGTCTAGAGCCACGAGATCATCAAAAGTCTCATTAGGACACTTTCCATTTATTCCTTGCTTTCTCACACACTGTGAAAAGTAAGAGATTTTTATGAGTCCTACGCAGTATTCTTGTAATATTGCCAGAACATCCGAGTAATACACAAGTATTACAATGAAGATGGAAATCCTGCTTGAGCCAACATCAAACAAGCTCATGGTAGGTTACACGTGCGGTTCTTTTAGAACCAATCTTGTGAAAAACTGGAAAGAAACAATGGTTTAATACTTAATTGCACTTAAACTCGCTCTAGGCCTCTACGCATTATCATATGATCTTGCCAGAACACTCAGAGTGACTCTTTATTGATCACAATGACGAGTGGAAATCCTTCTAGTGTTAACATCAAATAGCACTTGGTAGGTGACGTGCAAGATTCTTTATGAATTGAGCTCGTGATAACTGGAAAGCAACGATGGTGAAAATCTTAATTGAAATTCACTTGTTCCAGGTTTCATGAATTGACGGCTTCAAATTACAAGGATAATTTATCCAAGTGAGTCACTCTTTATGTTCGCAGTCAGCTTTGGACGGTCGAATAAAGAGAACGGGTTTACCCGCGAAATCCTGTCAGGAAGTTACTTAATTGAAACTATCCGTCACGGGTACGATATCTAATATCGTCCAACGGTCTTCACCGACCGGAGGTAAAATGCTACCGAATTAGAATAAAATGTCAAAGCCATTTTATTCGTGTCGTTTCTGTGTACCTGTTAAAGACGGTGGCGTTGCTGTGTACCTGTTGAAGACGGTGGCGTTGCTGTGTACCAGTTGAAGACGGTGGTGTTGCGGTGTACCTGTAGAAGTCGTTCCCACATGCTTATGTTTTTCTGCATCAAAGTTCAGCAAAAATTCAAGAAAGTACAAGATGAAGTCTTCCGCTGTACCAAACTCTGAAGCTTTCGAGAATTCAACAAAAAGACATAAGTGTGTGGAACATGGAGTCACGAGGAGGCAAAATTCACAAGAAAGCAAAGATCGCACGTGATTGGTCAAAAGAACAATGCTCTCAAGCCAAAGCCAAAAAGATCAAATCAAAATATTCACAACAAAAAGAAAGAAGAAAAGACTACGAGCTGAAGAACAAAGACTTAGTATAGTATGCTAGGTTTAGAACTTTGTAAATGTGGAGTGACCTCCCTTAGGGGGAGATTGTTAGAAATACGTTTTTACGTATATTAGAAGTATCGGTCACTCCACAATATTATTAATGTTGTAATAGCTCGTAGTTAATAGTTACTTATTTAGTTAAGTAAGAACCGGCCCATGGGCTTGTCATGGGCCGGCCCAAGTCCATTAGTGGCTTGGAAGTATAAATACCCCTTTCCTCCTTGGAAAGGGGTTGGTTGTTGTTCATTTCTAGTTTCCACTTAATAAAAAGACACATAGTTTCTCTCACTTTCTCTCTCTAGTTTCTCTCTCTAGAAAACATCAACCCACTTCATAGATTCATAGGTTATCAAGATTCTACAAATTCAAAATACACTTGATGAGATGGCATTTGTACATGATCTCATCGTCCAAAACGGCCTTTAATTGCATAAAATATCATAAAATATGCCAAATATATGCTCGTGTTTGTTACTTGTGTATTTTTAGGTACGGATATTGAGGAAATGGCAAAAGATCACAAGAATCATTCAAAAACGAACGCGGGAAACGAAGCCGCACAATGAACCGGGCCCAAGTTTGGAATTTTGCAAAATGACCCTTGAAGAATTGAAGATTGTCAAGTTTAGTCCCTCATCTTTGAAGAACTTGTCACAATTGACCCTCCAAATATCAATTGAACAAGTATGGTCCTTATTGTTTGAAGATATTACAAGACCAGTCCCTGAAATTTGAAGAATATACAAAAGAAACCCTTGGAAAAAGTTTTTAAAATCTTTTGTGCCAAAATTGACAACTTACCAAAAGTTGTCATGTGTAAAACAAGAGTTGATAGCCTTTATTTACAAAATGAAGAGAAGTGAAAAGATTGGGGGCCAAATCTGCCAAACCAACAAACTCCCATAACCAACCAGCCAGTGACACGTCATAAACCCCACCCATTTACCCAATACCCTACCCAAACCCATAGCCCATTAACCCAACCCGGTTTATTTAATAACCAGTCAACAAGGTCAAACCATTTTCCCACCCAAACACACCTTTTAAATTAATCCTTTCTAAAAACGGATTAAACCCACTCCCTAATCCCCTTAAACCCTAATTAATTCCCAGACTTAATTGAACCCAAATCAAAGGGTTATTACCCCATCTTGTCCAGATCCTAAATTACCCTCACTCTCACCATTTCCCACTCAACAAAACAAACCCACATGGCCTGTGGACCCCACCCTAGACCTCCCCTGCTCAAGTCATTTTCCCCCAAACCCTATGTCCCGACCAATTTAACGGTTAGATGAATCCCCTTGGTCCCCAAGTCCAATCCAACGTCCACAAACAAGTTTTTTAGCTGGCATATCACATGTATCACTTTTGACCAAGAATGAAGACAAAGACTTCAAGGGCTTTTCTGGAATTCCATCCATTAGGGTTTAAGTTTATTAATTTTTTATTCCTAGGCCTAGAATGTTCTGTTTAAGCTTATAAAAGGAGGATGAGGCATGTTCATTCCCTTTGTTCCAGTTTTTAGCATTTTTCAACTTGTAATTCCTTTTTTAAATTAATGAAGTTTGGTGTTTGTGAAAGACAAGTGTAATTCCTTTTATTAAGTTTAAAAAGTTGTGTGTTGTGTTAAAAGCTAAAACTGAGTTCCATTTTATTTGTGAAAGATTTTGTGTGTTAAGTTTTCAAAAAAAGGTTGTTTAAAAAGGTTTGTAAGTTTCTGAAAATCAAGGCTTTTTGAAGTGAAAGTGGATAAGAGTCCTTGATTTTTGAACTTGTGAATTGTTTTAAAAACGTGTTAAGTTCAAGTGGTAAAAAGGTTTCAAAGTTTTGAGTTTTTCAGAAAATCAGAAAGAATATTTCTTTGTGTTTTCTTGTTTGATTTTTGCAGGATTGTTGAGTTGTTGTTGATTAAGATTCTGCATACACCCGAGTGCATTGGAGGTGGTATTGCTACCACTGTTGGTCTTGGATGTAAGACCAACAAGGTAATTCCTTGTTTTTATTTTTCTAGTTAAAAAATTGTAGTTTATGATGATTTGCTTGAAAAATCTGTTATGTGTTTGTTTAGATGTTTGAAATTGCTTAATTATGTGTTATATGCATGTTAGATGCCTATTTGATCAGTTTGGTAGGATCTTGTTAGGATTTGGTTTGTTAAAAAATGATTATCAGTTTTAAAGGAGTGTTTGGATATGCATGTTAAACAGATTTATTGAAAGATTTTGAGTTTTAAAAAGCTGTTAGATTTTATCAATAGGGTAGTGTAAGGTTTTAAGATAGTTGTGTTTCAGTTTGGTGAAGATTTGAAGCAAATTGTGTGTTAAAAAAGTAAAAAAAGGGTAGCTTAATCTTGCTAGGGCTTTTTCTGCTTGTTTTTCATAAGAGGGTGTGCTTGAATCTTCATACCTGCTAGATTATAGGTTGGTTTAGGTTGTTAGTTTGTTTGATAGACATTTGGTGAATTTGTATGCATAATCTGAGCCTTTGAATCTCATTTGAGTGCAAGCAGTTAGCTAAAACAACCACCAGACTTAGATAGCATATCAGAAACTTGATTTTGTCCTTTTTGAGCAATTTTGATTTTGATCTTGTGTGCAATCTGTTGTTTTGTGTGTTTTCTTGACTCCCTATACTCCAAAGAGTATAGGGGTGCCTTTGTCTACCAACAAACACCCACAAATTCTCACAGCCAAGCTCCTCTTGGTTGTTCATTGCTCAAGTGAAAAATTTCACTTGTTCATCAGTAAGAACAAGCAGACCTGGGCATTTTTGGCTTTCAACTTGCTTTAATCTTGATTAAATTAGGTTGTGTTTGTGTTTTTGTGAGCTACAAAGTTACTGGATTCAAGTGTTAAAAAGAAAAAAAAAGAAAAAAAAAATTAAAAACTTCACCCTGCCTGGACTCGAACACGCGACCCCTCGCTGGGGGAGTAAACGTGTTAACCAGTGATCTAGATGAGTTTTTATGTTTACTCTTCATTTCATTAGTTATTTAAAGTGTCTTTGTTTTGGCTTATCTTAAATAAGCCGTAGCTTATTTAGGACATTTCAGCTTATTTAGCAAGCTTATTTGGCCAGGGTCATTTTTCCTAGGATAGTATTAGTATTTTAGATTTTTCTGTTTAAAAGTTCTATTTTCCCATTATTTAATTAATTATTAGGATTATTTTTAGATTAAAATTTAGAAAGTCATTTAAAAATAGTAATCAGTAATTAAAAAATCCAAAAAAATAGTTTTTAGGTTTTAATTTATATTTTTGAGGTTTACATTCAAAAAAGTTTTCAAAAACTTTAATTTTTAATTTTATTTGATTTTAGGTTTTTTTATTAAACTTTAAAAATTAATATAAAATTAATTAAAAGGTTTTAGGAGCTTTAATTTGCATTTTCTTCTTAGTTAGAATATTTAGAATTTTTGGGAATTTTTTAGAATTTATATAGGAACTTTTTATTTTTTTGGAATATTTTAATATTATTTTATTCATAAAAATTCAAAGTTTTATTTTTAACTTTTTTTCATTTTTCCTAGGTTATAAACATTAAAATAAGAACTTTTTCACTTTCCAATTAATTTTTAGGCTTTTCAATTAATTTTTAGAATTAACTTAAGATTTAATAGAATTTAATAGTTTTTAGGAGTTTAAAAATAGTTTAATTTGGTTTTAAAATTTTTAAAAATAGTTCTTAGCTTAATTAGGTCATTTTTGAGGTTCACAAACTATTAAATCTTGTTTAGGGCTTTTTAATATTTAAAAGTGATTTTTAGGGCTTTAATTAGCATTAAAAAGTCATTATTAAATTAATTAAAAGGTTTTAGCAAGTTTGGATTTTTTGTAAACTCTTAGAATTTTATTGTGGATTTTTAGTAATTTTTAGGAATTTTTAGGAATTTTTAGGAATTTTTAGGTTAAAATTTTTAATTTTGTCGTTTTTACGTTTCTACGTCTTAACTTTCTAGTAGTGTTTTTGCCTATTTTTCTATTTTTACGTCTTCGTCATTTTCTCTTCTCTTTTCTTGTTAATAATCAAAAACAAAATCAAATCAATTCATTACACAACGCACTAGCCTCCTCGAGAGAACGATTCCCACTCATTGGGTCATAACTTGTGGTTTTCCTAAATCACTCGTTAATACTTACCACATTTACGTTCTTTTTCCTAAAAGACGTATTTCTACGATTATCATTTTTGGCGCCACTGCCGGGGAGGCGTGTTGTGTTTTGATTGACCATTGTTGTTTTTTATATTAGCCATATAGTATTTGTATTAATAGCACTCTATTAATACGTATTATCGTTTTTCGTTTTTTTTGTGAATATTATTACTATATTGTATACGTAGAACAATAAATACACAAGTACTCCAAATACGTGAGCAATCACAACCTTGATTCGGGATTTCATCACTCGATCATTGTATTCGAATCTCAAACCAAAGAAAAAAGGCAAAAATAGATAAATACTTTCGTGATGCTTGATCTTGATAATACAAACTATAAGGTGGGTATAAGGCGGTTGTATTTCACAACCTAAAGGAAAAAGGCTCTTAAGTGCTTCGCGCCGCCTCGTTTCCTCCGCTTGCTTGTGCGTATTTGATTTTGAGAGTGAATCGAGGGTTTTGCCGCCCAAAGTATTATTACATATCATATATATTTTCTTGGTTTCTATTGATTAAACCCTCTTGAACGATTTGGTGTTCCACCATCGTTCTAAAGTCATCGAAGGCGTTCACTCCACGTGATCGTTTTCATTCCTTGAGGCCTTTTTAATCAAGAGATTTGATTGAGGAGGAGATTTGTGGACTCATTGTCTACTTAATATATTCACCAATTTCCAAAAAAAGTTTATACAATCAAAAACCACCAAAAAATTGAAAAAACACAAAATACCAAAAAGAATCTTCTTTGCTCGTCTCCACGTTGTGCGTGACGTTTATGCTCACTCGTAATCAAGCAAAACCTGCACGTAGACGCAAGAACAAAACTCCCACTCCAACTCATTCTAGTGAGGAGTCTCCTATTGATGAACCCATTATACGAGAAGAACCAACCATGGCGAATCGAACTATGATGGAGTTACTTCAAGCACCCACCGAGGGTTATGGAGAAGCTATTGTGATTCCCGCAATCCTTGCGGAGAATTTTGAGGTGAAAACGGGTTTGTTGTCGATGATCCAAAACAACAAATTCCGTGGTGATGAGAAGGACAATCCTCACAACTATATCCGCCAATTTAATCGTCTTACCGCCACGTGCAAATTTAAGGATGTCTCGATTAAGATGATGTTATTTCCGTATTCCTTAGCGGGGCCCGCTAAAATTTGGTTAGAGAAAGAGCCACCCAATTCTATATTGACGTGGAAGGATCTCGTTTCGAAATTTGTGAACCAATTTTTTCCGCCCTCTAAGACTACGCATTTGAAAAATGAGATTTCTAAATTTTCACAAGAATCAAATGAAAGTTTTTCTACGGCTTGGAATAGGTTTAAGGAGATGTTACATGAATGTCCTCATCACGGTTTTTCCGATTTGCACCAAATTGACACGTTTTACAATGGACTCAACGATCATGAAAGAGATTATTTAAATGCCGCCGCGGGTGGTAATTTTTTGTGTAAAACAGTTGAAGAAGCTTTGGTCATAATTGAGAATAGGTGTAAGGTTTATAGCCCTCGTCACACACCGAGTGTTGCCAAAAGGGGCTCATCATCGTCTCAAAGTATCAATGCATTACATGATGAAGCAAATGAAGAAAACCGATTTTTCGATAGATTTGCTAACCTTATGTCCCATTGGAAGGCTCAAGAAGCTTCCAATTCCGCTTCGGTTAAAGCGGTTTCTAAAAGTTGTTTGTCGTGTGGGGGAGCTCATGATCTTTCCGAGTGCATTACCGCGGATGGTAACACTTCGAATGCTTTTGTAGCCACGGGAACTTACAACCAAATCGGTCAAGGTTCTCGTTCAAATCAAGCTCCACCAAATCAAAATGCTAATAATTATCGCAACAACAACCAAGGTGGAAATTACCAAGGAAATCAAAGGAATTATAACAAAGGTAATTACCAAAGTGGAAATGGGCAAATTTCAAACCAAAACCAAAACCGTGATTTTCAAAACAATGCCCAAGGTTTTCAAAACGATCACACCAAAAATCTTCAAGGAGAATTTTTGAATTATGCTAAGGCTAATGATGCTAAGTTTGACAACATGCAACGTGAGATGGTTAGCTTAAGGTCCGAGTTGAAAAACGAGCTTAAAAACGAACTTGCTAATGAACTTAAAACTCATGCTAATAAAATGGAAGGAAATGTCACACGTCTCCAACAAAATCAACAAAAAATGGAGCAAGGACAACATGAGATTAAGCAAGAATTGTTAAAAGCGGATGCTAGGCAATCTAAGTTTGAAGACCGTATGGCTAAAATGTTTGAAGCTATCATGTGTAAGCCCTCTTCTTCGGGTGGTCTTCCTAGTGATACCATCGTGAACCCGAAAGGAGAATTGAAGGTTATTACTACTTGTAGTGGTAAAACTTTCAAAGAACCCATTTCTCGTCCAAGTACTTCTATGGAGAAGGAAAAAGAGAAAGAACCCGAGGTTGTGGTTGAAAAGGAGCAAATTCAAAGCCCACGAAGTACCGCTCAAACCACACCTACGGTTGAACCTACACCAATCATGGAACCCGAGATTCCAAGGCCGATGCCTATGCCTAATTTGCCCCAACCCACACCACCTTTACCCTACCCATCAAGACGAAACAAGGAAAAGGCACAAGAACGAAATAATTATCAATTTGAACTCTTTATGAAAATGTTTCGTGACTTGCATTTTAATATAAGTTTTGCCGACGCCTTAGTCATGATGCCTCGATTTGCCGCGAACTTCAAAAGTATGTTGAATAACAAAGAGAAATTGCAAAAATCGTCTAGTTGTTCTTCGGTTTTTCTAAGCCGCATACCTCAAAAAGTCGGTGATCCTGGAAAGTTTTTAATCCCATGTGCTATACAAGACATGGAAGAATGCTACGCCTTGGCCGATCTTGGTGCTAGTATTAATTTGATGCCTCTTGAGATTTTTAAATCGCTCAATCTTCCAAATCTCACTCCTTCAAGAATGTCAATCGAAATGGCCGATCATTCTACGATTCTAGCTTGTGGAGTTGCCGAGGACGTCTTCGTAAAAGTTGGAAAGTTCTACTATCCTGTAGACTTTATTGTTGTTGATATTCCCATCGATCCTAAAGTTCCGTTAATTTTAGGTCGATCTTTTTTGGATACCTCGAGAGCACTTATCGATGTGCATGCAAGAAAAATCACTCTTCGTTTCAATGAGGAAGAACTCGTCATTAATGCAACCCAAAACTCCACTCTTTCTCATGTGTATTCGATCACATCTTTGTACAATGTCGATTCCATCAAAAACATTTGCAAAAAGATTTCAAATAGAGTTTTAGGAGTTGTTGAGAAAAATGAAGTTCCGTCCCCTCCGCCGGTGGAGGTCAAGAGTGTTAAGCCTATGATTCCAATCTCGAGTGAATCTTCGGATGATGAATACGTTGATCCCGATGGGGAGGTTTTCTTTGTTGACAAAAGATTTGAAAACTTGCCACCACCTAAACCAAAAAGATTTCAAAATGTGAGAATTTTTAGTGTGACTAACATTGTTTTAGATACACCAAATATTTTTGACATAATTAAATCGGGTTTTCACAAGGAGAGTGTTAAAGATGAAAAAGGAAAAGATTTTAACTTGAATTTAAAAGATTTTTCTACAATTCTAACTCCGTCATCACTGCGTTTATTGAGTACTACAAGCTCGTCTTCTCCTTTTGACGATGCGTTGTGTGGACCTAGTGTGGGGGAAGCCCCTTATGTTCCCTTCCCTTTCTCCACCGAGGACGAGATATTTGATCCTGGAATTGCTTATATAGGGAAATCTCGGTCTTCCACCGATGCAATAAATGGAAAATCTTTTCATTTGATTGGTGCGAGTCTACCTCGAGTAGCTCAATGTTATGAATTACCCATTGTCCCACCCTTCTATTTCTTCTCTCCTATTTTCTTCTACCCCATTGGGGTTTGTGTTGGAGTAGCGTTCTCTCGTCTTTCATCCGAAAACGAGGACGCTATCTTTGACCCCGGTATACGTTTATCGGGTTTTTAAAGTACTCCACGTGCTTTTGGGCCTTGTTTATCATGTAAGCCCCACTAAAAATTGACCAAACCATGATTATCCCTAAATGATCACATTTATGGGGATTCGAGTCGAGCTTTTGACTCGGTTATCAAAAACAAGGTGCCTCGTGGGGGAGACCCATGCTTATCCATGTACATATTATTGCTTTCTAATTAGTTTAATGTGAGGGGATTTGTGCCCTTCCAACCTTTGTTCCGTGGTTGTTTGTGCATTGTGGTTTTTAGATCATGATCGTCACGATTGGAGCCTCTCGTGTTCGTTTTATGGGAGCACTCGATCGTTTGCTTTGGAGGCCTTTCCCAATATCCATATGATATATCCTTTTATGTCCTAACCTTAGGTTTATAGCACACTTCATAAACGGCTATTACTTATTGGTTACACCCTTTCCATGCTAGATTAGGCATTCGACTACGTCTCTAGTATGGGGGTGTTTGCACCCCTAGACTCGAAACATTGAGGACAATGTTTAACTTTAGTATGGGGGGTGAATAGATACTTGCCTTGCCAAACCTTCACGCTTTCCAAAGTTTATCGTTTTGTTATCGTTTCGTTGCAAAATAAGGCTAAAAATGGCCAAATTTTAAAATTTTTCTCATGTTTTATAAGTGTTTGAAGACACGAATGTAGATTTTCCGATGGCGAGAATAAGAGTAATTTTTGGCTCGACCGTGCGTATTGAGCACTTAGCTTTGATTCCTTAACTACACATTAGGCTAAGTCTCTTAAATGAGGACGAGAAATGATAGAGTTAATTATAAGTTACTATGCTAAACGTAGAGTATTCTTTCAAAAACTCATGTGTTCTCGTTGTTTGCTTATTCTCCCTTCGCTTGTAAATATTTTTTGCTTAATAAATATTGACTTAGCGGTTTAGTTAGGATTGTTGGGTTTCTAGTCTTTTCTAGTAGCTTCCGTGTAATTAAATTGGGAAGACATTAAGGTATCGCCAGCGTCACGGTTTTGAAGTATTGGCAACCCGAATAATCGAAAGCTTCACCTAATAATAAGATTTCAAGTGCTCACCAAAATCTAGCAAACAATTTGAAGCCCCACAAGGCCTAAAATCTATGCAAAAATTGAAAGTGAATCAAGCCTTAATCTTCGAAGCTTTAAAGATCCAAAATTCGCTTTAGCGTGAGGATATACGTCTTTGGCTAATAAAACCACCGATGAGGCGGATAATAAAAGGCAAGGCAAGACCGAAGTCATAATAAAAGCTTCATGGCGAAGTTGAATAAAAGATGGAGGTAAACCAAAGATAATAAGGCCCTTCCGTTAGGGGGCGTATAAAAGTCTTGGTAATAAGTCTCATGTTCAAAACCGTTATAAAATCGTGTTTATCGATTCTTCTTGTCAACTTAATTTTTTAACATCGTTGTCTATTAGGAGGGGTTATTGATTTGATGGTCTTAGTTACACCGTTAGGACTCTATTTTTAGACCTAAATCTCTATTATCACATAAGTCAACAATGTATCCTCGTGATCATTAAGACATAATAAAATATAAGAGATACAACTTAGGAATAATGGGAGAATAAGTACGTGATTAGGGCATATGAGTAGTGTTAGCATTACTAACTTATAATGACAATGATCTCGTTGCACGCTTGGCATGGAATTAAGGTGAAAATCGAGGACGACGAAATTATTTCTAACGAAGCACTCACGTGTTCTTATTCTATGAACCTAAACGTCCCATTTTGCGATGCAAATCATACATTATGTCTATAACACAAGTAGTAATAGTAGTAGAAGTGTAGCTAGTTTATCCTTTCAATAAAAGTGAATAAAATTGAATTTTGGAGATGCTTTGATACTTTATTCTAGCATTGCGTGAGGGCACGACAAAGGTTTAGTATGGGGGAGTGATGAGATGGCATTTGTACATGATCTCATCATCCAAAACGGCCTTTAATTGCATAAAATATCATAAAATATGCCAAATATATGCTCGTGTTTGTTACTTGTGTATTTTTAGGTACGGATATTGAGGAAATGGCAAAAGATCACAAGAATCATTCAAAAACGAACGCGGGAAACGAAGCTGCACAATGAACCGGGCCCAAGTTTGGAATTTTGCAAAATGACCCTTGAAGAATTGAAGATTGTCAAGTTTAGTCCCTTATCTTTGAAGAACTTGTCACAATTGACCCTCCAAATATCAATTGAACAAGTATGGTCCTTATTGTTTGAAGATATTACAAGACAAGTCCCTAAAATTTGAAGAATATACAAAAGAAACCCTTGGAAAAAGTTTTTAAAATCTTTTGTGCCAAAATTGACAACTTACCAAAAGTTGTCATGTGTAAAACAAGAGTTGATAGCCTTTATTTACAAAATGAAGAGAAGTGAAAAGATTGGGGGCCAAATCTGCCAAACCAACAAACTCCCACAACCAACCAGCCAGTGACACGTCATAAACCCCACCCATTTACCCAATACCCTACCCAAACCCATAGCTCATTAACCCAACCCGGTTTATTTAATAACCAGTCAACAAGGTCAAACCATTTTCCCACCCAAACACACCTTTTAAATTAATCCTTTCTAAAAACGGATTAAACCCACTCCCTAATCCCCTTAAACCCTAATTAATTCCCTGGCTTAATTGAACCCAAATCAAAGGGTTATTACCCCATCTTGTCCAGATCCTAAATTACCCTCACTCTCACCATTTCCCACTCAACAAAACAAACCCACATGGCCTGTGGACCCCACCCCAGACCTCCCCTGCTCAAGTCATTTTCCCCCAAACCCTATGTCCCGACCAATTTAACGGTTAGATGAATCCCCTTGGTCCCCAAGTCCAATCCAACGTCCACAAACAAGTTTTCTAGCTGGCATATCACATGTATCACTTTTGACCAAGAATGAAGACAAAGACTTCAAGGGCTTTTCTGGAATTCCATCCATTAGGGTTTAAGTTTATTAATTTTTTATTCCTAGGCCTAGAATGTTCTGTTTAAGCTTATAAAAGGAGGATGAGGCATGTTCATTCCCTTTGTTCCAGTTTTTAGCATTTTTCAACTTGTAATTCCTTTTTTAAATTAATGAAGTTTGGTGTTTGTGAAAGACAAGTGTAATTCCTTTTATTAAGTTTAAAAAGTTGTGTGTTGTGTTAAAAGATAAAACTGAGTTCCATTTTATTTGTGAAAGATTTTGTGTGTTAAGTTTTCAAAAAAAGGTTGTTTAAAAAGGTTTGTAAGTTTCTGAAAATCAAGGCTTTTTGAAGTGAAAGTGGATAAGAGTCCTTGATTTTTGAACTTGTGAATTGTTTTAAAAACGTGTTAAGTTCAAGTGGTAAAAAGGTTTCAAAGTTTTGAGTTTTTCAGAAAATCAGAAAGAATATTTCTTTGTGTTTTCTTGTTTGATTTTTGCAGGATTGTTGAGTTGTTGTTGATTAAGATTCTGCATACACCCGAGTGTATTGGAGGTGGTATTGCTACCACTGTTGGTCTTGGATGTAAGACCAACAAGGTAATTCCTTGTTTTTATTTTTCTAGTTAAAAAATTGTAGTTTATGATGATTTGCTTGAAAAATCTGTTATGTGTTTGTTTAGATGTTTGAAATTGCTTAATTATGTGTTATATGCATGTTAGATGCCTATTTGATCAGTTTGGTAGGATCTTGTTAGGATTTGGTTTGTTAAAAAATGATTATCAGTTTTAAAGGAGTGTTTGGATATGCATGTTAAACAGATTTATTGAAAGATTTTGAGTTTTAAAAAGCTGTTAGATTTTATCAATAGGGTAGTGTAAGGTTTTAAGATAGTTGTGTTTCATTTTGGTGAAGATTTGAAGCAAATTGTGTGTTAAAAAAGTAAAAAAGGGTAGCTTAATCTTGCTAGGGCTTTTTCTGCTTGTTTTTCATAAGAGGGTGTGCTTGAATCTTCATACCTGCTAGATTATAGGTTGGTTTAGGTTGTTAGTTTGTTTGATAGACATTTGGTGAATTTGTATGCATAATCTGAGCCTTTGAATCTCATTTGAGTGCAAGCAGTTAGCTAAAACAACCACCAGACTTAGATAGCATATCAGAAACTTGATTTTGTCCTTTTTGAGCTATTTTGATTTTGATCTTGTGTGCAATCTGTTGTTTTGTGTGTTTTCTTGACTCCCTATACTCCAAAGAGTATAGGGATGCCTTTGTCTACCAACAAACACCCACAAATTCTCACAGCCAAGCTCCTCTTGGTTGTTCATTGCTCAAGTGAAAAATTTCACTTGTTCATCAGTAAGAACAAGCAGACCTGGGCATTTTTGGCTTTCAACTTGCTTTAATCTTGATTAAATTAGGTTGTGTTTGTGTTTTTGTGAGCTACAAAGTTACTGGATTCAAGTGTTAAAAAGAAAAAAAAAAGAAAAAAAAAATTAAAAACTTCACCCTGCCTGGACTCGAACACGCGACCCCTCGCTGGGGGAGTAAACGTGTTAACCAGTGATCTAGATGAGTTTTTATGTTTACTCTTCATTTCATTAGTTATTTAAAGTGTCTTTGTTTTGGCTTATCTTAAATAAGCCGTAGCTTATTTAGGACATTTCAGCTTATTTAGCAAGCTTATTTGGCCAGGGTCATTTTTCCTAGGATAGTATTAGTATTTTAGATTTTTCTGTTTAAAAGTTCTATTTTTCCCATTATTTAATTAATTATTAGGATTATTTTTAGATTAAAATTTAGAAATTCATTTAAAAATAGTAAACAGTAATTAAAAAATCCAAAAAATAGTTTTTAGGTTTTAATTTATATTTTTGAGGTTTGCATTCAAAAAAGTTTTCAAAAACTTTAATCTTTAAATTTATTTGATTTTAGGTTTTTTTTATTAAACTTTAAAAATTAATATAAAATTAATTAAAAGGTTTTAGGAGCTTTAATTTGAATTTTCTTCTTAGTTAGAATATTTAGAATTTTTGGGAATTTTCTAGAATTTATTTAGGAACTTTTTATTTTTTTGGAATATTTTAATATTATTTTATTCATAAAAATTCAAAGTTTTATTTTTAACTTTTTTTCATTTTTCCTAGGTTATAAACATTAAAATAAGAACTTTTTCACTTTCCAATTAATTTTTAGGCTTTTCAATTAATTTTTAGAATTAATTTAAGATTTAATAGAATTTAATAGTTTTTAGGAGTTTAAAAATAGTTTAATTTGGTTTTAAATTTTTTAAAAATAGTTCTTAGCTTAATTAGGTCATTTTTGAGGTTCACAAACTATTAAATCTTGTTTAGGGCTTTTTAATATTTAAAAGTGATTTTTAGGGCTTTAATTAGCATTAAAAAGTCATTATTAAATTAATTAAAAGGTTTTAGCAAGTTTGGATTTTTTGTAAACTCTTAGAATTTTATTGTGGATTTTTGGTAATTTTTAAGAATTTTTAGGTTAAAATTTTTAATTTTGTCGTTTTTACGTTTCTACGTCTTAACTTTCTAGTAGTGTTTTTGCCTATTTTTCTATTTTTACGTCTTCGTCATTTTCTCTTCTCTTTTCTTGTTAATAATCAAAAATAAAATCAAATCAATTCATTACACAACGCACTAGCCTCCTCGAGAGAACGATTCCCACTCATTGGGTCATAACTTGTGGTTTTCCTAAATCACTCGTTAATACTTACCATATTTACGTTCTTTTTCCTAAAAGACGTATTTCTACGATTATCAACACTTTACACTACTAATCAGTTAAAAGAAATTAGACTTGAGATCCAAATCCAGTAAGGGGCCAAAATCATAACAGCCCAATCAATCCAAATTGACTGAACTAATATTACTGTTAAATCTAACAAAGAATTCTAACTATTAACTAACAAAGGACTAAAACTGGAATAACACCATACAAGATCAGGGACTAATTCTGGACAAAATGAAAACTTGATAAAATCAATCAAGAATCAGACCCTAGCTCAATTCTTGCCACTAACAATCTTTCTATTACATTTCTATTACAGATTTTAATTCCTAATCTCACTAAACTCTAACTACAATAACTGCCACACAAAGCTGGCAATGATTTCACTTAACTGACCCTATTTAACTACTCGAATGCAAAGCTATGATTAACTACCTTGAATATTCAAATTACACTAAACAATATTCTTCTTAGCTATCAACTCATACACTGAACTAAATCATCTACACAGATTTACACTAAACTCCTCAACTAAACTCAATAACCTAATCACACAAACTCGACTAAAAACCTATACTGCCAAACATCAGTTAACATCTAATATGTAGAAACTGAACATCAAATTCACATGAAACTGAACACAACTGAATTCAAATATCTAACATTATCTGACTAGTAAATTTGAGCACGTTGCAAGTAATATTACACTATGAAAAATCAAATTCAAATTGAGCTAAAATTATGCAGGAAATTAAAAACGCTTGACCTATGTTACTAAAACCAAGACCTTTGATGATGAAGCATGACGCTGAGCCAACTTTTGCTATCACACCTCCAACTTCTTCAACTGCTAATCGTGAACTAAAAATTAACAAGAATCATTAAGGCTCCAATCTGCATAACCTGATAACCTACAAAATCAGATGAAACAAAGCGAAGAAAAACCAAAAACCTTCGAATCTGAAACCTGCAAAAACTGATCTATATTGAACGATTTCTATGCCTCAAATGTAACTAGAAGTGGTTCGATTTAAGTAAGATATCAACACTGCTCTAACTGAATTACAAACTGAAATCTTTGATTTCTCATGAAAACTTGCTGAATTAACTCTGACATTTAACTAACTGATTTGTATTCTGTTATGAAAAGCTAATCAAACATCACTCATAAGCTCTGTTTGAGCTTATGAGCTTATTGCTTTTAATGGTTGAGAATCAAAACAGAATCTTGTAAATGATTTTAAAAAAATTGAAAGCAGTAGAAATTTATGAGCTTAGAACACTTGTAAAACACTCTTAGTTATCAAAGAAGCAAAATATAAGCAAAGCTCAAACAAATAAAATATAAGCAAGCTTTTGATCAAAGGAAGAAATGCTCCAACATATTTCATTAATGGAAGAATATAGAATTCGGTTACAACTGATTAGAAAAACTCTAACAGATTTCAACTGATTTTTTAAACTAACTAAACAGAATCATGATAAATGTGATGAAACTTATCTAAAACTACTCCTAACAACTATGTGTAAACTACTCCTAGTCTAACCATCTGAAATGAAGTATCTTCTTGGTATTTATAGACGTCAAGAGAAGATGGAGTGACGTGTTGTGATGTGTTCAAGCCAATTGGATAATGCCACGTGGAAAATACGAGGTTCTTGATCAATTAGGGTTCATCACCTTTTGGCAGAAATTTAGGGCTTTCTTCATTATTGAGTCTTATCTAATTGGTGTATATCATCTTGAAGAGGATGGACTGGTGAACATTTTTTCTCTTTTGATCTTATCTTGAATCTTCCTTGTTCTATCTTGAAATCGGCTTGAAGTTGTATGGTGGAGAAAGTATGGAACGATTGTTAAATTCGTTTCTCTCTCTTGATATATGAAGAAGACGATATGACCAATCTTTGACCAGTTAAAGTAGGTTAGAAGATTTAATTTACTCATTCAGTCCCTGAACTTTCCATCATTTATCATTTCCATTATAAAGACTCTTATCCTTTAAACAAACTCTACTACATATCCTTGATCTTTGTGATTATGGCAAGATTGGTCCTTGAAAGCATGGTTTTGTCTCTTTCTCCGTCTTTTGTCAGATAAATCCCTTGAAAACGAGTGTTTGCTCCATTATCATCTTTTTTACCTGAAATACATAAAACAAAAATACACGCGTAATTCTGATATTTTACAGTTAAATATAATGTATTTGCTGTGTTTCAAGTGGTTTTTAGGTCATAATTGATGAGTGTTTTCACATTTATCAATATACACAATCGATCAACCAAGAAAACCAACCGAAAACCCTTCGTGGGTTGTGTCATGCGATCGAACCAAGAGAGAGGGAGAGGAGAGATTAAAGTTGTGAAGATTATGAGGGATAAGGAGATGTATTTATATGCCTCAAACCCATTGTAGCCCAAGTAAATAAAAGGCAACTTCCCCCCCCCCCTTTGGAGCCCTAACCGACCGACCAAACACCCCCTATGGGATGTTCCGGAATCTTCCATCCTTCTTCCTTTATATTCCTTTTACTATATATTATTTAACACTCGTTAATACTTAACTATTAATTAACGATCGTGAAAGTTATATAGTTACTTGATCGGTTTAATTTAACAAATATATATTTATTAAATAAACTAATAAATACAATAAATATATTTATTAATTAAATTAACTCTTTAAGTATTGTGTGTAATCTTGTAATCTCGAGTTCGATCCTATCACACGACTATTAAATATAAGTACATAAACTTACAGCTCCCACTTGGACATATTTCGAATATCGTGATCACATTGACTAGCGTCTAGTTACACTAGCAATGCCTCTAGTACAACTTGAGTAAGGTTTCCTGGACAAAACCTTTTAAATGATATTGAAGTGTTTTGGAGTTTTGTGTAAGAATCATCCTCCTCCTCTTTAGTGTTGTTAGATGTTTGACTCTGACTGACAGTAATAGTGTCCTTTTTTGTAGCAATCTGGTTGGGCAGAATTTTAACACTCGCAGGATTCTTCCAAGAATACTGTTTTGAGTTGATAATTGTAGTAGAATGAGATGATGATTATTTTGGGTTTGGGTTTGGGGGGTGAAAAAATATGCAGGGATTTGTAAAACACCTCCCCTGTAGCCAGTACTTACATACGACGACAAAATTAACAACATTAGTTGTTGTTGTTGGATTTTCACCTAAGCGGTCAAAAACCCGTTTAACCTTATTAATAATTCTTGCCTGACTTCCACAACCCCCGAGTCTTTTGAAAACTGACTTGTCGGTCCTGACTGAGAATCTTTGAGCTACTAATGTTGCCATTTATTTATATTAAATCTGAAAATTATAAGGGCTTCCAACAGATGATGATGAAGAATGGTGAGAAAATAATAATAAGGGATTCAATCGAATAACAACAATTTCTGTAAGGAGGAGATATGATATGAAGTGATTTTAAGCTCTTTATATAACCGCCAATTTATTATTTTGCTTTTGTTGCACGCTAACCCAAATATATTTGGCGGTGCAAGCCTAATTTCATCTCAATTAATCAACAGACGTATCCGAACCGACAATAAATGCAGCCCGCTTTATTATTATAATCATTTGTTATTATTTTTATTATTTATTATTTCTTTTTATTATTATTATTTTTTATTTATATTATTTATTGTTATTATTATTAACACAAATACCTAACATAAAAATATATTTTAAAATTACAAATACAAGATTTATTATTTTACTTGGACCTTTCAAAACCAAAACTAGTACCAACATTTTATTCAAAAGAATTATCATCCTCCTTCATAAAAAAAGCCTGAATCATCATCAACTTTAGAAAAATACAAAACTCACAACACCCAAACACACATTATTCACCAAGAGTTTAACCCATTTTTTAGATTTATTAATTATTAATTATTATTATTGTTTTTATCTATATTTATTATTTTTTTAATAAACACCACTTTATTAAAATAAAAAAATTATAAAAATTAATGAAAATAAAAAAAATAACGTTATTATTATTTTTAATATTTTATGATACATTTTCCCGGCTCTTTTTACTCAAATTTTTTTTTGTTGTCTTCAAAATCAAATTTTTTTCGTAATTGATAAGAAATTACGATTTTTAAAAAAGGAGTAAAATACATTTATCGATATAAAAGGACCAATAATTGACAAATGTCTATTTTAGAGAAGTCGTGCTTTTAAAAACTCGCGACTTTGTGTCACATATATTTGGCTTCTAGGCTTCTTCCATAAAGTGCCTATTATGTGGAATAAAAAATCTCTTGCTTATTTAAAATATGTATTAACCAATCAATAAATATGTGTTTATGCAATGATTAGTTGTACATATTACATGAATTTACTCTAGTATTTTTTTGTAATGAGGTGTTTTAATAGGAGTGTTAATTGTTTATAAATTTGTTTCATTATGTGTATTGTGTTAATGTATTAAAAAGATGTATATGTTAATCCCACTTCAATCCATAACACAAGATTTAGAGTAGATCTAGAGAGAGAAAGAGAAGAAAGTTAGAGAGTGAAAGTAGAGAGAATGATGGAAGGTTAATGTTTACTAGAGAGAGAAAGTAAAATGAACCAACACCCTCTTCCACACATGAAAGAGGGTTTATATACCCATGAGCTTGGTGGGCTTATGGGCTTGTTTCCTTGGGCCGAGCTTGGCCTATCTTGGGCATAAAGCCCCTACCTTAGACAATATTAACTTAAAGTCCAAGCCCGGTTTTGCCGACTAACCTATTATAATACAAGACCTTTAACGACTAAGATGACATATTACATTCTTGTTCGACTATATAAAATATAGGGCTAACAATCTCTCCCAATGTATCGGTCATCTTTAAAATGCATAAGATGATTGAGTGAATACATTCTTGTGGAGGTGATCTTCCTTCTTAGGTCTTGTATCTTGGTCTTGATCTTGTTTGTAACGGCTTTGTTCCTTCATGCCTTTGTGATCTTTATCTTGAGCCTTTGTCATTTGACCTTGAGTGCTTGAGATCTTCAATCTATCCTTGATAGGGTTCATCTTGTGCTCTTTGTGACAAGATGACCTATTACATTCTTACATTCTTAAGTATCTTGATTATCGCCATCTTGTGCTCTTGTGACTTCTGAATGGACATGTTCATACTTTGTTGATTTCGAAAGGCTAACAATCTCCCATACCAATAAAGTTGTAGTTAGTCCTTCAAATATTCATCAGAGTTGCGGAAGACTTTATCTATTAGTATGAACATGTAAAGACGACTTCGGTTAGTACACAGCTACGCCACCATCTTGATATGCAACAACATATATAGACACGGATAAAATGGCTTTGAACATTTCATCCGAACTCGTTAGCGTTTTACCTCCGGTCGGTGAAGACCGTTAGACGATATTAGATACCGTACCTGTGATCGGGTAGATTCAATTAAGAACCTCCTTGACAGGGTTTCCCGGCGATAATAGCTAGTTCTCTTTACTCGACCGTCTCAAAGCAGACTGCGAATGTAAAGAGTGAATCATCAGGATAAATTATCCGTTTGATTAGAGTCATCAATTTAGAATTCGTGGAACAAGTTTGATTATAAGATAATCGCACCATTGTTGCTTTCCAGTTCGTCACAAGCTCGATTCATAAAGAATCTTGCGAGTAACCTAGTGCTGTTTGAGGTTGACACTGGAAGGATTTCCATTCGTCACTATGAACACTAGAGAGTGTCACTCTGAATGTTCTAGCAAGATCACACAGATTTTGCGAAGAAACCTGGAATCAAGTTTGAATCAATTAAGAATCCAACCTTAGTTGCTTTCCAGTTCTCACAAGTTTGATTCGTGTAGAATCGCACAAGTTACCTACCATGAGCTTGTTTAATGCTGGCTTAAGCAGGATTTCCATCTTCATTGTGAATCGTATCACTCAGATGTTCTGGAAATATCACAAGGATAATGCGTAGGACTCGATTGTGTCCTAATGAGATGATAAATTGATCTCTTTTTGGCTCTAGACTCGATAAGTTCATTTTGGTAATCGGAGGCTGGAGCAGAGTGCTACCTTTTCAATATTAACTAACTTGGAGTGATAAAGTCAATAGAAACGTATTGATCTCCGTGACAATGAGACAAGTTTCATTTGAGAGAAACTTGAATTGCTGGGGAAGGGTTGTGCATCGCATCACTGGGTCCATGACACTTGTTTTCAAAAGATGTGTTAACCCGGTTTCTGCCTAGGTAGCATAGAATATTCAACTCCTTTAATGCTTACCAATACGTCATCACTAGCACCTTTGTTGTGATTGTTCCAGTGCTAACTTAAGTAATTGGTCCGCGTTCAACTTCATTCCACTCCATCTTTCCTAAGGACAACTATTTCTAGCTATGGAATGTCCTTGGGTAGATCCCTCCGGTTCTGTTTGGATCATAGGACTTAGTATCCTATCCTAAACCACCTTTTGACTCCATCGTTCCGTCGTGGATAGTAGGTTGTTTTGGGTATAGATCGAAACCATAAAACCATTGAAAACCATTCAAATTGCTTGATAAAAATCAAAACTTTTAACACTTTGAAAGTTTTACATTTCCGAAAAGCTCCCCTTACACACATGCATCGATATTCAAAATAGTTTAGTATGTGAAGGAAAGAGTTGCACTTGAGCCTTTAAAATCACATTGCGATATATTACATTTTAATCACATTTTCTCCCCCTATCTCTAATATAAAAATTTAATATTAGAGATACCAATTGATTAAAATATGACAATTTCTAAAACCGACTGGGAGAGAAACATGTGTGCACGCATGAATCATGGAACTTTTGAAGTCGGGTAGCTCCCCCTCAACAATATATGTGGGTCCTAATTGATCAAAATTTGACAAAATATAGGAAAAACGACACTACAAAATATGTTGAGGTACGGAGTTGAGATGCCTTATTCGATATGGTACATTACATATGACAGTTTTAAACCGTTTTCGGAATGTGTTGGATACATAAAATATGACAATATCTAAGATGTACCCAACAACATTAAAGGCTTGATTTTAAAACGCCCCCTCAAAAATTGATCAAAATAACATAAGACATTTTTGAGATATAAAAACCATTTTATGAGGAAGGGAGTGTTGAACACACAATTTTAAAAGATTTAGAAAAAACCTTTTGAGAAATTCTTGAGAAATTGTGTTCAACGGTTTTAAAATAATCATGTTAGAACAATTCTCTTCTATTGCGTAGGAAAAGCACACTGAAACGTACACTTCGCTTTCGGGTCTGTTTTTCATGAGCTCAAAACTTTGATTGTTTTGTGACTAGCTCATGACCGAGAAAAATTAATTTCCCATTGTGAAGGATAAGTTATCATCTGTGATAAACTTTCCTTAAGGTAAAGTGCGAGTTCTAAACTGATATTTACTTAGAAATCGTTTTTCATGAACTTAAAAACTTGGAATGTTTTTATGAGAAGCTCATGGCCGAGAAATATTAATTTCTCGTTGAGAAGGATAAGTTATCGTTCGAGATACACTTTTCTTATTTGAGGGCTGAGTCCTAAGCTGTGATGTGCTTAGAAGTCATTATGAGAGAATATCAAGCAGCTTCAATTTCCATAACCTCCAAGTCATCTGGAGTCATATATTTCATACCAAGACAACCAACTAGATACGCAAACCTATCTTGCGATAGAGCTTTTGTAAACAAGTCTGCCAGCTCGTACTCAGTTCTAACAAAGTATAATTTCACGATTCCACGTTCCACTTGTTCCTTGATGAAGTGATATCTGACATCGATGTGCTTGGTGCGGGAGTGTTAGAACCGTGTAGAAACTAGAAGGGGGGGGGGGGGGTTGAATAGTTTCTCATCGGTTTATCTCCTAATTAAAATTCCTTTCAATTAGGTGAGTGCACAAAACTATCTTTTACTTGAAAGCTAGTTGCATAATGATTAGGTTAAATTCTAATGCATTAACAGTGTGTAGTAAGTAATGATAATGAATGTAAGTAATGAGTAAGGAAAGAAACAACCTAGTAGGAAGACACGAAGATTTATAGTGGTTCGGCAACGAGGCTCTATCCTCGTTCCTACTCCACTCCTCGAGTACACCTTACTCGAGATTTCCACTATATCCACAAGCTCCCTTCTTGGCGAAGAAAACCTTACAACGTCGCTTACATTATTTTCCGACACTAAGCTAAATGTCGAGACCTAATCTTAGCTAGGACCAATCTACACAACGTCGCCCACTTCACTATTTTACGACACAATGCTAGATGTCGAGTTCTAATCCAAAGCTAGAGCCAATCTTCACAACGTTCCCTACTTCACCATTTTCCGACACAAAAGGCTAGATGTCGCGTTCTATCCAAAGCTAGAACCATTCTTCACGACTCTTCACTTTAAAGGTAAGTGAGAACTTCACACAACGTAACTACATATCACTTTATAGTTTAGTGAGAACTCACAAGACACAACCACATCACTTTATAGTTTAGTGAGAACTAACACAACTAATTACAACTCAACTAAGCACATCCAAGTACAAAAATGTAGCTTGGATCTACACAACACAAATCCAAACACACACATGTTCAATGGATTTACACAACTCTAATCCAAGTATTCACATATAGCTTGGATGAACACAACTAGTCCAAGTATTCACAAATACATTGGATCTACACAAGACACAAATAAACAAATGATGAACATGACTAGATCTTTAGGAGAAGGTGATCTTCATCAATGCCACATCTTTAATCACATCACAAGTATATGAGTGATCTTCTCTTTGGACAAGGTAAAGAAGGAGATCAAGAGGATAATCATGAGTAAACATACTTAACACATTTAGTGATCATTTACAAATGACTAGGATTAGATAGGAGAAAGAAGGCTGAAAGAGATGTCCAAAAAGGGTTGATGAGAATGCAGATTTGATCCACTATTTATAAGACAAACATCCAATGGCTATATCTGCCCGCGGTTCCTTATTGGAGCCCGCAGTTCCTTATCGATAAGGAACCGCCGTAGGTGCTAAGGTACCGCCGGCGTAGAGTCGGCTCCCTTTTGTCTTTTAGTAAATTTGAAATATCCGAGGCTGTTTAAACCTTCAAAGGATATTCTTATGGCATTTGGAATATGCCATATTCAAATTTACATTTTCATTTTAATAAAACATTTTCTTAAAAATAAAGTTTATTAGAAATCTTTTGTTACATTTGACAAAAGTGAGTTTTAAGGCTAATCACTTTTATGATCAGTAAGCATGATTAAGATATGTTAGTGTAATGATTATTACCTTGATGATAGTGTTTGTTAGATAATTCGTTTTGTGATTGTGTTTGACAATAAATGTCTTTGTAATTTGTCGTGATCAAAACTAAGAAAGATTAATTAATACTAACAATGTTTTTTGGCATTGCTTTGCATTAACAATCTCCCCCTTTTTGATTACGACAAACTATAAACTCATTTACGTAAAATACAAGTTTATTCAAATTATTAACGAGTTTATCACTATCATTTCTTCCCCTTTGTCGAAGCAAAAAGGTTAGAACAAGTCTTTGAAGAAGAAAAGAACCGGACTTTTGCTAGTAGCTCCCCTTTGGTGCTTACTCCCCTTTGCTTGGGGCATTAAGTAAATGAGCTAAGGTGACATGCTACACAAAGGTTAGAAGAAATAAAAGAAACACCAATGTATGTATGTGTACTACTTATTAACTAACTTGAGAGGGAGAAGGAAAATAAATCTCAAATTAGAAGCAAGCATTTGCTAAGTATGTCCAAAGAGTGTGTATTGACAACATCATAGTTCTATTGGTGGAATAAAGGAAGAAAAGAAACATCCAAACCAATCAAAGATGATTTAAAATGTCAATGGGTTAAAATTTTAAATTTATAGAATCACCCATAATTAATTTTAAGTTTTAACCATGATCAACTCTTTAACCAATGTGTGAAATAGAATTAGAGGGAAAGATAACACACATAACATTCATATTACATAAATATGAAATAACATACAATAGAAATATTCATACACACAATATGAAGATTTAAAGAAAAAAATATGGAAAATAGACCACAAAGCATAAACTACTCTAATAGTGATAATCTTCCAAGATTGCTTAAGTTTTATTGACTCAAACAAGTAAAGTACAAAATGTGCCTTAGTTGGAAAAGAAAGACGAAGAAGCATCATTCGAAGTTTTGTTCACGGGAACAAAAACTTTGAGAGGAGGTCGAGTGAGGAGGAATTCAAGGAAATGTAGCTTGTCATAGATATGAGCAAGTTCAATTTGTTAAAAATGACAACAAGCACACGAGGAACCATGATGCAAAACAAAGTCGTTAGATGGGGGAGGTCCATCAAAATTAGAGGTTGGTGGAGAGGGAGATAATGGATAAGAGATGTTTTCACAATGCCTAGTGAGGTTGGGGAAAGAAGATAGGTCATTGAGTTGAGGAGAGTTGAAAGGTTTTGGTGGTGGTGGAAGAATTTCTTTTTCTCTAGTAATTGGATTTATAAAGTAAGTCTCATTCCAATATTGAACCGGAGAGAAAGAGGAATTCTTGGAGGACTTTGGAGAAGAATAATCATGAGGATTCTTGTTCTTTTTGATCCAAATGGGTTTAACCGAGATTTTCGGTTTCTTTGAAAGCTTAGAAGAAGAAGCTTTAGGTTGAGAAGTTTGTGACAAAGAAATGTCAAGGTTAAGAAAGGAAGAATTACGCATTATGAGGGATGAAGAAAAGAACTCTCAAAGAGAAGAATTTAAAGAAAATAGACAAGGCAAAGATTTGAAATGAAAAAGAAATGTTTTAGGAAGTGTTTAGCCAAATTGGGTAAACAAAGAATCTTAACCAAAACAGTGGTCAAAAAAGAAAGACCAAAAATAAGCCAAGAACGGCTTTACTATGCGCGGTTCTTTAAAATAGCCCGCGGTTCCATATCGATATGGATCCGCCTGGGGGCTAAGGAACCGCGTCCAGTACACAGCAAACCTTGATATTCAAAAGTTTTGGAGAAAATAAGAGTTTTTCAAAATTTTGAAAATCTTTGATTTTTACCTCTTTTAGCACTAGAGTATGCTAGGGTTGCATAAAAGCAACACATTCATAAAGTATGTCTTGACAAAGGGTGACAAAATATTTAGATAACATTTTGGTCCAATTTTAAGTCAAGTTTTTAGAGGTTGTGATAGATTTAGGTTCAATTTTAAATAAATTAAAGTTGTTTAATGTGATCACATAGATTAAAACACATAAAAACTAAATCAATAAATCATCCACATGAGAAAATCATGAGGGAAAATAGAGGAAATATAGTAAATAAAAAGACAATAAACTACTACAAAGATAGCTAAAAACTAGGTCTTGAATTCATAGATCTCTTTTGGCTTGACCTTCTTTTGAAAAGCATGTTAATTTTAAAAGCCATCATTCATCTCCTAGGAGGTGAAGGATTAGCGAATAGGTTCAACAAGAAGCTTTACAACTTGATGTGAGCCCCAATCATCTCCAACCTAAGGATATCAATGAGGTGAAAGTTGTTCAAGCAAAAAGAACAATTTGTTCCATTGTGCATGAAAAAATCAAACAAGTGTGGATCACCCAAGAAACGGGAAATGGGAACACCCAAGAGAGGAGTGTTGGAGGTAGGAGGATGAGGAGAAGGCATGGTATCCAAGGGTGATATTGGTGAGATGGGTGAATTTGGTGGAGTGAAAGGAAGAGGCTCAAAAACAAAGGGAATCCTTTGATGAGGTTGTGGTTGAGCATTCACATTTAAGGGAGGACTAGAAATGAGTGGAGAGGAATACTCATTCATTCTTGATTGGAATGAAGAGGAGGTAGAACCATGTGAATGGTTAGTACCATGGGTTGAGTTTGTTTTCCATGAAGCAAGTGGTGGTGAAAGTTATGACGAGATGAGAATAGGTGAGGCTTCACTTTTTGGTTTGAGAGAAGATGGAGAACCAAGTTTAAAGGACTTGAGATTCACCTTAAGGCTTCTTTTGGGTGAGGAAGTTTTGGAGGAGTTGGATGTTCAAGTGGATACCATGGTTGAATGTTGAGGTATAGAGAAGAGTTGAAGGGATGAAAAACACAATCAACAAGAGAGGGTTTAAGAAGAGAAGGGGATGATCCAAACTAGTAATAGGTTAAAATCATTTTATGTGAACAATGAAATTAGGTAGCCTAATTTAGGAAAGTGCAGGTTTTTAAAAAGATTTATCAAAGTTTTACACAGATTAAGGAAATCAGTGTAAAGCAAAGATTCTGTCGAAACAGTACTAGGCGGTTCCTTACGTAGGTCCGTGGTTCCTTATCGTTAAGGAACCGCGTGTTTGATATGTAACCGCGACCAAAGGTGTTCAAAAATAGCACTTCCTCAAACTTTTGCTAGCCCAAATTTTTTACCAAGGTTTATCAAGACAAAGTGAACTAATAATAAAAAACTAGGAGGCTATCTAACACACAAGATGCACAGTGCCATGTAAATCAAAATATCGATACCATGGATAATTAGGATTAAAATACTAGATAATCTAAACACAAATTATTAGTTAAAAAATACACAACATCCTAAGAATAGAGATAAGAAAAGAGATAAAGTTCAACAATCCATACATGTTTACACACATGTTAGTTACACAAGAGTAGTATATATATCATTCATCTATGAGCATTTCCTCCATGCCTTATTTGATCTTGAAGATGAAGATTGAGACAATACTGATAGTCTGAATCAATGTCTAGTGAAGACAATTGAGAGATAGATGATGATAAGTCATAACGAGAAATGAGAGAATTGTCTTGAGAGACATTTTCATCTTCATTTGAATCATGCGTGGGAACTGAGGAGACATTCTCTTTTTAATAGGAAGCATGACTCGAACCACGAAGTGAAAAGATGAAGGATTTAAAGGAGGATGGTCAAGAAGAACTCTCCTAAGAAGCTGTGAGAGAATCATGGCATAAGGAAGAGTAGAACGAGATCCATTGAGAACAAATCTTATCCTTCTAGCTATGAAAAATGCAAGGTTGTATGGAGTAGTGGTAGCAACACAATACAACATATGTACAAGACAAGCAGACACATGGTTACGATCACCAACCAAACACATTGCATTTTTCCTAATGATTTCAGCCCAAGGGACCATAAAATCACTAAGATCGCTAGTTAGTACTTCCCAAGGAGTGAGAGCACGAAATTCTCCTTCAAAATTACAAATAATAGGATGTTCACGAGGTGTAGCAAGGTCACGAGAGATGGCCGAAGCCGAAGGAATCTCAGTCAAATAATGCACATCAATAGGGACCGATTCTAAGTGGTTTAAACCCCAAGCATCGGTGAACCTACATTGACCTTCGTATGGAACTCCGAGAATCTCACCAAATTCCTCAAGAGTGTACACAAAGGTCTTCCCTTGATGGAAAATCTTATAGATAGACCATTGTTGATGTACATTAGCTTGAACGAGTTAAAGAATTCCACGAGGAAAGAAGGAAAGATTGGCTCATCAATATCAAGCAAAAAATCAAAGCCAATGGTATTGAACATGAATCGAATGAAGTCAAGTCCAAGAAGGTTAGAAGGAACAATACGTACTTCATGGAAACAACGAGATTCAAGATTATGATAAGTGTTTTGAAAAGAGCGAGTTTGATTTGTCAAAGAAGGATTAGGCATGTATCTTCTAGTAAGTAGATGGTCATTTTGATATCCTATAGTCATGATAGTACCTAAAAATAACATATAAACATATTTCTCCAATTACTCATATGTTACATATAAACTAAAAATCAAAGAAAGTGAGAATGTGTTTTATCAATCTTTTGACAAACCAAGGTTTAATCCTTATCATTCTCATATTCACAATGTACCAAGTTCATTATCAAAAATGACACATTGACCATGTAAGATCAATAATGAACTTGAACATTGGTTTTTCAAAACAAGGTTTTTAGGTAAGCATTTAACAATGCCATTACCAACTTGTTCATTGGTTCATATCAATTCCATCAATCAGCCAAATTATTTAGTCAAAATTCGGATTTGTTCTACAAGTGGGTTTTAGTGAAATCTTAATGAATATGAACCTAAGGAATCATAGTAACAATACTATGTCAACTTTTATTCCTAGTAAGGTTCTAATTCAATGTCAATTTTAAAAAGCCCCAATTATGAATGTAAGAACCCTAGAACAAATTAGATGAAATTGAAAGAAATAACTTACAATTAATTGATCTTGGATGATGGATGACTGAAACCCGCGAACTTGAATCAATTAATTTGAGTGACTGAAGGTTTTTGAAGTTTCAACAATGGTGGAAAAACAAAAAAACCGTCGGCTGTGTATGTGAAGGAGAGAGAATGTTTTGTTTGAAAAGGGTATTTTATAAAAATTGGTGCTCTGACAAAGTTTCTGCCCGCGGTTCCTTATCGATAAGGAACCGCGCTATTGAACCGCCAGAGATAAAGATCCGCCTACAGAGGCAGGTTTTTATCAAAGAAAAACAATGATTTTTTGAAAACCAAAAATTTTAAAATACTTAAAAATATATCTTAAACCTTTTAGGATATCATTGGACCACCAAAACACTAGGTAATAATGCCTTGTTGAAGGATTACGAGTTGAATCGAGATAGGAAAAGACCGAAACGAACAAAAAACTACTCGTAGCAAAGAAGCAAAGGGAGATGAGTCAAGGGAAGTGAATCAAGACCAAGAACATTGCTCAAGAGACAAATGACATTCTTCAAATTGAGGAGGAGAAGAGCTTGTGTCATATATAGTGGTTTAAGACGTGCCTTTCCGGCGAAAGTCTAAACGGCTTTGATAATGAATTATACCAAGCAATTTTGATGCATAGAATAAAGTCATTTTCAAGAGTAGTCTTATTATATTTCAAAACATGAGAAAAGTATAGATTCACTTTCTCTCCCACATGATCGGATAATTATTGCTAGAATTAACAATAACAATATCCTTTAAATATTTCAATTCCAAATGTGTAAAATCCACCTACAACTTAATGAAGTAGTTTGGTATCTCAAGGGATTCACTAATCATCCTATAGATGAGCATAATTGCACAAGTTACACATGATATAAGGCCTACTAACCGTAAGGGTGCAAACCATGGAAATCATGCTTGATACTTTAAGCTTCTACTAACTCACCCTACATCTCCATAGTGAGTCAAGTATCCAAGCAATGAAGGTTTGAGAGGGAAAAAGGAAAGAATCACAAACCACAAGTAAATGTCAAGGCAAGGATGCCAAGACCAAGCATATAGTCAATTAATGATCAAAAGAATGATCAATAGGGCGTGTGGAAGAACGAGAGCGTCACTTGGCCACAAATTGCATTTCGATATTTCAATGTACCGATGCAAAGCCCAACTGTGACTAATAACTAAGTCTTCAAAGACTAGTATCACTCCTACCCATCTTGATATCATCATTCAATGATGTTGGAAATCAAAGAAGATGAGTCTTCTACAAGTGTAAGTAACTCAATCCACAATCAATAGAATGATTTATCTTCATGAGTACCTACACATAACAAGATGCAAACTAGTAGATACATTTCAAGAGTAAATCTAAAATGCATTAATACTACTAATTTAAGTAATATGCAATATTAACAATTTAAAAGGCTTATTTTCAACAATAAAATAGTTTTGACCAAAGAAAAACTTTAGTACAACTTAACCTTCTAATTTGAGGAGACAATGGATCGATCCAAGTTTTAAAGTACAATATACTTCAAAGATCTTGTGTCACCATCGCTCTGATACCAATTGTAGAAACTAGAAGGGGGGGGGGTTGAATAGTTTCTCATCGGTTTATCTCCTAATTAAAATTACTTTCAATTAGGTGAGTGCACAAAACTATCTTTTACTTGAAAGCTAGTTGCATAATGATTAGGTTTAATTCTAATGCATTAATAATATGTAGTGAGTAATGATAATGAATGTAAGTAATGAGTAAGGAAAGAAACAACCTAGTAGGAAGACACCAAGATTTATAGTGGTTCGGCAACGAGGCTCTATCCTCGTTCCTACTCCACTCCTCGAGTACACCTTACTCGAGATTTCCACTATATCCACAAGCTCCATTCTTGGCGGAGAAAACCTTACAACGTAGCTTACATTATTTTCTGACACTAAGCTAAATGTCGAGACCTAATCTTAGCTAGGACCAATCTATACAACGTCGCCCACTTCACTATTTTACGACACAAGGCTAGATGTCGAGTTCTAATCCAAAGCTAGAACCAATCTTCACAACGTTGCCTACTTCACCATTTTCTGACACAAGGCTAGATGTCGAGTTCTAATCCAAAGCTAGAACCAATCTTCACGACTCTTCACTTTGAAGCTAAGTGAGAACTTCACACAACACAACTACATATCACTTTATAGTTTAGTGAGAACTTACAAGACACAACCACATCACTTTATAATTTAGTGAGAACTAACACAACTAATTACTACTCAACTAAACATATCCAAGTACACACATGTAGCTTGGATCTACACAACAAATCTAAGCACACATATGTACAATGGATTTACACAACTCTAATCCAAGTATTCACATATAGCTTGGATGAACACAACTAGTCCAAGTATTCACAAATACATTGGATCTACACAAGACACAAATAAACAAATGATGGACATGACTAGATCTTTAGGAGAAGGTGATCTTCATCAATGCTACATCTTTAATCACATCACAAGTGTGTGAGTGATCTTCTCTTTGGATAAGGTAAAGAAGGAGATCAAGAGGATAATCATGAGTAAACATACTTAACACATTAAGTAGTCATTTACAAATGACTAGGATTAGATAGAAGAAAGAAGGCTGAAAGAGATGTCCAAAAAGGGTTGATGAGAATGTAGATTTGATCCACTATTTATAAGACAAACATCCAATGGCTATATCTGCCCGCGGTTCCTTATTGGAGCCCGCGGTTCCTTATCTATAAGGAACCATCGTAGGTGCTAAGGTACCGCCGGCGTAGAGTCCGCTCCCTTTTGTCTTTTAGTGAATTTGAAATATTTGAGGCTGTTTAAACCTTCAAAGGATATTCTTATGGCATTTGGAATATGCCATATTCAAATTTACATTTTCATTTTAATAAACATTTTCTTAAAAATAAAGTTTAATAGAAATCTTTTGTTACATTTGACAAAAGTGAGTTTTAAGGCTAATCACTTTTATGATCACTAAGCATGATTAAGATATGTTAGTGTAATGATTATTACCTTGATGATAGTGTTTGTTAGATAATTCGTTTTATGATTATGTTTGACAATAAATGTCTTTGTAATTTGTCGTGATCAAAACTAAGAAAGATTAATTAATACTAACAATGTTTTTAGGCATTGCTTTGCATTAACAAACCGGATTACAGGAGATGGCTATGGCCGACTTTGAGTCAAAATACATAGGTATTTTATTAAAGTAAAAGCCATAAACAGTGAGTTGAGTTCTCATCCAAGGACTTGAGCACAACACGCGGATAGAGACACATACTCTACTTCAGCGGATGATAGCGATGTGCAATACTGCTTCTTTGATGACCAACTCACGAGCTTGTCTTCCCCTAGAAATTGTAAGCCACCAGAGGTGCTCTTTCTAGTATCAAGGCAACCTGCATGATCAGAATCTGAAAAAGCAATTAGATGAAAACCGGTTTCCTTCGGATACCAGAGTCCTATGTGAATGATATTCTTATGGTACCGAAAGATCAGTTTAACCTCCTTGAGGTGCTTTTCAGTTGGTCTGGCTTGATATCGTGCACAATAACATGTGGCATGATGAATATCAGGCCTACTGGCTGTAAGGTACATGAGAGACCCGATCATACTACGATATCGCGTTTGATTTACGAGAGGTGAGTACAAGTCAGCATCTAGGGATGAGGTCGACAGAGGTGTACCAACGCGAGCACATGAGGTCATACCATGCTTTTGAAGTATTTCTTGAGCATACTTAGCTTGGTTAATAAAGATACCACGTGGGGATTGACACAAGGCTTTTGCCCGTATAAAAATTAAAGTTCTTTGTCGTGGTCTAATCGAATTGAAAAATGGTTAAACTATACGACTCAGTCGTTCTTTGGTGAAACAAATAGTTGTGTAGTTGTAGTAATTAAAAAGTGCGAGACTTAAAAGTAAAGAGCAGGTAAATTAAATCTATCTAAGGCAAACTTAAAACGCAACTAAAACTTAAACTAAGGCAAGGCTAAAATAAATCTAAGACAATTAAACTTAAAGTGCAACTAAGTAAAAAGGCGGGAAAAATAAAGCTTGAAAATTAAAAACAGAAAAATTAAAAACATAAACTAAAAAGAACCTGAAAATAGCTCATCCGGAATAAACCTTCGTTTAGAATAATCACTCATCCGGAATGTCACCTTCGTTCGGAATGATTCTTCTTCACTCGGAATATTAACCAAAAACGTTGATCCGGAATAAATCCTTTATCCGGAATATGTCACTTATCCGGAATAAAGTCTTGATTCGGAATACTTAAGCTTGATCCGGAATATTGCCTTGACTCGGAATATATTCCGAATGAATCCCTTGATCCGGAATGTTGAAGATTCCGGATGAACACTCCTTGGTTCGGAATATATTCCGGATGAATTCCTTCGTTCGGAATAACTTGAATGTTCCGAATAAACATCTGATCCGGAATGTTTGGTATTCTGAATGAAAGGCTTGATCCAGAATGTTTGAAGTTCCGAATGAATCACCTTTATTCGGAATAATAAATGTTCCGGATGAACAACTTTGATTCAGAATACAAGTTATTCCGGATGAACAACCCTTAAATCCTTCACTCGGAATGTTGCTGATCCGGAATATGTCCTTGATCCGGAATATGACACTTATTCCGGATGAACCTCTTTTATTCGGAATATTCAACAAACAATCTTCACTCGGAATGTTTTGGGCTTGATCCGGAATGTTTCCTGGGAATACAGTAACACAGCGAAGAACACGGAAAAAAGAGAAAACACGAATCTAAACAAATATAATCAAATTCAACCACAAGATTAAACCAAACTAATCAATAACATCTATTAATCATAAACAAACAATCCAAAACAATCAAACTAACAATAATAATCAAAACAATCAAAACCCACTTTAATCAATTTACTAAAAACACAAAAACATAAACATGAACATAAACATAAAGATTGAAGATTAAAGAAAGGTAGATAGGAGATCAAACAATAAAAATAAAGATCGACAAGAATTAAAAGGAAACTTACTTGAAATTAAAGGAATTTAAGGTGAAAGACAAGTATTTAAATTTGACAATTAAGTAAATGACATGTATTTAAATGACAAGGTAATTAAAATTTGGAAGAACTAATTGTCACTATTAGCCAACAAAAACTAATGAAATGAAATCCTAATCTATATATAGGGGAGGATTAGGAGGTGCTTAGGAAGCTTCATCCCCTCTTTCATCTTACCTTAATTGCGTCCTTAAGTCCTTCCTCTTCTTAATTATTTGTTAATCTTCTTAATTCTTTGACTTTGACGACTTTGTCTCGGGATTTCTTTGAACTCGTCTTGTAATTCTTCAATAATTAGACTTGAGTTCTTCGGCTTTTAGTAAACTTCCGTCTTTTGACTTTTTCTTCGATAAATCTTCAGAATTGGTCTTGGACTTCCGTTCTTTTTGCACTCTTGACTTCTTGACTTCGTCTTTCGTCTTTTTCTTCGATAAAAGCCCGTGAATGCCCGTGTTTTCTCCACTTTTCACCTTTTCGTCCTAAATCACAACAAAAACACAAACCACACATAATTCCGACATAAATGACATAAAATACACGTTTTGGCTCGGTTATTATTGTAATTAAGTGATAAAAAGGATGGGTGTTTACACACCTATCAAATCCCCTACACTTGACCATTGCAATGTCCTCATGCAATGCATTAGTTACAAAGCACGTTTGCATTTTTCATCAAAATCAATCCACGTTGGCCTTTATTAAAGAGATAGAAAATAATAAACATTCAAAGTAAAGAAATAAAAAACATACCTTGGGTTTTGGAAATGTCATGAATAATCATCATCCTCAAGTTTTCACTTTCTCCAAACCAAGCTTAAAAACGAGATCATTGTTATTATAAGTTAGCAAACTAACACGAACTCATGTGGGCCAATTATTCACTTAGACTCTCTTATTCCTAGGTGTATCTCTTATATTTTATTATTATCTTGAATGATCACGCGGATGCATTGTTGACTTATTTCGATAGTTTATTAGGCTGAAAATAAAGTGGGACGATTTAATCAACAGTTAGCTAAAGAACAAAATCTTTTAAAACTGCTTCTCGGGACCTCATAAAGTTCATATCTTGGCATAACTCGCTTCGCGATTTGAGACCTTTCTCGGACCGATATTTGGCAGCGACTTCATACTTCAAACCTTGAGAGACGTTCATGAAATAATGGTCTTCTCTTCATAATAGGAATTTCTTCACTTGAAGTTTTGAGAGATTCTTCATATTTGGACCACGACTTCTTCATTTTTCTCCAATCTTTATTTGGGATTTTGTTATACAACGATCCGCCTCCTTTTTGGACTTGGATCTATTATCCTCATACCTTGTTAGGGCCTTTTCGGATAGACTTCTCCATGACTTTTGGGGAGTACTTGCTTTTCGTCGTGTGTCTCGATCCTTCATATTGATCTTTGATAAATGATTCTTCACATCACTTTGGATCTTTAGCAACAAAATGTAGCCCTCATGCCTTGTTAGGACCTTTTTGGACTCGCCAATCTTCGCATCCCGCTTCAATAAGTTATGCCTTGGCTATGAAATCTAATCCATACCGAGCAACTTTTAAACGATCTTGGGATAGAAGCTAAGTAACTTTTCAAATCGTACAACCTTATTTATTGCAGATAAATTTATTAGCAAGCGATGGGAGAATAGGCTTATAACTAACTCTCATAAATTCCCGAAATAATACCAAACTTATAATTGACTCTATCATCTCTCGTTCTCCACAGTTTAAAATCTCAAGGAATGAGACTCGTGGATGCTTAGCCTATTAAATCAAAGTTTTGGGTTTTCGAGTCGCCTATAGGATCTCGCAAATTCTTAGACTTTTTCAAGTTTAGAAATCGCATCTTAAAGTTCCCTTGATAAACAACTCTCTAAGATCAATTATAGGAACTTGCGAAAAGTTCTTGTTCTTAACCCGTGAGAGTTAAGACTTTCGCGTTTTATAGCTCCCTACATAAAAGCCTAGCAAAACTTGACTTAAACACGTTAAGGATACTAGCTAGAGTAAACTTAGATAAGTAAACTCGGGTTGAGTCAAAAGATTCACAACTATTGAAAATTAAAACCACTTTATTAAAATTTATTCTAGTAAAGGAAAAATAACTATACAAAGGTAAAAACTAATAGGCCAAAATAGATCAAAAATTTTGAAAAATGTCGAAAAATTGATTTCCTGGTTAAAATGAGGACAAATACAAGGAAAAGACCACTTAACTTCGATAGAAGTCCCCCTACACTTAATATAAACATTGTCCTCAATGTTTAAGCATGTGGGAGTAAACTCCCCTACACTTAGGACATTGTGCACGTTGTTTAAATCTTGCTAAGGAAAAGAAAACTAACGAGATTCCTATTTTAATATTGGAAAATATAAAATAGTGAATCGAAAAGAGTTTAGGATAGAACCGGGAAAATGGGAACACGGAATCACGGGTCGCCAAAAATCATCAAGAGTGGGTCATTGAGCGCTCGAATCCCTGAATATGAGAAGAGAGGAGAGAGCAAACACCAACGGGTCTCCCCTACACTTAGGATAAAGAAAGATAAATGATAGATACATGGGTTGCCTCCCAAGAAGCGCTTGATTTTTGTTCACCGAGTCGTGAGCCTGACTCGACCTTGATTATCATAGGAAGCAGCATGAAACATATCCACCGGGATCAAAGACATAGTTTTCGTCCATAAAATAGCACAAGCTTAAGGCGAACAAGGCAAGCCATAGAAGAGTAGGCAAGGTTCCCTTAAGCAAAGATGGAGCACGGTGGGAGCAAGTATGGTGAGGTGCAAGCATATCTTCATAAGTTCCAAAGATTTTTCCTTTTATTTCATCAGAAGGATACTGAGATGGCTCAAGAAGATTGATACCGGGGTCGAACACCTTTTCCTTTAGGGGAAAATAGCACTCAGGCTCAGCAGAATGTGAAGAAGATCCGCGAAGAAAAGGCACAACCTCGTCCTCAGAAGGTGGACAATGAGGTGTTAACTCATACGTGCTGTGGATGTCGGTGTTTTAAAGCATTCAATTTGATAACTGAGATTTTGTATGGTTGAAAAAGTTTGTTTCTCGGTATCTTAACGAATTGATTTCCGGTTCAAAATGCGACTCAATTGTTTTTGGTGAAAAAGAATGTTTTTGGTTGTTTTAAAATAAAGGTGCAAAACTTAAATGTAAATGACGTTAAAGTAAATCTAAATCTAATTTAAAATAAATGACAAGTATTTAAAAGCGTGACGAAAAGTAAATAACACTAAAAGTAAATAACACAAACTTAAATCTAACTAAGGCAAACTTAAAACGCAACTAAAACTTAAAACTAAGGCAAGGCTAAAATAAATCTAAGGCAAATAAAATTAAAGTGCAACTAAGTAAAAAGGCGGGAAAAGTAAAGCTTGAAAATTAAAAAACAGAAAAATAAAAAACATAAACTAAAAAGAACCTGAAAATAGCTCATCCGGAATAAACATTCGTTCAGAATAATCACTCATCCGGAATGTCACCTTCGTTCGGAATGATTCTTCTTCACTCGGAATATTTACCAAAAACCTTGATCCGGAATAAATCCTTTATCCGGAATATGTCACTTATCCGGAATAAAGTCTTGATTCGGAATACTTAAGCTTGATCCGGAATATTGCCTTGATTCAGAATATATTCCTTGATCCGGAATATCTTCCTTGATCCGGAATATTGGATATTCCAGATGAACACTTTGGCTAAACCCTTGATCCAGAATATTTTACCGACTCAGAATATATTCCGAATAAAGCACTTTGATCCAGAATAATAAATTATTCCGGATGAACTTGCTGATCCGGAATATAATCTGATTCGGAATGTCCTCTTCACACAGCCTTGATTCGGAATGTGTGGTTGATCCAGAATATGGGCTTGATCCGGAATATGTCACTTCTTCCAGATGGAAGTCTTTGATTCGGAACAACTTTCAACAACACCCTTCACTAGGAATAACCTGGGCCTTGATCCGGAATATACCTGGGAAAACAGTAACAGAAACGAAGAACACGGGATACAAGGAAACACGAATCTAATCCAAAACTAGTCAAAATTAACCAAGAGATTAAGTCAAACTAATCAATAAACATCTATTAATCATAAACAAACAATCCAAAACAATCAAACTAACAATACTAATCAAAATAATCAAAACCCACTTTAATCAATAAAAACTCAAAAACATAAACATGAACATAAACATAAAAATCAAAGATTAAAGAAAGGTAGATAGGAGATGAACAATAAAAATAAAGATTGACAAGAATTAAAAGGAAACTTACTTGAAATTAAAGGTATTTAAGGTGCAAGACAAGTATTTAAATTTGACATGAAAAGTAAATGACAAGGTAATTAAATTTGGAAGAACTAATTGTCACTATTAGCCAACAAGAGAAAAATGAATCCTATCTAATCTATTTATAGGGGAGGATTAGGGAGTGCTTAGGAAGCTTCCTCCCCTGTTTCTTCTTTCCTTAATTGCACCATTAAGTCCTTAAGTCTTTAATCTTCTTAAATCTTGGACTTTAATGACTTTGTCTCGGGATTTTTTTAAACTCGTCTTGAAATTTCTTCATAAATAAGACTCGAGTTCTTCAGATTTTAGCAAACTTCCGTTTCTTGACTTTTTCTTCGATAAATCTTCAGAATTGGTCTTGGACTTCCGTTCCTTTTGCACTCTTGATCTTTCGACTTCGTCTTTCGTCTTTTTCTTCGATAAAAGCCCGTGAATGCCCGTGTTTTCTCTATTTTTCACCTTTTCGTCCTAAATTACAACAAAAACACAAACCAATCATAATTCTGACATAAATGACATAAAATACACGTTTTGGCTCGGTTATTATTGTAAATAAGTGGTAAAAAGGATGGGTGTTTACACACCTATCAAATCCCCTACACTTGACCATTGCAATGTCCTCATGCAATGCATTAGTTACAAAGCAAGATTACATTTCCCATCATAATCAATCCACGTTGGCCTTTATTAAAGATATAGAAAATTATAAACATTCAAAGTAAAGAAATAAAAAACATAACTTCGGGTTTTGGAAATGTCATGATTGATCATCATCCTCAAGTTTTCACTTTCTCCAAACCAAGCTTAAAAACGAGATCATTGTTATTATAAGTTAGCAAACCAACACGAACTCATGTGGGCCAATTATTTACTTAGACTCCTTTATTCCTAGGTGTATCTCTTATATTTTATTGTTGTCTTGAATGATCACGAGGATGCATTATTGACTTATTTCGATAGTTATTGAGGCTGAAAATAAAGTGGGACGATTTAATCAATAGTTAGCTAAAGGACAAAATCTTTTAAAACTGCTTCTCGGGACCTCATAAAGTTCATATCTTGGCATAACTCGCTTCGCGATTTGAGACCTTTCTCGGACCGATATTTGGCAGTGACTTCATACTTCAAATCTTGAGAGACGTTCATGAAATAATGGTCTTCTCTTCATAATAGGAATTTCTTCACTTGAAGTTTTGAGAGATTCTTCGTATTTGGACCACGACTTCTGCATTTTTCTCCAATCTTTATTTTGGACTTTGATATACAACGATCCGCCTCCTTTTTGGACTTGGATCTATTTATCCTCATACCTTGTTAGGGCCTTTTCAGATAGACTTCTCCATGACTTTTGGGGAGTACTTGCTTTTCGTCGTGTGTCTCGATCCTTCATATTGATCTTTGATAAATGATTCTTCACATCACTTTGGATCTTTAGCAACAAAATATAGCCCTCATGCCTTGTTAGGGCCTTTTCGGACTCGCCAATCTTCGCATCCCGCTTCAATAAGTTATGCCTTGGCTATGAACTCTAATCCATACCGAGCAACTTTTAAACGATCTTGGGCTAGAAGTTAAGTAACTTTTCAAATCGTACAACCTTATTTATTGCAGATAAATTTATTAGCAAGCGATGGGAGAATAGGCTTATAATTAACTCACATAAATTCACGAAAGAATACCAAACTTATAATTGACTCTATCATCTCTCGTTCTCCACAGTTTAAAATCTCAAGGAATGAGACTCGTGGATGCTTAGCCTATTAAATCAAAGTTTTGGGTTTTCGAGTCGCCTATAGGATCTTGCAAATTCTTAGACTTTTTCAAGTTTAGAAATCGCATTTTAAAGTTCCCTTGATAAATGACTCTCTAGGATCAATTATAGGAATTTGTGAAAAGTTCTTGTTCTTAACCCGTGAGAGTTAAGACTTTCGCGTTTTATAGCTCCCTATATAAAAGCCTAGCAAAACTTGACTTAAACACGTTAAGGATACTAGCTAGAGAAAACTTAGATAAGTAAACTCGGGTTGAGTCAAAAGATTCACAACGTTTGAAAATTAAAACCACTTTATTCAAAATTTATTTTAACAGGAAAAGGAAATAACTATACAAAGGGAAAACTAATAGGCCAAAATAGATCAAAAATTTTGAAAAATGTCGAAAAATTGATTTTCCGGTTTAAAATAAGGACAAATACAAGGAAAAGGCCACTTAACTTCGATAGAAGTCCCCCTACACTTAATATAAACATTGTCCTCAATGTTTAAGCATGTGGGAGTAAACTCCCCTACACTTAGGACATTGTGCACGTTGTTTAAATCTCGCTAAGGAAAAGACAACTAAAGAGATTCCTATTTTAATAGTGGAAAATATAAAATAGTGAATCGAAAAGAGTTTAGGATAGAACCGGGAAGAAGGGAAACAACGGAATCACGGGTCTTCAAAAATCATCAAGAGTGGATCATTGAGCGCTCGAATCCCTGAATAGTAGAAGAGAGGAAATAGCAAACACCAACGGGTCTCCCCTAAACTTAGGATAAAGAAAGCTAAAAGATAGATACATGGGTTGCCTCCCAAGAAGCGCTTGATTTTTGTTAACCGAGTCGTGAGCCTGACTCGACCTTGATTATCAAAGGAAGAAGCATGAAACATATCCACTGGGATCAAATACATAGTTTTCGTCCATCAAGTAGCACAAACTTAAGGCGAACAAGGCAAGCCAAAGAAGAGTAGGCAAGGTTCCCTTAAGCAAAGATGGAGCACGGTGGAAGCAAGTATGGTGAGGTGCAAGCATATATTCAGTAGGTCCAAAAATCTTTCCTTTTATTTCATCAGACGGATACTGAGATGGCTGAAGAATATCGATACCGGGGTCGAACACCTTTTCCTTTAGGGTAAAATAGCAATCAGGCTCAGCGGAATTTGAAGATGATCCGCGAAGAAAATGCACAACCTCGTCCTCAGAAGGTGAACAAAGAGGTGTTAAATCATACGTGCTGCGGATGGTGGTGTCGTCCGGTTGCTTCTCCTTTGAAAGAATTTTCTTCAAATCCAAAGTAGTATCAAGATGATAATCATCAAAGTCTAAAGGAGGAGCATCACTCTCATGAGGGAAGTAAGTATTGAGAAAAGTAGAGAAGTCTTCCTCAAATGAGTAATCATCCAAAGTAGGATCAAGTGATGGCGGAGGATCTTCATCATGTGAAGAATCACTCGAAAGAGTATCGGCCTCATCAAAATCATCATAAATGGGCATGTCGGGATACTCGGAAGTAAAGTCATCATAATCATCCGAATCTGAGCTAGAATCATCATCATAAGCATCAAAGATCGGTGGTGTAGTAACCCGGACTTTAAAATCAACATTTAGACTGAGATCTAATCTTATTCCTAGTAGTCAGATCAATATTTATTACCCGACTTTCATTTGTCATGTTCGTTCGACGAATAATATTGGATTCATGGCTAACCGGAAAGGTTAAGATTTTAATGTATCGAATACGTGTCATTTTTATTTATCGACAAAGTTTACGTCCGTCATCGATCGTAAATATCCTCGTTATGACATAGAAATATTTTCTATGGTGGTCGTATTAATTTCTCGTTTTACAAGCATTCTTTTTATAAAACTTTAAGCCTTTAGGCGTCATTTGTTTATACGACGTGTTAAAGTTTATTAAATTATAAGCCCTTGCTTGTTTATCAAAAATATCAAAGTTCTCCGAATGTCAATGTTTTTATTTTATATTGAGCGTTTATTTTTCGTGGTTAACATATATCTTTTAAGTCGCGTAACTTTAAAAATATCGGACTTTAATAATACCTGCTTATACCAAAAAAAAAATTTATAAAACAATGATACTAACCTCCATGTCCTTCTTTTGCCGACTACACACATACTACAATATAACTTTAAAAAAATGTATTGTTTTGTCTAGGTATTCTCTGCAACACGCGTCATGTTATGTGTTAACATGTCATCTTGTTCACGTGAAGTCACAGTTTATCATGATCAAATCTTTAGACATGCCTTATGTCCTTTTTATAATGTCAGGCATAAATAACTTTGCTAAAGAAGGCTACTTTTAAATGGCTGGTATAACATTCCAACTACAACGTTACAATTTATATAGTGAATGAGTGAAATTTAACAACAGCTTGAAACCACGTCTCATAATCACGAAGATATCACGAAGATGACAACAGATGGAGTCATGTCCCGACATGACATCGAGCGTGCTAGAAGTTTGTATATTTTGGTTCATGTTCACAACACAACCTTGATTCAAGTCGATATACTTCGATCTTTGGTTATCTATATGTTAGTATTCGGATAAGAGTTTTTGGTTCGTTGGGTCCGAGTTTGTGTTCGTCGGTATCTATAGTCGCGCAACACGGCTCCGAGTCACTTGTCTTTCCGCATGGATCTAAGGTATCACTCGACGTCTTGTCAAAATTACAATTTGCTATACGATATTCAGATGAAATAATAGAAATTAAGAACCATGAAATACAATTTTTGAATGAATGCTAAGAATAAACATGCAACTCTTCACGTCACAAATTTTTATTGTAGATTTTCATGCTAAGTGAGAAAATGGAATTGTTTTTACATCAGTAAGATGATGTATATTATGGGCTAGCTCAGTAGGTAATTTAACCTTGGAAATCATATAGGGTGATAGGCCTGTGTTTTGTGATGATTTGGCCGGGTCGCTCGTCCCGTGATGATACTCGATGAATTAGATATGGACGCAATGATAAAAAGTGTTAATTCTGAACATGCTGAATGAACAGACTGAGAACTCATTTTAGAACCCAGAACCATTGAAAAACGTATAACTATGGGTTGTAGTTAAACTTATGTAGAACACATACGAATCGGATGGTTTTCTACGGATAAACGGTTTGTAAATGGCAGGCAAAACGGTGGAACTGAAGTTGGCTGCGAAAAACAGCCAACTCTTCTAAGTAATAGAATGGGTCAATGAGCCATGATAAGTATAAATTAGGAGTAATTGGACTAATAATAAGTAAACTATATAAGTTAAGAATGATTTTGGTAAAAATAACTCATGTAAATTATTTATGGTTTAAGAGAAACGATCAAATTTATGGGGTATGTCGAGAATTTGTAAAAATTGAACCATATTAATATAACATAAAACTTGACCATTTTTATATAACATGAGGTGGTAGGACCCACTTGTCGAGAAATATAGACTCATCTATATACTAAGATATATGAAACCCGAGACTCGACCAACGTGAAATATTAAGTGGACATCGTTTGGAGGCGTTTTAGAACCGAAGAACCATATAAAGTGGACTTGGGCCACAAAAGCCCAACTTACACTTGTAATTGCTATTGGGCAATTATTGGGCCTGATATTAATAACCAAATTGGAGTCTAATACTCATTTGAAATGGCCTTAAGTTATATAAAAGTGTAATGGGCCACTAATGGGCCTTAATGAGCTTAATGACCATAATGGGATAATACATGGTAAATTGTTATCAAAAATTTTATAAAACTTATGCAATTTCCAAACCTACTAAAATGAACTATTTACACATATGTATGATTTATTTCTCGTCTCGAGCCTAAGACCCGTCTCGTCATTTTAAGTCTCATTCGGTCATATGTTGACCGTTGGGCATCTTGCTCTCGATCAACGAGCGATTGGTATCTCGTGAAGTCGTGTATCGACTATTGGACAATTGTTTCTTGATCTACGTGTGATAGCTATATCAGGTGAGTTCATAGCCTCACTTTTACTGCTTTATATGTGTTTATAAACCCGCGAGGGGGAATACATGCTCTTGGTAAATAAGCATACGTGTTGTATCCTTTTGAAAGGATACATGATTGTGAATAAACATTCGTTGTATGAATATATGCTTTGAACGAATACAAGCTGTTGTAAATAAACGTAAAGACGTTTGATTTGATGCTTTTGGAAAATGAACACAAGCGTTGATTTTATAGGTAATGAGCCACTATTAGTAAGGCTAAGTTGCTTATTGCCAGTGAAAAGTCCCTATAAATCGTGAACCGTTAACTACCTATGATGGGTAGGCGCTCGTACAGATGAATGGATCCATTGGGAATGATGACCCCCACCCGGGCAGGTCGCACCTGTGAGTTTGAGGCTCAGCCGGGTGTGTTGTACGTGAGGTATGGGGTATTTGGCAAGATACCTGACTAGGGAAAATTTATTGATTAAGGCATCGGTGTCATGAGCTTAGCATAATAGTATGGAATATAGGTATTGTATGTGTTGCAATATCGCCAATGGATGAGATTCTTGTATTCCAAAGATCTATGGTTTATTTAAAACCACATTATTGTTTATTTAAAACCTATGAATTCACTCAACCGTTGTGTTGACTGTTTAGCATGTATTATCAGGTATGTAGGTTTAAGAGCAGTTGGAGCATGGAGCCGCGCGAGATAAAGTAAAGGCAAAATAATCAATTTCCATTTGATACATTTGACAAATCTTTATTTTTATTCAAGTTTTAAATAACTATTGGGACCTCTTTTTATTGAACTCTGATTTCATCGAATGGTTTATTTTATAAAATGTCTCTTTTGAGGTCGTTTTCTATGACTGTGTGTGTTGTGCTATGAAGTAACGCCCAATGTTGATATTCCGCTGCCTTGTGAAATTGGGGGTGTTACAGATTGGTATCAGAGCACTAGTTATAGCGAACTAGGTCATTTTTTTAAACCTAGACTATAACTTCTCTTTCGTAAAATTGTTTGGTTCCCTTACAAAGTATTCGCGCGCTCATGGCTCCTTGAAACCAAAGCTTGGTTGTGATATTCTGATCATGTGTGTATGTAGGAATGTTTGTATGTATATTGAATGTATATACTATGGTATTTAAGGGCATTGTGCATGAAGCAATGGGCCTTACGTGATTATCGTACATTTTATGATACGGTTTTATAGAGAGTTTGGCCTCGCCGCCAATCACTTTTCTTGATAATTAATTTATTATCCGAATACGAGTATGGACCTCGTTTGATATTTTGGGTACATATATATTGTTTCATAATCTACCGCATGTCGACTAATTTAAGCTCGATTTTTGTCATCGCATCGTGATGTGCCATTTTAGGACATCTCCTTTTGAAACGTAATTGATAAGCGTATTATTATATTTCTGCACTCCTTATGATTTTGAAGAATCATTTCTTCAAGGAGAGATCTTCTACGTAATATAACGTTTAATTTAATTGTGTTTGATTACGTTTTGTGGCGAAAAGGAGGATGCCAATGTTGGACCTAAAATATATATACCCAAATCATTATATAATTTGGGTACAACAAAGATATGCTCATAGTAGTCATTAGTTGAGCAATTTAATACCTTATATTTAAATGGAATGGGACATTTAAATATAGATAATTTTAATCGTCCAACTATGTGTCGTTTAAGGTTATCTTATTGAAATGGATTGGGACATTTGAATAAGAAAGTTTTAAACCACTGGACCTTAGATTGTTTATGGTTTCTTTATTCAGATGGAATGGGACGTTTGAATACAAAATCATGGAGTAAGTTTGACACCCTGTACTTTTCTTGGCATTTAATTTGATTATGTTATCGTGTTTTGTGGCGGTATTACTGAGTAGGGTGATTTATAATCGTCTTGTTGAAATAAACTGGGACGCCTTTTTATTTGAACAAGAAAGTTATAAGTTCCCGAACCATAAATTTATAAATTCTTGTTTACATGGATTGGGACGCCTTTCGATGAAAACAAGAAATTATAAACAAGTGGGCTCAAGAGTGCTTGACTTAGTTTGTGATTATTTTTGTATACGGATGTATTTCTTCGACTCATGTTTCGTTGGTACGAATCGTTCGTTTCGTCGTCATTATGGTTATTATCGATTATCGTCTATGTATGAGTAACCCTGTAAGTCTTCTCTCGAGTTATAATTTGTTTCTATGGACCATTTCTAATGTGTCCTAACTATCGCGAGCATTATAAGCTAATAGTTAAGAACCATTACCTGTTCTGAGAAAAGATGACTTGTTTAATCGACACTAGTTGTGTACTTGTGGATTGAGTGAGGATTGAGTTAGCAACACAACTCATCGTGAATGAAAAGATCTTGATATTCTTTCTTATTATTATGGATGGCTCATCGAATAATTTTTCAAACGTAATGATAAAATATTTTGGGTATGGATCCGTTTGTGAGCACCCTATAATATCTTTTGGGTATGGATCCGTTTGTGAGCACCCTACAATGTCATCTGGGTATGGATCCGTGTGTGAGCACCCTCTGATGACGAAAATATTGTTTTATATGCATCTATGCAATCAAGATCGGGAACATCCTTTAACTTGCAAAGTTTCCTTTGACTGGAGTTATTCGAAAATCCTGTTAATTATTTTTTTATTTATCATGGCTTGGCTCTATAGCAAGCATGCGTTAACTTGATCGAACTTATTGATTTGGCATGGCTTGGCAATTTTTCAAGTATGTCGTAATGTGATTACTTGTGATTAATGATAGCTTTCTGTTTGATTTGGATCATAGTTCCTCCGATGGAGTAATGTATACTCCGAACGATTTCCGTGTCGATGAATTCGCTTTTGACGAAATAAGGTTGCATGTTCGAGATCAATGTAATTGGGTGATTTTGTATGACTAGTAATAATTACCTCGTATTGATTATTTTGTAACGTATCGATGGACTTATGTGTGACCCATGCGATTTTCTTTTACGACATAATTGTTTTTATCAGATCCGTGGACAATGTGTGTTTTAATTTGATCGACGTGATCGCTGATTGTTTTAAATTGTTTGACGCATTGGAAAATTTCTCAAATGCGCCCAATTCTTTTGTCTCTTCACTTTTCATGTGGAATTTTTCTAACTTATATCGACCGTCGCAAGTTTGATAAGCTAGTAGTAATGTACCTTGAGGAACTTCCAAAAATTGACGGCTTGTCAATTTTTCGCTTTCAATGGCTTCTCCTTCAAGTTATGCATTATTCTTTACTTATAAGGGTTAAAGCTACATTTAAAACGTTCATTCATGATTGTTATGTATACTCGTTGCTTTAAATTTTGTTCATTTAACATTTGTTAGAAACCTCGGCGATGACTTGTCTATCTCTCACCCCTTCGTCCTTTAACCGAAGACTATTAAGAAGAATTAAGCGCTGGGACATCGCTTCCTAAAGGGGTAGATGATGTAGTAACCCGGACTTTAAAATCAACAATTAGACTGAGATCTAATCTTATTCCTAGTAGTCAGATCAATATTTATTACCCGACTTTCATTTGTCATGTTCGTTCGACGAATAATATTGGATTCATGGCTAACCGGAAAGGTTAAGATTTTAATGTATCAAATACGTGTCATTTTTATTTATCGACAAAGTTTACGTCCGTCATCGATCGTAAATATCCTCGTTATGACATAGAAATATTTTCTATGGTGGTCGTATTAATTTCTCGTTTTACAAGCATTCTTTTTATAAAACTTTAAGCCTTTAGCCGTCATTTGTTTATACGACGTGTTAACGTTTATTAAATTATAAGCCCTTGCTTGTTTATCAAAAATATCAAAGTTCTCCGAATGTCAATGTTTTTATTTTATATTGAGCGTTTATTTTTCGTGGTTAACATATATCTTTTAAGTCGCGTAACTTTAAAAATATCGGGCTTTAATAATACCTGCTTATACCAAAAAAAATTTTTATAAAACAATGATACTAACCTCCATGTCCTTCTTTTGCCGACACACATACTATAATATAACTTTAAAAAAATGTATTGTTTTGTCTAGGTATTCTCTGCGACACGCGTCATGTTATGTGTTAACATGTCATCTTGTTCACGTGAAGTCACAGTTTATCATGATCAAATCTTTAGACATGCCTTATGTCCTTTTTATAATGTCAGGCATAAATAACTTTGCTAAAGAAGGCTACTTTTAAATGGCTGGTATAACATTCCAACTACAACGTTACAATTTATATAGTGAATGAGTAAAATTTAACAACAGCTTGAAACCACGTCTCATAATCACGAAGATATCACGAAGATGACAACAGATGGAGTGATGTCCCGACATGACATCGAGCGTGCTAGAAGTTTGTATATTTTTGTTCATGTTCACAACACAACCTTGATTCAATTCGATATACTTCGATCTTTGGTTATCTATATGTTAGTATTCGGATAAGAGTTTTTGGTTCGTTGGGTCCGAGTTTGTGTTCGTCGGTATCTATAGTCGCGCAACACGGCTCCGAGTCACTTGTCTTTCCGCATGAATCTAAGGTATCACTCGACGTCTTGTCAAAATTACAATTTTCTATACGTTATTCAGATGAAATAATAGAAATTAAGAACCATGAAATACAATTTTGAATGAATGCTAATAATAAACATGCAACTCTTCACGTCACAAAATTCTATTGTAGATTTTCATGCTAAGTGAGAAAATGGAATTGTTTTTACATCAGTAAGATGATGTATATTATGGGCTAGCTCAGTAGGTAATGTAACCTTGGAAATCATTTAGGGTGATAGGCCTGTGTTTTGTGATGATTTGGCCGGGTCGCTCGTCCCATGACGATACTCGATGAATTAGATATGGACGCAATGATAAAAAGTGTTAATTCTGAACATGCTGAATGAACAGACTGAGAACTCTTTTTAGAACCCAGAACCATTGAAAAAAGTAAAACTATGGGTTGTAGCTAAACTTATGTAGAACACACACGAATCAGATGGTTTTCTACGGATAAACGGTTTGTAAATGGCGGGCAAAACGGTGGAACTGAAGTTGGCTGCGAAAAACAGCCAACTCTTCTAAGTAATAGAATGGGTCAATGAGCCATGATAAGTATAAATTAGGAGTAATTGGAATAATAATAAGTAAACTATATAAGTTAAGAATGATTTTGGTAAAAATAACTCATGTAAATTATTTATGGTTTAAGAGAAACGATCAAATTTATGGGGTATGTCGAGAATTTGTAAAAATTGAACCATATTAATATAACGTAAAACTTGACCATTTTTATATAACACGAGGTGGTAGGACCCACTTGTGGAGAAATATAGACTCATCTATATACTGAGATTTATGAAACCCGAGACTAGACCAACGTGAAATATTAAGTGGACATCGTTTGGAGGCGTTTTAGAACCGAAGAACCATATAAAGTGGACTTGGGCCACAAAAGCCCAACTTACACTTGTAATTGCTATTGGGCAATTATTGGGTCTGAGATTAATAACCAAATTGGAGTCTAATACTCATTTGAAATGGCCTTAAGTTATATAAAAGTGTAATGGGCCACTAATGGGCCTTAATGAGCTTAATGACCAATGGGATAATACATGGTAAATTGTTATCAAAATTTTTATAAAACTTATTCAATGTTCAAACCTACTAAAATGAACTATTTACATATATGTATGATTTATTTCTCGTCTCGAGCCTAAGACCCGTCTCGTCATTTTAGGTCTCATTCGGTCATATGTTGACCGTTGGGAATCTTGCTCTCGATCAACGAGCGATTGGTATCTCGTGAAGTCGTGTATCGGCTATTGGACAATTGTTCCTTGATCTACGTGTGATAGCTATATCAGGTGAGTTCATAGCCTCACTTTTACTGCTTTATATGTGTTTATAAACCCGCGAGGGGGAATACATGCTCTTGGTAAATAAGCATACGTGTTGTATCCTTTTGAAAGGATACATGATTGTGAATAAAAATTCGTTGTATGAATATATGCTTTGAACGAATACAAGCTGTTGTAAATAAACGTAAAGACGTTTGATTTGATGCTTTTAGAAAATGAACACAAGCGTTGATTGTATAGGTAATGAGCCACTATTAGTAAGGCTAAGTTGCTTATTGCCAGTGAAAAGTCCCTATAAATCGTGAACCGTTAACTACCTATGATGGGTAGGCGCTCGTACAGACGAATGGATCCATTGGGAATGATGACCCCCATCCGGGCAGGTCGCACCTGCGAGTTGGAGGCTCAGCCGGGTGTGTTGTACGTGAGGTATGGGGTATTTGGCAAGATACCTGAATAGGGCAAATTTATTGATTAAGGCATCGGTGTCATGAACTTAGCATAATAGTGTGGAATATAGGTATTGTATGTGTTGCAATATCGCCAATGGATGAGATTCTTGTGTTCAAAAGATCTATGGTTTATTTAAAACCACATTATTGTTTATTTAAAACCTATGAATTCACTCAATCGTTGTGTTGACTGTTTAGCATGTATTCTCAGGTATGTAGGTTTAAGAGCAGTTAGAGCATGGAGCCGCGCGGGATAAAGTAAAGGCAAAACAATCAATTTCCTTTTGATACTTTGACAAATCTTTATTTTTATTCAAGTTTGAAATAGCTATTGGGTCCTCTTTTTATTGAACTCTGATTTCATCGAATGGTTTATTTTATAAAACGTCTCTTTTAAGGTCGTTTTCTATGACTGTGTGTGATGTGCTATGAAGTAACGCCCAATGTTGATATTCCGCTGCCTTGTGAAATTGGGGGTGTTACAGGTGGAGAATCATAAATGGGCGAAGGTTCCAAATTGGAGAGAAAATCATCCACATCATCTTGAAAAAGTGGATTATCAATGCAAGACTCGAATAGAGGATTGTTGTAGATGACAAAATCATCGATCACATTAATCATATTTGCAGATTCTCGTCCATAGGATTTGCTTGTAAGCTTCCCCATTTTAAAAACTTGTGCATCATCCCCGACTCTTAAGATGAGCTCACCTTCGGCAACATCAACTAGAGCTCTTCTGGTTCTCAAGAATGGCCGACCAAGTATTAAAGGAATACGAGGGTCCATTTCATAATCAACAACAACAAAGTCGACCGGAAAAGTGAAGGTGCCAACTTTAATGAACACATCTTCGGCAATACCAACGGGGTAAGCGAGAGTGCGATTTGCAAGCTCTAGGGTCATCTTTGTTGGAGTAAGGTCGGGTAATGATAGTGTTTTCCAAACACTTAATGGCATCAAATTTATACTGGCCCCGAGATCAGCTAGGGCAGTAAATTCTTCAGTTTTGTTGAAAATGCAAGGCAACACAAAACGACCGGGATCTCCAAGTTTTTCCGGAAGTTCTTTAAGAATAACTGCAGAACAGTTTTCATTTAAGCGTGTGTTGGCGAGCTCAATCAGCTTCTCCTTCTTGTTAAGCAATTCCTTGAATGCTTTGACAAATTTTGGCATGTGGACAAGTGCTTCAACAAGGCTAATGTTGAAATTCATTTGAGAGATCATCTTCAAAAAATTCGACACTTGAATGTCGTCCTTGGTTTGCATTTTGCCCTTGCATAAGCGAGAGGGATATGGGATGTTAGGGTTATAGGTAGAAGGTGTAGGTGTAGCAGGTAAAGGTTGAGATAGGGAAGGGTGAGATGTTGAAGGGTTCTTCTTGGGTACATCGTCATGACGAGGCGGAGACGGTAATGGTGTACTACTACTAGGTGTAGGAGGAGTAGGGATAAATGGTGGTGGAGGAGGTGTAGATGATGAGGGGGGATAGGTGGTCCTACTATGGTAACTCTACTACGGGTAGTAATAGCACTCACATTCGCTCGTGGATTGGTGACAGTGTTAGAAGGTGATAGGTGTGAAAACGACCATCCTTTTACCACTTAATTCTGGCTAAACCAAGACCAAAACACGTATTTAATATCATTTGTTTGGAATTATGCGTGATTTTTGTGTTTATTGTGTTTTCAGAGTCAACCGGATGAATATTGAAGAAAACATGGGATTGCACGGGTTTTATCGAGAAAAAAAGACTCAAGACGAAGTCTATTGTCCAAGAGACGCAAAAGATTTGAAGTCATTGCGCCTATTTGAAGATTTATCGAAGAATAGAGCCAAAGATGGAAGATTCAAATATGTCGAAGAACTCGAGTCTATTAAACAAAAGATTATAAGACGAGTTGGAATTATTCACTGACACTTCTCAAATCCAAGTCGGAAACGTTTATTTAAAGAAGCGTGAAGACTAAAGAAGAAAAAAGAAAAAGGAGCCCAAAACCAAAGCCCAAGCCCAAGCACAAGCCCACCACCACAAGACTTGCCTATATATAGGGCCTTACTTCACAAAAGTTTTACACTTAGTTTTTTAGGTAGTTTTTCACTTTTCATTCTCTCTAGTTTTAGAGAGAGAAAGTTTTAAACTTTCTCTCACTAGATTTCATCTTTTTATTTCAAGATCAAACATTTGTATTATTTTTCATTAATCAAGTTCAAGTTTTTATCTTTTAATCTTTAATCTCATTCTTCCTTTCTTTGATTTTGATTGATTTTGGTACAAATCTCGTATGATCCGTGTTGTTCATCAATGATTTGTGCTTAAAAAGTTGATTTCTTTTTATGTTTCCTTAAATTTATACACTAATAAGCTTTAAGATCCTTGTTCTTTTTGGCTTATTGGTTGATTTAGCTTATTTTACTTTTTAAAGTTTTAATGAAAAGTTCATCTTGTTTTTGATTTGATTTAAAAGTTTTTTAGTTTGAGTTTAGAAAAATTGTTTTTAGTGATTATTTGATCAGTATTTTATTGGATTCGAGTTAGTTTTGGGAGTTAGCTTATTCCATAAGCTTATTTCCCTAGCTTAAGTCTCGGTTTGGCATAATTTTCGGAAAGGGCAAAGCCCTTTTCCGATCGTGTATTCCGACCAGCCACCCCCTATATTCCGATCCTTAGATCGGAAAAGGGTTTAGGTTTTCCGATCGTTCCTTGTTTTGGGGCTTATTCCGATTGATGCTCTTGTCCATTATTCCGATTGTCCTTGTTTTTGGCAATTCCGATTGGTAAGTTTCCTCGCATTCCGATTGAGACCCATTATCATTATTTCGATTGGCATGAAAAACAAGTATTCCGATTGATGCTCTTGTCCATTATTCCGATTTGCCTAATTCTCAACATTCCGATCACAGTGATCGGAATATATTCTGACTGGTGCCGTTTTTCCCTTATTCCGATTTAGCCTATTTTGTTTTACTCCGATCTTACTTTCTTTTAGTACTTTCAATTAAGTTCATATTTTTCCAAAGTTTTCCAAGAATTAGCTTTTATTGAATGTCAACTTGTTTCTCTAATATAATCTTTAAGTTTTCAAACATTTATTTTTAAACTCTTTTCTTTACTTTAATCGTTTAAAGCTTTAAGTTTACTCTTCGACACTTAATTGATTGTTATTAGTTTAAAATAGATAAACAACCAAACTCCTTTTTATTAACCAAGAACAAATCATTCCACTTAGAACCGAGATCAATTCGAGAGGATATCGAGAGAAAATCAAGAACCCAGTGCAAATCAATGTATCAAATGGCGCCGCTGCCGGCTCTTCTCGTTAAGATCAAAAGTTTTTTGTGAGAACTTGGATTTTGGGATCCGTTCCCCGTGAACGTTAATTTTTCACAAAATTTTCAAAAACACTAAAAAATATAAAATTTTCAAAAATCCAAAAAAATTAAAAAACATAAAAAACCAAATATATTTTTGCTTTGTTTTTGCCTTGTTAGTTCTTTTGCAGGTGTATGCGCACTCGATCCACGTCTTATCAAGAGCCCGAGCCTCTCGATCACTTAGACATGGCCGGTGTACCACCTCCAAACAATAATAACAACAACAACCCACCTTTCAACAACATGAATAATAACAACAACAATGAGCCTCAACCGGATAATCGCCCGATGATTGAACTGCTACAAGCTCATGTAGACGGCAACAATGATCCAATTGTCATACCTCCAATTGCCGCCAACAACTTTGAGCTCAAATCAGGCTTTATCTAGATGGTCTCCGCTCAACCATTCTTGGGGCGTACCATTGATGATCCACACGACCACATCAAGAGATTCTTGCAACTCACTAACACGGTCAAGTTCAATGGTGTTCCATAAGAGGTTATCAGGTTACAACTTTTTCCCTTTTCTTTAGAGGGACAAGCCCGACATTGGCTTGCTAAGGAACCGCCACAGAGTATTCTCTCGTGGACGGATTTGGAAACCAAGTTTATCAATTACTTTTTCCCACCCTCTCGTACTACCGCTTTGCGGAATGAAATCATAAATTTTCAACAAAAGTACGATGAGTCGTTTAGTGAATCTTAGGATCGTTTTAAAGATCTTTTAAGAAAATGCCCACAACATGGTTTTACCAAAGTACATCAAATTAATACTTTTTACAATGGTTTAAGCATGAGTGACCAAGATTCACTAAATAGTGCCTCGGGGGGTAATCTTTTGGCTAAGACTTCCAATGCTGCTTGGGACATCATTGAGAATAAATCTCGTGTGCAAACCAAGAGTGTTCGGACCAATGTCGCTAGTGCTAGTACTAGTGACATCGACAAGCGACTTGACAAAATCACTACGCTTCTTGAATCGCTTGTCACCCACACCGTCAACTACAACAACAGCAACAACGCTAAAAACGCTCAAGTCAGTGCTGTTAGCCAACCATGCGAGATATGCGGGGGTCTTCACTCTTACACCACTTGTACCGCCACCCAAGACTACCCTTCTGAGAATGTGAATGCAACTTATGGCACCTATCCTCAACCCGCTTATCAAGCTCGACCTCAAGGTGACCGTAATTTGCTTAGCTACCGCTCTAACAATTATCTTTCCCCACCCGGTTTTCCTCTAAACAACCCAAACCAACAACAAAACCTCAACCGCCCTCCTCAACAACAACAACGACCTCGTACACCTTACATACCACCTCATAAACAGCAACAACCACCTCAACGTAACAACCAAGTTTACCAACAACCTGCTTATCAACCACCCGCATACAATGCTCATCTCAACCAACCCACTGCTTTACACCAAGAAATGGAAACCTATATGAGGACCAATGATGTGATCGTGGGAAATCTTCAGAAAGAAGTGCTCAACTTGAAAGCAGACCTGGTCAAACAAGGGAACGATCTGAGAGCTGACATGAGAAACACGTTGGATAGCCAAACAAATGACTTGAAGAACATGATGGCTAGTTTCTTCCAAGGTAATCAACCCTCTTCTTCGGGTACTCTTCCGAGTAACACCGTTGCGAATCCAAGAGGGAGATGAAAGCAATCACTACTCGTAGTGGCAAAGGTACCAAGGAACCCGAGCTTCCTATACCTCCACTGGTGGTTGTGACTAAGGAGAACGAGTCACCTGCTCCTATTCCTCATCCTTCTCCTTACCCAATTTCTCCACCTCTTCCTTCTACCCCTCCTCCACCCAAGGATGTGAGTGATCCTATTCTCCCAAAGCCTTCCTCTTCTTCCAATATACCTTATCCATCTAGGTTGAGGAAAGAGAAGCTCAAAAGCAAGGACGATATTCAGGTTTCGAACTTTCTTAAGATGTTCAAACAATTGAATTTTAACATCTCCTTCGTTGAGGCTCTCGCTCAAATGCCTAAGTACGCAAAAATGTTTAAAGATCTTCTGAGTGACAAGGAAAAGCTTCTTGATATTGCCAACACCCAACTTAATGAGAATTGCTCTGCAGTGCTCTTAAGGAAATTGCCAACCAAGCTTGGTGATCTGGGTCGTTTCTTAAACCCTTGCAATTTCCCGGGAGTAGAGAATTGCATGGCCCTAGCCGATCTAGGTGCCATTATTAATCTAATGCCTCTAAGCGTTTGGAAGCAATTATCTTACCCTGAGCTAGTCCCCACCAAAATGACTTTGGAATTAGCTAACCGTACGGTTGCTTATCCAGTGGGGATAGCCGAAGACGTCTTTGTAGGAGTCGACAAATTCACTTTTCCTGCTGATTTCGTCGTCGTCGACTACGAGATGGACCCTCGTGTTCCCTTGATCGTGGGTCGTCCATTCCTGAGGACCGGTCGCACTCTTATCGATGTTGAAGCCGGTGAGCTTATCATGAGAGTGGGTGACGATAAAATCGTCTTCAACATGGGAAAGTTGTCTAAACAACCTTCTTCATACGAGAGTGTTAATTGTATTGACGTTCTGGATGAGGCTTGTGAAGAACACTTTAATGATGCTTGTAAAAATATTCCTACCTCTCTTCCCACTGTTGAAACTGTTTCCTCTATTGATTCATCACTGTCTCTATTTGGAGATAGTGATTTGTTTTGGAACAATCTTGAAGACACCATGGGAGATGTGAATTTAGCTAATGATGATTCTCCCACCAATGGGGATGAAGACATTAAATTCTTTGACAATCTTCTCAACGAAGACAATCCTTCTCCTCCATCTCCCACGGTCATTGCTATCGATACTCCGACTTCGAATACTCCTCCCGTCGAAAATCCTCCGGATTTAGAACTTAAGGAGTTGCCGCCCCATCTTGAGTATGTATTCCTTGAAGAAGAGAAGAGGTCGCCAGTCATCATTGCTAAGGACCTAAAAGAAGAAGAAAAAGCCCGACTTATCACCGTGTTGAAAGCTCATAAGAAGGCTATTGCTTGGAAAATCTCTGATATTCGCGGAATTGATCCTCACTTCTGCACACACAAAATTCTCATGGAGGACGACTTTAAGCCCACAATTCAAAGCCAACGAAGGGTGAATCCAAAAATCCATGACGTCATCAAAACAGAGGTTATCAAACTTCTTGATGCGGGTATGATTTACCCTATTTCGGATTCACCATGGGTTAGTCCAATCCATTGTGTGCCTAAGAAGGGCGGAATAACCGTTGTTCCCAATGAACACAACGAGTTGATTTCCACTCTTCTCGTTACTGGGTGGAGAGTTTGTATAGACTACCGCAAACTCAATGATGCCACGAGAAAGGATCATTTCCCTCTACCTTTTATGGACCAAATGCTTGAACGTTTAGCGGGTAATGAATATTACTGCTTTCTTGATGGTTTCTCAGGTTACTTCCAAATACCCATCGATCCCCAAGATCAAGAGAAGACAACATTCACTTGTCCCTATGGCACATTTGCTTACAAAAGAATGCCTTTTGGCTTATGTAATGCGCCTGGGACTTTCCAAAGGTGCATGTTAGCTATCTTCCATGACATGGTTGAACAAACCATGGAAGTCTTCATGGATGATTTCTCGGTCTTCGGGGATTCCTTCTCTTCTTGCCTTGCCAATTTGGAACGTATGCTTAAGCGGTGCGAAGACACTCGCCTTGTTCTTAATTGGGAAAAATGCCATTTTATGGTAAAAGAAGGCATCGTGCTGGGACACAAGATTTCCAAAGCCGGTCTGGAAGTAGACCGTGCTAAAGTCGATGTTATCGCAAAATTGCCTCCACCTTCAACCGTGAAGGGTGTGAGAAGTTTTCTGGGTTATGCGGGCTTTTACCGTCGATTCATCAAAGATTTTTCTCAAATCGCTCGCCCGATGACCCACCTCTTGGAAAAAGATACTCCTTTTATCTTTTCCAAAGAGTGTCTTGAAGCCTTTAACTCGCTTAAGGATAAGCTAACTAAGGCACCCGTCTTGGTTACCCCTAATTGGGAGCTTCCCTTTGAGTTGATGTGTGATGCTAGTGATTTTGCTATTGGAGCGGTTCTGGGACAAAGAGTGAACAAACACTTCCAACCAATCCATTACGCTAGCAAGACAATGACGGGGGCTCAATTGCATTACACGACAACCGAAAAAGAGCTTTTAGCTGTTGTCTATGCCTTTGAAAAGTTCCACCCCTATCTTGTCCTTTCCACCACAATCGTTTACACCGATCATTCCGCGCTGAAGTACTTGTTGACAAAGCAAGATTCCAAACCAAGACTTCTTCGCCGGGTTTTGCTACTCCAAGAATTTAAAATCGAAATTCGCGATAAAAAAGGAGCTGAAAACCTAGCCGCGGATCATCTCAGTAGACTTGAGGATCCTTACCAGGGGGATCATCCGAACAAAGAAATCAATGATTCTTTTCCCCTGGAGACCTTAATGTCTATCAACTCGACTGCTAACGACACCCCGTGGTTTGCGGACATTGCAAACTACTTGGCGGGTGGAATTCTCGTTGACGGGTTAACATCCCAGCAAAAGAAAAAGTTCTTCAAAGACATCAAGACTTACTTTTGGGATGACCCGTATCTTTTCAAACAATGTGCTGATTTGATTATTCGCCGATGTGTTGATGGACCGGCAGCTTTGAAAATCCTTGATGCTTGCCACAAAGGACCCACTGGTGGTCACTTTGGTCCCAACTACACCGCCAAAAAAGTGTTTGATTCGGGATTTTATTGGCCCACCATCTACCGTGATGCTCACGAGATGGTTAAACGATGTGATGCTTGCCAAAAACAAGGCACGATCACACATAAAGATGAGATGCCTCAGAATTTCATACAAGAATGTGAAATCTTTGATGTTTGGGGTATCGACTTTATGGGGCCATTCCCTTCATCTAAAGGAAACAAATACATCCTTGTAGCCGTTGACTACGTTTCAAAGTGGGTTGAAGCCAAAGCTTTACCTACTAATGATGCAAGGGTGGTTTGTAACTTTTTGAAATCGCTGTTCGCTCGATTCGGCGTTCCTCGTGCTATTATCAGTGACCGCGGGACTCATTTTTGCAACGATCAATTTGCAAGAGTCATGGCAAAGTATGGTGTCAATCACCGTCTTTCCACCGCCTATCATCCCAAAACCAATGGACAAGCCGAGATATCCAACCGTGGATTGAAGCGAATTTTGGAGCGTACTGTGGGAGAGCATCGTGCCGCGTGGGCTGATAAGTTAGATGATGCTATGTGGGCTTTCCGTACTGCTTATAAGACCCCGATCGGATGTACACCTTATCTTCTTGTGTACGGGAAAGCATGCCACCTTCCCATTGAGCTGGAACATAAGGCGCACTGGGCCTTGAAGTGGGCTAACTTCGACATCAACAAAGCCGGTGATCATCGCAAGATTCAACTCAACGAGCTCAACGAACTGAGGAATGAAGCTTATGAGAACTCGCTGATCTACAAAGAGAAGACGAAGATCCTTCATGACGCAAAAATCAAGAACCGAGAGTTCCACGTTGGTGATCAAGTCTTACTCTTTAACTCTCGGTTGAAGATCTTCTCTGGAAAGTTGAAGAGCCGCTGGTCTGGTCCATTCACCGTCGCCAAAGTCTTTCCCTATGGGACCGTTGAGCTTTCTCAGCCAAATGGGCCCAATTTCAAGGTGAATGGCCAGCGTCTGAAGTTGTACTTTGGTGAGGACATCTCTCAGGAGATGATTCCATCCCTCACCACGTTCCCCATGAACTAATTTTGGGCCGAGTCAGGCTCGTGACTCGGTTATCAAAAACAAGCGCTCCTCGGGAGGCAGCCCGAGTATCTATCTTTTTATGTTTTTACCTCCTAAGTGTAGGGGGACCTGTATACGTGTTTGTTATTGTGTGGTGATGTGATTACAGGGATAAGTGCACTCTTGGAACCTTTGAAGAACCATGCTCCCGTGTTATCCGAAATCCGGTTCTATCTCTCAACTATCGTGATTCAATTTTCTTCATACTCTAATATTGAAATTGAACACTTTAGTCGTCTCTTCCTTAATTTAAGTTAACCAACGTGCACAATGTCATAAGTGTAGGGGAAACTTTTCCCACATGCTTAAACATTGAGGACAATGTTTATCTTAAGTGTAGGGGGACTTCTATCGAAGTTTTAAGTGGACTTTTCCATGAAAATGCCTTCATTTAACCGGAAAATCATCTTTTTCAACATTTTTTCAAATTTTTAATTAACTTTGGCCATTTAGTCGTAATTTTTAAATTTTTATCGTTGCTTTCATATGTATATATCCCGCAATAAAGTCAAAAATATTAATAAAGTGGTGTAGCTAGTTTAGAAGTCTTTGACATATTAGGCCCGTTGCGTTTATTTTGACTCAACCCGAATAGACTTATCCAAGTTTATTCTAGCTAGTATCCTTAACCATGTAGATCTTAATTGGTTTATTAGGCTAAGTATCCACGAGTCTCATTACTTGAGATTTTAAATTGTGGAGAACGAGAAATGATAGAATCAATATAAGTCGGTATTCTTTCACAAGCTCACTTGGTGTAATTATTTGCCTATTCTCCCATCACTTGCTAATAATTTATCTGCAATAAGTAAGGTCGTACGATTTGAAAAGTTACTTAGCTTCTAGCCCAAGATCGTTTAAAAGTTGCTCGGTAATGATAAGAGTTCATAGCCAAGGCATAACTTATGAAGCGGGGTGCGAAGATTGGCGAGTCCGAAAAGGCCCTAACAAGGCATGATGATTCCATTTTATTGCTGAAGATCCAAAGTGATGTGAAAAGCATTATTCCAAAATCAATATGAAGGATCAAGACTCACGACGAAAAGCAATCAACTCCCATAAAGATCATGGATAAGTCTATCCGAAAAGACCCTAACAAGGTATGAGGATAAATAGATCCAAGTCCGAAAAGGAGGCGGATCGTTGTATCTCAAAATCCCAATTAGAGATTGAAGAAATAATCATGAAGTCGTGGTCAACAAAGTTGGAGTACCCCTCAAAAGTCTCCAAGTGAAGAAACTCTATTACGATGAGAAGACCATTATCTCAAGAACGTCTCTCAAGATATGAAGTATGAAGTACATGCCAAATATCGGCCCGAGAAAGGTCTCAAATCGCGAACCAAGTTATGCCAAGATATGAACTTTTTGATATCCTGAGAAGCAGTTTTAAGAGATTTTGTCCTTTAGCTAACTATTGATCAAATCGTCCTACTTTGCTTTCAGCCTAAATAACTATCGAAATAAGTCCGAAAATGCATCTTCATGATCATTCTAAGACAAAAATAAAATATAAAGAGATACACCTAGGAATAAGGGGGTTTAAGCATTTAATTAAGCCATGTGTGTAAGTGGTTGAATTGCTAACTTATAATAACAATGATCTCGTTTTTAAGCTTAGTTTGGGGAACGTGAAACTTGAGGGTGATAAATCTTCGCAGCACCGAAGCCCTAATGTAAGTCCTCGATCTCTTTACAAGTTATTTCCACGTAAGCTATTTTCTATCCTTTTGTTTACTTTAAAGTTTTAATTTCTCTTAGTACTTTAATTTTTGATTAGTAGTATTTTAATAAGGCCAAGGTTGATTGATCATGAGAAAAGTGTAAATGTGCTTTGTCACTAAGCATTGCATGAGGGCATGGCAATGGTTAAGTGTAGGGGATTTGATAGGTGTGAAAACACCCATCCTTTTACCACTTAATTCTGGCTAAACCAAGACCAAAACACGTATTTAATATCATTTGTTTGGAATTATGCGTGGTTTTTGTGTTTATTGTGTTTTCAGAGTCAACCAGATGAATATTGAAGAAAACATGGGATTGCACGGGTTTTATCGAGAAAAAAGACTCAAGACGAAGTCTATTGTCCAAGAGACGCAAAAGATTTGAAGTCATTGTGCCTATTTGAAGATTTATCAAAGAATAGAGCCAAAGATGGAAGATTCAAATATGTCGAAGAACTCGAGTCTATTAAACAAAAGATTATAAGACGAGTTGGAATTATTCACCGACACTTCTCAAATCCAAGTCGGAAACGTTTATTTAAAGAAGCGTGAAGACTAAAGAAGAAAGAAGAAAAAGGAGCCCAAAACCAAAGCCCAAGCACAAGCCCACCACCACAAGACTTGCCTATATATAGGGCCTTACTTCACAAAAGTTTTACACTTAGTTTTTTAGGTAGTTTTTCACTTTTCATTCTCTCTAGTTTTAGAGAGAGAAAGTTCTAAACTTTCTCTCACTAGATTTCATCTTTTTATTTCAAGATCAAACATTTGTATTATTTTTCATTAATCAAGTTCAAGTTTTTATCTTTTAATCTTTAATCTCATTCTTCCTTTCTTTGATTTTGATTGATTTTGGTACAAATCTCGTATGATCCGTGTTGTTCATCAATGATTTGTGCTTAAAAAGTTGATTTCTTTTTATGTTTCCTTAAATTTATACACTAATAAGCTTTAAGATCCTTGTTCTTTTTGGCTTATTGGTTGATTTAGCTTATTTTACTTTTTAAAGTTTTAATGAAAAGTTCATTTTTTTTATTTGATTTAAAATTTGTTTAGTTTGAGTTTAGAAAAATTGTTTTTAGTGCTTATTTGACCAGTATTTTATTGGATTCGAGTTAGTTTTGGGAGTTAGCTTATTCCATAAGCTTATTTCCCTAGCTTAAGTCTCGGTTTGGCATAATTTTCGGAAAGGGCAAAGCCCTTTTCCGATCGTGTATTCCGACCAGCCACCCCCTATATTCCGATCCTTAGATCGGAAAAGGGTTTAGGTTTTCCGATCGTTCCTTGTTTTGGGGCTTATTCCGATTGATGCTCTTGTCCATTATTCCGATTGTCCTTGTTTTTGGCAATTCCAATTGGTAAGTTTCCTCGCATTCCGATTGAGACCCATTATCATTATTCCGATTGGCATGAAAAACAAGTATTCCGATTGATGCTCTTGTCCATTATTCCGATTTGCCTAATTCTCAACATTCCGATCACAGTGATCGGAATATATTCCGACTGGTGCAGTTTTTCCCTTATTCCGATTTAGCCTATTTTGTTTTACTCCGATCTTACTTTCTTTTAGTACTTTCAATTAAGTTCATATTTTTTCAAAGTTTTCCAAGAATTAGCTTTTATTGAATGTCAACTTGTTTCTCTAATATAATCTTTAAGTTTTCAAACATTTATTTTTAAACTCTTTTCTTTACTTTAATCGTTTAAAGCTTTAAGTTTACTCTTCGACACTTAATTGATTGTTATTAGTTTAAAATAGATAAACAACCAAACTCCTTTTTATTAACCAAGAACAAATCATTCCACTTAGAACCGAGATCAATTCGAGAGGATATCGAGAGAAAATCAGGAACCCAGTGCAAATCAATGTATCAGAAGGTAGAGAACTCGAAGTAGAGGGTTGAGTGATGGGCAAGAAACTAGCAAGCATATTCTTCAAATCATTCGTTTGATTGCTGAAGGAGGATTGAATATTATCTCGAAGCTCGGATCTTATGTCATTTCCTTGCTTGGTGATATCTCCTTTCAAATTGATAATTTGGCTCTGTAGATTCTTGATTTGCTCACCTTGGGTTCTCATTAAAGCTTCAACATCTTGATTCATGGGTGGGGCTTGTTGAGCGGGTGGGTGATAAGGATTAGAAGCTCTTGGTGGGATTTGGTTGCTTCTATTGTAGTTGTTGTTGGGGTTTTGGTTTTGAGGAAAAACCGGGTGAAAGGTAGTTTTTGGACCGGTAACTCAGCAAATTTCGATCCCCTTGAGGCCGGGCTTGGTAATTTTCCGGTGAATAATTACCGTAAGACGCATACACGTTTTCCGGATTTCCTTGAGTAAAAGGACAATCAGTGTATGAGTGTGGACCGCCGCATGTCTCACAAGGATTGACAACCGCTTTAACTTGATGTTGTTGGTTTGTAGCGAGAAGAAAGATATTTTTGTTCATTTCGGTCATCATGCGGGTGAATTCGGTCATATCAGGGTTTGCTGAAGTTGAAGAAACATTGACTCTCGGGTTATTCCTTGAAGAAGCGGTGGAATCCCAGTTTTATGATGAGTAGTCATGTTCTCAATAAGCTCTCTACACTCCTCGGGTCTCCTTTTCATAAATGTGACACTGGCGGCTGCATTAATCGTATCACGATCTCGAAAAGTCAAACCGTTGTAGAAAGTATCAATTAAGGTCACAGGGAGCATGTTGTGGTTGGACAACGATCAATCAAAACATTATATCTTTCCCAAGCATCAAAAAGATATTCATCGGGTTCTTGCATGAAACCGTTGAGTTGATTGCGAAGGCTCGTGACCATGGATGGTGGAAAGTAGCGCGACAAAAAGCGTTGAGTCATGTCATCCCAAGTATGAATGGAATTCTTTGGGAGACGATCAAACCATTTCTCGGCGTGGTGTGATAAAGTATGTGGAAAGAGTTGAAGGCGAAGAACATCCATTGTGGCACCGGGCAACTTCATGCTTTGAGTGATTTTAATGAATTTGTCGAGGTGTTTGTTGGCATCATCATCAGGCATTCCGGTGAATGGGTTAGTTTGCACTTGTTGAATCATGTGGTGCTTCAACGAAAACTCCGGAGCCGTGATTTGCATCGGCGCAATCGGTCCTCCTCGTCCAAACATGGTAGGTTGACAAAGCTCTTCCATTGTCCGAAGATCGGGTTGTGGAAGAACATTGTTGTTATTATTATTGAGGTGCGGTGGATTATTATTGTTGTTCACACCTGCCATAGCTAAATCTTCTCGAGTCTCGGGCTCTTGATAATTAGAAGATCTAGTACACATACACCTACAAAGGCAAAAGAAAACAATACCTAACACAAAGACAATATATATACACAATTAAAATAAAATCTTTTTGGATTTTTGAAAATTTTTAATTTTTAAGGATTTTTAACAATTTTTTAATTTTTTTTTTGGATTTTTGAAATTTTTAAGCAAGAAAATAACACTCACGAATGAACGGATCCCAAAAAGCAACGCGTCTCTCACAGAAAACCGTTAATCTTTACGAAAAGAGCCGGCAGCGGCGCCATTTGATACAAGGCTTTTGGCCAGGTAAAAAGATTCGTTTAAGTATGTCTCTTCGAATTGAAAAATGGATTAATGTGCGACTCAGTCGTTCTTTGGTGAAACAAATAGTTGTGTCGTTGTAGTAATTAAAAAGTGCGAGACTTAAAAGTAAAGAGCAGGTAAATTAAATCTATCTAAGGCAAACTTAAAACGCAACTAAAACTTAAACTAAGGCAAGGCTAAAATAAATCTAAGGCAATTAAACTTAAAGTGCAACTAAGTAAAAAGGCGGGAAAAATAAAGCTTGAAAATTAAAAACAGAAAAATTAAAAACATAAACTAAAAAGAACCTGAAAATAGCTCATCCGGAATAAACCTTCGTTCGGAATAATCACTCATCCGGAATGTCACCTTCGTTCGGAATGATTCTTCTTCACTCGGAATATTAACCGAAAACCTTGATCCAGAATAAATCCTTTATCCGGAATATGTCACTTATCCGGAATAAAGTCTTGATTCGGAATACTTAAGCTTGATCCGGAATATTGCCTTGACTCGGAATATATTTCGAATGAATCCCTTGATCCGGAATGTTGAAGATTTCGGATGAACACTCCTTGGTTCGGAATATATTCCGGATGAATTCCTTCGTTCGGAATAACTTGAATGTTCTGAATGAACAGCTGATCCGGAATGTTTGGTATTCCGAATGAAAGGCTTGATCCAGAATGTTTGAAGTTCCGAATGAATCACCTTTATTCGGAATAATAAATGTTCCGGATGAACAACTTTGATTCGGAATACAAGTTATTCCAGATGAACAACCCTTAAATCCTTCACTCGGAATGTTGCTGATCCGGAATATGTCCTTGATCTGGAATATGTCACTTATTCCGGATGAACCTCTTTTATTCGGAATATTCAACAAACAATCTTCACTCGGAATGTTTTGGGCTTGATACGGAATGTTTCCTGGGTATACAGTAACACAACGAAGAACACGGAAAAAAGAGAAAACACGAATCTAAACAAATATAATCAAATTCAACCACAAGATTAAACCAAACTAATCAATAAACATCTATTAATCATAAACTAACAATCCAAAACAATCAAACTAACAATAATAATCAAAACAATCAAAACCCACTTTAATCAATTTAATAAAAACACAAAAACATAAACATGAACATAAACATAAACATAAAGATTGAAGATTAAAGAAAGGTAGATAGGAGATCAAACAATAAAAATAAAGATTGACAAGAATTAAAAGGAAACTTACTTGAAATTAAAGGAATTTAAGGTGCAAGACAAGTATTTAAATTTGACAATTAAGTAAATGACATGTATTTAAATGACAAGGTAATTAAAACTTGGAAGAACTAATTGTCACTATTAGCCAACAAAAACTAATGAAATGAAATCCTAATCTATATATAGGGGAGGATTAGGAGGTGCTTAGGAAGCTTCCTCCCCTCTTTCATCTTTCCTTAATTGCGTCCTTAAGTCCTTCCTCTTCTTAATTATTTGTTAATCTTCTTAATTCTTTGACTTTGACGACTTTGTCTCGGGATTTCTTTGAACTCGTCTTGTAATTCTTCAATAATTAGACTTGAGTTCTTCGGCTTTTAGTAAACTTCCGTCTTTTGACTTTTTCTTCGATAAATCTTCAGAATTGGTCTTGGACTTCCGTTCTTTTTGCACTCTTGACTTCTTGACTTCGTCTTTCGTCTTTTTCTTTGATAAAAGCCCGTGAATGCCCGTGTTTTCTCCACTTTTCACCTTTTCGTCCTAAATCACAACAAAAACACAAACCACGCATAATTCTGACATAAATGACATAAAATACACGTTTTGGCTCAGTTATTATTGTAATTAAATGGTAAAAAGGATGGGTGTTTACACACCTATCAGGGATTGATTAATCTGGAGGCCTAAAAAGAATTTTAGCTCCCCCATCATTGACATTTCGAATCTGTTGTGCATTAGTTTTTCAAAACGTTTTGAAAGTTTTAGGTTCGTAGAACCAAAAATAATGTCATCAACATAAACCTGCACCAGCAGTATGTGTAAAACCCGCGAAAATAAGGTCATATTTTACTCTAATAAATAATTTAATTCAAATTTTTATTGAGTTGATTTATTGGTTTTAGTTGATTTTAAATGAGAATCGTTAAACTATAACTTTCGTGAATCTTACGGATGGAATTTATCTGCTAGTGATCGCGATACCGACGGATGCCCAAATTTTATATTTTATTATCGATAGTTTCGATATATAATATTTTCTATTGTTGTCGTTTAATTTTTATTTTATTTTATTTTAAAAGTATTTTTTGTAATTTACGTTAAACCTCTATGTGTCATTCGTTCATTCGACACATTAAATATTTTAAGTTATTTAATTATCAAAATATAAATGTCCTTCAAATATCGGTGTTTTTATTTTATATTGAGCGTTTATTTTTCGTGTTTAACGCTTATCTTTTAAATCGCGTAACTTTTAAAATATAAAGTTCGACTATACCCGATTATTCAATATTTAACAAAATCTTACTCACTCCTTTCTTGTCTTTTGTTGTTTCCGTTCCACACCACAACCACACTAACCAAATTAATAAACTTAATTGTTTATACATATAGTCATCCATTCATCCTCATTATTTTATTTTAACATTATGATAGAATACACATTTGAGCCATGTATCTTTGAAGTGACACGTATATGGACAAGTATAAATTATTTCTTACGTGTCAAAATTCTATAAACGTAGTCACATATCTTTAATCCTTGTATACACAAATATTGATCTAAAAGAAGTATCATTTGTTTGGCCTCTTTCTCCTTATTGCCGAGCATAAGCTCACAAAATCATGTCATCGCCAAGTCTTGTTAAGCAAGGATAAAGACCTATGAGTGTTGCTATTATTTTTTATTTCTTTCATATAAAAAAAATGATCAACAACATGTCAAAAAGATATATTGGATAGTTTGATTGTGGGTTGAGCAAGGATCTAATTTGGTGTGTATTATTGTTGATAGTTTTTCTTCCACTATTATCTCGTTCGGTTATATGTCGACCGTTGGGCATCTCGTTCTCATGATATCGTGTATCGACTATTAGACGCTTGTTCCTTCTACGTGTAATAGCTATATCAGGTGAGTTTATAGCCTCGCTTTTATTATTTTAAATGTTTTGTTAAACCCGCGAGGGGGATACATGCTATTTTATAAAATGAACACAAGTTGTTTTCGGTATGCTGGACCCGAATGAGATGATAAATGCATAAGTACCATTGTCTTATGAAGTCCCTGAATTTCATGCACTGTTAATTACTCGAAGGGGTAAACGCTAATACATATGATAGATCTATTTGGTTTGACAGCCTTATCCTAGGGTTTGTATCCTTGTGAACACCTGAGAGTGATATTATGTATAAGAAGTCGTTGGTATATGACAATATTACTTGTTAGTAGGGGCGCCGTAAGTGAATCGGTTTGACGTGTTGGTTAACGTTCAGTGGCGTGAGCTTAATGCATCTATCTATATATATGACTTGTCTATGTGATAAGTTTGAGATGATTAATATTTCTTGTGTTCACTTATTATTCTTATAAACTCTATAAATTCACTCGGCTTTTTAGCTGACTTTTTAGCATGTTTATCTTAGGTAATTAAAGATGAATGCTGGAGGTTTGGAATGAACGAGGTGGCAAGCGCTAATGTTTTGGAAAACATGTTTTCGTTCCATTCAGTTATCTTTTACTTTTAAAATATTTGTGTACTTTTAAAGGAGTTGTGTATAAATGTTGGCAACGGTTTGTGGGACCAGTACTCTAATCTTTATGAATGGAACCTTTATCTAAAAAATGTCTCTTTTAGAGTCGTTCTTTATATTCTTTTATGATTTTGCTATTTCTTAACACCCAAATGGTTGGTTTCCGTTGCGAGTAAATTTTGGGGTGTTAAAGATTGGTATCAGAGCTTAAGGTTATAGAGAACTAGGTCTTTCATTTTCAAAAACCTAAACTATAACCGTGTTTTGTGCGCTAAGTCTTCTCGTGTTCCTAGTCCAAGCCTTCAGGTAACTTTTATTTTATTGTTAATGCATATCTGAGAAGCATTATTGTTAAGTATTTTAATAATAAATACTTTGAGATACTTTGAGATATTCGAGATTTTTGAGATATATTGAGATATAAATTATATATGTCTACTTTGAATGATATTTTGATGTAAATGCATCTATTCGTATTTTTCATAATTTTTGAAACTATATAATGACCTTATAAAATTTATTTTACGGGATTTACTATGATATGCAAATTGACAAATCTACCTTCTCGTGGCTATTGATCATGAAGAGGATGATGCTAGTGACTAACACGCATATGAGCCACGTGGATCCCCACGTGACCCATATAATAGTAATTACTTTTGTGTTGTATTTTTGTATGACATATTGATTCATTCATGTTGTGATCAAAAATTTGTACATGTTATGACCATATCATTGTATGAACACTCATGAGTTTTTCTTTGTGTTGTGACAGAATCATACCGCCACGTAGGATGAATCAGGCTGAGGTGAACAGAATTGTTGCTGCAGCTCTTGCAGAAGATCGTGCTACAAGGAACCAAGCCGGTGGAGCTGGTGGAACAGGAGGAAACGTTGGTCCATTTGGTGTGCCACTTGTTAGAGAATGTACTTTCTCTAGTTTCAAGAAATGTGGGCCGATTAACTTCCATGGTACTGAAGGAGCAGTGGGATTGACTCGTTGGTTTGAAAAGACGGAAAGTGTGTTTCGTATTAGTGACTGTGTGGAAAGGAACAAGGTGAAGTTTGCTACTGCTACACTTCAAGGTCCAGCTTTAACTTGGTGGAATGCTCAAATAGCTACCTTAGGACTAGAAGTGGCACATGGGAGGTCCTGGACACAGTTGAGAACTATGATGACTGAGGAGTTTTGTCATGCTGAGGAAATTCAGAAAATGGAAGTGGAGCTGTAGAATTTGAGGGTGAAGGACTGCAACATTGCTGCTTATACTCAAGTTGTGTCCTGAAACCGTTCCGTTTGAGAAAAAGAAAATTGATGCGTATCTGAGGGGTCTGCGAGAGAACATCAAAGGGGAAACCACATCCTCAAGGCCTACTGTGCTGAATGAAGCTATTATAATGGTACATACTTTGATGGAGCAGAAGTTGACTGCTAAGGCTGAAAGAGTTGTAGAAAGCAATAAGAGAAAATGGGAGAACAATAACCAAGGTGGTAGTAGTGGTAATTACAGAAACAACAATAGGGGAAACAACCGCCATAATCAGTACAACAATCAGAGGCAAGGAAATGCAAGAGCCATGACCAACACACAGAATGCAAGAGGTGATCAAGGTGGCAATGATCCTAATTGTAATAATTATAGGATTCGACACTTTGGAAACTGTCCACCGAAATGCAACAAATGTGGAAAGCCTGGCCACAAGGCTAAAGATTGCTGGTGCGGAGGTGTTGCCACTGGTGCAAACACTCAACGTGTTATAACTTGTTATGATTGTGGAGAGAAAGGCCATGTGAGATGGAACTTCCCGAAGAAGAACAATCAAGAAGGAAATACTGCAGGAAAAGTGTATGCTGTTGGAGGTGGTGAGCAGAACGATGGACCCAATGTCATGACGGGTAAGTTTTTAGTTAATAACCGATATGCTAGAGTACTATTTGATTCTGGATCGGATAAGAGCTTTATCAACATAAGCTTTAGTCTTTTGTTCGATACTAAACTGAATGAATTAGATACAAAGTATGAGGTTGAACTGGCTGATGGTAGGATAACTAGTACTAGTTCTATTCTAAGGAATTGTACATTGAACATAGTGAATCACTTATTCAAAATTAATCTTATGCCTATTGAGCTCGGTACTTTTGACGTGATTATTGGGATGGATTGGCTAGTTGAGCATGATGCTACCATTGTTTGTGGGAAGAAAGTAGTGCATGTACCTGTTAAGGGTAAGACTTTGGTAGTAAAGGAAGATAGTGGTACGTCTCACTTGAAGGTGATCTCTTGTATAAAGGTGAAGAAGTACATGGAAAAAGGATGCCAATTGTTCTTAGCCCATGTGAGTGGGGCAGAACCTAAGGAGAAGCATTTAGAAGATGTGCCGGTGATTTGTGACTATCCAAAGGTGTTTCCTGATGACTTGCCAGGACTTCCACCACCTCGACAAGTCGAATTTAAAATTGAACTTGTGCCTGGAGCTGCACCTGTCGCACGTGCACCTTATCGTCTAGCGCCATCAGAAATGAAGGGGTTGGCTGATCAATTGAAGGGGGAATTATCGGAGAAGGGATTTATTCGTCCGATTTCATCGCCTTGGGGAGCTCCGGTATTGTTTGTGAAGAAGAAGGACGGATCGTTTCGTATGTGTATTGATTACCGCGAGCTGAACAAGTTGACGGTCAAGAACCGATATCCGCTTCCGAGGATTGACGATCTATTTGATCAACTTCAAGGTTCGAATGTGTACTCAAAGATCGATCTGCGATCGGGTTATCATCAACTTCGCATTAGGGAGGAAGATATACCAATTACTGCATTTAGGACTCGGTATGGTCATTTCGAGTTCCAAGTGATGCCCTTTGGTCTAACTAATGCACCCGCAATTTTTATGGACTTAATGAATCGAGTGTGCAAGCCATACCTTGATAAGTTCGTGATTGTATTTATTGATGATATACTTATCTATTCCAAGAGCAAGGACGAGCATGGAGAGCATCTGAAGATTATTTTGGAGTTGCTTAAGAAGGAACAATTGTATGCCAAATTGTCGAAATGTGCTTTCTGGCTAGGATCTGTATAATTTCTTGGTCATGTAATCGATAGTAATGGTGTTCATGTTGATCAAACAAAGATTGAGGCTATTCGAGATTGGCCTGCCCCAACAACACCGACCGAAGTAAGGCAATTTTTGGGTTTAGCCGGGTATTACCGAAGATTCATAGAGGGATTCTCTTTGATTTCTAAACCACTTACCAAACTGACCCAAAAGAGCAAGACGTATGAATGGGGAAAGGAAGAAGAGGAAGCGTTCCAAATGCTAAAACAAAATTGTGTTCCACACCTATTTTGGTATTACCCGAGGGAGCTGAAGACTTTGTGGTATATTGTGACGCATCACATAAAGGTTATGGAGTTGTATTGATGCAGAGGGAGAAAGTCATCGCTTATGCTTCAAGGCAACTAAGAAAGCATGAAGAGAACTACATGACTCATGACTTAGAACTTGGTGTGTAGTATATACGGATCATAAGAGCCTACAACATATCCTAGACCAAAAGGAGCTTAATATGAGACAACGTCGCTGGGTTGAACTCTTGAGTGACTACGAATGCGAAATCCATTATCATCCCGGCAAGGCGAATGTAGTTGCCGATGCTCTTAGTAGGAAAGAAAGAGAAATGACTAAAAGGGTTAGAGCTTTAGCCATGACAACTTATTCCGATTTATCTAATGGAATACTTAAAGCTCAAACAAAAGCAATAAAAGAGGAGAATGTGAGAGATGAAGACTTGGGAAGAAGGATGACACCCATATTCGAGATTCGTGATGATGGGATTCGGTATTTTGAGAATCGTGTATGGTTACATGTGTATGGAGGACTGAGAGATTTAATTATGCACGAGTCACATAAGTCTAAGTATTCGATTCACCCAGGATCGGATAAAATGTACCAAGACTTAAAGAAATGCTACTGGTGGCCAAACATGAAGGCTAACATAGCCACTTATGTTAGTGAATGCTTGACGTGTGCTAAGGTGAAGTTTGAGCACAAGAGACCTTCTAGTTTACTACAACAACCTGAAATTCCAAAATGGAAATGGGAGAGGATCACTATGGACTTTGTTTCGGGACTTCTGAGAACTTCTAGTGGTCATGATACGATTTGGGTAATTGTTGATCGGTTGACTAAGTCGGCTCATTTCTTACCAATAAAGAAAACCGATGATTTAGACAAACTTTCTCTGTTGTATTTGAAGGAAGTTGTTTGTAGACATGGAGTTCCTTTGTCAATTATTTCAGATCGAGATAGCCGTTTCACATCTGAATTTTGGAAGTCGCTTCAGCGAGCTTTGGGGACTCAGTTGGACATGAGCACTGCGTATCATCCGGAAACGGGCGGTCAAAGTGAAAGGACTATTCAGACTTTGGAGGATATGCTACGAGCGTGTGTAATAGACTTTGGAGGTTGTTGGGATCGACACTTACCATTGGTGGAGTTCTCATACAACAATAGTTATCACGCAAGTATCAAGGCAGCGCCTTTTGAAGCACTCTACGGGCGAAAGTGTAGATCACCATTTGGTTGGTGTGAGGTTGGTGAAAGTCAATTGACGGGTCCTGAATTGATTAGAGAGACGACTGAGAAGATCGTGCAAATCAAGAATCGTTTATTGACTGCCCGTAGTAGGCAGAAGAGCTATGCGGATAAGAGGCGAAAACCATTGGAGTTTGATATTGGCGATATGGTTATGTTGAAAGTATCACCTTAGAAAGGAGTAATTCGATTTGGCAAACGAGGAAAGCTTAGTCCACGCTATATTGGTCCATTCAAGATTATTGATAGAGTTGGCCCCGTGACGTATAAGTTGGAATTGCCGGACAAGTTAAGTGCTATTCACAACACTTTTCACGTTTCTAATCTTAAGAGGTGTTTGGCGGACGAGAATTTAATAATTCCACTTGAGGAGGTTGAATTGGACGACAAACTGCATTTCATTGAAGAACCCATGGAGATTATGGATCGAGAAGTGAAACGGCTTAAGCAAAGTCGGATTCCGATATTAAAGTGCGATGGAATTCCCGACGTGGACCCGAGTACACATGGGAACGTGAGGATTACTTCAAGAGCAAGTATCCACATCTATTCGTAGACGGACATAAGGAGAAGTAAGCCCCGGGACGGTGCTTCCCTAAGGGGGTGAGGATGTAAAACCCGCGAAAATAAGGTCATATTTTACTCTAATATATAATTTAATTCAATTTTTTATTGAATTGATTTATTGGTTTTAGTTGATTTTAAATGAGAATCGTCAAAACTATAACTTTCGTGAATCTTACGAATGGAATTTATCTGCTAGTGATTGTGATACCGACGGATGCCCAAATTTTACATTTTATTATCGATAGTTTCGATATATAATATTTTCTATTGTTGTCGTTTAATTTTTATTTTATTTTATTTTAAAAGTATATTTCGTAGTTTACGTTAAACCTCTATGTGTCATTCGTTCATTTGACACATTAAATATTTTAAGTTATTTAATTATCAAAATATAAATGTCCTTCGAATATCGATGTTTTTATTTTATATTGAGCGTTTATTTTTCGTGTTTAACGTTTATCTTTTAAATCGCGTAACTTTTAAAATATAAAGTTCGACTGTACCCGATTATTCAATATTTAACAAAATCTTACTCACTCCTTTCTTGTCTTTTGTTGTTTCCGTTCCACACCACAACCACACTAACCAAATTAATAAACTTAATTGTTTATACATATAGTCATCCATTCATCGTCATTATTTTATTTTAACATTATGATAGAATACACATTTGAGCCATGTATCTTTGAAGTGACACGTATATGGACAAGTATAAGTTGTTTCTTACGTGTCTAAATTCTATAAACGTAGTCACATATCTTTAATCCTTGTATACACAAATATTGATCTAAAAGAAGTATCATTTGTTTGGCCTCTTTCTCCTTATTGCCGAGCATAAGCTCAAAAAATCATGTCATCGCCAAGTCTTGTTAAGCAAGGATAAAGACCTATGAGTGTTGCTATTAGTTTTTTATTTCTCTCATATAAAAAAATCATCAACAACATGTCAAAAAGATATATTGGATAGTTTGATTGTGGGTTGAGCAAGGATCTAATTTGGTGTGTATTATTGTTGATAGTTTTTCTTCCACTATTATCTCGTTCGGTTATATGTCGACCGTTGGGCATCTCATTCTCATGATATCGTGTATCGACTATTAGACGCTTGTTCCTTTTACGTGTAATAACTATATCAGGTGAGTTTATAGCCTCGCTTTTATTATTTTAAATGTTTTGTTAAACCCGCGAGGGGGATACATGCTATTTTATAAAATGAACACAAGTTGTTTTCGGTATGCTGGACCCGAATGAGATGATAAATGCATAAGTACCATTGTCTTATGAAGTCCCTGAATTTCATGCACTGTTAATTATTCGAAGGGGTAAACGCTAATACATATGATAGATCTATTTGGTTTGACAGCCTTATCCTAGGGTTTGTATCCTTGTGAACACCTGAGAGGGATATTATGTATAAGAAGTCGTTGGTATATGACAATATTACCTGTTAGTAGGGGCGCCATAAGTGACTCGGTTTGACGTGTTGGTTAACGTTCAGTGGCGTGACCTTAATGCATTTATCTATATATATGACTTGTCTGTGTGATAAGTTTGAGATGATTAATAATTCTTGTGTTCACTTATTATTCTTATAAACTCTATAAATTCACTCGGCTTTTTAGCTGACTTTTTAGCATGTTTATCTCAGGTAATTAAAGATGAATGTTGGAGGTTTGGAATGAACGAGGAGGCAAGCCTAATGTTTTGGAAAACATGTTTTCGTTTCATTCAGTTATCTTTTACTTTTAAAATGTTCGTGTACTTTTAAAAGACTTGTGTATAAATGTTGGCAACAGTTTGTGGGACCAGTACTCTGATCTTTATGAATGGAACCTTTATCTAAAAAATGTCTCTTTTAGAGTCGTTCTTTATATTCTTTTGTGATTTTGCTATTTCTTAACACCCAAATGGTTGGTTTCCGCTGCGAGTAAAGTTGGGGGTGTTAAAGTATGTCATCCCCATATTTGTTAATAAAGAGAGTAGGATCAATAGAACCTTTGGAAACCAAGAATTTTGATAGTTCTTCGTACCACGCCCTTGGAGCTTGTTTAAGTCCATATATAGCCTTCTTGAGACGGTAGACTTTGTCGAGATGTTGAGGATCAACGAATCCTTCCGACTGATTCACATACACTTCTTCCTTCAAATGACAGTTGAGAAAAGCAGTTTTAACGTCCATCTGATAAACCGTGAAGCCCTTATGTGCAGCATAAGCAAGGAATATCCTGACTGCTTCCAAACGAGTGACTTGAGCGAATGATTCATCATAATCTATTCCTTCTTGTTGACAGTATCCCTTAACCATAAGATGAGATTTGTTTTTGATGATTGTTTGTTCTTCATCCAATTTGTTTTTCCAGATCCATTTAAAATCGAGAACCGATGTTCCACATGGTCTGTCGACAAGTTCCCATACTCCAAGTCTTTCAAATTGATGAAGTTCGTCTTGCAGTGATTCAATCCACGCGTGATCAGTCATGGCTTGTTTGATATTTGTAGGTACAATCAAACTCACGGTGAGTGCATACATACATACATCGCCATCGGTTTCGAGTTGTCTGCGCGTTCGAACCGGTTGTGAAGGATTTCCAATAACTTGAACGAATGGATGATCACGAGTCCAATGGCGAGTGGATGGATATCGTTGGTATAATGTGTGCATGTTTGACGGATCAACGTGTTGAGTAGAAGACTCTCCGACTTCGCGTACCGGTGTACCGAATGGGTTGATAAATTCTTCTTCGTCAGACTGTGCATCGACTACTTGATTGTTGTTTCCTCCTGCAGCATTGACGGTTGGTGATGTTGGTTGTATGATGGTTTCTTGAGTTTGTTGAGTATCCAATGGAATCGTCTCTTGAGCAACGGTTGCTGAAGTAGATGTAGTTGTGTCTTGTTGACATTGTGTGGGTGCATCAGCAGTATTGACAGCGGAAGGCTTTGACACAACTTGATTGTTTCCATAGTAATATTAATCAAACACTGGATCATATAAATCAACCAACTCATTCATTTTTGTCGTATCCGTCGAGTCTGCTGTAGGAGTACTTTCTTGACGTTCTTGCACGGGACGTACACTGTTTTGTGTAGGTTCCATTGCTGGACATTGAGGTGCGGGACTTGAGCTGTTGTGATCAAGTACCATTTGTGGCAATTCATCAAAGTTCACATGAATTGTTTCTACAATAATCCTTGTTCTCTTATTATAGACCCGATATCCTTTTGACAGTGTAGCATAGCCCACAAAAATACATGCATCACCTTTTTCTTTCAACTTGTCGAGATTCTCACCGTCTTTAAGAATGTAGCATAAAGATCCAAATACGTGAAATAATTTAATAGTAGGTTTCCTGCCATTAATGATGTGGTAATGTGTCTTTTCATGTCTAGGGATTACGAGAGAACGATTTTGAGTAAAACACGCAGTTGCAATTGCTTCTACCCAGAAGAATAGTGGTAATTTTGATGCAGAAAGCATTGTTCGAGCTGCCTCAACCAAAGTACGGTTCCATCTTTCGAGAACGCCGTTTTGTTCAGGAGTTCGAGCAATAGACGTTTGATGTTCAATGCCTTCTTCTTGAAAGTAAGATTGCAAGGTGTTGTTCAAAAATTCAGTACCCCTATCCGTTCTTACTGTTAAGACTTGAGCTTGAAGATTGCGTTGTATCATATTGAGAAAGTTTTTGAGAACCTCCGACTGTTTCATCTGTGGACCTTAAGAAGTAAGTCCATGTGTATCTAGAGTAATCATTGACAATAACGAGAATATACTTTTTCCCGTTAATACTCTCTACACGCATGGGACCACATAAATCCATGTGTAGAAGTTCCAATCGTCCTTTTGAGCTTGGGTAGTCTTCGTTTTGAAAGACTTTCGTTTTGTTTTCCCCAACTCACAAGAAGAACAAAGATGGTCTTTTACGAATATTAACTTAGGAAGACCGGTCACAATATCATTCTTCGAAAGAAAGTTGATGGTGTCAAAGTTGAGATGTGACAATCGTTGATGCCATAACCATGCTTGAGATGATGAAGCTTTAGCCATTAAGCAAATTGGATTTGTTGAAGATGTGTCTTGAAGAGTTACTGTGTAGAGATCAGAACCACGAGAACCTGTAAGAAGGTCATTCCCATCATAGTCTCTAACATAGCAAGTAGTTTTCTGAAAAGCCACTTCCAAATCCGCATCACAAAATTGACCAACCGAGAATCAATTATGATTCAGTCCCTCGATGTAATAAACCCGTATGATAGTAATATTCCCTTGAACCAAATCGCCATATCCAAGTATCGGTGCAAACTGATCATTTCCAAACCACACCGTATCCAGAAACTCCTCCACGAAGTTACTGAGAAGCTTGAGATTGCCCGTCATGTGCTTTATGCACCCGGAGTCCATTATGAATAAAATGATTTCGACGAGCTGCAGAAGAATTAGGAGAAAATGTAGCATTTGACAGATGGGAGCCCTTGATAGAAATGGGTTCCAAAATAGTAGTGGGCCTATATTCAAATTCTAGAGGCAAGCTGATATTCATAGACCCAATCACTAAAGTGGTTAACTTAGGTACCCATTTGTATTCGGGTGGTGTAAATCTCGAATACCCCCGTGTACATGTCCTAATCATGTTCTCATAAAGCTTCTTTAACCTGTTTTGTTTACGCAGAGTAGTGGTTTCTAACGAACTTAGTTTCTTAAGTGGTTGATCAGTGGATTGGTTCAAAGTTCTTGTGGGTTTTCTAGTACTAGTGGGCACAAGAATAGGCTTCCTAGTTCTAGCATTCACGCCATTATGGTTAAAAGCACAAGCATCATGATTGAAAGTACGAACACATTTTCCACATTCAACACAAGCAAATTCAACATTCGAGGTCTTAGCATTCAAACCGTCATTACATGCAGTTACAGACGTTTTATTCTTAGAAAACTTTAAATTCCTACGGTGGTCTTCTACTTCCAACTTCTTTCCTTGACTATTTTTAGGCATGACCTTATCTTGCATTCTAGTGCTCTTACGCTGTGGTCCGCTAACGCTAGTAGTGGGAATTACTCATGTAGAAGAAGACACACGTTGATTAGTTTTCCTAATATACTGAGGTAACCGCGATGTTCCAGTTTGAGTGGGCCTAGTGTTCATCTTATACATTCCTGGTGCTATCACATTTTTGCTCTTATCATTTCCTATCTTAGGCAAAGTCTGTGGGATTTTCCTAAAACAGATGATTTAGGGCATTTAACCGCATTTGGTTGACGAATGGCGGATGGTTTACCCAAAACAGACTTTCCTTTCATTTTCTCAATGAGTTTTTGTAACTCACTAATGGCTATGTTCCTTTCTTGTAGCCGAGCTTTCAAATCATTTATTTCGAAACCTTTTTCATTCAACTGACGAACCGAAGAAGCTGCCAGTTCTTGACACTTTTTATGATTATGAGATTTATCACCTTTTTGTAAAGCAAGTTCAAGAGAAATGGAGTGTTTCTCAAGTTGGGAAAAACTTTTCGAAAGTTTGTTATATGACTAAATTTGTTTCGAAAGCTCAACTTCAAGATTGTGACATTTCTCGTCCGTTTCTGACACTAGACATGCTACATGACAATATTGATCAAGATCAGTATACACACTAAGTATAGCATTCACATGGCCAGCATAAAAGTATTCCTTCGAAAGTCGATCAATTTCGTTAGAAAGTTGGTGTTCTTGTGTCTTTAATTTAGTTTGAAGAAAATCAACTTCGAAAGTCGATCAATTTCGTTAGAAAGTTGGTGTTCTTCATCTTCAAGAGATTTAACATATCTTGAATCAGTTAACATTTCCTCAGTGAGAGCGTTATAAAACATTTCCACATTATTTGAAAGATCATCAATGGTTGGAACAATGCATTGTTGAATGACGACGTCTACCTGTGGGTTAGGTTTAATATTCCAAACGATATCCCTAGAAACTTTTTCATAGTCGACGACACCTTTGTACAAATTTAAACCCCTTGTTTTAGAAACTCAAATTGCTGAACACTTTTACTTTTTTCATCCCATTTACGTTTTTCATCCGAAATTTGTTTTTCTAACAAAATTGATTGCTTTTTGAAACCCTTTTTTAAAGAAACTTTCTTTTCCGTTTTAGGACTCGGTGGTGGAACATTTCTATACATCTTTTGTTCTTTGGAAAGTTCTTTTTGAGGAACAAACTTAATATAATTATTAGAATAAGAAAGTTTTATCAAATCACTTAAGTTCGAGCGACTTTCTTCTTGATGACGAATGATTTTGTCGCAGTCAGGGGAAAGCATAAAAGAAAGATTATCAACATAACAACCGATATCATAAAGAGCAGGCTTGATACTTTGAACTTTCTTGAGATAGTCAGGCTTAACAAAACTCGTTTTCATATTTCTATTGAGCATGTTCATAGTTTGCATAGACTGACCCGTTTTGTAAACAATGTTGTTTAACGTTTCGACTCTCTTTTCTAAAGCAAGAATTTTTTCAATATCCTTTTCTTCACGAGTTTTATAATGCTCAGTTTGATCTTAGTTAACCGACTCTAACTCATAAATTTGGAGTTTATGCAACAGCATTTGTTCTTCAAGTTCCGATATCTTTTGTTTTGACATATGAATTTCATGTGTTACTTCAAAACAATATTGTTCGTTGAGCACCTTACGTTCATATACCAAACCATTAGCTATTGCAACTCGTCGATCAACTTCTTTTACATAATCACACTCTTTGAGCCTTTCTATCTCCTCGGCTAAGGATGTGTTTGCTTGCTTCAAACATTTATTAGCCTCTTTGTTTTCCTCAGTTTCATGTTTTAAAGAATCAATAATAGACGCAAGCAAATCACGATCCTCATCCGATTCAGTATTCTGAGCAACATTACCGTCATCATTACACATATGTTGTGAATCCGTAGAGATATTGCTATCCTCCGTGGCCATTACATATGTGTCATTGAAGCTTTCGGGTTGCTCAGGATGCCGTCGTTCATTAGCAAACACATTATAGTTATTGTATGATGGTACCTTTTCAATTGGCTCAGGATCAAAGATAGGTCCAGAATTGTCAGCAGTCTCTGGAATCACTTCTTGAATCTTTGCCATGTACACATTATGTGCCTCAAACTCTTGATCATCGGCTTCATCACCAGTGTCATCACGCAAATCAACTTCATCTGCTATGAGTGGTATCCCTGCTTCTTCTTTCTTACACAGCAACATCTTTTCCTTGTGATATCTCAAATCCTTAACCCGTTTTGGCTTCTTACATTCCCTAGCCAGGTGCACAAATCCTTTGAAATTAAAGCATTGAATCCCAGTCTTCTGCACAACCGGAGTACCTACAGTATCTCTAGCCGTAACTTGATTCGGCATCCTCTGATTATCATACCTAGCATCACGATCATACCTAGGTGCATGATCAACTTCCTTATATCTAGCATTGGATGATGATCTGAGGTTGTTGTTGGTAGGTTTGTATATCTTCTTAAAAGTTGTGGTGAGTAAATACATGAGTTCGTCAATATTCCTGTCCCTTGTAGTTTGTTCATCATCACTGTCTCTATCTGACTCGGTGTCATACTTTGGACGTGAAGTGGAACAATGTAACACCCCCAAATTACCACGCAGCGGAATACCACTTTGGGGCGCTACTCATAGCACATCACACACAATCATAGACAACGACCTCGAAAGAGACGTTAAAATATTATAGAATCTTGTCTAAAAGGTTTCCCATCCCAATATATATAAATCAGAGTAGCGTTTAGTCCCATAAACCGTTACCAATACAACACGTTTATAAAAAGACTTAAAAGTCATTTATTCATTTCAAATGATGGAAAATGATACAAAACATTAGACAAGTAAGCACCGACTCCATCCTCGCATGCTCCACTGCTATCCATCTTGATTACCTGAAATACATGCTTAAAATCATCAACACAATGGTTGAGCACGTCTATAGGTTTTACAAATCATTTGAACACAAGCAAAGATTATAAGTTTGTGGCATACTTGAAGGCAACAAGCATCGAATAATTTGCATCAACAATAATAATTGTATATAGCATAAATTGCATCAAGCTCACTGAACCGAGCCCTTAGACACTCCTTTAGGTCTAATAAGACAAGAGATTTATTAATTGTCGGTTACCTCCAGATTATTGGTACATTGCCATATACCTGACTTCTCAATACAATATGTTCAAACAGCGTGGAGGTCGGGCCTAAGCTTCTATGAAAAGTCCACACAAACTGAACCGGGGCGGCTTCCCCCATAAATCTATTAATTGTACTAGCGGTTAACCCATCATAGGTTAATTAACGGTCCACAATTGAGGATTTAACAAAGGCAATTACTTAATGCAATTCAAAGGCAACCACGGGTCCATTCATAGAGGGACAAGCATACCATAAAAGACTTGTGTTCTAAGTTTAGAAAAACATGTATTCCCCCTCGCGGGTTTAAAATCATTTACAAGATAGTATAAAAGCGAGGCTATAGACTCACCTTAGATAATACACGGAGCTAGTAGTAGTAGTGATCGCCGAAGTGAAGATGCCTCCCAAATATACACATCAAAAGCCGCCACCTAACAAATAAGGTACGTGCTTAGAAACATACTTAAGTATCTCAAACATACTTAATATAATATAATCATCGACTCAAAATAGTATGTACATAGACATGACCAACCAATGCAAGTGATTCCCTTCTAAACCCCACAACACATACTAGCTTTTCAAAACTAGTACCTTCGATATTGATCCATCTCAAGATGCCAAATAAATATGGTTCAAGTACCCTAAATGGGTCTTCAATCTCAGAATATACACTTACACATAAGACTTATACCCTTTTAGAACTTTGAGAAGCTAATAGTTTAGCCTCTCGCCTCAAACTATGACGCGAGGTTAAGTACCTCCCAAATAGTACTCACCCGGTACTTACCAAAAGTACACGCTGTTTTCCCTTACCTAAACAACTCCGTTTTCGACGAAACTTAGTGACAAACTCACTTATAATCTGTAAAAGACTTAGTTTAAATTTCATTAAATGATTCACATTTTAGAACCACCTGCTCGACACATCTTTAGACATTAAAAACCGGACAGTTTTGCACACTTGTATCGTAAAACCATTTTGACCTTGTTAAACATTTCAATTTACAAAATCGCCACTTGACTTTGAAAATAGACTCCAAATGCTAAGTTTAAAACCTAACAACAGCCTTTGATCAGTTTTAAAACTCAACTTATAGTCCCCGAGATTCGATCCAAATATCGACAACAATTTCGTATTGTGTCAATACTCGTCTCCCGGTACACAAATAATCAAACTAGCATAACTTCCTCCTCGTTATGAGTTAGAAGCTCTATCTTAAATCGAAACGAGCGTCTCGACGACTACTACAACAATATCCAATAATACTAACACTTTCTCAAAGTTATACCCACGAAAATCTGCCTTAACTCACTGATGTAAATTGACACTTTAAAAATCACTTCAACAACCATTTTGACCCATTTTTAACATCATCAACACCTCAAATATGCTATACCCATCATCCCTAACAACAATTAATACCTAGATTCACTTGCATGATCAAATCTTTACAAAACCCACTACATAAATCATACATGCAATAACAAAAGTAGATTATTATAATCATAAACAATATCATACAACCATGAAATTAGATCAAACAAGCTTTGTTCTTCATCAAAAATTAAAAAGATTGAAAAGTTAATGCATGTAAAAGATTTTCATACCAAAATGTAGCTCTTTGAAAATCTAGGATGGGTCTTGATTTTGTTTTGTAAGATTCAAGCTAGAAAAACCAAAAATTTGGTGTTCATGGTGTTGTTGGCTTTTGGCACAAAAGAGAGAGAGAAAGGGTGTATTTGATTTTTATTTTATAAATGTTGTATGTGTTTTTGTTAGTGGAATTTCCTTATATAGTGTAAGGTGAGGGTAGATTTTGCCAAAATGCATTTCTTTGAGCAAAAAATGTAATTAATAACTTAAGTAGCGAGAAATGACTAAAAGTAAATTTTGAAAATATTTACGGGAGTCGGGTTTCGTCCCGGGTTCATAAAAGTATAATTCTCATTTGTTAAACCGATCGTTTTAATAATTAAACGCACACAAAACAAAATAGTAAAGTTTTGACTCGACTTAACACGTTAGGAAATAAAAATTTCATAAATATCACATATCGAAACAATCGATACTAAAATATAATATTTGGGCATCCATTGGCATCGCGATCACTATTAGTACTCTTCATTTGTCACAAAAATTAATTATAGTCACACATTATCGGTTTCAACTAAAACCGTCAAATATAATAATACTCATCATTACTTAGAAATTACAAATCCGTTACATAATTAGGGTAAAATAATGACGTTAAGTTCGGGGTATTATATTACCACATCCTTAAAGGAGCGACGTCCCGGCGCTCACCTCGCCTCATATTCGTATTGCGTACCACTAGGAAAGATAAGGGCGCTTCTTCCTAAAGAAGTCCTCACGATCCCACGTGAATTCCGATCCACGATCTCCACTGGTTCTTCTTACAAAACACAACTTGTCGTCAAGTTGTATCTCATCAAAAGAGGATGAATAAATCCTTATCCACCAATCACTCCTTCAAGCTCGACACATGAAAATTTTATGAATTACACGAAGCTCATTTGATGACAAGAACGGATGACAGGATTTTCGGGTAAGTCCAGTTAATTGGAAGATTACAAGTTAAAGGATATACACTGGCCGTATAGTCATGGACGCATATCCAAGAATAACAAGAAAATATTTTCGTCATCGGAGTGTGCTCACACACAGATCCATACTCAAAAGATAATTCAAAGACACAATCTCACTTCCGCTCCACGCGCAGTCAAAGACTCAATAAGCATCGTCGTTGAAAGTCAAAAAGATATTACATGGTACGTGTTCTCCATGATCGGACGTCATTGGACAATGCCGTCTCAAGTTCTCACAACTTACGATCATTAGAGTAGATCACACACCATATAAGTACATAAAAAGAAAAGGTCGAACATAAACATCAAATATAGATCTCCACCATTGATCATCGAGAAAACCTTGAACGAACCCTTGATAATAGAACTTGGTTTCCAGAGTCTTTCCACTTGCGGTGTCGGCTACAGCATACTCCTCGAGTGATAACGAATTTATTAATTCCAATCATTGAGAAATTCGGTCCATTGGCGAAGATTCACCACATATCGGCGTACCATTAACTCCTGCTCCAGTGTTCAATATACAAAAGCGTCCCACTAACTTCTGCTTCAGTGTTCATCATACAAAAGAATCCTTCTACTTCATCATTCATCATACAGAGGTGTCCTAATAGTGTCCACTTCAATGCTCAAGGTGATGCATCATATTCCTCGTTTAATTCGTCATGCTGGCCCCCAAGAGTTTCTTCATCAAGAAAAGTCTTCGGTGACCCTTCAATAGTAACAAGCAGAATTACAAAATCTTCACATCCACAATAAGTTATCGTTGATAACTCGATCCTCAATCAATCCACCATTACATGCATAATTCTTGGTGACGCTTAAACAAGTCGCCTATACTCAAAACGGTTTTTAACAATCTCCTTATAAAGCTTGCGATCATCGAGACACATTAGAAATGGTCCATCAAAACAAATCATCACTCGAGAGAAGTCCAATGGGTTACACATACATAAATGATAATCAACGGTCATCATAATGACGACGACACTGAACGATTCATATCAACGAAACATGATTCGAAGGAAGACGTAACCAAACATCCACAAATCGAGCCAGACATATTTGGGCCCACTCATTTATAAATCCTTGTCTACATCAAAAGGCATCCCCTTTCATGTATACAAGAGTTTATAATTTTACGGTTCAGGAACTTATAACTTTCTTGTTCAAATGAAAAGGCGTCCCAATCCATTTCAACAAAACGATTATAAGTCATCCTACTCAAGTATTACTATCTCTCAACACGATATCATATCAAAATACCATAGTAAATACAAGGTGTCAATAAACTTATATCGTGATTTCCGTATTCAAATGTCCTATTCCATTTAAATAAGAAAATCACGACAATCTAAGGTCCAGTGGTTTAAAATTTTATTATTCACATGTCCCAACCCATTTAAATAAGACAGCCTTAAACGACTCTTAGTTGGGCGAGTTAAAATCTCTATATCTGAATGTCCCATTCCATTTAGATACACAGTATTAAGTCACTCAACCGAATGACTACTACGAGCATATCATTGTTGTACCCAAACTATATATATTTAATTAGGATATATATATCTTAGGTCCAACATTGGCATCCTCCTTTTCGCCAATAAAACGTAGTCATATGAAATAAAATCACACGTAGCATTACATAGGAGATGTCGCCTCAGATAAATGATTCTTCAAAATCATAAGGAGTATCGAAAACACGAACATCGCATTTATCAATTACGTTTCGAAAGGAGATGTCCCAAAATGGCATATAACGATACGGTGATAACAATCGAACATAAACAAGTCGATATACGATAGGTTATGAAATCATATATTCATACTCAAAGTATCGAACGAGTTTCATACTCGTATTCAGATAATACATAATTATCAAGATCGGTGATAGGCGGTGAGACCAAATCCTATACAAAACTGTATCATAAGATGTACGAAAATCATTCAAGGAACATTGCTTCACATGCAATGCCTTTAAGTACCATAGTAAATACATAAATATACATATTACCATTCCTACATACACATAGGTTCACATAATCACAATCAATCAAAAAGTAAGGCAAGAATAGTCTTACCGGAGCCATGCGGAGTAGTTGCGTGCTTAAAACCTTTTAGAACACACCAAAAGTTATAGTTTAGGTTTTTCAAAATCGACCTAGTTCTCTATAGCTTGTGGCTCTGATACCAATCTGTAACACCCCCAAATTACCACGCAGCGGAATACCACTTTGGGGCGCTACTCATAGCACATCGCACACAATCATAGACAACGACCTCAAAAGAGACGTTAAAATATTATAAAATCTTGTCTAAAAGGTTTCCCATCCCAATATATATAAATAAGAGTAGCGTTTAGTCCCATAAACCGTTACCAATACAACACGTTTATCAAAAGACTTAAAAGTCATTTATTCATTTCAAAGGATGGAAAATGATACAAAACATTAGACAAGTAAGCACCAACTCCCTCCTCGCATGCTCCGCTGCTATCCATCTTGATTACCTAAAATACATGCTTAAAATTATCAACACAACGGTTGAGCAAGTCTATAGGTTTTACAAATCATTTGAACATAAGCAAAGATTATAAGTTTGTGGCATACTTGAAGGCAACGAGCATCGAATAATTTGCATCAACAATAATAATTGTATATAGCATAAATTGCATCAAGCTCATGGAACCGAGCCCTTAGACACTCCGTTAGGTCTAATAATACAAGAGATTTATTAATTGTCGGTTACCTCCAGATTATTGGTACATTGCCGTATACCTGACTTCTCAATACAATATGTTCAAACAGTATGGAGGTCGGGCCTAAGCTTCTAGGACAAGTCCACACAAACTGAACCGGGACGGCTTCCCCCATAGATCTATTAATTGTACTAGCAGTTAACCCATCATAGGTTAATTAACGGTCCACAATTAAGGATTTAACAAAGGCGATTAGTTAATGCAATTCAAAGGCAACCATGGGTCCATTCATAGAGGGACAAGCATACCATAAAATACTTGTGTTCTAAGTTTATAAAAACATGTATTCCCTCTCGCGGGTTTAAAATCATTTACAAGATAGTATAAAAGCGAGGCTATAGACTCACCTTAGATAATACATGAAGCTAGTAGTAGTAGTGATCGCCGAAGTGAAGATGCCTCCTAAATATACACATCAAAAGCCGCCACCTAACAAATAAGGTGCGTGCTTAGCAACATACTTAAGTATCTCAAACATACTTAATATAATAAAATCATAGACTCAAAATAGTATGTACATAGACATGACCAACCAATGCAAGTGATTCCCTTCTAAACCCCACAACACATACTAGCTTTTCAAAACTAGTACCTTCGATATTGATCCATCTCAAGATGCCAAATCAATACGGTTCAAGTACCCTAAATGGGTCTTTAATCTCAGAATATACACTTATACATAAGACTTATACCCTTTTAGAACTTTGAGAAGCTAATAGTTTAGCCTCTCGCCTCAAACTATGACGCGAGGTTAAGTACCTCCCAAATAGTACTCACCCGATACTTACCAAAAGTACACGATGTTTTCCCCTACCTAAACAACTCCGTTTTCGACGAAACTTGGTGAAATACTCACTTATAATATGTAAAAGACGTAGTTTAAATTTCATTCAATGATTCACATTTTAGAACCACCTACCCGGCATATCTTTAGACTTTAAAAACTAGACAGTTTTGCACACTTGCATCGTAAAACCATTTTGATCTTGTTAAACATTTCCATTTACAAAATCGCCACTTGACTTTGAAAATAGACTCCAAATGCTAAGTTTAGAACCTAACAACAGCCTTTGATCAGTTTTAAAGCTCAACTTATAATCCTCGAGATTCGATCCAAATATCGATAACAATTTCGTATTGTGTCAATACTCGTCTCCCGGTACACAAATAATCAAACTAGCATAACTTCCTCCTCGTTATGAGTTAGAAGATCTATCTTATATCCAAACGAGCGTCTCGACGACTACTACAACAATATCCAATAATACTAACACTTTGTCAAAGTTATAACCACGAAAATCTGCCTTAACTCGCTGATGTAAATTGACACTTTAAAAATCACTTCAACAACCATTTTGACTCATTTTTAACATCATCAACACCTCAAATATGCTATACCCATCATACCTAACAACACCTAACACCTAGATCCACTTGCATGATAAAATCTTTACAAAACCCACTACATAAATCATACATGCAATAACAAAAGTAGATTATTATAATCATAAAGAATATCATACAACCATGAAATTAGATCAAACAAGCTTTGTTCTTCATCAAAAATTAAAAAGATTGAAAAGTTAATGCATGTAAAAGATTTTTATACCAAAATGTAGCTCTTTGAAAATCTAGGATGGGTCTTGATTTTGTTTTTTAAGATTCAAGCTAGAAAATCCAAAAAATTGGTGTTCTTGGTGTTGCTGGCTTACGGCACAAAAGAGAGAGAGAAAGGGTGCGTTTGATTTTTATTTTATAAATGTTGTATGTGTTTTTGTTAGTGGAATTTGTTGGGTCTACCAGATGTAGATCTTGCAGCCTGTCAGGACCGGTGAATGACTTCTGTAATCACAAGTCAAATCACAAAGAGACTCTATACACAATATGAATGTAAAATATAAATGTAATCAAGAAGAACAGAATAACTATAAAGACTTGATCCTTTCTAAGGATTTCTAATACTGATAATCACTAGAACTATGTTTTTTGAAGGTGTGTATAACCCTTCTGCCTAAGGTTCCTTTTATACTACAAGGAAACCCTAATACAGCATTAAAGAAAACATGTAAAACTGATATGCATATCCTTCCTTAACATATCTCATGCATATCCTAACAGAATATTAAGTAAAGAATAAAGTTTGACTTCGACTAGGACCAGGAGCAGGACTTGCTCCTACTACTACTAGGACCAGGAGGAACTACATACCTCCTAGTCTTCCTATTACATATAACTATTACAATGGTCCTAACAATCCTCCCCTAAACTTGAATTTGACCTGTTGAGTTCAAGTTTCCTGGAAAACATGCAAAGAAAGCCCGAGGATTGTAGCAGCAAAACAAATAGCAGCATCAACAAGATAAGAATCAGAGAAACCGCCGCAACATGAAACACTAGAAGCTTCTCCAAAGCTTGTAACAAATCAGCATCGTGTGGAATCTTTTCAGCAACATGAGCAGATTTGATGAGCCTTTACCAAGTAGCTGCTCGCTCTTGGGCTAGCTAGGCATTTGGTGGAATAAGCATCACCCTGGGAGACTAGAACCCAGCCCAAATCTTAGAACGTGAATCAATGGTGAGTGGGAGTACCCTGATGATTTTAGGCAAACCATCACAGCCGTCAACGGATTTGATGCGTCTTTACCAGAAGCCGTACCCCTCTGGACTCGCAAACTCTTAGCAATGAAGCATCGGTGAGTTGAACACCCTATAGCTTTAAGCAAGCTATTACAGCTATCAACGGATTTGATAAGATCTTTACCAAGAGCCGAACCCCCTTGGATTAGCCACTTTTCAGTCCAAGACTATGGCAAGTGAAAACCATCCAGTTTTGGGTAACCTGGCAACCATCAACGGATTTGAGAATCGCACCAGGAGCCGTACCCTCAAGGTGAATCAACTTTTTCTTGTCGATTAGACATGGTAAGTTGAGAACCATTTGTTGTGTGGACCACATCCAACACCAAGTGAAGCCAAGTACCAGGACAAGCACAAATCAGTAACCAGAACCCACAATGTTAAGCAGCCAAGGGATATTATTCACAAAAATCCAAAATGTGTTAAAAGTATAAGCAGATATTATATAAAAAGTATGTTTGTTTTTTATTTTTATTTTTATTTAATTTTTTTTTTAAACTATAAAGAATGAAGGTCACCAATCACTTTACATATTGGTGAAAAGAATGAGAATAAGAACAAAGGAACAAAAATACAACGCATAAACACTTACAACCCAATCACATCACATACCAGAAGCAGCCTTCTTATCTGCTATCAATCGCGCCTGAATACCTTCTACCAATGCCGTGGCCATAGATGACTCATTTCCAGATGGAGCAGTAGAAATTTGCAAGTGACACGCCAACATCGCCTCCATCGAAGAAATAGTCAAAGGATACTCCACATCCGTCAGCATAAACACCATATGACCAGATTCTAATTCCAACATATGAACACCACATCCAGCATATAGCTTCCAGCGCAGAATCTCCCATTGCATTTGATCCTTCCATATGCCCGAAACAGGAGCATTAGGAGGAGCATCCAACATCAGTTTGAGATCAGCCCAGATACGCAGACCAGGCCATGAAGACACAGCCATTGGGTCAAACGGCATACTAGAATCAACAAGTCTATACAACGCCATAAGATCCATATGGTCAGCCCAAGACAACACACCCTGCAAACCCGTTGCCAATCGCACAGACCCATCACTCAAAGTAATCCGATGGGATACGCCACCAGGAAGTGTTGCAGAACGCTCAACCGTATAACCAGTAATGTTCCCATTGCCCAAGGGTAAGTCAGAATCGCTGTCAGAAGCTGCATCAATTAAACTCTCAGGATCACGCTTCTCAAAAGGAACTGTCTTACCACGGCGAATACGACGAGCTTGTTTCTGGCGAAGGGAACGTCTAGGGGTGGGATCAGTAGGTGTGGGTTCAACCTTTACCCTAATCTCAGCAGCAGCAGGGGGAGCAGTAGAAGTAGACTCATGAATATGCCCACCCAATGGACCAATAGGAGCTGCATCAGAAGTATGATTAGGTTGAGTTCCAGGAACTGGTGATGATGGAGATGGCACATCAGATGTAGTAGCAGTAGGTATGGTGGTGGTAACAAAGGTGGTTGTTGGAACATGTGTGGTGGTGGTAGTAACAGATGTGGTGGTAGAAGCATGAGTGGTGGTGGTAGCAGCAAAGATGGTGGTAGCAGGACCAACAGTAGAACCCAAAGGAGCAACCAAAGGTGAAGTAGAAGGACCAACGGAAGTAGCAACAAAACCAGATGGACTAGCAGCAGAACCAGGAGTGGGTGCAGACGAAGGACCAATAGAATCAACAGGCGTAGAAGAAGTCACACCACGAGGATGGTAAATAAATCTTTCCGGAATAGGTTGACTCTGACGCTTAACCATCTTTTCATAAAGGGCCTTGAGCTCATCAAAAGTCAAAGCCCGCACTCGGGCCCACGTCCAAGGAGCATTAAAATGAGCAGCAGACTGATATTTCACATAACGTTGCATCTGCCGGCGCTCCTCAGTCCGAGATAACGGTCTGTTCTTTCTCTGTTTCCGAAGTTCTGCAGCAAGAGCCAACTGGTGCTTACGCATCAATACCATAGCCCTCGGAATACAATTGTGTTCATCAACATCGTCACCCAAAAGATCTTTAAACTGAGCATAATCCCGGGTGAGAACAGTCAAAACTTGCATCCATTCATTATCACTCCAATGCATGGCATCATGCTGAATTTGTTCACGCCTGCGCTTTCGAAGCTCTTCCTCAGCAACCCTATCAGCTTCATCAATCTCAGCTTGAACCCGACGAGCAGCCTCCTCACCAAGCCTTTCCTCTTCAATCTGGCGACGGGTACGCTTGAGAGATGGGGATGGAGCATCAGTCATTGGGGCCTTGCCCTTCGAATCATGAGAGGGACCAGCATTAGAACCATCAGCAGGATCAGAATCACCACCCATAGAAGGGGGAATAGCACCAGGAGAAGGAACACTGGAGGACGTTGGAGGAACCGGCAAATCATCATAAACTTTATCAGCAAAGGCAGCCTTTGCCAACAATGTCAAACCATCCTCAACATTCTCCGTAACCTCTTTATCAGAATCTGAATGGATCACATGCTTCTTGCGACGCCGTTGCTGAGTTTCCAACGCTTTGATGCGATCAGCCAGAGGTAGAACAAACTCCCTTGTAAGTTTCTGATGTTGGTTCAAATCAGCTTCCAAACAAATCATCCGCTCATGGTACCTGCGTATAAGATCAAGCAAAGATATAAGTGTAGTAGGCTCCTCCGCCTGCCCACCAAGAGAACTTGGATCAGGGAAAGCATCATTGGAGCCCGAAGCAACATATGGGTCAACCTATGGAGTACTAGCATCAAACGGTTTATCAGTCGAGTGTGGGGCAGGACTAGGAGGTGGAGTCTCCACAAATGGAGACTTGTGTGGGACTGAAGAAGGACCAGCCTTGGAAGGGGATAGGTTTTCAACCACCACCTCCTCAACCAGCTCCTCCTCAACCACAGGAGTGGCACCAGCAGTAGGATCCTCCTCCTCCATGGGGTCATCATCAATCACAACAAACTCAGGAGCCTCCTCCTCCTCACCCAGAGGACCCTGAGCCAATCCCAACATGGCTTCAGTCAGGGGCCTCCATTCCCCAGTAAACCCATTGACCATATTGTAATACACTTTAGCTGTAAGTTTAGACGGCACATGCTCAGTCCTATCACGAGGAATGCAAACAAGGATTTGCTGAAGAAACCTAGGGTACATAAGAAACTTCTTTCTCGAACCAGCAGTAGACAAATTACTGACCATCCCCTCAAATAGATAATGAGAAAAGTTAAACACTCTACCCTGGGCTAAGCAAATAAGACCAGTAGCCAAAGGAGTAGGGAAAGCATCCCAACTCCCAGACTTGGGGCTCATACAATGGATTAAAAAGTGGACCAGAAGCTTCCATTGGGGGGAAAACCTATTTTTCTGGAAGTTAAACTTCCCCCCATGTTCGTAACCTAAAGCAGTCATCCCCTCCAATACCTCCGAATTGGGGATGGATTCAACACCACCCTCATCCTGAAGATGAAGGGAAGAGCGAATAGAAGCCTCCGTCACCACATATGCACGTCCATCGATAGTAGCATGGAGTGCACGTGGACGACCAGCCACATTCACAAGTTGAGCAGACGCCCAAAATTGACGAATCACACTATCATATATGGTGGGACATACAGTAAATGCAAACCTGAGGTTGGAAGCTTCAATGGAATCCAAGATGTCAGCAAAATGTTCACGATGTGGACCATCACCCAGATAAGCAACTCGGTTGTGAGCAGGTTGATAAGCGAGAGCAGCCATGGATCTTGATTAATTGATGGAAGAAGGATTGTGATTAGGGTATAGAGAGTAGAAGCGGTTTTGTGTGTGTGTTAATTGTAATGAGTGATTCAAGGGTGTATGTTGACCATATATAAAGAAAGTGGTAACTGTTCATTGACCCCTATTAATGGGGGGTTGCCCTTTTAAATTAAACCATAATTGCATAGTAACCACTTGCCCTTTTTAACATAATTACCAACTCCCAATTAACCATGCTTAATTTAAACTTGTAAATACCAGGATTGGGAGCGTTGACCAAAAGTCAAAGCACACAATGGTCAGACCAGGAGCAAACCGTGATTAACAAAGGACAAAAGGAATGAACAGTATGCTAGACCAGTACCAGGAGCCAAACACCACTTGACATGGAAGGATTTTAAACCACCAGAAGCCAACCAAGTATAACTAGAAGCTGACCAAGGAGGACCAGACGCCAGTCATGTAAGGCCATATCCACCAGTAGAGAGCAAAATCCTCCATCAGAAGCACCACACATCATCAGAACCAATAAAATATGTTGTTAAAATCTATGAATACGTTAGTCTGTCCTAATATGTACACAAAGCCTCCCCTTAGGCTTTGCCTCCCCTCAATCCTAGACCTCAAGGATTGACCATCCCAATATGAACCACCAAGTGGTTAAACCGAGGACCATCAAAAGCTTTAGTCAGCAAATCAGCAACATTGTCATCCGTATGAACTTTAAGAACCTGTATTAGTTTTTTCTCATTGGCATCCCGTATAAAATGATGCCGAATCTCAATATGCTTCGTCCGCTGATGAAAAACAGGATTCTTCACAATGCAAATAGTGCTTTGATTGTCAATAAAAATTTTGGTATTCATAAAATTGAAACCATAATCCAACATCTGATTTTGGATCCACAAAACTTGTCCACAACAACTAGCAGCAGCAACGTATACAGCTTCTGTTGAAGAAGTAGCTACTATTGTCTGTTTCTTGCATTGCCATGAAATAAGTCGACGACCCAAAAACTGACAACCACCAGTAGTAGACTTCCTGTCATTATTAGCACCAGCATAGTCACTATCACTATAGGCTTCGAGAACAAAAGGTGATTCTCTAGGATACCATAGACCCAATTTAGGTTGAGCCTTGATATACTTGAAGATCTTCTTCACAGCATTTAAGTTCGAAACCGTTGGAGTCACCTGGTGTCTAGAACAAGCACTTACTGCAAACATGATGTTTGGACGTGATGCAGTCAAATACATGAAGAGCCAATCATAGACCTGTACATGTGAACATTTACCGGGGGGTCTGGCTCATTCTTAAGTTTGATTTTAGCAACTTCATAAGGAGTTGCTGCTGGTCTAAGAGGATCCATGTCAAACTTCTGAAGAATCTCATGGACATATTTATCTTGACTGATGAAAATCCCATCCAATTGTTGCTTGACCTGAAGACCAAGGAAGAACGACAGTTCTCCTATCGCACTCATCTGAAATTCGCCTTTCATCAAGTGTTCAAACTCATCACACCACTCCTTCCTAGTAGAACCAAAGATAATGTCGTCCACATAAACCTGAACAAGGATAATGTCCTTGGTACTCCTCCGAAGAAATAGTGTTTTGTCAATAGTGCCTCTTCTATAGCCATTCTTTAACAAGAAAGTGGAAAGACGCTCATACCAAGCTCTAGGAGCCTGATGTAACCCATAAAGAGCCTTCACCACCTTGTAAACTTTCTTGGGATGAAGTGGATCTACAAAGCCCTTAGGTTGAGTAACATACACCTCCTCGTCAATTTTGCCATAGAGAAATGCACTCTTGACATCCATCTGAAACACCGTAAAGCCCACATAAGAAGCAAAGGCCAAAAACAGACGAATGGCCTCTATCCTTGCAACCGGAGCAAAAACTTCAGTATAGTCAATGCCCTCAATTTGAGTGTGTCCTTGTGCGACAAGCCTAGCTTTATTCCTTACGACAATTCCCCATGCATCCTTCTTGTTCTTGAGAATCCATTTGGTATTGATAGCTGTCTTTCCATCTGGTAAGTCAACCAGAACCCAAACATTCTGAAACAAGAATTGCTGCATTTCCTCCTGCATAGCCTCCACCCAACTTTGATCCTCAAGTGCATGAGAAACAGACCTAGGTTCCACCTGTGAAAGAAAACAAGCAAACAAACAGTGTTGAAAGTCCGTATGATTATTACGCTTTTGATCCTCAATATAGCCCACAAGAGCACGATGATCAGACGAGGCCTTCTGCTGCATTCTGCGTGTCTTGACAGTAGAACCAGGATCTCCAATAATTTGAGTGGTAGGATGATCTTTATGTGATTGCAAGACTGGACTGGAAGAAACCTCCACTTCTGGTGCCAAGTTATTGAGATCACCAACAAAGTCAGCATCATATGAAGCATTTTGGAAGATCCCATCTACTGGTTGTCTATGAATATCATCCAGCTTGGTAGAAGACTTCTTTTGATGATTCCCCAAATCAGAAGGACTAGAGAAACGAGTATTGGAAGCAGACTTACTAGCCGGAGTACCAGTAGGTGATAAGCTAGCACTAGGAGCAGAAGCTAGAGTACCAGGAGCAACTTTGTCAGTAGGCTCAACCAAGGGAAACTCAAAACTACCTTGAGCAGCTGCTTTAGTAGCTTCTTGTTGTTGTTTGAGAAGAGTGTCAAGAGCTGCTTGGGAATCCTGTACATCCAATGGAGTTGCATCACTAGGAGGAGTAGGAGAAACTGTGGTGGAATAGGATGGAACCACAAAAATGTCATCCTCATCATCTGAATCAGAAAGACTAGAAGGAACACCAGTACTAGAAGTTGCAAACACTTGTGGTCCTGCATCATGGTTAGTTTTGAAACGAAAATATCCTAACGAATCACTAAGATAATCAAGATCAAAATACCATTCTGGACCCTTGCCTTGGATGTTTGACTTCTCCTCAAAATACCTGAGATTAATAGTTTCAATGATCCGTTTGGCTTGAAGATTGTAGACACGATACGCCCGAGAATGAGCTGAATATCCCACAATGTATCCTTCATCTGCCTTGCCATCAAACTTCCCCAAATAGTCACTAGTATTCAGAATGGTGACTGGACACCCAAAAGGCTTCAAATGAGCAATATTTGGAACTTTGCCCGTGAGCAGCTCATAAGGAGTCTTCTTGTGAGGATTGGTAATAGAAACCCTATTCAAAACATAACTTGCAGTATTAACAGCTTCTGTCCAAAACATGGTTGGAAGCTTGGAATCGGCAAGCATAGTTCTTGCTGCTTCTATTAGTGTCCTGTTCTTTCTTTCTGCCACACCATTCTGTTAAGGAGTCCTTGCAGCACTATAATCTCTTTTGATGCCCTTAGCATTGCAAAGTGTGATGAGGTCTTTATTTTTAAACTTGGTTCCATTGTCGCAACGAATACCTTTAACTTTCTTAGACAACTGGTTCTCTATCAGCGTAAGAAAATCTCTAAGAATTGAGTAGGTCTCACTCTTGGCAGCCATGAAGAACACCCACGTAAACCTGCTATATCCATCAGTTACTACCAGACAGAATTGCTTGTGGTCAATGCTTCTAATGGAAGTAGGACCAAATAGGTCCATGTGTAGAAGCTGCAATGGTTCAGTAATAAGACTAAGAGCAGTAATGGCCTTGAAGGATGCTTTGTGATGTTTGCCTTTGCTGCAGGCAATACAATTTATATCATTTCGAAACGTCTTGGGAGGTAAACCAGAGACCAGATTCAGATTTGCAAGTTTGTGAATGGTCTTGAAGTTCACATGCCCCATCCTTCGGTGCCATTTAGTGGCTTCATCTTCTGAGGCTTTAGCAACTAGACATGCTAGTTGTCCAGTAGGGTTGACTTCATTCAACTTGATGCTATAGAGATTGTGTCTTCTAGGGATTCTGAGTAGAACTTGTGAGTCATCCGGAAGCTGAAAGTCTTTGGAAAGCACAAGTGCATCAGTATCGGTGAAGAGAACAAACTGCTTCTTGTCACAAATATGAGAGACCGATATCAAGTTGAAGTGTTGAAGTGCTTCCACATAGTAGACCTGCTCAAAATTCAGATTAGGAGTCTGTATCGTTCCTTTGCCAGTGATTCTGCCTTCACCCCCACCAAAATAGACCTTGCCTCCATGAAATGGTACAAAGTTAGAGAGAAGACTTTTATTGCCAGTCATGCTCCTGGAGCAACCACTATCAACAATGCCTAGACTAGGGTCCTGGTATGGAGTAACCTACAACAACAAGATAATAAAAATGCAAAAGTTAGTGTCTTAAGGGGACCCAAACCTTTTCAGGTTTGAGCCTGCCTTGTGGATCGTTAGAAGAGTGCCAAGAAGATTGATGAGATCCATCGTTGTTCCTTGGTTGCCTATGCATCATATGGGTATTATTATTTGACCAAGAACAACCTGCTGAGGGCTTAACAGCAGTTCCCAAATTTCCCAAACCAAAATACGTGTGGTCCAAATTATGTGGATAGATTGGATTAAAATTTTGAAAATAATTACTTGTGGTTTGGAATCCAATATTTCTCCAATGATCAGAAGCTAAAGGAGAGGGCCTTCTAGAAGAAGTAAACGATTGAGCACTAGGATTAAGCCTTCTAGAAGTATATGGGGCAGCTCCTGGTGGACCAGGAGCAGGAAAAGCATGATTAACAGAAGCATGTGTGTCATAATAATCACAATCTTTAATTAAATGAAAGGCACTGCCACAAACAAAACATGTTTTGAAAGACCTTTTATTAGAATGAGATTGTTTCATACTGCCTACTTTATTACACACAATTCTAGGAGAAACATTCTTCCTAGGACTCAATAAACTTGGACCAGACACACTTGACATAACAGCAACTCTTTCTTCACACTTCCTAGCACCAGTAGCAGCATGATCATTCAACTTGGAACTTGTAGGTCTTGACTTTTCACTTGAACCACTAGATGCAGAGTCACCGGCTTTGTCACTGAAAGTACAAGAGACAAAGTCATTAGTATTAGTAGAACTTGTTGGGAACTCAAGCATCTGTGATTCATCCGAGTCATTATGCCATGAAGTGGGCATAAAAGTTCCAGTAAGAGGAGGAGGAACAGCATGCATTTCTGCTGCTGGTTTAAACCTATTGTAACTAGGTTTTCCCTCATCCTCTTTGTCGGCATCAAAGACACTTGAAAAAGATAAATCAAATACATCTTCAGAATCAATATATTTTTCAAATCCTAAGCGTCTTTTAGTTCTACCAGACATGCTACTATCAATTAATTTTAAAAGATTTTTAGGTGCCTTTTGCCATTTTTCAAATCTTAGCATTGTAGCATCTAATTTAGCTTGCATCTCCTCTTTTTCTTTCATACTAGCATCTCTTTCTGTTTCTGTATATTTAAGCATATTTGTCATGTTTTCTAAATCAATGCTTAGTATCCTGATTTTATCCTCATATGTACGTTGTGTATCATGTAACCACCTCTTTTGTTGTTCCAAAGTATTTAATGAAGCCTTATAGGCTTGAACCTCTAAAAAATACTTATCATTTTGATCATTTACTTCATTAAATTGGGACAACAATTCTGAGTATTTATCATGACAACCAAGAGGACAATGTTGTACCTGAGTTGAGATGCCCATAAGAGAAAACTCGTCTGCTTCTTCTGCATCAGAGAGATTCCCAGCAATCATTGCAAACACGTCAGTCGAGGACTCAGCTGATTCCAGAGTAGAAGCCTGATGATCATTCCAGTTGACCATAGAGTCAACAGATACCAATGCCTTCTTGTCATCTTTTATCTCCTGAACCTTGAAAGCGGAGTACCTGCTCTTCTCCTGATCATTCTTGCTAGGGCACTCCCTTGCAAAGTGACCCTGTTGCTGGCAGTTATAGCATCGCACCTTGCTTCTATCGAATCTTGCTGGCTCCCGAGGGTTGTAATTAAATTTCCTTCCTGCTTTCTTCTCAAACTTGTGAACCCTAAGAGTGAGCATGGCCATCTGCCATTTAAGATCCATCTCATCCAGGTCAAGTTTATCGACCTGTTTGAAGTCATCAAAAGCAAGTTGTTGTTCAGCATTAACATCAGCCACAAAAGAATGAAGAACAGCTTCTACCATACTACCAGACTTGGCAGTAGGATCAGGAGCAGAAGTATGCTGGAATGTGTGCTGAGAGGACACAATATTGCTTGGGCTACTTGCATATGACATAGGACTGGATGCCATAGAACTCACAAAGGCCGAGTTAGCAGGAGTGGGAAAAGAGTCGCTTGAAAAGCCTCTCACATGAGGTTCAAAAGTTCTGAGCTTATGAAACAAATCATCAAAGTTGAGATAGTCAAGCCCACCTTTGGCTTTGAGAGAGATCACCACCTGATTCCATGAGTAGGGTAAGGCTTTAAGAAACCTTGCATTAATATCACCATCATCAGGCTTTGACCGAAGTTGATTCAACTGGCTCAATATCTTCTGGAACCTATCATACCCTTGATTTAGACCTTCAGTTTCTGAGATTTTGAATTCTGTGAATTCATCTCTCAGCATGGACCTTCGCATTTTCTTTGACTCCTCATTCCCACCGAACCTTGCTTTTATGCCATTCCAGATCTCTCTGGCATCATCCAAATGGTAGAAGTCACCCATGTGATCTTCAGGAAGAGATTGAAGCAAAATCGTTTTTGCTTTTACCTCCTTCTGAATAGCTATGATTTCCTCATGAGATTTAGGGTCAAGAAGGGTAATATTACCATTCTTGTCTCGTCCAGTAAGCTTCCTGCTGTTCCCATTCAGAATGATCTTCCAAAGATCTTGATCAGTGTTGGTGATCCACCATTCCATCTTCATTGCCTAGTTATCATATTCACCCTTTTTCAGAAGAGGGAATTTACCATTCGTGTTAGAGACCGTAGCCAGGATCTGCTGAGGTTGCACAATTTTAGGAGTGTTGTCTTCTCCTGTTTGAGTTGAAGTTGAGGCAGACATAATAAAAAATTGTCAGTAAAAAGAAAACTTGATTCTTCTTGTATAGAGACCCTCCCAGGCTCTGATACCACTTGTTGGGTCTACTAGATGTAGATCTTGCAGCCTGTCAGGACCGGTGAATGACTTCTGTAATCACAAGTCAAATCACAAATAGACTCTATACACAATATGAATGTAAAATATAAATGTAATCAAGAAGAACAGAATAACTATAAAGACTTTATCCTTTCTAAGGATTTCTAATATTGATAATCACTAGAACTATGTTTTTTTGAAGGTGTCTATAACCCTTCTGCCTAAGGTTCCTTTTATACTACAAGGAAACCCTAATACAGCATTAAAGAAAACGTGTAAAACTGATATGCATATCATTTCCTAACATATCTCATGCATATCCTAACAGAATATTAAGTAAATAATAAAGTTTGACTTCGACTAGGACCAGGAGCAGGACTTGCTCCTACTACTACTAGGACCAGGAGGAACTACATACCTCCTAGTCTTCCTATTACATATAACTATTACAATGGTCCTAACAGAATTTCCTTATATAGTGTAAGGTGAGGGTAGAATTTGCCAATATGCATTTCTTTAAGCCAAAAATGTAATTAATAACTTAAGTAGCGGGAAATGACTAAAAGTAAAATTTGAAAATATTTACGGGAGTCGGGTTTCGTCCCGGGTTTATAAAGTATAATTCTCATTTGTTAAGTCGATCGTTTTAATAATTAAACGCACATAAAACGAAATAGTAAAGTTTCGACTCGACTTAACACGTTAGGAAATAAAAATTTCATAAATATCAAATATCGAAATAATCGATACTAAAATATAATATTTGGGCATCCATTGGCATCGCGATCACTATTAGTACTCTTCATTTGTCACAACAATTAATTATAGTCACACATTATCGGTTACAACTAAAACCGTCAAATATAAATACTCATCATTACTTAGAAATTACAAATCCATTACATAATTAGGGTAAAATAATGACGTTAAGTTCGGGGTATTATAGACAATGCCTTTTTCTTTGATTCTAGCAGTAGCTAGAGGTTTGGTGGATGATCTTGATGACCTTCAGGAATGTGTAGGTGGTTGTTGACGGTGAACGGGTTTTGTTGAAGTAGCAGCCACAAAAGCAATAGAGTTAGCAGACCGTTCTGCCTTTTCAACCATAAGATCATTCACTTCATTCTGATGTTGTTTCAAGATATCATAAAGTTTGTGATAGGAGATGGTCTTGATATCTTCCCTTTGTTTAACCAAAGTCACAAATCTTTGCCATTCTTGTTTGAGTTGAAGTAGAAACTGAACATTGGCATGATGATTGGAGATGGGGCACTGATTTCTGACAAGCTCATTCATCATTTTGTAGAATCTCGTGTAATATGAGTCAATGGATTCACCATCTTCGGATGTGAATTTTCCAAACTACCAAAGTAGAATAGTCTCGAGATCTTGAACATTGATCGACTCACCTTGCTTCAATCGATGAATTGCATTCCACATTTCCATAGAATTAGGACATGCATCAACTGTGGAATAGATATCGTTATCAATCCCAGTGAGTATGTAGTTAACAACATCAGCTTTAGCTTGGAGGAGTTTCTTTTTCTCAGCAGGACATGTGTCGAAATTCTCCATAGCTCGTGTAGTTGATGAAGTACCATCTTCTGCTTGTGTGGTAATGGATCTGAATTCAAAAACTGGAGGTAGATTCTCAAGGCAATGATGAAGAGCGGTTTGGTTCTCTTTTCCATCAAGAAATCTCAGGAAACGAAATCTCCACTGAACGTAGCAACCGGCTGTCAGCACAGGTGGATTACCGTTGCCACCTTGTTCCAAACGAATTTGATTAGCATTCGTAATGTTGATGTTGTTGTTAGATAGGTGAATACTTGTGAATGGATTAGGATCTTAGTAGATGTGTTATGATGTGATTGTGGTTGAAAATTCGGAAAAGATTGATGAAATCCCTTAAAAAATGTTCTCAAAAAACCAAATAAATTCTCCAAGACCAAAAAAACACACGATTCGAAATTTTTTAAGTGTATTTTTGGAATATTCAAATATCCTCTAAGTTGTGCAAATTCTATCGCAATACCCAAAGATTCAGTCTGTCGCATTGCCAAATCTCAAACCGTCGCAATGTCTCAAAAGCTTCTATCGCAATGCTCACTAATGATTCTGTCGCAATACACACAATAGAGTCTGTCGCAATACCACACTAATGATTCTATCGCAATACCCAAACAAGGTTCTGTCGCAATACCACAAACAGGATTATGTTGCAATACCACAAACAAGATTCTGTCGCAATACCACAAACAGGATTCCGTCGCAATACCACAAACAAGATTTTGTCGCAATGTGTATCGCAAAAATAAACCCTATCGCAATGTTGGTTGCAATACGTGTCGCAATCAGAAACCCTAAGCCTTTGCGATGGAAATCAAGCCAAATATGTCGCTATAAGGGTCACTGTTCCGAAACTTGAAAGAAAAAGCTGAGATTTTGCCTAGAAAACCGTGATTTTAACCAAACCAAAGCACCCATATCTCTCTTCTTTTATTGCCCTCTTGTCCTGTCGTGTCTCTACCACAACTATGTAGAAGATATGTGGATCACTTGGAATAACAAAAACACGAAAAATTTGAAACTTGGGTATAGATCAATCAAAACTCACGAATCCAATGAAAACACACCACAAATCTTCAATCATCTATCCACTATAGGCTCTTGATAACAAATGTTAATCCCACTTGAATCCATAACACAAGATTTAGAGTAGATTTAGAAAGAGAAAGAGAAGAAAGTTAGAGAGAGAAAGTAGAGAGAATGGTGGAATGTTAATGTTTACTAGAGAGAGAAAGTAAAATGAACCAACACCCTCTTCCACACGTGGAAGAGGGTTTATATACCCATGAGCTTGGTGGGCTCATGGGCTTGTTTCCTTGGGTCGTGCTTGGCCTATCTTGGGCATAAAGCCCCTACCTTAGACAATATTAGCTTAAAGTCCAAGCCTGGTTTTCTCGACTAGCCTATTACAATATAAGACCTTTAACGATTAAGATGACCTATTACATTCTTGTTCGACTATATAAAATATAGGGCTAACGGTATATTATGTATAGATGCGTGTAATTTAAAAAATAAGTTTGAAAAAATTAATGCTTAAAGTTAAAAGTGTCTTTATATTTTCTTATGGTTGTAGATTGTGTATATTTATGTAATGAGTTGTTTTTAACTAAGAATATAAATTATATTTATATGATTTAATTGAAATTTTAATTATGTATGCATAGGTTGTACACTATGTATAGATGTGTATACGTATAACTATTTTAATTTTCAAATTTTAATTATACTTGCATGTGTTTCCAACAAAGTGATTACAGATTCTAAAGTCCCTAGTAAGCACTGTTCAAAGTGCATATTATTTTTAGTTAGATGTAACATCGCTAGCAAGGTTTCATGTGACCATTTCCGATTGTTTATATTACGTGTTTTTTATAATTATAATTTACACAATGGGAGAAGACAAACGCGTAAGATATTGCGCCGCTAGTCTTTTTTTATAGCAAAACCAAGTTTATCAAATATAATGTCTGTGAGTCCAATGTCAAAATATTACTGTTCATACCACGCTATATTCTGCTAAGTAGCTCCACCGTCTCTAGTGCATGGAAAACAAATATATAAAACACGAAAAGAATAAACACGAAAAGAATAAACACGTGTTGATTTTCAACACATGTTTTTTTTGTCGTACCCATTTTACATTTTTTATGGATTCAAGTCCACTTTGAATCAAACCTGTGGAAAAAATGTGGTTTAATATTATAATAATACTCGCCTTTCCAACAAACAAAATAAAATAAGGATTAAAGTCCGCGCTTTGTAGCGAGTGTATGAAGTCCACAAAGTTTTTTAAGGTATATTTAATACAATATAGAACAACTTTTAAACAATTTCTCTTTAACTTATCCCTTTCTAAAGTTTCGGATATAAGTAGAAATATGTGTTGCACGCCTTTTAACCTTCTTTAATGCTCATAACAAAAAAAGATACATAAGATATTATCTAATGTATACATATTTTTGAAATGTCTCTTTTAGATTTTTTTTTTTTTTTAGAACGGCAATTTTATTAAAAAGGCTAGCAAGGAGCTAGAAACCAAATATTACAAAGGAATCAAATGAGGATTTTTAAGCCAATCCTCCCATGAAAACGCCCTTTTACATCTACTAGATACCCAATTAAAAGAATAAGAAACAATGTCATCGAAAATCACCGAACGGCGCGGAGGAACCTGATCGAAAACAGAACGATTGCGAAACACCCAAATATACCACCAAGCCACATAGAACACGCCTTCCAACACAGCCTTTGACGCCGAAGGCCTCCGCAGAGATAACAACCAAGACTTCCAAGCATCAAAAGAGGACAAACTCTGTCCATCCACCTCCCACCATCTACAAATTCTACCAAACACCTCTTGCGCAATATCACAACTGAAAAAAAGATGCTGAGATGTCTCCAAAGAACCAGCACACAACGGGCAGGCATTAGACTCCACCTCCACACCTCTACGAGCTAGATTTTGTCTAGTAGGAAGACAATCACGCCACATACGCCAAGCAAAAATATTAATCTTTATGGGAATACATTTTACCCATCTTGTAGGATCGCTAAAAACAGGAAGATACAAGGCGTCAATGGCGTTCCGAACATCTTTGACCTGAAAAACCCCATCACTCGATAAGTCACATAACCAACGATCAGAAGTAGGCAAAAGGGACACATCCTTAACAATAAGATTCAAAGCATCCCACTGCTGTCTCTCAGCACCATCACGCACACAACGTCTAAAGGGCATATCCAACGAGGCTGCAGCAATTTTGGACGCAACCGAAGCTTCCTTATCTGATTCTAAGGCAAACACACGAGGAAACTTCTTACATAACGGATAACCCAAAATCCAGTTATCATGCCAGAACCTAGTCAAAAGACCATCCCCTACTCTTTTCTTGCAGTGAGAAATGAAATCAAAACCGTTCGCTTTCAAATAACGAACTTCCCGAATAATCGAGCACCAAGGAGAAGACCGAGAAGTCGAATGATGATCAACAAAATCACCATATATCGCTTGGATCACCTTGAACCAAAGCGACTCATCATGGGAGATAAACCTCCAAACCCATTTAAGGAGAAGAGCCCGGTTGAGCGCGAAAAAACTAGAAACACCCAAACCCCCGTTCTTTTTAGACGCTAAAATCTTCTTCCAAGCTATCCAGGAAATCTTTTTCTCCGAAGAATCCACACCATTGAAAAAATTCCGTCTAATAGCTTCCATATCATTCAGCACTCCTTTGGGAGTTTTGTAAATGGACATAGAGTATAAAGGCGTCGCCCCTAGAACCGATTTCAATAAAGTCAACCTACCACCAATGGACAATGTTTTAACCTTCCACATAGATAATCTCGAACGAAGCTTGGAGATTATACCCTCCCAAGCCGACTTACGAGACATTTGTTCCCCAACCATGACACCTAGGTAACGAAACTGATGGTGTAGCACCCCACAACCAATATTAGCCGCTGCTTGAGAAACTAAATTCCTAGACACCCCAATACCCAACAGCTGACATTTATGAAGATTTATTTTCAGCCCCGATGCGAGGAAGAAACATTGAAGAATTGTAACAATACCCTTCAAGTTAGAATCAGACCATTCCCCTAAGAACATGGCATCATCGGCATAAAAAAGATGAGAAATACAGGTCGAACCGTTCAGTTGAATACCCTTGAAGAATCCCTCCGAAGCTGCACTAGATACAGATATGTGCAATGACTCCATAACTAAGATAAATAAAAAAGGAGACAAAGGGTCACCTTGTTTAAGCCCTCTATGGAACGAAAACTCGGCCGTAGGGCTCCCATTAACCAAAATCGAAGCTCGTGCAGAAGAGAGAGTCCCAAGAATCCATCTACACCAATTCGGACCAAAACCAAAAGCCTGCAAAACATCAATAAGGTAATCCCAACGAACAGAATCATACGCCTTAGCAAAATCCACTTTGAAAAACATCGCCTGCTTCTTAAACTTTTTACACCAACCTAGAATCTCATTTAGGATGAAAGGACCATCTAAAATATTCCTCTTAGCAACAAAAGCAGACTGTGAGTCGGAGACAAGATCAGAAATAACACAAGACAAACGATTAGCAAGAATCTTAGTTACTACCTTGTAAACACAACCAATCAAACTAATCGGCCTAAAATCTGAAACCACCTTTGCCTCCGTAACTTTGGGAATCAAAGCAATAAAAGAGGAGTTACATCCATTCGAAAATGATCCTTGGGCAAAAAACTGTTCCACTGCACAACAAAAATCAGTCCCCACAGTTTCCCAAAATTTCCGAAAGAACTCGAACGTGTACCCATCTGGACCTGGAGATTTATTCTCACCACATTCCCAAACGGCTCTACGGATTTCATCCCTAGAAACAATACTGTCCAGCTCAACGACCTGCTCCGAAGATAAACGTCTAATAAAAGGGGCGTTTAATTTGAAACGAGAAGTAGAGGGTTCCTTGAACCGCTCTTGGAAATGAATCTTAAAAGCCTCCTTCACCTTGACAGGTTCTGTACACCACACTCCATCAATAAACACCCCCCGAATAGATAATTGAGACCTCTTCTTATTAATGATCCCATGGAAATATTTAGAGTTTTCGTCACCTTCAATGGCCCATTTGACCTTAGATTTCTGAACAGCCTCTTTAGAAGCCACCTTCTTAATATCAAACAATTGCCTCATAAGATCTAACCTCTTCAGAAGAATAGAATCGGATCTCATACCTTGATCCAGTTTCTTTTCGATATCTCCCAACTCACGACTAATAGAATTACTTACACTCAAAAGTTTGTCCTTACGATCCTTGACCCATTGACGAATAATAGGCTTAAGACCTTGTAATTTTTTCTTGAACCTGGTCATACCGTTGGAATCCCCAATTGGTAAAGAACTCCAAGCCTGAACCACCATAGCCTCAAACCCTAACCAAGAATGATAGAACCGGAATGGAGTCGGACCAAAGTCCGTATAGACCTCGTGCAACATAATAGGCCGATGATCTGAAAGATGTCTATCTAAACAAGTCGCTGTTAATGAAGGAAAAGTGGAAAACAAACCTTCAGTAACGAGAAAACGATCAAGTTTACTCATTTTGGATGCCGACGGGTGTGCCCACGTGTACGAATAACCTTCCATCTTGACATCTGACAAACCCGATGAATTAATGAAATCATTGAACAATCTCGCACCTAGAGGATTAAAAACAGAACCAAATCTTTCATCCGGACAGCGAACATCATTGAAATCTCCCATTACTATGGCTTCTCCACTCCAACGTCTAACTAAAGAAGAAATATAATCCCACAGAACACGTTTCATAGAGATTTGTTGAGGGGCATAAACAACAACAAACATCAACTTAGAATTAGTCGGAAGCCACGTACCATAAATAGCAATAAAATTATCCGAAATAGTAGCCGCATCTTTCCTGAAAACCGAAGCCTCCCAGACACATAGGATACCACCCGAACAACCAACAGACTCGCTAGAAACAAATTGGTAATTTGAGTTACCCCACAAAATCTTTACATCCATGTGTGAAACACATTCTAACTTCGTCTCCTGTACAGCTAGAAAATTAACTCGATGTTTAGAATTTAACTCCTTTATCCACTCCTTTTTGGACTTGTTACCAAGTCCTTGAATATTAAGGGACATAATATTCATTTAAAATCCTCTTGCACTCCTTGAGAACCTATGATACCTTCAAAATCATTCTTACATCCTTCCAAATCATAACCCATGGAACGCCCCACTCGAATCATATCCTCCAAAAGTTGTAACATCGAACCACCCTTATGAACCGGTCTACACGGAATATCTGCTGAATCACCTCTAGAAGATTCAGGGACTTCAACAGCTGTATTCATAACATTTGCACCCTCTGAAACCGACTTCTCAATACTAGCTTCATTCTCCGAACCTTCTTCACAACCAACAGCCTGAGAAGGGATCACTCCCTCACCATTAGTAACATCATTTTGCTGCACCGACCCCTCAGGAGTAAACCCTGGAGCATGAGTCCCGGAGGGACTATCCGCCTGTACTTCCTCACCTGGTTTTTTATTCAAACAATCATATAAATTAAATGGGTCATCAGAATGTTGTACCTCATCGACTTTTCCCAATCCACCTTCATCTGGAGAAGTAGAATTTTCTCCAAAAATTGTTTCAGCGACCCCCTCAAAATCACTCTCCTCATCCAACACATCATCCCTGTTATGGACTCCCTCCGAATTCAAACTATCACCTATAGCAGAATCATTGTCTGGGGAATACTCTGTCACATTAGGCTCCACAAAAGTCGGAGTCCACATAAAAAGCTCTTTTGCCCGGACCATCGAAACCTTCCCTTTAAAACTCACCTTGAAGTTTTCAAAGATGGATTGTTGTTGGTTAGTTAACACACACAGTCGCTTCCTAGCAAACGACGCCCCCGAATTATCCTCTATATCCAGAGCTCTTCCCCATTTACTCCCTATTTTCAAAAATGTTCCCCTAGACCACACCTTAAGTGGAACACCTTCGATATCCACCCAAACCACTCTCTCATCACTTGCAAAATCTAACGATGCTTCTTGTAACTTATGAAACCAAGACTTCACCCCAATATGTTCTAAAAAATTGTTCTTAGCTGCCACAGAATCCAGCTCAATCAAAACCCAGTACCCTCCAAGGTAGGATAGAATCGCCTTATGAAAACCTTCCTTGGAAAGAATAACCCGTAAGTTCGGAATAGAAAGAAGATCTTTAACTCTCCCCATAACTTGACGAGAAATATCACAACTACGTTCACACGACTCATCCAAAGCCATCACTGGGATAGACCTAGCAGAATCTTGTGCAGTACGAGTATGCATAGAACCACGAACTGCCGCAGCAAAAGAACCTGGCACACCATTCTTATTTGGCACACCATTCTTATTTGGCACACCATTCTTATTTGGAGGAGAATATGCTGAAGGTTTAACGTAATTCGTCTCACGTTCATAACGCACCAAATTCGCTTGGAGGTGATAACCCCCAATCCAAATGGTACACAGATTGCCTACCAGTCTATCAATATTCTCCACCCGAATAAACCTTACGAAAGCAAATCTTTTACCTGCTTGAGAGCGACGATTAGGAATAAAGACATCAACAACCTTCCCGTACCCTTCACATAACCTCCACAATTCGCGATGTCCACAATCATCAGGAAAATTGGTAACAAAAATCGATTTGGAGATCTTAGACACGTGATCCTCCTTGGATCTAGAATACGGCATGATTGAATTGGATTGAAGGGAGATCTGACACGGAGACACAAAGAAACCCTAACCCTAAAAAATAAAAAAAGGCACCGACAACTATGGCGAAACCCTAAATCAACCAAAAACAAATCTTAAAAAGACGCTCGTCGAATCAATTAAAACAAGATACATAAACAATCACAAAAAGAAATTGAAACTCCGGTTACCATTGATCATCACAATTGAAGGGGACGAATTAATCGAGGCCCTAAATTTGTTCACAGATGGTAGCGACAAGATCCAATTACTGATCGTGGATTGAGACATGATATCCGGTGTTAATCAATGATTGGAGGCTGACAAGATTAAAATGATTGAAGAGAGAAGAAAAAATCGCCCATATGTGGATTTAGGAAGAAAATGTCTCTTTTAGATTAGCTCACTTTGATGCAGGCTACGTAACATATTTGGAGGAGAAATCCTTTCAACTTCCACTCTTTTTGGCATTAGTAGATGTTCGTGTATATGTCCGAATATGACAAGTTCGAACAGCAAACCAACCCGAATTCGAAATACACAATCCTATCTAAAGAGCAAGGCCCAAATCCAATGCTAAAGCCCATGAACAACTGCCTTCATATTTCAGGAGCATTGTTCCCCACATAAACCAGACAAAGGCCCATCAGCCTAGCGGTCTTTTAGAAAATGTGAGCAGTATAAATACCTCATCAATGTCTAAGGTTAAGGTACGTATTTTCTATTATTATATTCAATATATATACCTTATTCACTCTGCCTTTCGGCATATATCACATTATTACTCTCACGCCGGAGCTTGGTATGGGTTCAACATCCGGACGAATCTAACGCGTTTACTTTTGTTTCAGGATATCCAAGGGACAAGCTCAACCTAAGTTCGAAGAATTCTTTCATCCGGACCTACCAAGAAATTAGCTAAACATATTTGCGCAATTCATAGGACTTAACATTCTATCTAGCACTTGATAAAAATGACGACTCATATTACCTCACTAATTGAAACGCCACCTTTCCAGTATCCAGTAACTGAAAAATAAAATTTTGTAAAAAATAAAACTTTATCATACAAAAAACATCACCAAACAACCCGACGACCCCTTTTTTTTCTTTTACTACCTTTATATAACGGTTTATTTTAAAAAAAAGTTTAACTTGTTGATGACGCAAGCCGTTAAACAAAGCGTCAAAACCAACAAGTTAAGGCGCGGTATGATATCTCGCTTCATGACGCAGACCGTTCGACGAGCGCACATCACCCAACTTTTTTTGGCTGGTCCCCTAATGTTTGTGATTAAACATCATATCACTTAAGTAACCATGGTTAAAAATATTGTTATATAACCTTTCAATCTGGTTACCTTTATTTGTTGGTCCCTAATGTTTGTGATTAAATTACTCGTACTTGGTATTGGTCTCGCACAATGACCATTTATTTATTGTGATTTGTGACCAAAGATGTTTGTTTTCTTATCAAGATTACGAGTCACTACTAGTAAAGGAGGATTTATTGTTGTGTTATCATTTTGAACATTTTAACAAAGATCCAGATAATAAATACATTATTATGTTTAACATGTTACAAAAAAATCATGATTCCACACATATCAAACATGTTGGCAGCCCTCTAGTTTCTCATTTCTCCCTTCAAACTTGATGTACTTGTACCAGTTTGCCACTAACAAGTACACTACGAAATCGGCAGTCGTCAAAACGGCTAGCAAAAAGTAGAAGTTATCCAAATGACCTTTGTTCAGATTTCCAGGAATCCATCCAGGCATTTTATCACTACTAGAAATCTTCATCACAATTGTCACAAGTAGACTACTCACATAGTTCCCTAGTGAAATCGACGTCATACACAACGCGCTTCCAAAGCTCTTTAGCCCATCTGGTGCTTGTCCGTTAAAGAATTCCAATTGGCCTACGTACATGAAAACCTCCGAAGCTCCAATAAGTACGTACTGTGGTACTTGCCAGAATATGCTCAAAGTGCTTGATGATCCTTCACAAGTGGTGCAATCGTTGTCCTTGTATTTCAATCTGAAGTGTTCTACAGTGCCTGCTACTATCATTGCTAGTATAGCTATGACAAGGCCGACTCCCATCCGTTGAAGTTCTGTGAACCCTCTGGAACCATCGGATTTCTTGAACCTCGCCACTAAAGGATCAAGAACACGTCTGTATATGAAAATGAAGGCTGCAACGCTAAGAATGTCGAAGCTGGACATGCTTGCGGGAGGAATGTGGAAAGTTGAGATATTGGTTTTCATCGCAGCTCCTTGCTCCACAAATAAAGAGGCCATTTGTGTAAATACAACTGAATATAGGATTGTGCATAGCCATATAGGAAGTAGTCTTAATATGCATTTCACTTCTTCAACTTGTGTTACCGTGCAAAGGCGCCATGGGCTTTTGATATTTCCGTCCTCCATCGAGATTTCCTTGGAGGTGATGACCGCTGCTCTATCCAAGAACCTGATTTTGAGAAAATAGATTCATTAGAAATGACCAAAAAATTCTGATACTGTATTTTACAAACCAAATCTATAAGAATAAAAATATATCAGTTCGTATATTCTCATAAGTATAAACTATTTAAATAAAGTACATAAGCTAAACAGCAAGAAACATACTCGAATCCTTTGGTGTGAAGAATATTTCTGCTGCCACCATTGAGATTCTCTTTGCCACCATCTTCATATAACTCATCGCCATCAGATGGGATCGCAACCTTCCATTTCCTGATTGCAGCAACCACCACTTGGCAAAATCTTGATAGAGGGTTTCCAGACGGTACAAAATGCCTATATCGCGGGGTGCCAACAAGAAATAAGATCAACGCCAAAGTTGCAGAACCCGCCGATGCCCAAAATCCGAGTGCCCACATCCCTTTATCTTCAAAATACCCTAATATTGTGTTTGAAAAGAGTGATCCAAGATTTAGCGCCAAGTAGAAGTAGCTAAAGAATGATACTTTTCCATGTCCTTCATTAGGGTGATCCTCATCAAATTGATCCGCGCCAAATGTGGCTATGTTAGGTTGGTACCCTCCATTTCCAAGAGCGATAAGGTAAATTGAAATGTTGAACATAGCCATTGCAAAGCTCGAGTGCTTCCCACATGGAGTACTTTCATCGCCGCATCCTTCAGGTTTCACCAAGAATATGTATGATGTGAGTGACAACGATATCAAGCCCTGTTCATATCAAATAAATTCAACATTTAGTTAGCATCGTCTTTGAGTTGCAAGTTCTTTCTTGTGGCATGCATAGGGGTAAAAAACTACCCTAATTAATAGCTCTAGAAAGAGCCATGCAGGATAAAGATCAAAAAACTACTTACCACAACAAAAATGGCTTGGAAGATTGCACAAGTCTTGTAACGTCCCCAATACGAGTCGCTAAGGAATGCTCCAAGGAGGGAGAAGATGTAGACAGTACCGGTCCATTTGCTAACACTGTTTGCGGCTTCAGCATTATCTTGACCCATTACTCTTGTCAAAAATAAAACCAAGTTCACCCCTACTCCGAAAAATGCAAGCGTGGCTAGCCCTTGGTTCACTGTTTCGTATTTTCCAAAACAAGAGTAGCACATGTTAGGTCATAGACGTGGATACATATCTAGATTAATAAGATGTGGCTCTAGTTAATAGCTTGAAACATGTCATGTTGTTACATATACATCAGGCACACCAAAACTTTTGGTATGTTTAAAAGAAGACATACCAAGTATGAGGATGGCAGCAAACCATGATCCGGTTCTTTCGCGCACTGCTGGTGCACCTTTTCTATCAACTGATCCGTCGAGAGTGCACTCTTCATTCTTTTCAACTTTTTTCTCCTCTACCTTTCTCTGTGAACATTTATGAAAAATCATTATTATCGGTTACTAACACATCTTAAAATGATTAGGTTATATCATATGGACAATCTATCGTAACATGCATAGTCATCGCGATATAATATCTTATATTAACGTGTTCTTAAGATGGTCATATTTTGAGGAAAAAGAACAAGAAAAAGAAGACATAGTGTATGAATGAAGCTAAAACCAACCATTTTAGCCATGTTTAAGCAATCCATAACAGTTTGATAGGTGCTATCTCTTCTTGATGATATGATTATCAAGCTCGAAAAGTAAAGAGAGAATGATAAGTTAAGGATCTAAAGAGTAAAGAGAGAAAGAATGAAAGAAAGAAGTAAAGAAGTTGATGAGGAATGGGGTGAGATGATTGAGTTTATATAGAGGATGGATATTCTATCACGACTTAGATCTTCATGGAAAACAGATAGTTTGGTGAATTAGGAGATTACGTAGGAAAGTTGGGACTGAACTTGATGTGTCTGCACTACTTTGTTTTTTATAATCGGGCCCCCCTTGTGTGTATTCTGTCATCTGTTAACAAAAATAGACCTTTAAACATCGAATTTGGAACATAAATGTCTCTACATTTGTTCCACTTTGGTAGTATACTATTTTCTTACACTCAAGTCACTGGATTTTATTATACTTTTTTTTTTCTGTGAACTTTATAGATAAGTGATCACCTATACATAAGTGATACGAAGAAATAATCTATAAGTAAAAAAGAAAACTTTTCTCACTCAAGAGTCAAGACACAAAGATGAGAGAGTTTTCACATACAAATAACCTATTATCACAATTCATTTGTGCAGGTAATTTACAGTTACATGCAAATCTGCTAACAACCTCAAGTATCCACATAGTTTCACAACAAACATTCCTAGGATGGTCATTTTTTTCCCAAAAAAGAAAAAAACATTACACATTACCGTGTATTGAGCCTCAACCGAAGATCTAGCTAACACAGCTTGTTTTTTACATTTTCTAGAAACAAGATTATCTCCAACCTACGAAATGAACAACATATGATATGCATGGTTTTGTCATCGTCAGATTTATTTCCCGTAAGTTTTTGCTAATTAGAGATATCAAATTTCCTACAAGTAAGATTGCAATGAAGCTAATTAGCTAACTTGAGGGTTTGAGTTTGACTCGATCAAACAAACAAAGCTTTTATCGAGCTTGAACTCGACCCGAGCCCAATAAACAAGCTCGAAACGCATAATAGGCTGAGCTCGAGTTTCAATAGCTCGAGCTCGAGCTTTTAATAGCTCGAGCTCGAGCTTTTATCGAACTTATCGATCTTTTCGAACTTTCATATACATAAGAATTCTTGTTATACATATTTATATAAACAACGTAAATACTAAATGTGAATATTGCTATAATGGTTAAATATTTTTCGTATAAGGATATTTAAATCTTAATGCTTAATTTTTTTTGTGTTAGCTCTTGTGTACGTGTCCCTCACGTTATATCGTAACTTTATTGATAAGTTTGGCTATCGAAAATAACATTTATGAATAAAATTAAGCTTTCAAACCGATCTATCGAGTCTTATTCGAGTACTACTCGAGCCAAGCCAAAGCTATAATGATTAAAGCTAGTCGAGCAATCGAGCCAAGTTCGAGCCTAACTTGTGACTTCCGAGCTGAGCAAATCCTATCAAGTTTAAGCTCGACTTTGCTTGATTGCAACTCTACCCATAAGTTAGTCAACCAACTTAGCAAAAACTTTTTTATATAATGCATGCTAATAATCGGTGTAGTCTATGCAGCACTCGACATCATGCTAGACCCGCCTTTGATTGTAATCAATTAAGATTGATTTAAGCATTTCGTTTTATAAAATTATCAATCTCTGGTGACGATCAAACACATCCAATAGCCGTTACCAATCGTGGACGTAACTTGGTTGTTGGAATCGATACCACCAACAACCCGAAGATCGATATGCGGAAACCTAGACCACTGTAAAAAAGGATCACAGAGTTGCAATAAACTAAACCCAGACGAACCACGACAAGGTAACCGAACGATTAACTTTATTAATATTATCGAATCGATTACATGAAAGAATAAGAAGCTACGGTGTGTTTTGAGCATCACCCCCTCACCTCCTTTTATAGGGTGAGGGGGTCGGTTCCCTTAGTCTTAACGACTAGGGATTGGGCTTAGAACCACCCGGCTCAATTACAACCTTATTAGGAAAGTTACCCTAATCGACATGCTAACTAGTATTGGAAACTATATTCAACAATTTCCACCTTAGTGACAAGACTAGTTAGCCCCGACACCAAGTATCTTCATGCAATACTTGAACTTCGGACCTGGAACCACCTTTGTAAACGCGTCAGCTGCATTATCCTCCGTGCCTATCTTTGCCACTTCAATATCTTTAGATTCCACGATCTCCCTGATGAAGTGATACCTCACGTTGATATGCTTCGTCCTCTCATGAAACATTGCATTTCTTGAGAGATGAATTGCCCCTTGATTATCACAATTCACAACCACTGACCTTTTCCAGCTCGATTAGTAGACCTTTAAGCCAAATAAGGTTGTAATTGAGCCGGGTGGTTCTAAGCCCAATCCCTAGTCGTTAAGACTAAGGGAACCGACCCCCTCACCCTATAAAAGGAGGTGAGGGGGTGATGCTCAAAACACACCGTAGCTTCTTATTCTTTCATGTAATCGATTCGATAATATTAATAAAGTTAATCGTTCAGTTACCTTGTCGTGGTTCGTCTGGGTTTAGTTTATTGCAACTCTGTGATCCTTCTTTACAGTGGTCTAGGTTTCCGCATATCGATCTTCGGGTTGTTGGTGGTATCGATTCCAACAAGTGGTATCAGAGCTACGGTTTTTCGTGGTCATCGAAGATCGGTGCTAGATCAAGAAGGTTCGTGAAGAAAAAAGGTTTCGGGTTTTGAAAGTTTTTCTTGGAGTTGCAGGTCATAGTGGCAGCGGAGAAGACGAAGTGGGTAATATAGTGGTGAAGGGATAAACAACTTTTGGTTTTTTTTTTCATCACGTGAGGCTAGGCTACAAAGTGCTTTGGATTTACATTAAATCAAATTTTGTCATTATTTGTTTTTTCTTTAAAAAAAACGGATAGTGGTGGTGGATGTTTTTTGTTCACAAAATTGATATATTTTGTAAAGATTACACGGCTTCGTTTATTAAAGCGAACGTTCTTGTTGCGGGTTCTTGTGGTTCAAGTTTGATCGTGGTTTGTTTGGGTTTTCAAATTTACGATCGGGTTTGCTTGTACGTGATCGAGGTTTAGGGTTATTCTAATTAATTCGATTTGCAAGAAGGTATTGTTACGCAACAAGGGTGAAAGAATATGTCGTCTATAGCGAAGTTTGACGTCGAAAAATTCGACGGGTCTAATGACTTCGGGTTGTGGCGTGTGAAGATGCGGTGTCTATTAATTCAACATGGTTGGGAGGCTGCGTTAGATCCATTCCCGGATACCATGACGGACGCTCAAAAGACTGCGGCGTTGAAGACGGATGTCTATAAAAAAGCACATAGTGCCTTACTCTTGTGCTTGGATAACAAGGTGTTGAGGGAAGTCAACAAAGAAAATTCTGATGCGGGTGTTTGGTTAAAATTGGAAACTTTGTATATGACAAAGTCTTTAGCCAATAAATTGTACTTGAAGAAGAAGCTGTTCACTTTCTACATGCATTCAGGTAAGAAATTATCTGAACATATAGATGAGTTTAATAAGTTGATCGGTGACTTGGCGAACATAGACGTTGATATTGATGACGAAGATCAGGCACTCATGTTACTTATATCATTACCATCTTCATATGATAACTTTGTCGAGACATTGCTTTATGGAAGGGAGTCGCTCACTTTGGAAGATGTCTTGTCTACCCTCAATTCACGAGAGTTGAAGAAGAGGACAGATGCAAAGGATGATGGTGATGGGTTATTTGTAAGGGGAAGGCCGGAGCATCGGGGTAATCAAGGACGTGGTAGTTCGCGATCAAAGTCAAAAGGTAAAGGAACTTATAAACAGAAGTGTTACATATGCTATTCTGAGGATCACCTTAAGAAAGACTGTCCAAAATGGAACAAGAAGAAATCAACTGGCTTTGTCAACAAGAATGCAAAACAGGACGCTGGGACGTATTCTAAGGGTTATGACAATGGTGATTTGTTGATGGCGGTGAGTGAGGAAAGGTTCTTAGAGTGGATCATGGACTCTGGTGGTTCCTATCACATGACGCCTAGGAGGGACTTCTTGTTTGATTTTAAGGAGCTTGATGGTGGTATGGTTTTGCTCGGTGATAATAGAGCATGTGCCATCAAGGGGATAGGTAAGGTGAGAGTACAAATGAAAGATGGTTCAAGTTTTGTGCTTGAGAATGTGCATTACATTCCCGAGTTGAAAAGAAATTTGTTATCTTTGGGCACTCTGGATCGAGAGGGCTATACCGTGAAGTTGCAGAATGGAAGAGTAAAGGTGATCAAGGGTTCTTTGATGGTTTTGTCAGGAACTTTGAAGGAAAATTGTGTGTACTCCTTGGATGGTTGGGCTGAATCAAGCGAAGCTAGTGTCGGTATAGAAGAAAAGGAAAGTCTTGCGTAGGTGTGGCATAAACGCCTGGGTCACATTAGTGAAGCAGGCTTGAATGAACTCAAAAGAAGAGAGGTGTTGGGGAAGGAAGGTCTAGGTAAGCTCGAATTCTGTGAAAATTGTGTTCTTGGAAAATCGACCAGGGTGAGTTTTGGTCGAGGTCAGCACACAACAGAGGGAGTTATAGACTATGTCCATGCGGATCTCTGGGGTCCTTCTCGGGTGGAATCGATGAGTGGTTGTCGTTACTTCTTATCGATTGTTGATGATTATTCGAGGAGGGTTTGGGTTTATTTTCTTAGACACAAGAGTGAGGCGTTCAGCAAGTTCAAGGAGTGGAAGCAGTTGGTAGAAAACCAGACAGGTAGAAGACTAAAGAAACTTCGAACGGATAATGGTTTGGAGTTTTGTAATCAGGAGTTTAATAACTTGTGCAAGGAGAGCGGGGTAGCAAGACATTTGACGGTTGCTGGAACTCCGCAACAGAATGGTCTAGCTGAACGAATGAACAGGACGCTCTTGGACAAGGTTAGGTGTTTACTGATTCAGTCTGGTTTGCCAGAATCATTCTGGGCTGAAGCAACGGTGACGGCAGCATATCTGACCAATAGGTCTCCATCTAAAGCATTGGAGAAGAAGACACCTATGGATTTATGGTCAGGACATCCGGCGAATTACGAGATGTTGAAGATATTTGGTTGCGTTGCTTATTCACACGTGAATCAGGGGAAGCTCAAGCCTAGAGCTATAAAATGCATATTCCTGGGGTATCCTGAAGGTGTGAAGGGATAAAGATTATGGAGGTTGGATGATGTTAAACCGAAGATAATCATAAGCAGGGATGTGGTCTTTAATGAGAGCCTTATGTATAAGGATACTCTCAAGGGTGCTGGTGCTGCAGATTCTGGGAAGGAAATTGAGTTTGAGGTGGAACTTCAAGGCAGTCGGGTCGAACCAACTGTGGATCCTCATACTGGGGTAAATCCAGGGAATGAATATGAGGATCAAGTTGAAGATGCAGTAGATGCAATGCCTCAACAACAGAATTTGGACAACTATGTTCTGGTGCGTGATAGAGCTAAGAGAACAGTTACTGTACCTGCAAGGTATAGGAATGAAGGTAATGTATCATTGTCTAGATCATCAGGGTCTAGGGAAGAAGATGATAGTACGGCTTATGCGTTTGCTATTGCTGAGGAGGAAGATACACATGAACCAATCACATTCCAGGAGGCGATTAATTCATCTGAAAGGGATGAGTGGGTTCGTTCTATGGAGGAAGAGATGAGTTCTTTAAAGAAGAATCATACTTGGGAGTTGGTCGATCAACCACGTGGTCAAAAGCTGGTAAGCTGCAAGTGGTTGTATAAGATTAAAGAAAGGATTGAAGGCGTTCAGAAACCAAAGTATAAAGCAAGGCTGGTAGCTCGGGGTTTCACACAACGAGCAGGGATTGACTATAATGAGGTATTCTCACCCGTGGTTCGACATACATCTATTAGGGTGATTCTCTCATTAACTGCTTGTGAAGATTACGACTTGGAACAACTTGATGTGAAGACGGCGTTTTTGCATGGTAATCTTGAAGAAACCATTTATATGAGGCAGCCGCTTGGTTTTGAAGAAGGAACGGGCAACAAGGTATGTTTGTTGAAGAAATCCCTTTATGGTCTTAAGCAGTCTCCAAGGCAGTGGTACAAACGGTTTGATGTGTATATGGTCAGCAATGGGTTTAGCCGTAGCAACTATGATAGTTGTGTTTACTTCAAGGAGTTTGCACCAGGTATGTACATATATCTACTGCTGTATGTAGATGATATGTTGATTGCTTGTAAAAGCAAGTCTGAGATCGAATATACCAAGGGACTGCTGCGGAAAGAGTTTGATATGAAGGAACTTGGTCCAGCTAGGAAGATGCTTGGTATGGAGATTGTCAGGGATAGGGGTAACCGAACCCTGAAGGTTTCTCAGTCGGGATATGTGCGAAAAATTCTGAATAACTACAGAGTGGATAATGGCAAGTCGGTCTCTGTGCCATTGGGAGCACACTTCAAGGTATCTTTGAAGGATTGTCCGTCGAGTGACTGGGATGTGGAAAGAATGAGTAAGGTCCCATATGCGAATGCTGTAGGTAGTTTAATGTACTTGATGGTTTGCACTAGACCAGATATTGCGTATGCTGTTAGCATTGTGAGCAGGTATTTGGCGAATCCAGGTAAAAATCATTAGGAAGCGGTGAAGTGGATTTTGAAGTACTTGAAGGGCACTGCTGATGTAGGTCTAGTGTATGGTAGAGATCAAGGGAAGCACGTAGATGTTGACGGTTTCGTGGATAGCGATTATGCTAAAGACCCTGACAAGGGTAGGTCGATAACCGGGTACGTGTTTATGGTACATGGCTGTGTTGTGAGTTGGAAAGCAACTCTGCAACATGTTGTTGTATTGTCTACTACAGAGGCGGAGTATATGGCGCTTACGGAAGCTGTTAAGGAAAGCATTTGGCTTAAAGGTCTACTAATCGAGCTGGGAATAAACCTAAGGTCAATAGTTGTGAATTGTGATAATCAAGGGGCAATTCATCTCTCAAGAAATGCAATGTTTCATGAGAGGACGAAGCATATCGATCTTCGGGTTGTTGGTGGTATCGATTCCAACTACCCTAATCGACATGCTAACTAGTATTGGAAACTATATTCAACATTGGTCATTCGAAATAGTAAAAGAAATCGAAAATTAGGTACTTTTTTTGTAATGAAAGATTTCAGTTCGTGACATATCTATCAATCTATGTGTGTTACAGTGCGGAACACCATCGAAACCCACTTGACAAACAAACAAATAGTAAAAAAATAGACAAATAAAGTGGCTGGAAATGGAAAGCAGATACACATAAAATCCTCAAGTTTTTAATGGTCACGTGTTACAAGTGGTATAGTCATGAGTCACTAAAAACATTTCACAATTCATTGAATGTTTTCTTTACAAGAAAGGTGCCAAAAAGACCGGTATCTTAACATCACCAACAAGCAATCCTAGCTTGATTTTCCATGTGTGTGTATGTTTACGTTAACTTATGAATCTATTTGATCATACACGGAAGTTAAACAATTTTAATGAGAGGATTGACAATATTTTTTGGGAAGGCCAAATAAAATAATTTTTAAGATACCTTTAAATTTTAATATAATTACACTATGAACACCGAATCTTAGGAGAGTCATAACCTCTACGGGTCTCTATGAAGATCCGTCTATATATTTGATACTATAGTGGTATTATAAAATGTACAAGCATATGATAATGCCTTATTAAAGATATGTATGCGTGTACGTGTATTTACTTGATCAAAAGAAACTTGCACACGTACATTTTCTAAAATAGCTAAGTGAAAGAAGATGATAATCGGTCATATTACGACCGCATATCAAAATCAACAACACGTACAATAATTATTTTAGTCGAATTTACGATGTATGCATTTCATCAAGTCTAATATATAAGCTCAACTGAGATTTTATTCTAAAATCAATTGATGATAGAAAGAGTAGTCTATCAAAATTTATATGTAAACTTTGAGAATATGTTCAATAGATATGAAATATTAGGTTTACGCACACAACAGTTATATATGAAATATTAGGTTTACGCACACAGCAGTTATAATAGAAACGTGACATGATTAAATACATAAAATAAAAACACCAATTGATGACCAAACTTTTGGTGTCTCTTTCACCATCTTTGAGTTCACCACTAGAATGAGCCAAATGAGTTGTTGTGTGATTAAGCTGTCTTGATGTAGACATTATCTCTCCTTGAAATCATGCACGCTTTCTTTTACTTTTTCTTTATAATAAAATGATAAATTCATATGTATTCTTTTTATTAATCAATTGGTAAATAGTTATGAGAATTAAACCATGTGTTCCACATAACACCTTAGGTCTATAAAGATAGATAATCACAGAACTATTTGCAATTTAAATTCTAGATTGCTAAATCAAAACATCGTTTCTTGCTTAGTTTAGATCACTTACTTTTAAGGTAATTATTCCATATTAAATATATTAAGCAGGAAATTTTGATTCTTTGAGAAAACTTCATATGCATTTTCTTTTCTTTTTGTAGACAAGTAGACAAATTACAAGTTAGTTCACATTGATCTGAAAAGATTCTTGATCCTTGAAAAAATTACTAAAAAACATGACTAGGCTAAATTATTTAAACATTAATAGCTTGACTAATCTATTGTTATGAAAAAAAGAGTAAAAATAATCAGTGTTATTTAACAAATTTTTTTTATCATTTTACTGCATGTTTCAACAAGTGAATAAAAAAAAGAGAAGAGTCTGTTTCAAAAATTCGTGTTCTTACTTTCATCTAATTAAATTTAATCAAATGAACATAAATAAACATCGTTCATGTTCGTTTGAATCGTTATAAGTAGCTCAACATACAGTCAAATACACAACGGCCGTTATCAACTATATTGTAAAAACTAATGAATCAAATATCAAAATCAACAAGAATATGTAACAGAGAACCCATCCAACCTCCCCTTTGTTCTCTTTATCAATTAATCAATTACAATATCTGGGTACAAGAAAGAATCAAAGAACAACTCTCACACTCACAAGATTGATCAAGAAGATTGATCAATACACACAGTTCACACACTCGAAAGTATAACAGAATGAAAAGAAAAGTAAATAACAAGTTAGGTGGAAACGAGTATATATAAGCTGAATCTTCAGTTTAGTCGTTATCTTCCACGCTTGTCCATCTTTAGCCCCTCCAGTAATAAACTTGTCAACCAAGAAGAAAAAACTCCCCCTTCATCTTTACCTTTAGTCCAATTTAGTCCCTCAGGTTATATGACTTATATTCTTAATACTCCCCCTTAAGTCCTTAACCTGCAAAAGCATTATACAAACCAAGCATTCTACAAAATTTCTTATGATCAGATATGAGCAACCCTTTAGTGAATACATCTGCAGTGTTATTTTCACATTTAACTTTTATAGGTTTTATATAACCTGCAGATGTTTTTTCTCTTAAGAAATAGAGATCAATTTCAAAATGCTTGCTTCTTTCATGAAGCAAAGGATTCAAAGATATTTGGATAACAGAATTGTTATCACAATTCATTTCAACAGGTAGACACACTTCCACTTTCATATCTGTTAACACTTTATGAATCCACATGACTTCACAACACACATTACACATAGCTCTATATTCAGCTTCTGTGGAAGATCTAGAAACCACACTTTGTTTCTTACTCTTCCAAAAAACTAAATTATCTCCCAGAAACACACAATAACCAGTTAAAGATCTCATGGTTATCTTGCACTTAGCCCAATCTGAGTCAACAAAAACATTCAGCTTACTACAATCACCTTTCTTAAAAATGATACCTAAACCAGGTTTACCTTTTAAGTATCTAAGAACTCTGAAAGCAAGTCTTAAATGAGATGTCATAGGACTATGCATAACTTGACTAAGACAATGAACAACATAAGCAATATCTGGTCTAGTCATAGTCAAATAGATCAATTTTCCCCGAAGTTTTTGATATGAAGTAATCTTAGTAAGTTTTTTATCATCCCTAAATTTCTTATTAAGTTTTTTACTATCTGGATTAACTTCAATAGGATCACCACATGGTTGGCATCCTAACATACCAAACTCAGACAATAACTCTGTGCAATATTTTCTATGGGTTAAACATATACCATTATCAATGTCAATAACCTCAATACCCAAAAAATATTTAAGTTTTCCAAGATCTTTGATAAGAAACTTAGTACTTAAAAATTCCTTAAACTTGTTAACTTCATCAAGATTATTTCCAGTGATAACTATGTCATCCACATATACAAGCAAGACCAAGAAACCCCATTACTGTTCTTAATGAATAAAGAAAAATCATTTGGACTTTGAACAAAACCATTTTCAATAAGAATAGAAACAAGCTTCTCATTCCATTTTCTAGGAGCTTGCTTTAACCCATACAAAGACTTAATCAATTTACAAACTTTATTATTATTATCATCTCCATAACCTTCAGGAATTTTCATATAAACTTCTTCATCAAGTTCACCATATAAGAATGCATTATTGACATCTAGCTGAAATAATGGCCAATTATTACAAACAGCTAAACTCAAAACACATCTAACAGTAACAATTTTAACCACGGGTGAAAAAGTTTCATTATAATCAATCCCTTCCTTTTTGTTAAACCCTTTGGAAATAAGCCTAGCTTTAAACCTTTCTACATCACCACTAGATTTGTATTTAACTTTTCAAATCCATTTACATGGAATAGCCTTTCTTCCTTCAGGAAGATCAGTAATAATCCAAGTATTATTTTTGTTTAAGGCTTCCATTTCTTGATTCATAGCTTCAATCCATCTACTATCCTTAATAGCTTCAGAATATATAGTAGGCTCATGGATTTTATTCAAATTAGTAGTAAACACAAAATTATCAACACTCAGATTGGCATAGCTAACAACTTTGTTTATACTATATTTAACATCTTTATTAAGCATAAAATCTTTATACTTAGAAGGAAAAGTAACTTTCCTACTAGTTCTCCTAACAGTGTTATCTACTGCTGGTTCTGGTGACCAATTAAACACATTTCCAAAAGACTCTATACCTTCATCCTCAGAGGAATTCTCATCATCACTACCAATGTCTGGTATACGCTCAGAAACATTTTCTGTTGCATACTCAACCCTAATGTCCTTCCTACTAGAATCTGTATTAGTATTAGATGATCTATCTACCTCAGAAACAACATCTGTATCAGTAGTATGAACATCTTTTCTACCTTTACATGACTCTACAGTGCTGTCATCAGGTTTAACATTAGTTTCAGGTATAAGCCTATGCTTATTACCTATACTATCTCCATTTTCATTATAGGATTCACTAGGCACTTGACTATTTATGATAAAAAAAAGTTTAAAATCATCAACGCCATTATCACAAAAAACAAATTCTTTACTAATCACATCATTTTTAAATAGAAAAACAGTTTCATAGAATTTTACATCACTTGAAAACAAAAATCTTTTATTTTCCAAACTAAACAATTTATACCCCTTCTGATCAAAAGCATAACCAACAAAAACACATTTTTCAGACCTTGACTCAAACTTATCAGAAATATTTACCACATTAGAAAAACAGAAACAACCAAATACATTTAAATGGAGAATACTAGGTTTAGACTCATAGACCATTTCATAAGGACTTTTACCAGATAACACAGCAGTAGGTAACCTGTTAATCAAATAAGTAGCAGTTAGCACACATTCAGGCCACATGTTTAATGGTATGCCCCCTGAAACATGAGGGCTCTAGAAGTATTAAGCAAATGTCTATGCTTTCTTTCCACAACACCATTCTGTTGAGGGGTATATGCACAGGTGGTTTGATGAATTATACCATTGCTTTTTACCAAATCAGAAAACTTCTGATTAACAAACTCTGTCCCATTATCACTTCTGAAAACTTTAACCTTTTTATTAAACTGATTGTCAAGAAGTTTAACAAAACTTTCAATACAACAAAAAACTTCAGTTTTACTCTTCAATAAAATAACCCAAACAGATCTTGTATAATCATCTACCACAGTAAGAAAGAATCTAAACCCCTCCATACTAGTAACTTTATATGGACCCCAAACATCAAGATGAATAATATCACCAAGTTTTTTAGTCTTATGATCACTCAAAGAGAAAGACTCTCTAGTCTGTTTAGCTTTATGACACACATCACAAGGTTCTAACCCTTTAAGTTTTATATTAGAATTATCTTTTCTTAGAACATCCAAAACTTGATCTGCTGGATGTCCTAGTCTATTATGCCAAATTGAACTAGAAATTTGACAACACCTAACATTTTTACTAAACACAGACATACCTTCATCAAGAAAGTATAAACCATCTTTTTCACTACCAGTCCCCATCAGGACATTGTGAGTTAAGTCCTAAATCATACAATAATTTTCATTAAAATTAACATTGACTTTATTATCTTTGGACAACTTTTGAACAGATAAGAGACTAACTTTGTATCCAGGAACAACCAGCACATCTTTAATAGTCAAATTATTAATTTTGAAACAAGCAATTTTTTTCACATATTCCAAAGTACCATTAGGATGAGCAACACTTATATTTAGATAAGAAACATCAATAACATCAAATAGTAACTTCTCAGAATAGGTAATGTGCTGACTAGCCCCTGAATCTATAATCTAACCAATATAAGTACTATAAGTACTTATATTTGAATTATAGTTAAAAAAATCTACATGAAAGAAAGCTGACAACACAATTATTAACTTTGAAGGTACCTGCAATAGTAGCGGAACCCATAGAATTTTCTCTTGAAACACTCAGTAACCTCATAAGCTTTTGATATTGATCAAGAGTAAGAGTATGAGATGTACTCTTACTTTGATCACACTTATTGTTATTAACACTCACATTATGAACATTGTTTTGACTTGAGTTATTATTATTTCTTTTAAAATTAGGTGGATAACCTATTAACTCAAAACACATGTCTATAGTATGACCATTCATGTTATAATGCTTGCAAACAAGATTACCATTTCTATATCCATTAGACCCAGTCCTGTTATTTCTATTAGAATTCCCATTGTTAGAGTTATTAACCCCTCTGTTCCAACTATTAGAATTCCCACCAGACTTAACAACAAAAGCAGATGGCCCAGCCTTATTATTTTTAAACCCATTTCTATGTGACTCATCTCTAGATAAAGTTACAAAAGCAGTTCTCACATCTGGTATGGGATTAGATGTGAGAATCTGACTTCTCACAACACTATAGCAATCATCAAGACCCATTAGAAACTGCATCAGCCTAAGTAGCTGATCATGTTCCTTAAGAGCCTTTGAACCATCACAAGTACAATCAGGTAAATCAACAAGAGCATCAAATTGCCTCCACAAAGAATTACACTCATGATAATATTCAGATAAAGACATGCCAGATTGAGTTAAATTGTAAACCTTATGATGGAGATTATATATCACAGAACCATCTTGTTTTTTATATGTTTCTTCTAATTCATCCCAAACATCTTGAGCATATTTAGATAAAATTTGACCCTTATACAAATCTGGTGAAATACAACCAAGTAACCAAAAAAGCACAACAACATTACATCTATCCCACTGGTCTCTAGCAGGACCATCATTAGTGTCTTGAACACATTTACCAGTTATAAACCTAAGTTTATTTCTAGTTTCTAAAGCAAGTTTTATTGCAACAGACCAAACCTTATAGTTCTCAGTCCCTTCAAGTTTGAAGGTAATCAGTTGAGACCCAATGTCTTGAGGGTGGAAATAAAGAGGGTCATAAACATCAAACTTAACACCACCATCATTCTTAACACCACCATCACCCTTGGGTGGAGACCCACCCTTGGGTGTAGACCCACCCTTGGGTGGAGACCCACCCTTGGGTGAACTAGGACCAGAACCAGACATGGAAAAATAAACAAGAAACTAAAAAATAACACGAAGAACACACAAACAAGCCGAAAGATAGTTCTCAGGCTTCCTAACCACTCAAAGGGTGGTAGGTCAAGAGCTGAGACCTGAATGTGGTCTAAAAAACACATAGAACAAATAAATAACAAATAAAAGATCACAACCTCCTTGTATCTCCTCTACAAATAACAAGTAACTACCACAAACCTCGAATCAAACAACACCACAATCTAGCTAAGCCCTTCGACACCTAAAACCCCACTAAACAACTAAAAAACTATAAAAAAAACAAAAAAACTGAAATAAATGTGAGAAAGGTGTTACGTAGCACGCGCAGCAAACCAAGCAAGAACTCTGGATCAAGACAATCCAGAGAAACCAATAAACCCAAATAATAGATCAAGATGATCTATACAACCAACGCAATGGAAAAACAAACCTACATGTTAAAGAACAACAAATTGTTGATCCCAAACTTAGATCGATTTAGCTTGTGTAAACGAGATTAAATCAAGTTAAACACGTAGAGAAACTTTGTTGTGTATAAAACAATTCAAGTATTATGAGGAATTAATACTCAAACAAGAACACACAAAGAATGTAAAACAAACTTTCACTTGATTGATTAGAACAAACTTGCTTATAATGAAAGTGTTAAACGTATGAAAACTTATATGAAACAAAACCTAAAGGTCTTCTTTTATAGACATAAGAAGCCTTGTACAAGAGTCTACGTATCAGCTATTCTAGGTAAAGATAAATATAGAAAATACATTGTTGATCCTATCTTTACTAGAAACAAGCTAGAAACATAATACGCGTAGACCATATCTTTATATCAGTGCTTGACTTCAACCTATCAACGCTTGATCTGACAACGCTTGTTTTCTTCCTATCAACGCTTGTTTTCTTCTTGTCAGCGTTCAAGTGTACTGGCTGCATTTTATTCCCAACAATCCTCCCCTAAACTTGATATCTACTCTAGCAATCAAGTTTCTGAATAAAATTTAAGAACTAGGAGGAATCTTACAAATCTTATCATATTGGTAATAAACATGCCTAATCAAATCTTTGGCCACATCACTTGAATAGTCAATCTCCAACTGTATTGTCTTCATCTTGTCCAAAACTTCTTTGGACATGGGATACTCAGCATCTACAAGAAGATACTCAGCAAACTTTGTAGAACTCAAATAATACACACCAGCAGCTGAATCAAACGCCATTGGAGTCCACTGATATCATCCTCAAGATCCTTCCAAACAGGATCTTCTTCTTCTGGTGCACACATTCTCTTGAATGTTGACCAAAGCTTTATTCCATTGACTGAAGTAGGTGCTTCAGTCTCATACTTGACCAACAACAACCTCCAAAGATCTGCCAAGTCTTCCCTATCCATACTTGCAAAGAGAGACATACGAGTAGTAAATGTGTGTACCTCTTTCCCATATCTGCCAATCATCCAAAACCCACTTGCATCTTCTTCATAGCTAATGATAGGGTTCCTGGCATCAAGAGGTAACACTTGTACCATATCTGAAGCTTCCATGAGTGATAGCTTAATGCTCCTTCTAAGAACAGCTTCACTGGGAACCACTTTATTTAAATCTTTAGGGAACTCAAGTGGAACTCCCTTCTTCAAAGGCCTTGGAACAATCATTGCCTTTTGAATCTCCATCTCTTCTACAAGTTCTTCTTTCCTTTCATCTGAAAGAAGTCTAAGAGTATTTATTTTCTACACTCTTGCCCAAATGGGATAAGCCTTGTACTCCAATTCTTCAAAGGATAATCCCTGCAATTTCTTGAAGGTCCATCCAGTTCCATGAAATCTGAGTAACATGTAATAAAGCTCCCTTCTATCCCTCTTCAGCAGTGAGAAAACATTGCTAGCCTGATGCTTCAGAATTACCTTGCAGTCTCTTTGAACTCTTAGAAGAATTTCCAAACCCCAACTGATATAGTTAAATCTGGATTCTCTATAATCCTATTCTCCCAAGCATGGTACATCTGAGCAACTTCTGGCATATCATAGTCTACTTTCAATTTTAACTCTCTAAGCTTCTCTCTTGCCAAGTCATCACCATATTCAAGTCTTTCTGGTTGTTCAATTATCATCACACTTGAATCTGAACTTCCTTCATCACTTCCTTCTTGTTCCTCATAAGTGACAACAATGGTTATTCACCAACCTTCTTCATTTCTTGTTCCACAAGTTGTGTAGCCAACCTTGAATCAAACTCTACTTGTGCTGCATCCTTTGGAACTTCTACTTCTATCATGATTCCTTTACCCTTATCTAATGGATCAATAATGGGTAAAGATGATGATGGTACCTGTGAAGACACTTCTTTGATGATAGCTGATGACTGGAATACATCAACCATATCTGCAGGTCTGTCAACGCTCAAATTTTGTGTGTCAGCACCCAACTTACTCTTGTCAGCGCTTGGCTTGTCAGCGTCCAAAATTTGCTTGTCAACGCTCACCTTACTTGTCTCGGCGCCTCTTGTGAACTGCTCCAACATAGCTGTAAAAGACAAGTTCAAGTTTGTAGGAGTAACCAAAGATGTATCAAAACCTGGTTGCTTCTTCAATTCAGTGAGGGCTTCAGCAACACCCAAAGATTCTCCATCATGTGAGCCTTTGTCACACACATGGATCTGCTCATCCTCCCCTTTGGAAGATTCTTCTATACCACACCTAGTGTTAGCATCCTCCAAAATGACAATCCTCTCCCTCAATTGCTTGAGTTCAAGGCCTTGTGTACTGACTGTTTGTACCAGGTCTGCATTTTGCTTTTGCAAGCTAATGCAGACAGCCGTCAATTCTATCAATGTGTATGGTTCCAATCTGCCCTCCTCTAGAATGGGTATTTGACCTCCCAAAGTAGAGTCATGGGGCATGTACGAGGTCTTAAAGATGTTAGGACTGGCTTGGCCTGCATCTAAGCTAGTACCAATAGTCTCAGCCTCATCCATAGCACCAAACACACTTGTGGTGGTGGTTCTCTCTAGAACATGGCTAGGACCACTAGAGGAGAACACTCCAGTAGTCCTTGGGCGTTTAATCAACCTATATTCAGGGGGTGTAGAAGATGATGTGGATTGAGTGGTAGTTTGAAGGTTAAGGGGTGGTTGGGTATGTGAAGGAAAGGTGTCAACGTTTGGATTACTAGTGTCAACGCCAACATTTAATGTGTCAGCGTTGAAGGATTCTTGGTCAATATCCATGTGTTGAGGTGAAGGCAAAGGTTCTGGTATTGGGTCAAGTTGTGGTTGTGGGTCTGGTTGAGGTTGTGCTGCTGCAATAACAGCAAGCATAGCTTGGGTAAGGGGTAATTCAATGTGAGGGGGTGAGTTCATCTTACTAAAAATAGCTTTCTTTTGCACAGGGATCTCATAAAAATCATCATGATCGCTTATGTAGTACCTTTGTTCATCAAAAACCATTTGTAAAAATCTGGGATAAGTCAAAGTCATCTTATTCCCTTTGTTTTTACACATGCCATCAAAAATTAGTTTTGAAAAATTAAACTTTTTCCCATTTGTAATGCACACAATTGCACTAGCAACAGATCTGTTAATTTCATTATGTGCAGTACATTTGGGACTCAAACATTGAAGGATGACATGTATGAGGTACTTCAAGGATGGGGGGAATTCTTGTTTATGATATTTATTTAATGTACCCTCATCAGGGAAAGGATACCTCAAAGCCCGAATTCCTTGTTCTATTTCATGAATGGGAAGAGTGGTTATACCATCTGCATCATTAAGATGCAAAGCCTGGCGAACCAAGGCTTCAGTAACCACCCAAGTACGCCCATGAAAAATAGCTGTTAATGTAGTCACATTATTAAGCGTTGAGGAACTAACAGTGTTCCAAAACTGTTTAATATGAGTGACATGGATGAGAGGAGCATGAGAAAGTGCATACCTAAGAGGAGATGCATTCAAATATGCCACCATCTGAGTGTATTGTGGAAATAAAGTATCATCAGCCTCCAAATAAGCAATCATGTTGTGCTGACTCCTGAATCCCAATACCAAGTCACTTGGTTTAAGCTTTGGTGCCATTGTTGAAGAAAGTTGTTTGTGATGAAAGATGAATTATAGGAGAAAAAGTGTTAGACAAGAATATGATAGTACCCTGTTTAAAAAATAGGAGCCAAATATATAGGAGAGATAGACACATGTGATTGGTCAAAAATAAGGCAAGTATTTTCAAAATATAATGATGAAAATATTGAAAAGAAAATAAGTTATCTTGTGCATTAATTAAAAGTTATCTACTCCCAAAATTACGGCCCCAAAATTCGTCAAAAATAACAAATGGGTAGGTCCTAATGAGTGTCAACGGTCAAAAATAACCCATCAACGCCCAACGGCTATATTCTTGTCAACGTTTGAAAAAGCCATGTCAGCGCCTAAATTGGTCACAACAACACTTGAAAAAATATTTGTCAGCGTCCAAAAATAAAAGTAATAAAAATGAAAAAGGACCTTAACAAAGTAATTTATCCTAGTGAAGATAACCTATAAACTAAAAATTATTATAGGGCGGCAAGCACTGTCCAGTTATGCACACTTGCTTATGCAAGATAGACATAACAGACCTCTAGTGTCCCTTGCTAACCAAAATTCTTAACAATTAAGTTATCTCATAAAATTCCTTGTAACTCCCAGGTAAACCCAATATAAATCATACCCAAGTCTCCCAACAGACCACATCCAATTTTAGGCCAAAAAGGTCTTGGCAGCATGCATAGTATATCAACTTTGCATGCTACAGTGCCTCATGATTTAGTAAACTAACTCATACTCACCAGTGGACACAATCTGGAATTGTGATAAGAGTATTATAAGAATACCCAAAAGTCTTAAAGGTTCCTAAAACCTCCCCTTAAACTGTGATACACAAGTTTTCAAATAATATGCATGTAAATAAAAATTTATGTCAAGATATGAATATAAATATTGCAACCATCATCCATAAATTGAAACATGCTCCAATGATTCTCCAAGGATCCATAAGCAACTTTGTATCCATTAGTACAATGCTAACAACGCCTGCACACTTAGATCAAAAACCACAAAACTAACATGTTGTTGACAACGTCACGATAACACTTATCAGCGTTAAGATAACATTTGTCAGTGTTAGACAAATATAGTGGAAAATCTAATTTCTCAAAAAGACCAATAACAATGCATATCCTGTACATACTATTACAATGAGACCCCAAAACACATATTAAGTGTGATTGATCATTCCAATACTTGTAACCAAGTATTGAAACCTTCCAGTATCAAAAGGTTTAGTTAATAAATCAGACACATTTTCTTCTGTGTCAACCCTATCTGGTTGTATTAAACCCTTTTCAAAACAATCTCTTATAAAATGATGTCTAATTTCTATGTGTTTTGTTTTAGAATGATGTACAAGATTTTTAATAATGTATAAAGTACTGTTATTGTCTACAAAAATCTTGGTATCCATGAAATTATACCCATAATCCAACAGCTGGTTCTGAATCCATAAGACTTGTCCATAACAAGCAGCTGCTGCAACATATTCTGCTTCAGTAGTAGAATTGGCCACCACTGTTTGTTTCTTGTATTGCCAAGATATCAACCTACTCCCAAGAAACTGACATCCACTAGTTGTGGATTTTCTATCAAATTTATCACCACCATAGTCACTGTCTGAATATGCAATAAGCTCCAATGGTGAATATTTTGGATACCATAATCCCAAGTCTGGATAACATCTAAGGTACCTAAAGATTCTCTTGACAGCATGAAGGTGACACTCTTTGGGAGTCACTTGATGGCGTGCACAAGCACACACAGCAAACATAATGTTAGGTCTTGAGGTTGTGAGATACATCAATGAACCAATCATTGATCTATAATGCCTGACATCCACATCTTTTCTATCTCCAACTTTTCCCCAAGGGTGTTCTCTATCCATAGGAGTACTAGCCCTTTTCTCATGTAGAGAAAAGCCAAACTTCTTCAAGATTTCTGCTACATACTTATCTTGAGAGATGAAGATACCATCTTCTTTCTGCTGAACTTGTAACCCTAGAAAGAAGTTCATATCCCCCATTGCACTCATCTTGAACTTATCTGTCATAAGCTTGGAAAAGTCTTCACTCATCTTTGGGTTTGATGAGCCAAAGATGATATCATCCACATAAACCTAAAAAAGTAAGACATCCTTACCAGTCTTCTTTGTAAATAAGGTCTGGTCTATGGTGCCCCTTTTGAATCCATTTTCCACCAGATAGGTGGACAATGTGCCATACCATGCTCTTGGGGCTTGATGAAGTCCATACATAGCTTTCTTGACTCTATATACCTTGTTTGGATGCTCTAGATCTTCAAAACCAGGAGGCTGCATTACATAAACCTCCTCTACAATTGTGCCATAAAGAAAAGCACTCTTCACATCCATTTGATAGACAGTAAAGCCCATGCAGGAAGCATAGGCTAGAAATATCCTTATAACCTCAATCCTTGCAACTGGTGCAAAGACCTCCTCATAGTCTATCCCTTCCTCTTGTGTATATCCTTGAGCCACTAAACGTGCCTTGTTTCTGACCACAATGCCTCTTTAATCTTTCTTGTTTCTAAGAACCCATCTTGTCCCAATAGGTCTGACATATCTGGGACAATCAACCAACTCCCAAACATCCTGTATAGCAAATTGGTGAAGCTCATCCTGCATTGCTTCCACCCAACTTGGTTCTTTGAGAGCATCAAAAATCTTCTTGGGCACCTGTTGTGACAGAAAACAGGCAAACAAACATGCTTGAACAAGAGGGGTATCAACCTTCTTGTGAATATTGGTAATAAATCCTCAAAGATTCTGATGAGATCTTCTAGTTTGAACAGGAGACATCACATCACCAATGATTAGAGAAGAGGGTTATCCTTCATTGTAGAAGTAAGAACTCCTCCCTCAAAAAGTCTGTTGTCTTCAATCTCATCTTCCATGTTACCAATATCATCTTCAGACTCTCTTCCATCAATATCTGTATGAACCTCTCCATTTCTGCTTGAAGGTTCACCTTGTTCAAAATTAAAAGAGAAAATATGGTCAAAAGAGTTGTCAACGCCTGAACCAAGGTTATCAGCGTGTGAGTCATCAATGCCTGAAATAGAGTTGTCAACGTTTGAGTCATCAACGCCTGAATTTTTCTTGTCAGCGCCATATTTTCCTTTGTCAGCGCCTGAAAGACCATGCATGTTGTTAACTGGTGATACTTAGGGACCACCATTTTCCTTTCCAGCAGCAGCAGCAGCAGCAACAGCAAAAGCATCTGTCCATATGGGAATAGTGACATACTCAAGTATGGGAGATGATTTGTCTGCTTGTGATCCAACCTCTTTATTAACCTGTGTACCTGAAACATCAACAACTGGTTCTTCCACAACATTTGAAGTTACCTTCACAATGTTTGGATTAGTAACAGGCATATAATTCAAAGTCCTAGATAGAGGTTCCAAGTCAAATAGCCAATTTGGACCACTTTCAGGATCACTAGGTTTACTTTCTAAAAACCTAACATGCACTTTTTCAAGTATACGTTTTTCCTTCTTAATGTAAACCCTATATCCCTTGCTCTGCACTGAATAACCCATAAAGTAGCCTTCATCATCTTAGCACTAAATTTACCTAAGGCATCACTAGTATCCAACACAACTACATGACAACCAAAAGGTTTAAGAAAACCAATATTAGGTTTCCTTCCCCAAAGTAACTCATAAGATGTTTTGTTATGAATCTTGTTGACTAATGCTCTATTCTGAACATAACAGGCTGTATTAACAGCCTCAGCCCAAAAAGCAATGGGAAAGTGAGCATCAGTCAACATAGTCCTGGCTGCTTCAATAAGGGTTCTATTCTTTCTCTCAGCAACCCCATTTTGTTGTGGGGTTCTGGCTACACTAAGCTGTCTAGTAATCCCTTTCTTGGCACAAAAATCATCCAATAGCTTATTTCTAAACTCACCACCATTATCACTTCTAAGCATCTTAACTTCATTACTAATTTTCTTCTCAATTTGGTTAATAAAGTTAATTAAAGTATCAGCAGTGTCACTTTTCAAAGCTAAAAAGAAAGTCCAAGTAAACCTAGAAAAATCATCAGTAATGACAAAGCAGTAAGATTTACCATTCAAGCTTTCTATATTAGTTGGACCAAACAAGTCCATATGCAGCAAGTAAAGAGGTTTAGAAATAGAGTGCACCTGTTTAGACTTAAATGAGACCTTGTGCTGTTTGCCTTTAAGGCATGCAACACAAGAGTGGTCATTGTGGAAAGCCTTTTCAGGCAAACCATCAACCAAGCCATGTCTCACAAGTCTGTTTATATTTTTAAAGTTAATTTGTGATAACTGTTTTTTTACTCAGTTAAATTGTTGTTTCTCGGTATCTTAACGAATTGATTTCCGATTCTAAGTACGACTCTATTGTTTTTGGTAAAACAAATATTTTTGGTTGTTTTAAAATAAAAAGTGCAAAACTTTAAAATAAAGTGACGTAAAAGTAAAATGCGTTAAAATAAAAGGCGTTAAAATAAATCTAAGTCTAATTAAAAGTAAGGGTGCAATATTTAAAAACTTTGAAAAGTAAATTAATTAAATGACGGGAATTTAAGTGACTTAAAGTTAAAGCGTGACGAGAATTAAAATTTGACAAAGTATTAAAATGAGAACTTAGAAATTTAAACAAGACAAAATAGAAAAACAATACCCAATCGGAATGTATTCCGATCAGTATCCCAATCGGAATACACTTACCCCTCTGGTCGGAATACCAAACTCACCTTGATCGGAATACTTCAATCGGAATGTGGGAATAAGGGGTTATCGGAATCCTCCTCGTCAGAATGTTGTTGGAACTCCAATCGGAATGCTGTCACCTTTTCAGATCGGAATAACCAAACAAAAATCTCTAATCGGAATACCAACTTACCCTGATCGGAATGTCACAAACCTTCCAATCGGAATGTCAAAACCCTTATTCGATCACTATGATCGGAATGAATAACCCTTTTCCGATTGAACAGATCGGAATACAGTAGTAATAACACAAAATAAGCTAAACTAATAAGCTATAAGCCAAATAAGCACACACCTAAAATCCTAAGCAAACACGTATAAGAAAAAGCTAATAAGCTGAAATTTAAAGACTTTTGAAAACACGAAATAAGAAAGATTATACGAAAACAAACTTTATGTAAAAATAACTTTTATAAAAACTTTATAAACTTAAAGATAAACACAATAAGCTATAAAAATCAATGATCTAAAACAATCAAAAGCATAAAAACATAACCTTTAATCAAATAAGCAAGATAATAAACACATAAATATAAAGATCAAGCAAAGAAAGAAAGGTAGAATGAGATATTTAAACAAGAAAATTAAAGAACACTTACTTGGAATTAAAATGTATTAAAAGTGAAAGACAAGTATTTAAAATGACATGAATTTAAAGAGCAAGTAAGTAAAAGGTGGAAGAACTAGTGTCACTCTAGCCAACAAAATGAAAATGAATCTAGTCTAATCTATATATAGGGGAGATTAAGGAGTGCTTAGGAAGCTTCCTTCCTCTTTCCTCTTTTCCTTAATTGCACACTTAAGTCCTTCTCTTCTTAATCTTTTGTTAATCTTGGACTTTAATGACTTTATCTCGGGATTTCTTTGAACTCGTCTTGTAATTCTTCGATAAATTAGACTTGAGTTCTTCGGCTTTTAGTAAACTTCCGTCTTTTGACTTTTTCTTCGATAAATCTTCAGAATTGGTCTTGGACTTCCGTTCTTTTTGCACTCTTGACTTCTTGACTTCTTCTTTCGTCTTTTTCTTCGATAAAAGCCCGTAAATGCCCGTGTATTCTCCCCTTTTCACAATTTCGTCCTAAATCACAACAAAAACACAAACCACACATAATTCCGACATAAATGACATAAAATACACGTTTTGGCTCGGTTATTATTGTAATTAAGTGGTAAAAAGGATGGGTGTTTACACACCTATCAAATCCCCTACACTTGACCATTGCAATGTCCTCATGCAATGCATTAGTTACAAAGCACGTTTACATTTTTCATCATAATCAATCCTCCTTGGCCTTTATTAAAAAGATAGAAAACTATAAACATTCAAAGTAAAGAAATCAAAAACATACCTTGGGTTTTAGAAATGTCATGAATGATCATCATCCTCAAGTTTTCACTTTCTCCAAACCAAGCTTAAAAACAAGATCATTGTTATTATAAGTTAGCAAACTAACACGAACTCATGTGGGCCAATTACTCACTTAGACTCCCTTATTCCTAGGTGTATCTCTTATATATTATTTTTGTCTTGAATGATCACGAGGATGCATTGTTGACTTATTTCGATAGTTATTAAGGCAAAAAATAAAGTGGGATGATTTAATCAATAGTTAGCTAAAGGACAAAATCTTTTAAAACTGCTTCTCGGGACCTCAAAAAGTTCATATCTTGGCATAACTCGCTTCGCGATTTGAGACCTTTCTCGGACCGATATTTGGCAGCGACTTCATACTTCAAACCTTGAGAGACGTTCATGAAATAATGGCCTTCTCTTCATAATAGAAATTTCTTCACCTGAAGTTTTGAGAGATTCTTCATATTTGGACCACGACTTCTTCATTTTTCTCTAATCTTTATTTTGGACTTTGATATACAACGATCCGCCTCCTTTACGACTTGGATCTATTTATCCCCATACCTTGCTAGGGTCTTTTCGGATACATTTCTCCATGACTTTTGGGGAGTACTTGCTTTTCGTCGTGTGTCTCGATCCTTCATATTGATCTTTGATAAATGATTCTTCACATCACTTGGGATCTTTAGCAACAAAATGTAGCCCTCATGCCTTGTTAGGACCTTTTTGGACTCGCCAATCTTCGCATCCCGCTTCAATGAGTTATGCCTTGGCTATGAACTCTAATCATTACCGAGCAACTTTTAAACGATCTTGGGCTAGAGGCTAAGTAACTTTTCAAATCGTACAACCTTATTTATTGCAAATAAATTCATTTACAAGCGATGGGAGAATAGGCTTATAATTAACTCACATAAATTTCCGAAAGAATACCAAACCTATATATGACTCAATCATCTCTCGTTCTCCACAGTTTAAAATCTCAAGGAATGAGACTCGTGGATGCTTAGCCTATTAAATCTAAGTTTTGGGTTTTCGAGTCGTCTATAGGATCTTGCAAACTCTTAGACTTTTTCAAGTTTAGAAATCGCATTTTAAAGTTCCCTTGATAAACGACTCTCTAGGATCAATTATAGGAACTTGCGAAAAGTTCTTGTTCTAAACCCGTGAGAGTTAAGACTTTCGCGTTTTATAGCTCCCTATATAAAAGCCTAGCAAAACTTGACTTAAACACGTTAAGGATACTAGCTAGAGTAAACTTAGATAAGTAAACTCGGGTTGAGTCAAAAGATTCACAACGTTTTGAAAATTAAAACCACATTATTAAAGATTTATTCTAGCAAAGAAAGAAAATAACTATACAAAAGGAAAACTAATAGGCCAAAATAGATCAAAAATTTTAAAAAATGTCGAAAAATTGATTTTCCGGTTAAAATGAGGACAAATACAAGGAAAAGACCACTTAAATTCGATAGAAGTCCCCCCTATACTTAATATAAACATTGTCCTCAATGCTTAAGCATGTAGGAGTAAATTCCCCTACACTTAGGACATTGTGCACGTTGTTTAAATCTCGCTAAGGAAAGGACAACTAAAGAGATTCCTATTTTAATATTGAGAAAATATAAAATAGTGAATCGAAAAGAGTTTAGGATAGAACCGGGAAGAAGGGAACACGGAATCACGGGTCGTCAAGAATCATCAAGAGTGGATCATTGAGCTCAAATCCCTGATTAGAAGTGAGGAGAGGAAATAGCAAACCAACGGGTCTCCCCCTACACTAATGGTAAAAACAAAGAAAAAGATAGATAGATAGTCAGGTTGCCTCCCGAGAAGCGCTTGTTTTTGTTAACCGAGTCACGAGCCTGACTCGTCCCCGAATTAAATGGTCCATGGGGAAGCCTCAAATGTAATACCGGGATCAAAAATTGCGTCCTCGTTCCCAGAGGAATATAACAAAGGAGAGGCAGGAGGATAAGTCTTGAATGGTAGGAAGGTCCTTTCAACATACGAGAAGTATGTGAAATCATGATCCACGGGAGGTGGGGTGGGTAAAGGAATCACATTGTCATCCTCCAAAGACAATGGATGCAGACCAATTGGTAAATCCGTAAGGTTATCAATCATAGAATGGTCATTGTCACCTCCCGGGTCAAAGCACTCATCCTCATTTCCCGGAGAGTGAAATTGATACATCACCCGCTTGGGCGTGCATTCAGTGGGATGAGGGGGCAATATAGTAGGAGAAGTAAGAGAAGAATTACCTTCCACCTGCGGTACATTTCCAGTAGAGTCAGAACTCTCCACCTCTGCGATAGAAGGGGGCATGGCTAACAAAGTATGATCATCAATAGCAAGAGAAGCAGAGCTATCAATGTCCTCAATCCCTTCGTCAAAGAGAGGATTCACCTCACTAGATATGTAATCGTCATCAAAATCAAATAAAGGGTTCGAATAAATCTTGAAAGTTTCCTTCGGAACTTCTTCATCAGATAGTGACTCGTCATCACTAGAAGTAAAATCATCATCTTGATCAAAAAGAGGATTAGAGAAAGCTAAAGAATCCTCTCCCAAAGTGTTGGTGGAAGGAACATCATCAGAAGAAAGTGCATCATACTCATCGTCACTGTCGGATGTCAACTCAGATTCACTTAGGATTGGGACAAGGTTATCAGCACTAAACTTTATGAATTCGTCGGATTCCTTTGCAGGAATTGTGCTAATATCCTCATCCCTTAGGATGGTTGAATCCTTAGGCTCCAGAGCCGGCAAGTCGGGAGAAGGAATAGCATTCTCATCAGTCCAAGAAATAGGACTCTCATCGTCATCACTGTCATAATAATATGGAGGCACAAGAGGAGGAGTATAAGCATTAAGTTTAGATACCTGCTCTTGGTGCTGATCCGCTTGACATTTCTCCTTCATCTTGTTGCAAGCTTCTTGAACTTTTTGAAAGTTGTCAAAAATTGTGGCAAGTTGTTCAGGAGGAAGTGCACAAAAGGGTTGATGATTGACAGTGTGACGTGGGGGCTCAAAGTTATAAACACTGGGATGATAGCACGGAACTTTCTCAAAGACCTTCGACAAATCACAAGAAGAAACATCGTGAGGGCCCCCACAAATATAGCACCACGGGTATGTTGAAAAACCCGGTGCATCTTAAGGATAGGGATTGTCATAGACGGGAGGGGGTGGGAAAGTATTGTAAGAGGAGAAGTATGAATTTGTTGAATTGCAAAATGGACAAAATCCAAATTGTGTATCGTCGATATCAAAATCACACCGCTCACAAGTACACCATTGACATGTTGGAAAACCACGCCATGGTCTCCCACACCGTACACAAGACGAATCCATAAAGAATTATAAATAAGAGGGGTAAAGAAAAGAATTAAACATAATAGAGGATAAAGAGGAATATTTTTGGTGCAAAACTTTGAAAAAGAAATGCTTTTTATGATTTTTAAAATGTTTTTGGGTTTTTTGGAAAATTTTTGACACGAAAAATAACGTTCACGAGTGAAAGGATCCCAAAAAGCAACGCGTCTCTCACAGAAAACCGTTAATCTTTACGAAAAGAGCCGGCAGCGGCGCCATTTGATAACTGTTTTTTTACTCAGTTAAATTATTGTTTCTCGGTATCTTAACGAATTGATTTCCGATTCTAAGTACGACTCTATTGTTTTTGGTAAAACAAATATTTTTGGTTGTTTTAAAATAAAAATTGCAAAACTTTAAAATAAAGTGACGTAAAAGTAAAATGCGTTAAAATAAAAGGCGTTAAAATAAATCTAAGTCTAATTAAAAGTAAGGGTGCAATATTTAAAAACTTTGAAAAGTAAATTAATTAAATGACGGGAATTTAAGTGACTCAAAGTTAAAGCGTGACGGGAATTAAAATTTGACAAAGTATTAAAATGAGAACTTAGAAATTTAAACAAGACAAAATAGAAAAACAATACCCAATCGGAATGTATTCCGATCAGTATCCCAATCGGAATACACTTACCCCTCTGGTCGGAATACCAAACTCACCTTGATCGGAATACTTCGATCGGAATGTGGGAATAAGGGGTTATCGGAATCCTCCTCGTCGGAATGTTGTTGGAACTCCAATCGGAATGCTGTCACCTTTTCAGATCGGAATAACCAAACAAAAATCTCTAATCGGAATACCAACTTACCCTGATCGGAATGTCACAAACCTTCCAATCGGAATGTCAAAACCCTTATCCGGTCACTATGATCGGAATGAATAACCCTTTTCCGATTAAACAGATCGGAATACAGTAGTAATAACACAAAATAAGCTAAACTAATAAGCTATAAGCCAAATAAGCACACACCTAAAATCCTAAGCAAACACGTATAAGAAAAAGCTAATAAGCTGGAATTTAAAGACTTTTGAAAACACGAAATAAGAAAGATATACGAAAACAAACTTTATGTAAAAATAACTTTTATAAAAACTTTATAAACTTAAAGATAAACACAATAAGCTATAAAAATCAATGATCTAAAACAATCAAAAGCATAAAAACATAACCTTTAATCAAATAAGCAAGATAATAAACACATAAACATAAAGATCAAGCAAAGAAAGAAAGGTAGAATGAGAGATTTAAACAAGAAAATTAAAGAACACTTACTTGGAATTAAAATGTATTAAAAGTGCAAGACAAGTATTTAAAATGACATGAATTTAAAGAGCAAGTAATTAAAAGGTGGAAGAACTAGTGTCACTCTAGCCAACAAAATGAAAATGAATATAGTCTAATCTATATATAGGGGAGATTAAGGAGTGCTTAGGAAGCTTCTTTCCTCTTTCCTCTTTTCCTTAATTGCACACTTAAGTCCTTCTCTTCTTAATCTTTTGTTAATCTTGGACTTTAATAACTTTATCTCGGGATTTCTTTGAACTCGTCTTGTAATTCTTCGATAAATTAGACTTGAGTTCTTCGGCTTTTAGTAAACTTCCGTCTTTTGACTTTTTCTTCGATAAATCTTCAGAATTGGTCTTGGACTTCCGTTCTTTTTGCACTCTTGACTTCTTGACTTCGTCTTTCGTCTTTTTATTCGATAAAAGCCCGTAAATGCCCGTGTTTTCTCCCCTTTTCACAATTTCGTCCTAAATCACAACAAAAACACAAACCACGCATAATTCCGACATAAATGACATAAAATACACGTTTTGGCTCGGTTATTATTGTAATTAAGTGGTAAAAAGCATGGGTGTTTACACACCTATCAAATCCCCTACACTTGACCATTGCAATGTCCTCATGCAATGCATTAGTTACAAAGAACGTTTATATTTTTCATCATAATCAATCCACCTTGGCCTTTATTAAAATGATAGAAAACTATAAACATTCAAAGTAAAGAAATCAAAAACATACCTTGGGTTTTAGAAATGTCATGAATGATCATCATCCTCAAGTTTTCACTTTCTCCAAACCAAGCTTAAAAACGAGATCATTGTTATTATAAGTTAGCAAACTAACACGAACTCATGTGGGCCAATTACTTACTTAGACTCCCTTATTCCTAGGTGTATCTCTTATACTTTATTTTTGTCTTGAATGATCACGAGGATGCATTGTTGACTTATTTCGATAGTTATTAAGGCAGAAAATAAAGTGGGATGATTTAATCAATAGTTACCTAAAGGACATAATATTTTAAAACTGCTTCTCGGGACTTCAAAAAGTTCATATCTTGGCATAACTCGCTTCGCGATTTGAGACCTTTCTCAGACCGATATTTGGCAGCGACTTCATACTTCAAACCTTGAGAGACGTTCATGAAATAATGGCCTTCTCTTCATAATAGAAATTTCTTCACTTGAAGTTTTGAGAGATTCTTCATATTTGGACCACGACTTCTTCATTTTTCTCCAATCTTTATTTTGGACTTTGATATACAACGATCCGCCTCCTTTACGACTTGGATCTATTTATCCTCATACCTTGCTAGGGTCTTTTCGGATACACTTCTCCATGACTTTTGGGGAGTACTTGCTTTTCGTCGTGTGTCTCGATCCTTCATACTGATCTTTGATAAATGATTCTTCACATCACTTGGGATCTTTAGCAACAAAATGTAGCCCTCATGCCTTGTTAGGACCTTTTTGGACTCGCCAATCTTCGCATCCCGCTTCCATAAGTTATGCCTTGGCTATGAACTCTAATCATTACCGAGCAACTATTAAACGATCTTGGGCTAGAGGCTAAGTAACTTTTCAAATTGTACAACCTTATTTATTGCAGATAAATTCATTAACAAGCGATGGGAGAATAGGCTTATAATTAACTCACACAAATTTCCGAAAGAATACCAAACTTATAATTGACTCTATCATCTCTCGTTCTCCACAGTTTAAAATCTCAAGGAATGAGACTCGTGGATGCTTAGCCTATTAAATCAAAGTTTTGGGTTTTCGAGTCATCTATAGGATTTTGCAAACTCTTAGACTTTTTCAAGTTTAGAAATCGCATTTTAAAGTTCCCTTGATAAACGACTCTCTAGGATCAATTATAGGAACTTGCGAAAAGTTCTTGTTCTTAACCCGTGAGAGTTAAGACTTTCGCGTTTTATAGCTCCCTATATAAAAGCCTAGCAAAACTTGACTTAAACACGTTAAGGATACTAGCTAGAGTAAACTTAGATAAGTAAACTCGGGTTGAGTCAAAAGATTCACAACGTTTTGAAAATTAAAACCACATTATTAAAGATTTATTCTAGCAAAGAAAGAAAATAACTATACAAAATGAAAACTAATAGGCCAAAATAGATCAAAAATTTTGAAAAATGTCGAAAAATTGATTTTCCGGTTAAAATGAGGACAAATACAAGGAAAAGGCCACTTAACTTCGATAGAAGTACCCCCTACACTTAATATAAACATTGTCCTCAATGTTTAAGCATGTGGGAGTAAACTCCCCTACACTTAGGACATTGTGAACGTTGTTTAAATCTCGCTAAGGAAAGGACAACTCAAGAGATTCCTATTCTAATATTAAGAAAATATAAAGTAGTGAATCGAAAAGAGTTTAGGATAGAACCGGGAAGAAGGGAACACGGAATCACGGGTCGTCAAGAATCATCAAGAGTGGATCATTGAGCTCGAATCCCTGATTAGAAGTGAGGAGAGGAAATAGCAAACCAACGGGTCTCCCCTTACACTAATGGTAAAAACAAAGAAAAAGATAGATAGATAGTCGGGTTGCCTCCCGAGAAGCGCTTGTTTTTTTTAACCGAGTCACGAGCCTGACTCGTCCCCGAATTAAATGGTCCATGGGGAAGCCTCAAATGTAATACCGGGATAAAAAATTGTGTCCTCGTTCCCGGAGGAATATAACAAAGGAGAGGCAGGAGGATAAGTCTTGAATGGTAGGAAGGTCCTTTCAACATACGAGAAGTATGTGAAATCATGATCCACGGGAGGTGGGGTGGGTAAAGGAATCACATTGTCATCCTCCAAAGACAATGGATGCGGACCAATTGGTAAATCCGTAAGGTTATCAATCATACAATGGTCATTGTCACCTCCCGGGTCAAAGCACTCATCCTCATTTCCCGGAGAGTGAAATTGATATATCACCCGCTTGGGCGTGCATTCAGTGGGATGAGGGGGCAATATAGTAGGAGAAGTAAGAGAAGAATTACCTTCCACCTGCGGTACATTTCCAGTAGAGTCAGAACTCTCCACCTCTGCGATAGAAGGGGGCATGGCTAACAAAGTATGCTCATCAATAGCAAGAGAAGCAGAGCTATCAATGTCCTCAATCCCTTCGTTAAAGAGAGGATTCACCTTACTAGATATGTAATCGTCATCAAAATCAAATAAAGGGTTCGAAAAAATCTTAAAAGTTTCCTTCGGAACTTCTTCATCAGATAGTGACTTGTCATCACTAGAAGTAAAATCATCATCTTGATCAAAAAGAGGATTAGAGAAAGCCAAAGAATCCTCTCCCAAAGTGTTGGTGGAAGGAACATCATCCGAAGAAAGTGCATCATACTCATCGTCACTGTCGGATGTCAACTCAGATTGACTTGGGATTGGGACAAGGTTATCAACACTAGACTTTATGTATTTGTCGGATTCCTTTGCAGGAATTGTGCTAATATCCTCATCCCTTAGGATGGTTGAATCCTTAGGCTCCAGAGCCGGTAAGTCGTGAGAAGGAATAGCATTCTCATCAGTCCAAGAAATAGGACTCTCGTCGTCATCACTGTCAAAATAATATGGAGGCACAAGATGAGGAGTATAAGCATTAAGTTTAGATACCTGCTCTTGGTGCTGATCCGCTTGACATTTCTCCATCATCTTGTTGCAAGCTTCTTGAAATTTTTGAAAGTTGTCAAAAATTGTGGCAAGTTGTTCAGGAGGAAGTGCACAAAAGGGTTGATGATTGACAGTGTGACGTGGGGGCTCAAAGTTATAAACACTGGGATGATAGCACGGAACTTTCTCAAAGACCTTCGACGAATCACAAGAAGAAGCATCGTGAGGGCCCCCACAAATATAGCACCACGGGTATGGAGAAAAACCGGGTGCATCTTGAGGATAGGGATTGTCATAGACGGGAGGGGGTGGGAAAGTATTGTAAGAGGAGAAGTATGAATTTGTTGAATTGCAAAATGGACAAAATCCAAATTGTGTATCGTCGATATCAAAACCACACCGCTCAAAAGTACACCATTGACATGTTGGAAAACCACGCCATGGTCTCCCACACCGTACACAAGACGAATCCATAAAGAATTATAAATAAGAGGGGTAAAGAAAAGAATTAAACATAATAGAGGATAAAGAGGAATATTTTTGGTGCAAAACTTTGAAAAAGAAATGCTTTTTATGATTTTTAAAATGTTTTTGGGTTTTTTGGAAAATTTTTGACACGAAAAATAACGTTCACGAGTGAACGGATCCCAAAAAGCAACGCGTCTCTCACAGAAAACCGTTAATCTTTACGAAAAGAGCCGGCAGCGGCGCCATTTGATAACTGTTTTTTTACTCAGTTAAATTGTTGTTTCTCGGTATCTTAACTAATTGATTTCTGATTCTAAGTACGACTCTATTGTTTTTGGTAAAACAAATATTTTTGGTTGTTTTAAAATAAAAATTGCAAAACTTTAAAATAAAGTGACGTAAAAGTAAAATGCGTTAAAATAAAAGGCGTTAAAATAAATCTAAGTCTAATTAAAAGTAAGGGTGCAATATTTAAAAACTTTGAAAAGTAAATTAATTAAATGACGGGAATTTAAGTGACTTAAAGTTAAAGCGTGACGAGAATTAAAATTTGACAAAGTATTAAAATGAGAACTTAGAAATTTAAACAAGACAAAATAGAAAAACAATACCCAATCGGAATGTATTCCGATCAGTATCCCAATCGGAATACGCTTACCCCTCTGGTCGGAATACCAAACTCACCTTGATCGGAATACTTCAATCGAAATGTGGGAATAAGGGGTTATCGGAATCCTCCTCGTCGGAATGTTGTTGGAACTCCAATCGGAATGCTGTCACCTTTTCAGATCGGAATAACCAAACAAAAATCTCTAATCGGAATACCAACTTACCCTGATCGGAATGTCACAAACCTTCCAATCGGAATGTCAAAACCCTTATCCGATCACTATGATCGGAATGAATAACCCTTTTCCGATTGAACAGATCGGAATACAGTAGTAATAACACAAAATAAGCTAAACTAATAAGCTATAAGCCAAATAAGCACACACCTAAAATCCTAAGCAAACACGTATAAGAAAAAGCTAATAAGCTGAAATTTAAAGACTTTTGAAAACACGAAATAAGAAAGATATACGAAAACAAACTTTATGTAAAAATAACTTTTATAAAAACTTTATAAACTTAAAGATAAGCACAATAAGCTATAAAAATCAATGATCTAAAACAATCAAAAGCATAAAAACATAACCTTTAATCAAATAAGCAAGATAATAAACACATAAACATAAAGATAAAGCAAAGAAAGAAAGGTAGAATGAGAGATTTAAACAAGAAAATTAAAGAACACTTACTTGGAATTAAAATGTATTAAAAGTGCAAGACAAGTATTTAAAATGACATAAATTTAAAGAGCAAGTAATTAAAAGGTGGAAGAACTAGTGTCACTCTAGCCAACAAAATGAAAATGAATCTAGTCTAATCTATATATAGGGGAGATTAAGGAGTGCTTAAGAAGCTTCCTTCCTCTTTCCTCTTTTCCTTAATTGCACACTTAAGTCCTTCTCTTCTTAATCTTTTGTTAATCTTGGACTTTAATGACTTTATCTCGGGATTTCTTTGAACTCGTCTTGTAATTCTTCGATAAATTAGACTTGAGTTCTTCGGCTTTTAGTAAACTTCCGTCTTTTGACTTTTTCTTCGATAAATCTTCAGAATTGGTCTTGGACTTCCGTTCTTTTTGCACTATTGACTTCTTGACTTCGTCTTTCGTCTTTTTCTTCGATAAAAGCCCGTAAATGCCCGTGTTTTCTCCCCTTTTCACAATTTCGTCCTAAATCACAACAAAAACACAAACCACGCATAATTCCGACATAAATGACATAAAATACACGTTTTGGCTTTATTATTGTAATTAAGTGGTAAAAAGGATGGGTGTTTACACAGCTATCAATGTGCCATAGTATCATATGCCATAGATTACTCTCATCAACTGAAGCTTTAGCATAAAGACATGACAAGTTATTATTCATCATAATCTCATTAAGATTCACATTATAAATGTCCTTATGCCTAGGTGTCCTATAATCAATGAATTTCTCATCCGGTATTTTAAAATCCTTACTCAACACCAAGCATTCAATATCAGTGAAAAGAACCTTATTTTTGTTATCACAAACTTGTGATACACTAAAAAGATTATAGTCAAGTTCTTTTACCAGAAACACGTTTTCAAAACGCAAATTGTTGGTGAGAAGAGTTCATTTGCCTGTGATAGTTCCATATCCGCCTCCAAAGTAAACTTTATCACCATCCTTAATGGGAGTGAAGTTTGTGAGATTATCTTCCTTCCCAGTCATGTGCCTAGAGCATCCACTATCCCAATAGCCATAATCATTAACATGCTTTTGAATGCCCTGCACATAAAGAAAACAAATTAGTTTTCTTTGGGAACCCAAGCCTGAGCAGACTTGGATTCATTTGGTTGTTCAACAAGAACAGACTTAGTCCTCATAACAACCCCTTGTTCATCCCTTTTTGGATTAAACACCCAGTTAACCCCAATTGGTTTTGTGATGACCTTTGAAATATAATTAAATCTGTTACAGGTCATAGAAATCCCATTAGAATTAGGGTTTTGATCTTGCTTAGGTCTCCATGTCAAGCTAGAAGAAGCTTTAGACCCCTTTCCCTGTGGTTGCAAATATTTACCATTATTTGGTCTGGCAAAGTTTCTGTCAGCGTTTGATTTGGTCTTGTCAACGCTGAAATTACCCCTATCAGCGTTGAACCTAGGGTTTGCTACAGGAACCCATTGTCTATTAGACCATGTATTAGTCTTCTGAAAAGGTCTTTGTCCATAAGCATTAGACCCTTTTGAAAATAATGGGGCTGGTCTAACAACTTGTGGACTTTGCTTAACAAAAGTTTTAGGTTTGACAGTGTTTGACTTTTTGTCAGCGTTGACCTTTGAAGCGTTGACACACTTATAGGCTAAATGTGAAAATCTACCACAAGTAAAACAGGCTTTTCTAGACATAACTCTAGGTCTAGAAGAAAAGAAACCTGTTCCATTATTACTAACTTGGCTTTTTGGTGACCTAGTTTTTCTATATATTTCTGCATATTTAATACTAGGTTTTCTAACAATGTTTGAGCCAAGGTCAACAGTCTCGCCAGTGATTGGGTTTGTTACTTTGATAGGGGTAAACTCATTTGGATTATCACTAAGCATGCCACCCTTGACAAACAAGGTAGGGTTGGCTTTCTTCCATTGGTCCAAATCAGTCAACTTCTGCCTATATTCTTCTGCTGGGGTAAGGACTCTTGGTGGAGGAATAAATTCCTCTTCTTGGAGTTCTGGTAAATCAGTTCAAGATAAGTCCTTTCTTTGGACACCATAGAAGTCCCCAGCTGGTGGTAGAACACCAGCATACTCTTTCATCCCAATACCAGTCATGTCCCTAGAATCCCTTTGTTTACTAACACATTCTCCTAGGGTTTGTGAGGCTTTATCAAATCTCTGAATTTTAAGATCTACATTATCCTTATTATTGATAGCCTCATCTAACTTAGCCTGTAGTTCAGTATTGACCCTCTCCATGATGTTTCTAATATCAGTACTAGCATTTAAATCATGTTTTAAGATATTAATTTTATCTTTTAGGTCAAGCTCCATTTTCTTATACTTAGCTACAGTCTTTTCAGTTTGAGTAAGAGCAAGTTGATAGTTAGACAACTTGCATCTCTCATTACTCACATCTGTTGACAATCTTAAAACCTCTTTGTTAAGTCTTTCAGTATTTAAACGACAACCCTTACTACAAAAAGCATCATCATATACCTCATTGTCTGATGAAGATGAGGAGTGTGCCATGAGAGCATAGTGAACATGCTCTTCTTCTTCCATCTCAGCAACCAAATCTTTATTCTCTTCCTCATCCTTAGCCAAATAGCTCCAATCCCATCCAACACCATCAATTTATTGCATTGCAACCATGGCCTTGGGATCCTGAGCCTTAACAATTTGGCTTGAGGGTTTTCCAGCATCAAATCTTCTTGGAGATCTGTATTCTCTCATAAAGTGTCCCATACGATGACAATTATAACACTCAACCTTGGATTTATCAAATCCAGCAGTGTCCTTTGCATTAAAAGTCATCTTCTTCTTGAATCTTCTATTCCATCTGTTTGCTCTTATACTTGCAAGAGCCATATTCCACTTTATGTCCATCTCCTCCAAATGCTCATCACTTATTTGCTCAAGGTCCTCATATGTAATCACTGAACCATTGGGCAATGAAGCAATGTATGCACACACAGTATCCAGATCAATACCAGCAGGATTAACTCTTGGTGAGTCAATTTTGTATGTGTCAGCGTCTGAGTGTGAGGCGTTGACAGGATATGATCCAGCGTTGACACAAGTTGATCCAGTAACTAGGTGCATATATGACTCCTTCTGATCAAATTGACCTTCACTATGTGAGAAGAAGGCCATGTTTCCATTGGTAGACTTGTTTCCATGATCCAAAAGAGTTTCATTTTCTATCAGCCTCAGTTTATTGTACACATCATCAAAAGTAGAACTTTTGTGAGTATTATTAGCAATTATCGACCTTGATTCAATCTTCCATGCCTCACCAAGGCTTTTAAGAAAGGTGGAGATAATATCAACATCACCAAGCACTGTTCCCATGAAGGATAGCTTGCTTGTGATGTCCAGCAGTCTGCTTCTCACACTACTTAGCTTCTCATTAGGTTGAGCCTTAAAAACAGCATACTCATGCAAGAGTTGCTTCTTTTTCTCTTGCACAGTATCAGCATTACCACCATAAACAACTTCAAGAGCTTCCTAAAGATCTTTTGCAGACTCATAACTTCTGTATTTGTGCTGATTTTCTTGACCCAAAGAGAGTTTCAGAATGCTTAGGGTTTTCATATCAACTCTTCTTTTTGCTATGTCCTCAACTGAGACAACTCTACCATCATCAGGTTTTTCTCTTCGTTCCTCTTCAGTAGAACCTTGAATAGCTGTTCTTGCAGTAATGGCAGCTGCAATCTTTGCAGCCTTATCGAATGTGTTTCCATATTCAATAATTTCCCACAGAGTGTAGTCATGGATTTGTAGATATTGCTCAAAGTTAAACTTCCACAGCTCAAAATTGTCTGGGTCTAGCATGGGAATCTTGATGTTGTGGTTTGAGGAGGAGGAGTTTACTTCTAGGGTAGACATGATGTTTTTAGGGTTTTGTGAAAATTAGGGTTTTTGTTGATTTAGGGTTCTTGTGTTCTTTAGATCAAAGTTTCTCAACAAGCTCTGATACCACTTGTTGATCCCAAACTTAAATCGATTTAGCTTGTGTAAACGAGATTAAATCAAGTTAAACACGTAGAGAAACTTTGTTGTGTATAAAACAATTCAAGTATTATGCGGAATTAATACTCAAACAAGAACACACAAAGAATGTAAAACAAACTTTCACTTGATTGATTAGAACAAACTTGCTTACAATGAAAGTGTTAAACGTATGAAAACTTATATGAAACAAAACCTAAAGGTCTTCTTTTATAGACATAAGAAGCCTTGTACAAGAGTCTACGTATCAGCTATTCTAGGTAAAGATAAATATAGAAAATACATTGTTGATCCTATCTTTACTAGAAACAAACTAGAAACATAATACGCGTAGACCATATCTTTCTATTAGTGCTTGACTTCAACCTATCAACGCTTGACTTCTTCTTGTCAACGCTTGATCTGACAACGCTTGCTTTCTTCTTATCAACGCTTGTTTTCTTCTTGTCAGCGTTCAAGTGTACTGGCTGCATTTTATTCCCAACACAAATAATAATAAAATACACAATCACCTTACCAAGATTAGAAAACGCTGATTTCTAGATTTAGGGTTTTCCAATTAAGCAATCAGAATCAACAATTAGACCCAAATAATGAACCCACGGCTCACCAGTTAGATCAAAAAATATTTTTAACCGAAAACCCTCAAAAAATTTTGAAACCCTAATTTTCAAAAAACCAATTAAACTTGCAAGAAACCCAAATTAACCAGTTTAAAAAATGATTCACCCAAACCAGATCAAGATCTACACAAATAGATCAAAACCCCCAAATTTCCAAAAACCCTAATTTTGAAAAAAAAGATTTTAATCACGATTCAGAGCAACCTGGCTCTGATACCATGTAAAAACTAATGAATCAATGATCAAAATTAACAAGAATATGTAACAAAGAACCCAGCCAACCTCCCTTTGGCTCTCTTTATCAATGAATCAATTACAATATCTGGGTACAAGAAAGAATCAAAGAACAACTCCCACACTCACAAGATTGATCAAGAAGATTGATCAATACACACATTTCACACACTCGAAACTATAACAGAATGAAAAGAAAAGTAAATAACAAGTTAGGTGGAAACGAGTATATATAAGCTGAATCTTTAGTTTAGTCCTTATCTTCCACGCTTGTCCATCTTTAGCCCTTCCAATAATAAACTTGTCAACCAAGAAGAAAAAACTCCCCCTTCATCTTTATCTTTAGTCCAATTTAGTCCCTCGGGTTATATGACTTATATTCTCAATATATATCACACCATTTAGTGTTAGAAATACATAACCACATACATTATATGAACATATAGATGCAATAACAATCTAAAGGATTTTCAGATTACCTGTTTTTAACAAGTCTGATTACCTAAATGTTATATTTTGAAAATTTAGTGACTGAAACTTCGGTAGATATTTCATAGACCGTTTGATAAAGAGTTATTTTTGTTTATTTATTAAATGAACGAACATGAAAATTACTTTACGTGTGTTTAGTTAAATAAACGAATATAAACATAAACAAAAGTCACGTCCGTTCATTTACATTAATGTTCATGTATTTGTTTATTTTTGTATATTATATCTTTTGATTGTATACTTTCAAAACTGATATATTAAAATAAACAAGACTAATTAAACAAAATATTGTGTATATTTTGACATTTTATGTTTTTTTACGTTCATTTATGTTCCCGTTTATGTCAATTTATTGTTAGTTTAGTTTGTTAATGAAAAAACATAAACAAACATGAACAATTCATTTTCTTAATAAACGAACATGAACAAGAAAGTTCGTACGTATAAGCTTTCATGTTTGTTATTTTCAGTTAAAAATAGATGAAAGAATATAAAAAAATTAATTTGTGTTCATTCGATTCGTTTACAACCCTAACCTTAATAAAAACAAGAAACCAGTAAAATGAACGAAATGAACATTAACCAAATATAAAAGAACTTTGTACAATAACTCTTGATACACAATAATTAAAATGACGCGAATAAATACTTTTGAAAATTAAAATGGTGTGAAAATCCGTTAAAAATTTAACGTGTGATTAACCAAAAAGAGTCTAAAAAAGCTTTAAAACATCATCTAAAAGATAAAACTATTTTTTAACAATGATTTCATTAAGAAGCTTAGAAAGAAACTAAAAGCTCAAACAAAATTATAAAAGAGCATATAAAAAACCTTTAAGCCAACTAACTCAATTTAATTTTCTCTTAGCTCTAACGTTACACCATAAAAAGGACTAATGAGCAATTAGATCAAATAAAAAAGCTTTGGAAATCACCTCGAACGTGAAAATAAGCTTGTTCCGGACATTCAACATAATCCACCATGAGACGAAAAATATGATATAAACTTTTACTTCTCGCCTAATTTTCAACCCATAAAACCATTTTTTCTAGTCTAAAACGAAGATATCCCAATAATCAAAAGCCCCACTACACTAAAATCTAAATGAAAAACTATTTATATGCAAATTTTTAATACTTCAAATAAAAATAGTATTTCATGTACTCCGTATATAACAATTTTGAATAGCATGGCTTACAAGAATTATTAGTTTACATAAATTTAAGACATAATGACAAATGCTCATGAAAAACATAAAAGAGAATGCGGGCTTCAAGTCTCGATATGATATGTTTAAGGTTTTTTTCTTGACGTAGGTATGCATGTTGGGATATCTACCAAGAAAGAAATCGATGCCAACTTTTTGACTAACCCGTTGGATGGAAGAACCCCACTACACCGACTGACGTTTTAAATTTTAGATGGATTGAAAGGAAACGTTTGTGCGTGGATGAGGGTTTCTTCTCTCATGGAATTGAGTAGTCAGGATTTTACAGTGGAACATGCTTTTCTGAAAAAATCGTCTCGTGCAAAGTCACAAAACATAAAAAAATTAACATGCATTGAAAATTAACACGTGTTTTGTTTTTTGAGTTTGATACATTGTTTTTCCTTGCATATAAAGTGGTGATACTCTTCAACAGAGTTGACCAAGTCATGCAAAGTAAAATAATGTCACTTAGAGCATCAATAATGGCAAAGTCTTTAAAAGACTTGGAGCATTGAATGCCTTTAATGCTAGCATCATTTAATCACTACAACTTTGAGCAAAAGCTTTGTGTTTGTCAAGCTTTTGTAAAAAGCTTTTCAAAAAGCTTAATTTGCAATGCGTAAAAACAAAACAAAACACTTTTTAGCATAGTAAAAAGTGTTTGCCAACTTTTAACATTGTGGGTGCTCTTAGATCTGTAAATATTATTCTTAAAATCGCAATTTAAAAGAGTTAGCAATGTAACTATTTTGCAAATTGCCTTTAAGCACCATGTAAATTCTATTTAATGAAATAAAAATGATGAATAAAAAAAGAGATTTAAAAAAATAATTATTTTTAAATTTCTTAACACGTTTCACAAGAAAAAAAAAAGTGTTGGTCGATAAAAATATTGTGAAGAAAGTTTGTTGGCAAAACTACTATATTTAAGCATTAATATTATTCTTTGATAAAGGAATCAACTGTGTGTTGACTCCACTTCAATAGATCAAACTTTTTAAGCTTGTATAATGTAAAACTCGCATGAAAATATCTTTAAGTTAAAACTTTTAATATTTATTTATTACACAAAAAATATTTACGTATATTTAATTATGTCACAACAAGTTATTATACGAAATATAAATTCAATGAAATTAATATTATACGAGAACTCAAGTTATGGCGGAATATATATAACGGGCTCCATGTTAAACAATAAACCTTACAAGACTTAAAAGGCTCAAGGCCCAGTCCACTAAAGGGACTAATAACAAACATACACATGCTTACTTCTCATTTTTACAAAACAAGAAAACAAAAAGAAACCTTAGGGGTCCCTTTTATGTCGTCGGCCAAACACAAGGAAAAAAGGAGTAAAGTTGATTTTGATCTTGAATATTACGAGGGTGCACATGTTTGTTCATTCACGATCCATCCCTTTCGGTAATCCTAACCTTAATCTTTTATTTTCAAGAATTAATTATGAATTAAATGCATTTAATAAGATCACATATTTTTATAAGCAAATACAAGAAATAAAATCATGTGGGTTTGTTTGGTTTGCACAGAAATCGAGAACCCCTAGGGGGTGCTCTCGGTGGCTTGCCGCAGCCACATGGCTGGCTTGGTCTGTCAGGCGCAACCCCAAAAGGGGCCACGGTGGCTGGATTAGGCAAAGCAGTGGCAACCGATTAGGTCTCGGTGGGATTAATGTTGTTGTCGGTGGGTGGATTCTGCTGGCAGCCGTAAGGCCTTAAGGCCAGTGGGTGAATACTACTGGTAGCCGCAAGCCACCAAGGGGCTGCAGCGGGAATGTGTGGCCAGCGGTGGGTGTGTTTGTTTAACAGCCGAGACCTTTTGGTCTCGGTGGATGTTTGGCTTGGCTCGGTTAAACCTAGAGATCACATAAATGGGTGTTTGGATTAATTATTTTAATCGGTTTAATTATTATTTTGGGCTTATTAAAACACATTGATTAATTAAATATGGGCATAATTAAATCACGGCCTGATTCATGAACTTATTAAACCGGTTTATTTACGGCTTATTTAATTAGACTTAATTAACATGGGCTTATTGTTATTTAACTTAATTAGAAAATTCTTATTAAGATGCAAGGCTTAGTTTATAATTAATTAAATCCATGAAATATTATATATAATAATTAATTATAGAATCCATGACAAGTTATCATTTAATAATTTATTTAAATCCATGACATATTATTAATTAATGATTAACTATGAATCATAACATATTATTAATTAATAATTATTTATAAATTCATAACATATGAAAGTTAATTATTAAAATAGACTTTATTAATATCTGACTTATTTAAATCATGACTTATTAATAAAATAGTTATAATTAACCATGGCTTAATACTTCATGACTTATAAGAATTGGCATATTTAACATACTTATTAAACCAAGAATTATATAAATTAGCTTATTCGATGAAAAAGATAAATTACTTATGTATATTAGTCGAGCTTATTACTATTTATGGAAACTTACTAATTATGGAAACTTACTATTTTTGGAAACTGACTATTTATGGAAACTTAATATTTATAAAAACCTGCTATTTTTTGAAAGTTACTATTTATAGAAACCTGCTATTTTTGAAAAGTTACTATTTATAAAACCTGTTATTTTTGGAAAGTTACTATTTATAGAAACCTGCTATTTTAGAAAGTTACTCTATATGAAAACCTGCTATTTACGGAAAGTTACTAATTATGAAAATACCAAGTATAATAACACAAGAATCATGAAATACATTAATCAAGAACACATGAACACTTAACATTAAGGAAAGACACGTTAGATCATGAACAAGTAACCAAGACCATGAACAAGTAACTTATTAATGAACAAGCAACTCATACACGTCCTTTATCATGTAGCTCACGTGAAGTCGAAGTAGAAATTTTCCGTTGTTCATCTCTTCACTGCTTGCTGGACCTAAGGTACGGATATTCCGTCCTTCAGTAAGGACGTCCTTTCTCTTCATGATTAGGATTTCTTGTTTGCTATGCCACATGTTTTCCCCAGTTGCATATTATAAAAAATTTCATTGTTTGCCATGCTCTCATTTTAATTATTACATAAATACGTAATTGCCCGAGCTATATACATGCATGACCATCACTTACATGATTACCACCTAGTTATGGAGGTACCATAACCATGACATATGAGGCACCTATGTCATGAGTCTTCCGTGATGAGAGTGATTTCTCGCGGCGTCCCTTCACGTTACATGTTGGCCATTACTATAATTATTTCGGGGCATATGGGTGCATCATAGTTTATAGGTTTACAAGTTTACACGTACAGGGTGATTGGTTTGGTGTATGCTCTACACCCCATCACATTGGAGTTGATCTGTTGGGCCAATTTAGAGCTTAAATTGTCCCTGTACTGATTTGAATGAAATATACCCTAAGTATTTTATAGGTCGGTAAACTTAAGTAAGTTTACCGAGTCATCCTCAAGATGTTCTTAGAAGTCCATAGAGACTCCTTCACTACTGCAGCGGATCTGAGCCAGTGAAGATAAGAACCAGGATCAGGATGATGGAGTTAATGAGTAATGACAATGACTCACTAACTCCCGAAGACCATCTCTGATATGAAGACCTGAAGTATTTATATTGAAGACATAGTGGGAACTTCCTTGGGTGAAAAAGGAAGAATATAAAGTGCAAGGTGGTTACTTGACTTTATTGAAGCTTCCAAAGGAAGCTTCACTTTCCCACTATATATAGTGGTCTCATGACTTAGAGTTTGGTAATGTTTCCCATCACAGAAAACACACATGTAATACTTTAGTGGATAGGGTTTCATCCTCCCATGGTTGCATAAGCTTAGCTAGCTATGAACATGGGAGTTTAGTTTGTCATTCATCGCCCGGTTGTTATTCCGTAAACAACCGGGCAAGTCTTGTATATTTTTTAATTCATTATTAATAAGATATACATACGATGAAAAGTACAAGCTTTGTTATTAGCTAGTCAGTTGGTGTTATTCTGCAAATGTTCTTCATAGTTTCTTATTGATACAATGTTTGCACAAGATTCGTGGACCAACAAGTGGTATCAGAGCAGGTTAGATTTTCTCTATCCAGATCCGTTCGATTTACGACTGCTAATCACTTTTTATATGGTCAAAATCGGTAGCGTTGTTCAAAAATCTGCACATCAGTAGCAGTTTTTGAGGGGGAGATAAACACTACTTTTGACCTCTGATTGATAAATACCCACAAATATCTTATCCTTATCCACCATCACCCACCATCGACAATAAACAAAAAAAAACCTCACACCACCGTCACTTTTAAATATCGAAAATCCCACCGATTATCTTTTAAAAAAACACAGATTCATATCAATTCATCCTTTACTGTTAATCCCCGTCACACACAAATCATTCATAACAAAAAAAAACACCTAGCCAAAATCATCTCACACCACATCAATCCCACTGTTATAATCCCTCATCCAAAAAGATCCAACTACACAAAAATCAGATCTACCCAAATATCACATATGTCGCATTTAATTGAGACAAACACGAGACGAATCTCAGTCCGATTGGCCATAGGAAGGGATTCGTTTGCTATTGAATTAATTGATTTTATTGTATTAGGTAACTGGGTTTATGAAGATGTTGTAGTGGGTCCGTTGTCGATAAATTGTAGATGGGATTTGATGATAAGGTTGTTCATTATCATGATGATACGTGACCAATATTGATGTAATTCCATTGTTGTTGTATTAGTGATGATGAGTGAACCGGGATTGAAGATGAATTCGTGAATTTGATATTAAAAAGGGTATTGATTAATTTATGGGTAAAAGTGCGTATGAAGATCGAGTGAAGCGTTATTGAATCTGGTGGTCGATGTATCTTGAAGCTGATGATGTTAAAGTGAGAAGCTGATAAAAAAATCAGCTCATGAATTAGAAGGGATTGTTTCACTTTGAAGATCGATTAATTCCGGGTTGTTTGGTCTCAAGACAAGAGTCGAATTAAAAAAAAGGCTGATACAAAATCAGTTGAGTTCAAATAAATGGGTATTATAATCAGGCGATGAAGTTCGCTCAGCTTAATACAGCTGATGCACAAGTGAAAAAAGGGGTATATTGGTTCGAGAGTTGGTTACTCTGTACCTAAGCCCAGTGCTGAAGCCCATCTACTGACGATACACTGGAGCTTCGAATAAACTGAAGTCTAAATGATGGGAGTTCATCAGTTAATTTAGTGAAGCATGGTCGAGAATTATTCTATTGATTAAGAAATATCAGTGAACCAAGTATATGGGTGTGAAGCCACTGATGTAATAAAATCAGTATGATTTGTTCAGTGTTTAAGTTTCAAAGAAAGGCTGTATGAAAGGTGTGATGCAGACGATTTAGAGCAGATGGGGTATCATGTTCAAGACCCGCTGATAAAATTGTTTATCAGTGATGATTTGTATCTAGGTTTGTATGGGTCAAAGAACAAAATGGATGTGTTAGCTACAATGGTCAGAGAACCTCGAGCTACGATGGAAATAGATGTGTACTCATATGATAAAATCAGTGAGTCAAAAAGTGATTGTTTAGGTATGGGACTACGCTTGAAGAAAACAACCCTTGAAGTAAGTTAAAGTCGCTGATTTATAAAAGCTGCAGCTGTGACCTCTGTGAATATGTCGCTGAGCTCTTGTCAGCTAAAAGATGTACTTTTGAAATGACACTGTCAGCAAATCCTGTCAGCGAACCCTGTCAAACAGGTAACTGAATCCAGAGGTCTGAACCTACCTCTGTGAACTCCACCTAAAATTCTGTTCTCGGCCAGCTGAACTGCATGACGCTGGACTGCCAGGTCGCTGAACTCACAGAGTCGCTCAACCCGAACCTCTGTTGCTGAACCCTCACAGCTCACTAAACAGCTGATACCCCAAAGTCGCTAATGCATCCAAATCAAGACATAGCTGAGTCGTGTCAATGGCTGTGGTAGAATACACATCAGCTAGATACTTTGATTACTTTGGTAACTGATCATGAGGCGTTTGACGAACAACAGAGGCATAAGCGTTGCATATCACGGATTGTACACTATAAGGGTCGCTGTGTTTGACATACATCAAGCGTAACCAAATGGTTTAAGACACCAGCGATCGCTGAATTTGTTTTAATACATCTGGGTGGGTGCGACTAAAAGATTCTAAATTTTTTATAGCTGAACCCAAGACAGCTAACAGCTCTAATCGCTGACTCAGACCCTTTTGTAGACACTTAAGGGAAATGATGGTTATCAGAGGTTGCAAATACGGAAGTTGGTAGAACTTTTAATAAAGGTTTTGTCAAATCCTGATGAAGTTTTGGCTATATGATTGAAAAGATGGGCATGACGAATCAAGTGTTGCTGGTTTGGTCTATCGAGAATCAAAAAGAAGCTAGAGTAAGCTGGTTTATAAATAAAATCAGCTGGGGTTGATAGGAAGTGAGTTATAAAACTCATTGGATTATGTTGATATTGAGGGGAGCAGAGATATGGGTAGAGATGCTGGTGACTCTTTTCGTTTATGTGAACCAAGGTCAGCGGACCCTCAGTCAAAGCACCCATATGTCGTTGAATTGACAGCGAAGCTGTTTGAACTGCTGATGCTGGTCCTACCCCCAGAGGTAGCTAGCTGAACCCCCAGTGGTCACTAAAGTAATGAACCCCTGCTCTGAACCTTGAACAACTGAGGAGCACCTTATGTCAGCGGAACCCCAGCAATCTTTAGCCTGTGAAACTCTGAACAACTAACTTGATTGCTGAAATGGCAAACCCCTGAGTCATAGGAAGCTGAGTTAAACCTTCCAGCGACCTCTGTTGTCAACAATCGCTGGTCATAAATACCAGCAGTACAAATTGCAGATCGCTGCACAAATGGATACAGTCTCTCAAGATAAGGACCAGAGACTAATGTCCGTCCCTGAAACCCCGGTCAGACACCATATCAGAGACTCACATGTCAGACCAGACGCTAAACCCCAGCAACTCACAGGTTTCCCAGGGGTCAAAGACCCAAAGGTAGGTTGATGCTCTTTACACCAGGTCGCTGTACATAGGTCGAAGAAGGTTGAAGGTCGCTGAACGCATTGAAACATATCGCTGAACTTAAGCAATCAGAGACTGAACTTATGTATCCCAGCTCTCTGAACTTATGAACCCTCCAGCAGACTCTAAAGAATCTATTCAACAGTTCGACTTTCAGTATTCGATTCGATCCTGAACCCCAATTGATCCTGAACTCTTTATTATTTACTGAAGCTCCAGCCCTTCCTGCTCCTTTCCTTACTGAACTAACAATCTCCTTCAGAGGTTAACCGGAGTCAAAAGATGCTGCTAAAGCTGCATATTTTGAGGGGGAGAGAAAGACGGACATCTATGTTAGTGTAAGCATTACGATGTTTAATCAAGCTGATCCCTTCATGTTTTGGTGATGACAAACGTATAACTCGCAATACATAATGTAAAATGTGTAAGGTACTCGTAATCACTCAAGCATACTTATGTATACTTCTCTCGACACCTTGAAGATTACATTCGTCATGAAAGACAAGAAGGACGCGCGATTCTCTTATAGAACACGCGGTTCCTTAGTGATATCGAACCGTGAGAAGATATAGAACCGCGGGCAGTCAAGCCGGTTTAGGCTTACTAAAGATTTCTGGAAGCTTCTATAAGAGGGAGGGAATCTAATAAACTCAAAATTAAAATTTTGAATTTACTTCTAGAAGATGGAGGGAAGAAAATAAATTCAAATTTCAAAATTTGAATTTGGGCTCCAAGAATATAAGGTGCATCCTTTTATCCAATGGATAGTCCACTCTTTTATCCAATGGGTAGTTCACTCTTTTATCCATTGTGTAAAAAGGTGCTCTCCAAGACAAGAGTTGGCTATAAATAGAAGACTATTCTCTTCCATTTTACTTGAACAAAAACACACAAAAACCTTCCAATATCCCATTCCTCATTTGCCTCATCAAGAGCAATGAGAAGAACACTTTCACCCTTGTGAAGTGTTAGTGTCTAGATTCAAAACATGATGAAGATCTCTCTAGATCAAGTCATGATTATTGTCTTCCTACTATGTATATGTAGAAGATCCAAGTTGTGGGTACACTTAGATGTGTTTGTAAGGGTAGAATATCCAAGTGATGGGTATCCTTGGATTAGGTGTTAGTTGTGTAGATCCAAGTCTTGTTAGTACTTGGATATAGTGTTAGAGTTATAGATCTAAGTGTTGTGTACTTAGATCTATATGGTTTATGTGTTTAGGCCATAAAACACAAGGTTTGTTATGTTGGGCCATAAAACATAACTAGTGGGTAGATTAGGTTGTGTCTTGGTAGTTTTCACTAAACTCTAAAGTGGTATGGTTGTGTCTAGGTAGTTCTCACTAAACTCTAAAGTGATGTGGTTGCGTCTTGTGAGTTCTCACTAAACTATAAAGTGATGTGGTTGTGTCTTGTGAGTTCTCACTAAACTTTAAAGTGATTAGTAGTTGTGTTGTGTGAAGTTCTCACTTAGCTTCAAAGTGAAGAGTCGTGAAGATTGGTTCTAGCTTTCGATTAGAACTCTACATCTAGCCTTGTGTCGTTAAATGGTGAAGTGGGCAACGTTGTGTAGATTGGTCCTACCTAACATTAGGACTCGACATCTAGCTTAGTGTCGGAAATGTGTAAGCGACGTGTATGGTTTTCTTCGCCTTGAAAGGAGTTTTGTTGACTAGTGATGTAACTCTCGAGTAAGGTGTACTCGAGGAGTGGAGTAGGGCGAAGAGGAGCTTCGTGACCAAACCACTATAAATCATCATGTCGGTACTTTCCTTTACATTTATGTCTTTACTATTATAGATGTATTTATATGTTATGTGTTGTGTGCATCTCATAATCTAAACATCTAAGTTGCGGAAAAGCTAAGGCTTAGTACGTGTGTGCTTCGTGTTTAGATTATGTTCAAGTGTACATCACTTAGTCTAAACATCCTAGTTGCGGAAAATCTTATGCTTAGTACATGTGTGCTTAGTGTTTAGACTATTGCTTGATGTACTCTTGATTTGATGTGTTTGTGTGTTTACTTACTTGTAGTATTTATCTTTCAATCAAACACATCTCACATCTGGTCAAGCTTGATCAAGAATTGGATACAAAGAATTGTTAAAGTTTAACATGTAATAAACGGTTTCGTCCACTGTCGGCGGTTCCCTAAATGGACCGGCGGTTCTTTATTGATAAAGAACCGCGGGTACAATAAAGAACCGCGCACAGTGGATTAAGCCGAAATGTTTTGAAAACTAACTAGAAACTATTCAACCCCCCCCCCCCCCCTCTAGTTTCTACAATTGGTATCAGAGCGAGGCTACTCAAGATCTTTGAAGTATATTGTGCTTTAAAGCTTGGATCGATCTTTGCTCTAGTTTTTTAAAACAAACGGTTTAAAAAAAAAATTAAAACGATCGTTGTATCAAATTTCCTATGAAGAATGATTACATATGAAATATGTTTTGTTGTTTCATTCGTACTAGTTTTGGTGTTAAATAAACTTTGGGAAATAGCTTGATTTTAAATCTTTTCTTGTTTGGAAGTATAAAAATCTTTTGTGTCATAATTAACTCTAATATATGAGTTCTGTGTGTCTAAAATGATTTTTTAGAGTCCTAAGTCCTTACAAATTGTTTCTAAATAATTTTGGTCAAAAACTCATTTTTTGTCCTCTGACCGCGGTTCTTTATTGTTCCCCGCGGATCCTTATCAATAAGGAACCGCTGTCAGTCTGACTCAGATTTTTGAAATCTTTGAAAAATCATATAAAATCAACTGTAAGTCCGTAGAAGTCGTGCCACCTGTCATTTTGAACGTAATTGAATGTTATTTCAAGTAAAAATGCTTCCAAACCTTTATTCAAACTCTAAATCTTGGATGGTTTCTAAGTTCCATACTTTGTCCAAAGTATTGAGCGTCGGTTTGTCGTAAAACTTGTGTTTTACTCTTTTCTATTAAGTTGGACATCTATTGGTGATATATCTTTGAAAATTGATATATTTACAAAGTGTTAAACTTAATTAAATTTTAAATGGGTCAAAGACTATTTTCAAATAAAATCAAGCTATGAATACTTTGTTGTATCTAACACTCAAAACATGGACGAATGCTTTTATGTGTTAAGCTAATTGTTTGTGTGTGTTTCCTTGTGTGTTATTATTATATGTAGACATTATTAAGTGTTCCTTGCTATTTGTAGTAGTATTGCTTATATGTCTAGTCTCTTGTGCCTTGCTTGGTATTTGTTAGTATCTAGTTTTTCCTAGTTAGGATGTATGCTAGATTTCTTGCATTTTAGTTGCAACATTATGTGTGCATTGCATATAGGATTAACATCTCTTAGTTTACAAATGTTACATAAACATCTTGTACACCTCGGGATGTTCTTTAACACTATTAGGTTTGAAAGCTTTGGGAGCTTGTCAAATCTATTGATTTAGGTCGTCTTACTCGATCATTGTGTTATTAGTTCAAGTAGATAAATGTCTCACTATAAAACATGAAACACCCTTTGAAAATCTTAGCTATTTTCTCTTAAAAGAGTGTTTGTGGGAATCAAGAAAGATTTCGATTAAATATCAATGCATTATTCAAACTATGATTGGTATCATTATCGAATCTAATTGACATGTTTTTTTTTGTGTAGACATGAATGTGGTTTATTAATAATACACATCGGATCATAACTCACATTTGTGTTGATGGTGTTATATTGAATCTACTTGTTCAAATTGTTAGACATATTTTGTTTAATAATTACTTATAATGCACAATAGAGTCGGTTTGATAACTTGGATGTTTCATCTGAAATACTCAAGTAATTTACATTGCTATGCAATTTATAAATGTGTCATTTCCGAAAGACCAATCAAGAGTGTTCCTTTGGTTTGTGTAAACTTTGTTTATACACTTCAAAGTTATTGGCCTCAAGTTCTATTAAGGTAAATAACCTTAACTAGACTTTTTTGACAAGATATGCAATGGTGCATTCTTAACCCTCATTAGGTCATGCATTGTGTCGCCATGCAAGTTTCATCCTTGCTAAACTTTATTAGGCAAATGTTGGAATTACATTTTGTCTAACTTGAGAATGACTACTAGAGAATTTATGCACTAGAATCTTAATTTGACCTAACGGTTGAATTACTTCCATGTGGGAAGTTGGGTTATTGTTAACTCGTAAAAATGGTCGTGTTTAGCCTTAATTGAGCACCTCTAGTGATAGTCTCATACTCATTCTCTAAATTGTCTAAATGGCTCTTCCTATATACGACTAATGATAGTTTACTTTGATGAACTTTGTATGTCATTAGGAGTCTTTTTCTTTTGTAGCCATTAGGTTTTTCTTAACTTTCTTCATACGTGCTAATTGAACCTATGTGTTTTTCCTTTGTGTGTGTTCTAGTTTTTATTTCTCTTAAGCATGACTTTATGATAAGTTAGACTAGAACATTAGGATTTGCTTAATTGGAAAATCCTCCATTCACCACCTAAAACAAGACTCTGTAGGCGGTTCTTTAAATAGACCGCGGCTCCATTTCAATATGGAACCGCCGGTGGAGATAAAGAACCGCGGGCAGAAGCTCTCAAATTCGGGTTTTCTGAAACTTCCCAATTGTTCCAACACCCTTTAAAATCTTTATTTCAAACCTTTGATCACTCCTAAAATATCTTGGGCTTTCCCTTTCTTACCCTTTACTAGTTTGGATCATCCCCTCACCCTTTTAAACCCTCCTTGTTAGCCATGATCTTCACACCTCAAACCATTCATCCTTTCCCTTTAAAACACCCATTACTACCATGGTTTCTACAAGAACCTCAAATTCATCCAAAACCTCCTCTTCAAAGAGGCACCTCAAAATTAAGATTAAGTTACCCAAACTTAACTCTTCACCCTTTCACACACCCAAGAATAAGATTGTTCCAATTCTCATCTCTTCATCACCCTCACCACCTCTTGCTCCATGCAAGACTACCTCAACCCATGATACCAACCATTCTCATAGTTCTACCTCCTTTTCATTCCAATCTAGAATTAATGAGCTAACCTCACCTTTCACTTCAAGTACTCTCTTGGATGTGACTACCCAACCGCAACCCATCCAAAGCATTCCCATTGTGAATGACTTTGTTAAACCCTTGGTGACTTCACCTTTCACCCCACCAAATTCCGCCACCAACCTTGTCTTTCATTTAAGCATGTGGATTGCTTATTGCTATGACATCTAATTTAAGCAAATCTTAGGATTCTAGTGTAACTAAGATTAAAATTATGCTTAAGTTTTAGGCTTGTTTTTTTATACATCTTTATATGATCTTTATTCTCTTGTATTTCCTTTCATGATTTTCAACATGATTTTTCTTTGAGTCTTGGATCTTGTTGTTATTATGTTTCTTTCTTTTCTCTTATTTTGAGTCCTTTATTAAACTAATAAGAATTAGGAATCTTCTTGGAGATTTACATTTCATGTAGCTTGATTTATGATATCTAGATAGATGACTTGCTTGTATGCTACTTTCTTATATATCTTCTTGCTTATCCGTATGCTATATGCTTAATTGATTAGTTAATGAATGCATGCTTTTTATAAAGGTTTTGTTTTTTTTCAAGCAATTCCGATATAATATCTCTTAGATGTGTCTAACTCATGCATGTCTTTAAATGCTATGTGCTAACATGTTTTACTTAGTCTTCTCTTTTTAAGTAATCATGTTTCTTGCATGCCATATGTGTTAATTGCGCACCTTCTCTACATTGGTTTATTGTAGACTTCATTAGGCATTGCATGATTTATCCTATGTGCTTACTTGATTATGTGTTAGATTTTGTACTAACTCTTTCATGTCTTCTTGAGCTTCTTTTGAGTTTCTTCTCTCATTTTCTTTCGAGATTTCACTATCACCTTCTAAGGTATAGTATTCATAAATCAACTTGTGAAGTTATCCTTAACTTCTTTGATTGAGTTTCTCTTGGTTTATTTTAATCATGCCTCTCTAAGTCGAGTCTCTCTCTTCTATCTTTCTAAACTAAGTTGAGTCGAGCCTCACCCTTTCCTCATCATGTAATTGTTCTTTGAACATTCACAATGATTGAGAAGAGCTACGAAACTTTGAGCATGTAGTTTATCGTATGTTAAACACCATCTATCTTGGTCTTTCTATTCTTTGGCTTATTTGATCTCTTTATCTATATCATTGAGTCTTCTTTTTGGTGTCGACATTCATAAGCATCCTTGCCTATATTGTCTTTGGTTTTATATTTTTCGTTCTTCTCGTTTTTGAGAGTCGATTGAGTTTAAAATTTATAATTGGATTGGGTGATTCCAACAATTCTAAGTTTTTAACCTCTTGAGAGGATTTTGGTTAAATCTTGAATTTTCTTGGGTGATTCCATAAATTCTAAGCTTTTAGCCCTTTGACATATTATCATTACAGTTATTATGGATGTTTCTTCTCTACCTCTATTCCAACAATTATGAATTGATCTTGTCAAGATCCTCTCATATGACTTGTTTTTGGATTGATATAATCGCGTGCACACTTCTTTCTTTAATGCTTGTCATTGTTTGTGCAAACGACTTGTTTATCATCCTCATTTATCTTTTCATCATAGTCCTTCCTTCTCTCTTTTCGACTATGTGGAATTGTTTTTATTGTCCATGTCATACTCTCTTTAGTTTGGTATTTTTGCCATGATATTAAAGTAGAGTATGTCTTCTCGACAATATTTTCTCTTTTTTTGACATTGCTATATATATATGCTCTTGTTTACTAACTTTGTTTTTTAGGACATCTAACCCTTCTTTGTAGCTTGTCACTTTTCTTGCTTTGTTGGTGCCTCAAGCAAGGGGGAGCTCATATCAAGGGGGAGCATTTTCAAGAGTTCAACTCATTACATTTGCGATCGTTTACTCACTTAAATTGCATTCATTTAACATCTTGCAAGTAATGAATTATGGGATCTCGAAGACATGGAAGTGGTTAACCTATGGTGATTGAAGACTTCACTAGGATGACGCAAGCTCAATATCTTTAGATGATGGGATTACGGTTCGGATTCTCGCCTCTTAACCAGATATCTTTTAGATGCAAGCTATCTCAAAGTTGATTCTTCTCTTCTACAAACGACGACTACCTTTGGATGCGTGATCTTCCTCAAATGATATGGATCCTACTCTTCCTCAAATGACGACTACCTTTTTGATTCGACTAAAGGGGGAGAAGGAAGTGTAAACAAGTACGTTTCACATTTTACTATGCGTTACGGTTTACTTGTCTGTCATCATCAAAAAGGGGGAGATTGTTAGTGCAAACATTACGATGTTTAATCAAGATGATCCCTTCATGTTTTGGTGATGAAAAACGTATAACTCGCAATACATAATGTGTGGAAACCTTGGTTTCCGGATCTTTTAAGCTACTAGGAATGATCATTGTTCATATGATTAAACAATCAAAGCGGAATTAGAACAACAACCATTAACAAGGTGTTTAGGCACAAATAACATGAATTAAAACAATAGGAATGTTCATTATATTAATAACAAACATCCACTAGACGTGTATACATTGAATCCCACGTCTAGTCGACACACACTTTAGGTTTACATTGTGAATGAATTGAATGAAAAACCTAATAACCCTTGGTTCCTTTTATAGTGTAAGGATTAGGGTTTTACAAGAGATAAGGATAAATAAACATGTGAATCTTCTATTTAAATAACTATATACAGAATATCTCCTGCATATATATCCAAATAGAATCTTCTAAAAGCTTCTTGTCTACAATTCTATCAACTCTTGAATTGCATGTAACAACTCTTGAATTGCACACGACAACTCTTGAGCCAACAACGCTGGATTAACTCTTGTCAACGCCTAAATTGGTCTTGATTAAACAATCAAAGCGGAATTAGAACAACAACCATTAACAAGGTGTTTAGGCACAAATAACATGAATTAAAACAATAGGAATGTTCATTATATTAATAACAAACATCCACTAGACGTGTATACATTGAATCCCACGTCTAGTCGACACACACTTTAGGTTTACATTGTGAATGAATTGAATGAAAAACCTAATAACCCTTGGTTCCTTTTATAGTGTAAGGATTAGGGTTTTACAAGAGATAAGGATAAATAAACATGTGAATCTTCTATTTAAATAACTATATACAGAATATCTCCTGCATATATATCCAAATATAATCTTTTAAAAGCTTCTTGTCTACAATTCTATCAACTCTTGAATTGCATGTAACAACTCTTGAATTGCACACGACAACTCTTGAGCCAACAACGCTGGATTAACTCTTGTCAACGCCTAAATTGGTCTTGACAACGCTTAGACAATAACTTCATGTTTTCTTCGTTTTTGAGTTTCTGCCACATCAACTTTTTGACCCAACAATCTTCCCCTAGTTGATAGTGGCAAAACTCTATGTGTATCTCTTGTAAGTTGTACATGATCTTCAAATTGCTTCCCCTCAAGTGTAGCATGTATTTCTTCCCCTTTTTGTCACATCAACAGGAAAGTAAACAATGTATGCAATGTTGAAGATTATCCATATGTAGGCTCTGTGTAATGATCTTGAAGAAAAATAAATAAAGTATTCTTGATGTAGAAGTAGAATAACCCAACCTTGTATTCCATGTCTTGTTTTATCCACGTGATGAAGAACTTATACTAGGCAAATTATAAGTAGACCTCAATCCCTTGTCAATATTCTCATCCTTTGTGAGACACTGAGCACGATAATGTAACTCCTTCAAGTGTTATGACAAGTCTTAATCACCAATCATGTAAAGCACGAACAAGTTACCTTTAAAGTCTATGGCACTTTAAGATATGATAGAACACAAACTCGCGAAAATCTTCTTCAATCATCAAACTTACCATAAGAACTCTTCCCCTTAAGTTAACACCTCTTCATGACGAAACTTAATCTTCATATCATATGTAAAAGTTTTTGGATGGATAACTCTTTTACAAGGCTACCTCGATTACATAATCAAATCCAATAAATTACCTCACAAATTGTTGTTAACTCGCTTTAAGATCATTAATTCCGTTTAAAAATATCCGAGCCATAAATATCAACATGATATTCTAGATTAAAACGGAGATTCCATGTACCTTCGTGTGTATAATCCTCCTTTTTGTGTGCTTAAAACGTCCAATTTTCTCAAACAGCAGCAAACCTTGTGTTGTCCAATATCCTCTTCTGTCCAATATCTTTGGCAGATGTATTGTCCAATATCGGACAATACCCATCAGCGTTGGAATTCATATATCGGACGACACTGTCAACTCTATCAGCGTTGACTTATTCTGTCAGCGTCAAAATTACAAACGTCAGCGTCTACGCCAAAACCTGTCAGCGTCTCAATCAAAACTTTTGTAAGCGTCAATCCATACTCTGTCAGCGTTGCATTCACTCTTTCTTGTCAACGTTGCTCCAAGACTTGTCTTGGAATCATAATCCCACGTGAATACAAAGTGACATTAGCTTATAACAATTAATCCCAACATGTGACGATCACTTTTATACGCTGCATTTATCCCTTCTGTTGTCAGCCAATCACATGCGAAGTCATCATCATACTACTTTTGCTTTGTCTTGAAACACAAAGCCATAATTCAATCCCACGTGCAACCATAACAACATATTGGACCATGTTTGCTGTTCTCTATGACAGAATTGGAATACACAATCACCAATCCTTTGCTGCGTGAACTCAAATTGCAAGTCCAATATATGTCCATGCTTCAGCCAATCACGTTCTTAGAACCATGTGAACACAAGAACTCCTCACCAATGAGAACGAGTGACTTACGGTAATACCATGGAATAACATGTAGAGGATTCAAAGCTTTAGATAACAAATATTAGGATTTTCTCCTTTGGCCGTGTGAATGCATAATAGCTTCCACCAATAAGAAGCTTAGAATCGTGTGAATGCAAGGTGTATCACCAATAAGAAACGAGAGCTTCATGTGAACATAGAAGGGATCATGTGAACACAACATTCTTAACCTTTCTGATGTACGTAATGCAAAAGTAATAGCAACCAAATTTAGAACCATTCAACTCACGTCCCCATCACGTTAACATCAGCAATAATGATTCTAGGGTTTATTCATAAAACCCTAAAAAAAACGAATCTTAGATCTAGGGTTTTGGATTAAACCCTAATACTTTATCTCCTTCAATTCACCATAAAACATCATATCTTCTGTTATATGCAATGATCTAGGGTTTTCAGAAACCCTAAATCATGATTTCATGTGAATACAAAACTCTGAAAATCACCTCTGCTGCCAACTTTGACGCTTAATAACTTTTGCCTGGGGATAAAACTCAACAATCCCTCCGGTGGATGTTTAGATCCATGTATGTAGAACACACATATAAAATTTCGTGACGATCCAACGGTTCAATCAAAAGTTATGACCTTCTGAATACTGCTGCGCACACAAAAACGTCCAGAAAAACTCTATACGAATTTTTCTTCTTCTTCACGATATACGAACACCTTGTTAGTCCTAGCATCACGAGCCACGAGGCTCTGATACCAATTGTGGAAACCTTGGTTTCCGGATCTTTTAAGCTACTAGGAATGATCATTATTCATATGATTAAACAATCAAAGCGGAATTAGAACAACAACCATTAACAAGGTGTTTAGGCACAAATAACATGAATTAAAACAATAGGAATGTTCATTATATTAATAACAAACATCCACTAGACGTGTATACATTGAATCCCACGTCTAGTCGACACACACTTTAGGTTTACATTGTGAATGAATTCAATGAAAAACCTAATAACCCTTGGTTCCTTTTATAGTGTAAGGATTAGGGTTTTACAAGAGATAAGGATAAATAAACATGTGAATCTTCTATTCAAATAACTATATACAGAATATCTCCTGCATATATATCCAAATAGAATCTTCTAAAAGCTTCTTGTCTACAATTATATCAACTCTTGAATTGCATGTATCAACTCTTGAATTGCACACGACAACTCTTGAGCCAACAACGCTGGATTAACTCTTGTCAACGCCTAAATTGGTCTTGACAACGCTTAGACAATAACTTCATGTTTTCTTCGTTTTTGAGTTTCTGCCACATCAACTTTTTGACCCAACATAATGTAAAATGTGGAAGGTACTCGTAATCACTCAAGCATACTTATGTATACTTCTCTCGACACCTTGAAGATTACATTCGTCATGAAAGACAAGAAGGACGCGCCGGTTCTCTTATAGAACACGCGGTTCCTTAGTGATATCGAACCGAGAGAAGATATAGAACCGCGGGCATTCAAGCCGGTTTAGGCTTACTCAATATTTCTGGAAGCTTCTAGAAGAGGGAGGGAAACTAATAAATTCAAAATTCAAATTTTGAATTTACTTCTAGAAGATGGAGGGAAGAAAATAAATTCAAATTTCAAAATTTGAATTTGGGCTCCAAGAATATAAGGTGCATCGTTTTATCCAATGGATAATCCACTCTTTTATCCAATGGGTAGTTCACTCTTTTATCCATTGTGTAAAAAGGTGCTCTCCAAGACAAGAGTTGGCTGTAAATAGAAGACTATTCTCTTCAATTTTACTTGAACAAAAACACACAAAAACCTTCCAATATCCCATTCCTCATTTGCCTCATCAAGAGCAATGAGAAGAACACTTTCACCCTTGTGAAGTGTTAGTGTCTAGAGTCAAAACATGATGAAGATCTCTCTAGATCAAGTCATGATTATTGTCTTCCTACTATGTATATGTAGAAGATCCAAGTTGTGGGTACACTTAGATGTGTTTGTAAGGGTAGAATATCCAAGTGATGGGTATCCTTGGATTAGGTGTTAGTTGTGTAGATCCAAGTCTTGTTAGTACTTGGATATAGTGTTAGAGTTATAGATCTAAGTGTTGTGTGCTTAGATCTATATGGTTTATGTGTTTAGGCCATAAAACACAAGATTTGTTATGTTGGGCCATAAAACATAATTAGTGGGTAGATTAGGTTATGTCTTGGTAGTTCTCACTAAACTCTAAAGTGATGTGTTTGTGTCTAGGTAGTTCTCACTAAACTCTAAAGTGATGTGGTTGTGTCTTGTGAGTTCTCACTAAACTATAAAGTGATGTGATTGTGTCTTGTGAGATCTCACTAAACTTTAAAGTGATTAGTAGTTGTGTTGTGTGAAGTTCTCACTTAGCTTCAAAGTGAAGAGTCGTAAAGATTGGTTCTAGCTTTCGATTAGAACTCGACATCTAGCCTTGTGTCATTAAATGGTGAAGTGGGCAACGTTGTGTAGATTGGTCATACCTAACATTAGGACTCGACATCTAGCTTAGTGTCGGAAATGTGTAAGCGACGTGTATGGTTTTCTCCGCCTTGAAAGGAGTTTTGTTGACTAGTGAAGTAACTCTCGAGTAAGGTGTACTCGAGGAGTGGAGTAGGGCGAACAGGAGCTTCATGACCGAACCACTATAAATCATCGTGTCGGTACTTTCCTTTACATTTATGTCTTTACTATTATAGATGTATTTATATGGTATGTGTTGTTTGCATCTCATAATCTAAACATCAAAGTTGCGGAAAAGCTAAGGCTTAGTACGTGTGTACTTCGTGTATAGATTATGGTCAAGTGTACATCACTTAGTCTAAACATCCTAGTTGCGGAAAAGCTTATGCTTAGTACGTGTGTGCTTAGTGTTTAGACTATTGCTTGATGTACTCTTGATTTGATGTGTTTGTGTGTTTACTTACTTGTAGTATTTATCTTTCAATCAAACACATCTCACATCTAGCCAAGCTTGATCGAGAATTGGATACAAAGGATTGTTAAAGTTTAACATGTAATAAACGGTTTCGTCCACTTTCGGCGGTTCCCTAAATGGACCGGCGGTTCTTTATTGATAAAGAACCGCAGGTACAATAAAGAACCGCGCACAGTGGATTAAGTCGAAATGTTTTGAAAACTAACTAGAAACTATTCACCCCCCCCCCCCCCTTCTAGTTTCTACAATCTACACACCGCTGTGATATAGATGCCGCTGTGATCCACACGCAACTGTGATCTATATGAAACAGTGATATCCCACCCAAACCATACACAAACCAAAACCCAAAAATAAAAAAATTTCTCACCTTCCATCCATCAGAAGTTAGTAGTTGAACATCCTTGGAGAGCCACACCAAGTACTACTACCGGGCACATACCAACGATCGAGTGCAAGACACTCAAGATGCTATCTTCAGAGCCTTCAAATGCTGAAGGACTTGGTCACTCAGGAATTATTTCCTCACACCAAGATAAAGAAAGAAGATTAGTGCACCACAACAAGGGTTTACACCACAGCTTAACATCAACATCACATGTGGTGATATAAATAGGTCGTCATAGAAGTCAGAAAGTTAGCAAATCCCTGTCTTGGAACCACACACAACCATAGCCCCTGACTGTGGGCAAACCTCAGGGTCTCTGTTTCTGAACTCTTAAAAGGCCTGTGACATGGTCACTCATCTGTGGTCACTCATCTGACTTCACAGCCGGACCACCTCACAGCGGATAGTCACTGGACCTATATCAAACTAAATGAAAGGTAACAAGTTGAAGCTATCATAGGTTAATAACATGAGAGGTTTTGATAACCCATCAGAGAGGTCGCACAAATGCCGCACAGATGCCTTCGCTGAATTCACAGAGGTTGTTGTTGAACATATCACAACCTCAAAAAGGATGTCTGATCTTGATCCTGAACCTGATCGGTCTAAACAGCTGACCCAAAGACCAGCAAGTGTGTTGGCTAACATTAGGCGTTGGTCAATCTACTTCTAAGACAGGTGTTTCACAAGAGAATCCCCGAGGTAGGAGACCCAAAGGTTTCGTCACAGACGCATCTCATCAAACTCATCAGGCATTTGTATGTTGTTGAACATCAGGTACCATTTGTACCCATTTGTTGCTAAAATATTTCAAAGACTTATTTTTCATACTTAAACTTTTATCAAAAAGAGATTTCAAAGGATAAGTGATTTAAAAAGTTAAAAGTCAGAAGTTTTTACAACATCAGAATCTTAAGTTTTACAACAGCAACTCTTAAGTTATAAACTTAAAGCCAATCCGAGTAAAGTCGGAACAGATAGGAAGAATCTCCTTGCCTTAAGGCTAAAGTATCACAGATCCTTGAACGGGATGCCCACAGGCTGAAAGTTCACCAAGTTTCGATTTCACCAACACACCAACAAATGGTCATCAATTCACCATGTCTAACCAACAAGAAAGAATTGGCTATTCTGGAGTTAAACGGCTAACCGGTAAAGAATCATCAAATTCGTTGATGGCTGATAGTTTTCCAAAAACTATAAATCCAGCTAAGTTGGTTAAGTCTCTGGATTTCCACCAGAGGCCACACAAGGGTATTCAAACACCCTCAAAATCTAAGGTTCAAACCTTAGTATCGATGCAATTCGATAAAGGGATTCAATCCCTGAAATGGTGAATAATATAAGCGTGCAATGACTTCAAAAATTACTTTTGGGAAGTATTTTTTGAGGGGGAGAGAGTCACACTTCCGATGAAGGCACACCCTACTGATGAAGCTCAAAGTTATATCATCACCATACATACAACACAACCACCCTGTCACTACCATACAACCTCTCACACCACAACAAAACAAAAACAATCACATACAAAAAATCTAAATTCCATCCAGGAGCATCACTTAAAAAAATCCGATCACATTTCATAAGTAGGTATCGACGGGTATCTGGTGAATGTTTGAAGAAAGAAATGATGAAGCTGGTATTGGTATTATGTGTGAACAGGTTAGAGGTTTTATTGATTGAAAGAAGTTTGTTTCGGGGTAGAAGAGATTGTGTATATCTGATATATGTCAACATCATATGTGTGAGCAAGTGTTCTGGGATTTGATTACATACTTAGGTGCTTAGTATTTTGAAGTACAGTTTTCGAGTCGTGTTTGATCACCACTGTTTGGAACGAGTCTCTAAAACACCATATAACCTAAGTAGCTGAAGATGTTCATCAGAGACTACACCTAGTCAAAGACTACACTTAGTCATGAAGATGAAGATCTAGTTTGAGCACATTTTACACTCTACAGCAACAAATGATCATCAAAAGTTTGTTATCTTTTATGTATATTTGTTGTATCTTAGTATGTAAGAAGAAGGCGTTATGCTCACTTACTACTAAAAGACTTAGGCTATATTTCTATTCAAATAGGGGAGATTGTTGGGCCAATTTAGAGCCTAAATTATCCCTGTACTGATTTGAATGAAATATACCCTAAGTATTTTATAGGTCGGTAAACTTAAGTAAGTTTACCGAGTCATCCTCAAGATGTTCTTAGAAGTCCACAGAGACTCCTTCACTACTGCAGCGGATCTGAGCCAGTGAAGATAATAACCACGATCAGGATGATGGAGTTAGTGAGTAATGACAATGACTCACTAACTCCCGAAGACCATCTCTGATATGAAGACCTGAAGTATTTATACTGAAGACATAGTGGGAACTTCCTTGGGTGAAAAAGGAAGAATATAAAGTGCAAGGTGGTTACTTAACTTTATTGAAGCTTCCAAAAGAAGCTTCACTTTCCCACTATATATAGTGGTCTCATGACTTAGAGTTTAGCAATGTTTCCCACCACAGAAAACACACATGTAATACTTTAGTGGATAGGGTTTCATCCTCCCATGGTTGCATAAGCTTAGCTAGCTATGAACATGGGAGTTTAGTTTGTCATTCATCGCCCGATTGTTATTCCGCAAACAATCGGGCAAGTCTTGTATATTTGTTGATTCATTATTAACAAGATATACATACGATGAAAAGTACAAGCTTTGTTATTAGTTAGTCAATTGGTGTTATTGTGCAAATGTTCTTCATAGTTTCTTATTGATTCGATGTTTGCACAAGATTCGTGGACCAACATGATCCCTCCACCCATGTTACTTTTATTAGAGGTCACCCCTCTAATTGCATGACGAAGCAGCCCCTCTATTTATTCATGTACACGTTGATAATATGCTATAACTTATATGAGCTCGTGGGCATTTACTTATATTGCATGTACAACTTATGACATTTCAGTTATCTTTCATATTCATAGGTTATCTCCCAGATTTTAAAACCAGAACATACACGTTACTTCTGTTGCATTTCATGTTTATTTCTTATGTTACCATTATTCTACCATGTCATTATATTCGTTCACTGAGCGTATTGCTCAGCCGTATTTCTTTTCATGTCTCATACGACAGGTACCTAAAGACAGGAATCAAGCTTTGAGAGTATGTGCTTAGGATGGGTCCTTTCCTTTTTGCATTTAAATACTTATGCTTGGTTGGACACATGTTTTGTTCTTTCTACTTTATTTACTTTATGCATGTCGAGCTTATGTTTGGGAGCCGACGTTTGATTATGGCTTTCCTGATGGTCTTTTATGTCTTTATGATTGTATGCCTTGATTATGCTTTGATGACATGCCATGATTATGACATAACGGCCTTCTTGCCAAAGTAGGTCGTTACATATAAGATTTAGTTATATTAGATAAATCCAACACATTTATAGTAAAACTTTGTTTCGAATGTATTAAAGATTATGCGGAATATAATCTTTAATATTAAAAAGAACTATGATATCCTTTTATACACCAAAGAGTCCTAGAAGGCATGCCTAAATACATGCCTAATGCATAAATCACTTGTACATGTGTATTGTACATTTTCTCTATCTAAATTCCCATCAATCATTTATTTAAACCAGTCAATCAAATCATTAGACACAAAAGTAGGCATCATTATTAGGCAACAAGAATCATTTGTCTAAAACAATTATGAACACACAATTTAACAAACAAGCTCCAATATTATTAACGATAATAATATGAATACTCTCATATCACTTTATGCCCTAAGATCAGCTTTTATACACCAAAGAGTCCTAGAAGGTTTACAATACTTTTCTAAGTATTTAAAATATTTTCCACAAATAATGCATATCATATAATTCTAGAATTATCTTCTCCTTAATTAAATCAACAAGTAAATATTGTTATTTCAAAAATAGATTCACTACAATCGTATCTTCTCGTCAACATTATCTTCAAACAACCTTAATCTCTAAGCAGTATTAACTTTGTACTAGTAGTATTAAATTTGTACCAACTGTATTAAATTTGTATTAGTAGTAGTAACTACTTATCATATTTTCTTTGATGTTCATGAGCAGTACCATTTTCACTAGCAGTACTAACTGTTGTAAACACTTAGAATATTTTCATTGATATTTACTATAAGTTGTAATCTTTACCATAATTAGTCCAAGTCTCTAGTATATAAACACACGAATGTGATTCATTGTTTAATAACATTAAACCAAACTTTTTCTCCTCTTTGTCTTTGGTGGTCGACGACTATAGGGTACCTAAAGGGTATTCGAGTTTGATTTTTATTAAGTATAACTTAATCAGGATCTAGCAATCGAAGGTGGTTGATTGAAGTGTCGTGTGGAATACCTTAGAGAAGATCTAACTTCATCTTTGGGTTATTGGTGAATCGAATATGGGGAACGAATTAGGGTTTCGTTTGGTTTGGTGATTTAAGTGTTCTTGATCATCGTTCTTGGAGAAAATGTATGCTTTCTTTATCTTTATATTAATTACATTATGTGCATAGTTATATGATTCTATCCACTGCGTTTATTCTTGATGCATGTATGCTAGATACATTAGGTTGTTAATTTCCAACAGTGACATCACGAGCTAAATATATGCCATGTAATTACATAAAAAAACGTTTTAAATCGATGCAAAAATAATTTTTCTTGAATAGTTAATTATGATTTAATTGAAGATCTTTAAGTTCTTTAATTAGATGTTATTATATGCATAATTTTCTGGAAAAAATGAGTGTGCGTGATTTTTAGGTTATAGCAAAACGTTAATTGGAACTATGTGTGCAATTTACGTGTTTTCCGGTATGTTATGCATGTTTAAACCGTTTAATCTATTAATCATGATTGCTAATTGTTATGATTAATGTTTTAATATGTTTAATATACTTAGGATTTCTAGTAGATTAAGAAAACTCTAATTGGATTGGTTTATGCATGCCTAAGAAGAGTTTTATAAAATTGTTTTAATGCTGAAATTATGACACGTGAATAGAAAATAAATTTTATATAATAATCTGTAAGGATTCTGACCCCGATTATTTCCTTGCAAAATGTTGAAATTGTAAGGACACTAAAAACTCGATCATGCACAACTTTTTAGTTTAAGCCAAAAGCTGAAAAAATCGGCTTCCAATCAATTTTTTCCTTGCAAAACCTAATCTGCCTAAAATCTTAAATTTTAATTTTCTAGATTTTCTAAATTTAGTGTCCTAAATAAGTTATTTATGGAAAAAATATTGCTTATTTATAGTTTATATTTGATATATTATCCTTTGGATATTCTTTATATATATGATTTGATTAATTACTTAAATTTTTATCTTGTATTAAATGTAAAAAGAATTTCAAGAATGAATTGAACTAACTATGATAAGTAAATCTTAGGCCTTTTGACATAATATTCTATTTCATCTAGAACTATATAAAAAAACTAGCTTATATTTGATTTGTAATATATTTTAGTTAGATATCACTAGACTGAAAAAGGCGGATCTCCCTGATTTTCTAATAAAGAAGGGCTTATTAACGAGCGTTCACATCTGGCCAGCTTCTCCGGATCCTTTATGTGTATCTTCCAAGACACCTTAGAGTCAAATGTGAACGTAACAAGGTTCGGTTGAGTTTTTCATTGGTACTCGTAAAAGTTTTGAGGAAAGCCCGATCGAACAAACCTATGGCACTTTATAAAGACTAGTATTACGTTTTAAAACAATGGGTATCTCGGTTTTGAATTGTTGATGGATTCATGAAACCGAAGCATATGTTTTGTTGGAGCATAGTTCGGCTGGACGGGTTCGGCGACTCTCCTGGGCCGTTAATCGTCTTCCTCGGTCCTGAGTGATGCTGCAAACAATAGAAAAACCGGTTAGACATGGACCCGAGGCCGGACCCCCGGGGTCCACCTCCGACGGTCAAGTTAGTATCGGAATAGTAAAGTATATGAGAGGTGTAGTTGTGAGAGATAACCTGTTTTATAATGAGACCGCTGCCCCTGTTTATATAGGCTTAGGGTTTCTTGTAGGATAAGTAAGATGTGTGTGGGTCGTGGGCCTGTCGGGCCGAGCCCATTACTGACTGTACGTCGACATGTCCCCCAGTCTAGTATGATATGGTCCATGATCATGTAATGCTAGACTCATTCGTGTATCATGCTCACTATACAACCGCGTGCGGCTTGCTGCTAGGACATCCTCGTGGGTTGTCCGTAACATATGGCTCCACTCGTAATGGGCTACTCTTAGCGAAAAGATGATGGTTTGGGGTTACGAAATAGTGAACGTAGCCACTATACGTCATCATGTCCCCCCAGTCTAGTATACGAGGTTGTCACCGAGGTTACTAGACTTTACACCATATCCGCTACCTGTAAGCATATCCACGTCAAAAGAAATGGGAAAACACATATACGTAAGATTGGTAGTTGTGATCGAATGCTTGGTTTCCCGTGATTAGACGGTAAGGACCCCGTAAGAAGAAAGCGTGTTCTATAGCCGGTGTAACACTGGCATTTGGCAAGGTATCATTCTTATTCATCTCTAACGTGAGGATGATAAGAAGGTTTTGTGAAGGTGGAACCCGTATGCTGCGTCGTGAACATTTGAAGGCGTACTTCTTATACCCACTAACAATGCAGCATAGTGCGAATATTGCATTCGGCTTAAGGCCAACAGAAAATGTACTTCTGTGGCAAGGTGATGTCGATGTTACATCCGTCTTGTGACCACGACATACGATAATGACTTAAAAAATTTGTCACGGTTTTTCCTGAACTAGGCGTAGTTGATCAGGCTTCGCCTAATTAAGGTCAAACAATGCAAACTTTGAAGAAATCACTTCGTGGCCGAGCAAAGTAATTCGTCGCGAAAGACGTACTTTCGTAACAAAGATATGAACCAACAGAAGACGTACTTTTGTGGCAGAATGAGCCAGTGGAAGTCGTACTTCCACGGCAAAGGCGCCGTGGAAGTACTCTTCCACGGCGAAAGATAATGAGCACGTGGAAGAATACTTCCACGGCGAAAATAATGAGCACGTGGAAGAGATACTTCCACGGCGAATATAATGAGCACGTGGAAGAGATACTTCCACGGCAAAGATAATAAGCACATGGAAGAGATACTTCCACGACGAAAATAATGAGCACGTGGAAGAGATACTTCCACGGCGAAGATAATAAGCACGTGGAAGAGATACTTCCACGTCAAAAATAATGAGCACGTGTAAGAGATACTTCCACGGCGAAGATGATAAGCACGTGGAAGAGATACTTCCACGACGAAGATACTAAGCACGTGGAAGAGATACTTCCACGGCAAAGATAATAAGCACGTGGAAGAGATACTTCCACGAAGAAGATAATGAGTATGTGGAAGAGTACTTCCACGGCGAATGATAATGAGAATGTGAAAGAATACTTCCACAACGAAAGATAACGAGCACGTGGAAGAATACTTCCACGGCAAAAATAATGAGCACGTGGAAGAGAAACTTCCCCGGCGAATATAATGAGCACGTGGAAGAGATACTTCCACGGCAAAGATAATAAGCACGTGAAAGAGATACTTCCGCGGCGAAAATAATGAGCACGTGGAAGAGATACTTCCACGGCGAAGATAATAAGCACGTAGAAGAGATACTTCCACGACAAAAATAATGAGCACGTGGAAGAGATACTTCCACGGCGAAGATAATAAGCACGTGGAAGAGATACTTCTGCGGTGAAAATAATGAGCACGTGGAAGAGATACTTCCACGGCGAAGATAATAAGCACGTGGAAGAGATACTTCCACGACAAAAATAATGAGCACGTGGAAGAGATACTTCCACGACGAAGATAATAAGCACGTGGAAGAGATACTTCCACGGAGAAGATAATGAGTACGTGGACGAGTACTTCCACGACGAATGATAAGGAGCACGTGGAAGAATACTTCCACGGCGAAAGATAAAGAGCACGTGGAAGAATACTTCCACGGAGAAAATAATGAGCACGTGGAAGAGATACTTCCACGGCGAATGATAATGAGCACGTGGAAGAATACCTACACGGCGAAAGATAACGAGCACGTGGAAGAATACTTCCATGGCGAAAATAATGAGCACGTGTAAGAGATACTTCCACGGTGAAGATAACGAGCACGTGGAAGAATACTTCCACCACGCATGAATAAGCCAACGGAAGAGATACTTCTGTGGCAAAGGCATAAGCCAATGGAAGAAATACTTCCATGGCACAGAATTAAGCGCGCGGAAGGAGTATTTTCGCGTTGAAGGAATATGCCTAATGGAAGAGATACTTCCATGGCAAAGAAATAAGTGCGCGGAAGGAGTACTTCCGCGGAGAAGGAATAAGCCAATGGAAGAGATACTTCCATGGCGCCGAAACAAGCGCGCGGAAGGAGTACTTCCGCGGCGAAGGAATAAGCCAATGGAAGAGATACTTCTATGGCAAAGGAATAAGCACGCGGAAGGAGTACTTCCGCTGCGAAGGAATAAGCCAATGAAAGAGATACTTCCATGATAAAGGAATAAACGGGCGAAAGGAGTACTTCCGCGGCGAATGAATAAGCCAATGGAAGAGATACTTCCATAGCGTAGAAACAAGCGCGCGGAAGGAGTACTTCCGCGACGAAGGAATAAGCTAATGGAAGAGATACTTCTATGGCAAAGGAATAAGCGCGCGGAAGGAGTACTTCCGCGGCGAAGGAATAAGCCAATGGAAGAGATACTTCCATGGCAAAGGAATAAACCGGCAGAAGGCGGACTTCTGCGGCAAAGGAATATATCCAAAAATATTTGTGTGACGTGCACATAAATAGTGGTATTATTATACCCTAGTATCCCCCCATGTTTAATGGTGCTACACTCAATTAGTAGTATTAAACTTAATCAAGTATTCAAAAAATTATGATCACGTAGACCAACACGAATGGACGTACTATAGCCGCGTATGAAAGATAGAGATTGGTTTTGAACGTGCGAACCAACGCGGATGGGTCTTGCCATAACCGCGAATTGTCACATAGTATAAGACGTATCTTAACTAACTTATTGGATGAGCTATGCCATTACGTACGGCGTACCGCTACTACCATAAGGACGGTCAAATTTTTGACAAAAATGTTGTTAGACGTGCACAGTGTGTCTTTTGCAAGTCCATCATGAGTCACGCGGTTTGCATAACTTACTACAACGTCTTGATAGCAAGGTGTCTAACAAGGATACATGATCTGTGGTCGTTGGTTTTGCAACCCTCTTACACGACAAGTTGAATTATTCGGTTCACTCAATCCTCTTATTCCGCTTGGGAACGATAAGTACATGTACGCCCGTAGGCAGAAGATATCCGAGTGTACGGATTAGCACGGATGGACGTACCATGACCGTGAATGATAAACATATTATTTAAAATATATATATATGTAATATATCTTACCGATTTAAAAGATATGTAGAAACTAGAAGGGGGGGGGGGGGGTTGAATAGTTTCTAGTTAGTTTTCAAAACATTTTGGCTTAATCCACTGTGTGCGGTTCCTTATGTGTACCCGCGGTTCTTTATCAATAAAGAACCGCCGGTCCATTTAGGGAACCGCCGACAGTGAACTTAACCTTTTGTTACATGTTAAACTTCGACTATCCTTTGTATCAAATTTTCGATCAAGCTTGACTAGATATGAGATGTGTTTGATTGAAAGATAAATATTACAAGTAAGTAAACACACAAACACATCAAATCAAGAGTACATCAAGCAATAGTCTAAACACTAAGCACACACGTACTAAGCATAAGCTTTTCCGCAACTAGGATGTTTAGACTAAGTGATGTACACTTGACCATAATCTAAACACGAATCACACACGTACTAAGCCTTAGCTTTTCTGCAACTTAGATGTTTAGATTATGAGATGCACACAACACACAACATATAAATACATCTATAATAGTAAAGAAATAAATGTAAAGGAAAGTACCGACACGATGATTTATAGTGGTTCGGTCACGAAGCTCCTCTTCGCCCTGCTCCACTCCTCGAGTACACCTTACTCGAGAGTTACTTCACTAGTCAACAAAACTCCTTTCAAGGCGGAGAAAACCATACACGTCGCTTACACATTTTCGACACTAAGCTAGATGTCGAGTCCTAATCTTAGGTAGGACCAATCTACACAACGTTTCCCACTTCACCATTTAACGACACAAGGCTAGATGTCGAGTTCTAATCGAAAGCTAGAACCAATCTTCATGACTCTTCACTTTGAAGCTAAGTGAGAACTTCACACAACACAACTACTAATCAATTTAAAGTTTAGTGAGAACTCACAAGACACAACCACATCACTTTATAGTTTAGTGAGAACTACCTAAACACAACCACATCACTTTAGAGTTTAGTGAGAACTACCAAGACACAACCTAATCTACCCACTAGTTATGTTTTATGGCCCAACATAACAAACCTTGTGTTTTATGGCCTAAACACATAAACCATATAGATCTAAGCACACAACACTTAGATCTATAACTCTAACACTATATCCAAGTACTAACAAGACTTGGATCTACACAACTAACACCTAATCCAAGGATACCCATCACTTGGATATTCTACCCTTACAAACACATCCAAGTGTACCCACAACTTGGATCTTCTACATATACATAGTAGGAAGACAATAATCATGACTTGATCAAGAGAGATCTTCATCATGTTATGACTCTAGACACTAACACTTCACAAGGGTGAAAGTGTTCTTCTCATTGCTCTTGATGAGGCAAATGAGGAATGGGATATTGGAAGGTTTTTGTGCAAGTAAAATGGAAGAGAATAGTCTTCTATTTATAGCCAACTCTTGCCTTGGAGAGCACCTTTTTACCCAATGGATAAAAGAGTGGACTACCCAATTGATAAAAGAGTGGACTACCCATTGGATAAAAGGATGCACCTTATATTCTTGGAGCCCAAATTAAAAATTTGAATTTTGAATTTATTAGTTTCCCTCCATCTTCTAGAATCTTCCAGAAATCTTGAGTAAGCCTAAACCGGCTTGACTGCCCGCGGTTCTATATCTTCCCGCGGTTCGATATCACTAAGGAACCGCGTGTTCTATAAGAGAACCGCGCGTCCTTCTTGTCTTTCATGACGAATGTAATCTTCAAGGTGTCGATAGAAGTATACATAAGTATGCTTGAGTGATTACGAGTACCTTACACATTTTACATTATGTAATACGAGTTATACGTTTGTCATCACCAAAACAAAAAGGGATCATCTTGATTAAATATCGTAATGTTTGCACTAACAGTCTCCCCCTTTTTTATGATGACAAACAAGTAAACCGTAACGTATAGTAAAATGTGAAACGTACTCGTTTACACTTCCTTCTCCCCCTTTTGTCGAATAAAAAAGGTAGTCGTCATTTGAGGAAGAGTATAATCCATATCATTTGAGGTAGATCACGCATCCAAAGGTAGTCGTCGTTTGTAGAAGAGAAGAATCAATTTTGAGATAGCTTGCATCCAAAAGATATTCGGTTGAGAGGCGAGAATGCGAACCGTAATCCCATCATCCAAAGATATTGAGCTTGTGTCATCCTAGTGATGTCTTCAATCACCATAGGTTAAACACCTCCATGTCTTCGAGATCCCATAATTCATTACTTGCAAGATGTTCATAGAATGCAATTTAAGTGAGTGAACGATCGCAAATGTAATGAGTTGAACTCTTGAAAATGCTCCCCCTTGATATGAGCTCCCCCTTGCTTGAGGCACCAACAAAGCAAGAATAGTGACGAGATACAAAAATGGGTTAGAAGTATCCTACAAAACAAGGTTAGTAGACAAGAGCATATATAAAAAGAGCATATATTGTCGAGAGGACATACTCCGCTTTAATATCTTGGTAAAAATACCAAACTAAAGAGAGTATGACATGGACAATAAAAATAATTCCACAGAGTCGAAAAGAAAGAAAGAAGTATTATGATGAAAAGAAAAAAAGAGGATGATAAACAAGTCGTTTGCACAAACAATGACAAGCATTGAAGAAAGAAGTGTGCACGCGATGCTATCAATCCAAAAAAAAGTCAAAGGATAGGATCTTGACAAGATCAATTCACAATTGTTGGAATAGAGGTAGAGAAGAAACATCCATACTAATTGTAAGGATAATATGTCAAAGGACTAAAAGCTTAGAATTTATGGAATCACCCAAGAAAATTCAAGATTTAACCAAAATCCTCTCAAAAGGTTAAAAACTTAGAATTATTGGGATCACCCAATCCAATTGTAAATTTTAACCTCAATCGACTCTCGAAAACGAGAAGAATAAAAAATATAAAACCAAAGACATTATAGGAAAGGATGCTTATGAATGTCGACACCAAAAAGATGACTCAATGATAAAAAAATCAAATAAGCCAAAGAACAGAAAGACCAAAATGGATGGTGTTTAGCATACGATAAACTACATGCTCAAAGTTTCGTAGCTCTTCTCAATCATTATGAATGTTCAAAGAACAATTACATGATCAGGAAAGGGTGAGGCTCGACTCAACTTAGTTTAGAAAGATAGAAGAGAGACTCGACTTTAGAGAGGCATAATTAAAATAAACCAAGAGAAACTCAATCAAAGAAGTTAAGGATAACTTCACAAATTGATTCATGAATACTATACCTTAGAAAGTGATATTGAAATCTCGAAAGAAAATGAGAGAAGAAACTCAAAAGAAGCTCAAGAAGACATGAAGAGTTAGTACAAAAACTAACACATAATCAAGTAAGCACATAGGATAATTCATGCAATGCCTAATGAAGTCTACAACAAAACAATGTAGAAAAGGTGCGCAATTAACACATATGCAAGAAACATGATTACTTAAAAAGAGAAGACTAAGTAAAACATGTTAGCACGTAGTATTTAAGGACATGCATGAGGTAGACACATCTAAGAGATATTATATCGGAATTGCTTGACAAAGACAAAACCTTTATAATAAGCATGCATTCATTAACTAATCAATTAAGCATATAGCATACGGATAAGCAAGAAGATATATAAGCAAGTAGCATACAAGCAAGTCATCTATCTAGATATCACAAATCAAGCTACATGTAATGTAAATCTTCCAAGAAGATTCCTAATTCTTATTAGTTTAAGAAAAGGACTCAAAATAAGAGAAAAGAAAGAAACATAATAACAAGAAGATCCAAGACTCAAAGAAAAATCATGTTGAAAAACATGAAAGGAAATACAAGAGAATAAAGATCATACAAAGATGTATAAAAAAACCTAAAACTTAAGCATAATTTTAATCTTAGTTACACTAGAACCTAAGATTTGCTTAAATTAGATGCCTTAGAAATAAGCAATCCACATGCTTAAATGAAAGACAAGGGTGGTGGCGGAATTTGTTAGGGTGAAAGGTGAAGTCACCAAGGTTCAACAAAGTCATTCACAATGGGAATGCTTTGGATGGGTGATGTGGGTGAGTTTGAAGGGGTAAAAGGTGAAGTCACCAAGGTATCAACAAATTCATTCACAATGGGAATGCTTTGGATGGGTTGAGGTTGGGTAGTCACATCCAAGAGAGTACTTGGAGTGAAGGGTGAGGTTAGCTCATTCATTCTAGATTGGAATGAAGAGGAGGTAGAACCATGTGAATTGTTGGTACCATGGGTTGAGGTAGTCTTGCATGGAGCAAGAGGTGGTGAGGGTGATGAAGAGATGAGAATTGGAACAATCTCATTCTTGGGTGTGTGAAAGGGTGAAGAGTTAAGTTTGGGTAACTTAATCTTAATTTTGAGGTGCCTCTTTGAAGAGGAGGTTTTGGATGAATTGGAGGTTCTTGTAGAAACCATGGTAGTAATGGGTGGTTTAAGGGGTAAGGATGAATGGTTTGAGGTGTGAAGAACATGGCTAACAAGGTGGGTTTAAAATGGTGAGGGGATGATCCAAAATAGTAATGGGTTAAAAAGGGAAAGCCCAAGATATTTTGGGAGTGATCAAAGGTTTGAAACAAAGATTCCAAAGGGTGTTGGAACAATTGGGAAGTTTCAGAAAACCCGAATTTGAGAGCTTCTGCCCGCGGTTCTTTATCTCCACCGGCGGTTCCATATTGATATGGAGTCGCGGTCTATTTAAAGAACCGCATACAGAGGCTAGGTTTAGGTGGTGAAGGAGGATTTTCCAATTCAGCAAATCCTAATGTTCTAGTCTAACTTATCATAAAGTCATGCTTAAGAGCAATAAAAACTAGAACACACACAAAGGAAAGACACATAGGTTCAATTAGCACGTAACAGGAAAGCTAAGAAAAACCTAATGGCTACAAAAGAAAAAGACTCCTAATGACATACAAAGTTCATCAAAGTAAACTATCATTAGTCATATATAGGAAGATCCATTTAGCCAATTTAGAGAATGAGTATGAGACTATCACTAGAGGTGCTCAATTAAGGCTAAACACGACCATTTTTACGAGTTATACACCAACTCAACTTCCCACATGGAAGTAATTTAACCGTTAGGTCAAATTAAGATCCTAGTGCATAAATTCTCTAGTAGTCATTCTCAAGTTAGACAAAATGTAATTCCAACATTTGCCTAATAAAGTTTAGCAAGGATGAAACTTGCATGGTGACACAATGCATGACCTAATGAGGGTAAAGAATGCACCATTGCATATCTTGTCAAACAAGTCTAGTTAAGGTTAATTACCTTAATAGAACTTGAGGCCAATAACAATGAAGTGTATAAACAAAGTTTACACAAACCAAAGGAACACTCTTGATTGGTCTTTCGGAAATGACACATTTATAAATTACATAGCAATGTAAATTACTTGAGTATTTCGGATGAAACATCCAAGTTATCAAACCGACTCTATTGTGCATTATAAGTAATTATTAAACAAAATATATCTAACAATTTGAACAAGTAGATTCAATATAACACCATCAACACAAGTGTGAGTTATGATCCGATGTAAATTATTAATAAACCACATTCATGTCTACACTAAAAAAAATATGTCAATTAGATTCGATAATGATACCAATCATAGTTTGAATAATGCATTGATATTTAATCGAAATCTTTCTTGATTCCCACAAACACTCTTTTAAGAGAAAATAGCTAAGATTTTCAAAGGGTGTTTCATGTTTTATAGTGATACATTTATCTACTTGAACTAATAACACAATGATCGAGTAAGACGACCCAAATCAATAGATTTGATAAGCTCCCAAAGCTTTCAAACCTAAGAGTGTTAATAAACATAACGAGGTGTACATGATGTTTATATAACATATATAAACCTTGAGATGTTAATCCTATATGCAATGCACACATAATGTTGCAACTAAAATGCAAGAAATCTAGCATACATCCTAATTAGGAAAAACTAGATACTAACAAATACCAAGCAAGACACAAGAGACTAGACATATAAGCAATACTACTACAAATCGCAAGGAACACATAATAATGTCTACATATAATAATAACACACAAGGAAACACACACAAACAATTAGCTTAACACATAAAAGCATTCGTCCATGTTTTGAGTGTTAGATACAACAAAGTATTCATAGCTTGATTTTATTTGAAAAAGGTTTTTGACTCATTTCAAAAATTTAATTAAGTTTAACACTTTGTAAATATATCAATTTTCAAAGATATACCAACAAGAGATGTCCAACTTAATAGAAAATAGCAAAACACAAGTTTTACGACAAACCGAGACTCAATACTTTGGACAAAGTATATAACTAATAAAACATTTAAATTTTAAAGTTTGAATAAAGGTTTGGAAGTATTTTTAGATGAAATAGAACTTAATTACGTTCGAAACGCCGGGTGGCACGACTTCTACGGACTTACGTTTGATTTTATATGATTTTTCAAAGTTTGCAAAAATCTGAGTCAGACTGGCCGCGGTTCCTTATTGATAAGGAACCTCGGGAAGAGATAAAGAACCGCGTCCAGAGGGCAAAAATGGGGTTTTTGGCTAAAATCATTTGGTAACTTTTTGGAAGGACTTAGGACTCTAAAAAATCATTTTAGACACATAGAACTCGTATTGTAGAGTTAATTATGACATAAAAGATTTTTATACTTCCAAACATGAAAATATTTAATTCAAGCTATTATACAAAGTTTATTTAACACCAAAACTTGTACGAATGAAAAAACAAAACACATTTCATAAATAATCACTCTTCATGAACAATTTGATACAAAGATCGTCTCTATTTTTAAAAACTGTTTTCATTTTAAAAACCATTTGTTTTGAAAAAGAGAGCAAAGATCGATCCAAGCTTTAAAGTACAATATACTTCAAAGATCTTGAATAACCTCTCTCTGATACCAATTGTAGAAACTAGAAGGGGGGGGGGGTTGAATAGTTTCTAGTTAGTTTTTAAAACATTTTGGCTTAATCCACTGTGTGCGGTTCCTTATGTGTACCCGCGGTTCTTTATCAATAAAGAACCGTCGGTCCATTTAGGGAACCGCCGACAGTGAACTTAACCTTTTGTTACATGTTAAACTTTGACAATCCTTTGTATCAAATTCTCGATCAAGCTTGAATAGATATGAGATGTGTTTGATTGAAAGATAAATACTACAAGTAAGTAAACACAAAAACACATCAAATCAAGAGTACATCAAGCAATAGTCTAAACACTAAGCACACACGTACTAAGCATAAGCTTTTCCGCAACTAGGATGTTTAGACTAAGTGATGTACACTTGACCATAATCTATACACGAAGCACACACGTACTAAGCCTTAGCTTTTCCGCAACTTAGATGTTTAGATTATGAGATGCACACAACACACAACATATAAATACATCTATAATAGTAAAGACATAAATGTAAAGGAAAGTACCGACACGATGATTTATAGTGGTTCGGTCACGAAGCTCCTCTTCGCCCTACTCCACTCCTCGAGTACACCTTACTCGAGAGTTACTTCACTAGTCAACAAAACTCCTTTCAAGGCGGAGAAAACCATACACGTCGCATACACATTTCTGACACTAAGCTATATGTCGAGTCCTAATCTTAGGTAGGACCAATCTACACAACGTTGCCCACTTCACCATTTAACGACACAAGGCTAGATGTCGAGTTCTAATCGAAAGCTAGAACCAATCTTCACGACTCTTCACTTTGAAGCTAAGTGAGAACTTTACACAACACAACTACTAATCACCTTAAAGTTTAGTGAGAACTCACAAGACACAACCACATCACTTTATATTTTAGTGAGAACTACCTAGACACAACCACATCACTTTAGAGTTTAGTGAGAACTACCAAGACACAACCTAATCTACCCACTAGTTATGTTTTATGGCCCAACATAACAAACCTTGTGTTTTATGGCCTAAACACATAAACCATATAGATCTAAGCACACAACACTTAGATCTATAAACTCTAACACTATATCCAAGTACTAACAAGACTTGGATCTACACAACTAACACCTAATCCAAGAATACCCATCACTTGGATATTCTACCCTTACAAACACATCCAAGTGTACCCACAACTTGGATCTTCTACATATACATAGTAGGAAGACAATAATCATAACTTGATGTAGAGAGATCTTCATCATGTTATGACTCTAGACACTAACACTTCACAAGGGTGAAAGTGTTCTTCTCATTGCTCTTGATGAGGAAAATGAGGAATGGGATATTGGAAGGTTTTTGTGTGTTTTTGTGCAAGTAAAATGGAAGAGAATAGTCTTCTATTTATAGCCAACTCTTGCCTTGGAGAGCACCTTTTTACCCAACGGATAAAAGAGTGGACTACCCATTGGATAAAAGAGTGGACTACCCATTGGATAAAAGGATGCACCTTATATTCTTGGAGCCCAAATTCAAAATTTGAATTTTGAATTTATTAGTTTCCCTCCATCTTCTAGAATCTTCCAGAAATCTTGAGTAAGCCTAAACTGGCTTGACTGCCCACGGTTCTATATCTTCCCGCGGTTCGATATCACTAAGGAACCGCGTGTTCTATAAAAGAACCGCGCGTCCTTCTTGTCTTTCATGACGAATGTAATCTTCAAGGTGTCGAGAGAAGTATACATAAGTATGCTTGAGTGATTACGAGTACCTTACACATTTTACATTATGTATTACGAGTTATACGTTTGTCATCACCTAAACATAAAGGGATCATCTTGATTAAACATCGTAATGTTTGCACTAACAAGACATATAATATCGTTTATAAATAAATAATGTCGAAATATATCCTAACCAAATTTAAAAGATGAATAATATCTTCTAGTAATTTAAATGATATGTTCAATATCCCTTTTTTTAACGTAAAAAATATGGTCGAATAGGCAGATTAACGCGAAAGAACGCGACTCACGACCGTAGTTAAAAAACAAAATATTCTGGGACATGCGGACGAGCCGCCAGACAAGCGCGGCTGGTTATGCCATGACTACGGATAAAAAATAAAGAATAAAATAGATTTAGACGAGCGGATCGCCATGAAAGGATAAGGTATATACGACCACGAATACCAACTATATTTGTATATTTACTGCAGATATTACACTTAGTAAAAGATATGTACGGATATGAATTATCCATAATATATCATCTTAATTTAGCAAATCGTATTACCAAATTAACATCTTTGCTAAGCAAAAAATATTTGATATCTTTTTTAGAAGATTATACAAACATATTGTTGGACAGAGTTTTGGAAAACAAATCACGGCTAAGAAAAAAGTTATACTAATTGGAGTACATGACATCTTTTTAGGATATTAAAAAAACGAATCAAATCATATGAAAAGATTTTTGGACCAAATTTTTTTTAATACATGATGTACATATTAGTATGATATTCAGCTACGAAGAAAACCATATTGGTGCGATATACATACATAACAGAGATATGCACCATATACCTTTTCTTTAGATAATCATGGCATAATAGAATGCGGTTAAAAAACAAAGATACAAAGGTTTTAGTATTACCGATTTTCGACATAAAACTCTGCTTTTTCGATAGTATGAGACCACGAAACATAGTTTTGTCAGGGTCCCACGGATGGCGCCAACTTGTTGGAGCATAGTTTGGCTGGACGGGTTCGACGACTCTCCTGGGCCGTTAATCGTCTTCCCCGGTCCTGAGTGATGCTGCAAACAATAGAAAAACCGCTTAGACGTGGATCCGAGGCTGGAGCCCCGCGGTCTACCTCCGACGGTCAAGTTAGTATAAGAATGATAAAGTATATGAGAGGTGTAGTTGTGAGAGATAACCTGTTTTATAATGAGACCCCTACCCCTGTTTATATAGGCTTAGGGTTTCTTGTAGGATAAGTAAGGTGTGTGTGGGCCGTAGGCCTGTCGGGTCGAGCCCATTACCGACTGTACGTCGACATGTTTTATTTAGGAAAGTTACAAAATATGGGAAATTCATTGTTTTAGTAACTTCTTATAAAGGAAGTTTACATGTTTCCTTCGCAAATTTTGTCATGATTTTTAAAACTATTAATACCCACTTAAGTAAGTTTTGTACTAACCAATGTATTAAGTCACTTATCTTGGTTATTTCATCAAAGACAATCTTAAGACTTTACCAAGATGAGGCGATACAATAACCAAGGGTCAGACCCAAAGGCTATAAAATCGCAGACTAAATATTGGTAGACTAACGTCGTGCGTTTTGGTCAGACCTTAACCACGAAGTACGAGATGAGGCAAACATGATGTGACTACGTTTATGCTAGATATTGTAGTCATGACCCCATTATGGCTAAGTTTCACCGGTGGAAATTATCATTCGATGATTACCTTTTAATTATTTCATTTCTAGCCGATCAACTGCATTAATGGAATAAATTCAAATTGGATCTTATTCTCTTGATGAAATTAATTGTTTAAAGTCCATTAACATGGGTAGTTAATTTCATAAGAGAGTTATTATCGAAAATACTAATATTGAACTTTGCAAGTTCTTTTAATGTATAAATGTAATGTAAACCAACAACATGGGATTAGTCTTTACTTGAGAATGACAAATCATGTTCATTTTCTATGAAGAATTTAAAGGTTCGTTCTTATACTTTTTACAAGTGAAAATGTATAAAAGGAATGGTGGAATTATCCCTAATTCGAATCAAACATATGAAATACATAAATGGTAAGTTAAATTTCATTTCTTGTTGATAACTAGAGAAAATGTGTCTTTAGCTAACAAAGGTAAATATCTTAATATGATCAAGACATATTTACAAGTTTGATTACAAAGACGGGAATACAACCACACGAATGGTAAAAGCAAAACCTAGAGAACCGGTTGTATTTAGTTGTTTGTTTTGACCAAGTAAAAGACGCTACATACCCACAAGGTGTTGTAGGTGTGCTTCTACAAGTAGGGAAAATATTGTGTGTCAATTTTTCAAGTTAATAAATCATATATGTATATATGGAAAGTCCATCATAGGTATACATATATAAAACTTAACACACTTATTTGAATATCTAGGTAATTTTTACTAGTCAATGTGACTCACACTAGTAATAATGTGTGGATATTCAAGACATGGAAAGACTAAAGGTCACTTACTTTCATTAGTAATGAAACAATTCAAGTGTTGTCATTATCAGTGGGAGTAATACATTTTATACGAAATGACATACATGAAATGTTGTCAATTTCAGTGGGAGCTATAAGCTGCTCATTTCTTATTTCTTGTTGGACTTGAAATAATAAATCATTTTCCAAGTGTGAAGCATCTTCATTTAATAAGAATCACCGTGTAGTATCTTAGATAACTTGTTGTTTTTTGAGTTGTCACTTATGTTGTTGAATTTATCTACAAGATAGTGATGCACGATGTTGTCCCTTATAATATGATAGATTAAGAAATGAGATGGAAAAGATATGAGTTTTAGAGAGAGAAAGTAGTGAGAGAAAGTAGAGAGAAGGAGAGGACTAACTTGGTGAATATTAGATTAAGAAAAGATTAGTTACAAATGATCATCCCACCCTCCTAACATGCTAGGAGGGTAGTATATATAGTCACCCACATGCGGGCTTTAATGGACTATATATTGGGTCGGGCTTGACGTTTGGACTTTAATTAGTTTAAATCCAAGCCCGTAAACTACGACTAATAAACTACTTATTACAACGTTCTAATTAATGTTACAATAGAAACCTATGACCGAACATTCTTGTTTGACTCAATATTTTGAGGCTAACAATCTCCCCCAACGTGAGGTCATTCCTCTTCGATATTTGGAGTTCAATGGAGATTAATGAATTTCGTCATATATGAATCTTGAACGTGTAACAGTAGTTTTGTTCCTTCATGCTGTGATCTTTGAGCCTTTGTCGTTGTCTTTCGACTTAGTCTTTTATCTTGAGCTCTTCAAATCATTCTTGACTTGTCTTTGCCATCTTGCGATCTTGTGTCTTTATCCACATGCTCACACTATTGATTGTTGAATAAGTCTTTGGGCATGAATATGTGGTTTTGAATCTTTGACTTTGCTGAGTACACCGTGACGCCACCTTCTTGAGACAAAACATAGACACGGACTGAATGGCTTTGACATTCGTCCTAAATCGGTAGCGTTTTACCTCCGGTCGGTGAAGACCGTTATACGATATTAAATACCGTACCTGTCATTAGGTAGATTCAATTAAGAATCTCCTTGACAGGGTTTCGCGGCTGTACTAGCCGTTCTCTTTACTCGACCGTCTCAAAGCAAGACTGCGAACATAAAGAGTGAATCAATTGGATAAATATCCGCTTGATTTAAATCGTCAATTCAAAATCCTGGAACAAGTTTGATTCATTAAGAATCTTACCATTGTTGCTTTCCAGTTGACACAAGTTTGATTCATAAGAATCTCACAAGTCACCTACCGTAGCGCTGTTTGATGTTGACGCTAGAAGGATTTCCATTCGTCACTGTGAATATTAATGAATATCACTCTGAATGTTCTGGCAAGACCATAAAGATATTGCGTAGAAACCTGAAACGAGTTTGAATCAATTCAGAATCAAACCACTGTTGCTTTTCAGTTTTGCACATGTTCAATTCATAAAGAATCTTGCATATGACCTACCGCGGTGCTGTTTGATGTTAACACTGGAAGGATTTCCACTCATCATTGTGAATACTAAGTAGTATCACTCTGAGTGTTCTAGCAATATCACAAGGATATAGCGTAGGACTCTCTTGATCTTCATCCAAGTGTCCTAACGAGATTTGATTGATCTCTTGGCTCTAGACTCGATTTGTGCACTTTTAGTGTTCGGAGGCTGGAGCAGATGCCACCTAATCAATATCAACTATATCGGAGTGAGAAAGTTAATAGAAGTCGTGTTGATCTCCGTGACAATAAAACAAACTTCTTTTGAGAGAAGCCTGAGTATCTAGGAAAGGGTTGTGCTTCACATCACTAGGTCCATGATGAGTTGTCTTCATGATGTGTTGACCCGGTTTCTGCCTAAGTTGTATGGAGGGCTTCTTTCTTTAGACCTTTTATCCTTACATTTCTTTTTCATTCTTCAACCCCTTCAATGCTTACCAAGACATCATTAATAGCACCTTGTTGTGATTGTTCCAGTGCTATCATCAGTACTTAGTCGACATTCAGCTGTGTTCACATTCTACTCCATCTTTCCTAAGGACTTCTAATAATCTATTGGATTGTCCCTGGGAAGATCCCTCCGGTTCTGTTTGATCATAGGACTTAAACCTAACCACCTTTTTGACACCAATAACGTCGTGAATTAAAGATGTTGTGGGTATTTGATCGAAACCATGAGTGCTTGAGTCTTTAGATCATATTTTAATCACATTTTCTCCCCTATCTCTAATATATAAAATCTTTTGATATTAGAGATACCAAATTTGATTAAAATATATTTTGAAAAATAGTCTTGAAAATCTTCGGGAGAAAGATGTGTTAAACTTAACATGAATTTTGGAAAGCTCCCCCTCAAAAATTGATCCAATGGAATTGTCATTACGAGGATTTGATCCACATTAAACTTTTGAGGATAGGAGTTGTTGAACACACTATTTTTGAAAGATTTTGAATATCATTGAGAAATTCTTGAAAAAATTGTGTTCAACGCTTTTTGAAAAATCAATTCTTTTCGACGAATAGGTTTTTCTAAAGCATAAACTTGAGTTCATAGACTTTGAATGTCTTGACGAATCCACTCAAGTGTAAGAAGATTTAACTTCTTTTGCTAAGGGTAAGAATACAAAAGCGTACACTCCCCCGTGAATTTGAATCCGGGTTGCAATCTGAAAGTGATTACAAGCCATTGTGTTGAGCTCAAAACGTTGAATGTTTTGTGACAAGCTCAACCCAAGATAGATTGCTCTACCCGTTTTGGGAAATATTGTCCAAAATAGACATTTTCCTTTAAAAATAGAAATGACATGTTTTGAAAAATATTTACAACTTTCATTCGAGCTTTATGTACACACCCGTGTCATTATTGAGCGACATTTCTAGGTACGTCCATATTAGTAAAGACTGAAAGACATGTCGAGAAGAATATTTTTAGATTTTCAAAGATTTTTTAATTTTGTATTTTTCTTTTTCATTAATATTTACAAGTAGATGTTTGATAGATGAATCAAGCAGGCTTCTTTGCCATAACCTCCAGTTCTGCTGGAGTCAAACATCTCATACCAATTTGCCTAACTAGATACGTAAACCTCTCTTTCGAAAGAGATTTTGTAAACAATTCAGCTAATTGGTAATCAGTTCCAACAAAGTATAATTCAACAATACCCTTTTCAACTTGTTCCTTAATGAAGTGATATCTGACATCAATGTGCTTCGTGCGGGAATGCTGTACCGGATTGCATGAGATGGCTATGTCCGACTTTGAGTCACAGTACATAGGTACTTTATCAAAATGGAAGCCATAATCCGTGAGTTGTGTTCTCATCCAAAGAACTTGAGCACAACACACAGATAGAGACACATACTCTGCTTCGCCTGATGAAAGTGACGTGCAATCCTGCTTCTTGGAAGACCATCCCACAAGCTTATCTTGGCCTAGAAATTGAGCACCACCAGAAGTACTTTTACGTGTATCAAGACACCCTGCATGATCAGAATCTGAATAGGCCATTAGAAAGAAACCGGTTTCCCACGGATACCAGAGTCCCATGTGAATGGTATTCTTAAGGTACCGAAAGATCCGTTTAACCTCCTTGAGGTGCTTTTCAGTGGGCCGTGCTTGATATCGTGCACAATAACATGTAGCATGATGAATATTAGGTCTGCTTGCTGCCAAGTACATGAGGGACCCGATCATGGAACGATATCTCGTTTGATCTATGGGTAATCCCTCCAAATCAGCATCTAGGGATGTGGTTGATAATGGTGTCCCAACGGGGTCACATGATTTCATACCATGCTTTGTGATTATCTCTTAACAATACTTAGCTTGGTTAATAAAGATACCACTTGGGGATTGGTTGTAAAACCCGTATTTTAAATCGAGAATTTATAAATACGCGGTTTATTATTATTTTACGCGGGATATTCTTCCTTAAAACGTACACGTGGAAAATTTTAAACAAACGCGAGAAATTTATTACAAAGTACTATTTATTACAAGTGTTGTAATTATACAAGAAAAAAAAAAAAAAAACGTTCAGCAATAATGTCCCTCACTAACTCTTTGGGCTCCCCCTTAATTAGAAATAAAGACACAATTTCGTAACTGCCAGCAGCATCTGTTGCGCCGCAACTCATATGTCTTGCGCCGCAACTCGTGATCCGCAGCACCATGAACTGTAGCCCCTTCAATTGCGCCGCAACTCATGAGTCTTGCGCCGCAACTCGTGAAAATAAATTTGGGCCGAGCCCATGTGAAGGAAATAAAACAGGCGGGGGGTGTCCTTTTTCTTTTAAGCCGACACAAACTCTCCAACAAAACCCTAATACAAATCAGCCGCCACTTCTTGTTCCTCCTCTTCCCTGCCACGAATTACAAAGAAGAAGGGAGAACCAGGGCCGCACGATCCACGAAGAATGAAGATTTCATTCGTTTGTTTAAATACCCTAAACCCTAAAACGAATCATGAGGTAAAAACCCTAATTCTTTTGTTCTTTTCTTTAATTCGATTGCAAGGAGTGTTAATCATGTAAAAAGGGAGAGGGGGTGTTCGTTTGGACGGTTTGCACACAAACCGAGACTCATATGAGTCTCGGTGGTGAGTGGTTCCACCAGCCGCAACCCAATTAGGGTTTCGGCTTAGTTTTGTTTGGGCCGGGTTGTGCTAACGGGGGAAACAGAGAAACTGCCAGTGGGAACCGTAAGGGTGTGTTTGGTCTAGCAATGGAAACCGAGAGCTTAAGCTCTCGGTAGAAAATCGAAACTGACAGGGGAAACGAATAACTAACAGGGGAAAACTGGCCGTTAGGGACTGTTTGGCAGTGGGTTTTAGAACCAGATTTAGGGCGTTTGGCAGTGGGTTTAAGGACAAATTAAGGGTATGTTTGGTTAACATTTAAAAGACACAAAGGGAATGTTTGGCTAGACTTATTTTAAAACTTAGCACGAGTTTTCGGAATCGCTTATAATAATTATTGAACGGGATTATTTAAATGCTTTAAATCATTTTAAAAAGGGATTTTGTAAATAAAGAAATTTAATTGTCGATTTTATTATCTTATTAATAAAATTATATCGATATCGTTTTGTCATGTTAATTGTTTAAAACATAGGATTTATCAAGGATTTAATTTAAAGGAACTATTTTGGATACGTTCTATTTCAGGAAACTTTCTATATTAGGAAACTTTCTAATTATGACGAGTTACTATTTATAGTAATGTCAGATTATACATTATCCAGCAATCAGAAATACATGGTATATTAAATCTGTAATATTTACGAACAATAAGAATTTATTAGATTATATAAATAGTAATACAAGTATAACTTAAATCCAACTAAAACAGTTAAGATCAGTAAAATATTTAACATCAGTCAACTTATTTTTTCGCGTACGTTATTTATGTAGTACCTGTGAAGTCGGGATCGATCCTTCAGCTTTCGTTCTTATTTCATTAATGGGCACAAGGTACGGATTTCCCGTCCTTTCAGTAAGGACTTCCCTTCTATGCATGATTAGGATTCCCCGTCTTCCGCCAAATGTTTTCCCCAGTATGTGTTTAATTTATCAGTAATCATGTTAATAACTAAATGGAATTGCCTGAGCGTTATATACAAGCACGACCAGTTTATGTACTAGTTACGGAGGTACCGTAACCACGACACTAGAGGCACCGGTGTCGTGACTCACATGCAGGAGAGTGATATCCTGCATCGTCCCACTCATGTTCAGTTGGCCATTTTTATATGTATGTTTTAGTGGGGCGTATGGATGCATCCTAGGCTTATAAGTGTTTCATGTTTATCAGGGTGAATGTGGTGTGTGCTCTACATCCTTCACATTGGAGCTGATCCCTCCACCCAGCACAGTTATTTAGAGGTCACCCCTCTACAGCATGACGAGGTCACCCCTCCAGTTATTCATGCACGGTTGTTACAGCACGTGACCTATATAAGCTCTGGCAAATAAAATACAGTAAATGCATGTTTTCAGAATTAATAGTTATATTTCAGTATCAGTATATATGAACCAGGTTTCGTAGATTTTATGCAGAGTTCTACCTCATGTTACATATCAGTCTTACAGTTTCAGTATTCTATCGCTTGTTTCATTCAATATATTCTTATCATGTTTTATATCTGTTCACTGAGCGTTATGCTCAGCCGTAGTTCCTTTCATGTTCTAACGGCAGGTACACCGGGACGCTTTTAGGATTCTAAGCGCATGTGCATTTGGATGGAAGCTATCCAGACTTCTTACATTTTGCATTTCTTACAGTATTCTGCTTATTCGGACATTGTTTAGTCCTTTCATTCAGTATTTTATTTTTTCATGTTTTGGGCTTATGTTTGGATTGCCGATGTTTGATTCCGGTATTTCCGTTATGGTCAGTTAATGTTTTAGGACATTTACCTTATGCTTTGATGACACGCCATAAATACACGTAACGGTCCACTTATCCAAGTGGGGTGTTACAATTATGGTATCAGAGCGCAAGGTTCGACCTGTAGGCTCTAAAACTTGACCTGTGACTAGTGGGTAGTCACCAGGAACTTCCCAGATTTTGGCGTTGTTATCTTTCATGTTTCTCATGGATTATTCAGTCAGTTTTTCTTCATTTATCAGTCCGTTTTCTTAAAGTTTTGACTAAGTAAAAGGTTAGTACATAACTAGCCATATTTAGTCGCATGTGCTTTTAGCGAGTCTTCGTTTTGGTGAACTGACCATAGGCGTTCACCCTTGTCCGTTCAGATCTTGTATTGGTAAACTGACCATAGGCGTTTACCCTTACTTATGACAGATTCATGTTTTCAGTCAAATATCACTTGGTGAACCAACCATAAACGTTCACCATTTCTCAAGTCAAATTTCATGCTTTTCAGTCGAATGATGTTTTGTGAACCGATCCACAGTTGTTCACCTTTGTCATATCATGACAGTTCTCAGAAAAATTTTGACAAGTATGGATCGAATCAGAATAACCCATACTTAGTCTCATGGTTCCTTCCTTGAAGTACGTGGATTGAACCATAGCCGTCCACATCAGTTGATATTACACCTCAGTTGATTTGATTTTTTTTTGTGTTCCTTGTAACAATTAAATTTTCATACCCTCACGTTGATGTCATCTACAGGATGATTCAGTTTCAAGTCTCCTTACGAGGATTATGTTTTCAGAAAAGTAATACTGTTTCGTGCTAAGATACAGAAGGATTATAGTAAAATCCTATTTCATGATAAATCATGTTCTGGTCTTTATCAATCATGTCTTCTGTCTTCATACTGAACATTGATGAAACTCTGTTTAATCATACTTTCAGCCTCTATACAACCAGCATTAAGTCCATGCAGAAATTTTCAGCCATCATAGTAACTGTTTCAGTTCAGTTGCTAACCAGTTAAATCAAATTATTTTCCGTTGAGAATGTCAGAAAATCGACACCAGTATCGATCATCCCATAAAATTTCCACCAGCTTCATGTACAGTATTCCATATGTACCCCATGTACAGTGTCTCAGTTATACTCCATGTACAGTATTTCACGTGTACTCCACGTACAGTGTCTCATATATGTTCCATGTGCAGTATTCATTGTGTACTTCATGTACAGTAGTCCAGGTGTACTTCAGGTACCCTACTCCATAGATATTACTAATCGATCCTTAAACATCGCGGACGTTCCCACTTGTCGATATTCTACCAGGTGCTGATGCTGCTCGTGAGTTGAAGATTTTACCAGATGCTGATGCTGCTAACACTCTGAAGACCACACTGATGCTGATGCTGCTGAACCTTGGAGATTTCTCAAGATGCTGACGCCGCGGAACGAGGACGAAAACTATAAACTTGAAATTTCTGACAAGAATAAATTCAACCAGCAGACGCTACCATTCGATTTTATGCTGTTACCTTCTCAGTTAGATGTCACACTTCACCCAGCCAACTTTCATTCAGAAGAGTGGGAACCGGAACCCCGCCGGCCACTCAGCAGAATAGTCACATGAATCACGGTCATGATAATGACCGTCATAAATTGACAGACAAAGCAGTGGTGACAATCATCGTGCTTATAATTAATCAGTCAGTAACCATCGGAACTCCGGAACGGACATGACCAACAATACAAGAGGTCAGTAGTCTAACCGGTCCGCCAATCCTAGCAGTTACCAAAATTTTCCAGCCTTGTTCATATTCATCTATTAAAACACGTGCCAAGACATCAGTCAAGACATAGTTCCCAGGTATCAATTCGGAAGACACATATCAGGGCACCAGTCATGATACACGTCATATGAATATCTTCTCAGAGTACGAGTCCGAGCTCCTAGTTCCAGTATGTTCCAGGCAAGACCCTCAGTGATTCAGGGTATCTTTTAGAAAGGGGTATACTCGTTCTGTTATGCCACGCATAAAATCAGACCATTAAAATTCAGTTACCACCACTAGATTATTACTCAGGTAAAACACGCAGTATTCACTCTGTGAGGTTACAGACGAACCCATTCAGTGAAAAGTCTCCATGTCCACTTCATGTATCCCCATGTCAGCTTTATCTCAAACCAGGTAGTTATCTGCCTCTCACCCAGAAAGGACTCAACAGTACCACCATATTTATTAAAGTTTTCCCTTCAGTTAACGACGAGATCCGTCTTATTAAATCCCAAATATATTCATTATATATTTTGCCAGAAAAATCAGTACAAGCTATTTCTTTTTTACGAGCGCGTGACTTACCAATACATAGTTACGAAGACTTTTGGCTGTCAGTTATAAATTCACTTCTGAAATTCCTCGAATCCATGACCAGCAGATTATCCTAAAATTTCCAGATGTCATTCCAGAGGGTGTTCCAGAAATTCATGCCTACCCACGAGACATAATTTAACATCGAGCTTGCCTCAAGAACAGAACCTGTTTTCAAAACTCTTTATTACAGGGCTCTAGCTACGATTAAAAGAGTTGCAGCAATTGCTGCAAGAGTTACCAAAACTAGGCTTTATTCGCCCTAGCGCACCATCGAAAAATTTACCAGATCACCATTCCAAATCGATATTCATTCCACGAATGGAAAGTTTAATTGACCTACTACGAGGTGTCTTAAACATTCTTCCAGGAAAATTCAAGATCATGCTACCATCAGTGATGAGGGAAGAACATGATGATCTTCAGACCGTGGTTACACATATCATAGCCACTCTAAAAATTTTTGAATTTTACTTCTGAGCTCCCTAATGCTCCAACTATAGTATGAAAATGTATGAATAAATTTTCCTTGAATTCTCAGACAAATTTGGCAGTACATTCGTTGACAAGATTTTGATCTCCTAAATTCTAGAGAAGGACATGGGAATCATCTTTTCACGACCCCGCAGATTCTCCGACAGGAGAAAATTATATACGCAAGCTTTCTAGATGTATGTTTCAGATGAACAAGGTGGCATATCTGAACCACCCTATTTCAACAGAAAGAAATTCCAGACAATCCTGCGAAGGTGAAGGCCATCACCTGATGGTCCCGACTGACGACTATGAACGTAGTATAAAATTTCTAGAACTCAATTGACTGCTACCGCAGAAATTGCCGACAGTCATCACTAGAAATTCTTCTATGACTATTCAACAAGATTTCCACCAGAATGTTCCATAATCCCAGACAAACACTGATAGAATCCGCATCACACATTAATGCAACTATGTTCATATCTAGATGCCTGACCTACTGCAGGTTCAAGATAGAACACCGACATGCTATCACTACAAGTAGAAATTCTAGACCGAAAAGAGACAAGACTCCATGGAGATTGTAATCAGTTTACCACAGACTCAGAGAAATTATGATGCTATCTAAGTTATCATCAACCATGTAATCAGCCTGCGCGTCCCTTTCATCCGAAAGGAGCACGTAGTAGCAGATCTGCAGAAAATTTTTAAAATTCAGCAATAAATCGTACGAATTCAAGGCATTCCATCGACCATCATATCAAACAGAATACATGTTCACGATCAAGTGTATGTTTACGTCCACTTTAAGTTCATGTTTATTTCCACTTTCACGTTTACGTCTCATTCGCAGTATGATGCTATTTCAGTTCATATTTTATGCTATCTCCTGATTTAAGCTCACGTTAGCGTTCATAACGTTGTTTACGTTCAAGTTCGTGTGCCATTTCACGATGCACGTTTCTCAGTTATTACCGAATACGGTTACAGAAAGCTTGAGAGAACAGACTCAAGTTTAGCACAACTATTCCATAACCAGGCAGACGTTTCACATCTCAGGCCGTATCGTTTGGCATTCATTCCTCAATCAGCCTATGTTCATGATATGTTCTAGTATCACGTTCACAGTATGATTCACTTATCATATTCTAATTCCATGCCAGCGCTCCTCATATAATTATGAACCACGTTCACAATTGCTCACTTAGCAGGTTCACAATTGTTCACGTAGTTCGTCCCTATATATATTTTCAACAGCTTTCTCCGCGATATAAATATTATCTTTTCAGAATAACTATATGTACCGTTTCATGTATACTACATGCAATAGCTTATTCATTCTATCACATTCATAAAATCCATCTTAAGTATGGAACCAGAAACCAGTCAGCATCATCAGGACAGGGCCACCAGGACCAAGATTTTATTTATTATGTTAGACATTTGAAGGGATCGTTTCGAGCGGGAGGCCACTCGAAACGGAGGAGTCCATCCGGACCTCTCATTGTTTTCTTCAATAATTTAGTTATGTTCTTTCAGTCATGTCACGTTCCATGTTCTCTTCAGCCATGTCACATTACATAATCATTTCAGTCATGACAAGTTTATACTTATCAGCAGCATTATGTCTTAACTAGAAGACAATTTATCCTTCAGCTTAATTGTCTTTTCAGTCTACGTGTTCTTTCAGTTCTTATAACTTCAGCAGCTTATCATCGTTAATTCGAGGACGAATTTCTCCTTTTAGAGGGGAAGAATTGTAAAACCCAGTATAGTCGTATTTTTAATTCGGGGACGAATTATTTCTTTTAGAGGGGAAGAATTGTAAAACCCGTATTTTAAATCGAGAATTTATAAATACGCGGTTTATTATTATTTTACGCGGGATATTCTTCCTTAAAACGTACACGTGGAAAATTTTAAACAAACGCGAGAAATTTATTACAAAGTACTATTTATTACAAGTGTTGTAATTATACAAGAAAAAAAAAAAAAAAAACGTTCAGCAATAATGTCCCCCACTAACTCTTTGGGCTCCCCCTTAATTAGAAATAAAGACACAATTTCGTAACTGCCAGCAGCATCTGTTGCGCCGCAACTCATATGTCTTGCGCCGCAACTCGTGATCCGCAACACCATGAACTGTAGCCCCTTCAATTGCGCCGCAACTCATGAGTCTTGCGCCGCAACTCGTGAAAATAAATTTGGGCCGAGCCCATGTGAAGGAAATAAAACAGGCGGGGGGTGTCCTTTTTCTTTTAAGCCGACACAAACTCTCCAACAAAACCCTAATACAAATCAGCCGCCACTTCTTGTTCCTCCTCTTCCCTGCCACGAATTACAAAGAAGAAGGGAGAACCAGGGCCGCACGATCCACGAAGAATGAAGATTTCATTCGTTTGTTTAAATACCCTAAACCCTAAAACGAATCATGAGGTAAAAACCCTAATTCTTTTGTTCTTTTCTTTAATTCGATTGCAAGGAGTGTTAATCATGTAAAAAGGGAGAGGGGGTGTTCGTTTGGACGGTTTGCACACAAACCGAGACTCATATGAGTCTCGGTGGTGAGTGGTTCCACCAGCCGCAACCCAATTAGGGTTTCGGCTTAGTTTTGTTTGGGCCGGGTTGTGCTAACGGGGGAAACAGAGAAACTGCCAGTGGGAACCGTAAGGGTGTGTTTGGTCTAGCAATGGAAACCGAGAGCTTAAGCTCTCGGTAGAAAATCGAAACTGACAGGGGAAACGAATAACTAACAGGGGAAAACTGGCCGTTAGGGACTGTTTGGCAGTGGGTTTTAGAACCAGATTTAGGGCGTTTGGCAGTGGGTTTAAGGACAAATTAAGGGTATGTTTGGTTAACATTTAAAAGACACAAAGGGAATGTTTGGCTAGACTTATTTTAAAACTTAGCACGAGTTTTCGGAATCGCTTATAATAATTATTGAACGGGATTATTTAAATGCTTTAAATCATTTTAAAAAGGGATTTTGTAAATAAAGAAATTTAATTGTCGATTTTATTATCTTATTAATAAAATTATATCGATATCGTTTTGTCATGTTAATTGTTTAAAACATAGGATTTATCAAGGATTTAATTTAAAGGAACTATTTTGGATACGTTCTATTTCAGGAAACTTTCTATATTAGGAAACTTTCTAATTATGACGAGTTACTATTTATAGTAATGTCAGATTATACATTATCCAGTAATCAGAAATACATGGTATATTAAATCTGTAATATTTACGAACAATAAGAATTTATTAGATTATATAAATAGTAATACAAGTATAACTTAAATCCAACTAAAACAGTTAAGATCAGTAAAATATTTAACATCAGTCAACTTATTTTTTCGCGTACGTTATTTATGTAGTACCTGTGAAGTCGGGATCGATCCTTCAGCTTTCGTTCTTATTTCATTAATGGGCACAAGGTACGGATTTCCCGTCCTTTCAGTAAGGACTTCCCTTCTATGCATGATTAGGATTCCCCGTCTTCCGCCAAATGTTTTCCCCAGTATGTGTTTAATTTATCAGTAATCATGTTAATAACTAAATGGAATTGCCTGAGCGTTATATACAAGCACGACCAGTTTATGTACTAGTTACGGAGGTACCGTAACCACGACACTAGAGGCACCGGTGTCGTGACTCACATGCAGGAGAGTGATATCCTGCATCGTCCCACTCATGTTCAGTTGGCCATTTTTATATGTATGTTTTAGTGGGGCGTATGGATGCATCCTAGGCTTATAAGTGTTTCATGTTTATCAGGGTGAATGTGGTGTGTGCTCTACATCCTTCACATTGGAGCTGATCCCTCCACCCAGCACAGTTATTTAGAGGTCACCCCTCTACAGCATGACGAGGTCACCCCTCCAGTTATTCATGCACGGTTGTTACAGCACGTGACCTATATAAGCTCTGGCAAATAAAATACAGTAAATGCATGTTTTCAGAATTAATAGTTATATTTCAGTATCAGTATATATGAACCAGGTTTCGCAGATTTTATGCAGAGTTCTACCTCATGTTACATATCAGTCTTACAGTTTCAGTATTCTATCGCTTGTTTCATTCAATATATTCTTATCATGTTTTATATCTGTTCACTGAGCGTTATGCTCAGCCGTAGTTCCTTTCATGTTCTAACGGCAGGTACACCGGGACGCTTTTAGGATTCTAAGCGCATGTGCATTTGGATGGAAGCTATCCAGACTTCTTACATTTTGCATTTCTTACAGTATTCTGCTTATTCGGACATTGTTTAGTCCTTTCATTCAGTATTTTATTTTTTCATGTTTTGGGCTTATGTTTGGATTGCCGATGTTTGATTCCGGTATTTCCGTTATGGTCAGTTAATGTTTTAGGACATTTACCTTATGCTTTGATGACACGCCATAAATACACGTAACGGTCCACTTATCCAAGTGGGGTGTTACATTGGTGAACTTGAATTCCTAGAAAGAATTTTAGTTCGCCCATCATAGACATTTCAAATCTGTTGTGCATTACTTTTTCAAACCATTTTGAAAGTTTTGGGTTTGTTGACCCGAAAATAATGTCATCAACATAAATTTGCACAAGCAAAATGTCATCCCCATATTTATAAGTGAACAAAGTTAAATCAATGGAACCTTTTGAGAAATCTTTGGAGACCAGAAATTTCGAGAGCTCGTCGTACCACGCCCTTGGAGCTTGCTTGAGTCCATAAAGTGCTTTGTGGAGACGATACACCTTGTCAGGATAATGAGGATTGACGAATCCTTCCGGTTGCGTGACATAAACTTCTTTCTTCAAAGGACCGTTAAGAAACGCCGTCTTTACGTCCATTTGATAAACGATGAATTCCTTATGTGCAGCGTAAGCAAGGAAAATCATGACCGCTTCCATTCGAGCTACAGGTGCAAATGATTATTCAAAATCAATACCCTCTTTCTGTCCATAACCTTTAGCCACTAGCCTAGATTTATTCTTGATGATCGTGTTCTCTTCATCCATCTTGTTTTTCTAGATCCATCGAAGATTTAATGGTGTTATATCGAATGGTCTGTCAACAAGTTCCCAGACTTTAAGTCTTTTAAATTGTTGAAGTTCACCCGTCATTGATTCAATCCAAGCATGATCAGCTAATGCTTCTTTGATGTTTTTCGGTTCAGCTGAACTCACGGCGAGTGAGAACATACAAACATCAACATCGGTGTTAAGATTTCGTCTTGTGCGAACGGGCTGTGAAGGGTTTCCAATGACATGAACCAAAGGATGATCTCGGGTCCAATGATGTGTTGAAGGATGTCGTTGATAGAATGTATGCATATTTGACGGATCAACATGGCGAGTAGAAGACTCTCCAGTTTCGTGTACCGGTGTACCGAATGGGTTGATAAATTCGTCTTCGTCAGATAATGCATTGTCTGCTTGATTTGTGTTCTCTGGAGCAATGACAGTAGTTGTGGATGTTGTAGGATCGATTGTTGAAGTAATATTCTGAGGAGGTAAATCTGCAGCAACCCGTGTTAAAGTAGATGAAGTTGTATCCGGTTGTTGACGATGATCGGTATCATCAGTCTTATCATGAGTGTCAGCGGAAGACTTCGATACAACTTGTTTCTCCCCCGTAAAATATTCATCATACATTGGTCCATATACATTTCCAACTCTTCAATTGTCGTGTCGACTGTCATATCAGCTCTAGGAACATGTTCAGGAACCAGCGTTGAACTTGAAGGTTCATTGCTGTGGTCTTGAGTTCCGAGTCCCATGTGGTTGTGAATGGAAGTCGTTTGTCGGTGTGGATCGGGACTTAAACTGTTTTGTTCAAGTGCCATTTCTTGCAATTCATCAAATCGAATGTGAATGGTCTCGACAATCAATTTTGTTCTCTTATTGTACACTCTACATCCCTTAGACTGAGTTGCATATCCCACAAGAATACATGCATCACCTTTCTCTTTCATCTTGTCCAGATTTTCACCATCTCGAATAATGTAACACGTACATCCAAAAACATGAATGTGTTTGAGTGAAGGTTTTCGATCATGAATTATGTGATATGGTGTCTTTTCGTGTCTTGGGATAAATTAAGGAGCGGTTTTATGTGTAGCATGCGGTTGACACGGCTTCGGCCCAAAAGTACATTGGAAGTTTTGAAGCGGATAATAATGTTCAAGCAGCCTCAACTAAAGTACGGTTTCGTCTTTCAACAACTCCGTTTTGTTCGGGTGTTCGAGCAATAGATGTTTCATGTTCAATCCCTTCGGCTTCAAAATAGTTTCTCAGTTTTGAATTCAAAAATTCTGTACCTTTGTCAGTACGAACCACTTTAACTTGAGCTTGAAGACCACGTTGTATCAGTTTAAGGAAGCTGATGAGAACATCAGGTGTTTCATCCTTGGACCTCAAGAAGTGAGTCCATGTGTACCTTGAGTAATCATCGACAATTACCAGAATATATTTCTTTCCATTGATACTCTGAACATGCATGGGACCACACAGATCCATGTGAAGAAGATCTAACCGTCCTTTAGAGCTTGGTGTGGTCTATGTTTTGAAGTTACTTCGTTTAGCTTTACAAAGTTCACAAGATGAACAAAGATGATCTTTGATGAATTTCAAGCTTGGAAGGCCTCTCACAGTATCTTTCTTGGAAAGCAAGTTAATGGTATCAAAGTTGAGATGAGAAAGACGTTGATGCCATAACCATGCCTGAGTCGTTGAAGCTTTAGCCATGAAGCAAATTGAAGTTGATGAAGTTGTGTCTTGAAGTAAAATTGTGTAAAGATCAGTACCCCGTGTACCGGTAAGTAAGTCATTCCCATCATAATCACGAACAAAACATGTCTTCTTTCTGAAAGCAACTTCTAAATCCGCATCATAGAATTGACCAACCGAGAAAAGATTGTGAATGAGCCCTTCGACGTAGTATACCCTTTTAATCGTGATATTTCCCTGAACCAAATCTCCATATCCTAGGATCGGTGCAAATTGATCATTTCCGAATCGGACCGTACCCAGGAACTTCTCCACGAAGTTAATTAGAAGCTTGAGATTCCCCGTCATGTGCTTCGTGCATACGGAGTCCAGTATGAAAAGAATTATTTGTATCACCTGCAGAAGAGTTAGAACACGATGGAGCAATTGCTAAATTTGATACCACAGTAGTTGTGATAGTAGAATCATTAGTGTCCTTATCAACATTTAAACGCAAACTAACACTCGTTTTCACATTTTCTGTCCTAGCTTTCGGCATCCATTTATATTCGGGAGGACATTGATTAGCAAACCACCATTTCCAAGACTTGCTAGCAGACTCATATAATTCCTTAATTTTGATTCTAGGATTCTTAGTGGTGGAGTCTGATGCGTTACTTTTCTTAGTGGGGGTAGCACCAGAATGGTTCACTTTGCGTTTGGGTTTACTAGCTCTAATAGGCATCACAGTTTGCTTCTTAGTTCTAGTTTCTACGCCTTTGAAATTATTTATAGCACACATAGAATGATTAGCATTAACACACTTGCCACATTTGACACAAACAAATTTCACATTCATAGCATTCAAATCATTCACATCATTCATATCGTCATTACATGCGATTACAAACTTTTTATTCTTAAAAACATTCAAATTCCTAGGGTGTGCTTCTACTTCCTTCATCTTCCCTTGATTCTTGTGTTTCCAGACCTTATCATTCTTTGAGTGCTCTTAAGCTGAGGCTGGCTAACACTAGTAGTGGAGACTATTCCTGTAGTAGAAGACACACGAATATTAGTGTTGCTAGAAGTCTGAGGCGATTGAATAACTTTGTTTGTGGGCTTAGTGGTCATTCTATACATCCCTGGTTTAATCACATTATTGTGCTTAACTCTTGGTGCTATGGCATTCCTTATGGGTTGATTTTGTGGTAACCTTTCCTTTCCATCTATCTTGGGGGCAAACTAACACAGGTTTTGTAAACGAGGAATTTGATAAAGCATATGGTTTTCCCAAGATAGAGGATCTATTCACTTTAGAAGCATTGGGTTGTCTAACAACACGTTTCTTAATGCTAGGTTCCACGATCTTCCCACCCATTTTAGCAACGAGTTTCTACAACTCTGCAATTGCTCTGTCCCTGTCTTGTAACTGAGCTTTCAACCCTTTAATTTCCAAATTCTGTTCATTCATTTCTTGAAACGTTTGGGAAAGTTTTTATTGCAATTTATTATCATGTGGAAAATTACCAATGTCTTTTTGCAAAGCAAGTTCAAGAGAATGACAATGTTTTTGAAGGAATTCACTTTTGTGTTGAAGTAACTCAAAAGCCTTTTTGTCAACATTTTCTTTACGTTTCGAAACCTCAATTTCAAGACGTTCACATTCTTTGCTTTTATCAAGATATTGGCATGCAACTTCAGAATATTCATCAATATCAGCACAAGATGTAAAATAAGCACACATAACATCTTTAGAAACGCATTCTTGCAAGAGTAAATCATATTCATCTGAAAAATTAGACTTCTCCATTTGAAGATCTTCAATATGTTTCTCAAGAGATTCAACATATTTTAAATCATCATACATTTTAGTCCGAATGAATTCCTCAAGTTGAAGAACAGTTTCTTTAGTCAACGCCGTGTTGGGAATTAAGAGTTCTTTCACAAGCAAGGTAATATCTTGAGGAATCGGACGTGTCCACTCAGCATTTTCACGTTTTGCCCAGTCTCTTTCAACAATAGATTTAACATTATCTATGTGGTGTTTAAGAATACCTAATGTTTTCCTACTCTTGCTTTTAGATTCATCTAGACGGAGGTAGTTTATGTATTTGTAAACATTAGATTTCTTAGGGGAAAATGCTTTCTTCCATTGAATTCTCTTTTGTTTGCATTCTAGGAACACTTCCTTACGAGTTTTCTGAGTTTGTTTGTCGAAAAGGCCATAAAGACTATTCTCATAAACATAATTATATGGTTTCACAGACTCCTTATTAACAAGTGGTTGACGATCATCATCCCAAAGGGCAGTCTCTTCACTCTCAGCACTAATAGGCATGTTATCAAGATCAGTCCTTTCAGTCTCATCAAGATAAAGATGCGGGTTCGCAGCTTGAGCTTTGGCAAGGTACTCAGGACTTGCAAAGCTAGCTTGACCCTTAAACATCGACGGAGGTGCTAGCATTCTTACGGATTGAATAGAATCATCCGTTTTATAAACAACGTTCTTCAAAAATTCGACTTGTGCTTCTAGTTCGTTACTTTGTCGGTTTCCTTATCATATCTACTTTTGAAGTCTTGTTTTAACGCATCTACCTCTTGTTTCTTATCCTCAAGAATTTTAGCAGAATCTGTAGTGGTCATAGAGAGCTTTTGTTCAAGTTCATTAACTTTGGTGTTGGCAAGGTACGTTTTTTGGCGTTCATCCATTAAGAAAACATTATATTGATGCTTCTCTTTTGCTAATAATTCAAGAGTTGTATTATATTTGTTTTCAAAATCGTTCTTTTGACTTTTTAACGCACTTCCCTTGTACCCCTCAAGCTCTTTGGTTTTCTGAAGGAGCTCATCTCTATAGCTTTCAGTCGTCTCAGTAGATTTGATAAGAGCAGCTTTGCATTCTTTAAAACTTTGAGTGAGCGTAGCGTTTTCCTTCTTTAATTGCTTTTGACTCTTTTTATTTTTAGTGACATCTTTTTGTAAGGTAGCAATTAAATTAGCAAGCGCAATACGTTCCTCTTCATCATATTCATTGGCATGTTGATCATCCTCAGACTCATTATTGCACATGTCTGATGAATCGGGTGTGGTATTGCTATCAACCGTTTCCATCATACACGTGTCATTAATGGCATTGGGTAGATCACTATGCTCAGGAATATCACCAAACACATTATATTCATCAGTAGTGTGTACCTTATCGATTGGCTCAGTGTCAAAGATAGGGCCATTGTCATCTTCAGTGACTTTGAGAACTTCTTCAACCTTTGTCATGTACCAGTAATGTGCATCGAGCTCTTGATCAGAATCTTCATCATTAGTATCATCAAGCATTTCTCCTTCCTTAGCTGACAATTTAACCCCTGCTTCCATTTTCTTGCATAGCAGCATCTTTTCCTTGTGATAGCTGGAGTCTCTAACCCTTTTCGGCTTCCTGCATTTCTTTGCCATATGCCCATAACCTTGGCAATTAAAACATTGAATCCCACTCTGCTGAACCACTTGACTTCCAATCGTTTCCCTATTCCCAGTAGCAGCAGCAATCCTCTGAGTATCATACTTGGCAGTTTGTCGATCATATATTGCAGAACCCTCAACATGTGTTGGATTATGGCGATCATACCTAGAAGGACTTTCACCATGTCGACGTGTGTCATACCTTGGAGGACTCTCAACATATCGGTTCTTGGTGTTAGATGATGTGCGAAGATTGTTGTTGGTGGGTTTGTAGATTTTCTTGTAAGTCTTCATTATGAAAGCAATTTGTTGTTTCATCTCTCGGTTCTTTTGAGCTTGGTCTTCATCACTATCTTCTTCAGATGAGGACTCAGATGGTGGTGATGGTGCTCTTGGCACTTTACCTCGAGATCTTGTGGATAATGAAGACTTAGATGATGTGGAAGTTCGTGGTGAAGATGATGTAGTGGAATATGTCTTAGGACCACGAGAGTTATGACCTTGAACATGTTGAGTTGTAGTCACTAAAGCAAGTCGATTAGCCGTCTTGGCAACACGTTCAGTTCGAAACTCATTTTCTTCATTCTGAAATTGCTTCAAGATGTCAAAGAGTCGATGATATGAGACCTCGTCTAACTTTTCTTGTTGTTTCACCAAAGTGACGAACCGTGTCCACTCGGGTTGAAGTTGTTAAAGAAATTGGACATTGACTTGCATGGTGGAGACTTGCAGATTATTTCTTGTCATGTCATTCATCATCTTATAAAATCTGGAGTAGTAAGAGTCAATTGATTCACCATCCCTTGAAGTAAACTTGCCAAAATTCCAAAACAAGTTTGTTTTGACATCTTGTTTGTTGAGTGATTCTCCTTGTTGCAAGCGTTCAATAGCAGTCCACATTTCTTGTGCTGTAGGGCATGCATCAACCGTGGAATAAATGTCATCTCCAATCCCACTTAGAACCATATAGATGGCTTCCTTCTCCGCATCATGCCAAGTACAATTTTCAGGTGTAAGATCGGCTCTTGTTTCATCACGTTCACTTGCAGGTATTGGATCAATAGTATCTGTGGCTGCTCTTGGAGGAATTGAGATTTTCTTGAATACATATGGTCCATGAGTAATACATTTCCTCAAGGCATCACCATTGGGTCTTGTATCAAGATATCGTATGAAACGTGATTGCCATTGAGCATACCTACCAGACACAAGCATTGGTGGTCTCTCTTTATTCCCCGCCACCATGATATTGTTTTTTGTGACACGATATTCTTGAGTAAAAACCATCTCAAAGTTGATGTGAAGTGAATAGGATCTTAAGTAGATGAAATTGTGAAAAGATTATGGTTGAAACTTGAAGAAATTGTGAAGAAACGTTATCCAGAAAAAACAATCACTTATCCGGAATATTCTCCTCAGGTTTATCTGGAATAATGTTAGTTGAGTTATCCGGAATAATAAAGAATGATGCTTATCCGGAATCCGTGTAGTTCTTCTTATCCGGAATAAACGTTCTTTCTGTTATCCGGAATAAATGTTTTTCGATTTATCCGGAATGCTGGTTGTTTGTCTTATCCGGAATAATTTCCGTTACCTATCCGGAATAATTGTTATGCTCATTATCCGGAATAAATCTTCCGTGGTTTATCCGGAAAAAAATCTTTAGCCCGTATCCGGAATACGACTAATTCAGCTTATCCGGAATAATCTTGGTCCTCTTATCCGGAATATGACTAGTGTAGCTTATTCGGAATGATTTTGCAACTCTTATCCGGAATTCAACGACTCAAGCTTATCCAGAATGTTTGTCAAACTTCTTATCCGGAATACTTACTCACCTCTTATCCGGAATAGTTGTTAGTCAACTTATCCGGAATAAATCGTCCGTAGCTTATCCGGAATACTCGATTGTTCGCTTATCCGGAATAATCCGTTAAAACTTCTTATCCGGAATATGCTGCCAAACCTCTTATCCGGAATAACGTGCAACCTCCTTATCCGGAATACACTGCAACACTAGCTTATCCTGAATCCCCAACTTCGGCTTATCCGGAATAGTTAAACCCTCTTATTCCGGATAACAAGAATATGTTATGTTATCCGGAATCCACAAACCCTTAAATTCCGGATAAAGACACAAACTCTCCAAAAACGTGATTTAGCCAAAATTTTCCGAAAATGAAACCAAATTTAGCAACTTTTTATAAAAAAATCAAGAACAATGATAAACACAAATTCCTACCACTACTTTGTAGGCAATTTGTATGAAATTTTGAGCAATAAAAAACAAAACTTTTTAATACGAGATGACTTTTAAGATGAAAAATCACACGAAATCAAAAAGTTGATAACCACAATCGAAACACAAATCTACCCCATGGCGATTGATACCAATTGTTGTCCCTTATAATATGATAGATTAAGAAATGAGATGGAAAAGATATGAGTTTTAGAGAGAGAAAGTAGTGAGAGAAAGTAGAGAGAAGGAGAGGATTAACTTGGTGAATATTAGATTAAGAAAAGATTAGTTACAAATGATCATCCCACCCTCCTAACATGCTAGGAGGGTAGTATATATAGTCCACCCACATACGGGCTTTAATGGACTATATATTGGGCCGGGCTTGACGTTTGGACTTTAATTAGTTTAAATCCAAGCCCGTAAACTACGACTAATAAACTACTTATTACAACGTTCTAATTAATGTTACAATAGAAACCTATGACCGAACATTCTTGTTTGACTCAATATTTTGAGGCTAACACACGATTTGTTATTAAGATATGGAATTCTATTGGTGACACTATCATATTGTTGATATAAACAAACTAACTGGTGTAGTATTGTTTTATTCAATAAGTAGTTCCCTACCGAAGTGGAAGAAATCTTTATTGTGGGCAAGGAACAACTTTTACAATATGGTTAAGGGTTTTCCTAGACTTTATAAGTAAGGAAACTATTTCTATATTAAGATTACTACACCTTTATGGTAGGTTGCCCTATCAGATATGAAATGTTAAGATAGAAATATAAAGTACATGATTATATTTTCTTAGAGAATGATAAATATGGTAAGTTTATGATTAACTTGAAAGTTTCTATTGAGATCATGAATGGTACTTAGTTTTACTCGATTTTATTAAATGTTATGTCTTATTATTAAAAAATGAACATTAAGTCTTTGATAGGTGTGAAAACACCCATCCTTTTACCACTTAATTACAATAATAACCAGGCCAAAACGTGTATTTTATGTCGTAAATGTCGGAACTATGCGTGGTTTGTGTTTTTGTTGTGATTTAGGTTGAAAATGTGAAAAGGGGAGAAAACACGGGCTTTCACGGGCTTTTATCGAAGAAAAAGACAAAAGACGAAGTCAAGAAATCAAGAGTGCAAAAAGAACGGAAGTTCAAGGCCTATTCTAAAGATTTATCAAAGAAAAAGTCCACAGATGGAAGTTTAATAAAAGCCGAAGAACTCAAGTCTAAATTAATGAAGAAATTACAAGACGAGTTTATTAATCCCGAGACAAAAGTCGAAGAATTAAGAAGACGAAGGATTAAATGATAATTAAAGAAAGAAGAAAGAGAGGAGGAAGCTTCCTTCCACTAATCACCTCCTTCCCTATAAATAGTTTCCATTTCATTTCATTTCACTTGTTGGCTAGTTTGACAAACTATGCTCTTCCATTTTATTTTTCTTGCAACTTAAATTCTTGCAATTTTAATACTTGTCTTTGTACCTTTAATTCTAAGTAAGTTTTATTTAATACTTGTCTTCTTGTTAATCTTTCATCTACCTTTCTTGTTTGGATTTAATCTTTGTTGTTGGGAATAAATTATAGCTAGTCTACTTGAGCGCTGACAAGAGTAAAACAAGCGTTGATAAGAAGAAAACAAACGCTGACAGATCAAGCGTTGACAAGAAGAAGTCAAGCATTGACACACTGAAGACAAGCACTGATGGAAGGATATGATCTACGTGTTTATTATGTTCTAGATTACTTCTAGTAAAGATAGGAACAACAATGTATTTTCTATATTTATCTTTACCTAGAATAGTTGATACGTAGATTATTGTACAAGGCTTCTTATGTCTATAAAAGAAGACCTTTAGGTTATTTTTCAATATAAGTTTTCATACTTTAAACACTTTCATTGTAAGCAAGTTTGATATCATTAATCAAAGTGAAAGTTTGTTTACATCTTGTGTGTTCTTGTTTAAGTGTTAATTCCGCATAACACTTAGATTGTCATATACATATACAAAGGTTTCTCTAAGTGTATTAATTGATCTAATCTCGTATACATAAACCTAAATCGATTTAAGTTAGGGATCAACAAGTGGTATCAGAGCTTGTTGAGGAACTTTTGGTCTTAAAGAACACAAGAACCCTAAAATCACCAAAACCCTAATTTTCACAAAAACCCTAAAAACATCATGAAGTAACCTCCTCCTCCTCACCTTTACCAAACATCAAGATTCCCATGCTTGATGCAACCAACTTTGAATTGTGGAAATTCAACTTTAAGCAATATCTGAGGATCTATGACTACACACTCTGGGAGATTATTGAATATGAAAACACATTCAATAAAGCTCAAAAGATTGCTAATGCCATTGCTGCAAGAGCAGCTGTTGCTAGATGTTCAGAAGCAGATAAGAAAGAAAAACCTGATGATGGTAGAGTTGTGTCTGCTGAAGACATAGCAAAGAAAAGGGTTGATATGAAAACCCTAAATATTCTGAAACTCTCTTTAGGACAAGAGAACCAGCATAAATACAGAGGTTATAAATCTGCAAAGGACCTTTGGGCAGCCCTTGAAGTTGCATATGGTGGCAATGATGATACTAAAGAAGAGAAGAAGAAGCAACTCATGCATGATTATGCTGTCTTCAAGGCTTAACCCAATGAGAAGCTTAGCAGTGTGAGAAGCAGATTTCTTGACATTACAAGCAAATTGTCCTTCATGGGGACACAACTTGGTGATGTTGACATTAATGACACTTTTCTTAAAAGTCTTGGTGAGGCGTGGAAGATTGAGGCAAGATCTATACTTGCCAACAACACTCACAAAAGTTCTACTTTTGATGATATCTATAACAAATTAAGGCTGTTGGAGAATGAAACTCTTTTGGAGCATGGAAGCAAGTCTACCAACAGTAACATGGCCTTCTTCTCTTATAGTGAAGGTCAATACAATCAGAAGGACTCTTACATGCATCCAGTTACTGGTTCAACATGTGTCAACGCTGGAACATGTCCTGTCAACGTCTCATACTCAGACGCTGACACATACAAAAGTGACTCACCAAGAGTTAAACCTGCTGGTTTGGATCTGGATACTGTATGTGCTTATATTGCTTCTTTACCCAATGGTTCAGTGATTACATATGAGGACCTTGAGCAAATAAGTGATGAGCACTTGGAAGAGATGGATATTAAGTGGAATATGGCTCTTGCTAGTATAAGAGCAAACAGGTGGAATATAGGGTTTCAGAAGAAGATGACCTTCAATGCAAAGGACACTGCTGGATTTGATAAATCCAAGGTTGAATGCTACAATTGTCATCGTATGGGGCACTTCATGAGGGAATGCAGATCTCCTAGAAGATCTGATGCTGGCAAACCCTCAAGCCAAATTGTTAAGGCTCAGGATCCTAAGGCCATGGTTGCAGTTTAAGGAATTGATGGTATGGGATGGGTATGGAGCTATTTGGCTAAAGATGTGGAAGAGGATAAAGCTTTGGTTGCTGAGATAGAAGAAGAAGAGCATGTTCAATATGCTCTCATGACACACTCCTCCTCTTCATCAGATAATGAGGTATACGATGATGCTTTTTGTAGTAAGGGTTGTAGGTTAAATACTTAGAAACTTAACAAAGAGGTGTTAAGATTATTAGATGATGTGAGTACTGAGAGATGCAAACAGTCTAACTATCAATTAGCTCTCTCTCAAACTGAGAAGACAGTTTCTGAATACAAGAAAATGGAATTTGATTTAAAAGATAAAATAAATATCTTAAAACATGAGTTGAATGCTAGTAATGATATTAGGAGCATCATGGAAAGGGTTAATGGTGAGTTATAGGCTAAGTTAGATGAGGCCATTAAGAATAAGGATAATGTTGGCCTTAAAATTCAGAAATTTGATAAGGCCACACAAAACCTAGGAGAATGTGTTAATAAATAAGGGGATCCTAAGGACATGACTGGGATTGGGATGAAAGACTACTCTGTGGTTCCACCACCAGCTGGTGACTTCTATGGTGTCCAACAAAAGGACCTATCTTGGACTGGTTTACCAGAACTCCAAGAGGAGGAATTCATTCCTCCACCAAGAGTCATTACCCCAGTTAAAGAGTATCAACAGAAGATGACTGACTTGAATGAATGGAAGAAAGCCAACCCTACCTTATTTGTTAAGGGAGGCTTGTTATGTGAAAGTCCTAATGAGTCAACCCCTATTAAGGTAACAAACCCAATCACTGGTAAGGCTGTTGACCTTGGCTCAAACACTGTTAGAAAACCTAGTGTCAAGTATGCAGAAATGTATAGGAATACTAGATCACCTAAAAGCCAAGTTAGTAATGATGGAACAGGCTTCTTCTCTTCTAGACCTAGGGTTGTGTCTAGAAAAGCCTGTTACACTTGTGGTAGCTTTTCACATTTATCATATAAGTGTGTCAACGCTTCCAAGGTCAACGTTGTTAGAAAGTCAAACGTTGTCAGACCCAAACCTTGTGTGCAGCAAAGTCCACAAGTTGTTAGACCTGCCTCATTCTTCACTAGAGGGTCTAACACTCATGGACAAAGACCATTTCAAAAGACAAATACTTGGTCTAATAGGCAATGGGTTTCTGTAGCAAACCCTAGGTTCAACGCTGACAAGGGTAATTGCAGCGTTGACAAGACCAAATCCAACACTGACAGAAACGTGACCAGACCTAAATATTTGCAACCACAGGGTAAGGGGTCTAAAGCTTCTTCAAGTTTGACATGGAGACCTAAGAAATATCAAAACCCTAATGAAAATGGGATTTTAATGACCTGCAACAGATTTAATTACATTTCAAAGGTCATTACAAAACCTATTGGGGTTAACTGGGTATTTCATCCAAAGAAGGATGAACAAGGGGTTGTTATGAGAACTAAGTATGTTCTTGTTGAACAACCAGATGAATCCAAGTCTACTAAGGCTTGGGTTCCTAAATAAAACTAACTTGTTTTCTTTATGTGCAGGGCATTCAAAAACAGGTCAATGATTATGGATATTGGGACAGTGGATGCTCAAGGCACATGACAGGGAAGGAAGATTATCTGACTAACTTCACTCCCATTAAGGATGGTGATAAGGTTTACTTTGGAGGCGGATATGGTACTATCACAGGCAAAGGAACACTTCTCACCAAAAACTTGCATTTTGAAAACGTATTTTTGGTAAAGGAACTTGATTACAATCTTTTTAGTGTATCACAAGTTTGTGATAACAAAAATAAAGTTCTGTTTACTGATACTGAATGTTTAGTGTTAAGCAAGGATTATAAGATCCCAGATGAGAAATATATTGACTATAGAACACCTAGACATAAAGACATATATAATGTGAATCTGAATGGGATTAGGATGAATAACAATATGTCATGTTTTTAAGCTAACGCTTCAGTAGATGAGAGTAATCTATGGCACAGGAGACTAGGACACATAAACTTTAAGAATATAAACAGGCTTGTGAGACTTGGTTTGGTTGATGGCTTGCCTGAAAAGGCTTTCCACAATGACCACTCTTGTGTTGCATGTCTTAAAGGCAAGCAGCACAAGGTCTCATTCAAGTCTAAACAGGTGCACTCTAGTACTAGACCACTTCACTTGCTTCATATGGACCTATTTGGTCCAACCAATATAGATAGTTTGAATGGTAAATCATACTGCTTTGTCATCACATATGACTTTTCTAGGTTTACTTGGACTTTCTTTTTAGCTATGAAGAGTGATACAGCTGACACTTTAATTGATTTTATTACTCAGATAGAGAAGAAAACTGGTAATGAAGTTAAAATGCTTAGAAGTGACAATGGTGGTGAGTTTAGGAATAAAGTTTTAGATGATTTTTGTGCCAGGAAAGGGATTACTAGGCAGTTTAGTGTTGCCAGAAACCCACAGCAAAATGGGGTTGCAGAAAGAAATAATAGAACCCTAATTGAAGCAGCCAGAACTATGTTGGCTGATGCTCATTTCCCCATAGCTTTTTGGGCTGAGGCTGTGAATACAGCTTGCTATGTTCAAAATAGAGCATTGGTCAACAAGATAGGCGCCATCCGTGGGACCCCTAACACTAAGCTAGAACAAAACCTCATCTCGAATTTCTAATGACGAAGGGGCATCCGCCAACTAACCCCAGGAATGTGAATCCTGGGAACCGGAAGTCCCAAGGGGAAGGGATCCTCATCCCCAACCAATCACCTAGCCGCCTCGCAGGCGGGCTGGGTAACCGTAGCGGTTTTCATCCCGCGGGGGTGACGAGCACGATCTCGGTGACACCCCCACCTACTTCAACCCTGGACAACCCTGATCCAGGGAGTGCGCCAGACCCTCCTAACAAGGAACCGCGCAGACCCTCGACGGAGGAAGAAGTGGAAGCCCTGCCACTCAGTGAGGAGGATCTTACTCGAGTTCTCACTCATAATTTCGAAAGGATCGTCCCAGGGATCGCATCAAGATTGAATCTGGGGAGGAACCTCCAAGCCAGACTCAACTTTGGTGACAGTGGACCAACCACCCCCTCCCAAAATCGGAGGAAAAGGAGAACTCGGCCTCAGGAGCAGGGAACCTTTGAGGAAACCCCTCAACCCAGGAATGTGTTTGAGCGCATAGGAGATCGCCTTATATAGGAATTAACGCAGTCTCAAGAAGGAGAAAGGTCGGATGGCTCACCCGAGCGGCCAGATCGAGAGCTGACCAGAACCACACGCCGCCCGAGTGTGTGGGACAGAATGAACACTGGGAAAAAGGCTCCTGGCTCATCCCAAAAAAGTGGTCCCTATGCAAAGAATGGGGCACCGCCGCCATCCCCGGATCCGTCCGAAGAGGATTCAGATGACCATCCGCCTAAGCGTCGCCGACCTAGGCGCACCCCTCCACCACCACCAAACAATGATAGGTATTATGATAGTCCTTATTATCGAGACGCGGAAGCGGAGGATCTCTCGCGTCCATGGTGTGAACCATGGGATGACCCTAGGCTCACCCGGCCATGGGCGGATCCCAGGGAAGACCCGTTTACCCTCCGCATACGGAACTATTCTGAGGACACCAAACGTCGCATGTCGGCGTGTATCAAGACTTATGATGGGTCCGGTGATCCTGTGGATCACCTCAAAATATTTGATACGCAGGCTAAAATTGAGCGACGGCCCATGCCCATATGGTGCCAAATGTTCAATTCGACCTTGATTGGAAACGCCCGTGACTGGTTCGAGGCACTCCCCCCACGGAGCATTGATAGTTTCACGGAACTACGCACTGCATTTGAGAACAATTATACTCAAAGGAAGAAGTATAATAGGGATCCGGTCTCATTGGCAACCGTCAAGCAACGGCCGGGGGAGTCCACAGAAGCCTTCACTGAGCGCTTCAATAATGAGTGCACACGCACAAGAACCATGCCAGAGCTCCTGAAAATCTCTGACTACATGCACGCCATAACAGACAGAGAACTGATCAGGCGTCTCAACGACAAGCGTCCAGAGAGATATGATGACCTCATGGAAAGGGTCAGAAATTTCATAGAGGGAGAAACAGCTGTTGCCGCGGCCTACCCATCCCGAGGAAATGGGTACCGGTCAAATGACCAGTCCCGGAGACAGTCGGGCGGTCAAGGTAACCAGAACAATAACAAGGGCTCGGACTATAAGAGCCAAAGCAAAGGCGGACGGTCGGACGATAAGTTCACCCCCCTAAAGATGTCCTACCGGGAGATCTTGTTGACTGAAGGGGCGAACTTTCCAAGGCCTCCCCCAATGACCACTCCCCCAGAACGTCGGCAAGGAAGTCGCTTCTGCGAGTTCCATAATGACAAAGGACACGGCACGGAGGAGTGTATCCAGCTCAAGAAGCATATTGAGTCGCTAATCAAATCAGGCAAACTCAAGCACCTAGTTAAGGATTGGAAGGACGGAAAAGACAACAATAAGAAGTATGATAAGAAGGATCCCCAAAAGGACAAGCCTTCGACCATATACATGATCCAATCCAGACAGCGCCGCACGAGACAGAAAATTGGCCAAAAATTTTCACGCGGCAGGGAAATCTCATTCCCTCCCATCACAGCAAGCGATGTGATTTATGCGCCTCTCACTATTGAGATAAGCATTGGAATACACAATGTTCGTCGCATGTATGTGGATGGAGGATTGTCAGCAGAGGTACTGTATGAACACTGCTTTGTGCAGTTATGCCCAGAAATAAGAAGCCAATTAGTACCGGCCACGTCGCCGCTTACTGGCTTTAGTGGAGACACTATCTGGCCGATAGGGCAATTGCGTTTGCTTGTCACCATTGGGAATGAGGATCATTCCACTACGACGTGGATGAACTTCATGGTGATACGTTCACACTCTCCGTATAATGGAATCATAGGCAGACCAGGCATTTTGGCTATCCGGGCAGTACCCTCTACGGCACACGGAATGATCAAATTCCCCGTTGAGGGGGGAATCGTTACTATTTACAACACAATCGTACCAACAGCCGAGTGTCACACCGTGACAACACCGGCTCCACCTGTCCCACCCAAGGATGGGGCACCACCACCCAATTGGAAGGTGGCCATTCACCCTGACTATCCGGAACAGGAGGTATCCATAGGAGGGGCGCTCTCGGATAGCGGCAAAAGGGCCATGTGCTCTCTTTTAAGTGCAAACCTGGACATATTCGCATGGGAGCCAAAACATATGACAGGTGTGCCACGTGCGATAGCAGAGCATAAGCTCCAGATCCGCCAAGGGTACCAACCCATCAAGTAAAAGAAGCGCGGCCAGGCGCCCGAGCGCAGCCAAGTGATACTGGAGGAAGTACGGAAGCTAGTGGACGCAGGCATCATGCGCGAGGTATACTACCACGAGTGGTTATCTAATCCGGTCATGGTCAAGAAACATGACGGAAGTTGGCGCATGTGTGTGGATTTCACGGATCTGAACAAGGCCTGCCCACAGGACTGTTACCCATTACCAGAAATCGACTGGAAGGTGGAGTCCTTGTGTGGATATCCTTTCAAATGCTTCTTGGATGCATATAAAGGGTATCACCAAATCTAGATGGCGGAGGAGGATGCAGAAAAAACGGCGTTCCACACGAGCCAGGGCGTATATTGCTATACGAAAATGCCGTTTGGATTGAAGAACGCCGGTGCTACATATCAGCGGTTGGTGGATAAAGCTTTCGAATCACAAATAGGACGCAACTTGGAAGTATATGTTGATGACTTGGTGATAAAAAGCCACACGGAGGAGGCACTTCTCCGGGATGTCCAGGAGACATTCGACACGCTGAGAAGGATTAACATGAAGTTAAATCCAAAGAAATGTACGTTTGGTGCAACAGAAGGAATGTTCCTGGGATACTTGATTAACCCAAACGGCATCAAACCTTGTCCAGAGAAGACGGACGCAGTGATACGACTACCGTCCCCGCAGACACGGAAGGAGGTGCAGTCCCTGAATGGGAAGTTAGCCGGGCTGAATAGATTCCTATCTAAATCCGCAGAGAAGTCATTACCCCTATTTAAGACACTCAAGAAGTGCATTAGAAAGGGAGACTTCCGTTGGACGAAGGAAGCTGAGGAAGCTTTTGGCCAACTCAAGCAGCATCTCGCATCTCTCCCTATGCTAGTAGCTCCCCGGCTAAAGGAGGAACTTGTTATGTATCTCTCAGCTACTCATGGCGCAATAAGCGCGGTACTTATGACGGATAGAGATACAATACAAACTCCGGTCTACTTTATAATTAGAACACTACAAGGGGCGGAGCTGAATTATTCCTCCATGGAAAAATTGGTGTTAGCACTAGTATTTGCTACAAAGCGGTTGCGCCGGTACTTTCAGGCGCACCCAATTGTGGTGATTACGGATCAGCCAATCAAGCAGGTTATCTCTAGACCAGACGTGGCAGGGAGGCTAGAGAAATGGAGCATCCTATTGGGGGGGCACAATATATCTTACAGACCAAGGACGGCGGTTAAAGGCCAGATCTTGGCAGATTTCCTGATCGAGAAGCCGGATGAGGAAGAACCAATCATTAAGCAAGACGAGATCCCAACGGAACCTTGGGTGCTATTCACGGACGGATCCTCATGTACAGACGGGTCCGGGGCAGGTCTCATCCTCACGAATCCAGAAGGAATGGAATTCACATACGCCCTCCGTTTTGAGTTCACGGCCACCAACAACGAAGCGGAATATGAAGCATTAATTGGGGGTTTAAAAATCGCCGCTAGAATGGGAGTCCGCAACCTTGAGGCCTACGTGGACTCACGGCTTGTCGCGAACCATATTCTAGGTGGGTATGTGGCTAAGGAGGACAACATGGTCAGGTACTTGGAAAAGGTCAAGTCGTTAATCGCGACTTTCAGTAAGTTTTCCATCAAGCAGGTGCCAAGGGGTGAGAACAAGAAAGCGGACGCTCTTAGCAAAATTGCATCCACGAGCTTCGCCCACTTGTCTAAACAGGTTTTGGTGGAAATACTCAAGGAGAAATCTATCACGGAAGGGGAGATAGCCGCTATAGTTGAGGAGGAGGGACCTACGTGGATGACCCTAATCATCAACTATTTGACTAATGAAACCCTTCCAGACGAGGAAAAAGCAGCAAGACGCATTAAAAGGAAGTCACAACATTTTGAACTCCGAGAAGGCATCCTTTACAAGCGCTCCTTCTTGCAGCCATGGCTGCGATGTGTTGGACCACGCCAGGCGGCTTACGTCATCAGTGATATACATGAAGGGTTGCGCGGCATGCATGCAGGCCCACGATCCGTGGTAGCTAGAGCCTTACGAACAGGTTATTATTGGCCCACCATGCACAGGGACGCGCGCGACATGATTCGCAAGTGCAACGATTGCCAAGTGCATAGGCCAGTTCCGCGACACCCGCAGCAGGAGCTTACACCTATCACGTCCCCATGGCCATTTTACAAGTGGGGAATTGACATTGCAGGACCATTTCCTGTAGCTGCGGGGGGGGGGGGGGGGGGGGGGTTAAATTCTTGATTGTTGCAATGGACTACTTCACACGATGGATAGAAGCCAAGGCAGTCAAGTCTATCACAGGTAAGCAGGTCAAGAAGTTTGTGTGGGAACACATTGTGTGCCGTTTTGGTCTACCAGGAGAAATCATCTCGGACAACGGCAAGCAGTTCACAGACAACCCATTCAAAGATTGGTGTGCATCATTGAACATCAAACGGCGCTTCGCGTCCGTTAAGCATCCACAAACGAACGGCCTTGTCGAACGAGCAAATAGGAGCTTGGGGAATGGAATCAAGGCGCGGCTGGATGAACGACAGGGCAAATGGGTCGATGAGTTGTCACACGTGCTATGGGCACATAGAACCATGATCAAAACAGCCAACGGAGATACTCCATTTGCATTGGCTTACGGCACTGAAGCCGTTATACCAGCAGAAATAGGGATGCCTACCATCCGTACGGCGGAGGTTAACGTCGTCACAAACGATGAACAACTGCGAATCAACCTGGATCTGTTGGAAGAAAAAAGGGAAATAGCAGCCATCAATGAGGCTAAGTCCAAGGCTAAGATGAAGGCTTATTATGACGCCAAGGTCAAGGGTGTTTCTTTTCGACCGGGAGACTACGTCTATCGTGCTAACGAAGCGAGTCGAGTGGAGAATACAGGAAAACTGGGCCCTAAATGGGAAGGACCGTATGAAGTCACTGAAACCTTGGGACGAGGCGCGTACAAGTTATGTGACATGGATGGCCGCGACCTAGAGCGCACATGGAACATCTCCAATCTCAAAAGGTGCTATCTTTGAAAGCTACGGCTTCCGCATGGGTACTTCGCTATAGGCGGTCTTATAAAAGAACCATGCGGGTTATTTGTTTTGTTTGTTTTTTTTCTTATGTTTGTTTAAGTTTCCTTTCTTGTTTTTTAGGACTTGTCGTCATTATTCAAACAAAAGTGTAAACGTTCTAATAAAATGTCGTGGTGCCTAGCTAGCTCCACGGCCTGTTTCGTGCAAATCATTTTCCTTTCTTTGTTAGATTCTTTGTTAGTCGTATGAATTTTACTTGTATTATAATATGCCATGTTTCATTCATATGCATTCTTACAAATTACTGTACATGTACTATACGCCTCCAGGCGGGGTAAGAGGATTAAGTGAACCTACTAATTCAACTTGCCGCGTAAGAGGGATGCAACCCCAGCCGCACGGATCATGTATCCTTACTAGACGCCTTATTCACAAGACGTTGTGATAAGTTTTTTGTGTACCGTATCCACACGGTACTCTGCATAGTAAAGACGCATGTCGCATGTCTAGTAAATTATAGACTTGTATGTATTTTTTCTGTGTAAGACGTGATACGTCACGCGGCATTGGAATACAATGAAATACACAAGTTTCAAAATTAACAATAAATGGCCGTGGTTGTCACGGACTTCTAAATAAAAGGACAAGTTATTACATATATGTCTTAGCCGTGTACATACACGGACGAATATAATCACAAGTGTTTACAACATATCAGTTATAAGGGGGGAAGGAATTCTCCTAGATCCTTCTTCCCTTCCTCAATTAAAGCACGAAGGGCCTCCCCACGAGCATCTTTCCCGTCCTGAACTTTGACTGCAAGAGCATCTAGAGCTTCTCCAAGCAGCTTCTCACCTGACATGGCTTTGGATATAGAATCATAAGTGGCCAACGTCAAGGGAGTTGGATCAGCACTCAGCCGGGACATTATTGCTTCGTTCGGAGCATCTTTCATGGCTTCAAGCTCGTCCAGGAGGGGGTGTTGAAGGTCTGCCAAGGCATCCATGGACGCAGTCATCTTGCCCGCTGCGGAGGGATTGTGATACGGATGCTGTGTGATATCCTCACCTTTTGCGATCATCTCCGCAGCTTGGACCAGGCCTTCATGCCTACCACGGTCGATCCCATCAAATACAGCCCCAGCAAATGCCTGCAGTAGGTGTGGAGCGTTCAGGGCCCCACTTACGGCAAGCCGCAGCCCTTGCCCGATAATCCACCTACGACCGGCTGTCGCGGTTAGTAGGGGGCATACTCTCTCCGCACAGCTGACAACCACCTTGCTCAACTCTTCATCAGCTACGGCAACTTGATTTTCAAGGTTGGTTTGAGCCTGCGTCAATTCCTCCTTCAGTGCGTCACGCTCCTGGGCAATGCTGAATGATTGCACGGTCACCGCCTTAGTAGCAGCCTCAGCCGCAGACACCTGCGTATGAAATCTGGAGTTACTACAAGAATACATATTTTTTGGGCTACATGCATACAAGAAGTAGGAGTGTATGTACAGTATTTCTGAAAATTTACCTTCTCGTTTGATGCGGCTACGAGGACTTCCAACTCAGCAATACGCCTCTCTCTAGTATCGGCGTGAAGTGCCTGCTCCTTCACCGTCGCCTCGGCGGTCAGTAATGCCGCCTGCAAGGATGCGATGGTCTTCTCGTTCTTCACGACCATTGCCTCGCGGCGGGCTATCCTTTTGTCGGCACGGCTCACATTAGTGAGGGCCTTGATCAGACGGCGTCTTAACGCAGCACCCACCGTTACCTGATGTGCGGATGATACATCAAACTGTTCAATCAGGGCCTCATGGTCTAGTTCATCTAAATCCTGTGCGAGGGCAGGCGGGGTGATGTGTTCGATGAATTCCGAACACTCTGATTCGGCCTCCAGCCGTGTCAAGCTTGATAGGTTCCATGCTAAGCGCAAGCTCTCTTCTGGCCCCTCGGGGCACGGTTCCTTGGCACGTGCGGTGACAGGTGAGGGGGGATTGTTAGTAGCCGCGGGGGATAGATTTCTCCCCACTTCTCCTCCTTGGGCTGCGACTGCCGGATTCACCCTGTCGTTCAAAAAATTAGACTATATATATCATAGGAAGATACAAATCATAATCATGAGGGGTACTTACGAGGTGCCAATAGCAGGGTCTGGGCCGGTAGGAGCTACGGCGCTCACAGGGGCGACTCGCAGAACTGGCCCTTCCATGGTCGGGGTGGGTCGGCTTGACCAGTCATGGTGCTGCTTCCTTCATGATATTGTGGATGGTCTTTCCGCAACTTCTTGGGAGGAGCATTTGCAACTCCGACATCCTCCCCAGTCTTCTTCGCCACACGCCTGGTTGTTTTTTTCTTTTTAGAAGTAAGTGTGGTGGATCCGGAAGCTTGCGTAGTGTCTTCATTAGGATCGCGCTCTTCCTCCTGGTTGATGGTGCCTCCCTCCAGCAATGGGTCGTCGCCATCTTCTTTATGAAAATCCAATGGGGACTTCTCGATAACAGGCTCTTCTTCGTCCGACCTGGGCTCGGTTGTCTCTTCCAACGGCATTGTACGGTCGGCTAAAGCTTCTAGCAAGGGGAGCTCATTCGGCTTTAACGGCCGGAATCCCTCCGCCACCTTCATGGGATCGCCTTGACGAAGTAGTCCGTGGAGGTTCATCTCTGCAAATGATTGAAGTATATAGGTCAGTAAAGTTTTACACATATGTGATAGATCAAGTTTACAAGATATATATGACCTACCCTCGCCCTGTTCCGTTAAGAAGCACGGATATAAGTCATCCCTCCCAAAGTAACGGCGGCTTATCCCTATTAGGCACAGAAAGTGTTCCGGCAATCCTCTATGGAATTCCGTGCGATGGGTATCTAGTATTTTCAGGTCCCGGCTACTATAATCTTTGGATTTGGGCGGATAGTCCTTTGGGGCTTTGGTTTTAAGTACGAAGGGGGTGGGGAATACTTTCTCATCTACAAAGAAGTAATGGTCGTACCAATTCTTAAGGGAGTCAAGAGGTTTCCTATATGTCATCGGGGCATTCCCGGGTCGTTTCTTGAACGACAACCACCCGTTCACTAATTGGGGAAAGTAGAAAACCCTAAAAAGGTTCACGGTGGGGTTACTCTGCAGGTATGGCATGTAATCTCAAACTGGTTGATTTTACACGCCCCTATACAGTGGAGCTGGGTGATATGGAAGTCATAATACAAAAGAAGGTCTATTAAGAACTTAGACAACGGAATACGGTAGTTGGCTGAGTCAAACAGGCGTGTGTATATGCCTATTTTCCCCGCCGGTGCATCCGTAATAGCTTCACCATCACCCGGATAGGTGGGGTGTACGCTTTCGGGCACATAATACTTCGACAGGAAGTCGAGGTATTTCTCCGCCGACATCACATTCAGAACGTCCGTGATGAGGGGGTTATCCTTGACCATATTTTATGAAAAGGTTTTTAAAGGCGTGGTAATCTAACCTGCGGTGACGGATATCCGTGGAAAAGAAGGCAAAAATTTTGGAGAGAAAAGCTGGAAGTTAACAATGGCGGAAGAATGAGTAAGTTGTGTGTGTAACATACACGCATACTCACTCTTATATAGGGTGGCCTCGGTTTCCGAGGTGCCGTGGATCTTTGACACGTGTCAGTCACATTCCCTATCCAATGGATAGGGTTTCTGACATTTCTGCAACGTCAGTAGGGGACCCACGGGTCACTTCTTAAACAGTTTCGCGTGGCTCAAGGGTGGTCAGTAATCATGCACTTTTTGCAGACATGCGACTGGATTATTGAATATCATTAATGCGACTGGATTCTTGTCGGGTTATGCGGCTCTTACGTAAGACCGTATTTAATGTTGCATTTAATTTGTCTCGGCCATTACGTGCGGCTGAGGTAGTATTCATTAAAATATATTCCTACGACCGGTTGCCCCGTGCGGCCGGAACAAATTTTCCAGTGTCATTTCCTAGGTCTTTCTTGATATATCCGGAGAGCAGCTTAATAGTCTAGAGGTTACGCCTACGGCTGTAACAACTAGACTGGGGGGACATGATGACGTATAGTCCCCAACCGGGTCATGAGCCCGGCCCACGGGTACTACCCGTATCCGGTCCATCACAGATGGGTGGATAAATGTCATTCAGGCTTATGGGCTTGAGTGAACAGTAACCGCACATGTGTGCGGCCCACGGCCCAATGCGGCCGACATAAGATCAGACAGAATCATATTCTGTCTGGAATATCTTTATCCCAATAAGAGAGGATATTCACTACCAAGATTAGAAGATAACAATCATTCTGAAATCTGGTGATTATCTCTTCCTTAGGGCCGAAGCATTAGTGAAAGCCCACTAGGGTTTCACTGCCTATAAAAGGAACCTCCAAGGGTTCCACAAAGGTATTATGACTTATACTCTAAACTCATACAAACCTTAAACCGATTACTTACTCTCACGTCGGAGTCTAATCGTGGGAAACATTCCCACGGTAAGCCTAACGCGTGCTGTTTAGTGTGCAGGATCCCAACCAAACGATTCACTTGGTGCAGGAGCCGGAGCCCAGCCAACCCGAATTAAGCCTAATTCGGGTCTAGCAAGGATCAACCAACTTTTGCATCAACACAGAACAAAACACCTTATGAATTACTTTGGGGAAGGAAACCTAATATTTGTTTTCTTAAACCTTTTGGTTGTCATGTAGTTGTTCTTGATACTAGTGATGCCTTAGGTAAATTTAGTGCAAAAGGTGATGAAGGCTACTTCATGTGGTATTCAGTGCAGAGCAAGGGATATAGGGTTTACCTTAAGAAGGAAAAACGTATTCTTGAGAGAGTACATGTTAGGTTTTTAGAGAGTAAACCTAGTGATCCTGAAAGTGGTCCAAATTGGTTGTTTGACTTGGAACCTCTATCTAGAACTTTAAATTATATGCATGTCACTAATCTAGACATTGTGAAGGTAACTTCAAATGTTGTGGAAGAACAAGTTGTTGATGTTTCAGGTACACAGGTTAATGAAGAGGTTGGATCACAAGCAGCAAAGTCATCTCCTATACTAGAGTATGTCACAATTCCCATATGGACAGATGCTTTTGCTGCTGCTACTGCTGCTGGAAAGGATAATGGTGGTCCCCAAGTACTACCAGTTAACAACATTCATGGTCCTTCAGGCGCTGACAAAGGCAAATCTAGCGCTGACAGGACAAATTCAGACGTTGATGGCTCAAACGTTGACAACACCAATTCATGCGTTGACAACCCAAACGCTGACAACCAAGGTTCAGGCGTTGACAACACTTTTGCGCATCTTTTCTCTTCTACTTTTGAACAGGGTGAACCTTCCAATTTTTATGAAGAGGTTCATCCTCATATTGATGAAAGAGAGTCTAAAGAAGAAGATATTGGCAACATGGATAATGAGATTGATGACACCAGACTTTTTGAAGGAGGAGTTCTCACTTCTACTATGAAGAATCACCCCACTTCTCAAATCATTGGTGATATTATGACTCATGTTCAGACTAGAAGATCTCATCAAAGTCTTAGTGGATTTATTGCCAATATTTACAAGAAGGTTGATACCCCTCTTGTGCAAGCATGTTTGTTTGCCTGTTTTCTGTCACAACAGGAACCCAAGAAGATCTTTGATGCTCTCAAAGAACCAAGTTGGGTGGAAGCAATGCAGGATGAGCTTCACCAATTTGTAATTCAGGATGTTTGGGAGCTGGTTGATTGTCCCAGGTATGTCAGACCTATTGGGACAAGATGGGTTCTAAGAAACAAGAGAGATGAAAGAGGTATTGTGGTCAGAAACAAGGCAAGATTAGTGGCTCAGGGATATACACAAGAGGAAGGGATAGACTATGAGGAGGTCTTTGCACCAGTTGCAAGGATTAAAGTTATAAGGATATTTCTAGCCTATGCATCCTGCATGGGCTTCACTGTCTATCAAATGGATGTGAAGAGTGCCTTTCTCTATGGAACAATTGTTGAGGAGGTGTATGTCATGCAGCCTCCTGGTTTTGAAGATCCAGAGAATCCAGACAAGGTGTATAGAGTCAAGAAGGCTATGTATGGACTTCATCAAGCCCCAAGAGCATGGTATGGCATATTATCCACTTATTTGGTGGACAATGGATTCAGAGGGGCACCATAGACCAGAAATTGTTTACCAAGAAGGCTGGTAAAGATGTTTTGCTTGTTCAGTTTTATGTTGATGATATCATTTTTGGATCCACTAATCCAAAGATGAGTGAGGATTTCTCTAAGCTTATGACAGACAAATTCAAGATGAGTGCTATGGGGTAGATGAACTTCTTTCTAGGGTTACAAGTTCAGCAGAAAGAAGATGGTATCTTCATCTCCCAGGATAAATATGTGGAAGAGATCTTGAAGAAGTTTGGCTTTTCTCCACATGAAAAGAGGGCTACTACTCATATGGATAGAGAACACCCTTGGGGAAAGATTGGAGATGGAAAGGATGTGGATGTCAGGCACTATAGATCAATGATTGGTTCATTGATGTATCTCACAGCCTCTAGACCTGACATCATGTTTGATGTGTGTGCTTGTGCACGCCATCAAGTGACTCCCAAAGAATGTCACCTTTATGCTGTCAAGAGAATCTTTAGGTACCTAAGATGTTATCCTAGTCTTGGCTTGTGGTACCCAAAGGATTCACCATTGGAGCTGATTGCATATTCAGACAGTGACTATGGAGGTGATAAGTTCGATAGAAAATCCACAACTGGTGGATGTCAGTTTCTTGAGAGCAGGTTGATATCTTGGCAATGCAAGAAACAAACAGTGGTGGCTAATTCTACAACTGAAGCAGAGTATGTGGCTGCAGCTGCTTGTTGTGGACAAGTCTTATGGATTCAGAACCAGATGTTAGACTATGGGTACATTTCATGCATACCAAGATATTTGTTGACAATAACAGCACTTTATGCATTATTAAGAATCATGTACATCATTCTAAAACTAAACACATAGAAATTAGACACCATTTTATAAGAGATTGTTTGAAAAGGGTTTAATACAACTAGATAGGGTTGACACAGAAGAAAATGTGTCAGATTTACTAACTAAACCTTTTGATGCTGGAAGGTTTTAATACTTGATAACAAGTATTGGAATGATCAATCTCACATAATATGTGTTTTGGAGTCTTTTTGTAAAAGTATGTACAGGATAATGCATTGTTATTGGTCTTGTTGAGAATTTAGATTTTCCACTATATTTTTCTAACACTAACAAAGGTTGTTGTAACGCTGATAAGTGTTATTGTGACGTTGTCAGCAATATATTTGTCTAACGCTGACAAAGCCTTTCTTAACGCTAATAGGTGTTATCGGGGAGTTGTCAGCAACAATGTTAGTTTTGTGGTTTTCAATCTAAATGTGCAGGTGGTGTTAGCCTTATACCATTGGATACAGAGTTGCTTATGGATCATTGGAGAAGCATTTTGAGCATGTTTTTATTTATGGATGATGGTTGGAATTTTATATTCCTATCTTGACATAAATTTTTTATGTTCTTGCATATTTTTGGCAACATATGTATCACAGTTTAAGGGGAGGTTTTAGAAACCTTTAGGACTTTTTGGGTATCCTTATGATACTCTTATCACAATTCTAGATTGTGTCCACAGGTGAGTATGAGTTAGTTTTGCTAAATCATGAGGCACTGTAGCATGCAAAGTTGATATACTATGCATGCTGCCAAGACATTTTTGGCCTAGAATTGGTTGTGGTCTGATGGGAGACTTGGGAATGATTTTATCATGGGTTTTACCTGGGAGTAACAAGGGATTTTATAAGTTAACTTAGTTGTTAAGAGTTTTGGTTAGCAAGGGACACTAGAGGACTGTTATGTCTATCTTGCATAAGCAAGTGTGCATAACTGGACAGTGCTTGCCGCCCTATAATAATTATCAACTTTTAGGTTATCTTCTCTAGGATAAATTACTTTGTTAAGGTCATTTTTCGTTTTTAAATATTTTTATTTTTGGACGCTGACAAGTATTTTTCCAAGCGTTGTTGTGACCAATTTAGACGCTGACATGGCTTTGGCAAACGTTGACAAGAATATAGCCGTTGGGCGTTGATGGGGTATTTTTGACAGTTGACACTCAATGGGACCTACCCAGTTGTTACTTTTTGACATTTTTTGGGCCGTAATTTTGGGAGCAGATAACTTTCATTTAATACATGAGATAAACTTATTCCTTTTCAATATTTTCATGATTGTATTTTGAAAATAGTTGCCTATTTTTGGGCCAATCACATGCATTTTTCTCTTCTATATATTTGGCTCCTATTTTAAACAGGGTACCTATCATTCTTGTCTAACACAATTTTCCCCTATAACTTCATCTTTACCAAACATTCAAACAGCTTTCAACAATGGCACCAAAATTCAAACCAAGTGATTTGGAATTGGGATTCAGGAGTCAACACGACATGATAGCATATCTTGAAGCTGATGATACTTTGTTTCCCCAATACACACAAATGGTGGCGTATTTGAATGCATCCCCAATTAGGTATGCTCTTTCTCATGCTCCACTCATTCCTGTCACACATGTTAAACAGTTTTGGAACAATGTTAGTTCCTCAACAGTTAATAGAGTGACTACATTATCATCTATTGTTCATGGGCGCACATGGGTGGTTACTGAAGCTTTGGTACGCCAAGCTTTGCATCTTGATGATGTTGATGGTATAACCACCCTCCCCATAAATGAAATAGAACAAGGACTAAGGGTTTTGGGTTATCCTTTCCCTGATGAGGGAACTTTAAATAAATATCATAAACAGGAGTTTCCCCTAGCCTGGAAGTACCTAATACATGTCCTCTTGCAATGTTTGAGTCCCAAGTGTACTGCACACAATGAGATCAATAGATCTATTGCTAGTGCTATTGTGTGCATTGCTACTGGGCAAAAGTTTAATTATTCCAAAATGATTTTTGAGGGCATGTGTAAAAATAAAGGGAACAAAATGACTTTAGCTTATCCCAGATTTTTACAAATGGTTTTTGATGTCCAAAGTTACTGCACAAGGGATCATGATGAATTTTATGAGATCCCTGTGCAAAAGAAAGCAATTTTTACAAAGATGAACTCACCCCCACATCGTGACTTACCCCTAGCCCCAGCTATGATTGCTGTCATTGAAGCAGCACAACCCCAACCAGATCCACAACCTCAACTTGACCCAATACCTGAACCATTACCTTCACCACAACACATGCAAATTGACCAAGAACCCTTCGACGCTGACACATTAAATATTGGCATTGACATGCCTATTCCAAAAGTTGACACCAATCCTTCACAGTCCCAAACACCCCTTAACCAACCCACATCCACCCAATCTACATCATCTTCTCCCCAACACAATATAGGTTGCACAAACGCCAAAGGACTACTGGAGTGTTCTCCTCTAGTGGTCCTAGCCATGTAGCAAAGAGAACCACCACCACAAGTGTGGTTGGTGCTATGGATGAGGCTGGGACTATTGGTTCTGGCTTAGAAGCTGGCCAAGACAGTCCTACCATCATTAAGACCTCATCCATGCCCAATGAATCTAACTTGGGAGGTCAAATACCCATTTTAGAAGAGGGCAGATTGGAACCAATGACTTTGATGGAATTGACGGCAGTCTGCATTAGCTTGCAAAAGCAAAATGCAGACTTGGTACAAGTTGTCAGCACACAATGCCTTGAACTCAAGCAATTGAGGGAGAGGATCGTTGTTTTGGAAAATTCTAGCACAAGGAGAGGGATGGAGGAATCTTTCAAAGAGGAGGATGCACAGATAAATGTGAGTGATAAGGGCTCTCATGATGGCGAATCTTGGGGTGTTGTTGAGGTCCTAACAAGTTTGAAGAAACAGACAGGTTTTGATACGTCTCTAGTCTCTCCTATAAACTTAAATTTGTCATTTACAGCCATGTTGGAGGAAATTGCAAGAGGCGCTGAGACAGGTAATTTGGGCGTTGACAAGCAAGATTTGAACGCTGACATGAGTATCTTGGGCGCTGACAAAGCAAAATTGAGCGTTGATAGACCTACAAATGAGGTTGATGTATTCCAGTCATCATCCATCATCAAAGAGGTTTCTTCACAGGTATTACCATCTACCTTACCAACAGTTGATCCATTAGATAAGGGTAAGGGTATTATGGTAGAAGAAGTTGTTCCAAATAATGCAGCACAAATTGAGTTTGATAGAAGGTTGGCTGCACAAATTGTGGAACAAGAAGGAAAGAAGGTGGGTGAATCACCTTTTGTTGTCACTTCAAAAGAGCAAGAAGGAAGTGATGAAGCCAGTTCAGACTCAAGTGTAATGATCATAGAACAACCAGAAAGACTTGAGTATGGTGATGAGTTGGCTAGAGAGAAGTTGAATGAGTTGAAATTGCAAGTTGATTTTGACATGTCAGAAGTTGTTCAGATGTACCATGCTTGGGAAGATAGGTGTATTGAGAATCCACATTTGACTATTTCAGATCAGATATGGGGTTTGGAGACTCTTCTCAGAGTACAAAAGGATTGCAAGGTCATTCTGAAACACAAAGCAAGCAATGGTCTCTCAAACTTGAAAAGGGATAGAAGGGAGTTGTACTACATGCTACTCAGATGTCATGGAACAGGGTGGACTTTCAAGAAATTGCTTGGATTGACATTTGAAGAGTTGGAGTTCAAAGCTTATCCCATTTGGGTTAGAGTGCAGGAAGAAAACACTCTAAGACTTCTTTCTGATGAAAGAAAAGAAGAACTTGCAGAAGAAATGGAGCTTAAGAAGGCATTGATTGTCCCCAGACCTGTGAAGAAGGGAGTCCCTCTTGAGTTTCCAAAAGATAATGGATAGGTTACATCCAAGTGAAGCTGTGATAAGAAAGAGCCTCAAGCTCTCACCATTGGAAGCTTCAGATATGGTACAAGTGTTACCACTTGATTCTAGAAACCCTATTATAAGCTATGAAGAAGATGAATGTGGGTTTTGGAAGATTGGCAGGTATGGAAAAGAGGTTCACACTTTTACCACTCTTATATCTTTGTTTGCAAGTTTTGTTAGAGAAGACTTGGTAGACCTATGGAGGTTGTTAGAGACCAAGTATGAGACTGAAGCACCAACTTCAGTCAATGGAATAAAACTGTGGTCAACATTCAAGAGAATGTATGGACCAAGAGATGAAGATCCTGCTATTTGGAAGGATCTTGAAGATGACCTCAGTGGTCTTCAATGGAGATTGTATTCAGCTGATGGAGTATATTATTTGAGTTCTACAAAGTTTGCTGAGTATCTACTTGTAGATGGTCAGTATTTCATGTCCAAGGAAGTCTTGGAGAAGATGAAGAACACACAGCTGGAAATTGATTATTCAAGTGATGTGGCCAAAGATTTGATCAGATTTATTTATTACCAATATGAGAAGGTTTGTAAGATTCCTCCTAGTTCTTAATGTTTATTCAGAAACTTGATTACTAGAGTAAATATCAAGTTTAGGGGAGGATTGTTGGGAACAAATTATAGCCAGTCTACTTGAGCGCTGACAAGAGTAAAACAAGCGTTGATAAGAAGAAAACAAACGCTGACAGATCAAGCGTTGACAAGAAGAAGTCAAGCGTTGACACATTGAAGACAAGCACTGATGGAAGGATATGATCTACGCGTTTATTATGTTCTAGATTACTTCTAGTAAAGATAGGAACAACAATGTATTTTATATATTTATCTTTACCTAGAATAGTTGATACGTAGATTATTGTACAAGGCTTCTTATGTCAATAAAAGAAGACCTTTAGGTTATTGTTCAATATAAGTTTTCATACGTTAAACACTTTCATTGTAAGCAAGTTTGATATCATTAATCAAAGTGAAAGTTTGTTTACATCTTGTGTGTTCTTGTTTAAGTGTTAATTCCGCATAACACTTAGATTGTCATATACATATACAAAGGTTTCTCTAAGTGTATTACTTGATCTAATCTCGTATACATAAATCTAAATCGATCTAAGTTAGGGATCAACATTTATGTTTGTGTTTTTGAATTTTATGGTTTTTAATCAAGTGGGTTTTGATTGATTTGGCTTTATTTGTTAGTTTTGTTGATTTGTTTTGATTGATTATTGTTAGTAGATGATTATTGGTTAGTTTTGCTTAATATTTTGGTTTGATTTGATTAGTTTTGGTGAGATTCGTTCCTTTTTTATTCCCTTGTTCTTCACACTGTTTGTTTCCCCAGATTCCGAATCAGCTTAACTTTCCGAATGAAGGGATTAGTCTAGGTATTCCGGATCAGCATTTTATTCCGCACCAACCTTTTCTTTTCTATATTCCGAATGAGCAATTATTTATTCCGGATGAAGCCAATATTCCGGATGAATCATTATTCCGAATGAATGACTTATTCCGGATGAAAGGATTATTCCAGATAAACATTTATTCCGGATGAAGGATTTATTCCGGATGAAGGGTATATTCCGGATGAAGTGATTATTTTATTCCGAATGAAGCTTTGTTTTAAGTTATTCCGAACCAACTCATTTATTCCGAATGAACCAACATTCCGGATCAAGCAATTTATTCCGGATGAGTGATTATTCCGGATGAAGCCAATATTCCGGATGAATCCTTTATTCCGGATGAGCAATTATTCCGAATAAGGGGAATATTCCGGATGAAGCCAATATTCCGGATGAAGAATTTATTCCGGATGAACTTGTTTATTTCGAATGAGTGTTTTCCAGTTCTTGTGATTTTATACATTTAGTTTTAAGCTTTATTTTTTCTCGCCTTTTTACTTAGTCGCACTTTTAAATATACTTGCCCTTAGTTTAAGTTTTCCTTATTTACTTTCAAGTTTTCCTTTTTATTTCTCGTCACGCTTTTAATTTCTCGTCATTAATTTCCCGTCAAGTTTTTATCTTTCAGTATTTCTTTTTACCGTCTTTATTTTTATTGTTTCAAGTCTTTATTTTTAATTAGTTTACTACACCAAACAATTCTCTTTTCGTTACCAAGAACGACTGAGTCACACTTAAACCTTAATCAATTCGAGAAGATACCGAGAAAACGAACTTTCAACCTAGTAAAATTTGTGTATTAAATGGCGCCGCTGCCGGCTCTTTTCGTAAGGATCAACGGTTTCTTGTGAGAAAAATTGGATTTTGGGATCCGTTCTTTCGGGAACGTTATTTTCAAGCACAAAAATTTTCTAAAACCCATAAAAATATAAACTCTTCAAAAATACGAAAACATTAAAAAACCTATAAAAACCAAAAATATTTTCTCTTGCATTTTCTTTTTAGTGTATGCGTACTCGATCAACGTCTTATCCCGAGCCCGAGACTCTCGATAATTTAGACATGGCCAGTGTACACAACAACAATAATAATCCACCTCACCCCAACATGAATAATCCACCCCTACCCGACCTACGAACCATGGAGGAGCTATGCCAACCTACGATGAATGGACGTGGAGGCCCAATTCCGCCGATGAAAATCACGGCTCAAGAGTTTTCATTGAAGCATCACATGATCCAACAAGTGCAAACTAATCCATTTCGCGGAATACCGGATGATGATGCCAATAAACACCTCGACAAATTCATTACCATCACCCAAAGCATGAAGTTACCCGGTGCTTCTATGGATGTACTTCGCCTTCAAATATTTCCCCACTCGCTTTCTCACCATGCCGAAAAATGGTTTGACCGTCTCCCAAAGAATTCTATTCATACTTGGGACGACATGACTCAACGATTTTTGTCGCGCTACTTTCCACCAACCATGGTCACGAGCCTTTGTAACCAAATTAGTGGAATCATGCAAGACGATGATGAATAGCTCTTTGATGCTTGGGAACGATACAATGATTTGATCGACCGTTGTCCAAATCATAACATGCTCCCCGTCACTCTCATTGATACTTTCTACAATGGTCTCACTTTTCGTGATCGTGACACGATCAACGCCGCCGCCGGTGGTACTTTTATGAAAAGGAGACCGGAGGAGTGTAGAGAGTTGATTGAAAACATGACTACTCACCACAAGAATTAGGATTCATCCGCATCCTCAAGATCTAATCTGAGAGTCAATGTTTCTTCTACTACTTTCAATCCCGAGATAACCGAACTTACCCGACTAATCGCGGAAATGAACAAGAATTACATGACCATGGCCACAAACCACTTTCAACAAGCTAAAGCCGTTGCTATTTATTGTGACACATGTGGTGGTACTCATTCTTACAATGATTGTCCTTCTACTCAAGGCAATTTTTGTGAAAACGTTAACGCGGCATACGGTACTTATCCCACAGGAGGCTATCAAGCTTGTCCTCAAGGAGACCGTAACTTGCTAAGTTATCGTTTAAACAACTATCTTGCACCACCCGGTTTTACTCCTCAAAACCAAAACCAACAACAAAGTTATAACCGAAATAACCAAACCCAACCTCGTGCTAACAATCAATATCAATCCCAAAGAAACCCATACCCACCTCAAGTAAATTCTCAAGCTTACCAAGCTCCACCTCTCAATCAACCAACAGCGTTGAATCAAGACATCAAGACGTTCATGAGGACTAATAGAGAGATGGTGACGAATCTTCAGAGTCAATTCATCAACTTGAAGGGAGACATGGCAAAACAAGGGAGCGATATTCGAGCCGAGCTAAGGGATGACATGGCGAAACAAAGCAATGATACTCGCGCAGACATGAGAGACTCTTTCAGCACTCAAGCGGATAATATACGTGATATGATTGGTTCGCTATTCCAAGGTAATCAACCCTCTTCTTCGGGTACTCTTCCGAGTAACACCGTTGCTAATCCAAGGGGGGAGATGAAAGCAATCACCACTCGTAGTGGAAAAGTTTATACGGAACCCGAGCTTCCGACACCTCCACCCGTGATTGTGAACAAGGAAAAAGAGCAACTTTCCTCACCTCCTTTGCCTTCTACCCCCATTCCCCCACCACCCGCGGTTGTGAGTGATCCTACTCCCCTAAAGCCTTCCTCTTCATCCGATATACCTTATCCTTCAAGGTTGAGGAAAGAGAAGCAAAAGAGCAAGGATGATATTCAAGTTTCAAACTTTCTCAAAATGTTTAAACAATTGAATTTTAACATCTCCTTTGCCGAGGCTCTCGTTCACATGCCTAAATATGCGAAGATGTTTAAAGATCTTCTTAGTGACAAGGAAAAGCTTCTTGACATTGCTCAGACCCAACTTAATGAGAATTGCTCCGCGGTTCTCTTATGGAAATTGCCCACCAAACTTGGTGATCCGGGTCGCTTCTTGATTCCTTGCAACTTCCCGGGAGTAGAGAATTGCATGGCCCTAGCCGATCTAGGTGCTAGTATTAACTTAATGCCTTTAAGTGTTTGGAAGCAATTATCTCTCCCCGAGCTAGTCCCCACCAAAATGACTTTGGAATTAGCTAACCGTACGGTTGCTTATCCAGTGGGGATAGCCGAAGACGTCTTCGTTAGCGTTGACAAATTCACCTTCCCGGCGGATTTTGTTGTCATTGACTACGAGATGGATCCCCGTGTTCCATTAATCGTTGGACGTCCTTTCTTGAGGACCAGTCGCACTCTCATTGATGTAGCCGCGAGCGAAATAATCATGAGAGTTGGTGACGATAAAATTGTCTTCAACATGGGTAAGATTTCTAAGCAACCTTATTCATATGAGAGTGTTAATGCTATTGATGTTCTCGATGAGGCTTGTGAAGAACACTTTCATGATGCTTGCAAAAGTAATCTCTCTTCTCTACCCAATGTTGAGACCGTTGCCTCAATTGCTCCGTCATTGACTCCATTTGGAGAAAGTGACTTTCTTTTGGATGATTTTGAAGCTAGCTTGGGTCCACTTGATCTTAAGTATGATTATTCTCCCACCGATTGGGAAGAAGACATTCGTACAATTGAGAAACTTCTCAATGAAGACCCGTTTTCTCCTCCTTCTCCTAAAGATGTGACTAATGATGATCCATCGTTAGTTACACCATCTATTGAGGATCCTCCTACTCTTGAGCTTAAGGACTTACCTCCTCATCTCGAGTATGTTTTCTTAGAGGACATCGATCAACTTCCCGTTATCATTGCTAAGGACTTAAAAGCCGATGAGAAAACTCGTCTCATTGAAGTTCTCAAGAAACATAAAAGAGCTATCGCTTGGAAAATCTCTGATATTTGCGGAATTGATCCTCACTTTTGCACACATAAGATTATCATGGAGGACGACTTTAAGCCCACAATTCAAAGCCAACGAAGGGTGAATCCTAAAATCCATGACTTTGTCAAAAAAGAGGTTATCAAACTTCTTGATGTGGGCATGATTTACCCTATCTCGGATTCACCATGGGTTAGTCTAGTCCATTGTGTGCCTAAGAAAGGCGGAATCACCGTTGTGCCCAATCAAAACAACGAGTTGATTCCCACACGTCTCGTTACTGGGTGGAGAGTTTGTATAGACTATCGCAAACTCAATGATGCCACGAGAAAGGATCATTTCCCTCTTCCTTTTATGGACCAAATGCTTGAACGTTTAGCGGGTAATGAATATTACTGCTTTCTAGATGGTTTCTCGGGTTATTTCCAAATACCCATCGATCCCCAAGATCAAGAGAAGACAACATTCACTTGCCCCTATGGCACATTTGCCTACAAAAGAATGCCTTTTGGCTTATGCAATTCCCCCGGGACTTTCCAAAGGTGCATGTTGGCTATTTTCCATGACATGGTTGAGCAAACCATGGAAGTCTTCATGGATGATTCTCGGTCTTTGGGGATTCATTCTCTTCTTGCCTTGCCAATTTAGAACGTATGCTTAAGCGGTGCGAAGACACTCGCCTTGTTCTAAATTGGGAAAAATGCCATTTTATGGTAAAAGAAGGCATTGTGCTAGGACACAAAATCTCAAAAGCCGGTCTTGAAGTGGACCGTGCTAAAGTGGATGTCATAGCCAAATTACCTCCACCTTCAACCATGAAGGGTGTGAGAAGTTTTCTTGGTCATGCGGGCTTCTATCGTCGCTTTATCAAAGATTTTTCTAAAATCGCTCGCCCGATGACCCACCTCTTGGAAAAAGATACTCCTTTTATCTTTTCCAAAGAGTGTATTGAAGCCTTCAATCTTCTCAAGGATAAGCTAACTAAGGCACCGGTCTTGGTTACCCCTAATTGGGAGCTACCTTTTGAATTGATGTGCAATGCTAGCGACTTTGCTATTGGAGCGGTTTTGGGCCAAAGAGTGAATAAACACTTCCAACCAATCCATTATGCTAGCAAGACAATGACGGGGGCTCAATTGCATTATACGACAACCGAAAAAGAGATTTTAGCTGTTGTCTATGCTTTTGAAAAATTTCGCCCCTATCTTGTTTTATCCACCACCATTGTATACACGAACCATTCCGCGTTGAAGTACTTGATGACTAAGCACGACTCTAAGCCAAGACTTCTTCGCTGGGTTTTACTCCTTCGAGAATTTAACATTGAAATTCGTGACAAAAAGGGAGCTGAAAACCTAGTCGCGGATCATCTAAGTAGACTTGAGGATCCATATCAAGGGGATCATCCGAACAAAGAGATCAATGACTCTTTTCCCCTTGAGACCTGATAACTGGCTTTTTGCCCAGGTAAAAAGATTCGTTGATGTATGTCTAATCGAATTGATTCTGGTTAACTATGCGACTCAGTCGTTCTTTGGTGAAACAAATAGTTGTGTCGTTGTAGTAATGAAAATGTGCAAAACTTAAATGAAAATGACGCTAAAGTAAATCTAAATCTAGTTAAAAATAAATGGCGAGAATTTAAAAGCGTGACGAAAATAAAAAGGCACTAAAAGTAAATAACGCAAACTTAAATCTATCTAAGGCAAACTTAAAACGCAACTAAAACTTAAAACTAAGGAAAGTCTAAAATAAATCTAAGGCAAATAAACTTAAAGTGCAACTAAGTAAAAAGGCAGGAAAAGTAAAGCTTGAAAATTAAAAACAGTAAGTTAAAAACTGAAATTAAAAAGAACCTGAAATCAGCTCATCCGGAATAAACCTTCGTTCGGAATAATCACTCATCCGGAATGTCACCTTCGTTCGGAATGATTCTTCTTCACTCGGAATATTTACCAAAAACCTTGATCCGGAATATGTCACTTATCCGGAATAAAGTCTTGATTCAGAATACTTAAGCTTGATCCGGAATATTGCCTTGATTCGGAATATATTCCTTGATCCGGAATATCTTCCTTGATCCGGAATATTGGATATTCCGGATGAACACTTTGGCTAAACCCTTGATCTGGAATGTTTTACTGACTCGGAATATATTCCGAATAAAGCACTTTGATCCGGAATAATAAATTATTCCGGATGAACTTGCTGATCCGGAATATAATCTGTTTCGGAATGTCCTCTTCACACAGCCTTGATTCGGAGTGTGTGGTTGATCCGGAATATGGGCTTGATCCGGAAAATGTCACTTATTCCGGATGTAAGTCTTTGATTCGGAACAACTTTCAACAACACCCTTCACTAGGAATAACCTGGGCCTTGATCCGGAATATACCTGGGAAAACAGTAACATAAACGAAGAACACGGGATACAAGGAAACACGAATCTAATCACAAAACTAATCAAAATCAACCAAGAGATTAAGTCAAACTAATTAATAAACATCTATTAATGATAAACAAACAATCCAAAACAATCAAACTAACAATACTAATCAAAATAATCAAAACCCACTTTAATCAATAAAAACTCAAAAACATAAACATGAACATAAACATAAAGATCAAAGATTAAAGAAAGGTAGATAGGAGATCAAACAATAAAAATAAATATTGCCAAGAATTAAAAGGAAACTTACTTGAAATTAAAGGAATTTAAGGTGCAAGACAAGTATTTAAATTTGACAATTAAGTAAATGACATGTATTTAAATGTGCAAGGTAATGAAAATGAAAGAACTAGTGTCACTCTAGCCAACAAGAGAAAAATGAATGATTATCTAATCTATTTATAGGGAGGATTAGGAGGTGCTTAGGAAGCTTCCTCCCCTCTTTCTTCTTTTCCTTAATTGCAAGATTAAGTCCTTAATCTTCTTAATCTTCTTAAATCTTGGACTTTAATGACTTTGTCTCGGGATTTCTTTGAACTCGTCTTGTATTCTTCAATAAATTAGACTTGAGTTCTTCGGCTTTTAGTAAACTTTCGTCTTTTGACTTTTTCTTCGATAAATCTTCAGAATTGGTCTTGGGCTTCCGTTCTTTTTGCACTCTTGACTTCTTGACTTTGTCTTTCATCTTTTTCTTCGATAAAAGCCCGTGAATGCCCGTGTTTTCTCCACTTTTCACCTTTTCGTCCTAAATCACAACAAAAACACAAACCACGCATAATTCCGACATAAATGACATAAAATACACGTTTTGGTCCGGTTATTATTGTAATTAAGTGGTAAAAAGGATGGGTGTTTACACACCTATCAAGACCTTACTGTCTATTTGTGCCAATCTTGATGACACCCCGTGGTTTGCGGACATTTCAAACTACTTGGCGGGTGGTGTTCTCATCAAAGGGTTAACATCCCAACAAAAGAAAAAGTTCTTGAATGATGTTAAGACCTACTTTTGGGATGACCCTTTTCTATTCAAACAATGCGCTGACTTGATTATTCGCTGATGTGTTGACGGACCGGCAGCTTTAGCGAGGCTTGCCACAAAGGACCCACCGGTGGTCACTTTGGTCCCAACTACACCGCCAAAAAAGTGTTTGACTCGGGATTCTATTGGCCCACCATTTATCGTGACGCTCACGCAATGATTAAAAACTGTGATGATTGCCAAAGACAAGGCAAGATCACACATAAAGATGAGATGCCTTAAAATTTCATACAAGAATGTGAAATCTTTGATGTATGGGGCATCGACTTTATGGGGCCATTCCCTTCTTCTAAAGGAAACAAATACATCCTCGTCGCCGTTGACTACGTTTCTAAATGGGTTGAAGCCAAAGCTTTACCCACTAACGACGCAAGGGTGGTTTGTAATTTCTTGAAACAACTGTTTGCTCAATTCGGTGTTCCTCGTGCTATAATCAGTGACAGCGGGACTCATTTTTGCAATGATCAATTTGCAAGAGTCATGGCTAAGTATGGTGTCAATCACCGTCTTTCCACCGCTTATCATCCTCAAACCAACGGTCAAGCCGAGATATCCAACCGTGGATTGAAGCGAATTTTGGAACGTACTGTAGGAGAGCATCGTGCCTCATGGGCCGATAAGCTTGATGATGCTCTGTGGGCTTTCCGTACCGCCTATAAGACACCGATTGGTTGTACACCTTATCGTCTTGTGTACGAGAAAGCATGCCACCTCCCTATCGAGCTGGAACATAAGGCATACTGGGCCTTGAAGTGGGCTAACTTCGACATCAACAAAGCCGGTGATCTTCGCAAGATTTAACTCAACGAGCTAAATGAACTGAGGAATGAAGCTTACGAGAACTCATTGATCTACAAGGAGAAGACCAAGATCATCCACGATGCTAGAATTAAGAACCGAGAGTTCCACGTTGGTGATCAAGTCTTACTTTTTAACTCTCGGTTGAAGATCTTCTCGGGCAAGTTGAAGAGCCGCTGGTCTGGTCCATTCACCATCGCCAAAGTCTTTCCCTATGGCACCATTGAGCTTTCTCAGCCAAATGGGCCCAGTTTTAAGGTGAAGGGCCAGCGTTTGAAGTTGTACTTTGGTGAGGACATCTCTCATGAGATAATTCCATCCCTCACCACGTTTCCCATGAACTAGTTTCGGGACCGAGTCAGGCTCGTGACTCGGTTAACAAAAACAAGCGCTCCTCAAGACGCAACCCGAGTATCTATCCCCCCTTTCCCGTTTTTCATCCTAAGTGTAGGGGGAGCTATATAGGTTGCTTGTGTTTGTATGGTGATGTGATTACAGGGATAAGTTCACTTTTGGAATCTTTGAAGAACCGTGCTCCCATGTTATCCGCAAATCCGGTTCTATCTCTCAACTATCGTGATTCAATTTTCTTCATACTCACATTTAAAATTGATCACTTTAGTTGTCTCCTCCTTAACTTGATTTAACCAACGTGCACAATGTCATAAGTGTAGGGGAGACTTTTCCCACATGCTTAAACATTGAGGACAATGTTTATATTAAGTGTAGGGGAGACTTCTATCGAAGTTTTATGTGCACTTTTCCATTAAAGTGCCTTCATTTAACCGGAAAACCATATTTTTCGACATTTTTCAAAAATTTTAATCTATTTTGGCCTACTTGTATAGTTGTATTTTGCTTTGTTATAGTTATTTTCTTTCCTTGCTAAAATAAAGTTTAATAAAGTGGTTTTAAAATTTTTCAAAGTCGTGAATATTTTGACTCAACCCGAGTTTACTTATCTAAGTTTACTCTAGCTAGTATCCTTAACGTGTTTAAGTCAAGTTTTGCTAGGCTTTTATATAGGGAACTTTAAAACGTGAAAGTCTTAACTCTCACAGGTTAAGAACAAGAACTTTTCGCAAGTTCCTATAATTGATCCTAGAGAGTCGTTTATCAAGGGAACTTTAAAATACGAATTCTAAACTTGAAAGAGTCTAAGAATTTGCAAGATCCTATAGATGACTCGAAAACCCAAAACTTTGATTTAATTGGCTAAGCATCCACGAGTCTTATTCCTTGAGATTTTAAATTGTGGAGAACGAGAGATGATAGAGTCAATTATAAGTTTGGTATTCTTTCGTGAATTTATGTGAGTTAATTATAAGCCTATTCTCCCATCGCTTGTTAATAAATTTATCTGCAATAAATAAGGTTGTACGATTTGAAAATTTACTTAGCTTCTAGCCCAAGATCGTTTAAAAGTTGCTCGGTATTGATTAGAGTTCATAGCCAAGGCATAACTTATTGAAGCGGGATGCGAAGATTGGCGAGTCCAAAAAGGTCCTAACAAGGCATGAGAGCTACATTTTGTTGCTAAAGATCCAAAAGTGATGTGAAGAATCATTATCGATAATCAATACGAAGGATCGAGACACACGACGAAAAGCAAAAACTCCCCAAAAGATCATGGAGAAGTCTATCCAAAAAGGCCCTAACAAGGTATGAGGATAAATAGATCCAAGTCCTAAAGGAGGCGGATCGTTGTATATCAAAGTCCAAAATAAAGATTGGAGAAAAATGAAGAAGTCGTGGTCCAAATATGAAGAATCTCTCAAAACTTCAAGTGAAGAAATTCCTATTATGAAGAGAAGACCATTATTTCATGAACGTCTCTCAAGATTTGAAGTATGAAGTCGCTGCGAAATATCGGTCCGAGAAAGGTCTCAAATCGTGAAGCGAGTTATGCCAAGATATGAACTTTGAAAGGTCCCGAGAAGCAGTTTTAAAAGATTTTGTCCTTTAGCTAACTATTGATTAAATCGTCCCACTTTATTTTCAGCCTTAATAATTATCGAAATAAGTCAACAATGCACCCTCGTGATCATTCAAGACAATAATAAAATATAAGAGATACACCTAGGAATAAGGGAGTCTAAGTAAATAATTGGCCCACATGAGTTCGTGTTAGTTTGCTAACTTATAATAACAATGATCTCGTTTTTAAGCTTGGTTTGGAGAATGTGAAAACTTGAGGATGATGATCATTCATGACATTTCCAAAATCCTAAGGTATGTCTTTGATTTCTTTACTTACTTTCTTCCTTTGAATGTTTATAATTTTCTATCTCTTTAATAAAGGCCAATATGGATTGATTATGATGGAAAATGTAAAACGTGCTTTATAACTAATGCATTGCATGAGGACATTGCAATGGTCAAGTGTAGGGGATTTGATAGGTGTGAAAACACCCATCCTTTTACCACTTAATTACAATAATAACCAGGCCAAAACGTGTATTTTATGTCGTAAATGTCGGAATTATGCGTGGTTTGTGTTTTTGTTGTGATTTAGGATGAAAATGTGAAAAGGGGAGAAAACACGGGCTTTCACGGGCTTTTATCGAAGAAAAAGACAAAAGACGAAGTCAAGAAATCAAGAGTGCAAAAAGAACGGAAGTCCAAGGCCTATTCTAAAGATTTATCGAAGAAAAATTCCAAAGACGGAAGTTTAATAAAAGCCGAAGAACTCAAGTCTAAATTAATGAAGAAATTACAAGAAGAGTTTATTAATCCCGAGACAAAAGTCGAAGAATTAAGAAGACGAAGGATTAAATTATAATTAAAGAAAGAAGAAAGAGAGGAGGAAGTTTCCTTCCACTAATCACCTCCTTCCCTATAAATAGTTTCCATTTCATTTCACTTCACTTGTTGGCTAGTTTGACAAACTATGCTCTTCTATTTTATTTTTCTTGCACCTTAAATTCTTGTAATTTTAATACTTGTCTTTGTACCTTTAATTCCAAGTAAGTTTTATTTAATTGTCATTGAATCTTTACTCTTCTTGTTAATCTTTCATCTACCTTTCTTGTTTGGATTTAATCTTTGTGTTTGTGTTCTTGAGTTTTATGGTTTTTAATCAAGTGGGTTTTGATTGATTTGGTTTTATTTGTTAGTTTTGTTGATTTGTTTTGATTGATTATTGTTAGTAGATGATTATTGGTTAGTTTTGCTTAATCTTTTGGTTTGATTTGATTAGTTTTGGTTAGATTCGTTCCTTTTTCATTCCCTTGTTCTTCGCACTGTTTGTTTCCCCAGATTCCGAACCAGCTTAACTTTCCGAATGAAGGGTTTAGTCTAGGTATTCCGGATCAGCATTTTATTCCGCACCAACCTTTTCTTTTCTATATTCCGAATGAGCAATTATTTATTCCGGATGAAGCCAATATTCCGGATGAATCATTATTCCGAATGAATGACTTATTCCGGATGAAAGGATTATTCCGGATAAACATTTATTCCGGATGAAGGATTTATTCCGGATGAAGGGTATATTCCGGATGAAGTGATTATTTTATTCCGAATGAAGATTTGTTTTAAGTTATTCCGAACCAACTCATTTATTCCGAATGAACCAACATTCCGGATCAAGCAATTTATTCCGGATGAGTGATTATTCCGGATGAAGCCAATATTCCGGATGAATCCTTTATTCCGGATAAGCAATTATTCCGAATAAGGGGAATATTCTGGATGAAGCCAATATTCCGGATGAAGAATTTATTCCGGATGAATTCCGGATGAAGCTAATATTCCGGATGAAGAATTTATTCCGGATGAACTTGTTTATTCCGAATGAAGGATATTATTCCGAATGAGTGTTTTCCAGTTCTTGTGATTTTATACATTTAGTTTTAAGCTTTATTTTTTCTCGCCTTTTTACTTAGTCGCACTTTTAAATTTACTTGCCCTTAGTTTAAGTTTGCCTTATTCACTTTCAAGTTTGCCTTTTTATTTCTCGTCACGCTTTTAATTTCTCGTCATTAATTTCCCGTCAAGTTTTTATCTTTCAGTATTTCTTTTTACCGTCTTTATTTTTATTGTTTCAAGTCTTTATTTTTAATTAGTTTACTACACCAAACAATTCTCTTTTCGTTACCAAGAACGACTGAGTCACACTTAAACCTTAATAAATTCGAGAAGATACCGAGAAAACGAACTTTCAACCTAGTAAAATCTGTGTATCAGTCTTCTCTTGTGAAAAGACTTGGAACTCAAAGTAAGATTTGTTAGCTTGTAATGTTTTATTGATTAAGACGTGTACATGAAGTCATTGAATGGTTCTAGGGCTTATAAAAAATAGTAAGAATTGGATGGTTATGTGTACTAGTTGAGACATACACTTTAAATTTTGAGTGGATCAAAGACTTATGATTAAGAGCATGCAATTAACTTTATAACACTATTGATACTATTAAGTTTTGAACTTAAGTTGACATAACAGACAAATCCATGAAGGAAAGTTCTTCTACTTAATTATGAGATTATCTCATAAAGTCGACCTTATTAAAATACCATGAAAGGTATGTCTAATTAAGAGAAACTCGAATATATACATTGATATATTTAGCTATTGATAAATTTTAACTTATTACTCCTTAAAAAGAGATCAAGGTTAAGAAACTGAGTGCATTTGGAATATAATCAATATGACTCCAAAATAGAAGGACAATAAAGACATTATTCTTTGAATAATAAGATAGGATGAATCCTATAGAGTCTTAATAAGAATTTATATTTTGTTAGAAATCTTATAGATTATATTAACAAACGTCCAAGTACTACTGAGTGTATTGTGTATGAGGCCTAAAGGAAACGATGGGTTACACTCCTACAATACCCCACACATAGGACAAAATGTATGTTGCTAGTTAAGTTGAGTTCTTTGAGAATAGTTTCACTTTACAAGAAGTGAGTGGGAGTCCCACGCTTGCTCGAAGCAAGTGGGAGTCTTGAATTATTTCAAGAATATAATACACAAGCCTTTTAAACACACTTGCTAAAGTCAACTAAGGCAAAACATGAAAATGTGGAACCTTAGAATGATGTTACTCACATTCATAGATCCGCAAGGATTTCTCATGATATATTTCTGATATCAATAATGAGGTTTACGAGTTAGAAGATCATTGTGAAATTGCTAACCATAAGGGATGTATCATCAAATTTTGAATTTGATGAATAATTCAAACTATGAATGGAAATATGCGTCCATAGAAAGATAATCATAAATGGAATTTTATTTATCTTTCACCTATCAATTATTTGATGAGTTTTAAAATGATTTTCTTTGTTAGGAAGATTCATTTGGACGAAGTTGTATATATTTATTGCAAAATAAATGTTAGATGTTTGAAATCATGCTTAAGAAATTGACTATGATTAAAACTTCTACATTTAGAAACAATAAATATGTAAATATGTTTTAATTGTCATACATGTTTTAAATGTTAAAGTTATGAAAAAATGGATTACAAAACTCTTTGATGAATTATTCCTTGTGAGACGTGTAATCATAAGAAGATTTTATAAATCCATAAATAATCTTTACAAGATATACAGAATACTAGAATCCACACATGGATTAAAAGCATGGGGTTAATATACACAAATGTTACTAAAGTTTGGTAAAGAAATTTGATTTGGTTACTAAACTTTAAAACGTGACAGATAGGTTACCCAAGTATGCGGGTTTTCGTTTTGGGTTACTGAACGTTTCTTAAAGCTACACTCTCGTTACTCTGTTGAAGGGTTACCAGTTGGGAGCCGACTTTACTTGCCACTTTGGAATTTAATGGGTCCCACCTGCCAATATATTACACAGTTGAGATATTAGGTATTTTAAATATTTATCCATCAATTTCTTCCCCAATTATTTTAATATTCATCTCAACCTTCATAAAAATAAAAACACACTTCAATCCTTGAAGATATTTAACCATTAAATATAAAAAACCAAAAAAATCATACACCGATCGATATCATTTTTCTCCACTCGTGATACACATGGATATGAAAGCTAAGATAAAAGTCATCTTCTATATGCATTATTTTACAATAAAGAAAGTATAAGCTTAAACTTTGATGAACTTTAATCAATACACACCATGGCCATCGAGCTAAAATATGTAACACAAGCAAATAGATTTCGAACACATCAACGGCTATATCGCCCGTAGGGTTTGCGACGATGTGACTAGTACATGGCTTTCTACATGAAAATCGACGATAGTTCTTGTCGCCGTTGTGCAAGTTTATCATATGGGATTTGATTTTTAAAGCTTCTTATATTCTAATGTAAGTGGGTAAATCGATCTTTTATAAACTTGTTGGTTTGTTGATCACGTGTAGTCAAAAAAGGGTATATGGATTGGTTTTTATGGTGATTGTTAAGGATTTGATCTTTTGTAGATCTGTTGGTTAGTTTGTCGTACTTAGTGGTAAAAATGGAAGATGTATTTGCTTGTTGACCATATTTAGTGAAAAAAATGGTATATGGATTTGTTAAGGCGAGTTTCTTGGGGTGAGAAAGAGAAGAACCATGATGGTGGTGATGGTGGTCACATAACAACAATGGCAGGGGTGTTTGTGTAAATAAGAGAGATGTTTGTGTTTGACTTATTAACTTATTATAAAGGGGTTTTTTAAATATTGACACTAGATATATTTTTGCCACCTCATAGTTGCAACCGGTATTAGGAGGTCAAAAAATCGCGAGTAACTTATGTAGCCGGTTTGAAAAGTTCGGTAACCTATCTGTTAGGTTTTAAACTTTAGTAATCAAATCAAATTTTTTACTAAACTTTAGTAACTTTTGTGTATATTAACCCAAAAGCATGCATCTAAATGAGCTAAGTCTTAGGTTTAATTGTAAAGTCAATCACTTGTAAGATTTGATTTATAGTTATAAATAAGATTACTCATGAGTAAATCTCAAAGCGAGTGGGAGTTATTTGTTTTTATTTCTCTAAAACTGAATATGTTGTTATAAATATTAGAAACAATATTTCATCATAGAAATTATTCTCAGGAGTGAAATAAAATCTCCTATAAGTGTTTTAGAAAATAAAATTTACGACCTTAGAAAATATGTTATGATTTAATATATATGGTGAATTAAGTCTTAAGACAATGGCTACGTTTGGCAAAATTAGCTGTAAGTTGTAAGCTCTTAACTGTAAGTTGTTAACTGCTTACTAAAAAGTTGTTAAAAGTGTTTTAAGTTGTATCTTTTTAATAACAGTGTTTGGTATATCAACTGTTAATTGTAAAATTAAGATGTAAAATGACTTAAAAGGACATATTTAAATAAATTATCTTATAGTTGGAGGATATATAAGTAATTTACAGCTCTAAAAGCTCTTGACAATTTAAAAAGTTTTATGAATCAGTTTTTTAAAAAGCTTTTTTAGAGATGTTAGCTTTTTATTTTAAGCAAGTAGCTCTTAAATAAAAAGCTGATTCATACATCTTTTTAAATTCTCAAGAGCTGTTAAAGCTATAAATTACTGATATACCCTCCAACTATATTATAATTTATTTAAGTATGTTCTTTTAAGTCATTTTACAACTTAATTTTATAGTTAATATCTAATCTACCAAACACTTTTATTAACAGTTAACAGCTAACAACTTACAGTTAACATCTTACAGTTTACAATTAACAGCTTACAACTAGTTTGTAAAACCCCAAAATTTGGGCTTTTGACACGTCACCGGCTTTATTACTATTATCGTTCATCATATAATATTCTTACCGATCATTTTTACAATATATCAACACAAGACTTATTACGTACAAAAATCATGATTTTAGTATATAAAAATAGTGAAGTATTTAACTTAATATTATATACATACTTTTACCTGAAGAATAATAGATTCATCACCTCAGTACATATTTTGTGATAAACTGTAACTTTACTTAATTAAATTATTAAGTACTTGGACTTATTTTCTATATGTATATATTACATATATTTTATAATGGAAATAAACACCTAACACTTTAAAAACAATATACATTATTTTAACATTGTCATTTATTTATTTTCTTCAAGTAAAATATTATAATGATATATTCATTATGTACTTTCACTAAATTACCTAAAGCTTCATCAAAAATACCTATAATTTAACAAATACCTACAATGATATACAAGAATCATTATTCTCATTCAACACTTGGCAAAAATTATCAAAAACTCTCCCACCTACATGTATATGTCGTGTATGGGCATGCATTCACCTAGAACCAATGATATGCTTAACTTGTATCAAAGAATTAATCATGGGGACTTTTGTTTACCCAACCATGCAAACCTTACACAAGCCATACACAAGCCACTGTTTGGACATACCTTGTCCCCCCTTGCTTGCTAACACACGGCAACATTTAAACAATGGGAAGAAAAGTCAATTTCTATTTGTAGCATGTATTGGAAATAAACTTCATATCTCAACCAAATCTTTACAAAATCAAGCCAAGATACTTGTTGGATACATTGTACAACTAAGGATCTCACTTGGATCTCCTCTCTCTTCATAAGCCGTAGCATACACAACTCACCAACACAAAACATTTGCAACTCAAATATCATTTCAATCTCTCTCAACCTACGGCAAAAGCTTTTTCCACCATTTTCAAACCTTCAAAATCCTTTCCTACTCTTGGATCATGGCTCATAATACATAAAGGTTCATCATTAGCTCATCCTACAAGTACCTTGATCATTGAAGCAAGAAAGGAGCCCTAAAAACTCCATTGAAGCCCACGGCTTGTTTTAGCTTCAAGGATCCTCCATTGTTGAAAGCTTGTCTCTTGTTCCTACTCATTCTCTTGTTCATCACTAGATCTATCTAAACAAGTAAGTAACCTAAAACTTATCTTTTCAATATATCATTTTCATACACATGAACATACACATGATTATTACTACAAAAAGTTGATGTTGAAACAAATATATGAAACCCTAGATCCATTTTAGGTCACGGCATGATTTTTGATATGGCTTAAAATGATGTAAAATCTTAATAACCATGATGAACATATCACTATGAATTAGTTAAACTTGTAGATCTATGAAAAACATACCCATATATATTTTTGACGTGGGTTTTAACCCCATGATTTATTATGGGTTAAGCTTGTAATGTTTAGATATACCTAGAAACACTAGATCTAGGATTATAGATGCCTTAAAATGATAAGTTCACTATTATGCTTATAAGATTAGTCTTAAGGTCACTATAATAAGTTGCTTAAATAAATATTCATTATCACAAAATAAAATGTTTTATAAAACTTTTAGTGTTAAAATATAATTTTATAAAGTTCATGTTGAAAGTATAGATCTATAATTGTTTTGGACTAAAATAATAGATCTAAGAAGTTTTGGATTTAAAATAATAGATCTACTAAATTTTGGATTGAAAATATCAAATAAAATACTTTTGGGTGGATTTGGAATTTTACAAAGTAAGAGGATCTAAATAAACAAGTGTAGAAACTTATTTTCCAAAAACATAAACTTTTGGACTACTTTTGTAAATAGCCGTGAGTTGAGGGTGTTGTTTTGACAACATCCGAAACTTCAAGGTAATAAAAGGGACTTAATTAGAATTAATATAATGTTAGGGTAATTTGTGTAAACTTTAGAAAACTTAGGGATCACTTTGGACTTTTAACGAGACTTAATATAAGCCTTAGGGACCATTTATGCCAAGTTAACAAACTTATTTAAGCCCTAAGTAACCCTAGGGACTATTTCTGCCACTAGCCGAAACATATACAAGCCCTAGGGGGCATTTGTGTAACTTATTATTAAACTTAATTCTAGCCGAAGGTTGGAGGACTAAAAATGCCAACTTGTGAAACTATAATAAGCCCTAATATAAGCCGAATGTTTAGGGACCAATATTGTAATTACTTGAAAGATTTAGAAACCCTAGGGGTATAAAAGAAATTTAACCGCGGGTAATTATTTAAATAGAAGGTCTAAAACGTAATTTATACAAAGTATAACGAACCTAAAATTCCTATATATTTATATCCGATATTTAAAACGTAAAACTTAAATATTCGTAACAATTGGTATTTTTCCAAACTTATGATTTTTATAAATTATATACACTACGTAAACATGGAATTTAATTAAAATGTTATACGTTTTATAAACCTCATTATATATTAAATATAAATTAAAAATGATTAACTTATAAAATAAATATATTAATTATATTTATTTTCCATTACTTTAAATGTATATAAAACTACCTTTTATAAATATTTAAAGCGTTTTATAAACAACACATGTACAAATATTAATTAAATGGATTAATTAATTTAACCTTATTATTTATTTTATACTTAAAATAAATACTATTAGAACTTGTTCAACGATGAACCAAAATACAAATATCGTAATAAAATGCTTAAAACCAGTATAAGCATGCACAGATTTATTCTGAAACTTTTATACATTATGTTATGCATTTACTGAGACCTTATAATTAATTAGGTCGTTGATTGTATCGTGAGCATCCTTATCAGATTTATCTACTGACTTATTGTTGTACTACTGAGGTGAGTTCATAGCCTCGCTTTTCATTACTATCTATGTTTTTACTAACCCGCGAGGGGGAGACATGCTACAACTTGTTTTGACTATATGATTTTGATATCTTATATTTAATAAACTGTTGATCGAGGAAACACAAACTGAACTGTTACCCTTAATTACAATTGCCTATTGTAGATGAACCCGCATGGCCCGTGCATCCGAAACTGTTAGAATTTTTGAATTGCCTGAATGTTAAAAATATATCTATTTGGGATTGACTGTCCTCATATGGGTGAGTCATGCTCACTGTGCCTCGGCCGGGACAACAGATGTTTCACATTTAAGAACTTATTTTTGTTATGGGTGCTTTGATCAAGATAAGGCGAAGGGTCCTTATCTGTTAAGGACTTAACTGTCAAGTTTCAGTTTCGGGCAATATGGGAATGTAATTAGCTTATAGTATTTGGCTTTGTGCGATGCTATGTTTATAATGTTTGCGGTTCTAAACTCGACCTTTTATTATTTGGTACATTAATACATGGAACATACTGATATACTTGAACTTGATTATTATCAAACCTTATGAAATACTATATGGGATATTTGAGATCCTACACTTGATTTTTATATCAAACTTTGTGCAACACTATGTAGGACAATTTACTGTCCTGAACTATGATTTTACAAAACTCTATGAATTCACCAACTTTATGTTGACTGTTTTTAAGCATGTTTTTCTCAGGAAATTAAGCTGGATTATTTGAGCATGGACTGAGTATCATTTAGGAGCATTAGAATAATTGGGGGATCTGTTTTCACTGGGATATTTGTAACAACTGATATTTAACACTTCAACTGATTGTACTAAAACCATAATTGTATCAATTGTATTTCAAATCATGTAATTATGATCAATGCTTTGTATGCCATTTGTTCTGTGATCCACTTACTGACACCCAATTACTATTCCGCTGCAAACCTGATTTGGGGGTGTCACAGAATGGTATCAGAGCGAATGGTTATAGAGAATCAGATCAAAAATAAAATTGTTTTTCTATTCTATTAACTGAACTATAACCGGACAAAATTTCAAAAACTTAGATTTCAAAAACTGGGTTTTTGACGGGACATACTTAGAGAGCATTTAGCATAGAGAGCATGCATAACTATATGATTTAAGTGCAATTTATTATCCTATGCATCTATATTTATGGTAGTACTAGATGCTAATCATTTACGTACTTTACGTATTACGACTGTTTAATATCTTTATGAAGATATTAAAATATTAAAATACTTAACGTATTTAATGAAACTTATAAACATGCCATGTTAGTAAGGAGCTTTATACTAAAGATGTTCCATCTCGATATTACGTTTTGACTGGGTGGTTGGGTTTACGACTTAAAGTGCCCTCGCTCCTCAAACGTTTATAGAATGGCTTCGGAAGTATGATGGCCCGAACAATGCATTATAAACACAAACAACATAATACGTAACAAACCTCTAGAAATATGAAAATGGAAATCTTTTGAAGATATAAATTAGATTTTTATAAATCTTGTAAAATCTAAAATAGATTTTAGAAAATCTTGGAAAAATCTTGGAAAATCTAAAATAGATTTTGGAAAATCTTGTATAATCTAAAATAGATTTTGGAAATCTTGTAAAATCTAAAATAGTTTTTGGAAAATCTCGGAAAATTTGGAATATATTTTCATATATAACTTAGCAAAGAAACAAATAATAAAATAAAAGGATTTTGGAAATCTTTTCTTGAATAATTATATTTTGGAAGAACTTAATTAAATTTTGGAAAAGTTTAAATTAGATTTTTAGAAATCTTAATGTATCTTTTAAAATCCTTACCACGTCTTTGGTAAACTTAACTAGACTTTTATATATCTTGGGAAAAATCTAAAATTTGATTAATTTTTTTTGAGATCTTGATTAAATCCTGTTGAACTTATAACAAACTTGTAAAAACCTAGATCTTATGTATGGACTTTAAAATTTACTTTTAAAAGTAATAAACCTAGATTTCATAATGAAAACACATGGAAAAGAAATATAGCTTGGGCTATCTGATTCATTTTTGAACTTGTAATAAACTTGTGAACTTATAATAAACCCTAAATCTTAATTTTTGGAATCCCGTAAATTAAATGTAAACATAAAACAAGATTGGACTTCATCTTGAAATACTGTGAAGCTTATAATTAATATACAAACTTGTAACCAACTTGGATTTCATTTAAAACCTAGAAATAAAACATACCGTAGGTTTTTACTCCCTATTTAGAGATCTAGACCTAATCTTTACAAACCAGTAATAAGCTTGTAAGGTTTCATAAACTCCACACCTAGATAAATGGTTAAGTATTATTAATTGACTAAAATATTTTTAGGTCCATTAGGCCCATATATTGTCCTATGGACCTACGTAGTAAAACTTATAATATTAATGGATCTAGAAATGTAATTAGGCCCATTAAGAAATCCTTAGCTCACAAAAATTGTTAATAGATATTGTAAGCTTAATAAGGGTTTGGGAAGCCCATTAGCTCTTTTGGCACATTTAATAAGCCCAATTAGTGATATTATACTTAAACAAAGTTTTTATACCAATAATATACCTTATAAAAACTTTTGGACTAAAAATGTCAATTCATTAAACTCATGGATTAAAACCGTGACATTGAAACTTGTTTTGATAAAATAGTAATTACAAGGACTAAAACTGTTAAGAACCAGAAAGTGTACATCTAGTAAAACAAGGAGGGACTTGTCTTGCCAATAACCGAAACTTAAGCAAACCCTAGACCCCTTATTTCATTTAATGTATTAAACTTGATCGAATCCTAAATAATGGGACTAGAACCATCATTTCTTGAAACTTGTAAACAAAGGGTTATTATTTAACTTGCGAAAACTTTGGGGATATTAAGTCAAATGTAATAAAGGTTTTATTACTTTTATAATTGTTCATATAAATTATGAAATTTAAGGCACGTAGATTATAAAAGTAAAATACAATAATGGTAAGTAAAATACTTTTCCTTAAACGATATTATTAATAACAAATTTAAATGGAAGTTATTAATACTTGTACAACGAAGTATTTAACTAAAATACAGTAACATAAATGAATTGCCTAAAAACGAGTTGGTATTATAATAAAATCCAAATGAATCCTGAAAATCTTATACTATGATTTTTAAAATCCTCCATGATTGTTTGTGTATCAAGCTTAAGCTTATACTCTAATCATTTCATATACGCTAATTATTGCTTATAATTAATTGATAACTATAAACCGGTTAGTCTATTTTGACTACTTGGAGAACTGACTGGCCACATAATTGGAACGGATTTACAACAACCGTACATACTGGAATATTTCAAAACAGACAAGGGAGCATTATCCCGTGCACTACATTTTATTAGATGTTTGAACTTGCTATTATGTGTATATAGGTATATACTGTTAATGCAAGTAATGCCTAAAAACATTATTAGTGTTAACTAATCTTTCTTAGTTTTGATCACAACAAACCATACAACACATTTAGTGTAGAAACACAAAATGAATTATTTAACTAACACTATCATCAAGGTAATAATCATATCACTAACCTTTCTTAATCATACTTAGTGATCATCAAAATGATTATCCTTAAAACTCACTTTTTCTAATAAGACAAAAGACTTTTTAATAAACTTTCTTTTTTAGAAAATGTTTTATTAAAATGGAAAATGAAAATTTGAAAATGGCATATTCCAAATGCTGTTAGAATATCCTTTGAAGGGTTTAAATACCTTAGATATTCCCACCCCACTAAAAGACAAAAAAGGGAGCGGAGTCTAGTGGCGGTACCTTAAGTACCTACGCGGTACCTTATCGATATGGTACCGCGGGGTGAGATAAGGTACCGCGCACAGAAGACCGTTATAGATCCGTTATACTTTGTCTCCTTTAAATAGTGGGTCAAATCTTATTTTTCCAGCAAGCCTCTTGGACGATTTTCTCAGCACTCTTTCTATTTTCTATAGCATAATCATTAGTAAATGATCACTTAATTTGTTAAGGATGTTTACATATGATTATCCTCTTGATCCCCTCCTTTACCATGTCCAATGAGAAGATCACTCACTCACTAGTGTATTGATAAAGATGAATTTATGAGCTAGTCATATTCATCATTATACCTTTTTGTTTTAGGTCAATCCAATGTATTTATGAATACTTGGACTAGTTGTGTTCATCCAAGTTATTTGTGGATACTTGGATTTGTTGTGTACATCCATTGCATATGTGTTTGCTTGGATTTGTGTTGTGTAAATCCAAGCTACATGTGTGTACTTGGATAAGTCTAGTTGAGTTGTTATAGATTTGTTTAGGAGTTCTCACTAAACTATAAAGTGATGTGGTTGTGTCTTGTGAGTTCTCACTAAACATTTAAAGTGATTAGTAGTTGTGTTGTGTGAAGTTCTCACTTAGCTTCAAAGTGAAGAGTCATGAAGATTGGTTCTAGCTTTCGATTAGAACTCGACATCTAGCCTTGTGTCGTTAAATTGTGAAGTAGGCAACGTCGTGTAGATTGATCCTAGCTAAAGATTAGGTCTCGACATTTAGCTTAGTGTCAGAAAATAATGTAAGCAACATTGTAAGGTTTTCTCCGCCGAGAAGGGAGCTTATGGATATAGTGGAAATCTCGAGTAGGTGTACTCGAGGAGTGGAGTAGAAACGAGGATAGAGCCTCGTTGTCGAACCACTATAAATCTTGGTGTCTTCCAACTAGGTTGTCTCCTTCCTTGCTCTTTACTTATTTCATTATTATTATACTTGCTTATTATCCTTGCTAGTGCATTTCAATTGAACCTAATCATTATGCAACTTAGCTTTAAGTAAAAGATAGTTTTGACACAAACCAAATTGAAAGTAATTTTAATTTGGTCACCAATCGAAGAGAAACTATTCAACCCCCCCTTCTAGTTTCTACGATTGGTATCAGAGCGATGGTCACTCAAGATCTTTGAAGTATATTGTACTTTAAAACTTGGATCGATCCATTGTCTCCTCAAATTAGAAGGTCTAGTTGTACTAAAGTTTCTCTTTGGTCAAAACTGTGTTTTCTTTGAAAATAGGTCTTTTAATTGATAATATTGCATCCCACTTAAGATTAGTATCCTTTATGCATTTTAGATATACCCTGAAATGTATCTACTAGTTTGCATCTTGCTTTGTGTAGGTACTCATGAAGATCAATCACTTAATTGGTTGTGAATTGAGTTACTTGCACTTTTAGAAGAATCATCTTCATTGATCTTTAACATCTTTGAATGATGATACCAAGATGATTGGGAATGATACTAGTCCTTAAAGACTTAGTACTCATCATAGTCATTGATTGGGCATAGCACTTATTCCTTCATGGATTGCTCTTTGTGGCCAAGGTACGCTCTCGTTCTTCCACACGCCCTTTGATCATTCTTTTGATCATTACTTGACTATGTGCTTGTTCTTGGCATCCTTGCCTTGACATTTATTTGTGGTTTGTGTTTCTTTTCTTTTATCCTCTCAAACCTTCAATGCTTGGATACTTGACTCACTATGGTGATGTAGAGTGAGTTAGTAGAAGCTTAAAGTATCAAGCATGATTTCCATGGTTTGCACCCATACGGTTAGTAGGCCCTTTGTGGGAGAGAAAGTGAATTAATACTTTGCTCATATTTTGGTTTAGACTAAGACTATTATTGAAAGTGATCTTAGTTAAGACTTGAATAATTTCTTTGTGCTTATTCATTACCAAAGCCGTTTATCGTTTCGCCGGAAAGGCACGTCTTAAACCACTATATATGACACAAGCTCTTCGTTTCAACTACTTGAAGATTGTCATTAATCCCTTGAGCATTGATCCTAGTCTTGATTCACTTCCCTTGATTTCTCTCTACTTAGTCGTTTTGCTACGAGTAGTCGTTTGTCCGTTTCGGTTCTTTTCGATCTTGATTTAACTCGTAATCCTTCATTAAGGCATATTGCTTAGTGTTATGATGATCCAATGATATTCTAAAAGGCTCATGATTTAATTTTAAGTATTTTAGAAAAACTGGATTTTCAAATTTTGGAGTTTTTCAGAGATAGAAACCAGCCTCTGTAGGCGGTTCCTTATCTCCGCGGCTCAAACCCGCGGTACCTTATCGATAAGGTACCGTGGGCAGAAACTTTTGTCAGAGCGCCAGTTTGTGTTTTTTATTCTTTTTCAAACCAAACTCTCTCTCTCCCAAAAACACACAGCCGACGGGTTTTACCTTTTCCACCATTGTTGAAGCTTCCAAAACCTTCAATCACTCAAATTAATTGATTCCAAGTTGTGGGTTTCACTCATCCTTCATCTAACATCAATTAATTGTAAGTATTTTCTTTCAATTTCATCTATTTTGTTCTAGGGTTCATCCTTTCATAATTGGGGATTTTTAAAATTGAAATTGAATTAAAACCTTAATGGGAATGTGGGTTGACATGGTAATCTTACTATGATTCCTTAGGTTGATATTCATTAAGATTTCACTAAAACCCACTTATATAACAAATCCGAATTTAGGCTAAATGATTTTGGTTGAATTATGGATTTGAGATGAACCCATGAACAAGTAGGTAATGACATTGTTAATGCTTACCTAAAAACCTTGTTTTGAAAAGGGTTAATATACAAAAAAGTTACTAAAGTTTGCCAAAAAAATCGATTTGATTACTATAGTTTTAAACCTAACAGATAAGTTACCCAAGTATACGGGTTTCTTTTCTAGGTTACTAATGTTTAGAAAATATACACTCAAGCTAGTATTTTGAAGGGTTACCGGCTGAAAACGTTATTGACTTGCCTCGTCACACTTATGTGGGTCCCACTTTGTATTAAAAATAAGTAATTTTAATTTTAACAAAAAAACCAATCCCACCTATATCATTAATTAATCCATCTCACACCCTTTCATCCTCTCATCAACATCAACATAATCTTATAACCACTATCGTTGGATCTGGTCAAACAACCACCGTCCACCACCATGATCATACCCAACACAAATCTACATAGTTCTATCTTTTTCTTTAAAACCAACATAAATCTCACGAAACCTCATACGTAATCATCATTTTGCTTTAAAACATTGTAACACTTGCATTTGATATTCCGACGAGTTACAAGAAACCAGGTGTCAGAAGTTTATCCATGTGATCAGGTTTTTAGATGTGGGCGGCAGCGCGTTTTTTTTACGAGTGGACTAACCTTATCCATAGTCCGACTAACCCCTTTTACGTATATTTAAGTTTGACGATTAGTTTTTTCGATAATGGTGACTGGATTTTGGGTTTAGACTGGGGATGTCGATGATGGCTGAGTTTGAAGGCAATGGAAGATGATTGAATATGTTGAGGATAGTAGTTGTTTGTTTTGGCAATATATGTGATATACTAATATATGTGTCTGTTTTGAGTTTGTGACTTTGATTATTGCCAAGTTTCAATATCTTTTGGAAAAGAGAACAATATGTATTAATCAATCAATATATTGTGTTTCTGTATACTCCGTATATTATAGAAAGAAAGAATATTTGGTGAATGGTTTTTTATTCTTCTAAATGTATAATCTGAACAAGAAAGTGATTATATACATTAAATGACTTTGAACAATTTATAATAAGAAAAAGAAACGTGCCACGTGGGCATTTAACTGGCTACAAAAGGTTAAAACATATGAGGTAACCTGTATTACCGGTAATCAATACTTTAGTAACCTATCTGTTAGGTTTAAAACTATAGTAACCAAATCGAATTTTCTGGTAAACATTAGTAACTTTTGTGTATATTAACCCTTTTGAAAAACCAATGTTCTAACCCATTGTTGATCTAACATAGATCATGTGTTCTTGGTCAATGATGGAATAGACACATTGTGAACATGAAAATGATATGGATTCAATCCTATGTTTGTTAAGAAATTGATATAACACATTTTCATTTTTTGCTTTCCTTTTATTTCTCATATGAGTGATTGGAGAAATATTGTCTTGTGTTTGTATTTAGGTACTTAATAATGCCTTCTCAATATCAAAAAGATCATCAATACACTAAAGATTATATGCCCGACATCTCCCAAACCTATGCTTCCCCCAACTTTAAAACGCGTTTCTATCCCTTTCCACTCGTTGTTTCCATGAGGGTAGAGTCGTTGACAAGGAAATAACGGGTTATGTCTATATCCTATCTATGTTTGAGCTTTCGGGGTTTGATTGCTTGCTCAACATAGAAGAAGATATTTACCCCTTATTTCTTCTTGAATTCTTTAGCACCTACTCCATGATTGAATACAATGGACAAATCTTCATTCGTTCGTATTGAATGATCAATTGATTCAATACTCTCTTGAAGACTTTGGTCAAATTCTCGGTGTGCCATTTGAAGGCACTTGTCGTTTTACGGATAAATGGAGACTTGATGCTCTCACGGAATCCTTCGATAAACCTCCAAATGACCACACCGAAATTGATCTAGAGTTCCTTCTTTAAATCGTCTCGAAAGAGCGTGATGGTAACGTTGTGAGAAGCCTTCATTCAAATGTACGAAATGTGAATCAATATGAAGTGCTCTCTAGCGACCTTAAGGATTTTATGGTTCAATGGTCCAATATCCTTAGGGAGAATGTCTTTTGTCTTGGTGGAAACCGAGATCATATCCCGGCGTGTATGGTGCATATGTTGAGTTGCATCTTCACATCCACCAAGTACAACTTGGCATTCTATATCGCTCGACGAATCAATTATGCTCTTTCGAAGCCCAAGACAAACCTTCCCTATGCTATGCTTCTAACTCGCCTTTTCAAAAGGGTTGCGCATGATTTTCCCCACCTTGATCTTTCTCGCTTCTACCCGGTTCATCGGGTTATGTTGCCCATTCAAGAGGCATATGCTAGAAAGACAAGAAATGACCGCGGTTCGAGAAAATCCGACCATCAAGAGCCGGATGAGGAGGACACCGATATGCCACCAAGTGATGGTGATGGCATCGGTCCTAGTTCTCATTTTGACTCTTCGAGCAACTCCCATCCATCCTCAAATCAATTCGAGGATGATTTTGAAGACTTAGCTCCTCCTCCTCACCCTTCTAGTGATGTTCCTGAAGATCTCAATATGGAGCATCTTTATCGTGAGAATCTTAGAACCCGGGGAGAATTACATGAACATCGAGTGGAGTCAAGAAAAGGGTTCAAGTATTTGGGAAAGATGATCAAGGGTTTAGGAAAGAAAAGGAGGTGAAGACTTTGAAGTTGTGTCAAAGTTTGGATTTGATGGTTTAACATTTGGTTATTAACACTTTGGTTTGGTTGTTTATTAACTTGTGTTGCATGCTTGGATTACAATTTATTTTGATCCTTAATGTTTGTTATGCCATCTTGTTTGTGTTTTACGTAGCTTTATGCATGCCATATGATAGTTAGCTTATTAAATTATGATCTGTAGTTAACTTTGGCTTGTGAAACCTTTGGGAAAAATCTGGGTTTATCAAAAACTGAAATGGGAAATTTTTGAAAACCTTCTGGTCGCGGTTCCATATCGACCCGCGGTTCCTTATCGATAAGGTACCGCCGGTCCTAGATAAGGAACCGTCGGCCACTGTGCACGACAGCATCTTTGCTTTACACTGTTTTCTTAATTTTGTGTAAACCTTGCATGATTTTCAGTAATAAACTGCACATTTCCTAAACTAGGGTATCTAAATTCATTATTCACCTAAAATGATTTTAACCCATTACTAGTTTGGATCATCCCCTCAACCATTTAAACCCACCTTGTTTGCCATGTTCTTCACACATCAAACATACTTCCCTAAACCTTAAACCACCCTAATCAACCATGGTGTGTACCAAAACCTCAAACACTTACAAGACCTCCACCCTAAGAAAAACACTCAAAATAAGGGTTAAGGTAGCTAAGCCTAACTCTTCACCTTTCCATACACCTAAGAATGAGAATGCTCCTATCCTCATTTCTTCATCACCTTCCCCACCTCTTGCACCATGCAAGACCTCCTTCACCCATGGTACTAACCACTCCATTGGTTCTACCTCCTCTTCATTCAATTCTAGAATGAATGAGCTTTCTTCACCCTTCACTCCAAGTACACCCTTGGAAGTGACCACACAACCTCAACCAATCCAAAGCATTCCTTTTGGAAATGACTTTGATGACCTTTTGGTGACTTCACCATTTACCCCTCACAACTCACCCATTTCACCAACCTTAGAGGGTTTACCTCCACAATCACCCATTTCCCCTTTGGGGAACATGCCTCCACTTTCACCCACTTCACCCTTGGAGAACTTGCCTCCTCCGCCTCCACCCAACTCAAACATCCCAATTTTGGGTGTCCCTCTTTCCCTCCTTTAGGATGATCCTTACTTTGGGTTTCAACAAACTCATGGTCCTAGATGTCCATGTTGTCTCCACAACCACTTCCTCATCCAAAACCTTAGGATGGACATGTATGAACTGCATAGGAGGTTGCAAAACTTCTTGCTTGCTTTGTTCTCCATGCCTCCTCCTAGGAGATGAATGATGGAGTTCTTTTAATAAAGTTTTTCAACAACAAGCCAAAGAAAACCACCTATCTAGATTTTATGATAAGCTAGCTATGTATTAGTTAGTTTTATTTATCTTTGTACTTGTTTCCTCATTAATGAATGTCTCATGTTGTTGTGTTATGGATTTAGCTTTGTGTGATTCTATCCTTTTGTGCACACTAATCAACTTTAATTTGTAATTAAAATTGAACCTAAATCTATCACAACCCCTAAAACTTGACTAAAGTTTGTTCAAAATGATATCTAAATTATTTTGTCACCCTTTGTCAAGACATTCTTTGTGAATGTGTTGCTTTATGCAACCCTAGCACATTTTGGTTCTAATAGAGATAAAAATCCAAGATTTGCAACTTTTTTGAAAAAGTCTTAGTTTTTCCCAAAACCCAGGAAAAACTTGGTTTAAAGTCCTCTGGACGCGGTTCCTTAAGGACCCGCGGTTCCTTAGTGATATGGAACCGCCGGCCCACATAAGGTACCGCGGGCAGAATGTGACTTTTGACGAATTTTTGGTCAAAACCTTTAAACCCTATTCCCAGTCAAGATTCCTTGTTTACTCAAATTGACTAAACATTCCTTGACAATACACATTTTGTATTCAAATTCTTACCTTGATTACATTTTACTTATACCCCAACCTTGAGATTTCATTCTCACACCTTCCCAACCTTGAGAATTCATTCTCACATTACCTTGAGATATCATTCTCACACTCTCACAATGCCTAACTCCTACATTCCTAACCTTGACATTTCTTTGTCACAACCCCACTCACCCAAAGCTTGCTCATCCAAGCTTTCAAAGAAACCGAAAATCTCGGTTCGACCCGTTTGGGTTAAGAAGAATGAACCATCTTCGTCCAAACCACCCAAATACCCTACCTTCTCTCCAATCAAGTATTGGAATGAGACTTACACCATAAACCCCATCACTGGAGCAAAAGAAAATGTTCCACCACCACCACAATCCTTCACTACCCCCCAACTCAATGACCTTTCCACCTTCCCAAACCTCACAAGGCATTGTGAAAACACTCTCAAACCTTTTACCCCACCACCACCAAACCCTAAGTTTGATGCAATACCCACATCAAACGATTTTGTGTTGCGACATGGATCCTCGTGTGATTGTTGCCGTTTTCAACAAATTGAACTTGCTCATGTGTATGAGAAGTTAAATTTTCTTGAATTCCTCCTCACTCGACCTCCTATTCAAGTTTTCGTTCCGGTGGACAAAACTTCGAATGATGCATCGTCGTCTTTTTAGTTTTATTTTTTTTGCAATCTTGGAAAATATCACTATTAGACTAGCTTATGCTTAGTGGTTTATTTTCCATATTTATTGCTTTTAGATACTCATACTATGTGTATGACTATCCTCTTTGTTGTATTTTTTTTATAACTTGTGTGTTATTTGTGTGCTATCTAATTAGTTCTATTTTTGAGTCGATCTTGGTTAAATTTTTACAATTGATTATGGGTGATTCCATCAATTCTAAAGCTTTAACCCATTGACAAGCCTATCATCTTCATTTTATTGAAGTTTGATTTTGTCAATTACCTCTTTGGACATACTTAGCAAAATACTTGCTTCTAATTTGAGATTCTTCTCTCTCTCCCTCTCAAGTTACTTAGTAGGTAGTGACCATATATACATTGGTGTTTCTTTCCTTTCTACTAACCTTTGTGTAGCATGTCACCTTAGCTCACAAACTTGGTGCCCCAAGCAAGGGGGAGCAACCACCAAGGGGGAGCTACTAGCAAAGTTCGATGCACTTCAAAGACTTATGCTAACCTTTTTGCTACGACAAAGGGGGAGAAATGATAGTGATAAACTAGTTAATAATTCCATAGTTTGTGTTTATACGTAAATGAGTTTATCGTTTGTCGTAATCAAAAAGGGGGAGATTGTTAATGCAAGTAATGCCTAAAAACATTATTAGTGTTAACTAATCTTTCTTAGTTTTGATCACAACAAACCATACAACACATTTAGTGTAGAAACACAAAATGAATTATTTAACTAACACTATCATCAAGGTAATAATCATATCACTAACCTTTCTTAATCATACTTAGTGATCATCAAAATGATTATCCTTAAAACTCACTTTTGCTAATAAGACAAAAGACTTTTTAATAAACTTTCTTTTTTAGAAAATGTTTTATTAAAATGAAAAATGAAAATTTGAAAATGGCATATTCCAAATGCTGTTAGAATATCCTTTGAAGGGTTTAAATACCTCAGATATTCCCACCCCACTAAAAGACAAAAAAGGGAGCGGAGTCTAGTGGCGGTACCTTAAGTACCTACGCGGTACCTTATCGATATGGTACCGCGGGGTGAGATAAGGTACCGCGCACAGAAGACCGTTATAGATCCGTTATACTTTGTCTCCTTTAAATAGTGGGTCAAATCTCATTTTTCCAGCAAGCCTCTTGGACGATTTTCTCAGCCCTCTTTCTATTTTCTATAGCATAATCATTAGTAAATGATCACTTAATTTGTTAAGGATGTTTACATATGATTATCCTTTTGATCCCCTCCTTTACCATGTCCAATAAGAAGATCACTCACTCACTAGTGTAGTGATAAAGATGAATTTATGAGCTAGTCATATTCATCATTATACCTTTTTGTTTTAGGTCAATCCAATGTATTTATGAATACTTGGACTAGTTGTGTTCATCCAAGTTATTTGTGGATACTTGGATTTGTTGTGTACATCCATTGCATATGTGTTTGCTTGGATTTGTGTTGTGTAAATCCAAGCTACATGTGTGTACTTGGATAAGTCTAGTTGAGTTGTAATATATTTGATTAGGAGTTCTCACTAAACTATAAAGTGATGTGGTTGTGTCTTGTGAGTTCTCACTAAACTTTAAAGTGATTAGTAGTTGTGTTGTGTGAAGTTCTCACTTAGCTTCAAAGTGAAGAGTCGTGAAGATTGGTTCTAGCTTTCGATTAGAACTCGACATCTAGCCTTGTGTCGTTAAATTGTGAAGTAGGCAACGTCGTGTAGATTGGTTCTAGCTAAAGATTAGGTCTCGACATTTAGCTTAGTGTCGGAAAAGAATGTAAGCAACGTTGTAAGGTTTTCTCCGCCGAGAAGGGAGCTTGTGGATATAGTGGAAATCTCGAGTAGGTGTACTCGAGGAGTGGAGTAGAAACGAGGATAGAGCCTCGTTGTCGAACCACTATAAATCTTGGTGTCTTCCCACTAGGTTGTCTCCTTCCTTGCTCTTTACTTATTTTATTATTATTATACTTGCTTATTATCCTTGCTAGTGCATTTCAATTGAACCTAATCATTATGCAACTTAGTTTTAAGTAAAAGATAGTTTTGACACAAACCAAATTGAAAGTAATTTTAATTTGGTCACCAATCGAAGAGAAACTATTCAACCCCCCTTCTAGTTTCTACATATACCTTACTAGAAGGAACTATATGATACAATGCCTATACTTATAATTGTAATATATCATCATATTGCATATATGAGTTCCTTGTTTGATACGGATTCTTGCGCACGTTATCGCGCGTCAACATTTATTTTTCTCTCGCTTATAATTTTGTACGTATATCTATGGAACACGACTTATTAACGACTTATACACGTTTGCTTTTAGTATTTTCACGTGGTATTATTTGGATAAGTTTGCATCTTTAAATGATGCGGTGGAACTCAAAATCAAGGTACTTATGATCCTATATTATACATATGGGACCTGAGTCTCTTGATCCTAAGCCACCGGACCAGAAGTTTATTTATAATTTCGTATTAAGATGTTATGGGACGTCTAAAGACAAAGGTTATAAGCAAACGGGCTGTAAAGTATCTTAATAATATCTATTACCTTAGATATTATATTTATTCTAAATATTAAGCCTTGCCGGAAATATTTAGGTAAGGTGGGCTATGAAATCCTTATTGAAACGACTTAGGATGCTTTTTCGTTTGAATAAAGAAATCATAGGTCACCGAATGGAGTTATAGATTTTACCTTACATGGATGAGGACGCTTATCGATGTAAATAGAAATTTATAATCACATGAGCTTAGATATATTCGACATGACTCATAATTGATATTATTTTATTTATCCAGTTATGGAATGTAATCCTTTTTGACTCGTGAATTCCTCCAGTAATATCTTCTCCTTAAGATAACTTATATCTGATGTCATTACATCCTCACCAGAAACATAGGAAGATTCGTGTTCATCTCTTTTAGATCAAAGCATTGTTCTATTGACTTTTGGCTTATCCTTAACCCAAATATCACTTCCGCTGCATTCGACCCCATTTAGGGGGTGTCCACTTCTGTTTCATTTGACTCCTTTAGGAGTGTCCATTTCCGCTGCATTTTAAAAAAAAAACCCTTTTTGGGGTGCCGACTTCCGTTTCAATTGACCCCTTTGGGGTGTCACAGAGAATTTAAGCTGTTTCATCTACCATGAGGAAATGAAACCTCGATCATTTGAGGCGACGGTAACACAGACTCTATCGACACTAGACTTAGTGTCATTTCTTGTATCGAAGCCCAGAAATACTTGATAAGAGGATGCCTTATCTTCTAAGCTCGCATTTCTCAAATCGACGAGGAAAACAAACCCAAGCATAAAAGACATGCCCAACTCACAATGGATGTATTTTGTAAGGTTATGTTTGTCACCCTCCAGAAAGAGATAATTTATGTCCTCTTCAGATCCATTTAGTTCGACAGTACCATTGTCTAACAATCCTTATCTATGCATACGAGGCCCAATAGGGCCCATGAAGCTCATTTAAATAAAAACCAAGGCTTAAAACAAACATGTCCTTCTCTATCCAACCTTGTAAACTTATTAGAACTCGAATATGATTCAATGCACCTTTTACTAATTCTTTTGGGCTAAACTTGAATTTTAGAGCTATCAGAGACTTATTCTGCCATTTGTGAAACATATTATAAGCCCTAGAATATTGAGACGAAGGTTTTAAAACTTTAAGGGCTAAACGTAGACATTAACAAACTTGAAAGAATCCCTAGTTGATTTAACACAAATTCAAAACCCTAGAGGTTGATTTTGCCACTTTCGAAACTTATTTTCATTGGAAACTATTCGTGCCCTAAGAGCCACCTTTCAACAATAGAAGGACCAAATGTGTAAATTACCAACACATGAAAGACAAGTTACTTTGTGCATTAAAATGTACTCATCGGGAGCATACGATCAAAAACTACATCCTAAAAATCACCTAGGAGTCTAAACTCGAGTTCACAAGATTACACGTTCAAGAAAAAGTGTCCTCACTTGATCCCTGGACGAGTAACTTCATCTTAAGCTTTGAGGACAAAGCTAAAATAACGGGTAGGTGCTGTAAAACCCCAAAATTTGGGCTTTTGACACGTCACCAGCTTTATTACTATTATCGTTCATCATATAATATTCTTACCGATCATTTTTACAATATATCAACACAAGACTTATTAAGTACAAAAATCATGATTTTAGTATATAAAAATAGTGAAGTATTTTAACTTAATATTATATACATACTTTTACCTGAATGAATAATAGATTCATCACCTCAGTACATATTTTGTGATAAACTGTAACTTTACTTAATTAAATTATTAAGTACTTAGACTTATTTTCTATATGTATATATTACATATATTTTATAATGGAAATAAACACCTAACACTTTAAAAACAATATACATTATTTTAACATTGTCATTTATTTATTTTCTTCAAGTAAAATATTATAATGATATATTCATTATGTACTTTCACTAAATTACCTAAAGCTTCAACAAAAATACCTATAATTTAACAAATACCTACAATGATATACAAGAATCATTATTCTCATTCAACACTTGGCAAAAATTATCAAAAACTATCCCACCTACATGTATATGCCGTGTATGGGCATGCATTCACCTAGAACCAATGATATGCTTAACTTGTATCAAAGAATTAATCATGGGGACTTTTGTCAACCCAACCATGCAAACCTTACACAAGCCATACACAAGCCACTATTTGGACATACCTTGCCCCCTTGCTTGCTAACACACGGCAACATTTAAACAATGGGAAGAAAAGTCAATTTCTATTTGTAGCATGTGTTGGAAATAAACTTCATATCTCAAATCTTTAGCAAATCAAGCCAAGATACTTGTTGGATACATTGTACAACCAAGGATCTCACTTGGATCTCCTCTCTCTTTATAAGCCGTAGCATACACAACTCACCAACACAAAACATTTGCAACTCAAATATCATTTCACTCTCTCTCAACCTACGGCTAAAGCTTTTTCCACCATTTTCAAACCTTCAAAATCCTTTCCTACTCTTGGATCATGGCTCATAATATATAAAGGTTCATCATTAGCTCATCCTACAAGTACCTTGATCATTGAAGCAAGAAAGGAGCCCTAAAAACTCCATTGAAGCCCACGGCTTGTTTTAGCTTCAAGGATCCTCCATTGTTGAAAGCTTGTCTCTTGTTCCTACGCATTCTCTTGTTCATCCCTAGATCTATCTAAACAAGTAAGTAACCTAAAACTTATATTTTCAATATATATCATTTTCATACACATGAACATACACATAATTATTACTACAAAAAGTTGATGTTGAAACAAATATATGAAACCCTAGATCCATTTTAGGTCACGGCATGATTTTTGCTATGGCTTAAAATGATGTAAAATCTTAATAACCATGATGAACATATCACTATGAATTAGTTAAACTTGTAGATCTATGAAAAACATACCCATATATATTTTGGACGTGGGTTTTAACCCCATGATTTATTATGGGTTAAGCTTGTAATGTTTAGATATACCTAGAAACACTAGATCTAGGATTATAGATGCCTTAAAATGATAAGTTCACTATTATGCTTATAAGATTAGTCTTAAGGTCACTATAATAAGTTGCCTAAATAAATATTCATTATCACTAAATAAAATGTTTTATAAAACTTTTAGTGTCAAAATATAATTTTATAAAGTTCATGTTGAAAGTATAGATCTATAATTGTTTTGGACTAAAATAATAGATCTAAGAAGTTTTGGATTTAAAATAATAGATCTACTAAATTTTGGATTGAAAATATCAAATAAAATACTTTTGGGTGGATTTGGAATTTTACAAAGTAAGAGGATCTAAATAAACAAGTGTAGAAACTTATTTTCCAAAAACATAAACTTTTGGACTACTTTTGTAAATAGCCGTGAGTTGAGGGTGTTGTTTTGACAACATCCAAAACTTCAAGGTAATAAAAAGGACTTAATTAGAATTAATATAAAGTTAGGGTAATTTGTGTAAACTTTAGAAAACTTAGGGATCACTTTGGACTTTTGACGAGACTTAATATAAGCCTTAGGGACCATTTATGCCAAGTTAACAAACTTATTTAAGCCCTAAGTAACCCTAGGGACTATTTCTGCCACTATCCGAAACATATACAAGCCCTAGGGGGCATTTGTGTAACTTATTATTAAACTTAATTCTAGCCGAAGGTTGGAGGACTAAAAATGCTAACTTGTGAAACTATAATAAGCCCTAATATAAGCCGAATGTTTAGGGACCAATATTGTAATTACTTGAAAGATTTAGAAACCCTAGGGGTATAAAAGAAATTTAACCGCGGGTAATTATTTAAATAGAAGGTCTAAAACGTAATTTATACAAAGTATAACGAACCCTAAAATTCCTATATATTTATATCCGATATTTAAAACGTAAAACTTAAATATTCGTAACAATTGGTATTTTTCCAAATTTATAATTTTTATAAATTATAAACACTACGTAAACATGGAATTTAATTAAAATATTATACGTTTTATAAACCTCATTATATATTAAATATAAATTAAAAATGATTAACTTATAAAATAAATATATTAATTATATTTATTTTCCATTACTTTAAATGTATATAAAACTACCTTTTATAAATATTTAAAGCGTTTTATAAACAACACAAGTACAAATATTAATTAAATGGATTAATTAATTTAACCTTATTATTTATTTTATACTTAAAATAAATATTATTAGAACTTGTTCAACGATGAACCAAAATACAAATATCGTAATAAAATGCTTAAAACCAGTATAAGCATGCACAGATTTATTCTGAAACTTTTATGCATTATGTTATGCATTTACTGAGACCTTATAATTAATTAGGTCGTGATTGTATCGTGAGCATCCTTATCAGATTTATCTACTGACTTATTGCTGTACTACTGAGGTGAGTTCATAGCCTCGCTTTTCACTACTATCTATGTTTTTACTAACCCGCGAGGGGGAGACATGCTATAACTTGTTTTGACTATATGATTTTGATATCTTATATTTAATAAACTGTTGATCGAGGAAACGCAAACTGAACTGTTACCCTTAATTACAATTGCCTATTGTAGATGAACCCGCATGACCCGTGCATCCGAAACTGTTAGAATTTTTGAATTGCCTGAATGTTATAAATATATCTATTTGGGATTGACCGTCCCCATCTGGGTGAGTCATGCTCACTGTGCCTCGGCCGGGACAACAGTTGTTTCACATTTAAGAACTTATTTTTGTTATGGGTGCTTTGATCAAGATAAGGCGAAGGGTCCTTATCTGTTAAGGACTTAACTGTCAAGTTTCAGTTTCGGGCAATATGGGAATGTAATTAGCTTATAGTATTTGGCTTTGTGCGATGCTATGTTTATAATGTTTGCGGTTCTAAACTCGACCTTTTATTATTTGGTACATTAATACATGGAACATACTGATATACTTGAACTTGATTATTATCAAACCTTATGAAATACTATATGGGATATTTGAGATCCTACACTTGATTTTTATATCAAACTTTGTGCAACACTATGTAGGACAATTTACTGTCCTGAACTATGATTTTACAAAACTCTATGAATTCATCAACTTTATGTTGACTGTTTTTAAGCATGTTTTTCTCAGGAAATTAAGCTGGATTATTTGAGCATGGACTGAGCATCATTTAGGAGCATTAGAATAATTGGGGGATCTGTTTTCACTGGGATATTTGTAACAACTGATATTTAACACTTCAACTGATTGTACTAAAACCATATTTGTATCAATTGTATTTCAAATCATGTAATTATGATCAATGCTTTGTATGCCATTTGTTCTGTGATCCACTTACTGACACCCAATTACTATTCCGCTGCAAACCTGATTTGGGGGTGTCACATAGTTTTGCCAAACATAGAGCTGCTTGGTGAAAATAAAAAAGCTAACAACTCTTAAAAATTGTTGTACCAAACAGAGCTATTAGATTATTATTTTTAACAAAAAAGCTAACAACTCTAACAAACGTTTAGAAAAACTCTTACCAAACATAACCAATATAAATAATCATTGAGTAGATCTCGAATGATGTATCTTACATGGTACGATTGAATGCACAAATGAATGCCTAAAGACCCACTAAAGAATTCATGAAATGCATTATTTTGTACATGAGATAAGTTGTATCATTTGCATGAATGCAAGTTGATTTGACAATCTTAAAACCTAGTTAAAAGATATTAGAAATAATGCTAATAACGTTAAAGTCTGATCAAAAGACATTAGAATGAATGTTAGAAACATTGAAATCTAATTGAAAGACATTAGTATGAACATTCAAATGAGTGTTGGATTAAGAGATTTTATTTCTAGAATCAATAATGGAAATACTATTAATATAACTAGTGATAATCATATTATGTCATTATGGTTAACAGACTTGGAGTTTGTTTAAAGATCCAAACCATTGTTTAAGGAATGTTCAAGGTTTACAAAACGGCAGCATAGTTATATAGTATACACTAGTGCTTGTTTTAATTGAAATAATACTCAGTTACAGATTTAGCAAGTATTTGTTATGTTTGGCAATTGCTAACCAACATGCTTAGTTTAAAAGAATAGTTGCATTATACATTAAAAGGTTAGAATACCTGACAGTTTTGGAAACTGTAGTGATGAATATTCCAATAACTTTTTTTAACGCTAACTTTATTAGAAAAAACACTAGCGAGACGCTAGATTACAAAGTAGTGTGGCAATATATATGATAGTTTATATTATAGCACACGCGTACATATTAATTTATCATCATGTTATTCAAGGAATATCATAACTTTTGATTATGAATAAGTATTCTCAAAGTTTCACAAGATCAATAATCTAGTTTGTAAGAATCTATGACTTATTAACAGTTAGATTGTTGTGATTAAGATTAATGTAGTGATCTTATTTTGGCATTTGTATAAAGGACGGTTTAAACTTTAAACAATTGTATTAAACAATGAATTGACATACGAGGCATGATCATTTTTATTAAAGACTATTGTGTCCTATATTTGCATGTTTAATCCAGGGATGAAGTATATGCTTATTTATATGTATTATATACATTCTAAATATCCGTTGTCGATCATCATATGGGGATATTGTTGAACTAAGACAAATATGAGAGTTGGTTGTATCTTTGGAAGATACATAAAGATGATTCTTCCAGACTCATATGTTATTCAATGTGGTTGAATAATTGGATTACCATAATCGTGTGGATTTCTTTATGGATCGACGTCATTAAGAAATTACACTAATGGTAAACTATTGCTTATCCTTAGACTTGAGATGCAAGCAGATCTACACATGGATGGATAACATTTCTTGATTTAGAGTAAACGTTGTGTCAGTAAGATGGACAGTTATAAAACCTATTTCAAAGATGTCTTTGACATGTATGAAAGGTACTTGTAGTCAAAATGGGATTGTGTTCCTCCACGAATGGAGTATGATACATGCTAGGCCCCTCGTAGGATTGATCGGATGTTTACGTGGTCGTGTCCAAATTGTAGTAAAGAAGTTTCTTTTAACATTTGCTAATCTTTATTAACCATTGAAAGAGAATCAAAATTCTTGATACATGAAATGACTTTTAATCCATATTCATGATTAACCGTATCAGAAAAAAAGGGATGAAGTAATTTATATCATAAGGCTGAGTTTGTTTGATATAATCCAAACTCAGGTACTTTTGGAAGCATTGATGGTGTTACTAGACTATTCGTCAATGTTAGTATTAAATTATGTATTTAACATGCATTCATCAAGAGTAAACGTAGGAGATAGGATCATATAACTATCTACATAATGTAAATTATGGATAGACGTTGTGGGTTTGTTGTTCGAGATGTAGCTAATAATGTTGTGCAATCTATCTTTTCGTTCATCCTTAAACTTCTTTTTGTTATATATATATAAATATGTATAATTTGAAGTCTAAAGAATTTAAATTATGTTTTTTTTTGTTAGAAATCAAAAGGCTATGAGATTCCTTAAGGGTTTTCTGTTGAAGATGGCAATATGAGAGTCGCACTCTCCATCACTAGCGAGCTAAAGAAAGTTATGGAAGAGATAGGTGACGTCATGAAGGTGGTGGAGACTATTGAGCTTTAGCCATAAAAGAAAGGAATACTGATCAGATGTTAGAATCGACGGCAAAAGGAAAAAATCAACCACTTCTTGCGTTCTAATGACTTTTATCTTTTCTCATATCGTAGCTCTTGAAGTTAGAAATTGTAGGTAACACAAATTATTCATCTTTGGAGTTTGAGAATTAAATCTAATGTAAGAGCATGAACGAGCCGTGTGTGGCAAAGAATATATAGATACTCAAAGAAAATACTGAGAGTCTTTGCTAAACAGATATGAGAGGTTGATTAGACGACTTGACATGTCGCTCATATATGTTATTCGTGCAAACGAGAGATATGACTAACATGTGAAGTGGTCTAACCAATGTCTCATAGCTCAATAGTTGAGACCTGAACGCTTTTCAAGGTACATCGTGAATTTCATCCAAATTATTATAGCTTTTGAGACGATTATTCTTTATAACTTAGTGTTTATGTTTTTACATCATCTTAAAGATTTTGAAGAGTTCCAATTTTTATCTGACATCTTGTGCTTTTTTTGTATTTGTCTCTTTAATGTATATCTTTTTATAACTATTAAAATGCGGTAAAATTGTTTAGCTCACACGTAATAACCCGATTACTCGTGCATAAAAGAATACATTTAAAATTCAAATTACACAATATCTAGGTTATAAACTTATTTAAACGGCTTCACGAGTTAACATATTTTATATTTGTTTAACTCAAATATGATGCACTTATTAACCGTGTTATAGTATATGCCAATATGTTTTTTTTTACCCAAATCTATTATCCCTAATCTAAATTTCTTAGCTTTATTTCGAGTTCATGTTAGTTATCGTATTGTGTCAAAAATTGATGTATCTAGTAACAATCGGTCGACATAAGTAGGTCTGACTTTTAGGTCATTATTTTGTGGGCGGCAACAAAAATGAAATGCACATTCCAGTATAGTAGTTATCAACACGTATGCATGTCTCAATCTCTTGAGTTCTGCTGTGTTGCAGCTGCTTATCACCTTCCCAACACTCTAACCCCACTTCGTTTCACTTTCGTCTTTGCTTTACATTACTCTCAAGTATTTTTTATAATGTAATTACTTGAGCTCATACTTGCAAGTGGTTATATGTACGTTAAAGCTTTTATATAATCGTATTAGTATAACTCTTTATAGATTGTGGAATTCAGTTAAACACTTTTTTTCTCTTCTCTTTTGTTTCTTTTTTTTTAGTTTTTAGGGCTTTGAGATCCATTGACGAATATGAAGGGAATCAGTACTAAATATTGTCGAGTGTACATAAATTTTTGAACGATAATACTAGAAACATATTTTAATGGAATAAATGCATTTAATATATAAATATTTTTTTTAAAAAAAATCAACGTTTTTCTAAAAAATTAACATTAAATAGAAAGATTCATATAATTCTCGAGCACCCTGATTCAGTCGCCAACTATAGTTTCTGCCAAAAGTTTAATTAGCATTGCTAGCTAGCGTTTATTTTATGGATGTTGTGTAGTATATTTATTGTATAATATAAAAAAGTATGTATATTTAGAAATGTTTAATTAGATTAAGTGACCAGTAGTGCATGCATGTAGTATAGGATTTATTGTCTACCTCTATAATATAAAAAAGTATGTATGTTTAGAAATGTTTTGGACTTTACACATATAAGTCCATAAGAATATTGATTGTCTTTATAAGACAAATAAAAGCATACAGCGAATACATATATTAGAAAAAGATGAGAAGACATAAAAAAAATGGTTAATAAGCACAAGTAGATATCAAGAGTCTTTGAGTGGCCGGCCTGGCTGCTTATCATTATCAACTAGTCATCACTACTGAAAACCATGCCTTTCAAACCAGCTAGAAACACTATATGCGTCACCATCAAGTTGCAAATATCCCCACGATTTTTGTCTCATGGTGGAGGATGACTGTGTAAGATTATTAAAGTAGGGTTTTTCTATCTTGCGCAATAAAGTATATAATAAGAACTAGAATTTCTGTGTATTTTTTTATAGGACCCTTTATTTTTATATACTTTATATGTTCTTATTATTTGTTCTTAAGGTATAAGATAAAAAAAACCATTAAAATATGGGTCAAGAAATCGTATGTTATTTCCTATATTAATATTTTAGTATTTTACAATAAAGTTGATACTAAATGTTGAGGGTGAAGCGTTGAGTGGCTCGTGGTATTTTGCAAGACCTAGTTGAGTATAATGGTCTCGTGTGTGTTTTGCCTTTTTGTAGTCAATCTGTATGTTTGGCTTGGCTCTCTTTCTTTTGTAAACGCTACTATTTTTTTCGTCTACTTCATCTTCTTGTTGAAAATATAGATGCCTTATTTGGTTGCGTTTTTCGCTTAATATATATATCTTTAAAAAAATTATGTAAATGGTGCTTTATCCACTGTATCTCGTTTGTTTTACCTAACTACATACTTAATTAGTAATGCACCAACTTGGAAACTTGAACGATTAAGTAGATAAATACGTCGTATAAGAGAACTTCCTTTTCAGTTTTGCTTTCTTTCACTTTTAATAAAGGTTAAAAACTGGGACCATCAGTCAATTTGCAATTTTTGACTAATTTTCTTTTAGAAGATAACGACCACTAATTAAAATCTAAATCCATCACAATCTTGCAATGTTGATAAGGCAATGCATAGATGTAAATAATATTTTTTATGGCATTTTTTTAGATGCATATGTGTAATTTTAAAGTATCGTTCGTCTATAGATAAACGAAAAAGTATACTTATCACCAGTTGTATATAGTATTTCAATTAGCTGTATGTGTTAAAACACAGAAATTTCCTTGCAGTTTGAAAAGATATGATATCTGTAGTAAAATTACTTGCAATTTCGGCTCATGTGGTATCTGCTAGGAGATTTTTTACGGGCTTCTAACTTTCATTTGATACATTCTAAATCCACGTTATATTTAATCACGAAAGTGAAGCGGTTAGGGCTTTCTTAATCCAAATTGTGTTACAATTTTTTTGTTTTAAAACCACAAGTAATTACTACATTACTACAGTAATATTAAAGTTACTTATTCGATTTCATAGAATTAACTCATACGTCTTAAATAGTTAGTGATTCGATTCTACAATATATGCTCAGAGTTTAATCCTTGCTAGCTTTAAATTAAAATATCTATGCGAAACAGAATTTTACAGATTCTTATATTGAAAGAAAATCCTCATAAAAAAACTCAAACTAAGACCTCTTGTATATAATAACAACTTCCTTAAAATCATTTTTGATGACCAACTCAGCTAGCTCGGTCACTTAAATTGTGTTACAATCTTAACCTCGCCAAATCATACATTATTGGACCACGTGGAACCATTGTCGTGGATATGTGAACCGTGAAGCTCTCACTGCCGGTCTGGCCAATGGATTTGATCGCGCCTAGAAGTCATGGTCAGGGGCAGACCTAGAACACTAAGGCACCAGGTGCACAAATGTTTTTTTACGTAACATACATATTTGACATCCGATTCATTTTGAATAAATCGCAATTTTTGGCGAAAATTTACATTACGTGACAAACTGTCATCGGGTTCCTGTGAACCCCGAGAACCCTCCTCGTCCACCCCTGGTCATGGTCTAAAGTGATGCTAGTTTATGCCCACGGCTGACAACCTAATCTTTTTAAATAAGAGCCCAATGCTAAAAATGTATTTTAGCTTGGATATTCGAAAGGCGCGGATGCTACTAGCGTATGTTTGGATATGCATTGTTCTTTTGTAAGCTAATGAAATGAATGTTTTTATTTTAAATCTTTACGATATATATGATGATATGCGTGTATTATTTCCCCCTTTTTCTTTTGTTAATTACTACTAGTACCTTTTTTCCTGTGTGACAGTTTTGTTTTTCTCTTAAGTTTAGGTAGTCGATGATAATCTAGTCGATGGTTTCCCACAAAGATATATGCTATATTCCAAACTACTTGAAATCGACATTGTCTTATTACGTCGATTGAAAAGATTATCACAATTACCAATTGACAAATTAAATATACAACTGTAAGATTTAGACTCAAAATATCTGTATGTTGTAATTAACGTAGAAGACTATAGCTATTCAGCTAGGGAGGCGTAGCTGGACGAGCTTGCACTATTTGCCATTTTTAAATACTAGTATTTTGTTACAAGCAAGTTAAGATCATACAGTATGGAGCTAGGTAGAGGTAGGGTTGAGTGACGGACCCAGATTGGACCGGATCAGATCGACTAAAACTGGATTGGACTAAGGATTTAATTGGTTTAAAACCTCGGACTGAGACCGAACCGAAATCGAAATGGTCTGGTTTGAGTCGGTTTGGTTTTGTCCGGTTTTCAGTCCGGTCTCAATTAAGCAAAATAAACGAATTTTTTATAAGATTGAACCAGACTGGACCGGACTGAAAACTGAAATGATCCAAAATCGCGGGTCGAATACCAGACCGAATTTGCTCCGTCCGTTTCAGTCTGAGTCGGTCCGACGGTCCGCTCACCCTTAGGTAGAGGGAATAGCTACATGAAATGCTAAACCATAAGGGATCCGAGTCTTCAAAAGGTGAAAGGAAAACAATGCATCACTCCTTGCACGTAACATATGATCAACTAAAACGAATATGATGGGCTTGTTCCGTGGTAAGCTTTTAAAGCTAGTAGCTTTCTGTTTAGACAAAAAGCCCCCATTGAAAAGAAGCTTTGAAAGTTAAAATTATCATCACCAGGGCCGTCTGGATTTAGAGGGCCTTGTGCCGCAACTATAAATAGACCCTTAAACATTGTACTCCTAGTATTTTTGTACTTTTTCGACCCAAGGGAAAACATATTAAGAGTATAATTTAAAAGATTAAAACGTTAACAAAAGTGTTTTTTATCTACTTCTAATATGTAAAACAAAAATAATGAAATTTAAAATATCGATCCAAAATGAGACCATATCACTTCTTAAAATACACTGAAATTTTTTTTGAAATTTGGAATCGCTGAGAATTCACTTTTCAAACAACATTCGTATTTCATTTTTCTGTTCTTATACCAATTTCCTGCTCAAAAATCAAACCAAACTAAAATGGACTCTTAAATTAGGCCTTAATTCTACACATATAACATTGATATATAATTTTTTCGAGGGCCTTCAAGGACTTTGTGCCCTTTGCAGTTGCCTAGCCTACACAGGCGCAAATCCGACCCTGATCATCACCCTCAAAATTCACTAACCTCACAATAATATCCAACATCATTTGCTTTTGTTCTCTATCTGGTACACGTAATATATAAAATTTGTTAATTATAAGAGCATAGAGTACTCAATGGTATGACTTGAGTCATCATCGAAAATATTACTTAATATACGAGCATCATCCGTATTTCGTGTTTTCAGGCATTGAGCCACCATCATCACCACACGAAATGATTAAGGAAAACTTTAAATTATGACGCGAGGCTTACACCACCATTCGTGTTTTCGAATATATTTTCTCGTGTTATGAGAAAATGTCAAAAATTTGAGATACTTGATGACACCAAAAATGTAATATTATAAAAAGAGAAGTGTTTTTGGTGTAAAGAGGTATTTTGATTTTATGAAAAAAAAAATGTTGACGTGACAACAATTTTCTCATAACACCACACGATGACATGATAGAGTACGTAAGAGTCTAACACTTATTTAGACATGGTACTAGACTCTATGCATTAACCAACTGGATTAGCTCAGTTGGCCACCAAGGTTCCACTAAATGGTTTCTTTTGAGAGGTTTCCTGGAGGTCTTGGGTTCAAGACCTGCCAAAGGCTCTCAGGTGAAGTGGATAAGGAGTTTAACATAGATAGGCGAGGGTTCGAATAAGATATTCTGCCGCTTGGATGTCATTGCACGACTCGACCCACTAACCACTAACATTTGCCGTTCTAAAAGAACAAAAAAACAACACTATATGCATCTTTTATATAACGACAATGTGCTACAGTGTTTACCGGTATTGTGTGAGTAATAATATACTCCGAGTCTACCTAGGGAACATGGTTGACCAAGCTCCTTTTTCTAACTATTGAAAAAAGAAAGAGGTCGGTGTTCTTTCCAAATGCACCAATAAACGTGCTTACACCCCCATCTCGTCTAGAGAATGATATGATTGACCGAGGGTACTTATGAAACCCGACACTAAACTAAGGGTTTGATCTACGGCCTCCTCAACTGTTCGCATTGCTCTATTGGGTTCAAGCGATATAATTACAGTTTAGATCGACTTCCTAGCGTACGGAATACGAAATCGTTTCCAAAGCCTGCCATATCTCGGTAATGGGGTTTGTTGATTCGAAATCGTGGGATGAGTAGATTAACAGATGATGAATCTTTTTTTCTATCTCTGGGTCTGTTTGGTAAGAGCTTTTTTAAAGCTTTTTTAGTGCTGTTAGTTTTTTTGTTAAAAAAATAATCTAATAGCTCTGTTTGACACAATATATTTATAGAGCTATTAGCTTTTTATTTTAAACAAATAGCTCTTACATAAAAAGCTGATTCATACAACTTTTTAATTTGTCTAGAGTTGTTACAACTATAAATTACTGATATAGTATTATAATTTACGTAAATATGCCATTTTAAGTCAATTTATATCTTAACTTTACAGTTAACAACTATCAAACACTTTTATTAAACTTAACAATTTTTTAGTAAACAACTTACAGTTAACAGGTTACACAGCTAGTTTTGCCAAACATAACCTCTGTCACTTTATCTTTATTAGTGCCTTATATTAATAACTAATAAATAAATAAAAAACCGTCAATTAGTATTTTTTTATTATCATAATTTTAGGACGAAAATAGTACATAAATTATACTAATATAATTCTTAAAAGTTCGAAAACCTGATAATTATTCAAGTAGAGCCTATATGAATACGAGCATTCTCAAAGTTTTTAAAGTTTGTTTATGAGGCTTGAACACGACTCGATAGGCTCAGTAAAGCTTGACTCGAACAAGCTCAAAAGTTACTTGAAAAAGGTTTATAATTGATAAAGACAAACACAGAGTTCCCAAACGTGATATTCAATTATTCATTCTTAAACACCATCCTAACTCTTCGTCAAAGTGTTTTGTTCGTATCTAGGGAAGGCATGACTGAAGACGTTGGAGGGTGCATCTAAGGGAGAGTTATGTAAGATGTGATGATACATAATTCATTAAACAATTTCTTCATGTTTTCTAAATTACTAGCCAAGTATCATCTGTATGGTTGTCGAGAAGAAAGTATATAATTTTTGTGTGTATGTGTTTTTAAAATATATAAAGATTTTGGTTTTCGAGCATGCTTGACAAGAGTTATTTTGAATTTTTTTTGAGACGTAAGTTTTGTTTCAAAGAATAATCTTTCTCAAAATAAGAACCTCTATTTAGATACGTTGCTAATGGTTGTTACAAGATGTATATTAAATGCGCTATTAGAAGTTTTGTTATTAAATGGTCAGTTACAACTTTTAAAGCGTCGTTTCTACAACTAAAAACAATTTATATGCTTTCATTTAGTAAAACAACTCTTTCTATAATAAGCAACGTAAATATTAAGTTTTTTATAAACTAGACACATATTCGTACATAGTTGTGAAAATTGCTTAGCGATAAATAATTAGCGGTATGCTAATTGTCATGTGCACTAACCGATTACTTGGTAACTCGACTGAATTAACTTGGTGATCAAATCAGTGATCCGATAACTCGACCGGATTAACGCGATGGTCGAATCAGTGACTCGGTAACTCGACGGGTTGACTTAGACAAACTCATGTATCAGTGACTCGATCGGGTTGATTCGGTGGTCGAATCCGTGACCCGGTGATCGATCCCGTGACCTAGTGACACAATCGTACTGACTCGGTGGTCGATCTAATGATCCGATGATTCGACGGGGTTGATCCGAAGATCGAACGTCGTGACCTGATAATATTATGATAAATAAAAAATATTAATATTAATATAAAAAAAATGTTGAAAATTTTTAACTTTTCAACAAAAAAGATATATTCAGTGGTAAAACTTGTGATTCGATAATACTGTGTTAAATAAAAAACATTAAAATTTATATTAAAAAATGTTAAAAAATTTCAACTTTTCGACAAAGGATATACACTATTTATATATAACTAGACATGTACACACGCATAGCTACGGAAATTGCCTAGCGACAAATAGTTAACAATGTGCTAATTGATCCGATGGTCGAACCAGAATCTGGGTGACTTGAACGGGTTGACCTGTTGGTCGAATCAATGAACCGGTGACTCGATCAGGTTGACCCGGTGGTCGATCTTGTGGCCCGGTGACTCGACCCGGTGGTAGAAGCAGTAAACTGGAGACTCGACTGGTTTGACTCGGTGGTCGAACTCGTGACCCAAGAACTCGACCGTGTTGATCCGGTGGTCGAACTCATGACCCGGTGGTCGAACTCATGACCCGGTGACTCGAATGTGTTTACCCAGTGGTCGATCTCGTGACCTGATACCCTCGACCAGGTTGACCCGGTAGTCAACCCGTGACCAGTGACTCAACCAGGTAGACCCGATGGTCGATCATTTGACCCGATGACTCGACCGGTTTGATTTGATGGTCAAACTCGTGACCCGATAATATTGTGTGAAAAAGAAAATGTTGAAATTTATATTAGAAACGTTTTAACCTTTTCAATAAAAGAGATACATCTTTTATATATAATAAACGTGTAGTCGTGCATAGCGGCGAATAGTTTATGATATCCGAATTGACCTGGTGGTCGAACCGATAACTTGGTGGCTCGATCGGGTTGACCCGATGAGCGAGCAGCAAAACGTTGACTCGACCAGAGTGACCCAGTGAATGAACCCGTAACTCGGTGACTCGACCGTATCGACACTGTAGTCGAACATGTCACCCGATGATCGAACTGTAGCTAATACACTTATTTCCTATATAAGCATTATGTTTAAATATAGAAATGTTGAATTTTTAACTTTTTTAACTTTTAAGATAAGCTATTTATATATTGGGAGATGATTGACACACTCTAAATATGATTTGCACATTCAAAATGTTATGTCATGATATGTATACTTTTAAGATACTAGACGAATACCCGCGCATAGCGGCGGAAATTCCTATCGACAAATAATTAACGATATTCGATATTATCGTAAGTGCTTCGTATAACATTAAAAAAAGCGAGAAAATATTAAAATTAAATTGCAAATGTTCATACCATGCGACAAAGCAAGTAAAGTTAGACAAATAAAAAATACTATGGTTAATAAATTGAGGTTGTGTTCGTTGCTTAAGCTGATACTGGAAGGTGTTTTTTTATACTGCATGGTGGAGTCTATGGATGTTCCGTAATCAGTTGTTGTTCTCGTCCCACGTGCCTCGGAAGGATGTATTGTTTGATGATATAGTTTAGAGCGTATTTATGGTGTAATTCTAGATGTAATCGCTCGATTAGCTGGGCTAATTGGTTACAACATCCTTTTTTGATTTCGTTGGAATTATTTTCTACCTCATTTCTAGTTTTCTAATAAAGTTATCGTTAAAAAAAATACTATTGTTAAACAAATAAAGGAATTAAAGAAGGTAAAATAAATACAATAATACTAAAAATAAATTATTCATACGATGAATGTATATACAAAGGTTAAACATATTTTAAATGTTACAGAGCCATGATTTTTTTTATAAAATTGTCAGTTGTCGTGTCCACAATATCCAAATCAGTCTTAAGCCCTTAAGGCTCGGCCGTTGGTCAGCTAAGCGTTTATATATTCATCATGGAGAGTATTGATGATTATATGAAATCATGATTTTCTTGATGTCAAAACGATGAATAAATGTCACTTGGTACTTAGAGGCCAAAACTCAATAGGCGTCAATTCAACGTCAACTCTCTTATTAACGAGTGAGAATAGAGATATATTATTATTTTTTGGCTCATAGTCATCAACATCTACGCACTTGTAATCTTTTATATAATAGTTTTAGATGTAAATTGGTTGATCAAGAAGGTTGTTCCACAAATATATAGATGGTGAAGTGTTAAACATTAACATTTGTTTGAAAGCAGAAACTTCTATGATATGACCATTGATAAACAACTTGGCGCCAAAAATAGCATTACCAATGAAAGGTTTTATGCAATAACAATGCTAAAAATCTTAACATGTACCAATAATAAACAAAATCGTATGTAAAATCGTTTTGTGTTTTAACAGTTACCACTAAAATACTTGTTTTTTTCAAGTGAAATAATCATGACAACATGACCAAGTGATTCACTTTTTTCCTGAAATTTATCAAACTCTCTCGCCCAATTATAAAAAAAGCATTCAAGTTTCACGCCTCTATTAATAAATAACAACATAAACAATACTATCGTATAAAATAAATTGATCCTTGTTAGAAATTAAAATCAGAATCTTACTCAATAGTCTCATGTATCAAATTCCTTCTATTTTGTCTACTCCAAAGTTGTTAAAGGGATACGATCAATGACTCATACAACTGTTCCTGATGACATCTGCATTTTCATAATATCAAACAGAATCTAACCTCTATATCTTGGAACACGATGTAGAATGACCAAACATCTTTAGAGTACCCGGAGTGGTGGCGCCATGGGGTGCCAAACCCACGGTGTTGGCAGCGTGATGAGTCCGACGAAGCCCAAAACCCACGGCGTGGGTGGTGGAAGTGAGTCAACCCACGGGGCGTGGTGGTGATTTTGTGAGTGTGAGTTGGCTGTTTTTTCCAAGTGACCCCCAAGTGATGACTCCCCTGTTTTTCCAAGTGAATGTGAGTGTGGGTTTCGCTGACGTGGCACCAAAAAACCCATCACTTGGAGTGATGGTTCCTAGCCATCTTAAGCTTACAAACCGGGTGTGTCTTCCAAAGGCTTATGAATCTAGCCAAAACTTTAAGATTATCACAAGAATGTTGTATTATAATCCATTTTTTAAATATACAAATATAAAAAAGATGAAATTTTTAGGGATCGACAATCAAATGAATAGAAACAGTAGAATGCCAATATATTCATAAAGAATTCATATAATGTATGAACTTAGTATGTGACTACTCATATATAAGTCTACATATATAATAGTAAGATACCTTATGACAAAACAAACAATGATGGAATAAGATGAGTACGCATATGATCGACCATTATATAGTGTGTGGATTAGGTTACACTGTGAATTCAAATTCAAATTTTAAAATATTAAATGTTTAAATTTCAAGGATTTCTACATTCATATTGATTTCCCGAGAATCAGCGTTGATTGTTAATATGAATCAATAGTATCAGTTATGTCTTTATTTTTTCAAAGTTATCGTAAATATGAGAATTGGTTTTCAACAATATCACAAATGCTAAACAGTGTATCTACTTTCCATATGTATGCATTTTTTTCAAATACTACATCTATATGGTTTCTTACATGAGAAGCTTTGTTGAAAATTTTCAACTTTCAACATTATGGATAGCTCCTTTATAGATAGTATAGATGTGACTTTATTGTGCACTCCACTAAATAATGTAGATGTATTAATGTTCAAAAACAAACAATTTAAGTCTGCAAATCAAATTGTGGAGTGTGCAAATCATCTCTTATATATTAGTATAGATATAGATAGAGATAAAATACCGTAATTGATTGGGATTTTTTTTTCAAGTTACTCTATTGAATATTTACTAGACGATTACCCGCGCATATGAGCGGAATTGCCTAACGACATATAATTAATAATATGCTAATTGATTTGATGGTCGAACTCGTGACCCAAAAATTTCCCAGCGATAGATAGTTAATGATAGATTAATTGACCCGTTGGTCGAACCAGTAACCCGATGACTCATCCGGGTTGAACCGGTAGGCAAGCCCGTGCCCGTTGACTTGATCGGGTTGACTCGGTGATCGACTCCGTGTCCCGGTGGTCGAACCCGTGACACAGTGACTCGACAGGATTGACCCCGTGGTCAAAACCAGTTACCCGTGTGGCTCGACAAGATTTATCCGGTTGTCGAACCTGTGACCCGGTAACTCGATCGGGTTAACCCGATGGTCAAACCCGTGACTCGAAAATATTGACCCGATGGTCGAACCCGTGACCAAGTAACTCAACCGAATTAAACCGGTGGTCGAACCCGTGACCCAGTAGCTTATTCAATTGTTTATGGTTTAATTTTTCAACATTTCTTATTATATCAAACTTTTATGCATTTAATTTTCCAACAATTTCTAAAATAAATAGTCTTTTAACAATTATATAATTAACTTATTTTCAAACTTCAAAGTTTTGTAGTTTTTATTTTATATGTAACATAGATATCTCTCTTTTCTTCCTTTGGTTTTTTTTACAAATATAAAACATTAAATAGGTGTAAGTACTTGTTTATGCGTGCTGCATATAAACTACAAAACTTTGAATTTCTATGTTACATAAATGGTTCAGTTTAGTTTGGATTTAAAAAAAAAACAAAGCCGGTACTAATTAACCAGTTCGGTTTAAAAACAAAGTTTTTCAAGTATTTAGTCAAAGATTACTCACTAAACCTTTTATAATAAAATGGCCCACGTCAAGTTTTGTTCAAAAGTTAGGCAATTCAGTTAAGAAAACCTCAGACATCAAAACTTCAAGCTGGTGGTATAATCATCACATGCGTGCTGCATCCCGTGCCATTTTCGAGCGTATCCCACTCGTCGATCTTGTTCTTGAAGTCCAAGACGCAAGGGTGAGTCGTGTCCCCTTTATTTATGCATACAAAGTGTTCGATAAAACGTATCTTACAACTTTGTTTTGCCCCTGGGGTATATTTAATCATCTGTTTGAGTAATCGTGTACGCAAACGAATATTGACATTGTGTCATGTCTTTTACTTTTTCAGATTCCATTGTCATCAGAATATGGACAATTGAGATACTTTCCTTCTTCGTCGAGGAACATAATTGTGTTGAATAAAATGGATCATGCTAGTCGCTCAAAGACTAAGGTAATATATTTTGTTTGAACCAAAGGCGTCTTAGCCCGGTCGTACGTGAAATAGGTGGTTTAGGTTGTAAAAAATACAGTGTTTTAGAAATAAAAGAAAAAGATTTTGTGTTAAATTACTCGTTGTTTTATTTTACTCTCTGTTTGGATATTTTGATTAATGAATGCTTCAAAAGACGATCTTATCAAAACCTGCAATAATATGATACACGAGAGCACTTAAATTTCCATTTTCTATTTTTCTAATGTAGTTAGAAGATTATGGAGTTTAAAAATAGCTTCTATAAGTTGTGCCCAAGTGAAACATTGTCATAAAATTGTTACTTTACTGTATTTCTAAAGTTAAATTACCTGGGTTGTTCAACTTCCTTTTTTCATTTAGTTTAAGAAGATAAACATTGCGTCGAAAAATTCATCGTGTAATCTTTTGTCCTACAATTGTTACACAACTTTACTCACAAACGTGCTAAAGTTAAATTACTTGGGATGCTCAACTTTTTTTATTTTAGTTCAGGAGGATAAACACTCAATCGAAAAGTTCATCTTAATATCTCTTGTAACAGAATGGTATCGCCTGTTTGAATTGAGCCTGATTTCGATTTTTGTGGGGTTTATCTTAATATTAAAGTATACCCTTTTGGTTTAAGAATCTAAATGTTTAGCAATTCTATTTTTTGGCTCTCCCTCCGCCAGTATCATTGATGCATTTTATTCTTCTTTGTGAATTACAGGAATGCATGGATTACTTTAGGGCACAAAATTACATACCTTATGCTATCAATTCTCATAACAAAGACAGTATCAAGGAGGTAAACGAGAACACATTATTTCTGTAGTTGCCAATTTGATTTTTGCTTTTAAGTTTTCTATCACATGCTTGGACTTGTATCCTTCATTAAGAGTATCTATCTGTAGTTCCTGAACTTTGTCCAAGCAAGACTTAGAGACATTAGAAGGAGCACACATTCAAGTGAGACTCGTACCACTACAATAATGCTTGTTGGAATTCCAAATGTTGGCAAGTCTGACTTAGCAAACTCCTTGCATCAAATTGGCAGAATTAGTGCTGCAGGTAACCTTTGTGATTAAGACTAAGGCACACTTACAAAAGTGTTTTTCTATCTTTAAACTGAGGATATGTTTTTGTAGTTTTTGTGCTAACTGATATATTGTCTTCAAGAGAAAGGGAAATTAAAACATGTGACTGTTAGTCCACAGCCAGGGGAGACAAAAAATATCACAAGTTTAAAGGTATAATCTTTGTTTACATGTTAGTTTGGTTTTTTGGTAAATAATTCATTAAATTGTGACCTGTCTTATAAGATATCATTTCAGATTGCAAGCCATCCTAATGCATATATCTTGGACACCCCTGGAATTTTGCCTCCCGAGATTCTTGATGCTGAATTGTCTTCAAAATTGGCTTTAACCGGTATCGTTTTACTATGTAGTTTTTTTTCCTCCTTAATATTTTACTATGTTGTTTGAATATCAGTTTATATTATATTTCTATCGTTTCTTGTTGTAAACCTTTTGCTTACTCTCCAATGCAGGAGCTGTTAGCGACTTGTTGATTGACCAATCAGACCTTGCACAGTACTTTCTCTCTATCCTCAATTTGAGCGACGAATACAAGAAATGGGCAAAGTTTTCCACAATAGACGCTAACATAGCTGGCAGTTGCGGTTGTGGGTCTGAGTTGGAAACAAAAGAAAATGAAATTATGAATGATCATACTCAGGTACAAAAGAGTACTGTGAATATCTTCATATATCAATTGCGTTTTTATAATTTATCAGCATTAACTCAGAATTTCTATGTTTTCTAGGTAAAAATAAGTTAAGTTATATGTTCTTTACTGTTCATAAAACAGGGGTATAATACCTTTCTTGCATGCTACTAGATGATGTATGTAACGTAAGTTATAGAGTTTCCATTGCGAAGCTTCGATTAATACTAATAATATTAGTCCGTTCCCCTATTTTATCATTATAGTAGCCATTGCATTGAGTAAAACATTTCATTAGACATATGGCTAAAAGCGAGGCCCTCTATACTTTGTTGTAGGATTTTGTGGTGCAGGCTATTCGTCGAGCTCTATTTGAGGAGATATCAGCTTTCAAAGGTAAACTGGAAGATGAGAACGATATGGTGCAGTTGATTGAATCGCAGTTTAGAACACTGAGAAAAGTTTTAAATGTAACTTCAGATTCGTGTGGTGATACTAATAATGTGGTTTATACCAAGCTTATTAATCTTTATCGTACATGAAGACTTGGACATTATACTTTAGATAGCTTGCTAAGAACACGTGAACTCTAAATTAGTTTTTTTTTCTTTTTCACAGTTATTTTTTATCAATATGAAAATATTTCATTTGCATTATTTTTTTTCTTTCATATTTTATTTGTTTTCCAGGGATACTTCTTTTCCATGTCTCCCAGTTTCTTTCCAAGTAAGAATTGGTATTGACCATTATGCAGAAAACAGATATGCAGAGTTTTTGCAGGGTGTTTGGATAATGGAATTATAGACAGTAGGTATAAAATATGATATAGAAATATAAGAACAAGAATAGATATGTAAAACGTAACTATATTGAGTGAATAAAGATTCTGTACATATGTCCTATATATATGAAGTGAAACGTTGTGATGAAAAGGTATAAGTTGACTTTTGATAAGTCATACCGTTTCATCCAATAACGGTCACAAGTCACAACTGCTAATATATATCGGGTACAATGTACCAGACATATCCGTATGTCTATCAAGCCTGTATATCAGTTCATGGGCCTGTTTTGTTTTAACTATTACATAAGCAAATATAAAGTCTTGTTCTAAGTATCTATGCATAAAAGGTAAACGGCAAGGTCTTGTGACTTTTATCCAACACTACCCCATAAGTTGCAAGGGCTTGAAGTTTTGAATTGTTCTTGTTATTGCCTTCCATTCTTTGTTCCTGTCCTTCAAGTGATGATAGAAAAATCATCACTGGTTATGCTATAATCATCCTCCATCTTTGGTTGTTTTGAAGTTGAGGCCATGTTTGATGTGCTTTCTTTCTGATCACCCTTGGTGGTTTTTGTTGGGCATTCATAAGCAAAGTGCCCATATCTTTGACATTTGTAGCATTGTATGTTTGTTTTCTCCTCCTTGAATGCATCCTCCTCATCATCTTCTAGCTTTATGCCAAAGTGCTCTATTGTGTTCTTCCCATTATTTCCAGCCTCTGTTGCACAAGTCCAATCAAAAGACTCAAGACTCCTGACATCTTCCTCCATCTTTGTAGAAGTGGGTGCTCTTGCTGTTTTGAAATAAGAAACCAACACATCCAAATATTGTATGTAGCACTGTCTAATCTCCTCTCCATTAGATCTTTGCAGACCTAATATCTCTGCAAGGACATCAAATTCATGTCCAAAGTGGACACTCAAGTATCCACCCATGCATTCAACAAGTTTGTATAAGTCAAAGAGATAAATTGTTACTCCCTGAATTTTTGGTGGAATGGGGCCAGGAACAGGTTTGTGCAGATAATGGTTGTAAAACCATTGTATGACATTGTCAAACATTCCTCTGAAAATATCCCATATCTTGCTAATGGTGTCATCATCTTTTATCATATTTAGAAATGCCACAAGATCATTGAAAGTATGTACTTCTACTTGATCTGTTTCTTCTGCAATTTTTTTGTAATTCTTGCCTTTCTGCTATTATCTAAAGACTCAAATTAGTCTTCCAGATAATCATTGTGGCGTGTTCTCATCATGTTCACATCAATTCTTATGCCATGTACATCTTTGAACATGTATTCAAGGGTGTATCTGTTGTCCTCCAAGTTTACTTCAAAACCTTGTTTTCTTAAAGTCATATGTTAGGATATTTAGGGTTGTTTCAGGGGCATATTGGACCCCTAGAATTAAATGTCCTTTCTTTTCGTTTTGGAACAACGACTTCCCATATTCCATATAAGAAAAGGATTTTTCTCTGATATTAAGTTTATACACTTGAAAATCCTCTTTAATGTTTAAAAAGGAATTAAGGTTGAAAGTTAAATGTTTGTCAGAAGTTTTGCTTATGTACTAAGAATTATCCCAAGTTTCTTTATCAAAACCCTTGATGATACCTTCTGTAGTGAAATGTATGAATTCAGGGTACTTTAAACTTACATTTTGATGATTTTGGTCTTTGGTTGGACACCTGTTGGGAAAGTGTCCCAATTTTCTACACGTGAACATAATACTTGGTCTTTGTTCTTTCTAATGGTTTCATTCTCCTTACTCCCTTCTCCTTCACCAATGGTCTGCCCTTGAAGATTTTCTTTTGATGGTTTTGCAGGGCACTCTTTGAATATGTGACCCTGTTGGTTGCAATTGAAACATGTATATTGTTTGTATTTTCCATATGAGATTTAGCGATGTACAGTCGGTAATGGGCTCGGCCCGACAGGCCCACGACCCACACACACCTTACTTATCCCACAAGAAACCCTAAGTCTATATAAACAGGGGTAGGGGTCTCATTATGATCAGGTTATATCTCATATACTTACACCTCTCTTATAATTTATCATCCCGATACTAACTTGACCGTCGGAGGTGGACCCCGGGGCTCCGGCCTTGGGTCCATTCCTAACCGGTTCTTCTTTGTTTGCAGCATTACTCAGCACCCGGGAAGACGATTAACGGCCCAGGAGAGTCGTCAGACCGGTCCAACCAAACTATGCTCCAACAAGATTATGGAATTGAAGTTTTCAATTTCCTCTATCTTTTGTTTGAGCATTTGCTTGCACTCCATTGTTATTTTTTATGCATCTCCCAGTCCTAGTATTCTCCATGCCTCTTTTGATCTTTTTGTGTGCAAATTCTGTGTCTGTAATTTTCCTTGGTGATCTCCCAGCGTTTGTGCTCTGATACCACTGTTTTCCAGGGGTACTTCTTTTCCAAGTCTCTCAGTTTCTTTCCAAATAAGAATTGGTATTGAACATTATGCAGAAAACATGTATGCAGAGTTTGTGTGCATGGGTGTTTGGATAATGGAATTAAAGACAGTAAGGTATAAAATATGATACAAAAATATAAAGAAACAAGAATAGATATGTAAAATGTAATTATATTGAGTGAATAAAGATTCTATACATATGTCCTATATATATGAAGTGAAATCTTGTGATGAAAGGGTATAAGTTGCTTTTGATAAGTCATACCGTTTCATCCAATAACAGTCACAACTGCTAATATATGTCGGGTACAATGTACCAGCCATATCCATATGTCTATCAAGCCTGTATATCAGTTCATGGGTCTGTTTTGTTTTAACTATTACATAAGCAAATACAAAGTCTTGTTCTAAGTATCTATGCATAAAAAGTAAACGGCAAGGTCTTGTGACTTATATCCAACATTATTTTGGGATCAATTATTTCGATTAGCTGAATGAGGCTATGAGTTATTAGTATTTCTCCAACCATCTTGCTACGCAATGGTTTACTTTGTTTGGCAGGAAAGGAATGATAAACTATTTAAGAAGAGTACGAGAGATGAATAGGATCTTGAGCAAATAATAACAGACTCTGTAAAGCTAAGAATGTTGAGCTTTATGATAAAAGATTCTAAAGCTGTTAAAGAATTAGAGTTGCAATGGAAGGTGCAGTTGAAGATAATTTAAATTAGCTAGCAGTAGCACATGATTTAAGTTACTTTGTGAATTCTAGTATAATTTAGTTAGTAAGAACTTTTTACTTCTATTATTCGGTTAATATGTAACTAATTTTCATGTCATTTTTTTCACGTGGCTTTGACTTTTGCTTTAGTTGACTTTATCCAAATCACACTTGCATAATTGAGTTGGGCTTAACCATAGAGGTGGCAAAATGGGCACGTCAGACATGCACGGACAACGGGCCAAACGGGCAACAAGCCAAACAAGGCGGGCCAAACGGGCAATGGTTAAAATGGACACGAGACCAAACGGGCAAATTCAAATTCACATCAAATGGGCGGATATCAAAACAGTAATTTGTCCGTTTTCGCACATGTATTTTAATATTCACCTGTTCTTTTACGTTGCCGCGCATTTTTTTTACATATTTGCATGTTTTTTTTTCATATTTTCACACGTTTTTTACATTTTCGAGCATTTGTTACGTTTTTGTGTGTTTTTTTAACGTATACTCCCATCTTTTTTACGTCTTCGTACTTTTTTTTTACATTTTCACACGTTTTTTACGTTTTCGAATGTATTATTACGTTTTCTCCCGTTTTTAACGTCTTAGTTCGTTTTTTTACGTTTTCACGCGTTCTTTTCCGTTATCATGCACTTTTTACGTTTTCGCGTATTTTTTACATTTTCACAAAACTCTTTTCAATTTCGCCCGATTGGTTTTATGTTTTTAAAGTTTTCGGCATTTTTTCCTTTTCGCGCGTTTTACGTTTTCACACGTTTTTTCGTTTTCGCACATTTTTTCGTTTTCACATGTTCTTTTCGTTTTAGGGTTTTGTTTTATGTTTTTGCGCAATTTTTATGTTTTCTTGTGTTGTTTACAGTTTCTTTGGGTTTTTTACGTTTGCACAAGATTCTTTACGTTTTCGTTCGCTTGTTAGGTTTTTTCACGTTTTAAACGTTTTCGCAATTTTTTTAAAGTTTTCGTCCGTTTTTAAATTTTCGTCTGTTTTTATGCTCACACGTTTTTACATTTTCGGGCGTCTTTTTACGTTTATTACTGTTTTTTAAGTTGTCGGCCGTTTTCTACGTTTTCGCACCTTTTTTACTTTTCCGTACGTTTTTACGTTTTCGTACGTTTTTACGGTTTCGTCCTCTTTACTTTTTCGTCTGTTTTTTAGTTTTTTCATGTTTTTCACGTGTTTTTTTTATGTTTTTGCAAGTTTGTTACGTCTTTATATGCTTTTTAGGTTTTCGTAAGTTTTTTTACGCTTTCGTCCGTTTTTTTACTTTTTCGCACGTTTTTCACAATTATAACGTTTTCGTCTATTTTTTTCATGATTTCGTTTGTTTTTACGTTTTTATTTGTTTTTTTATGTTTTCGCCCGCTTTTACATTTTGGTCGGTTTTACGTTTTCGTTTGTTTTTTACAATTTCACACGTTTTTCTAACTTTTTCGTCAATTTTTTACGTTTTAGCATTTTTTAATTCTTTCCTCCAGTTTGTATGTTTCTGCCCGTTTTTTCGTTTTCACGTGAATTTTTACGTTTTTGCAAGTTTATTGTGTTTTCATCAGTGTTTTTTACATTCTTGCACGTGTTCGTATATTTTTCACGTTTTTGTATGTTTTTTTACTTTTTCGTTTGTTTTTTTACGGATCTGCATGTTTTTACGTTTTCGCTCGTTTTTCGTGTCACGCATGTTTTTCACGTTTTCGAACGTTTCTTTATATTCTAGCCCGTTGTTTAAGATTCACATGTTTTCTTATGTTTACGTACCTCTTTTACGTTATCTTAAGTTTTTTAGAGTTTTCACACGTTTCTTTATGCTTGCGCAGAAGAAGTATCACTCTTGAACTTCTTCAAACACACTAACTTGTGCCTATTCGAGCCTGGGTTCCTCCTGGAGTTTGGGGAGGGGGTTTGGTCATCTGGGTTCAAGTCTTGCAAGAGACAAAAGTCCTTGATTTTCCTCCTTAGTGCGAAACCGTGAGTTCTAGGGGTTATCCCCTACTGGTTCGGGTCCCGGGGCCTGCCCGTTATGGATGGTATAACTCGGGGGTCAGATTTCAGTGAGATTGAGGTTCTGTTCTAAAATAAAAAATCTGCTCAACCTAATGCTCAGCAAATTTAAGGTATGATAGATTCTTATGTTCCTTTAGTATAATGTCACTCTAATGAAGATTTTCTTTCACGCATCTGTTGAATAGTTTTTGAAAATGGGTCAAAGTTACACTAAATTGGCAAAGATCCCTCGCATGTGTTAAAAAATGGAAAGAACCTTCCGAATAAGGCTCCAGTGGATGATGCATATATAGATCTCTCATCTGATCAGTTTGAAAAAAAGATAGGATCATTCCTTGATGTGTGCTTATATACATGTAAAATCTACATTAGGGGTCACGTTTACTTTTCTAGCCTATTAATGAAGGGTGTAACATCTAATAATTTTCTGACTCGTTAAATGACTGTTTTACCCTTCGTCTATTATTTAGTCAACTATGTGCTTGAATTGTGTTTGAACCAGGAAGTTATCTTGCGTTTTCTGAGAAGCCATCTGAGGACGCGCAATGACTTGACACTGTGCTCAATCATCATTCTGAGAATATTCTGTGAATCTGACCTAACTGTTGTGACGGTTAATGAATTGACGATAATCCGTGAGATTGTTCGTTAACCGTTTACTTTACTTGCGTGATTGTCCTTTACGTGAACTATGTGTTTATTAGCTTTTTGTGTATGTTTATGTGTACCTTTTATTGTATTTCTGCTATTTATAATAATAAATCGTATTTACATTGTATAATTATTTTATGTAGCGTATTTTCTTATTTTACGTCATTTTTACGTTTAATCGTCGTTAGCGTGCATAAAATGTTTTATAAATCATAAAATAACGTTTTACATCGTAAAATCATAAAATTAATTTATTTCGCTAAATTTATAACTTTTACGCATTTTAAACATAATTATATATATTACGATAATTACCTAAAACTAATTAACCTTTTTACGCTAAACCTTTAACTAGTGACCCATAGTAAAAAAATTGAATTGTTGACCTCTTGTAGAGCCCCCCCCCCCCCCCCTAACCGGCTAAATAAACACCATCACATGCACTTGGTTATTCTTGGTTAATGTCATAATGGGGTCACTTTCATACGATCTCATAGTCTTTAACTTATTAACACGTATACATAAAACCACACTTCACCTCATACTTTCATTATCTCACTCACCAAAAACACACATGTCTCTCTCTTTTCTTCTCTCTATCCACGACCAAACCGAAAACACCATAAAACCACCATTTTTTTTACTAAAGCTTCAAATCTCAAAGTTTAGTACTAGTTATACATAATCAAATGTTTTAAAAGAGAAAAGGAAGCTATGGTTTGTAATCTTTGAGTTATTTGGTACAATTTGAAGAAGTTGATCAAATTTTGGGTTGATGTTGATTATGTTGTAGATCGGGGTATTGTGTTTATGTAGAATCGCTACATAAGGTTATTTCTTGAACCTATTTTGATTCTTTCATTTCCATGCTTAATATATGTAGATCTATGATTGCATGTCTCTTATCATGTGTTTTCTTGAAAATAAATGGTGAAAAATATTTTCTACTTTGTTATCTTTTAGATTCATGTACTTTATGGATGAATCTACAAAATCTATGCATTTTTAAACAAAAATTAAGTTTTTACTGAAATATATGTTAACATATTTACAGATCTATAAACTTAAAAATGTTTGTCATATTATTTGTGTTTATGAATTTTTTATGAAAACTAGTAGTGTTACTACAAGTGGTTGTGTTTAAAAGTGGTAAATAATGTATTTTTACAAAAGTTATATTTTTTGTCCGAATTTTATATGGAGCTTAAAGGATTATAAATTTTTTTACACTAGATTAGTAGAAGAGTACGAAAATACAAGTTAATACCTTCGTTTAAGTATATTATAAGCTAAAAACGGACTTAAAATGAGCAAGATGTGGTCATTTGTATTTTGTTGTCGGAAAACTTAATTTTTTGCAGAATCACTAAAACTAACTTGCTGTCTAGAATTATAATATGGACGAAATGACGTTTTCGAGTCAAACCGCGTTATTTTGAGTGTCGAAACAGGTATAAAATAATGTATATAAATATTGGAAACATTTTGAGAAGGGTAAAAACGTGTGTTGGAAATACTTGGTTATTGTTACTATTTGGACGTTGTAAATGAGTATTTTGCAAAAAATGATTATTGGTTAATTTTGATTGTGAAAGTGGTTGATTATCGAGAGGTTGCTAATAATGGAAAATTTCAAATGATGACGAAAGGCTGTCGAATTTTCCGTAGAAAGTGTATTGAGTATTTGACTAAGTTAAATTTAGGTAAATTAAAATTTACGCCGAAAGGCTGTCAATATTCCGTCGAGTAAAAAATAAATATTTTTGCCTAAGTATAAGATACTAATATTAACTATATGATTTTGAGAAGTCATGTTTTATCTTTAAAACAACGCACATGATTGATAAGCGACGTATGTGATAGACTTATGTGATTTATTTACTAGCGCCTAAACTATAATATTATATGTAGGTTGCCGCTAGTGTTGTTTGCTACTAGTATAACCTAATCTTACTTGTGTGGATTGATTCTTTGCTTGAGGTGAGTTTACAACCCCTTTCTAAACTGCTTTTTATGTTTAATCCTTTGGGGGTGCAATAAATGCTTATACTTGCTTATGGACGTAAACATTGATTTACGTGAACGTTTAGTGAGCATTGTTTATGATTAGCTTAAGTTTCTTTAGCCATAATCCCCACTATCATGAATCATGAATTACTCTGCTAGAGTGAGCTCTTATGTTATGGGTAGATCTATTGAAGCTTGACAACCTCCACTCGAGTATATGTTGTCGCCGGACGAGTGTATACCATTTGTGTGACTTGAGTTATCTTGACTATATACTCTCTTGGGGCAATTTATATGTGCATTGCGGTGTACGTACTGGATCATTAGTTTCGATGTCATGAGCTTAGCTATAATAAATACTGTGAACACCCGATTTATCCTATACTTGGCACTATATCTCCCATAGTTGCGTGTGTACTTGAATTGAACTTTTGCAGTCCAACTTGCTATGATTTTTAATTGAAACCTATACTCTCACCGCTTTATGTTGACCCTTTAGCATTTGTCTCAAGTATTTGATGGTGATTGCATGACTGTTATATGAAGTACTTGGAGTCCTCATGCATTTCATGGCTATCTTTGGATATTTATTACTTATGCTTTTGAACTATTATCTCGTTGACATATTTAAAACTTTATTATTCCGCTACTTTATCATTTCAACCGGGACCGTTGTAAACTTTGATGTGTCAAATTAATTCAACGAGGTATTTTTATAAAACATCTCATTTAGAGTCATTCTCTTGTACCTTGAACGTTGGTGTTATGACGTAACAGCCCCCGAGCTTGACTGCTTCCGTTGGCCTACAATTAGGGTGTTATAGAGGGCTTGAGAGTCCTAAGAGGAAATCCAGTTAGTGTGGAGATGAGAAGTAGTAATTTAAAAACAAGGGTAAACTAAAAAATTCTCCGTTGAATATCTCATTTTTGCCAAAAAAAAACCATGGCAGCAAGGCTGGTGTAAATTTGCTATCAAACTTCTCACTTTCCTGCGAAAAAACTCCTTAAAAGTTATTTTTAACTTTACCCTATTAACCCCCGTTAACTCCCTCACGTTCCATGGACATGAGGGTATTTTTATCATTTCCCCACCTTCATATTACGTCGGCCATCCCCACTTTCCCTTTATGCGAAATTGGTCCCCGAAACAATTTTTCCGCCATTACAAACACGTGTCCAAGAAAGATACGCATATAGGTATACCATTGACACAACAATATTTAGCCAACCCCAGTATTATATCCTCTTTAACACAACAGGTTTCTAGTCATGGTAATCATAAGTGAATGTGGCAACCCAACAACAATCAAAACATCATAAACTAACAGAACCCCGGGGTGACGATTATACTATTGTCCTAGTTGTGGTTTTATTGGTTGAAGTGACCCCTCCAAGGCATTACCAAGCATTTGATGTGATTCCTGGGCTCTTGAGGGTCCGGAATGAGCTAAAGGAAGATTTGCAGGAGCAACTTATGTTGTTGAGTGAGAAAAATGCTCTGGTGAAGAAATCGAATAAGATATCTTTTGTTCCTTGTCTACATGTTTCTCTAGTTTATTATGGCATAATAGTGTCGTTTAGTGAAAATTTTGCTTATGCTTAGTTTCATGTTTCAAGGAATAAGTTCATTCCTGGTTTTATTGACCTTTATATGTTAATAAAAATATTTCTTATGGCATAATAGTGATCTATGTTTTATAAAAATCTTTGTTATGGGTTGTTGATTATTATGTTTTGTGTTGGATGTTTGGACTAGGGATCTTCAACTTTGACTTTAATCAGTCAACATGTGAGCATTATTTGGGTGTTTTTGTACAACTATTCAAGCTTGACTTTAATCAGTCGACTGTTAGGTTAATTCAGTACCTAATGACCTCCCTAAAGGATTTGAATAACAATCAGCCTAAGTGAATTTTTAACCTTGAACATAACAAGGTCACTGAGTGAACAGTCACTCAGTGAGTTGCCTTCGAGTTCCTAGACTGAGTCTAAAAGGAAGACTCAAGCATTCAGAGAGGCGAAGCTCAACGAATGTCTTCTATGACGAAGAAGAAGGCGATGGGTTCAGTGAGTTGTGGCAATAGACTCACAGAACCCCATACGATCTCCCTAAAGAAAACAAGCATTCTCCAAGACTGAAGAAAAGGCGGGATAAGTTGAATTGTGACAAGATGAAGTACATCACACAATTAGCGTGACTTACCCTTTTGGGATAGATGGGGTACTGACATGTGTAAAGGACTTACGTCTTACTACTTAGAATAGGGTAAGACAAGATACTACACTGTACCAATAAGACAAGAATTGCACATGGGCAATTATTGTCTTCTACCCACTTTCCTTCTATAAATAGGATGCTTGTAAAGGAGAGAAAACCAAGTTTGTGCACTAAATGCTTTAGACATTCACAAACAAGTTTTCTCTCCTCCAAACACGATCACACACTTGAGTTCTAAACTCCTGTTGATAGAATCGTCAAGCTTAGCAATCGTTAGGATTGGACTAGCTTGTTAGTGAGGAGATCACAAAACCACACATTGTCTTTCAATCCCTATTGTAGCTTCGTATACAATAGGGTATAATTCTGTAATAAAGCTAAGAGTTAAACGTTGAAAACCTTTGTGTTATTTACTTACTTGTATTAAGTTTATTGAATTACTTAACCATGGGTTAGGACTATACTTAGTATACTTAAGTATAGTACTAATTACAAGGGACCAACAAGTGGTATCAGAGCGGTAGGATTATAAAACTTTTAACCACCGTTTCAAAGTTTTTAAAACCTTGATCCATTATGGCTGAAAGTAATGTACCCCAACTTGCTAACAAAAAGGGAGCGAGTTACTCTGTTAACTCTCCTAAGTTAGAAGTTGAAAGATTTAACAAATGGAAGAAAAGAATGCTATGTTATTTGATGGGAATGGAACCTTATTACATAACTTGTATTAAGAATGGTCCATTCAAACCAAAAACAGCAACTGGTGATGACGAACCTGAAAACCAATGGTCTGACGATGAAAGGAGAGTGTTCAATCAAGACCAACGTCTCAAAAGCATCATAATATCTTGTCTTCCTGACGATATTATGGAGGCTGTCATCGAGTGTGAGACGGCCAAAGAGACTTGGACAGATCTTTTTCATAGTTTCGAAGGACCATCCGACACTAAGGAAAATAGGATTATGGACCTGAAGTTAGAATATAACACTTTCAGGGCCAAAACATCTAAAACCCTTCCTCAGACTTACGCCAGGTATAAACCCTTGCTTAATGAGCTAACGAATGACGGGGTGAAACTGTCTAAGCATGAAATCAATGTTGGTTTTGTGAACAGTCTCCCTGAAAAATGGCTTGGTTTTTCTCAAGGATTGAGAAATGCTAATCACATATAGACTCAGGATCTTGCAGATATTTATGGGAGATTCATCTATGAAGATAATCTGATAAATAGAAGATATCCTGAGTCCAAGAAGGCCTTAATAACAGACACCTCAGCCAAACCTACCCAAATTGATCATGACCCCATTACAACTGCTTTTTACTCAAATGCAATTATTCAAGATTTTCAGGAAACCTCAGATGATGAGGTGGATGAAAGATCTAGTACTGAATACATAAGGGATTTGAACAGGGAATATCATGAAAGGGCCATATTGGCAAATACCAAACGTTATATCAAGAGAACTAGATTTGCTGGTAACCAATCCACTGAGGGAGTGGATTGCTATCGATGTGGTAAAACTGGGCATTTTGCTAAATATTGTCTTTCAAAAACCCCATTGGCCTCTTATAAAAATCAAAATTTTTCATCAGGCAATGAAAATTTTCAACCCAAGTTTAAACCAAAACTAATTCAGGCTTCTCCAATTAACCAAAGTTTTCAGAATAGTAAGAAAATTGAGAAAGACTATAGGTCTAAGTATAAAAAGGTAAAAGCTAAACTTGCACTCTTAGAAGCTGAACCTACTATTGCTCAGACTCAAAAGCCTGCTCAAAACAAAGCCAAAGGTCTAGTAGCTGAAACTTTTGATTGGGATGATGAAGATTTGTCCTCAGAAGAAGAGGAAGTCAGGTATCAAGTGTTAATGGCTCTAGCTGATGATGAATTATCAGTTGGAAGGAATCAAGCTAGGAATGGAGAATGGGTTGCCATCACCATGAGAAAGGTAAATATGCTTCTCTCTGTGGATGAAGAATCTGATTGGCAAAAATTCCTTAAGTATATTAACATTGACCTATCGTTTGTTGAAGAGCAGAGATTGAATCTTTTGTCAAAATATAATAAACTTGTTTTTGAATTAAACAAATGTAAAGAAGATTTAATAATTCTAAAACAAGCTAAACTTGAAGCAGTAAGCTGTCAACTTCAGAACACTGAACTTACTAAAATCAATCATGCTCTTCAAGAACAACTTAAGAAAGAAAAACGAATCAATGAGAAATGGACAAATAGCTCTACCTTAGCTTCTCAGTGTATAAACAGTCAAATACCTGCCCAAAAGAAGAAAATTCTTGGGGCACGACAACTCACTGAAAAGGCACCAACTAAGGAAATGAGTGAAAAGGCATTTCTCCCTGCCTCAGTTGGGTTTGATCATGAAATGATTCCTAAGTCAAAGACTGGGTTGAGAGATCAAATCCTGAGAGTGTTTTGCCTAACTTTGACACTGGAAAAATATTACTTCCTGAATCTCAGGCTATTAATGAAAAACTTGGTCTGAATGAAGAGACTAATAAAGTCAGTAACACTGAAACATCCAGTGTTGTTGAAAACATTCAGACTCCTCTACCTCCTTTGAAAAACCTTCAAGGAGCAAGTCCATGTTCTGAACTAATTCCATTGTCTTATCAAGAACACTCACCTAGAGGAAGAGCTGGGTTAGGTTGTATTGAACAAACAAAGCCTGACTCAAAAATGATACCAGATCACACTGAGTCAGGAACTGTCACTGAAAAGACAACCAAACCTATATCTCCCTCAGGGACTCCTAAACATTCAGTCAACTCTACTCCTATTGTAAATCAAGAGGAGTTAAGTAGATTGTTCCAACTCTTCATGGAAGAGAAGCTGAACTCAGCCTCTAAAACTCAGGGTGAAACATCTGTGTCCTCACAGCCTGAATCATCAACAAGTAACAAAACTGAACCTGAGTCTTCTAAGAAAGTTAAAACAAAGAAACCTACCTATGAGCTATGTCACTATACAAATTACACCACTGACGACTGCTATAGAGTTCTCTATTGCATGAAATGTAAAAGTGAAGATCACAGGACATCAGATCATGAGATGCACATTGCTTCTATTAAAAATGCTAAAAGATACAATGCTCAGCCTTACAACTATGGGCCCACCTCAGAACAAACCAGAAAATCCAAGGCTAAGCCTTACCCACCTTGTACACATTGTGGGATTCCCGATCACAGACCTGATGATTGTGTATATTATCCTGAGTGTGAGATTTATGGAAGCAATGATCACACTACCTCAGGACACAATAGAATCATCATGGTCAAAAGAGGAATGCTAGATGAGTCATCTCAAAGTATTGAATCCTCAATCGGACTAAGCTGCAAAACATGTGGAAGCAATGTTCATTCTACCTCAGACCATGCTGAGTTTGAGTACTTCAATCGAGGTGAAAGACGTCAGGCTCTTCGAGCCAAAGGGCCTACTAAAAGTGGGCTCACTAGAGAAACTAATCCACCTCGTTATTTGTGCAGAAACACTTCAAGGAGCCTGTCTGGTACTTAGACAGTGGGTGTTCAAGAAGTATGACAGGGGTCAAAAGTTATCTGCACAAATACGTGGAGCAACCAGGTCCTAAGGTAGTATTCGGTGATAATTTATCTTGTGTTACTGAGGGATATGGTTCAATTAAATGTGGTGGAATAGTTTTCTCAAAAGTGGCGTTTGTGAACGGTCTGAAGTACAATCTCATCAGTATCAGCCAACTGTGTGATGCTAATACATCGTTCTGTTTGATGATAAGCAAGGTACAATATTCAATGCTAACAAAGAAATTGTGTTGACTGCTCCAAGAAGAAATGATGTGTATGTCCTAGACATGTCATCTGTAACAAATTCAGGAGCATGCTTCTTTGCTAAAGCCTCAGACTCTGGCAATTGGCTTTGGCATAAGAGACTATCACATCTAAATTTCAAAGATATGAACAAACTTGCAAAAAAAAACAAAGTTCTTGGCTTACCTTATCTTGTTTATTCAAAAGACAAACCTTGTTCAGCCTGTGAAAAAGGTAAACACAAGAGAGCTTCTTTCAAGCTAAAACAAAACTTTTCTATCAGGAAGTGTCTTCATCTTCTTCATATGGACTTATTTGGACCAGTCAGTCCAATGTCTATAAATCATGAGAAATACACTCTTGTGATTGTTGATGAATACTCTAGATACACTTGGGTATACTTCCTGAAAAAGAAGAGTCAAGCTCCTGAATTCATAATGTCTTTTATCAGGCAAGTAGAAAATCAAAATGATACTAAAGTTAAACAAATACGAACTGATAATGGAACAGAATTCAGGAACCAAGAGCTTGAGAGTTTTTGTGATGAGAAAGGAATTTCTCAGAAATTCTCTTCTCCTTACACACCTGAACAAAATGGTGTGGCTGAAAGGAAGAATAGAACTCTCATTGAAGCTGCTCGAACCATGCTTAATGGATCCAATCTTTCAAAACACTTCTGGACTGACGCTGTAAAAATAGCTTGCTATACTCAGAACAGATGTATTATTGTCAAAAGACATGATAAGACTCCTTATGAAATTTTCAGGGAAAGGATTCCAGATATCAGCTACTTTCATGTGTTTGGATGTCTTGTGTTCATTCACAATCAAAAGGACCATCTTGGTAAATTTGATGCCAAAGCTGATGATGGATACTTTCTTGGATAGTCTTTTGTCTCCAAAGCCTTCAGGGTCTTTAACACAAGGAGACAACAGATTGAGGAGTCATTTCATGTCACCTTTGATGAAAGTATGGATGCCATTAACTTCACAAATCAATCAATAGAAGAAATATGGATCAATAACTCATCAAGATATCCTCCTGATGAGTATGAACATTGTCCCTCAAAGCAGTATCAAACTGATGCTGATATATCCTTCCATATATCACTTCATAATAGGTCAATTGATAATTTAATCACACCTCAACATGTCCCTGAAGTTATCACTTCTCAAGCTAATGAATCAAACGATTCACCCATCTATGAGAACACTGAAGGGACAAGTGATGAAAATATCGAATCCCCTATTACTGAAAATCCTTCAGAAGGAGGTGATGTCCCAGTACAATGTACTGAATCTCTGGTCCCTGATAATCACCAACCATCAACAAGCTCTAATCCAAGTCCTCAGGACAGATGGTCAAGACAACAACACATAGAGCTTGTAAACATAATTAGTGATGTATCTGAGGGGATGGTCACACGCAGTCAGGCTGCTAAACTCTCTGCTGCCTCAGCCCATGAATGTCTGTTTGTAGACTTTCTCTCTGAAATTGAACCAAAGAAGGTTTCAGAGGCCCTGACACATCCAGGGCGGGTTGAGGCCATGCAAGAAGAGCTCAACCAATTCCTCAGGAACAAAGTGTGGAAACTAGTTCCTCTTCCCAAAGGGAAATCAGCTCTTGGTACAAAATGGTTATTTAAAAACAAGACTGGTGAAGATGGAATTGTCATCAAAAACAAAGCTAGGTTGGTTGTTCAGGGGTGTGGTCAACTTGAAGGAGTCGACTATGAGGAAACCTTCGCCCCTGTATCAAGAATGGAAGCAATCAGGATCTTCCTTGCCTATGCTACTTACATGAACTTCAAAGTTTTCCAAATGGATGTATAAAGTTCCTTCCTGAATGGAAAGATCACTGAAGAAGTTTATGTTGTTCAGCCTCCTGGTTTTGAGAGTTCTGAGTTCCCAAACCATGTTTGTAAACTTGACAAAGCCCTTTATGGACTGAAACAAGCACCAAGGGCATGGTATGAAACTCTCTCTACATTCCTGATAATGAACAAATTTATCAGGGGGAATATAGACAACACCTTGTTTATCTTCAGAACCAAGGAGGATGTTCTACTAGTTCAGATATATGTTGATGACATCATATTCGGATCTACTAACTATGATCTGTGTAAAAAGTTTGAAAAACTTATGAAAAACTTATGACAAAGAAATTTGAAATGAGTATGATAGGTGAGTTAACATATTTTCTCGGACTACAAATCAAACATGGAGACAAGGGGATCTCAGTCTGTCAAGAAAAATACACCAGAGAAATACTTAAGAAATATGATATCTCTGAGTGTGCTTCGGTAAAGACTCCCATGGTTCCCCCCCAACAACTTAGATCCTGATCTTGTTGGTAAACCATTCAATCAAACCTTATTCAGGGGAATGATTAGATCATTAATGTACCTAACTGCAACCAGGCCTGATATTCAGTTCTCAACAATCTTATGTGCAAGATATCAGGCCGATCCCAAAGAATCACATCTTACTGCTGTTAAACGAATCTTCAGATACCTGAAGGGTACTCCCTCACTAGGTCTATGGTATCCGCGTTGTTCAGGCTTCGATCTTAAAGGATACTCAGACTCAGACTATGCTGGCTGCAATATGGATAGAAAAAGTACCTCAGGTGCATGTCAATTCCTTGGTGGCAAGCTAGTATGTTGGAGTGCAAGAAACAGTAGTCAGTCGCAATGTCCTCTGCTGAGGCTGAATACGTGGCAGCTGCTGGTTTTTGTGCAAACATCCTTTGGATGAAAAGTCAACTTAGGGACTATAATGTGGAATACAAAGTAGTCCCTATCTTTTGTGACAACACTAGTGCAATTGCCATTTCAAATAATCCAGTCCTACATTCAAGGACTAAACACATTGACATAAGATATCACTTCCTCAGGGATCACATCTTAAAAGGAGATATTAAATTACACTTCATCCCCACTGAATATCAGCTAGCTGATATTTTCACCAAACCTTTGGATGAACCAACATTCACTAGAATGAAAGCTGAACTTGGTATGCTGAATATTGATTAATCAGTCTCCCTGATGACATTGGTTTCAGTATAATGTATATTCTTTATCTTCACTCTGAGTAAATATATCTTATTGTCCTCCCTTTTACACCGAGGTACATTAAATGATGTAACTAAATGCTCTAAGGATTTAGTTACTTAATGTCCTAGGTTGGTGAGTCACAATATTAAATAAGGAACATATATTCCTTCAGTAAATTGTCATAAACCAGTCAAAGGGTCACTCATGACAAGTATCCCACTAAGCATTAAGTGCTTACCCTTTTTCTAGCAAAATCCGTTGTAAAAACGTCCTTTCAAATGCACGTGACCCCACGTCATCTCTGGAAAAAACGTTATCTTTGCAGTAATGGAACAGTTTCCAAGAAAATAGGGGGACCACTTGTACGCTTTCATTAAATGCGGATGTGAAAAGGAAATTATAGCAAATAAAAATCTTCTTCACATCCGAGCCTATAAATACCCCATAATCACAACAAACACACGCACAAAGAACTTGCAATTTTACTCTGCCAAAATTTTCTCTCAAAGAAAAAGTGTGTGTGTTCAAACTAATTTCCAGAAAAGGTTTCTTGTTAACAAGGCGATCACATTGATTAATCGTTTTATTGTTATATAGCACAAGCAATCAAAGTTACCTGTTGTTTATAACTCTTGATCCTTTTTATAACGCAAAAGTTCTCATTAGGTCACTTGGTGAATGTTGTTGTATTATAACAAGAAACAAGTCTTGATTTGATTTCACAAATTGCCATTGTCCTTTTTCAAATATTTAAAAGCTATCTTTAATGGCAATGTCCAAGGCTATCAAATATGCCCCTCAGGCTGAACATCTCACCAATGAGGGTGTCCATTTTGTAGGAAACAACTATGAGGGAAATTTCAATTACCCTAGTAGTGTATTAGCCTACAAACCAATTTGCAAATTTTTGAAAAACTGTGATAGGGCTGATGCTTTTACAAAAACCCCCTCAGTCTTCTACCATGAATATCTCAGGGAATTCTGGTATACGGCTCTGGTTGTAACCCTTACCCAAGGGCCTGAAGGATCTCAGGGGTCTGAGATCAAGTCACATAAGAACTGTGTCATCATGTTCACTGCAAACAATAGGAAGACACCATTGATTTTAGACTTCAAAACATTTTCTCAAAGCAGTGGACTTGATTATAACAATGGAAAGTATGTTGCACATCCTGACATGGAGTCAGTTAAAAAAGGACTAAAAGAAATCAGGGTCCCTGAGTTACTTGTGACTAAAACCCCATTGACCAAAACTGCTTTCCCCATGGCTTGGAGGATCCTGGTCACTTTTGTGATTCAGGTGATCGGTGGGAACTACTCGTCTACTGAGCAAGTTAATTCTACTCAGCAAGTTTATTCTACTTAGCAGATGCTAATCTACAGTCTTATTAATGGACTAAAGATTGACATATGAGAGATTGTTTATAATGATCTCGTAACCAGGCTCCTGAAGGAGCCTAGGCAAAAATATGTTTCTTACCCAAGATTCATATCATGCGCCTTAGAACGGTTACTAGGTTCCCTTTACACTCAGGAAAAATTCAATGTTTTTTCTACTCCAGTCCTGAGTTCCACAAACTTTTCAAAGAACCCATCTGAAGTCAACCCCATTGCATTGACGGCTCACATGACTGAGGTGATCAGTCGTGAATCATCCGTGTCTCCCATTCCCTTCTTACCAAAGAAGGGGAACAAGAAGACTCAGACTGTGCCAAAGACCAAACCAACAAAGGCATATGGCCCTGAGGCTTCCGAGGCACGACCCAAAAAGGCCAAGGCTAAAAAGACTACCCTTATTCAGACCAAGCTTCAAATACCCCAAGGGAAAGAGCTTACGGGAGGCCCTGATACATCACAGTCAGGGTCGACGGGACAACCTACTGGTCCTCATGATGGAGAAGGAAACAAACAACTTTCTCCTACGGGACTGCCTTCCACTCAGACCGATGAGGGCATTCGTAAATCACAACCTTTGCCTGAGGTCAAAACTAAGGCCAAAGACTCAGAGAGACGCCCACGGGTAACACACCTCGCTGATAGGCCTATCACTTCTACCAAGTCCAATGAAGGCACACTAGCTCAAAAGTCTTTGCCCGAGGACCCAAAACTTGATTCCTTAGACTCAGAGGGACGCCCACGGGTAAAAAACCCCGCTGATAGGAATCTCACCTCCATAACTCCCGATGAAGGCACACTAAAACAAAAGTCTTTGCCTGAGGGAACCACTCTTGATCCCAAAGACTCAGAGGGACGCCCACGGGTAAAACACCCTGCTGATAGGGATCCTACCTCCACAACTGATCAATCACAAACTGCCTCTGAGTATCAGTTGGCTAAATCCCAAGCCTCAGGATTTGGGGCAGGGAGTGACGATAACAAAGGCAAACCTTCTTTTGAAGAGGAGTTGGATAAACCTAAGGGGTCACTGAACTTTGGAGATTTTATAAGTTTACTTGAGAAGCCTGATGAGTTACTCTAAGGGTTCAGTGACGACGATGATATGATTGAGGCTGGGGATGAACCTGAAACTTAGGCCCCTCCTCAATCAGACCAGAAGCCACAGTCCCCACCATTGTTCGCAGACATACAACCCTCCCCTGAGGCTCAACAAAAGCCCTCCCCTGAGGCATCCGAACAAAAAGAGCCCTCCCCTGAGGCACCGAAAAAGCCCTCCCATGAGGCAAAACTTGACACCTCTACATTGGGGACTCAGACTGTGGTTCTGGATGAGACAGCTTTGAAAGCCTTGTAGGCTGAGGTCACTCATGCTCATGAAGATTTGGCTTCAAAGGCCGATGAACTCCTTGATGAGTTCAGGACATATGGTGATAGGTTTGATGTGGCTGAGGAGAAGATGAGAATTTAGGTAGATAATCAAATGGAATTCATCAGCCCTGTTAACAACAGTCATGAAAATCAAGAGAAGAAGCTCATCAACTTCCTTAACCATGCTCTTCCTACGGTCGAAGCAAATGTGTCCTTGAAGACAACTCTGGATGGACTGATCACTAGCACCACTGAGTCCAATTCCAGAGTTGGTCAATTACTTGAGTTCCTGAAGGTGGACAGGCTCACTGAGGTTTTCACTAGGTTAGACTCTCTCAATTCTGACTTGGATATGGTGAAAGGGAAATGCGATGCCATCTATGAGGATGTTCATATGGATGCTGAAGCAGAGTTCAGATTGTCAAGGGCTGTACTAGGATACATGGCTAATGCCACCAATCTCTCTGACATCTCCAAATCCCTAAAAGAAGCTGATATTCCTAGGCTCAGGACAAGGATCACCACCATTGAAAACACTCAATCCCTTATTCAGTTAGATGTTCAAACTATCAAAGCAGACACTCAGTCCATGAAGGAAATGGTGACTGAGATGTTTCAGGCTTTTAAGGGATCTTCCACCACCTCAGGATCCTCACAAAGGGAAAAAGTTGGGATTAGTCAGGGTGATCCTTCAACTTTTGAGGGGGAGAATGTGCCACCAATGATGTTAACTTGGAATGAACCTCCTTCTCACACTGAGGGGGAGCAGGAAAGACTAGCACAACCCCAACCCTTAAACTCAATTCCTCCCAACCCTGAGCCCTCAGTATCTAAGTCAGATAGGGGCAAAGGTATAGCTGATGAAACCCTAGCACCTCCAAAGAAACTTGTAAAAGCTTCAAGGGAAGTAAGGCCCGATCCTGATGCCATGGTCTTGGTACCATATGAGATAAATGGAATAATGTCCCAAATGACTCCTGATCAAATCCAAGTGTATCTAGACAGAAATGGAGTCGGCTAAGGCTAATGAAGCAACAAAGGCCGAGATCTTGAAGGTATCCACTGAGTTTGTAAAAGAAGTCGGTGGTAACCCTGAGGTCTTGCTGAGCAAGAAAGGGGGATAGGAGTTCATCCAGAAGCAGGAGGAAGAACTCAAGGCCATTCAGGATGAAATGGTCTTGAAGCAAAAACAAAGAACCACACAACTCAAGAAATTGTATGACCAATACACCAAAGTCGTCACCCAAAGAAGAAAGCCTGAGCCAATCACTAATCTTTAGATCATTCCTCATACCACACCAGTCTCAGTATCTATCTACAAAAACAATGATGAGAGGAATTTTGAAGTCATGAAGAAATTTTCATTTGGTGATTTCGGTCTCAGTGAGTGGGATGAAATGGGAAGGATTTTCATGACCAAAACAAACAAATGTGACCTGAGATACTCAACTCTCTCAGTAAGAGATATGAGAGGTTGAATCAAATGAAGGAACAATTGGGAATCACTGAAGATCTTCCTTTATCTAAACAGGATCCTACCAAAACTCGGGGAGGAAAGAGAAAAAGAGTTGAGCTTGAAGCTGAGACTAAGATCCCTGGGTTAGAATGCAATCGTACTCTCCCTGAAAATGTCCCCTTTGTGAACAACATGGTTATAGAAGAACCTGAGTGGGGTATCTTCTTCATTGATGTATTTGGGGATCAAGCATTTCAAAGAATGAGTGACATAGAGAAATGCACCACTGAGAGTGTTCTCATCTTTCTTGTGATGGCTGGACAAATTCAGACTGATGAGAACAAAAGATTTGGTGAGAAGCTCAGGGAGATAATTGCTAGGAGGCCTGACAAAGAAAGGGTGCTAAAGTCATCAAGGGTGAAGAGGGAAGCAATGGATTCCTGAATAACTGTAATCTTTTGTTTTATTTATGTTTCTTGTATCAGACTATTCAGTCTTATGTAATGATGAATGAAAATGAAGTACTTTGTTATATTAAGTCTTTTCATCAAGTAGAATAGTTTGTAATAAGAAGAAGCCTCTTTGCTCACTTATAACAATTTCACTTAGGAAAATTTTATATCCAAATAGGGGGAGATTGTTAGGTCAATTCAGTACCTAATGACCTCCCTGAAGGATTTGAATAACAATCAGCCTAAGTGAATTATTAACCTTGAACATAAAAAGGTCACTGAGTGAACAGTCACTAAGTGAGTTGCCTTCGAGTTCCTAGACTGAGTCTAAAAGGAAGACTCAAGCATTCAGAGAGGTGAAGCTCAACGAATATCTTCTATGACGAAGAATAAGGTGATGGGTTCAGTGAGTTGTGGCAATAGACTCACTGAACCCCATACGATCTCCCTGAAGAAAACAAGCATTCTCCATGACTGAAGAAAAGGCGGGATAAGTTGAATTGTGACAAGATGAAGTACATCACACAATTAGCGTGACTTACCCTTTTGGGATAGATGGGGTACTGACATGTGTAAAGGACTTACGTCTTACTACTTAGAATAGGGTAAGACAAGATACTACACTGTACCAATAAGACAAGAATTGTACATGGGCAATTATTGTCTTCTACCCACTTTCCTTCTATAAATAGGATGCTTGTAAAGGAGAGAAAACCAAGTTTGTGCACTAAATGCTTTAGACATTCACAAACAAGTTTTCTCTCCTCCAAACACGATCACACACTTGAGTTCTAAACTCCTGTTGATAGAATCGTCAAGCTTAGCAATCGTTAGGATTGGACTAGCTTGTTAGTGAGGAGATCACAAAACCACACATTATCTATTCAATCCCTATTGTAGCTTTGTATACAATAGGGTATAATTCTTTAATAAAGCTAAGAGTTAAACGTTGAAAACCTTTTTGTTATTTACTTACTTGTATTAAGTTTATTGCATTACTTAACCATGGGTTAGGACTATACTTAGTATACTTAAGTATAGTACTAATTACAAGGGACCAACATCGACTAATGGGTTTTTTTGGGTGTTTAGGAACAACTCATCAAGATTGACTTTAATCAGTCAACAAATGTTTTTTTGGAAGTGTATGTTAGTCTAATGCCTAAATATGTAAAACAATTGTTGTAACATCTTAGTGTTACAACCTTTCATTATTTTGTGATCTGTAGTCTCTCTAGCCTAATGCAGAAAATGGCCAAACTTATTGGCAACTCACTTTGACTGATTTCATTTAACAAATCATAACATTATGCCTAAAATGACAATAAACAAGTACCATAGAACCCCTGAATTAAACAAGTAGCATTGCGAACCAGGCTCTAAATAGACATTATTTTTATTGTCTAAAACAAACACTATGTTAAAGTATAACAATAAAATTTTGTCTTTAAACACAATAATAATGAAATAACTATGAACATTTTCCAGCATCAAACTCAGTGGTGAAATCTCACTTATGCAAACTTACAATTGCAAAGTCATTTCTTCTGCTTTGCAGAACCACCATCCCCTATCTTGATTTGTCTCATCTTCCTTAGACGTTTAACATGATGACTTGTTGTACATGATGCTTGAGTTGTTTGTGATGCTATTGGCTGACTATCTGGGACTCCTGGGTTTGATCCTTTACCCTTTATTGTTCCCTGGCCTAATCCACTAGTACACCCTCTCTTGCTATGACCCCATACTTTACACTTGTTGCAAGTCATCTAGATGCCCACCCTTGTCATCTTTTCATTCTTAGCTATTTTCTTTATAATCTGCTTAGCAGCTTCATCCTTAGAATTTCTGATCTTCTTCTTTGGTCTACCTATAGGAACATGGCAGTGAGGAGGTAGTAACAGACTAGGGATCCTACATCTTGGCCAAATGCTACAACTACTAACAGGTTCAACCTTATATTGATATGTATCCTTCCATGTCTTTAACCAATAACATGGTGCCACCCATTCCTCTGGTATCCCAATAGCTTCTCCATGAGTTGCCTTGTTGTTTAGTGCTACAACAGCAGAATACATGGTATGCTAGTTAACTTCATCTCCTACAATCACATTTCCTAATATTGAGCTTCACAATACATTGGTCATTAGGTCCCTTACACAAGTATAATTTCCCTCATTATAAAAGAAATTTGTAATCATTTGTTGATGCCTTGATGAAGTTAAAAATTCATGTAGCAATTGGGATAAGCATTCTAGTACTTTTGTTTGTCACTTGCTGCACATTACAGTTCTCTTCATAAGACACTCCCTTATGTATTCCATAAAACCAAATATTCGCAAATCTCTGCCATCCACCAACTTACTATTAAAAGATTTAGATATGTTGTTTAGTAGGATATCACACTTAGGTCTCCCTGTATGTTACATAAAGCATCAACATTCAACTAATAATATTAGAAATTTCATATTCAACCAACCAACCAAACCTAAGAAGTATGCCCTACACCATAATGTTGGAGGTATCTTTTTGAACTAGTCATAAGCTTTAGGGTCTACTGCTTTTATTTGATCCATTGTTGCCTCCTAGTGAGCTATTGTTGACACCGTTGCACAATTCTAAATAAGATCCTTCAAACTTTTGTCTTTGTGATTCTTTTTCATATATTCATAAATGTGTCTTACACAGAATCGATGTTCAACAGCAGGAAACATTTATGCAATGGCTGGTGATATCCCATGTAGCAAGAAACAATATTTAAATTGGTTGGCTTTAATACTACACATAAGTAATTACTAGTCAATAACTATACCTTTTGTCTACCGGAGATATTGTGAATTTTGAATTATATTGCAAATTAAGATAATTTCCTAAGTAGGTAAGGAACCATAACCATGAACTTTGCTTTCATATTCAATAATTGCATAAGCTACTAGGTAAACAACATTATTGCTACCACGCCAACAACCGTTAAGATTTGACCAGTATATGTCCCTTTAATAAAAGCCCCATCCAAACCTAGAATTTCCCTTTTAGTAGCTGTAAAACCTGCTTTCAATAGACCAAGACAAACATAAATACGTTTGAAAACCCTTGAATTAAGGGTTACATCCATATCTGTTTTAACATGGATCTTGATAGTTGTATCGGGGTTTTTTCTTTTCAACTCCATCGCATAATCCCTAAGTGTCCTATATTTCTCTTCATAATCACCCTATAATGTTTTCATGGCGATATGTTTTACTTTGAATACTGTATCTAGGGTAATAGTGATTTGGTATTTTTTCACTAATTGATCTTGTAGAGCGATGTTTGGGATCTTAGGGTTTGATATAAGGATTTTGCTTACCACTTTAGATAGCAATCTTGAATTAAAAATCAGAATATCTCTATGTTTGGATGCATTTGTGATCGTTAGTAAATGTTTTGATAGTTCAACAACTATCATTTTAGGTTTTGAATGGGTGTACGTGTAACACCCCCAAATTTTGGTCATAACAGCGGAAGTGTCATTGGGTGTTACTATCATGGTTAAATCTCATAATCATAGAAAACGGCTCAAAACGAGTCGTTTTAATAAAAACATCCATTCATCTTCATTTAACAATAAGACTTTTCACATGGTCCCAAATAATTTAAAGTTTACAAATACAGTAAAGGATAAAAGATTCTTTGAATGGATACTATTTGCAAAAGCGGGCCAAAACATTTCAAATAAGCAAGTTTCACGAAACCGCCTTCATCGAGTGTCTTCTATATGGACCTGAGATAAAACATGTTAAAAAGTCAGCAAAATTTGCCGAGTGAATCTATAGAGTTTAATTCAAATAAAGAGAACACAAGTATTCAAAATAACCTTCCATGGTTTATTCACCGAAATACCATTATGTTGTACGGACATAACTATCGGTGTCATTACATAAGCCTCGTGACATTGAACGTTAACATATATTATTTCAGCCCAACACACCTAGCCAAGTGCGTATATTTCTCTTATACAATGCATCCGATGTTTCATTACTAGTGCATCACAACACCACGCGATAGCTAGTCGCGATCGGACTGGGCGTCACCCCGATAGATCTATCCATAGCATTAGCGTTACTTCGATTAACAATTCACGATTCATGGGTCTTTTAAGGCTACACAAACTTATGTAATAACTTTCATCTAAACATACAATCGAGTTTCTTGTGTTCAACTTTTAAAACAAAGAGAGTTTACCACAACTTCTCGTTGTACCCTTCGTTTATAATAAATTCTTTTCCAATAAGTAGGGTTTCCACAACTTCTCGTTGCACCTATACTTTTCTCATAAGTAGGGTTATCACAACTTCTCGTTGTACTCTTTATTTTAATAAAACAAGCATGTTATCCCCCTTGCCGGTTTTATAAAACAAGTAAACATGTTAAAAGCGAGGCTATAGACTCACCTTATCCAATAGTGGTAATAAGACGATCACTGACGATTAGTGATGCCCGTTTGAACACGAAAACCGCAACCTACCAAATAAGACGCGTTCGTTAATAATCGACTTAAATATAAATCATACTTAAATAATATAAAAATCAAAATTGCAAAACCAAGACAATCCTGAAAAATATAACGATACAAGTGTTATTCTATACCCTTTTATCCAACACTATTCTTTTAAACATTGGCACTCTTGACATTGACTCGTCATAAGACGCCAAGTCAACGCAAGTCGAGTTATCATTTTATTTTACTCAGACCAGTAGCTAAGTCATTGATATAATGACTAAGCACTTGAGTAAATCACCATGTCCAGTAGTGAATACTCAACTCACGCCGCACGAATTTTGGACTACGTGTCCAAATTAAAATCAGCATGTACACTCCAAATGTACACACCAATCTACCCTATCTAGACTTGTCCGATTTAGATGAAAATTGGTGTCAAGGTAACTTATAAACTGTATAAGACCTCACCAAAGTTTGAGCGAAAGTTCACACTTTAAAACCCATCAGCTCGACACTTTACTCGACCCTAAAATTTAGGACATAATTATACACTTGTTTTGTAAAACTATTTATACCACTTTAAAAGTATTATTTTAACAATCCACCTTTTAAAACCACTACTAGACTAATCAAATTAAGTTTATTAACTTTGAAAATAAGTGGTACCCATTATCTAACCAAGCCTAAAGTCCCCGAGAGTCGACCCAAAATCAGCAACAATTTCGGATTTTGCCGACTTGCGTCTCCCGGTACACGAATACTAAAACTACCATAACTTTTGACTCGTAATGAATTAGAAGCTTTATCTTATACCGAAACGAGCGTCTCGGAAAAATCTATAACAATATCAAATAATCTTAGCCTATCTCAGAACTTAAACCCACGAACCAATCTGTTATAAGCTTTTGTCCCAAAATACTCTTTTTGAAATCAAGTCAAATCAATTTTCCAACCATAACTAGTCATTCCCAAACCTATAGAATCACTATACCATCATACCCATCAACCAAACACTCCTAAAAACACTTGCATGTAAAATTTTAACAAAGATCAAAGATCAAAAATAAACCTTTTACGATAAAAACATAAAGATCATGCCAAGATCTTTACATGCATGAAGCTTTAAACATAATCTAACCATAAAATCACAAAATTCTTGAAAGTTGATGCATGTGTTTGAATTTGGTATCAAAAGAAGCACAAGAACATTTTAGAGATGGGGGGGGGGAGAGAAAATTTTTGTGGTGTGTGTGTTTTTGATTGTTGAAAGTGGAAGAAATACTAAAAAAAATGTTTATATAGTATGGTTAGGGTGTAAATTATAATTACTGAATAGTTTTGGACTTAAAAGCAATTTAATAGTTTAAAGGGTATAAAATGACTATTAGTAAATATTGAAAATATTTACGGGGTTCAGGTTTCGTAAAAATACTTTTCAAAAGTTAAAACGTTTCAAAAATATAATAATATAACTTCGACACGACTTAAAATGTAATTAAATCGAAAACGTCGAAAATATTAAATATCGAGACAATCGATAATAAAAGGTAAATTTTTGGGCATCCGTCGGTATCGCGATCATTAGTAGTTCTCGTCATTCGTTAAAACGTAAAACACGAGAAATAAAAATAAATACAATAAGATCATTCATATGATAATTTGAGAATATAATGTCGATATTTAATGTATTTCTTGTCGGTTTTCATCTAAACGACATTCTTACTTTAAGTTTCAAGCTATAACCTTCTTGGTTAGCCGATAATTAAAAATTCTCATTAAAGTAAACATATAATACTTAATAGTCGAGATTAAAATATCGACTTGAAATTAACAGATTGTCACATCATCCCCACCAAAATGGGATCTTCGTCCCGAAGATCAACTTGCGTTCTTCCTTGATCGCTCGTTGAAATCAAAGAGATTATGCGTTTTGGTCCTCGTCTTGAGTTCCATCAGATTTGACAATAGGAATACGACTTTGCTTCGGTTGTCTAAATTCCTTATCGATAATATCAACAGGTTCATTGATGAAATTCAACTTACCGTCGATTCATACTTCATCAAGAGGGTTAGTAAGATCTTCGTCAGGAAGAAAATTCTTTAGGTTCGACATGTGAAAAGTATTGTGAATTCCTTGTAGCTCTCGAGGCAATTTAAGTTTTCATGCCACCGGACCTACTCTCGATATCATCTCGAATGGTCCAGACTAACGGGGACTTAACTTCCCACGTTTTCCAAAATATATATCAACCTTTTCATGTTGATAGCTTTGGCATAACTTTTCCACCTACCTCAATTTCCAAAGGTTTTCGCTTCACATCGTCATAACTTTCATGTCTACTACGAGCAGTTAACAAACGATTCTTAATTAGCACGATCGATTTATTTATCGAAATAAAGTGAGCAGAGTCAATCAATCGACACTGACACAAATTGAATTAAATCGAGACTGAGTCTTCGAGCTTAACAATGAATCCATTGTAATTTGCTCCTACCGCCCAAATGATAATGAATAACACAATCGTAAACACTTAAAGGCTTATTTATCTCTTTTTAATCCAGAATACATTGTAGGCTCCTGCTATCGGTAGATACTGTACATTTAGCGCCATACATTTAATGTCTCAATAGACAAGGAGTAAAAATCACCGCACTCAATTACAAGTCATGGGTTGAGTAGTTTCCTTATTATTTCTAAGTTTCCTACGAGCACACACAAATCAGACAGCTCTAAATCCTTTAGTAAACCTTCAGTATTAACCAGCCAAACCTAGAATTTGTAGTACTTCAGTCGGAGTAGTTGGAGCATTCAAATTTCCGATGGCTCCGATTTTTGCAGGATCAACATGTACCCCACTTTTATCAATGACATGTCAGAGAAATTGTACGGAACTAAGCCAAATATCACACTTTGAGAGTTTCGCGTACAATTTTCGTTCTTTATCAAGTTCAAGATAATCCGTAAGTGTTCGGCATGTTCTGCCTCGCTCTTCGAGCAGATTAGAATATCATCAATGAAAACGATTACGAATTTATCAAGACACGGCTTACACATACAATTCATTAAGTCAATGAATACAACAGGTGTACTGGTCAAACCAGAAGGCATAACCCTAAACTCATAATGATCATCACAAGTTCTAAACGCCGTAATAGGAATATCTTCCTCGCGTATGCGAAGTTGATGATTAGCAAAATGATAGGTGTGTAAACACCCATCCTTTTTACCACTTAATTACAATAATAACCGAGCCAAAAAGTGTATTTTATGTCTTTTATGTCGGAATTATGCGTGGTTTGTGTTTTTGTTGTGATTTAGGACGAAAAGGTGAAAAGTGGAGAAAACACGGGCATTTACGGGCTTTTATTGAAGAAAAAGATGAAAGACGAAGTCAAGAAGTCAAGAGTGCAAAAAGAACGAAAGTCCAAGACCAATTCTGAAGAATTATCGAAGAAAAAGTCAAAAGACGGAAGTTTACTTAAAGCCGAAGAACTCAAGTCTAATTTATTGAAGAATTTAAAGACGAGTTCAAAGAAATCCCGAGCCAAAAGTTATTAAAGTCCAAGATTAAAGAAGATTAAAGGCTTAAGGACCTAATGGTGCAATTAAGAGAAAATGAAGGAGGGGAGGAAGCTTCCTAAGCACTCCTTAATCCCCCCTATATATAGTCATTAGGATTCATCTTTTCATTTTTGTTGGCTAATAGTGACAATTAGTTCTTCCACTTTTAATTACCTTGTCATTTAATTACTTGTCAAATTTAAATACTTTTCTTGCACCTTAATTACCATTTAATTTCAAGTAAGTGTTCTTTTAATTCTTGTTAATCTTTATCTTTATTGTTTGATCTCATCCTACCTTTCTTTAATCTTTGATTTTTTATGTTTATGTTCATGTTCATGTTCTTATTTTGATCAAAGTGGGTTTTAATTATTGTGGTTAGTTTTGTTAGTTTTATTGATTTGGATAGTTTGTTTATGATTATTGGATGTTTTGTTATTAGTTTGGTTTAATCTTGTGTTTGATTTTGCTTAAGTTTGGATTAGATTCGTGTATATTGTGTTCCCTGTTCTTCGGGGTGTTTGTTTTGCTGTTACTGATCTTTTCCCAGGTAAGTTCCGGATCAACACCAAGTGTTCCGAACCAAAGAAGTTCCGAACCAACTACTTGTTCAGTCGGAATTTCTTCCGAACCAGAATTCTTCCGAACCAAAGAAGTTCCGGATCAACATTTCGTTCATTCGAAAGAGGTCTGGACCAGAGAGGAAGTGCTTCATTCGGAACATTCAAAAGTTCCGAACCAGAAAACTTCCGAATCAAGGAGTTCCGAACCATAAACTTCCGAATCAAGAAGTTGGCTTAGGAAGTTCCGAACCATCAAGGCTTCCGAACCGTAAGGTTCCGAATCAAGAACTTCCGAACCAGGGAAGTTCCAAACCAAGGCTTTGTTTAGGAAGTTCCGAACCAAGGGTTTTGAATCAGCAAAAGTTCCGAACGAAAGATTTATTCCGGATAAGTGACATATTCATAATAGAAAATTTGTTCCGGATCAAGGATTTTGGTAATATTCCGAGCGAAGAAGAATCATTCCGAACGAAGGTGACATTCCGGATGAGTGATTGTTCCGGACGAAGGATTGTTCCGAATGAGCTGTGTTCAGGTTCTTTTTAGTTTTTGTCTTTGATTTTTAATTTCAAGCTTTATTTTTCCCGCCTTTTCCCTTAGTCGCACTTTAAGTTCATTTTGCCTTAGATTTATTTTAGCCTTGCCTTAGTTTTAAGTTTTAGTTGCGTTTTAAGTTTGCCTTAGATAGATTTAAGTTTGCGTCATTTACTTTAGTGCCTTTTAATTTTTGTCACGCTTTTAAATACTCGCCATTTACTTTTAAATTAGATTTAGATTTACTTTAAGTGCCCATTTACTTTTAAGTCTTTGCACATTTTATTTTAAAACCACCAAAATATTTGTTTCACCAAAAACAATAGAGTCATACTTTAAGCCGGAAATCAATTCGTTAAGATATCGAGAAACGAGAACTTTAATTTTTATACGAGGTGTCAAAATCCCTCTATTAAATGGCGCTGTTGCCGGCTCTTTTTGTAAAGATTAACGGTTTTCTGTGAGAGACGCGTTGTTTTTTGGGATCCGTTCACTCGTAAACGTTATTTTTCGTGTCAAAAATTTTCCAAAAACCCCAAAAACATTTGAAAAATCATAAAAAACATTTCTTTTTCAAAAGTTTTGCACCAAAAATATTCCTCTTTATCCTCTATTATGTTTAATTCTTTTCTTTACCCCTCTTCTCTATAATTCTTCATGGATTCGTCTTGCGTACGGTGTGGGAGACCATGGCATGGTTTTCAAACATGCCAATGGTGTACTTGTGAGCGGTGTGGTTTTGATATCGACGATACACAATTTGGATGTTGTCCATTTTGCAATTCAACAAATTCATACTTCAACTCTTACAATACTTTCCCACCCTCTCCCGTCTATGAAAATCCCTATCCTCAAGACGCACCGGGTTTTTCTCCATACCCGTGGTGCTATATTTGTGGGGGCCTTCACGATGCTTCTTCTTGTGATCCGTCGAAGGTCTTTGAGAAAGTTCCGTGCTATCATCCCAGTGTTTATAACTTTGAGCCCCCACGTCACACTTTCAATCATCAACCCTTTTGTGCACTTCCTCCTGAACAACTTGCCACAATTTTTGACAACTTTCAAAAAGTTTAAGAAGCTTGCAACAAGATGATGGAGAAATGTCAAGAGGATCAGCACCAAGAGCAGGTATCTAAACTTAATGCTTATACTCCTCCTCTTGTGCCTCCATATTATTATGACAGTGATGACGATGAGAGTCCTATTTCTTGGACCGATGAGAATGTTATTCCTTCTCCCGACTTGCCGGAGCCTAAGGATTCAACCATCCTAAGGGATGAGGATATTAGCACAATTCATGCAAAGGAATCCGACGAATTCAATACGTCTAGTGCTGATAACCTTGTCCCAATTCCAAGTGAATCTGAGTTGACATCCGACAGTGACGATGAGTTTGATGCACTTTCTTCTGATGATGTTCCTTCCACCAACACTTTGGGAGAGGATTCTTTGGCTTTCTCTAATACTCTTTTTGATTAAGATGATGATTTTACTTCTACTGATGACGAGTCACTATCCGATGAAGACGTTCCAAAGGAAACTTTCAAGATTGATTCGAACCCTTTATTTGATTTTGATGACGATTACATATCTAGTGAGGTGAATCCTCTCTTTGACGAAGGGATTGAGGACATTGATAGCTCTGATTCTCCTACTATTGATGAGCATGCTTTGTTAGCCATGCCCCCTTCTATCACAGAGGTGGAGAGTTCTGACTCTACTGGAAAGGTATTGCAGGTGGAAGGTAATTCTTCTCTTACTTCTCCTACTATATTGCCCCCTCATTCTACTGAATGCACGCCCAAGCGGGTGATGTATCAATTTCCCTCTCCGGGAAATGAGGATGAGTGTTTTGACCCGGGAGGTGACAATGACCATTTTATGATTGATAACCTTACGGCTTTGCCATTTGGTCCACGTCCATTGTCTTTGGAGGATGACAATGTGATTCCTATACCCACCCCACCTCCCGAGGATCAAGATTTCACATACTTCTCGTATGTTGAAAGGACCTTTCTACCATTTAAGACTTATCCTCCTGCCTCTCCTTTGTTATATTCCTTCGGGAACGAGGACAAGGTCTTTGATCCCGGTATTACATTTGAGGCTTCCCCATGGACCATTTAATTCGGGGACGAGTCAGGCTCGTGACTCGGTTAACAAAAACAAGCGCTTTTGGGGAGGCAACCCAATTATCTATCTATCTTTTTCTTTGTTTTTACCTTAAGTGTAGGGGGAGACCCGTTGGTGTTTGCTATTTCCTCTCCTCTCTTAATCAGGGATTCGAGATCAATGATCCACTCTTGATGATTCTTGACGACCCGTGATTCTGTGTTCCCTTCTTCCCGGTTCTATCCTAAACTCTTTTTGATTCACTATTTTATATTTTCTCAATATTAAAATAGGAATCTCTTTAGTTGTCTCTTCCTTAGCGAGATTTAAACAAAGTGCACAATGTCCTAAGTGTAGGGGAGTTTACTCTCACATGCTTAAACATTGAGGACAATGTTTATGTTAAGTGTAGGGGGGACTTCTATCGAAGTTAAGTGGCCTTTTCCTTGTATTTCTCCTCATTTTAACCGGAAAATCAATTTTTCGACATTTTTCAAAAATTTTGATCTATTTTGGCCCATTTGTTTTGTATAGTTATTTTCTTTCCTTATTAGAATAAATTTTTAATAAAGTGGTTTTAATTTTCAAACGTTGTGAATCTTTTGACTCAACCCGAGTTTACTTATCTAAGTTACTCTAGCTAGTATCCTTAACGTGTTTAAATCAAGTTTTGCTAGGCTTTTATATAGGGAGCTATAAAACGCGAAAGTCTTAACTCTCACGGGTTAAGAACAAGAACTTTTTGCAAGTTCCTATAATTGATCCTAGAGAGTCGTTTATCAAGGGAATTTTAAAATACGATTTCTAAACTTGAAAAAGTCTAAGAATTTGCAAGATCCTATAGGCGACTCGAAAACCCAAAACTTTGATTTAATAGGCTAAGCATCCACGAGTCTCATTCCTTGAGATTTTAAACTGTGGAGAACGAGAGATGATAGAGCCAATTATAAGTTCGGTATTCTTTCGTGAATTTATGTGAGTTAATTATGAGCCTATTCTCCCATCGTTTGCTAATAAATTTATCTGCAATAAATAAGGTTGTACGATTTGAAAAGTTACTTAGCTTCTAGCCCAAGATCGTTTAAAAGTTGCTCGGTATGGATTAGAGTTCATAGCCAAGGCATAACTTATTGAAGCGGGATGCGAAGATTGGCGAGTCCAAAAAGGTCCTAACAAGACATGAGGGCTACATTTTGTTGCTAAAGATCCAAAAGTGATGTGAAGAATCATTTATCAAAGATCAATATGAAGGATCGAGACACACGACGAAAAGAAAAAACTCCCCAAAAGTCATGGAGAAGTCTATCCGAAAAGGCCCTAACAAGGTATGAGGATAAATAAAGCCAAGTCCAAAAAGGAGGCGGATCGTTGTATATCAAAGTCCAAAATAAAGATTGGAGAAAAATGAAGAAGTCGTGGTCCAAATATGAAGAATCTCTCAAAACTTCAAGTGAAGAAATTCCTATATGAAGAGAAGACCATTATTTCATGAACGTCTCTCAAGGTTTGAAGTATGAAGTCGCTGCCAAATATCGGTCCGAGAAAGGTCTCACATCGCGAAGCGAGTTATGCCAAGATATGAACTTTATGAGGTCCCGAGAAGCAGTTTTAAAAGATTTTGTCCTTTAGCTAACTATTGATTAAATCGTTCACTTTATTTTCGGACTAAATAACTATCGAAATAAGTCAAAAATGCATCCTCGTGATCATTCAAGACAACAATAAAATATAAGAGATACCCCTAGGAATAAGGGAGTCTAAGTGAATAATTGGCCCACATGAGTTCGTGTTAGTTTACTAACTTTTAATAACAATGATCTCGTTTTTAAGCTTGGTTTGGAGAAAGTGAAAACTTGAGGATGATGATTATTCATGACATTTCCAAAACCCAAGGTATGCTTTTGATTTCTTTACTTTGAATGTTTATAGTTTTCTATCTCTTTAATAAAGGCCAACGTGGATTGATTATGATGAAAAATGTAAACGTGCTTTGTAACTAATGCATTGCATGAGGACATTGCAATGGTCAAGTGTAGGGGATTTGATAGGTGTGTAAACACCCATCCTTTTTACCACTTAATTACAATAATAACCGAGCCAAAACGTGTATTTTATGTCTTTTATGTCGGAATTATGCGTGGTTTGTGTTTTTGTTGTGATTTAGGACGAAAAGGTGAAAAGTGGAGAAAACACGGGCATTTACGGGCTTTTATTGAAGAAAAAGATGAAAGACGAAGTCAAGAAGTCAAGAGTGCAAAAAGAACGGAAGTCCAAGACCAATTCTGAAGAATTATCGAAGAAAAAGTCAAAAGACGGAAGTTTACTTAAAGCCGAAGAACTCAAGTCTAATTTATTGAAGAATTTAAAGACGAGTTCAAAGAAATCCCGAGCCAAAAGTCATTAAAGTCCAAGATTAAAGAAGATTAAAGGCTTAAGGACCTAATGGTGCAATTAAGAGAAAATGAAGGAGGGGAGGAAGCTTCCTAAGCACTCCTTAATCCTCCCCTATATATAGTCATAAGGATTCATCTTTTCATTTTTGTTGGCTAATAGTGATAATTAGTTCTTCCACTTTTAATTACCTTGTCATTTAATTACTTGTCAAATTTAAATACTTGTCTTGCACCTTAATTACCATTTAATTTCAAGTAAGTGTTCTTTTAATTCTTGTTAATATTTATCTTTATTGTTTGATCTCATCCTACCTTTCTTTAATCTTTGATTTTTTATGTTTATGTTCATGTTCATGTTCTTATTTTGATCAAAGTGGGTTTTGATTATTGTGGTTAGTTTTGTTAGTTTTATTGATTTGGATAGCTTGTTTATGATTATTGGATGTTTTGTTATTAGTTTGGTTTAATCTTGTGTTTGATTTTGCTTAAGTTTGGATTAGATTCGTGTATATTGTGTTCCCTGTTCTTCGGGGTGTTTGTTTTGCTGTTACTGATCTTTTCCCAGGTAAGTTCCGGATCAACACCAAGTGTTCCGAACCAAAGAAGTTCCGAACCAACTACTTGTTCAGTCGGAATTTCTTCCGAACCAAGAAGTTCCGAACCAGAAACTTCCGAACCAAAGAAGTTCCGGATCAACATTTTGTTCATTCGAAAGAGTTCCGGACCAGAGAGGAAGTGCTTCATTCGGAACATTCAAAAGTTCCGAACCAAAAAACTTCCGAATCAAGGAGTTCCGAACCATAAACTTCCGAATCAAGAAGTTGGCTTAGGAAGTTCCGAACCAGCAAGGCTTCCGAACCGGAAGGTTCCGAATAAAGAACTTCCGAACCAGGGAAGTTCCGAACCAAGGCTTTGTTTAGGAAGTTCCGAACCAAGGGTTTTGAATCAGCAAAAGTTCCGAACGAAAGATTTATTCCAGATAAGTGACATATTCAGAATAGAAAATTTGTTCCGGATCAAGGATTTTGGTAATATTCCGAGCGAAGAAGAATCATTTCGAACGAAGGTGACATTCCGGATGAGTGATTGTTCCGGACGAAGGATTGTTCCGAATGAGCTGTTTTCAGGTTCTTTTTAGTTTTTGTCTTTGATTTTTAATTTCAAGCTTTATTTTTCCCGCTTTTTTCCTTAGTCGCACTTTAAGTTCATTTTGCCTTAGATTTATTTTAGCCTTGCCTTAGTTTTAAGTTTTAGTTGCGTTTTAAGTTTGCCTTAGATAGATTTAAGTTTGCGTCATTTACTTTAGTGCCTTTTAATTTTTGTCACGCTTTTAAATACTCGCCATTTACTTTTAAATTAGATTTAGATTTACTTTAAGTGCCCATTTACTTTTAAGTCTTTGCACATTTTATTTTAAAACCACCAAAATATTTGTTTCACCAAAAACAATAGAGTCATACTTTAAGCCGGAAATCAATTCGTTAAGATACCGAGAAACGAGAACTTTAATTTTTATACGGGGTGTCAAAAGCCCTCTATTAAATAGCGCCGCTGCCGGCTCTTTTCGTAAAGATTAACGATTTTCTTTGAGAGACGCGTTGTTTTTTGGGATCCGTTCACTCGTGAACGTTATTGTAGTTATAGCCTCCTGATTATCCTCCTGATTATTGCAGAGTAGCGATTTCAAACTGCACCTTATCCTCCTGATTAGGGTCACTGATTCGAAAGACTGACGCCAGCTTTTCAACAACTGACACAATCCTCCATAATCTTTAGTCCCCTTAAGAGTCTACGATTTGCACTAAATGAATAAAGTGTAGTTATAGCCTTCTAACTTCGGGCACATTTGTTCCATCCGTACCACGAACATTATTGGCTCCAGCTTCAGCTCCACCGGTACCAGTTCCACCAGTTTTAGCTTCAGCTCCAGTTCCAGATCCATCATTCATGTTGGCCATGATTTCAACTAAAGATACAACAACTTATTCACTAATAACTTGGCGCATTCGTGCTTCAGTTATAGCTTGTATTGATTGCATGAGTCTTGTGTAACTCAAATCAAATCATAATGAGTATTCATTCAATGATTGCGTTATACCACATGAATTTAAAGAGAAAAGCAAAAAAAAGATAATAATAGAACGATGTAGAATTAGGAATCAAAAGATAGTCATTCCATTGATCACAAACTAGTACAAATTGTATTGTTAAGCATTATAGATAATCATCGTCTGATGCCATACAACTTAATAGACTAGTCCTACTAACTGATGTCACAGTTTAGTTAGGGATTTATGAAAAGATACTATGATAGTTGTGTAAACACCCATCCTTTTTACCACTTAACTACAATAATAACCGAGCCAAAACGTGTATTTTATGTCGTAAATGTCGGAATTATACGTGGTTTGTGTTTTTGTTGTGATTTAGGACGAAATGTGAAAAAGGGAGAAAACATGGGCATTTACGGGCTTTTATCGAAGAAAAAGACAAAAGACGAAGTCAAGAAATCAAGAGTGCAAAAAGAACGGAAGTCTAAGACCAATTCTGAAGATTTATCGAAGAAAAAGTCAAAAGACGGAAGTTTACTAAAAGCCGAAGAACTCAAGTCTAATTTATTGAAGAATTACAAGACGAGTTTAAAGAAATCCCGAGACAACGTCGTTAAAGTCAAAGAATTAAGAAGATTGATGCAATTAAAGAAAGAAGAAAGAGGGGAGGAAGCTTCCTAAGCACCTCCCTAATCCTCCTATAAATAGATCATTAGGATTTCATTTTCATTTTGTTGGCTAGAATGACACTAGTTCTTCCACCATTTTAATTACCTTGCACTTTAATTACATGTCATTTAAATACATTGTCTTGCACCTTAAATACCTTTAATTTTAAGTAAGTTTCTTTTTAATTATTGTTAATCTTTACTTTTCTTGTTAATCTCTTATCTTACTTTCTTGTTAATCTTTAATCTTTGTGCTTTATGTTCATGTTTATGTTTTTGATGTTTTATTGATTTGATTAAAGTGGGTTTTGATTATTGTGGTTATTATTGTTAGTTTTATTGATTTGGTTTGTTTGATTATCATTAGTTGATCATTTGTGGTTAGTCTTGCTTAATCTTTTGGTTGATTTGATTAGTTTTTGTTTAGATTCGTATTCTTTTTGTATCCCTTGTTCTTAGCTACTGTTTCTGTTTTCCAGATTATTCCGGATCAAAGCCACTTATTCCGAATCAAGGTTTGTTTGTTGGTTATTCCGGATCAAGCTGTTTGTTCCGAATCAAGGTACATTCCAAGTAAAGAATTTGTTCCGAATCAAACACCTTTATTCGGAATATCATATATTCCGGATCAAGGGTTCATTCGGAACATTCCGAACGAAGGGTGTTCATTCGGAACATTCTGGATCAAAGGTTCATTCGGAATAATTGATATTCCGGATCAGTTGTTCATTCGGAACATTCCGGATAAAGGAGTTGTGAAATATTCCGAATCAAGCTTATATTCCGGATCAAAGTGTGTTCATTTGGAACATTCCGAACGAAGGGTGTGAGGATTTATTCCGGATCAACAATTTCTTCCGAATCAAAGGTGTTCATTCGGAATAGTGAATATTCCGGATAAGTGACATATTCCGGATGAACCATTATTTCGAGTGAAGCAAATATTCCGGATCAAGGTTTTGGTAATTATTCCGAGTGAAGAAGAATCATTCTGAACGAAGGTGACATTCTGGATGAGTGATTATTCCGAACGAAGGATTATTCCGAATGAGCTGTTTTCAGGTTCTTGTCAGTTTCAGTTTTTAATTTTAATTTTTTAAGCTTTACTTTTCCCGCCTTTTTACTTAGTCGCACTTTAAGTTTACCTGCCTTAGATTTATTTTAAGCCTTTCCTTAGTTTAAGTTTTAGTTGCGTTTTAAGTTTGCCTTAGGATAGTTTTAAGTTTGCATTATTTACTTTAATTGCCTTTTAATTTTTGCTACGCTTTAAATTCTTGTCATATATTTTAAATTAGATTTAGATTTACTTTAAAGTTTTGCACCTTTAATTTTACTACGACACAACTATTTGTTTCACCAAAGACAACTGAGTCGCATAGTTAACCAGTTATCAATTCGATTAGACATACATCAACGAACAATTTTCCTAACTAAAACATTAGTATCTAATGGCGCCGCTGCCGGCTCTTTTCGTAAAGATTAACGGTTTTCTGTAAGAGACGCGTTGCTTTTTGGAATCCATTCATTCGTGAGCGTTATTTTTCTTGCTTAAAAATTTCAAAAATCCAAAAAAAAATTATTAAAAATTGTTAAAAATTCATAAAAATTAAAAATTTTCAAAAATCCAAAAAGATTTTATTTTCTTTATAGTGTATATATATTCTCTTTGTGTTTGGTATCTTTTCTTTTACCTTTGTAGGTGTATGCGTACTAGATCTTCTAATTATCAAGAGCCCGAGACTCGTGAAGATTTAGCTATGGCAGGTGTGAACAACAACAATAATCCACCGCACCTCAATAATAACAACAACAATGTTCTTCCACAGCCTGATCTTCGGACAATGGAGGAGCTTTGTCAACCTACCATGTTTGGACGAGGATGACCGATTGCACTGATGCAAATCACGGCTCCGGAGTTTTCGTTGAAGCATCACATGATCCAGCAAGTGCAAACTAATCCATTCGCCGGAATGCCTGATGATGATGCCAACAAACACCTCGACAAATTCATTACTATCACTCAAAGCATGAAGTTGCCCGGTGCCACAATGGATGTTCTTCGCCTACAACTCTTTCCACTTACTTCATCACACCACACCGAGAAATGGTTTGATCGTCTCCCGAAGAATTCCATTCATACTTGGGATGACATGACTCAACGCTTTTTGTCGCGCTACTTTCCACCATCCATGGTCACGAGCCTTCGCAATCAAATCAGCGGTGTCATGCAAGAACACGATGAATCTCTCTTTGATGCTTGGGAAAGATATAATGTTTTGATCGATCGATGTCCAAACCACAACATGCTCCCTGTGACCTTAATTGATACTTTCTACAGCGGTTTGACTTTTCGTGATCGTGATACGATTAATGCAGCCGCCGGTGGCACATTTATGAAAAGGAGACCCGAGGAGTGTAGAGAGCTTATTGAGAACATGACTACTCATCACAAAAACTGGGATTCCTCCACTTCTTCAAGGAACAACCCGAGAGTCAATGTTTCTTCTACTTCAGCAAACCCCGACATGACTGAATTCACCCGCATGATGGCCGAAATGAACAAAAATATCTTGCTCCTCGCTACAAACCAACAACAAGTTAAAGCGGTAGCCAATCCTTGTGAGACATGCGGCGGTCCTCACTCATACACTAATTGTCCTTCTACTCAAGGAAATCCGGAAAACGTGTATGCGGCTTATGGTAATTATTCACCAGAAAATTACCAAGTCCGACCTCAAGGGGATAGAAATTTGCTGAGTTACCGGTCTAACAACTACCTTTCACCCGGTTTTTCTCCTCAAAACTAAAACCCCAACAACAACTACAATAGAAGCAACCAAATCCCACCTAGAGCTTCTAATCCTTATCACCCACCCGCTCCACAAGCCCCACCCATTAATCAAGATGTTGAGGCATTAATGAGAACCCAAGGAGAGCAAATCAAGAATCTACAAAGCCAAATTATCAATTTGAAAGGGGATCTCACCAAGCAAGGGAATGACATTAGATCCGAGCTTCGAGATAATATACAATCCTCCTTCAGCAATCAAACGAATGATTTGAAGAATATGTTGGCTAGTTTCTTCTCAACCACTCAACCCTCTACTTTGAGTTCTCTACCTTCAAACACCGTCACTAACCCGAGAGCGAATGTGAGTGCTATTACTACCCGTAGTGGAGTTACTTTAGTAGGACCACCTATCCCGCCCCCATCATCTACACCTCCTCCACCACCATTTATCCCTACTCCTCCCACACCTAGTATTAGTACACCATTACCGTCTCCGCCTCGTCATGACGAAGTACCCAAGAAGAACCCTTCAACATCTCAACCTCCACCAACCCCACCTTCCACCTATAACCCCAGCATTCCTTACCCTTCTCGACTCAACAAGGCTCGACAAAGAATGACCTTCAAGTCGCTAAATTTTTGGAAAAGATTACTGGCATGAAAATCACCTTTACCCTTGTTGAAGCTCTTGCTCAAATGCCACAATTTGTCAAGATGTTTAAGGAATTGCTTAATAAGAAGGAGAAGATGGCCGAGTTTGCTAATACTTGATTGAATGAAAATTATTCTGCCGTCCTTCTTAAAGAACTTCCGGAAAAACTTGGAGATCCCGGTCGTTTTGTGCTACCTTGTACTTTTAACCAAACCGACAAATTTACTGCCTTAGCCTATCTCGGGGCAAGTATTAATTTGATGCCTTTAAGTGTTTGGAAAAAGTTATCATTGCCCGACCTTACACCCACCAAAATGACTCTTGAGCTAGCCAATCGCACTCTCGCTTACACCGTTGGTATTGCCGAAGATGTGTTCATTAAAGTTGGCACATTCACTTTTCCGGTCGACTTTGTAGTTGTTGATTATGAAATGGACCCTCGTATTCCGTTAATACTTGGACGCCAATTTTTGAGAACCGGTAGAGCTTTAATAGATGTGGATAAGTGTGAGCTCATCTTAAGAGTCGGGGATGATGCACAAGTTTTTGAAATGGGGAAGCTTACAAGAAAATCCTTTGGAAGAGAATCAGCGAATATGATTAATGTGCTTGATGATTTTGTCGTCTACAACAATCCTCTATTCGATTCTTGCAATGATAATCCACTGTTTCAAGATGATGTGGATGATTCTCTCTCCAATTTGGAACCTTCACCCATATATGATTCTCCACCGATCTATGATGCTTATGATGATGATTCTAGCTCCGATGGAGATGACTATGATGATTTTACTTCCGAGTATCCCGACAATCCCACTTATGATGATTTTGATGCGGCCGATACTCTTTCGAGTGATTCTTCTCATGATGAAGATCCTCCGCCAACCATGCTTAATCCTACTTTGGATGGTTACTCCTTTGAGGAAGACTTTTCAACTTTTCTCAATACGTACTTCCCTCATGAGAGTGATGCTCCTCCTTTGGACTTCGATGATTATGGTCTTGATCCTACTTCGGATTTGAAGAAAATTCTTTCAAAGGAGAAGAAACCGGACGACACCGACATCCGCAGCACGTATGTTTTGACACCTCTTTGTCCACCTTCTGAGGACGAGGTTGTGCATTTTGTTAGTGGATCTTCTTTAAATTCTGCTGAGCCTGAGTGCTATTTTCCCCTAAAGGAAAAGGCGTTTGACCCCGGTATTGCACTTTTTAAGCCATCTCAGTATCCGTCTGATGAAATAAAAGGAAAGAATTTTAGAACTACTGAAGATATGCTTGCACCACTTCATCCTTGCTCCCACCGTGCTCCATCTTTGCTAAGGGAACCTTGCCTACTCTTCTTTGGCTTGCCTTGTTCGCCTTAAGCTTGCGCTATTTAATGGACGAAAACTACGTCTTTGATCCCGGTGGATATGTTTCATGCTTCTTCCTATGCTAATCAAGGACGAGTCAGGCTCACGACTCGGTGATCAAAAATCAAGCGCTTCTTGGGAGGCAACCCATGTATCTATCTTTTAGCTATTTATCCTAAGTGTAGGGGAGACCCGTTGGTGTTTGCTATTTCCTCTCTTCTTCTATTCAGGGATTCGAGCGCTCAAAGATCCACTCTTGATGATTTTTGACGACCCGTGATTCCGTGTTCCCATTTTACCGGTTCTATCCTAAACTCTTTTCGATTCACTATTTTATATTTTCCAATATTAAAATAGGAATCTCGTTAGTTGTCTCTTCCTTGGCGAGATTAAAACAACGTGCACAATGTCCTAAGTGTAGGGGAGTTTACTCCCACATGCTTAAACATTGAGGACAATGTTTATATTAAGTGTAGGGGGACTTCTATTGAAGTTAAGTGGTCTTTTCCTTGTATTTGTCCTCATTTTAACCGGAAAATCAATTTTTCGACATTTTTCAAAATTTTTGATCTATTTTGGCCTATTAGTTTTTCCATTTGTATTGTTATTTTCTTCCTTTGCTAGAATAAATTTTTAATAAAGTGGTTTTAATTTTCAAACGTTGTGAATCTTTTGACTCAACTCGAGTTTACTTATGTAAGTTTACTCTAGCTAGTATCCTTAACGTGTTTAAGTCAAGTTTTGCTAGGCTTTTATATAGGGAGCTATAAAACGCGAAAGTCTTAACCCTCACGGGTTAAGAACAAGAACTTTTCGCAAGTTCCTATAATTGATCCTAGAGAGTCGTTTATCAAGGGAACTTTAAAATGCGATTTCTAAACTTGAAAAAGTCTAAGAATTTGCAAGATCCTATAGACGACTCGAAAACCCAAAACTTTGATTTAATAGGCTAAGCATCCACGAGTCTCATTCCTTAAGATTTTAAACTGTGGAGAACGAGAGATGATAGAGTCAATTATAAGTTTGGTATTCTTTCGTGAATTTATGTGAGTTAATTATAAGCCTATTCTCCCATCGCTTGCTAATAAATTTGTCTGCAATAAATAAGGCTGTACGATTTGAAAAGTTACTTAGCTTCTAGCCCAAGATCGTTTAAAAGTTACTCGGTATGGATTAGAGTTCATAGCCAAGGCATAACTTATTGAAGCGGGATGCGAAGATTGGCGAGTCCGAAAAGGCCCTAACAAGGCATGAGGGCTACATTTTGTTGCTAAAGATCCCAAGTGATGTGAAGAATCATTTATCAAAAATCAATATGAAGGATCGAGACACACGACGAAAAGAAAATACTCCCGTAAAGATCATGGAGAAGTCTATCCAAAAAGGCCCTAACAAGGTATGAGGATAAATAGATCCAAGTCCTAAAAGGAGGCGGATCGTTGTATATCAAAATCCGAAATAAAGATTGGAGAAAAATGAAGAAGTCGTGGTCCAAGTATAAAGAATCTCTCAAAACTTCAAGTGAAGAAATTCCTATTATGAAGAGAAGACCATTATTTCATGAACGTCTCTCAAGATTTGAAGTATGAAGTCGCTGCCAAATATCGGTCCGAGAAAGGTCTCAAATCATGAAGCGAGTTATGCCAAGATATGAACTTTATGAGGTCCCGAGAAGCAGTTTTAAAAGATTTTGTCCTTTAGCTAACTATTGATTAAATCGTCCCACTTTATTTTCAGCCTAAATAACTATCGAAATAAGTCAACAATGCATCCTCGTGATCATTCAAGACAACAATAAAATATAAGAGATACACCTAGGAATAAGGGAGTCTAAGTAAATAATTGGCCCACATGAGTTCGTGTTAGTTTGCTAACTTATAATAACAATGATCTCGTTTTTAAGCTTGGTTTGGAGAATGTGAAAACTTGAGGATGATGATCATTCATGACATTTTCAAAACCCTAAGGTATGTTTTTGATTTCTTTACTTACTTTCTTTGTATGTTTATAATTTTCTATCTCTTTAATAAAGGCCAATATGGATTGATTATGATGGAAAATATAAAACGTGCTTTGTAACTAATGCATTGCATGAGGACATTGCAATGGTCAAGTGTAGGGGATTTGATAGGTGTGTAAACACTCATCCTTTTTACCACTTAACTACATTAATAACCGAGCCAAAACGTGTATTTTATGTCGTAAATGTCGGAATTATGCGTGGTTTGTGTTTTTGTTGTGATTTAGGACGAAAATGTGAAAAAGGGAGAAAACACGGGCATTCACGGGCTTTTATCGAAGAAAAAGGCAAAAGACGAAGTCAAGAAATCGAGAGTGCAAAAAGAACGGAAGTCCAAGACCAGGTCTGAAGATTTATCGAAGAAAAAGTCAAAAGACGGAAGTTTACTAAAAGCCGAAGAACTCAAGTCTAATTTATTGAAGAATTACAAGACGAGTTTAAAGAAATCTCGAGACAACGTCGTTAAAGTCAAAGAATTAAGAAGATTAAGGACTTAACGATACAATTAAAGAAAGAAGAAAGAGGGGAGGAAGCTTCCTAAGCACCTCCCTAATCCTCCTATAAATAGATCATTAGGATTTCATTTTCATTTTGTTGGCTAGAGTGACACTAGTTCTTCCACCATTTTAATTACCTTGCACTTAATTACATGTCATTTAAAAACATTGTCTTGCACCTTAAATACCTTTAATTTTAAGTAAGTTTCCTTTTAATTATTGTTAATCTTTACTTTTCTTGTTAATCTCTTATCTTCCTTTCTTGTTAATCTTTAATCTTTGTGCTTTATGTTCATGTTTATGTTTTTGATGTTTTATTGATTTGATTAAAGTGGGTTTTGATTATTGTGGTTATTATTGTTAGTTTTATTGATTTGGTTTGTTTGATTATCATTAGTTGATCATTTGTGGTTAGTCTTGCTTAATCTTTTGGTTGATTTGATTATTTTTGTTTAGATTCTTATTCTTTTTGTATCCCTTGTTCTTCGCTACTGTTTCTGTTTTCCAGATTATTCCGGATCAAAGCCACTTATTCCGAATCAAGGTTTGTTTGTTGGTTATTCTGGATCAAGCTGTTTGTTCCGAATCAAGGTACATTCCAAGTGAAGAATTTGTTCCGAATCAAACACCTTTATTCAGAATATCATATATTCCGGATCAAGGGTTCATTCGGAACATTCCGAACGAAGTGTGTTCATTCGGAACATTCTGGATCGAAGGTTCATTCGGAATAATTGATATTCCGGATCAGCTGTTCATTCGGAACATTCTGGATAAAGGAGTTGTGAAATATTCCGGATCAAAGTGTGTTCATTCGGAACATTCCGAACGAAGGGTGTGAGGATTTATTCCGGATCAACAATTTCTTCCGAATCAAAGGTGTTCATTCGGAATAGTGAATATTCCGGATAAGTGACATATTCCAGATGAACCATTATTCCGAGTGAAGCAAATATTCCGGATCAAGGTTTTGGTAATTATTACGAGTGAAGAAGAATCATTCCGAACGAAGGTGACATTCCGGATGAGTGATTATTCCGAACGAAGGATTATTCCGAATGAGCTGTTTTCAGGTTCTTGTTAGTTTCAGTTTTAAAGTTTTAATTTTTTAAGCTTTACTTTTCCCGCCTTTTTACTTAGTCGCACTTTAAGTTTACTTTCCTTAGATTTATTTTAAGCCTTGCCTTAGTATAAGTTTTAGTTGCGTTTTAAGTTTGCCTTAGGATAGTTTTATGTTTGCATTATTTACTTTAATTGCCTTTTAATTTTCGCCACGCTTTAAATTCTTGTCATTTATTTTAAATTAGATTTAGATTTACTTTAAAGTTTTGCACCTTTAATTTTACTACAACGACACATCTATTTGTTTCACCAAAGACAACTGAGTCACATAGTTAACCAGTTATCAATTCGATTAGACATACATCAACGAACAATTTTCCTAACTAAAAAATTAGTATCATACTACAATTGATAAACTAATCCACTAAGATTTACTAGGTAATTCACATGGCTAAGAAGGCTCCTCGGTCCCACAAAAAGAAGATTTCTTAAGTGTTTTTCAGAGACGCTTGATATCCTCCTCAATTGGCGGTTTTGGAAAAGCCACAATACAACCATCTCACGATCAAGGAATTAGAGAAACAAAATCAAAGAATGAATTGAGCAAACAAATTATGAGTCAATAAGAGTTTAATCACGCAGATGCTATATGCTTAAGCCCACACGTTTATGAATCATTATTTCCATGGACTGATCAAGTCCTTCCAAATAAAATTCAGAAATTTGTAGTTCAACAATTTATAATTTCCTTGTTCAAATAAATGGCCAATTTATTTCAACGATTATAAATCACTTTATTTAAGCATCGCCAGCTCAACGCAAGAGATCAAGATCGGAACAAATGAGAAACTGATTTTACAGAAAATGATCAGTGATATGATATGGAATCCTGGTTGGCATGTGAACACCATAACAATCAATCTTAGTTAGTACCATCTCGGACAAACTTGTTTCTATCAAAACAGTATAATGTCGAAGATTAATGAAAATGCAAATTAAATTTGCTAAACAAAATGAACGGATCGATAAATCAAGAATAAGAACCAAGGAAATCAAAATCCTTGTAACCAAAAGAATATCAGCAAGAATATTAACCGTTTCGTTGGGATCATGTATATCCACAACTTAGTTAGTCTCGATAATAACATGATTCATTTCAGGAATAGCTTCGGCGCTAGCATTAAAATGACTAGGGTCGCTTCGTGACAATCTACGTCGTATAAACATCTCGTATAAGCATAAAATTATCATTTATAATTAAATAAAGGAAAACATACCTTGTAATTCACAAGTTCAAATAATCGATAAAGATTACAACATATATATATATATATATATATATATATATATATATATATATATATATAATCCCACATATATATAAATACTTCATACTCGTCCATCGGCAACTCGGAGGTTTCACTTGCAACTGTTATAGTTAAAAGATTTCAAAAATTCATTTTTGGAAAATCTTTTCGTTCTCTTTAACATGAGCTCTGATACCAATCTGTAACACCCCCAAATTTCGGTCATAACAGCGAAAGGGTCATTGGGTGTTACTATCATGGTTCAATCTCATAATCATAGAAAACGGATCAAAACGAGTCGTTTTAATATAAACATCCATTCATTTTCATTTAACAATAAGACTTTTCACTCGGTCCCAAATAATTTAAAGTTTACAAACACAATAAAGGATAAAAGATTCTTTGAATGGATACTATTTGCAAAAGCGTGCCAAAAAATTTCAAATAAGCAAGCTTCACGAAACCGCCTTCATCGAGTGCCTTCTATATGGACCAGAGATAAAACATGTTAAAAAGTCAGCAAAATTTGCCGAGTGAATCTGTAGAGTTTAATTTAAATAAAGAGAACACAAGTATTCAAAATAACCTTCCATGTTTAATAATTCACCGAAATACCATTATGTTGTACGAACATAATTATCGGTGTCATTACATAAGCCTCGTGACATTGAACGTTAATATATATTATTTCAGCCCAACACACCTAGCCAAGTGCGTATATTTCTCTTATACAATGCATCCGATGTTTCATTACTAGTGCATCATAACACCACGCGATAGCTAGTCGCGACCGGACTGGGCGTCACCCCGATAGATCTATCCATAGCATTAGCGTTACTTCGATTAACAATTCACGATTCATGGGTCTTTTAAGGCTAAACAAACTTATGTAATAACTTTCATCTAAACATACAACCGTGTTTCTTGTGTTCAATTTTTAAAACAAAGAGGGTTTACCACAACTTCTCGTTGTACCCTTCGTTTATAATAAATGTTTTTCCAATAAGTAGGGTTTCCACAACTTCTCGTTGCACCTATACTTTTCTAATAAGTAGAGTTTTCACAACTTCTCGTTGTACCCTTTATTTTAATAAAACAAGCATGTTATCGCCCTCGCGGGTTTTATAAAACAAGTAAACATGTTAAAAGTGAGGCTATAGACTCACCTTAGCCAATAGTGGTAATAAGACGATCGCCGACGATTAGTGATGTCCGTTTGAACACGAAAATCGCAACCTACCAAATAAGGCGCGTTCGTTAATAATCAACTTAAATATAAATCATACTTAAATAATATAAAAATCAAAATTACAAAACCAAGACAATCCTAAAAAATATAACGATACAAGTGTTATTCTATACCCTTTTATCCAACACTATTCTTTTAAACATTGACACTCTTGACATTGACTCGTCATAAGACGCCAAGTCAACGCAAGTCGACTTATCATTTTACTTTACTCGGACCAGTAGCTAAGTCATTGATATAATGACTAAGCACTTAAGTAAATCACCATGTCCAATAGTGAATACTCAACTCACGCCGCACGAATTTTAGACTACGTGTCCAAATTAAAATCAGCATGTACACTCCAAATGTATACACCAGTCTACCCTATCTAGACTTGTCCGATTTAGATGAAAATTAGTGTCAAGGTCACTTATAACCTGTATAAGACCTCACCAAAGTTTGAGCCAAAGTTCACACTTTAAAACTCATCAGCTCGACATTTTACTCGACCCTAAAATTTAGGACATAATTATACACTTGTTTTGTAAAACCATTTATACCACTTTAAAAGTATTATTTTAACAATCCACCTTTTAAAACCACTACTAGACTCATCAAATTAAGTTTATTAACTTTGAAATTCAGTAGTAGCCATTATCTAACCAAGCCTAAAGTCCTCGAGAGTCGACCCAAAATCAGCCACAATTTCGGATTGTGCCGACTTGCGTCTCCCGGTATACGAATACTAAAACTAGCATAACTTTTGATTCGTAATGAATTAGAAGCTCTATCTTATACCAAAACGAGCGTCTCGGAAAACCCTACATCAATATCAAATAATATCAGCCTATCTCCGAACTTAAACCCACGAAAAAATCTGTTATAAGTTGCTGTCCCAAAATACCCTTTTTGGAATCAAGTCAAATCAATTTCCCAACCATAACTAGTCATTCCCAAACTTATAGAATCACTATACCATCATACCCATCAAACAAACACTCATAAAAACACTTGCATGTAAAATTTTAACAAAGATTAAAGATCAAAAATAAACCTTTTATGATAAAAACATAAAGATCATGCCAAGATCTTTACATGCATGAAGCTTTAAACATAATCTAACCATAAAATCACAAAATTCTTAAAAGTTGATGCATGTGCTTGAATTTGGTATCAAAAGAAGCACAAGAACATTTTAGAGATGGGTCTAATTTTTGTTTTGATTAGATCATAGTAAAATTTGATGTTTTCAAGTGTTTTTGTGGTGGTGGTGATGGAAAAGATGGAGGAGAGGAGGGGGGGGGGGAGAAAAGTTTTTGTGGTGTGTGTTTTTTATTGTTGAAAGTGGAAGAAATGCTAAAAAAAATGTTTATATAGTATGGTTAGGGTGTAAATTACAATTAGTGAATAGTTTTGGACTTAAAAGCAATTTAATAGTTTAAAGGGTATAAAATGACTATTAGTAAATATTGAAAATATTTACGGGGTTCAGGTTTCGTAAAAATACTTTTCAAAAGTTAAAACGTTTCAAAAATATAATAATATAACTTCGACACGACTTAAAATGTAATTAAATTTTTTTTTTTTTTTAGTAATACTTGGTTACTAAATTTTTTTTTTTTTTGTTATTAATAATTATAATTTACATATTAGGAGAAGGCAAACGGGCAACAAGCTGCGCCGCTAGCCCTTTTTGTATAGCAAAACCAAGTCTATTAAATACAACGTTTGTGGATTTAGGAGTCAAAACATTACTATTCATAACACGTTGTATTCTCGTAAGTAGCTCCACCGCCTCAGGTGCAAGGAAACCAAATGTATCAAACGCGAAAGGAATAAACACATGTTGATTTTCAACACATGCTTTCTCGTGTTTAGTCACTTTGCACGAGGCGGCTTTTATAGCAGCCTGACCCGCTGTAAAATCTCGACTGCCTAGCCCTACGAGAGGAGAAACCCCTGTCAAATCAACGCAAATATTAAATATCGAGACAATCGATAATAAAACGTAAATTTTTGGGCATCCGTCGGTATCGCGTTCATTAGTAGTTCTCGCCATTCGTTAAAACGTAAAACACGAGGAATAAAAACAAATACAATAAGATCATTCATATGATAATTTGAGAATATAATGTCGATACTTAATGTATTTCTTGTCGGTTTTCATCTAAACGACATTCTTACTTTAAGTTTCAAGCTATAACCTTCTCGGTTAGCCGATAATTTAAAATTCTCATTAAAGTAAACATATAATACTTAATAGTCGAGATTAAAATATCGACCTGAAATTGACGGATTGTCACAGTACGTACCATGTGCACATGGTTTCTCACTAACCTTTTGACCACACAACTTTGTTTATGCATTTTTTCTTTTCAACTCTAAACTACAAGGAAAGTTTGAAGGGCCTTCTTGATCACCTACAGGAAAGTTTGAAGGGCATGCTTTACTCGCTGCATCAATTGAACTGGCACGACATAATACAATGCTAAAGTAGCGTGCTCTAATCCTAAATAGATCACACTTGACGAATTTAACCTTTCTCTTGCTCTCGATTTGAATACATTTTTATGTCTTCACGTATCGGGTGTCTGTCTGAATATTCTTTGCCTACGAAGAATTTCACGGTTCCATCCTCCTTGCCGTGGTATGCATTATTGATTTGTTTAAGCCTTTTCTTCCTTCTCTTAACAAAGAGAGTATCATCTGTATCATAAACATAATCATAATTATAAAAGTTATGATCGTCATCGAGACATGTCCAATCCTCTCCCTCCTCAGCCTGATTTTCGTATTTAGAAGGTGTAAATCAAGTTCAGAATTAAAATTGTTCATGTCCACCTCCGGTTCAACGGGGGCTGTATCTTCTTGTTCAAAATCACTAACATCAGTCTCATTCAAACTGTCTACATCCTCATCATCTTCAACAACCTGTTCTTTATCAACAATCTCTTCATTGAACTCCTCATCTACAAGAAAGGTCAATACCAAAGGTTCATCATCCGATTGCTAAAGTTCATCCACCATGTCTACAACTTCATCATCGTCGACGAGATCATCAAAAGCGGCCATTTGGAACAACTCATTGTCTTCGAAAGCAACATCAACAAGTTCTTCAAGGTCGAACACAGTCTCATTCCCACTAACAACACTTGGATTTCCGAATTCTATGTCTAACATTATTCTTGTAAAATTCAATGACCCGGTTGATGCTTGACTTTCATTATATCTGGGTATCGTCATGTTGGCATCATCTTGACTAGCCAGGGATGTACACGAGTTGAACACTTTATCCTGCATATCCAGATCAAAAGTTGCTAAACCATTTTCAATGTAAACATCTATCTCTCTAGATGTGATAACGTAGTTCTTCCTTTTTGTTACATTTTTCTCAGAAGCTAAGGGTACCAATCGCTTATCTAATTATTGTCCCGGTATCATAAAATAAGAGTGGACAATCCTACCATCCTTGAAACCTAAATCACGTAACAACGGATCGTACTCAACAATCAAAAATTGTTCAGCATCTGCTAAATCATACCATGTTATGGTTGGAAGTAGATATGTCCTTCCAGACGATGGTGTTAAATCTCCACTATAACTGATTTTAAGGGTAAGCAGGTTCTTATACGTGTCTATGGATATAAGCAAAACATAAAGAACAACAAACCACTAAAAGCACATAACTAAACACAAACATGTATAATTACAATGTTAGCTAGATTAAACTCAATAAATGAATGCTTAAAACATGTACAAAAATTATAAAACCATATTTCACATTAAGAAAAACATAACCATGCACACCAGCAGCAACTTGGATCTCCGCATTATCTTCTCGCCTAACACGTGCAACTATTTTCGTTAATTTAATCATTGTGTACCCGATTAATAAGATTGAGGATAAATCACAATACTGTCATGATTGGTTTTAGAAACCAATGTTTTTTTTTCGTATAACATATACTAGACACACATGTATATTCTAACATGTAGGGGCAAAATTGTTTCGAGGATCAATTTTGGCAGAAAGAAAAAGGTGGGATGGGGTAACTGATAGGGATGAGGGGAAATGACGAAAATTCCGTCACATGAATGGCACGTGAGGGAGTTAAAGGGGGAAAGTTATAAAATAACGTTTTAGGGGTTTTTCGCAAAAAAAAAAGAGAAATTTGATGGCAAATTTGCTCTAGCTTTAATTTGCTCTCATGTTTTTTTTTTTTTGCAAAAATAAGATATTCAAAGGACAAAATTTGTAGTTTACCCTAAAAACAAATTTTGATTTTGCTGTTTAGTTTCTCTAATGGTTCTTTGTACCGTAAAAAAATGGATCAACGGTATGTGCTGATGTACCAGTATAAATGGAAGTCTCCCAAAGAAGTGCTTGAAAAGAATTATCTGATAAATGTGATTAGTCAAATTGCATTATTGTCATTTTTTGTTAAACTTAGCTAAGTTATGCAACATTTTGTATCTAATATGGGTTTTCACCAACGGAACCATTTGTACAGATACACTAGTAGTTGCTTACATTTATTTTGTTTGGAATGCTTTTCTAAACCTAGCAGAAGCGATTGCTGATTCGATGAGCTTTGAGTTGAAGTAGCAGTTTGATGAACACATGGTTTTAGTTGATTTCTTAGGAGGGTTCTTCCATTTATTTGATAAATATAATTATATAAATGTAACTCTCTTTTTTCCAGTGAGTATCAGTGGCGGATCCAAGATTTCTAATAGAGTGTTGCATAAATTTGATTTTAAGATTATTAGTACTAAAGTTACATCATTTATATAAAAATAGGGTGTTGTACATATAAAAAAAAGACTTATTTTATAAAAAAAAATTATCCTTCATGGTCTAAAATCGGGTGTAACCCGTGCTACACCCGGCTCCCATGTAGATACGCCCCTGATGAGCATCAGTTGAAATTCCATAAACTAAATAGAATCATTCAACAAAGATGAATATTATTGAATAGTTATTAACATTACATTAAACACAATGAAAAAAGGGACGCATGTAAGGAAAAGCAATGAAAATACTAGAACCAAATGCAATTTTAGTCCCTCGATTTTAAAAGTTTCATAGATAGTCCCTAACATGGAAAAAAATAACACACTTGGTCCCTCTAGTTAACTAGTGCTAAATGGACTTCGTTAATATTTACATGTTAGTCCTTGTTATTAACAGTTGTTGCATCGTTCATCATTTATTCTAACGGACATGTATAACTTAACTTTAAATCGTTTGTGTCTGTTTCTTTTACGTTTTAATATGTTTTTAACGTTTTACTCTCGTTAAATTTAAAAAAATTCGGAAAAAGACAGTTTAAAAAAATTAATGTTCAGAAAATTTATTTTATTTTCGAAAAATAAAAACATTTCAAAAAAAGTTAATTTCGAAAAATATTTTAAAAAGGTTTTTTCAAAAAAAACTATTTCGAAAAAAAATCGAAAAAAATATTAATTTCGAAACAAATTTATTTTTATTTCAAAAAATTAATTAAAAAATAATTTCGGAAAAAAATAAATTTTAAAAATTCTGAAATTTTAAAAATTTAAAATTCCAAAAACTTTTAGGAATTTTAAGCTTACAAAATTTTTTTAAATTATTTTTTTTGAAAATAATAGAGTTTTTATAGATTTTTTAATCTTAAATACTTTTTAAATCTTTTTCGAAAATAAATTTTTTAAATTAAATTTTTTCGAAAATATACATTTAAAAAAAATTCCGAAATTTTTTCTAAATAATTATCTTTTCAAAATTAGCTTTTTTTGTTAGAAAAATAATTTTGCAAAAGAATAATTTAGTAAAAAACATAATTTTTCGAAATTAAAATAATTTAGAAAACGTTTTCACAGAATAAATTAATTTTTAAAAATGTATTGTATTTTCGAAAATCATTTAATTTAGAAAAAATTAATTTTGAAAAAGATTTATAAAATGGTTTAAGTTTAAAATTCTAAAAGTTTTTAAAATTCTAAATTCTTAAAGTTTCCGATTTTTTTAATGTTTTTTTTTTCTATCCAAAATTAAATTTTCGAAACTAAAAAAAGCTTTTTTCGAAATTATTTTATTTTTGATTTTTTTTTAAATAAACTTTTTTAAAATCTTTTTTCGAATTTAAATTTTTTTTAATTTTTTTGTTTTTCGAAATTAAAATAACTTTTTTGAACTTTATTTTTTTTAAAACATTCTTTTTTTCGATTTTTTTAAGTTTATCAAGAGCAAAACGAATTTAAAGTTAAGTTATGTATGTCCGTTAGAATAAAGGATGAGCGATGCAACAACTGTTAACAACAATGACTAACATGTAAATAATAATGAAGTCCATTTAACACTGGTTAACTGGAGGGAGCAAGTATGTTATTATTTTCAAAGTTAGAGACTATCTGTGAAACTTTTAATGTCAAAGGATTAATGTTGCAATTTTGACCAAACGACAGGGACTATCCATGTAATTTATTCAGTAATTAATAACTCAAGGTTTAATAAACATAAATTACAAAGAACATCCTTCATATACTCTAATAATTAATGCGGAGCTACTTTTAAGTTAACCTACGTAAACTTGGATAGACTTTCGGGTATATTTGACGAGCTATTGCCATCCGAATGATGGGTAGAATCACTCTTCGCACTGCCATGATGGCTGGTTAAGCCATCTGCTTTACCATGCTCTTGTTGCTTCTCGGGTGCAAGCTTTGCATCGTGTTTGGCAGCCTTCTCCATTGCCTTATTAACGTGTGCATCCATTGAAGCTTCGGCTTCTCGTGCTAACCTTATCTCATGTGCTACCTCAGCCCTCGATTTAGCTAACTCTTTCTCGGCCTGAAAAAGATGATACATGCAATACATGTCATATCATCATATCCTGACCCTAAGCACCCTACCGGTAAGCAATTAATTAACATTGCAACAATGAGCTTATCATGCAAATCGCTCATCCAACAATTAATTCGTCATTAGCAATGGAATAATCCAAATAAACAAGTCTAAAAATATTATCAAATTATCATATCTTTTGCAAGAAAAGCTACATATGACAATATGTAATTTTGGTGACACTATAGTTGGCGTTGATGTATACCTTCTCCTCTTGTTTGGCTTCAGACCTGACCTTACTGGTCGCTTTAAAATCGGTTACTTTATCCTTGATGGTCTGCATCTCTACTTAATTCTTTAAGGACGATGTTCTAATCGGAAGTCTATGTGGAAAGCTCGTCCATATATACAAAACATTCCGATATATATAGGTGAGAATGGTTGGTTTACCTTGCTGATAATTAAACGTACGGTTTATATGAATCACTAAATATAGGAATATTTTGAGGTTGACCTAGTATACTGGGGCATTTTCGGGCAAATAGCCATTGATTTTTCTTTTCTTGCAAAGATTTTATGATCACAGACCGTAAAACCCGGTTAAAATACCTTAGAAGATTAAATGCATGAAAATACAATTAAATTAAAATTTTACAGTTAATTAATATAGGACACGAATCATGAACATTAAATACAAATATTACGTATATTAATTAATTACTACAAGTATTACGTATATTAATATTATTATTAATACATGATAAGTATTAACGTATAATACTTAAAACGTAACGAGAATAAAAACAACATGTAAAACACGAACACACGTGATCAATATTTAAGCATGCAAAATAAAGCGAAATATGTATATGTATGTGTGTATGTGGCGTCCAAAGAAAGAAAAGGCCCTGGGCCCTTGGCCCGGCCCATTAAGCTATGCTAGTTGAATAACAAAACAACCACGATACTTTTCATAATATCACTTTACAGATAAAATCAAAAACCCTAAAAATCCTTTTTCTCTCTTCTTTTGGCCGCGGCACACAAACACACACAAGGAAGGGATTGTTGGTTTTGATCTTTAATAATTAGCGGTATTGTGTTCGTGATCTAAGCCCTAAACCATTCACACATTCGCTATCTCTAATCTTTTAATTGTTTATATTCATTGTTCAAGAATCATTAATAAGCAATCATTAAAAACATGTTAATTAAAGATTAAAACATGGGTTCCGGTAAAGTTTGGTTGTGGTTTACACGCAAACCGAGAGTCGCATGACTCTCGGTGGTGTTTTGTTCCAACTAGTCGCACCCCATAAGGGGTCGGTGGTGGTTCTCTTGGGTCAGCCGCAACACCAACACCCCCAAACGGGGGCTGTTGGCTTCCAGTTGTGGCAAACCGAGAGCTTATGCTCTCGGTGGGAACATCATGCACGACAGGGGAACCCCGGCTAGGCCGGGGAGTACTCTGAACCAGCAGTGGCACCGGTTGGGCTGCTGGTGGTGGTCAGCAGCAAGCCACAGCCACGGCTGTGGTGAGCTGTGGTGTTTGAAGCAAAGCCGAGACCTCCAAGGGTCTCGGTGGGTCTTGTTGGGGCTCGGGTAGAACCAAACACACCAAGGGGTGTGTTTCCCTAAACTTTTACTAAGACATTTTATGTTATTTTATTAATTAATTTTATAAAATAATACATGGTAATTTTAATTAATTAATAAACAAGACTTAGGTTATAATTTAACATGGTCATTTAAATAAACTTTATGTTATAATAATTATTAAAAATAATTATTCATGTTATAAGTACATGTACATTTAATTAATTTATTTAAGAACTTAGCTTAATAAATTAATTTTATTTAATTAATAACTATAATTTAATTTAATTATACAATAAGTCATTTAAGGTAAAGTTTAATTAATAAATCATGAAATATTAATAATTAATAAGTACTTATAATATCATGTATTATTATTATTAATTAATAATCATATGCTAAGACTAAGTATTAAACATTATTAAACTTTACTATATATTATCATTAGATATAATATGCTTATTAAAACTATAGCTTATATCATTTTACTTATTTAATAAGCTTATTATTATTTATGAAAATATACTCAATATGGAAACATGCTATTTATGGAAACATACTAAATATGGAAACATGCTATTTATACAAACATACTAAATATAGAAACTTTCTATTTTTGGAAACTTACTAATTATGGAAACTTTATATTTTTGGAAATTTACTATTTATAGAAACTTTCTATTTTTGGAAAGTTACTATATATGTATACCTGCTATTTTTAGAAAGTTAATATATATAGAAATATGCTACTTTTAGAAAGTTACTTATTATGTTATAACAAGTACTATAACACATAAATCATGAAATACACTAATCAATAACTCATGAAACACTAAGAATCACATGATAAAATAAGAACAAGTAAAACAAGTAAAGAATACGTCAAGTAAACTAATAATCAGTAAATATAAGTTAAACAGACAACTTATTCGTGTCCCTTTTATTATGTAGCTATCGTGAAGTCGGAGTGATCTTCCACTTTCGTTTTCATCCTCATTACTGGACACAAGGTACGGATATTCCGTCCTTCAGTAAGGACACTTTCTTCCTATACTTAGGATTCCCCGTTTGCAGCCATCTGTTTTCCCCAGTAGTTTACTTAAACTAAAAAGTAATTATACGATTAATATTTTAGATTTCCTGAGCTATATACATCCATGCCAGTTCCACCTAGTTATGGAGGTACCATAACCATAACACTGGAGGTACCGGTGTTATGACTCTTCCGCGGTGAGAGTGATTGCTTGCGGCATCCCTTTCAGTTATTTGGCCTATTTTATTATCATAAAGTGGGGCGAATGGGTGCATCCTAGGACAAGTTTAGCAAGATTACATGGTAACTGTGGTGTGTGCCTTACATCCGTTACATGGAGCTGATCCCCCAACCCAAACTATTATAATTAAAGACAACCCCTCTAATTGCATGATGAGGTCACCCCTCTAAGTATTCATGTACGTTGATACGTCATGACCTATACGGGCTCCAGGCATATTTAAAATATAGTTTTCAGAATAAAATAAACATAAGTCTTTTCAGAGTATTAAACCAGTTTATAAACATACACCAATTTTTCTAGGACTTACACTTATTCCACTGTACCTCATTTCATTCTTTGCTTATGTTTATGCTTTACATTTCATTGTCATATATCCGCACACTGAGCGTATTGCTCAGTCGTATTTTTCTTTCCATGACCCAATACGACACGTACTAAAGGGCAAAGCTAGAATTATTAAGAGTACTTGCATTTGGATGGATGACCCCTTGTCTTCACTTCTTTTAATGCATTTACATACTTTTGTTTTGTTAGATATTGTTTAGTCCTTTCATACATTCTTTACTTATGCATTGTGTCTGGAGCTTATGTTTGGAACCGATGTTTGTTTCCGGTTTCTTTATGGTCATTTAATGTTTTAGACATTTACCTTGCATGCTTTGATGACACGTCATAATTACTAAGTAATGGTCCACTTATCCAAGTGATGTGTTACAATTAGGGTATCATAGCCTAAGGTTTCGACCTATAGGCTCTTAAAATTGACTTGTGACTAGTGGGTAGTCACCAGTGTCTTCCTACACTGACAGTGAATTTCATTTCATGCATCATTGTTTTCTTAAGTTTTGACTAAGTAATGGTTGGTATAGGACTGGCCATATTTAGTCGCATTGTGCTTTTCTGTGAATTTTGTTTTGTGGTTCGACCCATAAGCGTCCGCCATTGCCAATGGCTGTTTTTGTTGGCTATGCCTTCATCAACTCTTCATGCATCTCTTATGTTTATCCTGTGTTTCTAATCAGATTAATCATTTCATTTCCTCTTTGAAACTGTCAGATGGTCAACACACGAAATGATCAAGAACTGACTACAGCTGTCCGAGCAGCTCTGGAGACCATGCTCCCTCTTATTCGAGCAGAGTTTCGGGCTGAATTTCAAGCTGGACCGAGTCATTAGAACAATCCTCCTCCTCCACCACCTGTTATTCTAAACACATGGCTGGAGAGATTCAACAAGCAGAAGCCTCGTGCATTTGAGAAGGCTGAGGTCCCATCTGATGCTAAAAACTGGGTCTCACACATGGAGAAGATCTTCGATGCCATGGGATGTGATGGAGTATACAAGGCACGTTTCACTTGCTACAAGTTCGAAGGCGATGCACTAGCTTGGTGGAGAGCATACAAGCTGACAAATAGAGGCGATGCATGGTTGGCTCCTTTGACTTGGAATCAGTTCACTGAGCTATTCTATAATCTGTTCTTCCCAAGGGCTGAACAGGAACGGCTTAAGAGGGACTACCATGCTATACGTCAGAGAATTGGTGAGAACAGCATGGAGTTTATGCAGAGTTTCCTCAAGTTAGCTGGATTTCTGGGCGCTGTTGTAGGTACAGCTGAAGAGCAAGCGAAGCACTTTTGCTGGGCTCTTCACTCCTCGACTGCTGATCGGCTACTTAGTGCCACTTTCACCAATGTGTCACGAGTGGCAGACGCAACACGTAGCTTAGAGATGCTCCATGAGAGAGATGACTATGAGGAGCCAGCTCGTCCAGAGAAGAGGTATAAATTTCAGTCATCAAGCGCTACCATCTTATTCAAATCAACACGTTCATTTTATATCTTTTCCTATCCAATTGCATCTTTCAGGCAAAAGGGTGGAGACCGGTCCCAACCGGCCACTCAGAAGACGAACAACAAGGGGTATGGTTAAACTAATGATCGATACGGATCAGACAGGCGTAACGGTAATGAGAATTACCGTAACAATGCCAACTACTCCAACAACAACAGGTCCCTAAATTTATAAACTCTTCTATGTTAAGTTGTTGTATGTCATACATGCTAACATCTCAGCGTCATAACAGGAACTCTGCGAGTGGGCGTGACCAGAATGCTAAGGGTCAGCAGCCTAATAACTCGTCTTCATCTGGTATTATATCTTAAACTTTTACTGTAGTCATGTTATGCCCAATAATCATGTCTCACACATATCTTTTTAAACAGGCTCTCAGGTAGTGAGGGTACCTCCAAGAGGGCATACCCATCCTATCTGCACTACTTGTGGTCGTAGACATCCTGGACCATACCATCGGGTTGTCGGCGTTTGCTTTAAGTGTGGACAACCAGGTCATATGTTGAAGGACTGCAAGAAGGGAGAGACTCCTGGTACGTCTGGTATTGCTCTTCCTAAACCACCAGCTTCATGTCATGTCTACACTACCACCAGAGATCAGGCGAATAAGTCGACAGGTACCATTACTGGCATCCTCTTTATGTATGAACATGTTGCCTGCATTTTATTCGATACGGGTGCTACTCACTCAGTTATATCCACTAGTCATGCTTCCCGTATTAATAAGACACCTATACCACTAGAAAACATATTAGATATATCACGCCAATGAGAGACTTTGTACGCATTACCCATGTGTACAAAGACATTCTCTTATAGTTTGATGATAAGATTTGCCCAGTTGACGCACTCCCTCTAGATTTGAGCGATTTTGACTTAATCTTAGGCATGAACCGGTAAGCTATACACCATGACACTATCGATTGTTATACTTATTGGGTTATCTTTGGTGATGTTCAAGAACCAGAGTACATTCACAATGGTTTCATACCAGGAAAGTCTGTACAAATCATTTCCGCCTTACAAGCCTGTGCTTTACTAGCTCATGGCTGTGAAGGCTTCTTAGCTACGATTCAGGATACTACTGTCGAAGCTCCGTCGATCCAAGATCAACCAGTTATCTCTGAATTCCCCGATGTATTCCCAGAAGAACTTCCGGGTATACCACCTATCCGCGAAGTAGAGTTTGGCATTGAGGTCATCGCAAGAGCTCAACCGATCTCCAAGGATCCTTATCGCATGGCTCCCATAGAGCTCATAAAGTTAATAGACCAGCTACAGGAGTTACTGGAGCGAGTTTTCATCCTTCCGAGTGTATCACCATGGGGTGCACTGGTACTTTTCTTCAAGAACAAGGACGATAGCATGCATTTATGCATTGACTATCGTGAGCTGAACAAGATCACGATCAAGAACCGTTATACATTGCCGCGTATCGATGATCTGTTTGACCAAATGCAAGGTGCCAAGCACTTCTCCAAGATTGATCTACGATCTGGTTATCATCAACTGCGAGTGAAAGAGCAGGATATTATCAAGACTGCTTTTCGCACAAGATATAGTCACTATGAGTTCGTAGTCATGCCTTTCAGACTCAATAATGCTCTAGCAGTATTCATGGACTTAATGAACCGCGTCTTTCATGAGTTTCTTGACAAATTTGTCATCGTGTTCATCGATGACATTCTCATCTTCTCTAAATCCAAGGAAGAACATGAGAAACATCTTCGCACTGTGCTACAGATACTTCGCCAGAAGCAATTGCATGTCAAATTTTCCAAGTGCGAATTTTGGTTAAACAAGGTGGTATTTCTTGGCCACATTGTCTCCGCATAAGGGATCACCATGGATCATGCGAAGGTTGAAGCTATCACTAAATGGCCAAGATCGACGTCTACAACTGAGGTTCGTAGTTTTCTGGGCTTAGCTGGTTATTATCGCAGATTTGTGGAGAACTTTTCAAGGCTAGCCTTGCCTTTGACCAAGCTGATGCGTAAGGGAGAGAAATTCGTCTTGAATGATGAGCGGGAAAAGAGCTTTGAAGAACTTAAGCAACGGTTAGTATCTGCACCTATTCTTACTCTCCCATCTGGCGCAGGTGGATTTCAGATTTATAGCGATGCTTCGGGTAAAGGACTTGGTTGTGTACTCATGCAACATGGGAAAGTGATTGCGTATGCATCACGTCAGCTTAAGCCTTATGAGGAGAATTATCCTACCCATGATCTAGAATTAGCAGCAGTTGTCTTTCCACTCAAAATCTAGAGGCATTATCTATATGGTGAATCATGTGACACCTTCACTGATCACAAGAGCCTCAAGTACATATTCACTCAGCGAGAGCTAAATATGAGGTAGAGATGGTGGTTGGAACTACTCAAGGACTATGACATCAATCTTCAGTATCCTGGTAAGGCGAATGTAGTGGCAGATGCTCTCAGCAGGAAGTCAGGCATAATTGCTGGTATCAAGATAGAAGAAGAGATCATACGTAACCTAGAGCGATTATACATTGAGTTCTTAGTACGTGGACAACATGGGTACTGGGCTAATATGAGAATTGAGCCAGACTTAATCTCTTAGATCAAGGCAGCTCAGAAGGATGATGGTGAGATGTGGGCTATTATTCAGAATATTGAGCAGCAGACAGAGTTTCGTATAGACGAAGATGGCATCGTATGGCAGAGTACCAAGTTATATGTTCCGGATGATCTTACACTCAGGGAAGCTTTACTGACTGAAGCTCACAGCTCTCCATTCTCTATTCATCCAAGATCTACCAAAATGTACCATGATCTCAAACAACATTTTTGGTGAAGTGGCATGAAGCAGGATGTTGCTACTTTTGTTTCCAAATGTCTAACATGCCAACAGGTTAAGATAGAACATCAGTGGGCTAGTGGTTTACTACAACCGTTAGAGATTCCCGAATGGAAGTGGGCTAAAATGTCCATGGATTTTGTCACCGGACTTCCGCTGACTCAGAGGAAGCTTGATGCTATATGGGTCATAGTAGATCGTTTAATCAAGTCAGCTCATTTTCTTCCAATTCATAAAGATTTCTCAGTTAGCAAATTGGCAGATATATTCCTACAAGAGATCATGCAACTGCATGGTACTCCATCAGATATCATATTCGGTAGAGATCCTCGATTCACGTCTGAATTCTAGAAAGGTTTGCAGAAAGCTTGGGGCACCAGACTTAAGCTTAGCACAACCTTTCATCCTCAGACCGATGGTCAGTCAGAGCGTACCATTCAGAACTTAGAAGATATGCTGCGAGCTTGTACATTGGAATGGACAGGGAGTTGAGACGACCACATTTGCTTGGTTGATTTTGCCTACAACAATAGTTGGCACGCGAGTATTAAGTGTGCGCCTTTCGAGATGCTTTATGGCAGGAAATGTCGTACTCTAATCTTCTTGGATCAAGTTGGAGAACGAATCATTGAGGGACCAGAGATGATAGAGGTGACCAATTAGAAGGTTGCCATCGCCAAGGCGAAGCTGTAGGAAGCTAGTGCTCGTCAGAAGAGGTATGCTGATAAACATCATAGAGCTTTAGAATTTCAGCCTGGTGAACATGTTTTCCTTAAGGTATCACCAACACGTGGCGTCAAGCGTTTTGGACTTAAGGGCAAGCTTAGTCCTCGTTTCATCGGACCGTTTGAAATCCTTGAACGTGTCAGTGAAGTATCATATCGTCTAGCGTAACCTCCTCATCTATATCATGTACACAATGTGTTCCATGTATCCTTACTCAGAGGGTATAATTACCGTCCGTTGCACACAGTTTCGTATCCTTTCGAGCAGATTCGTGAGGATCTATCCTATATTGAGGAACCCATAGCAGTTCTCGACCATCAGGATCGAATCATGAGGAGAAAGACGATCCCATTCATCAAAATTCTTTGGAGGGACCATTCCGAGCGGGAAGCCACGTGGAAAACGGAGGAGTCTATCCAGACTTCTTACCCTCATTTTTAGCTATGATTCGAGTATGTCATTTTCAGCTTATCGTATCTCTAATTCAAGGACAAATTATTCTTTTAGAGGGGAAGAGTGGTAAAACCCGCTTTAAAATACCTTAGAACATTAAATGCATGAAAATACGGTTAAATTAAAACTTTATAGTTAATTAATATAGACACGAATCATGAACATTAAATACAAATATTACGTATATTAATTAATTACTACAAGTATTACGTATATTAATATTATTATTAATACATGATAAGTATTAACGTATAATACTTAAAAAGTAACGAGAATAAAAACAACATGTAAAACACGAACACACGTGATCAATATTTAAGCATGCAAAATAAAACGAAATATGTATATGTATGTGTGTGTGTGTGGCGTCCAAAGAAATAAAAGGCCCTGGGCCCTTGGACCAGCCTATTAAGCTATGCTAGTTGAATAACAAAACAACCACGATACTTTTCATAATATCACTTTACAGATAAAATCAAAAACCCTAAAAATCCTTTTTCTCTCTTCTTTTGGCCGCGACACACAAACATACACAAGGAAGGGATTGTTGGTTTTGATCTTTAATAATTAACGGTATTGTGTTCGTGATCTAAACCCTAAACCATTCACACATTCGGTATCTCTAATCTTTTAATCTTTTAATTGTTGATGTTCATTGTTCAAGAATCATTAATAAGCAATCATTAAAACATGTTAATCAAAGATTACAACATGGGTTCAGGTAAAGTTTTGTTAGTCGTGGTTTACACGTAAACCTAGAGTCGCACGACTCTCGGTGGTGTTTTGTTCCAACCAGCCGCACCTCCTAAGGGGTCGGTGGTGGTTCTCTTGGGTCAGCCACAATACCAACACCCCTAAAATGGGGGTTGTTGGCTTCCAGCAGTGGCAAACCGAGAGCTTATGCTCTCGGTGAGAACATGGTGCACGGCAGGGGGAACCCCGGTTAGGTCGAGGGTACTCTGGACCATTAGTGGCACCGGTTGGGCTGTCGGTGGCTGCTAGTGGTGGTCGGCAGCATGCCATAGCCACGGATGTGGTGAGCTGTGGTGTTTGAGGCAAAGCCGAGACCTCCAAGGGTCTCGGTGGGTCTTATTGGGGCTCGGGTCGAACCAAACACACGAAGGGGTGTGTTTGGCTAAACTTTTACTAAGACATGTTATGTTACTTTATTAATTAATTTTATAAAATAATACATGGTTATTTTAATTAATTAATAAATAAGACTTAGGTTATAATTTAACATGGTCATTTAAATAAAATTTATGTTATAATAATTATTAAAAAGAAATTATTCATGTTATAAGTACATGTACATTTAATTAATTTATTTAAGAACTTAGCTTAATAAATTAATTACATTATTAACCAAGGTTTAATTAAATTAATAACTATGCTTTAGTTTAATTATGCAATAAGTCATTTAAAATAAAGTTTAATAATAAATCATGAAGTATGATTAATTAATAAATACTTATAATATCATGTATTAATAATATTAATTAATAATCATATGTTAAGACTAAGTATTAAACATTATTAAACTTTACTATATATTAATCATGACATATAATATGCTTATTAAAACTATAGCTTATATCATTTTACTTATTTAATAAGCTTATTATTATTCATGGAAATTACTAAATATGGAAACATGCTATTTATGAAAACATACTAAATATGGAAACATGCTATTTATGGAAACATACTAAATATGGAAACTTTATATTTTTAGAAACTTACTAATTATGGAAACATTCTATTTTTGTAAACTTACTATTATAAAAACTTGCTATTTTTTGAAAGTTACTGTATATGGAAACCCGCTTATTTTGAAAAGTTACTATATATAGAAACCTTCTATTTTTAGAAAGTTACTTATTATGTTATAACAAGTACTATAACACATAAAACACAAAATACACTAATCAATAACTCATGAAACACTAAGAATCACATGATAAAATAAGAACAAGTAAAACAAGTAAAGAACACGTCAAGTAAACTAAAATCAGTAAATATAAGTTAAACATACAAATTATTCATGTCCCCTTTATTATGTAGCTATCGTGAAATTGGAGTGATCTTCCACTTTCGTTTTCATCCTCATTACTAGACACAAGGTACAAATATTCCGTCCTTCAGTAAGGACACTTTCTTCCTATACTTGAGATTCCCCATTTGCAGCCATCTGTTTTCCCGATTAGTTTACTTAAACTAAACAGTAACTACATGATTAATATTTTAGATTGCCTGAGCTATATACATCCATTCCAGTTCCACCTAGTTATGGAGGTATCATAACCATAACACTGGAGGCACCAGTGTTATGACTCTTCCGCGGTGAGAGTGATTGCTCGCGGCGTCCCTTTCAGTTATTTGACCTATTTTATTATTATCATGTTGGGCGAATGGGTGCATCCTAGGAAAATTTTAGCAAGATTACATGGTAACTGTGGTGTGTGCCTTACATCCGTTACATGAAGCTGATCTCTCCACCTAGACTATTATAATTAGAGGCAACCCCTTTAATTGCATGATGAGGTCACCCCTCTAAGTATTCATGCACGTTGATACTTCATGAACTATATGGGCTCCGGGCATATTTAAAATACAATTTTCATAATAAAATAAATATAAGTCTTTTTAGAATATAAACCAGTTTATAAACATACACCAGGTTTTCCAGGACTTACACTTATTCCGCTGTACCTCATTTCATTCTTTGCTTATGTTTATGCTTTACATTTCATTGTCATATATCCGCACACTGAACGTATTTCTCAGCCGTATTTTTCTTTCCATGTCCCAATACGGTACGTACTAAAGGGCAAAGTTAGGATTATCAAGAGTACGTGCATTTGGATGGAGGCTCCCTTGTCTTCACTTCTGTTAATGCATTTACATATTTTTGCTTTGCTGGACATTTTTTAGTCCTTTCATACATTCTTTACTTATGCATTGTGTCTGGAGCTTATGTTTTGCACCGATGTTTGTTTTCGGTTTCCTTATGGTCATTTAATGTTTTAGACATTTACTTTGAATGCTTTGATGACACTACATAATTAATAAGTAACGATCCACTTATCCAAGTAGGGTGTTATACAAACAATTCGAAAAGAAAGAAAAACTTTAGACAGGGAACAAGCCAAATATAATCGAACATCAAAAAGTAACTAGTCAATAAAGAAACGAGCCAAGGGACAAAAATAATAATCGGATTCGCAACCCCCCTTCTACCAAGCACACTATACTGCTAGGCCAATGACCCTAAGATTAGTTTCAACTTTTTATTATCTTTTGTAAAAATACCATTAGTTAGACAATAATTATTTTTCAGCCGTATTTTGTTTGATAATGTCTAGAGTGGAACTCTTACATTTTCCTATAGCTCACATCTTTTGGCCAACTTGATTATCGTTCTTAAATTTGTATGATGCCCATTGCACAACGATGTTTTAGAAAGCGCAAGGCACTCAGAAGCGAAAAACTATCATAGAAACGGTCCACAGAGGCCATAGGCGTAGCCACATGAAGGGTAAGGGTGGCCACGGCCCACCCACAAAGTTATAAAAATCATGTATACATAGTGTAGTCTAAAGCCCGGTTTATTATCATGTATTAATATTTAGCCATCCTATAATGTTAAATGAATAACTTTGTTGCAACATTATTACGTAGTTATACGTCATGATATTTAAAACACTTGTTAGCGATTTTTTAAATTGTTTTTGGCCCACCTTACGCCCATGACAGCGGCTGAGATTGTTGGAAAATATTGTTGGCAAAATGACTTTTGATCAACTTTGGACACAATTATGTATATGTATGTTTCATATATATTAGTGATACTTAATAGGCTCGCGTTCTCCTTAAAGAGAGCTTCGCAATGAGCCTTTATGTGTCCAAAATAAAGTTGATGTGAATGAGATATCATATCTCAAAGTTAGGCATTCGGTACCATGCTTAAAGATGAAAAATAGTTTATTTTTGTCCCACAACGATGGGATAAGTAAACTGAAGGGATTCTATTGTGTATAAATAGAGGCCTAATCCCATAGTTTTTTCACACATCAAATCAATAAGTATTATTATTGATTTCCAACATGTGGAGTACACATCTGTAAATGTGAAATTCTAGGCAGTTTTGTTTAGGGGTGAGCATGGGGCGGTTTGGGGCGGTTTTATGCTAAAATCAAAAACCAAACCCCAAAGTTTGGTTTTTGCATATGACAAACCATTTGAATTCGGTTTTTCGGTTTTGGTTTTTCGGTTCTTTTCATAGTAGTGGTTCGATTTCGGTTTTTCTTTCGGCTTTTTTTCTCCTTTCATTTTACGCATTGGGTCGTTTTCTATTTACAAAACCACATTAATAGTCGATCACTTTCGACAGAAATTAAACTCATCATAATTGCAAGTTGCAACCAAAAAAATAGTTTCATTCAGTTATATACACTACAATAATAGCAACTTTAGCTACCATCAAATTATAAAAAACTAAAAATCATAATGAAAACTCGTATATAAAAATTACAAATCTAACAAAGTTTAGGTAAAAAATCATGATCTATTACTTTAATATATTTTACAAATGTGTATATTTAAATAAAAAGAAAACAACTAAATTTATTAGAAATATCACAAGTAGAACTATCTAAAGATATAAAAGTCTATTAATTTTGAAGACCTAAGTGGGGCGGGGGTGGTTTTTTCGGTTCAGTTTTATACATGCAACCAAGAACCGCCCCAAACATTCGATTTTCAAAAGTATGAAAACCACCCATTCGGTCTTTGAAATGGGGCGGTTTATTGGTGCGTTTTTTTGGTTTTTCGGTTTTTAGTTTGGTTTTTCGGTTTTATGCTCACCCTTAGTTTTGTTAAGTCCGACACTACAACTTACTGTTTCGGCTGTTGTACCCTGGGAAACAGACGACGAATTTGTTTTAAGGGAAGCGTGTCAGATACGTGCCTCGGCTCTTTAGTTCTAAGCGTGTCTTAAGCATGCCTCGACTTGCTGGTGATTTAGTAAGTCTTTTTATTATTCCATTGTTTTATTTAATTATCGTTTATAATTATGTATGTATTTATTTTTCTGTTATTTATATTCTGTTATTTTTTTTGTTTAATTAATTTTATTTATTTGATTTATAAATAAAAGTGTTATAGTTTTCTTACAGTCTTAAAACAGATTATGTGTAACAGAATTAAACACTTTTTTTTTCTAAAATCATATTAATTTAATTAACAGATTTTTATATAAACTGTATTCTCTCGAAACAAAGATTATGTTTCTTTGGTGATGACATATAGTCCCCGAGCCGGGTCTTGGGCCCGGCCCATTGGTATTATCCGCATTCAGTCCAATACATTTGGGTTGGATATATGTTATCTAGTTTGTCAGGCTCTGGGCAACATGGGCCGCACATGTCAGAAGTGCGGCCCACATCTCTGCCGCATGCGACAAGGGTTAGACAGAATCCCAATCTAACTGAGATTGGGATTTACCTTAAAGTAAGGGGATATTTACTATCCTTAATTAGAAGATATCAAATAAACTAATTATAATGTTTATCTCTTACTTAGGGCCAAAGGTTCGGTAGAGCCCAATAAGGACTCTACCGCTTATATAAGGAACCCCCAAGGGTTTCACAAAGGTATTACATTCTCTATACTCTTAACCTACAACCGATTATCTAACCCTAAACCGATTACTTACTCTCACGCCGGAGTCTAATCGTGGGATACGCTCCCACGGTAAGTCTAACGCGTGTTGTTTTAGTGTGCAGGATCTCAACAAGTTATTCACTTGGTGCAAGAGCCGGAGCCCAGCCTACCCGGATTAAGCCTAATTCGGGTCAAGCAAGGATCATCCAACTTTTGTATCAACAAGTTGGCGCCATCCGTGGGACCCATACACTAAACTCATTCTTAATCTCAATTTCTCCCAATGACGAAGGGACACTTTCAGGGAAACCCAAGGAACACTAATCTTGGGAACCGAAAGTCCGTAGGTGATGGAATAATCACCTCCGCTCAACCTCAGGGTGGCCAAGCAGGAGGGCCAAATAACCGAAACATGTTTCAGTCTCTTGGTGGGGCAGGCACGTTCGTTAATACCCCACTACCAACCATCACATTTGGATAACCCCGATCCGGGGGCTGCACCAAAGGCCCCTACCAAAGAGCGACAAAGGCCACCAGTGGTTGAGGCAGAATTAGAAGTTGGGTCACTCGACGATGAGGACCTCGAGCATGTACTCACGCAGAATCTCGACAGAATCGTGCCAAGCATCTCGGCAAGATTGAATCTGGGACGGAATCTCCAGTCCAGACTTAACTTCGGAAGCTCCGTGCATGGTACTCCCCCTCATGCTAGGAAGAGGGGAAGGAAGAAGTGAGCTAATGAATAGCCTTTCTTCGAGGAAACCCCTCGACCACGGAATGTGTTCGAGCGCATAGGGGATTGCATCATGCAGGAATTGCAAGAAGCTCGTGAAGACGGGGATAGATCCAACGGCTCCACTGGACGCCCGGTGTTGGAAACTCCCGTGGATAATCGCCGCACAAGTATGTGGCGTAGGATAAACTCTGGGGGGAGGGAAGCTTCTACTCACAAGAGTTCCCATCATAGAGGTGGGGCACCGCCCCCACCTAATGACCCTTCGTGGTCTGATTCGGATGACCATCCCCCTAGACGTCGCCGACCTAGGTATTCCCCACAACCACCATTAGACGATGAGGGACGCTACGGTGATCCCTACTATCGTGATGAAGAGGTGGAAGATCTCTCCCTTCTGTGGTGCAACGACAGGGAGGATGCCTTCACTCTTCGCATACGAAACTACTCCAAGGAAAAGAAGCGTTGTATGCCGGTGCGTCAAAACCTATAATGGATCTGGTGATTCGGATGATCACCTTAAAGTGTTCGACACGTAGGCTAAAATTGAACGATGGTCGATGCCTATATGGTGCCAGCTGTTTAATTTGACCTTGATTGGCAATGCCCGCGATTGGTTTGAAAAGCTCCCTCACCGGAGCATCGATAGCTTCGGCGAGCTACGCACCGCGTTCAAAAAATATTATACTCAGCGGAATAAGTATAATAGGGATCCAGTCTCGTTGGAAACTGTCATGCAGAGGCCCGGAGAGTCTACAAAATACTTCACGGAGCGTTTCAACGATGAGTGCACGCGTACCAAAGCATGTCCAGAAGTTCTCAAAACTTTCTGATTACATGCACACCATAACTGACAAGGAGCTAATTAGGCGCCTTAATGATAAAAGTCCGGAGAAGTTTGACGAGATCATGGAAAGGGTTCGGAATTTTGTAGAGGGGGAGACCGCGGTTGTTGCGGCTTACCCTACAAAAGGTAACCACGGCTATCGGTCAAACGATCAGCCTAGAAGGCAATCAGGCGGTCAAAGTAGTTCCGGCAATGGAAGGAGTCAGGACTACAAAAACCAGGCAGAAGGAGGACGGATGACAAATTCACCCCTCTAAAGATGACTTATCGGGAAATTTTGCTAACAGAGGGAGTAAATTTTCCAAGACCTCCCCTGATGACAACTCTAGTCAATCGCCGTCAAGGCAATCGCTTTTGCGAGTTCCATAATGACAAGGGTCACGGCACGGAGGAGTGCATCTAGCTCAAGAAGCATATAGAGTCGTTGGTTAAATCAGGCAAACTCAAAATCCTGGTCAAGGATTGGAAGGAAGGTAAGGATAACAAAAAGTATGATAAAAAGGACTCCCAAAAAGACAAGCCTTCAACCATCTATATGATCCAATCATGGCAGCGTCGCACAAAGCGGAAAGTTAGTCAAAACTTTTCACATGGCAGAGAGATCTCGTTCCCTCCTATCACGGCGAGCAACGTGGCCGATGCACCTCTCACGATTGAGGTAAGCATTGGAACCCACAACGTTCGTCGTATGTATGTGGATGGAGGATCATCGGTAGAAGTACTCTATGAACATTGCTTCGTACAGCTGCGACCAGAGATCAAAAACCAGTTAGTGTCGGCCACATCACCGCTCATTGGCTTTAGTGGAGACACTATCTGGCCAATAAGAAAACTGCGTCTACTGGTAACCACTGAAGATAAAGAGCATTCCACCACGGCGTGGATGAACTTCATAGTGATACGTTCACATTCTCCATATAATGGTATTATTGTAAGACCAGGTATCCTAGCCATACGGGCGGTCCCGTCCACGGCACACGGCATGTTTAAATTCCCAGTTGAAGGAGGAATCGTAACTATTTACAATTCAATCACACCGACATCCGAGTGCCACACCGTGACAACACCAGTTCAGCCAGTTCCTATAAAGGAAGGATCACCACCCCCCCCCCCCCCCCAATTGGAAGGTGGTAATCCACCCCGACTACCCAATACAAGAGGTAGCTATCAGGGGAACGCTCTCCGAAAATGGGAAGAAGGCCATGTGCTCTCTCCTAATGGGAAACCTTGATATATTCGCATGGGAGCCAAAACATACGACGGACGTACCACGATCGATAGCAGAACATAAGCTTCAAATCCGCCCTGGATACCCACCTGTTAAACAAAAGAAGGGTGGCCAAGCACCAGAACGCAGCCAGGTAATACTGGACGAGGTACGCAAGTTGGTAGACGCAGGAATTATGCGAGAGGTCTATTATCATGAATGGATTTCTAATCCGGTCATGGTCAAAAATCATGACGGAAGCTGGCGCATGTGGGTGGACTTCATGGACTTAAACAAAGCATGCCCACAATATTGCTATCCTTTGCCAGAGATTGATCGGAAGGTGGAATCCTTATGCGGGTACCCTTTTAAATGTTTCTTGGACGCGTAGAAAGGATACCATCAGATCCAGATGGCGAAGGAGGACGAGGTAAAAAGGCGTTCCACACCAGTCAGGGCGTGTATTGTTACACTAAAATGTCGCTCGGACTCAAGAATGCGGGCGCTACATATCAACGACTTGTTGATAAAGCCTTCGACTCGCAGATAGGCCGTAACCTTGAAGTCTACGTAGACGACTTGGTCATCAAGAGCCATACGGAGGAAGAGCTCCTCCGTGATATCCAGGAAACGTTCGACACTTTGAGGAAAATCAACATGAAGCTGAATCTAAAAAAGTGCACGTTTGGAGCACCGAAGGAATGTTCCTTTGGTATATGATTAATCCAAACGGCATCAAACCTTGTCCGGAGAAGACGGATGCCGTGATACAGCTTCCATCCCCTCGGAAACTCAAGGAGGTGCAATCACTTAATGGAAAGCTGGTCGGGCTTAACAGGTTCCTATCCAAGTCCGCAGAGAAGTCACTTCCTTTATTTAAAACACTCAAGAAGTGCTTAAAGAAAGGATACTTTCGTTGGACAAAGGAGGCAGAGGAAGCTTTTGGGCAGGTCAAGCAATACCTCACGGCTCTTCCCATGCTAGTTGTACCCCGACCTAAGGAGGAGCTAATTATGTATCTGTCCGCTACATACGGAGTCCTTATGACTGATCGAGATTCCGTCCAGACTCCGGTTTACTTCATAAGCAGAGCATTGCAAGGGCCAAAGTTGAATTATTCATCAATGGAGAAGTTAGTTTTATCATTGGTTTACGCCGCGAAAAGGCTGCGTCGGTACTTCCAGGCGCACCCAATTGTGGTCATCATTGATCAACCAATAAAACAGATCATCTCTAAATCAGACGTAGCAGGGATATTACAGAAGTAGAGCGTCCTACTAGGAGAACATAACATCTCTTATAGACCAAGGACCGCCATTAAGGGCCAAGTTTTAGCAGATTTCCTAATTGAGAAACCTGAGTAGGACGAGTCAATGGTGCAAAAAGAAGAAATTCCAACGGAACCATGGGTTTTGTTTACTGATGGATCTTCTTGCACGGACGGGTCAGGAGCCGGCCTCATTCTCACGAATCCGGAAGGAATAGAATTTACCTACGCCTTGCGCTTTGAGTTCGCAGCCACAAATAATGAGGCAGAATATGAAGCATTGATTGCGTGTTTAAAAATCGCCGCTAGGATGGGAGTCTGCAACCTTGAGGCCTACGTGGACTCATGGCTTGTCGCGAATCACATCCTAGGTGGATACGAAGCTAAAGAGGAAAACATGATCCAATACCTGTAGAAAGTCAAGTCACTTATTGCCAGTTTTGGTAAGTTCTCTATCAAGCAGGTGCCACGAGGCGAGAACAAGAAGGCATACGCTCTTAGCAAGATCGTGTCCACAAGTTTTGCCCATCTATCCAAGCAGGTGTTGGTTGAAATACTCAAAGAAAAGTTCATTACAGGAGGTGAAATAGCGACCATAGTTGATGAAGATGGGCCTACATGGATGACCTGATCGTGAACTATCTTGGTGATGAAACCCTTCCTGAGGACAAAACAGAGGCACGGCGCGTCAAAAGGAAGTCGCAACATTTCGAACTCCGAGATGGCGTTCTATATAAGCGTTCCTTCCTACAGCCATGGCTGCGATGCGTAGGGCCACACCAGGCTAGCTATGTGATTAGTGAAATACATGAAGGGTCGTGCGGCATGCACGCAGGCCCAGATCAGTAGTAGCACGAGCTCCACGCACAGGATACTATTGGCCAACTATGCATCGGGACGCACGAGACATGATTCTTAAATGCAGCGATTGCCAAGTACACAGGCCAGTACCACGACATCCACAGCAAGAACTAACACCCATCACATCCTCATGGCCATTCTACAAGTGGGGGATTGACATGGTAGGCCCTTTTCCTGTTGCTGCAGGGGGTGTTAAGTTCTTGATTGTAGCTATGGACTACTTCACTCGCTGGATAGAAGCTCGGGCGGTCAAAACGATCACGGGCAAACAGTTTGCAGATAATCCATTCAAAGATTGGTGTGCGGCATTCAACATCAGGCGGCGCTTTGCATCAGTTAAACACCCACAGACTAATGGTCTGGTGGAACGGTCGAATAGAAGCCTGGGTGAAGGAATTAAGGCGCGCTTAGATGAAACAAACGCCAAATGGGTGGACGAACTGCCACATGTCCTATGGGCACATAGGACAGTGATCAAAACAGCGAATGGGGACACTCTGTTTGCTCTAGCCTATGGAATGAGGCTGTTATCCCAGCAGAAATTAGGATGCCAACAATCCACATGGCGGAAGTTAACGTCGTCACAAACAATGAGCAACTCTAGGTCAATCTAGACTTGTTAGAGGAGAAACGAGAGATAGCAGCCATTAATGAGGCTGAGTCTAAGGCACGTATGAAAGCTTATTACGACTCCAAAGTCAAGGGTGTTTCCTTTTGACCGGGGGATTTTGTCTATCATGCTAACGAGGCAAGTCGCGCGGAGAACACGGGGAAACTTGGTCCTAAGTGGGAAGGGCCGTATGAGATCACAGAAGCTTCGGGGCTAGGCGCGTACAAGTTGCGTGATATGGATGGCCGTGACTTGGATCGTACATGGAATATTTGCAACCTTAAAAGAATCTACCTCTTAAAGGCTACGGCCTCCGCATGGACACTTTGCTGTAGTCAGCCTCAGTGAAGATCCATGTATTTTTTTTGCTTTCATGTTTTCTAGGCTCTATTTGTCTTAGGATTTTATTTCTGTCAAAAAATCGTAACCGTTGTTATAAAATGTCATGGTGCCTAGCTAGCTTCACGGCTTGTTCTTGTGCAAATTTTTCTCTTATGTGTTCTTATACTTATTTTTTATTCTCTTATGTGTTATTACTTATTCATATGCATTCATTCAGTCGTAGATGTACTATTTGCTCCCAGGCGGAGTAAGAGGATTAAGTGAACCTGATAATTCAACTTGTCGCATATGAGGGATGCAACCCCATTGACGCGGATCATGTATCCTTACTAGACACCTTACTTACAAGACGTTGTAATAAGTTCACACATGTCATACTTACATAGTACGGGACATGGTAAAGACACACAGTGCACGTCTAGTAAATTATAGACTTAGCTTTATTCTTAATCAGCCGTGACAAGTCATGCAAACAGATACATGATATCTACGAATAAAAGCAAGTTTCAAATATGAACAAACAAACATTACCGTGATCATCACGGCCACATACACGTAATATTTGAAGTATTCCAATACAAATTACATAAAAGTATCGTGGACATCCACGGGCGAATAGTTGTTACAAATTCAAATGTTCAAAAGTTACAGCTACTAGAGCACGCCCTACATAGGGGGGAGGAACTCTCCTATATTATTCATCTCTTAGGCTAGCCAAGAAGAGAATGCTTCACCATGGGCTTGTTTCTTGTTACGGGCCTGAGTCACGTTCATCTCAAGTGTCTCACCCAGCGTCTGTTCACCAACCACGATCCTTGTGACATCCTCATATATAGGTAAGGTAAGTTGGCTGGGGGAAGGCGTGAGATGGGCCCGGGAGTCTTCCTAACCTTGTAGGCATGCATCTACACACAATTTTTTCATGATTTCCTCATTGGACGCGTCCTTTACGGCCTCCATCTCGGCCAAGAAGGGGTACTCCAGGTCCCTCATAGCAGCCATGGATACATTCATTTTCTCCGCTGCCCCTGGGTAAAGTAAGCATGCCTGGTGAAGTTTTCTTTCTTGCTTATTAGCTCGGCGGCCATGATCATACCTTTGTGTCGACCATGGTCAATACCGTCTGACACAAGATCGGCAAACTGCTGCACAAATTGGGGAGCCTCCATCACTTTCATTACAGCCAGACGCGCTCCATGGCCCACCATCCACCTACGACCAGCAATGGCCGAAAGCAGTTGGGACACAACACCTCGTCACGATCCGTGACAAGGGCGTCCAACTCAGCGTCCTTTTGGGCAGAAGTCTCAATCATTATCTCCAGCGTTGCGCTTACCTCAGCAAGTTCATCCTTCAAAGTCTCCTCGCCCTTGACCAACATCCGTGCCTCCTCTAACTCCTTCGAGAGGACGGATGTTTGGTCAGTGGAGGTCTTCACCAATGCTTCGGCTGCGGCCACCTGTGGATGTTATGCTAAGGTTAGAAAATATGGACGCAGGCATAAAATCACATAGTTTACGGAATAATACCTTAGCTTTTGAAGCCTCCAGTTGGGCTTCGAGCTCGGCGACACGCTTGTCATGAGCAGTGGCGTGCGCAGCCTGTTCCTTCATAGTCGCCTCAGCTGCAGCAAGTTGGGATTTAAGGATTGCAATCTGGGATTCATTCTTCTCAATCATCTTCTCCCTACGACCATTCTTCCTCTTCAGAGACTCGACATGATCAAGGGCGGCCTCAAACCTTACCCGCATTGATGTACCCATGGCCATATTATGCACAAGGGCCCTATTGTATTCATCCACTAAGTCATGATGACTTAGTTTATTAATGTTCCTCACGAGGCCAGGAGGAATACAATGGTCGAGGTAGTTCCGGCACTCTCCGTCGTCCCTCATCCTATCCGTAGTGGATGTATTCCACTCAGGGTTAAAGCGTCGGGAGGGGCCGAATACAGGCTTTTCTTGCGAAGCCGTTGGGGTACCTTCCTTGAAGGTCAGGCCAGATTTGGGTGCCGAGGCCTGATGGACAGGTTCTTTCCCCTTCCCCGTCCATGTGACTGGCGCGGCACCAACTTGGTTATCCCTGCGAAAATATCATCATTCACATAAGTATCGCCACAAGGCACGCGCCTTTTACTTAAAAAAAAGAGACAACACAAAACAAACTTATGAGGAAAACTTACAAGTTTGTCTTTTCAAGCTCTGATATGGTCGGGGGAACCTGTGTGACAGGCTCAACAACTTGGGCTTGCACGGTTTTGGCCGTATGCGCATCCTGTGCCGTCCCCGATGACTGGTTGGTGCTCTCACCTGATTGGTAGAGGGGATGGTCTTCACGCAGTCTCTTGACCGGCGCATTATGCTCCCCCACTACGGCCTCGGGGGCCTTTCTTACCATCTTGATTTTCCTTCTGGTGCGCCTTTGGACGGGTTGTTCTTCTTCTTCCTCCTCTCCAGTACCTTGTTGCACTTCTTCCTCATCGTCCTCACCCATCATTCGGGCTAGGCTGGAGGTGGTTCTCTCAATATTATCACCCTGCTCCTCATCATGAGCATGGGTGGTGGTCTTAGGCTGTGATGAGGGCCCAGCATCCGTATCCAACAACATCGCGTCCCCGTCCTCGTTATCAAAATCTATGGGGGACTTCAGGATGGTTGTCTCCTCCTCGTCAGAATGAGGGTCGGGTACGGCTGCCAAGGCGACGGTCACGTATCTGGTCTTTTCAAGCAATGGAGGCTCGTATTCTCGTCTTGGGCGCATTCCCTCCGGAATGGTCTTGGGATCTCCTTGACGTAAGACTCCAAAGAATTTCATCTCTGCAAAACAAGCGGTACGTCAGTTACGAACTACACACTTACATATCTTTAAAAGTCGAATATACTACACCTACCTCGCCTCGGCTTCTCCAGAATGCGGGGTATCTGTCCGACGGACCAAAGTAATTACGGCTAATGCCTAAGAGGCAAAGGAATGATTCGGGTAAAATCTTATGAAAACCTGTTCTATTTCTATCTATTTCTTGAACATGTTGGGCATTGAATGTACCGGCGGTGGGAAGGAAGTCAGGGCGTAATCTGTTCTTATATACAAACTCAGTCGGCCACACTACAGCGTCAATGAAAAAATAGTGGTCATACCAATTTTTTAGTGAGTCCATGATCTTGTTATGGCTCGCCGGGCTGTTTGGAGATCACTTTTTAAAGGAAAGCCACCCATTCACCAGTTTTGGAAGGTAGAATACCCTAAACAACTCTACGGTTGGGGGGATGTTTCGGGCACGACATAAGATTTCAAATTGGCTTATCTTACAAGCGCCTATACCATGTAATTGGGTGATATGTACATCATAGTATCCTAGTAAATCTATAAGACACCTAGTGAAAGGGATGCGGTAGTTAGCCGCATCAAAAAGACGAGTGTACAGACCTATCTTCCCCTAGGGAGCGTCAGTTATAAGATCCCCGGCACCAGGAAGAGAGGGGTGAAGGTTGTTAGGAATGTAATAATCAGAGCAAAACTCTCCCAGTTTTGCTTCCGTCATCACATTCAGCACGGATCCAATAGTGGGGTTGTTCCTACCCATATTTTATTTAGAAATGAAGAAAGGCGTGGTGTTCTAACCTGCGTGGGGGAAGATCTGTGCAAAGGGGAGTGGTGATTGGGAGGAAAGCGTTAATGGCTGAAAAAGCAAAGAAGACTGTGTGTAACACACAGCCGTATGAACAGCTTATTTATAGGGTTGCCTCGATTGTGTTGGTCCATTGGATTAACGCCACGTGTTCTCCACTAACCTAAATCGTGTGGTTGGGGGGGATAAGTGGCAACTGAAGAGTCAGGCGGGACCCACGGGTCAGTTCTGACTCAGAAGTTGTGTCGCTCGATGTACTGACTGTTGCACTTTGTCAGTCAACATGTCAGGTAAACAGTGCAATGTGTCGGGATATGCGGTCATACATATGACCATATTAAATGTTTCATTTATTTTTTCTCGGTCGACACGTGCAGCTGGGATACCATTTATTGAAACATAAGAATACATTTATTTTGTGTCGGTCGTCACGTGCGGCAGGGATACAGTTTTTAATTCCGCATTTAAAATGTTCTTTTCTTGTTACGTCTAAGGGGCATTTATTAGTCTAGATATTACGCCTACGGCTGTTACAACTAGACTGGGGGGACATGATGACGTATAGTCCCCGAGTCGGGTCTTGGGCCTGGCCCATTGGTATTATCCGCATTCAGTCCAATACATTTGGGCTGGATATATGTTATCTAGTTTGTCAGGCTCTGGGTAACATGGGCCGCACGTATCAGAAGTGCGGCCCACATCTCTGCCGCATGCGGCAAGGGTTAGACAGAATCCCAATATAACTGAGATTGGGATTTACCTTAAAGTAAGGGGATATGTACTATCCTTAATTAGAAGATATCAAATAAACTAATTATAACGTTTATCTCTTACTTAGGGCTGAAGGTTCGGTAGAGCTCAATAAGGACTCTACCGCCTATATAAGGAACCCATAAGGGTTCCACAAAGGTATTGCATTCTCTATACTCTTAACCTACAACCGATTATCTAACCCTAAACCGATTACTTACTCTCACGCCGGAGTCTAATCATGGGATACGCTCCCACGGTAAGTCTAACGCGTATTGTTTTAGTGTGCAGGATCTCAACAAGTTATTCACTTGGTGCAAGAGCCGGAGCCCAGCCTACCCAGATTAAGCCTAACTCGGGTCAAGCAAGGATCATCCAACTTTTGTATCAACATTTGGGAAATCAGTTTTCAAGTAAACACAATTTTAATTAACATATCTGGTGTTACATATCTATAAACGATTTTTAAAAAAACAGTATATCGTATTAGTTTGTGTTGAAATCATGATGAGTCTATTTTCAAATTAATCGTTTAGTCGTTTATTACATATGTTATAGTTTTAACCTAGATTTAGTGAATCAACGATTGAGTTTCGTTGAATCAGATTTGGTACAAGTTTGTATAAACCATGTCGATTTTATTAGATAACAAATTGTTTTAATAGTTCTTAACTGTATTCCGTTAGAATATTGACAACTTTACTTGTGGTAACACAATTGTGACCCTAGTGAATCTTGTAAATGTAATTGGTGCGCCAGTTACAGCATGATTGGAATCATGGTGAATTTAGATTCATTGAAACCAAGTGGAGTTTCTTTGACACAAATCTCATAAAAGATAAGTTGCTATTTTATGAGATTATTAGAACGTATTTGGATCTCATAAAATGCAAACTCTTATTTTATTAGACTTTTGAAACGTGTTCAATGAAATCAAGAAGAATTTCTTTGAAACAAGATGTTGACAATGGTATGTGTTATCATTAAATATCAGATTACATACACTATTTTTATTAAATTGGTGGAAGAGTTTGTTTGACTTGTGTAATTCATTGTAAATTGGGCCGAGTTTAATTATAAACCAGATATAATTCTTGAAACCTTGTTGAGTTTATAGATATATCTATAGAAACCTTGTCGAGTTTAATGGTAAATCTATAGAAACCTTGTGGAGTTTCATTAGAAGAATGGATCTACTAAAACCTTGTTAAGTTTCATTGTAAAAATAGATCATGTAAAGTTAAGATCTTCTGAATGAAGATTGACAACAAAATATTACATAGGTGTGTTTTGGTATAACATTAGGTTATAGCTGATATTTTCTTTAATTGTTTAGTCAAAATACTTCTTTTAAAGTGGGTTTTGTAAAACGGATCTTACAAAACGTTTGTGTTTTAAACAAAAGTTGATGTAATTCGCTTTTGGTTAAGAAACTCTATGTGATTTAGCACGTTGTTAATAGTACCAAAATTAGTGTCAACTAAATCTTGGGACCTTTTAATATTATTCGGAATGTCACGAGTGACATCAAAAGGGAGACCGATACTTACTTGTAGGGTAGATGCTTTGAAGCATCCAGAAACTTGTACCATAACTATGCGTTATATGGTCTGAATGACATAAAAACTAAGGCCATGATGGAATCCAACCATAACTAATGGTGCATTCACACTTCAGTATCATGTGATGTATATGGTGATAAGAGTTTCATTAACTCTTATAATGCAGTTGAGAATGGAGAGAATGAGTTTGAGCAACTCTCCAACTACGAATATCAAGAAAAAAGAAGATGTGATTCACATTTGGAAAAGACACTAAGTTAACCAACGCTGTGTATGCCGGAGATTCGTAGGAATTTTATGTCTGGATGGTTGCTTAATGAAATTTGGCTTTCATATGTGTTTGAATCAAATAAAAATCGATTTAACGAACAATATAAATTTAGTGCATACGGGTTATGCCTTTAAAATGGTTAAGTTGATTATATTTTATAATGGTCATTTTTAAATGTATGTTATGACTTACTTTGACATGTTTTAAATTTTTACTCAGCATGTTGTCCAATTAAACCAAATTGGATACCCATTTTTGTATTGACACGGATTACAAAATCAAAACTTATGTTGAATCCAAATTGATAAGTCTTTTCTCTTGGTTGAACAGAAATAACCAAAAACCTTGATATGATTCACATGGTTTTATGTGATTTGGAATTGATACCTACTAAGGTAGAGAGTACCGTGTACTTCATCATATTGGCTGAATGTGGTACAAAATATTGCTATTTACACTTACTTGAGAGTAAGGATATAAACAAGCTTGATTTATATACATAAGCTGATAACCAACTTATTATCGATAATTAGGTGATTTGAAGTTATTGGAGGTGAATATGTGTCTCCATTTCTAAATTTGTATGCTAAACTTAGAATAAGAGACAAATTCATTGCTTTCGATATAGAAAAGAATCGTTCCTTAGAAGAAATGGTTAATGTCATGTTCTTAAGTCCAGGTTTAAGCCATGGCATGTGGGGGAAAGCGATTATATCGATTACTTATCTTTTAGATAAGATCCCTTGTAAATAAAATAAGATACTTCTTACGAACTATGGGTGAGAAGAAAACTATCTTATAAGTACTTACAAATGTGGAGGATATCTAGCTAAGATATCCGTATGAAATTCATGGTTCGAAAGATTGGACCTAAACCCATGGATTATATATTCACATGATTTGTTATGAATAGCGGTGCTTATCGTTTCATTGTACATGAATCGAAAATAGACATAGTAATGGAATTAAGGAATGATTCATTCTTCGGAAATATATTCTTTGTTTACAAAGGAAATTGAAAGACCATCTAGAATAGATGACGAGGTTGTCCAAGGTCAAAGACAACGAGATGATATTGATCTCTTAGAATATAGAAAAGATTGACCCAAGATGAGGTTAAACACATAAGAAACAAAATGGCATGAACCGAGAGATTGGTTAGATTCGGTTTTTGTTTCTTTTATGGTAAAAAAAATGAAAAACTGAGTTTACTTCTTACGAGAAGCAGTAACTTTTTTGAAAAGGTATCAATAGAAAGAAGCCATTAAAAGTGAAATAGATTCTATTTTACAAAAGTAAAATTAGAAGCTCGTGGATGTACCTTAAGTTGTAAACCACTAGGCTATAAATGGATCTTCAAAAAGCAGATAAAATTCGATGTCACCATTGACATCTACAAAGCAAGATTAGTCAAAGAATTTAGACAACAAGAAGGTCTATCTTCCTTTGATGCTTACTCGCATGTTACACGAATAACCTCAATTATAATGGTACTTTATTTCCGCATTAAGAAATTTTGGAAGTTTCATATGTGGATGTGAAAACGATATTTCTAAACAGGGATACATGAACCAGCCTGAGGGTTTCATGGTTCCTATGCTAGAGAGAAAAGTTTGTAGGCTAATTAAGTCATTATATGGATTAAGGCAAGCTATCAAATAATGACATCAAACTTTTTGACCATATCATGTCAGAATGTGAATTCAAAAGTAATGTATGTATGTGTGTTCAATAGTAAATATGTACTCTTGTGTTTATACAGAGATGGTATACTTATCACTAGAAGTGATAACGAGATGAATAAATCCACTAATGATATGTTGGAGTCAAGATTTGACATGAACTTCATTAGTTATTCGGTTTTGTTTTGAACCCATATGGATTTGTTTTGAAGTTAAACATTAAGACAACAATGTTATTGAGAGGTTCAATGTGGGGGATTTCGGCCTAGCTAGAGTCCAATGACATCTTTTTAAATCTATTTGAAATAGAGGTAAAGGTGTTGCCCATTTTGAATACTCAAAGAATATTGAGCATCTTATGTGTCTAATGAAGTGTGTATGATCTGATTTTGAAATTATAATCAGGCAAGCAAATATATTAGTAATTCAAGTGAGGGCCATTTGAATAAGTATTACTTGAGTACTATGAGACTAATAATATTGCGTTATGGAAGATATCCTACTACTATCAAGTGATAGAGTAATGCAAATATGGATTCTTACATATAAGAATCTAGATCCATTAGAGCGGATGTATTTGTCCTAAGTGGAAAGCTATGTCTTAGAAATCTTGAAAGTATTTCAAAAAGACAATTATAGCTAAATCTATGAAGAAATATGAATTTATTATTTGAGATAAATTTATAGAATATGAAGGATAGTTTACGCTAATTCGTAAAGGACATACCAAGATGGCGTATACCGGTAACAGCCATGTTTACAAAGTGTGATAGTCAATAGAATTTGATAGAGCTCATATCACAAATGTAAAACGATAAGTCAAGACATATCCATCATAGATTGTGATTGTTGCGACAAGGACTCTCAACTAGAGTTATCACGATTGACTACGTAACGTCAAAGGATAACATCGCGAATCCGCTTACGAAAGGCTTAAGCAGAGAGTTAGTTAGTGAGTCATCTAAAGGAATGAGACTAAAGCCCTTGAAGGAATAAGTTTTTATGAAGGAAAACCTACCCATTTGAATGGAGATCCCAAGATCTGGGTTCAATAGGACACCCTAATCATAGAAATGTGGGGGAAATCACATCAATATGGGGGAGTTACTTCAAATAGTAACTTTCCTAGTCCATTCCAATAATAATGTGACTTGTTGAGAGGTTAAACATATGGCTTAATGATTCAAGATAAAATCATAAAGCATAATGATTCAAGGTGAAATCGCAAACTTATGTTTTTAATGATTCAAGATGAAATCACCTATGTGAGAGAGAAGTGGGGTCGCTTTGAAAGGAAATGTGGGGGGCGCAATTCCTAAAAGCTCTTGCAGAACCAGGCTAGTATTCATGACCATAACGAACACGACTATGAGGACTTGACAATGTCAGGGAGAGTCTTGTGTGAGTATGTATTGTCGTCTACGTAAACAGAGGCTGAGTTCAAAGACATCGCGTCTACTCGGATCTAGGAGACTAAGTGCATCTCACAAGGGAAGGTTCAAAGGGTCACACCTACCTATCCTATGCGAGATTCAACTATTGGAAGTTTATTGAAACTTTTGTGTATTACGACCGATCTCTATTCATGTGGGGGATTGTTGGAAAATATTGTTGGCAAAATGACTTTTGACCAACTTTGGACACAATTATGTATATGTATGTTTCATATATATTAGTGATACTTTATAGGCTCGCGTTCTCCTTGAAGAGAGCTTCGCAGTGAGCCTTTATGTGTCCAAAATAAAGCTGATGGGAATGAGATATCGTGTCTCAAATTTAGGCATTTGGTACCATGCTTAAAGAGAAAAAATAGTTTATTTTTTGTCCCACATCGGTGGGATGAGTAAACTGGAAGGGAGTCTATTGTGTATAAATTGAGGCCTAATTCAATAACTTTTTCACACATCAAATCAATAAGTATTATTATTGATTTCCAACATATGGAGTACACATCTGTAAAGGTGAAATTCCAGGCAGTTTTGTTAAGTCCGACAGTACAACTTACTGTTTCGGCTGTTGTACCCTAGGAAACAGATGACGAATCTGTTTTAAGGGAAGCGTGTCAAACACGTGCCTCAGCTCTTTAGTTCTAAGCGTGTCTTACGCATGCCTCGACTTGCTGGCGATTTAGTAAGTGTTTTTATTATTTCATTGTTTTATTTAATTATCGTTTATAATTATGTTTGTATTTATTTTTCTATTATTTATATTCTGTTATTTGTTTTATGTTTAATTAATTTTATTTATTTGATTTACAAATAAAAGTGTTATAGTTTTCCTACGGAGATATGACGCATGTCCTTCATATTTACAAAATCCTTGTAGATTACTTCAACATATATTTCTACATTTTTGGACAGCTTTGCTTAAAATCAGCATTGTATGTCACTAGTTTACTTATGTTAAATTTATTAAAACTTAATTAAATCTTGTTTCATGGATGTTTGCAATTCTATACTAAAATCATGGTAACTGCAACAGATAAATTGTACCCGGCTTAAGAACTAGCTACTTTGGTCTGATAAGAAGGTAAAATAACTAAATAAGTAACATTGAAGTGAAAAGAAAGAACATATACGAAGAAACCTAGTTGTCATTCAAATGACCACCAAAATAAACTTTTATTTAAAGAGCCCAAGTAAAGAAGCCCAGTATATTCAACCGAGTCTCCAATAGCAGCCCACTTAGGAGTCAGGCCGCTTAAACTTTGAAGATGTAAACAATAGTACGTTGACATCAATGATTACTTAGAAGAGAGTCCGTTTATAAGTTACACTGAGTCTCCATTTTTTTTGCCAGTATTGCTTATGTGTGCTAATGATGTTTTTGACATGTATTGGTACTTGGTAACTTTACCGTTACTTTTGATTGATAAAATGTTGTTAAGTATTATATGGCATGGAACAGATGGAATCACATCTAAAGTTTTCACCACAATTTTCTGATCGGCCTAATGTCGGCGTTCGTAAGGATGTCTTTATAGCTATGCATAGTGAACAATACTACGAGTTCCGTTGCAAACCGTGCCTCATCACACGCTACTAGTGCCACAGCGTATAGTAATTATCATACACTAGGTTAATTATATAGCTCTATCACCATATATACTCGAACCCATACTAACATGATATTGTTGGAAACTATTTGTGAAAAATGATTTTTCGTAAATTTTGGACATTATTTAACTAATAATAAAAAAAAGAGATTTTGGGGACACGAATTTTGTTCCAAAAATTAGATTTCCGAGTTCAAATGAGTTTGAAGATTCAGAACTTTTGCGAACCCGCGCGACCTGTATATGTGTGTATCTTTTTTTGCTGCAGATTCGTATTTCTAGTCCAGGATATGGAATGGATATAACTTATGGAACAAGTTTAAACACAGAATATTTTGTGTTTTTAGAAGATGTCAAATCATGTATGTTATTTTGACAAATTTGAGGATCGATTATTTTTCAGCTAATATTCTATCTTGGTGACTAATACATGTTTAGGCTATAAATAAAATCCATTCTTATTTAGTTTGAGACACTGAAAAACTCAGTCTTCCAGTCCCATTACCAAATGATTTTCATCAGCTTTTTCAATCAGAAACACGCAGTTTTTCCGTGATCTTTCAAGCAAGTGTGTCTAGTCCGGTTGTACACCAGCTTTGAATGTTGCACCCTGGGAAACAAACGACGAATCTGTTTTAAGGATACCGTGTTTAACACGTGCCTCGTTCACAACATTTTACTGCTTTTTCATTATTTAATTTTATGTCATATATTTTGTTAGTTTTATTAATTGTAATACTTTTATTAATAAAAGTATACAGTTTTTCCTACAATGTTAAAACAGATTCGGTGTAACATATTTAAAATACTTATATTAAATCAGATTAATTATATTAACATATTTTACATAAATTGTTTTATAGCGAAACCACGATTGAGTTTCATTAGAAATCAGTGCTAAACAAACAGATTTTAATTAACGGATCTCTAACGTTTTTAGCAGTTGTTCAAATCAATTTATATTGAAACCAAAATTGACTTTCCATTGAACTGATTTATTTGGTTTGATTCATTGAAACCATAACTGAGTTTCTTTGAAGCGGATTCGGTACAAGTTGTAGAATCACAATTAAATTTCTTTGATATCGAGAGGAAGAAAAGGGGCATGAACCGAGAAATTGTTTGGACCCGATTTTGTCTATTTTATGGTAGAAAATGAACCGACTTCAAGAGGTAAATTCCTTAGAAGGGCCGATGAAAAGAAGACATTAAAAATGAAATAGATTTTATTTTACAAAATCATTTTGGGAGCTCGTGGATTTACCTCCTAGTTGTAAACCACTAGGCTATAAATAGATATTCAAGAAGAAGATGAAATCTGACGGCACCATTGACAAGTACAAAGGAATATTGGTAATCAAAGAATTTAGACAACGGGGAGGTCTAGATTACGTTGATACTTATTCTCATGTTACACGAATAACCTCAATTAGAATCATTCTTGCTATTGCCGCATTAAGAAATATGGAAGTTCACCAAATGGATGTGAAAACAGCTTTTCTAAACGGGGATATAGAAAAATAAATATATATGAACCAACCTGAGGGTTTCGTGGCTCCTGAAAAAGAGAGAAAAGTTTGTAGGCTTGTTAAGTTATTATATGGCTTAAAACAACCTCTCAAACATGGCATCAAATATTTGACCACGCCATGTTAGAGAGTGGATTCAAATTTAATGAATGCGACATGTGTGATTATGTGAAAGACACAAACAGTGGATATCTAATACTGTGTATCTGTGTTGATGATATGCTTATCGTTGGTAGTAATGAGAAGATGATCAAGTCTACTAAAGACATGTTGAAATCAAATTTTGACATGAAAGATATGGGTTTGGCTGATGTGATCCTTGGAATAAAGATCATATCAACTCAGAGTGGACTTGCGTTGAGTCAAGCACATTACGTGGACAAATTCTTAATACTCATAATACGGGGGATTTTGGCCTAGCTAAAACTCCTACTGACACTAGTTTGCATCAATAAAAAAATAAAGACATAGGTGTTAGCCAATTAAATTATTCAAGAATTATTGGCATGTTAATGTATTTGCTGACAAGTACCCGACCTGACTTAGCATATGTTGTTAGTGGCTAAGTAGGTATACTAGTAATCCAAGTGATGCACATTGGAAAGCTATGATTAGGGTACTTCATTATTTGAGATAAAATCGCGATTATGGACTGAATTATGCTAGATATCCAGCTTTTATCGATGGATACAGTGATGCGAATTGTATATCTGACATAAAAGTTCTAGATCGACTAGTGGATATGTGTATACAGGAGGAGGGGCCGCTATTTCTTTGAAGTCTTCCACGAAAACTATAATATTTAAGTCCACATTTGAATAAAAATTTATCACTTTAGATACACGCGGGGGTAGGCGAAATGGCTACGTCAATTTGTAGAGGACATACCCAGGGGGCCTAAACCGGTAAAGGTCATTAGTATACATTGTGATATTCACTCGGCAATAGGAATAGCTCATAGCATAATGTATAATGGAAAGTCCATACATATCCGTCTCGACATAATTCAATACAACAACTACTCTCAACAGGAGTTATCTCAATTGGCTATGTGAAGTCAAAGAATAACATTGTGGATCCGCTTACGAAAGGCTTAAGCAGAGAGTTAATTAGTAAGTCGTCTAAAGGAATGCGACTAAAGCCTTTGAAGGAATGAGTTTTTATGAAGGAAAACTAACCCAGTTGACCAAAGATCCCAGGATTTGGGTTCAATAGGACAACCTAATCTTAGAACTGTGAGGGAAGTCACGTCAATGTGGGCGACTTACTTAATACACTAACTTTCCTAGTCCATTCTTATAATAATTTTACTTGTTGAGAGGATAAACATATGGATTAATAACTCTAGATGAAATCATAAAGTATAAAGATTCAATATGAAATCACAACACATGGGGTTTTAACGATTCAAGATAAAATCACCTATGTGATAGAGAAGTGGAGTCGCTTCGAAGGGAATTATGTAGGGCGTAATTCCTAAGAGCTCTTACAGACAAGTGTTCATGACCATAACGAACACGACTATGAGGACTTGACAATGACATGGAGTGTCTTGTGTGAGTGTGTATTGTCGTCTACGTAAACAGGGGCTGGATTCAAGGACATCGTGTCTACTTAGATCTAGAAGACTAAGTGCATCTCACAAAGGAAGGTTCAAAGGGTCACACTTACCTATCCTATTCAGGACTTAACCGCATAAATTTTGCTGAAATTTTCATGTGTTTTCGACCGATCTCCATTCATGTGGAGATTGTTGGAAAATATTTGTGAAAATGATTTTTCGCAAACTTGGACATTATTTAATATATGTACTTGTTATATATTATTATTAGTTACTAGCTTTGCCTTCTCCTCGAAGAGAGCTTTGCAACGAACTAAGGTATGTCAAAATAAAGTTAGTATAAATGAGATATCGTGTCTCTAAATGAGACACATGTAACACAAATTTTAGAAAAGATAAATTTCCCACATCGCCCAAAACATAAAGTGAAATCATGCTTATAAGTAAATCATGGGGCTTCTAACTTTAAAATCTCTTTGGTTGGTTTTACGCCAACACCTACGTGTGCGCGCACAGGGGGTGCAGAATATGAGATTTCTCTCCCAAAATGTTTGAAACTTCTGAAATTGTGCGAGCCTGCGCGACCTACAAACATGAATGCAACTTAGAAACCTCGCATACGTGCGTATCTTTTTGCTGCAGATTTAGATTTACTTTTTAGAATATTCTGTAACTAATAATGGAATAGATATAAACTTCGGAATCAAGTTTATATATACAATATTTTGTGTTTATAAAGATGTCAAATCGTGTATATAATTTTGATAGATTTGAGGATCAATTATTTATCAGCTAATATTCTGTTTTGGTGAATAAGACATGTTTCGGCTATAAATAAAGTTCATACTCATTTAGTTTGAAGACACAGAAAAACACAGTCTTCCAGTCTTATTACCAGACGATTTCCAGCAGCTTTTTCGATAAAAAAACACATAGTCATTCAGTGATCTTTTAGGCAAGTATATCTAGTCCGGCTGTACAACAGCTTTGGATGTTGTATCCCGAGAAACAAACGATCAATCTGTTTTAAGGGAAGCGTGTTTAACACGTGTCTCGTTTACAACAATTTACTACTTTTTCTTTATTTAATTTTCAGTTATATGTTCTGTTAGTTTTATTAATTGTAATCTGTTTGACACAATGTTGCAAAAAAGGTATACAAGCCCGATTAATCGCTACAAGGCCCTCAACCTTGCCGATTAATGAAAAGGCGATTAATGGTGGTAACTGTGAAACGACGGTAAGAAAAAGTCAAACTTGCCGAAAACCTGCAAATTTTACCAAAAATACTGAAAACTCGCCATAAAAACTTTTGTTTATCAATTATATTAACTATTTTTATGTATATAAGTAGTATTTTAAGAATAACATTGCCAAAATACTTAAAACTCGTTATAAATACCAAAAACTTGCCGAAAATACAAAAAATTTGATAAAAATGCCAATCCGATTAACCACCGATTAATCCCGCCTAGAACGATTACAAGTTACAAGGTAGTCAACCGACCGATTAGCTATTCACGATTTTTGCAACGTTTTATATTAATAAAAGTATACAATTTTCTTTACAGATATATCACAAGAAGACACGCTAAAAGAAAGATTGCATCTATTATATCTAATAAAACACAGTTTTGTACAGCTCTTTAAAGCAGCTATTGTACAACTCTTAAAGCATTAATTTAATTAATTTTTTCCTAATATAACTTTTAATATAGTGATGTCATGTGTAACTTTTAAGTAGTCAATTTTAAAAATGGAAAACAATAACAACCTTTTGACTAAAGAGCAATTAGTTAATTCTAGAAATGAAAAAACAATAACAACCTTTTGACTAATTTGAAATTAAATATAATCGTGGTTTCTTATAGTGCGCTAAATTATATATTTAGTTTACTTGTATTACATGCATTTCCTTATATGAATGAAAATTCGAGTTCAGTCAAGTACATCAAACGAGTGCTCTATGAGCACATTTTTGGGGTGTTTGTCTTTGGCTCATGAACTAACTTATTTATTATTTTATTTTGAATATAAGTTAATTTAGAATAAGTGTTTAGTAAAAATAAAAAAAATCACTTATTTGCGTTTTGGGAGGCTCAATATGAAGTTTTGCAAAAGTAGTTTGATACTTATTTTTCAAAATAGAGTTTTTAGTAAAACATTAATTAATTGGAAGATTAAAAAATAGCCTCAAATCTTATTAACTCATCTTTTTATATCAAATAATCAAATCCAAACACTATTTAAACTTCGTTTTGTTACAGCAGATTATCTAATTATTTATTTTCAAAATAAATAATTTATTTTAAATAGGCAATCCCAAACATTTTTTAGACAAACTTTATATTAATAATTTGGTCCTCCAAGATGTGCTTTTAAGGTGGATATTCAGAAAGCTTACGATACGGTGGACTGGCAGTTTCTGCGTAACATTCTGATTGGTTTTGGATTCCACCACTTAATGGTTGATTGGATTATGACGTGTGTTTCTACTACTTCATATTCCATTTGCATAAATGGTAATTTATATGGCTGGTTTCAAGGAAAAAGAGGTCTCAGGCAAGGTGATCCGTTATCTCCATATCTTTTCACGTTGGTCATGGAGATCCTTTCACTTATGTTGCAGCGGAGGGTTCTTAATGCAGAGGTTTTTTATTTTCATCACCGTTGTGAGCAACAGCGTATTATCAACCTCTGTTTTGCAGATGATCTCTTCTTGTTTGCTAGGGGTCACTTGAACTCTGTGCAGGTTATTATGGATGCGTTGGAGGAATTTAAGATAGCTTCAAGTTTGGTTCCAAGTATCCCAAAGAGCCCAATTTTCTTCTGTAATGTAGCTACTGCTGTTAAAAGTAGTATTTTACATATCATGCCATTTGCTGAAGGCGAGTTACTTGTCACATATCTTGGTGTTCCTCTCATTTCGTCCAGGCTTCTATATAGGGATTGTAAAGTCCTTGTTGAAAAACTTGAGAGTAGAGTTAATGATTGGCGCAATAAATTTCTTTCTTTAGCAGGAAGACTCCAGTTAGTTCGTTCAGTTCTTTCATCAATGCATATCTACTAGGCGTCTGTCTTTATTTTACCTGTTCAGATTATTCATGATTTGGAACAACTTATGAGAGGCTTCTTATGGTGTCAAGGTGAAATGAAGAAAGGTAAGGCTAAAGTTGCTTGGGACTCTGTTTGTACTCCATTTTTTGAAGGTGGACTTGGTATTCGTAAGCTTTCTGATTTTAATACTGCTTTAATGGTTTCTCATATCTGGTGTATTCTCACTCGTAAAGAGTCTTTATGGGTTAAATGGATTTATTCTTACAAGTTAAAGGATCGAAGTTTCTGGGACGTTCCATGTATAGGTGATATGAGTTGGGGCTGGAGAAAACTTATTCAGATTAGACCACGCATTCGTCAATTTACTTGGTATAAGATTAATAATGGTAGATTGGCTTCTATGTGGTTTGACAAATGGGCAGATTTATGTCCGTTATGGGACGTTCTTTCGTTTCGAAGTATTACAAGATCGGGGCTCTCTCTATCTAATAAGGTAAGGGGTCTTATTACTGATGGTATTTGGCAGTGGCCGCAGGATTGGTATGCTAGATTTCCGAACATTGTCTCTATCCCGGTCCCTGTTATTAATGATGCTCAGGATGAAGATTTGATGTGGCGGGATATAAATGGGGTTCTACATCCTTTTTCAGTTTCTTTAGCTTGGGACTCCATTCGGGATAGGGCTTTGTTGGTTGATTGGTATCATGCTGTTTGGTTTGCTCATTGTATTCCTCGTCACTCTATCCACTTATGGTTAGTGGTTAGAAGAAAATTGAAGACACAAGATCGTCTTAGGCAATAGGATGTTGGCCCTTTGGTGGATCTAAGCCTTCTACGATGTCCCTTGTGTAAATTGGTGCCGGATTCTCATGACCATCTTTTCTTTGAATGTTCTTATTCTATGCAGGTTTGGTCTAAGGTTCGGGGCCTATGTGATATGGATAGCATCCCCCCTCGGATAGATGATATTTTAGCCTATGTTATTCCAATTTCTAAGGGAAATTCTTGTCCAAGCATCCTTGCCCGTCTTGTGTTGGCTGCTACTGCGTACTTTATATGGATGGAACGTAATTCAAGACTTTTCAAGAAAAAGCTGTTGTCCGTTGATCAGATTGTTCAGCTTATTTGTGATACTATTCGGTTGAAGTTGATTTCATTTCGTTTTAAGAAGTTGTCTGTAAAACCCGCATGCTTTTACCATGAATAGTGCCCTTAAGATCGTACGTCCTAGATTAAAACTTACCTCATTTAGTATTGATCACATTCATGTGCTAATAATCAAGCAAGTGCATACGTGTATGACATGACAAGTATCGATTACGTACGAACTCATGATAAACAGTTAATAAATATGTCACGTGAACATAATTAAATCATGATCACCATTTAAAATACGAACTAGAATAATTACGTAAATACTTATAATATAATTACGAGCGTTAAGTTTACGATAAACGACACGATAGAATAAACAGAAACACTTTAAACACGAGCACGTTTAACCACGAACGAACACGAAACATCGGGACACGAGAAAGGTACGGGTACCCCATGTGGGGCCCCCATACCCACGGCACATATACAAGATGGGCTTAGCCCATGGACTTTTACAAGTAAAGGGGGGGTTATGGTAAAAACATGTTTTCATTTTTCACTTTCAAGAAATAAACACAAAAACCCTAAAAGAGTTTTCTCTCCTCCTCCTTGTTCTCTCTTTGTGCCGCCACCTTAGCCTCACCATAGGAGGGTGATTGGTTGATTTTGATCTTAAAAATTATTGCTATAATCAGTGTTTGTTCATCCTTTTCCAAGCTACATAGTGGTATACCTTTTTAAACCCTTCTTTTTAATTCTTTTAATTCTTTTTAATTCTTTTTAATCTTTGATTATTTTCATGAACATGTTATTATTTTCTTATTAAAAACATGATAATTAAACATTGACCTAACATGTTTTGGGGTTAATTAAAATCAAAGAATGATTTATAAGGGTGTTTGTTTTTAGCCGCCTAGCAAAACAAACCCGAGGGGGGTTTGGTTTGCTTATTGCCGCCACCACCAAGACCATTTTAGGTCTTGGTTGGTGCTTGTGGGACCCACGGCAGCAGGGAGACACACGTGCCCCGGGTTTGGCTCGGGGTACGGTGTCGAGTTCATGCCCGATTCATGGTTCGTTGGTTAAATCATGATTTATGCTACATGTTAATTTTTTTATGAATTATGAACTTAGGATATAAATTAATTAATAACATGAGATATTAATTAAATCATGACTTAGGTTATTTTAATTATTAATTTAGCATGATATTAATTTAACCTAAGTATTTTATGTTATAAGTTATAATTAATTAATTATTTAAAACATGCCTATAACTAATTAATTTAGACATGACTTAGGTTATATTATTAATAATAATAATACACATTTTAACCTAAGTATTTATTTCATTTTAATTAAAACATGTTATACTTTAATTAAAATGCTTAACCTATAGTTTAATTAAAGTACATGAAATAATAATTAAACTATATACTATATCCTATGACTTAAGAAATCAACTTATAAACACTTAGACTTATATGTTAGCTTATGTAACCAGCTTTATTCTAAATATGGAAAGTTCTATTTATAGAAACTTAATTAAATAAGGCAACTAATCTATTAATGGAAACCTTCTATATATGGAAATATATCTATTTCAGGCAGCTAATCTAATCATGGAAAACCTTCTATATATGGAAACTTATTTAATTAAGGCAGCTGATCTATTTTTGGAAACTTTCTATTTTTTTGAAGCTAATCTATTTTAAGCAGTAAATTCTATTTTAGGAAACTTTCTATTTTTGGAAACTTTCTATTTTTGGAAACTTTCTATTTTTGGTAACTTTCTATTTTTGGAAACTTTCTATTTTTGGAAACTTTCTATTTTTGGAAACCTGCTATTTTTGGAAAGTTACTTATTATTACACAGTAAGTATAATAATACATGAAATACCAGTAATACTTAATCAGATTAATCAGAATACAAGATAAACACAGTTTAAGGCTTTAAACAGTGAACCATTACCTAAAACATACCAAGTCAGCTAAAATGAGACATAAAACCCAGTACGTAATCAGTGAATCGATACTTATACACGTGTGTATTCATGTAGCGTTAGTGATCCAGAAGTAGGAGTCTTTCTTCCGTTCATTCACTGGACTTGAGGTACGGATTCCCGTCCTTTCAGTATGGACATTCTTTCCTTATTAGGATTTCCCCGTATGCAGCCAACTGTTTTCCCCAGCATTTGTTTTATTGTTTCGAACTGCTTATGTTTAATTAGCATAATCTATAGCCATATACAAGCATGACCAGTTTCACCTAGTTATGGAGGTACCATAACCATAGCATTGGAGGCACCGATGTTATGACTTCCCCACGGCGGAGTGATTGCTCGTGGCGTCCCTTTTCAGTTTTGGCCATATTATTATATCAGGTGGGGCGTATGGGTGCATCCTAGTTACATGTTTTATTCAGTTTATCATGGTGAATGTGGTGTGTGCCTTGCATCCTTCACAAGGAGTTGATCCCTCCTACCCAAACCAATATATTAATTAGAGGCATCCCCTCTAATCAGCATGATGAGGTCACCCCTCCAAGTATCCATGCACGTGACCTTTTCATGACCTATATGGGCTATGGTATATATATATGTTAAAACAGTTTTCACAAGATAAACATAAGGCTTTTCAAACTATAAAACCAGTTTTCTTAATACTTAACCAGTTTACTCAGAACTTAGTCTTCCGCTGTTATATGTTACATGTTTATCCTATTTCATGCTATATTGTACATCCGTGCACTGAGCGTCTTGCTCAGCCGTTTTCCTTTTCATGTTCCCAAAACGGCAGGTACTCAGGGACGCTCGTAGATCTCAAACGTACGTGCATATGGATTGGAAGCTTTACTGTCTTTCTTTACTTTATGCATTTCCTTTACTTTGATACAGTTGCTATGGACATTGTTTCGTCCTTTCCTTTTACAGTATTTATGTTTGTGTGTGATGAGCTTTACTTTGGGGTTACCGATGTTTGATTCCGGTATTTCCCTTTTATGGTCGAATAATGCTTAGACATTTATCCTTGTATGCTTTGATGACACGCCATGATTATGCGTAATATTCCATTTCCAAAATGGGGTGTTACAATTATGGTATCAGAGCCCAAGGTTTCGACCTGTAGGCTCTCAAATATGACCTGTGATTAGTGGGTAGTCACTACGGTCTTCCTAGAACTGACAGTTGTTTTCATGCATTCATCATTTTTAAGCATACATATACATGTCATTGTTACAGGGTTTTTGACTAAGTAATGGTTGGTACAGGACTGGCCCTATTTAGTCGCATGTGTTTTATCGAAACTTTTAGATTTGGGACCGACCCATAGGCGTCCACTCGATATGTCTTTTATTTTGAGTGAACTGACCGGAGGCATTCACTCTCGAGCATCAAAAGTTTTCATAAAACTGCATCATGCATTCATACAAAGACTTTTCTTGCATAAAATTTTTCTCATGAAATTTTTGGTATAAATTTTTTTTTTATATTTTATGTTGGAACTGTGAATCATATGTTTATGTTATACTGTCAGATGGCAAACACAGATAAACTCTGGGAGTTATTTGAAAACATGGAGGTAGAAAGGCAAGACGCCATTCTTCATGACGACGAATATCCTCCCCCACCTATCGTTTTCCCCATGGAAGGAAGGAATCGACTCATAAGGGAATACTACGCCATGAGACAAAGACCCGACGAGAATTGTGGACAGTTCATGCAGAGGTTCCTCGGGTACACCGCTGTCCTAAGGGCATCCGCAGGCACCACTGAAGAACAAGCACTACATTTTCGTTGGGGCCTTAACCCAAGGATTGCCAATAATTTATCGGATGCCCCGTTGGATACTATGGCACAAGTGGCTTACGCAGCAAGGAAGCTTGAGATGTTGCAGCAACGAGATGAGTTCGGGGAAGCTGAAAGACCCGACAAGAGGTAAAACATTTCGTGTTCTATCGATAACCAGATCGCATCCTATCATTATATGTTCTATAATCATCTCTTAAACTGTATCTTCCAGGCAGAAAACTGGGGACCGGTCTCAGCCGGCTACTCAGCAGCAGCCTAATCAGCCCAAAGGAAACGGTCACACTAACGACCGTTCTGTTGTGGAAAGGCGCAGCGGTAATGATAATTACCGTAACAATGCGGGACACTCCAACAACAGCAGGTCCTACTATTTACGCATCTTCTCATGATTTCATGTTATAACTCTCATGCTGACACTATATTAATCTCTACCAGGAACCACGGTAACGGGAAGGACCAGAACCACAGGGGTTCTCAGCCTAACCGTTCAGCTAACACTGGTGAATATCTTATGACGCATATGTCTTATACTCGTGCATATACTTTATTTTAACACATTTTGTCATCAGCAGGCCCTCAGCAAGCAAGGACTCCTGCTGGAGGATTCATTCATCCTCTCTGCAGTACTTGCCATCGCAGACACCCTGGCCCATGTCGTCGTGATTCCGACGCGTGCTACAAGTGCGGCCTCCCTGGCCATCGTATGAGAGATTGCCGTAAGGGTGAAATGGAGGGTACTTCGGGTCATGCTGATACTAAACCGCCTCCTACCACTGGGCGTGTCTACACGACATCGCGCGATCAGGCAAACAAATCTACAGGTACCATTACTGGAATTTTGTATATGTACGGCCAGGCTGCATGTGTTCTTTTCGACACGGGTGCCACTCATTCAGTTATTTCCACTTCCTATGCTAAGAACATCAGGACACTTCCCTTGCCATTAGAAAATAGGCTTACCATTTCCACGCCTTTGAGGGACTCTGTATTAATAACTCATGTATACAAGAGTCTTCCTCTAGAGTTTGACGATAAAGTTCGTGCAGTAGATGCACTTCCCCTAGACATGATTGAATTCAATATGATCCTCGGCATGGACTGGCTATCCAAGCACCATGCTACCATAGACTGCCACTCATATCGGGTGATCTTCGGCGACATTAACGCACCAGAGTACATTCATAACGGGTTCATACCCGGACGGTCTGTACAAGTGATATCTACCTTGCAAGCACGTGCATTACTGTCACATGGCTGCGAAGGTTATCTAGCTACGGTTCATGACATGGATGCTGAATCCCCATCGATTCAGGATCAACCAGTAGTTTCAGAATTTCAAGACGTCTTCCCAGATGAACTTCCAGGCATACCACCTGCAAGAGAAGTGGAGTTCAACATCGACCTTGTTCCAGGAGCTGAGCCAATCTCTAAGGCTCCGTATCGTATGGCTCCCATAGAGCTAAAAGAACTGAAGGACCAACTGCAGGAACTTCTTGAACGAGGGTTCATTAGACCAAGCGCATCTCCATGGGGCGCACCGGTCTTGTTCGTTAAGAAGAAGGACGGCAGCATGCGACTTTGCATTGACTACCGTGAACTTAATAAGATTACCATCCGCAATAGATATCCACTGCCACGTATAGACGATCTGTTTGACCAACTTCAAGGATCCAAACACTTCTCAAAGATCGATCTAAGGTCAGGCTACCATCAGCTGAGGGTTAAAGAGCAGGACATTGCTAAGACTGCTTTTCGTACCCGCTATGGCCATTATGAGTTTGTGGTCATGCCATTCGGCCTGACTAACGCTCCAGCAGTATTCATGGATCTGATGAACAGAATCTTCCATGAATTCCTTGATAAATTTGTCATTGTATTCATCGATGACATCCTGATTTTCTCAAAGTCCACGGAGGAACACGAAGACCATCTTCGTACGGTACTACAGATTCTTCGTCAGAAACAGCTGTATGCGAAATTCTCCAAGTGTGAGTTCTGGTTAAACAAGGTGGCATTCTTAGGTCACATCGTATCAGCTGAAGGGATCACTATGGACCCAGCGAAGGTTGAGACTATCACTAAATGGCCAAGACCAACATCGGCGACAGAAGCCCGCAGTTTCTTAGGCTTAGCTGGATATTATCGCAGATTCGTGGAGAACTTTTCCCGCCTGGCATTGCCTCTCACCAAACTGATGCGAAAAGGAGAGAAATTCGTCTGGACGGAAGATCGAGAGAAGAGCTTCGAAGACCTAAAGCAGAAGTTAGTATCTACACCTATTCTTACTCTCCCATCTGGTACAGGTGGATTTCAGATCTATAGCGATGCATCGGGGAAGGGACTGGGCTGTGTTCTCATGCAACATGGGAAAGTGATCGCGTATGCTTCACGGCAGCTTAAGCCCTATGAAGAAAACTACCCTACGCATGACCTGGAACTTACTGCAGTGGTGTTCGCATTGAAGATATGGAGGCATTACTTATACGGAGAATCATGCGACATTTTCACGGATCACAAGAGCTTGAAGTATATCTTCACACAGCGAGAATTGAACATGAGACAAAGGAGATGGTTAGAACTGTTGAAGGATTATGATATGAACCTACAGTATCATCCCGGGAAAGCTAATGTAGTAGCAGATGCACTCAGCAGAAAGTCCGGAATGATCAACGGCATTGAGATCAAGGAACAAAACATAAGAGACTTGGAGCGGCTAGACATCGAAATCATGGTACGTGGGCAGCACGGATACTGGGCGAATCTTAGAGTAGAACCTGAGTTACTGACTAGGATCAAGGAAGCGCAGAAGGATGATGGAGAGATTTGGGCGATAATTCAGAATTTAGAGAAGCAGACGGAATTCAGAATGGACGCAGACGGTATCGTTTGGCAGGGCACGAGACTTTGTGTTCCTGACAATCAAGAACTCCGGGAAGCATTGTTAGCTGAAGCTCACAGCTCCCCATTTTCTATACATCCTGGGTCGACAAAATGTACCATGACATCAGACAGCACTTTTGGTGGAGTGGTATGAAACAGGATGTAGCCACTTATGTCTCCAAATGTCTTACCTGCCAGCAGGTTAAGATTGAACATCAGCGATCGGGCGGTCTCCTTCAACCGTTGGATATTCCAGAGTGGAAGTGGGACAAAATCACCATGGATTTTGTTACCGGTCTTCCGCCTACCAAGAAGAAGCACGATGCTATTTGGGTCATTGTTGATCGACTCACCAAATCAGCTCATTTCTTACCGATACGCAAGGAAGATCCGGTAAGTAAACTCGCAGATACTTACAGAAGGGAGATCATGAGACTCCACGGCACTCCCTCCAGCATCGTCTCAGACAGAGATCCTCGTTTCACGTCGCGATTCTGGAAAGGTCTGCAAAAAGCTTGGGGTACACAACTTAAGCTGAGTACGGCCTTTCATCCTCAAACAGACGGACAATCGGAGCGAACAATTCAGACATTGGAAGATATGTTAAGGTCGTGTGCGTTGGAATGGACAGGTGATTGGGACGATTACATCTGTTTAGTCGAGTTTGCATACAACAACAGCTGGCACGCAAGTATCAAATGTGCTCCTTTTGAAATGTTGTATGGCAGAAAGTGTCGCGCTCCAACTTGCTGGGATCAAGTGGGAGAGCGAACACTCGAAGGACCAGAGATTATAGAAATGACCAATGAGAAGATTGAGGTAGCTAAACAGAAGTTGCAAGAAGCACGGTCACGTCAGAAGAGTTACGCCGATAAGCATCGTAGGGACATACATTTTAATGTGGGAGATCACGTCTTCCTCAAGGTTTCACCGGCACGTGGTGTTAAACGCTTCGGGATCAAAGGAAAATTCAGTCCTCGTTTCATCGGACCTTTTGATATCATTGAACGAATCGGTGAAGTATCTTACCGATTGGCGTTACCTCCTCAGCTTTCGCACGTCCATAACGTGTTCCATGTGTCCTTACTCAGAGGGTACAATTATCATCCCCTTCACATGGTTCAGTATCCACTGGAACAGATACGTGAAGATCTCACTTTTATAGAAGAACCCGAACGAGTACTCGACAGGCAAGAACGAGTCATGAGAAGGAAGACGATTCCTTTCGTCAAAATCCTTTGGAGGGACCATACCGAGCGGGAAGCCACTTGGGAAATAGAGGAGTCTATCCGGGCTTCTTACCCTCACTTCATATTTGAGTTCGGGTATGTTACTTCTTTTCAGCTTACTTTATCTATAATTCGGGGACGAATTATTCTTTTTAGGGGGGAAGAATTGTAAAACCCGCATGCTTTTACCATAAATAGTGCCCTTAAGATCGTACGTCCTAGATTAAAACTTACCTCATTTAGTATTGATCACATTCATGTGCTAATAATCAAGCAAGTGCATACGTGTATGACATGACAAGTATCGATTACGTACGAACTCATGATAAACAGTTAATAAATATGTCACGTGAACATAATTAAATCATGATCACCATTTAAAATACGAACTAGAATAATTACGTAAATACTTATAATATAACTACGAGCGTTAAGTTTACGATAAACGACACGATAGAATAAACGGAAACACTTTAAACACGAGCACGTTTAACCACGAACGAACACGAAACATCGGGACACGAGAAAGGTACGGGTACCCCATGTGGGGCCCCCATACCCACGGCACATATACAAGATGGGCTTAGCCCATGGACTTTTACAAGTAAAGGGGGGGGGGGGGGGGGGTTATGGTAAAAACATGTTTTCATTTTTCACTTTCAAGAAATAAACACAAAAACCCTAAAAGAGTTTTCTCTCCTCCTCCTTGTTCTCTCTTTGTGCCGCCACCTTAGCATCACCATAGGAGGGTGATTGGTTGATTTTGATCTTAAAAACTATTGCTATAATCAGTGTTTGTTCATCCTTTTCCAAGCTACATAGTGGTATACCTTTTTAAACCCTTCTTTTTAATTCTTTTTAATTCTTTTTAATCTTTGATTATTTTCATGAACATGTTATTATTTTCTTATTAAAAACATGATAATTAAACATTGACCTAACATGTTTTGGGGTTAATTAAAATCAAAGAATGATTTATAAGGGTGTTTGTTTTTAGCCGCCTAGCAAAACAAACCCGAGGGGGGTTTGGTTTGCTTATTGCCGCCACCACCAAGACCATTTTAGGTCTTGGTTGGTGCTTGTGGGACCCACGGCAGCAGGGAAACACACGTGCCCCGGGTTTGGCTCGGGGTACGGTGTCGAGTTCATGCCCGATTCATGGTTCGTGGGTTAAATCATGATTTATGCTACATGTTAATTTTTTTATGAATTATGAACTTAGGATATAAATTAATTAATAACATGAGATATTAATTAAATCATGACTTAGGTTATTTTAATTATTAATTTAGCATGATATTAATTTAACCTAAGTATTTTATGTTATAAGTTATAATTAATTAATTATTTAAAACATGCCTATAATTAATTAATTTAGACATGACTTAGGTTATATTATTAATAATAATAATACACATTTTAACCTAAGTATTTATTTCATTTTAATTAAAACATGTTATACTTTAATTAAAATGCTTAACCTATAGTTTAATTAAAGTACATGAAATAATAATTAAACTATATACTATATCCTATGACTTAAGAAATCAGCTTATAAACACTTAGACTTATATGTTAGCTTATGTAACCAGCTTAATTCTAAATATGGAAACTTCTATTTATAGAAACTTAATTAAATAAGGCAACTAATCTATTAATGGAAACCTTCTATATATGGAAATATATCTATTTCAGGCAGCTAATCTAATCATGGAAAACCTTCTATATATGGAAACTTATTTAATTAAGGCAGCTGATCTATTTTTGGAAACTTTCTATTTTTTTTGAAACAAATCTATTTTAAGCAGTAAATTCTATTTTAGGAAACTTTCTATTTTTGGAAACTTTCTATTTTTGGAAACTTTCTATTTTTGGTAACTTTCTATTTTTGGAAACTTTCTATTTTTGGAAACTTTCTATTTTTGGAAACCTGCTATTTTTGGAAAGTTACTTATTATTACACAGTAAGTATAATAATACATGAAATACCAGTAATACTTAATCAGATTAATCAGAATACAAGATAAACACAGTTTAAGGCTTTAAACAGTGAACCATGACCTAAAACATACCAAGTCAGCTAAAATGAGACATAAAACCCAGTACGTAATCAGTGAATCGATACTTATACACGTGTGTATTCATGTAGCGTTAGTGATCCAGAAGTAGGAGTCTTTCTTCCGTTCATTCACTGGACTTGAGGTACGGATTCCCGTCCTTTCAGTATGGACATTCTTTCCTTATTAGGATTTCCCCGTATGCAGCCAACTGTTTTCCCCAGCATTTGTTTTATTGTTTCGAACTGCTTATGTTTAATTAGCATAATCTATAGCCATATACAAGCATGACCAGTTTCACCTAGTTATGGAGGTACCATAACCATAGCATTGGAGGCACCGATGTTATGACTTCCCCACGGCGGAGTGATTGCTCGTGGCGTCCCTTTTCAGTTTTGGCCATATTATTATATCAGGTGGGGCGTATGGGTGCATCCTAGTTACATGTTTTATTCAGTTTATCATGGTGAATGTGGTGTGTGCCTTGCATCCTTCACAAGGAGTTGATCCCTCCTACCCAAACCAATATATTAATTAGAGGCATCCCCTCTAATCAGCATGATGAGGTCACCCCTCTAAGTATTCATGCACGTGACCTTTTCATGACCTATATGGGCTATGGTATATATATATGTTAAAACAGTTTTCACAAGATAAACATAAGGCTTTTCAAACTATAAAACCAGTTTTCTTAATACTTAACCAGTTTACTCAGAACTTAGTCTTCCGCTGTTATATGTTACATGTTTATCCTATTTCATGCTATATTGTACATCCGTGCACTGAGCGTCTTGCTCAGCCGTTTTCCTTTTCATGTTCCCAAAACGGCAGGTACTCAGGGACGCTCGTAGATCTCAAACGTACGTGCATATGGATTGGAAGCTTTACTGTCTTTCTTTACTTTATGCATTTCCTTTACTTTGATACAGTTGCTATGGACATTATTTCGTCCTTTCCTTTTACAGTATTTATGTTTGTGTGTGATGAGCTTTACTTTGGGGTTACCGATGTTTGATTCCGGTATTTCCCTTTTATGGTCGAATAATGCTTAGACATTTATCCTTGTATGCTTTGATGACACGCCATGATTATGCGTAATATTCCATTTCCAAAATGGGGTGTTACATTGTCTGTCAGGTCGAGTTTGCTGCTTGACAAATGGAGGGTGCCGAGCTCTAGAGTTCTTCATGATGGGAGTGCCGGGTGAGGGTTATACTTTTTTTTCCTTGTCCAATCGCACTGGGTTTTCTTTGGCAAGGTTTTTTAAGGAGGCAGGCTCATTTGGATATCATTTGCTCCTTTCGTGTTGTTGGTGGAAGCTGAAGACAATGTGTGACTTCATGTTTTCATCTTGGTTTCTTTCTAATTTACTTGCATTGTAGTTCTAGATGAGTTTGTGTTTATGTCATGACATAATCACGTGTTAACATGCTGCCTGTAGCATGCGGTTAATGTGGTATCTTAGCCACATTCCTTTTTTACTTCAACGCTTTTTTGGTTAATATATTTACCGGGGAAACCCTTTACCAAAAAAAATATATTAATAATAGCAAATTACACTTTTGTCCTATCTTCTCACAAATTTTTTTGATATAATATTTGGGCCTACGATTGCGACGCTCATTCTAACATCCTTTGTTTCATTTGGAATTCGGATTTCAAAATTCATGATGGTGTTGTGTCACACCCCACCATGGCGGAATATATGGGGCGCGACGTATGGGTATCATCACAACAATAGCGTGTCTATATAGTTAACTAAATGAAATAGAAATTTCATAAAAAGGTGACACAATGTCATGACAATATCTCAAACAATGCAGGTGCCTAGGTAAGTAGGTAACATGCCTACCTCTTACCAAAGACATACAAATAAAAAAACATCAAACATATAGGTACCCCAAAGTTCACTTAATCAAAACACAAAATAAAATCTAAGAGGAAAGGATTCCTCCTAATGCAGTCTTAGTAGCCTCTAAACTCTAGCCACTTCTAACCTCATCCTCCTCAACTACCTCACCTGAAAATGACACTAAAATCTGTCAACATAAAGTTGGTGAGAACATAGTTTTAAGTTATCTAGAATATCATAAGAAACCTTGACATCCGCTGTAAATAAGTTGAAGAAAAACAATTTATAGTAATGGACCATAATGTGATAATCATGCTACATGCATCCACAACAAAACTCAAGCCAAGTACCAATCACATCTACAATTCACAAGCACACTATAACAATCAAGAAGTATCCCATCACACACACAAGAACACACCACACTATCCGGATCTTTCCCACACCACCTGTGGAAGATGAACCATATACCCATCGATATATCTTGCCTCCAAAGAGACGATGCACAAGTACTCAGGACGGATCGTGCCCCACGAACCAAGAACTCAGAACCAAGAACTCAGGACGAATCGTGCCCCATGCTCCACACACATCACAACTGGTCCCATAGACGCCCATACATCTATGTACCAATCCCAATCATAACACAATCAATATTCACATATCAGAACACATATCAAAGCACATATGCGAACACATAAACACGAAAGTCACACAATAGCACATTTATGTCCACACATTTATAAAAATTTAGTACCAAAACATTTTAAGAATACCACAAGTGTCATCTCCATCCCATACTAGAAGAAAACGTTTAAAAACTAAGTGAAAATAGGACTATGAACTCACCTGATTGCTTCTCCAAAAGTCCTTGCTCTAGCAACAAGCTAACAATCCAAAAATACATAAATCAATACATGAACCAACCACTAAAACGGTTCATCAACCTATGATGGACATCTAACCTCCTCTCATATAAATACCCCATTACCCTTTCCTAACAAGTCCTTAACTTGGTTAAGTTCAATAACTATCCCGTTCATATTTTACAAAAAACAGTCCCAATTTTAGGTCTCCAATCTATAAGTCAAACGCCCACTTAAACATACCCATGGATTCTGTAAAACAAATATTCATACTTTTACATATGTTAGCTAACACCTCCCACTTGACCTAACCTTAAAGCTACTGTTAAGGCCCCGATATATGTGTATATATTACTACCTATCCAGAATTCACTGATTTTAAACGTATGAAAAGTTTGTTACAATTAGGGGGTCTTACCCTAAACCACAACCTTAGCCCAAGTGCAGATACTTACTACAATATATAAACCATCTCTCATGTTCGTGAGAAGATCCCAATGCAACCCTAAGTACCCCAAACAACCCAAAACTTAAAAAGAAAACAGGCTGACTTCAAAACTGTTTTGACCTCTGACTGTTGTAACCTGTTTTTGACCCACTTCCCCACCTCCAATTTAGATCTAGTTTCTTGCATTGGAAAGCCACTTCAATTATCTTTCCAGGGATATGTAGATCGCAAAATAAGAGTTGGTAGAACTCCTTATATGATCAAAACAATGACCCAAAATTTTGTCCAGTTTTTAAAAACGGGTTTAATTAATTTAACCTAATTAATTACCCATAACCCCATTAATTACAAACCCTAAACCATCTAATAATTATAATATCATTAAAATACAGATTCTTATTTAAACCCTAACCTAAATCCATCATAAGATGATTGAGAAATAATTAAAACACTTTAATTAAAAAGAGTATTAAATATTTTACCTTAGAATTTTTGAAAGAAGAAAAATTAATGAAGAACCCTAAAACCACCATTGATGCCGACTTGAAGGTGATCTCCAGGTTTTATGAAGTGTTTTGGTTAATAAAAAGTATTTATATAGTTTCCTAACAAGTCCTTGGCCCATTACAAAAGCCCGGTTCCCTTTTTTCCTTTTTTCCCTTTTCTTTTCTTTTGATTCGTCCCAAACCGCCTCATATATATATATATTTTTTCTTTTTTTTTCTTTTTATTGTTAATTAATATCTTATTAATATTACCTTAACTTACCTTAATTTATTTCAGCTCCTAAAGCCTCCAAAACCTCAAAACCGTAAAACTAGTCAAATTTACGCGTTTTACCGTAAAAGACGTAAAATATACACTTTTATAAAAATCTCAAATTTTGAAATAAACTTTATAACTAAGTCCCAAATGACTTAAAACCATCCCGAAAAATATTCATATGACTAATTACCTCATCCGAGACCTCTAAATGCTAAACCGTAAATCGTAAAAATACGATTTTCTATAATATATATACGTATACGTAAACCACTAAATAACGTCATCTCACTTCATAGTCACCACCATGTGAACTCATGAACACGAACTAACCCCATCATAACATTATATAATGTACCACGCAATACACGAACGATGACTAACATCCAATCCAAGGCTCAAATATAAACATATTGCCCGTAAACGCACACTAAGCACATAATCAAAGTCTAACAGTCAAAAGTGACAAATCCAAAATCTAGGGTTGCCACATCACTCCCTCCTAATAGAAATCTCGTCCCGAGATTTACTTCATAAGCTCAATAAATTCATTTCACAGCCAACACACTATCTCTCTCATAAGAACGTAACCGGATCATGACTACAACAACACTCTCAATGAATATAAGCTCACGACAAATTTTAGGACCCCCAACTTCGGATAACAGATCAAACCCATGGACAACTAACGGACGTTTACGTGAACGAATTTAAAAATATGAACCAAAACCATGAGACCTCAAAAGATACTCAACATAAAACATGTATCGACTCCCAACGAACCATGGAAACGAACCAATGACAACAAGCACCCAACGACAACTAAAATGTGTTACGACCGGCGACATACTATTAAAACCTTGTGGAAAACTAAATTTTACCCCAGAATGGATTTTGTACTGTAATTGTATATTAGTTGTTCTAAAACCATGGTATCACATTAGTAATTTATGTAATCATCTAACGAAAATCAATCTAAAGTCTCTTCACGAACGATCAATTGTCTAAAGCACACAACACAATATCACACGTCAACATTGACTCCGGAACCCACATCCTTCATCAATGTACAATCCTTATGATGGATACATCTCAAGTCCTATCCCAAATAAGCCCTATGTTAGCCCTCTAAATGTTCACTATCCCAAAATATCCAAAACACAAGTTTAAACCATATCGTTTGAAAATTAATCTTGAACTCGACACTTGTAAAATTAACTCGACCAAGCTACTAACCTCCAATTACTAAACTTTCTGAATTTTTGAAAAGTATGTTCCGAGTACATAATTTAAGGCTTTTGAATCACCCAAAAAGCTTTAAAAACGAATAATTTATAACCAAAACGATTTTTCTCAAAATCTGCCTAGGCATTAGCGATAGTTTCTGACAGTTAGCGACATATTTTGACCGTTTAGCGACAGTTTCTGCCTACTCCGATTTATACAAAAAAGAACGATTTTTAAAGCCTAAAACCCCTCATTAATTACCAAATTTAAAACCTAATTAATTTTAATTCCAGAAAATTAAAACTCTATTAATTACATGATTTTAACATATTTCACTAAATAAGAACAAAATTTTAACTTAAGAACAATAACTTTAGGTGCTAAAAACCAAAATATTTTAAAATAGCCGAGTCATGCTTATATGTTAAAGAATTTATATTCCACCTTATTTGAAACATGTTTCCGGCACTTCCTTATTTCATCGACTACCAACAACATTTTTTTCAGTTTGCAAGTTCTATTTTTTACCATGTATAACTCAAAACAAAAGACATCGTTACCCCAAAAAGAAATCTCCACCATCTCAAAAACCTTCACGCCAAAAGTACCGTACAAAAGAACACAAGAAATGAGAACTTGATAAATGTACTACTACGGAAGTTAAACATCTCGAAGAGGAATGAGCTAGCAAAACATCCCAAGAATACAACCGATAAGTAGAAGGGAATTATACATATATAGGCATATGCATACATACACTCAAATTCATCCAACATATACTATTACAAGCATGTATTAACCTTCTTTCATGCAACCATACTTAGGAATCCATTGGTGTTGTGGTACTTGTATAACTATGTTGGCCACCATACTTATACAAGTCCCCTTTCACCAATGCACTCCCTCCTATGATGACACTTATAAGAATTAATACTACACATAACACATCGGTCTACCAACTCAAATAAGCACATAGATCCTACAACTCATATAAGCACATAACCACAACATAAAATAAGATCCAAAATCCATGTATTAAAATAACGTAGCCAATGCATGAAACATATAAACTCGTAATCCAACTGAACCACCGTAGACAAAATTCAAAATGTATAAAGAACATGAAAACGTAATTAAACGGAATCCAACAATGGTTAGCGTATACGAATATAGTTCAACCCGTACTATTCAAAACTCGTAAAGAAAATAACATGTAGCTAAGTATGAACCATAGTAGTTCATAACCTAACAAATACTACGAAAATAACATTCAAACACATCAATTACTATAAAATGCACACATACTCCTATGACGCCTATATGCAGGGACCCTTAAGCTATAGACTAGGCTACGCGACTAGGCAACCTAATTCTCTATAACCATTGTCTCTGATACCATTCTGTCACACCCCACCATGGCAGAATATATGGGGCGCGACGTATGGATATCATCACAACAATGGCGTGTCTATAGAGTTAACTAAACCAAATAGAAATGTCATAAAAAGGTGACACAATGTCATGACAGTATCTCAAACAATGCAGGTGCCTAGGTAAGTAGGTAACAGGCCTACCTCTTACCAAAGACATAAAAATAAACAAACATCAAACATATAGGTACCACAAAGTTCACTTAATCAAAACACAAAATAAAATCTAAGAGGAAAGGGATTCCTCCTAATGCAGTCTTAGTAGCCTCTAAACTCTAGCCACTTCTAACCTCATCTTCCTCAACTACCTCACCTGAAAATGACACTAAAATCTGTCAACATAAACTTGGTGAGAACATAGGTTTAAGTTATATAGAACATCATAAGAAACCTTGACATCCGCTGTAAATAAGTTGAAGAAAAACAATTTATAATAATGGACCATAATGTGATAATCATGCTACATGCATCCACAACAAAACTCAAGCCAAGTACCAATCACATCTACAATTCACAAGCACACTATAACAATCAAGAAGTATCCCATCACACACACACAAGAACACACCACACTATCCGGATCTTTCCCACACCACCTGTGGAAGATGAAACATATCCCCGTCGAGATATCTTGCCTCCAAAGAGACGATGCACAAGTACTCAGGACGGATCGTGCCCCACGAACCAAGAACTCAGAACCAAGAACTCAGGACGGATCGTGCCCCACGCTCCACACACATCACAACTGGTCCCATAGACGCCCATACATCTATGTACCAATCCCAATCATAACACAATCAAGATTCACATATCAGAACACATATCAAAGCACATATGCGAACACATAACACGTAAGTCACACAATAGCACATTTATGTCCACACATTTATAAAAATTTAGTACCAAAACATTTTAAGAATACCACAAGTGTCATCTCCATCCCATACTAGAAGAAAACGTTTAAAAACTAAGTGAAAATGTGACTATGAACTCACCTGATTGCTTCTCCAAAAGTCCTTGCTCTAGCAACAAGATAACAATCCAAAAATACATAAATCAATACATGAACCAACCACTAAAATGGTTCATCAACCTATGATGGACATCTAACCTCCTCTCATATAAATACCCCATTACCCTTCCCTAACAAGTCCTTAACTTGGTTAAGTTCAATAACTATCTCGTTCATATTTTACACAAAACAGTCCCAATTTTAGGTCTCCAATCTATAAGTCAAACGCCCACTTAAACATACCCCCCCATGGTTTCTGTAAAAGGAACATTCATACTTTTACATATGTTAGCTAACACCTCCCACTTGAACTAACCTTAAAGCTACTGTTAAGGAAATAGACAAATAAGTTACTAAAGTTTGGTTAAATGTTCACCTAAGTTACTAAAGTATTTTTGGTTACAAATCGGTTACTTATGTTTGGGTTACCTGTTATATAAGTTACTATGTTGGTTGCAACCGTTTATTACCGGTAACTAAGTGACGTGGCATATAATATTAATGGGTTAAAACACAAAAATGTTACCAAAGTTTGCTAAAATGTTCATCTACGTTACTAAAGTTTGTTTTCGTTACAAATATGTTACTAAAGTTAAGGCAACATGTTAAATAAGTTACCCTTTATGTTTTAACCTTGGTACTAGGTAAGTGCCGACGTGAAATTACTTTTTTTTGTTTAAATAGTAAATTATCTTTTATTTTTAAATTATGTGTATCCTAATAATGCATGATAAAAAAATGATTGTAGCAAACAATTTGTTCCTAAGCTATCTTCAAATTATTTCATTTTACATTTTCACTAAGACATGATGAGTAACTTTCTCGATTGGGTTGACGGCGGTAGAAGGGTGAGTGTGTACCGGATGAATGGGTGACGTGTTTGTCATTGTGGATCGGTTACGATGGCCGAAGGTTGTGGTGGTTGGCGAGAGTGACATCAATCTTTTTTCGGTGGTAGCGTTTTTTTTCTATAGATCCGGTGGTGGTGAGAACTAGTGATGGTGGCGGTTGATTGATGAAAGAACATTGAGGAGTCATCAACATTCTTCTTTGAGGTGGGACCCACAAAGTGGTGACGTGGCCATAACAACAGGTTACCAACAGGTTGCCCACCCTCGGAGTAACCTAATTGTAACTTTTTAAAACTTCAGTAACTCATATAATTAACCCGTATACTTGAGTAACCTTTTTGTAACCAAAAATACTTTAGTAACTTAGGTGAACATTTAAGCAAACTTTATTAACTTATTTGTCTATTTTCCCGGCCCCGATATATGTGTATATATTACTACCTATCCAGAATTCACTGATTTTAAATGTTTGAAAAGTTTGTTACAATTAGGGGGTCTTACCCTAAACCAAAACCTTATCCCAAGTGCAGATACTTACTACAATATATAAACCATCTCTCATGTTAATGAGAAGATCCCAATGCAACCCTAAGTACCCCAAACAACCAAAAACTTAAAAAGAAAACAGGCTGACTTCAAAACTATTTTGACCTCCGACTATTGTAACCTGTTTTTGACCCACTTCCCGACCTCCAATTTAGTTCTAGTTTCTTGCATTGGAAAGCCACTTCAATTAGCTTTCCAGGGATATGTGGATCGCAAAATAAGAGTTTGTAGAACTCTCTATATGATCAAAACAATGACCCAAAATTCTACCTAGTTTTTAAAAACGGGTTTAATTAATTTAACCTAATTAATTACCCATACCCCATTAATTACAAACCTTAAACCATCTAATAATTATAATATCATTAAAATACAAATTCTTATTTAAACCCTAACCTAAATCCATCATAAGATGATTGAGAAAGAATTAAAACACTTTAATTAAAAAGAGTATTAAAGATTTTACCTTAGAATTTTTGAAAGAAGAAAAATTAATGAAGAACCCTAAAACCACCATTGATGCCGATTTGAAGGTGATCTACAGGGGTTTTATGAAGTGTTTTGGTTAATAAAAAGTATTTATATAGTTTCCTAACAAGTCCTTGGCCCATTACAAAACCCCGGTTCCCTTTTTTCCTTTTTTTCCCTTTTCTTTTCTTTTGATTCGTCCCAAACCGCCTCATATATAAATATTTTTATTTTTATTGTTAATTAATATCTTATTAATATTACGTTAATTTACCTTAATTTATTTCAGCTCCTAAAGCCTCCAAAACCTCAAAACCGTAAAACTAGTCAAATTTACTCGTTTTACCGTAAAAGACGTAAAATATACACTTTTATAAAAATCTCAAATTTTGAAATAAACTTTATAACTAAGTCCCAAATGACTTAAAACCATCCCGAAAAATATTCATATGACTAATTACCTCATCCGAGACCTCTAAATGCTAAACCGTAAATCGTAAAAATACGATTTTCTATAATACATATACGTATACGTAAACCACTAAATAACGCCATCTCACTTCATAGTCACCACCATGTGAACTCATGAACACGAACTAACCCCATCATAACATTATATAATGTACCACGCAATACACGAACGATGACTAACATCCAATCCAAGGCTCAAATATAAACATATTGCCCGTAAACGCACACTAAGCACATAATCAAAGTCTAACAGTCAAAAGTGACAAATCCAAAATCTAGGGTTGTCACATGTTGTGCAAGACTTGGACAAAATTTTAACTAAAAGATACGGGCACGCCTTTGTATAAATAGACGGAGAAGTCTTGAAGAGATATTGTGAAAAACTTGAAGAGTATACATTGAATTGCTTTTAATGAAGGTACATCTTTAGCAATTCATAGAAGAGATGGTTATTTTTATTGATAAATATTTTCTCAAGCACAAACGTTGTTTATTAGTTTGTGTGTTAAATCTAATAAAAAAATATCTTAAGAATGCGAATTAAACCTAAATTACCCAAATATTTTGTATACATTCACTATTATTTAAACAACAATATTACTCAATACAACGGAGCATATGCCACAGAAGAACTAATACAAATAGACAATATGCGAAAGAAAGCGTAATAGAGGCAAATGGGAAAACGCACAAACATAATAATAGCATAAAACTCGCGGCTGGGATAAGGTGAAAGGTAATGTTGTTTTAAATGTGGCATCGAGTGGCATAATATCTTTATTAATGACTGGTGGAAGAACTCCAAACTCATGATTCAAAATTTCAATTAACGTTGATGAACTGTCTACATGTTTCATTAATCCTCAAATTGATATTGTTGCATTTTTGTGAATACAAACTGATTATATTGGATGAAACACCAATGCCTTACAAACACGACTTGGCGCATTAGATAGATCATTAAGGGACATCCTGCGTTAGTCAAAGCATGATATGACGGACACTCCGTTCGGCAGCATGACTCTGGTTTTTGGTGGCAATTTTTGGCCCGTTATTCCAAAAATATCTCGACAAAATATTCTAGGCGCCTCTTTAAAATAGTCTTACTTGTGGGACCACTGTAAAGTGTTGTGGTTAACAAAATATACGTCCCTCTTTTGGTTGTCGTCGTAAAGATGTCAATGTGATAAAAGACTTTGCTGAATGGTTTTGGAGGCTTGGAGATGGTAAGCTTGGAGACGCAAATGGTGGTGATGTTAGTATTGTCATACTTGATGAAATGCTCATTAAAAATTCAAATGACCAGTAGGCTCAATCATAGACTTCACTTCCCCGTATATGTTAGAAAACCTCGAAGGCAACAAATATTTCACAGAAAAAGTAATTCTTGCCCCTACGAATGAGGTTGTTGACACTATAAACGAGAATATGTTGTCGGTTATTCCTGGCGATAAAGTCACATACTAAAGTTGTGATAGTGTTTGGAAGTCAAATAATGTGCAAGTATAAACAATATCTATATTCTCTACAAAGTTCACTAATGGTATGAAATTCTCCAGCATACCCAACCATGAACTTAAATTGAGAATTGGTATTTTGATCATATTTTAACGAAACATTGATCAATCAAATAGTTTGTGCAACGAAACACAACTTCGTGTAGATTGTTGATGAAAAGTGTCAATCATGCCACTATAATCAACGAAATTTATTTTGGTAAACAAGTGCTTATTGAAAGGATGAAAATATCACCTTCTCATAAACACTTTTCGATGAAGATAGTAAGGAAGCAGTGTCCGTCTCTTTTCTGATGACAATCAACAAAAGTCAAAGACAATCTCTCGGGCAAGTCGGTTTGTATTTGTCGTCCACAATTTATACACACGACCAACTATATGTAGCCATCTTACATGCTAAAGGAAAAAAAAATTCAAGATGGTTATTCATGATGAAGACGAAATTCTCACAAATACCACCACCAACGTGGTGATATATAAAGAAGTGCTACACAATTTATGTCAGATTTACATACGTCGCATTCATAGAATAAATGATTCGCGTTTTTTTTCCTGTGCTTTGACAATAATGTTTCATATAATGTATGTTTGAATATTATAAATTGTATATTTTATGTTTCCGTATTCATATGTGGTTCTTTTTAACTAATAGCTTCATAATATACACTGTAATTTACTAACATTTTCAACGTTTTCTTTAAAATATCCGTGAATTTCACGGGTCTTTTAGCTAGTAAAACTATAAAACACAATCAATGTGATTTAGATCTCGGTTTGAAGGCAGAACATTAATTAGTTGTTCCTATTTTAGATCTTATGCGTGGGTAATTCAGACGTAATAGAAATTTCTTCAGGAACTTTATGTAATCTTATCCTGAGATTTGCAATAACCTCATAACATTTATAAAAGGTCTCCACATAATGATGTAGCAATGAGACATGACGTTAATTACTTTGTTTCTTGACTAACTCTTTGATTTAAAACAAATCATTTTCTCACTTTATTTTTTGAAAGTTTTTTTCCCTTTTGTTAACATTATGTTATGTGATTGTATCTCTCAGCCATTAAAAGCACTTATATGTGACGTCCCGCCTTAATTAACTATCTCATAATCAAAAATTAAAATTTCTTGTAAACCAAGTGGACACAAAAAGTATTTCTTTATGTCATTTAAAATCTATATGTCCCGAGGGTATAGAATAATTCTCTCATCTTCAACTCTCACTCCTCTATGAAAAATTTACAAAGAATTAAGTAGACGACTAAATTTTAATGGAAGTGAATAAGTTATTTTTATTTTTTACGTTAGTATTTTTTACTATCTTTTGTAACCACGAGTATAGTAAACTGTGTTTCCGAATTTTTTTTTTCCTGACTACTTTATTTGGTTCTTCCAACATCACACATATGTAAACCAAGTTAAACCTTCCTTTTTCCAGAGAGTTGACGTGGCTCACTTTAAATATTTTGCATCAATGAGATGATAATCCCAAATTTCTTTAATCTTGGGCACCCTTGATTGTCATTTCTAACCACAAGCTAGTGAACGCAATTAGATACATATACTTAAAACAAAAGTTTAAATATAATCTTATTTTTTTATAAGCAGGAAGAAAAATTCAACCGTCTATTTTAGTTTGATTTAAAAATAAAGATTAACATAAAATTTTAAAAAAATATTGTCGGGGGTATTTTTGCTAAAAAATTTAAAAGTTTCAAAAATCGGGCGGATGGAGTAAAGTTGTAAATTTTCCAAACTAAGTTTTATTAATTGTGATATTTCACTAGTAAAAAAACAATGATATATTACTGGTGATAAAATAATAAATATCACCGGTGATATTACATTATAACTATGTTTAACAAATACCACTAGTGATATTTCATTGTGTTATCACTAGTGATATTTCATTGTTTTTATCACTAGTAAAATATCATTATTGATAAAAATCAGTTCAGAAAATTTACAATTTTAATCCTTCCGTCGATTTTTTTTTCAATTTCTTGATATTTTGGCAAAAATAAACCTTCGTGTTTTTTATAAATTTTAATTTTAAATAATAAATTGATAAAATTAGTCCCTTTTATGCAAAATAATATACTTAACTAAATATTTGTCTCAAATAAAAGTGGCCCTCAACATTAGTAAGAAGAACACTTTTTCACCATACCATCATCCTTGATTTATTCAACTTGAATATAAAAACACACTGCTTTCATAGTGATTTATACATACTTCCATAAATAGTCAAATGAAGAGAAAAGAGAAATATTGGTGAGTGCATTTTAATATAATGTTAGGTAAACTAAAAACACAACATTTACAACGCAAACATCCTGGCTAGGAAAAAACAAAATATCTACTGGTTGCAAATTCAAATAAAGATATACTCGTAAGGTTTTAATCATTAGAATCACAACATAATTGGTAATGGTCCACACACACATGATAATAATCAAAGGTAGATGATCCACTAGGAGTATTAACTTCTAACTATCCAAGGAAAGACATTTATTCATCTATATTAGTTGGTCTTGTCTTTTAGATACACGTTTGGTTAAAACTATGATATCTTCAGGAACTAAAAATAGCAGGTGTTTCGCAATTACTTGTTATACTAGTGATGATTAGACAATTTAAATGTCCATGAAGTTTCCATCAAGAGTGCAAATTTGCACACTACTATAAACAAAAAAAAACAAAAAAAAGTAATGCATATAAAAAAACTAGCAAAAAAACTAAAGAGAACAAAACACAAGACAAGTGAATCCGAACACGCTCCTAAGAAACAAGCGCCATATTAAAGACACCATAAAAGTCGCTCAATAATTATCAGCATGTTTTCCAATTACATCACATGCTAAAGAATTGTTTCAAGTTTTCCAATTACATCACATCCAGACCTCCATTGTCTCCATCCCATGCATCTCATAAAAGTATTAAGTTTGATCTAGACAGCATGTCAAGTTGAGTAAAGTTGTTAGTTATGAGTTACTCAAGCTGGTATTGAAGATGAACTTTTAAAACAGCATGTCAACCAGATCTAGACACCCCGTAAATCCTAAAGTAGTTTTCACGTAAACTATAGCTAGTTAAGCACTAATATTGGTTCGTCTGTTACTAGCATATAAAGTTTGAAAAGCACATATATAATATATACACACAGCTGCATTACTTAACCTTGATTGTGCAGCACTTTAACTGTTAAAAATCTTATTTACAAGCTATGAAACAATAGACTGAAACATATCTAATGTAAGTTTCCGAAAGAAAGACTACCTTTACCTAAATTCAAGCTTCCTTTAAGCAAAAAACACGAACTATTATATCCAATTTGAATCTCACTAGCATTGAGAATCCGATTAAACCTTTACATCGGGTGAATGTATGTTAATTAAAATGTATGATACATAGTCATCTAAATCTAGCTTATTGTACAAGTAGTATGATTGACTTTGTCTTAAGATCCTCATAAGATTTAACTATGAAAAGTAACACATTACTTAGAGCTATAAAACTAGTATAGGACTAGGAAACTGTGATGGAGCTGATGATTTATGTAAATAGACATGATGTATTGCTGATTAACTAATTAGCAACCTGTTATTTTTTATTTTGGTAATGATGATCTTGGTCAATAACTAAAGAATAATATTTCATTTCTTATATAAAAAAAAGAATATCTATTGGGCATCTGCCATTAGATAACAATATGAAATGAGTATCAGTTTTTTATTAGAACTTGAGACTTGTAATTGTTTATTGAAAGAAAAATGCTTATCCATTGAATGTAGTGTACAATTTGAACTTAATATTAACTTATTCAAAGGAATAAAACAGTAATAAACTCAAGTCCAAGAGATCATAAAAGATATAATACACAATCTAGTGAAAAGAGAAAGCAATTTGTTAATGTTTACAATAACCCTAAATCCAAAAGAAGAATCAGCAAAAACCTAGTTAATTGGAAAGACTTTTTCATACACATAAACCTAAAAAAACTTGGTCAATGTTCGTGCTTCTAAAAATAAGCAAAATTTAGTTGTTTTGATGTTCAAGATCTATCCAAAAACTAGATAAAATAACAAGAATGATACTCAAAGATAATAACGAAACTCCAAATTTTCGGTTCAATAAACGCAGGCAGCATCATACAACAGATGAAATCGTTCCGAATTCAGGTTTTTTTAGTCAAGAACTAACAATAAACATTGATTCGAAAGAGAAAAAGAAACCACCTAGGTTAAAAAGACAGGATGAGAGGTTATTGTACAAGATCATGACCTTTTCCCTTGAAGAATCCACCTCAATTCGGTCAGTAGGGTGGCCTGTTGGGCATGTTTCCTGACCAACCAGTACCATCTACAGGTAACTGCACATTAGGCATGTTAAGTGGCAAGTTAAAAAAGGGTAAGCCCATGGATGAAGGGTCAGTAAAAGGGTGATTTGCACCACCATTTCCATCACCTCCACCACTACTAGCAGCAGCTTCATCTTCATCTAAAGGCAGCCTTTCGTACGCCACGTTTGTGAAAGAAGCAGCTATGACAATCACTGGCCCTGAAGCTATCAAAGCACCAACAACATTCCCACCGACAACTTGTCCTTGTCCACCTGCCAAATAAATAGTTAAGCTAGTAGCTCCTGGTGGAGCTGGTGGAGGCAAGAAAGAACCCGAAAGCGAAAGTATCTCAAATCTTCCATGAAGAGTAAGCACAGATCCAGCTGCTGCAGGCTGCCTAAGACTCACATTATTAACCGTCCCACTTCCACTTACAATACAAATCCCGCGTTGTCGTGTTCTAGCGTAGTTTGCTATGGACTCAAACACATCACACCCACTGCTTATTTCCAGGATGTGAGCACGAAGAGTGTTAGCACTTTCTCTAGTGATAATAACAGGTGGCTTGGGTTTGTTTTTGGAGCCAGGGGGACGTCCGCGGGGCCTGCGTTGGCCTACGCCGTCCCCGCTTCCAGAACCGGAGCCAGGAGTGTGTTGGTTGTTGTCATCTTCAGAATCTGGAGGGATTTGAAGATGGAGGTCAGGACGGTTTTGCAAGTTTTGAAGGGAGAAAGGGGAAGTGGAGCTTAAGTCTAGATTATGTGACATAGATATAAGAATAAAAGATATAATAGATCAGGAGATGAAAACTAAAGGGAGAGAAACAAGAAGAAAGAGATGAAGAATAATAAAGTAAGAGTGTAATGGAGGAAATTAAGTGTTAAAAAATGAGGTTTTTTATCATTTCTTCAAGAGAGAGAGAAGAGTGAGAATGGGGAAACAAATAGAAAACTAAAGGGTAAGAAAATGAGTGGAGAAAAAGAAAGAAAAAAAGGTTTGAATGGTACTTTTGGTATGAACAGGATGAAATAGTAACACCTGACCAAACTTTTTGTTTTTAGGGTTTAAACTATTTCATGTAAAAAAATATGTCCTCCTATTTGGTATTATTTGACCAATCCTTTTTTGAAGACAACTTTTTTGGTTTTAATAATCAAATTATTAACCTTTGTTGAAGACAAATACTATTATAAAGCTGGAACCAAATGGGCGAAAAGTGTGTGTGGATCATTGGAAACTTTATAGGGTTGAAAATATTACAGTAACAAATCTTTTTTATCATGCTTCTCCACCAACAGGAAACTAACTCGACCATATTTAAACTTTTCAAAAGCTATTTTAATTGTGTAATTGTAATTGTGTGCGTATGCATAAATTAGCACATCTGTCTATAATAATGAGGTAAGTTACGCGCGCAATAAGCAACGTCAAATCTTAACTTAAACCTGATGGATATGGTGCATAGGGCCACCGGTCCAACTATATTAGGTCTAACACGCACCCACAAGCTAAGAACGAATAATCATCATAAATCTTGAAGTTTAACTTTGAGTGTGACAATCACCTTCATTTGTCTTTGTTTTTCTCTATTTTTTTGTTTGCATATATAGCTCAGATAATATGCAACTCTAATCCTAACCTGAAACCAGCTAAACCAAGTATAATGAGTCTACTAGAAACTAAGTCCGCTATAATGAGTATGTCTACTTTCCCCTTGCTCTTCGAATATCTATAAGCGAAAGGTAACGTTGCCAACTTTCTCCAACTCGAAGATCGAGTCTCATCTTCCTGTGTTTAATTTTTTGTTTTATGATTTATATCTTGCATGCCGATTTGCAAGAAGTTTGTAAGAGTATTGATCTGATAATTTGATCCAAATCGAGATGAGGTGGGTTCAAAATCATGATACATTTTAGATTTTACATGATGTCCATACTATATAAAATAATTCTTATTGACTGGATACGTACATATACATTAACGTCTTTTGGATGTATGCCTTTTCGGCAGTGGCAATAATTGTATCTACTTGTTTTGTTGTTATACGCAAGCTTGAATAGATTAAGTTAAGTTGAAATAAACAAGGATTTCGAAATAAATACGATGGCTAATTAATTAACAACAAACATGTTGTAACATAGAATGCTTATTTTAAATTTTCATGTTTTTTAATCTAGAAAACTAACTATATCATGAAAAGGTTTTCTTCAGGGAGAGCTATTTCAGGGTGGGTCTCATCATTTAATGCTTATAGCACTTACAGTATGTTTCAGTTTTCATTTGCTTCATAAATTAATATATGACCAATGACTCCAACATTTATCTGACTAACATGATATGAACTTAGTATATTATATTCTATTCATGTACAAAAAAAATGGAAAAGGTCGTGTCCTTTAGTTACCCGTTGTGTATACGTTTCCATATCCTTGTACTACCGTTTGTAATGAAAATGGCCCCATTTCTCTCTAATTTTGTTTTACGTTGCTTTTGTGGTAGGTGATTATCTTTTTATAATTTCTTTTTTGTGTTTTGGTGGTGTAAGGTAGTAGGTTAGGAAACATAATAGAAAGTAAAAAGTCTAGTTTGGTTTGGTCATAAAAGACAATGTCTCTTGTATATGCATAATTTTCCTTTTTTACAATAGTGTGTGTCATGGACTTGAGGTTCAAAAAATATGTTCAGAAGCTTATGAAAGTACCAAACACATTATATTACGTTAGCCTTAGTAGTCATCTTAAATGATATGAAAAATAAAGTCAAAATTTGTGGTTTAAACCATCTCATTACCTCTAAATTATTTGCTAAACAAGTTATTACTTGCATCGAATGAGTACCCACAAAACATGTCCAAGTTCCAATCCCAGAAAAAGTGAATTGAGATTACAAATTTCTACACTTCTTCCATAGTGTTCTCTATGTTTTTCCGCACCACTCTTTGTTTCTTTCTGTGAATTGTTTTAAGTTTCACATTAAACGATACTCATGCACTCATGGGTAATTGTCAATTTTTATCAAATAGAGTTAAAGTAGTATATTTGGATAAAAATGTATTGACAATATATATTGGGGGCGATAATTCTCGAAGAGATAAAAAAATCGTCGTGAAACCTACACAAAAGTACGAGTGAAACCTTCCAAATGAATAATCGAGTTGTAGAATTTTTGGTTATATGTTTGATGAATATCCTAAGGCTACGAGATTGGACGGGGTAAGAAATGTGAAGAAGCGGTGTGCCACTTCGTTCTAAAGTGAATTTTAAACTTGTTAACCAAGAATATAAAATGGTTCCAAAAAAGAACATCAATGCTATGGTGAAAAGAAGCATGATGCGGTGCCTAGTAAAAACGTTAGAAACTCAAATCTTTTTTATGTGCTTAACAATGTTGATAAAGATGGTGATTTGGGTTCAACTAGGAAACTGCTAAGTTGGTTGACTTAAAGAATCAGTCAAGACAGGCTCATAGCGGTTCTTTTATGCGGGTAGTAGTTCTACCCTTATCACTGAAAAATGGACAAGATTGAAAATAAAATTATTAAAGAGAAGTGTACTCTATCGGATGATGAAGGAAAGTCGGTTCATAGAAAAAGGGTTGTATTTTCAGTCGAGCTTAATTGATGAGGATATCGTTGAACTTGTGCATAATGATATGATTAAAACTCTGACTGCTAAATCGTCTAATATGAGAGTCTGTGAGAATAATGGAGAGAATCTCATCAAAAATTTGATGTAGATTACGACCCTTATGATAATAATATGTATGAAGATCAAGATATTCCGAACAATGTCTAGTGTATAGTTGGTAGTTACGGACTCAGGGTACGATGTCGTAAGAAATATTAGTGATTTTTATGTTTTATGTGACTTTGTAGTATGGTTTTATGTGTTTCTTTTTTAAAGGAAGTTGATTGCCTATGTAACGGGCGGAGGTGCAAGAGTCACCCGTATCCTTTGTATTTAAATGTTTTTTAGCGTAATAAAATTTACCGTGAAAACCCTTTACCAAAAAAAAACCTACACAAAAATAAAGGGTCGAGGATCAACGGGTTTACATAAACCAACAGGTGAACCCGTGTAACCTTTTTAACGAACATATCATATTTAGACTAGAAAAGTGCTAAACATATATGTTATTCCCTTATAACTAGGTAACACTTCACTAGAAAGATAACTTTGATCTATCCCATAGTTGAGAGTTGATGCGGGTGTCGCAACACCTTTTATTGGTTTTATGACCCCCTAGGTAGTGCACCTAATCGTAATAGTATAGTATCGGCAAGGAGTCAGTGGTCTTATCATTCTCCAGTGGATTAGTGTGTGAGTTTGTGTTGAACGTACAAAGGTCTAGAGGTGAGAAGGAAGTTTATTTTTTAATTTTATGTTTTTAATAAAGCCGTAAAATGTTTCGGGTATAGAGGGGTTTTTTTAGTAACACAAAGGTTGTAAACATCATGAATCGCTAGTCAGTCGTTCGACCACCTTGTAACTTGTAATCGTTCTAGGCAGGATTAATCGAATCGGTATTTTTAGTAAATTTTGGATATTTCTTGCAAGTTTTGGGTATTTATAACGAAATTTAGGCATTTCCGACAATATTATTCTTCAAATCTAACTTATACTACATATAAATAGTTACTGTAAGTGTTAAACACATGTTTATAGTGTATTTTCTGTATTTTCGACAAGATTTGCAGGTTTTCGGCAAGTTTTACCTCCCTTGACCATTGTTGACCAGATTTGACCACTATATACCGCTTACATAAATCGAAAAGGTTAATGGCCTTGTAGCGATTAACCGATGATTAATCGGCCTTGTAGACCTTTTATCGCAACACCAAAAATACTAAATCTACGTCGTGAGAATTCAATGGTTAAACAAACATGTTCATCTAATCCTGAATTACCCCTACAATGTTCCTCATAATTATTTATTGCGCGTCATACTTTGTTGATTAAATGCGTAAGTGTTTTTGTTTGTATTAATTATAAGTCATACGCGAACAACTAAATCTAGCATAGTGGTATGGTGTTATTTACTAGACCTACTCCTTGATGTATGCACCTATAATGTTAGCATAGTGGTATGGGAACATTTACAAAGCTATTTCATCAACACATGCATTAAGAAACACTTAAAGTAATCTGCCTGATCGGTCCATAGATTCATACTACGGTCGAGGATAAGCCCAAATACGTCCAGAGACCATACATTCCATGGTCGAGGCATCATCTATATACATATGTTTATGTAGACATATCAACACTTTAGATATGAAGATCTAATCCGGTTTTCTAGAGCCTATAGCATGTACACAACTAATCAAGAAGAAGGTGAGATTTCTTAGCCCATGTTTTACTTGTTTTACAATCTTTTGGGGTGAGGATATTTTTGGTTTTTAACAAGTGAACACAAGTATATTTAATCGTTACATATTGGTCTACGTCCTGATTTAATTTTTGTAAGCGTGAATGTTATGGATAGATCTATTGGATTTGACACTCCTATCCGTCTTGGTTGACATTATTCTAGCTGATACAAATTCATTTGAAAGAAGGTTACAAGTGTCCCATGTTAGTCACCTACCATGGCATTCATTTTTTGTTATACCTTAACGCGTAGGTGTCATGAGCTTAGACAATAATAAATTCATTTTTTGTGACTTTGTATATGTTATATTATCACGGGTGGATAAAATCTTGTGGTTCATAAAACGATTAAATCTTTTTACATTATGATTTAAATAAACCTAGGAACTCGCCACCTTTATATATGTAATATGGGATACATGTGATTTGATAATCTTGAACTATCTGAGGTACATGTGATTTACACACTCTCGGATTTTACGTACTTTATATGAGATATATGTGACCTACACACTTGAATTACAACTACTTTATATGGGCTACATGTGATTATGGAAACTTGAACTATGTAAATACGTATATAAATTTCATTATTTTCTATACAATAGTCGTGTCATTATCAAACGCACCGATATTTTCCGACATTGAAGAAGAGATCATAGATTTTACTGCTACACCCGACTCCACTACAACCCATGACTTTTCATCTTTTCGTTCATATGAAGAAGAATCAACCATAAGTCCTATTGAAATGCCTTTCAAAAACCTAGATACCTTTCGTCTTGTATACACCAGTCGTTGTTCTAACAAAAAGCCTTCTATTTCACCACCACCCATAACCCGACCAAGCAGACGTACCGCTTGGATATTTGTTAGACCTATCATTAATAAAAACCTTGCAACATGTACCAAACATGCTTCAATTGTTACTGATGACTATCAAGTTGATCCTAAGTCACCACCACCCTCACCATTGTCTTCTTATTTATTTTCTATCTATCAAAAGATGATTACTGAAGCAGACCACCCAGAGCATGAAAGAACTCTAATCAATGCCCCCACCTCATGGGACAGAGGTTGGAGAGAGTTCCGAAATGGCCATTTCAACATCTTTGAAAGAGATGGCTTTGTGCAAAACCTACCTCAAAGGCTAAATGCACAATATCCTTAATTATATGTACGACTATCCAACCGCCTGTCTTGAGGGTTAGCTACCTCTATGACTAAATGGAAAGTGAAACCAATGGAGGATGATCCTCTCGAATAATTAAGCTCCCAGTTCAGAAACGAGTGCCATTATAACGAAATTCGCTACCAAGATACCCAGTACCAAGTCGGGGTACTAGAAGAGAAAGTTAAGATTCTAGAAAATACGATTCAGCAACTCCACGATGATAGTTGCTAGTCTTAATTTATGATTATTGTTTTAATAACCACTAAGTTGTGAGGTGTACCTAGGGTATTTGGAACACGTATTTTCAACTTCAGCATTGCATTTCAGAACTATGTGTAGAAGTATTTCTATATGGAATATAGAAATGAAATACGAATTTTGTACGAGAATATATACCTTTTGAGTGTGCACAATTGAATATTAGGGGATTACATTATTTTCACATATATATCTTATGTAGTTCACCATTTTTTATAGAGTATGGCACCAGTATGATGATTCACGATTATGCAGAACCCTCGAATCAACCTCGTCAACCAGAACCCTCCAGAATTGCTCTATCAACCAGAAGACTCCTGATTGCGACAGTACCTAATGCACAAAGTACTCAAGAAGATACTTACCAAAGACCTAGTAATGCCAACAGTAGACCCTGCACTTACAAAGAATTCAATGAAGCGATGAGATGAATTTTGAGTAGTATTGAAGGTGTTGTAGGCTTAACTAGATGGTTTGAGAAACATCAGTCTCAATACGGAATAACGTCGTCAAAAGTGACAAGTGAAGTTTGAATCGAGCACATTGCTTGATAGTGCTTTAACTTGGTGGAATGTGTATATTCGTTCCGTAACCATTGACATTGCTCATTCACTACCTTGGAATGAGTTTAAGGCAATGTTCATTGGAAAGTACGATACCTAAGAAGAAGTCAAGCAAATGGAGACTTAAATTTATGAAACCCGAAAGTGAAAGGCACATACCTCACATCCTATAATCAGCGTTTCCAAGAATTAGTACTCTTGTTCCCAGAGATGGTTCCTACCAATGAGAGTTTGCTAGAATGTTACATTGAAGATTTACCTTTTAATATCAAAGGTTCATCACAACTTGTAGATATGAATAAGGTAATGGGAATGGCGAACAATATGATAAACCAGGTGATACGAGAATTTGGAGAAATCTCCCAAGATAAAAGGAAATGGAATAGTAACCATTATAACAGCAACACGACTGGATCACTAATGGCTACAAACGCCAAGATTGGGCAAGAGTGTTCACCGTTGGTCCAAGTGAACCAGGAAATTACACGGAAAAGTTTTCATTCTATGGAAATTAAATGGGATTTGTTCTTCTACATGCTATAATTGTGGTAAAGTAGGACATAATGCTAAGGAATGTATAGCACCATCCCCTACCCTATAGGCAAGAGAGGACCCAGAACACAAGATGGCCAAGGGAGTGAAGTGACTTGTTCAGATGCGGTGAAAAGGGTCACTATAATAATAAGTGCCTGAAAAGTGGAGGCCAATTCCGTAATAACCAAGTCTAGAGCAATCAGAACTACAATCCGACCCAGATACAAAATCAAGGAACTCCCAACGGAGGGAATCGAGCATCTGGAAAAATGTACCACTTGTGGGATAAAGCTGAAGTGTAAAATAACAACATGGTCACTAGTACACTTTTTATCAGCGACTCTGATGAGACTGCTTTTATACATAGTCTCATCGTCCAAAACGGGCTTTAAATGCATTAAATATCATCAAAAATGCCAAATATATGCTTGTGTTTGCTACTTGTGTATTTTAGGTACGGATATTGAGAAAATGACAAAAGATCACAAGAAACATGTAAAAACGAACACGAGAAACGAAGCCGCACAATGAACCAAGCCCTAGTGTTGATTCCAAGAAATACCCTTGAAGAATTGAAGATTATGCAAAAAGGGCCCTCCACTTTGAAGAATTGGCAAGAATGGTCCCTCAACAATCAAGACTTATCAATATTAGTCCTCCAAAAAGTCAATCATACAAGTCAAGACCATAATCTATGAAGAAAATGCCAAAACAGCCCTTCAAGAATCATCAAATGGCAAGAAATACCCCTGAAAATACTTTGGAAAAGTATTTAGGGCAAAAGTGTGAAAATGGAAACTTTATTAACAAAGGATTCGGATTTTTGGCTAATTAAATCACAAGTGAAAAGAAAAGGAAAGACTGAGGGTTTAACCTGGCAGACAAACAAAGATACCTAGACCACTCACACCCCTACACGTGTCCCACTAACCCCCCATCCAATCAGAACTCACCTCCTGGCCACCTCACAAATCCACTCAGCCAAATTAACTAATCTTAACTGATTTATTGATTTTGGCGCTTAACACCTTGTTTAAACCCAAATCCAGATTAAAACACATACTATTCACCTATGAACACGAATTGGGTTTTTCCTAATGGCTTGGAATTAAATCACCAAATTATCCAGAATCACAATTAGGGTGGTCCTAATCATAACCCAACTTTGAAAACCCATGCCACATCATCACCTTGGTCACATGTTAAACCCTCCCTATACGATTTTGGGAAAAAAAGCCAAAACCTTCCAGCCATCCAACGTCCAATATCCTAGCTTCAAACTTAAGCTTATTTTGAGCACTTTATGCAATTCCTACACACTTTACAGCTTCAAAAACTGCCAAGAGATTCACATGATCAAGCATAAATTCAAAATCCTCAAGGGAAAAATGGCACTTCTACAGCTTTAGGGTTTACGTTTTTTATGTTCCTACTTAGTCATTTGTAGCCTATATAAGGCATAGAACCTGCTTCATAGCAGCTTGCTCTTGGTTTTTCCTTTGTTCAAAATTCTGTAAATCCTACTTCATGTTTAATGAATTGTGTTTGAATGTTTGAAGAAAACCCAAGTGCCAATCATTTTATCTGCTTGTTATTGTTATATGTTTGCTAATCTTGAATCTTAAAACGTTTTTTCAAGCTTTGTGCAAGAAATTGCTCAAAGTTCAAAAACCTTGTTATTTTGCTAAGTTCCTTGGTACACCTTTGGAATTTTTTGGCTATAAGTGGATCATAGCACCCTGATAAAGAGTTATCAAGGGGTTGTGAGGCTTATAACTTGGGGATAATCAAAGAGTAGGGTACAAGGGTTGCATTAATCAAGATTTGTCACCTTTTTATTTTTATATTTTTGCTTCTAACCTTGTTCTATCTTAGCAGCCGGATATTGGTAGCTTGTGCCTTGTTTTGCAAGGCACATCAGCTCAAAAATTCGCGAGTATGGATGTACATTCATGAGGTTTGAGTTCTTGAACCCAAAAATCTGAAAAATACTTGATTTTTATGATTTTGTGTTCTGCTTGTGTTCTTGTTGATCTTATGGCTTAATCTTGCTTGATACTGCATAATATATCTGTTATTATGTTTGATTGGGCTTGGGTAACACTAATTCACACTTATACTTGTTTAAATCTTGATTTGAAAAAGATAAGGGGTGTTTGGGTTAACCTGTTTAAGTGCATAACTTGTTATTATGTTATTGGAAGGTGTTGTTTGTTGTTTGTACCTGCTAAACACTTGGTTGTATGCTAATATATGCAAGTTTTCAGACTTAAAACATCAAATTAAAGATTGTGCTATATCTCACTTGATTTTGCTGTTTTTGACCTAAGATTTTGGAAACACCTAGAGTGTATGCATGTTTAGGGCTAAAAAGTGTTAAATCATAGTTTGTGTAACATGTTAACAAGATTTGAGTGTTTGAATCTGGCTTGTGGTCAAGTATATCAGCAAGTGTTAAAATCTGCTTGTTCTTGTTCATCAGTAACCTTTTTGTGCTTTAATATTGTTCTAAACTTGAAGCCATTGCATGAAATGAGTTTGTATATGCTTGTATAAGTCTGTTATATCTTGTGTATGCATTTGGTTGTTTGTGGTTAACTTATTTTAACTAAAACTGCTTATTGGTCAAATCTGCTTAAGTGTTCAAGTATGTGTCGGATCTGGTGACAAATTGAAATAACTGCACTAATTGGCTGATTGGAAGTGTGATATCTTTGTTGTTCTTGACTCCTTGTGATCTACTTATTACAAGGGTGCCTTGTTTGTAGCTTGAATCCACAAAAAAGCCACAAAAGACAAAAAGTCAATTTGGTCAAGCAGTAGGAAAAGTTCCCACTGCTCAACCTCCAATACTAGCTGCTAGTGTAAAACATCAAACAGCTTATTCATAAGACATTTTGGCTTATCCAGACTTGCATCAACTTATTTTTTGTGATAGATTTTCCTTATTTGACCCATTTATTTGATCTGGAGCTTATTCGGGTTTGACTTTGACTTTTTACTAGAAAATTCATTAAGTTGACTTTTACATAAGTGCTTATCTGCTTATTCTGGCTTATTGCTTGTGCTTATTTGAAAACTTTTTTATTATTTTGCTTAATTAAGTCATTTAAAACCTTTTGAAAGTTGAATCAGCACTTGAGGTGGTCTAGAACTCAAAAACGACTATTTTGTCATTTTGTGAAGAGAGTCTTAGCTTATTTCAGGCTTATTTCTTGCGCTTTTTCAAATTTTCTTTTTACAGATCTATTAAGTAACTCAAAAGAAGCTTGTGTGTCAAATTTTAGCTTATGGCATCAGCTTATAGCTTAATGGGCCAAAAAGCCCATTAAGAATAAGCTGCCTTGAAATAAGCTAGCTTATACACGTTTTCAGCTTTTGGGCCTTCAGAGTTTTGTTTTTAAAATCAAATTTTAGTTAGACTGGAATTTTTGGGCTTATTCAGTTGACTTTTTCTTATTGGGCCCAAATTAAGCCCATTAAGGGACTGTTTTGTCATTTAGCCCATTTTAAGGCCCAATAGGGATATTTTTGTAATTTAAACTTCATTTCTGTTTTATTTAGGTTAAAATAAACTAGTTTGCAACTTTTTAGAATTTTTTTATAAATTTTGGATTTTTATTAATATATTATTATTATTTTATTATTAAAAACTAAAATTTAGATTTTTCAAAGTTTTTCATTTTTCTTAGTTCAAACACATTAAGTTAGGAATTTTACAATTTTTAGATTATTTTTATTGTCATTAGATTAATTTTTAGAATTATTTTAAGTTTTAATAGTTTTTAATTCTTTTTAAATAGGTTTTATTAATTCTAAAATTTTCAAAAATAGCTATAAATTTAGTTAAGTCATTTTAGAGGTTTACAAGTTAAAAAATCTCATTTTAGGCTTTTTATTAATTAATTTGATTTTTTGGGCTTTAATTAGTATTAAAAAATTATAATTTAATTAAATAAAAGGTTTGAGTGATTTTTGATTTTTTTGAAACTCTAATTACACTTTTTTAGGATTTATTGCAATTTTCTAGGATTTTTTAGGGTAAAATTTTAATTTGGTCACTTTTTACGGTTTTACGTGCACGACTATTCGTCTTAGTTTAATTCATAATCGTAAACGTCGTACTCTTCTAATCTCTTTTCTATTTTCTATTTTATCATAAATCATAATCACATCATTAATCATTTCTTAACACAACACACAAGCCTCCTTGAGAACGAACTCACTTTTGGGTCATTAGTGCTTGGTTTTCCTAAACCGACACTTAATACTTACCACTTTTGCTCTCTTTTCCTAAAGGGTAGTAAAACTACTACATCATATTTTGGCGCCGCTGCCGGGGAGGCGTGTTGTTTTTTGATTTGAACAATTGTTGTTTTTATATAGCCATAATAGCTAATTGTATTAGTAGCACTCTACTAATACGTATTATCGGTTTTCGTTTTTTGTGTGAATACTATTACTATATTGTATACGTAGAAAAATAAATTCACAAGTACTCCAAAAGTGTGAATCTCAAACAAGAAAGAAAAGGCAAAATAGATAAATACTTTCGTGAAGCTTAATTTTGAAAAACACAAACTATAAGGTAGGTATAAGGCGGGCATTATAAAATATACCCTAAGGAAAAAGGCTCTTAAGTGCTTCGCGCCGCCTCGTTTTCCCCCTTGCTTGTACGTGTTTTGATAAAAAGGGCTAATCGAGGGATTGCCAACCAAAATATTATCTAAGTATCATATATATTTTCTTGGTTTCATTTGATTAAACCCTCTTGAACGTTTTGGTGTTCCACCAACGTTCTAAAGTCATCGAAGGCGTTCACTTCACGTGATCATTTTTATTCCGTGAGGCTTCTTTAATTAAGATATTTTTATACTTTTGTCTACCTAATATACTCACAAAAATCCAAAAAAAGTAAAAACAATCAAAAACCACAAAAAAATTGGAAAAATTAAAAACACCAAAAAGAATCTTCTTGCTCATCCCCACGTTGTACGTGACGTTTATGCTTACTCGTAATCAAGCAAGACGTGCACGTAAACGAAAAAACCGAAAGGAGTCAACACCTACTCCTAATCTTTCTAGTGAGGAGTCTCCTATTGACGAAACTATCGTAGAAGAAGAATCAACCATGGCGAATCGTACTATGATGGAGTTACTTCAAACACCGACCGAGGGTTATGGAGAGGCTATTGTTATTCCCGCTATCCTTGCGGAGAATTTTGAAGTGAAAACGGGTTTGTTGTCGATGATCCAAAACAACAAATTCCGTGGTGATAAAAAGGACAACCCGCACAACCATATCCGCCAATTCAATCGTCTTACCGCCACTTGCAAATTTAAGGATGTTGCTAATGACTCGATTAAGATGATGCTTTTTCCGTATTCCTTAGCGGGGCCCACTAAAATTTGGGTAGAGAAAGAGCCACCCAATTCTATATTGGCATGGAAGGATCTCGTTTCAAAATTTGTGAACCAATTTTTCCCGCCCTCTAAGACTAGCATTTGAAAAACGAGATTTCAAAATATTCACAAGAATTTAATGATAGTTTTTCAACGGCTTGGAATAGGTTTAAGGAAATGTTACATGAGTGTCCTCATCACGGTTTTTCCGACTTGCATCAAATTGACACGTTTTACAATGGATTAAATGATCATGAAAGGTATTATCTAAATGCCGCCGTGGGTGGTAATTTTTTGTGTAAAACGGTTGAGGAAGCGTTGTTGATAATTGAGAATAGATCTAAGGTGTATAGTCCTCGTAACACATCGAGTGTTCGTAAGGCTTCGTCTTCGGCTTCACCTTCTTTGTCCAATACCATCGATGCTTGCCAAATTGAGGTGAACTTGGAAAACAAAATCTTTGATAAGCTTAAAGGACTTTTAATTGAATTCAAAGTTGGTGAACAAAGTGCTCCCGCTACGGATAAAGCGGATGAGGTTTCATGTATGTATTGTGGTGGCGGTCATGATTTCTCCGAGTGCATTACCAACGGTGGTAACACTTCGAGTGCCTACGCGGCCACAGGAACTTACAACCAAAACGGTCAAGTTACCCGCTCCAATCAATTGACTCCACCGTGTTTTGCTCCCAATCAAAATGCTAACAACAACTATCGAAACAATGAAGTTGGTTTCGAAAAAAATTACAAAGGAAACTATGGGAATCAAGGGGCTAATAACAATCAAGTTTCAAACAAAAATCAAAACAATGATTTTCAAAACAACAACAAGGGTTTGTAAACTTTGAAAGATCTTCCAAGTGAATTTGTTGAATACGCAAATGGAAACGATGCTAGGTTTGATAATATTCAAAGAGAGATCATTAGCCTAAGATCTGAGTTTAAGAACGACTTGAAAAGGAGTTGAAAAACGAGTTAGCAAATGAGCTTAAAATCCATACAAACAAAATGGAAGGAAATGTAAATAGGTTACAACAAAACCAACAAAAAATGGAACAAGGGCAACATGAAATAAAACAAGAGATGATTAAGGCCGAGAAGAGGCAATCTATGTTTGAGGATAAAATTTCATCTATGTTTGAGGCTATAATGTGCAAACCGTCTTCGAGTAGTTTTCCTAGCAATACCATATCAAACCGTAAGGGAGAGATGAAAGTGATTACCACACGAAGTGGTAAGACACTTAAGGAACCAACTCCTCAACCAATTGCTCCTACGGAGGAAGCAATTGAGGAAGAACCCAAGGTGATGGTCGAAAAGGAGCATGTCCCAATCCCACAAAGTACCGCTCATGCCACACCTACGGTTGACCCATTACCACATTTGGAACCCGAGATTCCAAAGGCTATGCCTATGCCTCAACCCACACCACCTTTGCCCTATCCATCGAGACTTAGAAAGGAGAAACTTCAAGAGCGCGATAATTACCAATTTGAACTTTTTATGAAAATGTTTCGTGACGTTAATTTTAATGTGAGTTTTGCCGATGCTTTGGTCATGATGCCTTGATTTGCCGCTAACTTTAAAAGTATGTTGAACAACAAGGAGAAATTGCAACAATTGTCTAGTTGTTCATCAGTTTATCTTAACCGCATACCTCAAAAAGTCAGTCATCCCGGTAAATTCTTGATTCCTTGTGCAATCCAAGATATGGAAGAATGTTATGCCTTGGCCGATCTTGGTGCTAGTATTAACTTGATGCCTCTTGCAATCTTCAAGTCGCCCAATCTTCCTAATCTTACTCCTTCACTAATGTCTATCGAGTTGGCCGATCATTCCACGATTCCCGCATGTGGATTGGCGGAAGACGTTTTTGTGAAAGTGGGAAAGTTCTATTATCCGGTAGACTTTATCGTTGTCAATATTCCCACATATCCTCAAGTTCCTCTCATTTTAGGTCGTTCGTTTTTAGATACGTCTATGGCTTTAATTGATGTGCATGCTAGAAAGATCACCTTATGTTTCAACGACGAGGAACTGGTTATAAACGCAACTCAAAATTCGCAAATTTCTCATGTTTATTCCGTTGCAACCATAAACCTCGTTGATATGATCGACGTTGTTTGCGGGGAATTTTCACAAGAAGTTCTAGGATTTGGTGATGATGAAAATAGTGGCAATCCCACTATGCTTGATCCCATTCTTGATAACTCGACACCAACCTTCACTCCATTTGAAGGTGGTGGTTTTACGTTGGAAGAATTCGATGTTCCACGTACTTGTGACGAAGACCTCGACAATGATGAGGACTTCTCGATTATCAAGGATTTTCTTAACGATTTCCCATTTCCTCCACCCGAGGAGGTTATGAGTATCGAGCCCAAATCTTCAATTGAGGAACCACCTATCCTCGAGTTGAAATATTTACCTCCTCACCTTGAATATGTATTTTTGGAGGAGGACGACAAGTTGCCGGTTATTATTACGAAAGATCTTTCGAATGATGAAAAAACCGCACTTGTAGATGTTCTAAAGGATCACAAAGGGGAAATTGTGTGGAAGTTATCCGACATTAAGGGGATCGATCCCAAATTTTGTACCCACAAAATCTTAATGGAAGAAGATTACAAACCCGCAATCCAATGTCAAAGGAGGGTGAACCCCAAAATTCACGACGTCATCAAAAAGGAAGTCCTAAACTCCTTGACGCGGGAATGATTTACCCTATTTCCGATAGCCCTTGGGTGAGTCCTATTCATTGTGTCCCTAAAAAGGGAGGAATGACCGTTGTGCCAAACGATGCCAACGAGTTAAGTCCAACTAGACTCGTGACCGGATGGAGAGTATGCATTGACTATCGTAAGTTGAATGACGCCACTCGTAAAGACCATTTTCTCTTGCCCTTCATGGATCAAATGTTGGAGCGTATTGCGAGAAACGATTTCCATTGCTTTTTAGATGGTTTTTCCAGTTACTTCCAAATCCCCATCGATCCTCGTAATCAAGAAAAAACTACGTTTACGTGTCCATATGGAAAGTTTGCTTATCGTAGAATGTCATTCAGACTTTGCAATGCACCGGGAACCTTTCAAAGGTGCATGATGGCTATTTTTCATGATATGATCGAAAAGACGATGGAAGTCTTCATGGATGACTTTTCCGTGTTTGGTAGTTCGTTCACTTCGTGTTTGTCGAATCTTAAGAGAATGTTGAAGCGTTGTGAGGAAACCAACCTTGTGCTTAATTGGGAAAAATGTAATTTTATGGTTAAAAGTGCAATCGTCTTAGGGCACAAGGTTTCGAAAGCGGGGATTGAGGTAGATCAAGCTAAGGTAGACGTCATCGCCAAATTACCTCATCCCAAAACCGTTAAGGGAGTTAGGAGTTTCCTTGGCTACGCGGGCTTTCATCGTCGATTCATCAAGGATTTTTCAAAGATATCTCAACCTATTACACATCTCCTCGAAAAAGATGCACCTTTTGTCTTTAACGAAGATTGTGTACGAGCCTTTGAAATCCTTAAGAGGAAACTTACCGAAGCTCCAATTCTTGTTGCTCCTAATTGGAACCTCCCCTTTGAGCTCATGTGTGATGCTAGTGACTACGCTATTGGGGCCGTGTTGGGGCAACGCCATGAAAAACACTTCTTGCCTATTCACTATGCAAGCAAGACGATGACCGAGGCTCAACTAAAATACACTACAACGGAGAAGGAATTCCTTGCCCTGGTGTATGCATTTGAGAAATTCCGACCTTATCTCGTCTTGACTAAATGCATAGTGTATACGGATCATTCAGCTATCAAGTATCTTATGGCTAAACAAGATGCAAAGCCGAGATTACTTCGTTGGATTCTCCTCCTACAAGAATTTGATCACAAAATCCTTGACAAAAAAGGAGCCGAGAATCTAGCGGCCGATCATCTTTCTCGTTTGGAAGATCCTCACCAAAGTGTTTACGAGCCAAAGGAAATCACCGAAACATTTTCGCTCGAGACACTTGGTGTAGTGAATTCTAAGCTTGATTCTTCTACCCCATGGTTTGCGGACATCGCAAATTACCATGCGGGGAACTTCATCATCAAGGGTATGACGACTCAAGAAAAACGAAAATTATTTCGTGACGTCAAGTTCTATTTTTAGAACGACCCTTACTTGTTTTGAACTTGTGCGGATCAAATCATTCGACGTTGTTTCTTTGGTACCGAAGCTTCTAACATCCTTAGAGCTTGTCACGAGGGACCCACGGGTGGTCACCACGGTGTTAATCTCACGGCTAAGAAGGTTTTTGATGCCGGTTTCTTTTGGCCTACTATTTACCGAGATGCACATGCACTTGTGAAGTCATGCGACTCATGACAACGACAAGGAAAAGCCTCACAAAACGATGAAATGCCACAAAATATCATCCAAGTGTGTGAGATCTTTGACGTTTGGGGCATTGACTCTATGGGGTCGTTCCCATCATCTCATGGTAATAAGTACATCCTTGTCACCGTTGACTACCTATCTAAGTGGGTGGAATCTAAGGCTTTGCCCACCAACGATGCTCGTGTGGTAGTCAAGTTTTGAAAAGCTTGTTTTCTCGGTTTGGAACCCCTCGTGCGATCATAAGCGATCGTGGAACCCATTTTGTAACGACCAATTCGAAAGGGTCCTAAGGAAATATGGGGTTACACATCGTCTTTCTACGGCTTATCACCCACAAACGAGTGGGCAAGTCGAGGTTTCAAACTTGAAGAGGATCTTGGAGAGATCTATTGGGGAAAACCGACAATCTTGGTCGAATAAGTTGGACGATGCTTTATGGGCCTTTCGGACCGCTCATAAGTCGCCCATCGGGTGCAGCCCTTATAAGCTTGTGTATGGGAAGAATTGTCACTTGCCAATTGAACTTGAACACAAAACTTATTGGGCCCTTAAGCATTGTAATGATGATATGGAGACCGCGGTAAAACACCGGAAAATGCAATTAAATGAATTGGATGAATTGAGAGACATTGCTTATGAAAATTCATTGATTTATAAAGAAAAGACTAAAATGTTTCATGATTAAAAATTAAAAACCGGGCTTTTAACATTGTAGATCAAGTGTTGCTTTTTAACTCTCGTTTGAAAATATTTTCCGGCAAGTTGAAATCCCGTTGGTCCGGTCCATTCACCGTGACTCAAGTTTTTTCTTATGGGACCATCGAGATAGCTCAAAATGATGGCCCCAATTTCAAGGTGAATGGACATAGGTTGAAGCACTATTTTGGCGGGGAAGTTCCATCCTTGAACTACCTCGACCAAATCACCTTCCCCAATGATAATTAGTATTGAGGGGATCGAGTTGAGCTCATGAATCGGTAATAAAAAACGAGGTGCCTCGTGGGGGAGTCCCATGCTTATCCTATGTACATATTATCGCTTTCTAATGTAGTAACATGAGGAGAGTCGTGCCCTTCCAACCTTTGTTCCGTGGTTGTTTATGAATTGTGGATTTTAGATGATCATGATCTTCACGATTGGAGCCTCTCGTGTTCGTTTTATGGGAGCACTCGATCGTTTGCTTTGAATACTTTTTTCAATATCCATGATATATCCTTTTATGTTATAACCTTAGGTTTATAGCACACTTCATAAACGGCTTTAAATTTAACGGTTACACCTTTTCCATGCTAGATTAAGCATTCGACTACGTCTCTAGTATGGGGGTCTTTCCAACCCTTAGACTCAAAACATTGAGGACAATGTTTAACTTTAGTATGGGGGGGGGGTGAATAGATACTTGCCTTGCCAAACCTTCACGCTTTCCAAAGTTTATCTTTATGTTAATCGTTTTGTTGCAAAATAAGGCTAAAAATGGCCAAATTTTAAAAATTTTCTCATGTTTTATAAGTGTTTGAAGACACGAATATAGATTTTCCGATGGCGAGAATAACAGTAATTTTTTACTCGATCGTGCGTGTTGAGAACTTAGCTTCGATCCCTTAACTTTTATATTAGGCTAAGTCTCTTAAATGAGGACGAGAAATGATAGAGTTAATTATAAGTTACTATGTTAAACGTAGAGTACTCGTATTCTTTCAAAAACTCACGTGTTTTCGTTGTTTGCTTATTCTCCCTTCGCTTGTAAATATATTTTGCTTAATAAATACTGACTTAGCAGTTTAGTCTTGATTGTTGGTTTCTAGTCTTTTCTAGTAGCTTCCATGTAATTAAATTGGGAAGACATTAAGTCATGCCAGCGTCACGGTTTTGAAGTATTGGCAACCCAAATAATTGAAAGCTTAACCTAATAATAAGATTTCAAGTGCTCACCTAAATCAAGCAAAAAATTTGAAGCTCAAAAGGCCGAAAAATCTATGCGAAATTGAAAGTGAATCAAGCCTTAATCTTTGAAGCTTTAAAGATCCAAAATTCGATTTTAGCGTGAGGATATACGTCTTTGGCCACAATAAACACCTCATGGCGAGGTTAAATAAAAGGCAAGGCAAGACCGAAGTCATAATAAAAGCTTCATGGCGAAGTTGAATAAAAGATGGAGGTAAACCTATGATAATAAGGCCCTTCCGTTAAGGGGTGTATAAAAGTCTTGGTAATAAGTCTCATGTTCAAAACCGTTATAAAACCGTGTTTATCGATCCTTCTTGTTGACTTAATTTTTTGACATCGTTGTCTATTATTAGGGGTTATTAATTCGATGGTCTTGGTTACGCCGTTAGGACTCTATTTTTAGACCTAAATCTCTATTATCGCATAAGTAAAAAATGTATCCTCGTGAATCATTCAAGACAAAATAAAATATAAGAGATACAACTTAGGAAAATGGGAGGATAAGTACGTGATTAGGGCATATGAGTAGTGTTAGCATTACTAACTTATAATGACAACGATCTCGTTGCACGCTTAGCATGGAATTGGGGTGAAAATCAAGGACGATGAAATTATTTCTAACGAAGCATTCACGTGTTCTTATTCTATGAACCTAAACGTCCCATTTTGCGATGAAAATCATACATTATGTCTAAAACGCAAGTAGAAGTAATAGTAGTATAGCTAGTTTATCATTCAATAAAAGTGAATAAAAATGAATTTTTGAGGTGCTACGATACTTTATTCTAGCATTGCATGAGGGCACGACAATGGTTTAATATGGAGGAGTGATGAGACTGCTTTTATACATAGTCTCATCGTCTAAAACGGGCTTTAAATGCATTAAATATCATCAAAAATGCCAAATATATGCTTGTGTTTGCTACTTGTGTATTTTAGGTACGGATATTGAGAAAATGACAAAAGATCACAAGAAACATGCAAAAACGAACCCGGGAAATGAAGTCGCACAATGAACCAAGCCCTAGTGTTGATTTTCCAAGAAATACCCTTGAAGAACTGAAGATTATGCAAAAAGGGCCCTCCACTTTAAAGAATTGGCAAGAATGGTCCTCAACAATCAAGACTTGTCAATATTAGTCCTCCAAAAAGTCAATCATACAAGTCAAGACCATAATCTATGAAGAAAATGCCAAAACAGCCCTTCAAGAATCATCATATGGCAAGAAATACCCCTGAAAATACTTTGGAAAAGTATTTGGGGCAAAAGTGTGAAAATTGAAACTTTATTAACAAAGGATTTGGATTTTTGGCTAATTAAATCACAAGTGAAAAGAAAAGGAAAGATTGAGGGTTTAACCTGGCAGACAAACAAAGATACCTAGACCACTCACACCCATACACGTGTTCCACTAACCCCCCTCATCCAATTAGAACTCACCTCCTTGACACCTCACAAATCCACTCAGCCAGATTAACTAATCTTAACTGATTTATTAATTGGCGCTAAACATCTTGTTTAAACCCAAATCCATATTAAAACACATACTATTCACCTATGAACACGAATTGGGTTTTTCCTAATGGCTTGAAATTAAACCACCAAATTATCCAGAATCACAATTAGGGTGGTCCCAATCATAACCCAACTTTGAAAACCCATGCCACATCATCACCTTGGTCACATGTTAAACCCTCCCTACACAGTTTTGGGAGAAAAAGCCAAAACCTGCCAGCCATCCAACGTCCAATATCCTAGCTTCAAACTTAAGATTGTTTTGAGCCCTTGATGCAATTCCTACACACTTTACAACTTCACAAACTGCCAAGAAGTTCACATGATCAAGCATAAATTCAAAATCCTCAAGGGCAAAATTGGACTTCTATAGCTCTAGGGTTACGTTTTTTATGTTCCTACTTAGTCATTTGTAGCCTATATAAGGCATAGAACCTGCTTCATAGCAGCTTGCTCTTGGTTTTTCCTTTGTTCAAAATTCTGTAAATCTTACTTCATGTTTAATGAATTATGTTTGAATGTTTGAAGAAAACCCAAGTGCCAATCATTTTATCTGCTTGTTATTGTTATATGTTTGCTAATCTTGAATCTTAAAACGTTTTTTCAAGCTTTGTGCAAGAAATTGCTCAATGTTCAAAAACATTGATATTTTGCTAAGTTCCTTGGTACACCTTTGGAATTTTTTGGCTATAAGTGGATCATAGCACCGTGATAAAGAGTTATCAAGCTGTTGTAAGGCTTATAACTTGGGGATAATCAAGAGTGGGGTACAAGGGTTGCATCCATCAAGATTTGTCACCTTTCTGTTTTTTATATTTTTGCTTCTAACCTTGTTCTATCTTAGCAGCCTGATATTGGAAGCTTGTGCCTTGTTTTGCTAGGCACATCAACTCAAAAATTCGTGAGTGTGGATGTACATTCATGAGGTTTGAGTTCTTGAACCCAAAAATCTAAAAATACTTGATTTTTATGATTTTGTGTTCTGCTTGTGTTCTTGTTGATCTTGTGGCTTAATCTTGCTTGATACTGCATAATATATCTGTTATTGTGTTTGATTGGGCTTGGATAACACTAATTCACACTTATACTTGTTTAAATCTTGATTTGAAAAAGATAAGGGGTGTTTGGGTTATCCTATTTAAGTGCATAACTTGTTATTGTGTTATTGGAAGGTGTTGTTTGTTGTTTGTACCTGCTAAACACTTGGTTGTATGCTAATATATGCAAGTTTTCAGACTTAAAACATCCAATTAAAGATTGTGCTATATCTCACTTGATTTTGTTGTTTTTGACCTAAGATTTTGGAAACACCTAGAGTGTATGCATGTTTAGGGCTAAAAAGTGTTAAATCATAGTTTGTGTAACCTGTTAATAAGATTTGAGTGTTTGAATCTGGCCTTGTGGTCAAGTATATCAGCAAGTGTTAAAATTTGCTTGTTCTTGTTCATCAGTATCCTTTTTATGCTTTAATATTGTTCTAAACTTGAAGCCATTGCATGAAATGAGTTTGTATATGCTTGTATAAGTCTATTATATCTTGTGTATGCATTTGGTTGCTTGTGGTTAACTTTAGCTAAAACTGCTTATTGGTCAAATCTGCTTAAGTATTCAAGTCTATGTCAGATCTGGTGATAAATTGAATTAACTGTACTAATTGGCTGATTGGAAGTGTGATATCTTTGTTGTTCTTGATTCCTTGTGATCCACTGATTACAAGGGTGCCTTGTTTGTAGCTTGAATCCACAAAAAAGCCACAAAAGACAAAAAGTCAATTTGGTCAAGCAGTGGGAAAAGTTCCCACTGCTCAACCTCCAAAACTAGCCCCTGCTAGTGTAAAACATCAAACAGCTATTCATAAGCCATTTTGGCTTATCCAGACTTGCAAAAACTTATTTTTTTTGTGATAGATCTTCCTTATTTGACCCATTTATTTAATCTGGAGCTTATTAGGGTTTGACTTTGACTTTTTACTAGAAAATTCATTAAGTTGACTTTTACATAAGTGCTTATCTGCTTTTTCTGGCTTATTGTTTGTGCTTATTTGAAATTTTTTTGATTAGTTTGCTTAATTAAGTCATTTAAAACCTTTTGAAAGTTGAATTAGCACTTGAGGTGGTCTAGAACTCAAAAACGACTATTTTGTCATTTTGTGAAGAGAGTCTTGGCTTATTTCAGGCTTATTTCTTGTGCTTTTTCAAATTTTCTTTTTACAGATCTCTTAAGTAACTCAAAAGAAGTTTGTGTGTCAAATTTTAGCTTATGGCATCAGCTTATAGCTTAATGGGCCAAAAAGCCCATTAAGAATAAGCTGCCTTGAAATAAGCTAGCTTATACACGTTTTCAGCTTTTGGGCCTTCAGAGTTTTGCTTTTAAAATTAAATTTTGAGTCAGACTGGAAGTTTTGGGCTTATTCGGTTGACTTTTTCTTATTGGGCCTAAATTAAGTCCATTAAGGGACTGTTTTGTCATTTAGCCTATCTTAAGGCCAAATAGGGGTATTTTTGTAATTTCAACTTCATTTCTGTTTTATTTAGGTTAAAATAAACTAGTTTGCAACTTTTTAGAATTTGTTTATAAATTTTGGATTTTTATTAATATTTTATTATTATTTTATTATTAAAAATTAAAATTTAGATTTTCAAAGTTTTTCGTTTTTCTTAGTTTAAACACATTAAGTTAGGAATTTTACAATTTTTAGAATAGTTTTATTGTCATTAGATTAATTTTTAGAATTATTTTAAGTTTTAATAGTTTTTAATTGTTTTTAAATAGTTTTTATTAATTTAAAAATTTTCAAAAATATTTATAAATTTAGTTAAGTCATTTTTGAGGTTTACAAGTTAAAAAATCCCATTTTAGGCTTTTTATTAATTAATTTGATTTTTTGGGCTTTAATTAAAATTAAAAAATTATTATTTAATTAAATAAAAGATTTGAGTGATTTTTGATTTTTTGTAAACTCTAATTACATTTTTTAGGATTTATTGCAATTTTCTAAGAATTTTTAGGGTAAATTTTTTATTTGGTAACTTTTTACGGTTTTACGTGCACGACTATTCGTCTTAGTTTAATTCATAATCGTAACCGTCATTCTCTTCTAATCTCTTTTCTGTTTTCTCTTTTCTCATAAATCATAATCACATCATTAATCATTTCTTAACACAACACACAAGCCTCCTTGAGAACGAACTCACTTTTGGGTCATTAGTGTTTGGTTTTCCTAAACCGACACTTAATACTTACCACTTTTGCTCTCTTTTCCTAAAGGGTAGTAAAACCACTACATCAGAGTTCCATGCTTTGATACTATTTGATTCTGGTACGGATAAAATTTTTTTGTCAACAACATTTAGAGAGTGTCTAAATGTTACCTGTACCGCCTTAGATATTGAGTATAATGTAGAATTAGTCGATGGGAAGTCGATAGCGACTGATAGCATTCTAAAAGGGTGTACTTTAACCTTGTTAAATCACCCATTTAGTACCAACTTAGTCCTCATAGATTTTGGAGGTTTCGACGTCATTATTGGGATGAATTGTTTTCGACGCATCGCGTCGAGATGGTATGTCATGAGAAGTGTGTACGTGTTCCATACGGAAACGACATGCTAACTATACAAGGCGCAAGAGGTGGATCGATATGGAAATCATCTCGTGTATTAGGACTCAAAAATACATCGGGAAAGTATACCCAGTATTCTTGATCTAGGTGATTGCAAAGGAAGAAGATGAGAAACCAGAGGAGCGAGTGGAAAATGTTCTAGTTGCAAGAGCTTTTCTGGAAGTATTTCTTGAGGGCTTACCAGGATTACCTCCGATGCAAAAAATGGAATTCCATATAGAGATAATACCTGGAGTTGCACCTTTTGCATGTGCACCATACCAACTAGCACATGCCAAAATTAAAGAATTGGTGGAGAAACTTCAAGAACTTTGCGACAAAAGATTTATCTGACCGAGTTCTTCACCTTGGAGAGCAACGGTATTATTTTTCAAAAACAAAGATGGATCTTTCAGAATGTATATCGATTACCGTGAGTTAAACAAACTTACAGTAAAGAATCCTTACCCATTACCCATAATCGATAACTTGTTCGACCAGTTACAAGTTCGAGTATATATTCCAAAATTGACCTCAGGTCAGGGTATCATCAACTAAGGGTTAAAGAGGAAGATATTCCTAAAAGTGCTTTTAAAACTCGATATGGCCACTAAGAATTCTAAGTTATGGCAATAGGTTTAACAAATGCACCTACGGTATTCATAGACCTCATGAACCGTGTGTGCAAACCATACTTGGATAGGTTTATGATTGTATTATTGATGATATTCTTATATACTCCCGTAACAAGGAAGAGCATGAAGAAAATCTAAGGATTATTCTAGAGTTACTAAGGAGGAGGAGTTGTACGCCAAGTTTTCCAAATGTGAATTTTGGTTCGATACTGTTTAATTCCTTAGGCATGTGGTCGATATTAATAGAATTCATGTAGATCCCACAAAGATTGAAGCGGTTAGAATTTGGGTGTCTCCTACAAATCCTTTTGAGATATGTCAGTTTTTAGGGCTTGTTGGCTATTATAGAAGATTCATTGAGGGATTTTCTAAGATAGCTAAGCCAATGATAAAATTTAGTCAAAAGAATAAAAAATTTAATTAGGGAGAAGAGCAAGAAACAACTTTCCAACTGTTAAAGCGGAAGATATGTGATGCACTTATTCTAGCATTACTAGAAGGAAGTGGCGACTTTTTGGTGTATTATGATGCATCTATCAAAGGATTATGAGTTTTTTTAATGCAAAGGATGAAGGTTATTGCATATGCTTAAAGACAGTTGAAGATTCATGAGAAGAACTACCCAAATCATGATTTAGAATTAGGAGCAGTAGTGTTTTCCCTGAAGATTTGGACACATTACTTATACGGTACAAAATTTGTGGTGTTTACTGGCCATAAAAGTTTACAACACATTTTGAACCAGAAAAAGCTCAATATGAGGCAACGATGATAGTTGGAATTGCTTAATGCTTTGCGTGAGAAAGAGAGAGTCAAACCACTAAGAATAAGAGCCCTAATTATGACTACTGGTTTTGATCTTCCGTCTCGAATCTATATGGATCAACAAGAGGCTATGAAAACTAAAATTTTGAACTTGAGGATATTGGTGGTATGATAACGAAGTAGATGCATGTGTTGATGGACTTTTATGCCTAAAGAGTGGATGTTGGATACCATGCAACAGTGAAGTACGATATTTGATTATGCACGAGTCGCATAAGCCGAAGTACTCCATTAAACATGATCCAACAAGATGTACCACGACACGAAGTTGTTATATTGGTTGCCAAACATGAAGACTGACATTGCCATGTATGTTAGTAAATGTTTGATGTGTGCTAAGGTAAAGGCTGAACACTTCTAACCATCCGGTTTATTAGTTCAACCCAATTTACCTGAGTGTTAGTAGGAGAGGATAACTATGGATTTTGTCCCCAAGTTACCAAAAATAGCCGGAGATTATGATATGATTTAGATTATAGTTGATCGACTTACCAAATTGGCTCATTTCATGCCAATTAAGGAAACCGATAAGATGAAGACATTGACGAGACTATATTTAAGGAAATAGTCTCAAGTCATGGTGTGTCTGTGTCAATTATCTCTGATCATGATAGTCGTTTTACTCGATATTTTTACAATCCTTACAAAAAGCTCTAGGTACACAATTAGACATAAGTACCGCTTATCACCCGCAAACTGATGGTCAAAATGAAAGGACTATCAAAACCTTGGAAAACATGTTGAGAGATTGGACAACTGACTTTGGAAATGGATGGGATAGACACCTACCTCTGGTAGAGTTCTCATACAATAATAGTTATCACACGAGCATCAAAGCTGCTTCATTTGAAGCACTTTATTAAAGAAAACGACGTTCACCCGTTTGTTGGGCAAAAGTTGGAGATGCTCAACTTACCGGACCCGAGAAGATACACAGAACTACATAGAAGATTGATAAGTGTGTAAAAACTTACCCTTTTACCATTTAAAACAAGGAAAAACCAAAGCGAAATACAAATTTAATAACGTAAAAGTCGGAATTACGCGTGGTTTTGTTTGTTTGTGAAAAATAGGTACAAAAGAATAAAAATGAAGAAAACACAGGATTTTACGAACATTTTATAAAGAAAAAGTCAACAAGAAGTCAAAGGGACCAAAAGTGCCAAAAGTTTGAAGTTTTAAGGGCTTGGAATGAAGATTTATTGAATTTATGGGCTAAAGATCAAAGCTGCTAAACTACAAAGACTGATTATGCCAATAGAAGAAAAAGAAGAAAGAAGTGGGACACGTGGTCCAATGAGAAGACAAAGAAAGACCTCACACGGATCTGAATCCATATTCACATACCCCAGCTAATGGGAGCCTACCTTTTATTAGCAATGGATTGCCAGCGTGGTAACATTTTCAGAAGAAAAGCCACCACCCAGCTACTGCCGCGTGTCCACTAACATCACCAGTTTGAAGACGACGATGGAGGCCATTTCAGAATAAGCTTACAACATGGATTTTGATCGTTTTGATGAGACAAAAACATTGGCATTAGCCAATTAAGCTGCCATTGCCTGAACCAAAATCCCCCAATTTCACTAAAACCACATAAACTCTAATTCCACATGTTGATTCTTTATTGGCCACATTGACTGTCACATTCATTTAGTCATCCTAGATTACCCCATATCGCCCACACGCTTTCCTAACCGCCTCAACCACCCCGCTCCACCTATAAAAACCACCTCAAACACAATTTTCACATAGTTCTTAATTCTAGCTTACGTTTCACGTAAAATTCTCTCAATAGTTTTGGTTTGTATCTAGTTTAGTCTTTGTAATCATTTCCCTTTATCTTGTACCTCAATTCACTTCCAATTAATAAAAAAACTCCATTGTTACTATTCATCATCTTCTTCATTGAGCTCTACTGTTGATATTTCTAGTTTTGATGTTGTGATGTGATGTTAAGCTTACTTTCAAGATTTTGAATCCAATTTTTCATCCTTTGATCATGTTTTGAACCTTTGCAAGTTTTGGATGGAAAGTTGTTCATTTGAATTCTCAGTACTTAAAGTTGTGAATTCAGGAGTTGTTTGTGTTGATTTGAGTTGTTTAGAAGTAGAAGAAGGTGTCCTAGCAGCTAATACATCAATGGAGGCCTGGATCAAGGTCTTTGCTCAATTTACTCATTTTTAGGCACAAACTAGGTGATTACTTGTGATTGCATAATCAAACCTATTACTGCCTGCTTTAGTTGCTTAATTCTGCTTGATTTGATTTTTGTGAGTGTTTGTAGTATCTGTTTTAGCTTAATCTTCACTAGTGCTTCATATAGCCTTATAAATTTCCTTTTTAGCTTGGTAAGTGCTGTTTGGATTAGCTTATTGTGAGCTTGTGGTTCTAGTAGTGGTAATAAGCTTTTTAGCATTTCATTAGTCTTATATCTAGCACCTAAAATCTGTCAAAGTATTGGTTATTGTCAAAGTCAAACAGGTTAGGAAGTGGAAATAGTTATGGTTTAACTGTCAACACATAAGCATAAACAAACATTTTTAGAAGCTTATAATTCCTCTGATTTTGAGATTTAGAGTTTGTGATTTGGCATTTTAGAAAGCTTATAGGACAGATAATATAAGTCTAGAATTAAGTTTTTCCTTTAGCTCACTCATTAAGCCAGTAATAAGCTTGGAATATAGCTGTTTAATCATAATTCCTACTGTTTGCTTATTAGATTTTCAATATAGCTTATCCAGTGATCCACTAGATTAATTCCTTTTTAGAAGTTTCTTAATATCACTTTAACATCAATTCTGGAAATTTTAAAGCTTTTCTGAAAAGGTCAAAAAAGTTAACAAGCTTATTGATAAGCTGTTTTTGAATTTTGAGAACTTATTGCTTATTCAATGCCTTATTTCCAAATCTAAGCATCATGTCATCAGTTTTGCTAGCTTATTAGTAGATCTGGGAGTTTACAGCTTAATTGCCAAGTAGATAAGTAGTTTGGAACTTATTGGCTTATTAGAAAATTAGTTTAAGAGTTTGAGCTTATCTCATACGCTGTATGTTTGTTTGGCTAGCTAAAATCGAATTTGTGATCTTTTGAAACTCGTTTGAGCTTATTTGGTGAAGTAATAAGCTCTAGCCAGCTTATTTTTCACTTTGCCCGTTTTTCTCATTTTTCTTTTGGTTAATTGCTTTTCAGTCCTTATTTTCTTGTATTGTTTTAGTTTTGACACGAATAGTATATTGCATAACAATCCACATCTTTCAACTTTATTTTTCTTTGGCCCAAATAGTCACTGAGCTAGGCTGACTATTGGGCCTGTTTGATCAACTAGATTCGTTTGGTTTTGGGTTTAACATTGGGCTGGGCTGACTTGTTTTTAAACCTGGTTTACTTTTTACAAATTCATAAAACATTTTTCAATTTGATTTCAAATAAAAAAATTAGTTTTAAATAAATAAAAATATTATAAAACATAAAAAATCAATTTGAATATTTTGGGAATTTTACATTTACGTTTTTGGGAATTTTTACATTTTGCACTTTTTTATTATTTGCATTTACATTTTATTTTTCATTTTTGTGGGCATTACCTACTTGTACTTTGTGCTTTAATTGTGGTACGTGGACATTGTTTTTAGAATAGATACGTATTACGTAGAAAATATTTTTACTCTTTTTACCTGCTTTGTTTGAATTAGACATAGAATACCAAATCCGTATTTGAACTAAAAACGATTAATCTCTTGAATAAATTGGAAATCAATTCGAGTCGATTCGAGGATAAAACGATATACTAAAAAACGAATATTAAAGATCTTCAAGATTAGAAATCTATGCAAGTTTCACACGACCGAAAAAAGAGTTATGTCGACAAGAGGCGTAGACCACTTGAATTTCAAGTGGGAGATAAGGTTATGTTGAAAGTTTCACCAAGGAAAGGTGTGATTCATTTTGAGAAGCGTGGAAATTAGCTAAATCCTTGTTTTATTGGACCATTTAGGATCCTAGAAAGGATTGGTCTATTAGCGTATCATTTAGAATTACCACAAGAGCTTAGCAAAGTGCACAATGTGTTCCATATATTTAATTTGAAGAAATGCGTATCTAATGAATCTCTCATCATTCAGTTAGATGAATTAGAACTTGATGAACAGATTAATTTCATCGAAGAACCCGTAGAAATTATGGGTCGGAAAGTTAAGCAATTAAAGCAAAGTTGTATACCTATCGTCAAAGTCCGATGGAACCCGCGTAGAAGTCCATAATTAACCTGGGAACGTAAGGACCAAATAAAAGAGAAGTACCCACATTTATTTGCAACTCCACCATTGATTACTACCTCTTGATTTCTGGGACGAAATCCTCTAACTTGTGGATAATGTGACAATCCATAAATTTAGGTTTACTTTTAACCGTAAAGTAAATAATATTTACCGTTAAATTATCGAATTCACCGTTAATTCTTGAAAGCAGGTTATCCTAAATCAAACAAATTACGAATTCTTCTATATTATATATAATTTGCTATTTGGAGTCTATAAGTCATAAAAGTTTCATTTTTTTATTTATTTTACCAGTTTATAATATTTACAGGGGTAATTTTATTTTCTTAATTATATAATTATAGAATTTCGTTTTTATGTCTTTGTGATCAGGATAACACTACTTTGAATTTTACCATCTTCCAGTTCGTAAAATATTCCTACAAACCTCGTAAATACCCGTTGGAGCCTTGTTGTTACATTGAATATCTTAGTTTAAGCCCGTAAGTATTTTTAAAACACGTTTAACTTAGGATAAACCCAACCCATTATACCTAAAGCCAAATTAGCCCATAATTACCCATTAGACACCAAAGTTCGGATGGATTAGGACCCTAAACACCCACCAATTTTCTTAAGCCCGTATTACCAAAAGTAGGACTCCTCATACACTTACACTTAGTCACATTCCAAATAATACATTCCTAATATTCCTATAGCAATAATACACGGCCCATACCCTCCCATGATACATCAAATGATCGGTTATATCCCTAGAAATCCTCTAAGTTGGTTATTCCCCCATCTCATTTTATAGTTTTTGTTTTCCACCAGTCCTCCATGATTTCTTAGCTACTAGATGATAAGGAGATATGATAAAAGTAAGTGTATATATAGGATACTAGATTCAAGCTTCATTCATCACCAAAACCTTCAAAACCAACCGAAATCCTCTTCTTATTTTTGTTTTTCAAGCACTAGACACCACCCTGAACCACTATTGAAGCTATTGTTAGTACACCTAGTTACCCATACACACAGGTCCGAAGTTAGATTCATGTAGAGACCTAGAACCGAAATCCTAGAATTCGTCAGTTAGGGTTTTATCCAAAACCCAAGAATTGATTTTCTTGATTTCATGTTTCCGTCTTGTTAGAATCCTTTCAAGTAGAAAATACCTTATTTTCTAGTCTTTCAAGTGATTACAAGGCAAGATTTATGTTTGTTAGGTCAATTCAGTGCCTGGTCTCACTGATGGATTTGAATAATAATCAGCCTAAGTAAAGTATTATCCTTTAACATAAAGAAGTCACTGAGTGAATAGTAAGTCAGTGAGTTACCTTCAAGAGCTTAGACTGATTCTAAGATAAAGACTCGAGCATTCAGTGAGTCGAAGTTCAATGATTGATGTAACTAAAACAAAGAAGAAGGTGGTGGGTTCAGTGAGTTGTGGCAATAAACTCATTGAACCCCATACGATCTCCCTGAAGGAAAAAGCATCCTCAAAGACTGAAGTAAAGTCGGGATAAGTTTGAAGTAGATAAGATGTAGTACAACACACGATTATCGTGACTTACCCCTTATAGGTTAGATAGGGTACTGAACTTGTAAAAGGACTTTGTCCTAATACCTAGAATAGGTTAAGACAAGTTTGTACTATGTACCTAATGCCACAAGAATTGCACATGGCAATTCTTTGTCACGTACCTACCCTTTACTTTTATAAATAGGATGGTTGTAAAAGAGAGAACTTAAGTTTGTGTACTAAATGCTATAGATATTCACAAACAGTTCTCTCTCTCAAATACCATCAAAAGCACTTGAGTTCTAAACTCCTATTGTCTTAATCGTCAATCTTATCAATCGTTAGGATTGATTTAGTTTGTTAGTGAGGAGAGAAACACACACATTGTCTATTTAATCCCTATTGTAGCTTCGCATACAATAGGGTATAATTCTTTAAATAATAAGAGTTAAACGTTAAAAACCTTTTGTGTCATTTATTTTATATTATCTTGTGTATCTACATTACTTTACCATGAGTTAGATCTATACTTTAGTATTCATAAGTATAGCACTAATTACAAGGGAATAACAAGTGGTATCAGAGCGGTAGGATAATAAAACTTTTAACTACCTTCTCAAAGTTTTTAAAACCTTGATCCATTATTGTAACACCCCATTTTGATAATGGAAATGTCACATGTAATTATGGCGTGTCATCAAAGCATACAAGGAAAAATGTCTAAACATTACATGACCATAAAAGGAAAATACCGGAATCAAACATCGGTAGTCCAAAAGTAAGCTCATCACACACAAACATAGTATAGTAAAGGAAAGGACTAAACAATGTCCATAGCAAGTGTATCAAAAGAAAAGTAATGCATAAAGTAAACAAAGGCTAGAAAGCTTCCAATCCATATGCACATACTCTTAAAGTCTACGAGCGTCCACGAGTACCTGCCATTTTGGGAACATAGAAAAGGAAAACGGCTGAGCAATACGCTCAGTGCACGGATGTACAATAAAGCATGAATAGGATAATCATATAACATATAACAGCGGAAGAAACTAAATCCCGAGTAATCTGATTAAGTCTTGATAAAACTGGTTTTATAGTTTGAAAAGCCTAATGTTTATCTTGTAAAAACTGTTTATCATATTTTACCATTAGCCAATATAGGTCATGAAAATCCACCGTGCATGAATACTTGGAGGGGTGACCTCATCATGCAAATTAGAGGGGCTGCCTCTAATTTAATATACTAGTTTTTGGGTAGGAGGGACCAGCTCCTTGTGAAGGATGCAAGGCACACACCACATTCACCATGAAATCCTGACTGAAAACATGTAACTAGGATGCACCCATACGCCCCACATGATAAATATAATATAAATGGCCAAAAGCTTAAGGGACGCCACGAGCAATCACTCCGCCGTGGTGAAGTCATAACATCAGTGCCTCTAATGTTATGGTTATGGTACCTCCATAACTAGGTGAAACTGGTCATGCATGTATATGGCTATAGGTATTCTAAATTAAACATAAGCAATTCAAACACATACTTATACTACGGGAAAACATTTGGCTGCATACGGGGAATCCTAATAAGGAAAGAATGTCCATACTGAAAGGACGGGAATCCGTACCTTATGTCCAGTGAACGAAGAAGACGAACTGAGAGGAATCCTACTTCCGTATCACTAATGCGAATGCGTGGATATAAACAACGATGAACAAACACGAACACTAGCACCAAAACCAAGATCAAAGATCAAATAACACCTCCTTTGGTGTGTTTATGGGTGGCGGCCAAAAGAAAAAAAAAGGAGAAGGAAGAGCCTTTTTAAGTTTTGTAAAATTCTTCTGTAAAAGTGAAAAATGAGTAGTGGTTTTTCCTTTTACCCTCCTTAGTAAAAATTGAGATGGGCTTGGCCCATCTTTCCCTTGTAGCCACGGGTAGGGACCCCACATGGGGTACCCGTACCGTTTTCCGTGTCTCGTTGATTAATTACTCGTTCGTGATTATTTGTGTTCGCGTTTAATGTGTTCTCGTTAAATAATTACCGTGACCTAATATACTTATTTACGCTCATAATAAATATATATACGTAATTAATAGTAGTTCGTGATTTAATTACGTTCATGATTTCATGATCGCATGTTCGTGATTAATTATTGTCAAATAATTATTGCGTGCTCGTGCGTAGTAAATACTTATCGTGTTCTAACACGTACGTAATACGTAAAATCCTAACACGTAATCGTAATCATGCTATAATAGGAAAGTTTTAATCTAGTACGTACGATCTTAAGGGTACTATTCATGGTAAAAGCATGCGGGTTTTACAACTCTTCCCCCCTAAAAGAATAATTCGTCCCCGAATTATAGATAAAGTAAACTGGAAAAGAAGAACATACCCGAATTCAAAATATGAAATGAGGGTAAGAAGCCCGGATAGACTCCTCTGTTTCCCAAGTGTCTTCCCGCTCGGTATGATCCCTCTATAAGATTTTGACGAATGGAATCGTCTTCCTTCTCATGACTCGTTCTTGTGTGTCAAGAACTCGTTCGGGTTCTTCTATGAAAGTGAGATCTTCACGTATCTGTTCTAGTGGATACTGAACCATGTGAAGGGGATGATACTGGTACCCTCTGAGTAAGGACACATGAAACACATTGTGCACATGCGAAAGCTGCGGAGGTAACGCCAATCGGTAAGATACTTCACCGACTCGTTCAATGATATCAAACGGTCCGATGAAACGAGGACTAAGCTTCCCTTTTAATCCCGAAGCGTCTAACACCACGTGCCGGCGAAACCTTAAGGAAGACGTGATCTCCTACGTTAAAATGTATGTCCCTACGATGCTTATCGGCGTAACTTTTCTGACGTGACCGTGCTTCCTGAATTTTCTGCTTAGCTACTGCGATCTTTTCATTGGTCATCTCTATGATTTCTGGTCCTTCAAGTGTTCGCTCGCCAACCTGATCCCAGCAGATTGGAGCGCGACACTTTCTGCCATACAACATCTCGAAAGGAGCACACTTGATACTCGCGTGCCAACTGTTGTTGTATGCAAACTCCACCAAACAGATGTAATCGTCCCAATCACCCGTCCATTCCAGCACACATGACCTCAACATGTCTTCCAATGTCTGAATCGTTCGTTCCGACTGTCCGTCCGTTTGAGGATGAAAGGCCGTGTTAAGCTTAAGTTGTGTACCCCAAGCTTTCTGCAGACTCTTCCAAAAGCGCGATGTGAATCGAGGATCTCTGTCTGAGACGATGCTGGATGGTGCACCGTGGAGTCTCATGATCTCTCTTCTATACGTATCGGCGAGTTTACTTACCGGATCTTCCTTGCGGATCGGTAAGAAATGAGCTGATTTGGTAAGTCGATCAACGATAACCCAAATTGCATCGTGCTTCCTCTTAGTAGGCGGAAGACCAGTAACAAAATCCATGGTGATTTTGTCCCACTTCCACTCTGGAATATCTAACGGTTGAAGGAGACCGCCAGATCGCTGATGCTCGATCTTAACCTGCTGGCAGGTAAGACATTTGGAGACGTAAGTGGCCACATCCTGTTTCATATCACTCCACCAAAAGTACTGCTTGATGTCATGGTACATCTTAGTCGAACTAGGATGTATAGAGAATGGGGAGCTATGAGCTTCAGCTAACAAGGCTTCCCGGAGTTCTTGGTTATCAGGAACACAAAGTCTCGTGCCCTGCCATACGATACCATCTGCATCTACTCTGAATTCTGTCTGTTCCTCCAAATTCTGTACTATCGCCCAGATTTCTCCGTCATCCTTCTGAGCTTCCTTGATCTTAGAGAGTAACTCGGGTTCTACTCTAAGATTAGCCCAGTAACCGTGCTGTCCACGTACCATGATCTCAATGTCAAGTCTCTCCAAGTCTCTTATGATTTCCTCTTCGATTTTAATGCCGTTGATCATTCCGGACTTCCTGCTAAGAGCATCTGCTACTACATTTGCCTTTCCGGGATGATACTGTAGATTAATGTCATAATCCTTCAACAGCTCTAACCATCTCCTTTGTCTCATGTTCAATTCACGTTGAGTGAAGATATACTTCAAGCTCTTTTGATCCGTGAAAATGTCACATGATTCTCCATACAAGTAGTGCCTCCATATCTTCAATGCAAACACCACTGCTGCAAGTTCCAAGTCATGCGTGGGATAATCTTCTTCATAAGGCTTAAGCTGCCGTGAAGCGTACGCGATCACTTTCCCATGTTGCATGAGAACACAGCCAAGTCCCTTCCCCGATGCATCGCTGTAGATTTGAAATCCACCCGTACCAGATGGGAGAGTAAGAATAGGTGCAGATACAAGCTTCTGCTTCGGGTCTTCAAAGCCCTTCTCTCGTTCTTCAGTCCAGACGAATTTCTCCCCTTTCCGCATCAGTTTGGTCAATGGTAGTGCTAAGCGGGAAAAGTTCTCCACGAACCTGCGGTAATAGCCAGCTAAGCCTAAGAAACTGCGGACTTCCGTCGCTGATGTCGGCCTTGGCCACTTATTAATGGCCTCAACCTTCGCTGGATCCATTGTGATTCCTTCTGCTGATACAATGTGACCTAAGAATGCCACCTTGTCTAACCAGAACTCACACTTGGAGAATTTAGCATACAGCTGCTTCTGGCAAAGAATCTGTAGTACCGTACGAAGATGGTCTTCGTGTTCCTCTTTGGACTTTGAGAAAATCAGGATGTCATCGATGAAGACAATGACGAACTTGTCCAGAACTTCATGGAAGATTCTGTTCATCAAATCCATGAACACTGCTGGAGCATTAGTCAGGCCAAATGGCATAACTACAAACTCGTAGTGGCCATAGCGGGTACGAAAAGTAGTCTTAGCGATGTCCTGCTCCTTGACCCGTAGCTGATGATAGCCTGACCTAAGATCAATCTTGGAGAAGTGTTTGGCCCCTTAGAGTTGGTCAAACAGATCGTCTATACGTGGCAGTGGATATCTATTCCGGATAGTAATCTTGTTGAGCTCGCGATAGTCTATGCAAAGACGCGTACTGCCGTCCTTCTTCTTAACAAACAAGACCGGTGCGCCCCATGGAGATGCGCTCGGTCGAATGAAACCTCGTTCAAGAAGTTCTTGCAGTTGATCCTTCAGCTCCTTCAGCTCTATGAGAGCCATGTGATAAGGAGCCTTGGAGATTGGTTCAGCTCCTGGAATAAGCTCGATACTGAATTCCACTTCTCGTGCAGGTGGTATGCCTGGAAGTTCTGCTAGAAAAATATCTTGGAATTCCGACACTATAAGTTGATCCTGAATTGATGGGGATTCAGCATCCATGTCGTGAACCGTAGCTAGATAACCCTCGCAGCCATGTGATAGTAGTGCACGCGCTTGCAGGGTAGATATGACTTGTACAGACCGTCCGGGTATGAACCCGTTATGAATGTACTCTGGTGCATTAACATCACCGAAGATAACTCGATATGAATGGCAGTCTATGGTAGCATGATGCTTGGATAGCCAATCCATGCCCAAAATCATGTCGAAGTCATTCATGTCCAGCGAAAGTGCGTCAACAGGTCGAACCTTATCGTCAAATTCTAGGGGAAGACTCTTGTATACATGGGTGATTAATACAGAGTCCCTCAAAGGCGTGGAAATAGTAAGCCTATTCTCTAGTGGCATGGGGAGCATCCTAATGTTCTTAGCATAAGCAGTAGAAATAACCGAGTGAGTAGCACCCGTATCGAAAAGAACACATGCAGCTTGACCATACATATACAAGATTCCAGTGATGGTACCTGTAGACTTGTTGGCCTGGTCTCGAGATGTCGTGTAGACACGCCCGGTAGTAGGAGGCGGCTTAGAATCAGCATGTCCTGATGTACCCTCCATCTCGCCCTTACGGCAATCCTTCATGATATGGCCAGGAAGACCACACTTGAAGCATGCGTCAGTGTTACGGCGACATGGCCCTGGGTGCCTACGGTGGCAAGTAGAGTAAAGAGGATGAGTAAATCCTCCAGCAGGTGCTCTGGCTGGCTGGGAACCTGATAAAACATTTTACATAAGACATGATAATAGGGTACAAAGGACAATGAGGAAAATCGTAAGATTGAATACCAGTGATAGCTTGACGGCTAGGCTGTGAACCTATCTGGTTCTGGTCACTACCGTTTCCATGGTTCCTGGTAGAAGTTTTGCTAAAGTGTCAGAATATGAGTTATAACATGAAATCATAATGAAATGCGTAAGTATTAGGACCTGCTACTGTTGGAGTATCCAGCGTTGTTGCGGTAATTATCATTACCACCACGCCTATCCGTAGCAGAACGGTCGTTAGTCTGACCGTTTCCCTTGGGCTGATGAGGCTGCTGCTGAGTAGCCGGCTGAGACCGGTCCCCAGTTTTCTGCCTGGAAGATACATTTAAAGAGATGAATAATTGACATATATGGAAAGTATACGGATTGATCACCGCTTGAATACGAATGTTTTACCTCTTGTCGGGTCTCTCAGCTTCCCTGAATTCATCTCTCTTCTGCAACATTTCCAGTTTACGTGCTGCATCGGCCACTTGTGCTACCGTATCCAACGGAGCACCTGATAATTTATTGGCGATCCTTGGATTAAGAGCCCAACAAAAATGTAGTGCATGCTCTTCAGTGGTGCCTGCAGCTGTTCTCAGGACACCAGCGTAGCGAAGAAAACGCTGCATGAAGTCATTGATGTCTTCGTTAGGTCGCTGTCTAATGGTATAGTATTCCCTCATGAGCCGATTCCTTCCTTCCATGTGGAAGATGTTAGGCGGGGGAGGATAGCCGTAGTTCTGATGAAGGACGTCTTGCATTTCTACATCAGCAGCTGCAAACATCGCCCAGAGATTGTCTGTGTTTGCCATCTGACAGTATAACATAAAACATATGATTAAACAGATCAAAACATAAAATATCTATACATGAAAAAAAATTATGCCAAAATTTCATGAGAAAAATTTTATGCAAGAAAATTTTGTGTATGAATGCATGATGCAGTTTTATGAAAACTTTTGTATGCTCGAGAGTGAACGCCTATGGTCAGTTCACCCAAAACAACAGACATGGCGAGGGGACGCCTATGGGTCGGTCCCAAATTTAAAAGTTTCTATAAAACACATGCGACTAAATAGGGCCAGTCCTGTACCAACCACTACTTAGTCATAAATCTGCGACAATGACATATATATGTATGCGTAAAAATGATGAATGCATGAAAACAACTGTCATTTCTAGGAAGACCGTAGAGACTACCCATTAATCACAGGTCATATTTGAGAGCCTACAGGTCGAAGCCTTGGCTCTGATACCATAATTTTAACACCCTATTTTGATAATGGAAATGTCACATGTAATTATGGCGTGTCATCAAAGCATACAAGGAAAAATGTCTAAACATTACATGACCATAAAAGGAAAATACCGGAATCAAACATCGGTAGTCCAAAAGTAAGCTCATCACACACAAACATAGTATAGTAAAGGAAAGGACTAAACAATGTCCATAGCAAGTGTATCAAAAGAAAAGTAATGCATAAAGTAAAGAAAGGCTAGAAAGCTTCCAGTCCATATGCACATACTCTTAAAGTCTACGAGCGTCCCCGAGTACCTGCCGTTTTGGGAACATAAAAAAGGAAAACGGCTGAGCTATACGCTCAGTGCACGGATGTACAATAAAGCATGAATAGGATAAGCATATAACATATAACAACGAAAGAAACTAAATCCCGAGTAATCTGATTAAGTCTTGATAAAACTGGTTTTATAGTTTGAAAAGCCTTATGTTTATCTTGTAAAAACTGTTTATCATATTTTACCATTAGCCAATATAGGTCATGAAAATCCACCGTGCATGAATACTTGGAGGGGTGACCTCATCATGCAAATTAGAGGGGCTGCCTCTAATTTAATATACTGGTTTTTGGGTAGGAGGGATCAGCTCCTTGTGAAGGATGCAAGGCACACACCACATTCACCATGAAATCCTGACTGAAAACATGTAACTAGGATGCACCCATACGCCCCACATGATAAATATAATATAAATGGCCAAAAGCTGAAGGGACGCCACGAGCAATCACTCCGCCGTGGCGAAGTCATAACATCAGTGCCTCTAATGTTATGGTTATGGTACCTCCATAACTAGGTGAAACTGGTCATGCATGTATATGGCTATAGGTATTCTAAATTAAACATAAGCAATTCAAACACATACTTATACTACGGGAAAACATTTGGCTGTATACGTGGAATCCTAATAAGGAAATAATGTCCATACTGAAAGGACGGGAATCCGTACCTTATGTCTAGTGAACGAAGAAGACGAACTGAGAGGAATCCTACTTCCGTATCACTAATGCGAATACGTGGATCTAAACAACGATGAACAAACACGAACACTAGCACCAAAACCAAGATCAAAGATCAAATAACACCTACTTTGGTATGTTTATGGGTGGCGGCCAAAAGAAAAAAAAGGAGAAGGAAGAGCCTTTTTAGGTTTTGTAAAATTCTTCTGTAAAAGTGAAAAATGAGTAGTGGTTTTTCCTTTTACCCTCCTTAGTAAAAATTGAGATGGGCTTGGCCCATCTTTCCCTTGTAGCCGCGGGTAGGGGCCCCACATGGGGTACCCGTACCGTTTTCCGTGTCTCGTTGATTAATTACTCGTTCGTGATTATTTGTGTTCGCGTTTAATGTGTTCTCGTTAAATAATTACCGTGACCTAATATATTTATTTACGCTCGTAATAAATATATATACGTAATTAATAGTAGTTTGTGATTTAGTTCCGTTCATGATTTCATGATCGCATGTTCGTGATTAATTATTGTCAAATAATTATTGCGTGCTCGTGCGTAGTAAATACTTATCGTGTTCTAACACGTACGTAATATGTAAAATCCTAACACGTAATTGTAATCATGCTATTATAGAAAGTTTTAATCTAGTATGTACGATCTTAAGGGTACTATTCATGGTAAAAGCATGCGGGTTTTACAATTATGGCTGAAAGTAATGTACTTCAACTTGTCAACTAAAAGGGAGCAAGTTACTCTTTTAACGCTCCTAAGTTGGAAGTTGAAAGATTTAATAAATGGAAGACAAGAATGTTGTGCTATTTGATGGGAATGAAACCTTATTAAATTAATTGTATTAAGAATGGTCCATTCAAACCAAAAACAGCAGCAGGTGATGACAAACCTGAAAACCAATGGTCTGACGATGAAAAGAGAGTGGTTAATAAAGACCAACGTCTCAAAAGCATCATAATATCTTGTCTTCCTAACGATATTATGGAAGCTATCATCGAGTGTGAGACGACCAAAGAGACTTGGACATATCTTGTTCATAGTTTTGAAGGACTATGCGACACTAAGGAAAATCGGATTATGGACCTGAAGTTAGAATATAACACTTTCAGGGCTAAACCATCTGAAAATCTTCCTTAGACTTACACTAGATATAAGACCTTGCTCAATGAGCTATCAAATGACGGGGTGAAATTGTCTAAACATGAATTCTATGTTGGTTTTGTGAACAGTCTCCCTGAGAAATGGCTTGGTTTTTCTCAAGGACTGAAAAATGCTAATCACATTCAGACTCATGATCTAGCAGATATCAATGAAAGATTTATCTATGAGGATAATCTAATAAATAGAAGATATCCTGAGTCTAAGAAGGCCTTAATAACAGACACCTCAGCCAAACCAACCCCTGTTAATCATGGACTCATATCAAATGCTTTTTACTCAAATGCAATTGTTCAAGATTTTCATGAGACCTCAAATGATGAGGTTGATGAAAGATCTAGTACTAAATACGTAAGGGATCTAAATAGGGAATTTCATGAAAGAATTCTTTTGGGAAATACCAAACGTTATATTAAAAGAACTAGATTTCTTGGAAATCAATCCACTGAGGGAGTGGATTGTTTTAGATGTGGTAAATCTGGGCACTTTGTAAAATATCGTCTTTCAAATACTCCATTGGCCTCATATAAAAGTCAAAATTCATCCTCAGGAAATGACAATTTTCAACCAAAGTTTACACCTAAATTGAATTCAGGCTCCTCCAACTAACCAAAGTTTTTAGAATAGTAAGAAAATTGAGAAGGATTATAGGTCTGAATACAAGAAGGTCAAAGCAAAGCTTGCACTCTTAGAAGCTGGACCATCGAATACTCAGACTCAAAAACCTCCTCAGAACAAATCCAAAGGGTTGGTAGCTGAAACCTATGATTGGGATGATGAAGATCTATCCTCGGAAGATGAAGAAGTCAGATATCAAGTGTTGATGGCTCTAGTTGATGATGAACTATCTATTGGAAAGAGTCATTCTCTTAATGGAGAATGGGTTGACATCACCATGAGAAAGGTAAACGTGCTTCTTTCTATAGATGATGAGTCTGATTGGCAAAGGTTCCTTAAGTATATAAATATTGATTTATTGTTTGTTGAAGAGCGAAGATTAAACCTTCTTTCAGAATATAATAAACTGGTTTTTGAATTAAACAAATATAGAGATGATCTACTACTTTTGAAGCAAGCCAAACTTGAAGCAGTAAGTTGTCAACTTCAGAACACTGAACTTACTAAAATTAATCATGCTCTTTAAGAACAACTTAAGGAAGAAAAGCGCATCAATGAGAATTGGACTCATAGATCTACCTTAGCTTCTCAGTGTATAAACAGTCAAATCCCTGCCTTAAAGAAGAAAATTATTGGGGCATGCCAACTCACTGAGAAGCCACTTACTAAGGAAATGAGTGAAAAAGCATTTCTCCCAGCCTCAGTAGGGTTTGATCATGAAATGATGCCAAAGTCAAAAGATTGGGTTCAAAAGATCAAACCCTGAGAGTGTGTTACCTAACTTTGATACTAGAAAGATATTAATACCTAAATCTCAAGTTGTTAATGAATTACATGGTCTAAATGAGAAGACTGATGTCCCTAATAAATCCAGTAACACTGAACCACTAAGTGTTGCTAAGAAGGACATTCAGACTCCTCCACCTCTTTTGAAAAATCTTTAAGGGGCAAGTCCATGTTCTGAATTAATTCCCTTATCTTATCAAGAACACTCACCTAGAGGAAGAGCTGGAGTAGGTTATCCTAAACAAACAAAGCCTGACTCAAAAGAGACATCAAGTTACACTAAGTCAGGAACTGTCACTGAGAAAATAACTGAACCTATCTCTTCCTCAAGGACTCCCACAAACTCAGTTAACTCCACTCCTATTATAAATCAAGAGGAGTTGGGTAGATTGTTCCAACTATTCATGGAAGAAAAGATGAACTCAGCCTCTAAAGCTCAGGGTGAAACATTTGTGTCCTCACAGCCTGAATCATCAAAAAGTAACAAAACTAAATCTGAGTCTTCCAAGAAGGCTAAAACAAAAAAACCCTCCTGTGAATTATGTCACTACACAAATCATACCACTGATAATTGCTATAGAGTCCTCTATTGCACGAAGTGTAAAAGTAAAGGTCACAGGACAGCTGATCATGAGGTACACATGGCCTCTATTAGGAATGCTAATAGATATAATGCTCAACCTTATAACTATGGGTCCGCCTCTTAACAAATCAAGAAACCCAAGGCTAAGCCTTTTCCACTATGTACGTACTGTGGCATCTTTGATCATAGGCCTGATGATTATGTATATTACCCTGAATGTGGAATTTGTGGAAGCAATGATCACACTACCTCAGGAAACAATAGGATAATTATGGTCAGAAGAGGCATGCTAGCTGAGTCATCTCAAAATACTGAATCCCCAGTAGGACTAAGCTGCAACACATGTAGAAGCAATGTTCACTCCACCTCAGATCATGCTGAGTTTTAATACTTCAAACAAGGTGAAAGACGTTAGGCTCCTAGAGCCAAAGAGCCTGATAGAAAGTGGGCTCACAAGAGAAACTAATCCACCTCGTTATTTGTGTAGAAACACTTCAAGGAGCCTTTATGGTACTTAAACAGTGGGTGTTCAAGAAGTATGACATGGGTCAAAAGTTATCTACACAAATACGTGGAGCAACCAGGTCCTAAGGTAGTATTTGGTGATAACTCATCTTGTGTTACTGAGGGATATGGAACAATAAAATATGGTGGAATAATGTTCTCAAAAGTGGCATTTGTGAATGGTCTAAAGTATAACCTCATAAGTATCAGTCAACTGTGTGATGCTAAGTGCATCGTTTAGTTTGATGATAATCAAGGAACAATCTTTAATGCTAACAAAGAAATTATACTAACTGCTCCAAGAAGAAATGATGTATATGTCTTGGACATGTCATCTGTAACTCTCTCAGGAGCATGTTTCTTTGATAAAGCCTCAGACTCTATCAATTAGATTTCGCACAAGAGACTGTCACATCTTAATTTCAAAGATATAAACTAACTTTCAAAACAAAACAAAGTTCTTGGCTTACCATCTCTTGTGTACTCAAAAGAAAAACCTTGTTCAGCCTATGAAAAAGGTAAACACAAGAGAGCTTCTTTCAAACCAAAACAAAATTTTTCTATCAGGAAGTGTCTCCATCTTCTTCATATGGACTTATTTGGGTCTGTTAGTCCAATGTCCATAAATCATGAGAAGTATACCCTTGTGATTGTTGATGAATACTCTAGATACACATGGGTATACTTTCTTAAAAAAAACAGGCTCCTGAATTCATCATGTCATTTATCAGGCAAGTAGAAAATCAAAATGACATCAAAGTCAAATAAATAAGGACTGATAATGGGACAAAATTCAAGAACCAAGAGCTTGAGAGTTTTTGTGATGAGAAGGGAGTTTCTCAAAACTTCTCTTCTCCTACACACCTGAACAAAATGGTGTGGCTGAAAGGAAGAATAGACCTCTCATTGAAGCTGCAAGAACCATGCTTAATGGATCCAATCTTTCAAAACACTTCTAGACTGAGGCTGTAAAAATAGCTTGCTATACTCAGAACAGAAGTATCATTGTCAAAAGACATAATAAGTCTCCTTATGAAATATTCAAGGAAATAAATCCAGATATCAACTATTTTCATGTGTTTGGATGTCCTGTGTTCATTCACAGTCGATAGGACCATCTTGGTATATTTGATTCAAAAGCTGATGATGGATACTTCCTTAGATACTCTTTTGTCTCCAAAGCCTTCAGGGTCTTTAACACAAGGATAGAACAAGTTGAGGAATTAATTCATATCACATTTGATGAAAGTATGGATGCCATTAATTTCACAAATCAATCAATGGAAGAGATTAGGATTAATGACTCATCATGATATCCTCTTGATGAGTGTGAAAATAATCCCTCAAAACAGTATCAAACTGATGCTGACAATCTTTCCATATACCACCTCACAATAGGTCAATCAATAACTTGGTTACAAATCACCATGTCCCTGAAGTAATTGCTACTCAGGCTGAAGAATCAATTGACTCTCTCATCCATGCAGGCACTGAAGGGAAAAATGATGAACCTAATGACCTACCACTCACTTAAAATCCTTCAGTGGAAAACAATCAGTCAGTACCATGTACTAAAGAACATGTCCTTGATAATCACCAAGTATCCACAAGCTCCAATCCATGTTTTCAAGACAGATGGTCTAGACAACAACATATAGAGCTTGTAAATATAATTGGTGATGTATCTAAGGGGATGCTCACACGCAGTCGGGCTGCTAAACTCTCTGCTGCCTCACCCCATGAATGTCTATTCACAGACTTCCTCTCTGATATCGAACCTAAAAAGATTTCAGGGGCCCTGACTCATCCAGGGTGGGTGATGAGACTGCTTTTATACATAGTCTCATCGTCAAAAAATGGCTTTAAATGCATAAAATATCATGAAATTGGCCAAATGTATGCTTGTTTTTGTTGCTTGTGTATTTTAGGTGCGGATATTGAGAAAATGACAAAAGATCACAAGAATCATACAAAAACGAACACGGGAAACGAAACCGCACAATGAACCAAGCCCTAATGAAGATTTTCCAAGACAAACCCTTGAAGATTATGCATGAAAGGTCCTCCAATATTGAAGAATTGACACTTTATACCCTTGTATCCTCATAATTACAAGATTGGTCCCTAAAGTTTGTCAAAATTACCAAAAGGGCCATCCACTTTGAAGAATTGGCAATTTTAGTCCCTCAACAAAACTTAATTGTCAATATTAGTCCTCCTCAAAGTCAAACATACCATGAAGGACTTCAAGTTACAAGAAATTACAAGTTTGGTCTATTAAATATGTCAAAATTACAAAAGGACCCTTGAATATAAAGAAATGGCAAAAATGGTCCCTCATTAATCATGACTTGGCAAATTCAGTCCTCCAAGAAGTCAACAAGACAAGTCAAGACCATTATCTATGAAGAAAATGCCAAATCAGTCCTTCAAGAATCAAGAAATGGCAAGAATTACCCCTGAAAATACTTTGGAAAAGTATTTGGGGCAAAAGTGTGAAAATTAAAACTTCAATAACAAAGGAATTTCAGTTTTGTGGGTTTAAATTGAAAGTGAAAGGGTTTACAAAGATGGGGGTTATTTCTGGCCGACACACAAAGATACATAGGCCAACCAGATTTTGCCAAGTGTCCCACAACCTCCATCCCACCAATCAGCTTCCACCCTTAGTCCACCTCACCATCCCACTTGGATTAATAAACTAATCATAACAGATTAGTTTATTTTGAAGCCTAACAAGTTGTTTAAACACAAAAACGGATTAAACACCCAACTATTCACCTCAAGAACAAGAATTGGGCATTTGATATTTACTAAGAATTAATCCTTAATCTTTTCTAGATTAATGATTAATGGTCTTCTTAACATAACCCAACCTTAATATTGACCACCTCATCACCCAATAGACCCACACAAGATTCCCCTGCTGCAAAACTGAAGAAGCTTCCAAAACTCCACCAGTCATCAAACGTACATGATTCTTGCTTACTTTTTAAGCTCATTGTAAGCCCTTGGATACATTTTCACCACTGCCAACTCACATAACCTGTCAAAACAAAATCACATGTTCAAGCAAGTTCAAGCTACTCAAGGGTATTTTTGGGACTTCACCAGCAATTAGGGTTACGTTTTTTAGCTTTCACTAGTTCATTGCAAGCCTATAAAAGGCATATAACTCATTACATTTCAGTTTTCTCTTGAATTTTCCTTTGTTCAAAGTTCTGTAAATCTCATTTTCTATGAACGAATTATGTTTGAATCTTGGAAGAAAACTCAAGTGCCATTGTCATTTCCTGCTTGTTTATGTTTATTGTATGCTAAAACCTAAATCTCAAAACGTTTTCACAAGGAGTGTGCAAAAGTTTGCACATTTTCCTATAGCTTGATATTTTGCTAAGTTTCTTGGTACACCTTGGAATTCTTGGGCTATAAAGCTGATCATAGCATCCTAATATTGTGATATCAAGGTGTTGTGAAGCTTATAACTTGGGGATAATCAAGTGTGGGGTACAAGAGTTGCATTAATCAAGGCTTTGTCACTTTACTGTTTTTATATAATTGCTTCTAACCTTGTTGAATCTTAGCAGGACTTTGTGTGGAAGCTTGTGCTTGTTCTTGCTAGCACATAAGCTCAAAATTCGTGGGTGTGGATGTACATCCATGAGGTTTGCACCATTCTACCCAAAATTTGCTTAAAATATTGATTTTTGGTGAATTTGTGTGTTGCTTGTGTTCTTGCTGAATTTTTGGTCTAATCTTGTTCAATACTGCATATTACACTTGTTAATGTGTTTCATTGGGCTTGGGTGGTCTTGAAATACACTTATACTTATTTAAAATTGATTTGAAAAAGATAAGGGGTGTTTGGGATTATCTGTTTAAGATCATAGTGTGTTATTGTGTTATTGTAAGTGCTTTGTTTGAGTTGGTATCTGTTATTCACTTTGTTGTGTACTAGTTTCTGCAAGTTTTTGGCTTTTAAACATTGAATCCAAGATTGTGCTATAACTTATTGCTTTTGACTGTTTTTGACCTAAAATTCTGGGAATACTTAGAGTATATGCATGTTTAGGGATATAATCTGTTAAATCAAAGTTTTCATAACATATCTAAGAGATTTGAGTGTTTGAATTTGGCTTGTTGGTCAAGTACATCAGCAAATTAAAAATCTGCTTGTGTTAGTGTTCATCAGTAACTTATTGTGCTTGAATCTTGCTTTAGACTTTGAATCATTGCATGAAACCTGTTTAAACTTGTTCATTTAAGTTTATTATAGCTTGTGTATGCATTTGGTGAAGTTTGGCTGGCTGAATTGTGCTATAAGTGCTTATTGAACCATAACTGCTTATTTGTTCAAGTCTGGTGCATGTCTGTTGCTTAAATGAATTAACTGTACTAATTGGCTGATTGTGATTGTGATTTCTTTGTTGTTATTGACTCCTTATGATCCACTGATCATTTGGGTGCCTTTTTTAAACTTGAATCCACAAAAAAGTCACTAAAGACAAAAAGTAAATTAAGTCAAGCAGTGGGAAAAGTTCCCACTTCTCAACATCCAAAACTAGCCCCTGCTAGTGTAATTTTTCAGTTAGCTTATTAATAAGCCATATTGGCTTATTTAGACCTGCAACAACTCATTTTTTGTGATCAATCTTCCTCATTTGACCCATTTGTTTGAACTAGAGCTTATCAGACCTTGGCTTTGACTTTTTTGCTAGAAAACTCTTAAAGTTGACTTTTAATTAAGTGTTTATTTGCTTATTCCAGCTTATTGAGTGGGCTTATTTGAAAACTTTTTGTTGATTAAGCTTAGTTAAGTCATTTGAAAGCTTTTGAAACTTGAATCAGCTCTTGGGGTGGCCTAGAACTCAAAAACGACTATTTTGTCGTTTTGTGAAGATAGCTTTTTGCTTTTTCAGGCTTATTTTATCGTTTTGGCTGAGGACCTGATAAAAACATTTCACATAAGACATGATAGTTGGGTACAAAGGACAAAGCGAATAATCGTAGGATTGAATACCAGTGATAGCTGGACGGCTAGGCTGCGAACCTCTCTGGTTCTGGTCCCTACCGTTTCCATGGTTCCTGGTAGAAGTTTGCTAAAGTGTCAGAATATGAGTTATAACATAAAACATAAGGAATTTCGTAAGTATTAGGACCTGCTGTTGTTGGATTGCCCGGCGTTGTTATGGTAATTATCATTACCGCCACGCCTATCCGTAGCAGAACGGTCGTTAGTCTGACCGTTTCCTTTGGGCTGATGAGGCTGCTGCTGAGTAGCCGGCTGAGACCGGTCCCCAGTTTTCTGCCTGGAAGATACAGTTAAAGAGATGAATAATTGACATATGTAAAGTATACGGATTGGTCTCCGCTTTATACGAATGTTTACCTCTTGTCGGGTCTTTCAGCTTCCCCGAACTCATCCCTCTCCTGCAGCATCTCCAGTTTTCGTGCTGCAACGGCCACTTGTGCTACATTGTTGAACGTAGCACACACCAGATTGTTTGCGACCGATGTGCGAAGAGCCCATCTGAAGTGATGTGCCTGCTCTTCAGGAGTACCTGCTGCCGCACCAAGGAAACCAGCCAAGCGAAGAAAGCGCTGCATAAACTCGTTGCTATTCTCCCCAGCTCTCTGACGGATCACATGGTACTCTCTCTTGAGCTTGTCCTGCTCAGCCTTGGGAAAGAACTACTCCATCACCCTGTCCTTGAACTGAGCCCAAGTCAAACCAGCAACCCACTCATCACCACCTTAAGATTGCATCAATGCTAACCACCAGTTGAGTACATCGCCTTCGAACCGATAGCATGCCAACCTCGCCTTGTATGCGGGGTCACAGCCCATAGCGTTGAAAATCTTCTCGATGTGAGCCAACCAGCTTTCAGCATCGCTGGGGCTATCTGTCTTCTCAAAAGCTCGAGGGCGGAGCTTGTTGAATCTCTCCAGCCATACTGCTAATGTCTCTGGAGGAGGAGGAGGAGGTGGCTGATTGTGCTGCTGATTGTTGGCAGCTTGAACTTCAGCCCGGATGTCATTCCTAAGTTGAGGAAGCAAGGCTTGCATAGAAGCCTGAATTGCAGCATTGAGCTGCTCCTGTTCGCGTGTGAGAACCATCTGACTGTATAACATAAAACATATGATTAAACAGTTCAAAACATAATATATAAATACATATATGAAGAAAAAATTTATACTAAAATTTCACGAGAAAAATTTTATGCAAGAAAATTTTGTGTATGAATGCATGATGCAGTTTTATGAAAACTTTTGTATGCTCGAGAGTGAACGCCTCTGGTCAGTTCACCCAAAACAAAGACATTGCGAGGGGACGCCTATGGGTCGGTCCCAAATCTAAAAGTTTCGATAAAACACATGCGACTAAATAGGGCCAGTCCTGTACCAACCATTACTTAGTCAAAAACCCTGCAACAATGACATGTATATGTATGCTTAAAAATGATGAATGCATGAAAACAACTGTCAGTTCTAGGAAGACCGTAGTGACTACCCACTAATCACATGTCATATTTGAGAGCCTACAGGTCAAAGCCTTGGCTCTGATACCATAATTGTAACACCCCATTTTGGAAATGGAAATATCACAATAATTATGGTGTGTCATCAAAGCATACAAGGTAAAATGTCTAAACATTACTTGACCATATAAAGGAAAATACCGGAATCAAACATCGGTAGTCCAAAAGTAAAGCTCATCACACACAAACATAGTATAATAAAGGAAAAGGACTAAACAATGTCCAAAGCATAAGTATCAAAAGAAAGGAAATGCATAATGTAAAGAAGGCTAGACAGCTTCAAATCCATATGCACGTACTCTTAGTGTCTACGAGCGTCCCTGAGTACCTGCCGTTTTGGGAACATAGAAAAGGAAAACGGCTGAGCAATACGCTCAGTGCACGGATGTACAATAAAGCATGAATAGAATAAGCATATAACATAATAACAGTGGAAGAAAACTAAGTCCCGAGTAACCTGGTTAAGTCTTAATAAAACTGGTTTTATAGTTTGAAAGTCTTATGTTTATCTTATAAAAACTGTTTGTCATATTTTACCGTTAGTCAATATAGGTCATGAAAATCCACCGTGCATGAATAATTAGAGGGGTGACCTCATCATGCAAATTAGAAGGACTGCCTCTAATTTAATATACTGGTTTATGGGTAGGAGGGCAGCTCCTTGTGAAGGATGCAAGGCACACACCACATTCACCATGTAATCCTGAATAAAAACATGTAACTAGGATGCACCCATACGCCCCACATGATAAATATAAATAAATGGCCAAAAGCTGAAGGGACGCCACGAGCAATCACTCCGCCGTGGTGAAGTCATAACATCAGTACCTCTAATGTTATGGTTATGGTACCTCCATAACTAGGTGAAACTGGTCATGCATGTATATGGCTATAGGTAATCATATTTAAACATAAGCAATCAAACCCATAACTTATACTACGGGAAAACAGTTGGCTGCATACGGGGAATCCTAATAAGGAAAGAATGTCCATACTCAAAGGACGGGAATCCGTACCTTATGTCTAGTGAACGAGAAAGACGAACTGCGAGAATCCTACTTCCGAGTCACTAGTGCTACAAAAATACGTACATGAATAAGTATCTGCTTACTAAATACATAGCTGGTTTTATGTCATGTCTTAGCTTATTTTATATGTTCATACTATGTTTTACTGTTTAAAGCCTTAAACTGTGTTAAATCTTATATTCTGTTCATTCTGATTAAGTATTTCTGATATTTCATGTGTTATTATACTTACTGTGTAATAATAAGTAACTTTCCAAAAATAGCAGGTTTCCTAAAATAGAAAGTTTCCAAAAATAGAAAGTTACCAAAAATAGAAAGTTTCCAAAAATAGAAAGTTTCCAAAAATAGAAAGTTTCCAAAAATAGAAAGTTTCCAAAACTAAAAAGCTTCCAAAAATAGATTTACTGCTTAAAATAGATAAGTTTCTAAAAATAGAAAGTTTCCTAAATAGATTAGCTGCCTTAATTAAATAAGTTTCCATAAATAGATTAGCTACCCTAAATAAATAAGTTTCTAAAAATAGCTGGTTTCTATAAATAGATTAGCTGCCTTATTTAATTAAGTTTCTAAAAATAGAAAGTTTCCATAATTAGAAATAAGCTGGTTAAATAAGCTATGTATATAAGCCTAAGTGTTTTTTATGATTATTTTCTAAGTCATATGATATATTGTATAGTTTAATAATTATTTCATGTAATTTAATTAAACTATAGGTTATAATATTTAATTAAAGTATAACATGTTTTTAATTAAATATATTAAATACTTAGGTTAAAATATGTATTACTAAATATTAATAATATAACCTAAGTCATGTTAATTAATTAATTATATTCATGGTTTTTAAAATAATTAATTAATTATAAGTCTTAATAATATAAATACTTAGGTTAAAATAATTTCATGATTATTAATAACTAAATAACCTAAGTCATGTTATTAAATTAATTACATCTTTATTAATTTAATTTTAACATAAGTTCATAACATAAAAAAAACTAACATAAACCATGAACCGGATCTAAGCTTAAAAACATGAACCGGACATGAATCGACACCGTACCCCGAACCAAATCGGGGTACCCCTTGCTGCCGTGGGACCCACACGCACCAGCCAAGACCATATGGTCTTGGTGGTGGTCGACTAAGCAAACCGAAACCCCCTTGGGGTCGGTTGCAGCCTGCGGCCAAAACAAAACACCCCTTAAAACGACCCTTTGATTTAATTAATCACCAAAACATGTTAGATCTATGATTAATTAATATGTTTTTATAAAAACATCACATGTTCATAATTAATAAAAAGATTAAATTAAAAGAAAAGGTTTAAAAGGTTTTTACCGAATTCGTGGATCAAGAGAATGAAGAACAAACACGAACAATCAACAAATCTTCAAGATCAAAGATCAAAGAATCACCTTGTATGGTGATTTAAGGGTGGCGGCACAAAGAGAGGAGGAAGAGAGGGTTTTAGGTTTTTTTCTTGAAATCTTCTATAAAGTGATTTTGAGTAGTAAAAATTAATTAACCCCCCTTTAGTAAAAATTGACAATGGGCTTTGCCCATTGTCCTTGTTTGGCCGCGGGTAGGGACCCCCACATGGGGTTCCCGTACCTTGTTCCGTGTCTCGTTATTTAGTTACTCGTTTGTGTTTATTTATGTTCGTGTTTTAAATGTTCTTGTTACGTAAATACCGTGATCCAATATATATAATTACGCTCGTAATAAATATATATACGTAATTAATAATAGCTCGTGTTTTAATTACGTTCATGATTTCATGATCGCATGTTCGTGATTAATTATCGTTAAATAATTATTACGTGATCGTTCATATAAAATACTTATCGTGTTCTAACACGTACGTAATACGTAAACTCCTAACACGTAATCGTAATCATGCTATATTAGGAAAGTTTCAACTAGTACGTACGATCCTAAGGGTACTATGCATGGTAAAAGCATGTGGGTTTTACAACTCTTCCCCCCTAAAAGAATAATTCGTCCCTGAATTATAGATAAAGTAAACTAGAAAAGAAGAACATACCCAAATTTCAAAATATGAAATGAGGGTAAGAAGCCTGGATAGACTCCTCCGTTTCCCAGGTGGCTTCCCGCTCGGTATGATCCCTCCATAGAATTTTGACGAATGGAATCGTCTTCTTTCTCATGACTCGTTCTTGCCTGTCAAGAACTCGTTCGGGTTCTTCTATAAAAGTTAGATCTTCACGTATCTGTTCCAGTGGATACCGAACCATGTGAAGGGGATGATATTGGTACCCTCTGAGTAAGGGCACATGAAACACATTGTGCACATGCGAAAGCTGTGGAGGTAACGCCAATCGGTAAGATACTTCACCCACTCGTTCAATGATATCAAACGGTCCGATGAAACGAGGACTGGGCTTCCCTTTAATCCCGAAGCGTCTAACACCACGTGCCGGCGAAACCTTAAGGAAGACGTGATCTCCTACGTTAAAGTGTAAATCCCTACGATGCTTATCGGCGTAACTCTTTTGACGTGACCGTGCCTCCTGAATCTTCTGCTTAGCTATTGCGATCTTCTCATTTGTTATCTCTATGATTTCCGGTCCTTCGAGTGTTCGCTCGCCAACCTGATCCCAGCAGATTGGGGCGCGACACTTCCTACCATACAACATCTCAAATGGAGCACATTTAATGCTTGCGTGCCAGCTGTTGTTGTATGCAAACTCCACCAAACAGATGTATTCGTCCCAATCACCCGTCCATTCCAACGCACATGACCTCAACATATCTTCCAATGTCTGAATGGGTCGCTCCGACTGTCCGTCCGTTTGAGGATGAAAAGCCGTGCTAAGCTTAAGTTGTGTACCCCAAGCTTTCTGCAGACTTTTCCAAAAGCGCGAAGTGAATCGAGGATCTCTGTCTGAGATGATGCTGGATGGTGCACCGTGGAGTCTCATGATCTCTCGTTTGTACGTATCTGCGAGTTTACTTACCGGATCTTCCTTGCGGATCGGTAAGAAATGAGCTGATTTGGTAAGTCGATCAACGATAACCCAAATCGCATCGTGCTTCCTTTTGGTAGGCGGAAGACCGGTAACAAAATCCATGGTGATTTTGTCCCACTTCCACTCTGGAATATCTAACGGTTGAAGGAGGCCGCCAGATCGCTGATGCTCGATCTTAACCTGCTGGCAGGTAAGACATTTGGAGACGTAAGTGGCCACATATTGTTTCATACCACTCTACCAAAAGTACTATTTGATGTCATGGTACATTTTAGTCGAACCAGGATGTATCGAGAATAGGGAGCTATGAGCTTCAACTAACAGAGCTTCCCGGAGTTCTTGGTCATCAGGAACACAAAGTCTAGTGCCCTGCCATACGATACCATCTGCATCTACTCTGAATTCTGTCTGCTTCTCCAAATTCTGTACAATCGCCCAGATTTCTCCGTCATCCTTCTGAGCTTCCTTGATCTTAGATAGCAACTCGGGTTCTACTCTAAGATTAGCCCAGTAACCGTGTTGTCCACGTATCATGTACTCGATGTCTAGTCGCTCCAAGTCTCTTATGATTTCCTCTTCGATTCTAATGCCGTTAATCATTCCGGACTTCCTGCAAAGAGCATCTGCTACTACATTTGCCTTTTCGGGATGATACTGTAGATTAATGTCATAATCCTTCAACAGCTCTAACCATCTCCTTTGCCTCATGTTCAATTCACGCTGAGTGAAGATATACTTCAAACTCTTGTGGTCCGTGAGAATATCACATGATTCTCCATATAAGTAGTGCCTCCATATCTTCAATGCAAACACGACTGCAGCAAGTTCCAGATCGTGCATGGGATAATTTTCTTCATAAGGCTTAAGCTGCCGTGAAGCGTACGCGATCACTTTCCCATGTTGCATGAGAACACAACCAAGTCCCTTCCCCGATGTATCGCTGTAGATTTGAAATCCACCCGTACCAGATGGTAGAGTAAGAATAGGTGCAGATACTAGCTTCTGCTTCAGGTCTTCAAAGCTCTTCTCTCGATCTTCAGTCCAGACGAATTTCTCCCCTTTCCGCATCAGTTTGGTCAATGGTAGTGCTAGGCGGGAAAAGTTCTCCATAAATCTACGGTAATAGCCAGCTAAGCCTAAGAAACTGCGGACTTCCGTCGTTGATGTCGGCCTTGGCCACTTAGTAATGGCCTCAACCTTCGCTGGATCCATAGTGATTCCTTCTGGTGATACAATGTGACCTAAGAATGCCACCTTGTCTAACCAGAACTCACACTTGGAGAATTTAGCATACAGCTGCTTCTGGCGAAGAATCTGTAATACCGTACGAAGATGGTCTTCGTGTTCCTCCTTAGACTTTGAGAAAATCAGGATGTCATCGATGAAGACAATGACGAACTTGTCCAGAAATTCATGGAAGATTCTGTTCATCAGATCCATGAACACTGTTGGAGCATTTGTCAGGCCAAATGGCATAACTACAAACTCGTAGTGGCCATAGCGGGTACGAAAAGCAGTCTTAGCGATGTCCTGCTCCTTGACCCGTAGCTGATGATAGCCTGACCTAAGATCGATCTTGGAGAAGTGTTTGGCTCCTTGGAGTTGGTCAAACAAATCGTCAATGCGTGGCAGTGGATACCTATTCCGAATGGTAATCTTGTTGAGCTCGCGATAGTCTATGCAAAGACACATACTGCCGTCCTTCGTCTTAACAAATAAGACCGGTGCGCCCCGTAGAGATGCGCTCGGTCAAATGAAACCTCGATCAAGAAGTTCTTGCAGTTGATCCTTTAGCTCCTTCAGCTCTATGGGAGCCATGCGATAAGGAGCCTTGGAGATTGGTTCAGCTCCAGGAACCAGCTCGATACTGAATTCCACTTCTCGTGCAGGTGGTATGCCCGGAAGTTCTGCTGGAAACACATCTTGGAATTACGACACTATTGGTTGATCCTGAATCGATGGAGATTCAGCATCCATGTCGTGAACCGTAACTAGATAACCCTCGCAGCCATGTGACAGTAGTGCACGCGCTTGCAGGGTGGATATGACTTGTAAAGACCGTCCGGGTATGAACCCATTATGAATGTACTCTGGTGCATTGACATCACCGAAGATAACTCGAAATGAATGGCAGTCTATGGTAGCATGATACTTGGATAGCCAATCCATGCCTAAAATCATGTCGAAGTCATTCATGTCCAGCGAAAGTGCGTCGACAGGTTGAACCTTATCATCAAATTCTAAGGGAAGACTCTTGTATACATGGGTGATTAATACAGAGTCCCTCAAAGGCGTGGAAATAGTAAGCCTATTTTCTAGTGGCAAGGGAGGCATCCTAATGTTCTTAGCATAAGCAGTAGAAATAACCGAGTGAGTAGCACCCGTATCGAAAAGAACACATGCAGCGCGACCATACATATACAAGATTCCAGTGGTGGTACCTGTAGTCTTGTTGGCCTGGTCTCAAGATGTCGTGTAGACACGCCCGGCAGTAGGAGGCGGCTTGGTATCAGCATGTCCTGATGTACCCTCCATCTCGCCCTTACGGTAATCCTTCATAATATGGCCAGGAAGACCACACTTGAAGCACGCATCAGTATTACGGCGACATGGTCCTGGGTGCCTACGGTGGCAAGTAGAGCAAAGAGGACGAGTGTATACTCTAGCAGGTGCTCTGGCTGGCTGAGGACCTGATAAAAACATTTCACATAAGACATGATAGTTAGGTACAAAGGACAAAGCGGATAATCGTAGGATTGAATACCAGTGATAGCTGGATGGCTAGGCTGCGAACCTCTCTGGTTCTGGTCCCTACCGTTTCCATGGTTCCTGGTAGAAGTTTGCTAAAGTGTCAGAATATGAGTTATAACATAAAACATAAGGAATTTCGTAAGTATTAGGACCTGATGTTGTTGGATTGCCCGACGTTGTTACGGTAATTATCATTACCGCCATGCCTATCCGTAGCAGAACGGTCGTTAGTCCGACCGTTTCCTTTGGGCTGATGAGGCTGCTGCTGAGTAGCCGGCTGAGACCGGTCCCCAGTTTTCTGCCTGGAAGATACAGTTAAAGAGATGAATAATTGACATATGGAAAGTATACGGATTGGTCACCGCTTGAATACGAATGTTTACCTCTTGTCGGGTCTTTCAGCTTCACGAACTCATCCCTCTCCTGCAGCATCTCCAATTTTCGTGTTGCATCGGCCACTTGTGCTACAGTGTTGAACGTAGCACACACCAGATTGTTTGCGACCGATGTGCGAAGAGCCCATCTGAAGTGATGTGCCTGCTCTTCAGGAGTACCTGCTGCCGCACCAAGGAAACCAGCCAAGCGAAGAAAGCGCTGCATAAACTCGTTTCTCTTCTCCCCAGCTCTCTGACGGATCCCATGGTACTCTCTCTTGAGCTTGTCCTGCTCAGCCTTGGGAAAGAACTGCTCCATCACCCTGTCCTTGAACTGAGCCCAAGTCAAACCAGCAACCCACTCATCACCACCTTAAGATTGCATCAATGCTAACCACCAGTTGAGTACATCGCCTTCGAACCGATAGCATGCCAACCTCGCCTTGTATGCGGGGTCACAGCCCATAGCGTTGAAAATCTTCTCGATGTGAGCCAACCAGCTTTCAGCATCGCTGGGGCTATCTGTCTTCTCAAAAGCTCGAGGGCGGAGCTTGTTGAATCTCTCCAACCATACTGCTAATGTCACTGGAGGAGGAGGAGGAGGTGGCTGATTGTGCTGCTGATTGTTGGCAGCTTGAACTTCAGCCCGGATGTCATTCCTCAGTTGAGGAAGCAAGTCTTGCATGGCAGCCTGAATTGCAGCATTGAGCTGCTCCTGTTCATGTGTGAGAACCATCTGACAGTATAACATAAAACATATGATTAAACAGTTCAAAACATAAAATATAAATACATACATGAAAAAAAAAATTTATACTAAAATTTCACGAGAAAAATTTTATGCACGAAAATTTTGTGTATGAATGCATGATGCAGTTTTATGAAAACTTTTGTATGCTCGAGAGTGAACGCCTCTGGCCAGTTCACCCAAAACAAAGACATTGCGAGGGGACGCCTATGGGTCGGTCCCAAATCTAAAAGTTTCGATAAAACACATGCGACTAAATAGGGCCAGTCCTGTACCAACCATTACTTAGTCAAAAACCCTGCAACAATGACATGTATATGTATGCTTAAAAATGATGAATGCATGAAAACAACTGTCAGTTCTAGGAAGACCGTAGTGACTACCCACTAATCACAGGTCATATTTGAGAGCCTACAGGTCGAAGCCTTGGCTCTAATACCATAATTGTAACACCCCATTTTGGAAATGGAAATATCACAGTAAGTATGACGTGTCATCAAAGCATACAAGGTAAAATGTCTAAACATTACTTGACCATATAAAGGAACATACCGGAACCAAACATCGGTAGTCCAAAAGTAAAGCTCATCACACACAAACATAGTATAATAAAGGAAAAGGACTAAACAATGTCCAAAGCATAAGTATCAAAAGAAAGGAAATGCATAATGTAAAGAAGGCTAGACAGCTTCAAATCCATATGCACGTACTCTTAGTGTCTACGAGCGTCCCTGAGTACCTGCCGTTTTGGGAACATAGAAAAGGAAAACGGCTGAGCAATACGCTCAGTGCACGGATGTACAATAAAGCATGAATAGAATAAGCATATAACATAATAACAGCGGAAGAAAACTAAGTCCCGAGTAACCTGGTTAAGTCTTAATAAAACTGGTTTTATAGTTTGAAAGTCTTATGTTTATCTTATAAAAACTATTTGTCATATTTTACCGTTAGCCAATATAGGTCATGAAAATCCACCGTGCATGAATAATTGGAGGGGTGACCTCATCACGCAAATTAGAGGGGCTGCCTCTAATTTAATATACTGGTTTATGGGTAGGAGGGATCAGCTCCTTGTGAAGGATGCAAGGCACACACCACATTCACCATGTAATCCTGAATAAAAACATGTAACTAGGATGCACCCATACGCCCCACATGATAAATATAAATAAATGGCCAAAAGCTGAAGGGACGCCACGAGCAATCACTCCGCCGTGGTGAAGTCATAACATCAGTGCCTCTAATGTTATGGTTATGGTACCTCCATAACTAGGTGAAACTGGTCATGCATGTATATGGCTATAGGTAATCATATTTAAACATAAGCAATCAAACTCATAACTTATACTACGAGAAAACAGTTGGCTGTATACGGGGAATCCTAATAAGGAAAGAATGTCCATACTGAAAGGACGGGAATCCGTACCTTATGTCCAGTGAACGAGAAAGACGAACTGCGAGAATCCTACTTCCGAATCACTAGTGCTACATAAATACGTACATGAATAAGTATCTGCTTACTAAATACATAGCTGGTTTTATGTCATGTCTTAGCTTATTTTATATGTTCTTACTATGTTTTACTGTTTAAAGCCTTAAACTGTGTTAAATCTTATATTCTGTTCATTCTGATTAAGTATTTCTGATATTTCATGTGTTATTATACTTACTGTGTAATAATAAGTAACTTTTCAAAAATAGCAGGTTTCCTAAAATAGAAAGTTTCCAAAAATAGAAAGTTTCTAAAAATAGAAAGTTTTCAAAAATAGAAAGTTTCCAAAAATAGAAAGCTTCCAAGAATAGATTTACTGCTTAAAATAGATAAGTTTCTAAAAATAGAAAGTTTCCATAAATAGATTAGCTGCCTTAATTAAATAAGTTTCTATAAATAGATTAGCTGCCTTAAATAAATAAGTTTCTAAAAATAGCTGGTTTCCATAAATAGATTAGCTGCCTTATTTAATTAAGTTTCTAAAAATATAAAGTTTCCATAATTAGAAATAAGCTGGTTAAATAAGCTAAGTATATAAGCCTAAGTGTTTTTCATGATTATTTTCTAAGTCATATGATATATTGTATAGTTTAATAATTATTTCATGTAATTTAATTAAACTATAGGTTATAATATTTAATTAAAGTATAACATGTTTTTAATTAAATATATTAAATTCTTAGGTTAAAATATGTATTATTAAATATTAATAATATAACCTAAGTCATGTTAATTAATTAATTATATTCATGGTTTTTAAAATAATTAATTAATTATAAGTCTTAATAATATAAATACTTAGGTTAAAATAATTTCATGATTATTAATAATTAAATAACCTAAGTCATATTATTAAATTAATCACATCTTTATTAATTTAATTTTAACATAAGTTCATAACATAAAAAAACTAACATAAACCATGAACCGGATCTAAGCTTAAAAACATGAACCGGAGATGAATCGACACCGTACACCGAACCAAATCGGGGTACCCCTTGCTGCCGTGGGACCCACACGCACCAACCAAGACCATATGGTCTTGGTGGTGGTCGGCTAAGCAAACCGAAACCCCCTTTGGGTCGGTTGCAGCCTGCGGCCAAAACAAAACACTCCTTAAAACGACCCTTTGATTTAATTAATCACCAAAACATGTTAGATCTATGATTAATTAATATGTTTTTATAAAAACATCACATGTTCATAATTAATAAAAAGATTAAATTAAAAGAAAAGGTTTAAAAGGTTTTTACCGAATTCGTGGATCAAGAGAATGAAGAACAAACACGAACAATCAACAAATCTTCAAGATCAAAGATCAAAGAATCACCTTGTATGGTGATTTAAGGGTGGCGGCACAAAGAGAGGAGGAAGAGAGGGTTTTAGTAAAAATCTTTAAGATCAAAGATCAAAGAATCACCTTGTAAAGTGATTTTGAGTAGTAAAAATTAATTAACCCCCTTTAGTAAAAATTGACAATGGGCTTGGCCCATTGTCCTTGTTTGGCCGCGGGTAGGGACCCCCACATGGGGTTCCCGTACCTTGTTCCGTGTCTCGTTATTTAGTTACTCGTTTGTGTTTATTTATGTTCGTGTTTTAAATGTTCTTGTTACGTAAATACTGTGATCTAATATATATAATTACGCTCGTAATAAATATATATACGTAATTAATAATAGCTCGTGTTTTAATTACATTCATGATTTCCTGATCGCATGTTCGTGATTAATTATCGTTAAATAATTATTACGTGATCGTTCATATAAAATACTTATCGTGTTCTAACACGTACGTAATACGTAAACTCCTAACACGTAATCGTAATCATGCTATATTAGGAAAGTTTCAACTAGTACGTACGATCCTAAGGGTACTATGCATGGTAAAAGCATGCGAGTTTTACAGCCATAATAGTATTTGTATTAGTAGCACTCTACTAATACGTATTATCGGTTTTCGTTTTTTGTGAATATTATTAATATATTGTATACGTAGAACAATAAATGCACAAGTACTCCAAAAGTGTGAAAACACCACCTTGATTGGGAGGTCATTACTCAATCATTGTATTCGAATCTCAAACAAGGAAGAAAAAGGCAAAAATAGATAAATACTTTCGTGAAGCTCGATTTTGAAAAATACAAACTATAAGGTGGGTATAAGGCGGGTATTATAAAATATATGTAGAATATTGATAATCAATGAATCTATGAAGGGGTTTGTTAACTTCTAGAGAGAGAAAGTTAGAGAGAGAAAGTGAGAGAAACTATGTGAATTTTATTAAGTGGAAATTAAGAAATGATAACAACCAACCCCTTTCCTTAGTGGAAAGGGGTATTTATACTCCAAGTCATAAGTGGACTTGGGCCGGTCCATGACAAGCCCATGGACCGGTTCTTACTTAAGTTAATAAGCAAATAATAACTAAATACTAACTACGAGCTATTACAACATAAATCATATTGTGGAGTGACCGATACTTCTAATATACGTTAAAACGTATTTCTAACAATCTCCCCCTAAGGGAGGTCACTCCACGTTACAAAGTTCTAAACCTAGCATACTATACTAAGTCTTCGTTCTTTAGCTCGTAGTCTTTTCTTCTTTTCTTTCTTTTGTTGTGAATATGTTGATTTGATCTTTTTGGCTTTGACTTGAGAGCATTGTTCTTTGGCCTTTCACGTGCGATCTTTGCCTTTCTTGTGAACTTTGCCTCCTCGTGACTTCATGTTCCACACACTTATGTCTTTTTGTTGAATTCTCGAAAGCTTCAGAGTTTGGTACAGCGGAAGACTTCATCTTGTACTTTCTTGAATTTTTGTTGCAAAAGACATAAGCATGTGGGAACGACTTTTTCAGGTACACCGCAACACCACCGTCTTTACTGGTACTCAGCAACGCCACCGTCTTCAACAGGTACACAGCAACGCCACCGTCTTTAGCAGGTACACAGCAATGACACGAATAAAATGGCTTTGAACATTTTATTCTAATTCGGTAGCATTTTACCTCCGGTCGGTGAAGACCGTTGGACGATATTAGATATCGTACCCGTGACGGATAGTTTCAATTAAGTAACTTCCTGACAGGATTTCGCGGGTAAACCCGTTCTCTTTACTCGACCGTCCAAAGCTGACTGCGAACGTAAAGAGTGAATCATTTGGATAAATATTATCCGTATGATTTGAAGCCGTCAATTCATGTTCCTGGAACAAGTGAAATTCAATTAAGAACCGCACCATCGTTGCTTTCCAGTTGTCACTAGCTTGATTCATATAGAATCTTGCAAGTTACCTACCAAGTGCTGTTTAATGTTAACACTAGAAGGATTTCCACTCGTCACTGTGATCAATAAAGAGTCACTCTGAGTGTTCTGGCAAGATCATATGATAATGCGTAGAGGCCTGGAACGTGTTTAAATTCATTTAAGAATTAAACCACTGTTGCTTTCCAGTTATCACAAGTTTGATTCATAAAGAATCGCACAAGTCACCTACCATGAGCTTTTTGATATTCGCTCAAGAAGGATTTCCATCTTCATTGTAAATACTTTCGTATTACTCGGATGTTCAGGCAAGATCATGAAGATTTTGCGTAGGACTCTTAAGACTTTCTTACTTTTCACAGTGTGTGAAGAAGCAAATAAATATGAAAGTGTGTCCTAATGAGATATTTGATGATCTCAAATGGCTCTAGACTCGATCGTGCATTTTGGATTTTAGTGATCGGAGGCTGGAGAGGAGTGCCACCTTTTCAATACCAATTTATTCGGAGTGAATAAACCAGTAGATAATGTGTTGATCTCCGTGTGATTAAAACAAATACCTTTTGAGAGATATTTGAGTTAGCTGGGAAGGGTTGTGCATTGCATCACTGGGTCCATGATGTCTTTCTTCAATATCAAGAATCATTAAAAATGATCTCAATAGCATATGAATTGACCCGGTTTCTGCCTAAGGTTGTAAGGAGGGCTTCTTTCTTTACACCCTTTATCTTTACAATTCTTTTTCATTCTTCAACCCCTTCAATGCTTACCAATACGTCATCACTAGCACCTTGTTGTGATTGTTCCAGTGCTAACTTAAGTACTTGGTCGGCATTCAGCTACATTCACAATCTTTCTCCATCTTTCCTAAGGACTACTATTTCTAGCTATGGAATGTCCTTGGGAAGATTCCTCCGGTTCTAGAGAAATCATTGGACTTTAACCTATCCTACCATCCTTATGTCACCACAATCTTCATCGTCGTGAAAAGAGATGTTTTGGGTAAGTGTGTGTCACCATGAAATCCATTTTGTAGTGCAAATCCATTTTGCTCCCCCTTAACATATGCTACGATATTCGAAAACATTTCGCACATGTCGGGATGAGCTAACACGTTAAGTCAAACCATTTGTGATTGATCATATCCCATATTAAATCACATTTTCTCCCCCATATTAAAAATATTAACCCAATCGATGTTTTTAATATCAATTGATTTAATAGTATTTTAAGAAAATTTGGGAAGAAAAATGCAAATCCAATTATCTTCATGATTTTAACAAGCTCCCCCTCAAATTAATGAGGGTGTACTTGAAACGTAAATTAAATACCTTTTAAACACAAGTGTAAGGTATTTATTACGTGCAAAGATCAGATATAATAATGAATTCACAAGATTAGCAATGTACGAGGTTGGACCTGAATAATGGAGAACAGCATATGAAAGAAGCACATGGTTCTTGTTCACGAATGTTGGTCACCTCGTCACGTACCCGAGAAAATTAATTCCCGTTGTTGAGTCAAAGCTTTCCGGTGAAATGCTTGACTTGATTATGAAAAGCGGGTTGCTATCTGAAATAATAGCAAACCAATTTGAGCATGTTTTAAAAGTTTGAACTTCTGCTCGAACTTTATTTACAACCCCGTGTCATTATTGAATGACATTTCTAGGTTCGTAAATATTATCGATTCCAGAAGACATGCTCGTTTTATCAAAACGTTTTTGAACACACAATTTTGAAAGATTTAGAAAAACCTTTTGAGAAATTCTCGAAAAATTGTGTTCAATGTTTTGAAAAACAATTACTTGAGCGTAAGATGTTGAATATCTTAAAAGCGAGCTCAAGTCCGAGAAGTTGTGAACTTCCCGTTGTTAAGGATAAGTTACCATCGGCGATAAACTTTCCTTTTATCTGAAGAACGAGTCCTAAGCTGACATTTACTTAGAAGTCGTTTTTCATGAGCTTGAAAACTTTGACTGTTTTAACGGAAAGCTCATGACCGAGAAAGGTTAATTTCTCGTTACGAGGAAAAGTTCTCTTATTTAAAAGATACACTTTCCTTTCTGAGCTTAAAACTTCGAATGTTTTAAGACAAGCTCATGACCGAGAAAATTGAATTTCTCGTTATGAGGATAAGTTTATCATTAATGATAAACTTTCCTTTAATTTGAAGTTCGAGTTACAGTCTGACATTTAACTGTAAGTCATATACACGAGCTTAAAACCTTTGAATGGTTTTAATGTAAGCTCGTGTCCGAGAAAATTTAATTTCTCGTTGTAAGGATAAGTTTATCATCGGCGATAAACTTTCCTTTCTTTGATGCACGGGTTATCGTCTGATATTTAACGATAAGCCATATACACGAGCTTAAAACCTTTGAATGGTTTTAGGGTAAGCTCGTGTCCAAGAAAACTTAATTTCTTGTTAAGAGGGTAAGTTATCGTTGCGTAGATAAACTTCCCTGTCTCTGAAGTCCGGGTCGTCGTCTGTCATTTAACGAAGAGCCATAATGCATGAGCTTAAAAACTTGGAATGTTTTTTATATATAGCTCATGCCCGAGAAAAATGAATTTCTCGTTGTTAGGATAAGTTTACCATCGGCGATAAACTTTCCTTTCTTTGAAGATCGAGTTACAGTCTGTTATGTGACTGTAAGTCCTGTACACGAGCCTAAAACCTTTGAATGGTTTAAATGTAAGCTCGTGTCCGAGAAAATTTAATTTCTCGTTGTTTGAAGAGCTTTTTCATCTGCATCTGCAACGAGTTGTTGGGCTGGAGTGAGTTCTTCAAATTCTCGTGGTCTAGTCACGTTGTCGACCGTAATGGTACCATAGTCGAGTGGACCATTCAAAATCGATTTGACCATAAGCCTTCCGTATGTCGGTTTCCCCTTTAGATATTGCATCATTCGACCTTGCCATGCCTCAAACACCTCTTTAATGAGCATCGGTGGACGGCTATCAGTTCCCGTTATAATTGATATATCCGTAAGAGATGTCATCTGAGGCATTACTGAATTTGGATTCATTTTGTTTTTCTTCAAAGAAACAGAGATTATCGGTTGATCGAGCAGTGAAGTAAAGCTTGTGAATTGTGTTGTGTTTTTGTTGTATGAAACCAAGATTAAATCCTCTAAAAAAAAAATCGTCGAAAAAACAAGCAAAATCACCCTTGATTCGGAACTTTTTGTTGATTCGGAAGTTTGATTCGGAAGATTACCTTGATTCGGAACTTTGTGTTGATTCGGAAGATTACCTTGATTCGGAACTTTTGGGTTGATCCGGAACTTCTTGACTCGGAAGTTCTTGGTTCGGAACTTTGGCTTGATCCGGAACTTTTTGACTCGGAAGTTCTTGGTTCGGAACTTTGGATTGATCCGGAACTTCTTGACTCGGAAGTTCTTGGTTCGGAAGTTTCTGATCCGGAACTTCTTGGTTCGGAAGTTTCTTGATTCGGAACTCCTTGACTCGGAACTTCTTGGTTCGGAAGTTTCTTGATTCGGAACTCCTTGACTCGGAACTTCTTGATCCGGAAGTTTCTTGATTCGGAACTCCTTGATTCGGAACTTCTTGATCCGGAACTCCTTGATCCGGAACTTCTTGATCCGGAACTCCTTGATCCGGAACTTTTGCTGAATAAACAGTAAGTGTTCCGATGAACAGTCGAACCCCAAAAAATGAAGATTAAGCCCAGATTTTGACCAAATAACCCAAAAAGTTTTGTGCTTTCGACTAAAATAAGTAACAACTAATACTTATCCACTAATCCCAATCACAAAAACATCAAAAACACCAAGAATCAAGATGATTTTTCTAAAAGAACACTAATACAATCAAAAACTAAAAAACCACACAAATCACCACCTTAAATCACCCCATAGCTCTGATACCAAATGTAGAATATTGATAATCAATGAATCTATGAAGGGGTTTGTTAACTTCTAGAGAGAGAAAGTTAGAGAGAGAAAGTGAGAGAAACTATGTGAATTTTATTAAGTGGAAATTAAGAAATGATAACAACCAACCCCTTTCCTTAGTGGAAAGGGGTATTTATACTCCAAGTCATAAGTGGACTTGGGCCGGTCCATGACAAGCCCATGGACCGGTTCTTACTTAAGTTAATAAGCAAATAATAACTAAATACTAACTACGAGCTATTACAACATAAATCATATTGTGGAGTGACCGATACTTCTAATATACGTTAAAACGTATTTCTAACAATATACCCTAAGGAAAAAGGCTCTTAAGTGCTTCACGCCGCCTCGTTTCTCAGCTTGTTTGTGAGTATCTTGAGACTGAAAGTTAATCGATGGTTTTGCCGCCCAAAGTATTATTAAGTATCATATATACTTTCTTGGTTTCATTGATTAAACCCTCTTGAACGTTTTGGTGTTCCACCAACGTTCTAAATTCATCGAAGGCGTTCACTTCAGGTGATCGTTTTCATTCCTTGAGGCTTCTTTAATTAAGAGATTTGATAAAGGAGGAGATTTGTATATTTTGGTCTACTTAATACAATCACAAAAATCCAAAAAAGTAAAAACAATCCAAAACCTCAAAAAATTGGAAAAATACAAAACACCAAAAAGAATCTTCTTTGCTCATCCCGTCGTTGTACGTGACGTTTATGCAAACCCGCAACCAAGCAAGACGTGCAGGTAAACGTAGAAACCGAAAGGAGTCAACACCTACTCCTAATCTTTCTAGTGAGGAGTCTCCTATTGACGAACCTATTGTAAGAGAGGAACCAACCATGGCGAATCGAACTATGATGGAGTTACTTCAAGCACCCACCGAGGGTTATGGAGAGGCTATTGTGATTCCCGCTATCCTTGCGGAGAATTTTGAAGTGAAAACGGGTTTGTTGTCGATGATCCAAAACAACAAATTCCGTGGTGATGAAAAGGACTACCCGCACAACCATATCCGCCAATTCAATTGTCTTACCGCCACTTGCAAATTTAAGGATGTTGCTAATGACTCGATTAAGATGATGCTTTTTCCGTATTCTTTGGCGGGGCCCGCTAAAATTTGGTTAGAGAAAGAGCCACCAAATTCTATATTGACGTGGAAGGATCTCGTATCAAAATTTGTGAACCAATTTTTCCCACCCTCTAAGACTACGCATTTGAAAAACGAGATTTCAAAATTTTCACAAGAATTTTATGAGAGTTTTTCAACGGCTTGGAATAGGTTTAAGGAAATGTTACATGAGTGTCCTCATCACGGTTTTTCCGATTTGCATCAAATTGACACGTTTTACAATGGACTTAATGATCATGAAAGGGATTATCTTAATGCCGTCGCGGGTGATAATTTTTAGTGTAAAACGATTGAGGAAGCGTTGTTGATAATTTAGAATAGATCTAAGGTGTATAGTCCTCGTAACACATCGAGTGTTCGTAAGGCTTCGTCTTCGGCTTCACCTTCTTTGTCTAATACCATCAATGCTTGCCAAATTGAGGTGAACTTGGAAAAAAAATCTTTGATAAGCTTAAAGGACTTTTAATTGAATTCAAAGTTGGAGAACAAAGTGCTCCCGCTACGGCTAAAGCGGTTGAGGTTTCATGTATGTATTGTGGTGGAGGTTATGATTTCTCCGAGTGCATTACCAACGGTGGTAACACTTCGAGTGCCTACGCGGCCACGGGAACTTACAACCAAAACGGTCAAGTTACCCGCTCTAATCAATTGACTCCACCGGGTTTTGCTCCTAATCAAAATGCTAACAACAACTATCGAAACAATCAAGTTGGTTTGAAAAGCAATTACAAAGGAAACAATGGGAATCAAGGGGCTAATAATCAAGTTTCAAACAAAAAACAAAACAATGATTTTCAAAACAACAACAAAGGTTTGCAAACTTTGAAAGATCTTCCAAATGAATTTGTTGAACATGGTAATGGAAACGATGCTAGGTTTGACAACATTCAAAGAGAAATCATTAGCCTAAGATCCGAGTTTAAGAACGAATTAAAGAAAGAGTTGAAAAATGAGTTAGCAAATGAGCTTAAAATCCATACAAACAAAATAGAAGGAAATGTAACTAGGTTACAACAAAACCAACAAAAAATGGAACAAGGGAAACATGAAATTAAGCAAGAAATGATTAAGGCCGAGAAGAGGAAATCAATGTTTGAGGATAAAATTTCATCTATGTTTGAGGCAATTATGTGCAAACCATCTTCGAGTAGTCTTCCTAGTAACACCATATCGAACCCTAAGGGTGAGATGAAAGTGATTACCACACGTAGTGGAAAGACACTTAAGGAACCGACTCCTCAACCAATTGCTCCTACGGAGGATGCAATTAAGGAAGAACCCGAGGTGGTGGTCGAAAAGGAGGATGTCCCAATCCCACGAAGTACCGCTCATGCCACACCTACGGTTGACCCATTACCAACATTGGAACCCGAGATTCCAAAGGCTATGCCTATGCCTCAATCCACACCACCTTTGCCCTATCCATCGAGACTTAGAAAGGAGAAACATCAAGAGCGCGAAAATTACCAATTTGAGCTTTTTATGAAAATGTTTCGTGATTTGCACTTTAATGTGAGTTTTGCCGATGCTTTGGTCATGATGCCTCGATTTGCCACTAACTTTAAGAGTGTGTTAAACAACAAGGAGAAATTGCATCAATTGTCTAGTTGTTCATCGGTTTATCTAAATCGCATACCTCAAAAATTCGGTGATCCCGGTAAGTTCTTGATTCTATGTGCAATCAGATATGGAAGAATGTTATGCCTTGGCCGATCTTGGTGCTAGTATTGACTTGATGCCACTTGCAATCTTCAAGTCGCTCAATCTTCCTAATCTTACTCCTTCACTAATGTCTATCGAGTTGGTCGACCATTCCACGATTCCGCATGTGGATTGGCGGAAGACGTTTTTGTGAAAGTGGGAAAGTTCTATTATCCGGTAGACTTTATCGTTGTCGATATTCCCACGGATCCTCAAGTTCCTCTCATTTTAGGTCGTTCATTTTTAGATACGTCTATGGCTTTGATTGATGTTCATGCTAGAAAGATCACCTTACGTTTCAACGACGAGGAACTTGTTATAAACGCAACTCAAAATTCTCAAATTTCTCATGTTTATCCGTTGCAACCATAAACCTCGTTGATATGATTGACGTTGTTTGCGAGGAATTTTCACAAGAAGTTTTAGGTTTTGGTGATGATGAAAATAGTGGCAATCCCACTATGTTAGATCCCATTCTTGATAACTCGACACCAACCTTCACTCTATTTGAAGGTGGTGGTTTTACGTTGGAAGAATTCGATGTTCCACGTACTTGTAACGAAGACCTCGACAATGATGAGGACTTCTCGATTATCAAGGATTTTCTTAACGATTTCCCATTTCCTCCACCCGAGGAGGTTATGAGTATCGAGCCCAAATATTCAATTGAGGAACCACCTATCCTCGAGTTGAAAGATTTACCCCCTCATCTCGAATATGTCTTTTTGGAGGGGGACGACAAGTTGCCGGTTATTATTTCGAAAGAACTTTCAAATGATGAAACAACCGCACTTGTCGATGTTCTAAAGGATCACAAAGGGGAAATTGCGCGGAAGTTATCCGAGATTAAGGGGATCGATCCCAAATTTTGTACCCACAAAATCTTAATGGAGGAGGATTACAAGCGCGCAATCCAATGTCAAAGGAGGGTGAACCCCAAAATTCACGACGTCATCAAAAAGGAAGTCCTAAAACTCCTTGACGCGGGAATGATTTACCCTATTTCCGATAGCCCTTGGGTGAGTCCTATTCAATGTGTCCCTAAGAAGGGAGGAATGATCGTTGTGCCAAACGATGCCAATGAGTTAATTCCTACTATACTCGTGACCGGATGGAGAGTGTGCATTGACTATCGTAAGTTGAATGAAGCCACTAGAAAAGACCATTTTCCCTTGCCCTTCATGGACCAAATGTTGTAGCGTCTTGCGGGAAACGATTTCTATTGCTTTTTAGATGGTTTTTCCGGTTACTTCCAAATCCCCATCGATCCTCGTGATCAAGAAAAAACTACGTTTACGTGTCCATATGGAACGTTTTCCTATCGTATAATGCCATTCGGACTTTGCAATGCACCAGGAACCTTTCAAAGGTGCATGATGGCTATTTTTCATGATATGATCGAGAAGACGATGGAAGTCTTCATGGATGACTTTTCCGTGTTTGGTAGTTCGTTCACCTCGTGTTTGTCGAATCTTGAGAGAATGTTGAAACGTTGTGAGGAAACCAACCTTGTGCTTAATTGGGAAAAATGTCATTTTATGGTTAAAAGTGGAATCGTCTTAGGGCACAAGGTTTCGAAATCGGGGATTGAGGTAGATCAAGCTAAGGTAGACGTCATCGCCAAATAACCTCATCCCAAAACCGTTAAGGGAGTTAGGAGTTTCCTAGGCCACACGGGCTTTTATCGTCGATTCATCAAGGATTTTTCAAAGATCTCTCGACCTATTACACATCTCCTTGAAAAAGATGCACGTTTTGTCTTTGACGAAGATTGTGTACGAGCCTTTGAAATCCTTAAGAGGAAACTTACCGAAGCTCCCATTCTTGTTGCTCCCAAGTGGAACTTCCCCTTTGAGCTAATGTGTGATGCTAGTAATTATGCTATTGGGGTCGTATTGGGGCAACGTCATGAAAAGCACTTCTTGCCTATTCACTATGCTAGCAAGACGATGACCGAGACTCAACTAAAATACACTACAACGGAGAAGGAATACCTTGCCGTGGTGTATGCATTTGAGAAATTCTGACCTTATCTCGTCTTGAAAAAATGCATAGTGTATACGGATCATTCGGCTATCAAGTATCTCATGGCTAAACAAGATGCTAAGCCAAGATTATTTCGTTGGATTCTCTTCCTTCATGAATTTGATCACAAAATCGTTGACAAAAAAGGAGCCGAGAATCTAGCAGCCGATCATCTTTCTCGTTTGGAAGATCCTCACCAAAGTGTTTACGAGCCAAAGGAAATCACCGAAACATTTCCGCTCGAGACACTTGGTGTAGTGAATTCTAAGCTTGATTCTTCCACCCTATGGTTTGCGGACATCGCAAATTACCATGCGGGCAACTTCATCATCAAGGGTATGACGACTCAAGAAAAACGAAAATTATTTCGTGACGTCAAGTTTTACTTTTGAAACGACCCTTACTTGTTTCGAACTTGTGCGGATCAAATTATTCGACGTTGTGTCTTTGGTACCGAAGCTTCTAACATCCTTAGAGCTTGTCACGAGGGACCCACAGCTGGTCACCACGGTGCTAATCTCACGGCTAAGAAGGTTTTTTATGCCGGTTTCTTTTGGCCTACTATTTACCGAGATGCACATGAACTTGTGAAGTCGTGTGACTCATGCCAACGACAAGGAAAAGCCTCACAAAAAGATGAAATGCCACAAAATATCATCCAAGTGTGTGAGATCTTTGACGTTTAGGGCATTGACTTTATGAGGCCGTTCCCATCATCTCGTGGTAATAAGTACATCCTTGTCGCTGTTGACTACCTATCTAAGTGGGTGGAAGCTAAGGCTTTGCCCACCAATGATGCTCGTGTGGTAGTCAAGTTTTTGAAAAGCTTGTTTTCTCGATTTGGAACCCCTCGTGCGATCATAAGCGATCGAGGAACCCATTTTTGTAACAACCAATTCAAAAGGGTCCTAAAGAAATATGGGGTTACACATCGTCTTTCTACGGCTTATCACCCACAAACGAGTGGGCAAGTCGAGGTTTCAAACCGAGCGTTGAAGAGGATCTTGGAGAGATCCGTTGGGGAAAATCGACAATCTTGGTCGGATAAGTTGGACGATGCTTTATGGGCCTTTAGGACCGCTCATAAGACGCCTATTGGGTGCACTCCTTATAAGCTTGTGTATGGGAAAAATTGTCACTTGCCAATTGAATTGGAACACCAGGCTTATCGGGCCCTAAAGCATTGTAATGATGACATGGAGACCGCGGAAAAACACCGAAAAATGAAATTAAATGAATTGGATGAATTAAGGGATATTGCTTATGAAAAATCATTGATTTATAAAGAAAAGACTAAAAAGTTGCATGATTCAAAAATTAAAAACCGGGTTTTTAACATTGGGGATCAAGTTTTGCTTTTTAATTCTCGTTTGAAAATCTTTTCCGGTAAGTTGAAATCCCGTTGGTCCGGTCCATTCACCGTGACTCAAGTTTTTCCATATGGGACCATCGAGCTAGCTCAAAATCATGGCCCCAATTTCAAGGTGAATGGACATAGGTTGAAGCACTACTTTGGCGGGGAAGTTCCATCCTTGAACTACCTCGACCATATCACTTTCCCCAATGATAATTAGTATTGAGGGGATCGAGTCGAGCTCATGACTCGGTAATCAAAAACGAGGTGCCTCGTGGGGGAGTCCCATGCTCATCCTATGTACATATTATCGCTTTCTAATGTAGTAACGTGTGGGGATTTGTGCCCCTCCAACCTTTGTTCCATGGTTGTTTGTGAATTGTGGATTTTAGATGATCATAATCTTCACGATTGGAGCCTCTGGTGTTCGTTTTATGGGAGCACTCGATCGTTTGCTTTGAAGACTTTCTCAATATCCATGATGTATCCTTTGATGTTCTAACCTTAGGTTTATAGCACACTTCATAAACGGCTTTAAATTTAACGGTTACACCCTTTTCATGCTAGATTAGGCATTTGACTACGTCTCTAGTATGGGGGTGTTTGCACCCCTAGACTCGAAACATTGAGGACAATGTTTAACTTTAGTATGGGGGGTGAATAGATACTTGCCTTGCCAAACCTTCACGCTTTCCAAAATTTATCTTTTTGTTTATCGTTTTGTTGCAAAATAAGGCTAAAATGGCCAAATTTTAAAATTTTTCTCATGATTTATAAGTGTTTGAAGACACGAATGTAGGTTTTCTAATGGCGAGAATAAGAGTAATTTTTTACTCGACCGTGCGTGTTGAGCACTTAGCTTTGATTCCTTAACTTATATTAGGCTAAGTCTCTTAAATGAGGACAAGAAATGATAGAGTTAATTATAAGCTACTATGCTAAACGTAGAGTACTCGTATTCTTTCAAAAACTCATGTGTTCTCGTTATTTGCTTATTCTCCCTTCGCTTGTAAATATTTTTTGCTTAATAAGTATTGACTTAGCGGTTTAGTCTTGATTGTTGGGTTTCTAGTCTTTTCTAGTAGCTTCCGTGTAATTAAATTAGGAAGACATTAAGGTATCGCCAGCGTCACGGTTTTGAAGTATTGGCAACCTAAATAATCGAAAGCTTCACCCAATAATAAGATTTCAAGTGCTTACCTAAATCAAGCAAACAATTTGAAGCTCACAAGGCCAAAAAATCTATGCAAAATTGAAAGTGAATCAAGCCTTAATCTTTGAAGCTTTAAAGATCCAAAATTCGCCTGAGCGTGAGGATATACGTCTTTGGCTAATAAAACCACCGATGAGGTGGATAATAAAAGGCAAGGCAAGACCGAAGTCATAATAAAAGCTTCATGGCGAAGTTGAATAAAAGATGGAGGTAAACCTATGATAATAAGGCCCTTCCGTTAGGGGGCGTATAAAAGTCTTGGTAATAAGTCTCATGTTCAAAACCGTTATAAAACCGTGTTTATCGATCCTTCTTGTTGACTTATTTTTTTGACATCATTGTCTATTAGGAGGGGTTATTGATTTGATGGTCTTGGTTACACCGTTAGGACTCTATTTTTAGACCTAAATCTCTATTATCGCATAAGTCAAACAATGTATCCTCGTGAAACATTCAAGAAAAATAAAATATAAGAGATACAACTTAAGATAATGGGAGGATAAGTACGTGATTAGGGCATATGAGTAGTGTTAGCATTACTAACTTATAATGACAATGATCTCGTTGCACGCTTGGCATGGAATTGGGGTGAAAATCGAGGACGATGAAATTATTTCTAACGAAGCATTCACGTGTTCTTATTCTATGAACCTAAACGTCCCATTTTGCGATGAAAATCATACATTATGTCTAAAACGCAAGTAGTAGTAGTAATAGTAGTAGTATAGCTAGTTTATCATTCAATAAAAGTGAATAAAAATGAATTTTGGAGATGCTACGCTACTTTATTCTAGCATTGCGTGAGGGCACGACAATGGTTTAGTATGGGGGAGTGATGAGACTGCTTTTATACATAGTCTCATCGTCCAAAAAGGGCTTTAAATGCATAAAATATCACGAAATTGGCCAAATATATGCTTGTGTTTGTTGCTTGTGTATTTTAGGTACGGATATTGAGAAAATGACAAAAGATCACAAGAATCATACAAAAATGAACACGGGAAACGAAGCCGCACAATGAACCAAGCCCTAATGAAGATTTTCCAAGACAAAACCTTGAAGATTTGAAGATTATGCAAGAAGGGTCCTCCAATATTGAAGAATTGACACTTTATACCCTTGTATCCTCATAATTACAAGATTGGTCCCTAAAGTTTGTCAAAATTACCAAAAGGGCCCTCCACTTTGAAGAATTGGCAATTTTAGTCCCTCAACAAAACTAAATTGTCAATATTAGTCCTCCTCAAAGTCAAACATACCATGAATGACTTCAAGTTACAAGAAATTACAAGTTTGGTCCATTAAATATGTCAAAATTACAAAAAGGACCCTTGACTTTGAAGAAATGGCAAAAATGGTCCCTCATTAATCATGACTTGGCAAATTCAGTCCTCCAAGAAGTCAACAAGACAAGTCAAGACCATTATCTATGAAGAAAATGCCAAATCAGTCCTTCAAGAATCAAGAAATGGCAAGAATTACCCTGAAAATACTTTGGAAAAGTATTTTGGGGCAAAAATGTGAAAATTAAAACTTCAATAACAAAGGAATTTCAGTTTTGTGGGTTTAAATTGCAAGTGAAAGGGTTTACAAAGATGGGGGGTTATTTCTGGCCGACGCACAAAGATACATAGGCCAACCAGATTTTGCCAAGTGTCCCACTACCTCCATCCCACCAATCAGCTTCCACCCCTAGTCCACCTCACCATCCCACTTGGATTAATAAACTAATCATAACAGATTAGTTTATTTTGGCGCCTAACAAGTTGTTTAAACACAAAAACGGATTAAACACCCAACTATACACCTCAAGAACAAGAATTGGGCATTTGATATTTACTAAGAATTAATCCTTAATCTTTTCCAGATTAATGATTAATGGTCTTCTTAACATAACCCAACCTTAATATTGGCCACCTCATCACCCAATAGACCCACACAAGATTCCCCTGCTGCAAAAATGAAGAAGCTGCCAAAACTCCACCAGTCATCCAACGTGCATGATTCTTGCTTACTTTCTAAGCTCATTGTAAGCCCTTGGATACATATTCACCACTGCCAACTCGCATAACTTGCCAAAACAAAATCACATGTTCAAGCAAGTTCAAGCTACTCAAGGGTATTTTGGGGACTTCACCAGCAATTAGGGTTACGTTTTTTAGCTTTCACTAGTTCATTGTAATCCTATAAAAGGAATATGACTCATTACATTTCAGTTTGCTCTTGAATTTTCCTTTGTTCAAAGTTCTGTAAATCTCATTTTTGATGAATGAATTGTGTTTGAATCTTTGAAGAAAAGTCAAGTGTCATTGTCATTTCCTGCTTGTTTATGTTTATTGTTTGCTAAAACCTGAATCTCAAAACGTTTTCACAAGGAGTGTGCAAAAGTTTGCACATTTTCCTATAGCTTGATATTTTGCTAAGTTTCTTGGTACACCTTGGAATTCTTGGGTTATAAAGCTGATCATAGCATCCTGATATTGTGATATCAAGGTGTTGTGAAGCTTATAACTTGGGGATAATCAAGTGTAGGGTACAAGAGTTGCATTAATCAAGGCTTTGTCACTTTACTGTTTTTATATAATTGCTTCTAACCTTGTTGAATCTTAGCAGGAGTTTGTGGGGAAGCTTGTGCTTGTTCTTGCTAGCACATAAGCTCAAAATTCGTGGGTGTGGATGTACATCCATGAGGTTTGCACCATTCTACCCACAAACTCAGTTAACTCCACTCCTATTATAAATCAAGAGGAGTTGGGTAGATTGTTCCAACTATTCATGGAAGAAAAGATGAACTCAGCCTCTAAAGCACAGGGTGAAACATTTGTGTCCTCACAGCCTGAATCATCGAAAAGTAACAAAACTAAATCTGAGTCTTCCAAGAAGGTTAAATCAAAAAAACCCTCCTGTGAATTATGTCACTACACAAATCATACCACTGATAATTGCTATAGAGTCCTCTATTGCATGAAGTGTAAAAGTAAAGGTCACAGGACAGCTGATCATGAGGTACACATGGCCTCTATTAGGAATGCTAATAGATATAATGCTCAACCTTATAACTATGGGTCCGCCTCTTAACAAATCAAGAAATCCAAAGCTAAGCCTTTTACACTATGTACGCACTGTGGCATCTCAGATCATAGGCCTGATGATTGTGTATATTAACCTGAATGTGGAATTTGTGGAAGCAATGATCACACTACCTCAGGACACAATAGGATAATTATGGTCAGAAGAGGCATGCTAGCTGAGTCATCTCAAAATACTGAATCCCCAGTAGGACTAAGCTACAACACATGTAGAAGCAATGTTCACTCCACCTCAGATCATGCTGAGTTTTAATACTTCAAACAAGGTGAAATACGTTAGGCTCCTAGAGCCAAAGAGCCTGCTAGAAAGTGGGCTCACAAGAGAAACTAATCCACCTCGTTATTTATGTAGAAACACTTCAAGGAGCCTTTCTGGTACTTAAACAGTGGGTGTTCAAGAAGTATGACATGGGTCAAAAGTTATCTACACAAATACGTGGAGCAACCAGGTCCTAAGGTAGTATTTGGTGATAACTCATCTTGTGTTACTGAGGGATATGGAACAATAAAATGTGGTGGAATAATGTTCTCAAAAGTGGCATTTGTAAATGGTCTAAGTATAACCTCATAAGTATCAGTCAACTGTATGATGCTAAGTACATCGTTCAGTTTGATGATAAGCAAGGAACAATCTTTAATGCTAACAAAGAAATTGTACTAACTGCTCCAAGAAGAAATGATGTATATGTCTTGGACATGTCATCTGTAACTCTCTCAGGAGCATGTTTCTTTGATAAAGCCTCAGACTCTGTCAATTAGATTTGGCACAAGAGACTGTCACATCTTAATTTCAAAGATATAAACTAACTTTCAAAATAAAACAAAGTTCTTGGCTTACCATCTGTTGTGTACTCAAAAGACAAACCTTGTTCAGCCTATGAAAAAGGTAAACACAAGAGAGCCTCTTTCAAACCAAAACAAAATTTTTCTATCAGGAAGTGTCTTCATCTTCTTCATATGGACTTATTTGGGTCTGTTAGTCCAATGTCCATAAATCATGAGAAGTATACCCTTGTGATTGTTGATGAATACTCTAGATACACATGGGTATACTTACTTAAAAAAAACAGGCTCCTGAATTCATCATGTCATTTATCAGGCAAGTAGAAAATCAAAATGACATCAAAGTCAAATAAATAAGGACTGATAATGGAACATAATTCAAGAACCAAGAGCTTGAGAGTTTTTGTGATGAGAAAGGAGTTTCTCACAACTTCTCTTCTCCTACACACCTAAACAAAATGGTGTGGCTGAATGGAAGAATAGACCTCTCATTGAAGCTGCAAGAACCATGCTTAATGGATCCAATCTTTCAAAACACTTCTGGACTAAGGCTGTAAAAATAGCTTGCTATACTCAGAACAGAAGTATCATTGTCAAAAGACATGATAAGTCTCCTTATAAAATATTCAAGGAAATAATTCCAGATATCAGCTATTTTCATGTGTTTGGATGTCCTGTGTTCATTCACAGTCAATAGGACCATCTTGGTATATTTGATGCAAAAGCTGATGATGGATACTTCCTTGGATACTCTTTCGTCTCCAAAGCCTTCAGGGTCTTTAACACAAGGATAGAACAAGTTGATGAATTATTTCATATCACATTTGATGAAAGTATGGATGCCATTAATTTCACAAATCAATCAATGGAAGAGACTAGGATTAATGACTCATCATGATATCCTCCTGATGAGTATGAAAATAATCCCTCAAAACAGTATCAAACTGATGTTGACAATCTTTCCATATACCACCTCACAATAGGTCAATCAATAACTTGATTACAAATCACCATGTCCCTGAAATTATTGCTACTCAGGCTAAAGAATCAATTGATTCTCTCATCCATGCAGGCACTGAAGGGACAAATGATGAACCTAATTACCTACCACTCACTTAAAATCCTTCAGTGGAAAACAATCAGTCAGTACCATGTACTAAAGAACCTGTCCTTGATAATCACCAAGTATCCACAAGCTCCAATCCATGTTTTCAAGACAGATGGTCTAGACAACAACATATAGAGCTTGTAAATATAATTGTTGATGTATCTAAGGGGATGCTCACACGCAGTCGGGCTGCTAAACTCTCTGCTGCCTCACCCCATGAATGTCTATTCGTAGACTTCCTCTCTGATATCGAACCCAAAAAGATTTCAGGGGCCCTGACTCATCCAGGGTGGGTGATGAGACTGCTTTTATACATAGTATCATCGTCCAAAAAGGGCCTTAAATGCATAAAATATCATGAAATTAGCCAAATATATGCTTGTTTTTGTTGCTTGTGTATTTTAGGTGCGGATATTGAGAAAATGACAAAAGATCACAAGAATCATACAAAAACGAACACGGGAAACGAAGCCGCACAATGAACCAAGTCCTAATGAAGATTAGGCAAGAAGGGTCCTCCAATATTGAAGAATTGACACTTTATACCCTTGTATCCTCATAATTACAAGATTGGTCCCTAAAGTTTGTCAAAATTACCAAAAGGGCCCTCTACTTTGAAGAATTGGCAATTTTAGTCCCTCAACAAAACTAAATTGTCAATATTAGTCCTCCTCAAAGTCAAACATACCATGAAGGACTTCAAGTTACAAGAAATTACAAGTTTGGTCCATTAAATATGTCAAAATTACAAAAAGGACCCTTGAACTTGAAGAAATGGCAAAAATGGTCCCTCATTAATCATGACTTGGCAAATTCAGTCCTCCAAGAAGTCAACAAGACAAGTCAAGACCATTATCTATGAAGAAAATGTCAAATCAGTCCTTTAAGAATCAAGAAATGGCAAGAATTACCCCTGAAAATACTTTGGAAAAGTATTTGGGGCAAAAGTGTGAAAATTAAAACTTCAATAACAAAGGAATTTCAGTTTTGTGGGCTTAAATTGCAAGTGAAAGGGTTTACAAAGATGGGGGGTTATTTCTGGCCGACACACAAAGATACATAGGCCAACCAGATTTTGCCCAGTGTCCCACTACCTCCATCCCACCAATCAGCTTCCACCCCTAGTCCACCTCACCATCACACTTGGATTAATAAACTAATCATAACAGATTAGTTTATTTTGGCGCCTAACAAGTTGTTTAAACACAAAACTGATTAAACACCCAACTATTCACCTCAAGAACAAGAAATGGGCATTTGATATTTACTAAGAATTAATCCTTAATCTTTTCCAGATTAATGATTAATGGTCTTCTTAACATAACCGAACCTTAATATTGGCCACCTCATCACCCAATAGACCCACACAAGATTCCCCTGCTGCAAAATGAGGAAGCTGCCAAAACTCCACCAGTCATCCAACGTGCATGATTCTTGCTTACTTTCTAAGCTCATTGTAAGCCCTTGGATACATATTCACCACTGCCAACTCACATAACTTGCCAAAACAAAATCACATGTTCAAGCAAGTTCAAGCTACTCAAGGGTATTTTTGGGACTTCACCAGCAATTAGGGTTACATTTTTTAGCTTTCACCAGTTCATTGTAAGCCTATAAAAGGCATAGGACTCATTACATTTCAGTTTGCTCTTGAATTTTCCTTTGTTCAAAGTTCTATAAATCTCATTTTTTATGAATGAATTGTGTTTGAATCTTTGAAGAAAACTCAAGTGCCATTGTCATTTCCTGCTTTTTTATGTTTATTGTTTTCTAAAACCTGAATCTCAAAACGTTTTCACAAGGAGTGTGCAAAAGTTTGCACATTTTCCAATAGCTTGATATTTTGCTAAGTTTCTTGGTACACCTTGGAATTCTTGGGCTATAAAGCTGATCATAGCATCCTGATATTGTGATATCAAGGTGATGTGAAGCTTATAACTTGGGGATAATCAAGTGTGGGGTACAAGAGTTGCATTAATCAAGGCTTTGTCACTTTACTGTTTTATATAATTGCTTCCAACCTTGTTGAATCTTAGCCGGAGTTTGTGTGGAAGCTTGTGCTTGTTCTTGCTAGCACATAAGCTCAAAATTCGTGGGTGTGGATGTACATCCATGAGGTTTGCACCATTCTACCCAAAATTTGCTTAAAATCTTGATTTTTGGTGAAATTGTGTGTTGCTTGTGTTCTTGCTGAATTTGTGGTCTAATCTTGTTCAATACTGCATATTATACTTGTTAATGTGTTTGATTGGGCTTGGGTGGTCTTGAAATACATTTATACTTGTTTAAAATTGATTTGAAAAAGATAAGGGGTGTTTGGGATTATCTGTTTAAGATCATAGTGTGTTATTGTGTTATTGGAAGTGCTTTGTTTGAGTTGGTATATGTTATTCACTTGGTTGTATACTGGTTTCTGCAAGTTTTTAGCTTTTAAACATTGAATCCAAGATTGTGCTATAACTTATTGATTTTGACTGTTTTTTACCTAAAATTTTTAGAATACTTAGAGTATATGCATGTTTAGGGATATAAGCTGTTAAATCAAAGTTTTCATAACATATCTAAGAGATTTGAGTGTTTGAATTTGGCTTGTTGGTCAAGTACATCAACAAAGTAAAAATCTGCTTGTGTTAGTGTTCATCAGTAACTTATTGTGCTTGAATCTTGCTTTAGACTTTGAATCATTGCATGAAACCTGTTTAAACTTGTTCATTTAAGTTTATTATAGTTTGTGTATGCATTTGGTGATGTTTGGCTGGCTGAATTGTGCTATAAGTGCTTATTGAACCATAACTGCTTATTTGTTCAAGTCTGGTGCATGTCTGGTGCTTAAATGAATTAACTGTACTAATTGGCTGATTGTGATTGTGATTTCTTTGTTGTTATTGACTCCTTATGATCCACTGATCATTTGGGTGCCTTTTTGAAACTTGAATCCACAAAAAAGTCACTAAAGACAAAAAGTCAATTAAGTCAAGCAGTGGGAAAAGTTCCCACTGCTCAACATCCAAAACTAGCCCCTGCTAGTGTAATTTTTCAGTTAGCTTATTAATAAGCCATATTGGCGTATTTAGACCTGCAACAACTCATTTTTTGTGATCAATCTTCCTCATTTGACCCATTTGTTTGAACTAGAGCTTACCAGACCTTGGCTTTGACTTTTTTGCTAGAAAACTCTTAAAGTTGACTTTTAATTAAGTGCTTATTTGCTTATTCCAGCTTATTGAGTGGGCTTATTTGAAAACTTTTTGTTGATTAAGCTTAGTTAAGTCATTTGAAAGCTTTTGAAACTTGAATCAGCTCTTGGGGTGGCCTAGAACTCGAAAACCACTATTTTGTCGTTTTGTGAAGATAGCTTTTTTCTTTTTAGGCTTATTCCTTGTGCTTATTTCAAATTTATTTTTACAGAACTCTTAGGTAACTCAAAATAAGCTTGTGTGATTAATTTTAGCTTATGGCATCAGCTTATAGCTTAATGGGCCAAAAAGCCCATTAAGAATAAGCTGTGGTGAAATAAGCTAACTTAAGGGCATTTTCAGCTTTTGGGCCTTTGGAAAATTGTATTCAGAATCAAATTTTAGGTTAGATAGGAGCTTTTGGGCCATTTTTATAAACATTTTTCTTATTGGGCTTATTTTGGCCCAATAAGGGTCTGTTTTGGACTTTGGCCCATTTGAAGGCCCATTAGGGGTATTTTTGTAACTTCAACTTCATTTCTGCATTTATTAGGTTAAAATAAACTAGTTTGCAAATTTTTAGATTTTTTTATAAATTTTGGATTTTTAATATTATTTTATTATTATTTTATTATTAAAAAATTAAATTTAGATTTTTCAAGTTTTTATATTTTTCTTAGGTTAAATACATTAAGTTAGGAATTTTACAATTCTTAAAATATTTTTATTGTCTTTAGATTAATTTTTATAATTATTTTAATTTTAAATAGTTTTTAATTGTTTTTAAATAGTTTTTATTAATTTTAAAATTTTCAAATAATACTTTTAAATTAAGTTAGGTCATTTTAGAGGTTTACAATTGAAAAAATCTCATTTTGGGCTTTTTGTTAATTAAATTGATTTTTTGGCTTTAATTAGCATTAAAAAATTATTATTTAATTAAATAAAAGGTTTGAGTGATTTTTAATTTTTTTTTTTAAACTCTAATTACATTATTTAGGATTTATTGCAATTTTCTAGGAATTTTTAGGGTAAATTTTTAATTTTGCTACTTTTTACGGTTTTACGTGTACAACTTTATCGTCTTAGTTTAATTCGTCATCGTAACCGTCATTCTCTTCTAATCTCATTTCTATTTTCATTTCTCATAATCATAATCTCATCATTAATCATTTCTTAACACACACACCAAGCCTCCTTGAGAACGATCCCCACTTTGGGTCATAACTTATGGTTTTCCTAAATCACTTGTTAATACTTACCCTAATTACGCTCTTTTTCCTAAAAGACGTATTTACTCAACATCAGTGGGTTGAGGCTATGCAAGAAGAACTTAATCAATTTCTTAGGAACAAAGTATGGAAACCAGTTCCTTTCCTATGGGAAATCAGCTCTTGGCACAAAATGGGTGTTCAAAAACAAGACTGATGAGAACAGAATTGAAATAAAAAACAAGGCTATGCTTGTTGTTCAGGGGCGTGGTCAGCTTAAAGGCATTGACTATGAAGAGACCTTTTTCCCTGTTGCAAGAATGGAAGCCATCAGGATCTTTCTTGCCTATGCCACTTAAATGAACTTCAAAGTATTCAAATGGATGTGAAAAGTGCCTTTCTTAATGGCGAGATCACTGAGGAAGTTGGTGACGAATCATTGCATTATAATAAGAAACAAGTCTTGGTTTGATTCCCACAAAGTGCCATAGTCCTTTCTACAAGTTTTAAAATCATAACTTAAATGGCACTATCCAAGGCTATTACATATGCCCCTCAGGCTGAGCATCTCATCAATGAGGGTGTCCACTTTTCAGGAAACAATTACGGGGGAAATTTCTGTTACCCTTGTAATGTATGAGCCTACAAACCAATTTGAAAATTTCTTAAAAACTTTGATTGGGCTGATGCTTTTATAAACACCCCCTTAGTATTCTACCATAAATATCTTAGGGAATTCTGGTATACTGTCGTGGTTGTAACCCCACCTACCTAAGGGCTTGAAGGGTCTCAAGGGTCTAAGACCAAGTCGCATAAGGGATGTTTTATTGGGTTTACTATGAACAACAGGAAGACACCATTGATTTTGGACTTTAAAACTTGTTGTCAAGCCAGTGGACTCGACTATAACAAAGGAAATTATGTTGCACACCCTGACACTGAGTCAGTTAAAAAAGGATTAAAAGAAATCGGGGTCCCTGAGTTACTTGAATCCCCGTTAATCAAAACTGCTTTCCCCATGGCTTGGAGGATCCTGGTCACATTTGTGATTCAGGTGATCGATGGGAATTACTCATCTACTGAGCAAGTTAATTCTACTCAGCAGATGCTAATCTACAGTCTTATTAATGGACTGAAGATTGACATAGGAGAGATCATTTATAATGATCTCGTAACCAGGCTCCTTTAGGAGTCAAGGCAAAAGTATGTATCTTACCCAAGGTTAATATCTTGCACCTTAGAAAGGTTACTGGGTTCTCTTTACACTCAGGATAAATTTATTGTGTTTTCTACACCCATCCTGAGTTCTACAAATTTTTCAATGAACCCATCTAAAGTCGCCCCTATTGAATTGACGGCTCATATGACTAAGGTGATCAGTCGTGAATCATCCTTTTCTCCCATTCCCTTCTTACCAAAGAAGGGGAATAAGAAGACTCAGACTGTGCCAAAGACCAAACCAACAACACAAGGCCCTGAGGCTTCTAAGACACGTCCTAAAAAGGCCAAGGCTAAAAGGACCACCCTTTTTTAGACCAAGCTTCAACTACCCTAAGGGAAAGAGCTTACGGGAGGCCCTGATAATCACATTCAGGGTCGATGGGCCAACCTACTGGTCCTCTTGATGGAGAGGGAAATATACAACCCTCTCCTACGGGACTGCCTTCCACTTAGTCTGATGAGGGAATTCGTAAATCACAACCTTTGCCCGAGGACAAACCCAAGGCCAAAGACTCAAGGAGACGCCCACGGGTAACACACCTCGCTGATAGGCCTATCACTTTCCACAAAATCCGATAAAGGCACAATAGCTCCAAAGTCTTTGCCCGAGGAACCCAGAACTGATTCCTTAGACTCAAAGGGACGCCTACGGGTAAAATACCCCGCTGATAGGAATCTCACTTCCACCAATCCTAATGAAGGCACCCTAAATCAAAAGTCTTTTCCTGAGGGAACCATTCATGATCCTAAAGACTCAGGGAGAGGCCTATGGGTAAAACACCTCACTGATATGGATCTCACTTCCACCCCTGATCAATCACAAACTGAACCTGAGGATCAATTGGCCAAAACCCAAGCCTCAGGGTTTAGGGCAGGGAGTGACCAAAACAAAGGCAAACCTTCTTTTGGAGGGGAGCTGTATTAGCCTAAGGAGTCACTAAACTATGGAGTGATTTACTTAACGAGCATGAGGAGCTACTCCATGATTTCAATGATGATGATGACATGATTGAGGCTGGGGATGAACCTGAAACTCAGGACACTCCTCAATCAGACCAGAAGCCACAATCCCCACCTTTGTTCTAAGACATACCGCCCTCCCCTAAGGCTCAACAAAAGCCCTCCCCTTAGGCAACCGAACATAAGGAGCCCTCCCCTGAGGCATCACAAAATCCCTCCCATGAGGCACAACTTGGCACCTCGTCATTGGGGACTCAGACTGTGGTTCTAGAATCTACTTTTGATGACACCAAACCTGTAACTGAGAAAGTTCTTTATGAAACTCTCACGGGTGTCTTCAATCATGTGTATACCACTCTGAAGGCCGAGGTTGCTCAGAACCATGATGACTTTTCTTCCAAGGCTGATAAACTCTTTGACGAGTTCAGAACGTATGGTGACCGTTTTGATATAGCTGAGGAGAAAATGAGAGTTCAGGTTGACAACCAGATGGAATTCATCAGTGCCGTGAACAACAGTCATGAGAGTCAGGAGAAGAAGCTTATAAATTTCCTGAACACTGCTCTACCAACTATTGAAGCAAATGTTTCTTTAAAGACAACTTTGGATGGACTGATCTCTAGTTCTACTGAGTCCACTTCCAAAGGTTGGTAAACTCTTAGATTTGCTTAAGGAAGATAGGATGTCTGAGGTGATCTTCACTAGGTTAGACTCTCTTAAGTCTGAGGTAGATGTGGTGAAGGCAAAGTGTGAAGCTATTTATGAAGATGTTCACATGGATCCTGAGGTTGAACTTCTACTGAGCAAAGCTGCAAAGGGATATATGGCTAATGCTACAAACATCTCTGATATCTCCAAGGCTCTTAAGGAAGCGAACATTCCTTGCCTTAGGACCAGGATCCACACTATGGAAACCACTCAGTCTCTCATACAACTGGATGTTCAGACCATCAAGACTGACACTCTGTCCATGAAGAAAATGGTGACTGAAATGTTTCATGCTTTCAAGGGGTCATCCATCACCTCCTCCTCAGGACCAACTCAATGACAAAAAGTTGGGATCAGTCAGCCTGACCCTTCAAACTTTTAGGGGGAGAATGTTGTACCAATGATGCTTACATGAAGTGAACCTCCCTCTCAACCTAAGGGGGAGAAAGAAGAAATGGTGACTCAACAACCTCAAGTGCCTAAAATCCTTACCCCAACACCTTTGAACTCCATCCCACCCAACCCTGAGCCCTTAGTCTCTAACATAGACAAGGGAAAAGGTATTGCTGATGAAACCCTATCACCCCCTAAGAAGCTTGTAAAAGCTTCAAGGGAAAGAAGGCATGACCCTGATGCTCCAGTCTTGGTACCTTATGAGATTAATGGAAAAATGTACAAGATGACTCCTGAACAAATTCAAGAGTACTTAGACAGAATGGAGAGGGCTAAGACCAGTGTGGCAACAAGAGCTGAGATACTCAAAGTGTCCATTGAGTTTGTTAAGGAAATGGGTGGCAACCCTGATGAGTAATTAAGTGTGAGGGTGGACAAGAGTTTATCCAGGAACAAGAAGAAGAACTCTAAGCCATTCAGGACGGAATGATCAAGAAGCAACAACAAAGAACTTCATAGCTAAAGAAACTGTTTGATCAATACACTTGGGTTACCACTCAGAGACGAAAGCCTGAGAAAATCAGAAACCTTCAAATCATTCCTCACACCACACCAGTATCAGTATCTGTTTACAGAAACAATGATGACAGGAATTTTGAAGTAATGCAGAAGTTTTCATTTGGTGATTTCAGTCTCAGTGAGTGGGATGAAATGGGAAGAATCTTCAGGACCAAAGCCAATAAGTGTGTCCCTGAACTACTCAACTCTCTTAGCAAGAGATATGAGATGTTGAATCAAATCAAGAATCAGTTAGGCATCACTAAGGATCTTCCTATGGACGAACAGGATCCTACCAAGACTCAGGGAAGAAAAAGGAAAAGGGTGGAGCTAGAAGCTGAAACTAAGGTCCCTGGGTTAGAATGCAATCGAACTCTACATGAGAATGTCCCCTTTGTAAACAACATGGTCATTGAAGAACCTGAGTGGGGTATCTTCTTCATTGATGTATTTGGAGACCAAGCTTTTCAAAGGATAAGTGACAATGAGAAGTGTCCTACTGAAAGTCTTCTTATCTTCCTTGTGATGGCTGGACAAGCTCAGACTGAGGAGAATATGAGATTTGCTGAGAAGCTCAGGCAGATGATTGTAAGGAGGCCTGATAAAGAAAAGGTGTTAAAGTCTTCAAGAGTAAAGAGAGAAGTAATGGAGGCCTGAAGGGTTGTAATCTTTTGTTTTTTTATGTTTTTCTTGTATCAGACTTTTCAGTCTTTGTAATGATGAATAAAAAGAAAATACTTTGTTTGAAATAAGTCTCTTCATCAGTAGATTAGTTTGTATGAGAAGAAGCCTATTTGCTCACTTATAACAAATTTTATTTAGGCATATTTTATATCCAAATAGGGGAGATTGTTAGGTCAATTTAGTGCCTAATGATCTCACTGATGGATTTAAATAACAATCAGCCTAAGCAAAGTATTATCCTTTAACATAAAGAAGTCACCGAGTGAACAATCACTTAGTGAGTTACCTTCAAGAGCTTGGACTGAGTCTAAGAAAAAGACTCGAGCATTCAGTGAGGCGAAGTTCAATGAATTATGTAACTAAGACAAAGAAGAAGGTGATGGGTTCAGTGAGTTGTGGCAATAAACTCACTGAACCCCATACGATCTCCCTGAAGAAACAAGCATCCACAAAGAAAGAAGTAAAGGCGGGATAAGTTTGAAGTAGATAAGATGTAGTACAACATACGATTATCGTGACTTACCCCTTATAGGTTAGATATGGTACTGAACTTGTAAAATGACTTTGTCCTAATACCTAGAATAGGTTAAGACAAGTTTGTACTCTGTACCTAATGAGACAAGAATTGCACATGGCAATTCTTTGTCACGTACCTACCCTTTACTTGTATAAATAGGATGGTTGTAAAAGAGAGAACTTAAGTTTGTGCACTAAATGCTTTAGACATTCACAAACAGTTCTCTCTTCCAAATACGATCAAAAGCACTTGAGTTCTAAACTCCTGTTGTCTTAATCGGCAAGCTTATCAATCGTTAGGATTGATTTAGTTTGTTAGTGAGGATATCACAAACACATACATTGTGTATTCAATCCCTATTGTAGCTTCGCATACAATAAGGTATAATTCTTTAAATAATAAGAGTTAAACGTTGAAAACATTTTGTGTCATTTACTTTATATTATCTTTGTGTATTTACATTACTTTACCATGAGTTAGGTCTATACTTATTATTCTTAAATATATCCCTAATTACAAGGGAACAACAATGTTGTCAAAAAGGTTCGGGTTTATGTTCGTGGTGTTGAAGTCTAACCGAAACCCATTTCGGGTTTTCTAGAGCTCGATATCACTCAAACTAGTAATCCCTTTGTAAATTATTTTTTACCTAGTACAAGTAAATTCTAGTACATTTTAAAATCTAACCTAGTAATTCTTAAAGTACGAAAATAACTCGTTAATACTTAAAAATGGATAACATGCCTTATTAGGGTATCGTGTTCAGAATCGAGCCCTAGATTATTATGATGTGATCTTGATTTGGTTTATATTATTCCATATGGTCATATGATGTTGGTAATAATCTTAAATTGGTTAAAATCAGTAGTTAAGTTAAAATGTTCATAAAGAAGTTATAGTTGAACCCTCAATGTTGAAATAATATGACACGCCTAGTACAATACCCGATTGAAATTACCATTAAATCTGTAACACCCCACTTGGATAAGTGGTCCGTTACGTGTATTTATGGCGTGTCATCAAAGCATAAGGTAAATGTCCTAAAACATTAACTGACCATACAGGAAATACCGGAGTCAAACATCGGTAATCAAAACATAAGCTCAAAACATGAAAAGTCAAATATGATGAGTCCTATGATCGTTGGGCTCAATGGTTATGAACCATATATCTAGGTTTGATCATCGTTCATATGATAACATAGCGGAAAAGAACAATGATCATAACAAGGTGTTTAGGCACAAAGACACATGAATTAAAACAATTGGGATGTTCATTATATTAATAACAAACATCCACTAGACGTGTATACATTGAATCCCACGTCTAGTGCGACACACACTTTAGGTTTACATTGTTAATGAAAGATATGATATAAAACCTACGGTCTATGTTTTCTTTATATAGTAGAAAACATAGCTTACAAAGAAAGCTAAAGTAATAAAAAGACTCCAACGGCTTGTTCTTTTGCAACTTGTACTTTTTAGCCCTTGTCTTCTTATTTTGTTGTGTTTTGACTTATCAACTTAATAATTGGACCCAACAATCTTCCCCTAGTTGATGATGTCAAAACACTCTTCTTAAGCATGAATCCTTTGTATTTAGTACATGATCTCCAAGAAGCTTCCCCTTAAGTATAGCACATATTCTTCCCCTTTTTGACACATCAATAGGGAATATGTGAAAGTATGCAATCTTGTAGATTCTCCAAAAGTAGCTCTATGTAATGATCCTGAAGAAAAATAAATAAAGTATTCTTGATGTTGAAGTAGATAACCCAATCTTATGTTCCATGTCTTGTTTATCCATGTGATGAAGAACTTATACCACATTATGCAAAAAATATAAGTAGACCTCGATCCCTTGTCAATATTCTCATCCTTTGTGAGACACTGATCACGATAATGTAACTCCTTCAAGTGTTTATGACAAGTCTTCGTCACCAACTATGTGAGCACGAACAAGTTACCTTTAAAGTCAGTGCTGAGGACCACGACTTTAAGATATGATAGAACACAAACTTACGAAAATTTCCTTCAATCATCAAACTTCCCATAAGAATTCTTCCCCTTAAGCTAACACCTCTTCATGATGAATTTAATGGAATAACATCTTCATACCATATGTAAAAGTACTTGGATGGATAACTCTTTCACAAGGCTATCCCGATTACATAGTTTAAAATATCCATCAAATTCCCACGAATAATTGCTAACTCGCTTTAAAATCATTAATCCATTTAAAAATATCCGAGCCATAAATATCAACTTGATATTCTGAATAAAACGGAGATTCCATGTACCTTTGTGTGTCTTTCCCTTCTTTTTGTGTGCTCAAAACATCTAATTTTCTCAAACAGCAGCAAACAGTGTGTTACCCGAGATCATTCTTTGTCCAATATCCTCCATGTGTATTGCCCGATATCAGACAACACGTATCAGCGTTGAAACACATATCTCGGACAGCACTGTCAACCTATCAGCGTTGACTTATTCCTGTCAGCGTCGAAACCCTTCCTGTCAGCGCTTGAATTACACACGTCAGCGCCAACCATAACTCTGTCAGCGTTCATCTTAAACCTTGTCAGCGTTTACTTAAAAACTTTGTCAACATCTTTATGCAAATAATCACGTCCAAGATCTTCATGCATCCAACTTCATGCGTCCAATCACAATTAGTTAACCGTGTGAACACAACCAATTTTCCACCAATAAGGATTTTCTTTGTGAACACACTATCATGTAGCACAATCGTGTGAATGCAAACTAGAAAGAACCGTGTGAATGCAAATGTATAGACCAATCAAAGATCTTAAACCATGTGAACACACATGTAATATATGCTTCTTCTTTGAAGTAAACGTTCATGTGAACATATGACAAATCTCACTTGCATTCTTGATCTGACCAATAAAAACCTTCTAATCATGTGAACACATGGTTAAGAACCAATCAGAATCTTTCAATCCGTATGAAAGCCAAACCGTGTGAACACACATATTTATTGGCACTACCGTCTTGCTGTGTAAACGTAACGTGAGTAATTATAAATCTTGAAAGTCAGGAAAAGATCACGCAGCAAAATAAGACTTCAATAAAGCTGTTTATATCTTCCGAATATTTAATCAGTTATATCCCTACATAGTAGGAATACAACCATCAATATTGTTTCTGACCAAAAATATACGCAGCCATGATTTGCTTTCCATATCTAATTAAAGCCCGCGTGAGGATCAAGCAATCTCACATCGTTGATTTTGAGCAAATCAGCCATGCATCTCTTGTAACAGCATTAACCAAACGGATAATCCCAATCATACAGCCTTTTCTTTAACAGTAGTTACATCATTCTAGGGTTTTGAAATTCATGCATCGAAACCCTAATTAGGGTTTATGAATAACCATAGATCCTGAATTAACAGCCACCAATCTTCACAAAATTCTGCTTTTTAAATAGATCTAGGGTTTGAAGAACCCTAGTTCATGATTTCATGTGAAAGCAGAAAAACTGAAAATCATTGATCAGCCAACTTCGACGCTTAATAACTTTTGCCTGGGGATAAAACTCGACAATCCCTCCGGTGGATGTTTAGATCTATGTATGTAGAACACACATCTAAAATTTCGTGACGATCCAACGGTTAGATCAAAAGTTATGACCTTCTGAATACTGCTGCGCACACAAAAACGTCCAGAAAAATCCATACGAATTTTTCTTCTCTTCACCATACACGAACACCTCGCCAGACCTAGATATCATGAGCCTTAGGCTCTGATACCAATTGATGAGTCCTATGATCGTTGGGCTCAATGGTTATGAACCATATATCTAGGTTTGATCATCGTTCATATGATAACATAGCGGAAAAGAACAATGATCATAACAAGGTGTTTAGGCACAAAGACACATGAATTAAAACAATTGGGATGTTCATTATATTAATAACAAACATCCACTAGACGTGTATACATTGAATCCCACGTCTAGTGCGACACACACTTTAGGTTTACATTGTTAATGAAAGATATGATATAAAACCTACGGTCTATGTTTTCTTTATATAGTAGAAAACATAGCTTACAAAGAAAGCTAAAGTAATAAAAAGACTCCAACGGCTTGTTCTTTTGCAACTTGTACTTTTTAGCCCTTGTCTTCTTATTTTGTTGTGTTTTGACTTATCAACTTAATAATTGGACCCAACAATATACTGAAGGAAAGGACTAAAAAATGTCCAAATAAGCAAAGTAATGTAAGAAGTGCATAATGTGAGAAGTCTGGATAGCTTCCATCCAAATGCACATGCTCTCAGAATCCTAAGAGCGTCCCGGAGTACCTGCCGTTAGAACATGAAAGGAACTACGGCTGAGCATAACGCTCAGTGAACGGATATAAGAGCATGATAAGAAATACTGGAATGAAACAGATGACAAACACTAAGCTGTAAAGACTGATATATAAAATGCAGCGGAAAACTGTGTAAGTTCTGAAAAGTCTGATTAATGACTGGTAAAGCTGTACTATAATTACTATATCTGAAAACCTGTGTTTACTGTATTTTAAGTGCCAAAAGCTTATATAGGTCATGTGCTAAAACAACGTCTGCATGAATACATAGAGGGGCGACCTCGTCATGCTATAGATGGGTGACCTCTAAATAATGTGTTGGGTGGAGGGATCAACTCCAATGTGAAGGATGTAAAGCACACACCAAATTCACCAAATAAGCAGTAAACTGATAACCTAGGATGCACCCATACGCCCCGCTGATAATACTGATAAAATGGCCAAGCTGAATAAATGGGACGCTGCGAGAAATCACTCCCCCGTAGAAGAGTCATGACACCGGTACCTCAAGTGTCATGGTTACGGTACCTCCGTAACTAGTACATAACTGGTCATGCTTGTATATAAAGCTCAGGCACTTTAACTTAATATTAAAATGATTACTGATAAAACTTCGAACATATACTGGGGAAAAAATTTGGCTGCAGACGGGAAATCCTAATCATGCATAGAAAGGAAGTCCTTACTGAAGGACGGAAAATCCGTACCTTGTGTCTAGTAACTGCCTGCAAGGAAAACCGATAAAACTCCTATTCTGACTTCACAAAAGCTACATGAATAAAGGGACATGAATGAGTTGTTTGTGCATGACATGAATTACTGGTTCTTGACTTGACTTACTTGTTCTTGACTGGTTATACTTGTTCATGTATTATTATGTATATTCTTATTCTGGCGTGGTTCGTGAGTTCTTGATACTGTATTTCATGTTTCATGTGTTATCTTATTTGATGTTTTGTGTAATTAGTAACTTTCTAAAAATAGTAGGTTTCTAAATATAGTAAGTTTCCAAAAATAGAAATTTCCATAAATAGTAATAAGGTGATTTAGTAAGCCTATAATATAAGTTGAGGCTTATTTAATATATCTGATAAGTCCTGATTAATTAAGAGTTAGAAAAGAGTAAAGTTTTATAAAATAAATAATGTGACATGTCATAACCTATAGTTATAATATATGAGTCACAATATTATGAAAGTATAAAACGTGCCATCCTTTTGATTCACACCACATGGTATACTTATTTTTAACAAATTCTTCTTTGATTATATAATGTAAGCATTGCGTCTGCGTTTTAATGTAACATTCGAGCAATGAGTGTAAAGCTATATTAAAAATCCTGGTAGTCGCATGAACTCATGCATAAACCATATTCTTCGCTCGTAATATACATAATATTTCTGAACCCGTTTACGCGTTTTTTGTTACTTGCTATTAAATCTTAGTATCTATATTCTTCATTATGAAACATAAGGGCATATTTACATAAAGATTAGTAGTCCTTTTATGATCTCATCTTAATGCTTGCATATGTCTCATTTTTAAATGGTAAAATTGTAATATCATTCTAGCATGTACAAAGGTTCATTACTTATTAGCATAAACACTTATAAGTATGTATTAATTTTACATCTCAAGACATACCTTTTGGTTAGAAATAGATGGAACAGTACTGAAACAAACTCGAAGTCAAACCCGCACACGAGCACAAAAATTCAACGATACACAATCCAATTACGAACTGACACTAAACTGGAACATGAACCATACCCCGAACCGTACTCATTCCCGCACTTCATTTTCGGTAAACGATCAAACCTTGATCTTTTATCTCCAATATGTATTACGTTTCATATACAAGTTTTTGTGTACATAAGTAACTAATGGAGAGAATGAGGCTTTATATAAAATCAAATCGTGGCATGAGAGTTCGGAATTTTAACGTGTTGTTTGACAAAGAATGAGCATCAATCTTTTCCATATCTTTCTTATTTGACCAGTAATGGATTTTTATACTTTGTTAGTTGATGATAACAACCATCGAACCTTTAGCAAAAACAAAACATTCCGAATTAAGTGCATAGTTTTAGCAATGATTTTCATCGTAATAGTTAACATACCTTATTTACTATAGTTAGTTAATATAACGTCAAACATACATGATATTTATTTTTATCAAACAAATATTTTTAATTAATACTAATATTATTCTTAAATTATATTAGGGATATTGTAATTCTACCACTGTTAAGAATAAATTTGAGAGAAAAATTTAAATCCAATCATAAACTATTTCATACTAGTTAACTCAAAGAGGCGAGCATTCAGTTTTTTTTGTTCAACTAGCCACTTGGTCATGTTCGTGGACTTTTAAAGCGAGTTTTACAATCTCTCTAAAAAAATAATTCGTCCTCAAATAAGAGATACGATAATGATGTGGTTTTACAATTCTTCCCCTCTAAAAAGGAAAATTCATCCTCTAATTAAATGGTAATAAGCTGATGAAGTTTATGACAACTGAAAGAACACGTAAACTGAAAAGACATGTAAGCTGGAAGGATAATTTGTCTTCTAATTAGAACATAATGTTGCTGAAAGAGTATAAACGCGACATGAATGAAGTGAACATGGAACGTAACATGGCTGAAGAGGACATGGAACGTAACATGACTGAAAGAACTTGACTGGATTATTGAAGGAAACGATGAGAGGTCCGGATGGACTCCTCCGTTCCAAGTGGCTTCTCGCTCGAAACGGTTCCTTCAAAGATCTTGACATAATGAACATCTTGGTCCTGATGACCCTGTCCTGGCGATGTTGAATAGTTTCTGGTTCCATACTTAAGATGGATTTTCTGAATCTGATCGAATGAGTTAGCTATAACATGTAGAATACATGAAACGGTATGTAAAAATATCCTGAAAAGATAACATTTATATCTCTGAGCAAGCATTATGAGAATATATAGGGACGAACTACGTGAAAAATTGTGAACATGCTATATGAGCACTTGTGAACGTGGTTCACGATTATATGAAGAACGCTGTGTATGAAGTATATCGTGAATGTGATATGTGAAACATAATGTGAACGTGATACTAGAACATATCATGAACGTATGCTGACTAACAAGAGAATGCTAAACGATACGGCCTGAGACGTGAAACGTTTGCCTGGGTATGGAAAAGTTGTGCTAAACTTGAGTCTGGTTTCTTAAGCTTTCTGTAACCGTTTTCAGTAACAAGCTGAACGTCAACAAGGTCACGAACACGAACGTGAACTGAAATCATGAGACAGCATAAAATATGAATGAAACAACATCATAATGTGAATGTGAGATGTAAACGTGAAGGTGAACGTGATCGTGATCGTGAACATGAATTTCTGTCTGATATGATGGTCGATGGTCAACAATGACTTAGATAGTATCATACTTTTTCTTAGTCTGTGGTAAACTGACAACAATCTCTATGGAATCTTGTCTTTTTTCTGTCCAAAATTTCTATTGGTAGTAATAACTCGATAGCATGACGACGTTCTATCTTAAACCTGCTGGAATGGCAGGCATTAGATATGAACATAGCTGCCTCAACGTGTTATACTGTTTCTATCAAAATCCTGCCTTGAATTTTGGTACATTCTGGTGGAATCTAGGCGAATAGTCATGAAAGAATTATGAGTCTCGGTAATTTAGACTTCTCCTAGTGTAGGATCTTATGAAGTCCAAAATTTTAATGTAGGTCCTCTCCTTTATATGTAAGCTTAGCCATGGAAAGCTAATCGTGAGAATAGTCAACAATTTCTGCGGTAGTAGTCACTGAATTCTAGCGATTTTGTACTTCAGTTTCAGACGTCGGTTTTGACCATCTGGTGGTGGCCTTCACCTTCACAGGATTGTCTGAAATTTCTTTCTGCTGAAATAGGGCGGCTCAGAAACGCCACCTTGTTCCACTAGAATTCACATCTAGGAAGCTGCTTATATAATTTTCTCCTATCGGAGGTTCTGTACGACTGTGAGAATATGATTCTCTTGTACCTCTCTAGAGTTTAGCAAATCAGAATGTTATCAAAGAACATACTTACGATTTTGTCTGTGAAGTCATAAAAAATTTAATCATAACTTTCATACTATAGCTGGAGCATTAGGGAGATCAGAAGTATAATTCAAAATTTTAGAGAGACTATAATATGTGCTACAGCAGTCTGGAAAGCATCATGTTCGTTCTCTCACTACTGATGGTAGCATGTTTGGGAATTGTTCTAGAAAATGTTTAAGACATCGTAGCAGATCAGATAAACCTTCTATACGTGAGATGAACATCGATTATGAATGGTGATCTTGTAAAATTTTTAGTGATCGATAGATGATCTCATGTTACCGGCCTTCTTTCTGATAGATAGAAAACGGTGCACCTTCTGGGGGTGTGCTAGGGTGAATAAAGCCTCGTTCCGGTAACTCTTGTAGCTAGTGCTGCAATTCCTTTAACTCAGCTAAAGCCCTACGATGAAGAGTTCTATAAATAGGTTATGTCTTGAGATAAGCTCTACGTTAAACTTCGTCTCGTGGTTAGGGAGGAATTTCTGGAACCTTTCTAGAAATACATCTGAAAAATCTAGAAAAATCAGTTGATCATGAAATTAAGGAACTTCAGAAATTGGGTCATAACTGGTAGCTAGGAAGTCTTCGTAGCTATGGACTGATAAGTCACTTGCTGTAAAGCATAACAACTTGTACTGATTTTTCTGGCAGAAAATATACTGACTACATTTAGGAGTTAGTAAGACGGATCTTGTCTTCAACTGACAGGAAAACTTTTATAACTATGGGTGAATGCTATGGACTATTTTGTGGTTGGGAGGTAGGTAATACATGATTTAAGATAAAGCTTACATAGGAATACGTAAAGTAAACGTGACAACTTTCACTGATTGTGTTCATCTGTAACCTCACAGAATGAACACTGTGTGTCTAACATGAATAATACTCCGGTGGTGGTAACTGAATTGTAATGGTCTGATTTATACGTGGCATAACAGAACGGGTATACCCCCTTGGAGGGTACCCTGAATTTCTAAGGACCTGGTTTAGGAGGCATACTGGTGTTATGAATCTTGACTCGTGCCTCGAGGAGATATTCTTATGACATGTACCATGACTGGTGTCCTGACATGTGTCTTCAGAAATGATACACGAGATCTGTGTCTTGACTGATGTCTTGACATGTGTTTTAGTAGGTGAATCTGAACAAGGCTGAATCTTTTTTTTTTGGTAACTGCTAGGGTTGGCGGACCGGTTAGACTGCTGACCTCTGTATTTCTGGTCACGTCGTTCTGGAGTTCCGATGTTTACTGACTTATTAATTATTAGCACGGTGGTTTTCACTACCGCCTTATCTGTCAGTTTCACGACGGCCATTATCATAACCGTGATTCATGAAATTATTCTGCTGAGTGGCCAACTGGTTACCGGTTCCCACTCTTCTGCCTGAAAGATTAGCTGAGTGAAGTGTGACATCCAACTGAGGAAGTAAAAGCATGGAATAGGATTTTAGCGTCTGATGGTTGAAGTATATTCTTGTCAGAAATTTCAAATTATAGTTTACGTCCTTTCTCTTGAAGAGTCTTCATAGTATAAACAACATCAGCATCTTGGGAAATCTCCATAGTATCAGCAGCATCAGCATTCGTGAGGTCTCCAAAATATTAGCAGCAACGGTATTTGGTAAAATCTTCAACTCTCGAGCAGCATCAGCATCTGGTAGAGTATCGACAAGTGGAAACGCCTGAGATGATTGAGGATTGATTAACAATACACATGGAGAAAGGTACATGGAGTACACCTAGAATATTGTACATGTAGTACATATGAAAGTTTGCTGATAGGACCGATACTGGTGTCAATAGTCTGACATGATCAAGGAAGTATAAATTGATTTAAACGGTTAGCAACCTGAACTAAAACGAGTAACCTGATAGGCTGACAATTCCTGCGCAGATTTAATGCTGGTTGTATAGAGGCTCAAAGGTATGATTAAACGGAGTTTCATCAATGTTCTGTATAAAGACATGATTGATGATGACCAAACATGATTTATCATAAAATAGGATTTTACTGAAATCCTCCCGTGTATTAGCATGAAAACATCATCACCCTGCTGAAAATATAATTCTCGTACAGAGACATGAACTTAATCAGCATGAAAACAACATCCACGTGAGAGTATGAAAACTGGATAGTTACAAAGAACATAAAGGTATAGTTAGTTGAGGTTTAATATCAACTGGTGTGGATGGTGATGGTTCAATCCGCAAAATTCAAAGGAGAAAATATGTGATTAAGTATGGGCGATTCTGGTTCGACCCATACTTGTCGAAAAAAATTTGTGAGGACTATCATGTGTAGAAATTTACAATCTGGAACTAAATATGGTTAGCTGTAGTCCAATCCATACTTGTCAAAAATTTTATGAAATGTCATGATATGAGCAGAGGTCAACGTCTATGGTTCGGTTCACAAAATAATATTTGACTTAAAGTATGAAAATCTTACATGTGAAATGGTGAACGCATATGGGTCAGTTCACCTAATAACATTCGACTAAAAACATGAATCTGACATGAGTAAAGATGAACGCCTATGGGTCGGTTCATCAATACAAAATCTAAACGGGAAAGGGTGAACGTCTATGGGTCGGTTCACCAAAACAAAATTCGTAGAAAAGCACATGCGACTAAATATGGCCAGTCCTGTACCAACCTTTTATTTAGTCAAAATTTTAAGAAAACTGACTGACAATTGAAGACAACTGACTGATAAATGCATGAGCAACATGAAAGATAACAACGCCAAAATCTGGGAAGTTTCTGGTGACTACCCACTAGTCACATGTCAAGTTTTATAGCCTACAGGTCGAACCTATAGCTCTGATACCATAATTGTAACACCCCACTTGGATAAGTGGACCGTTACGTGTATTTATAGCGTGTCATCAAAGCATAAGGTAAATTTCCTTAAACATTAACTGACCATACAGGAAATACCGGAATCAAGCATCGGTAATCCAAACATAAGCTCAAAACATGAAAAGTAAAATACTGAAGGAAAGGACTAAACAATGTCCAAATAAGCAAAGTAATGTAAGAAGTGCATAAAGTGAGAAGTCTGGATAGCTTCCATCCAAATGCACATGCTCTCAGAATCCTAAGAGCGTCCCGGTGTACGTGCCGTTAGAACATGAAAGGAACTACGGCTGAGCATAACGCTCAGTGAACGGATATAAGAGCATGATAAGAAATACTGGAATGAAACAGATGATAAACACTAAAGCTGTAAAGACTGATATATAAAATGCAGCGGAAAACTGTGTAAATTATGAAAAGTCTGATTAATGACTGGTAAATATGTACTATAATTATTAAATCTGAAAACCTGTATTTAATATATTTTAAGTGTCGAAAGCTTATATAGGTCATGTGCTAAACCAACGTCTGTATGAATACATAGAGGGGCGACCTCGTCATGCTGTAGAGGGGTGACCTCTAAATAATGTGCTGGTGGAGGGATCAAATCCAATGTGAAAGATGTAGAGCACACACCACATTCACCTGCTAAGCTGTAAACTGATAACCTAGGATGCACCCATACGCCCCGCTGATAATACTGATAAAATGGTCAAGCTGAATAAATGGGACACTGCGAGAAATCAGTCCCCCGCAGAAGAGTCATGACACCGGTGCCTCAAGTGTCATGGTTACGGTACCTCCGTAACTAGTACATAACTGGTCATGCTTGTATATAAAGCTCAGGCACTTTAACTTAATATTAAAATGATTACTGATAAAACTTAGAACATATACTGGGGAAAACATTTGGCTGCAGACGGGAAATCTTAATCATGCATAGAAAGGAAGTCCTTACTGAAGGACGGAAAATCCTTACCTTGTGTCCAGTAACTGACTGCAAGGAAAACCGATGAAACTCCTATTTTGACTTCACAAAAGCTACATGAATCAAGGGACATGAATGAGTTGTTTGTGTATGACATGAATTACTGGTTCTTGACTTGACTTACTTGTTCTTGACTGGTTATACTTGTTCATGTATTATTATGTATATTCTTATTCTAGTGTGGTTTGTGAGTTCTTGATATTGTATTTCATGTTTCATGTGTTATCTTACTTGATGTTCCTGTAATTAGTAACTTTCTAAAAATTAAAGGTTTCCAAATATAGTAAGTTTCCAAAAATAGAAGTTTCCATAAATAGTAATAAGCTGATTTAATAAGCCTATAATACAACCTGAGGCTTATTTAATATATCTGATAAGTCTTGATTAATTAAGAGTTAAAAAAGAGTAAAATTTTATAAAATAAATAATGTGACATGTCATAACCTGTAGTTATAAATTTTGAGTCACAATATTTATGAAATTATAAAACATGCCATCCTTTTTATTCACACCACATGGTATACTTATTTTTAACAAATTCTTATATGATTATATAATGCAAGCATTGCGTCTGCGTTTTAATGTAACATTCGAGCAATGAGTGTAAAGCTGTATTAAATCCTTGTATTCGCATGTAAAACCCAAAAATTTGGACTTTTATTTTATTTTATTATTTTGAATATAACCAAAAGTTTAAATAATAAGCATTTGATATTAAAACCTTATGTTATAATTATTTGTATAGTATTAATTTTTATTTGGTTTTATGAAATAAAATAGAATATTCTAATAATAGATGAATGTGAAACAAACAGTTTGCATATTATTGTTAGACAAAGATTATTAGTGTTGGTCATTTGTGTATATCACCCCTTAAATGACGGTTTCTAAATCAAGAAAATAAGAAAGGTTGACTATAAATTTAAAAGCATTATTAATACTTTCCTCCAATTCCATCCGTTTCTTACGAAGGTCTCGCACCATATTATTGTCCATGTAGATTTCTGCTTTTCATAACATAAGTATGACATCTTAACCCATAACAAAGCTGCCGTTCTACAAAACCTAGCGATTTAGCGTTTTTCGAGTGTGGAGTCTGCTCGAGTTGGTTATACCGTTCGAGTTGCTGGAGGTTTTGACCCGCGAGTGGTGTTTAACTGTCGGGTTACGTCTAGGTTTTGGGTGCTAACGTTTCTTGCGGGATATCGGGTTCGAGTTCACATGTTCGGTTTCGTTCGTTCTTGCCATTCCTAGAGGTACTTTATGAAGTCTCACCTAATACAAATCATACACTAATAAACATTATGCTAAGTGACTCAAGTCATGTTAAAGGATATAGCTAGACATGTGATAACAAATTGTTTTCAATTATGTTAAAGAATTGAACATTACTCCTACCGTAGTATGCATGCCTATTTACTTTAAGTGTTAAGCATGAACTTTTAAGTCTGTGGTATGTAATGGAATTCGGTTCAAGTTTTATCATCATCTTGAATTTTATGGCGTTACTTAATACCGTTGAGATGTTATAATAGGAATCTTTAGGAAATATAGTACTTTTGGAGTAGCCCATCAAGGATTAATAAGGCTGTCAGAACTGATTTAACGTTTAAACCTATGCTGTCATATATGCTATATCAACATATTATCTAAAACTACATCACCATCAATGATGAATATACCACTTAACACATGTAACCTTTTATATGAATCTTGCTCACACATGATGGCTAAACTAAAATTAAGAAACATAAAAATGAGCTCAATCAATTTTGGCTTATTAAAATTGGCCTATCAAAGTTAGGCTTAACTAATATTGGCTTACTAACACTTGGCTTATTAATCCCGGTTTACTTAATTAAAATGGTATATAATGAAACATGTTAAATTACCTACGTAATATAAAACGAGCCAATTACTATTTATAGAAATCTGCTACTTATGGAAAGTTACTATTCATAGAAAACTGCTATTTATGAAAAGTTACTAATTATGGAAATACCAAGTATAATAACACAAGAGTCATGTAGAATACATAAATGCATAATGTTAAGGAAAGACACATAAGATCATGAATAAGTGACATAGACCATGAACAAGCAACTCATACACATCTTTTATCATGTAGCTCACGTGAGGTCGGAGTAGTACGTTTCTGATGTTTATCTCTTTCACTGCTTGCTGGACATAAGGTACGGATTTCCCGTCCTTTCAGTAAGGACTTCCTTTCTATGCATGATTAGGATTCCCCATCTTCAGCCACATGTTTTCCCCAGTATATGTTTAAACTTATCAGTAATCAGGTTAAGAATTTAATAAATTGCCTGAGCATTATATACAAGCATGATTAGTTTATGTACTAGTTACGGAGGTACCGTAACCACGGCACTAGAGGCACCGGTGTCGTGACTCACATGCAGGAGAGTGATATCCTGCATCGTCCCACTCAGCTCAGCTTGGCCATTTTATCAGTATTATTAGTGGGGCGTATGGATGCATCCTAGGCTACAGTTTACAGTTTAGCAGGTGAATGTGGTGTGTGCTCTACATCCTTCACATTGGAGCTGATCCCTCCACCCAACACAGTTATTTAGAGGTCACCCCTCTACAGCATGACGAGGTCACCCCTCCAGTTATTCATGCACCGTTGTTACAACACATGACCTATATAAGCTCTGGCAATTAAAATACAGTAAATGCATGTTATACAGATTTACCAGATAACAGTTCAACTTCATTATTGATAAATCAGACTTTACAGATTATTTATAGATTTCCGCTGCAACTTTACTTATCAGTCTTACAGCTCCAGTATTTTATCATCTGTTTCATTTTAGTAATTCCCTATCATGCTTTATATCCGTTCACTGAGCGTTATGCTCAGCCGTAGTTCCTTTCATGTTCTAACGGCAGGTACACCAGGACGCTTTTAGGATTCTAAGAGCAGGTGCATTTGGATGGAAGCTATCCAGACTTCTTACCTTATGCATTCTTACATTATTATGCTTATTTGGACATTGTTTGGTCCTTTCCTTCAGTATTTTATTTTTCATGTTTTGGGCTTATGTTTGGATTGCCGATGTTTGATTCCGGTATTTCCTTTATGGTCAGTTAATGTTTTAGGACATTTACCTTATGCTTTGATGACACGCCATAAATACACGTAACGGTCCACTTATCCAAGTGGGGTGTTACAATTATGGTATCAGAGCGCAAGGTTCGACCTGTAGGCTCTAAAACTTGACCTGTGACTAGTGGGTAGTCACCAGGAACTTCCCAGATTTTGGCGTTGTTATCTTTCATGTTTCTCGGGGATTACTCAGTCAGTTTTCTTCAGTTATCAGTCAGTTTTTCTTAAAGTTTTGACTAAATAAAAGGTTGGTACAGGACTGGCCATATTTAGTCGCATGTGCTTTTCTATGAATTTTGTTTTGGTGAACCGACCCATAGGCGTTCACCCTTGTCCGTTCATATTTTGTATAGGTAAACCGACCATATGCGTTTACTCTTACTCATGACAGATTCATGTTTTCAGTCAAATATTACTTGGTGAACCAGCCATAAACGTTCACCATTGTTCAGGTCAAATCTCATGCTATCCAGTCGAAGGTTGTTTTATGAACCGATTCATAGTTGTTCACCTTTGTCATATTAGGACATTTAATAAATTTTGACATGTATGGATTGGACTACAACCATCCATATTTAGTCCCAGATTGTAAATCCTATACATGACAGTTCTCAAAAAAAATTGACAAGTATGGATCGAACCAGAATAGCCCATACTTAGTCACATGTTTTCTTCTTTAAATTCTATGGATTGAACCATAGCTGTCCACATCAGTTGGTATTACACCTCAATTGATTAGACTTTTATGTTCTTTGTAACAGTCAAATTTTCATACCTTTACGTTGATGTCGTCTTCATTCAGTGTATGTCTCCTTATGAGGATTACGTTTCCAGCAAGGTGGTGATGTCTTCATGCTAAGATACAGAAGAATTATAGTAAAATCCTATTTCATGATAAATCATGTTCTTGTCTTCATCAATCATGTCTTCATACTGAATATTGATGAAACTCCGATTATATCATACTTTTCAGCCTCGATACAACCAGCAGTAAGTCGACGCATAAATTGTCAGCCTATCATGTTATGTCAGACACTGGTATCGATCATCCCATAAAATTTCCACCAGTGCCATGTACAGTATTCCATGTGTACCCCATGTACAGTGTCTCAGTTATACTCCATGTACAGTATTTCATATGTACTCCACGTACAGTGCCTCAGATATGCTCCATGTGCAGTATTCATTTTGTACTTCATGTACAATAGTCTAGGTGTACCCCAGATACACTACTTCATGGATATTACTAATCGATTCTCAATCATCTCAGGCATCTCCACATGCCGATATTCTACCAGATGCTGATGTTGCTCGTGAGTTGAAGATTTTGCCAGATGTTAATACCGCTAACACTTTGAAGACCTCACAAATGCTGATGCTGCTGATACTTTGGAGATTTCTCAAGATGCTGATGTTGTTTATACTATGAAAACTCTGCAGAACAAGGACGAAAACTATAAATTTGAAATTTCTGACAAGAATAAATTTCAACCATCAGACACTACCATTCCATTCCATCCTTTTACCTTCTCAGTTAGATGTCACACTTCACTCATCTAACAGTTCATTCAGAAGAGTAGAACCGGAACTCAGCCGGCCACTCAGCAGAATAGTTACATGAATCAGGGTCATGATAATGATCGTCATAAATTGACAGACAAAGCAATAGTGACAACCACCGTGCTTATAAGTAATCAGTCAGTAACCATCGGAACTCCAGCACGGACGTGACCAGAAATACAGAGGTCAGTAGTCTAACCGGTCTGCCAACCCTAGCAGTTACCAGAAATTCTTAATCTCATTCAGACTCACCCATTAAAATACATGTTCAGTCAACAGTCAAGACGTAGGTCCCAAGTATCATTTCGGAAGACACATGTCAGGACACCAGTCATAGTACACGTTGTACGAATCTTTTCTCAAAATACGAGCCAGAACTCATAACTCCAGTATCTTCCTGAATCAGGCCCTCGGTAATTCAGGGTACCCTTCAGAAAGGGGTATACCCGTTCTATTATGCCACGCATGAATCAGATCAATTAAAAAATTCGGTTACCACCACTAGACTATTATTCATATTAAACACACGATATTCATTCTGTAAGGTTACGGACGAACCCACTCGGTGGAAGTCGCCACGTTACTCCACGTATTCCTATGTCAGCTTTATGTAAATCAGGTATTTACCTACCTCCCAGCCGAAAGAACTCCACGGAATCACCTATACTTATTAAGGTTTCCTTTCAGTTAACGATGAGATCCATCTTACTAAATCCCAAATATATTCATTTTACTTTCTGTCAGAAAATTCAGTACGAATTATTTCTGCCTTACAAGCGCGTGACTTATTAGTCCATAGCTACGAAGACTTTTAGCTACCAGTTATAAATTCACTTCTAAAATTCCTCGAATTCATGATCAGCAGATTATTCCAGAGTTCCTGATATAATTTCAGAAAGTTTTCAAGAAATTCCTTCCTAATCACGAGGCAGAAATTTAACATCGAGCTAGTCTCAAGAACAGAACCTATTTTCCGAATTCTTGATCACAGGGCTTCAGCTAAGTTAAAAGAGTTGCAGTAATTGCTGCAAGAATTACCGGAACGAGGCTTTATTCGCCCTAACGCACCACCAGGAGGTGTATCATTTCTGTCTATCAGAAAGAAGGCCGGTATCATGAGATCATGTATCGATCACCGAAAATTTACGAGATCGCCATTCATAAAACGATAATCATACCACGAATAGGAGGTTACCTGACCTGCTACGATGTCTTAAATATTTTTCAGAACAATTCGCGATCATGCCACCAACAGTGGTGAGAGAAGAACATGATGTTTTCCAAATTGCTGTTGAACATGTTATAGTCTCTCTAAAATTTTGACTTATACGTCTGAGCTCCCTAATGCCCAGCTATAGTATGAAAATTATGAATAGAAATGAGACGAAATTTCATGAAATTGTTATCAGCTACCACAGACTCAGAAAAGTATAACACTATCTAAGTGATTGTCAACAATGTAATCAGCCTGCGCGTCTCTTTCATCCGAAAGGATCACGTAGTAGCAGGTCTGCAGAAAATTTTAAAATTCAGCAATAAATCGTACGAATTCAAGGCTTCCCTCTGACCATCATATCAGACAGAATTCATGTTCACGATCAAGTGTATGGTTACGCCCACTTTAAATTCATGTTTATTTTCACTTTCACGTTTACGTCTCATTCGCGGTGTGATGCTGTTTCAGTTCATCTTTGTGCTATATCATGATTTAGGTTCACGTTAGCGTTCATAACAGTGTCCACGTTTAAGTTCGTGTTTCATATCGCGATACATGTTTCACATTTGTTAACAAATACTGTTACAGAAAACTTGAGAAACAGACTCTTTTAACACAGCTTTTCCATACCCAGGCAGATGTTTCACGTCTCAGGTCGTACCATTTGGCATTCCTTCCTCATTCAGCATACGTTTATGATATGTCCATATCACGTTCATGATACACCCCATGCACAACGTTCATCAGATGATCGCGAACTACGTTTCCAATTAACTCACGTAGCACGTTCACAATTGTTCACGTAGTTCGTCCCTATATATTGTCAGCATTTTGCTCAGAGTTATAAATATTATCTTTGCAGAATACTTACACGTATCATATCATGTATCATACATGCTATAGTTATTCAGCCTATCAGATTCAGAAAATCCATCTTAAGTATGGAACCTGAAAATATTCAGCATCATCAGGACAGGGTCATTAGGACCAAGAAATTTTTTTAATTATGTTTAGACCTTTGAAGGAATCGTTTCGAGCGGGAGGCCACTCGAAACAGAGGAGTCCATCCGGACCTCTCATCCCCTTTCCTTCAATAAATCCAGTTAAGTTCTTTCAGTCATGTCACGTTACATGATCACTTCAGTCATGTCAGGTTTATACCTATCAGCAGCATTATGTCTTAATTAGAAGACAATTTATCCTTCAGCTTAATTGTCTTTTCAGTCTACGTGTTCCTTCAGTTCTTATAAACTTCGTCAGCCTATTACCTTTAATTCGAGGACGAATTTTCCTTTTTAGAGTGGAAGAATTGTAAAACCGCATCATTATCGTGTCCCTAATTCGAGGACGAATTATATTTTTTTAGAGGGGAAGAGTTGTAAAACCCAAAAATTTGGACTTTTATTTTATTTTATTATTTTGAATATAACCAAAAGTTTAAATAATAAGCATTTGATATTAAAACCTTATGTTATAATTATTTGTATAGTATTAATTTTTATTTGGTTTTATGAAATAAAATAGAATATTCTAATAATAGATGAATGTGAAACAAACAGTTTGCATATTATTGTTAGACAAAGATTATTAGTGTTGGTCATTTGTGTATATCACCCCTTAAATGACGGTTTCTAAATCAAGAAAATAAGAAAGGTTGACTATAAATTTAAAAGCATTATTAATACTTTCCTCCAATTCCATCCGTTTCTTACGAAGGTCTCGCACCATATTATTGTCCATGTAGATTTCTGCTTTTCATAACATAAGTATGACATCTTAACCCATAACAAAGCTGCCGTTCTACAAAACCTAGCGATTTAGCGTTTTTCGAGTGTGGAGTCTGCTCGAGTTGGTTATACCGTTCGAGTTGCTGGAGGTTTTGACCCGCGAGTGGTGTTTAACTGTCGGGTTACGTCTAGGTTTTGGGTGCTAACGTTTCTTGCGGGATATCGGGTTCGAGTTCCCATGTTCGGTTTCGTTCGTTCTTGCCATTCCTAGAGGTACTTTATGAAGTCTCACCTAATACAAATCATACACTAATAAACATTATGCTAAGTGACTCAAGTCATGTTAAAGGATATAGCTAGACATGTGATAACAAATTGTTTTCAATTATGTTAAAGAATTGAACATTACTCCTACCGTAGTATGCATGCCTATTTACTTTAAGTGTTAAGCATGAACTTTTAAGTCTGTGGTATGTAATGGAATTCGGTTCAAGTTTTATCATCATCTTGAATTTTATGGCGTTACTTAATACCGTTGAGATGTTATAATAGGAATCTTTAGGAAATATAGTACTTTTGGAGTAGCCCATCAAGGATTAATAAGGCTGTCAGAACTGATTTAACGTTTAAACCTATGCTGTCATATATGCTATATCAACATATTATCTAAAACTACATCACCATCAATGATGAATATACCACTTAACACATGTAACCTTTTATATGAATCTTGCTCACACATGATGGCTAAACTAAAATTAAGAAACATAAAAATGAGCTCAATCAATTTTGGCTTATTAAAATTGGCCTATCAAAGTTAGGCTTAACTAATATTGGCTTACTAACACTTGGCTTATTAATCCCGGTTTACTTAATTAAAATGGTATATAATGAAACATGTTAAATTACCTACGTAATATAAAACGAGCCAATTACTATTTATAGAAATCTGCTACTTATGGAAAGTTACTATTCATAGAAAACTGCTATTTATGAAAAGTTACTAATTATGGAAATACCAAGTATAATAACACAAGAGTCATGTAGAATACATAAATGCATAATGTTAAGGAAAGACACATAAGATCATGAATAAGTGACATAGACCATGAACAAGCAACTCATACACATCTTTTATCATGTAGCTCACGTGAGGTCGGAGTAGTACGTTTCTGATGTTTATCTCTTTCACTGCTTGCTGGACATAAGGTACGGATTTCCCGTCCTTTCAGTAAGGACTTCCTTTCTATGCATGATTAGGATTCCCCATCTTCAGCCACATGTTTTCCCCAGTATATGTTTAAACTTATCAGTAATCAGGTTAAGAATTTAATAAATTGCCTGAGCATTATATACAAGCATGATTAGTTTATGTACTAGTTACGGAGGTACCGTAACCACGGCACTAGAGGCACCGGTGTCGTGACTCACATGCAGGAGAGTGATATCCTGCATCGTCCCACTCAGCTCAGCTTGGCCATTTTATCAGTATTATTAGTGGGGCGTATGGATGCATCCTAGGCTACAGTTTACAGTTTAGCAGGTGAATGTGGTGTGTGCTCTACATCCTTCACATTGGAGCTGATCCCTCCACCCAACACAGTTATTTAGAGGTCACCCCTCTACAGCATGACGAGGTCACCCCTCCAGTTATTCATGCACCGTTGTTACAACACATGACCTATATAAGCTCTGGCAATTAAAATACAGTAAATGCATGTTATACAGATTTACCAGATAACAGTTCAACTTCATTATTGATAAATCAGACTTTACAGATTATTTACAGATTTCCGCTGCAACTTTACTTATCAGTCTTACAGCTCCAGTATTTTATCATCTGTTTCATTTTAGTAATTCCCTATCATGCTTTATATCCGTTCACTGAGCGTTATGCTCAGCCGTAGTTCCTTTCATGTTCTAACGGCAGGTACACCAGGACGCTTTTAGGATTCTAAGAGCAGGTGCATTTGGATGGAAGCTATCCAGACTTCTTACCTTATGCATTCTTACATTATTATGCTTATTTGGACATTGTTTGGTCCTTTCCTTCAGTATTTTATTTTTCATGTTTTGGGCTTATGTTTGGATTGCCGATGTTTGATTCCGGTATTTCCTTTATGGTCAGTTAATGTTTTAGGACATTTACCTTATGCTTTGATGACACGCCATAAATACACGTAACGGTCCACTTATCCAAGTGGGGTGTTACATCGCATGAACTCATGCATAAACCATATTCTTCGCTCGTAATATACATAATATTTCTGAACCTGTTTACGCGTCCTTTGTTACTTGCTTTTAAATCTTAGTATCTATATTCTTCATTATGAAACATAAGGGCATATTTACATAAAGATTAGTAGTCCTTTTATGATCGCATCTTAATGCTTGCATAGGTCTCATTTGTAAATGGTAAAAATTGTAATGTCATTCTAGCAAGTACAAAGGTTAATTACTTATTAGCATAAACACTTATAAGTATGTATTAATTTTACATCTCAAGACATACCTTTTCGTTAGAAAAAGATGGAACAGTACAGAAACCAACTCAAAGTCGAACCCGCACACGAGCACAAAAATTCAACGATACACAATCCAATTACGAACTGACACTAAATCGGAACATGAACCATAGCCCGAACCGTACTCATACCCGCACTTCATTTTTGATAAACGATCAAACCTTGATCTTTTATCTCTAATATGTATTACGTTTCATATACAAGTTTTTGTGTACATAAGTAACTAATGGAGAGAATGAGGCTTTATATAAAATTAAACCGTGGCTTGAGAGTTCGGGATTTTGACGTGTTGTTTGACTACGAATGAGTATCAATCTTTTCCATATCTTTCTAATTTGACTAGGAATCGAATTTTTATACTTTGTTAGTTGATGATAACAACCAGCGAACCTTTAGCAAAAATAATACATTCCGAATTAAGTTTTTCATAGTTTTAGTAATGATTTTCATCGTAATAGTTAACATACCTTATTTACTATAGTTAGTTAATATAACGCCAAACATACATGCTATTTATTTTTATCAAACAAATCTTTTTAGTTAATACTAATATTATTCTTAAATTATATTAGGGATATTATAATTCTACCACTGTTAAGAATAACTTTGAGAGCAAAATTTAAATCCAATCATAAACTATTTCATACTAGTTAACTCAAAGAGGCGAGCATTCAGTTTTTTTTGTTCAACTAGCCACTTGGTCATGTTCGTGGACTTTTAAAGCGGGTTTTACAAAATCAGTACTTTAATCTCTATATATATATATATATATATATATATATATATATATATATATATATATATATATATATATATATATATAGTAGATATTATAATCTTTCAGATGCTCGTGAACCAAGTAAAAAGACTTAGAAGTGAGCAAGATATCGTATTTTGAATATCTATTATTTTATGTGAAATTGTTAAAACTTATGAGAAAATAACTAAAAACTAAGTCATAATGCATGATTAAAAAAGACACGTGAAACGGATGTTTTTATGAAAATTTAATTACTTTGCATGCATTTTGATCCCTTAAATGAACTAAGGTGTAAAATTTGTGAACTATATATTTTGTCTAACCTAACCAAGAGTAAAACGTCCATTGTGGTTTTCAAAATGATAAAGAAACGAATACCAAAAACTTAATTCTAAAATCCTATATTTTTACTTCAATAACTAAAACCTAAATAAATTATACTATTGATTTATATAAATAAGATATTTAAACTTTATTTGAATTCATATCAACCTATTCATAATCATTAGAATTGACGGAGGAACAAGAATAAACTGGTTATTTAGTTTCCATAGTTTATGATATCTTTTATTTAATTTTCTTATTATGTTTCCCAAGTTTAATTTATCCTATAAAAATAGGGCTTGGGGTTTATTGTATTCATTATTGAGTTATGAATTAAAAAAACACAGACTTTTAGTATTCTGATAATTGACTTAATTTAAGGTTAGGGTTTATTGTTCGATTTCATCTAAATAATCGGGTATTCGTTGAGTCAACGATTGTTAGAGTTTACCTAATTATCGGTATTCTTTTTGAATCAACGATAGTTGGAAGGATTGTGTCTGGCATTCTTTGGAATCAACAGATTCAATTGGTCATTATCCTTGTTCCGCTACATCAAGAATACATATCATCTAGTGATAATATATTAACATAGCTTATAAAATCTTGATTTAAAAAGAGAAGACCCGACCATAAAGAACTAAAATGATCTAAACATGCCATTAACTTTTATAAAACAAAAAATGGTTAATTCAAACTAAGCACCTACTACGTACGGGTTTATACGTACATGTTATATTCATACTACATATACTCGTTACTTATTGGTTTAAGTCCTGATTTGACCTAAGTTTTTTTGCCCATTTATCCTGAACCGTTAATTGTTGTAAGCGCGAATGTTATGGATAGAGGTTGACACTCCTATTCGTCTTGGATGATATTAGACTGGCGGATACAATTTCATTTGAAAGGAGATTACGGGTGTCCCGGGTTAGTGACCAACCAGGGCATTCATAGTTGGTTATATGTTAACCGTCGGTGTCATGAGCTTAGACAATAGTAAATGCATTTTACGTGAACTTGTATGTGTTATATTGTCAAAACTGGATAATATCTTCTGGTTCATAAAGCGATTAAATCTGTTTATATTATGATTTAAATAAACCTAGGAACTCCCCAACTTTATGTTGATGCTTTAGCAATGTATTTCTCCGGTATAGATAAAGAAGCAGCAAATCTGAAGTCTCATGCATAACAGTATTTTTAGTTTAAAGAAAGATCATTTGTACTTTTTAAAGATTAGTTCGATTGTCTCTGGCTAGATTTATGTTTCTGCAAACTTGTCTAACGCTCTTTATTTTAACTAAAGGCAAATGATCAACGTTTGAACGTCTCATATAAAGGCCGTTCTTTATCTCCTTGTGTTATGATAATCATAAAATCACCACCCTCATTGATCATTGTAGTATGATATTTGGGGGTGTGACCCTTCGCGTTGTGGTTGCCAGCCCATGAAAGAGGAGTTTTCGATTTTAGTTTTTTTATTTTTAATTTAAATATATAAAAACTAGCCTTTTTTAAAAATCTCACTTTTTTCCGAATTTAACAAGAAAAAGTGCAACGTTTGTCAAACATTTTCTATATAGATGAACAAACGTTGAGGTTTAAAAGAGTTTAAGAAGGTGCTCTAAAAGATATTGAACGCATTTTCGATGTGTTACAAGGTGGTTGAGCATTATACGACAACCTGCACATGGCTATAAAATAAAGTGGTTGAGAAGAATCGTATACTATTGTATAATACTACATAACATGATATTGAAAGATGAGTAGTCTGTAGTGAATTTTAGAGATGTTTTCGTTAATCCAAAATTGAACATAATTCGAACTTGGATTGAACGATTCGAGACACATGCGGGAAATACAAAGAACTTCGCGACTGAAAAGTGCACAACAATCTTCGATGAGACCTTGTGCAGCATCTAAACACCAATTATGAATAAATTGTAGTGTTTAATTTGATTACGTTTTCTGGTTTATTTTTAGGTAATGTTTTTTTTTTAATTTATGTAATGTATTTTTATTAATGAATTTTTTTTAACAAAGTTTATTTAATTATATTATGAAAAATACGACAACATCATTTTTCCCATTGTTGACAACTCTCTACAAAATATGATGTCATGAGGATTCTGGCATCATGGCCGATGTAACAACATTTTTTTTCATGATACTACTTTTTCTCATAGCACTATCATATCCTCTTATTATTCTAAAAATATCAGTTAGTTGTTAAACGATCTTTCATAATCACCAAGAGTGCTTAAACAATATTTTATTTGTCATAAAACATGTTTTAAAAAGTTAAACCGATTAAATCATGAACCAACTCAAAAATCAAATCAAATGTGACAAATTTCTATTTATTTCAGAATCAAATTGAACAATCAATTTTTCATTGACCTGATATAATTAACCGATCGAATCATAGCTTTCTTTTAAAAAGCTTAAGAAAAAAAAATTCACAAACTTTTCAGTGTTTAATTGAAAATTTTAAACCGTGATAGCTAACATTAGTTAATATGTTAAAACTAACTTAAAATCAACTAAGATGATCTTCTTACAGTTTATTATACTCCTTCCATTTTAATTTAGTTGTCCATTTATTATTTTTAAAATATTTTTTTATTCAAGTTTGACCTTATATTTTTTTATATTATATCATACTTGATCTAAAATATATGTATGGATTAAGTTTTCTAAACGTATTTTTATTGGTATAATTTAAATAAAATATTATATAACAAAAAAAAATAATTTAATGTTAAAATTAAAATAAAAAAGACTATAAAAGTGAAAATTGTATAAGTAAATTAGGACAAAAACAAAATTTATAATATCATTTTTTTTACTTCTTTTACAATTTTATAGACATAGAACATAAAAGTTATTTTTTATCCATAAAGACTCAATATCTTTTACAGATTTAATTGAACGTAATACAAATTAACAAATCATACAATACTATATATCAAATATATATTAAAAAATACACGTATATAAATCCATTTGATCCAATAATTCAATCAATTAAACTCGTGACCTCGTAAACCAGCTATTAAACCGAAGCAATTATTAAAAACTGAATTTTAAAACATTGGTTACCATTATTTTTCATTACAATCTGTTTGCTTAGAGTTGACATCGTAAACAAACAAATGCTTTTCTATTATTTGCTTATTTAAATATAATTAATAGTGTAAAGCATGGGCACTTGAGCAAAGATATACATTAAAGAATTATAAAGGACATGAAAAGAATTCCATTAAGAAAACGAAGACCACAAAGAGTGGCATATTCCATGCACCTCAAGATCCATCTTTGTCAACTTGCAAATCGGCTAAATTCCAAACTCAAATATCTCGGGCTTTATGCAAAACCAACTGTTTGTTTTATTGCTGCTAAAAAAAAGGGTCTGTTTGTTTATAACATATGGAATGAAAGAATGAAATCCGTTTTTGATAAATAGGTTTAGTTTGCATTAGTGTATAACAATGAGAATGAAAAAATCAAGACAAACCTATAGAACCATTCTTTATATATGAGATACTTTTTGTTGCTCATTTTATATTCAATTTTTCGTGTCACTTTATGTTGAAATCTTATTGCTTTTTTTTTTTAACAATTTTTTTAACAAGTTTTTTCTTTTCATAAAAAAAGTATATCATTTAAAATCTAAAAGGTAGAAACAAAATATAGAGTTAATTCCATATATCTCAAATCTAAACCTTTAAATGTCATATTTACCCAAATAAAAATCAAAATTCCATATATACATGACATATATATCCATTTTGCTTTCTAAGCTAATTAGAAATAAATTTACATTATTAAATACCCGTTATACCCTTAACACAAACACAAAAACTCCATTGACATTGTTGGTACTGGAACCACAACCCACTGAACCGAACAAAACCTTGGAACCATGTCTAATTTCATCCATATGACTTGTTTTGTTAAGAAAGGAAATATATTTATATTAAACAGCTAGGATTCAACAAATGGCAAAAATATACATACAATTAAAATAGAAGTTAGGTAAATTGATATCCATTTAGGAATTACTGCAGCATGCTCGTTAATAGGAAAGCCTTTTTTGGTAATGGGTTTTTCTACTTCGAGATAAGACGATAAACAAAAAGCAGGCCAATTAAGAAGGATAAATTGGTCAAAACATATTCCTTTATGATATTAAAGAATTTTAAAATGATTAAATTTGTATTTTAGATAAATATGACAATTTTTGTATTTAAGTTGGATATATATGACATTATGACTTTTAGTTGGGTAAATGTGACCTTTTAAGAGTTTAAATTGGGTATATATGGAATTAACCCAAAATAGAAATATACTACGTATTATTTAAGAGAATAGTTTTTTTCTTTCTTGTTTTGATGAATGAAATTGACTTTCCATGTTTTTGAATTTTATTCTTTGTTTCCTGTTATACAATAAAGATATATTATGATTTGTGAAAAAAAAATTATTTTCTATGTGCATGAATTATTTGTTAATTTAACTTTTTCTTCAATTTTTTTTCTACCAAATTTTCACAAATAATTAAAAAATTAATACCCATATATTATAAATTAATCCAAATAGCAGATAGGAGAATAATATGCCTGTTAACATTCCATCTAATACTGATACGGATACCTGTTGTGATTCATGCGAGTAAACCAAACGCCCCTTAGTATTTGGCTTTATAAACAATTTGTTCAATTTTGTTGCATTCTTGAATATGTGAAATATACAATTATATACTTGTTCATGAGTTGAGATCAATATAAACTTGTAATTTATTATAAGTCCAACAAATTAATTATATTTACTTATTTTCTAAAAAGTCAAGTTCTTACCTTTTTTAAAAAAATTAAATATCTTACAAACAGTAAATCATTAAACGACATAAAATACACCATTGCAACGAGAATTAAATAATCTTTTTATAAAGAGCACATGTATAAACTTTCGACAAATTTTTTTTGTCTGAGAAAATCATATATGATTCGTAATACATGATTTCATAATATATGATTCGTGATATGAATCATATACGATTTCAAAAAATTATATATACTTTTTTGAACAGTAACTTTTCTTAAGAAAAAACTAGCAAGAAGCTAGCATAAACTTACAAGGCAATTAGAGAAAGGTTCTTACACCAATCTTCCCATGAAAATGAAAATTTACATCTGGTGGAAAACCAAGAAAAAGAACGCTCTACAATATCGTCCAACAACATAGCTTTCCGTGGCTTCTTTGGAGAAAAATCTCCAAATTCATATGGAGCCAAATCGACCACCAAGAGACATACCAAACTCCCTTGAAATTTTTTTTGAGCTTAGACCCCATTCTAACCGATGATAACCAAAAGACCCACTCCGAATAGGAACCACAAGGCTACCACGCCAAATCCCACCAACGAAAAATAAAACTAGAGATGTCAATCACCAAAGAGCAGTTGAAAAACATGTGATCCACATCTTCATAAACAGAAGAACAATTTGGGCATAGAAGCGAACTAACCTGACCCCCCCCCCCCCCCCCCCCCCCCCCGCCTGCTCAAATTTAACATAGACGGAAAACGATCCAGAAAAAGCCTCCACACGAACACATGAACCTTTATTGGGACATGAGGAAGCCAACGTGTAGCCACTTCTACCTTGGGTAGGAAGAATTCATCAAGGTGATTATGCACATCCTTGACTCTAAAAGCCCCAGAACTGTTCATATCCCAGACCCAACGATCACTTGAATTAGACAATGGTACGACTTCAAGTAAATCATTAAGTAAATCCAGTTGAGCTAACTCACTTCCTCATCTAACCGGACGCCGAAACGACGCCTCCATCGAATTCTGAATCTTGTCTGCCACACTTATTTGCTTGTTAAGTTCAAGTGTAAAGAGACGCGGATACTCATTAGCAAGCGTTACATTATCAATCCAAGAATCAGACCAAAATTTAGTGGACTCGCCATTAAACAGTGACATAAAATATCAACACCTTGAGCTTTAAGGGCACCAACCTCAGTAATGATGGACCTCCATAATGAAGCACAGATTGAACCTAGAGCGAAGGCCCGTGCATCTCCAAAATGAACCGACACCAAAAAGAATTATCAAAGGAAATAAACCGCCAAACCCATCTCATTAATAAGGCTATATTAAGAGAAAATAGATTCGGCACTCCAAGACCACCGAATTGTTTAGCAGCCAAGACTTTACTCCATTTAACCCACATAATTTTCTTCTCGGTTTCTTGGTATCCATAAAAAAATCCTACCAATAGCTTCCACATAATATAAAACAGACTTCGGAACCTTATATAAAGATATAGGATATAGGAGAAGAGCCAAGTACCGATTTAGACAACCTAGTCCTCAACTTACTCAAAACTTCGTCTCAATTATTAATACGAGACATATTCCCGCCAACCATAACACCAAGGTATTTAAACTGAGCTTTCACAACAGCACAAACCAAATTATTAGTTGTTGCAACCATAGTATCATGCGATACTCCAACTCCAAACAAGTGACTTTTATTCACATTAATTTTCAATCTAGAAGCTAGAGAATAACAATGTAAAACCTGCAAGATACAACGAAGATTATCATCTGACCACTCTTCAATAAAAACTGCATCGTTCGCATAAAAGAGTTGAGAAATCTTAATATTTTGACCAATGTGCATTCCTTTGAAAATACCCGCGTCTACAGCCCTAGAAAAAAAATGCAATGACTCCATAATGAGGATAAAAAGATAAGGCGCCAAAGGATCTCCTTGCTTCAAACCTTTATGAAATTGAAATTCATCCCTAGGAGAGCCATTAACTAGGATTGATGTCATACTAAATGATAGACTACCCTTAATCCAAGCACACCACTTATCCCCAAACCCAAAGGATTTAATCACCTCAAGTAAATAATCCCAACGAACGGAATCATATGCTTTAGCAAAGTCTACTTTAAAAACCATAGCTTGACGTTTAGATTGTTTACACCAAGCCATAAATTCTTTTATAATGAATGTACCATCTAGAATTTGTCTACCCGTGATGAAAGTTGTTTGAACACCCGAAATCAACCCCGAAATAATCGACGACAACCGAGAAGCAAGAATTTTAGTAACTACCTTATAAAGGCAGCCAATCAAACTTATAGGTCGATAATCAGTCACAAATTTAGGATCCGAATTTTTTGGAATAAGAGACATAAACGAAGAATTACAGCCCCGAGAAAACGAACAATGATTAAAAAACCATTTCACGGCCTCACACAATTCAGGCCCAATGAGACCCCAAAATTTACGAAAGAACTCAAAAGTGAAACCATCCGGCCCCGAAGACTTGTCTTCACCACAACCCCAGACCGCCTTACGAATTTTGTCACAAGAAACTTGACTCCCCAAGTCCACCACCTGATCTGAGTTTAAACGAGAGGGAAACTGGAAGTTAATCTTACTCCAAAAGTCATTTGGCTCGTCAAACCTTTTAGCAAAATATAATCGAAACTCCTTCTTAACTCGATGCGGATTAGACACCCATTCGCCATTTACCAAGACCCCCCTTAATGGACAAACTAGACCGTTTCTTATTAACCATACCATGAATTTTTTTGAATTTTCATCACCTTCTACCGTCGAACGCATCTTAGCTTTCGGCCTATAATCACGAACTTACAACACATTGATGTCATGAATCTCTTTTGACAGATTTAATCTAGAAGCCAGAAGATCAGGAGTAGCACCTCCTTGATCAATCATCACATAAACTTCATGAATTTTGGATTGAATATCGATGACACGACCCTTAATCTGTTTTTTACGTTCCATAACCAACATACGAATTTCTTTTTTCAGCTTTTGAAGCTTTTTCTTGAACCAAACCATACCATTGCTATCATCAAGCTACATGGAATTCCAAGCAGAAAAAAAAAATCCTCTTCTCGAACCCTTCCAAAGCGAACCAAGAATGATAGAGTCGAAAGGGAATAGCCCCATAATCTAAACATACATCTCGAAACAAAATATGCTGGTGATCCGACAAGTGATGATCCAAACAAATCCACGACATGTGAGGAAGGATTAAATGGAAGCCCCCCGAAATTAAGAACCTGTCTAGTTTACTCATTTTAGAAGCTGAGCGATGTGACCAAGTGAAAGAGTAACCATCAAGACGAACATCAAAAAGGTTAGAGCCGGAAATAAAATCAATTAAAGCGTTAGCCCCTAAGACATTAAAATCAGTCCCCAGCCGTTCTTCCTCACATCGCACCTCATTAAAATCACCCATAACTATGCATTCACCGTACCATCGGCTAATTAACAAAGAAAGATAATTCCATAATGTATTTTCTCTGAAATTGCTTGACTATAATGACTAATATCTTAGTCTTAGTAGGCTTCCAAAATCCATAAAGCGCAATGAAATTATCCGAGAAAGTATGATTATCGAAATGAAAAACCAAAGGATCCCACACACTAATGATCCCTCCCGAAAGACCTATAGAATCACTAAAAACATAATCAAAACAAGAGTTACCCCAAAACACTTTTACCTCCGTATCTAAAATAAAAGACGCCTTTGTTTCTTGAATGGAAAAAAAATTCACCCGGTGTTTAACAAGTAACTCACCTATCCAATTTTTTTTCGCCTTGGAACCAAGCCCTTGTATAATAAGAGAAAGACAAACCATTAAACACCATCATCCTCTCCATGACACCCAATTATGCCTTCTATATCTTTCTCACAACTGTCCATAAAGAAGCACATGCCTTGACCAACTTTAATAACATCATCCATGAGCTCTAAAATGGAACCCCCCCTTTTTTTATGAGATTTAATAGTACCGTCACCATCAGACCCTAAATCAGAATCAACCCCGTGAGCATCCCCCAAAACACGAGAACAAACAGATCTCGCAGCCCCACTATCGTCTACTCTTGCTCAACATTAACATCCTTAACATTAGGAGGCGTGTAACCTGGTGGATATGGTGTGGTCGAACTAGAAACCTTCTCAGAAACGTCACAATCATTCTCATCTTTCTTAGTAGCCAAGGAAGACCCTTTACCAATCTTGTCAGCATCTTCTTTTTGAAGATGCCCGTAAATGTGAAAGGTGTCACTAGATAACTAGGAGTCTATCAGTTGCTCGAATACAATATCCACCACTACTTTATCCATTGCATCGCCTAAACAGGTCTCAGACACAACCTCGTCATCTTCATTAACGATATCATCGTTTACAAACTCACCCTTATCACCCTTAATATAATCACCTTCAAATAAGGACTCTCCTTTTGAGCAATACTCCTCATCCTCAACTTTTTTAAAAACTGGAGACCAAACGAACAATTCTTTTGCACGAATCATGAACACTTTACCTCTATTGATAACCTTAAAATTTTCCAAAAATTTATCCTCCATCTTGGTTTTGATAAAATACGCTTACGGGCAAACAAATCAACTTTTTTTTCTTCTAAATCTATTACTTCACCCCACCGTGAACATATCTTAATAAAAGAAGCTCGCGACCAAGCGTGGAGGGGGACCCCCTCAATATCGACCACTCAATCCTTTCTTTAACAACAAACTCAGTCTGCGCAGTAGTAATATGATGAAACCATGAAGAAACCCCCACATGATTCAATAGCTTATTCTTGGACTCCTTGGAGTTCAACTCAAACAGTACCCACAACCCTCCTAAGTAAGCCAAACTTTCGACCTGAAAACCTTCTTTCAACAATAAAGTCCGAATATTTGGGATTGAGGCAAAAGACTTCAACTCGCCCATAACAAAATTATTCAAATCCCGATCCACCAAACAAGTATAATCAAGTAGCATAGCTGATAGAGACGGAATAGCTGGTGGTCGGGGTCTATTACCTTGTAGCACAGAAGCAAACGAAGTCAAACCAACAAGCCTAGTTTGAACAGGCCGAGGTGCCCTGGCAGAATTAGTTTGTACAGGAGGAGAGGCAGCTAGTGGACGCTCAAAACGAGCCACATTAGCTTGCAGGTGCATACGTTTGATCCAAAGAGTGCACAAATTCCCAACGAATCTATCAATATTATCAATCCTAATCAACTACACAAACGCAAAGCGTTTACCATCTCTGAAACGTCGATTAGGAATGAAAACGTCAATGACAGTCCAATACGTCTGACAAACCCCCCATAAATCTTTAACCGAAGTAACATCAGGAAAGTTGGTCACAAAAATCGATTTGGAAATCGACCTAGTAGAATCCGCATAAGATCGATTACTAAACACCATTGCAGTCGAAATACAAAACCCTAATGACAAATCTTGAAACAAGAAAACTTCTAAACACGAACAATTTGGATTGAAGGGAGATCCGAAACCAAAAAACAATTTGAAACCAAACCCTAGATATAACGTCAAATCAAATAGAGAGAATTATCAAGCCCTAATTAAAAATACCAAACGAGCTAACTGATTACAAAAACAATAAGGCAGAAGAATCCGAGGCCTATTGCTTATCACAAGTTAGTTCATGAGATATTGTTAATAACCAGGAAAGAACTCACCACACCCACGAACGAATTGATCACAAAGCAGTAGGGCAGACGAATCCGAGGCCTAAAACTTATCACAAATTCGCTGATGGGAGAATGATGAAGTCCCGGAATGATAATGCAACGCTATTCTTTAAACGATGATAAATAAGGATGGATCAAAAGAGACGGAAGTGGATCTGGAAATCGCCCAAAAAATCGCCCATAGTAGTGTTTTTTGAATCTAAGTCTCAAAAATTTTTATATGATTCGTGATACGAATCATATATAATTTTTCAGACAAAAAACGTTTGTCGAAAGTATATACATGTGCCCCTCGATAAAAAGATGACTTAATTATTATCGCGATAGTATGTTTTATTTTGCGTAACGATTACGGTTTATGAGACATTTAATTTTTTAAAAATAAAAAAAGTTAAATCTTTATAAAATAAAAAGTTACGATTGATTAATTGAGTGATGTAAATTGAACTTTTGCATTGGTAACATCTAATGCCATAATACATTTCAATTTGTTAACTGCATAGAGCATACTTAACTAGAGTTTACGGAGTATCAAGAACCAAGATAGGTAAATATATCATTATCCATTAATAAGAAGATAAAATGATCAAATGAAGTCACAAATCTTATCTACATAATGGACTTGTTCTCGGTTTGTACAATAGTCGATTATTTATGATTGTGACATATAATCGGTATCGTAATTACGCTTGTTTTATATTATAGTCCAACTCAATAATGCTGATCAACAAAATATGTTAGAATAATGTTCAAATCTTTTTATGGTTGTTGGTTGGCAAAAGTCTAAAAATTATATATGATGCTTCTTTGATTAATCAATACATACAGGTGAAAGAAATGATAATAATGTGAGCAGTAGCAAGATAGCTAACCCAAGTTTCGGGTAGAGCTGCAATTAAGTTACATTTTTATTAAATAATTTGATAAATTTGACGTGATCAAACTAAGCTTTTATCAAATTTAGATTTAAGTTTAATCTCAAAAAATAGCTCGAAAGCTCAAGCCCAAAAAATAAAATATATTTTTATGATTAATACATATAAGTATTTAAGCACTAAAGGTTAATTTGAGTATTAATTTAATTATATGAGTTTATTTTATAAATAAATAAATAATATATTATATAAAACTTTTAACTTTAATTAAATTTATATTTTAGTTCTTTTGTATTATAAATAATTTTTTATTTTTGTATTTATCATACAATGTAAATACAAAGATTCAATTACTATATAATACACTGGGTAAAATGCAAATAACGCCCATAAACTTTTCAAAAATCGTAAATTTGCCCCTGAGTCCAAACTATAAGCAATTTTGCCACTGAACTTTTATTTCGCGTGCATTTTTGCCCCCGAGTCGTCGAATTCTGACTTTTCCTAACTTTCATTCGTTAACTCACACACGTGCCTGGCATGTGAGGGTATATTCGTCGTTTCCCGTTCCACCCCATCTCCCCACCTTTCATTAGATGCAAAAACTATCCCCGAATACATTTCCCAACCTTTCACCCACATCATTATTACACTGACTTGTTTCCTTTCGGGGACGTTATTTGCACGAATGTAATCTTTTCATCTTCTTCATTAGGACACTATATTTACCTTCAAACGCGCACACACACACACACACAAAACTTTCCATCTTCTTCATAACAAATGGATCGACTTGTTGAACTAGTTGGTATGTTTGGGTCATTCCACCTTGGTGAGATGATGGTAGCCTCGTACCAATCAGAGATTGACGAGGACATATGACAGGCTAGAGAGTTGATGAATAACTCTCAACGGTTGACCGAATGGGTCATGCGTAGGGGGAGTTGATGCTCGAGTTCCAAAATGGAAATCCTTCTAGATGTGCTAGAGCAAATCTCACAAAGCTCAAGACACTCCAAACTGCCGACATGCGCAAGGAAATGATTTTAATGTAAATGGTCACCCATATTCACAACAAGATTATTGACAAGATTAACTTTTCAGTGAGGCAAAGGGAGATGTAAACCGGTTTCATGAAGGGTTGTTGTTTGTCGATAGGGGTTGCCAGTCACTAGTCTTATTGGGTTGCTTAATGTTAACCGAATGTAAATTACTCTGTTTTAATTTCGGTTAAGGTGTTATGTTTTTAGTTTGATGGTTTAATTAAGTTGTTTTCTCTTTGATTGTTAATTGTTAATCTGTGTTAATTGTTAACCGATGTGATGTTTTAGTTTGAAATCTAACCATATACGAAAAAGCCCAATGGAGCTAACAATAACAGAAATAAGCAGTTAACAAAAGCCTTTTGAGAATAACAAGAGTTATCCAATCAATTAACAAATAAGCAGTGCATAAGTTACGCTTTCCTTTTTTTATCATTGGCTCACCACTATTAACAAGACACCAATAAGCAGATATAAGCGGTAATTTTGTGAGGGTAATGACGCAGATTGGAGGCGATACTTAGCCATTCACAGAAATAAGCAATAACAAGACAGCTATAAGCTGGTTTTTAACATTATGAGTTCCCTAGGGGTTATCTAGTTACAAAGTAGTTGAAATATTCATATTGGCACCCTAATCATATGCACTATCCCAAACACTCCTTGTAAAATCCATCTTCAGTTCACTAGTTTCCCACATTTGTTGTTGCTTTAAGACCAAGTACGCAATTCGTGGTCTTAAAGTCTTGATACTGGTTTAACTTGCTAGGAACCACCAAGCACAACAAACCTTTTTATATGACCCACATTATCAACAGAAGCAAAACCCCGCACATTCAACCTATTTTTAGACCTACTCCTATCATTGACAGGTCCACCCTCTGTAATGACTATACCAGTATTATAAAACCCACATAAATTACACGAAGACATTAAATACACGAAAATATGGATTAATTAAAACTTTATAATTAATTAATATACGATAAGTATCACAAACATTAAATGACTAACAACAAGTATTATGTATATTATTTACTCATGAAAAGTATTTACGTATAAGAAATAATGCACGACAAGACTTAACATGAATTTAAAACACGAACTTAAGTCACGAATCCACCGTACACGGGATACTATCAAAAAACAAAACATGTACACCAAGGGGCTGTTTGTGGCCGGCTGTAAAAGAAGAAAAGAAAAAGGGCCCAATGCCCGACCCAATGACCAATTTAACAATCACATGACTTTTATTTTCATTTCACAATTACAAGAAAAATAAAAAGAAAGCTAGGGTTAGTATTGGTGTTGGTGTCGCGGCAAAGAAAAGGAAAAGGAGAGAAACAAAACTTTTTGATTTGATTTTCGGGGTTGTGTTCGTGTTATTCTTCATTTAATCATACGCATTCAGTAATCTTTTATCACACCTTTTCTTTTATTATATTCTTTGCTTCATGAGCTTAATTAAATAAGAGAAATAAAAACATGTTCATATGATTTAGACCAAGAAATAGGATACAGGTTTTTGGTTGGGTTTGGCAGGAAACCGAGACAAATGTCTCGGTCGGTTTAATAAACCACCGGCCAAGATATGGTGGTCTCGGTGGCGGGGTTTCATGGGCAGCCGCGACACACATGGACCCCAACAGGAGGAAGTTTGTTTGAGCAGTGGCAACCGAGAGCCCCAGGCTCTCGGTGGGAGATTCGGGCAACCAGGGGAAACCGGCTACCGCTGGTGGGAACCATCCCAGAGCCAGTGGCAAGGGACACGGCTATAGTGGCAATGGAACCACAACCGAGGGTTGTGATGTTGTTTGATTCATGCAACCGAGACCAAGGTGGTCTTGGTGGCCTTTATATTTGGGGCTCGCCCAACCGAACCAAGGGGGTGATTGGTTACAAATTTTGCTTTATTAAGACTTAGGATAATTAATTATTTACTTACTAATGAGTAAATCATGGCCCCATTTAATTAAATTAATTATGGACTTATAATAATGATAATACATAATTGTTCATGAAATTAAACATGACACTATTTAATTAAATCAATTAAGGACTTAGCCTAATTGATTTATATCATTATAAACCATGGTTTATTAAATTAATTTATGCATTTAATTTAATTATACAATTACCAAGTTTATAGTAGGGTTAAGTCCATATATTAGCAATGTACTATTCCTCTTTTACACATCTAGGTAATAATGTCAATATATTACCAATATAAGTAATTTACCTTTTAATTTATTTTGATATTAGCAACTTTGTCACTTGTTACCTGTTCAGCAGGTAAAAATTATTCCACGTCATTTTTTTTCCTTTTAACTTTATGCTTATGTGTCTAGTTAGGTCAAACTTTGCCATGTTAAAAGACTAATATACCCTTTATTTAAACAGCAACAATATGAAAAAAAACATATTATAAAAAATACAATCAAAAATTTGTCATCATTCTTTTCTTCCTAATTCAACCAACACTGATTTTCAATCCAAACACTTTTTTTCTTTTCTTTCTCAATAGTACAAACTCTTTCTATAGAAAATCCGTGCACTATAAGAACAAAAATAACACAAAATTCAAAATCAGATCTGTGATATTGTTGGCGGGATGGTGGCTGAACATGGTGACTGGACATGGTGGTGACGACGTGGGTGGTGACGACGTGGTAGCTGGAAGTGGTGGTCACGAGTGGTGGGAACGACGTGTGTCTCGCTGTGGTGGTCACGACGTGGTTGATGGAAGTGGTGGTCACGAGTGGTGGCTAGAATTGGTGATGACGACGTGGTGGCTCGAAGTGATGGTCACTATGTGGTGGATGGAAGTGGTGGTCACAAGTGGTGGCGGGAATTGGTTGTGATGAGATGGGTGGTCCGGGTGTTGGCACGGTGGTGGTTGGTAGAGAGGCACGTGATGCTGAAGATGAAAATTGTATGTTTGAAGATGAAGATATGAGAGAAATATACAAACACAACAAAATACATATGGAGATTTGGTAATAAAAAAATAACACATGGAAATTATTTATCTAGTTGTCATAATCAACCGGTGATAATACCTATATATGAAATAAGTAGCCGGTTTGAATCACCATAATAGTAATATATTGACATTATTATCTAAATGTGTAAAAGATGGATAATACATTTCTAATATATAGACTTAACCCTTTATAGTAAAGTTTTATTAAGATATAAACCGTGCTTTATTATTAATTAATAATTACTTTATAAAATCATGTTATAATATTATTTCATAATTAACTATAAGATTATGACATGTTATATTATTTACTAAATAAACTTTACTATAATATCAGTTAAATGAATCATGACTTATAAAATATGTTCATTAAGCCTCAGCTTATATTACATGCTTATTACTATTTATGGAACCTTACTATTTATGGAAACTTACTATTTATGGAAACATACTATTTTTGAAAACTTACTATATATGGAAACCTGCTGTTTTTAGAAAGTTACTTATTATGAAACATCAAGTATAATAACACATGAAACACGTAATACGTTAATCAAGAACACATGAAACACGTAATACGTTAATCAAGAACACATGAAACACTAAGAAATACATGATAAAACATGAAACAGTAAAACATTGCGTGAACAAGTAAAAAAAGTCAAGAACAAGTGAGACAAGTCGAGAACAAGTAAAGTAAGCTAAGAATCAGTAAGTTATACATGTACATACAACTCATACACGTCCTTTATTATGTAGCACTTGTGAAGTCGGAGTAGTATCTTCCGCCTTTCATCTTTCATTCATTTCTGGACATAAGGTACAAATATTCCGTCCTTCAGTAAGGACATTCTCTTTCTATGCATGATTAGGATTCCCCATTTGCTGCCATCTATTTTCCCCAGTTTACATGTTATAAAACTTTTCATGTCTGTCATGCCATCATTTTAAATTGCCTGAGCTATATACACGCATGACCATGTTCACCTAGTTGTGGAGATGCCATAACCATGTTACTTGAGGCATCGGTGTCACGACTCTTCCGCGACGAAAGTGATTTCTCGTGGCGTCCCTTCAGTTACTTTGGGCATTATTATTATCATCAGGTGGGCGTATGGGTCCTTCCTAGTACATGTTTTGTAGGTTTACAAGGTGACTGTGGTGTGTGCTCTACATCCGTCACATTGAAGCTGATCCCTCCACCCAAACTTATATAATTAGAGTTCACCCCTCTAATTGCATGACGAGGTCACCCCTCTATGTATTCATGCACCTTGATATATAACATGACCTATATGAGCTCTTTGGCATTTAAATTACATTTTCATGTATAAACATCAGGCTTTTCAGTATAAACCAGTTTATAAAACATATTCCAGGTTTTCTAGAACATACATGTTAATTCATGCATAACTTATGACCTTTCAATTATTCTTCATTTCTTAAACAACATATTCCAGGTTTTCAAGGACTTACACATCTTCCGCTGCATTTCATGTCTTTTACTTATGATTCAGTCATGACATTATATCCGTCCACTGAGCGTATTGCTCAGCCGTATTTTCTTCCATGTCCCAAACGACAGGTACCCAAGGACAGACTCGAGCATTGAGAGCACGTGCATAGGATGGAAGCTACCTTAGACTTCTTCTCCTTTTTGCATTTTATATACTTATGCTTGCTTGGACACTTGTTTAGTCTTTATACTTAATTTAATTTATGCATGTTTTGGGCTTATGTTTGGGAACCGATGTTTGAATCCAGTTTTTCTTTTTGGTCATGTATGTTTTAGGACATAGTACCTTGCATGTTTTGATGACACGCTATAATTATCATGTAACGGTCTACTTATGAAAGTGTGGTGTTACAATTATTGTATATGAGCCTAAGGTTTCGACCTGTAGGTTCTAAAACTTGACCTGTGACTAGTGGGTAGTCACCAGGATCTTCCTAAACCGAAGTTGTTATTTCCCATGTATTAATATTTTTAGAAACTTGTTGGTTTTACGCATGATGTTTTCTTTTGAAATTTTTTTGACTAGTATGGATTGAACCATAGTCATCCATACTTAGTCACATGTTGTCAGTCTTTACTCATTATATTTTCCTTTGAATTTTGACTAGTATGAATTGAACCATAGTCGTTCATACATAGTCACATGTGTTCCTTCGAATTTTGACTAGTATGAATTGAACCATAGTCGTTCATACTTAGTCACATGTTTCCTTTGAATTTTGACTAGAGTGAATTGAACCATAGTCGTTCATACTTAGTCACATGTGTTCTTTCGAATTTAGACTGGTATGGGTTGAACCATAGTCGTCCATACTCAGTCACATGTCTTTCTGTCGAATTTGTGGCCTGAACCATAGTCGTGCACAACAGTCAATGTTAAATATCTGTTGATTATGATTTTATGTTTCTTTATGTCAATTATGATTTATAAACTTTTCATGTTGATTATGTTTTCATGCTGTTTATGTTCTCATGTTTCCTTGTATTGATTTTTGGGTGTTCATGCTTCTTCATGTTGATTATGCTTCATGTTAGTCATTGACGAATTTCATTTAATCATGTTTTCATGGTAGTCATTGTTGGGTTTCATTAATCATGCTTTCATGCTGGCCATTATTCGATTTTGTCTAATCATGCTTTTGTGCTTCGTATACAACTGGAATTTTGTCTACGCTAGAATAGCTAGGCTACAATGTTACCCTTTTCAGTTGGTCTTCAGACCGTTAAATCATTTGCCTCCTTTAAAATCATGTTAGATTATTGACAATCGTACCAATCATCTCATGTGCAATCCATGTGTACTCCATGTACCGTATTCCCTGTGTACTCCACGTACAGTATTCCATGTGTACTCCATGTACCGTATCCCATGTGTACTCCATGTAGAGTATTCCATGTGTACTCCATGTACCGTATTTCATGTGTACTCCACGTACCGTGTTCCATTTGTATTCCCTTACCATACTCCATGTGTATTCAATAATCGATTCTCAATCATCTCAGGCATTTTCCACTTACCGATGTGCTCAAGTGACGATGTTGCTCGCAGCTTGGAGATTCTACAGAACAAAGACGAAGGCGATAGATCGGTTCAACCAGACAAGAGATATACGTCATCCACCAGGCATAACCATTTCATTTTATGTCCTTAACGTCTCAGTTGTTTGTCCCACGTCACTCAGTTTTCTTTTCAGGCATAGGAGGGGAAACTGATACCATCCAGTCACTCAGCTGAATAGTTACATGAATCACGGTCATGATAATGACCGTCATGAAACTGACAGACAAGGAGGTAGTGACAACCACCGTGACAACAACTATTATGGTGATAACGACAGAAACTCCAGTAACGGGCGTGACCAGAAATACAAGGGACAGGAGTTCCAACCGATCCGCTAATTCTGGCATTAGAACCTAGAATTTTCAATTTTATTCAATTTCACTTCTCGAGACACATGTCAACACACACGTCATGTCACACCTCCAAATTTCACTGCAGCGGAAGACTGGATTTGGGTTGCGACTTCATGACGTGAAGACTACTTGATGCGAGAGAACGACCTATACATGCCAAAACAACAATGCAGACTCCATATAGTAGCATACTTGAGAATAACATTGCTAAAGTGTCAACACAAAGTTGGTGAGTTCCTAGGTTTGAGTTTAAGAAAACAATAAAAATCATTTTAATGAACCACAAGATTTGTATCCACCTGTGACAATATAACACATACAAAATCACATAGTTTATCTTTACTACTATCTAAGCTCATGACACCGATGCGTTAACGAGTCTAACCGACTTCGTGTGTGTGCCCATGTAGGTGACTAACCCCAATCACCCGTTATCCTCAAATGAAATTATAGTTACTTGAACAGACCCATTCAAACTAACTAGGAGTGTTAACTCCGATAGATCTATCCACAACATTTGCGCTCACTTCGCCGTAACCCAGCTAGGTGACTAACGGTTCATGATTCGTGAGCAGTTATCATTTGTGTTGTTTCGAGACATAGATCAACCAGTAAAGAATAGTTCACTTGTGTTCACGCGTTATAAATCAAGTAATGTTCTCACCCCAAAAGATGATAAAACAGTTTTAGAGAAAGGGGCTAAGAAACTCACAGTCTGATAAAACAGTTTCATAAAGGGGCTAGAAAACTCACAGTTTGATAAAATAATGTAAGATAGGGGCTAGAGAACTCACCTTGTTGATAGTAGATTGTCGCGGGACAAAAATTTTTTTTACTGGTAACAATAACAATAATGTTCATTTAAACCATGTGTAATATTAATATAATGTACATGTATAAACCCTCTCTTAGTTGGTGCTTTAGGTTGGAATAATAACGACTAAAGTTTTATAAAACGTTTTCGGCTATTAGTTAATTTAATAATGTAGAGTCGGGTTTTATTTTTTAAACTAGGATTTCATAAATTATTATCATTTTATATTTTCATGTTTATGCATTATTAAATGTTTATATGAATTTATGTAAAAGTGATTTAAATTTATTAAATTTTGCTAATAAATTAACAGTTAAATTTTACATAGGTTTTAATTAGTAAAAATTCAGGTTTTATGGTTTGATCTTTCATATTTATTTATTAATCATTTTAATTAATATAAACGCATGTCATTGTTTAGAAAAATAATATGAAATGTAAAATTTACCATTTTAGCATGAAATTTCATTTAACAATTTCATGAGTTATAAAATATAATCAGATTTTCTTGAAAACGTCGTTTTTTACATGTTGTAATCGTTGATTAGTTGTAAACTCATTTTTAATCCTTCTACCATGATTATTTTTGTAGAGATTGATTCATATTATAATCTTACCATTTCATTAAGAAATTTATATTAGTGACATTCTAAGTGTTCTAAAGTTTACCACTTTACATGCATACGATTTCATTAATTTCGCATAAAATCATAAAATTAAAAATGTGATAACTAATTCATTTTTAGGTACTTTTACTTGGTTAAAAGAGCATTGTAAAACTTATGAAAAATGAAATATGAATATTTAGAGTAAAAATTTCGTGACCAACATTGGATGGTCGGTTTTTAACAAACGTTTAGGCGTTTTAAGCTAGTTTAGCAATAAGAGTTTAGGCTACTTTTACCACTTGATCAAATAAAATTACATAATGAGTTTAACTAACATAAACTAATTAATAACATAATTTAACAGTAGGAAATACGAAAATTCAGTTCATAATCAAGTTAAGCAAAATTATGGCACGATTTTTACCCGTACGTCCTGTTAGGGCTCGTTTTTAACCATTTAGCTAATTACGTGTTATTTTTCAACTTTAGGAATTACTAAGTCAGGGTTTAACATGTAATAAGAGTTACTTGTACTAGGTAAATCAGATCTTACAAAGTGATTGGTGGTTTGAGCAAAATCGAACCTAGAAAACCCTAAAAAGAGCTCGGCTAGGATTTTGCTGGCACAACCCGTACACGAACACTTGGAAGACAAGAATTAATGTAAAGAATATATCTAAGTAACAAGAACACCAACCACAACAAGAATCAAGAATCAAAATTAGGATTTCTTATAAAACCCCAAATCAGTTTTGGCTATGGTTTCGTTTTAGGGTTCTTCAGACGTGCTGAGCTTCTAAGGTAGAGAACAAGGGTCCTTGGTGTAGGTATAAGAGCCCTTAATTTCACTTGTGGTGGTGGCAATGGTGATGGTGGTTTATGGTAGAAAATAAATGAGGAAGAAGGGTTCCCGGTAAGGTCGTCTGCTTGTGTTTTGAAATGAACAATCATAAGCCTTGCACTCCTTATTTATAATATGAATATAGCTTACCTTTAAGACATTAATCATGAAAGGAAATCAAAAGGAATGGCTGGACTTGAAGAACAGTGGAAGAAAAAGATAGAACAGTAGCCATAGATAAGAAAACAGTAAGAAGAAATAGAAGTCGGCTGATTTGGAGACTTTTAAGGGATTTTATGATAAAATTTCGTGGCTAAGGTATATGGGAAGGATAAGGGCTGATTATTTAGTTGCCAGGAATGTCTATGATTATTTTTTGGTAACTAGATAAAGTGTATTTTATTTACAAAAGGTTTCCTAATGTATATATTTTATAAAAATCAGTCTAAGGTTTTCTAAAGGCCAAACCCACGAAATATATGTGAAGTAGTGTTAATCTTGGGCTAATATGGGTTTAGGAATAATTATTTGGGTTTATTTGGGGTTTACGGGCCTTTAAAACTATTTACGGGCCTTAAAAATTAATTACGGGCTTAATTCTAGTCATTTAATAATTTAATTAAGCTCATAGGATTAATTATAAAGTTTACAAATTAATTTTATTAGTATAAGTTGATAAAATTAATTTAGACATTTTCGTGATCATTTTTCTATAAAAACGATATTTTATAATTAAATAATAAATAAGATATGCTTCCCTCGGTAAATTATCCGAACCGTTGAATATAAATTAAAAGTGATAAATAGATGATTTATAAACTTTTATAGTTCATCATATATTGTTTTAAAGAAATCGTGAGTTGACAGCCTTTCGATAACTTTTCATTATTAATTAATGGTGATTTCGATAATTTACGTTAACTACTAAAATTATTTATTATTGATACTTTTATGACCTATAAACTAAAAATAATTTATTTTAAGTAAAAGAAATAAAACAAATAAGCTTTTAGTTCGATGACCTTCAATTATAGTTAATCATGATTCCCAGATAGCACATTATTTATTTTCTACTTTGTATTAATTAATTTAAACTCGAAGCATATAAATTTCTATATCACAAATAGAATTTTCTAATAGTCCTTCGTACGTATTATTGATAATGAAAAAATTTTGTTAGTTTTTGGATATCTTCGTGTTTATAATTACAATGCTTTCTATAAAAAAATTGTAGCGATAATTATTTTAAACAATCAGTTCAAATTTACGGGTTGTCACACGTCAAGACACATGTCTTGCTGATATTCCCAAGACACATGTCAAGACAATAAGTCAAGACACATGAACCTCGTATATTCTCAAGACACATGTCGAGACAAAAAGTCAAGGCACATGTCTCACGTATATTTTCTGAAGACACATGTCAAGACACCAGTCAAAACACATGTCTCACGTATATTTTCTGAAGGCACGTGTCAAGACACCAGTTAAGACACATGTCACACGTGTATTTTCTCAAGGAACGAGTCAAGACACATGACTCACGCATATATTCTGAACCAGGCCCTCAGTGATTCAGGGTACCCTCCAAGGGGTATACCTGTTCTGTTATGCCAAGTATGGATCGTACCACAAAAATTCAGGAGCCATCACTGGAGTATTGATCATGTTTGGACACGCAGTGTTCGTTCTGAGTGAGACGATCGAAACACATTTAGTGAGATCTGCCACGTTTACTTCATGTATTGACATGACACCGTCATTCTTGATCATGGATTACACATATCCACGCCCATGAAGATTCCATTCGTAACACTCATGTGTATGAAGGTTTTCCTTTCAGTTCGACGACAAGATCCATTCTGTTAATGCATTTTCCTTGGACATGTGCGAGTTCGATATGATTCTGGGTATGGACTGGTTAGCAGCACAACGTGCTACAATTGATTGCCATTCATAGCGGGTCATATTCGGCGTTATCCAGATGCCTGAGTACATACATCATGGTTTTCTACCAGGAAAATCTGAAAAAAAAATTATGCTTTACAAGCACGTGATATATTATTCCATGGTTACGAAGATTTTATAGCTACCATTTATGACGTGACTTCTGAGGTCCCTTCTATTCATGATCAACCGATTGTTTTAGAGTTTCTGAATGTATTTCCAGAAGAACTTCCAGGAATACCTCCTATCCACGAGGATGAGTTGACTTTGAACTTCTTCCTGGAGCTGAACCTGTCTCTTAAGCTCCTCTTCGCATGGCTCTCATTGAGTTAAGGAGTTGAAGATCAGTGGCAAGAATTACTGGAGCGAGGTCTCATTCGCCCGAATGTATCACCATGGGGTGCAATAGTTCTGTTTGTCAGGAGAAGGACGGTAGCATGAGATTTTGCATCGACTACCGTAAATTGAACAAATCACCATTCGTAACCGTTATCCCCCTCCATGTATTAATGACGTGTTTGATCGACTCCATGGTGCTAAGAACTTTTACAAGATCGATTTACGATCAGGCTACCATCAGTTGCGAGTGAAAGAGCAGGACATTTCCGTGTTTGCTCTTCGCACACATTATGGTCATTATGAATTTGTAGTTATGCCTTTTTGGTCTCACAAATGCCCCAACTGTAATTATGGACTTGATAAATCGAGTTTTCATGAATTCTTGGACAAGTTCGTCATTATGTTTATTGATAACATCCTGATCTTCTCCAAGTCTAGAGAAGAGCACGAAGATCATCTCCGCACCATGTTACAAATTCTACGACAGAAGAAATTGTACACTGAATTTTTCAAGTACGAATTTTGGTTGATTATAGTGACACTCTGAATCACATTGTTTCTCACGGTTAGTTTTACCATGACTAAGTTTACGCGTAAAGGAGAAAATCCTACACTAAATTATGTGTTCTAAAGGATCCAACGCTAAGAAAGGTCTAATTTACCGAGACTCATAGTTTTCCAACTTCTATGTATCCAGGTTATACAAGACGCATCATGATCTCAAACCACATTTTATTGGAGCGGTGTGAAACAAGATACAGTTACGTTCAGATCTAAATGCCTGACATACCAGCAGGTTAAGATAGAACGCCAACATGCTAGTATTTTATTTCAACCATTAGAAATTTCCGTATGGAAGTAGGACAAGATCTCCATGGATTTTGCTACCGGACTACCACAGACTGAGAGGAAGCATGATGCTACCTGGGTCGTGTCAATCGTTGACCAAGTCTACACATTCCGTCCTATCCGTAAGAAATATGCAGTTAACCAGTTGACGTGGATATTTCAACAAGAGATCGTACGATTTCACGGTGCTCCGTCAATAATAATATCAGACAGAAATTTACGTTCACGTTCACGTTTACGTTGACGCTCACAGTTACGTCTCACGTTCGCAATCACGACCTTGTACGCGCTCACGTCCTTGTTCCATTTCACGATTTGCTTTTCGCATTCACGTTCATGACAGTGTTCACATTCATGATCGTATTCTATTTCACGATTTACGCTTCACATTTCATTCTAGAAAGGGTTGCAGAAAGCTTCCAGACCCATGTTTAGCACAACGTTCCATCCTCAGACAGACGCTTCACGTCAAATTTTACGTCTCATCTCGTATCGTTTGGAGTTACCTCCTCAGTTATCACACGTTCACGATATGTTTTACGTATCACGTTCACCATACTTTCATGTATCACATTCACCTTATGTCCACGTATCACGATCACGTTCACAATTGTTCACGTACTACGTACACATTATGTCTCTCGTATCATTGCTCAGAGATTTCTAATATCATTCTTTTCATGTTATTTCGTATCGTATCATTTCATGTATCTTCTTTACGTTATTTCTTATCCACTCGATCAGATTCATGACGTTCTATCCTACGTTGAGGAACCAGAAAATTTACTGTATCATCAAGACAAGGTCATGAAGACCAAGATTATTCTTTTCGTCAAGATCCTTTGGAGGAACCATTCCGAGCGGGAAGCCACTTTGGGAACGAAGGAGTCCATATGGATTCCTTATCCTCATTCCCTTCCATAATCCGGGTATGTTCTTTTCAGCCACGTCACGTTCCATGTTCTCTTCAGCTACGTCACGTCCATGTCCTCTTCACCTTATCGTATCTCAAATTCGAGGATGAATTATTCTTTTTAGTAGGGAAGAGTTGTAAAACCCGCATAAAATACATGAAGACATTAAATACACGAAAACACGGTTTAAATAAAACTTTATAATTAATTAATACACGACAAGTATCATGAACATTAAATGACCAACGACAAGTATTATGTATATTATTTATTCATGACAAGAATTTACGTATAAGAAATAATGCATGGCAAGACTTAACATGAATTTAAAACAAGAACTTAAGTCATGAATCCACTGTACACGGGATACTATCAAAACACAAAACATGTACACCAAGGGGCTGTTTGTGGCCAGCTGTAAAAGAAGAAAAGAAGAAGGGCCCAAGGCCCGGCCCAATGACTAATTTTTTAATCACAGGACTTTTATTTTCATTTCACAATTACAAGAAAAATAAAAAGAAAGCTAGGGTTAGTGTTGGTGTTGGTTCCGCGGCAAAGAAAAGAAAAATGAGAGAAACAAATCTTTTTTATTTGATTTTCGGGGTTGTGTTCGTGTTATTCTTCATTTAGTCATACGCATTCGGTAATCTTTTATCACACCTTTTCTTTTATTATTTTCTTTGATTCACGAGCTTAATTAAATAAGAGAAATAAAAACATGTTCATATGATTTAGACCAAGAAATAAGATACATGTTTTTGGTTTGGTTTGGCACGGAAACCGATACAAATGTCTCGGTGGGTTTAGTAAACCACTAGCCGAGACATGGTGGTCTCGGTAGCGGGATTTCATTGGTAGCCGTAACACACACGGACCCCAACAGGGGGAAGTTTGTTTGAGCAGTGGAAACCGAGTGCCCTAGGCTCTCGGTGGGAGATTCGGGCAACCACGGGGAAACTGGCTACAGCCGGTGGGAACCATCCCACAGCCAGTGCCAAGGGCCACAGCTGAAGTGGCAAGGGCCACAGCTGCCGTGGCAAGGGCCACGACTGCAGTGGCAAGGGAACCACAGCCGGGGGTTGTGGTGTTGTTTTATTCGTGCAACCGAGACCAAGGTGGTCTCGGTGGGCTTAATATTTGGGGCTCGGCCAACCGAACCAAGGGGTGTTTAGTTATAAAATTTTGCTTTATTAATCTTAAGTCTTAGGATAATTAATTATTTACTTATTAATGAGTAAATCATGGCCCCATTTAATTAAATTAAATATGGACTTATAATAATGATTATACATAATTATTCATGAAATTAAACATCGCACTATTTAATTAAATTAATTAAGGACTTAGCCTAATTGATTTATTTCATTATAAACCATGGTCTAATTAAATTAATTTGTGCTTTTAATTTAATTATGCAATTACCAAGTTTATAGTAAAGTTTTATTAAGATATAAACCATGCTTTATTATTAATCAATAATTACTTTATAAAATCATGTTATATTATTAATTAATAAGTAACTATAAGATTATAACTTGTTATATTATTTATTGAATAAACTTCACTATAATATCAGTTAAATGAATCATGACTTATAAAATATGTTCATTAAGCCTCAACTTATATTGCATGCTTATATAACAAGCTTATTACTATTTATGGAAACTTTCTATTTTTAGAAACTCACTTTTATGGAAACTTACTATTTTTGGAAACTTACTATATATGAAAACCTGCTATTTTTAGAAAGTTACTTATTATGAAACATCAAGTATAATAACACATGAAACACCTAATACCTTAATCAAGAACAAATGAACCACTAAGAAATACATGATAAAACATGAAACAGTAACACAAGACATGAACAAGTAAAACAAGTCAAGAACAAGTGAGACAAGTCAAGAACAAGTAAAGTAAGCTAAGAATCAGTAAGTTATACATGGACATACAACTCATACATGTCCTTTATTATGTAGCACTCGTGAAGTCGGAATAGTATCTTTCGCCTTTCATCTTTCATTCGTTACTAGATATAAGGTTCGGATATTCCATCCTTCAGTAAGGGCATTCTCTTTCTATGCATGATTAGGATTCCCCGTTTACTGCCATCTATTTTCCCTTGTTTACATGTTATAAAACTTTTCATGTTTGCCATGCCGTCATTTTAAATTGCCTTAGCTATAAACACGCATACCATGTTCACCTAGTTATGGAGGTACCATAACCATGACACTTGAGGCACCAATGTCATGACTCTTCCGTGACGAGAGTGATTTCTCGCGGCGTCCCTTCAGTTACTTTGGCTATTGTTATTATTATTATTATTATTATTATTATTATTATCATTATTATTATTATTTTTTAAACCATCACTTTTTTTTAAACCATCACTTTTATTATTATTATTATTATTATTATTATTTTAATTATTATTATTATTATTATTATTATTATTATTATTGTTATTATTATTATCATCATCATGTGGGGCGTATGTGTGCATCCTAGTACATGTTTTGCAGGTTTACAAGGTGACTATGGTGTGTGCTCTACATCCGTCACATTGGAGCTGATCCCTCCACCCAGACTTATATAATTAGAGGTCACCCCTCTAATTGCATGACGAGGTCACCCCTCTATGTATTCATGCACGTTGATATATATCATGACCTATATGAGCTCTTTGATCTTTAAATTATATTTGCATGTATAAACATCATACTTTTTATTATAAACTAGTCTATAAAACATATTCCAAGTTTTCTAGAACATACATGTTATTTCATTCATAACTTATGACCTTTCAGTTATTCTTCATTTATTAAACAACATATTCCAGGTTTTCTAGGACTTACACATATTCCACTGCATTTCATGTCTTTTACTTATGATTCACTTATTCTTATCATGTCATTATATCCGTCCACTGAGCGTATTGCTCAGCCGTATTTTCTTCCATGTCCCAAATGGTAGGTACCCAAGGACAGACTTAAGCATTGAGATCACGTGCATAGGATGGAAGCTACCTTAGACTTCTTCTCCTTTTTGCATTTCATATACTTATGCTTGCTTGGACACTTGTTTAGTATTTTTACTTCATTTACTTTATGCATGTTTTGGGCTTATGTTTGGGAACCGATATTTGATTCTGGTTTTCCTTTTTGGTCATGTATGTTTTAGGACATATTACCTTGCATGCTTTGATGACACGCTATAATTATCATGTAACTGTCTACTTATCAAAGTGGGATGTTACAAGTATACCTTCTTATAGCACCAACATTCGAGTTACAACCTGAATCCTCTTCACGCATGATCCCTTTACCCTTTTCCAAAGCTCTTTTCTTCTTCAACAATGAAGTCTCCGACTCAGTCTCACTGACACCCTCATTCACATTTTCCCCTTTTCTAGTACTCTTTTGTTTCCCCTTTGTGTTCTTCTCTTTGCCATTTCCATCACTATTTCTTTTTTTTTGTTACGGCAACCGCTCTCTTCAATCTTTTCTTTTTACCACCTTCATGGTTTCCCTTGTTCCTATCCATTTTTTGAAAAGGTTGCTCAGTCGCAAAATTTGTTGAACTATGAAAACGCAACCTAACATCATCTTCTACCCATCTCAAATAATCCCCACCTGCATCATCTAAATCTAAATCAAGGTTCTTGAAATAATACTGAGCTAGACTCTGCTTCTTGTGAACATGATACAAATCAATTGAACCATTCCTACAAGCCAGTTCCAACATCGTATGCACATCATTGTCGGTGTAAATCAATTTCAAACCTTGTTCTAGTGATTTGTTAGGAAAACAAAAGAATAAAGCCCATTTTTCCACATTGCCAAGGCTTCCTAAGATATGATTTAGTCAAATGGACCATGTACAAAAAACCCACTAATTAGGCTACGATTGCCATATACATACCTCAACGGACCATGTACAAAAAATCCATTATTGTGCAATTTGAAAACAACTTCATTTTTATGCGCCATTGCAGCTACTTGAATCGTGTTTTGGGTTTTTTTTTAGAACGGCAATTTACAACTCACATCAACTATCTCACATGTCTCCACTGAGACTTGAACCAGTAGAGTATTGATAGTACTTAGGGTATTTAATGTTGAGATACTAGTAAAAGTTTCAATGTTGATGTTGCAAATTTAGTCCTTGAAAGTGTTGGCGGGCTATAGTAAAAACAGGTGGGTTTTAGTCTTGAAAGGTGCTAGCGGGTAGCAACAGTAAATTCGGTTGGAAAATGTATCCTGTGACGTTTTTTTGCATCTAATGAAAGGTGGGAGATAGGGTGGAACGGTAAATGATGAATATACCCTCACGTGTCAGGCATGTGTGGGAGTTAACAAAGGAAAGTTAGGAAAAGTCAAAAATCAATGACCCAGGGGCAAAAATGCACGCAAAATGAAAGTTCAGTGGCAAAATAGTTTGGACTCATGGGCAAATTTGCGGTTTTTGCAAAGTTCAGGGACATTTTTTGCATTTTACCCTAGTACACCATCCTATTAGTTTTGGTAATATATATTTTATTAAAATATTATAAATGATTTTGGCTTATGTCTTATTTTAATGAGTGTAGGCTTTAGTACGAGTATGTTATTGTTTTTTATTAATGTTAAATGAATCGAATTTGGTTTTGAGTTATACCTTTTTTTGTTTCACTTTATACATATGTTTACTAGCTTAAAAACTCATCTAACGTCAGGTTTAGTTTAAAGAATGATTTTTGTAACAAAAAATAAATAGATGTTTATATTATAAAACATGACACGCTCTCATAATAGATGAAAACAATAATAAACAACATGAATTATTCTATAAGCTACTTAAGTTTGTAACAATAATAAAAATAGCCTTCTATCCATTATGGTCTTCAAGCATGACGTATGTGAGTCCCAATTAAGTGAAATGAAAATGCACATTTCATTAACACCTGAAAGTTGAACGTAAAATTTATTAAAATGAATATGTGAACAATATTTAAGATTTAAATTAAAAATAATTGAAAAAGCATATTAAAAACATAGATTACATACCATCATAAACTTGTTCAAAGACCGTGTAACACTTCTTTATAAACCACATGTGTAGTTGTTTTACATACATTCCCATCTGATCACAAACAACAATCATCCTTTATATCTTTTTACTTTAGAGACCACTACATATAGTTGATTGTGAGTGAAAACTGGATGTGGTAAGTACAAACCCACTTTTGAAGGAGATTGACCTTGGTTTTTTTAATGGTCCTTGCAAAATAAAGTGAAATAGGGAACTGTTTTGGATGATCTTTCGCGGCAAACGCTTGTCCGAGGGAGTGATTCTTAACCTCGGTATGATAACTATCTTTCCGAAATTTGTTCTTTGATACTTTGTTCACAAATTCCAGTTCTCGTTAACTTAAGCACCTACAACCTTGTCCCATTACACAAACTATTTGATTGATCAATATTTCTCAAAAGCATTATGGGCACGCCAACTTTTAATGCTAACCTGTGATTTCGGAAACCTGAGACTTTAATTCATTAATAAATTCAGGTGAGAAAATGGATTCATCTGTCGAAGCACCACGTTCAGTTTTGTCTATGTTGTCGCAACTCAAGTAGACCAATTCTTCTCCGAGAAATCTTTCCAACAACTTCTCAGTTATAGCATCTACTACTTCATTAATTAACGCAAGAATTACCTTTTCTTAGAAGTAGGAAGGATCATTGATGTTACCCAAAAGATTTGGGTAAGTGAAATCCACAATAGACGTTACTGGATCGTTAGTCTTCTCCTGTACGAATGGTATCACGAATTGCAAAGTGAAGCTTGCAACCAGTACTCTAACTAACTAGGTGCTATCTTGGTGGATTTCATATGCCTAACCTATTGGTATGGAAGAAGCTTATAAGATCGCTTGGTCCAATTTCAAATGTCTCTTAAATAAAACAATATTATTCTTCAACCGAAATCAAGAAAACAAAAGAAAAATTCTCCTATCTAACAATGAAGGGAAATAACCTCAAGGCACACATGAGGGAATTTCAAGAATTATCAGTTCTACGTCTTATCACAAATTCCCAGAGAATGATGGAAACATTCATCGGGGGATTTCCTCGAAGATTTAGTAGAATGGTTACCACTTCCAAACCCCAAACTCTGGAAGAAGCCATTGGCATAACAAAAAAGTTTATGGATCAGGTAATTGAGCACAATCTTGTGCAAAGATCAAAAAATGTCGAGAGAAAATTTGGCAATGATAGAACCTTCACCAATCCCAACAACCAAAACACAACCTCTATCCCAATTTCCAATTACCTAATCTCAACAACTTTATTAATCTCAACGAGCTAAACAACGACAACAATATCCCCAAAAATAATTTTCCTAAACAAGAAACTACCACAATATGTTACTAATCAAACCTAGTGAATATGCTGGAAATCATCCCCTATGTACTAAATGCACACTGCATCATACAGGACCTTGCGCCGTCAAGTGTCAGATTTCCAACATAGTAGGTCATCAAACTAGGAATTGGAAAGGCAAGTAGGCTTATTAGTCATATGTTTAGTATAATTATCATGTATTTTATATACATATTATATACCAACTTTTATTCAAGCGTTTTCCTTTCCTAAAAAATATTATCTACTTTTTAGCCTTTATATGAAGAAACGTCTTATTTACGTCTCTTATAAAATTTTTGTCATAACCTTAGCCGAGAACACGCCATCATTCTGTGTACCTGGAACTATGTGAAAATCTAAGTATTACAAATCTAAGTACAAACATGATTTATAAAGTTTAATATAAACCTTATGTTCACTCATTCATGATACCCCTATCATATTTGACTATGTAATCCTTGACTATTTTGAACAATGGGTCAATATCCTTTGTTATTCTACTCGTTTGAATATTCGTCTTATCCTCATTATATAACCTGCAATATCATCTTTAAGGTTGGGAGAATACGCGCATTATATCGAAATATTTTAAGTAAAATAATTTGCAATCTCTTTATTTGAATGAATTGGGGCACTTCTTGGGTCAAATAAATGAATTCTAAATCACTAGTGAACAATTTCTTTCTTGCATAAATAAGGACGCCTCTTTATGTAAGAAAATAATTACAAAGTGGACTTAAAAATATTCAATATAAGACATGTATAAACTTAAACCTCATAATCTTTGGAATTTGCATAAATCCATGTATTTTTTCATATTCTTATGAGATCCGATAAAACTCTGAAATCCTTGACAAATGTTATGCTTTAGGAAATGTTGGACTCCATCCGGTTTATTGATAAAACCTGAACTTCTTACGTGGAAGTAGAAAAGAATAATGATGGATTTCGTTATCAAACTACCCAAAACTTCAAGAATACATGACACAAATTGAGTCATTGTCGATCGTATTACTAAATCTGCGCGTTTTATTCCTATCAAAGAAACCGGTAGTATCAAAACTCTGATGAGGTTATATATAAAAAAATAATCTCTCGACATGGATTACCAATATGTATCATTTCAGACCGTGACAGCCGTTTCACATCTAGATTCTGGAGGTCAATGCAAAATACCTTAGGTACTCAACTAGACATGAGTATGGTATAGCATCCTCAAACCAATGAACAAAGTGAAAGAACCATCTAAACACTAGAATACATGCTCCGCGCTTGTATTATACATTTTGGAAAAAGACTTAGCATTGGTAAAATTCTCGTACAACAATAGTTATCCTTCTAGTCTTAAAGCAACACGATTTGTGGCATTATATGGTCAAAAATGCCGATCGCTTATCTATTGGGCTGAAAGTTGGAGATATATAATTTACAGGACGTGAAATAGTCCATGATACTATCATTCAAATCTGACAAAGATTACAAGCTTCACGAGACAGACAAAGAAGCTACGCAAATATAAGACGAAAACCATTAGAATTCCAAATGTGAGATCGTGTCATGTTGAAAGTACCTCTAAAAGGTGTTATACGATTCAAAAAACAAGGAAAACTTAACCCGAGGTACACTAGACCATTCAAAATCCTTGAAAGGATTGGCCTAATACCTTATAAACTAAAACTTCCTGAAGAACTTCGTGAAGTTCACGACACTTTTCATGTTTCTAATCTAAAGAATTGCTTATATGTCGAGTCTCTCGCCATTCCACTAAAAGAACCCCAACTTGACGATAAACTTAATTTTATGGAAGACCTTGTGGAAATCATGGACCGAGAACTGGAATAACTAAAACAAAGACGTATTCTGATTGTTAAAGTAAGATGGAAATCTATAGGAGGACCTGAATTCACTTGGGAACAAGAAGATCAAATACGTGCAAAGTATCCACACCTATTCTCAAACGTCACTCCCACGTCAACTTAAATCTCGAGGACAAGATATTTTTCAAATTTGGAGATTATAACAACCCATAATTTTGACATTCTTATATGTACTATGATTTATAAAATAAGGAATTTCACTAAGATATTTTGGCTAGTCTCATGACAATTTTGTAATATGACTTACATAACTAAGTAAATGAGCTCATGCAGCCACTATCTGTCAAACTCAACACATGTTTATATGATATAAAAATCTTTTAATATATATATATTGATCTAAACATGTTAAGCTATGATAATCATCCTCAAAGTCCCAGAAAACTTGAGAAAACCCTAAAAGCACTTGGAAACCCTAATTCCTTACATTATCATTATCCAACACTTATGTACAAGATGCAAAAGCATATGTATAAGATATACTCCGTAATACATTATATATGAGTAAGTTTCACTCTAAAACCCTAATTACAAATCATTAAGCACAAAGTACAAGTTACTTAGGCATAATAGCCAAAATCATAATATTACCTATTTCACTTAGAATCAATGCACAATATTTTAGATTAGGTGTAAAAACCTTATTAGCATTACGTTTAGGTTATATTTTCATCATAAGACATAATAAAACTGTTGGAATATGCATAAGTCATAGTTAGTATTTTATACAGCTGGGAGTACGTAGGTCTAAAGGGTCACACACTTAGATATCGAGATCATCTTTTATTAAGTTATACAGTATAATATCGATATATTTATTATTTAATCTTAGTTTGATAAAAGTGTATACTTATCGGTAATTTATAAGTTAATGTGGAATCTATTAGATCGTTAGACTCAATGGTTTACATCATTTATCTATCAATTGTACATGTGATGAATCACAGCGGAATAGCACAATTAATATGAACAAGATGTTTAACAAAGATGAATAATTCCCAAAGGGTTTGTATTATTGATGAACACAAACCACTCTAGGCATGTACACATTGAATCCCATGCCTAGAGATCAAAGACTATATAGGTTACATTTGTGAATGGAAGATATGATTAAAACCTACGGTATGGTGTTCCTTTTATAACTTAAGGAACCTAGGGATACATAGAAACTAAATAAAGTAATAATGACTAAATTAAAACTGACTGATTCATTCTTATCACATATTGACCAAATCTTCATACTTATCACATATGGCAGTGGGAAGTTCCACTAGTAGTGGGAAGTACTCCAGCAGTGGGAAGTTACACTAGCAGTGGGAAGTACTCAAGCAGTGGTAATGCCATATTCAGTCCTTCTTGTTTCCATGGTGATTTGACTCATCAACTTTTGACCCAACAATCTTCCCCTAGTAGATGATGTCAAAACACTTCCCCTTAAGCATACAACGTCAAAGATCAATAGGCTGCACATTCTTTGTAAACCTCTTCCCCTTTTTGACATGATCAAATAGGGGTCTTGTATGTGAGAAACCTTGATTTTTAATTACTTCTAATCAATACCATACTTCTAACCTAAGCATTCTACTTTTCAAATACCCTCCATGAAGCACATAGGGATGCATTCCTAATAAAAAATGATTTTGAGCAGTAGATACTCACATTAGATGTAGTAATATCAATGAGAAGTAGCAAAAATCTTCACCTCAATGTCATATGTGAATGACTAACAATTTAGCTTCCCCTTAAATTGTGCTAGTCATTTATGAATCTTTTAATTCAGTAGGGTATGTATAATGATCATGAAGAAAAATAAGTATAACAATCTTGATGCTGAAGTAGAATAACCCAATCTCGTGTTCCATGTCTTGTACTAACCATGTGACTCCAAAACTCACGGATATAATGAGTAGGCTCCAAAACTCACGGCTGTAATGAGTAGAAGCCTCGTGATAAAAAGAATCCTCACCCTTTAAATGAGACACATACAATAGCGAATACGAGCATAGAGCGTCTTAAGAATGATCTTGTACCCAACTACCTTTTTATCAAGTCCTTTATCCCAACTTAAAAAAACCTCCAAGTTATCTTTGAAATTGTATGCTATCCAATTTCAAAAGATATAATTGAACACAAGCCCGCGAAAATCTACTTCGAACGTCAATATCGTCACAAAAATTCTTCTTTATAATCATAAAGATAAATCAAGCCTTTATACCTTTAAACCACTTGCTGTGAATAAACAAAACTCCAAAGCACTGTTGTCCCAAAAATCAGATCTGACAGCAGGGGGAAGTCTTCCAAAAAAACTGGGAATTAATAAAGGCAAGGGGAACGTAGCAGGGGAACTTGTTCCATAAATAGTGGGAACTTTTTCAAAAGCAGGGGACACTTTTAATGCCGCTGTCTTTGTAAATAACAATAACAAGGGCAACTCAGAATTACCTCTACTGTCAAAATGTACCATTGTTTTGTACAGACACTTCTACCAAATCTGCTATACCCCACGTGAATCACAAAACAGAGCCAACAATAAAGAAGTAAATTAGCAAACCTCATTTGCTCAGTCAAACATTGCGGCTTGTATAATGAAGACAAAGTCTCCAAACATTTCTGTACCCACGTATAAAGCACCCAACGAAGCTGATCTTGGGACCACCATCATGTTATTCTTACATTAACCACTTGAAGACTACGTGATCCTTATGCAACCATGTGATAAGAAAGTTATTAGTCCCATCATGTGATGATCAATTTTGTATGTTGCACTTATTCCTGGGCCACGTTACATATTCAAAACAATAACCAATCACGTGACAACTTGTAAATCAACGTCACTCAGTTTATTTTAACGAGCCTTAATGTAGGACCAGTAAACCATCATAGGAATACATCTTAAAGCTCAGACGTAAAAGTATTATTTCATTACCTGTGTCTATCAATTATTGGGCATATAGTTATTTATTTGACACATACGTTTTAATTACCTTTGCACGTCTCTGTCACACACATTTTAATGAGACCACCGTGTGACCGTGTAGCCACACAAATAGTCGTTGTGTGTCCATAAACTACAAGGAACCAACGTATCACCATTTACGTCTTTTGTTTTTGCCCAGGAACGAACACGAACATGAAAACATCTTAATTCTCCTAGATATCGAGAGCCACCAGCTCTTATATCAATTGTGGAATCCATTGGATCGTTAGACTCAATGGTTTACACCATTTATCTAGGTTATCAATTGTACATGTGATGAATCACAGCGGAATAACACAATTAATATGAACAAGATGTTTAACAAAGATGAATAATTCCCAAAGGGTTTGTATTATTGATGAACACAAACCACTCTAGGTATGTATACATTGAATCCCATGCCTAGAGATCAAAGACTCTGTAGGTTACATTTGTGAATGGAAGATATGATTAAAACCTACGGTATGGTGTTCCTTTTATAACTTAAGAAACCCAGGGATACATGGAAACTAAATAAAGTAATAATGACTAAATCAAAACTGACTTATTCAATCTTATCACATATTGACCAAATCTTCATACTTATCACATATGGCAGTGGGAAGTTCCACTAGCTGTGGGAAGTACTCTAGCAGTGGGAAGTACTCAAGCAGTGGTAATGCCATATTCAGTCCTTCTTGTTTCCATAGTGATTTGACTCATCAACTTTTGACCCAACAGTTAAAAGGTTTAACAAGGATTAATTAAGACTTAATAATTTAAGGTAATTAATGTAACTACATAACTAAGTATTATTTCAAACCAAACACCCCTATGGTGTTGGTGAGTCGAACTAAGCAAATAAAAAGGAAGAAAAAGATTTGTGATTCTAGAAGGTTTATTACTTGGAGGTTAAGATGTAATCTTTAACATAAATATTCCAGGGATCTAGTATATAAACACATGAATGTGATTCATTGTTTCATAACTTTAACTCAAACGTTTTCTCCCTTTGTTCTTTGGTGGTCGACGACTATAGGGTACCTAAAAGGGAATTGTGCTACTAGCTTTTGCAAGTGAAAGTACCTCTTTATTTTAGATTATACGACGGCTATAGTGTAAATTTAGCTTTGGATTAGGAACTACTAAACATTCAATTCTAGTCAGCTTGGTAAAAAATAGGACAACGACTCCTAATTCCAAATCATGGGTCGTGTAATTCTTGTCATGCACTTTCAATTATCTTGATGCGTAGACGATTACCTTATCCCTTTGCATAAGAACGCATCCTATTCCTTTATTTGACGCGTCTTAGTAGACTACAAAGTCTTCAATTCCATCGAGAAATGACAATATTGGCACGTTGCACAATTTTTCCTTCAACGTTTGAAAAGCTTCCTTATGAGCTCCTCCCCACTCGTACTTTTGATTCTTTTCGGTTAGTAACATAAGCGTTTTGGAAATTTTAGAGAAGTTCTCTATAAACCATCGATAATAACCAGCCAGTCCTAAGAATGATCGTACATCAATAGGCGTTGTTGGTGCATTCCATTCTTTTACTGCTACTATTTTTATTGGATCCACATGTTTTCCCTCTTGGTTTACAACATGTCTAAGGAAATGTACTTCCTTCAACCAAAATTTACACTTAGAGAATTTTTCGTACAATTTCTTCTTCCTTCAAAACTCCAATAGTAGCCTCAAGTGATTCTCGTGATCTTCTTTCATCTTCGAGTATACTAGGATATCGACAATGAATATAATGACGAACTTATCCAAATACAATTTGCATACTTGATTAATCAAGTCCATGAATATTGCTGGTGCATTCGTTAGTCAAAACAGCATAACCATAAACTCAAAGTGTCCATATCGAGTTCTAAAGTAGTCTTCGGAATATCATCTTCGTGCACTCGCAATAGATGATACCCAATAGAAGATCTATCTTAAAGAAGTATCGAGCTCCTTGCAGTTGATCAAACAAATCATATATCCTCGGAAGTGGATAATGATTCTTGATGGTCTACTTATTTAGCTCTCGATAGTCTATACACATGCGCATTGCCCCATCCTTCTTCTTCACGAACAATATGGGCGCTCCCGTGGCGAATGACTCGGTCGAATGAATCTTTTGTCTTGCAACTCTTGTAAGAAACTGGCGTTGCTCCAGGGATTAAGTCGATGTGAAACTCGAATTTTCGTTGCGGCGGTAAACCTTTTAGAACACTTGGAAATACGTCCTCAAAATATATTACGATCTCGATCGCTTATCTTCGGTTCTTCGGACTTCATGCTCATTAGCGTCGTAGTCTTTCATTGACTACGCTCTCCTTGCACATAGAATATTCTTCCTTTTCCCATCGGTACTCTTACTATCTTCTCGTGACATATGATCATGGATTTATGGCTCGATAGTGTATATATTCCTACGATCACGTCAAAACTAACATGCCCTAATGGTATAAGTCTATGTTGAAAATTGAGTCTCCTAACTCCAATTTACAACCTTGGTAAATCTTATCAACTTCCTCTTTCTTAGCATTAGCTACTTCTATAAAGTAGCCAGGGTCCGCAATACTAGGATTTATATTAAGTAGGGGGTGCGAACTTAGTAGATATAAAACTAAGATCAACACTATAATCAAATTGCATAGTAGCGTAAATGTTATTTAAGGAATATGTACCAGTCACCATGTTAAGATCTTGAAGAGCATCAACAACATTCACATTAAAAGCTCTCCCTTTTCTTGATTGCCAGTCCTTTGTGCATCTTTATTACCCTCTAACGCTAGTGCGTTGATGTGTTCAGACATAGATATTTAAAGAAGTGCAAATACAAATCCTTGACAAGAAGCCAAAAACTTGATGCGTTCTTTCCACACATTGGGTTTTAAATTTATAAACAAGAATAACAGATATTAATTAGGAACACAAATTCGAGAAAGTATACTCTAGTCATGCTGTAATTAGGTTGGTAAGTCAAGGTCGTCCCATGGGACTTGGTTATACTCAAGTGTAGTTGTTTGTAACAATGGTAAGTATGATTGTCACGATCACACCACCATGAGAACCGTTTAAAGGCACAAGCACACAAAGAACATACATGTATAGTCAAATGATCACATGGACATTAGGATGTTTAGTTTGGAAAATATATTAAACGTAATCCTTTCAACCTATAGAAGCAATAATAAGATAAGACACTAGTGCTTTATAAATCAAATATACATAAGTCTCAATCAAGTGGTCACTCTTGAGCCTTATGCCTAAACCAATAACAACAAGAATCCTTTCGACCTATAGACTTGGTTATCGATTTGATAAGTTCCATTTACTTGAAAGATGATTAGAACAATATATTCAAAAGACTCTTTTCAACGTATAATCTAGATTAAACCATTACTTGTTATGCTTATTAAGTCTCTTGCACAATCTTCACAAGCACAAGACCAAATCATTAGTCAGTTAACGAATTGAAATCAACCATGTTGAGAATAATTCCGACATATAGACTCAACAATGATTAACCAAATTGACAAACAATTACAAGTTCCAATTCAACGAAATATAATGTTATCACCATAATCCAATGACAAGCACTAATAGAATCCAAACATCCATATATCACAAGTTTTCATATAAACAACAAAAGTATCAACACATTCACAATATCATAAAACACAAGAATCACCATGAACATGAACATAAACAACTTTGAATAATAAAGAAGAAGTTACCAAACATTAGAGTCTAAGGTACCAAAGTACCCAAATGAACAACCAAAGTACAATACATTCTACCCATAACCTTCATGGACATCAACCTCTTGGTGCGAGTATAGAGCCTTTGGGGTGTTTGGGAATAAGGATTGTTGGAGATTGGATTATTTATAGTGTATGGCTTTCTTCTCTACATCTTCCATAGCTTATTACATGTACATGGCTACCAATTCCACCCCTCACCACTTGGGTGAGGGGTGATATCAAAATCATAAAAATATAATGGAGATGAAGAGGGATTATGAGATTCCCATAAACACTACCCCATGGGTCTTATTTATAGTTAAATTCTCCTTGGCCACCAAGCATATTTCTTTGGCTCCAAGGGTTGTAAATGAGGGTTTAATGAAGCTTGGAGGAAAGGGAATAGAGTTATGGTAGGATTGGGGAACAAGGTGGTGTAAGTGAAAGGTGTTGAAGTTTACTTGGAGAAGTGGCACGAAGAGATGCTGGTGGCAACTTGTTGTGCCGGCGGTAACTTGGTCATGCAGGTGGAAACTGGGTGAAGTTTTGCCTTATTTTTTCTTTGGTCCTTTTTCTTTGTTTCTTTCACCTTTCTTTCTTCCAAACTTTCCAAGACTCTTATTCTTTGTATTATTTATCATACGAGAGCTTCACTTTCATGTCTCGTTCATTCTTTCACCTCCAATACTCGTCTTTTATTCATTTCTCGTGATGTAACCATTGATGAACCTACAATAGCAAATAAGCTTCATTAAGTGTCATATGTTCATAATAATCATATAAATATATGCATAAACACCACGAATACGCTCCTAGAAATATGTTAGATTTGAGTGTTATCAAATCCCCTCACACTTAAGTTTTGCTCGTCCTCGAGCAAGGAAAAGAAAAACTTTGCTTGCCCTCAATCAAATAAAAGAAAATTAAAGTTAAAGAATAACTAAGTTCTAAAAGATTTTTTTTTAATTCTATGAAAAATTGAAAATCTTTTTGGTTTTTATAGGAAATGGCTAAAGGTGCAAACCCCCTCACACTTAAGAGTTTGCTTGTCTTCAAGCAAGTAAAAGAAAAATATTTTTGTGTTTTTTATTTTTTATATATACGAAATCGCTAAAGGTGCAAACCCCCTCACACTTAAGAGGTTGCTTGTCCTCAAGCATATAAAAGAAAAATATTTTCCACATGGTGCATAAAAATGGTTTAGAAAAATAAGATACAAATCTACAAAATACAAACAAGAGTAAACCGAATGGCATGAGCACCAAGTGTACACATCTAAAGAGGACTTTTATTCGGGCTACAAGGCTAAGGATTAATGGGTAAGGATAAGACATGGGAATATTATGAGAGGTGTATTACGAATATACAAGTTAAAAGTCTAAGTCCCATGTTGCAAGTTACTGAACAAATCACAAGCCCAAAAATGAATATAGTCACGAGCTTTATTCAACACACAACACACACATATCATGTCTTGACACATTAGCCAGTCAATATCTAAACATACTTCATCTTCCTTCATCTTCAAAATATTGTCATCACTATTTTTTTTACTTTTTTTTTCGATGACATATTGTTTTTCTTTATTTTTCTCTTTTCTCATCCTCCACTTATTTTATTTTATTATTTTTTTTCATTCATTTTTTTTCATTCATTTTTTTTTCAACATACATCACATGCTCCCCTTACACTTCGCTTAAGCACACACCACAAAAAATACCAATTTAAAGGTGATCAATCTCCATCTTTGCCGGAATGGCACACACACATAGCGAAGCGTGGCAACTATAAATCATCAAAACGATCCACCATACAAGCAACTAGCAACCCACCATTTAGACATTGAAAAGGGTTAGGCTAAGGTTTAAGGTTAAATATTTTTTTTTTCTTTTTAGTGGATTTAACAAAAACAAAAAGAATGGCTCAACGGGTGTTCTATGGGTACCTAGCACTAGACGAAAGTGCTAACAAGAGGGTTAATATGGGAGGTTAGCTAATAGAGTAACTAGCTAAAAAGAAAGTGGAAAAAGCTATTTGGGTTTTATTCCTAAGTTTGCCTCTTTGTCACGCATATACACTTATATCACACAAATGTGATCTCACTAAAACTTATTTTTTTTTAATTTTTATTTTTTTTATTTTTTTTTATTATATTTTTTTTACCATGTGGATGGTTATAGAAATATATTTACATACAAGCGTGCGGAAAGATTTAAATCCTAAGGGTAAACAAGTACTCAAACTCTCCCTCTTTTTTCTTCTTTTTTTATATTAGGCCAAAAATTTTAGATAATAAAAACTGGTTTCGTTTTCTCATTTATTTCCCCTCACACTTAAGTTTTGGATTGGACTCAATGTTAAAAATAAACTTCAAAGCATGAAAAGTGAGAAAAATAAATAAATAGTCCAAGAGAAACGAAACTTCCTGGGCTAAGAAATTGCAATTGATCTCCATATGATAAGATGCCAAGTAAGGAATATCAAGCGATTTCATCTCCAACGAGCGCACATACAATCCATCAACACGATCAATCCATCCTCAATAAGCTTTATTGAACCTGCAAAATAAACTAAACTACAAAACACGTAAATTTATTAAGCACACTTTCGTAGGCAACACGATTGCATTTAGCGTATGCAACAAGCCTTTAAACCCCTCGGTATCCCGAGTGGACGATTTATACTCTCGTGAGGGTTTCCAGCGAACACACCCACAAAGTTCATACATTAACCACATGAACTTAAACAAACAAAAACAAGCACGCACGCAAACAAAATGAACCAAACACACAAGACAACAAACACAAACAAAAACAAACAATATGTATATATAAACATCACACATATGCAAAAACAATCTAAACACTTAAAAACATAACACGACTCAAGAAAAACCAAATAAGAAAAAAAAAAAAAAATTTAAAACAGTGGCAAAATTGCCGACCGGCACCTTGGGGTTGCCGGCGGCGACATGCTAACAGTAGCACTTTTGCCGGCCGGCAAGATTCCTCTTCCGGCGGCGAGGGTGACACAGAAGCTGAGTTGCCGGCCGGCGATAGCATTTTGCCGGCGGCGACTCACCTGCACAAACATTTTTTTTTCTCTTTTTTTTGGAAATTTCAAGTTGCCGCCGGCGCAATGAAGTTGCCGTCGGCAAAGTGACAACAGACGGTATTTTGCCTACCGGCAAGGCATTTTGCCGCCGGCACGTTGAAAACAGTGGGCGTTTTGCCTACCGGCGAGGGCATGTTGCCGCCGGCACACAATTATTTTTTGTTGCAAACTTCCTTAAAACATAAAAACTAACAACTTTTGTAAAGACAGTTTTATTAAAATCATTAAAACATATAAGATATAGCTTCATCCAAACACACCCTTAAGATCATGAAAACACATTATGCAACATAAGGAAAAATAAGCACAAAACAAAAAGAAAAGACTAATAAGCAAGTAAAACCATTTATCACATCACATTCTAATAACAAAATAGGTACATAACACAATGCACATCTAACACATAACATGAAATAAATGACAAAAAACTAGATTCTTAACTTTGTTTTATTTTTCATGTATTTTCCATTTATTTTCAAAACAATTTTTTAATTTTTAATCTTAACAAATATGACTTAAGGTTTGAAATACCACTTATTTTAACTAAAGGAGAATTTTTGTAATGATCAAAATCGTTAGAAAATGATAAATTCAAACGCCCCCTTATACTAGGAAAAAGAAGAAAAATATGCATACAATGGGAAATGCAAACAAGCAAGCAAGCACATGAACATACAAGCACATAAGCACATAGAAACACTTAAACACATGACACATAACTAGACACAAACTCACAAAACAAGAAAAACACAAACAAACACAACAAAAATTCATGTGGTCAAGTAGTTCTAGCCATCGACTAGAGTGATTCGGGACAAGATTTTTGGCTTTTTGAGAACAAGCACTTTGGAAAACAACTAGGAAGCAATCATTGAAGCAAGCATTTTGAGAACACAAGAGAAGAAATCCCAACACCAAAATTATGATTTTGGCGCCAAGATCATTCAAGCAACAAAGATTTTTAAGAAATGGTGTTCTAACCTTTGTCAAGGGTTAGAACAAGAGCAATCATTCAAGAGCAATGGAATTTAGAGCAATTCAAAGCCTCCAATTTAGTAGTCAACCACCAACCGAATTCCCCCTATGTGAAATTTGTCCCCCTATGTGGATAAATGGGATATAACAACTCTTTCGGGTTAACCATTAATTTAGTAACAAAACGATTCATCAAACAAGGACACAAGAAAACAAACAAAAAAACAAACACAAGAGTACAAACTAGCAAGTCCCCGGCAGCGGCGCCAAAAACTTGATGTGTTCGCACATAGATATTTAAAGAAGTACAAATACAAATCCCCGACAAGAAGCCAAAAACTTGATGCGTTCTTTCCACACATTGGGTTCTAAATTTATAAACAAGAAGTACCGATATTAATTAGGAACACAAATTCGAGCAAGTATACTCTAGTCATGTTGTAATTAGGTTGGTAAGTCAAGGTCGTCCCATGGTACTTGATTATACTCAAGTGTAGTTGTTTGTAACAATGGTAAGTATGATTGTCACGATCACACCACCATGAGAATCGTTTAAAGGCACAACCACACTAAGAACATACATGTATAGTCAAATGATCACATGGACATTAGGATGTTTAGTTTGGAAAACATATTAAAGGTAATCCTTTCGACATATAGAACCAATAATAAGACACTAGTGCTTTATAAATCAAATATACATAAGTCTCAATCAAGGTCACTCATGAGCCTTATGCCTAAACCAATAACAACAAGAATCCTTTTGACCCATAGACTTGGTTATCGATTTGATAAGTTCCATTTACTTGAAAGATGATTAGAACAATATATTCAAAAGACTCATTTCGACCTATAATCTAGATTAAACCATTAGTTGTTATGCTTATTAAGTCTCTTGCACAATCTTCACAAGCACAAGACCAAATCATTAGTCGGTTAACGAATTGAAATCAACCATGTTGAGAATAATTCCGACAATTAGACTCAACAATGATTAACCAAATTGATAAACAAGAACAAGTTCCAATTCAACCAAATATAATGTTATCACCATAATCCAATGACAAGCACTAATAGAATCCAAACATCCATATATCGCAAGTTTTCATATAAACAACACAAGTATCAACACATTCACAATATCATAAAACACAAGAATCACCATGAACATGAACATAAACAACTTTGAATAATAAAGAAGAAGTTACCAAACATTAGAGACCAAGGTACCAAAGTACCCAAATGAACAACCAAAGTACAATACATTCTACCCATAACCTTCATGGACATTAACCTCTTGGTGCGAGTATAGAGCCTTTGGGGTGTTTGGGAATAAGGATTGTTGGAGATTGGATTGTTTATAGTGTATGGATTTCTTCTCTACATCTTCTATAGCTTATTACATGTACATGGCTACCAATTCCACCCCTCACCACTTGGGTGAGGGGTGATATCAAAATCACAGAAATATGATGGAGATGAAGATGGATTATGAGATTCCCATAAACACTACCCCATGGGTCTTATTTATAGTTGAATTCTCCTTGGCCACCAAGCATATTTCTTTGGCTCCAAGGGTTGTAAATGAGGGTTTAATGAAGCTTGGAGGAGAGGGAATGGAGTTATGGTCGGATTAGGGAACAAGGTGAAGTAAGTGAAAGGTGTTGAATTTACTTGGAGAAGTGGAAGGAAGAGATGTTGGTGGCAACTTGTTGTGCCGGCGGCAACTTGGTCATGCCGGTGGCAACTAGGTGAAGTTTTGCCTTATTTTTTCTTTGGTCCTTTTTCTTTGTTTCTTCCATCTTTCTTTCTTCCAAACTTTCCAAGACTCTTACTCTTTGTATTATTTATCATACGAGAGCTACACTTTCATGTATCGTTCATTCTTTCACCTTCAATACTCGTCTTTTATTCATTTCTCGTGATGTAACCATTGATGAACCTACAATAGCAAATAAGCTTCATTAAGTATCATATGTTCATAATAATCATATAAATATATGCATAAACACCACGAATACGCTCCTAGAAATATGTTAGATTTAAGTGTTATCATGCGTTTCCTACTTGCTTGAGCCCTTGCTTCCAATTAAGACAAGCATTCTTCAAATGGCCTGTTCCTCCACATTCCTAGCAAGCTCTTTGCTTGCTTCATCCTTGCACTACGTGTATGGGTGTCACATGCTTACTTAGTGATCTACAATCTCTAGATATGTGCCCTGTCTTGCCACAGTTGTAGCACTCAGCACATAGTCCTCCTTCAACATCCAGGATCTTGCACCTTGTGCACCTTGCTACGATTCCATTCCCTCTCGAGTTGTAGCTTGCATTATCTCTTCTTGTATAATTGCTCCCATTATTCCGTTGTGATGGGACGCTAATAACAAAGCCTTTTCCTCTTTTTTCTTTCTTGTTGTCCTTCTCCACACCTTCAGCCTTTGCTACTACTTCCATTTCCTTTCTCTTCTCGCCAGTCTTAACCAAGGTTCCACTCTTGACGACTTCTTCAGTCAACATTCCAGCAGTAAATATAGCACCAGTGATATACCTTGTGATACTCTTTTCTTCAGGAGTTACCAAGTGTGGTACTAACTGAGCCAAATCATTAAACCTATTAGTGTATCCAACATGATCAGAACCAACCATTATATGGTTCCAAAACTCTACTTCCAACTTCTCCACTTCATAACTTTTGCAAAACTCTCTAGTCATCAACTTCTTGAAGTCATTCCACGCTAGAACATTTGCATTCTCTCTTCCTCTTGCTTGCCGTTGTGTGTTCCACCATGTCAAAGCCTTCCCCACAAATGAGCTAGCAACATACTTAACCCATTGGTTCGGTAAGCAACCGCTATTGTCTATGACAAACTCCATATTCTCAATCCATCTTGTCATAACCACTGCTCCACCATTGCCATCATACCCCTTGGGTCCACACGCTACGAAGCCTTTGTTGGTGCAACCATTGTTTCCTCTACCATTTCCATCTCCACCATTCCCATTTTTGTTGTCGATGTTGGCAGTCACTTGAGTCACGATGGTATGGATGATATTCTAATGTTGTGCGACGATGAGTTCAATGATCTTAGGAGGGTTGTTTCGATTACTAGGAGCCATTTATGATAAGAGTAGTATATATATAAGTATTAAATAAACATGTTAGTGTTTGTGGTAGTATTGATTGTATGTATGTGTAGTAATGTAGGATTGTAGTATTCACTTTATACTAAATTCGTGTTCTTATGAATACTACTTGCTATCAAAGCTTCAAAAGCTTCAATGGCTTCTTTCTAGACCTGGTTTCTGGTCTTGGGGGATGTCCTAGGACGTATATAGAGGTGAATATGAAGAATGGGTAGGAGGTAATAAGAAAACGGGGTGCAAGTTCTATAGTGAAGTATTTGGCCCTATTTATAGCAATTCGAACCCTTAGACTCCAAGCAAGGCCTTGAAACGTGTAACATAGATAGGGTAATGACTAAGGGATGCTATTGAATCTCTACACAAGTTTATAGGTCCTAGCTTTGATCTAATCTTTACTTGTGGCTAGAAATGGGTCACGACAAGATATGGATGAGAATGGTGATGTGTAGCAAGAAAGGAGGTGATGCACCTACTTGTAGACACTTCTAAAATATCTTAGGACTTATAAATATCTGGTTTTTGAATTTGGAATGGAGGAAAATGGTTTGAAATTGAGTTTTAGAGGGAAAATACAAAATCGGGTTGAAAAATTAGGGCTTGTAACTTATGGTTTGTGTTTTGGTGATTAAGGACTTAGGAAAGTTATTAGTGAATTATTATGGCTTAATTAGGGTTTATACATTATATTTAAGAAATTTGGGTCCTTGGTTTGAAGTTTAACAAAGGTTTGATGTGAAAATGGGAAGTATACTTTTGTAGATTAGGTTTTTCTAATGATCTAGTGTTTTATCTTAGTAAATGTGATTATCCTTCTCTTAGCTACTGATTTTAACTTAATTTAGGTCCTATGCATTGTTTATTAGGTGTCTAAAAAGTTCTTACACTTGGTTTAAGGGTTTAGTTTAGGTAAACATGTCTAAAGAGTGAAAATACCTATTTTGACCTAATTTACAAGTCATGCATTGAAATATTGTACCTTATGCATTAGGTTACTTGTACATTGTCTTAACCTAATCTTATAACCTTAGTGAAGTCCTATGAATGTTTTTAGACTTTTCCTAAAAGACTAGGTTATGATCCATGTGGATTTCTTAATATAAGGGTTTCTATATCATTAAGCCTAATGGCTTTCTATTTTGGGTAATTAGGGTTTATATCTTAATGTAAGCTTATTCTAAGTCTCATATAGTATGTTTATGATTTCTATGGGTTCTACATTCTTGGTTTAGGGGTTTATATAGGTTGATCATGTTCTAGGGTTATTTTTGGGAGCTTAAGATCCTATGCTTTGAAAACTTGTACTTAATGCTTTAATAATTTGTAACTAAGTTTAAGATAAATGTATGATTATATTATGATATTTAATTGTGTTTTTAATTAATTGTAAGATACTAGAGTCTAATTCATTATAGAATAGATTTTATATGTTAATCTTAGTTTTAGGTCATTTTCTTGTAATTAGTTTGTGATTAGTGAATATTAGTATTTTGTGATTGCTTAACTTCTATTTATATAGTAGGTTAGATTTAGTATATTTTATTGATTATAGATTCATAGTTCTTGTATGATTGTATTGCCTAAAATATTGTCTATAAAGGTTTTTAGGTAATGATCTAGACTATTGTGTACATTTAATTGTACTTTAGCTTTGTATAGCTTATTCTTACTTATTCTTTATGTAACTTTATACTTTTCATATGATAGTATAATCCTTGTTTCACAATTAGTAAGCTGAATTTATTGTCATAACCCACATTTTCCATTCTTATTCCTTGTTTACTTGTTCTTATTGGTACTTTTATCATTCTTGAGTTCATTATTTATTTTTAGGGATTCTAGAGTTTCTAAGGGATTTTAGGGTATCATTATATCTCTTGGAATGTTATTATTTAAGTATACTTGTTTAATTACTTGTACTTATTATGTTTACAACATATAGGAATATGTTGATATGGTAGTTCAGGTTGGGAAGAGTAGTTCATCTTACCAAGTAATGTATAAAAAGCAAAAATTTCTAATGGATTTCCATTTCCATTAAACATATTATATAACATACTTGTGAAATTTATGGGTTGTCAAATAACATCCCTAAACGTAGCTCCTAACAACGAAATGAAAGACATGATAACGAGACGATCCTAAACTACTTTACTAGATGAAAGAGTAGTCTACTCGGCTAGTGCATTCTTAGTAGACTCGGCATCAAAATCCACTTCCAACCATCTTTCGGTCTTGCCTTTGGGTTGTGTCACAACTAGAGGTGCAAACACATCTTTCTTCTTTGGATGAGGCTCTTCTTCCTTCTCACTATCAGTGTGCTCACTTGGCTCCTCAACACTATCTTCCTCATTAGTACTATAGTATGGCTCGAAGTTTGTGATATTCCTAAAACTATCAAATCTTCGCACTTCCTTCACTTCAAAAAACTTGTCACTTTCCTTCTTGAATGACAAGTGTTCTTCCAACAAGCATGGGTATTAAGCAATGTGAATCCTAACTCGGCAATTGGTGTGCTTCATTATTGGTCCTCCTTCTACATAACGATAGTTCTTAATTCCAGTGGCATACATGGTTCCCCAATGGTATTACCTAGGCGACATGACTCTAAGGATGGCGATGGATATGATACTTTAGATAATATTGGCGAAAATATGATGCGTATATATATATATATATATATACATATATATATACATATATATATATATATATATATATATATATATATATATATATATATATATATATATATATATATATATATATATATATATATATATATATATATATATATATATATATATATATATATATATATATATATATATATATATATATATATATATATATATATATATATATATATATATATATATATATATATATATATATATATATATATATATATATATATGAACTAGCCTTTAGACCCGTCCGACGGACGGACTAGCTTTAAGTATATATTTTTGATAAAAATTGTAAGTTATATGTGTTTGTATTAGAAGTCTAGTATATGTAGTGATAGTTATGACATTAATATTTAATAATGTACTATAGAATGGACAAAAATAACGTAGTTTAAGATATTTTATTTACTTAAAATTTTTATGAGTTAATTGAATTTACATACGTTAACGTTATGAATAAATTTATTACATTAAATTTTTTTAGAATTTGATAATATTGTATAAAATATTTTATTTATTTTTGAATTTTATGAGGTAATAAATATCGTATATGTTAACGTTATGAATAACTTTTCTAAATTATTTTTTTCTAGATTAACATTATTGTTAAGTCTTTTTTGTAATAAAAAAACATTATAGTTAAATATTTTTTATAAATGATTTTGTTTTGTAAGTTTTGTAGTAAAGTGTATTCTTGCAAAAGTAAGCCTAAAAAGCCGATTCCTGTTATTATTAATTGTCACGTGTATAATATAGCAATAGTATATAGGCCAATCCAATACTTGACAGTCTGAATATCTAAAAATATTTTTATTTTAGTAAGTCAAACTATTGTGAATCATTTGTAATTCCTATTTTCTTTTTGAAACATTTATGGAAACCCTTTAATGAATTACATGTGTCATTTTTATAGAATTTTGTATTTAAGACATTTTTTGAAGCATTTTATGAAAACCCTTTAATAGTTACATGTGTCATTTTTATATAATTTTGTATTTAAGGCATTTTTTAGAATCATTTTATGGAAACCCTTTAATGAATTAACATGTGTCATTTTTATAGAATTTTGTATTTAAGGCATTGTTTCACCATCCTTCCTATATAAGGCATGTCATTTTTATAAAATTTTGTATTTAAAGCATTGTTTTTTGAAGCATTTTATGGAAACCATTTAAGCATTTCTTATTTTTTTGAAGCATTTTATGGAAACCCTTTAATGAATTACATGTGTCATTTTTATAAAATTTTATATTTAAGGCATTGTTTTTTGAAGCATTTTATGGAAACCCTTTAATGAATTACATGTGTCATTTTGTTAGAGTTTTGTATTTAAGGCATTGTTTTTAGAAGCATTTTATGCAAACCCTTTAATAAACATGTTTCATTTCTATAAAATTTTGTATTTAAGGCATTGTTTCACTATCCTTCCTATATAAGGCATGCCATTTTTATAGAATATTTTATTTAAGGCATTGCTTTTTAAAGCATTTTATAGAAACCCTTTAAGCATTTTATGGAAACACTTTAATGAATTACATGTGCTATTTTTATAAAATTTTATATTTAAGGCATTGGTTTTAGAAGCATTTTCTGGAAATCCTTTAATGAATTAACATGTGTTATTTTTATATAATTTTGTATTTAAGGCATTGTTTCACCATCTTCCTATATAAGGCATCTCATTTTTATAGAATTGTGTATTTAAGGCATTGTTTTTTGAAGCATTTTTTAGAAACCCTTTAATCAATTACACGTGTCATTTTTATAGAATATTGTATTTAAGGCATTGGTTTTAGAATCATTTTATGGAAACCCTTTAATGAATTAACATGTGTCATTTTTATAGAATTTTGTATTTAAGACATTGTTTCACCATCCTTCCTATATAAGACATGTCATATTTATAGAATTTTGTATTTAAGGCATTGTTTTTTGAAGTATTTTATGGAAACCCTTTAAGCATTTCCTAATTTCTTTGTGAAGCATTTTATGAAAACCCTTTAATGAATTACATGTGTCATTTTTATAGACTTTTGTATTTAAGGCATTGTTTTTTGAAGCATTTTATGGAAACCCTTTGTCATTTGTATAGAATTTTGTATTTTTGGCATTGTTTTTAGAAGCATTTTATGGAAACCCTTTTATGAATTAACATGTGTAAAGATATCCTACCCTATATGGAAGAAGTTCCTCCCAAGCGTATTGAAGATCTTGAAGATAAAGTTGAAGGGCTTAGGAAAGGCCGAAGAATTATACAACGAGATTTTGAGAAGTTAGAAGAAGATTTAGAAGAAGCTAAACCCAAGTTGCAAAGAAGACAAATGATACACGATGAAGAAATTGTTCAAGCTCGACTGAAGATTTCTAATCTAGAATTAGTTATCGAGGACATTCAAATTAGACATCGAGCCAACATACGAAGTATTTTTGATGCCATCAAAGAACTTAAGAAAGAGAGATGAAGACATTAGACTAGAAGTTGTAAAATACTTTCAAATTTATGTCTTTTCTTTTATGTTAACAGCGAAGCTTGTCATGTAAGTATAAACAGACAAGTTGTTAATAAATAAAAGTTATATTTCTCATCAAATCCGGTTAATCCATAAATTGTTTAAGAAAAGTAAGATATCCTATTTCTTGGTTTTCTCATAAATGATTATGAATGAAATTGCGTTAATTTCGGGAAAAGCATATACTTCATAAAGTATATACTTTTGAAATTTCTGTTATCTTCTATGATAATGATAATTATCAAGTTGAACATAACCCGCAAGTTTGAAAGAATAAGGAAACTTCCCAAAGTTTTCTATAAATATTCTATTCACGACTTTTGTCTATCAAAAGATCCTTCTATAGGATATGTGATATGTAAAAGAGAAGCTTGTTCTATAAGACAAGTTTTTATATTTTCCGTTATATTCCTCCATTCCATATCATGAGTAAATATGTTACGATTATGCATGAGTCATATTTTTTATAAATTCGTTGTAAACTTTGAAATCCTATTTCATACTTGGATTTATTATCCTTAGATATGAATGATAATCAACATAGTAAGTTTCCTATAAACCTAAAATATATACCTTGTGTTCGATAAACATTTATATGTATCCATATACATATGTGACAGATGTTTTTTGATATGAGTATACCTTGGATTCAGAATTATTTCTATTCTTTCCCTTCATTCTAAACCCTAAAAAGTATTTGACAAATAATTGACAATAATGTGGCTGCAATCTTGCAATTACAAATTGTTAATAAGAAATCATATTCGAAAAAAGATTCTATGGCTAATTAGTTTTTGATATCCAAGGAAGAAAAGATGCTATTAGTATCATCATTGGATTGAAAGAGCCAATTTAGTTTCCTATCATATTTGAAATTATAAAGTGAAGCATGCTATTAGAAGATAACACTTCGTCGGCTATCTTGGTAAATTCTTCATGCTCAACCTATTGAGATAAAAGAAGTACATAAGATCGCTTGATTAAATTTCAAATATTTCCTAGAAGTATGATTAAGAAGATGAAAGAAGAACTCAACTATCTAATGATAAAAGGAAATAACCCCGAGACATTCACGAGGAAAATTCAAGAGTTAGTAGAGCTATAGAATAAAAAAAACCTTCATCAGAAGATTTTATCATTTTGTAATGGAATTTCATTTTAAGTTCTATTAATACTCCATCAAAAGATTTTGTTAGAAAAGTTTATTAAGTAATTTTATCAAAGATTTTTTCCAAAATCCCAATATATTGGAAAAAGTCATTCACCTCTACCCAAAGAGTTGATGAATAAGGTAATTAAGCACAATCTTGTGCAAAAATCGGAAAAATCTTAAAGCGTAAATTCAGCAACGAAAGAACTCTGTAAAATTTAAGTAAACTAAAATCCAACCTATAGTAAATATAATGAAAATTTGCTTTTGTGTAAGAAATGCACCCTGCATCACACAGAAATTTGCACCATCTGGTGTCGGATTTCCAACATAGTAGATCATTGTATTATAAATTTTAAGGGCAAGTGGCCTTATAAGTTATATGTTCGATATAATTATCATGTATCTTATATACATGTTGTAAGGAAAAAATACCGTCTTCTATTTTAACGACGTTCGTCTCTAGAAAATCATATTCTTATATATCATATACAAAACGTCTTACATACGCTAACGTAAGAAGGAAATATAAGGGTATAATAAATATATTAAATACTAGAACATTTGTCTATATTCGTGTTATGACGGAAATTTCTATGTCAATGGTTTACATTCTGTTTATTTAATTAAATTAGGACGCTTCTTCAGTCAAAAAAATAAATTTAAATCACCAAATTTATGATTTCCTCCTTGTTGATCCCAAACTTAGATCGATTTATCTTTGTGTTAACGAGATTAAATCAAGTTTAACACGTAGAGAAACTTTGTGTATTTCAACAATCTAAGTATTATGCGGAAACTAATACTCAGAACGAAGAACAAACAAAATATATGAATACCAAACTTTCACTTTGATTAATAATATCAATAAATGATTACAATGAAAGTGTTATGAGATATGTGGAAGATGTGTGTGAAAAAGATGTGTCTTATGTCTAACCCTAAGGCCTCCTTTTATAGGTTTAAGGAGCCTTGTACAAAAAGCTAAGATAAACTATTTTAGGAAGAGACATAAGATAAACATAACTTATTGACTAAATCTTTTTAAACATTAAGAATATATTCTGAATTCTTATCTTCATATTTTGTCCACCAGCTTAAAGAATTCATCATTGGCAGATTTAGTCCTTGTCTTTGTCTTAAGATTCTTCTTGTCAACGCCTAGATAATTCTTATCAGCGTCTCACCTGTCAGCGCCTCGTTTACTCTTGTCAGCGTCCAATTTCCTCTTGTCAGCGTTCCAGTGACTTAGCTATGTTTATTCCCAACAATCCTCCCCTAAACTTGATATCTACTCTAGTAATCAAGTTTCTGAATAAAATAAAACATACAGAGAGGATTCTTACAAACATACTTATCCCTGAATTTGAGTAATAATAAATCTCGAAAAGTCAATCACTCAAATCCCTTGTATAGTCAGCCTTCACTTGATCTTAATCATCTTCAGTACATGTAGAGTCTTTGGAGCTTTCTTTATTACTTTTCTCACTCAAATTCGATTGCTCCTCCCCTTTTTAAGACTCCTCTCCAAGATCAATATACAAGGACGGAACCATGAATGTCCTCCTTGCATCAGCTTCCAAAACAACAAGTCTATCAGTTCAAAACAGTGATCCTTGACAATTTGTACCATTTCTATATTATGCTTTTACAAGCTAATACAGATTTTCGTCAATTCCATTAATGTCAAAGGTTTCATATTGTCCTCATCCACATTCGGGAAATGAATCCTCAATGTTGATTCATAGGACATGGGAATGGACTTACTGATGATAAGACTGACTTGACCTGCATTAAAGCTAGTGCCAATAGTCTCATCCATCTCCATAATACTTTACACCCTTGTGAAAGTGATCTCTGCTGCTACTAGATGTCAATCACTAGGAAAAACATCTCAATGATCATTAGGCTTCCAGATATCCAAAAAATTTGAAAAATGTAAGGGTGATGAAACGTTTTGGGTCTATAAAGAAGTTTAAAAATGACATCAGCTAAGATGGCATAGCATAAAATGTACTTGAGAATGCATAAAACCTTAGTTAAAACACAAACAAAGGTAATAATCCTAAGGAACTTAACTAGTCTCTAATAAGCAAGAATGACAAACACTGTTCATGCATACACTCATGCAAAAGCATGATAGACACACATGAACTCTAGAGTCCTTTGTTCACAAATGCCCCAAAGAGAAAGTTAACTCATATAAAACCTTTGCAACTCCCCAAGTAAGTCCAAAAATATATCTACCCCAAGTCACCCATACGACCACACCCAATGCTAGGTCAAAAGTCTTGGCAGCATGTATGCAAAATAAATTACATGCATGCTACAGTGCCTCGAGGTTTAGAAATTCCAACAATTTCATAAGGAAAGAGCCTTCATTATTTCTAACCCCCACTCACCAGTGGACACAATCTAGAATTGTGCAAGAGTGCTCTAAGAGTACCCAAAAACTAGAGGTTTACCTCCCCTTAACAGAAGCATACAAATCATTATATGTGAAGAAGCAAAATTTTATCTGAAGATAGAAATGTAAACACTCCAACCATCATAAATAAAAGTTTGCAATTCTGTATACATCCAAATATAGCTCCATTTTCCTGCATAGTTAGATAAAAACCACAAAACACACACCAACAGAGGCTACCCTATCCCATGATAATGGGTAGAGATAACATGTCAGTGGATAAAAATAATATTAGTGGAAAGACCAACAATGCATGTACCTTGAGCATCCACTATCCCAATATCCTTGATCATTAACCTGCTTTTGGATAGGCTGCTCAAAAAGAAAATAAATTAGTTTTCTTTGGAGATCTAAGCCTTATCAGACTTGGATCTGTCTAGTTGTTCAACTAGAGTGGTCTTATTCTTTACCACAAATCCCTGTTCATCCCTTTGGGACCTAATCACCCAATTTGTTCCAATGAGTCTAGTAATGACCTTCTCAAGATATTTAAGTCTATTGCAACTCATTGAAGTACCATTATAATTGGAGTTTTGTTCTTGTTTAGGTTTCCATGTTAAGTGGGATGATGCTTTAGACCCTTGACCCTTATTAACCAAGTATCTTTGTTTATATGGTCTAAAATAAGGTCTCATACCAAACTTGGAGCTGTCAGCGCTGCATTTGTGCCTGTCAGCGTTGAATTTGTTCCTGTCAGCGCTGAATTTTTTCTTGTCAGCGTTGAATTTTTTCCTATCAGCGCCCAAATTAGGGTTTGCTACAGGAACATACTGTCTGTTTGACCAAGTGTTGGTCTTTTGAAAGGGCCTTTGTCCATGGGTATTAGCTGCCTTAGAGAAGAAAGGAGCTGGTCTAGTAGCATGTGGTCTAGTGTGGACAAAAGGTCTATGGTTGACATTGGATGACCTATTGTCAGCGAATAAATTGTATCCACTGACACAATTATAGGCCAAATGTGAGAAGCTCCCACATGAGTAACAAGCCTTTTTGGACACAAACTTAGGCTTAGACTGATAAAACCCTGTCCCATTAACACTTGCTTGGCTTTGGGGTGACCTAGGTTTCCTATACATTTCAGCATATTTAACACTAGGTTGTTTCTTAATTGGGGAGCCAAGATTAACAGCTTTTCTAGTGATGGGATTGGTCACGGTGATAGGTGTAGATACAACTGGACTCTCAATGGGTGTAGGCACAAATGGACTCTCACTAAGCATCCCACCCTTAACAAACAAAGTGGGGTTGGCCTTCTTCCACTCTTCTAGGTCAATAACCTTTTGTTGATATTCCTCAACTGGGGAAAGGACTCTAGGTGGAGGAATAAATTCCTCTTCTTGGAGTTCTGGAATACCAGTCCAAGAGAGATCCTTTCTTTGGACACCATAGAAGTCCCCAGCTGGTGGTGGAACAACAGAATAGTCATTCATCCCAATCCCTGTCATATCCTTAGGATCCCTCTGTTTATTAACACATTCTCCTAGGGTTTGTGTGGCTTTATCAAATCTTTGAATTTTAAGACCTACATTGTCCTTATTCTTGATAGCCTCATCTAACTTAGCCTGTAGTTCAACATTGACCCTATTCATGATGTTTCTAATATCATTACTAGCATTTAAATCATGTTTTAAGATATTAATTTTATCTTTTAGGTCAAACTCCATTTTCTTATACTCAGCTACAGTCTTTTCAGTTTGAGTAAGAGCAAGTTGATAGTTAGACAACTTGCATCTCTCAGTACTCACATCATCTAACAATCTTAAAACCTCTTTATTAAGTCTTTCAGTATTTAACCTACAAGAAGAGTCATTACATACCTCATTATCAGAACATGAAGAAGAATTGGAACTTGTGGAACTTGAAGTAGACGTGGCCTTAACTGAAAACATCATCAGATTCTTCTTCACCTTCTTCCTTAGCTTAGTTCACCTCACGATATTGGATCTCGTTCTTCAAATCAAAGTTTCTCAACAAGCTCTGATACCATTTGTTGATCCCAAACTTAGATCGATTTAGCTTTGTGTTAACGAGATTAAATCAAGTTTAACACGTAGAGAAACTTTGTGTATTTCAACAATCTAAGTATTATGCGGAAACTAATACTCAGAACGAAGAACAAACAAAATATATGAATACCAAACTTTCACTTTGATTAATAATATCAATAAATGATTACAATGAAAGTGTTATGAGATATGTGAAAGATGTGTGTGAAAAAGATGTGTCTTATGTCTAACCCTAAGGCCTCCTTTTATAGGTTTAAGGAGCCTTGTACAAAAAGCTAAGATAAACTATTTTAGGAAGAGACATAAGATAAACATAACTTATTGACTAAATCATTTTAAACATTAAGAATATATTCTAAATTCTTATCTTCTTATTTTGTCCACCAGCTTAAAGAATTCATCATTGGCAGATTTAGTCCTTGTCTTTGTCTTAAGATTCTTCTTGTCAACGCCTAGATAATTCTTATCAGCGTCTCACCTGTCAGCGCCTCGTTTACTCTTGTCAGCGTCCAATTTCCTCTTGTCAGCGTTCCAGTGACTTAGCTAATTTTATTCCCAACACTCCTTGCATAAAGTTGGTCTTTATGTTAGTAAAAATTTATAAATAGACTTGATAATATTCAATATAAGACAAGTATAGACCTAATAAAAAGTTAGAATACTAAGTGAAAAATTACGTATATTACTATATAATATATTAGAAGATATGTCAATATTTGTCTTAAATATGGAATTTGTAAATACTTAGGATATGAAGTATTCCATTCAACTCAAAGAAACTCTGAAATCCTTATATTATTAAGTAATCCGACTTACTAGTTCAACCTGAATTTCCTCCATGGAAATAAGAAAGAACAACAAGGATTTTGTAAGCATGATGCCATCTGGATCATTGTCGATTATTTTAGAACTATAAGATTTATTTAGAAAATTAATAATATTGAAAACTTTGACAAGGTTATACGAGATAATCTATTGACATAAAGTATCAATATCTTTCACTAAATATGTTTTCATTATCAATTACTCAAACTGATTTTGAAGAATGCAATAATCAATTCAAAATTTTGAATTGAGCAGTGACATATTGACTTGAGTTTCCTAAAAGAACTCAGTAATAATCACAATCCTTTTCATATTTTGAATCTAAGGAAGATTTAAGTGATTAAATGGTATGTTTTCTATATTACGTTTGTTGATAAACTGAATTCTTATGAGGTAATAATATGATTTTGATCACTAAAATATATTTCATATATAACCCTTTTGATGTAAATGAAGATAGAAGAGATTGATTTGAAACTAAATACCAGCTGTAAAGCTATTTTTTTGATATGTGAATAAAATTCTAAGTAAGAATTTGAAGCCCTAGAAGCTATTTTTACCCTTGATATGTTATGTTACCCTTATAATCTAAGGACGAGATTTATTTAAGGGGGGAGACTATGACAACCCATAAATTTCACATATATGCAATGTGCTATAATTATATAAGTACGAAATTTGACTAGAAATTTTTGCTTTTCATGCCTTACTTGCTAAGATGAATTGTTTCTCACAGCCTGAACTGCCACTTCAACATATTCCTATATGTTGGAAATACAATGTATATATATCAAGTCTAAGATCTAAAATTAATTTAAAAAGTACATTATGAATAAGAACATCTCAAATATAACTATGATGCCCTAATTTCTCTTAGAAACCCTAGAATCCCTTTAAAGAATTATAAACTCAAGAATGGTAAACTATGAATGGATAAGACATATGAATAAGTCATTATGGATTATAAACAAGTTATAAACTATACATTAAAGATATAATAATACCTAAGAATAGTAAGAACAAGCCATATAAATCTAAGTACAAGTAAATGTACATAATAGTGTAGATCACCACCTACAAACTCTTGGTAAATAATGTTTCAAGAAATATAACTACATAACAAATATATACTATTATCAAATACACTATACTAATTATAATGAATCATATAAAGGAAAGGTAATTGATCATTAAACACTAATATTCACTAATCTCAAGCTAATTACAAGTTAAGACCTAGTAACCAAGATTAGCATATAAAATCTATTATACATTGAATTAGAGTCTAATCTTTTGCCACTAATTATAAAAATAAATCATGTATCATATTAATATTATATATTTACTTCAATATAAAGTACAAGTTAATAAAGCATAAGGTATAAGTTATCAAAGCATAGGTTCTTAAGCTCCCATAATCATCCCTAGAATATGGTAAACCTATATAAACCCTTAAACCAAGAATGTAGAAACCATAGAAGTCATAAACATATCAAATAAGCCCTAGAATAAGCATACATTAGGATATAAACCCTAATTACCTAAGATAGAAAGTTATTAGGTATAATGACCTAAAACCCCTTATATTATAAAATCTATATATAATCACTACCTAGTCTTTTAGGACAAGTATACAAACACCCATAGCACTTAATTAAGGTTATAAGATTATATTAAGACAATTTACAAGTACCCTAATACACAAGGTACAACATCTCAATGCATGGCTTGTAAATTAGGTCAATATGAGTATTTTCACCCTTTAGACATGTTTACTTATAATAGCTTAATAAAACCAATGTAGAAACTTCATGAAGACATTGAGGACAATTTAGGAGGTATAAATTGAGTTTAAATCAGTATCTAATTTAAGGATAATCACTTTTACTAAGACTTAACCATAAATCACTAGAAACCCTAACCCGCATAGGCTTTCTTCCCATTTTTCACCTCAAACCTTTATTGAACTTCAAACCAAAGACCCAGACTTCTTAAACACAATGTATATACCCTAATTAAACCCTAATCCATCACTAATCACATTCCTAAACCTTTAATCACTAAAATTACAAAGTTACAAGTTACAAGCCCTAGTTTTCAATCCACCTAGCTTTTTCCCTCCAAAAATGCATTCAAACACTTTCCCTCCCATTTTTAAACTTAATATCAGATCAAATAGATATTTTGGGATATTTTTAAGTAGGTGATGCACCTACTTGTGTGCTACACATCATTGTTACTATCCATAACTTTGTCGTGACCTTTACCACATATTGAAGATTGGAATGAACTAGCTTGTAAAAGTCACTCCTAAAACTTGCATGGACCTTGCTTAGAATCCCTTAGTCATTAACATAGCTGATTTACACGTTTACAAGCATTCCTTGAAGCTTAAGTGTTGGAAACACTATAAATAGGGCGTATAGTCTTCATTACGACTCACACCCCGTTTTCTCTTAACCTCCTACCCATTCTACATTCACACTTCTATAAACGTCTTAGGACATCCTGTAAGACCAAAAACCAGGTCTAGAAGGTTTACATTGAAGCTCTTGAAGCTTTGATAGCAAGTAGTGTTTATAAAAAGCCATTAGGAGCCATTTTGGAGCATCCTAGGTAATTTCTATGTTAGCTATGATTTGATCTTGTTATAATGATATAATAGACTTTTTATAATGACAAATTAATTTTAGAAATATAATCTAAAATAAACTAAGTCATTTGATCATTTTAAACAAAAGTTATAAGTTAAAGATGTCTTAAAACCCTAGTTTTGTAATTTACATGAAATAATAAGCAAAAATCCATTTCAAAAGCTATAATTAATAATAAATGTTTTTATTATGATTATAAACATGTTTTGAAACTTTGTTTTAAAATCCTAGATCATTTGGTCCATTTTTGAGGTTGTTATGCGATTTTACAAGTATAGGGACTAAAACTGTCATTTTTGAAATTATTTAACATTTTGGGCCAAAAGTGTAATATTATGAAATTATAAGCTATAAGAATAAATTTTGGAAATTTTGAGGTCCTAAGGTTAAATATTAAGGGTTTAAAATGCAAATACTAAAACTATATACTTAATGGGTTAAAAGTGTAATTATATCAAAGTATAACTAAAAGGGCTATTTTTACTAATTTTGAAACTAAAGAAGATTAATTATGAATATGAGGAAGTAATAAAAGTATCAAGTTAGTAGGGATATTTGTACAAAGATGTTCCATCTCGATATTAAGTTCTGACTAAGTGGTTGGGTTTACGATTTAAAGTGTCCCCGCTCCTCAATCGTTTATAGAATGGCTTCTGAGTATGATGGCCCAAAAATGGTGCTATAATTACCACCAAATAATAATTAAAGAATATATATCCAAATACTTAGAAATATTGAACAAAAGATTAAAGACTTGATACTATACATAATGTATTAATCTAGGTTTGTGTGAGATCAAGCTATTGTTTATGAGACCAAGTTGTGGTCTGTATGATCAAAATGTTTATCTGTGAATGAAATACATCTTGTTATAGCTCGGATTCTATGGACATAAGGTGAGTTCATAGCCTCACTAGATCTAATTTATAAATGATTTGAAAACCCGTGAGGGGGATATATGTTAAACTAGAATACAAGTATCTTTGGTATGCTTCTCAGATATAATTACTGATAGTACGTTTACTGATGCCTTTAAAAGTTCCTTTTTAATCGTGACCGTTAATCATTTAATGAACGTTGATATTGTGAATAGTACTATTTGGGGACTGACATCCCCTATCTGGGCAAGTCGCACTTGCTGGAATGTTGATGGCTCTGACCGAGGCTAAACGGATACACTTTATTTTGCTTATACACGAGCTTGGTAGACTGTCTGCTTAAGGGCAATTTGTTGGGTTCCGGTACGTCAAGTAGCGGTGCATGAGCTAGTGCAATAATACTAAATTGTTTTATGTGAGCGAATAGTAACGTAGCTCAGGAAAGGGATCTTGTATTTAAAATGATTTTAAACCTATGAATTCACTCAACCATTGTGTTGATTTTAAGCATATATCTCAGGTTTTAAAGATTTTTAGAATGGAGCAGCATGAGAATGGCACGAAGAGGCACAAGACTGAAATTATTCTATATTTTAGGAATCTTATATTGTAAAACTCTGATTTTTCAATGATGTATAAAGAAAGTTGATTTTGTCACTATTTTGAGCTGTTTTCTATTATTATGACTTGTGAAGTATGAAGTAATAGCCTAGATCAATATTTCGCTGCGCAAAAGGTAAAATGGGGGTGTTACAGATCGATGCGCCCAAAAATTACCGGATCGCTATTAATTGAGAGGAGTTTTCACCTTTTTGGAGATATTGTATTTTTATTGTTTTACGTGTACAATATAGTAATATATATATACAATAAAAACGAATAAAAAATGATACGGTGTTATTAGAGTTCTAATAACACTATTTATTTATATGGCTAACAATAACGATATGGCACTACAAACACCTCCCCGAAAGCGGGCCAAAATTGATGTACGTATTTTCACTTACACTTTAGGAAAAAGCGTAAACGACGGTAAGTATTAAGCTATTACGTTTAGGAAAACGTAAAAACCGACAATGTGTTCATTCTCGAAGGAGGTGTGGTTGTGTGCCAAATAAACGTTTTTGGATTAGTTTCGTTTTTGGAAAGAGAAAAGGTTTGAAAAGTAAAGACGGATTACATTAAGGCGATTAACTACGACGAATCGCGTTTTCACGCAAAACGAGTCAAAATATAATAAAATAATGAAAAGTTATGAAAAATTCTAAAAATTTGCAAAAAAAATCTAAAAAGTCTTACAAATAATAAAAATCGATAAAACAATTTTTAAACCCTTTAATTAATTATTATTATTTAATTTTTAAAATCTAATTAAAGACCTATAATGAAAAATAAAGAAGAAAAAGTCCAAATACTGATTTTATTATTTGTAAACCTCAAACTAACTTAAATAAAGCTAAAAAATATTTTTTGAAAATTTTAAAACTAATTTTCCTATTTTTAATGACTTAGAACAAAATCAGAAAATAAAAATGATTAAAAATATTAAAACAAAATAGAAAAATCTAATTTTTTTTTTAGAAAAGTCCTATATTAACTCTAGTTTATGGGAAAAATAAAATAGACGTGCTAACTTATCACAGTAATCCAAAAACGGCTTTTAGTTATCAAAGGGAACGAAAAAGAGCTTAAGTAAGAAATGAAATGAAAGCATAACAAGAAAAAAGGTCTAGTACACTGGTAACACCCTGAACCCCTATGCGATAGGTGAAGGGTTCGAGCCAGGCTAGATACTGTTTTGGCGAAATTAGTTTTTTTTATTTTTATTTTTGGACAAAACATAACTCCCACAAGCAGTTGGCTTGTGGGATGTTTAAAAGCAATACAAAATAAGCTCATAGAAGCAGGCAATAAGAAAAGTATTAAGCTAAAAAGCAAACAGATAACTAACACTAACAGTAGGTAGAACCTTGAAGCTAACAGTGGTAATTATGTTACCACTATTAGTGTAAAACAGACAGAAAATGCTCTTTACAATTTGATGAATTTTAAGTTCAACCAAAAGCTTCAATAAGCTACCAACTTCCAAATTAACTTAGAACAGGTCACCTCTTTTATCTTGTCTAACAATATTCTAAGTCCCAAAGTCTAAAACTTAAAAATGAAGCAACTCTATTATCTGGTGTATTTAGCTATGTTTTAAGGCAAAGAAGTTCACAGTTAGGTTCACAGTTAGTACCTTAACAACATAAGCATGCTACATACATACCAGACATCAAACTAACTCAAATAACCCTAAAGTCTATATCAGACAGCAAGTGATTATGTTATACTCTTATCAGACAACATTTCAAAACTCACCCAAAAACATGCAATTTTGATTTTAACTAACAACTTACCAAATAAAAAAGCAAATTCAACCTTTTCTAAACTACCCTAATCTATTCAGGCATGTGAGGTTCCAAATCTAGTGTCACCCTAGTCAAAACACCACAATCCTAAACACCCCTATAATGACTTATTACACACTTAAACAAAGAAACCTCTAGATTCAAACTTTAAAAAAAAATTAAACAACAACAACATGCAGCAGAACATTAATGAAACATAAATCAAACACCTATACTACCAAGGACAGTCAACAAGCAACGGTCACATAAGCACAGCTAGTAGAAAAGTACTAAAGACTATGAGTTCAATTTGGACATACCAAACTTGGTCTTATTCAGACCAAGTATACACCAAAGATGCAAAAGCCAAGAAATTTTCTGATCTAGAGCTTGTGTGAAGCTGTTGTGACAAGGAAAATGGATGAACACTTGACTACAACAGTCAAGTGTTCAAAGGACTAAAACAGTCCTTTCTCTTGTGAATATATTAACACATCAAAGAACAAAGAAAATACAAGCTTCGTGAGCCCATAATCAAACTGATTTGTCAGGTCAGTTTTATTTGAGCTTATGAAACAGTGAGTACCAAATTATAACCAGAAACTGAGATTTTTGGAAAACAAATTTTGGAACCAAAAATTTTGTAAACCAACAAGTATACAACTTAAAATAACTTAAAAGTATACAACTCACTACCACTTGATCTTGTCAGGATCAAACAGCCATGATCATTCTATACTTAAAAGGGTCTCAAAAGTATTTTGAACACAAAACAATTTTGATAGAAACTAAAACTTAATTTGCATATATTAAAAAGACAATAAATAAAAGGAACTCAGAATTGTTTGCAAGGCCAAAATAAACTTTAACTATTCATAATCTTAGGTTTACAAAGAAATCTGGAACAAAAAATACTAAGTCACACACGACTTGTATTTATACTAATCTATGCAATGATCTAGTACATGAAGATAACAAAAACCCTGGATAGTTTTTTTCCTATTATTCCCTTGCAAAATTCTCTGAAGATGCTTGATTCCTTCTTTGATTTTGAATTTTGAAATGGGTCAAAGTTGCACCCAAGTGACTTTGTCATTCCATCTGTTGTAGATGTGATCATAAATGTTGAATTTGATTTGGAGAACAAGCAAACCAAGCTCAACCATAGGATTTCTTCTCTTACTTGTCTTCTTGCCAAAAACGGGGTGTATTAGGGAAAGGGGAGCTCGTGGTGGGGCTCCATGGTGATGATATGTGGAATCTGATCACGTAAACATGTTGAGTATATGTGTAATTCTAGATCTACAAAAGTACACATAAAAACCCCTTGGGTTGGTGAAGTTAAGAGATTAGGGTTTATGTTGGATTTGGGTTAGTTTGATCTGTTTAGGAGTAACAGTGGGGTGTTAGGCGCCCATATTTATTATATTAAACAAATTTAAAAAGTTAATTTAATATAATAGATTCGTGTATTAGGTTAGGGATTGGTAGGTAGGCTTTTATTAAATAATCGGGTAATGGTGAAATGGGTATGGTAATTTGGTAGTTCTAGCCCTTTGACTCTTTGAACACAGTCATAATAAACTTTGGCTTATTAGCAGATCTAGTCCTCATAGTATTTAACAAGCTGTCCTTGATACATTGCAATATTAGTCATTTTTAGAATTGCAAAGTCAGTCCCTTTTGATAATGAAGGATTTGTAGCGAATATTTGCAATCTTTGAGGGGCTAACCTTAGAAAGTCTTCAAACTTTAGGGACCCTAATATAATTTTGGATAGTTGAGGGGTATAAAGTGTCATTCTTCTAAACTTGTTCATCTTCAATTCTTGAGAGGTCTTTTTGGAAAATCAACATTCGGGTTCGGTTCATTTGTGCGGCCACGTTTCACGTGTTCGTTTTTGCTTGATTCTGGTGATCATTTGGTAATTTCACGATATCCGAACCTACAATCACACAATGAACAAATACAAGGGTTTTTGCAAGGTTTTATGATATTTTTCCGTATTTTAAGTCGGATTTAGGCGATGAGACTATGTATAATTAGAGTCTCATCAGGCACTAATTCTGGTTCTTCTCAGGATAACGTTGTACGGGGACGTTGCTCGGACAACGGTGAACTTTAGGTTAACATTTCAGACTAACCCTTACGATCCGAACGATACCTCTAACTCAATTTTCACTAGGGGGATCAAGTCTTCTCTCGAGAAGCCGATGAGGCTTGACTGAGTTTCCTCTATCCTTTTCTTGATTGACGTGCACAACTGGTCAAAACAATGCTCGAACATGATCTGCACGGAAGCTCCATTATCCACAAGTATTCGACGAATCAGATATCCTTCCATGTCGGCCTTGACTGTCAGTGGCTCGTCCGAGGCATCGTCACCGCTTACTAGAGGAAAGCTGATGGGAGCCCTCATCTATATAGGATCCTCTAAGATGGGTTCCTTTATTTTCACCCCGGATCGCCGGGACTGGACCATATTGATCGTTCTTCCCTTACCTCGGTTATCTACCTGGAGGTTTTAGGGGGTTTACCATGTTTCCACCTCTCAGCTGGTGATCTCGGACCAAGTGATTGAGCTAACCTGACTCTAACGCTGCTTCTAATTGCCTTCTTAGTTGAAAGTAGTCGTTGGTTAGATGTCCTTTTTGACCATGGTAGTTGCAATACTTCTCCATTTTCTCTTTTCTCACCATTCCCTTCATTGGTGCAGGTTGTGGGAGCTGCAAATGGGTTTTGAAAGCTAGAATCTCCTTCGGGGTTTTGGAAAGCGAGTCAAGAGTTAAGACCGGGAATCGTCTCCTCGCTTCGTACGAACGGGGAGGTTGATATGGTGTATACAGCTCTTTCCCCTTATCGGCTCTCTTGTCAGGTCGACCCTGATTTCAGTAATTTGCTCCTCCAGACCTTTCTGGTTTATTGAAGGGCCTATGTCCTTTCTCTGGGTATTCCCCTCTAGGCAACTCAGTAGTTCTGAATGCCTCTTTTGATTTAATGAAATCATCCACCCTTTTCATCATCTCCGTGATGGTTTGGGGTGTTTTATCTGCGAAGCGCCGAGCCAGATCTGGGCATTTGCAATTGCTCATAAAGGCGGAGATCAACATTATCTCCGGAGCTCCCTCTATGTAGCTTGTCTCGTCCGTTCATCTTTCCTTGAAGTCTGGCAACCTGTTGTGTGCCCTTCGCACTATTTTGGACACGTTAGTAGGATCCTTGGTACACTTCTTCTTCAAGGCAAACCTTTCTACAAACTGTTCCCTCAAGTCTGTCCAGTTGTCGATGCTTTCGTTTGTTAACCGATCTAACCATCCTCTAGTCGCGTCATCAAATGTTTGCTAGAACATTCAACACCATACAGGAATCGACCAATCGTTTTAGGTAGCAGCTCCAACAAACCGATTGATGTGGTTGTCCGGATCAGTGATTCCGTCATACAATTTGAGGTTTGGATGGAGTATATGCTTCGGAGATGCAAAATGGATTATTCGCGCAGTGAACGACGACCTTGACATTTCCTTGTTTGGCTTCGATAAGTCTTCTTCCGCTTCTTTGGTGGTAGCGGTCTTTATAACCGGACCAGTGGCTTCCCTTCATGGTCCTACGTCTTCAAATGTCAGACGAACAGGAGTCACTCCCGAACTGGCCCTGGCGTTGTGTTGGCTTAATGTTAATTGTTCTAGGATATTGTTGTTTGATGGATTTTTGTTATCGTTATTCCCTCCGGACCCCGAAGGACCGAACGGGGTAACTAGTGAAGTAGCAGGACCCGTCATCAAATACTCTTGGTAGTTTGTAGTTAGGGTCCCACAGATGGCGCCAAAATGTTGATGCTAAAATCCTCCGCTATGTCCTACTAGAGAAAAGCTCCCTCCACGTAAGCCGAGTAACCTTCAGAGCACCTACACACAAGTAACAGCACACGTTAGCTCGCCCCGGGTCCGGGTGTCATCCCAGACCAAGCTCCGGTGTAAGAATAAGTATGGGTCGTAGACGAGGGTACAAATAGAAGTATTAAGCGTATTGTCAGAGTGTATTTAATGTTTGTGTGATAATAAATGCAAAGACTATTTATAGGGCTCTGTGGATACATGTGACGTTGACCATTCATACCTGTATCTTTCTAAAACATGCGCCCATTTTGCCTCTGACACTGTTTCCTTTCATCTGTAGGTATAAGTCAGGGCAGTAGGTGGGACCTGGTCTATGCTCACGTCGCTTTCACATCACTGTTCATGATAGGTCAGACCATGCTCTGGTACGTGCCACGTGTCATGGTCTCCGGCGTATGACCGGACCATACACGACTAGGTTCCAAATTAAATTTGTTGCTTATCGGTTCTAAAATGACCCTTACAAATTACAATGTGAAGACGGGTGTATTTTATTGGTGTTATGTATGTTAAGTAGCTAGCGAGTGTGTGTCTTAATTTGCCTTTTACGAAAAACCTAAACGCCAACGGTTTATGTTTCACTCTAAATATTTGGTAGCTTCAACGGGAAACCAACCATGTCTAAAAAGTAAAAACACAATCGATATATTATTCTACCTCCATTTTAATACCAGAAAAGAGAAAGCATGATGGATGAAGGATGTGTCACGTGTAGAGATGAAAATTGCAACGGATTTTTGGATATTCTGTTCAAAAATCCGAATCGGTTTTCTCAAAATCTGGTCCGGTTTTTTCTACCTGAACCGGTTAGACCGGATTTTAAGATTTTAGGAAAATCGGATAAAAACCGGATAAATTGCCGGATTTATCTGGTTTTTAAAAAAACCGGATTTAACCGGTTTTTAAAACTTTTTTAATTTTTTTTATTACTAATATTTGATATAGAGACCGGTTAAAAGAACCGGTGTTTATAAATTTGGGCTTTTCTTTTTGGTTTTCTTGGGCTTTTGTTGGTTTTTTTTGGTTTTTTTGGTTTTCTTGGGTTTTTGTTGGTTTTTATTTTTATTTTTGTGGAATTTTTATAAAATATAAAGTATTATGTGTATAATTTATTTGAGCTTTTAAGTGAAAACATTAAAAAATAATAGTTTTAAGAAAATAGTTTTATTTTTATTAACACGTTTATTAAATAAATGACGAAATTTTTAAAATTTCGAAAAAAAGTGATAATGTAAAAAATTGATAACGAACATTTTAAACCGAAAATCCCCCGATCTGAAGATTTTTAACCCAAAAAACAGATCCGAAAAAAAAATCCGATAGCGAAAATTTTTATCCGAAAAATCTGATACGAACATTTTTATCCGAAAAAAATCGATTTCGAAAAATCCAATCCGTCCAAATCCGGATTTTTGAAAATCCGATTTTTTCAAATCCAGATTTTTAAAATCCGAATCCGATTTTATCCGGTTTATTTGTACCTCTAGTCACGTATGATGTTCATGTCGTTCAAGACAAACAAACATTGAAGCAAATGGCCATTTGACCAGTGAGAATCTGTCGCAAAACCCTAACTTGACCATTAACTAAGACCAGATGACCTTCCTGGTCCACTTCAAATAAAATCGTTTGCTCCTTTGGTTCATTGGACAAGTAATACGAGTAATGGTTTCTATATTGTACATATATATGAAAATTGGTACTATAATATTAGAGTCAAGTTATTTTGGATACCATATCTATCATGGATACTAAGGGACTCATCCCCGCCATCCATCCTTATCATATCTAATGGTTGAGATTAAAAGTATTTAATTATTTCACTTATTTTTAAAACTTAAATATCTTTTAAACCGTTAAGTGTTAAACGGAAAAAAATATATCATCGCGACGAGCATTTAATTAGCTTTCTACAGATATGCAATATGATATACTTTTGAAGAAAAAAAAATCGCTTTTTTTTTAAATTTGCGTAAAATATCATATATGATAATAGTGTTTTATCATATATGATATTAGTGTTATGTTACAAATTATTACAGAATCATATATGATATTGGTTTATATCATATGATATTGGTTTATATCATATGATATTGGTTTATATCATATATGATAAGTTATATCATATATGATACCAGTGTTACTATCATATATGATATTTAGTATCATATATGATAAATTACGAAAAAACAAAAAAAAATAATTTGTCGAAAGTATATCATATAGCATATCTGTAGAAAGATAATTAAATGCCCGTCGTAATGGTATATTTTTTTTCGTATAACGATTGACGGTTTAAAAGATATTAATGTTTGAAAAAAAAGAGGAAATTGGTTTTATGTTTAATGTTATCTATTAGATTAAGATGAAGATGAGTGGTGGAGATTAGTCCCTTAGTATCCAAATAAAGTTTGGTATGCAAATGAACTTAAATCATAATATTAAACTAAAACTTCATCTTTATATTGTTACACATGAATCTATTATCTATTTTATATAATAAAACAAAATATATTACAAGTCTATAAAGCACAAGAATTAAATGTAAGAATTAAAAACATTACCTAAATTACCTCTATTGTACAAGTCATCTAAGCTAAAACAATTTAAAACATTACCATAAATAACCCATAAAAAAACTGTGAAAAGTTGTAATCATAAAATAACTATAAACACAATACGTGTTTCAATTGACTAATGACTTCTTCTGTACGCTCCATAAACTGTATTTTTGTTAAGCATTAAATATATATTGTAACAGCTCCATAACCCTCTCCAATATCAATTCATATCTGTTTATAAAATAGAAAAATTCTATACGTGTTTCAATTCATTTTGAATCAAAAGGCCGTTTCAAAATCCCCTTTCTTGCGCTTCATTGTTCATATTTATATTCAGGTTCCATTACTTCGATCAGTTGATATTTTTATGTGTTGTTTATGTTTAGGATTTCGATTAAATATATTTGATCTGATTATTCAATTAAAAAAGTGACAATTTCCTTTTGTGATTATGCAGGTTAAAAGCAATCATCATTTAAACATTTGTGAATGTATTATGATTCAGAGTCATGGACATCTGCTCTTTCACCAAACATGTATACTACGACCCAGGTAATTCAATCTTTATCCCACTTCAAATCATAAAGTAAGAATTTGTAAGAAGTTATACTACGACCTAGGTACTACTACACATGTCTACTAATTTTACATTAAAATATTTGAAAAATGTTTCTTCTACAACTTTGAAATGTATTTCTACAAAGTTTTTTAATAAAATTTAATTATAAAAAGTAGTCAGAAGTTATTTTGTAGTTGAAAATAAGTGGCATTACTTACAAACGTTTTTTTTAAAGTTTGTTTTTAAAAAAGATAAAGTTTGTTATTTTTTTTAAAAGTTAAATTTTCTATTTAAACGATCATTAGATAAAAGAACAATTATTTAGATAAACTAAAAAACATAAATTATTTAAACAAATTAAAATTAACAATTATTTATTTTATTTAATTTAAACAAAATAAAAATAACACCTTTTTAAAAAAAATGATTTAACAAAAAAAAGTAATTTACATCTCAAGTTAGTATTATAAAATGTGAGTAACACAAATTTTAAAATAATAAATTTACAATTATTTAATTTTAAAAAGTTATACCATAAACTTAATTAATTTACATCTCACATTAGAAAGTCACACCAAACAATGTTCTTTTAGAAAGTCATTAAAAGGATGTTTAATGATTTTTTTGGAATTTAAATTATTATTGTATTTGTGATCATCATTTTTTGTTAAAAAGTGTTACCATAATTAATCAGTAGGTAGAAAGGCCTAATGCACATTCTTTTACAAAAATATAGAATCGTAACACAAAAGCTTTCATTTAAAGGATCGGATCCGATATTTTAGCCCCATTTCTCTATACACGCTCCATCTATTCAATTCTAATAAAAATCAGTTTCAATTCAATTCACCTATATAAATTCGGGTAAGTTTCATCATTCATTCACCACCTTGATGTTTTCTCTAACGTTTTATCTCATTTAATAATGATAATTTTTTTGTTTCGATCAGCTTTGCTTAATTGTTGATTTTTTTTGTTGCAGAAAAAAGAACCGGGAGCTTGCATTGTTTGACAATAGGTATATGATTTTCTTTGTTTTTGATTCAATTACATTATATCTTTATTTTTATATGGGCTTTGTTCCAATATTAAGTGTTATACTAAATGATTGTTTCATTGTGCATGCTGCGACTTTGTAGATATGTCATATGGTTTTTTTACATAAAATTAGGCGTGGGTTTTTACTTTGATTAATAAAGCTTTTGTCATTATCAAATGAAATAACATTATCATATAACCTGTTCCTTAGGTCATTAATATGGAATGTTGTTTGTGCTTATATTATAAAAGGTTTTATACTCTTAATCCAAGAAGCAATAGCCTACATCACATAAAATGATTCACATCTCATTACTTTACTTGGTTTTGTTCAAAAGAGATACATCGATGAGGACATGGAGGTTGAGAAGTAAATCAATAGTGAGTTGGTTTTGTTGGAGTTTCCATATCGTAGTTCTTACTTATGTTTAGATTTTTTTTTGGATTTTTGTATTCTCATACATTTGGATCATTCATAGTCAATGGATTATCATTTTTTTATGAGTATGTTGATTGTAACTGATTTTATTCATGACTAAGAACGTATTCTTCTGAGTTGTTACTGCTATAGTGAGTTTCAAGATTTGCAAGTATTTCTCTAAATGTGTCTTTGTATATTGGTGTGTTGTCGGTAGTTAAGGTATCAAAGTGAGCTGTAGAGATTTAATGGGTGTATCTGTTGCTTTTTTTTGTCCTGTTAATTTTTGGCTCAATTGGTGTGCTTTTAATCAATTTAAATACACAAGGTTTACAAAGCAAATCAAAACTTTATTTCAAGTATGATTTTATTTGTTTGCGCAAATAAAAGTTTTTAGTTGTCACTGTTTGTGTTGGCTATTTTAGTTTAGGATTTTCTTTGTTTGCATAAATATAATTTTTTTAATTTGTGGGTTATGTTGTCTTTCAAGTGATTGTCGATGGTGCGAATCGATATTAAGGATGTATGAAGATTTTGGAGCTGCAGATATATGAAGATTTATAGATGGGTGGATGAAGATTGTAAAACTATTCAAATACTATAATTTGTAACAAAATAATAGTATAGATGAAGATTGTAAAACTATTCAAATACTGGCAAGTAAAGTTTTATTTCAAGTTTCAACATCTTTTTTCCTTAGTATCTTAACTGTATGGTAATTATTCATCCTGGTCTTTTAAACATAAAAGAGCAGTTCCTAAGGTATTACTGAATAGCAACACACGCAAGGGAAACTTATAGTTGGATAATGTATCACCTTTCACCCATTTGATATCCAACAATAAAAGGTATATGAAGTTTTCTTTTTGCCTAAAAGATGCACTTTGAGAAACTCTCGACCCATTCAACCTGATAGAGATGAAGCGTAGCTTAAAGTAACCAATCTATTATGAAATAGGGAAAGATTCTCATCTGTATATTCTGAAAAAACTTGATTATTTGACGAGACCATGATTAAGCTATTGTTGAAATTGGTAGTTTGGTACACCTCTTGATTATTCCTGTAAAGAACATGATCATTAGACACCCTTATTGTCACCCTTATTACTCAATAGTGTCACTTTTACTAAATTTCCTTTTGGCGATGAGTACCAATTTCAAAATCTTGGATGAAGATTCAGACGAATGTAAAGTTATATATACCCTTATACGATAACCTCTTTGTATCAGACTATGTGTGTTATATTTCAGGTTTAGGAACACTTTAAATCTGTTTATGTAGTTATTGAACTAACTGTGCCTGATCCTTTGGTTAAGATTAACAACAATGATTGATAATCATTGCTAGAAACGCTGGCTGAAAAAGAGAAAGAGCTTTCAGGTCAATTAGAAATCCATGAGTCTCACAAGGGTGAAACAGAATTTAAAGTAACGGGTTTTGAAGAAAAGTTCGAGTCTTTGAATACACCGAAAAGAGAGATTGAGATTTAGAAAGAAGAAAAGTATTCTTCTGAGTTGTTGCAATTGGTGTGTTGTAGGTTGTTAAGGTATCAAAGTGAGCTGTAGAGATTTAATGGGTTTATTCGCTGCCTTTTTGTTCTATTTCCAAGACTACTACAAACATGGTGTATAAAGAAGTTCTTCATAGTCTATGAGCAATGTTCAACAGGTATTTTGTTTATATATTCCTACATTTTATTACATGTTTGTCAACAATTCATTTTTCAACATAACATGTTTAACTAAAGTTTAATTGCATTTTTATGTCAACAAATAGGTGTTCACTCATTAGAATTTGGCAACCAACTACACATCTATGGCAAACATCATCTCATACTAAAGATCATCAACTTTGGAATTGAAAAATCCATGAAACTCTTTATTTAACTTTTTGTAAAATCATAACATGACCGTGTAATGATACATGTTTACTCTCGGTTTTTCTTTATTATATATATTAATGCTTCATGCTTACATTATTATTCATTGAGTATTTCTCTTAATTTACTTTCTCATAACACTTCTTACGAATTAAATTTTCTAAGACATCCCGTGATTCCACGGGTCTTTAAGCTAGTTTTTAATAAAACAAAGTTTTTTACAAGTCTTTAAAGCAGCAAATGTACAAATCTATAAGCAACCTCTAATTAATTTTTTCCAAAAATACTAAAGCCTATTATTACGCCACGTGTACAACCGGAATTTTGGTAAGCATTAAAATTTGTTGGCAAAATTTTCAAACGAAACAAGTTTACAACCGTATTTTTAGAAAGCATTAAAAGCAAAACGTATTAAATTATAGTTTTAACAAAAAAAATTCGACATCTATTTAAAAAAAACACTCTTTTGGGCAAACCTTGACAAATAAACAAGTAAATAAAAAAGCTCCATTTGATAAATTAATAACTTTACCAAAATAAGCTCATCATATCAAATCTCCCCCAAAATAAAACATCCATCAAATTGAATGAAATTAGAACACACAAAAAGATGTTGATATGGAATCTCAGAACAATGTACCTTTATTATGTCGATTAACCTTTTTTTTGTTTCAACTGTTAGTATGTTTTTATTTGTTTAATTGTGATTAGTTTTGACAAAAAACATTTAATTTCGATTATTTGTAAAAAAAATATGATAGTACATTGATTTTAGACCATTTAATAATGAATGCATTTTTAGACGATTTAATTTTATGTTGTAGATCTTTATTGATAATATAATATTTTTTATTTGGTTACTTAATATGTACAGTACACTGATTTTAGGATTTCAACTGTTTAAATATCTTAATACCTTATAAAACATTTAGACCATTTTCTAAATTTAGTAGTCTTAAAATTTTAAGACTAAAACATTTCTTCTTTTGGAAAGTTTATGCATACAATGTTTAAAAGTCATTCAAAATCCTGGGAGTTATGCATACACATTTAAGAAAATTAAATATTATATATCATAATTTAAAAGTGTTTATTATGTAGTAAATGTATACGTTTTTTCTAATGTTGGGTCAATAACAACCCTTAAAAATTAAATTTCTTTAAAACCATGGTTGTAACCGTCCTCCCTTATTGTAACAGCCCATATCAACCAAACTTATAAAATCCTATTGCGCAACCTTTTTAAAGCATGCATAAGACGGTTTTGGCTGTTGTTTTTGGTTTCAAACCCCTCGAACATACAACTCAACCCTTTGCTGCATTCTGAAATTACTACATCTACATCTTCGTCACAACATATGTAGTCTGCTTATGTTTAAATTGTTTTTGTTGGTTATTTTGGCGGTGTTGCGCTGCTAATATGTGTGACACATGTTTATATAGTTTAGCCTGTTAAATGTGCAGTGATTTTTTTAATCATATTTAATTCATTCGTTTGTCTCAAAATATAGTCACAGGTACCCGCCGCCGCATTGCGCGGGTACCCGGCTAGTGAAAAGTAAAGTAATTTTGGGTAAACTAATTTACTTTAGTTAAACCGTGTTTCTAATTTATAATTTACAATAGAGGATCATCATTTTTTGTTCATATATCTTATCTTTTAAGTTTGCACTATCATGTTACAATTAAGTTTGCCTAATCTTAAGATATATGACAATGTGTTGAACGGAATTGCAGTATTTGCGTTGTTGTTGCTTTATGTATAAGACAGTTAGCATACCCCACTATGGTAATGTCAAACATAAAAAATACGAGTATTTGAATAACATAAACATACAAGAATTAATATAGAAGAGATAACTAGATGAGACAGTTAACGTTTACAATGTGACTGCTTTCTTTTCTTGTGAATGATTTTTTCGAATGTTAAGTTCAGTTGGAAAATATACAGGTCTCGACAATAAGATATTTATTGACCCATCGGTTTTTGAGCATACAAATCTATTTTATATTACTTTTTTTATAACTAAAATTTTATATTACTGACCCATCGTTTTTTGAACGAAACAACAGACCTATACGCACTTTGAAACCCAACTGAGATATAGAGAACATGATTATGTTTTTATGGTCACTAAAACCCATTTCCTAGAGTCAACCTTATTTACTTTTATGAAAGCTAGACAGCCGGTTCTCGTGCTGGTATAGAAACCCGAGGATTGAACAAACATGTATTCTTGAAGTAACCGACCCGCCAGTATTGGATCTAATGAGTTGATCGATTCTAACTAGAATCCATTTTTAGTTCCATACAAAGTATATAATGACTGGGCGGCTTCTGCTGAAACGAATTGTAACCTTACATGTAGCTTTATATTATAATCCCCACCATCCTCCCTTTTGGTTTGAACGATGCTAGATGTTTTTCTCTTAGCGTCATGTTGCTTCTTAGATCTTTCCTCTTACAACAAAAATGCAGACAACAACTTTAACACCCCCAAATTTACACGCAGCGGAATACATCTTTGGGTGCTAAACAATGATGCAACAACACATAATTTATAAAGAACGACTCGAAAAGAGACGTTTTAGATTTATCGTTCCTAAACATTTGTCAGAGTAGCGTAGTCCCAAGTAACCGTTACCAAAAGATAAGTTAAAACAACATATTGGTTTGTTTTGAAAATGGAACTATAAATAAATCAAAGAGTTTGAACAACAAAAGCAGTGCACAACTTCATTCCCCGTGACCTCCAAGCTTCCACTTCTTGATTACCTGAAATACATGTGAGTAAAACAATCAGCAAAAATGCCGAGTGAATCTATAGGTTTATGAAATCAATTTGAACACAAGCAAAGATTATAAGTTTGCGGCATGCTTATAAGCATCAAATAATAATTTGCATCAACAATGATAATTGTATATAGCATAAATTGCAATAAGCTCATGGAACCGAGCCCTTAGACACTCCCATATCAGTCTAATAAGACGAGAGATTTATTAATTGTCGGTTACCTCCAGATTATTGGTACATTGCCGTATACCTGACTTCTCAATACAATATGTTCAAACAGTGTGGAGGTCGGGCCTAAGCTTCTATGACAAGTCCACAAAAACTGAACCGGGGCGGCTTCCCCCATAGATCTATTAATTGTACTAGCGGTTAACCCATCATAGGTTAATTAACGGTCCATAATTGAGGTTTTAACAAAGGCAATCACTAAATGCAATTTAAAGGCAACCACGTGTCCATTCATAGAGGGACAAAGCATACCATAAAAATCTTGTGTTCTAAGTTTATAAAACATGTATTCCCCCTCGCGGGTTTAAAATCATTTAATAACTAGTATAAAGCGAGGCTATAGACTCACGTTGATAATGAAAGGCGGATTATCGGCTACGGGCGTGCTTCGGGTACGGAAACCTATATAAATAATAATCGGTCTTAGACTCTTGTCTAATGACTTTTATCAAAATAACAATATACATATGATGATTTTGTACATATGATGATGATCAAGTGGGTTTATATATCCTTGTTTACTCATTTTTGTGTTTACGTTTTGGTAACTTTTACTAGTTTACTAGTTTTACCTACTTACCTATTTTAAGTCCAATAAGCTTAGTATAAGTTTTTTAACTTGTTTTAATCCATTTTATACCTATATTATCAGTATCTATACTTTCCATGTTGGGCCCAAATGGGTTAAGCCCAATAAGTCCTTTTTATAAGTGTTTAACTTATTTAGTCCAATTATTAGTCCAATATGCTTAGTTAGCTCGTTAATGTCCGTATGTCCTATAGTTCGGGTTTTATCGGTTTTTACTTGTATTAGTTACTTATATATCAGTATATGACTTTTAAAAACTTTACATTAGACGGGTTTGATCGTCTAAGTTTTAATTGGCGAAAAACGTTAATTTTACGGTAATAGCCGAAAAAGTCGTAAAAATCAAGTTTATAGTTTTTATTACTTATAAGTATTATTCCACTACCATTTTTATAAGTTATTAATTTATTTACCCCTTTTACATATTTATATAAATAAGTTTTATAAGTTAGTGGGTTTTTATTTTACATTTTATACAATAAAATTTGAGTGCTTATATAATAATAATAAACATTAATTCTCAAAATCTGATTTTTATTTTCATGTTCACCCTTTTTATCATATCTAGAGTTCTATAATGAATTAGAAGCTCATTTTTGGGTGACATGTTCTTCATATTATGTTCTATATTTAACTTAGTTATAGCTACTGCTCATTTTAAGTTTATCTTGCCTTAACAGTCCCTACAAAACTGCTTATTCAGATTAGAACACCCAACTTGTTTTGATCATATCTCACTCATTATATTGATTCCATTGCATGGCCAACTCTCACATGTGTATAACATCTTGTACTTACTGTAAATGGATCATACCATGCAATTTTATCAGTTCAAGTTTTAGTTATATACTGTTTTTATACAGCCAACTAAATAATCATGATTTTAGCCTTATTTCTCATGGTTATTAACATTTTTAAGCATATTTATCAACACTTGATCCCCACACAACATTTTTATCATCATATATACATCATATACATATACAAAATAAAAAAATACATTTGTTCTTTACAAAAATAACAAGAGAAAATGGAGAGGATGATCTTCTTTACCAACCAAGTGTATTTCTTGTTTTTGGAAGACAAGAACTTGATGAACACCACAAGTAACTCCAAGATCATCAAACACCAAGAACAATAGTTGAGAAATCAGCCCTAGGACACAAGCAAATCACCTCCAATGTTGTTAATATGACCACCAAATGATCAAGGTTTCAAGATAACTCCATGATAGAGCTAGATAACATGTATTTCATGGCTAGAAAAGATCAAAAGGGGTGTTTGTAGCTTGAAAGTGGACGGCAAGGTGAAGGTGTTGAGAGAGTTTTGAGGTTGTTTGCATGAGTGTAAAATGGTATGTGTGAGTAGCTAGTGGTTTTGTTGGTTTGAGTGGAAGGAGTAAGCTTAAGTGTTAAGCTAATGCTTACACTTGTAGCTAGTTAGTTAACATGATGCCACATCCTTAGATGTGGTGTCATGTGTGCCATCCCATGTTAGCTAGTGGGGTGAGATAAAGTATTTTTTCCCACCTCACTAATTTACGGGTATTCCTCGATTCTAGTTTTCTCGATTTGCGTGCCCTCGGGTCGTTTTACGAAAAACGTTTTTATAAATTATGAATCAACGACACAAAACGAATCCAATAAAAACTGTCTCATCAAAAACGGAGTTCAAAAACGTAAATACGTAATCCTAAGGTTTCCGGTTTAGTCGTAAGGGACGCTAAATTATGCACGTAAGCCCAAATTTAAATCCGTAAATTATGGGAGTTCGTCAACCAACACAAAAATAAGTTTCAAAATATTATACGGGAAAATATTTCACTACCTGAAAGTGTTAGATTGTACTTTTTAAAAGTTTAATCGCACACGAAAAATAATAATATAACGACTCGATACGTAATTGAAACGATATCGTCGAAAGTATTAAATATCGAAACTATCGATAATAAAATATAAAAATTTTGGCATCCGTCGGTATCGCGATCACTAGTAGTCCTCGTTGCTCGTCAAAATATTAAAATATAATATTTAATATCGGTTTCAACTTAAACCGTTAAACATAATAATATTTAACGTTATAAAATACTTCAAAATAATTGAAAATAGAATTAAATTATGACCTTATTTTTACGGGTTTTACATCCTCACCACCTTAAGGGAGCGACGTCCCGGCGCTCAACTCGCCTCATACACGAGTTGTTCACTACCCGGAAGTATGACGACATTCCTTAATAAGAAGTCCTTACGTTCCCACGTGAATCTCGATCCACGATCTCCACTGGTTCTTTTACAAAACGCAACTTGTCGTCAAGTTGTATCTCACCATAAAGGAAAGTCCAGTTAAAAAGAATGTTGCAATTTAAAGGATAGCCACTGGCCGGATAGCCATGGACACACATAAAAAAGAATTAACAAGAAAAACATTTTCGTCATCGGAGGGTGCTCACACGCGGGTCCTCACTCACAAGATAATACAAAGACACCATCTCACTTTCGCCAACGCGCATTAAAGTCTCAATAAACATCGTCGTTGAAAGTCAAAAAGATATTACATAATATATGTTCTACATGATCGGACGTCATCGGATGATGCCGTCTCAAGTTCTCACAACTTACGATCATTTGACTAGATCACATACCACATAAGTACATAAAAATAAAAGGTCGAACAATAACATCAAGTATAGATTTCCATCGTTAATCATCGAGAAAACCTTGAACGAACCCTTGATAATAACCACTTGATCTCCAGAGTCTTTCCACTTGCGGTGTCGGCTTCAACATACTCCTCGAGGTTGTAACGAATTTATTAACTCCATTCATTAAGAGATTCGGTGCTCAATCATTCCACTAGTACACGCATAAATCCTGGTGACACTTATCGTTTCTTCTTATACACCGCTTCCCGATATTCATTTTAAACTCAGAATAAAATAGTGATCTTCAATACGAGGAACAGAACGAGATAAAAATGAATTCAGTAAACGCATAAACGGACAAGATGTGGTAAAATGATTTAAGGTCGACGATCGACGAGGGATCTCGACTCACGTAACCGTAAAACATAATAACTCACAATACTAGAAAAATGAGAGCGAAGAATAAATGATACATTATCATTAAAATAACATTTGTCACAATTATCCGTCCCGGATTTGGTATTACCTTAAAACTCAGTTGAGGTACTTTCTTGATAAAGATGATACATCAAAAATAGAAGTAAAATAGTTTCAAAATTTATTTGGTCGTCTTAAGAAACTTTGAAAGAAATGACGTAAATTTATTAATTAAACTCATACTGATGGTTACAATTAGAGAATATAATTTCCAAATTAAATCACTATTTGGAATATAAATTAAACTGACAATTTCATTACATTAAAAGTAAAGTATGATAAGTCAATTAGTTCAAAAGGTAGAACATAATTTTATTTTAAACATTAGTTTTAGTTATACAAAATATGGTGTATAAATTTGACCTTTTACTTGTGATGGTTATTTCGATAATTGAAAATCATTAGAAAATGTAGACAAGTTCCATAAAAAAAATTTATAATACTTTGTAGGAATACATAAAGGTGTTTATCATTCCAAAATAAATATGGGTTACATTCGGGTTTCGAAATGTGACAAGATAACAAACGAATACGAATGGAAATAATAGATTAAACAAGTTGTCAATTTTGTTAGTGCGGTTGATGGTTCACCAATATCAGCTCGTTAACTTAGCAGTGGTCGATACATGATCGGAAAGAAGATCCATACAAAAATTTTAATAAAATAAAATTTCTAATAATCACTTGTAATTAAAACAAATCAAATGAACGATGTTAGTGTTTAAAGAGAGAAATCAAAGCACGGTTCACAAGAGTGGATTTCGAGACAAACGAGAGTGACGGACGTCATCCCGGATATACGGAAATCACTCTAGTGATAATTCATTATTCACGTGCGTAGACATTCCAAAAATCTACCCAGTCGCATAAAGAAAATTGGACGAGAAGGAAGGATAAAACATCGAGACTTTCAAGTCATTTATCAACAGTCAGTAATTAGACAAACGGTCAAAAGAAATCAGTTACAAGACAAAATGAAGTAACAAGTGGAAAAACGATTGTCGAGTAAAACTATCCGTAAACGCGTAATTCGTTCAAGAGAAGATAAGAAAACATATGCGGATGCATAGAAATTGTGCTACTTGCATAAAGTATAAAGGTTTTTAAAACTTCTTTTCGCTTTATTCCATTTTATTTATCTTTATCATAAATACAAGTATAAAAATGATTATTATCAAAAATTTTAAGGTGACTACTATTCAGCCTAGCATGGCTCCTTCTAAATTAGACATAGGTGATCAGGCCATGTATAATTTAGGGCTAGCAATGCAGTGCTCCGTTTCGTCGAAAAGTATTACGTTTCTTATCTTTATATAAACCATGCCATTTGTAAAATGGAATTTAAAAATAGTTTATAAATTTATAGGATACAAGTAATTTGTGAGATACTCAATAAGCAACTTTTAATGTTACGGAAAGTATTTTATAAGACCAAAGTAAAAATAATTGGTGTAAATAATCGTAAAACAATATCAGATTTATTTATAATATGACATTATGACAAAGTAGTCAAAGTTTTGCAAAAAGTGGCAAATAGTAGCTCATAAAACAACCAATGAAATGGTTACAAGTTGTTAAGGTTTCAAAAGGTTATAAGGTTTAGACGAAAATGCCATGAGACATGTGATAAAAAAATATCGATGAAGAATGTGAAGACAAAACTTCAAAACTCAACTCAAATCAGTGGAAGGTTAGAAGAAAAATAAAAATAATATCGAATGACAAAAGAGTCATATATATAAAAAGAATAAAACAATCCAAATGTGTATTCTATGTAAGATACTCGACACAACATGCTTTTAAGAAAATATATTATTCATTTTCAAATTACACCATTAATCTGGTAATAGCTAATCCTGTAATGTTTCTATTTTTAAACATTTTCACATGAAACTAGTATTAGTTATTTGTAAAATAATATTCGTTAAAATTTTACGATCTCAAATGAACTCAAAACTGCTTAGAAACATTTAAAACTCATGTTAAATTTTTTTTATGTTTTTTTTCAAATTTGACTTTTAAATATGAGCCGATTAATTGACCCGATAAACGACATCTCCAAGACTCAGAGTCTAAAGCATTTTGATGCAAAATGACGTTTCAGACGACTTTCTAGTTTTACCCGAGAACTGGAAACCAATGTAAAATGACCAAAATACCCCTGCAAGTTCTGTGCAGGTTTGACTATTTTATTTTAAAAATGCAGGTTTTACTTTTAAGTTTTGACCTGTTTATACTGCCCCTACAGTTTCTGCATAAAGTGTATTTTTCGACACTTCTTAACGGCTCAAAACATATACATATATACACACATGTCTTGTGGATTTTATAACAACGAAAAATAAATCTCGTAATGAGCATCAAATAAAATATAGCATGATGAATGACAGAAAATGCTTCAAGGTATTCAACACGAAATTTAGGAAGCAAGACGGTGAAAGACGTTCGTAATTTAGATTTCAAAATGCAATGTAGGCAAATCTCCTTGGTGCCACGATTGTCAAAAACACAAAACATAACAAGAAAAGAATGGAACATTAACATGCTACACTACGGGAGCGAGAAGGTTAATGAAAAACAAATGATACAATTTTATATAAGTAAAATCGTATTCTAATTCTAGTGCCATAATCTAGACGATGATTTATAAAATAACGATGACGTTACCGAAATATAAGTGAACAATACACTTCGCAGTCGATACATATAAATGTCAACGAATTAAATCTTCGCATGTCGTGTAAAACGATAATAAAAATCAACAAAATATTATGAAAAACCATGGTATTATTCAACACTATTTTAAGAAATGTTTCAAAATGTATGACTCACACGATAGCGGTTAGTCTACTCCAAGTACACATTGCTACACAATGGTCTAGAGATTACGTTAAAAGACGTCCAAGCACAAATAGCCGGAAGACGATTTGAATATCTATATAGATATCACAGAGGGTTAAACAATGAAAGTAACGCGCGCAGATGAAGGTATGTAAGGTCATAATATAAAATTTTCAATAAAAGCAATTTAAATACTTCAAAAATAAATACAGAAAGATCTTGAAAATTCATTGTATTTATTTAAGTTAATCATTAATAAATGATAAACTTTTATCGAAAAGTTTAACGACATAAATATATATCGATAAAGGATTATAGTATTTATTTAGAAATACTTAGCAATAAGGCATACATAATAATGTATACTAAAGTTGTAATCCCAGAAGTAGCTTGAACCTGAAGTCACGCGAAATCATGTGCACCGACTCTTTGAAAAATAAAACCGACAGTTATAGTTTAGGTTTTTAGAAAAAGACCTAGTTCTCTATAACTCATGGCTCTAGTACCAATCTTTAACACCCCCAAATTTACACGCAGCGGAATACATCTTTGGGTGCTAAACAATGATGCAACAACACATAATTTATAAAGAACGACTCGAAAAGAGACGTTTTAGATTTATCGTTCCTAAAACATTTGTCAGAGTAGCGTAGTCCCAAGTAACCGTTACCAAAAGATAAGTTAAAACAACATATTGGTTTGTTTTGAAAATGGAACGATAAATAAATCAAAGAGTTTGAACAACAAAAGCAGTGCACAACTTCATTCCCCGTGACCTCCAAGCTTCCACTTCTTGATTACCTGAAATACATGTGAGTAAAACAATCAGCAAAAATGCCGAGTGAATCTATAGGTTTATGAAATCAATTTGAACACAAGCAAAGATTATAAGTTTGTGGCATGCTTATAAGCATCAAATAATAATTTGCATCAACAATGATAATTGTATATAGCATAAATTGCAATAAGCTCATGGAACCGAGCCCTTAGACACTCCCATATCAGTCTAATAAGACGAGAGATTTATTAATTGTCAGTTACCTCCAGATTATTGGTACATTGCCGTATACCTGACTTCTCAATACAATATGTTCAAACAGTGTGGAGATCGGGCCTAAGCTTCTATGAAAAGTCCACAAAAACTGAACCGGGGCGGCTTCCCCCATAGATCTATTAATTGTACTAGCGGTTAACCCATCATAGGTTAATTAACGGTCCATAATTGAGGTTTTAACAAAGGCAATCACTTAATGCAATTTAAAGGCAACCACGGGTCCATTCATAGAGGGACAAAGCATACCATAAAAATCTTGTGTTCTAAGTTTATAAAACATGTATTCCCCCTCGCGGGTTTAAAATCATTTAATAACTAGTATAAAGCGAGGCTATAGACTCACGTTGATAATGAAAGGCGGATTATCGGCTACGGGCGTGCTTCGGTCACGGAAACCTATATAAATAATAATCGGTCTTAGACTCTTGTCTAATGACTTTTATCATAATAACAATATACATATAATGATTTTGTACATATGATGATGATCAAGTGGGTTTATATATCCTTGTTTACTCATTTTAGTGTTTACGTTTTGGTAACTTTTTACTAGTTTACTAGTTTACTAGTTTTACCTACTTACCTATTTTAAGTCCAATAAGCTTAGTATAAGTTCTTTAACTTGTTTTAATCCATTTTATACCTATATTATCAGTATCTATACTTTCCATGTTGGGCCCAAATGGGTTAAGCCCAATAAGTCCTTATTATAAGTGTTTAACTTATTTAGTCCAATTATTAGTCCAATATGCTTAGTTAGCTCGTTAATGTCCGTATGTCCTATAGTTCGGGTTTTATCGGTTTTTACTTGTATTAGTTACTTATATATCAGTATATGACTTTTAAAAACTTTACATTAGACGGGTTTGATCGTCTAAGTTTTAATTGTTGAAAAACGTTAATTTTACGGTAATAGCCGAAAAAGTCGTAAAAATCAAGTTTATAGTTTTTATTACTTATAAGTATTATTCCACTACCATTTTTATAAGTTACTCATTTATTTATCCCTTTTACATATTTATATAAATAAGTTTTATAAGTTAGTGGGTTTTTATTTTACATGTTATACAATAAAATTTGAGTGCTTATATAATAATAATAAACATTAATTCTCAAAATCTGATTTTTATTTTCATGTTCACCATTTTTATCATATCTAGAGTTCTATAATGAACTAGAAGCTCATTTTTGGGTGACATGTTCTTTATATTATGTGCTACATTTACATTAGTTATAGATACTGCTCAATTTAAGTTTATCTTGCCTTAACAGTCCCTACAAAACTGCTTATTCAGATTAGAACACCCAACTTGTTTTGATCATATCTCACTCATTATATTGATTCCTTTGCATGGCCAACTCTCACATGTGTATAACATCTTGTACTTACTGTAAATGGATCATACCATGCAATTTTATCAGTTCAAGTTTTAGTTATATACTGTTTTTATACAACCAACTAAATAATCATGATTTTATCCTTATTTCTCATGGTTATTAACATTTTTAAGCATATTTATCAACACTTGATCCCCACACAACATTTTTATCATCATATATACATCATATACATATACAAAATAAAGAAAATACATTTGTTCTTTACAAAAATAACAAGAGAAAATGGAGAGGATGATCTTCATTACCAACCAAGTGTATTTCTTGTTTTTGGAAGACAAGAACTTGATGAACACCACAAGTAACTCCAAGATCATCAAACACCAAGAACAATAGTTGAGAAATCAGCCCTAGGACACAAGCAAATCACCTCCAATGTTGTTAATATGGCCACCAAATGATCAAGGCTTCAAGATAACTCCATGATAGAGCTAGATAACATGTATTTCATGGCTAGAAAAGATCAAAAGGGGTGTTTGTAGCTTGAAAGTGGACGACAAGGTGAAGGTGTTGAGAGAGTTTTGAGGTTGTTTGCATGAGTGTAAAATGGTATGTGTGAGTAGCTAGTGGTTTTGTTGGTTTGAGTGGAAGGAGTAAGCTTAAGTGTTAAGCTAATGCTTACACTTGTAGCTAGTTAGTTAACATGATGCCACATCCTAAGATGTGGTGTCATGTGTGCCATCCCATGTTAGCTAGTGGGGTGGGATAAAGTATTTTGTCCCACCTCACTAATTTACGGGTATTCCTCGATTCTAGTTTTCTCGATTTGCGTGCCCTCGGGTCGTTTTACGAAGAACGTTTTTATAAATTATGAATCAACGACACAAAACGAATCCAATAAAAATTGTCTCATCAAAAACGAAGTTCAAAAACGTAAATACGTAATCCTAAGGTTTCCGGTTTAGTCGTAAGGGACGCTAAATTATGCACGTAAGCCCAAATTTAAATCCGTAAATTGTGAGTTCGTCAACCAACACAAAAATAAGTTTCAAAATATTATACGAGAAAATATTTCACTACCTGAAAATGTTAGATTGTACTTTTTAAAAGTTTAATCGCACACGAAAAATAATAATATAACGACTCGATACGTAATTGAAACGATATCGTCGAAAGTATTAAATATCGAAACTATCGATAATAAAATATAAAAATTTTGGCATCCATCGGTATCGCGATCACTAGTAGTCCTCGTTGCTCGTCAAAATATTAAAATATAATATTTAATATCGGTTTCAACTTAAACCGTTAAACATAATAATATTTAACGTTATAAAATACTTCAAAATAATTGAAAATAGAATTAAATTATGACCTTATTTTTACGGGTTTTACAACAATATCCTACCTCAAAAGAAAATTTTCATACTTTACGTCAATAGAAAATTTTCCTATCACTGATATATTTAACAACTTTTTACATATTCGGGCTTTTAGCAATACATTGATACATTTACCTAGCAAACGCGGACTACACAGCAGGTCAAAGTGGATCTAAACCATTAGACCCATGAGCACAAAATGACCATACAATTTAATCACATACAAATGTGTAATTTGATTACTTTCTCCTTTTTTATTCTAAAAGGCGTCCGAATTTTTAGTAAGCAATTCCAAACACTCATTATACAAAAAACTGCACTAAGTTTACACATAAAATGTGACTGATTTGAGTGATTTCAAATTGTGGCAACATAAATTATATGCAAGTGCTATCTTATATAAACTAGCAAAAAACTTAAACAAAAATGTTTTGCATAACCGAAATATTTTTATAATAGTTTAAAAATAGTAAGAAAGCAGTTCCCGTGTCCGTCTCTTTCGGAATGAGAATCAACAAAAGTCAAGAACAATCTCTCAGGCAAGTCGATTTGTCTTTTTCACGGCCCGTTTTTACACATGCCAACTATATGTGGATGTCTCTCATGTTAAGAGCAGAAAAGGATCGAAGATAGTTATTCAAGATGAAGATGGAAATCTCATTAATACCACGAGTAGCATGGTCTACAAAGAAGTGCTCCATAATTTATGACATCTACATGTAAGTGTATGCCGCATAAGTATAACAAAGGATTCGTGTTTTTTGTGTGATTTACCTATTTTGTTTCATGTGACATTTGTATGATCGCAATTAATAATATACTTTACGTTTCTTTATCCATGTGCGTTTTTTAACTAATACCTTAATAATACGCATTCTACTTTTTTTTTTTTAACTTTTTTGACGTTTCTTTTAAAATACCCGTGAATTTTACGGCTCTTTTAGCTAGTTTATAAGAATATAACAAAGTATTATTTAGAGGTGGCAATTTTTGACCCATGGTTAATCTTTGGGTCAACTTGGTTAAATTGAAAAAAGAAAGGGGTCTAGTTGGGTTTCCCTTAATATTTTAGATGGGTCTTCATGGGTCAAACAAGCTCCTTCTTAAAATTATAAATGGGTCTACTTGGGTCACCTCAAATGTCACATGGGTCTAGATGGGCTTCCTTTAATATTAGAAATGGGTGTAGATGGGTCACCCAATAGGTTTTAGTAATATCAAAAAAAATCCATTTTTTTCACAAGCTTGTCAAATTTTCACACACTTGTTAGTTTTTTGCGTCTTCACCGTATCTTTACGTTTTCATCATAAATTTTACGTTTTCGCAGAAATTTTACGTTTTCATAAAAAAAAATTACGATTTCATCAGAAATTTTACGTTTTCGTCAGTAAACTTACGTTTTCGTCAGTAAACTTACGTTTTCGTCAGTAAATTTACGTTTTCGTCAGTAAATTTACGTTTTCGTCATAAGTTCTGATTACGTAAAATACGGATGAAAACGTAAAATTTTCTGACGAAACTTAAAATTTCTGACGAAAACGTAAATTTATAGAGGAAAATGTAAAATTTCTGATGAAAACATAAATTCATGATGAAAACGTAAAATTTCTGACGAAAACTTAAAATTTCTGACGAAAACGGAAAATTGCTGACAAAAACGTAAAATTTCTGACAAAAACGTAAAATTTCTGACGAAAACGTAAGTTTATTGACGAAAACGTAAAATTTCCGACGAAAACGTAAAACTTCTGACGAAAATGTAATTTTTTTGATGAAAACGTAAAATTTCGGACGAAAACGTAAAGTTTCTGACGAAATCGTAAAATTTCTGACGAAAACGTAAAATTTCTGACGAAAACGTAAAATTTTTGACGAAAACATAAAAATTTCTGACGAAAACGTAAAATTTCTGATGAAAACGTAAAAATGCGGAAGAAAACGTAAAATTTTGGACGAAAACTTAAATTTTTTGACGAAAACGTAAAATTTCAGACGAATGCGTAAAAATACGGATGGAAACGTAAATTTACTGACGAAAAGGTAAAATTTCTGATGAAAACGTAAAACTTCTGACGAACACGTAATTTTTTTGATGAAAACGTAAAATTTCTGACAAAAACGTAAAAATACGGATGAAAACTTAAATTTTTATGAAAACGCAAATTTCCTGACGAAAACATAAATTTACTGACGAAAACGTAAATTTACTGAAGAAGACGTAAATTTACTGAGGAATCGTAAATTTATTAACATAACGTCAAAAAGTAAAAGGCTAACCTCATAAAAACCCATTTAAAACAAAAAAAAAAACCCAAAAACCCATTTAAACTAAAAAAAACCCAAGCTTTTCCTAAAGACCCATCTACACCCAAACCCAACTAAACCCAACCTCTTAAAAGACCCATCTAAACTCCTACCCATCTAAACCCAACCTCTTAAAAGACCCATCTAAACCCAAACCCCATCTAAGACCCATGACCCAACCCAATCCAACCCAACCATTTTGCCACCTCTAGTATTATTGCTGCCCAGGGGTACATCATTATTAAAAATACGATTAGATTTAGTGCCCTTTAGCAATATTAGTTTGCTTAATTGGATACCTAATATTCGATAAAGACATAAAGTAAGTCGGACATTTCATATATCGCTTTGTTTGTAAAGTGTTTATATTTTTTTAACGGCGAGTTAGTAGTTAGTGATTCGAGTTTACAGTGACATCCAATTGGGCAGTATGCAAGCCTCGAACCTTCTTCTTTGGGGATAAACCCCACTTCTGCTTCTTAATTCGAGCCCCTGAAGGTTCTTGGTGAGACTCAAACTCGAGACCTCTCCAATAATACCTCCCCAAGATTACTTTTGGTGACCAACTGAGCTAGCTCAGCTAGTTTGTTTGTAAAGTGTTTATGGCCCTTTTTTAATCTTAATACATGAATTAACTGCCATAAGATATCGTATATTTGATTTTCATATTATAAAGAAGTCATGAAAGATTTTTTGAAAATTCACAATGACATAAAATATGAGCCGACGACATGTCATCATAATGTAAGTTCACAATAACCTATTCTTCGGTCCCAAACTAATGTACTTCATATTATTTTTGGTTTTCTCAAAATTATAATACTCTTTCAAATATAAATGTAAGTGATGTAACAAATTTACTATATTATATTTATTGATATTATAAATTACAAATTATATATAAAGTTTTACGTAATTAATTATATAAAAGTAAAAATGTCCATTTAAAAAAAAGTAAAAGAAGAATTACAACGATAATAATGTTTATTTAAATTATATTTTTCTTGCCGAAAAAGATTAATTTAAAACAAAAAAATAATATAATTCGCGTCTTTTGAGAATGTTAGAGTAGTTCTTAAGATATATTAGGCCTTAAAGTTATGAGTAGTGACATGTGATATATATTTAAATAATAAAATTACTTTATACATATATATAGATTATAAATATCAAACCAAAACAACCTGGCTAACTAAATTAACCATTAAAAATGTTTTGGGAGATTGTCACCGCATGCGAGAGGATTTACATTCGAGTCTTTTTGTGGGGATTTTCTTCAAGGCGAGAATTTAGGGGTTATGTCTTATAAACGCGTTGATTCGAAGTTGGTATGGACTATCTTCTGGGTATGTATGTTGAAATCGACTCATTAATTATTATTCGAGCCTGGCTGACACTAAATTCTAGTAAATATTAATAACGACCTAAATATACATATTCAACCCGTTATTATTACGTCACTTTGTATTATAAGTAAAAACTTTCGATACTTAATATATGCGTTTTACATGCAAGTATAAAGTTTGAAGGTGCAAAGTGAAGAAATACAAAATGAAGTCCTTGAAGTGCAAATAAACAAAACTATTATGAGAAGATTCTGGAACACACGAAAGTGAGGAGCATAAACTCACAAGTGCGGCGCACATTTCCCACCTCCAAAGTGCGGCGCATATTTACCCTCAGTCTGCCCTATAAATAGGGACAATTGATACGTATTTTAAACACACATCTCAAAACAAATACTCTACAATCCGAGTATCCTTAGCTTCTTAGTCATATTTTCAGTATTATCCACTTTTGGGAAATACTTGTAACGAGAGTATTCTACTCTTTGTTTCTTGGAAAGACGATGCAATCGTGACACTTGTGTACTCGTTCATTCGATCAATCTAAGTATGATGTTCTCTTACTCTTTTCCATTTGTTACTTTGATTACTATGTTAGGCTAAACTATTTGTGAATATATGGGTATGTGACTATAACTAGTGATGATGCTACGATATAATCCTTTATAATTGATCCAAGCTAATGTTGTAAAACCATTTTGCCACTTAGTTCTATCGTCATATTTTATCTAAAGTTGATTTGTTATGATGATTTGACGTCGAGAGACTCAAGTTATAATAAGTTTTTAAGAACTTTTCTATGGTTTTGAATCTTTGGTTGGAGAGATCCGCTTAGATACTTTGATAAAATATTGAACTTGTTGAAAACTTGTTTTAAGCTTAGTCGCTTAATAAAAAATAAGTCTTGAATCATACCAAAGTGAACTGTGTATATGCCATTTTGACGAAAAAGGATTATCACTCTTTACCTACATAAACATATCTCGACCATTATTATCATCATCAGGAACTTATACGAACTATCCCACATTAGTTATACTTGTTATTATTGTTACTTATTCGATCATTTCTTTCTTCAATTATTATATTGATTACCAAAACGAAACTAAATCCTAGCGAACGATCCTGGCTTACCAGTACAACGCTATATTACGAACGAAAGGGTATACTTGCCCGTGTTTGTATTCTAATCCCTTGTTTTGTCTAAACATTGTTATAAATTTAAGACGTGCGAAACGAACATCAAATATCGTGAAATCAAATAACAAACTTAATAACTGTACTAACTCGCCGTTCTAAAAAAAGTAAAAGCATACAATTTATTGTGATAAATATAGGTTGAGTCTGTCATCTTTTGACAGATAGTTATACATTGAGTATGGTGCGTTTCGGCCGATAGATATAGGTTGAGTCTGTCATCGTTGGTAGATGTATATACCTTGAGTTTGCCGCATTTTGGCCGATAGATATAGGTTGAGTCTGCCATCGTTGACAAATGGATATAGCTTGAGTTTGCCGCGTTTCGACCGATAGGTAAAAGTTGAGTCTACCATCGTTGACAGATAGATATACCTTAATTCTGCCGCGTTTCTCAGATATCGCAGATAGATATAGGTTGAGTTTGTCATCTTTGACTGATAGATATACTTTGAGTTTATGTGAATAATTTTATTTTTCTTTTTTTTCTATTTCTTCAGTCTGAGCTTTTGCGATTTCGTCGCTCGTTTTGCGTAGGAGTGTTAGAGAATAAATTTTACCAAAGTCAAGTTTGTGAGTTAGGTCCATTAAAATTTGATGTCTTATACTTTATATATATGGTTGATCAGTAACATTATGGCCATAGGGTTTAATCATTTTACGATAAAGTGATATACGAGACTTTACATATACAAATATTTCGTGTTATTCTTTCATTTTGAGTTTAAGCAGCGTTATGCCAAAAAATATTACTATTGTTCAATGAAGATTCATGTAATTTCTCTTTAGTTTAACTTGCCTTGAAATGACCTGGACCAATAGGGAAATCTTAAGTTTACAAAATTAATACGGCTAAAATTAACAGTGAAATAATTATAAAATATAAAGAGCATCTATTCATCTCTTTTATAAAATAAGCATTTCCTTTTCTGTTTTTGTCGTTTTAAGAAGGCAAGATACTCCTTACGTTAATCTGATACTATTCCAAATATATGGTAGGAAAGAAACAAGAAAAAAAATTCATTATTAAAAGAGTTTCCTTTTTGATAGCAAACCTTATTCTGAAACGTTAATAAATTATTACTTTTCAAAGAAACTTGTTACAGTATATACAACCACGTACGTACCCACACGAACAATATTAAAATCAACTGTAAACTCGTACATTAGACTCTTAATTAGTCACTTTTAAAGCTGTTCAATAGGTAATGTCATCATTAGATAATACAGTACAGTACATTTTCATTAAATATTACTAACATGTCTTTTCTTTTGAGGATGAACTATTGAACTTTAGTATATGCATAGTAACAATAAAACTGAAAGACAACTTACATAAAAAACAAACTTATCATTAGTCATTTAGTTTAAACCTCAATTAATTAGGAGCATTCAGGTTTTTACTTTTCTTTTTCTTTCTTTTATATTTATCATATTCCATATTACAATAGGGAAAAAAATTGTAGGCGAAAATTTGCAAAAGTATTTTGAGTTATACTTTTACATGCTGTCTAATATAGATCAATATTTGCATGTAGTCTAAAAAGACCACATACAATTAAAATGCAATAATCTGGTAAAAAGAATAATTGGTTTACAAATTCTTGGGACCAAAATAATTACGTAATTCTCACTTCTCATTGGTTTGAATCAGAGGATACAAGTCATGTTCTGGCAGTATTAGGTATAAGGTGAAAGAAAGTGACTTCTGCAAAAAAGTTTAATTGATCAGTATTGGTCTGACCCCTCAAAACCCTAGCTAGTAAGCTGGAAGCAAGGGAAGAAGGGAGCCCCCACAAATTTAGGGCACAAGCCAATTAAGTGTTGACAGACAAGGCATTTGAATAATAACACTCAATTAAAACACACACAACAAGAACAGCAGAAGTAAGTCAGGAAGTAAAATTTAAAAAGAATCAGTGAGACAAGCCAATCCAGTGATTTATTAGTATAGCCTACGTACAAGATCTTGGATCTACCCTTTAGTTCTTGTCCACATCAACATTACCTAACTCCCAAAAACTAATTAATCATAGACTCATATATATATATTACTCAATTCATCTTCCTAATTAAAATGATTAAAGTAAATATAATTAGTACTACTATAATCGCCATGTATTATTGCCATGTTTACAAACAGGTGTAATTAAACTAGTAGAACGACAAGATTTACCAATTTATTAATGGTACCACTAGGTACCAAGTATAGTTACTGCATTTCAACCTTTAAATTTCTTTTTCAATGGGTGAGCTAAACGGAAGCGATTTAATAAATGATCCGACTACTTTTTTGGGGTTATATTTGACAAGGCTAAGATCTCAAGGAATAAAAACCCTAATAAATGACACATTTTTACTCGATAAACAAAGATACGACGTAGGTACTCCCATATATGTAGTGAAAGATGAATTTAGAGCTAGCAAGTCTCATATAAAGAGTTAAGGTCGGAAACAATGGTTATCACAAAAAGAAGACGGATTAATTTAGAAGTGTCTATAATCATTCTTTAATTCAAACAAACTACTAAAAGTACAAATATAACCCAAAAAAAGTTGTCGGATCATTTGTTGGAGAACGAAATCAACGTTCTATGGGTAAAATGTTGATTGGTATATAACGTGTAACTGGTATATGTATTATATAAAATCGTAATAAGTTGTATACAAATTTAAAGAAGGAACATTGTTATTTTGCATATTTTGCTAATTACGTTTACAATTCTAACTTAAACTTAAGATGAAAAAAGTTCAATTGTCCGCAGATCTCCATTTAACAAGTTTAGTTAATCAATTTCCAAGACTAAACGTAATGGGAAAATGCTTCACGTGTGGTTCTTAACTTTCATGCGCAGTGTTTCGTTACACACTACAATTACTAGGCATTTTGGAGTTAGAAAAGGGTGCAATTGAGCGCCTTCATTATCAACAGGTCTTGGCTCAATTGGTATCATTTTCTCGCCACAAATGTTTAATTGATCGGTCAAGGAGCAATATTTTAATATTAGCTGGGTTCGATCTTAACTCCTGACTAATTAAGTCAACTGAAACAAGTGTCGATCGTGTGGGATTTTGGTCCTTGAGAAAAGTCAGATTGAAATCCAAAGATATATGAGATCAGAGTGTTTCCATCATTGTACATCTTTCGAAATCAATGTGTCTTCATCACCGGTGAGTGTGTGTTTTATATTTGTGTGTTTTATTAATCAATGGTCTTCATCACCGGTGAGTATGTGTTTTATATTTGCGTGTTTTATTAATCAATGCTCTTCGTCACTGGTGAGTATATGTTTCATTTGTGAGTTTAAAAAAATTATACTTCGTAATGGTCAGGTTTAGTAAGTGTTACCCTGTAAAGATGGTAAAAAGGCGAAGAAAGGAGACAATTGTGTATTGCTTCCTCAACACCAAATGTAGTGGTAGCTAGAAATATTACAACTATCTCGTTTAAGTGTGAAAAGTCTCGTTTCATTTTAGATGTCCACTTATTTCAGTTTGTTTAAAAATTATTATATTCATTTGCAAAAGATAAAATTAATAATTCATCACTTTAGTTATTTTACCTTCAAATAATTTTCATACTAGAAAATTTTTATTTAACTAATTTATTAAATGGATGACTAAAATTAATATTTTATTAACTTGAATCTACATTTATTACACTTATCGTAAAACGCGTAAAATTTATTTGTGAACAATTTCTCAAAAAGAGTGGTAATAAGTTTGATTATTACTAGTATTTTATTTCAAGTTATTCATAATTTATTTCAATTATGTCAAGCACACAAGTCTCAAAATTATTTTACTAAGCACACTAAAATACTACCTTTTTCATCTCACATTAAATGTTCAGTTTGATATTTTTTAATTTTTAAATTAATTTTTTTTTGTGTAATATGTTAGGAATAATAAAAATCATACCAGTAAATATATATTTAAAACTTAATACATTTTTATATTTTGGATCAAATATTATATAACAAAAAATAAAAATAAAAAAATTTAGAAATGAAAACATGATATTAATATGGGAAGAAGGATTTTTAATATTGTCAACCTTTACTGAATTTTATAAAAAAAAATACATAATTATGTTTTAGACTTGTTTTTGGAGTGTTTAGATGTCCATCAATTACTTGTAGCTTGAATAATAACCACACATTGAATTTAACTTTCTTTACTTAGTTTTATGTATCTCAAAACAATAACCAAAATTTGTTAAATAAAATGTTCGAATAACATTTAAACTTGAATAATCTATCTATAGAAAATAATCTTTTGATGACTTTAGGGAGAAAACAATAGTAGTGATTTTATCACTAAAGCAAAATTTGAGTAACTTTATTAAAACTTCTTTATTTCATATAGAACGGCAATTGTGGTTACATAACTTCTAGTTCAGAATATGTAACGAGCTCAAACAAACAAGTTGAGTCCAGTTTAGAAAGTAATAACACCTTTTCTTTTATATACGTGAAAAAAAAAACGTTATTATTATGTTAAATAAGAATCAAATTTGAAACTTTGCCTAGAAGTTACAACTTGTTTATTACTTCAGGAGAAACCTTTGTCCGTTAAAATGTTAAGAAACTGTTGAACAACACTAGAAACTTTTCCACGGACTTAAGATTAACATTTAATTTAGTTTATAATCAAATCCGCTGGCCCCAACAAGTGGCTACCTAACAATTATTTTGATTAAAATATTAAATAAAGTAATACTAGTGTGTTGGAGCCAGAAATTATCGGCCATATATATCAAAGTTATATTCCAAACTTTACCCCATTAGAAAACACCTTTTTATTGACTATAATTATATCAAACAAATGGAATGGGCCTCTAAATTTTATATATTAACTTGAAGAATGGCTTTTTCAATAATTAAATCAAAGTAAGTTAGACTCTTGACCCTATCCACTAACTTTTATGGAAGTACATTAAAGAGAATCCAATTCAACAAGTTCCAATACCTAAAATATAAACTTAGATGATGAGACTGCTCTAGGGTTTTTAGAAATAAATATATACCCTAAGCCCTAAGGCTTTTGAAAATTTACAACCAATATGTAGAGCCTCTTTTTCTTGCATTAAAGTTATTGTAAGACCGCGAGTACTAAAAGTCTAAAAGGGAAGATTTAGTTATAAGTTTGTTTATATAACTTAAGCGACTGATGGACGGCATAGAATTAAAATAGGAGTAAAATATTTGAACTTTTAACTTTCTCTTCACTATAGTACATTTATCTTTTGTAGTTTATATATATTTTTTTTTCTTTTGTAGTTTATATTGTTTAATGAATCTATATATATGTAGACTGCAGTGAATATTATTATTATACATTTAAACTGTTCATGTTCATCCATGCATTTAAAAAAAAATTAATTTAGTGAACGGAAAAGTACTTTTATTCTTTTAACGACCAACTTTTATAACAACTCTAGCAAGGAGCAAGCATGTCTGTCCTAGGAGGTTTTTCAGGTCAATAAACTAGGGGTTTTTTTTTTTGAACAGCTATATGTAATCAAGGCTGTGGTTTGGCGACAGCGTTGAAGCATGGCTGTTGTCAGCTTTGTATGTTGAATATTGAATATATGCATTCTACTGGAGTATATGGTTTAAACAATATAAAAATTCATTTATACAACGCTAAATTAATGCCTCAATTAGCATGATAAACCGGGAATGTTCAGTGAATTATCTTGTCATGTGGTATGTACTGTCACCTTTTCTTCATGCAATCATTTCATAAACAGATCTTTATTAAAGCTTAAAACCTTAATAATTTAAGGTTTATGTCATCATTGCAAACATATGTTATTTTCCTCATAAAATCGATATATAAAACTTTTATGATATATTCATAAGAAATATCGCATTTATGGTTTATGACACTGAAGCACGAGTAATTAAAACAGAACTAGCTAAGTTAATCGGAGTGGGCGTGCCTTCTATGACGAAGCCAAGAGGAAATAATGATCGGATGCACAAATTTTTTTTAACCATAATATGACAAATGTAAAAAGTGGATTAAAACGAATAATTATTTCAATTAACCGAGTGCATTTGAGATGCATTTAAAAAAAATCAAGATTTTTTTCAAAAATTAACATTACATAAAAAAATCCATATGTGAGTTGACCAAACATCATCCCCACCTCACGAGTGAGTTGGCAACAAAAAATAAAACCAAAGTGATCGAGTCACCCTCGACAACCATGTTTACTTTTTGTATTTGATATTTTTTTATTTGGTTTGTAAGTGTGTAAGAACATTTAATGGGTGGATTATGAGAAAGGATGAGAGGAAGTGGGAGGAGTAAGAAAGATAATGCGGCGCTGATGCTGATGTGGATGATGAGTGAGTGGTGACCAATCCCAGTAAGCTAAGGCACCTCACATATACTCACACGCCAAACAAAACATATTAAACACTAAAACTCGCCGATGGTGAGTTTTCACATTCATTCTTGTTTTTCTAAGATGTCATGCGTGACATATTTGGGTGTTTTAAAACTAATATGTGAGTCATAACTCGGTGAATTTAACTCCACCCCAAGTCTTTTTGGGTAAAGGGTTTCCTCGGTCTATATTACTACTCCAAAAAATAGTTAATCACATCAAATCAAACAAACTCGAGCATGTAAGCAACAACCAACAATACCAAGCAAGCACGTCTTGTGATTCAAAAAAGTCGGTCGAATCTAGAGATCAAGCACACTTTAGTGATTAAAACAGGAGTTATAAACCTTAGCTGAACTGAGGATCAGACAAGAATTAATGGAGTTAGGGTTTTTTTTTGTTAAGGTATCGCAGGGAGGAGATTTTTTTTGCCGACTCATAAGGTATCGACTAAAGATCTTTAGTATGTGAAATAAACATGTATCTAACCGAACAAAAATAGCCACTTTAGCCCACTATATATCATAACTAATCTTTGACATTAACTAAAAAATTACCAAACTGAAAGGGTACTTATGATCGTTGAATATTAAACCTCTATTCAATCCCAATATATATAAAGATTACATGTGACATAAAGGAAACCCTAGGCTCTAAGACGGGCTTGGGCCGACTAACCTATACTCGTCTAATACTTCCTCACAGTTGGAGCTGGAGGTCCTTGAACGATCCAACTGGATTTTAACAATGCAAACGACAAGAAATCTTGAGAAGTGGCCGGTATCCTTGTCAAAAACTTAATATGGTGATGGTTGTTGTAATTTTGTGTTTGTTTCAAGAAGGCTGCAAGATAGAATTTGCAAAAGAAGATCATGTATTGCCTCTGACAGGTTGATAGAAGGAAATAACACCACTAGTATGTATGAGATGATTTGAAGCCTATATAATATGCATATATATTAATGCAAAAGGAAAACATGTACTTATGCATTTAGTGATATTGGGATAATGAGATGCTAGAAGAAAAGGAGGCGTTATTATGGAGATTTAGGAGGATTTTTCTTAGAGAGGATGGTAGCGACTCATGACGGCCGACGGTTAGGTTTTAATCATGGAGATGGAGAGATTTGATCGGATGTTAGAGTAGCGGTAGTTTGATGACCGAGAAGGTCTTAAGATCATACCCTCTGATATCATGTTAAGTGTTAACCCCTTTCGGTATAATGTATTTTTCAATCACAATATATAGAGATTACATATGACATAAGGAAATCCTGATGGACCCTAAGCCCACATACGAGCTTGACCCTACTAACATATTCTCGTCTAATAATGACAAGCCACAATTACAAATTAACAACGAATTTAAATAAAACAACTCCTATAAAAAATACGCATAACATCATTTTTTATTCCCCGTTGAAAGTCATTGTGTTTGGCAGTGATACTTATTATCGTGGTGACACTTTCGTCTTAGGGTCCGTTTGGTTTGTAAGTAGGGTTGGATTCGAAATAGTATTTAGGATTGGTTTGAAAGAAAAGTAGAAGAGAGAAAGGTTTGATTGTTTATAAAGATTGTTTGTTTATAAAATTTGTATAATATTAAGTTTTGAATATTTATAATATTATAAGTTAAATAGTAAAAAAAATTGAAAAAATGTTATAAATTAAATGTGAGCCTACCTGTTTGTAAAGAAAAATATTATATATGAATATAAAAGTAGAAATTATGTTTAATATAATACCATGTGGGCCTAGTAAAAATTTGTTAGTTGGAATGAGTTTAGATACCTACCTTATATGTGTGGTATCAATATTTTATAATCATTGCATATCTTGAATCCATATTACGTACCAAACATTTAAAATTAAGAATGAAAAGATTCTACTAGTTTCACTCCCATGAACCAAACTGCCCCTTAGTCTTTGATTTTTGCTATAGGATGACCTTTTCCCCCCAACGAATTTAACCAATTCATCATCGCTTCAACCATACAACTTTAAACATTCATCAACCAAGTTTTAGGGTTACCACAAGCACAAGTTTAGGAATGACATTATTAGGGGTTTTCAATTAATGCAAATTTGGCATCTTAAAAGTGAATTAGTAAAGTGGATTTGAGTTGAAAACTTCTCACGTGAGACTCATATGAGAAGATAACAGAAAACTATTTTCATCGTTCGTATTTCAGAGTGCACGTATTGGCTAACGTTTGGTGATGGAAGGATGTCGTAACCCAAATTATCCAACATGGATGTAAATTGTAAAATTTGACAAATCACAAGAGTAAGTTTTAAAATTTACTCCTAAAGCACGAGTTAAGTTTATCTGGATACTAAGAGACTAATCTCCACCTGTCATTTTCATCTTAATCTAATAGATTAGATTAAACTCAAAACTCGTTTTATTGGAATATTGTATATATATGAATGAGATATCGTGGGATTTTGTATCAATCTATTTTAATTACTAATTTAAACTTTGGGAGTAAGTTTACAGAATCAGTTTTAAATACATAGAATATATCATTTGTCTTTAAACATTAACAAAATATGTTTAAATAAATAAGCTGTATCGAATTAGTTTAATTTTTGGTGATATTCTGACTTGGTGACCAAGATAAGTTTTCATTATAAATTAAACTCATTCTCAATCAGTTTTTGACGCGGAAAATACAGCTCCATATCAACCAAATTCCAACAGTCTTTGATCAGAAACATGCAAATTTTCCGTGATCTTTCAAGAAGTTTTATTAAGTCCGAAAGTACTTAATGTTTCGCCTGTTGTACCCTTGGAAATAGTCGGCGAATCTATTTGAAGGGAAGCGTGTCAAACATGTGTCTCAGCTCTTTATTGCTAATCGTATAAAAAACGTGGTTCAACTCGTGAGTACATCCTTACTGACGATCTAGTAAGTCTTTTTATCATTTTATTGTTTTCATTAATTATCGTTTATAATTATATATGTTTGTTATTTATTTTCTATTATTATAATAATATAATTTGATTTTATAAATAAAAGTGTACATGTTTCTCTACAGTATTAGAACAGAAATTGTGCAACATAATTCCAAATTTTTTTTGTTAAAATGGATTAATTTGTTTAGCTGATTTTTATAAACTATTTTTCTACCGAAGTCAAGATTGTGTTTCTTTGGAAAATCAGTTTCAAGTAAACTGAACTTTATATAACAGATCTATAAAAGATTTTTAAAGTAGTTTATTTAATCAGTTTATGTTGAAACCATGGTGAGTCTCTTATCAAAATGATCCATTATTTATTTATCACCTATGTTATGTTTTATATCTAGGTTTCTAGAAATCATGATTGAGTTTCTTTGAATCAGAATTGGTACAAGTTTATATAAACCAAGCCATTTTTATGAGACACCAAGTTGTTTTACCAGCTCTTAAAATATGTTGTGTTTTTTATGTTGACAAGTTATTAATGGTAATACAATTGCAAACTTAATAAATTTTGTAATATAATTGGTGCATCAGTTTTTAACATGATTGCAAATTATGGTGAATTTAAATTCACTAAAACCAAGTGAAGTTTCTTTGAGACCAATCTCGTGACATATAATTTGTTACATTATGAGATTCTTAGAATGTATTTATCGAGACTAATTGGAGTTTTTTTAAACAAATATCATAAAATGCAAGTTGGTAGTTTATTATATTCTTGGAGCGTGTTTAATGAAATCAAGAGGAATTTCTTTGAAACAAGATATTTATAATTGTACAAGTTATTAGTAGATATCAGATTACATACACCTTTTTACTGGATTACTGGAAGTGTTGTTTGACTTGTCTAGTTTGTTTTAAACTGGTCGAGTTTAATTACAAACTAGTCATAATTCTTTATATTTATAGAGTTTAAAAGTACATCTATAGAAACCATGTTGAGTTCTTTAATAGAGTGGATCTACTATAGCCTTGTTGAGTTTTATTGTAGAAATTGATCATGTGAAATTGATCTATTAAGATCTTCAGGATGAAGATTGACAAGATATGTGGTTTTGTTAAAAAGAGTATGTTATATGAGACATTCTTTAATTGTTTAGTCAAAAGACTTTCTTTAGAGTGGTTTTGTATAACGGATCTTACAAAACGTTAGTGGTTTTAAACAAAAATCGATTTAATTCATTTTTGGATAAGAAACAATATGTGATTTAGAACGTTATTAATAGTAACAAAAATTAGTTTCAAACTAATTATGGGACCTCGTATTAACAAATTATTTGGAATGTCACAACTGACATCTAAATGATCTGCTTCCGTACTTATTAAAAGGGAGACTGATACTTGATGTATATGTACGGTAGATGCTTTAAAGCATCCAGAAACCTTTTATGTCGTAACTATGTGTTAAACGGCTAGAATGACATAAAAATTGAGGTTATGGAGAATATGACAGATAATGGTGGATTAGCACTTAGGCATCATGTCATACATATGTTCATAAGAGTTTGATTAACTCTTTTAATGTAGTGAATATTGGAGAGATTGATTGTTTTGACAACTCTCTTAATGCTAATATCATGGGAAAAGAGATGTGATGCTAAAACTTACATCTGGAAAAGAGTTTAAGTTAACCAACGCGTTGTACATGCCGGAGATTGTTAGGAATCTTGTGTCCGGATGGTTTCATAATAAATTTGGCTTCTTCTTACGTTTAAATCAAATAAATCTGAATTAACAGAGGACAAAGTGTGAGTTCATACAGGTTACATTTTTTAAATATGTTTATCTAAATGTAATTTTTTAATGGTCCTTTTAGTAAAATGAGTATGAATTCAACTTATTTGATTATCTAAATGTATGGCATGACTGACTCGAACATGTTATTGTTAACCTAATGTGTTTTTCAATTAAACTGAATTGGATACCCATGTTTTATATCTACATGGATTAGAAAATAGAACTTGTGTTGAAGCCAAATTGACAAGATTGTCTTTTCACTCGGTTGAATGGAAAATAATTGAAAATCTTGATATGTTTCACATGGAATTATGTGATTTGGAGTTGATACCTACTAAGGTAGGAAATAGCGAGTAATTCATCATATTTGGTGATGGTGGTACAAAACACTGTTATTTATACTTAATTGGGAGTAAGGGCATAAACAAGATTGTTCTATACTAAAATTTTGAGACTTGACTTATTACGTAAAACAAGGTGGTTCTAAGTCATATCGGAGGTGAGTATGTGTCTCCATTTCCAAATTTATGTGCTAAACTTGGAATAAGACACAAATGTATACATCTTGATACTCCAACAACAGAATTGTTGAGGGGAAAGAACTGTGCCTTGAAAGATATGGTTAATGCAATGTTCTTAAACACTAGTTTAAGCCAAGGCATGTGAAGGAAAGAGATGCTATCGGCTACGCATCTTTTAGATAAGATCCCTTGTAAAGAAAATAAGATAGTTCTTATGAACTTTGGATGAGAAGAAAACTATCTTATAAGTACTTACAAATGTGAGGGGGTATCTAGCTAAAATATCCGTATGAAATTGAAGATTCAAAAGATTGGACCTAAATCCATGGATTTTATGTTCACAGGATATGCTATAAGAAGCAGTGCTTATTGTTTCATTGTACATGAATCGAAAATAGGCACATTAATGGAATTAAGGAATGGTTCCTTCTTGTTGGTCCCTTTTAGTTTAATATTACTTATCAAACTTAAGTAATATCTTTCATATTGGATTCAAGTGAGTTGTTTTAATAAATCAATAACAAAGTAAACAATTAAAACAACAATATAAAATTACTTTTCAACGTAAAATGATTTTATTAAAAACTTAATAAAGAATCCATGACACACTTTGTTTGCGGAATAACAAAGTGGTTAAATGACAATGTTGGGATGATATCTTCTACTTAAACTACAAACCTAGGTTATGAGATTAAGTCTCAACCTTAACGTTTATCAGCATTTCGTCGTATGGTTAGATTGATGTTAGGAGAGATTTGGCTCTTGGAAGAGTTCTATCGTTCGAGTAGAAGAGGTTAGCCAATTCTCTCCCAAATGTGTTCCTTTTATACGAAACACGCTTTTTAGGGTTTACAAATGGAAAGGTACAAACGTATGGTTTATCTAGTGGGTGGTTGAATGTCCCACGTGATAAACAGTACATAGTTAATATCTATAAAGTAGAAAAAAGGAATAAAGGTTGTACTTATATCCATCTTTACAAGTAACCTTATTCCCAATGAGATCTGCTTTCTTGTTTGACTTAAAGCATATCTTTTTCTCGCCTATTGTAAACCTTCAGGATAGCTGAAGTGTCTTCAATATCCTAGAGGAGATCGACATCATTTAGTATGGTATTGTCAAGTGATACTGAAATGAAAGCTCTTCTTTAGGACTTGTTCTTCATCAACTAGACCACCTAGATGTTGAAGCAAAGACTTCTTGTCTTCTAATTTCTCTGGAAGAGGAAACGCTGAAATTTTTTCAGCAACTATTTCTTCAGTGGGAATTTTGTTCCTCTGGGCATGCTTCAGTAGATACACCTTTCTACTGAAAATGAAACACTTAGGGGATTTTATATTCAAATCTCAGAGTTACTTTAGTGTCAGTAAATACTGACCAAACAATCTCCCCCTATTTGGATATACAAATAACCTAAGTTAAAGTCAGTAGTTAGTGAGCATAACAACTTCTTCTTACTTGCACTAGGACAGAAGATACTATAAACATACTGATAATCATTCATTGATAACAATTACAAACTAAAAAATAAGATTACAAATGATTATCCTAAGCCTTCTTAGCTCTAAGTTCTTCAATGATCCTGGTTTGTACCTCAGGATTCATGTTTCTTATGTCAAGGACTCCTACCAAACACATGTTGAAGGTCTTAGCAACTTCAGTCAACCCTGGAACTCTATGATGTAAAAAGAATACTCTCTGAATATTCAAAAGAAGTTTGTTGTTCATATCATCTAAGTACTGATACACACGCAGTCTTGTCTTTTAGGGTGATTAAAGAAGATCATTCCCAGTTCTGGTTCTTCAAGGACATGGCCAGGGAGATGATTATAAAACTGAACAAAGCCCTTGTATTTCTTTGTGTTGACCAAGATATCACCAACTACAGGTCTAACTTCATTTGCTAACCTATTCAGCTCCAGAATTGGTTCGTGTTCCTCTAATGAGTTTTCAACATTAATACTAAGGAACTCACCAATCTTATCATGGTTCCTCTGGAGTGAGCAAATCTTGTTAAAACTTCTTCCTATCTTTTAAAAGTTTTTATGGCTGACTTCCCTTCAAGCTCTATCCATTCTGTAAGAGAGAGTTCCTTAGCTTGGAAGTCATTCAGAATTTCATCAGTGTTCTCAGCTCTGTAGAACTTTAGATCTGTTGGAAATACGTTTTACGTATTTATGAAGGATCGGTCGCTCCAACGATAATTATGTAATGGGCTCATGATCCACTTAGTAAATGTATAGTCCATATAGCCCACATGTAGGGTGGGCTATATATATATCCCCTCCTAGCATGTTAGGAGGGGTTGGTCATTTTTCACATTTCATATTCAATCTTTACTTTCTCTCTCTACTCTTCTCTTTTCTCTCCTTTCTCTCTCTACTCCATCATCTCCCTTCTCATCTCTTTTATATTTATCAATCTATCCCTCTATCAAATCCATCTAATCAATCATGTAGGATAGGCCAAAGATCACGTAGACCTTCAATTGGTATCAGAGCATGGTTAGATTGGTTTATTCTTGTTTTTTTTCTTTTGTTTGATTTTGATGGGTTTTGATTTAATCACGCTTAAATATTAAAAAGTTTGTATTTTTCATATAAAGTTTGTGTTTTTATGTTTTAAATCATAATTAAATCTTTGATTTACTTATTTTATATAAAAATCACAAATTTTTTATTCAAAAATCAATTTTTTTTATAATCAGTTTCCATTTTAATTTTTTATTATTAGTTTTTCTTTTATCAGTTTTTTATAATCAGTTTTTTTATAAATTTTTTTATATAATTTTTTATATAACCTTTTTTATCATATCTGGGTTTTCATTTATCAGTTTTATATAACCTTTTTTTATTTATTTTTTTATAGTCAGTTTTTATAAATTTTTTTTTATATAATCAGTTTTTTTCTCAATCTTCTATCTGTTCTCTGTTTTTTTTCTTTTTTGGTCAACTGTCAAAAGTATCTTGGTTATCATCTTTCTGTCCAAAACTGTCCCATCATAACTGTTCTTCCATTCATATTGTTCCGAACGAAAAAGTTCCGGACGAACGAAATTTCCGGACGAACAAAAGTTCCGGACGAACGAAATCTTCCGGACGAACGAAATCTTCCGAATGAACGAAATCTTCCGAACGAACGAAATCTTCCGAATGAACGAAATCTTCCGAACGAACGAAATCTTCCGAATAAACGAAATCTTCCGAATGAACGAAATCTTCCGAATGAACGAAATCTTCCGAATGAACGAAATCTTTCGAATGAACGAAATCTTCCGAATGAACATTCTTCCGAATGAACATTCTTCCGAATGAACAAGATTCAAACATAACGGCAGACTCAAACAAAAAACTCTTAGACTCGATTTAATCCTTCTCTCTTTTTTGAGTTACTCACACTCGGACTCCAACCAACATCACTCGACCCACTCACCCTCGACTGCAACTCAAATCCTCTCTCGACAGCAAAGACTCGAAAAGTTTTAAACACACCCTCGAACAACACCCTCGAACTCACACCCTCACTCTCTCGGACACCACATCGACCCCAACAACAGACCCTCGGACTCCCTCACCAACTCTCGACCCATTTCCCTCAACCTCCCTCCTTCATTATTAAACCCACAACTCTCGACATAACCTGACAAGACCCAGACTTGAAAAACTTACCCTAACACACACTCACACTCGAACCCCTCACACTCTCAACCATTTACCCAAAACATTCACTGACTCGACACATATCTCAGATTGCTTTTTCGTGATGCTTGTGTAGATCCTTTAAGATTATACACGAAAACAATTTCATCATAGATATTGTGTGAAAGATTAAAACCCCCGTTAATATTCGAACAACAAAAACACTCATTTTTTTAAAACTCTCGTTCAGACGTTTAGACTGCCACCATTCCAAACAAACTCACAGACCACATACACGATCTAGACACATTCAATACACATCTCAAACAAGACCCTCTTTTCCCACACCCACTCCCTCATACTCGCAACCAAACAGACGACCCAACATAGACAGAAAGACTCTTACAGATGATAGAAAGACTCAACAAATAAAATTAAACCATTACAAACCTACCCGAGACCTCCTCTTTTCGAAGATCTTGAAGAAAACATTACACGAATCAAGAAACAGACTGATAAGAGGGCTTATAGGCTTTTGTGATTGATGATTTGTGATATTTTTTTTGAGATGATGATCTAAGATGGGAGTAGTCGACTTGTGTAGTTTGTTTTTGAGAAGCCATAGATGAGATTTGGTGGATGAGATAAACGGACGAGTTTTATATCTGGTTTTGCGTTATTTGGTTTGGTATAGAGAGTTTTGTGAATTTGTGTTTGTGAGTTTATGAGGAGAGATAGAGAGAACTAGAGAGATTGTAGGAAGTGGCGGAGTAAACAATGAGAAGTAAGAACTAATTAGGGTTGTTGGACTACATTGGGCGGAGGTTTCTAGGAATTGATTTTTTTTTTTTTTTTTTTGAGTCAGTGAGTTATTACGTGGTTTGGTTTTAAATAGACGGAGTACACAAAGCAACACGTGGGTACCACTTAATCAATACATATCAGATTTTTTATTTTTTATTTTTGTTTTTTGTTTTTTTTATTTTTTTTTATTTTTTGAACTTGAGTGAAGCAAATTTTTTTTAAGTTAAGTTAAACTTTTTATATTTTATATTTTAAAGTTAATTTCTTTTTTAGTTAGTTAGTTAAGTTCATTTTGGATTTGGTACATCGTATTGCGACGGGTATTCCAAAAGAACTAAAGTGGTAAAATATTTGACGGCCCGATCATTTTATTTCCCGTCGTTTGGATTTATTCGTTGACGCGCTTTATTTTTAGAGTGAACTGCGTTTGCTTTGGACTCCGGTTTGTTTTATCAACATTTGAGCCGATAAATATTATTGAGCCGAGCGAAAGATATTTTTCCTGACAAAAATCCAAGAATTTGTCATCGCACTTTCAATGGATTTTTTGAATTCGACATCGAACGAGGGAGAATCGCATAATTTGCAAGACGAAGTTAGTGATAATGGCATCACTTCATTTCAAATGCTTCAGTATCATCTAGTTTCTCTTTCACGGATTCAAGGAGGGAGCGAATTTGTGACAATCTTTGGTCATAATCGTCATATATTCATGGAATCGATGTTCACCATCTTGACCCAACTAGCAGAGCAACTCCACAATGAAAACTTTAATCACTCTGCATCGGCACTTGCATATAAGGCTCTTGTGACACAACTCACGCTTTTCCTCCAATTCAATATCATCAAGCCTGAAATTTCAGTGATTTGCCAATCATTTCTTCGAGATACACATACCGAGCTTCGAGTTTTCCGTGATACAATTTTGAAACTCATGACATCGGTCTCGTCTTCGATTTATCAAAGATCACAACTTCAGCAAGTGTATGATAATGGAGTGCAAGAATCAATGACGCAGATGCAAGAGGAGAATGGTCATACGGTTGACAACTTGGAGCATAACGATGGCAAGAGCACGGAATCAGGAGGACAACATGATACCAGTGGCACGTCAGGGAATGTTCACGAGATCTCTCTTGATGACACCTTACCCGTTTATGACGAAGAGCCGGCAAACATGGTACAATGTAATGTTGCTTATGATGTATATGCTAATGACATGCCGCATATTGAGCATTCTGAACCTAATTATGACAAACATGGGATGGAAAAGAGTGATAGAAATACCACTTCTGATTCATCCGATGAGAGTCATAATGGGGAAGAAAGTGTTCAAAATGCTAAACATCATGATATTTTTCCTATAACTGCTTCATTGACTGCTTCTGATTCCAAGATTAGAGAGCTCGAAATGATTGTAGCTCAACAATCAAAAGATCTTGAGGATGCCAAACTTGAATTTTCTAAGAAAACGGACAAATTTGAAACATACTTTGAAAAACTTGAAAAGTCAAACGTTGTTCTTGAAAGAAAATTGGATCAAAAAGTTTTAGATTCTAAAGCTGAAAAGGATAATATTTTGAAACAAATTCAGTTACTAGAGTCTAAATTGGCATCCCAAGATAGTTTTCTCAAAGAGAATGAAACGTTAAAAGCCCAAGTTCAAGAAAAGGTGTTTGCTATAGCTGTGTTGAAAAACGAGTTAAGGAAAAATAGAGGACCTAGTGTGGACACTAAGCTTGAAAAACCATCAATCTTGGGGAAACCACCTACAAATCAGTTCGTCCGACAACCGATTGTCAAACAACCTACTGCATTTAGATCCGAGCGACCACAATCCTTGAGACCGCGGTTTGCCTCCCAAGTTGATTTGGGTCATATTTCTAGAACAGTCACTCCACCAACTAGGCCTAATGTGACTAAATTAGTTTTAGCAAGACCTCATCACATGATTGCCTCTAGTTTCTCTAAGAATAGCTCAATGAACACGTCTAGAACTAGTTCAACTGATGTGCGCCAGGATTTTGGTCAAAGGGAAGCTAAGCAAAAGACACAAGTAAGAGATATGAATTTCAAACCTAGTCAGATGCCTTCTAGTTTACCCAACACTGCTAACCGTAGCATGTCACATCCTAGGAGCATCAATCAATCATCTAGGAATTCTAGATCTTACTCGGACATTAAATATGCTACTTGTAAAACATGTAGAATATGTGTCTTTACGGCAAATCATGATTCTTGTATCAAGAAACTACTTAATGAGGTGAACTCCCGTGCTAGACTTAAATCCCAGTGGGTTTCCAAAATCAAACCCATTGGTAAAATATGGCGCCCCACTGGTAGAACTTTCACTCTTGTAGGAAACGAGTGCCCTTTAACCAGGATAGTCTCTGATTCTACGAAGACTACTAGGGAGGAAATTGCAAAGGATGATACATCACTTAAGCCTGAACTTAAGGTTTTCTATAAAAGGAAACGTTTGCCAACTAAGACAAGTGAATCATCCCCTCAGGCCACCTCTGACACAAGAAAAGAAAACCGTGAACCCCCACATGCTTCTAAAATAGATATCTCTTACCCATGCAAAAGTATACAAACTCCTAATGAGAATGCAGGTACCAAAGTTGATGTTCCAAAAGAACGAAGCGGTCCAATCGTTGTATACCGTTCAACTAAGGACACTCTTAGAGTTTGGTTGCTGAAGAAGCAGATATCGGAGAAACAAGTGTCTCAGGGGATTCATGGCTAAGCTCACAAGGACTTATAGTCACATCACAGACTATAACTCGATCTTCAAAGAAAGGAAAGTTTATCGCCGATGGTAAACTTATCCTAACAACGAGAAATTAATTTTTCTCGGGCATGAGCTTATATTAAAAACATTCGAAGTTTTTAAGCTCATGCACTAAGGCTCATCATTAAATAACAGATGATGACCCGTTCTTCAAATAAAGGAAAGTTTATCGCCGATGGTAAACTTATCCTCATTAACGAGAAATTAAATTTTCTCGGACACAAGCTTATGTTAAAACCATTCAAAGGTTTTAAGCTCGTGTACATTACTTACAGTTAAATGTCAGACTGTAACTCGAACTTAAAATAAAGGAAAGATTATCTTTTATGATAACTTATCCTCTTAACGAGAAATTCATCTTTCTCGGTCATGAGCTTGTATTAAAACATTCAAAGTTTTAAGCTCAGAAAGGAAAGTGTATCTTTTAAATAAGAGAACTTTTCCTCATAACGAGAAACTAACCTTTCTCGGTCATGAGCTTTCCGTTAAAACATTCAAAGTTTTCAAGCTCATGAAAACGACTTCTAAGTAAATGTCAGCTTAGGACTCGTTCTTCAGATAAAAGGAAAGGTTATCGCCGATGGTAACTTATCCTTACAACGAGAAGTTTACAACTTCTCGGACTTGAGCTTTCCTAAGATATTCCAAATCTTAAGCTCAAGTAATTGGTTTTCAAAACTTTGAACACAATTTTTCAAGAATTTCTCAAAAGGTTTTTCTAAATCTTTCAAAATTGTGTGTTCAAAAATGTTTTGATAAAAAGAGCATGTCTTCTGGAATCGATAATATTTACGAACCTAGAAATGTCATTCAATAATGACACGGGATTGTAAATAAAGTTCGAGCAGAAGTTTAAAAAATTTAAAACATGCTCCATTATGGTTTGCTATTATTTTCGATAGTAATCCGCTTTTCACTTTGAAGTCAAGCATTTCACCGGAAAGCTTTGACTTCAGAATCCGAAGTTATCATCTCCACCAACCGTAGCAACTTACAATTGATATCTACATACTCGACGATGCGACTACTCAAACGGTGACTACAGCTCTTTCAATAGAACACGGGTCAACAATTGAGGGGGAGCAATTGTCCAGCATTCAGAATCTTCGATGCCGAAAGTGCCATAGTTCACAAGTTGGTGTCAAGACAACGATATCAATTGTCCATGTGGTGTAAAGGGGAAGATAATTTCAGAAGTTACGAGGAAGACCAACATTCGTGAACAAGAACCATGTGCTTCTTTCATATGATGTTCTTCATCATTTAGGTCCAACCTCGTAAATTGCTAATCTTGTGAATACATTATCATATATGATCTTTGCACGTGATAAATACCTTACACTTGTGTTTAAAAGGTATTTAAGTTACGTTTCAAGTACACCCTCATTAATTTGAGGGGGAGCTTGTGTAATTCATGAAGATAATTGGATTTGCATTTTTCTTCCCAAATTTTCTTAAAACGCTATTAAATCAATTGATATTAAAAACATTGATTGAGTTAATATTTTTAATATGGGGGAGAAAATGTGATTTAATAGGGGAAATGATTAATCACAAATGGTTTGACTTAACGTGCTAGCTCATCCCGACATGTGCGAAATGTTTTCGGATATCGTGGCATATGTTAAGGGGAGCAAAATGGATTTACACTTCAAAATTGTCACACCCCACCATGGCGGAATATGGGGCGCGACGTATGGATATCATCACAACAACAGCGTGTCTATAGAGAGAACTAAATGACATTGAAATATCATAGATGGCGACACAAATGTCGTGACAATATCTCAACAATGCAGGCGTCTAGGTAAGTAGGTAACAGGCCTACCTCTTACCAAAGACATACAAATAAACAAACATCAAACATATAGGTACCACAACGTTCACTTAATCAAAACACAAAATAAAATCTAAGAGGAAAGGGATTCCTCCGAATGCAATCCTAGCAGCCTCTATACTCTAGCCACTTCTAACATCATCTTGCACAACTACCTCACCTGAAAATGACACTAAAATCTGTCAACATAAAGTTGGTGAGAACATAGGTTTAAGTTATCTAGAACATCATAAGAAACCTTGACATCCGCTGTAAATAAGTTGAAGAAAAACAATTTATAGTAATGGACCATAATGTGATAATCATGCTACATGCATCCACAACAAAACTCAAGCCAAGTACCAATCACATCTACAATTCACAAAGCACATTATAACAATCAAGAAGTATCCCGTCACACGCACAAGAACACACACCACACTATCCGGATCTTTCCCACACCACCTGTGGAAGATGAACTATATCCCCGTCGAGATATCTTGCCTCCGAAGAGACGATGCACAAGTACTCAGGACGGATCGTGCCCCACGCTCCACACACATCACAACTGGTCCCATAGACGCCCATACATCTATGTACCAAAGCCAATCACAATCCAAACAAGATTCACATAGCAGAACACGTACCAAAGCACATATGAGAACACATAAGCACGCAAGTCACACAATAACACATTTATGTCCACACATTTTAAAACATAGTACTAAATCATGTTAAAGAACATTTCAAGTGTCATCTCCATCCCATACTGGAAAAAAAACATTTAAAAACGTAGTAAAATGGGACTATGAACTCACCTGATTGCTTCTCCAAAGTCCTTGCTCTAGCCCCAAGCTAATAATCCAAAAACACATAAATCAATACATGAACCAACCTCTAAAATGGTTCATCAACCTATGATAGACATCTAACCTCCTCTCATATAAATACCCCATTTATAACTCTAAACACCCCATTACCCTTCCCTAACAAGTCCTTAACTTGGTTAAGTTTAATAGCTATCCCGTTCATAATTTTACACAAAACAGTCCCAGTTTTAGGTCTCAAAACTTTAAGTCAAACGTCCACTTAAACATACCCATGGTTTCTGTAAAAGGAATATTCATACCCTTACATATGTTGGCTAACACCTCCCACTTGCCCTAACCTTAAAGCTACTGTTAAGGCCCTGATATATATATATATATATACTTTTGTCATTCCAGTTTTCCTGATTTTAAACGTATGAAAAGTTCATTACCATTAGAGGGTCTTACCCTAAACCAAAATCTTAGCCCAAGTGCAGATACTTATTACAATATATAAACCATCTCTCATGTTCGTGAGAAGATCCCAATGCAACCCTAAGTACCCCAAACAACCCAAAACTTAAAAAGAAAACAGGCTGAATTTAAAACTGTTTTGACCTCCGACTGTTGTAACCTACTTTTGACCCCCTTCCCAACCTCAAATTTAGTTCTAGTTTCTTGCATTGGAAAGCCACTTCAAATACCTTTTCAGGGGTATGTGGATCGTAAGATAAGAGTTTGTAGAACTCCCAATATGATCAAAACAATTGACTCAAAAATCTGCCCAGTTTTTAAAAACGGGTTTAACAAAATCAACCACATTAATTAACCCTAATTCCTCTAATTACAAGCCCTAACCCATGTAATCATTATATTATGATTATTACAACATTAATTTACTGTTTATATATAAACCCTAACCCTTAATCCATCATAAGAATGATTAATTAAACATAAAAACAATTAATATGAAAAGGGTTATGAAGATTTTACCTTTTATTTAATGGAAGATGAAGAAAACCTAATTTTATGAAGAACCCTAATTTTCCTCTTCTTTTAGTCGACTATAACTCCAGGGAAAGAAAAATAAATGCGTTTGATTTAGTGTTGGGGGTTCCTTATATAGCCAAAACAATCCTTGTCCAACCCAATTACCACTTACCATAAATCTTTTCCTTTTTCCTTTTCTTTCTCTTCTAAACCGACCCAAACACCCCTAATTTCGTTTTTTTCTTTATTTTTTTTCTTTTTATTGTTAATTAATATCTTATTAATATTACCTTAATTTACCTTAATTTATTTCAGCTCCTAAAACTCCCAAAACCTCAAAACCGTAAAACTAGTCAAATTTACGCGTTTTACCGTAAAAGACGTAAAATATACACTTTTAAAAAAAATATCAAATTCTTAAATAAACATTATAAGTAAGTCCTAAATGACTTAAAACCATCCCGAAAAATATTCTTTTGGATAATTACCTCACCCGAGACCTCTAAACGCTAAACCGTAAATCCAAAAAAAAAATACTATTACTATAATACTTATACGTATACGTAAACACTACAATATCACCATTTTCATTTCATAGTCACCACTTGTGAGCTCATGAACATGAAATAACCGTTCCTCAATTTACTTATGAGTACTCTATACTCATAAACGATAACCACACCAACCTCGTTCACACAAAATAAACACGTAAACACACAATTCAAGTAAGCACACATAAAATAACCTAAAAGTAAGACCAAGTGACAAACCCAAAACCACGGTTGTCACATCACTCCCTCCTAATAGAAATCTCGTCCCGAGATTTACTCCCAAACTCAAACTTATTCTCAGCAAACAAACGAGGATGCATATCCCTGATAAAACCTTCACGTTCAAACGTGAACTCAGTTTACACGAAAATAATCTCAACCAACAACACATGAGCCTTAACCGTCCGCGAGGAAACTTATCAAAACCATAAAGTTATGTAACCAACCTAACTAAATCTCGCAACTCATCAAACAAGAACTGTCTTGAAACCAAGTTAGGAGCCGTCACATAACTCAACGGGTTTAACACTGTCACCTCGATTTCAGTCTTACTCATAAGTACCATAAATCAAAACTCATCAAAATATAACCACGTATAATAAGGTCTAATGAACTCTCAAATTCCTTCCCAACTCATCTCTATGTTAACCCTCTAAGTGTTCATTACCGAAAATTACCCAAAACACGAGTTTAAACCATGTTGTCCGAAAATTAACCTTGAACTCAACACTTGTACAATTAATTCGACCAAGCTACTGACTTCCAATTACGAAAATTTCTGAATATTTGAAAAGTATGTTCCGAGTACATAATTTTAGGCTTTTGAATCACCCAAAAACCTTTAAAAACGAATAAGTTATGACCAAAACGATTTTTCTCAAAATCTGCCTAGGCATTAGCGACAGTTTCTGACAGTTAGCGACATATTTTGACAGTTTAGCGACAGTTTCTGCCTACTCCGATTTATACAAAAAAAAACGATTTTTAAACCCTAAAAAAAACCCGTTATTAATTACAAAATTCAAGGTCTAATTTATTTTAATTCTAGAAAATTTAAACTCTCACCCATCATATGATTAATACATGATTTAACATATTTAAGTTAATAAGAACAAGAATTCTAACTAAAGAACAATAACTTTAGGTGATCAAAACCAAAATATTTTAGAATAAAAAGGCCATGCTTATATGTTAAAAAAAAGATTATATTCCACCTTATTTCAAACACGTTTTCGACACTTCCTTATTTCATCGACTACCAACAACTATTTTTTTTTTCAATTTGCAAGTTCTATATTTTTTTACCATGTATAACTCGAAATAAAAGACATCGTTACCCCAAAAAGAAATCTCCACCATCTCAAAATCCTTCACGCCAAAAGTACCGTACAAACAAACACGTGAAATGAGGACCCGAGAAATGCGCTACTACAGAAGTTGAACATCTCAAAGAGAAACGAGCTAGCAACCATCCCAAGAATACAACCGATAAGTAGAAGAGAATTATACATATATAGGCATATGCATACATACACTCAAATTCATCCAACATATACTATTACAAGCACGTATTAACCCTCTTTCATGCAACCATACTTAGGAATCCATTGGTGTTGTGGCACATGTATAATTATGTAGGCCTCCATAATTATACTTGTTCCCTTTCACCACTGTACTCCCTCCTATGATGACACTTATAAGAAATTAATACTACACATAACACATAATCCAACAACTCACAAGCACATAACCACACAAGATAAGATCCAAAACCCCATGTATTAAAATAACATAGCCAATGCACGAAACACATAAACTCATAGTCCAGCTGAACCAGCGTAGACAAAATTCAAAATGTATAAAGAACATGAAAACATAATTAAACGAAATCCAACAATAACTAGCGTATACGACCATGGTTCCACCCGCACTAATCACAACTCGTAAAGAAAATAACATGTAGTTAAGTATGAACCATAGTAGTTCATAACCTAACAAATACTGCGAAAATAATATTCAAACACATCAACTACTATAAAATGCACACATACTCCTATGACGCCTATATGCAGGGACCCTTAAGCTATAGACTAGGCTACACGACTAGGAAACCTAATTCTCTATAACCATTGTCTCTGATACCATTCTGTCACACCCCACCATGGCGGAATATGGGGCGCGGCGTATGGATATCATCACAACAACAGCGTGTCTATAGAGAGAACTAAATGAAATTGAAATATCATAGATGGCGACACAAATGTTGTGACAATATCTCAACAATGCAGGCGTCTAGGTAAGTAGGTAACAGGCCTACCTCTTACCAAAGACATACAAATAAACAAACATCAAACATATAAGTACCACAATGTTCACTTAATCAAAACACAAAATAAAATCTAAGAGGAAAGGGATTCCTCCGAATGCAATCCTAGCAGCCTCTATACTCTAGCCACTTCTAACATCATCTTGCACAACTACCTCACCTGAAAATGACACTAAAATCTGTCAACATAAAGTTGGTGAGAACATAGGTTTAAGTTATCTAGAACATCATAAGAAACCTTGACATCCGCTATAAATAAGTTGAAGAAAAACAATTTATAGTAATGGACCATAATGTGATAATCATGCTACATGCATCCACAACAAAACTCAAGCCAAGTACCAATCACATCTACAATTCACAAAACACATTATAACAATCAAGAAGTATCCCGTCACACGCACAAGAACACACACCACACTATCCGGATCTTTCCCACACCACCTGTGGAAGATGAACTATATCCCCGTCGAGATATCTTGCCTCCGAAGAGACGATGCACAAGTACTCAGGACGGATCGTGCCCCACGCTCCACACACATCACAACTGGTCCCATAGACGCCCATACATCTATGTACCAAAGCCAATCACAATCCAAACAAGATTCACATAGCAGAACACGTACCAAAGCACATATGAGAACACATAAGCACGCAAGTCACACAATAACACATTTATGTCCACACATTTTAAAACATAGTACTAAATCATGTTAAAGAACATTTCAAGTGTCATATCCATCCCATACTGGAAAAAAAACATTTAAAAACGTAGTAAAATGGGACTATGAACTCACCTGATTGCTTCTCCAAAGTCCTTGCTCTAGCCCCAAGCTAATAATCCAAAAACACATAAATCAATACATGAACCAACCTCTAAAATGGTTCATCAACCTATGATAGACATCTAACCTCCTCTCATATAAATACCCCATTTATAACTCTAAACACCCCATTACCCTTCCCTAACAAGTCCTTAACTTGGTTAAGTTTAATAGCTATCCCGTTCACAATTTTACACAAAACAGTCCCAGTTTTAGGTCTCAAAACTTTAAGTCAAACGTCCACTTAAACATACCCATGGTTTCTGTAAAAGGAATATTCATACCCTTACATATGTTGGCTTACACCTCCCACTTTCCCTAACCTTAAAGCTACTGTTAAGGCCCTGATATATATATATATACTTTTGTCATTCCAGTTTTCCTGATTTTAAACGTATGAAAAGTTCATTACCATTAGAGGGTCTTAACCTAAACCACAATCTTAGCCCAAGTGCAGATCCTTATTACAATATATAAACCATCTCTCATGTTCGCGAGAAGATCCTAATGCAACCCTAAGTACCCCAAACAACCCAAAACTTAAAAAGAAAACAGGCTGAATTTAAAACTGTTTTGACCTCCGACTGTTGTAACCTATTTTTGACCCACTTCCCAACCTCCAATTTAGTTCTAGTTTCTTGCATTTGAAAGCCACTTCAACTACCTTTTCAGGGGTATGTGGATCGTAAGATAAGAGTTTGTAGAACTCCCAATATGATCAAAACAATTGACTCAAAAATCTGCCCAGTTTTTAAAAACGGGTTTAACAAAATCAACCACATTAATTAACCCTAATTCCTCTAATTACAAGCCCTAACACATGTAATCATTATATTATGATTATTACAACATTAATTTACTGTTTATATATAAACCCTAACCCTTAATCCATCATAAGAATGATTAACTAAACATAAAAACAATTAATATGAAAAGGGTTATGAAGATTTTACCTTTTATTTAATGGAAGATGAAGAAAACCTAATTTTATGAAGAACCCTAATTTTCCTCTTCTTTTAGTCGACTATAACTCCAGGGAAAGAAAAAAAAATGCGTTTGATTTAGTGTTGGGGGTTCCTTATATAGCCAAAACAATCCTTGTCCAACCCAATTACCACTTACCATAAATCTTTTCCTTTTTCCTTTTTTTTCTCTTCTAAACCGACCCAAACACCCCTAATTTCGTTTTTTTCTTTATTTTTTTTTCCTTTTATTGTTAATTAATATCTTATTAATATTACCTTAATTTACCTTAATTTATTTCAGCTCCTAAAACTCCCAAAACCTCAAAACCGTAAAACTAGTCAAATTTACGCGTTTTACCGTAAAAGACGTAAAATATACACTTTTAAAAAAAATATGAAATTCTTAAATAAACATTATAACTAAGTCCTAAATGACTTAAAACCATCCCGAAAAATATTCTTTTGGATAATTACCTCACCCGAGACCTCTAAACGCTAAACCGTAAATCCAAAAAAAAATACTATTACTATAATACTTATACGTATACGTAAACACTACAATATCACCATTTTCATTTCATAGTCACCACTTGTGAGCTCATGAACATGAAATAACCGTTCCTCAATTTACTTATGAGTACTCTATACTCATAAACGATAACCACACCAACCTCGTTCACACAAAATAAACACGTAAACACACAATTCAAGTAAGCACACATAAAATAACCTAAAAGTAAGACCAAGTGACAAACCCAAAACCACGGTTGTCACAAAAATGGATTTCATGGTGACATACACTTACCCAAAACATCTCTATTCACGATGATGAAGATTGTGGTGACATAAGGATGGTAGGATAGGTTAAAGTCCAATGATTCTTCTAGAACCGGAGGAATCTTCCCAAGGACATTCCATAGCTAGAAATAGTAGTCCTTAGGAAAGATGGAGAAAGATTGTGAACGTAGCTGAATGCCGACCAAGTACTTAAGTTAGCACTGGAACAATCACAACAAGGTGCTAGTGATGACGTATTGGTAAGCATTGAAGGGGTTGAAGAATGAAAAAGAATTGTAAAGATAAAGGGTGTAAAGAAAGAAGCCCTCCTTACAACTTAGGCAGAAACCGGATCAATACATATGCTATTGAGATCATTTGTTAATGATTCTCGATATTGAAGAAAGACATCATGGACCCAGTGATGCAATGCACAACCCTTCCCAGCTAACTCAAATATCTCTCAAAAGGTATTTGTTTTAATCACACGGAGACAACACATTATCTATTGATTTATTCACTCCGAATAAATTGGTATTGAAAAGGTGGCACTCCTCTCCAGCCTCCGATCACTAAAATCCAAAATACACGATCGAGTCTAGAGCCATTTGAGATCATCAAATATCTCATTAGGACACACTTTCATATTTCCTTGCTTCTTCACACACTGTGAAAAGTAAGAAAGATCTTAAGAGTCCTACGTAAAATCTTCATGATCTTGCCTGAACATCCGAGTAATACGAAAGTATTTACAATGAAGATGGATTGAGCGAATATTAAAAAGCTCATGGTAGGTGACTTGTGCGATTCTTTATGAATCAAACTTGTGATAACTGGAAAGCAACAGTGGTTTAATTCTTAAATGAATTTAAACACGTTCCAGGCCTCTACGCAATATCTTAGTGATCTTGCCAGAACATTCAGAGTAATACTATTAAGTATTTACAATGACGAATGGAAATCCTTCTAGTGTTAACATCAAACAACACTTGGTAGGTAACTCGCAAGATTCTATACGAATCAAGCTCGTGACAACTGGAAAGCAACGATGGTGCGGTTCTTAATTGAACTTCACTTGTTCCAGGAACATGAATTGACGGCTTCAAATCATGCGGATAATATTATCCAAATGATTCACTCTTTACGTTCGCAGTCAGCTTTGGACGGTCGAGTAAAGAGAACGGGTTTACCCGCGAAATCTTGTCAAGGAGGTTCTTTATTGAAACTACCTGTCACAAGTACGATATTTAATATCGTCCAACGGTCTTCACCGATCGGAGGTAAAATGCTACCGAATTAGAATGAAATGTTCAAGGCCATTTCATCCGTGTATATGGTTTGTTGCTAACTGTCTTATGCAGCGTAACAAGAAGGTGGCATTGCGGTGTATAATCCAGAAGAAGTCGTCACCACATGCTTATACTACATACACTTAGTACTTCAACAAATTCAAGAAAGTCTGAAGGTCAAGTCTTCCGCTGTATCAAACTCTGAAGCTTTCAAGAATTTAAAGGTATAAGTATGTGGAACATGAAGTCACGAAGAGGCAAATATCACAAGTGAAGAATGCACAAGGTCAAGGCAAGGAAACATGCTCAAGATTAAAGTCAAAGATCACATCAAGCATATTCACAAGAACAAGATCGAAGACTCAAGCATAGATGCTAGGTTTAAGATTTTGTAAAAAGATGTGACCTCCCTTAGGGGGAGATTGTTAGAAATACGTTTTTTCCAATAAAGTCTCGGTCACATCTTAGTTAGCATAGATCACGAGATATAGACTATTTAGAACTTTGTCTCTTGGAGCGACCTCCCTTAGGGGGAGATTGTTGGAAATACGTTTTACGTATTTATGAAGGATCGGTCGCTCCAACGATAATTATGTAATGGGCTCGTGATCCACTTAGTAAATGTATAGTCCATATAGCCCACATGTAGGGTGGGCTATATATATATCCCCTCCTAGCATGTTAGGAGGGGTTGGTCATTTTTCACATTTCATATTCAATCTTTACTTTCTCTCTCTACTCTTCTCTTTTCTCTCCTTTCTCTCTCTACTCCATCATCTCCCTTCTCATATCTTTTATATTTATCAATCTATCCCTCTATCAAATCCATCTAATCAATCATGTAGCGTAGGCCAAAGATCACGTAGACCTTCAATTATGCATTTCCTTTCTTAAGATACTTATGCTTTGGACATTGTTTAGTCCTTTTCCTTTATTATACTATGTTTGTGTGTGATGAGCTTTACTTATGGACTACCGATGTTTGATTCCGGTATTTTCCTTTTTATGGTCAAGTAATGTTTAAACATTTTACCTTGTATGCTTTGATGACACGCCATAATTACTGTGATATTTCCATTTCCAAAATGGGGTGTTACAATTTATCCTAGAAATCGCAACCGAAACTCTGGCCACGGATGTGATCAGAAATACAAGGATTAGTAGTCCAACCGATCCGCCAATTCTGGCATAATAACCTTATATTGTGGTTATATTTGTTTCACATCTCGAGACACATGTCAAGACATCAGTCAAGACACATGTCTCACGTATACTTTCTGAAGACACATGTCAAGACATCAGTCAAGACACATGTCTCACGTATACCTCCTGAAGACACATGTCAAGACACTAGTCAAGACATATGTCATGCTTATAGTTCCAAGAAACGAGTCAAGACACATGACTCACGTCCAACTATGGAACATTTCTAAGAAATTCAGGGTACCCTCCAAGGGTATATCTATTTTTGTTGTGCCATGTATTAATCAGGCCACAAGAATTTCTATACCATTATCGGCGCATCAGTGAGAACTGTCACGTTGCCGATGTCACTTTCATTTCTTTCACCATGGTTCATATATTCATAACCATGAAGGACGCCTTTCGTATTTCCACGTATACGAAGGTTTTCCTTCAGCTTAATGATGAGATCCAAGCTACTAACGCATTTCCTCGGACAGACACGAGATGAATTTTATCCTAATTATGTACTATGAACAGCACACCATGCTACGAGTCATAATTATGTACAATAATGTTCAGGCTCCTGAATACATTCAGCTTGATTTTCCATCAGGAAAATCTGTATAAATTATCTATGCTTACAAGCATGTGCGTTGTTAGCCATGGTCGCTAAAATTTTCTAGCTGTCAGTAAGACACGACCACTTAAGTCTTTTACGTATAGCCAGTTGATTATTCAAAAATCTTCCCATACATTCCAGAAGAACTTACAAGGAGAAGGACGGTACCATGAGATTATGTGTCAACTACCGTCGGCTTAAACAAATCACCATTCATGACCGTTATTCTCCTCCACATATTGACAACATGTCCAATCGACCTTATAGTGTTAATCACTTTTCCAAGATTAAACTCATGATCGTGCTGCCAACAGTGACGAGGGAAAGAGCAGGACATGTCCATGACTGCTATTCGTACACGACTTGGTCATGCTAGATTTATGATTTTGAATTAGTCTCATCAATGCTCCAACGGCATTATAAGAATGAGTTTCCATGAACTCATACCAAATTCATCAGTGTTTTCATTAAGGATAACCTAATTTCCTCTAAGCCTAGAGAAGAACAGGAAGACCATATCTGCACTATATTGGAAATTCTATGACAAGAGAAATTTTACCCTGGAAATTTTTTTCCAATATCAATTGTGTTTGATTTCAGTGACACGCTGAATCACATGGCTTTCTACGGTTAATCTTACCATGACTCAGCTTATGCGTAAATGAGATAACCCTACATTACATTAGGTGTTATAGGAAATCCTACGCTAAGAGAAGTTTAGATTCATAGACTCAGAGTTTCACAAACTCCTATGTATCAGGTTCGATGAAGCAAGATACAGTTACGTTCATATCTTCATACCTGTCATACAAACAGGCTAAGATAGGACACCAACAGACTGGGATGTTTTCATCATCTGAAATTGTAAATTGAAATGGGATAAGATCTCCACGGATTTTGGTTACCATTTTAACGCAAACTCAGATGAAGCATGATGCTATCTGGGTTATTGCAAACAGTTTGATCAAGTCTGCAGAATCCTTACATCCGTAAGGATTTCAGAACAAACAGATTTATCAGACATGTTCCAGCCAAGGCTCATCCGATCACTTGGTAATCCCTCAGTTATCGGGTCAGACAAAGATTCGCAATCGTGCTCCTTGTTTAAGTCCACGTCCTTGTTCTAAGTTCACGACTTGATTTCGCGCTCGCGTTCATGACACTATTCACGTTCATGATCGTATCTGGGCTTACGATTTTACGTTCATTTCGTTCTGGGAAGTTTTGCAAGAACTTGAGAGACCAGACCCAAGTTTAGTATAACTCCCCATCATCAGATAGACGTTTCACGTCATATTCCACGTCTTACCTTGTAGCGTTTGGCGTTACCGCCATTATATTCTATGTTCACGATATGTTTCACATGTCATGTTCATTCCACGTTCCTCATATCATGATCAAGATATGTTACAGGTATCATGGATCATGATATGTTTACTCATACTACACTCGCCATATCTCCACGTAGCACGTTCAAAATTTTTCACGTACCACGTTCAAAAAATTTCATGTACTACGTTTCTTTATGTCTCGCGCATCGTTTCTAGTTAACAGTTAAGTCAGATTGTCTTCCATCATAACGTTTCAGTTACCCTTGCACGTTAACTCTTATTTTCCTCGATCGAATTTAGGGGATCTACCTTACGTTGATAACCAGGAACTTCTTCGTATTCCAAGTCAAGGTCAGGAGGACCAAGACTTATCATTCGTGTCAAGATCTTATAAAGGAACCGTTCCAAGAGGGAAGCCACTTGGAAACGGACAAGTTCATCCGGAATTCTTACCCGTTTTTCTCTTATCGATTAGATATGTCCTTTCAGTCACGTCACGTTCCATGTCTTTTCAATACATGTCACGTTCCACGTTCCCTTCTACCATGTCACCTTCATTTCTGTTATTTTGCATACCTTTCCAGTCTGATTCGGGTATGTTTCTCTTTCAGTTACGTTATCTATAATTCGGGGACGAATTATTCTTTTTAGGGGGAAGAGTTGTAAAACCCGCATGCTTTTACCATGAATAGTACCCTTAAGATCGTACGTACTAGATTAAAACTTTCCTATTATAGCATGATTACGATTTCGTGTTAGGATTTTACGTATTACGTACGTGTTAGAACACAATAAGTATTTATTACGCACGAACACGCAATAATTATTTAAACAATAACATGCGATCATGAAATCATGAACGTAATTAAATCACGGGCTAATATTAATTACGTATATATATTTATTACGAACACGAATAAATATATTAAGTCACAATCGATAACTAATTAAAACACGTAAAACACGAACACGAGAACACACCAATATTTTAGACACGGAAAAACATTCGGGTTACCCCTTGTGGGCCCCAATACCATGAAATTAAGGAGGGAGGATGGGTTTAGCCCATTAATTTTTACTAAAAGGAGGTTAAGGGATTTTTCACTACTCATTTTTAGTTTTACAGAAGATTTTAGAAAAAAAAACCTAAAACCCTCCTCCCTTGTCTTCTTTGTGCCGTCACCCTACAACCACCACAAGGAGGTGGTTTGTGATCTTGGATCTTGGGATTTTGCTTGGTGATCGTGTTTGTTCTTCATCCTTTTGATCCACGAATTCTGTAAATCCTTTTTAAACCTTTTCTTTTGATTTAATCTTTTTATAAATCAAGAACATGTTATGTTTTTACAAAAACCTAATAATTAAACATAGATCTAACATGATTCGGGGTTTAATAAAATCAAAAGTATGTTTTAAGGGGTGTTTGTTTTTAGCCGCGGCCTACACCGAACCCAAGGTGGGTTTCGGTTTGGCCAACCAACCACCACCAAGACCATACGGTCTTGGTTGGTGTGTGTGGGTCCTACGGCAGCATCAAGGCACGGGGTACCCCGAGTTGGTTCGGGGTACGGTGTCGATTTCATGTCCGGTTCAAGGTTTTGATTCTAGATCCGGTTCATGGTGTATGTTAGTTTTTTTTATGTTTATGATCTTATGTTAAAAATTAAATTAATAAAATGATATGATTAATTTAATAACATGACTTAGGTTATTTAATTATTAATAATCATGAAATTAATTAACCTAAGTATTTTATATTTTAGACTTATAATTAATTAATTATTTAAAAACCATGACTATAATTAATTAATTAACATGACTTAGGTTATATTATTATTAATATATAATAATACATGTTTTAACCTAAGTATTTAAATATATTTAATTAAAAACATGTTATACTTTAATTAAATATTTTAACCTATATTTTGATTTAATTACATGAAATAATTATTAAACTATACTTTATATCATATGACTTAGAAATTAATCATGAAAATACTTAGACTTATATACTTAGCTTATTTAACCAGCTTATTTCTAATTATGGAAACTTTCTATTTATAGAAACTTAATTAAATAAGGCAGCTAATCTATTTATGGAAACCTTCTATTTTTAGAAACTTATTTATTTCAGGCAGCTAATCTATTTATGGAAACTTATTTAATTAAGGCAGCTGATCTATTTATGGAAACTTTCTATTTTTAGAAACTTATCTATTTTAAGCAGTAATTCTATTTTTGGAAACTTTCTATTTTTGGAAACTTTCTATTTTTGGAAACTTTCCATTTTTGGAAACTTTCTATTTTTGGAAACTTTCTATTTTTGGAAACTTTCTATTTTTGGTAACTTTCTATTTTTGGAAACTTTCTATTTTTGGAAACCTGCTATTTTTGGAAAGTTACTTATTATTACACAGTAAGTATAATAATACATGAAATACCAGAAATACTTAATCAGATTAAACAGAATATAAGATAATCACAGTTTAAGGCTTTAAACAATAAAACATAGTAAGAACATATAAAATAAGCTAAGACATGACATAAAACCAGCTACGTATTTAGTAAGCAGATACTTATTCATGTATGTATTTATGTAGCACTAGTGATTCGGAAGTAGGATTCCTCTCAGTTCATCTTCTTCGTTCACTGGACATAAGCTACGGATTCCCGTCCTTTTAGTATGGACATTCTTTCCTTATTAGGATTCACCGTATGCAACCAACTGTTTTCTCGTAGTATAAGTTATGTGTTTGATTGCTTATGTTTAATTAAGATTACCTATAGCCATATACATGCATGACGAGTTTCACCTAGTTATGGAGGTACCATATCCATAACATTAGAGGCACTGATGTTATGACTTCACCACGACAGAGTGATTGCTCGTGGCGTCCCTTCAGCTTTTGGCCATTTATTTATATTTATCATGTGGGGCGTATGGGTGCATCCTAGTTACATGTTTCCAGTCAGGATTTCATGGTGAATGTGGTGTGTGCCTTGCATCCTTCACAAGGAGCTGATCCCTCCTACCCAGAACCAGTATATTTAAATTAGAGGCAGCCCCTCGAATTTGCATGATGAGGTCACCCCTCCAAGTATTCATGCACGATGGATTTTCATGACCTATATTGGCTAATGGTAAAATATGTTAAACAGTTTTCATAAGATAAACATAAGGCTTTTCAAACTATAAAACCAGTTTTATGAACATGTTCCAGGTTTTCCAGGACCTATACATTTCCGCTGCTATTAAGTCTTTATTATGTTTAGTCATTCATACTATGTCTATATCCGTGCACTGAGCGTTTTGCTCAGCCGTTACTTTCCTTTCCATGTCCCAAAACGGCAGGGACCCTAGGAAAGACTCGAGCATTTGGAGGATGTGCATAGGATGGAAGCTGCTAGAGACTTCTTTTCCTTTTGCCTTCATATATTTATGCTTGTGTAGTCTCTCATTCATTTCTTTTGCTTTATTATGTTTTGGGCTTATGTTTGGGAACCGATGTTTGATTCCGGTTATCCCTATAGTCATGTAATGTTTTATACATTTATCCTTGTATGCTTTGATGACACGCCATAACTACGCGTGACATTTCCATTATCAAAATGGGGTGTTACATAAAGAGTAATAAACCTTTTTTTTTTTTTTGTCAAAATGGCGTTTTACAATCCACTTGGTTTGATGCAAGAATTATGTCTCATAATCGACTAAGTTTAAACAAGTTTCTATAAGTTCAATGTTTTATCAAAATCTCTAAGCGGATCTCTCCAACCAAAGATTCAAAAACCATAGACAAGTTTTATAAAAACTTATTATAAAAACTTGACCCTTTCGGACCCCAAGCTATAGTAACAAATCTAGTTTGATAAAACAACGTGATAGAACCGAGATAGTAACGTGGTTAAACTACATAGCTTGAAATCAATTTATAAAAGATCATATCATAGCATCATCACTAGTTATATTTACATATCCATGTAGTCACAAATATCTTAGCCTAACATAGCAATCAAGTATAAAACATCAATTAGGAAAGAGTAAGAAGAAATCATACTTAGATTAAGTGGAATGAAGAGTATACAAGTGTCACGATTGTATCGACTTTCCGCTAACCAAAGAGTATAATAGTCTTATTACAAATATTTCCTAAAGTGGGAATATACCAAAAGATATGCTAAAAAGGTAAGAAATTCGGATTAGATAAGTAGTAGAAGAGTATGTGAGATGATATGAAATGAGAAGTGGAGGCCTCTATATATAGTGCTGGCTAAAGGCCAGTGTGCGCTGCACCATCCAAAATGTGCACCACACATTGGAGGTGGCGTTTGTATGCCGCACTTCTGAGTAAGTGCGCCGTACTTTTCGTGCTTCCAGAATCTTCTTTTCACATTATTTCTTCTTTATTGCTTCTAAGTACCATTCTTTAGTTTCTTTCACATTTGCACCTTCAACCTTTTAACCTGCATATAAAACACAAAGTTTAAGTATCGAAAGTTCTTATTTTACGTAGATAATGGAACGATAGTGACGGTCTAAATATGTACAATTTGGGTGTTATCAGTATTTCTCACTAAGTTTTGATTTCATTCAATAGAAGTATTTGAGTAAAGGAGTGTGAAATGCCATGTGTCTATTTCACAAATGTGAATGTGTACATGGTGTTTTGTTGCCTTATCTGAAGCACTGAAGCTGATGACAAATCTCCAAAGATTGTCAAAACCTGATCCTTTAGTATTATTGAAGGTTCAACATTTCTGAATACTTTGTGATATAAATGAGTAGATAGGCCTGAGTAGAGGAGCGTGCAAGGTCATATGTCTTGTTCACCTCTATGGAAATGTATGTGGGGTTTTTTTGCCTCATCTGACGCGCTGAAACTCATGAAAAACACTTATCATGTTCAGTGTCACTGGTCAATGCATTTAAAACAAATCAATCACATGTTTGAAAAATAAATTAAATGGCATTGAATTTTTCCTTGAAATAGAAAAAACATTTTTCAAAAAGGTACACTTAATTTATTAAGGAAATATCAATTGTTAACATATACTACCAACAACCCCTTTGACACGAGTGGCGTTACACTGTTCAATGTGTCAGAAATCACTCGTTTATCCAGAGCACTAATGAAATAGTTTTCCCTAAAAACTCAAAACTTTTACTCAAAAACGGTTTTAGATCGAACCAAGATCTTCCAAAAAGTTTTATTTAAGGGTCTCAAACATAAAAAAAATCTCACGTTTTCAAAAGATATTCAATCAAAACATACACACAACCTTTCTCTCTCATCAAGAACATAAAATGTCAGAATCTTCATCCCAAGAACAAACTCTAATTCCCTCAGCACATGTAAACTTCCCCATTGAAGATATCATAATAAAATCAAATCACCTGGTTTTAATCAAACCTAAAACAATAACCTCAACCCTTGGAAATGAGGTTATGAATTTTGTGTCCAAATGTGTTCTTCATAAGACACTGTTCAAAGACCTAAAAGTCATGTATCAAGAGTTTTTAAGGGAGTTTTGGTTCACTGCCAAACCCTCCTCCAACAAAAGGTCAATTGAATTTTCTTCTCCCTCAGCTGAGTTACAAGGAAAATTTGGGGTTCATTTATTTTGAAAAGCCATGGGGTTAAATTATTTGTCATGTTCGGAGGATTATGAGGAAGTTCCGGATTACACCAAGGTCAAAACATTTTTTTGGAACATCTGGGTATACAGAAGAGATCCCATATAAGGGTTGTTTAAAGAGAACTTGTTTACCACCTAAGTGGAAACTTTTGATGACCATCTTGATTGAATGTTAGGGGGGGGAACTAGAGTGGATCAAATAAATTAAAAAGATGCAACAACTTTGTATTGTTTGGAAAATGGGATCAAGGTTGATTCTGGTAAAATGATTTTTGAAGATCTTCATGGAAAGCTGGAGAAACGCACAAGAGAAAAAATGTTGTTTACACCAGATTTCTATCTCTGTTATTTTATGACTATCTTGAGGATTTATACCTTCAGTATAAAGGTACTAGACTTTCAGTACTAGTTTTTGGGGTTAAGCACTAGACATTCCAGTTAGTACTGTTGACCCCTCTTTTACACCACCTATACTGGACATTTTCTCAGCAAAAGGGCCAGTGGTGTTAAAAGCTCCCAAGAACGCTTCTCCAACTTGATAAGGGGATTTAAAAGGCAAAACGCCTGGAGCTAAATTTGGACCAAGGAAGAAGCTATTATCGAAGAATACATTATGATCCAAGCTTGAGTCTAGAAAGAGGTCACCTAGCATATATAATCCTTCAAAGGATTCATCTAATGCCTCCCAAGGCCTAATTTTGAAGAAAAGGAAGTCCTTCCTGACCAAGGATAAACGCCAAAGCCAATTGTCAGTTTCAACTCTAGCTGGATCTAGCATGCATAAAGAGGCCCTACAAGCAACTCCGATCCCAACCTTTTTAGGGGATGAGAGTGAAGGAGAGTCCACCCTCAACTCAATAGAGTAGAGTTAGCACTAGTAAGCTCTTTAAATTTAAATTCATTGCCAGGTTCTTTCATTTGTCACTCTGAGTCTGCATCAAGGGTTGAAGCTTCAACAAACATAACAACTTGAGCTGACCCTGGCTCCTTTGTTCCTAGTGATGTGGTGCCTCAACAACAAAGTAATGCTAAAGTGACCAAAAAAATACTCATAGATATTAACTCATCAGGGACTTCTTCTCAAGATCCATCACGTCAAACCAAGCCTGGTGGTGAAGAAGATGAAACTAACCTCAACATGGAGAATGCTGAGAAGCCTACTGAGGAAGTGCCCACTACCACTAGAGCCAAGGTAGGGCACTTGCCTCTCTTTATGCTAAAGGTGTCATCACCTGACTTCGCCAAAGAGATAGGACTTGATGATAGATCCCCCATCAATCTGGATGGAAGTGAACCTGAAGAGTAGGCTACTGGGAACAATGCAAAAGCTGATGAACAAGTTATGATTCCACCATTTCCCAAGTCTCTTCAGGTAAAAGAATCAACCAATCAAGTGTTGGTTCTTCAGGCCCAGATGGCAAAGCTCTAGGATGACAAACAAGCTGTTAAAGCTGAAGTGGCTAGGTTGAACGCCAGGCCAACAACACCAACTGTTGAAGCCATAAAAGACATGGTGATTGCTGCTATTGAACCACTTCTTCAGGATGTAGTAACTATCATTGTTATTCAGAAGTCCATGGATTCACTGATGGACTCTCTTTCCAATGCCACATTAGAGCTCCCATCTCAATTTGTTCCAGTTCCTGACCAATTAATTTCATTATGTGATTTTGTTTCAAATCTCAAAGACAGGGTTGCAGACCGAAGGAATAAAAACTGGATGTTTCTAAAGCTTTCCACCACAAGCTCAAGGTTTTGGATGTGGTTCCAGCACTTCTCAACAAAGTGACTGCATCTTTGGATACATTTGCTGCCTTACTTCCTGGTGGTGCATCAGCAGGAGTTGTTGGGCATTCTCCTGCTGAGGGGAGAAAACCACCAAAAACAACACAATCCAAGATCTATTTCAAAAGCATGAAAGGAAGAAGGCGCATAAGAAGCCTCTATCGCCGATATCTAAGGATATCCGTGCTAAGACTAAGGGGGAGTATTTAATAAAAGATGATCATGTGGATGGGCTAACCACCAGCGATGAATTTTCTGAGGAAGGTTCACCAGTTATTCAACCCAAGAACAAAAGTGATTTGACACTCCATCAAAGACTGATCAAATCTGGAGTTGTCACTCAAGAAGAAATTAACAAGTTGATCGGAATTTATGAAGCTGGGAAACTCAAAAAATGAGCAATCTCTGTACCATGAAATTGAGGAGACACTGGTGGAAGACATCTACAAAAGAAAGATATTGTATGAGAAGTTTTGTCTAACTCGACTGAATACGCGAAGTCCTTCAGAGATTAAGAATGTAGACATGATCAACATCAAAGGCACAATTGATCTTGTAGAAATGCTAAATCGGATCCGGTGGTCTAATGTGGTGGTAGATGGTGGTGGAAGCCATTGTTGACTTAGAGAGAGAGAAGAGTGGTTGAATGTGAAAAGTAAATGTATTAGAAAATGAACAAATGACAAGCAACACCCCTCCTTGGAAGCTAAGGAGGGGTATATATAGTCACACACGCACCTTAAACTATACATTGAACCTAGTCTAGTCTAAGCGTGTGTGACTATGATAACTAACGGGAATTCTTAAATGTCGTCACATAAAGTGAGTTTCCAACAATCTTCCCCCATGGGACGACGTGTAGAATTCCTTACAATATTCTTCCTAACAAGTACAAAATGATTAAGAACAAGAGCTTTCTTGAAGCATCCAATGCTGATGAAGTCTTCTGAGGCCTTCGTCTTCAAAACGACTCATCTTTAAAGTAACTTGTAGAAGAAATACTGTAACGGCACGAGCTAAGTAACCCATACACTTCTGGTTAAGGAGAAGCTTCTGAATTAGCTTCCCCCTAATTCATGCCACATAAACTTGATGTAGAAGCTTTTTAAATAGCTTCCCCCTAAACTGACAATCCTCGTAAGCAACTTCAAAGCTTTCAATAAAGCTTAGAATGATTAAGCGCACAACGGAATCTAACAAGCAAATCCCATCATATAACATGATAATGTTGCTAAGAGGGATTGAAAGTTTGGGGCACACCAAGTAGATCAACAACTTTTCATCTCACGCTTGAATAATTCTTCTGAATTTTTCTTCCCCCTGAGAGTTCAAGTTATGCATACCAGAAAGAATCAAGACATTTCTTTCCCCACATAGTTGAAGAAATTAAATCAATCCTAATTATGAAGCTCAAATACTGAAGTGGACACTTTATCCCATTCATGAAGCTGACATCATAACACCAGAGTCAATTAAGTCCCAGAAATGCACATATCTTCTTCCGGAGATGCACCAGAGTCACTTAAGTCCCGGGAATGCATATAGGATAATGATGTTTAATTGCAACAATCAAACAATTAAACCTCGAATCAGTAGTGTACCGTTTGGAGATTGATAACAACACGAGTTAAAACACTGATTTTCTCTGCGGCTATGACAAATGTCATCCCGGAATATCTTCAAATCAAAAGAAGGTATGAAGTTCATCATGTGTACTCGTTGTGCGTTCAATGTGTCTTCTTCTTCCCCATTGATGGTTTCGAAACTCGGAACCATCAATAAATTGTACGCACATGAACCTGAAATCTCGTGAGAATAATAAATAAGCTGAATTATATGTTGTGAGAATCAGCTGTTGATCGAAAATCTCTTCTCATAAACTCTCCATGGCCACCTTTACCATCCCACGTGAAAGCAATTTGAAGTGACCACTGAAAGAATGAACCAGATACATCAAACGTGAAGCTGAATAAAAATCCTTCGATCTTGTGACTTAAGCTTGCACTATTGTTGAATGAAGAACGGTGGAGAAATCTCTAAGTACTCAATGCATCACTGAAGAAGTCTATAAGCACAACACCTCTTGAAATTATCCACGTCGACTAAGCGCGTGACACTAAGTACAACAATGTAACCCCTTTAAGTGATAGTTATCCGTGTCATCAACCATCCACCCCGAACCCGGAAACCAGATAACCAAGTCTTCATTCTAAGATTAAGCACGAACAAGTTATCTATTAAAAGATAAAATAAATACATGCCTTCGAAAAATCCGTCTTCAACGTCACGTAATTAATACCCGATCAAACGAAATCTGTAGCCACTAAAAAATCGCCCATTTTTTCTTGGTCTCGTCAAAATAAATTTTGTCACGATGTCTCGTCACTTTGTCACGTCATTTGTTGTCACGTCCCGATGATGACCAGAGTAATCTTAATAAACACAAAAATTATTTAAAAATAAAAAAATTTTAAAAAATTCGTGTAAGATGCATTGGATCACACGGCCCACAAACCATTGGTTTATATCCAATGAATGAACTTCAGCCCATGAGTTTCATGGCCCAAATTACATTGTTAAACCCGGTCCAATCACATTGGGATAAAACACTCACAACTTCCTAAATCCACTCACAGTAAACATAACCCTAAATCACTTGCCTTGGTTAATCCGCCTCTCACCTAACTTCTCTCCTCACCTCCATCGGACTCTCCGTCCCTCCATTAATCTCCCATCTCAAACCTCAAACATATCGTCCTTCACCAAACTTTCTCTCCCAATCCACTTCGTAACTTCCGTCATATCCAAATCCTCCCAATAGATGAACAATAATATATCTCACAATATCTATCAAAATCCATCATCAATCAAATCACACACAAATCCATTTACCCTCGTCATCAAACAAAACAAATAAATCAAATCCATGGAATGAGCAATACACATGTTGTATATATTGATCCATGATGCATATGGATGAAACCCCCTTTTGATTAAACGCTTTCGGCTTCAAGGTCAATTTATAATTGATCTCAGGTAGGTTCGATACTAGTTCGTTTGACTTTTAGACGAATTAAGGAAATATTTTAACAAACTTGTTAAAGATCTTCGTTGAATTCGTAAATAAAGACAGATATGAATTTGCATGTTGTTTGATTGTCTTTTAATCAAAAAAATGAGATGATTATAACATTGTTGTTATTAATCTTTCATGATTCTCGAATATTGAAATGGATAATTTCTCACAGTGATCTATGATGGAAGTTCCGATTTTTAAAGATCTAAATAAGATCTTGATATATCTTTGAAATATATAAGTCGAAACATAAACTGAGATCTTTATTTTATTTTATATGTTTTGGTTCGAGTCTAGATGGGATTAGGAGACGAAGGGATTAGGATTAGTTATGGTGTTGAGGTGATAAAAGGTTGGAAGTAAGTCAGACTCAGTGAGTTTAACTGAGTCAACTCGGTAATTACCGAGTTGACTCGGTTGAGATGGTTGATGGTTATGGTCACAAATTTAGTTCACAAGTTTTAAAAAACAGAGTCCATCGGAATGTCAAAAGACAATCCCATCGGAATATTTTTCAAAATAGTCCATCGGAATGTTCTATAAGTCATCATCGGAATGATTGTGAATATGGTGTAATCGGAATGTTTTTTGTGAATATGGTCTCATCGGAATCAAACAAACACCCCCATCGGAATGGCTTAATCTGAATCCCACTCCATTTCTCAATCTGAATGTTCAATCTGAATGACCAAATAAATGGTCTAATCGGAATGTCCAATCTAAAAATCTAATCGGAAAAGGGTTTTGAAGAAACCAAAAATGGTGGATCTGCCCATTTGTTTAGTATTTTGTCCTTATCTATTTGCATAAACAAGAAAAAAATAGAAACCCAGAAACAGTAAACATTTGACCAATGAAAATATCAGATATGGACCAACTTTGACCATGATTTGATGATGAAACCGAGAAAGAGTATATTGATACCCCAAAATATGTGACTGTTTGGACAGTTGGACAAAAAAGAAGACGTGACCCAAAAAATTTTGTGACAAAATGGACAGAAAGTGATATAACAAGACATAAAAAAAAAATTAAACCACCAAATCGAATATACAAACACGATCCAAGGATGGAACCGAGGCTCTGATGCCAAATGTAGAAATGCTAAATCGGATCTGGTCGTCTAATGAGGTGGTAGATGGTGGTGGAAGCCGTTGTTGACTTAGAGAGAGAGAAGAGTGGTTGAATGTGAAAAGTAAATGTATTAGAAAATGAACAAATGACAAGCAACACCCCTCCTTGGAAGCTAAGGAGGGGTATATATAGTCACACACGCACCTTAAACTATACATTGAACCTAGTCTAGTCTAAGCGTGTGTGACTATGATAACTAACGAGAATTCTTAAATGTCGTCACATAAAGTGAGTTTCCAACAATAATGTAAAGAAGGCTAGACAGCTTCCAGTCCATATGCACGTACTCTTAGTGTCTACGAGCGTCCCTGAGTACCTGCCGTTTTGGGAACATAGAAAAGGAAAACGACTGAGCAAATATGCTTAGTGCACGGATGTACAATATAGAATGAATAGAATAAGCATATAATATCATAATAACAGCGGAAGAAAACTAAGTCCCGAGTAACCTGATTAAGTCTTAATAAAACTGGTTTTATAGTTTGAAAGTCTTATGTTTATCTTATAAAATCTGTTTGTCATATTTTACCATTAGCCAATATAGGTCATGAAAATCCACCGTGCATGAATAATTAGAGGGGTGACCTCATCATGCAAATTAGAGGGGCTGCCTCTAATTTAATATACTGGTTTATGGGTAGGAGGGATCAGCTCCTTGTGAAGGATGCAAGGCACACACCACATTCACCATGTAATCCTGAATAAAAACATGTAACTAGGATGCACCCATACGCCCCACATGATAAATATAAATAAATGGCCAAAAGCTGAAGGGACGCCACGAGCAATCACTCCGCCGTGGTGAAGTCATAACATCAGTGCCTCTAATGTTATGGTTATGGTACCTCCATAACTAGGTGAAACTGGTCATGCATGTATATGGCTATAGGTAATCATAATTAAACATAAGCAATAAAAATATAACTTATACTACGGGAAAACAGTTGGCTGCATACGGGGAATCCTAATAAGGAAAGAATGTCCATACTGAAAGGACGGGAATCCGTACCTTATGTCCAGTGAACGAGAAAGACGAACTGCAAGAATCGTACTTCCGAATCACTAGTGCTACATAAATACGTACATGAATAAGTATCTGCTAACTAAATACATAGCTGGTTTTATGTCATGTCTTAGCTTATTTTATGTGTTCTTACTATGTTTTACTGTTTAAAGCCTTAAACTGTATTAAATCTCTGTTTAATCTGATTAAGTACTTCTGATATGTCATGTGTTATTATACTTACTGTGTAATAATAAGTAACTTTCCAAAAATAGCAGGTTTCCTAAAATAGAAAGTTTCCAAAAATAGAAAGTTTCCAAAAATAGAAAGTTACCAAAAATAGAAAGTTTCCAAAAATAGAAAGTTTCCAAAAATAGAAAGTTTCCAAAAATAGAAAGTTTACAAAAATAGATTTACTGCTTAAAATAGGTAAGTTTCTAAAAATAGAAAGTTTCCATAAATAGATTTGCTGCCTTAATTAAATAAGTTTCCATAAATAGATTAGTTGCCTTATTTAAATAAGTTTCTAAAAATAGAAAGTTTCCATAATTAGAAATAAGCTGGTTAAATAAGCTAAGTACATAAGCCTAAGTGTTTTTCATGATTATTTTCTAAGTCATATGGTATATTGTATAGTTTAATAATTATTTCATGTAATTTAATTAAACTATAGGTTATAATATTTAATTAAAGTATAACATGTTTTTAATTAAATAAGTTAAATACTTAGGTCAAAATATGTATTATTATATATTAATAATATAACTTAAGTCATGTTAATTAATTAATTATATCCATGGTTTTAAAATAATTAATTAATCATAAGTCTTAAATATATAAATACTTAGGTTAAAATAATTTCATGTTCATTAATAATTAAATAACCTAAGTCATGTTATTAAATTAATCACATCTTTTATTAATTTAATTTTAACATAAGTTCATAACATAAAAAAACTAACATACGCCATGAACCGGATCTAGGCTAAAAATATGAACCGGACATGAATTGACACCGTACCCCGAACCAACTCGGGGTACCCTATGTTTCCCCTTGCTGCCGTGGGACCCACACGCACCAACCAAGACCGTATGGTCTTGGTGGTGGTCGGCTTGGAAAACCGAAACCCCCTCGGGTTCGGTTGCAGCCTGCGGCCAAAACAAAACACCCCTTAAAACAACCCTTTGATTTAATTAATCACCAAAACATGTTAGATCGATGATTAATTATTATGTTTTTTATAAAAACATCACATGTTCATAATTAATAAAAGATTAAATTAAAAGAAAAGGTTTAAAAGGTTTTTACCGAATTCGTGGATCAAGAGAACGAAGAACCAACACGATAAATCACTAGAATTATGAGATCCAAGATCAAGAACCACCTTGTATGGTGTTCTTAGGGTGGCGACACAAAGAGAAGGAGGAAGGAGGGTTTTTAGGTTTTTCTTAAAAATCTTCTGTAAGTTAATTTGTGTAGTGAAAAATTAATTTAACCCCCTTTAGTAAAATTGACAAATGGGCTTGGCCCATTTGTCCTTGTTTGGCCGCGGGTAGGGACCCCACATGGGGTTCCCGTACCTTTTTCCGTGTCTCGTTATTTAGTTACTCGTTTGTGTTTATTTTTGTTCGTGTTTTAATTGTTCTCGTTACGTAAATACCGTGATCCAATATATTTAATTACGCTCGTAATAAATATATATACGTAATGAATAATAGTTCGTGTTTTAATTACGTTCATGATTTCATGATCGCATGTTCGTGATTAATTATTGTTAAATAATTATTACGTGATCATGCATATAAAATACTTATCGTGTTCTAACACGTACGTAATACGTAAACTCCTAACACGTACTCGTAATCATGCTATATTAGGAAAGTTTTAACTAGTACGTACGATCCTAAGGGTACTATGCATGGTAAAAGCATGCGGGTTTTACAACTCTTCCCCCCTAAAAAGAATAATTCGTCCCCGAATTATAGATAAAGTAAACTGGAAAAGAAGAACATACCCGAATTCAAAATATGAAATGAGGGTAAGAAGCCTGAATAGACTCCTCCGTTTCCCAAGTGGCTTCCCGCTCGGTATGATCCCTCCATAGATTTTTGACGAATGGAATCGTCTTCTTTCTCATGACTCGTTTTTGTCTGTCAAGAACTCGTTCGGGTTCTTCTATAAAAGTGAGATCTTCACGTATCTGTTCCAGTGGATACTGAACCATGTGAAGGGGATGATACTGGTACCCTCTGAGTAAGGACACATGAAACACATTGTGCACATGCGAAAGCTGCGGAGGTAACGCCAATCGGTAAGATACTTCACCGACTCGTTAAATAATATCAAACGGTCCGATGAAACGAGGACTGAGCTTCCCTTTAATCCCGAAACGTCTAACACCACGTGCCGGCGAAACCTTAAGGAAGACGTGATCTCCTATGTTAAAGTGTATATCCCAACGATGCTTATCGGCGTAACTCTTCTGACGTGACCGTGCCTCCTGAATCTTCTGCTTAGCTACTGCGATCTTCTCATTTGTCATCTCTATGATTTCCGGTCCTTCGAGTGTTCGCTCGCCAACCTGATCCCAACAGATTGGGGCGCGACACTTTCTGCCATACAACATCTCAAATGGAGCACATTTGATGCTTGCGTGCCAGCTGTTGTTGTATGCAAACTCCACCAAACAGATGTATTCGTCCCAATCACCCGTCCATTCCAACGCACATGACCTCAACATATCTTCCAATGTCTGAATGGTTCGCTCCGACTGTCCGTCCGTTTGAGGATGAAAAGCCGTGCTAAGCTTAAGTTGTGTACCCCAAGATTTCTGCAGACTTTTCCAAAAGCGCGAAGTGAATCGAGGATCTCTGTCTGAGACGATGCTGGATGGTGCACCGTGGAGTCTCATGATCTCTCGTCTATACGTATCTGCGAGTTTACTTACCGGATCTTCCTTGGGATCGGTAAGAAATGAGCTGATTTGGTAAGTCGATAACGATAACCCAAACTGCATCGTGCTTCCTTTTAGTAGACGGAAGATCGGTAACAAAATCCATGGTGATTTTGTCCCACTTCCACTCTGGAATATCTAACGGTTGAAGGAGACCGCCAGATCGCTGATGCTCGATCTTAACTTGCTGGCAGGTAAGACATTTGGAGACGTAAGTGGCCACATCCTGTTTCATACCACTCCACCAAAAGTACTGTTTGATGTCATGGTACATCTTAGTCGAACCAGGATGTATCGAGAATGGGGAGCTGTGAGCTTCAGCTAACAAAGCTTCCCGGAGTTCTTGGTCATCAGGAACACAAAGTCTAGTGCCCTGCCATACGATACCATCTGCATCTACTCTGAATTATGTCTGCTTCTCCAAATTCTGTTCTATCGCCCAGATTTCTCCATCATCCTTCTGAGCTTCCTTGATCTTAGATAGTAACTCGGGTTCTACTCTAAGATTAGCCCAGTAACCATGCTGTCCACGTACCATGATCTCGATGTCTAGTCGCTCCAAGTCTCTGATGACTTCCTCTTCGATTTTAATGTCGTTGATCATTCCGGACTTCCTGCTAAGAGCATCTGCTACTACATTTTCCTTTCTGGGATGATACTGTAGATTAATGTCATAATCCTTCAACAGCTCTAACCATCTCCTCTGCCTCATGTTCAATTCACGCTGAGTGAAGATATACTTCAAGCTCTTGTGGTCCGTGAAAATGTCACATAATTCTCCATATAAGTAGTGTCTCCATATCTTCAATGCAAACACGACTGCAGCAAGTTCCAGATCGTGCGTGGGGTAATTTTATTCATAAGGCATAAGCTGCCGTGAAGCGTACGCGATCACTTTCCCATGATGCATGAGAACACAGCCAAGTCCCTTCCCCGATGCATCGCTGTAGATTTGAAATCCACTCGTACCAGATCGTAGAGTAAGAATAGGTGCAGATACTAGCTTCTGCTTCAGGTCTTCAAAGCTCTTCTCTCGATCTTCAGTCCAGACGAACTTCTCCCCTTTCCGCATCAGTTTGGTCAATGGTAGTGCTAGGCGGGAAAAGTTCTCCACGAACTTACGGTAATAGCCAGCTAAGCCTAAGAAACTACGGACTTCCGTCGCTGATGTCGGCCTTGGCCACTTAGTAATGGCCTCAACCTTCGCTGGATCCATAGTGATTCCTTCTGCTGATACAATGTGACCTAAGAATGCCACCTTGTCTAACCAGAACTCACACTTGGAGAATTTAGCATACAACTGCTTCTGGCGAAGAATCTGTAGTACTGTACGAAGATGGTCTTCGTGTTCCTCCTTGGACTTTGAGAAAATCAGGATGTCATCGATGAAAACAATGACGAATTTGTACAGAAATTCATGGAAGATTCTGTTCATCAGATCCATGAACACTGCTGGAGCATTTGTCAGGCCAAATGGCATAACTACAAACTCATAGTGGCCATAACGAGTACGAAAGGCAGTCTTAGCTATATCATGCTCCTTGACCCGTGGCTGATGATAGCCTGACCTAAGATCAATCTTGGAGAAGTGTTTGGCCCCTTGGAGTTGGTCAAACAGATCGTCAATGCGTGGTAGTGGATATCTATTCCGAATGGTAATCTTGTTGAGCTCGCGATAGTCTATGCAAAGACGCATACTGCCGTCCTTCTTCTTAACAAACAAGACCGGTGCGCCCCATGGAGATACGCTCGGTCGAATGAAACCTCGTTCAAGAAGTTCTTGCAGTTGATCCTTCAGCTCCTTCAGCTCTATGGGAGCCATGCGATAAGGAGCCTTGGAGATTGGTTCAGCTCCTGGAATTAGCTCGATACTGAAATCCACTTCTCGTGCAGGTGGTATGCCCGGAAGTTCTGCTGGAAACACGTCTTGGAATTCCGACACTATTGGTTGATCCTGAATCGATGGAGATTCAACATCCATGTTGTAACACCAGTGAAAGTGCCGTATGATGCTAAGTTATTGTCTCAAGAGCTCTTCAGTATGAGCATCTCTCTTAAGTTGTGGCTCACTTGTGGATGTGATATCCTGTGCCCAACATTATTTATTTAATCCTATTTTACGGATAATTTTTGAAATTTTTAAGAAATTTCGTTTGTTATATATTTGACGGTTTAAGTTGAAACCAACGTTTACGGTTGTAATTTAACGTTTGACGATTTAAGAAGAACCGATAACGACTACGATACCGACGGATGCCCAAAACTTACATTTTATTATCGATTGATCGATATTTGAATTTTTCGAGATTTTATTTTTATTACGTGTTAAGTCGAGTCGGAACCATGTGTATATTCGTTTTGTGTGCGTTTGAACCATTTAAAAGTATTTTCAAGTGTTCGGGGCGAAACCCGACTCCCGTAAAATTTTAAAATCGACTACTAGTCATAATCCCGCACCTTAAATAATTGTTTTATGTTGAGGCCAAAAGATAGCTAGTTTGGCAAGAATTACCCTCCCATTTTTACAAAAAGGGGGCAAGTAAACACACACTATCATTTCACTTTCAAAAATTTAGGGTTTCCCCTCTCCCTTCCTCCCTAGCCGTCGGCCACCCACCAAAAACCACCATCCACCACCACCAAACTTGATTTTGAAGAAAATAAGCAAAGACCCATCTCCCATATCATCTTGTAAGTGAATCCCACAAACAAAAACACACATGCATCCATTTAATTTTTCCAAAAATTTAAGGTTTTTCAAAAATACGTTTTGATTTAATTAAATCATGAATTTGTTTAATTGGTGTATTGATAATGCTAGATAATTAATTAAACAAGATGGGTTTTATGTTATGGGTTCTCCACAGCCCCTAAAAGCCACGAATTTTTGGGGGTTTTGGGTGTTCATGGTGTTTGATGATTTTGTTGGTGGGTTTGTGTTTAAAATAGTGTTTTTAGTGTTTTTAAATTGTTTAAACATATTGCATGTATGATTTAGGTTTTGGGTTTTGATTTGGAGTCGATTATCATAGAGTTAAGGGCTGTTTGGATGATTGGGAATGATTATAAGTGGTTAGGATAGGTCTAGGTGATGTTTGGATGGATTGAAAACAAGCAGGAGGGTGATTTTGAATGAGTCGTTTTCAAACAGATTGTTTAGGGCTATTTTAGTGGTTTTAATTTTTGGTCCAGGTCATAAACATAGGATGTAGTTGTAGTGGTCGCCGAGACGCTCGTTTCGGTATAAGATAGAGCTTTTAACTCCAAACGAGTCAAAAGTTATGATACTTTGAAAATACGTGTACCGGGAGATGAGAACCAACACAATCCGAATTTGTGTTTGGTTTTGGGTCAAATCCCGGGGACCATAGGTATAGTTTGGTAAAAGGTCAAAGGTTGATTTTTTGTCTCAAACCTGTGTATTTGAGTCTATTATTAGACTTAGGTGTTGTAGAGGTCAATGGTATATTTTAAATGGGTCAAATGAGTCCGACTTGGTCAAAGTGCAATTTCAGTCCGAAAAATGTAGGTTTAGTAATGTGTTGAGTAACGGGTCGTAAAAGCGAAAACTTTTAATGGGATTAAAAATGGGTTTTCTACAGGTCTTAAGGTATTTTTGAGAATTTTCTTAATTTTTATAACAAGGGTTAAGTCTAGTAAAACAGCCCATACTTTTGGTAAGTATCGGCGAAACCGTAAAATGGATAGTAACTTTAATAACATTGATAAATGGTATAAGTCTAGTAACAACTACTTGTTTGACTTTGGCGTGAGTTTTCATAAGCATTGAGTGTGTTTGCATTTGCGTGTGTTTAGTACAATGATGTACGCGGAGTATTGATTTTGTTTACGTACCTTGATTTTTAGGTCAGTGTATGATTTTCCCGGGCATCCACGTCGTCGGTGACATTTCTCGTTACGTCTTCGCTAGAACCACTACTACTACGCAAGGTGAGTCTATAGCCTCGCTCTTTACTTATTTCAAATGATTTTACCCGCGAGGGGGGATACATGCTATTTTAATGAAAATGAACGTAAGTCATGAATGATTGTTGGACCCGAATGTTGCCTCGAAATTGTGTTGAGTACCTAGTTGCAAAAGTCCCTAATTTCATGAACTATTAACTATTGTTTAGTCCTAGCGTGGATTAGAAATAGCCGCTTATACAAAGTGATAGTACTATGGGGTTGACTACCCTATCCGAGACGAGGGCTAGTACGTTGATACCCTCTGCGGACGGATAATTTGTGATAAGAGATAAGGTATAATTGCAACTGATGCCTTATTAGGGGCCTTGGTTTCATCTGAATCACGCCGGTAATTATTACGCGGGTGACTGAGTTAACGGTTTAGTGTCATGAGCTTAAACACAATTGTCATATCCTTGAATAATAGATTGTATGGCCACAATGCTATTGAATGATCATGATTGGTTTTTAATACTTATGTTCGACTTATGATTTGATAAACCTATAGATTCACTCAACCTTTGTGTTGACGATTTTAAGCATGTGTTTTAGGTAACCAAGATTGATAGCAGTGGAGCATGCGAGGATGGAAGTTGTTGTGGCTTGGTGGTCTACTTGTTTTCCTCCCTTTTTGCACTTAAAACTCTTTTATATTATGTCATGTGAATGGAAATGTACTTTTGGGTTGAGATTCAGTGGGGACCTAAACGCAAACTCTGTTTTATATTTCTTTTGGGATTTGGAAAACTGTAGACTTGATGTTTTTAATAATGTTTGAACTTTTACGTCTCTTTGAGTCGTTTAATATAGCTTATGTGTGATGATAACTACGTAGCACCCAATGTTGTAAGTTCCGCTGCGCATAGCATTTGTGGGGGTGTTACAGATTGGTAATCAGAGCCATGAGTTATAGAGAACTAGGTCATTTTGAAAAATCCTAAACTATAACTTTTGGTGTCGTAAGAAATTGTCCAAGCACACAACTATCCTGCATGGCTCCGGTAAGATTTCTTTAGCATTGCATTATATTTTAGATGTATCCCTCAAACTAATATGAATTCCCTAGTATTTAGTATGTAAATACTTTGATATATATTGAGATATATTGTTGTGTACGTTGAGTACTTATCATCGTAATTTGCAAATTCCTGTAAAGATTATCGTATATGTTGCATGTAATTGGCATAACGGGCTACATTGCATTACATGGCAACACCGCGTTGTAATCCTACGTGTATGTAGGAATGGTTGTATGTATAAGTAGTTATATACTATGGTATTTAAAGGCATTGCACGTGAAGCAATGGTCCTTGAGTGATTATCGTACATGTTATAATGCGGTTTTGTTGAGAATTCGGCCTCACCGTAAATTATCAATCTTGATAATTAATTTATTGTTCGGATAACCGAATATGAACCTCGTTTGATACTCTAGATACGTAAATAACGCTTCGTAACATATTGTATATTGACTAGATTGATCTCGATTGTCGTTATCGCACCGTGATGTGTCATTTTGGACATCTTCTTTTTGGAACGTAAATTACTATCGTATTACTGTATTTCCTTTATTCCTTATGGGTTTGATACGATAGTTGGCGTAACTATAATATAGACGAAGTAAAATCAACGATGCGTACATTGTAGCGGAGAATCACATGTGTATGTTATAAAACGTGGTTGAGGCGTGTTGCCATTTAATCATTGCTTACTATTCTACTTGAATTTAAAGATGTGTTTTAAAATTTGACTAGCGTTGTGATCAATCGCGATAACTTAGAATTTGGTTGGTTTGTGTTAATTTTGTGGTGTACAATTTCGAGATTCATCCGAGGCCGATAACAACACTTAGTTGACATACGTATTCTCGCTTCGTTTATTTCATTTTGTTTTGTTGTTTCATTATTTTAAATTCGATATTATACATGACGAGGTCCGGCATTTGTGTGAGTTAAATAAAGCATTAAACTTTGTTGATCGAATGGTTTAAACATAAAGTGTTTTACATATTTAATACTTGGCGGATGAAACTTTTGGATAAAAATGACTTATGATGTGTTTTGTAACCAATAAAATATGTGTGGAGTGTAAATGGACAAAGTGAAAATATTTTTTTTCTTTCTTCAACCTTGGTTGGTAAATCTTAATAAGTAATTATTGTTACTCGTAAAATCCTTGTTTTTATATGTTAAAATTTGATAATAAAAGATTGTGATGGACTTGTTAAGAATTTGTTTAATTTAATTTGAAAAAGGAGTTTATAATAAAATTTGCGATATGACTATTGAGTATATGTAGCTTCGGATTTGGTATGAATTAATTTTTGGGTCAATATAGTAAACTTTTGACGTATCTTGTAATATAAAACATGAGTAGAAGATGTGGACATGTGTTTTGGAGCTAGAGATTCTGTAAAATTGTTTTTACTTTAAACATAAGGTTATGTTTACGTATGTATTGGTATAAACTAGAACACGTTACTTGTTGTATTGAATAAACTGGGTTAAAAATCGGAATGTACACTTTAAGTGAGAAATTATAATGCTTGAAATGAATTATAAAATCTTGTTGGAACGTCATTTGAAATAATTTGTTTGTCTAATTGTCGTTATAGAGAATCAATATGTGTAATTTGATGATGCTTGTTTAAAATCATTTGAAAAATCTTTCATTTTATTCCGCTGTGAGATGTGTTAATTTTAAAATTGTTTGATAACGAGCTAAAGATTAAAAGTTGAATTTTATATATTTTGGAAATAATTGAAATAAGCATTTTGATCACCTACTTCATTATTATATTATCATATTATTATCATTAATTTTTGAGATTCAAGTCTCGACTAAAATCAGTAATTTATCCGAGATAATACTACGTGAAACGTCTTTGACGCCTGACTCGAGCCGCGTGAATAAAATATAGCAAATCAATTGTAAGGAAGACATGTGTGTAATAAAAGTCAAAGGTTGAATTTCTAAGAGTTAATTGGACTAGTTTGAGTCATGTTGGATACGTGTATCTTGGTGATAATATGAGTCGTAATAACAGTAATGAGAAACTTTGAAAACTCTTACTATGTACGTTTTTGGTACTTAAGATATGAGCATTAATGATATTTTGACACAAGTATGGAGATTTTCAAACCTAATGATTTTATCAAATATGATGACCGAGTCACCGCCTTACTAATGTTAGTACTTTCCTCTTGAGATTGTAACTTTTCAGAAATTAAAACTTTGTAAGTTGAAAAATGAAAGGTGTAAATTCTTTAATGGTGTAACCCAAATTAAAAATGTGTGAATGCTCGCTTCTACAATGTGCAAGGTAACACAAATTATAATACGCTAATGGATTACCCAACAAACGAATATTTGTATTATTTTCTTAAGATGTATATATAATGTTTTGAGTCACGATGGTTCGATCGTGCGACATCGGTTCTTTGATTTTGTGAGTCTGTATCTAAACTTGAGTCGTCATGTGACTGTTCATTTTAACATTTATCATGATATGAAACCATTATTGTTATATTTATTTTAAAACTACTATTTCGCTAGTACTTGAAAATGAGGGTATGTCACCCGGTGTATTTTGTCATGTTCATGGACGCCGTAACTTTCTTCTTTCGGTTAATGGAACCTAAAATTCTGTATTTACTTGTATGATGCTATAAATCTTCATTAGAGTGGTTGTTTATTTATATTTAACAAAAGCGAGGAGGCGTAGCCGCTTTACCAAATTGTAGAGGTGAAAGAACTCGATCTTCCTGGTGAAATTGTTTCTATTTAACCAAGTGATTATTCTTCTCTCCCCGTTTACCCTTGGTGGAATGTGTGTGCAACTCGAGACGATGGGAATTATGATTGTTGTTTTATTTTTGACGCTTGTGCTGATATTCAATTTTTACTCAATGTATTCGTAGATCGATGTTGTTATCCCGAGACTTTTGTCATATATTTGAAGTATTTTCATTTCTAACGTAGTTAATTTCAGTTGGCAATTATATTGCTCGATTACCCCGTTAGATCCCATTGATTTTTAAATTTTATTACTTGTTGTGCTTGCAATGATCTTTAATCATGAACCACCTTACCGTTATTTTGTGAATAGTCCATTGTGAAAAAAAAAATAAAAAAAAATATAAGGTATGAGTGTGTCAAATGTTTTGGTGAACCAAATGCAAATGGTGTCGATTCCTTTATTTAATTATTTATTTATTTTCCTCACAAAAAGGCAAAGTAAACGTATGATTTCAAAATGGATGAAAAATGTTTGATGTGTTTCTTAAAACAATGGTAGCAATATTTTCCCATTTCAAATTCCATTTTAAATAATTTGATTATTTTGAAGTATAGGTCGAAAACTTTCGTAGTCATATTTGGTATGTAATAATAATGTTTGTGTCGTCACTCGATCCTCAATTATGCACAGCTTAGCTAACTATGCATAATTCAGGAAGAGTCCTGTTTTGTTAATTGTCGTTGCTTGGTCCTTAAGTATGCATGATCTAGCTAGTTATGCATAGTTTTGGAAGGGCGATGTAGTTTCAAATAAATTGGTCGTCTTTAAAAACCGGTAGTGTTTTTGATAAATGTTTGGATGAGAACATTTTTAAAAATGGTGGATCCTTATGCAAGTAATCGTATTTTCTTTGATTCCTAAAGACAATTTTTGAATTTTTCTTGTATTCCTTGAAATCTTTTCTTTCGTTTGGTGTTGACTTTGTAAGCCACTGTGACCGAGTAATTTTTGGAAAATGTTTTTATGAGTTGTGTGTAACGTGCAAATTTCATCGGAACCACGAGGGTGTTGATGAAATACTAAAGGGGCTCGTATCGACACTGAGAAGAGTTTTTAACAAAAATAGAAGACTTCCGAAGTAGAGGAAAACCGAGTTTGAATAACTCTAAGGGAAAGGACGAAGACTTCTTCTACGTCGAATGTATCGTACTTTATTTATTATTCTTTTCTTGTTCTTTTGATATGACAACGACGCACGATAAACTGTCGGAGTTTACCAACTGTGCATCAGTAATTGAAAGACAATTCCATCGTCGTTTTCGTTTATTTAAGTGAGGAATCCTCTTTGCTTGACTCAACCATCCTTGATTTTCGATGGTTAAACGATAGATAGCCATAGTTGATGTTTGTGTGGTAAACCACTGCTTTTTATGTATTTATGTGTTAAGAGATCTGGTCGAGTGATCGTAAGTTGTGAGAACTTGAGACGACATTGTCCAATGAAGTCCGATCATGGAGAACACGTGCCATGTAATATATTTCTTTTTATATTTAACTGTGAACGGTGATGCTTGTTGAGATTTTGACCACGATTGGGACGGAAGTGAGATGGTGTTCTTGTAATATCTTTTGGGTATGGATCCGTGTGTGAGCACCCTGCGATGACATATGTATGTATTTTATTTCTTTTTGGATATGCATCCATAGCTAGCAAGCTCGTGAATCTTCGTAATATTGCAATTTTCTTTTGACTAGACTCATCCGAGAAATGTGTCAACATTTCTTATTTTATCATGGCTTGGCCGATTAGCAAGCGTGGGTTAACTTGATTGAGCGGATTGATTTGGCATGGTTTGTCTATGTTGCAAACATGTCGTAATGTGATTGTATGTGTTTCATAATGGCTTTTGTGTTTGTTTGGATTGTGATGTCTTTGAGAGAGTTATGTATACGCCGAATGATTTCGAATCGATGAATTCGTTTTTGACGAGCTAGGGTTGTATGTACGTAATATTGCGATAAGGTGATTTTGTATGACTAGTGTTAATTACTTCGTCTTTTATATTTTGAACGTTTTCCGATGGGGTTATGTGTGACCCGTGTGATGTTTCCTTCATGATTAATTGTTTTTATGAGACGATGAACCAAGTGTAAGGACGATTCGAGCGTTGAAGGACGTGCTCCGAGCGTGTGTGATTGATTTTGATAGTTGTTGAGACCGACACTTGCCGTGGAGGTATCCTTGTACAACGACATTTACCATGTTAGCCGTGAAGCTGCAACATTTGAAGAATTATGTTGACGAAAAGGTAGATCACCAGTTGAGTGGAATGAAGTAGGAAAAAGTCAGTTGAATGGACTTGAATTGATTCGAGAGGCTACGGAAGAGATGGTGTAGATTAAGAAATTATTTGCTAAACGCGAGAAGCTGTGGAAAGAGATGTGTTGATACCCGTGGGAAGAATTTTGGGAAATTGAAGTGGAGATCATGGATCAAGATGGTAAGAGACTGAAGCAAGGTATAATACCCATGGTGAAAATGTGATAGAACCCGAAACGTGAACCGGAGCTCGAAACAGAACATGAAGACCTCTTTAGGAAGAAGTAGCTTTATCTTCCTAGTAGTACAAAATGCGAGAATAAGAACCGGAGAGCGCCGGGACGTCGCTCCCTTAAGGGGGGAAGGATGTAACACCAGTGAAAGTGCCGTATGATGCTAAGTTATTGTCTCAAGAGCTCTTTAGTATGAGCATCTCTCTTAAGTTGTGGCTCACTTGTGGATGTGATATCCCGAGCCCAACATTATTTATTTAATCCTATTTTACGGATAATTTTTGAAATTTTTAAGAAATTTCGTTTGTTATATATTTGACGGTTTAAGTTGAAACCAACGTTTACGGTTGTAATTTAACGTTTGACGATTTAAGAAGAACCGATAACGACTACGATACCGACGGATGCCCAAAACTTACATTTTATTATCGATTGATCGATATTTGAATTTTTCGAGATTTTATTTTTATTACGTGTTAAGTCGAGTCGGAACCATGTGTATATTCGTTTTGTGTGCGTTTGAACCATTTAAAAGTATTTTCAAGTGTTCGGGGCGAAACCCGACTCCCGTAAAATTTTAAAATCGACTACTAGTCATAATCCCGCACCTTAAATAATTGTTTTATGTTGAGGCCAAAAGATAGCTAGTTTGGCAAGAATTACCCTCCCATTTTTACAAAAAGGGGGCAAGTAAACACACACTATCATTTCACTTTCAAAAATTTAGGGTTTCCCCTCTCCCTTCCTCCCTAGCCGTCGGCCACCCACCAAAAACCACCATCCACCACCACCAAACTTGATTTTGAAGAAAATAAGCAAAGACCCATCTCCCATATCATCTTGTAAGTGAATCCCACAAACAAAAACACACATGCATCCATTTAATTTTTCCAAAAATTTAAGGTTTTTCAAAAATACGTTTTGATTTAATTAAATCATGAATTTGTTTAATTGGTGTATTGATAATGCTAGATAATTAATTAAACAAGATGGGTTTTATGTTATGGGTTCTCCACAGCCCCTAAAAGCCACGAATTTTTGGGGGTTTTAGGTGTTCATGGTGTTTGATGATTTTGTTGGTGGGTTTGTGTTTAAAATAGTGTTTTTAGTGTTTTTAAATTGTTTAAACATATTGCATGTATGATTTAGGTTTTGGGTTTTGATTTGGAGTCGATTATCATAGAGTTAAGGGCTGTTTGGATGATTGGGAATGATTATAAGTGGTTAGGATAGGTCTAGGTGATGTTTGGATGGATTGAAAACAAGCAGAAGGGTGATTTTGAATGAGTCGTTTTCAAACAGATTGTTTAGGGCTATTTTAGTGGTTTTAATTTTTGGTCCAGGTCATAAACATAGGATGTAGTTGTAGTGGTCGCCGAGACACTCGTTTCGGTATAAGATAGAGCTTTTAACTCCAAACGAGTCAAAAGTTATGATACTTTGAAAATACGTGTACCGGGAGATGAGAACCAACACAATCCGAATTTGTGTTTGGTTTTGGGTCAAATCCCGGGGACCATAGGTATAGTTTGGTAAAAGGTCAAAGGTTGATTTTTTGTCTCAAACCTGTGTATTTGAGTCTATTATTAGACTTAGGTGTTGTAGAGGTCAATGGTATATTTTAAATGGGTCAAATGAGTCCGACTTGGTCAAAGTGCAATTTCAGTCCGAAAAATGTAGGTTTAGTAATGTGTTGAGTAACGGGTCGTAAAAGCGAAAACTTTTAATGGGATTAAAAATGGGTTTTCTACAGGTCTTAAGGTATTTTTGAGAATTTTCTTAATTTTTATAACAAGGGTTAAGTCTAGTAAAACAGCCCGTACTTTTGGTAAGTATCGGCGAAACCGTAAAATGGATAGTAACTTTAATAACATTGATAAATGGTATAAGTCTAGTAACAACTACTTGTTTGACTTTGGCGTGAGTTTTCATAAGCATTGAGTGTGTTTGCATTTGCGTGTGTTTAGTACAATGATGTACGCGGAGTATTTATTTTGTTTACGTACCTTGATTTTTAGGTCAAGTGTATGATTTTCCCGGGCATCCACGTCGTCGGTGACATTTCTCGTTACGTCTTCGCTAGAACCACTACTACTACGCAAGGTGAGTCTATAGCCTCGCTCTTTACTTATTTCAAATGATTTTACCCGCGAGGGGGGATACATGCTATTTTAATGAAAATGAACGTAAGTCATGAATGATTGTTGGACCCGAATGTTGCCTCGAAATTGTGTTGAGTACCTAGTTGCAAAAGTCCCTAATTTCATGAACTATTAACTATTGTTTAGTCCTAGCGTGGATTAGAAATAGCCGCTTATACAAAGTGATAGTACTATGGGGTTGACTACCCTATCCGAGACGAGGGCTAGTACGTTGATACCCCCTGCGGACGGATAATTTGTGATAAGAGATAAGGTAAAATTGCAACTGATGCCTTATTAGGGGCCTTGGTTTCATCTGAATCACGCCGGTAATTATTACGCGGGTGACTGAGTTAACGGTTTAGTGTCATGAGCTTAAACACAATTGTCATATCCTTGAATAATAGATTGTATGGCCACAATGCTATTGAATGATCATGATTGGTTTTTAATACTTATATTCGACTTATGATTTGATAAACCTATAGATTCGCTCAAGCTTTGTGTTGACGATTTTAAGCATGTGTTTCAGGTAACCAAGATTGATAGCAGTGGAGCATGCGAGGATGGAAGTTGTTGTGGCTTGGCGGTCTACTTGTTTTCCTCCCTTTTTGCACTTAAAACTCTTTTATATTATGTCATGTGAATGGAAATGTACTTTTAGGTTGAGATTCAGTGGGGACCTAAACGCAAACTCTGTTTTATATTTCTTTTGGGATTTGGAAAACTGTAGACTTGATGTTTTTAATAATGTTTGAACTTTTACGTCTCTTTGAGTCGTTTAATATAGCTTATGTGTGATGATAACTACGTAGCACCCAATGTTGTAAGTTCCGCTGCGCATAGCATTTGTGGGGGTGTTACACATGTCGTGAACCGTAGCTAGATAACCCTCGCAGCCATGTGACAGTAGTGCACGCGCTTACAGGGTGGATATGACTTGTACAGACCGTCCGGGTACGAACCCATTATGAATGTACTCTGGTGCATTGACATCACCGAAGATAACTCGATATGAATGGCAGTCTATGGTAGCATGATACTTGGATAGCCAATCCATGCCCAAAATCATGTCGAAGTCATTCATGTCCAGCGGAAGTGCGTCGACAGGTCGAACCTTATCATCAAATTCTAGGGGAAGACTCTTGTATACATGGGTGATTAATACAGAGTCCCTCAAAGGCGTGGAAATAGTAAGCCTATTTTCTAGTGGCAAGGGAGGCATCCTAATGTTCTTAGCATAAGAAATAAAAATAACCGAGTGAGTAGCACCCGTATCAAAAAGAACACATGCAGCGCGACCATACATATACAAGATTCCAGTGATGGTACCTGTAGACTTGTTGGCCTGGTCTCGAGATGTCGTGTAGACACGCCCGACAGTAGGAGGCGGCTTGGTATCAACATGTCCCGATGTACCCTCCATCTCGCCCTTACGGCAATCCTTCATAATATGGCCAGGAAGACCACACTTGAAGCACGCATCAGTATTACGGCGACATGGTCCTGGGTGCCTACGGTGGCAAGTAGAGCAAAGAGGATGAGTGTATCCTCCAGCAGGTGCTCTGGCTGGCTGAGGACCTGATAACAACATTTTACATAAGACATGATAGTTGGGTACAACTGACGAAGCGGATAATCGTAAGATTGAATACCAGTGATAGCTGGACGACTAGGCTGCGAACCTCTCTGGTTCTGGTCCCTACCGTTTCCATGGTTCCTGGTAGAAGTTTTGCTAAAGTGTCAGAATATGATTTATAACATAAAACATAAGGAATTTCGTAAGTATTAGGACCTGCTGTTGTTGGAGTGCCCGGCGTTGTTACGGTAATTGTCATTATCGCCACGCCTATCCGTAGCAGAACGGCCGTTAGTCTGACCGTTTCCCTTGGGCTGATGAGGCTGCTGCTGAGTAGCCGGCTGAGATCGGTCCCTAGTTTTCTGCCTGGAAGATACATTTAAAGAGATGAATAATTGACATATGGAAAGTATACGGATTGGTCACCGCTTGAATACGAATGTTTACCTCTTGTCGGGTCTTTCAGCTTCCCCGAACTCATCTCTCTCCTACAGCATCTCCAGTTTTCGTGCTGCATCGGCCACTTGTGCTACAGTATTAAACGTAGCACACACCAGATTGTTTGTGACCGATGTGCGAAGAGCCCATCTGAAGTGATGTGCCTGCTCTTCAGGAGTACCTGCTGCCGCACCAAGGAAACCAGCCAAGCGAAGAAAGCGCTGCATAAACTCGTTGCTATTCTCACCAGCTCTCTGTCGGATCCCATGGTACTCTCTCTTGAGCTTGTCCTGCTCAGCCTTGGGAAAGAACTGCTCCATCACCCTGTCCTTGAACTGAGCCCAAGTCAAACCAGCAACCCACTCATCACCACCTTCAGATTGCATCAATGCTAACCACCAGTTGAGTACATCGCCTTCGAACCGATAGCATGCCAACCTCGCCTTGTATGCGGGGTCACAACCCATAGCGTTGAAAATCTTCTCGATGTGAGCCAACCAGCTTTCAGCATCGCTGGGGCTATCTGTCTTCTCAAAAGCTCGAGGGCGGAGCTTGTTGAATCTCTCCAGCCATACTGCTAATGTCACTGGAGGAGGAGGAGGAGGTGGCTGATTGTGCTGCTGATTGTTGGCAGCTTGAACCTCAGCCCGGATGTCATTCCTCAGTTGAGGAAGCAAGGCTTTCATGGCAGCCTGAATTGTAGCATTGAGCTGCTCCTGTTCGCGTGTGAGAACCATCTGATAGTATAACATAAAACATATGATTAAACAGTTCAAAACATAAAATATAAATATATACATGAAAAAAATTTTATACTAAAATTTCACGAGAAAAATTTTATGCAAGAAAATTTTGTGTATGAATGCATGATGCAGTTTTATGAAAACTTTTGTATGCTCGAGAGTGAACGCCTCTGGTCAGTTTACCCAAAACAAAGACATTGCGAGGGGGCGCCTATGGGTCGGTCCCAAATCTAAAAGTTTCGATAAAACACATGCGACTAAATAGGGCCAGTCCTGTTCCAACCATTACTTAGTGAAAAACCCTGCAACAATGACATGTATATGTATGCTTAAAAATGATGAATGCATGAAAACAACTGTCAGTTCTAGGAAGACCGTAGCGACTACCCACTAATCACAGGTCATATTTGAGAGCCTACAGGTCGAAGCCTTGTCTCTGATACCATAATTGTAACACCCCATTTTGGAAATGGAAATATCACAGTAGTTATGGCGTGTCATCAAAGCATAAAAGGTAAAATGTCTAAACATTACTTGACCATAAAAAGGAAAATACCGGAATAAAACATCGGTAGTCCAAAAGTAAAGCTCATCACACACAAACATAGTATAATAAAGGAAAAGGACTAAACAATGTCCAAAGCATAAGTATCATAAGAAAGGAAATGCATAATGTAAAGAAGGCTAGACAGCTTCCAGTTCATATGCACGTACTCTTAGTGTCTACGAGCGTCCCTGAGTACCTGCCGTTTTGGGAACATAGAAAAGGAAAACGGCTGAGCAAATACGCTCAGTGCATGGATGTACAATAAAGCATGAATAGAATAAGCATATAATATCATAATAACAGCGGAAGAAAACTAAGTCCCGAGTAACCTGATTAAGTCTTAATAAAACTGGTTTTATAGTTTGAAAGTCTTATGTTTATCTTATAAAATCTGTTTGTCATATTTTACCATTAGCCAATATAGGTCATGAAAATCCACCGTGCATGAATAATTGGAGGGGTGACCTCATCATGCAAATTAGAGGGGCTGCCTCTAATTTAATATACTAGTTTATGGGTAGGAGGGATCAGCTCCTTGTGAAGGATGCAAGGCACACACCACATTCACCATGTAATCCTGAATAAAAACATGTAACTAGGATGCACCCATACGCCCCACATGATAAATATAAATAAATGGCCAAAAGCTGAAGGGACGCTACGAGCAATCACTCCGCCGTGGTGAAGTCATAACATCAGTGCCTCTAATGTTATGGTTATGGTACCTCCATAACTAGGTGAAACTGGTCATGCATGTATATGGCTATAGGTAATCATAATTAAACATAAGCAATCAAACACATAACTTATACTACGGGAAAACAGTTGGCTGCATACGGGGAATCCTAATAAGGAAAGAATGTCCATACTGAAAGGACGGGAATCCGTACCTTATGTCTAGTGAACGAGAAAGACGAACTGCAAGAATCCTACTTCCGAATCACTAGTGCTACATAAATACGTACATGAATAAGTATCTGCTAACTAAATACATAGCTGGTTTTATGTCATGTCTTAGCTTATTTTATGTGTTCTTACTATGTTTTACTGTTTAAAGCCTTAAACTGTATTAAATCTTATATTCTGTTTAATCTGATTAAGTACTTCTGATATTTCATGTGTTATTATACTTACTGTGTAATAATAAGTAACTTTCCAAAAATAGCAGGTTTCCCAAAATAGAAAGTTTCCAAAAATAGAAAGTTTCCAAAAATAGAAAGTTACCAAAAATAGAAAGTTTCCAAAAATAGAAAGTTTCCAAAAATAGAAAGTTTCCAAAAATAGAAAGTTTCCAAAAATAGATTTACTGCATAAAATAGATAAGTTTCTAAAAATAGAAAGTTTCCATAAATAGATTTGCTGCCTTAATTAAATAAGTTTCCATAAATAGATTAGCTGCCTTAAATAAATAAGTTTCTAAAAATAGCTGGTTTCCATAAATAGATTAGCTGCCTTATTTAATTAAGTTTCTAAAAATAGAAAGTTTCCATAATTAGAAATAAGCTGGTTAAATAAGCTAAGTACATAAGCCTAAGTGTTTTTCATGATTATTTTCTAAGTCATATGGTATATTGTATAGTTTAATAATTATTTCATGTAATTTAATTAAACTATAGGTTATAATATTTAATTAAAGTATAACATGTTTTTAATTAAATAAGTTAAATACTTAGGTCAAAATATGTATTATTATATATTAATAATATAACCTAAGTCATGTTAATTAATTAATTATATCCATGGTTTTAAAATAATTAATTAATCATAAGTCTTAAATATATAAATACTTAGGTTAAAATAATTTCATGTTCATTAATAATTAAATAACCTAAGTCATGTTATTAAATTAATCACATCTTTTATTAAAATTTTAACATAAGTTCATAACATAAAAAAAAACTAACATACGCCATGAACCGGATCTAGGCTAAAAACATGAACCGGACATGAATCGACACCGTACCCCGAACCAACTCGGGGTACCCCGTGTTTCCCCTTGCTGCCGTGGGACCCACACTCACCAACCAAGACCATATGGTCTTGGTGGTGGTCGGCTTGGCAAACCGAAACCCCCTCGGGTTCGGTTGCAGCCTGCGGCCAAAACAAAACACCCCTTAAAACAACCCTTTGATTTAATTAATCACCAAAACATGTTAGATATATGATTAATTATTATGTTTTTTTATAAAAACATCACATGTTCATAATTAATAAAAGATTAAATTAAAAGAAAAGGTTTAAAAGGTTTTTACCGAATTCGTGGATCAAGAGAACGAAGAACCAACACGATAAATCACTAGAATTTTGAGATCCAAGATCAAGAACCACCTTGTATGGTGTTCTTAGGGTGGCGGCACAAAGAGAAGGAGGAAGGAGGGTTTTTAGGTTTTTCTTAAAAATCTTCTATAAGTTAATTTGTGTGGTGAAAAATTAATTAACCCCCTTTAGTAAAATTGATAAATGGGCTTGGCCCATTTGTCCTTGTTTGGCCGCGGGTAGGGACCCCACATGGGGTTCCCGTACCTTTTTCCGTGTCTCGTTATTTAGTTACTCGTTTGTGTTTATTTATATTCGTGTTTTAATTGTTCTCGTTACGTAAATACCGTGATCCAATATATTTAATTACGCTCGTAATAAATATATATACGTAATTAATAATAGTTCGTGTTTTAATTACGTTCATGATTTCATGATCGCATGTTCGTGATTAATTATTGTTAAATAATTATTACGTGATCGTGCATATAAAATACTTATCGTGTTCTAACACGTACGTAATACGTAAACTCCTAACACGTACTCGTAATCATGCTATATTAGGAAAGTTTTAACTAGTACGTACGATCCTAAGGGTACTATGCATGGTAAAAGCATGCGGGTTTTACATAGTTGCTGTCATAGTAGTGGTTACTATCGTCCTGTCTGTCAGTTCCATGATGGTCATTCTCATGACCGTGATTCATGTAACTATTCAGCTGAGTGGCCGGCTGGTACCGGTTTGCACTCATATGGCTGAAATGACAGCCGAATGACGTGTGACATGTAACTAAGAATTAGGGACAATGATTGATGGGAATCGTCTGATGGTGAAGCATCTTCTCGTCCAATTGCTTTGCTCTGACGCTTTTGTATTCGTCTTGTAGGATCTCCAGGTTGTGAACAACATCCGCATCTCGTAGCGTCTCCGAACGTCAGCAGCGTCAATCTTTAGTAACATCTCCCAGTTATGAGCGGCATCAGCAATCTTGTAGAATATGAGCAATTGAAAATACGCCTGAGGTGATTCAGAATCGACCAGCGAATACTCGTGAAGTATTGCAAGTGGAATATACATGGATTAAGGTACGTGTAATACACATGAAATACGGTACATGGAGTACACGTGGAATGCACATGAAATGATCGGTATGGGGTCGATCATTTGTCATGATTTAAGGAAAGTATATCGGTTAAACGGTTACGAAAACCATCATGATAACCTGGCAATGCCAGTATATACCTCATTCTGGTTGCATAGAGGAACGCTAAAGTGTGGTTACACAAAATTCAACGATGATTTGCCTGACAACATGATCAATGAAAACCAACCATGACTATCATGAAAGCAGGATTCAATGAAATCTAATAATGTCTTGTAGGACAACGTAAATAACAAAGAGGCGTAAAACATAATCAACATGAAGACGGAATTATCATGAAGAAACATGAAACCATCTATCACGAAGAAGTGTATAACATAATCAGCATGAAACTGAAGTTAACCATGACAGTATGAAAACATACTTGACATAAAAACATAATAACTTATGAGAGGACATGAAAAAAAATTTATGCCAATTTAAATCATGAGAAAAATTTTATGCATGAAAAACAGTGCATGAATGCGTAATGTAGTTTATAAAACCTTTGTATGTGCGAGGGAACACCTATGGGTCGGTTCCAAAACAAAAGACATGGCGAGGGGACGCCTATGGGTCAGTCCCAAAGTTAAAAGTTTCGATAAAAGCACATGCGACTAAATAGGGCCAGTCCTGTACCAACCATTACTTAGTCATAATCCCTGCAACAATGATACATGAAACATAAATAAATGAAACTTATCTGTCAAAACTTATCAGAAAAATTTTTATGTGACTAATTATGAACTACTGGGGTTCAGTCCACATAGCCACAGTTCACGAGGAACATTATGCATGAAACAATGACACATAACTAAATATGAATGACGGTTGTCCATCCATATTAGTAAAACAATATCGATGAAAACATCAAGGTTAAAACCTCAAGGTGGTGAAAACATCATGGTTAAAACAACAATGTGCTGAAAACATCAATACGTGGAATAACAAATGTTGGCTTAGGAAGCCCCTGGTGACTACCCACTAGTCACAGGTCGAGTTTTAGAGCCTATAGGTCGAAGCCTTACCATAATTGTAACACCCCATTTTGATAATGGAAATGTCACGCGTAGTTATGGCGTGTCATCAAAGCATACAAGGATAAATGTATAAAACATTACATGACCATAGGGATAACCGGAATCAAACATCGGTTCCCAAACATAAGCCCAAAACATAATAAAGCAAAAGAAATGAATGAGAGACTACACAAGCATAAATATATGAAGGAAAAAGGAAAAGAAGTCTCTAGTAGCTTCCATCATATGCACATCCTCCAAATGCTCGAGTCTTTCCTAGGCTACCTGCCGTTTTGGGACATGGAAAGGAAAGTAACGGCTGAGCAAAACGCTCAGTGCACGGATATAGACATAGTATGAATGACTAAACATAATAAAGACTTAATAGCAGCGGAAATGTATAAGTCCTGGAAAACCTGGAACATGTTCATAAAACTGGTTTTATAGTTTGAAAAGCCTTATGTTTATCTTATGAAAACTGTTTAACATATTTTACCATTAGCCAATATAGGTCATGAAAATCCACCGTGCATGAATACTTGGAGGGGTGACCTCATCATGCAAATTAGAGGGGCTGCCTCTAATTTAAATATACTGGTTCTGGGTAGGAGGGATCAGCTCCTTGTAAAGGATGCAAGGCACACACCACATTCACCATGAAATCCTGACTGAAAACATGTAACTAGGATGCACCCATACGCCCCACATGATAAATATAAATAAATGGCCAAAAGCTGAAGGGACACCACGAGCAATCACTCCGCCGTGGTGAAGTCATAACATCAGTGCCTCTAATGTTATGGTTATGGTACCTCCATAACTAGGTGAAACTCGTCATGCATGTATATGGCTATAGGTATCTTAATTAAACATAAGCAATCAAACACATAACTTATACTACGGGAAAACAGTTGGCTGCATACGGGGAATCCTAATAAGGAAAGAATGTCCATACTGAAAGGACGGGAATCCGTACCTTATGTCCAGTGAACGAAGAAGATGAACTGAGAGGAATCCTACTTCCGAATCACTAGTGCTACATAAATACATACATGAATAAGTATCTGCTTACTAAATACGTAGCTGGTTTTATGTCATGTCTTAGCTTATTTTATATGTTCTTACTATGTTTTACTGTTTAAAGCCTTAAACTGTGATTATCTAATATTCTGTTTAATCTGATTAAGTATTTCTGGTATTTCATGTATTATTATACTTACTGTGTAATAATAAGTAACTTTCCAAAAATAGCAGGTTTCCTAAAATAGAAAGTTTCCAAAAATAGAAAGTTTCCAAAAAATAGAAAGTTACCAAAAATAGAAAGTTTCCAAAAATAGAAAGTTTACAAAAATAGAAAGTTTCCAAAAATAGAAAGTTTCCAAAAATAGAAAGTTTCCAAAAATAGAATTACTGCTTAAAATAGATAAGTTTCTAAAAATAGGAAGTTTCCATAAATAGATCAGCTGCCTTAATTAAATAAGTTTCCATAAATAGATTAGCTGCCTGAAATAAATAAGTTTCTAAAAATAGAAGGTTTCCATAAATAGATTAGCTGCCTTATTTAATTAAGTTTCTATAAATAGAAAGTTTCCATAATTATAAATAAGCTGGTTAAATAAGCTAAGTATATAAGCCTAAGTGTTTGTCATGATTAATTTCTAAGTCATATGATATAAAGTATAGTTTAATAATTATTTCATGTAATTAAATCAAACTATAGGTTAAAATATTTAATTAAAGTATAACATGTTTTTAATTAAACATAGTTAAATACTTAGGTTAAAATATGTATTATTATATATTAATAATATAACCTAAGTCATGTTAGTTAATTAATTATAGTCATGGTTTTTAAATAATTAATTAATTATAAGTCTAAAATATAAAATACTTAGGTTAATTAATTTCATGATTATTAATAATTAAATAACCTAAGTCATGTTATTAAATTAATCATATCATTTTATTAATTTAATTTTTAACGTAAGATCATAAACATAAAAAAAACTAACATACACCATGAACCGGATCTAGAATCAAAACCTTGAACCGGACATGAAATCGACACCGTACCCCGAACCAACTCGGGGTACCCCGTGCCTTGATGCTGCTGTAGGACCCACACACACCAACCAAAACCGTATGGTCTTGGTGGTGGTCGGTTGGCCAAACCGAAACCCACCTTGGGTTCGGTGTAGGCCGCGGCTAAAAACAAACACCCCTTAAAACATACTTTTGATTTTATTAAACCCCGAATCATGTTAGATCAATGTTTAATTATTAGGTTTTCGTAAAAGCATAACATGTTCTTGATTTATAAAAAGATTAAATCAAAAGAAAAGGTTAAAAAAGGATTTATCGAATTCGTGGATCAAAAGGATGAAGAACAAACACGATCACCAAGCAAAATCCCAAGATCCAAGATCACAAACCACCTCCTTGTGGTGGATGTAGGGTGGCGGCACAAAGAAGACAAGGGAGGAGGGTTTTAGGTTTATTTCTAAAATCTTTTGTAAAACTAAAAATGAGTAGTGAAAAATCCCTTAACCTCCTTTTAGTAAAAATTGATGGGCTAAGCCCATCCTCCCTCCTTAATTTCGTGGTAATGGGGCCCACAAGGGGTAACCCGAATGTTTTTCCGTGTCTAAAATATTGGTGTGTTCTCGTGTGTTCTCGTGTTCGTGTTTTACGTGTTTTAATTAGTTATCGATCGTGACTTAATATATTTATTCGTGTTCGTAATAAATATATATACGTAATTAATATAGCCCGTGATTTAATTACGTTCATGATTTCATGATCGCATGTTCGTGATTAATTATTGTTTAAATAATTATTGCATGTTCGTGTGTAATAAATACTTATCGTGTTCTAACACGTACGTAATACGTAAAATCCTAACACGAAATCGTAATCATGCTATAGGAAAGTTTTAATCTAGTACGTACGATCTTAAGGGTACTATTCATGGTAAAAGCATGCGGGTTTTACACTTTACCTACCTTATCATATCTCAATCATTATTATCATCATCACGAACTTATATGAGTTATCCCATTAGTTAGCATATTGTTATCATAATATTTTGAATACAATCGCGTTTATCTTTGATTATTACTTTGGTTATCAAAACGAAACTAAGTCCTTGCGAACGATCTTGGCTTACCACTACAAACTATACTACACACGAGTGTATAAGTTCCCATGTTTGTGTTCTAGTCCCTCGTTTGGTAATCCCTTGTTAATATAAATTTAAGACTGGTGAACACGCATCAAGTTTTTGGCGCCGTTGTCGGGGACTTATCATCCTGTTTTATAACCAAAACCTTTCGTAATATTCGAAGATTGAACCATTTTTTCACCACTAATTTTCTTTCAGTACAGAAAGTACGCCCACACTTACACAAAAGTTCATCGCAATTCTTGTAGCGTTCCCAAGTACGCCGTGCTTTTCAATAAGTAAGCCGTACATTGCTTACTGTAAACCAAATTTTTTGTTGGATGCACACACATTCATCTTGAACCACCCCCATACCACCATTACCTAAAACTGAGCGTACCCTTAACCGAAGGTTACGTAGACTTCATCACTGTGTACCTCTCGAAAGAAGACACGTCCAACCCTAAAAATCTTGTGTGGTTAAGCCTTGTTTTTCACTCGACTCATGAAACTTCACGATCCAATGTCGGACACTGATGATGAACCAGTGTGATCAGTCGAACGAGTTGTCGCACCAACTCCTAGCTCCGTAATCGTTTTACCCAAAGTAGCAAATGAATTTACCATAAAACAAAATCACTTGACCCTTGTAAAAAACAATCAATTTGATGGGTGAATCAAAACCGATCCTCACAAACATGTACATGAATTTAGTAGCATTTGTAAAATGTTCAACTATGGAGAAGGACATGTCGAAGCCGTCCAACTCATGATATTTCCATCATCCCTCATTGGAGAAGCCAAGGCATGGATAAAAGAACTTAACGAAGGAAGCATTCGAACATGGGAAGGTCTTAGAACCACTTTCATTAGTCGATTCTTTCCTTCTGCCTTACTCGAAGAACTCCTTAGAGAAATCCGAAGCTTTTCTCAACAAGATCGAGAAACTCTCACTGACGCATGGTTAAGAATGAAAGAACTCCTCTGAAATTTCCATGGTCATGAACTCACAAAAGGAAGCATAATCAAAATCTTTCATCATGGTCTCGATGATACCACTCAAGATGCCTTGAATGCCGCAGCGGGCTGTATATTCCTTTACAAAATACCAAACCAAGCTTATCAATTTTTGGAAGATAAATTCTTACTCAAGCTTGATTGGGCGAAAAATTACAAATCAAAACCCACTCGAAAGGCTGTAGCTTTTGCCAAGGAAAGCAGCAGCCAATCCGACATCGAAAAAATTATGGCTCGTATGGACGCCATGTCTCTTAAAATGGATACCCAATACAAAGAGATGAAGAACAAAACTAGTGAATCTTGCAACCACTGCGGTGGAAACCATTCTTCTACTGAGTGTAATGACGATGATACACCAATGACAAAAGAAGAAGAAGAAAATTTCATGCAAAATTTTCGACGCACTCCTTTTTACAATGATTATCACAATCATGATCGCGATAATTGGAGATCAAACGACAAACCAAGTTACAATCAATATGAAAAGAAATCAACTCAAACAAAAGACAAACCCAATCCCAAAACCAAGATCGATAATTTCATTGAATCTCAAAGGAAAACCAACCTTTTCGTACGAGATACATTCACTGATCTTAAAACAATGTTCGAAAAACCAAGCATCTATTTAAAACCTTGAAGCAAAGTTTGATCGCCTTGCCAAAAAATACAAATAATCTAATCACGCTTCTGGTTCACTGCCAAGCAACACCAACCCAAACCCAAAGAATAAGTACCAACCACCGCAAGCTCGCAACGATCATGTGAATGTCGTATTCACGCGGAGGGATTTCTCTTATGATTAATCTCCTAACCCAACTCAAGACACACCCAATGAAACCTAACTTAGCAGTGATGATGAAGAATAACCACCATCGACGAAAACCAAGTCCACTGAAAACAATACACCAACCCCAACACCTAAACCATACAAATTAAGAGTACCATACCTCCAACACTTACGCAAGCAAAAGATGGAAGCCAAATATGGTAAATTTCTCGACTTAATTCAAGAAGTTAGAATCAACATGCCTTTAGTCGATGTTTTGGATGGAATGCCAAACTATGGCAAATTCCTTAAAGAGCTTATCAAGAACAAACCTAAGTTCGAAGAAATTTCTTCAGATTTTCTAAACGATGAATGCTCTACCATCATTCAAAACAAAGTACCACCCAAACTGGGAGATCACGGAAGTTTCCTAATTCCTTGTACTTTCCATCACTCATACTCATGTAACGCCTTGGCTGATCTTGGCGCTAGCATCAATGTAAAACCCCCATGCTTTTACCATGAATAGTACCCTTAAGATCGTACGTATATGATTAGAACTTTCCTTTCATAACATGTTTACGTTTCACATATAAGAATTACGAGTATTACGTACGTGTTAGAACACGATAAGTATTTATTACGTATGAACACACGATAATTATTCCAATAATAATTATAAACACGAACATGCGATCATGAAATCATGAACGTAATTTAATCACAAACTAATATTATTTACGTATATATATTTATTACGAACACGAATAAATATATTAAGTTACGATCTATAACTAATTAAAACACGTAAAACACGAACACGAGAACACACTTATTAAGTAGACACGGAAAGTCTTCGGGTTACCCCATGTGGGACCCATAACCACGAAATTAGGAGGAAGAAATGGGCTTAACCCATGCAAAATTAGCTAACTTGGAAAAAGGAGGAAAACATGTTTCATTTTTACAAAAATTAGAAAAAAAAAATAAAACCCTAATCCTCCTTCTTCCTCTTCTTTCGGTCGCCACTTATTAACACCATGAAGGGGTGTTCGGTTGATTTTTGATCTTGAATTTTGTGTAAGCATTCGTGTGTGTTCATCCTTGATCGATCCACGCATTTGGTATAACCTTTTTAATCCTTTTCTTTTATGTTTTGATTTAATAAGTCACATAAAATCATGATGTTTTTAAAAACTAATTAAAAAATTTATTAATACATGTAAATGGTTATTGGGTAAATCAAAACAAGGGTTCTTAGGGGTGTTTGTTCTAGCCGACACTTAAACCGATCCATAAGGGGTCTCGGCTTGGCTTATGAACCACCACCGAGACCTCATGGTCTCGGTATGGTGGTATGGGTCCCACGGCAGCAGCAAACAAGGGGGAACCCCGACTTGGTTCGAGGTATGGTGTTGATTACGGGTCCGGTTCATGGTTTCTAGTCACGATCCGGTTCATTGATTATGTTAAGGTTTATGATTTTAATAGTTATATGTTAAAAATTAAATTAATAAAACATGACATAATCATTTTAATTAACATGATTAGGTTATAAATTTAATTATTAGATCATGAATTTTAACCTAAGTATTTAGTTTTAATTAGAATTTATAATTAATTAATTATTAAAAACCATGACTATAATTAATTAATCAACATGACTTAGGTTATATTATTAGTAATTAATAATACATGTTTTAACCTAAGTATTTTAACTTTATTTAATTAAAAACATGATATATTTAATTAAATACTTTTAACCTATAGTTTATTTAAATTACATGTAATAATTAATAAACTATACTTTATAACAACATGACTTAGAATAATAATCAGAAAACACTTAAGCTTATATAATTAGCTTATTTAACCAGCTTATATCTAACTATGGAAACTTTCTATTTTTAGAAACTTATTTAATTAAGGCAGCTAATCTATTTATGGAAACTTTCTATTTTTAGAAACTTATTTAGTTAAGGCAGCTAATCTATTTATGGAAACATTCTATTTTTAGAAACTTATTTAATTAAGGAAGCTAATCTATTTATGGAAACTTTCTAGTTTTAGAAACTTATCTATTTTAAGCAGTAATTCTATTTTTGGAAACTTTCAATTTTTGGAAACTTTCTATTTTTGGAAACTTTCTATTTTTGGAAACTTTCTATTTTTGGAAACTTTCTATTTTTGGAAACTTTCTATTTTAGGAAACCTGCTATTTTTAGAAAGTTACTTATTATTACACAACAAGTATAATAATACATGAAATACAAGTAATACTTAATCAGAATAGAAAGAATATAAGATAAATACAGTATAAAGCTTAAAACAGTAAAACATGACATGAACGTATAAAGTAAGCTAAGACATGACATAAAACCAGTTACGTATTTAGTAATCAGATACTTATACACGTATGTATTTATGTAGCATTAGTGATACCGAAGTAGGACTCTCTTCCGTTCGTCTTCTTCATTCACTGGACATAAGGTACAGATTCCCGTCCTTTCAGTATGGACATTCTTTCCTTATTAGGATTCCCCGTATGCATCCAACTGTTTTCTGGTAGTATAAGTTTATATGTTTGATTTCTTATGTTTAATTTAGAATACCTGAAGCCATATACATGCATGACCAGTTTCACCTAGTTATGGAGGTACCATAACCATAACACTAGAAGCACTGGTGTTATGACTTCCCCATGGCAGAGTGATTGCTCGTGTCGTCCCTTCAGCTTTTGACCATATTATTATATTTTTCATGTGGGGGCGTATGGGTGCATCCTAGTTACATGTTTTCAGCAGATTACTCAGTGTGAATGTGGTGTGTGCCTTGCATCCTTCACAAGGAGCTGATCCCTCCTACCCAAAACCAGTATATTAAATTAGAGGCATGATGAGGTCACCCTCCAATTATTCATGCACGGTGGATTTTAATGACCTATATTGGCTAATGGTAAAATATGTTAAACAGTTTTTTTACAAGATAAACATAAGGCTTTTCAAACTATAAAATCAGTTTTATTAAGACTTCACCGGGTTATTCAGGACTTAGTTTCTTCCGCTGTTATATGCTTATATGCTTATATTATTCATTCTTTATTTGTACATCCGTGCACTGAGCGTTTTGCTCAGCCGTTACTTTTCTTTCCATGTCCTAAAACGGCAGGTACCCAAGGACAGACTCGAGCATTTTGGAGGACACGCATAGGATGGAAGCTGCCATAGACTTCTTCTCCTTTTGCCTTCATATACTTATGCTTGTATAAGTCTTTAATTCATTTCATTTACTTTATTATGTTTCGGGCTTATGTTTAGGGGACCGATGTTTGATTCCGGTTTACCCTATGGTCATGTATGTTTTATTACATATTACCTTGCATGCTTTGATGACACGCCATAATTACGTGTGACGGTCCACTTATCAAAGTGGGGTATTACAATTATGGTATCAGGGCCAAGGCTTCGACCTGTAGGCTCTAAAAATTGACCTGTGACTAGTGGGTAGTCACCAGGAACTTCCTAAGCCAACGTTTGTTATTCTACGTATTGATGTTTTCAGCGCATTGTTGTTTTAACCATGATGTTTTTAGCACCTTGAGGTTTTAACCTTGATGTTTTCATCGATATTCTTTTACTAATATGGATGGACAACCGTCATTCATATTTAGTTATGTGTCATTGTTTCATGCATAATGTTTCTCGTGAACTGTGGCTATGTGGACTGAACCCCAGTAGTTCATAATTAGTCACATAAAATTTTTTCTGATAAGTTTTGACATATGAGTTTCATTTATTTATGTTTCATGTATCATTGTTGCATGGATTATGACTAAGTAATGGTTGGTACAGGACTGGCCCTATTTAGTCGCATGTGCTTTTATCGCAACTTTTAATTTTGGGACCGACCTATAGGCGTCCCCTCGCCATGTATTTTGTTTTGGGACCGACCCATAGGCGTCCCCTCGCACAGATAAAGGTTTTTATAAACTACATTACGCATTCATGCACTGTTTTTCATGCATAAAGTTTTTTCTCATGATTTATTGGCATAAAATTTTTTTCATGTCCCCTCATAAGTTAATTTGTTTTTATGTCAAGTATGTTTTCATACTGTCATGGTTAACTTCAGTTTCGTGTTGATTATGTTATACACTCCTTCATGATAGATGGTTTCATGTTTCTTCATGATAATTCCGTCTTCATGTTGATTACGTCTTACGCCTCTTTTGCTAATTTATGCTTTCATGCAAGGCATTGTTGGAGTTCATTGAATCCTGCTTTCATGATAGTCATGGTTGGTTTTCATTGATCATGCTGTCATGCAAATCATCGTTGAATTTTTTGTAACCACACTTTAACGTTTCTCGATACAACCAGAATGACGTCTATGCTAATATTGCCAGGTTATCATGATGGTTTTATAACCATTTAACCGATATACTTTCCTTAAATCATGACAAATGATCGACCCCATACCGATCATTTCATGTACATTCCATGTGTACTCCATGTACCTTATCCCATGTGCGTACTTCCACTTGCTGATACTCTACAAATTGTTGATGCCGCTCATAGCTTGGAGATGTTACTAAAGGTTGATGCTACTGATGTTGGGAGACGCTACGAGATGCTGATGCTGTTCACAACCTGGAGCTCATACAAGACGAAGACAAAGGCGTTAGATCAAAGCGATCGGACGAGATGATGCATCACCACCAGACGATTTCCATCTATCATCGTCCCAAATTCTTAGTTACATGTCACACGTCATTCAATTGTCATTTCAGTCATGAGTGGAGAACCGGTACCAGCCGGCCACTCAGCTGAATAGTTACATGAATCACAGTTATGAGAATGACCGTCATGGAACTGACAGACAAGACGATAGTAACCACTAATATGACAGCAACTATCCTAGCAATCGCAACCGAAGCTCCGACCGCGGATGTGATTAGAAGTATGAGTGATCAGTATTTCAACCGATCGGTCAATTCTGGCATAATAACCTAATATTTGTAGTTCTATTTGTTTCACACCTCGAGACACATGTCAAGACACCAGTCAAGACACATGTCATGCTTACATTTCTCAAGACACGAGTCCGTAGAACATTTCTAAAAAATTCAGGGTACCCTCCAAGGATATATCCATTTTGTTGTGCCATGTATTAATCTGGCCACAAGAATTTCAGTACCATTACCGGCGCATCAGTGGGAACTATCACGTTTCCCGATGACACTTTCATTTCTTGCAACCATAGCTCATAGATTCATGACCATGAAGGACGCCTTTCGTATTCCCACGTATACGAAGGTTTTCCTTCAGCTTAATGATGAGATCCATGCTGCTAACGCATTTCCTCGGACAGACACGAGTTGAGTTTCATCCTAATTATGGACTTGGAACAGCACACCATGCTACGATTCATAATTAGGTACAGTAATGTTCAGGCTCCTAAATACATTCCGCTCGATTTTCAATCAGGAAAATCTGTACAAATTATCTATGGTTACAAGCATGTGCGTTGTTAGACATGGTCACTAAAATTTTCTAGCTTTCAGTAAGACACGACTACTGAAGTCTTTTTACGCATAGCAAGTTGATTATTCCAAGATCTTCTCATACATTTCGAAAGAACCTACAAGGAGAAGGACGGTACCATGAGATTATGTGTCGACGACCGTCGACTTAAACAAATCACCATTCATGACCGTTAGTCTCCTCCACGTATTGACAACATATCCAATCAACGGTATGGTGTTAAGCATTTTTCCAAGATCGGATTCATGATCATGCTGCCAATAGTGACGAGTGAAAAAGTAGGACATGTCCATGACTGCTATTCGTGCACGACTCGGTCATGCTAGATTTATGATTTTTGAATTAGTCTCATCAATGCTTAAACAGCATTATAAGAATGAGTTTCCATGAACTCATAAGCAAATTCATCAGTGTTTTCATTGAGGATAACCTGATTTCCTCTAAGCCTAGAGAAGAACAGGAAGACCATATTGGCACCATGTTACAAATTCTATGACAGGAGAAATTCCACCCTGGATATTTCCAATATCAAGTCTGGTTGATTACAGTGACACGCTGGATCACATGGATTTGCATGGTTAATCTTACCATGACTTAGCTTATGCGTAAAGGAGATAACCCTACAATACACTAGGTGTTCTAGAAAATCCTACGCTAAGAAAAGTTTAGATTCATAGACTCAGAGTTTCGCAAACTCCTATGTGTCAAGTTCGATGAAGCAAGATACAGTTACATTCATATCTTCATACCTGTCATACAAACAGGCTAAGATAGGACACCAAACAGACTGGGATGTTTTTCATCATCTGAAATTGTGAATCAGAAATGGGACAAGATCTCCTTGGATTTTGGTTACCAGATTACAACAAACTCAGAAGAAGCATGATGCTATCTGGGTTATTGTCAACAGTTTGATCAAGTCTGCAGAATCCTTACATCCGTACGGATTTCAGAACCAAAAGATTGATCGGACACATTCCACGCCAAGGCTCATCCGATCACTTGGTAATCCCTCAGTTATCGGGTCAGAAAAAGGTTCGCATTTGTGCTCCTTATTTACGTCCACATCCTTGTTCTAATTCCATGACTTGCTTTCGCGCTCGCGTTCATGACACTATTCACGTTCATGATGGCATCTCGGCTTACGATTTTACGTTCATTTTTCTCATTCTGGGAAGTTTTGCAAGAACTTGAGAGAGCAGACCCAAGTTTAGTATAACTCCCTATCCTCAGATAGACGTTTCTCATCATATTCTATGTCTCACCTTGTAGCGTTTGGCGTTACCGCCATTATATTCTATGTTCACGATATGTTTCACATGTCATGTTCATTCCACGTTCCTCATATCATGATCAAGATGTGTTACACGTATCATGGATCACGATATGTTTAGTCATACTACACTCATCATATCTCCACGTATCACATTCAAAATTTTCCACGTATCACGTTCAAAATTTTTCACGTGTCACGTTTAAAATTTTTCACGTACTACGTTTCTTTGTGTCTCGCGCATCGTTGCAAATTATCAGTTAAGTTAGACTGTTTTGCACGATAACGTTTTAGTTGCCCTTACACGTTAATTCTTATTCCCTCGATCAAATTTAGGGGATCTACTTTAAGTTGATAACCAAGAACTTCTTCGTATTTCAAGTCAAGGTCAGGAGGACCAAGATTTATCATTTGTGTCAAGATCTGTGAAGGAACCGTTCCAAGAGGGAAGCCACTTGGAAACGGACAAGTTCATCCGGAATTCTTATTCGTTTTTTTCTTCTCTTATCAAGTAGATATGTCCTTTCAGTCACGTCACGTTCCATGTCCTTTCAAGACATGTCACGTTCCACGTTCCTTCTGCCAGGTCACCTGCACGTTAATTTATCTTACACACCCTCTCAGTTTGATTTGGGTATGTTTCTCTTTCAGTTACGTTATCTGTAATTCGGGGACGAATTATTCTTTTTAGGGGGGAAGAGTTGTAAACCCGCATGCTTTTACCATGAATAGTACCCTTAAGATCGTACGTATATGATTAGAACTTTCCTTTTATAACATGTTTACGTTTCACATATAAGAATTACGAGTATTACGTACGTGTTAGAACACGATAAGTATTTATTACGTATGAACACACGATAATTATTCCAATAATAATTATAAACACGAACATGCGATCATGAACTAATATTATTTACGTATATATATTTATTACGAACATGAATAAATATATTAAGTTACGATCTATAACTAATTAAAACACGTAAAACACGAACACGAGAACACACTTATTAAGTAGACACGGAAAGTGTTCGGGTTACCCCATGTGGGCCCCATAACCACGAAATTAGGAGGAAGAAATGGGCTTAGCCCATGCAAAATTAGCTAACTTGGAAAAAGGAGGAAAACATGTTTCATTTTTACAAAAATTAGAAAACAAAGAAAACCTTAATCCTCCTTCTTCCTCTTCTTTTGGCCGCCACCTATAAACACCATGAAGGGGTGTTCGGTTGATTTTTGATTTTGAATTTTGTGTAAGCATTCGTGTGTGTTCATCCTTGATCGATCCACGCATTCGGTATAACCTTTTTAATCCTTTTCTTTTATGTTTTGATTAAATAAGTCACATAAAATCATGATGTTTTTAAAAACTAATTAAAAACATTTATTAAAACATGTAAATGGTGATGGGGTAAATCAAAACAAGGGTTTTTAGGGGTGTTTGTTCTAGCCGACGCCTAAACCGAGCCCTAAGGGGTCTCGACTTGGCTTATGAACCACCACCGAGACCTCATGGTCTCGGTATGGTGGTGTGGGTCCCACGGCAGCAGCAAACAAGGGGGAACCCCGACTTGGTTCGGGGTATGGTGTTGATTACAGGTCCGGTTCATGGTTTCTAGTCACGATCCGGTACATTGATTATGTTAAGGTTTATGATTTTAATAGTTATATGTTAAAAATTAAATTAATAAAACATGACATAATTAATTTAATTAACATGACTTAGGTTATAAATTTAATTATTAGATCATGAAATTTAACCTAAGTATTTAGTTTTAATTAGACTTTATAATTAATTAATTATTAAAAACCATGACTATAATTAATTAATCAACATGACTTAGGTTATATTATTAGCAATTAATAATACATGTTTTAACCTAAGTATTTTAACTTTATTTAATTAAAAACATGATATATTTAATTAAATACTTTTAACCTATAGTTTATTTAAATTACATGTAATAATTAATAAACTATACTTTATAACAACATGACTTAGAATAATAATCAAAAAACACTTAAGCTTATATAATTAGCTTATTTAACCAGCTAATATCTAATTATCAAAACTTTCTATTTTTAGAAACTTATTTAATTAAGGCAGCTAATCTATTTATAAAAACTTTCTATTTTTAGAAACTTATTTAATTAAGGCAGCTAATCTATTTATGGAAACTTTCTATTTTTAGAAACTTATTTAAATAAGGCAGCTAATCTATTTATGGAAACTTTCTATTTTTAGAAACTTATCTATTTTAAGCAGTAATTCTATTTTTGGAAACTTTCTATTTTTGGAAACTTTCTAATTTTTGAAACTTTCTATTTTTGGAAATTTCTATTTTTGGTAACTTTCTATTTTTGGAAACTTTCTTATTTAGGAAACTTGCTATTTTTAGAAAGTTACTTATTATTACACAACAAGTATAATAATACATGAAATACAAGTAATACTTAATCAGAATAGACAGAATATAAGATAAATACAGTATAAATCTTAAAACAGTAAAACATGACATGAACGTATAAAATAAGCTTAGACATGACATAAAACCAGTTACGTATTTAGTAATCAGATACTTATATACGTATGTATTTATGTAGCATTAGTGATACCGAAGTAGGACTCTCTTCCGTTCGTATTCTTCGTTCACTGGACATAAGGTACGGATTCCCGTCCTTTCAGTATGGACATTCTTTCCTTATTAGGATTCCCCGTATGCAGCCAACTGTTTTCCCGTAGTATAAGTTTATATGTTTGATTGCTTATGTTTAATTTAGAATACCTGAAGCCATATACATGCATGACTAGTTTCACCTAGTTATGGAGGTACCATAACCATAACACTAGAGGCACTGGTGTTATGACTTCCCCACGACGGAGTAATTGCTCGTGGCGTCCCTTCAGCTTTTGGCCATATTATTATATTTATCATGTGGGGCGTATGGGTGCATCCTAGTTACATGTTTTCATCAGATTACTCAGTGTGAATGTGGTGTGTGCCTTGCATCCTTCACAAGGAGCTGATCCCTCCTACCCAAAACCAGTATATTAAATTAGAGGCAGCCCTTCTAATTTGCATGATGAGGTCACCCCTCCCATTATTCATGCACGATGGATTTTCATGACCTATATTGGCTAATGGTAAAATATGTTAAACAGTTTTTTTACAAGATAAACATAAGGCTTTTCAAACTATAAAACCAGTTTTATTAAGACTTAACAGGGTTATCCAGGACTTAGTTTCTTCCGCTGTTATATGCTTATATGCTTATTTTATTCATGCTTTATTTGTACATCCGTGCACTGAGCGTTTTGCTCAGCCGTTACTTTTCTTTCCATGTCCCAAACGGCAGGTACCCAAGGACAGACTCGAGCATTTTGGAGGACATGCATAGGATGGAAGCTGCCATAGACTTCTTCTCCTTTTGCCTTCATATACTTATGCTTGTATAAGTCTTTCATTCATTCCATTTACTTTATTATGTTTTGGGCTTATGTTTGGGGGACCGATGTTTGATTCCGGTTTACCCCATGGTAATGTATGTTTTACTACATATTACCTTGCATGCTTTGATGACACGCCATAATTACGCGTGACGAAACCCACTAAAATGAGCGTTCGCCTTGCCGATCAAACTTTTCAATACCCTGTGGGTATATTTGAAAACATGCTAGTAGAATTTGGAATGTTCGTTTTTCCCGTTGTCTTTATTATTCTAGAAATAGAAGAATACAACAAAGTTCCACTAATTCTTGGTAGACTGATAACTAGGTTTTGCCTAGTAAGAAAATTATCGTTCTAGTGGTCTAATCGAATTGATCTAAGTTCTATGTGTGACTCAGTCGTTCTTTCGTGAAACAAAAGTTGTGTCGTTGTAGTATTTAAAAGTGCAAAACAATTAAAAGTAAATGGCGTTAAAGTAAATCTAAATCTAACTAAATGAATGGTGCAATATTTAAAAACCTGACGGAAAGTAAATTAATTAAATGATTGAAAATTAAAGCGTGACGGAAATTAAAATTAGACAAAGTATAAAAATGAGAATGTAAAAATTAAACAAGACAAAGTATAAAGAAAAACAACCCAATCGGAATATATTCCGATCAGTCCACAAACACCTTAGATCGGAATGATGGCCGGAACCCAATCGGAATGCTGTCACTTACCCAATCGGAATAACCAAAACTCTCTGATCGGAATGTTTGTCTTACCTCTTGATCGGAATATGGAGTAAACCCTGGTCGGAATGTTTAGTAGAACTCCAGATCGGAATACCACATAACACCTCGATCGGAATAAAGGGAAAAAGCACCAATCAGAATACCTGTCACTAGACCAGATCGGAATACCACTTACCTTGTCCTGATCGGAATACCAAAGCTCCCCAGATCGGAATGACGATAGGAATGTCAAAACCCTCTTCCGATCACTCCAATCGGAATATATAAACCCCTTTCCGATTTGTCAAATCGGAATACGGAGGAAAGTACACAAAATAAGCTAGAAAATTAAGCTATAATCCTAATAAGCACAAGACGAAAATCCTAAGGCAAACCGTATGAAAATAAGCTATTAAACAGAAATTTAAAGACTTTTAAAACAAGAAATGAATAAGCTTTACGAAAAACAAACTTTTATATAAAAATAACTTTTATAAAAACTTTATAAACTTGAAAACAAACAAAATAAGCTATGAAAATAAATGATTTAAAACAATCAAAAGCATAAAAATGAAATCTTTAAACAAATACACAAGTCAAAAAGCATATAAATCAAAGATTAAAGAAAAGTAGAATAAGATTAGCAAGATAAAGTAAAGGTGCGAGAATTAAAAGAAAAACTTACTTGAAATTAAATGGTAAATAAGGTGCAAGACATGTAATTAAAGGTGCAAGTAATTAAAGGTGCAAGTAAATAAAGGTGGAAGAACTAATTGTCACGATTAGTCAACGAAACTAAATGAAATGAAAATGAGAAGTATATATAGGTGATTAGGGGGATGGTTAGAGGAAGCTTCCTCCCCTCCTTCCTTTCTTCTTAATTGCGCCCTTAAGTCCTTCCTTCTTAATCTTTTTGTTAATCTTGGACTTTGATGACTTTTGGCTCGGGATTTCTTTGGACTCGTCTTTTAATTCTTCGATAAATAAGACTTGAGTTCCTCGGCTTTAAGTAAACTTCCGTATTTTGACTTTTTATTCGATAAATCTTCAGAATTGGTCTTGGACTTGCGTTCTTTTTGCATTCTTGACTGCTTGACTTCGTCTTTCATCTTTTTCTTCAATAAAAGTCCGTAAATGCCCGTGAATTCCCGTGTTTTCTCCACTTTTCACCTTTTCGTCCTAAATCACAACAAAAACACAAACCACGCATAATTCCGACATAAAAGACATAAAATACACGTTTAGGTCCGGTTATTATTGTAATTAAGTGGCAGAAAAGATGTGTGTTTACACACATATCAAATCCCCTACACTTGACCATTGCAATGTCCTCATGCAATGCATTAGTTACAAAGCACGTTTACATTTTTCATCATAATTAATCCTCGTTGGCCTTTATTAAAGAGATAGAAAATTATAAACATTAAAAGTAAAGAAATCAAAAAGCATACCTTGGGTTTTGGAAATGTCATGAATAATCATCATCCTCAAGTTTTCACTTTCTCCAAACCAAGTTTAAAAACGAGATCATTGTTATTATAAGTTAGTAAACTATCACGAACTCATGTGGGCCAATTACTCACTTAGACTCCCTTATTCCTAGGTGTATCTCTTATATTTTATTGTTGTCTTGAATGATCATGAGGATGCATTTTTGACTTATTTCGATAGTTATTAAGTTTGAAAATAAAGTGAACTATTTAATCAATAGTTAGCTAGAGGACAAAATCTTTTAAAACTGCTTCTCGGGACCTCATAAAGTTCATATCTTGGCATAACTCGCTTCGCGATTTGAGACCTTTCTCGGACCGATATTTGGCAGTGACTTCATACTTCAAACCTTGAGAGACGTTCATGAAATTATGGTCTTCTCTTCATAGTTGGAATTTCTTCACTTGAACTTTTTGAAAGATTCATACTTGGACCACGACTTCTTCATTTTTCTCCAATCTTTATATTGGACTTTGATATACAACGATCCGCCTCCTTTTATGACTTGGATCTATTTATCCTCATACCTTGCTAGGGTCTTTTCGGATATACTTCTCCGTGACTTTTGGGGAGTATTTGCTTTTCGTCGTGTGTCTCGATCCTTCATATTGATTTTCGATAAATGATTCTTCACATCACTTTGGATCTTTAGCAACAAAATTTAGCCCTCATGCCTTGTTAGGGCCTTTTCGGACTCGCCAATCTTCGCGTCCTGCTTCAATAAGTTATGCCTTGGCTATGAACTTTAATCCATACCGAGCAACTTTTAAACGATCTTGGGCTAGAAGCTAAGTAACTTTTCAAATCGTACAACCTTATTTATTAGCAGATAAATTATTTAGCAAGCGATGGGAGAATAGGCTCATAATTAACTCACATAAATTCACGAAAGAATACCAAACTTATAATTGGCGCTATCATCTCTCGTTCTCCACAGATTAAAATCTCAAGTAATGAGACTCGTGGATGCTTAGCCTATTAAGTCAAACTTTTGGGTTTTCGAGTCGCCTATAGGATCTTGCAAATTCTTAGACTCTTTCAAGTTTAGAAATCGCGTTTTAAAGTTCCCTTGATAAACGACTCTCTAGGATCAATTATAGGAACTTGCGAAAAGTTCTTGTTCTTAACCCGTGAGAGTTAAGACTTTCGCGTTTTATAGCTCCCTATATAAAAGCCTAGCAAAACTTGACTTAAACACGTTAAGGATACTGGCTAGAGTAACTTAGACAAGTAAACTCGGGTTGAGTCAAAAGATTCACAACGTTTGAAAATTAAAACCACTTTATTAAGCATTATTCTAGCAAGGAAATAAAATAACTATATAAAAGGAAAAACTAATAGGCCAAAATAGATCAAAAAATTTGAAAAATGTCGAAAAATTGATTTTCCGGTTAGAATGAGGACAAATACAAGGAAAAGGGCCACTTAACTTCGATAGAAGCCCCCCTACACTTAATATAAACATTGTCCTCAATGTTTAAGCATGTGGGAGTAAACTCCCCTACACTTAGGACATTGTGTACATTGTTTAAATCTCGCTAAAGGAAAGACAACTGAAGAGATTCCTATTTTAATATTGAGAAAATATAAAATAGTGAATCGAAAAGAGTTTAGGATAGAACCGGGATAATGGAATACGGAATCATGGGTCGTCAAGAATCATCAAGAGTGGGTCATTGAAGCTCGAATCCCTGATTAGTAGAAGAGAGGAGAGAGCAAACACCAACGGGTCTCCCCTACACTTATGATAAAGAAAGCGAAAAGATAGATGCATGGGTTGCCTCCCAAGAAGCGCTTGATTTTTGTTAACCGAGTCATTAGCCTGACTCGACCTTGATCATCAACGGAAGAAGCATGAAACATATCCACCAGGATCAAAGACATACTTTTCGTCCACTAAATAGCACGAGCTTAAGGCGAACAAGGCAAGCCAAAGAAGAGTAGGCAAGGTTCCCTTAAGCAGCGATGGAGCACGGTGGAAGCAATGTTGAAGTGGTGCAATCAGATTTCCATAAGTTCCAAAGATTTTTCCTTTTATTTCATCAGGTGGATACTGAGATGGCTGCAGAATGTCAATACCGGGATCGAACACCTTTTCCTTTAAGGGAAAATAGCACTCAGGCTCAGCAGAATGGGAAGAAGATCCGCGAAGAAGCACAACCTCGTCCTCAGAAGGGGGACAAAGAGGTGTTAACTCATACGTGCTGCGGATATTGGTGTCGACCGGTTTCTTCTCCTTGGAAAGAATGTTCTTCAAATCCAAAGTAGGATCAAGACGATAATCTTCAAAGTCCAAAGGAGGAGCATCACTCTCATGAGGGAAGTAAGTGTTGAGAAACATAGAGAAGTCTTCCTCAAATGAGTAATCGTCCAAAGTAGGATCGAGTGATGGTGGAGGATCTTCATCATGTGAAGAATCGCTCGAAAGAGTATCAGCCTCATCGAAATCATCATACGTGGGCAGATCGAGATACTCAGAAGTAAGGTCATCATAATCATCCGAGTCTGAGCTAGAATCATAATCATCATAAGCATCAAAGACCGGTGGAGAATCATAAATGGGAGAAGCGTCCAAAGTGGGGCGAGAATCATCCACATCATCTTGAAAAAGTGGATTATCGATGCAAGAGTCGAATAGAGGATTGTCGTAGACGGTAAAGTCATCATGCACATTAATCATATTCACCGATTCTCGTCCTCCAAAGGTTGTACTAGTAAGCTTCCCCATTTTGAAAACTTGTGCATCATCCCCGACTCTTAAGATTAACTCACCTTCGGCCACATCCACTAAAGCTCGTCCGGTTCTCAAGAATGGCCGACCAAGTAATACGAGGGTCCATTTCATAATCAACAACGACAAAATCGACCGGGAAAGTAAATGTGCCAACTTTAATGAACACGTCTTCGGCTATACCAACGGGGTAAGCGAGAGTCCGATTTGCAAGTTCAAGAGTCATCTTTGTTGGAGTAAGGTCGGGCAATGATAGTGTTTTCCAAACACTCAAAGGCATCAGATTAATACTGGCCCTGAGATCAGCAAGGGCAGTAAATTCTTCAGTTTTGTTGAACATGCAAGGCAACACAAAACGACTGGGATCTCCAAGCTTTTATGGCAGTTCTTTAAGAATAACTCCAGAGCAGTTTTCATTTAAGCGTGTGTTGGCGAGTTCAATCAGCTTCTCCTTCTTGTTAAGCAATTCCCTAAATGCTTTAACAAATTTGGGCATGTGGACAAGTGCTTCAAGAAAGCTAATGTTGAAGTTCATTTGAGAAATCATCTTCACATAGCGTGTCACTTCGGCGTCCTCCTTAGTTAGCATTTTGGTCTTGCCTAAACGAGAGGGATAAGGGATATTGGGTTTGGGTGGTGAAGGTGCAGGTGTAGGTAAAGGTTGAGATGTTGAAGGGTCCTTCGTGGGAACTTCATCACGTCGAGGCGGAGACGGTAATGGTGCACTACTACTTGGTGTAGGAGGAGTAGGGATAAATGGTGGTGGAGGAGGTGTAGATGATGGTGGTAGGATTGGTGATCCTACGATGGTGGCTCCACTACGAGTAGTAATAGCACTCACATTGGCTCGCGGATTAGTGACGGTGTTTGAAGGTAGAGAACTCGAAGAAGAAGTGATACAAGGTTTTTACTATGGTGAAAAAGTTCGATTTCTCGGAATCCTCTCGAATTGATCTCAGTTAAAAGTGGAATGATTTGTTCTTGGTGACAAAAAGTGGATTTGGTTTTCTATTCTACTAACAGGTAAGTGAATAAAATTGTAATGAAATAAACTTAAAACAAGCAACAAATAATAAGCTGGAAAAATACTCTATTGAGAAAATACCCTATGCGGAATGTAACCCTTATGCGGAAAGTATGACCATTCGGAAAATATTGCTCTATTCGGAAAGATTAGACCATGCGGAAAATATTGCTCTATTCGGAAAGATTAGACCATGCGGAAAATACTCCTTTATTCGGAAAGTAAAGACCATTCGGAAAGATGGCTTATGCGGAACATTTGCTTCATTCGGAATATCATGCCAATTCGGAAAACTAAGGTTATGCGGAATATTTAAAATGTTCCGAATAGCAGAAATGAAAACACCCCTATTCGGAATATTGAAAGATTCCGAATAAGGAAAACACAAAAATGGCTATTCGGAAAATGAGGCCCTATTCGGAATATGTGGAATATTCCGAATAAAGAAGAAATGAAACCTCCACTCGGAATAATTGAAATATTCCGAGTAAGGCAAACTAGAACAAGTCTATTCGGAATAACAGCCTTGTTCGGAAAGTTCTGGGCACGAAGAACAGTAGCAGTAACAAGTAAACAGGGTATACGGATTTTACTAAAAATCAAACTAAATACTCAAAAAGGTTTAACCAAACTATCCAATAATCATTAACATACCATAAAGAACAAATCTCACCAATAAAAACATTAATTCAACAACTTTTTAAGATCAAACTAGAATCCAAGAAGAAACTTAGAAACTTGCAATAAAAATGATGAAGAACAAGATGAATAGAAAGATGGAATGGATTGATTAATGAAAGAGTAACAAGGTTAATGATCAATGATTACAAGATTGAAAAAGAAAAATGAAAATCACCAAACTCCCTAATGGAGTTGGTGAAGGGACGAACTACAAAGCCTGGGAAAGAAAGAAAAAATGAACTAACTCCTAATTGTGTGAAGGGAAAAACTATTTATACTCCTAGTGGTTGGTTGGTGAGTGGGCTTTCTCCTTTTCTTCTTGTCTTCTCGTCTTTTCAGAAAAGTTGACGTTTTCGATTCTGATTCGGGATTTGTCGTCGATTAAATCCAACTCATCTTTTAATTTCCTCGTTAAATAGACTCGAGTTTCTTCGACTTATGAAAATCTTCCGTCTTTAGTCCTTTTCTTCGATAAATCTTCGAATAGGCCTAGTGACTTCAAATCTTTTGCACGTCTTGGACAATAGACTTTATCTTGAGTCTTTTTCCTTGATAAAACCCGTGCAATCCCATGTTTTCTTTAATATTCATCCGGTTAGCTCTGAAATCACAATAAACACAAAAACCACGCATAATTCCAAACAAATGATATTAATTACGTGTTTTGGTCTTGTTTTAGCCGTAATTAAGTGGTAAAAGGATGGGTGTTTACACACCTATCAAATCCCCTACACTTAACCATTGCCATGCCCTCATGCAATGCTTAGTGATAAAGCAATTTTACATTTTTCTCATAATCAATCAACCTTGGCCTTATTTAAATTCTACTAAACAATAATTAAAATACTAAGAGAACTTAAAACTTTAAAATAAACCAAGGGATGGAAATAACTTGTAAAGAAATCAAGGACTTACATTAGGGCTTTGGTGTTGCGAAGATTTATCACCCTCAAGTTTCACGTTCCCCAAACTAAGCTTGAAAACGAGATCATTGCTATTATAAGTTAGTAAATCAAACACTTACACACATGGCTTAATTAAATGCTTAAACTCCCTTATTCCTAATTGTATCTCTTATATTTTATTTTTGTCTTAGAATGATCATGAAGATGCATTTTTGGACTTATTTCGATAGTTTATTAGGGCTGAAAGCAAAGTAGGACGATTTGATCAATAGTTAGCTAAAGGACAAAATCTCTTAAAACTGCTTCTCGGGATATCAAAAAGTTCATATCTTGGCATAACTTGGTTCACGATTTGAGACCTTTCTCGGGCCGATATTTGGCATGTACTTCATACTTCATATCTTCGAGAGACGTTCTTGAGATAATGGTCTTCTCATCATAATAGAGTTTCTTCACTTGGAGACTTTTGAGGGGTACTCCAACTTTGTTGACCACGACTTCATGATTATTTCTTCAATCTCTATTTGGGATTTTGAGATACAACGATCCGCCTCCTTTTTGGACTTGGATCTATTTATCCTCATACCTTGTTAGGGTCTTTTCGGATAGACTTCTCCATGATCTTTATGGGAGTTGATTGCTTTTCGTCGTGAGTCTTGATCCTTCATATTGACTTAAGGAATAATGCTTTTCACATCACTTTGGATCTTCAGCAATAAAATTGAATCCTCATGCCTTGTTAGGGCCTTTTCGGACTCGCCAATCTTCGCGCCCCGCTTCATAAGTTATGCCTTGGCTATGAACTCTTATCATTACCGAGCAACTTTTAAACGATCTTGGGCTAGAAGCTAAGTAACTTTTCAAATCGTAAGACCTTACTTATTGCAGATAAATTATTAGCAAGTGATGGGAGAATAGGCAAATAATTACACCAAGTGAGCTTGCGCAAGAATATCGACTTATAATTGACTCTATCATTTCTCGTCCTCCACAATTTAAAATCTCAAATAATGAGACTCGTGGACACTTAGCCTAATAAACCAATTAAGGTCTACATGGTTAAGGATACTAGCTAGAATAAACTTGGATAAGTCTATTCGGGTTGAGTCAAAATAAACGCAACGGGCCTAATATGTCAAAGATATCTAAACTAGCTACACCAATTTATTAATATTTTTGACTTTACTGCTGAATATATACATATGAAAGCAACGATAAAAATTTTAAAATTACGACTAAATGGCCAAAGTTAATAAAAAATTTGAAAAATGATGAAAAATAGGATTTTCTGGTTAAATGAAGGCATTTTCATGGAAAAGTCCACTTAAAACTTCGATAGAAGTCTCCCCTACACTTAAGATAAACATTGTCCTCAATGTTTAAGCATGTGGGAAAAGTCTCCCCTACACTTATGACATTGTGCACGTTGGTTAACTCGAGTTAAGGAAGAGACGACTAAAGTGATCAATTTCAATTGTGAGTATGAAGAAAATTGAATCACGATAGTTGAGAGATAGAACCGGATTTCGGATAACACGGGAGCACGGTTCTTCAGAGATTTCCAAGATTGCAGTTATCCCTGTAATCACATCACCATACAAACACAAATGACCAAAATAGGTCCTCCCCTACACTTAGGGGGTTAAAGGGATAGATACTCGGGCTGCCTCCCGAGGAGCGCTTGTTTTTGATAACCGAGTCACGAGCCTGACTCGACCCAAATTCAGTTCATGGGGAACGTGGTGAGGGATGGAATCACCTCGTGAGAGGTGTCCTCACCAAAGTATAGCTTCACTCGTTGGCCATTCACCTTAAAATTTGGTCCATTAGGTTGAGCGAGCTCGAGAGTACCATATGGAAAAATTTGGGCAATGGTGAATGGGCCGGACCAACGAGATTTGAGCTTGCCCGAAAAGATTTTCAACCGAGAGTTAAAAAGTAAGACTTTGTCTCCAACATGGAACTCTCGGTTTTTGATCTTGGAGTCGTGAATGAGCTTAGTTCTTTCCTTATAGATCAAAGAATTTTCATAAGCCTCATTCCGGAGTTCATTTAGCTCATTGAGTTGGATCTTGCGTAGGTCACCGGCTTTGTTTATATCAAAATTAGCCCACTTCAAGGCCCAATAAGCCTTGTGCTCCAACTCAATGGGGAGGTGGCACGCTTTCCCGTACACAAGACGATAAGGCGTACAGCCGATCGGGGTCTTGTAAGCAGTACGGAAAGCCCACAAAGCATCATCGAGTTTATCAGCCCATGCGGCACGATGCTCTCCCACGGTTCTTTCAAGAATTCGCTTCAGCCCTCGGTTGGATATTTCAGCCTGGCCATTAGTTTGTGGGTGGTAGGCTGTGGAAAGACGATGATTGACACCGTACTTAGCCATGACTCTAGCAAATTGGTCATTGCAGAAATGAGTCCCACGATCACTAATAATGGCGCGAGGCACACCGAATCTAGCGAATAAAGATTTCAAAAAGTTACAAACCACCCTTGCATCATTAGTAGGCAAAGCTTTGGCTTCAACCCACTTTGAAACGTAGTCAACGGCTACAAGGATGTATTTGTTTCCTTTAGATGAAGGGAATGGCCCCATAAAGTCGATACCCCAAACATCAAAAATTTCACACTCTTGAATGAAATTCTGAGGCATCTCGTCTTTATGTGTGATTTTGCCTTGCTTTTGGCAAACATCACATCTCTTAACCATATTGTGAGCATCACGATATATGGAGGGCCAATAAAATCCCGAATCAAACACTTTCTTTGCGGTGTAATTAGGACCAAAGTGACCACCGGTTGGTCCTTTGTGGCAAGCATCAAGGATGTCCGACGCTGCCGGTCCATCAACACATCGGCGAATTATCAGATCAGCACATTGTTTGAATAGGTAAGGGTCGTCCCAAAAGTAAGTCTTGATATCGGTGAAGAACTTTTTCTTTTGCTGGGACGTCAACCCTTCCTTGAGAATTCCACCAGCCAAGTAGTTTGCAAAGTCTGCAAACCACGGGGTTTCATTCGGCTTCGAGTTTATAGACATTAAGGTCTCCAAGGGAAAAGAATCATTGATTTCTTTGGTCGGATGATCCCCTTGGTATGGATCCTCAAGTCTACTAAGATGGTCCGCGGCTAGGTTTTCTGCTCCTTTTTTATCGCGGATGTCGATTTTAAATTCCTGGAGCAGCAAAACCCAGCGAAGAAGTCTTGGTTTGGAATCTTGCTTTGTCAACAAGTACTTCAGCGCGGAATGATCGGTATACACGATGGTGGTGGAAAGGACAAGATAGGGGCGAAATTTTTCAAAAGCATAGACAACAGCTAATAGCTCTTTCTCAGTTGTCGTATAATGCAATTGTGCCCCCGTCATTGTCTTGCTAGCGTAATGGATCGGTTGGAAGTGTTTGCTCACTCTTTGTCCAAGAACCGCTCCAATAGCAAAATCGCTAGCATCGCACATCAACTCAAAGGGCAGCTCCCAATTAGGGGTAACCAAGACGGGTGCCTTAGTTAGCTTATCCTTAAGCGAGTTGAAGGCTTCAAGGCACTCTTTGGAAAAGATAAACGGAGTATCTTTTTCCAAGAGGTGGGTCATCGGGCGAGCGATTTGAGAAAAGTCTTTGATAAATCGACGGTAGAAGCCCGCATGACCTAAGAAACTTCTCACACCCTTCACAGTGGAAGGTGGAGGCAACTTTGCTATAACATCAACTTTAGCACGGTCTACTTCAAGACCGGCTTTCGAAATCTTATGTCCAAGCACGACGCCTTCTTTTACCATGAAATGGCATTTTTCCCAATTTAGAACTAGGCGAGTGTCTTCGCACCGCTTTAGCATACGTTCTAAATTGGCAAGGCAAGCAGAGAAGGAATCCCCGAAGACCGAGAAATCATCCATGAAGACTTCCATGGTTTGTTCAACCATGTCATGGAAGATAGCTAACATACACCTTTGGAAAGTCCCGGGCGCATTACATAAGCCAAAAGGCATTCGTTTGTAAGCGAAAGTGCCATAGGGACAAGTGAATGTAGTCTTCTCTTGATCTTGGGGATCGATGGGTATTTGAAAATAACCCGAGAAACCATCAAGAAAGCAGTAATATTCATTACCGGCTAATCATTCAAGCATTTGGTCCATGAAAGGTAGAGGGAAATGATCCTTTCTCGTGGCATCATTGAGTTTACGGTAGTCTATACAAACTCTCCACCCAGTAACGAGACGAGTGGGAATCAACTCGTTGTGTTCATTGGGAACAACGGTTATTCCGCCCTTCTTGGGCACACAATGGATTGGACTAACCCACGGGGAATCCGAAATAGGGTAAATCATACCCGCATCAAGAAGTTTGATAACCTCTGTTTTGATGACTTCATGGATTTTTGGATTCACCCTTCGTTGGCTTTGAATAGTGGGCTTGAAGTCGTCCTCCATGAGAATTTTGTGTGTGCAGAAGTGAGGATCAATTCCACGAATATCCGAGATTTTCCAAGCAATAGCCTTCTTATGATCCTTCAACACAGCAACGAGGCGAGTCTTCTCTTCATCTTTCAAATCCTTCGCAATAATGACGGGCGACTTCTTGTTGCCGTCAAGGAACACATACTCGAGATGTGGCGGCAACTCCTTAAGTTCCAAATCGGGAGGATTTTCGACGGGAGGCGTTTTCAAAGTCGGAGTATCGATAGCAATGACCGTGGGAGATGGAGGCGAAGGATTGTCTTCGGTGAGAAGATTGTCAAAGAAACTCATGTCTTCATCCCCCTCGGTGGGAGAATCATTAGTAGCTAAATTCGCATCTCCCATGGTAGCTTCAAGATTGTTCCAGAATAAATCACTATCTCCAAATAGAGACAACGATGAATCAATAGAGGACACGGTCTCAACAGTGGGAAGAGAGGTAGGAATACTTTTGCAAGCATCATTAAAGTGTTCTTCACAAGCCTCATCAAGAACGTCAATACAATTAACGCTCTCATATGAATAAGGCTGTTTAGACAACTTTCCCATGTTGAAGACTACTTTGTCGTCACCCACTCTCATGATAAGCTCTCCGGCTTCAACATCAATGAGAGTGCGACCGGTCCTAAGGAATGGACGACCAACAATAAGTGGTACACGAGGGTCCATCTCGTAGTCGACGACAACAAAATCAGCAGGAAAGGTGAATTTGTCGACTCCTACAATGACGTCTTCGGCTATCCCCACTGGATAAGCAACCGTACGGTTGGCCAATTCCAAAGTCATTTTAGTGGGGACTAGCTCTGGGAGAGATAATTGCTTCCAAACACTTAGAGGCATGAGATTAATACTAGCACCTAGATCGGCTAGGGCCATGCAATTCTCTACTCCCGGGAAATTGCAAGGGATAAGAAAACGACCCGGATCACCAAGCTTGGTTGGCAATTTCCTTAAGAGCACTGCAGAGCAGTTCTCATTAAGTTGGGTGTTGGCTATGTCGAGGAGCTTTTCCTTGTCGCTCAAAAGATCTTTAAACATTTTAGCATACTTGGGCATGTGAGCGAGAGCCTCAGCAAAGGAGATATTGAAATTCAGTTGTTTAAACATTTTAAGAAAGTTAGAAACCTGAATATCATCCTTGCTCTTTTGCTTCTCTTTCCTCAACCTTGAAGGATAAGGTATATTGGAAGAAGAGGAAGGCTTTAGGGGAATAGGGTCACTCACAACCACGGGTGGAGGAGGGGTAGAAAGAAGGGGTGGAGAAATTAGGGAAGGAGAAGGAGGAGGAATAGGAGCAGGCGACTCGTTCTCCTTAGTCACAACCACCGGTGGGGGTATAGGAAGCGCGGGTTCCTTTGTACCTTTACCACTTCGAGTGGTGATTGCTTTCATCTCCCCTCTTGGGTTCGCAACGGTGTTACTCGGAAGAGTACCCGAAGAAGAGGGTTGACTACTTTGGAAGAAACTAGCCATCATGTTCCTCAAGTCATTCGTCTGACTATCCAACGTGTTTCGCATATCGACTCTCAAATCATTTCCTTGCTTGACCAAGTCGGCTTTCAGGTTGAGCACTTCTCTCTGAAGATTTCCTACTATCGCATCGTTAGTCCTCATATAAGTTTCCACTTCTTGGTGAAGAGCGGTGGGTTGGTTGGGAGGAGCATTGTATGCAGGTGGTTGGTAAGCAGGTTGTTGGTAGACTTGATTGTTTCTTTGAGGTAGTTGTTGCTGCTTGTGAGGTGGGATGTATGGTTGTCGAGGTTGTTGTTGTTGTTGAGGAGGGCGGTTAAGGTTTTGTTGTTGGTTTGTGTTGGTAGGAGGGAAGCCAGGTGGTGAAAGATAGTTGTTGTTGCGGTAGCTAAGCAAGTTACGGTCACCTTGAGGTTTTGCTTGATAAGCGGGTTGAGGATAGGTGCCATATGCCGCATTCACATTCTCAGCAGGGTAATCTTGGGTGGCGGTACAAGTTGTGTATGAGTGGGGACCACCGCATATCTCACAAGGTTGGCTGACAGCGTTCACTTGTGCATTTTTGGCGTTGTTGCTGTTGTTGTTGTTGCTGACGGTGTGGGTGACAAGCGATTCAAGAAGCGTAGTGATTTTGTCTAATCGCTTGTCGCTGTCATTAGTGCTAGCACTAGCAACATTGGTCCTAACACTCTTGGTTTGCACACGAGATTTGTTCTCAATGATGTCCCAAGCAGCATTGGAAGTCTTAGCCAATAAATTACCCCCTGAGGCACTATTCAGTGAATCTTGGTCACTCATGCTTAAACCATTGTAAAAAGTATTAATTTGATGTACTTTGGTAAAATCATGTTGTGGGCATTTTCTTAAAAGATCTTTGAAACGATCCCAAGATTCATTGAATGACTCATCGTACTTTTGTTCAAAGTTTATAATCTCATTCCGCAAAGCGGTAGTACGAGAGGGTGGAAAAAAGTAATTGATGAACTTTGTTTCCAAATCCGTCCACGAGAGAATACTCTGTGGCGGTTCCTTAGCAAGCCAATGCCGGGCTTGTCCCTCTAAAGAAAAGGGAAAAAGTTGTAACCTTATAACCTCCTGTGGAACTCCATTGAACTTGACCGTGTTGGTGAGTTGTAGAAATCTCTTGATATGGTCGTGTGGATCATCAATGAGTCGTCCCAAGAATGGCTGAGCGGAGACCATCTGGATAAAGCCTGACTTGAGCTCGAAATTGTTGGCGGCAATTGGTGGTATAACAATTGGATCCGTGTTGCCATCAACATGAGCTTGCAGCAGTTCAATCATTGGGCGATTATCCGGAAGGGGCTCATTGTTGTTGTTATTCATGTTGTTGAAAGGCGGGTTGTTGTTGTTATTATTGTTGTTCGGAGGTGGTATGTTATTGTTGTTTTGTACACCAGCCATGTCTAAGTTATCGAGAGGCTCGGGCTCTTGATAGGACGTGGATCGAGTGCGCATACACCTGCAAAAGAACGAACAAAGAAAAACAAAGCAAAAATATTTTTGGTTTTTATTGTTTTTTACTTTTTAGGATTTTTGAAATTTTATATTTTTTAGTGTTTTGGAAAAATTTTATGAAAAAGTAACGTTCACGGGGAACGGATCCCAAAATCCAAATTCTCACAAAAAACTTTTGATCTTAACGAAAGGAGCCGGCAGCGGCGCCATTTGATACAAGGTTTTTACTATGGTGAAAAAGTTCGATTTCTCGGAATCCTCTCGAATTGATCTCAGTTAAAAGTGGAATGATTTGTTCTTGGTGACAAAAAGTGGATTTGGTTTTCTATTCTACTAACAGGTAAGTGAATAAAATTGTAATGAAATAAACTTAAAACAAGCAACAAATAATAAGCTGGAAAAATACTCTATTGAGAAAATACCCTATGCGGAATGTAACCCTTATGCGGAAAGTATGACCATTCGGAAAATATTGCTCTATTCGGAAAGATTAGACCATGCGGAAAATATTGCTCTATTCGGAAAGATTAGACCATGCGGAAAATACTCCTTTATTCGGAAAGTAAAGACCATTCGGAAAGATGGCTTATGCGGAACATTTGCTTCATTCGGAATATCATGCCAATTCGGAAAACTAAGGTTATGCGGAATATTTAAAATGTTCCGAATAGCAGAAATGAAAACACCCCTATTCGGAATATTGAAAGATTCCGAATAAGGAAAACACAAAAATGGCTATTCGGAAAATGAGGCCCTATTCGGAATATGTGGAATATTCCGAATAAAGAAGAAATGAAACCTCCACTCGGAATAATTGAAATATTCCGAGTAAGGCAAACTAGAACAAGTCTATTCGGAATAACAGCCTTGTTCGGAAAGTTCTGGGCACGAAGAACAGTAGCAGTAACAAGTAAACAGGGTATACGGATTTTACTAAAAATCAAACTAAATACTCAAAAAGGTTTAACCAAACTATCCAATAATCATTAACATACCATAAAGAACAAATCCCACCAATAAAAACATTAATTCAACAACTTTTTAAGATCAAACTAGAATCCAAGAAGAAACTTAGAAACTTGCAATAAAAATGATGAAGAACAAGATGAATAGAAAGATGGAATGGATTGATTAATGAAAGAGTAACAAGGTTAATGATCAATGATTACAAGATTGAAAAAGAAAAATGAAAATCACCAAACTCCCTAATGGAGTTGGTGAAGGGACGAACTACAAAGCCTGGGAAAGAAAGAAAAAATGAACTAACTCCTAATTGTGTGAAGGGAAAAACTATTTATACTCCTAGTGGTTGGTTGGTGAGTGGGCTTTCTCCTTTTCTTCTTGTCTTCTCGTCTTTTCAGAAAAGTTGACGTTTTCGATTCTGATTCGGGATTTGTCGTCGATTAAATCCAACTCGTCTTTTAATTTCCTCGTTAAATAGACTCGAGTTTCTTCGACTTATGAAAATCTTCCGTCTTTAGTCCTTTTCTTCGATAAATCTTCGAATAGGCCTAGTGACTTCAAATCTTTTGCACGTCTTGGACAATAGACTTTATCTTGAGTCTTTTTCCTTGATAAAACCCGTGCAATCCCATGTTTTCTTTAATATTCATCCGGTTAGCTCTGAAATCACAATAAACACAAAAACCACGCATAATTCCAAACAAATGATATTAATTACGTGTTTTGGTCTTGTTTTAGCCGTAATTAAGTGGTAAAAGGATGGGTGTTTACACACCTATCAAGAAGGTTGAGCGGCGGGCAAGAAACTAGCAAGCATATTCTTCAAATCATTGGTTTGATTGTTGAAGGAGGATTGAATATTATCTCGAAGCTCGGATCCTATCTCATTTCCTTGCTTGGTAATATCTCCTTTAAGATTGATAATTTGGCTCTGCAAATTCTTGATTTGCTCACCTTGGGTTCTCATGATGGCCTCAACATCTGGATTACTGGGTGGGGTTTGTTGGGCGGGTGGGTGATAAGGATTAGAAGCTCTTGGTGGGATTTGGTTGCTTCTATTGTAGTTGTTGGCGGGGTTTTGGTTTTGAGGAGAAAAACCGGGTGAAAGGTAGTTGTTTGATCTGTAACTCAGCAGATTTCTATCCCCTTGAGGTTGAGCTTGGTAATTCTCCGGTGAATAATTACCATAAGCTGCATACACATTTTCCGGATTTCCTTGAGTTGAAGGACAATCGGTGTATGAGTGAGGACCGCCGCATGTTTCACAAGGAGTAGCAACAGCTTTAACTTGTTGTTGTTGTTGGTTTGAAGCCAAGAGTTGCATACTTCTGCTCATTTCAGTCAGCACACGGGTGAGTTCGGTCATATCAGGGTTTGTTGAAGTGGAGGAAACATTGACTCTCGGATTGTTCCTTGAAGAAGCAGAGGAATCCCAGTTTTTGTGGTGAGTAGTCATGTTCTCAATAAGCTCTCTACACTCCTCGGGTCTCCTTTTCATGAATGTGCCACCGGCGGCTGCATTAATCGTATCACGATCTCGAAAAGTCAAACCGTTGTAGAAAGTATCAATTAAGGTCACAGGGAGCATGTTGTGGTTTGGACATCTATCGATCAAGACATTATATCGCTCCCAAGCATCAAAAAGAGATTCATCCGGATCTTGCATGAAACCGCTGATTTGATTGCGAAGGCTCGTGACCATGGATGGTGGAAAGTAGCGCGACAAAAAGCGTTGAGTCATGTCATCCCAAGTATGAATAGAATTCTTCGGGAGACGATCAAACCATTTCTCGGCATGATGTAATAAAGTATGTGGAAAGAGTTGTAGGCGAAGTTCATCCATTGTGGCACCATCCAACTTCATGCTTTGGGTGATTGTAATGAACTTGTCGAGGTGTTTGTTGGCATCATCATCAGGCAATCCACAGAATGGGTTAGTTTGCACTTGCTGAATCATGTGGTGCTTCAACGAAAACTCAGGAGCGTTGATTTGCATCGGCGCAATCGGTCCTCCTCGTCCAAACATGGTAGGTTGACAAAGCTCCTCCATGGTCCGAAGATCGGGCTGTGGAAGAACATTGTTGTTATTATTAAGGTGCGGTGGAATATTATTGTTGTTAACACCTGACATAGCTAAATCTTCTTGAGTCTCGGGCTCTTGATAATTAGAAGATCTAGTACGCATACACCTGAAAATGCAAAAGAAAACAAAACCAAACACAAAGACAATATATATATACACTAAAAATAAAATCTTTTTGGATTTTTTTGAAATTTTTTATTTTTATGTATTTTTATCAATTGTTAATTTTTATGATTTTTTTGAATTTTTTATGCAAGAAAAATAACGCTCACAAGTGAACGGATCCCAAAAAGCAACGCGTCTCTCACAGAAAACCGTTAATCTTTACGAAAAGAGCCGGCAGCGGCGCCATTTGATAACTGGTTTTAATTAGTAAGAAAATTATCGTTCTAGTGGTCTAATCGAATTGATCTAAGTTCTATGTGTGACTCAGTCGTTCTTTGGTAAAACAAAAGTTGTGTCGTTGTAGTATTTAAAAGTGCAAAACAATTAAAAGTAAATGGCGTTAAAGTAAATCTAAATCTAATTAAATGAAAGGTGCAATATTTAAAAACGTGACGGAAAGTAAATTAATTAAATGACTGAAAATTAAAGCGTGACGGAAATTAAAATTAGACAAAGTATAAAAATGAGAATGTAAAAATTAAACAAGACAAAGTATAAAGAAAAACAACCCAATCGGAATATATTCCGATCAGTCCACAAACACCTTAGATCGGAATGATGGCCGGAACCCAATCGGAATGCTGTCACTTACCCAATCGGAATAACCAAAACTCTCTGATCGGAATGTTTGTCTTACCTCTTGATCGGAATATGGAGTAAACCCTGGTCGGAATGTTTAGTAGAACTCCAGATCGGAATACCACATAACACCTCGATCGGAATAAAGGGAAAAAGCGCCAATCGGAATACCTGTCACTAGACCAGATCGGAATACCACTTACCTTGTCCTGATCGGAATACCAAAGCTCCCCAGATCGGAATGACGATAGGAATGTCAAAACCCTCTTCCGATCACTCCAATCGGAATATATAAACCCCTTTCCGATTTGTCAAATCGGAATACGGAGGAAAGTACACAAAATAAGCTAGAAAATTAAGCTATAATCCTAATAAGCACAAGACGAAAATCCTAAGGCAAACCGTATGAAAATAAGATATTAAACAGAAATTTAAAGACTTTTAAAACAAGAAATGAATAAGCTTTACGAAAAACAAACTTTTATATAAAAATAACTTTTATAAAAACTTTATAAACTTGAAAATAAAAAAAATAAGCTATGAAAATAAATGATTTAAAACAATCAAAACATAAAAATGAAATCTTTAAACAAATACACAAGTCAAAAAGCATATAAATCAAAGATTAAAGAAAAGTAGAATGAGATCAACAAGATAAAGTAAAGGTGCGAGAATTAAAATAAAAACTTACTTGAAATTAAATGGTAAATAAGGTGCAAGACATGTAATTAAAGGTGCAAGTAATTAAAGGTGCAAGTAAATAAAGGTGGAAGAACTAATTGTCACGATTAGTCAACGAAACTAAATGAAATGAAAATGAGAAGTATATATAGGTGATTAGGGGGATGGTTAGAGGAATCTTCCTCCCCTCCTTCCTTTCTTCTTAATTGCGCCCTTAAGTCCTTCCTTCTTAATCTTTTTGTTAATCTTGGACTTTGATGACTTTTGGCTCGGGATTTCTATGGACTCGTCTTTTAATTCTTCGATAAATAAGACTTGAGTTCCTCGGCTTTAAGTAAACTTCCGTCTTTTGACTTTTTCTTCGATAAATCTTCAGAATTGGTCTTGGACTTCCGTTCTTTTTGCACTCTTGACTGCTTGACTTCGTCTTTCATCTTTTTCTTCAATAAAAGTCCGTAAATGCCCGTGAATTCCCGTGTTTTCTCCACTTTTCACCTTTTCATCCTAAATCATAACAAAAACACAAACCACGCATAATTCCGACATAAAAGACATAAAATACACGTTTAGGCCCGGTTATTATTGTAATTAAGTGGCAGAAAAGATGTGTGTTTACACACATATCATAGACCTTTCTTGCATACAACCGATGTTGTAATCCGAGTCAAACAAAAACAACTCAACCTTGGAGTGGGAGAAGATAGAATCACTTTTTCTATTTACGAAGCAATGAAACACTCATACTCGAATGACGATGGTTGCTTTAGTATCGATGTCATTGCCGAACTTGTTGAAGTCGATTTCGATGCTCTTCTTGACGAAGGTAGTCAAATTCTTTATTCTACCAAAGGAACTATCCTCGAAGAAGAACTCTTTGCCTAATTTAAAGCTTTCATAGTTGTTCATACCACCAAACCTATTGAAACATCTAAGAAAGAAAAGGAAGTATCTTTTGAACGCATAACTTTTGAAACTGAGTTCAAAGTTAAAAATCTGTTGAAGAACCTCCAACAAATTTAGAACTCAAACCTATTCCTAAACACTTGGAATATACATTTCTTCACAAAGAGAAATTACCCCCAGTAATTATCTCGTCTTAGTTTTAGGAAGAAAACAAAACTGATCTAATTGATGTTCTCAAGAAGCATAAACAAGATTTTGCTTTGAAACTTCAAATATTCTTGGCATATGTTCATTGTTCTGTAAAAACAAAATCCAAATTTTGGAAGACAAGAAACCAGTTGTGCAAAAGCAACAAAGACTAAATCCTAACATGAAATATGTTGTCAAAAAAGAAATAGTCAAACTTCTCGAATATGGAATTATTTACCCAATCATCGATATCCGATGGGTTAATCCTATTCATTATGTACCTAAAAAGGTAGGTATCATTGTAGTGACTAACGAAGATAACGAATTACTACCAACCCGAACCATCACCGGATGAGAGTTTGTATTGACTATCGGAAGTTGAATGAAGAAACCACAAAGGATCACTTTCCTTTGCAATTCATGGATCCAATGTAAGAAAGACTCGCAGGGAATGAATACTTTTGTTTTTTTGATGGTTTTTCTGGATACTTTCAAATCCTAATCAACCCTATGGATCAAGAGAAAACCACGTTCACTTGTCCATTTGGAACTTATGCATATAGGTGCATGCCTTTTGGCTAAAGGAATGCACCTTCTACTTTTCAGAGGTGCATGATCGCTATTTTTCACGATATGTAATAACTAGATTTTACTTAGTTAAAAAGTTCGTTGAAATCGGTCTAATCGAATTGATTACTGGTGAACGTGCGACTCAGTCGTCTTTTGGTGGAAAAGAATATTTTTGGTTGTTGTAAAATAAATGTGCAAAACTTTAAAGTAAAGACGCGGAATTAAAACTAAAACTAATTATAAAGTAATTGTGCAAAATTTAAAACTTTTAAAAGTAAATGACGAGAAATTAAAACTTGACGAAAAGTAAAATTTGACAAGTTAATAAAAATAAAAGTAAAATTAACAATTTAATAAAAATGCGAACTTAAAAATAAAACTAAGGCAAAATAATAAAACAAAACCCAATCCGTCGGAATCCCAATCGATATCCCATCGGAATACACCGTCGGAATGGGATCGGAATGCAACCAAAAGGAATCTCGTCGGAATAATGGGAACTAAGTCCTATCGAAATATCAAAAGAACTCCACAATCAGAATGCTGATCGGAATCCAGATCGGAATGTCAAAACAATACACGTCGAAATCCTGATCAGAATCCCCGTCGAAATCCAGAAACCCTTTTCCGATGGTGGATCGAAATCCCCGTCGGAATGCAAAACCCCTTTCCGACGGTGTGATCGGAATAGCAGTGGAAAACGCAAATAAGCAAGATAAAATAAGCTAAGTCTAATAAGCACCAATCGAAACTTTACCAAATCAAAAATAAAAGGGACTAAATAAGCACAAATTAAAGACTTTCAAATGCTAAAAATAACAAGATTTATAAACTAAACTTTAATAAAAATAAGCTAAACCTTAAATCGTATAAAAACTTTGATAAGAACAACAAGATAAAAACTTTTATCAAAATAAACATAAAGATAAAAACTTAAAGATTAAAACAAATCAAATGAAAGATTTAGAACAAGAAGAGAAGAATGAGAATGATAAAGAAAACTTGATTAATAATAAGATTCAACAACAAATAAAAGACTGACTTGAAAATAAAGGCAAGAAATTAAAGAACAATTAAGTAAATGACAATATGAAAGAGCAAGTAATTAAAGGTGGAAGAACTATGTGTCAAATAGGCAACACCCCCTAATGTCTCATTAGGAGGGTATTTATAGGTGATTAGGGAGGTTCGTATGTGTTGCTCCTTTCTTTCTTCTCTCGTCTCTTCGTCTTCTAAATTCTTCGACTTTTTCGACTATGTCTCGGGATTATTTGAACTCGTCTTATAATTTCTTCATTAATTAGACTTGAGTTCTTCGGCTTCATTAAACTTCCGTCTTTAGACTTTTTCTTTGATAAATCTTCAGAATAGGCCTTGGAATTCCGTTCTTTTTGCACTCTTGATCTTTTGACTTCGTCTTTTGTCTTTGTCTTTGATAAAAACCCGTGAAAGCCCGTGTTTTCTTCCCTTTTCACATTTTGATCCTAAATCACAACAAAAACACAAACCACTCATAATTCGACATTTACGACATAAAATAGATGTTTTGGCTTGGTTATTATTATAATTAAGTGGTAAAAGGATAAGTGTTTTCACACTTATTAAATCCCCTACACTTAACCATTGCAATGTCCTCATGCAATGCATTAATTACAAAGCAAGTTTTACATTTTCCATCATAATCAATCCACATTGGCCTTTATTAAAGAGACAAAATATTTAAAGGAAGAAAACTAGTAAAAAGATCCAAAACTTACCTTAGGGTTTTGGAATGTCATGAATGATTATCACCCTCAAGTTTCACGTTCCCCAAACCAAGCTTAAAAACGAGATCATTGTTATTATAAGTTAGCAAACTATCATAAACTCATGTGGCCCAATTATTCACTTAGACTCCCTTATTCCTAGGTGTATCTCTTATATTTAATTGTTGTCTTGAATGATCACGAGGATGCATTGTTGACTTATTTCGATAGTTATTTAGGCTGAAAATAAAGTAGGACGTTTTAATCTATTGTTAGCTAAAGGACAAAATCTTTTAAAACTGCTTCTCGGGACCTCATAAAGTTCATATCTTGGCATAACTCGCTTCACGATTTGAGACCTTTATCGGACCGATATTTGGCAGCGACTTCGTACTTCAAATCACGAGAGACGTTCATGAAATAATGGTCTTCTCTTCATAATATGAATTTCTTCACTTGAACTTTATGAGAGATTCTTCATATTTGGATCACGACTTCTTCATTTTTCTCCAATCTTTATTTGGGATTTTGATATACAACGATCCGCCTACTTTTAGGACTTGGAACTATTTATCCTCATACCTTGTTAGGGCCTTTTGGATAGACTTCTCCATGATCTTTACGGGAGTATTTGCTTTTCGTCGTGTGTCTTGATCCTTCATATTGATTTTTGATAAATGATTCTTCACATCACTTAGGATCTTTAGCAACAAAATGTAGCCCTCATGCCTTGTTAGGGCCTTTTCGGACTCGCCAATCTTCGCATCCCGCTTTAATAAGTCATGCCTTGGCTATGAACTCTAATTAATACCGAGCAACTTTTAAACGATCTTGTGCTAGAAGCTAAGTAACTTTTCAAATCGTACAACCTTATTTATTGCAATTAAATTTATTATCAAGCGATGGGAGAAAACGATTATAATCAACTCACATAAATTCATGAAAGAGTACCAAACTTATAATTGACTCTATCATCTCTCGTTCTCCACAATTTAAAATCTCAAGGAATGAGAATCGTGGATGCTTAGCCTATTAAATCAAAGTTTTGGGTTTTTAAGTCATCTATAAGATCTTGCAAACTCTTAGACTCTTTCAAGTTTAGAATTCGCATTTTAAAGTTCCTTTGATAAACGACTTTCTAGGATCAATTATAGGAACTTGCGAAAAGTTCTTGTTCTTAACCCATAAGAGTTAAGACTTTCTCGTTTCAAAGCTCCCTATATAAAAGCCTAGCAAAACTTGACTTAAACACATTAAGGATACTAGCTAGAGTAAACTTAGATAAGTAAACTCGGGTTGAGTCAAAAGATTCACAACGTTTAAAAATTAAAACCACTTTATTAAAATTAATTCTAGCAAAGGAAGAAAAATAACAATAACAAAGGTAAAACTACTAGGCCAAAATAGATCAAAAAATTTGAAAAATGTCGAAAAATCAATTTTCCGGTTAAAATGAGGACAAATACAAGGAAAAGCCCACTTAACTTTGATAGAAGTCCCCCTACACTTAATATAAACATTGTCCTCAATGTTTAAGCAAGTGGGAGTAAAATCCCCTACACTTAGGACATTGTGCACTTTGTTTAAATCTTGCTAAGGAAGAGACAACTAAGGTGATTCCTATTTTAATATTGAAGAATATAAAATAGAGAATCAAAAGAGTTTAGGATAGAACCAGGAAGACGGGTACACGGAATCACGGGTCATCAAAAGTCATCAAGAATGGATCTTTGATAGCTCGAATACCTGCATATGATTAGAAAGAAAACAACAAACACATACTAGGGTCTCCCCCTACACTTATTATAAAACCAAAAGAAAAAGGATAGATACTGCGGGTTACCTCCCGAGAAGCACTTGTTTTTGTTAACCGAATCGTGAGCCTGACTCGACCTTGATTAGCATAGGAAGGATCTTTAAACATATCCACCGGGATAAAATACATTGTTTTCGTCCATCAAATAGCACAAGTTTAAGGCGAACAAGGCAAGCCAAAGAATATTAGGCAAGGTTCCCTTAAGCAGTTGTTGAGCACGGTGGTAGCAAGTGTGATGAGGTGCAAGCATATCTCCATAAGTTCCAAAAATCTTTCCTTTTATTTCATCAGATGGATACTGAGATGGCTTGAAAAGTGCAATACCGGGATCGAACACCTTTTCCTTTAGGGGAAAATAACACTCAGGCTCAGTAGACCTTGAAGAGGATCCACTCATAAATCGCACAATCTCATCCTCAGAAGGTTGATAGAGAGGTGTCAAGACATAGGTGCTACGGATATCGGTGTCTTCCGGCTTCTTCTCCTTTGAAACGGGTTTCTTCATATCCAAAGGAGGATAAAAGAGCATCATCAAAGTCCAAAGGAGGAGAATCATTCTCATTTGGGAAGTAAGTGTTGAGAAAAGTAGCAAAGTCTTCCTCAAATGAGTAATCATCCAAAGTAGTATCAAGCATGGTTGGTGGAGCATCTTCATCATGTGAAGAATCACTCGAAAGAGTATCAGCATCATCAAAGTCATCATAAGTTGGCATGTCTTTATACTTAGAAGAAAAATCTTCAGAATCATTCATGTCAGAACTAGAATCATCAACATAGTCATCATAAATTGGAGGAGACTCATGAATTGGTGGGGGATCTAAATTGGAGAGAGAATCATCCACATCATCTTTGAACAGTGGATTATCATAGCAAGAATAAAAAAGAGGATTGTTGTAGACGACAAAATCATCAAGCACATTAATCATATTAGCTGATTCTCTTCCATTGGTTTTGGTTGTGATCTTCCCCGTTTTAAAAACTTGTGCCTCATTCCCGACTTTTAAGATCAACTCACATTCGACAACATCAACTAAGGCTTTTCCGGTTCTCAAGAATGGCCGACCAAGTATTAACGGAATACGAGGGTCCATTTCATAATCAACAACAACAAAGTCGATCGGAAAAGTGAAGGTGCCAACTTTAACAAACACATCTTCGACAATACCAACAGGGTAAGCGAGAGTGCGATTTGCTAGCTCAAGAGTCATATTTGTTGGTGTAAGGTCGGGTAATGATAACGTTTTCCAAACACTTAAAGGCATCAGATTTATACTTGCCCCGAGATCAGCTAAGGCAATAAATTCTTCGGTTTGGTTAAAACTACATGGTAGCACAAAACGACCGGGTTCGCCAAGTTTTTACGGAAGTTCTTTAAGGAGGACTGCAGAACAGTTTTCATTCAATCGAGTATTAACAAACTCGGCCATATTCTCCTTCTTATTAAGCAATTCCTTAAACATCTTAACAAATTTAGGCATTTGCGCTAGAGCTTCAACAAGGCTAAACGTGATGGTCACTTCCGAAATCTTCTTCAAAAAGTTTGACACTTGAATTTCATCCTTGGTGAGCAATTGGAACTTGTCTAAGCGAGAAGGATAAGGGATATTGGGTTTAGGTGGTGTAAGTGTAGCAGGTAAAGGTTGAGATGTTGAAGGTTTAAAGGTGGAAGGTGGGGTTGGTGAAGGGTTCTTCTTGGTTACTTCTTTATTAAGAGGTGGAGACGGTAATGGAGAACTAATACTAGGCGTGGTAGTATGCGGGATAAATGGTGGTGGAGGAGGTGTAGATGGAGTAACTAGGGGTGGGGTAGATGGTCCTACTAAGGTTGCTCCACTGCGTGTAGTAATAGCACTCACATTCGCTCGTGGGTTGGTGACGGTATTAGAAGGAAGAGATCCCGAAGTAGAGGGTTGAGTACTTGGAAAGAAACTAGCCATCATATTCTTCAAATCATTCGTTTGATTGCTAAAAGAGGTTTGCATATCATGTCGAAGCTCGGTTCTAATATCATTCCCTTGCTTAGTGATATCTCCTTTCAAGTTGATGATTTGGCTTTGCAGATTCTTAACTAGCTCTCCTTGGGTCCTCATGAAAGTTTCAACATCTTGATTAATGGGTGGTGCTTGTTAAGCGGGTGGGTGATAAGGATTAGAAGCTCGAGGTGGGTTTGGATTGATTCTATTGTAGTTGTTGGGGTTGTGGTTTTGAGGAGAAAAACCGGGTGAAAGAAAGTTGTTGGAACAGTAACTTAGCAAGTTACGATCACCTTCAGGTCGGGCTTGGTAGTTTTCCGTTGAATAGTTACCATAAGCCGCATACACGTTTTCCGGATTGTCATGAGTAGAGGGACAATCAGTGTATGAATGAGGACCCCCGCAAATCGCACAAGAAATTGCTACAACTTTAGCTTGTTGTTGTTGATTTGTAGCCAAAAGTTGCATGTTTTTGCTCATTTCGACCATTGCGCGGGTCAATTCGGTGATATCGGGATTTGAAGAAGTAGAAGACACATTGACTCTCGGGTTATTCCTTGAAGATGCAGATGAATCTCAATTTTTGTGATGAGTAGTCATGTTCTCTATAAGCTCTCTACACTCCTCAGGTCTTCTTTTCATAAATGTGCCACCGACGGCTGCATTAATCGTATCACGATCTCGAAAAGTTAAACCATTGTAGAAAGTATCAATTAAGGTGACGGGGAGCATGTTGTGGTTTGTACATCGATCAATCAAAACATTATATCGTTCCCAAGCATCAAAAACTGATTCATCAGGTTCTTGTGTAAATCTACCGATCTGATTTCGAAGGCTCGTGACCATGGATGGTGGAAAGTAGCGCGACAAAAAGCGTTGAGTCATCTTATCCCAAGTATGAATTGAATTCTTCGGAAGACGATCAAACCATTTTTCGGCATGGGTGGATAAGGTGTGTGGAAATAGGTGAAGGCGAAGAAAATCCATAGTAACACCGGGAAACTTCATGCTTTGAGTTACGGTAATGAACTTGTCGAGGTGTTTGTTGGCATCATCATCCGGCAATCCGCGAAATGGACAAGTATTTTGGACTTGTTGGATCATGTGATGCTTCAAAGAAAACTCAGGAGCCGTGATTTGCATCGGCGCAATCGGTCCTCCTCGTCCATTCATCGTAGGTTGACATAACTCCTCCATCGTTCGAAGATCGGGTGGGGGAACATTGTTGTTGTTATTCATGTTGGGGTGGGGTGGGTTATTTTTGTTGTGCACACCAGTCATATCTAAATCTTCACGAGTCTCGGGCTTTGAATAAGATGAAGATCTAGTACGCATACACCTACAAAAGATAGAGAAAAAGATAGCAAAGAAATAGAGAATATATATACACTTATTAAAATAAGATCTTTTTGGTGCAAAACTTTGAAAAAGAAATGCTTTTTATATGTTTTTTTAATGTTTTTGTATTTTTGAAATTTTTTATTTTTATGGACTTTTTGAAAATTTTTAAGCAAGAAAAATAACGTTCACGAGTGAACGGATCCCAAAATTCAATGCGTGTCTCACAGAAAACCGTTAATCTTTACGAAAAGAGCCGGCAGCGACGCCATTTAATAACTAGATTTTACTCAGTTAAAAAGTTCGTTGAAATCGGTCTAATCGAATTGATTACTGGTTAACGTGCGACTCAGTCGTCTTTTGGTGGAAAATAATATTCTTGGTTGTTGTAAAATAAATGTGCAAAACTTTAAAGTAAAGACGGGAAATTAAAACTAAAACTAATTATAAAGTAATTGTGCAAAATTTAAAACTTTTAAAAGTAAATGACGAGAAATTAAGACTTGACGCAAAGTAAAATTTGACAAGTTAATAAAAATAAAAGTAAAATTACCAATTTAATAAAAATGCGAACTTAAAAATAAAACTAAGGCAAAATAATAAAACAAAACCCAATCCGTCAGAATCCCAATCGGAATGCCATCGGAATACACCGTCGGAATGGGATCGGAATGCAACCAAAAGGAATCTCGTCAGAATAATGGAAACTAAGTCCTATCGGAATATCAAAAGAACTCCACTGTCGGAATGCTGATCGGAATCCAGATCGGAATGTCAAAACAATACACGTCGGAATCCTGATCGGAATCCCCGTCGGAATCCAGAAACCCTTTTCCGATGGTGGATCGGAATCCCCGTCGGAATGTAAAACCCCTTTCCGACGGTGTGATCGGAATAGCAGTGGAAAACGCAAATAAGCAAGATAAAATAAGCTAAGTCTAATAAGCACTAATCGAAACTTTACCAAATCAAAAATAAAAGGGACTAAATAAGCACAAATTAAAGACTTTCAAATGCTAAAAATAACAAGATTTATAAAATAAACTGTAATAAAAATTAAACTTTTAAAACTCTTAAATGGAAATAAGCAAAAATCACAATAAGCTAAACCTTAACTCATATAAAAACTTTGATAAGAACAACAAGATAAGAACTTTCATCAAAATAAACATAAAGATAACTTAAAGATTAAAACGAATCAAATTAAAGATTTAGAACAAGAAGAGAAGAATGAGAATGATAATGAAAACTTGATTAAAAATAAGATTCAACAACAAAATTAAAAGACTTACTTGAAATTAAAGGCAAGAAATTATAGAACAATTAAGTAAATGACAATATGAAAGTGCAAGTAATTAAAGGTGGAAGAACTATGAGTCAAATAGCCAACACCCCCTAATGTGTCATTAGAAAGGTATTTATAGGTGATTAGGGAGGTTAGTATGTGTTGCTACTTTCTTTCTTCTCTCGTCTTTTCGTCTTCTAAATTCTTCGACTTTTTCGACTATGTCTCGGGATTATTCGAACTCGTCTTATAATTTCTTCATTAATTAGACTTGAGTTCTTCGACTTCATTAAACTTCCGTCTTTAGACTTTTTCTTCGATAAATCTTCAGAATAGGCCTTGGACTTCCGTTCTTTTTGCACTCTTGATCTTTTGATTTCGTTTTTTGTCTTTTTCTTCGATAAAAGCCCGTGAAAGCCCGTGTTTTCTTCCCTTTTCACATTTTGATCCTAAATCACAACAAAAACACAAACCACGCATAATTCCAACATTTACGACATAAACTACACGTTTTGGCTTGGCTATTATTATAATTAAGTGGTAACAGGATAAGTGTTTGCACACTTATTAAATCCCCTACACTTGACCATTGCAATGTCCTCTTGCAATGCATTAATTACAAAGCAAGTTTTACATTTTACATCATAATCAATCCACATTGGCCTTTATTAAAGAGACAAAATATTTAAAGGAACAAAACTAGTAAAAAGATCCAAAACTTACCTTAGGGTTTTGGAATGTCATGAATGATTATCACCCTCAAGTTTCACGTTCCCCAAACCAAGCTTAAAAACGAGATCATTGTTATTATAAGTTAGCAAACTATCACAAACTCATGTGGCCAAATTATTCACTTAACCTCCCTTATTCCTAGGTGTATCTCTTATATTTTATTGTTGCCCTGAATGATCACGAGGATGCATTGTTGACTTATTTCGATAGTTATTTAGGCTGAAAATAAAGTAGGACGATTTAATCAATAGTTAGCTAAAGGACAAAATCTTTTAAAACTACTTCTCGGGACCTCATAAAGTTCATATCTTGGCATAACTCGCTTCACGATTTGAGACCTTTCTCGGACCGATATTTGGCAGCGACTTCATACTTCAAATCTTGAGAGACGTTCATGAAATAATGGTCTTCTCTTCATAATAGGAATTTCTTCACTTGAACTTCTTGAGAGATTCTTCATATTTGGACGACGACTTATTCATTTTTCCCCAATCTTTATTTGGGATTTTGATATACAACGATCCGCCTCCTTTTAGGACTTGGATCTATTAATCCTCATACCTTGTTAGGGCCTTTTTGGATAGACTTCTCTATGATCTTTACGGGAGTATTTGCTTTTCGTCGTGCGTCTCGATCCTTCATATTGATTTTTGATAAATGAGTCTTCACATCACTTGGATATTTAGCAACAAAATGTAGCCCTCGTGCCTTGTTAGGGCCTTTTCGGTCTCGCCAATCTTCGCATCCCGCTATAATAAGTTATGCCTTGGCTATGAACTCTAATTAATACCGAGCAACTTTTAAACGATCTTGTGCTAGAAGCTAAGTAACTTTTCAAATCGTACAACCTTATTTATTGCAGTTAAATTTATTATCAAGCGATGGGAGAAAAAGCTTATAATCAACTCACATAAATTCATGAAAGAGTACCAAACTTATAATTGACTCTATCATCTCTCGTTCTCCACAATTTAAAATCTCAAGGAATGAGACTCGTGGATGCTTAGCCTATTAAATCAAAGTTTTGGGTTTTCAAGTCATCTATAGGATCTTGCAAATTCTTAGACTCTTTCAAGTTTAGAATTCGCATTTTAAAGTTCCCTTGATAAACGACTTTCTAGGATCAATTATAGGAACTTGCGAAAAGTTCTTGTTCTTAACCCATAATAGTTAAGACTTTCGCGTTTTAAAGCTCCCTATATAAAAGCCTAGCAAAACTTGACTTAAACACATTAAGGATACTAGCTAGAGTAAACTTAGATAAGTAAACTCGGGTTGAGTCAAAAGATTCACAACCTTTAAAAATTAAAACCAATTTATTAAAATTAATTCTAGCAAAGAAAGAAAAATAACAATAACAAAGGTAAAACTACTAGGCCAAAATAGATCAAAATTTTTGAAAAATGTCGAAAAATCAATTTTCCTGTTAAAATGAGGACAAATACAAGAAAAAGCCCACTTAACTTCGATAGAAGTCCCCCCTACTAGGGGTGCAAACGAGCCGAGCTTTTATCGAGCTATTCGAGCTCGAGCTCAAGCTCGACTCGATCGAGCCGAGCTTTTATCGAGCTCAAGCCCGAGCTCAAGCCCAATAATAGGGCTCAAAAACATATAATGAGCCGAGCTCGAGCTTTTGATAGCATGCCTCGAGCTCTTATCGAGCTTTTCGAGCCTTAATAAAATAATATTTTTATATAAGTAAATCAACGTTGATTTGAATATTAACCTTATTATAAAGGATAACTCTATAAAATATTGAATAATTTATTGATAGTCGTTATCACAGTTTAATAAAAACATAGAATTTGTGGTGGTGTGTTAATATTAGTGATGTATTTGTTTCATATATAAAATTTCGAGCTTTTCTAGCTTTGCTCGAGTGCTTATCGAGCCGAGCTCAAGCCTTAACGGTTAAAGCTCGACGAGCTATCGAGCTGAGCTCGAGCCCACCATTTATGTTTCGAGCCCGAGCCCGAGCCCTGTTAAGCTCGGGCTCAGCTCGGCTCGTTTGCACCCCTATCCCCTACACTTAATATAAACATTGTCCTCAATGTTTCAGCATGTGGGACTAAACTCCCCTACACTTAGGACATTGTGCACTTTGTTTAAATCTTGCTAAGGAAGAGACAACTAAGGTGATTATTATTTTAATATTGAAGAATATAAAATAGAGAATCAAAAGAGTGTAGGATAGAACCGGGAAGACGGGTACACAGAATCACGGGTCGTCAAAAGTCATCAAGAATGGATCTTTGATAGCTCGAATCCCTGCATATGATTAGAAAGAAAACAACAAACACATACTAGGGTCTCCCCTACAATTATTATAAAAAAAAAAGAAAAAGGATAGATACTGCGGGTTGCCTCCCGAGAAGCGCTTGTTTTTGTTAACCGAGTCGTGAGCCTGACTCGACCTTGATTAGCATAGGAAGGAGCTTGAAACATATCCACCGGGATCAAATACATGGTTTTCGTCCATCAAATAGCACAAGCTTAAGGCGAACAAGGCAAGCCAAAGAAGAGTAGGCAAGGTTCCCTTAAGCAGTTGTTGAGCACGGTGGTAGCAAGTGTGATGAGGTGCAAGCATATCTCCATAAGTTCCAAAAATATTTCCTTTTATTTCATCAGATGGATACTGAGATGTCTTTAAAAGTGCAATACCGGGATCGAACACCTTTTCCTTTAGGGGAAAATAACACTCAGGCTCAGTAGACCTTGAAGAGGATCCGCTCATAAATCACACAATCTCATCCTCAGAAGGTGGATAGAGAGGTGTCAAGACATAGGTGCTACGGATATCGGTGTCTTCCGGCTTCTTCTCCTTTGAAACGGGTTTCTTCATATCCAAAGGAGGATAAAGAGCATCATCAAAGTCCAAAGGAGGAGAATCATTCTCATTTGGGAAGTAAGTGTTGAGAAAAGTAGCAAAGTCTTCTTCAAATGAGTAATCATCCAAAGTAGGATCAAGCATGGTTGGTGGAGCATCTTCATCATGTGAAGAATCACTCGAAAGAGTATCGACATCATCAAAGTCATCATAAGTTGGCATGTCTTTATACTCAGAAGAAAAATCATCAGAATCATCCATGTCAGAACTAGAATCATCATCATAGTCATCATAAATTGGAGGAGACTCATGAATTGGTGGGGGATCTAAATTGGAGAGAGAATCATCCACATCATCTTTGAACAGTGGATTATCATAGCAAGAATCGAAAAGAGGATTGTTGTAGACGACAAAATCATCAAGCACATTAATCATATTCGCTGATTCTCTTCCATTGGGTTTTGTTGTGATCTTCTCTATTTTAAAAACTTGTGCCTCATTCCCGACTCTTAAGATTAACTCACCTTCGGAAACATCGACTAAGGCTTTTCCGGTTCTCAAGAATGGCCAACCAAGTATTAAGGGAATACGAGGGTCCATTTCATAATCAACAACAACAAAGTCGACCGGAAAAGTGAAGGTGCCAACTTTAACAAACACAACTTCGGCAATACCAAAAGGGTAAGCGAGAGTGCGATTTGCTAGCTCAAGAGTCATCTTTGTTGGTGTAAGGTCGGGTAATGATAACTTTTTCCAAACACTTAAAGGCATCAGATTTATACTTGCCCCGAGATCAGCTAAGGCAGTAAATTCTTCGGTTTAGTTAAAAGTACATGGTAGCACAAAACGACCAGGATCGCCAAGTTTTTTCGGAAGTTCTTTAAGGAGGACTGCAGAAAGGTTTTCATTCAATCGAGTATTAACAAACTTGGCCATCTTCTCCTTCTTATTAAGCAATTCCTTAAACATCTTAACAAATTTAGGCATTTGCGCTAGAGCTTCAACAAGGCTAAAAGTGATGGTCACTCCCGAAATCTTCTTCAAAAAGTTTGACACTTGAATATCATCCTTGGTGAGCAATTGGCACTTGTCTAAGCGAGAAGGATAAGGGATATTGGGTTTAGGTGGTGTAAGTGTAGCAGGTAAAGGTTGAGATGTTGAAGGTTTAAAGGTGGAAGGTGGGGTTGGTGAAGGGTTCTTCTTGGGTACTTCTTTATTAAGAGGTAGAGACGGTATTGGAGAACTAATACTAGGCGTGGTAGTAGGCGGGATAAATGGTGGTGGAGGAGGTGTAGATGGAGTAACTGGGGGTGGGGTAGATGGTCCTACTAAGGTTGCTCCACTGCGTGTAGTGATAGCACTCACATTCGCTCGTGGGTTGGTGACGGTATTAGAAGGAAGAGAGCCCGAAGTAGAGGGTTTGCATATCATGTCGAAGCTCGGTTCTAATATCATTCGTTTGATTGCTAAAAGAGGTTTGCATATCATGTCGAAGCTCGGTTCTAATATCATTCCCTTGCTTAGTGATATCTCCTTTCAAGTTGATGATCTGGCTTTGCAGATTCTTAACTAGCTCTCCTTGGGTCCTCATGAAAGTTTCAACATCTTGATTAATGGGTGGTGCTTGTTGAGCCGGTGGGTGATAAGGATTAGAAGCTCGAGGTGGGTTTGGATTGCTTCTATTGTAGTTGTTGGGGTTGGGGTTTTGAGGAGAAAAACTGGGTGAAAGAAAGTTGTTACAACGGTAACTTAGCAAGTTACGATTACCTTGAGGTCGGGCTTGGTAGTTTTCCGTTGAATAGTTACCATAAGCCGCATACACGTTTTCCGGATTGTCATGAGTAGAGGGACAATCAGTGTATGAATGAGGACCCCCCCCCAAATCTCACAAGAAATTGCTACAACTTTAGCTTGTTGTTGTTGATTTGTAGCCAAAAGTTGCATGTTTTTGCTCATTTCGACCATTGCGCGGGTCAATTCGGTGATATCAGGATTTGAAGAAGTAGAAGACACATTGACTCTCAGGTTACTCCTTGAAGATGCGGATGAATCCCAATTTTTGTGATGAGTAGTCATGTTCTCTATAAGCTCTCTACACTCCTCAGGTCTTCTTTTCATAAATGTGCCACCGGCGGCTGCATCAATCGTATCACGATCTCGAAAAGTTAAACCGTTGTAGAAAGTATCAACTAAGGTGACGGGGAGCATGTCGTGGTTTGGACATCGATCAATCAAAACATTATATCGTTCCCAAGCATCAAAAATTGATTCATCAGGTTCTTGTGTAAATCCACTGATTTGATTCTGAAGGCTCGTGACCATAGATTGTGGAAAGTAGCGCGACAAAAAGCGTTGAGTCATCTCATCCCAAGTATGAATTGAATTCTTCGGAAGACGATCAAACCATTTTTTGGCATGGTGGGATAAGGTGTGTGGAAATAGGTGAAGGCGAAGAAAATCCATAGTAACACCGTGAAACTTCATGCTTTGAGTTACGGTAATGAACTTGTCGAGGTGTTTGTTGGCATCATCATCCGGCAATCCGCGAAATGGACAAGTATTTTGGACTTGTTGGATCATGTGATGCTTCAACGAAAACTCAGGAGCCGTGATTTGCATCGGCGCAATCGGTCCTCCTCGTCCATTCATCATAGGTTGACATAACTCCTCCATCGTTCAAAGATCGGGTGGGGGAACATTGTTGTTGTTATTTATGTTGAGGTGGGGTGGGTTATTTTTGTTGTGCACACCAGCCATATCTAAATTTTCACGAGTCTCGGGCTCTGAATAAGATGAAGATCTAGTACGCATACACCTGCAAAAGAAAGAGAAAAAGATACCAAAGAAATAGAGAATATATATACACTTATAAAAATATAATCTTTTTGGTGCAAAACTTTGAAAAAGAAATGCTTTTTATATGTTTTATAATGTTTTTGTATTTTTGAAATTTTTTAATTTTTATGGACTTTTTGAAAATTTTTAAGCAAAAAAAATAACGTTCACGAGTGAACGGATCCCAAAATTCAACGCGTCTCTCACAGAAAACCGTTAATCTTTACGAAAAGAGCCGGCATCCACGCCATGCAATAACTAGATTTTACTCAGTTAAAAAGTTCGTTGAAATCGGTCTAATCGAATTGATTACTGGTTAACGTGCGACTCAATCGTCTTTTGGTGGAAAAGAATATTTTTGGTTGTTGTAAAATAAATGTGCAAAACATTAAAGTAAAGACGGGGAATTAAAACTAAAACTAGTTATAAAGTAATTGTGCAAAATTTAAAAATTTTAAAAGTAAATGACGAGAAATTAAGACTTGACGAAAAGTAAAATTTGACAAGTTAATAAAAATAAAAGTAAAATTAACAATTTAATAAAAATGCGAACTTAAAAATAAAACTAAGGCAAAATAATAAAACAAAACCCAATCCGTCGGAATCCCAATCGAAATCCCATCGGAATACACCGTCGGAATAGGATCGGAATGCAACCAAAAGGAATCTCGTCGGAATAATGGAAACTAAGTCCTATCGGAATATCAAAAGAACTCCACTATCGGAATGCTGATCGGAATCCAGATCGGAATGTCAAAACAATACACGTCGGAATCCTGATCGGAATCCCCGTCGGAATCCAGAAACCCTTTTCCGATGGTGGATCGGAATCCCCATCGGAATGCATAACCCCTTTCCGACGGTGTGATCAGAATAGCAATGGAAAAAGTAAATAAGCAAGATAAAATAAGCTAAGTCTAATAAGCACTAATAAAAAATTTACCAAATCAAAAATAAAAGGGACTAAATAAGCACAAATTAAAGACTTTCAAATGCTAAAAATAACAAGATTTATAAAATAAACTTTAATAAAAATTAAACTTTTAAAACTCTTAAATGGAAATAAGCAAAAATCACAATAAGCTAAACCTTAACTCGTATAAAAACTTTGATAAGAACAACAAGATAAAAACTTTTATCAAAATAAACATAAAGATAAAAACTTAAAGATTAAAACGAATCAAATGAAAGATATAGAACAAGAAGAGAAGAATGAGAATGATAATGAAAAGTTGATTAAAAATAAGATTCAACAACAAAATTAAAAGACTTACTTGAAATTAAAGGCAAGAAATTAAAGAACAATTAAGTAAATGACAATATGAAAGTGCAAGTAATTAAAGGTGGAAGAACTATGTGTCAAATAGCCAACACCCCCTAATGTGTCATTAGGGGGGTATTTATAGGTGATTAGGGAGGTTAGTATGTGTTGCTCCTTTCTTTCTTCTCTCGTCTTTTCGTCTTCTAAATTCTTCGACTTTTTCGACTATGTCTCGGGATTATTTGAACTCGTCTTATAATTTCTTCATTAATTAGACTTGAGTTCTTCGGCTTTATTAAACTTCCGTCTTTAGACTTTTTCTTCGATAAATCTTCAGAATAGGCCTTGGACTTCCGTTCTTTTTGCACTCTTGATATTTTGACTTCGTCTTTTGTCTTTTTCTTCGATAAAAGCCCGTGAAAGCTCCTGTTTTCTTCCCTTTTCACATTTTGATCCTAAATCACAACAAAAACAGAAACCACGCATAATTCTGACATTTACGACATAAAATACACGTTTTGGCTTGGTTATAATTATAATTAAGTGGTAAAAGGATAAGTGTTTTCACACTTATTAATATGATAGAAGAATCAATCAAAGTTTTTATGGACGATTTCTCCATCTTTGGAAACTCATTCGACAAATGTCTGAATAATATAGAAAAAATGTTATAATGTTGTGAAGAAGAAAATCTAGTGCTAAACTGGGAAAAATGTCACTTCATGGTAAAAGAATAAATTGTGCTTGGACACAATGTGTCTGGTGCAGGCCTGGAAGTTGACAAAGCCAAGATAGAGGTAATCTCAAAACTCCCACCACCTACTGATGTCAAAGGCGTTAGAAGATTCTTAGGTCATGCTGGTTTTTACCGTAGATTTATTAAATATTTCTCAAAGATTGCGAGACCTCTGACCAAACTTCTATAGAAAGAAAGCACATTCGATTTCAATGACGAATGCCTTTTAGCATTTGAAACTCTCAAAGCGAAGCTTACATGCACACCATAATTACAAGCCCTAATTGGAACCTTCCATTTGTGCCTATGTGCGATGCAATTGACTATGCCCTTGGAGTCGTCCTTGGACAAAAAGATGGAAATCAATTTCACCACATCTACTTTGCAAGTAGAACTCTAAACGCAGCTCAGCAAAATTACACCATCATGGAAAAATAACTTATGGTTGTAGTTTACGCGTTTGACAAATTTCGAGCATACCTTGTTTTGTCTAAGAAAATTGTGTATACCGATCACTCAGATCTCAAATGTTTATTGTAACCGAAAGATGCCAAACCACGTCTCATATGTGGATATCGCTTTTACAAGATTTTAATTTGGAAATAAAAAATAAAAAAGGGGAGAGAATGTTGTTGCCGATCATTTAACTCGCCTTGTGAATGATGATTCAAGCAATGATAAAATTGATGAATTTCCTGAGGAGCATATCATGCAAGTAAGTACTAATGAAACACTATGGTTTGTAGACTTTGCAAACTATTTGGAAGTAGGTATCTTACGAAAGGGAATGACACACCAAGAAAATAAGAAATTTTTCTTTGAACTCAAGAAATACTTTTGGGATGAACCCCATCTCTTCAAAGTATTTCCCGATGGAATTATCCGACATTGTATTTCCGGATCCGAAACTCGAAAAAAATCTCGATGAATGTCACTACGGACCGACCTGAGGACATTATGCCGCGAACACAACCGCTAAAAAGTGTTCGGCGCGGGTTTTTACTGGCCCAGGATAGTTAATGAAGCTCATACATTGGTTCGCCTTTGCGAAGCATGTCAAAAGACTAGAAACATTTCCAAGAGAGATTAAATTCCTCTCAAAAACATCTGAGTCTACAAAATTTGACGTGTGGGGTATCGACTTCATGGGACCTTTTCCCAAATAATACAAATGTGAATATATTTTAGTTGTCGTTGACTATGTGTCAAAATGGGCCGAAGCTCAAGCCTTGCAAACCAATGATTCAAGAGTTGTTGTAAAATTATTATAGAAATTATTCTGTCATTTTGGAGATCCAAAAGATCTTATAAGCGACAGAGGAACTCATTTTTGTAATAAGCTCATGGATAAAGTCATGAAAAGATACGGAGTTAAACCACCGTCTTTTCACATCCTACCACCCTTAGACGAGTGGCCAAGTTGAAAACACTTATAGAGCTCTTAAACGAATTCTCGAAAAGACCGTCAAGAACAACCCAACCTTTTGGTCTAAAAAACTAGAAGATGCCTTATGGGCCTTTCGTAACCCTTTTAAAACAACCATTGGAACCACTCCATATAAACATTTGTATGGTAAGACATGCCACTTACCAATCTAAATTGAACATCATGCATATTGGGCACTCAGAAACTGCAACCCAGATCTTATCACAACTGCCGAAAAGAAAATTTTCCAACTTCATGAGTTATATGAAGTCCGACATCAAGCCTATGAAAATTCTCGTTTGTATAAAGCACGAACCAAAGTTTGGCATGATCGCAAAATAAGATTAAGAAAAGAATTCAAGAATGGAAATTAAGTACTCCTCTTTATCCCGAAGTACATATTCAAACAACCAAAGCTTACTTCAAGATGGACTGGCCCTTATATAGTGAAACACCAATATTCATCCGGATAAGTCGAACTATATGGTAGAGACAACACCACTTTCATAGTCAATGGACATAGACTTAAGCTCTACCACGAGGAGGAAAACTGTAATGAAATTAATGGAAAAGAAGTACCATTCTTTGTGAAATAATATCGAGTAGCCGAGTCTGGCTGAAGACTCTAAACTTAGTGCTTCTCAAAAGGAAATCCATGTAATTTCCCCCACTATTCATCTTAAGTGTGGAGGAGGACATGTAATTAAATAAAACCGTCTTTGTATATATATTTTTTGTTTATTGTTATGTTTATGCAGAAAAAGTAATTTGGAGCTCTTAGTCGAATTCCTATTTTGAAAGTCCAGCAATTTTCTACTAAGCCCCGGGAAGTTCTCGTTTCACTTTACATTTTCCCTATTTTTAGTAGCAGCAGTTCTCACATCGAGGGCGATATTCCCCTTAAGTGTGAAGGAAGAGACAAATAGGAAAAATAAAAATAAAAGTAATAAATGAATTCTCCATACAAAAAAATGAAAATCTTTTCAAAAATAAATATGTTTTATAAATAAATAAAGTGTTTTTAGCAAAGCAAAAATCTCATTGAATGACACTATAACTAAGAACAAATCCACCCACCAAATATGTTAGAAAAACTAGCCTTTGTATTTCTCTATTTTGTGTGAAAGTCAATAATTTAGTGTGCTTCAGAACATATGCTTGATGATTGTTTACTAAACCGCAATGAGGTTGATTTACAGATATTTTTTAGAGGAGGCAAAATAAATCCTCTTTTGTATCATTTTAGTCGAGCTACATTGGCTTGCAAAAATATGTGGCACTTATATTTATGTGCTATATTATCCTTATTGTCGTTATCCTTGTGTTTATTCCTTTCGTTGTCAAGTCGTAAGTGTTATGATTTCTATTTCACAAATAAAAAGAAATAAAAGTATAGTTTGTCCTACGACTTTGGCATGGCATATTGTGTTACTAAACCCTTATCTTATTCACTTTTCCTCTTTGAAAACTTATTTGGTGCTCACGCCGTAACAGTTATGTTTACGTGTCTCGTACAAGCGTATGGTAGCTATATATTTTATGTCTGAGCTATTTGAGTATTATTTTACATTTTCCCCCTTGTGAGTGACATTTTGTGAAATTAAATCTAAACACTAATCCCTAGTGAGGTGCCGAAGTTATTGTGTCATTTGATTTTGCTACTTAGAAACATAATCATTTTCTTATCATACTTCATATCGATACTTATGTTTTTGAAATCTATCTAGTTTTCTCACCGTGATTGCTTGAGGGCAAGCAATAGCTAAGTGTGGAGGCATTTTATAACACCCAAATTGTACATATTCAAACCGTCACTATCGTTCAATTATCTATGTAAAATAAGGACTTTCAATACTTAAACTTTGTGTTTTATATGCAGGTTAAAAGGTTGAAGGGGCAAATGTTAAAGAAACTAAAGTATAGTACTTAGAAGCAATAAAGAAGAAATAAAGTGAAAAGAAGATTTTGGATGCACGAAAAGTGCGACACACTTACTCAAAAGTCTGGCGCACAGACGCCACCTCCAATGTGCGGCGCACATTTTGGATTGTCCGACGCACATTGACCTCCAGCCAACACAATAAATAGAGGCCTTCACTTCTCATTTTCATATCATCTCACATACTCTTCTAATACTTATCTAATCCGAATTTCTTAGCTTTTTAACATCTCTTTTGCTATATTCCCACTTTGGGAAATATTTGTAATAAGACTATTATATTCTTTGGTTATCAAAAAGTCGATACAATCATGACACTTGTGTACTCTTCGATCCTCTTAATCTAAGTATGATTTCTATTTACTCTTTCTTAATTGAAGTTTTATACTTGATCGCTATGTTAGGCTAAGCTATTTGTGACTACATGAGTATGTAAATATAATTAGTGATGATGTTATGATATGATCTTTTATAAATTAATTTCAAGAATATCGTTGAACCACGTTACTATCTTTGGTTGGAGAGATTCGCTTAGTTAATTTAATAAAACATTGAACTTATATAAAATTGTTTAAACTTAGTCACTTATGAGACATAAGTCTTGCATCAAACCAAGTGGATTGTAAAACGCCATTTTGATGAAAAACGGTTTATTACTCTTTACCTACCTTATCATATCTCGATCATTATTATCATCATCACGAAGTTATATGAGCTATCCCATTAGTAGTCATATTTGCTATCATAATATTTAGAATTCAATCGCGTTCATCTTTGATTATTACTTTGGTTATCAAAACGAAATTAAGTCCTTGCCAACGATCTTGGCTTACCACTAAAAACTATACTACACACGATAGTGTATACTTTCCCATGTTTGTGTTCTAGTCCCTCATTTGGTAATCCCTTGTTAATATAAAATTAAGACTTGTGAACACGCATCAAGTTTTTGGCGCCGTTGCTGGGGACTTATCATCCTGTTTTATAACCAAAGCCTTTCGTAATATTCGAATATTGAACCATTCTTTCACCACTAATTTTCTGTCAGTACAAAAAGTACGCCCACACTTACACAAAAGTGCATCGCACTTCCTGTAGTGTTCCTAAGTACGCCGTACTTTTCAATAAGTACGCCGCAAATTGCTTACTGTAAACCAAAATTCTTGTTGGATGCACACACATTCATCCGGAACCACCCCCATACCACCATTACCTGAACCTGAGCGTACCATTAACCGAAGGTTACGTAGACTTCATCGTCGTGTACCTCTCGAAAGAAGACACGTCCAACCCAACAACCTCGTGTGGTTAAGCCTTAGTTTTCACTCGACTCATCAAACTTAATGATCCAATGTCGGACACCGATGATGAACCAGTGTGATCAGTCGAACGAGTTGTCGCACAACTCTTGGCTCCGTAATCGTTTTACCCAAAGTAGCAAATGAATTTTCCGTCAAAGGAAATCACTTGACCCTTGTAAAAAACAATCAATTTGATGGGCGAATCAAAACCGATCCTCACAAACATGTACATGAATTTAGCAGCATTTGCAAAATGATCAACTATGGAGAACGACAAGCCGAAGCCTTCCAACTCATGATATTTCCATCATCCCTCACTGGAGAAACCAAGGCATGGCTAGAAGAACTTAACGAAGGAACCATTCGAACATGGGAAGGTCTTAGAACCGCTTTCATTAGCCGATTCTTTCCTCCTGTCTTATTCAAAAAACTCCTTTGAGAAATCCAAAGCTTTTCTCAACAATATCGAGAAACTCTCACTTACGCATGGTTAAGAATGAAAGAACTCCTGTGAAACTTTCATGGTCATGAACTCATTAAAGGAAGCATAATCAAAATCTTTTATCATGGTCTCGATAATACCACTCAATATGCCTTGAATGCCGCAACGGGCGGTATATTCCTTTACAATAAACCAAACCAAGCTTAGCAACTTTTGGAAGATAAAGTCTTACTTAAGCTTGATTGGACGAAAAATCACAAATCAAAACCCACTCGAAAGGATGTAGTTTTTGCCGAGGAAAGCAGAAGCCAGTCCGACACCGAAAAAATTATGGCTCGTATGGACGCCATGTCTCTTAAAATGGATACCAAATACAAAGAGATGAAGAACAAAACTCGTGAATCTTGCAACCACTGCGTTGGAAACCATTCTTCTACTGAGTGTAATGAGGATGATACACCAATGACAAAAGAAGAAGAAGCAAATTTCATGCAAACTTTTCGACGCACTCGTTTTTACAATGATTATCGCAATCATTATCGTGATAATGGGAGATCAAATGATAAACCAAGTTACAATCAAGATGAAAATAAATCAACTCAAATCGAAGACAACCCCAATCTCGAAACCAGTATCGATAATTTCATTGAATCTCAAAGGAAAACCAACCTTTTCATAAGAGATACATTCACTGATCTTAAAACAATGTTCGAAACTCAAACAAAAACCACCAAGCATCTATTTAAAACCTTGAAGCAAAGTTTGATCTCTTTGCCGACAAATACAAATAATCTAATCGCGCTTCTGGTTCACTACCAAGCAACACCAACCCAAACCCAAATAACAAGTACCCACCACCACAAGCTCGCAACGAGCATGTGAATATCGTATTTACGTGGAGTGGTTTCTCTTACGATTCACATCCTAACCCACCTCAAGACACACCCAATGAAACCCAACATAGCAATGACGATGAAGAAGAACCACCACCTACAAAAACCAAGTCCACTGAAAACAATACACCAACCCCAACACCTAGACCATACAAACCAAGAGTACCATACCCCCAACGCTTACGCAACCAAAAGATGAAAGCCAAATATGGTAAATTTCTCGACTTAATTCAAGATGTTAGAATCAACATGCCTTTAGTCGATGGTTTGGCTGGAATGCAAACTATGGGAAATTCCTTAAAGAGCTTATCAAGAACAAACATAACTTCGAAGAAATTTCTTCAGCTTTTCTAAATGATGAATGCGCTGCCATCATTCAAAACAAGGTACCACCTAAACTTGGATATCGCAGAAGTTTCCTAATTCCTTGTACTTTCCATCACTCATACTCATTCAACGCCTTGGCCAACCTTGGCGCTAGCATAAACCTCATGCCATATTCTCTATATGCTAAGCTATCGAAAGATGATCTCAAACCCACTAAAATGAGCGTTCGCCTTGCCGATCAAACTTTTCAATACCCTGTAGGTATAGTAAAAAACATGCTAGTAGAAGTTGGAAAGTTCGTTTTTCCCGTTGAATTTGTTATTCTAGAAATGGAAGAAGACAGCAAAGTTCCGCTAATTCTTGGTAGACCTTTCTTGCATACAACTGATGCTGTAATCCGAGAAAAACGAAAACAACTCAACCTTGGAGTTGGAGAATAAAGAATCATGTTTTCTATCGATGAAGCAATGAACCACTCGTACTCGAATGACGATACTTGCTTTAGTATCGATGTCATTGCTGAAGTCGTTGAAGCCAATTTTGATGCTCTTTTTGACGAAGGAAGGCAAATTCTTTATTCTATCGAAGGAACTATCCTCAAAGAAGAACTCTTTTTCGAATTTAACGTTTTCCTAGCTGTTCATACCACCAAACATATTGAAACATCTAAGAAAGAAAAGGAAGTATTGTTGGGAATAAAATGAGCTAAGTCACTACGACGCTAACAAGAGTAATTTGGACGCTCACAAGAGGAAACGAGGCGCTAACAGATGAGCACTGACAAGAATTATTCAAGCGCTGACAAGAAGAAGTCCAACCACTGATAGGAATACTTAGTCAAAACGTTTTATATTTGAAGTAAAAATATTATCAATATTTTATTTTCTATAATTATCTTTACCTAGAATAGTTGATAGGTAAACCTTTGTACACGAATCCTTGTGTTATAAAAGGAGGTCGTAGGGTTCATAATATATACACATTATTCAGTTTTACAACTTTCATTGTAAGCAAGTTCGATTATCAATCAAAAGTGAAAGTTTGGTTTACTTCGTTTGTTTGTTCTTTGTTCTAAGTGTTAATTCCGCATAACACTTGGATTGTTAAATACAACAAAGTTTCTCTAAGTATTAATCTTGATTCAATCTCGTTTAATACAAAGCTAATCGATCTCGTTTAATACAGTGCTCATCTGTCAGCGCCTTGTTTCCTCTTGTTAGCGTCCAAATTACTCTTGTCAGCGTCTTAGGGAATTAGCTCATTTTATTCCCAACAATCCCCCCTAAACTTGATATCTACTCTAGCAATCAAGTTTCTGAATAAAAACTAAGTACAAGGAGGATTCTTACAATACAAACTACTTGTTAATTAGAAAATAAACAAATCTAATTAAATCCTTGCTAACATCACTAGTATAATCAACTTCTAACTGTGTAGACACCATCTTCTTCAAAAAATACTTAGACATAGGATATTGAGCATCAACCAAAAGATACTCTGAAAACTTTGAGGTGCTTAGATGGTATACACTAGCAACTGAATGTAGACGCCACTTCAAACCACTAATATCATCCAGATCAAACCATATTGGATCAACTTCATCTGGAGCAATCATTCTCTTGAATGTTGTCCAAATCTTTATTCCATTTGCTGAAGTAGGCTCTTCAGCATCATACTTGGTCTTCATCAAATTCCATAAATCTACTAAGTCTTGTCAATCTATGCTTGCAAACAATAAGATCAAGGAAGTAAAAGTATGTACCTTGTTACCATATCTGGTGATTACCCAGAAACCACTTACATCTTCTTCATAACTTATTATTGGGTTTCTGAAATCCAAAGGCAACACTTTTGCAAAATCTGAAGCCTCCAAAGGTGAAAGATTTATACCTTTTCTTATCACTGCTTCACTTGGATTCAACCTATCAAGAACTGGAAATTCAATGGGAATTCCCTTCTTCACTGGCCTTGGTACAATAGAAGCCCTCTTGATCTGCATATTCTCTTCAATTTCTTCTTTCCTTTCATCTAAAAGAAGTCTCATAGTGTTTGCCTCACAAACTCTTTCCCAAATAGGATAAGCATGGAACTCCAACTCTTCAAAGGATAGCATCTTCAATCTCTCATAGGTCCACCCACCTTGATGACACCTAAGCAGCATATAATAGAGCTCTCTTCTCATCCCTTTTGAGCTCATAAAGCACCTTACTAGCCTTGTGCTTCAAGATCACCTTGCAATCCTCTTGAACTCTTAACATAATCTCCAAACCCTAAATTTTCCTAGTGATTGACATGTCTGGATTCTCTGCAATTGTAGATTCCCATGCAAAATACATCTCCACTACTTCAGGCATATCAAAATCTACATTAATTTTCGACTCCCTAGCTAACTCATCTTCTCCATATTCCAACCTTTCTAGTTCTTCAATTATCATAACACTAGAACCAGAACTCTCCTTTTCATCACTACCATCCTTAACCTTTTCTATGGTAGTCTCTTGATGACGTATAGTCCCCAACCGGGTCATGGACCCGACCCATGGGTACTACCCGTATCCCTCCCATCACGAATGGGTTGGGTTAATCAGTTAAGCTTACGGGCTTGAATGAACAGTGGTCGCATAAAGTGTGTGCGACCCACGGCCCGGTACAGCCGATATAGGGTTAGACAGAATCACAATCTTATTAGGGTTGGGATTCACCCTAAAGTATAAGATATACACTAACCATAATTAGAAGATAACAATCAAGCTAGTTATCGTGGTTATCCTATACTTGGGGCCGATGTAAACAGTGAGCCCATTAGGGCTTCACTGCCTATATAAGGAACCCCCAAGGGTTCCACAAAGGTATTACATTCTCCATACTCTAACCTCACATCCAGTTCTTAACCCTAACCGATTACTTACTCTCACGCCAGAGTCTAATCGTGGGATACATTCCCACGGTAAGCCTAACACGTGTTGCTTTAGTGTGCAGGATCTCAGCAAGACTATTCACTTGGTGCAAGAGCCGGAGCCCAGCCTACCCGAATTAAGCCTAATTCGGGTCTAGCAAGGATCATCCAACTTTTATATCAACAAGTTGGCGCCATCCGTGGGACCAAAACACTAAGCTAGAACAAATTTCATCTCTATCTCTTTCAATGATGAATGGACATTTGCAAGGGAACCCCAGGAACATGAATCCTGTGAATCGGAAGTCCACGGGGGATGGAATACTCATCCCCACCCAGTCCCCTGGCAGCCAGACAGGCGGACCGAATAACCGAAACAGTTTTCAGTCTTTGGGTGGGACAGGCACGTCCGTTAATACCCCACCACCAACGATGACCATGGACAACCCTGATTCAGGGAGTGCGCTAATAACTATGAAATTGTTCCTTGAATTTGTCTAATCGAATTGATCTCCAGTTGATTGTATGACTCAGTCGTCTTTTGGTGAAAAGAAATAGATATGTCGTTGTTTAGAATAAAATTGCAAAACTTTAAAGTAAATGGCAAGATAATAAAAGCGATAAACTAAATAAAACTTAAATAAAAGACGTAAACGAATTAAATATAAAATCTTGACAAAAAGTAAATGACGAAAACTTTAAATTTAAACTAAGATAAAACAAGTTTAAAACAACACTAAGTAAAAAATGCGGGAAAAGTTAAATTAATAAAAATAAAAAACAGGAAATAAAATCAAACAAAAGTCAGATCACAGTCACGATCGCAACCAACGATCGTGGTCTGGATCATACCCTGGATCGTACCCTGGATCACAGTCAAGCGATCGCACTCTAGATCTAAGGCTAGATCGCAGCCAGCGATCAAAGTTTAGGATCGCACTCCACCACGATCGCAACAAGTGGATCGCAGTGGAATATCGTGACCAAGTGATCGTACCCACAATCGAAGCCTTGTATCGTAGTGAACGATCGGACTCCAGATCGTAGCCACATATCGCAACCACAATCGTAACAATTCGATCGTAGCTTAGATCATGGTGAGTGATCTTAGTCTTGATCGCAGTAATGGATCGCAAGTAGAAACCCTAGGGGTTTATGCGATCACACTTACTCGATCGGAACAAGCAGAAACCCTTAAGGAAGTTACGATGGAATACAATAAGCAAATAAGTCGAACCAAATAAGCACTTAAACAATAAGCAATTACCAAAAACTTAATTACAACTATAATAAGTCGAACTAAATAAGCACAAATTTAAAAACTTTCAAGACACAAAATAAGCAAACTTTATAAAATAAACTAAAAGATTAAACTTTTAAGAAAGCTTAAAAGACAATAAGCTAGATACGAAATAAGCCAAAAAGCATAACAAGCTTAAAGCTTAAATCATATAAAAGCTTAGATAGGAATAAAAAGATAAACTTTTTAATCAAATAAGCAATAAGATCAAGAAAAATGCATACTTAATCCGAATCAATGTCAAAATCAAAAACAAGAAAACGAATAAAATGGATAATGAAAAGCTTGATTAAAGTAAAAGATTCAACAATTAAAAGTAAAGATTAAAACTTACAAATTTAAGGTGCAAGACAAGGAATTTAAATTGACAAGAAATTAAATGACATGAAAATAAATGGTGGATGAACTATGTGTCAAATAGCCAACACCTTCTAATGATACAAGAGGAGGGTATTTATATGGAGATTAGATGCCTTGATGCTTTCTTCTTCTTCTCGTCTTTTCGTTATTTTTAAATTCTTCGACTTTCTCGACTTTGTCTTGGGATAAATTGAACTCGTCTTATAATTTTTCATTTATTTGACTTGAGTTCTTCGACTTCATTAAACTTCCGTCTTTAGACTTTTTCTTCGATAAATCTTCAGAATAGGCCTTGGACTTCCGTTCTTTTTGCATTCTTGATCTTTTGACTTCGTCTTTTGTCTTTTTCTTCGATAAAAGCACGTGAAAGACCGTGTTTTCTTCCCTTTTCACATTTTGATCCTAAATCACAACAAAAACACAAACCACGCATAATTCCGACATTTACGACATAAAATACACGTTTTCGCTTGGTTATTATTATAAGTAAGTGGTAAAAGGATAAGTGTTTTCACACTTATTAGATCCCTACACTTGACCATTGCAATGTCCTCATGAAATGCATTAGTTACAAAGCAAGATTTACATTTTCCATCATAATTAACCTACCTTGGCCTTTATTAAACATAAGATATTAAGGAAACTAAAAGAGATAGAAAATTACAAAATATTTAAAGGAAGAAAAACAAGTAAAAAGTTCAAAGACTTACCTTAGGGTTTTGGAATGTCATGAATGTTTATCACCCTCAAGTTTCACGTTCCCCATACCAAGCTTTAAAACGAGATTATTTTTATTATAAGTTAGCAAACTAACACAAATTCATGTGGCCCAATTATTCACTTAGACTTCCTTATTCCTAGGTGTATCTCTTATATTTTATTGTTGTCTTGAATGATCACGAGGATGCATTGTTGACTTATTTTGATAGTTATTTAGGCTGAAAATAAAGTAGGACGATTTAATCCATAGTTAGCTAAAGGACAAAATCTTTTAAAACTGCTTCTCGGGACCTTATAAAGTTCATAACTTGGCAAAACTCGCTTCACGATTTGAGACCTTTCTCGGCTCGATATTTGGCATTGACTTCATACTTCAAATCTTGAGAGACGTTCTTGAAATAATGGTCTTCTCTTCATAATAGGAATTTCTTCACTTGAACTTTTTGAGAGATTCTTCATATTTGGTCCACGACTTCTTCATTTTTCTCCAATCTTTATTTGGGATTTTGATATACAACGATCCGCCTCCTTTTAGGACTTGGATCTATTTATCCTCACACCTTGCTAGGGTCTTTTCGGATAGACTTCTCCATTATCTTTAGGGGAGTATTTGCTTTTCGTCGTGTGTCTCGATCGTTCATATTGATTTTTGATAAATGATTCTTCACATCACTTTGGATCTTTAGCAACAAAACGTAGCCCTCATGCCTTGTTATGCCTTGGCTATGAACTCTAATTAATACCGAGCAACTTTTAAACGATTTTGTGCTAGAAGCTAAGTAACTTTTCAAATCGTACGACCTTATTTATTGCAATTAAATTTATTAACAAGCGATCGGAGAAAAAGCTCATAATTAACTCACATAAATTCATGAAAGAATACCAAACTTATAATTGACTCTATCATCTCTCGTCCTCCACAATTTAAAATCTCAAGGAATGAGACTCGTGGATGCTTAGCCTATTAAATCAAAGTTTTGGGTTTTCAAGTCATCTATAGGATCTTGCAACTTCTTAGACTTTTTTCAAGTTTAGAATTCGCATTTTAAAGTTCCCTTGATAAACGACTTTCTAGGATCAATTATAGGAACTTGCGAAAAGTTCTTGTTCTTAACCCGTAAGAGTTAAGACTTTCGCGTTTTAAAGTTCCCTATATAAAAGCCTAGCAAAACTTGACTTAAACACGTTAAGGATACTAGCTAGAGCAAACTTGATAAGTGAACTCGGGTTGAGTCAAAAGATTCACAACGTTTGAAAATTAAAACCACTTTATTAAACTTTATTTTAGCAAAGAAAGAAAATAACAATAACAAGGGTAAATACAACTAGGCCAAAATAGATCAAAAATTTGGAAAATGTCGAAAAATCAATTTTCCGGTTAAAATGAGGACAAATACAAGGAAAAGCCCACTTAACTTCGATAGAAGTCCCCCTACACTTGATATAAACATTGTCCTCAATGTTTAAGCATGTGGGAGTAAACTCCCCTACACTTAGGACATTGTGCACGTTGTTTAAATCTTGCTAAGAAAGAGACAACTAAAGTGATTCCTATTTTAATATTGAAGAATATAAAATAGAGAATCAAAAGAGTTTAGGATAGAACCGGGAAGACGGATACACCGAATCACGGGTCGTCAGAAGTCATCAAGAATGGATCTTTGAAAGCTCGAATCCCTGCACATCATAAGAAAGAAAACAAAAAACACATACGAGGGTATCCCCCTACACTTATTATAAAAACAGATAAAAAGGATAGATACTGCGGGTTGCCTCCCGAGAAGCGCTTGTTTTTGTTAACCGGGTCGTGAGCCTGACTCGACCTTGATTAGCATGGAAAAAAGCTTGAAACACATCCACTGGGATCAAATACATGGTTTTCATCCATCAAGTAGCACAAGCTTATGGCAAACAAGGCAAGCCAAAGAAGAGTAGGCAAGGTTCCCTTAAGCAAAGATTGAGCACGGTGGTAGACAGTGTGATGAGGTGCAAGCATATCTTCATTGTGTCCAAAAATCGTTCCTTTTATTTGATCAGATGGATACTGAGATGGCGTAAAAGTTGCAATGCCGGGATCGAACACCTTTTCCTTTAGGGGAAAATAAAACTCAGGCTCAGTAGTCCTTGAAGAAGATCCGCTCATAAATCTCACAATCTCATCTGACGAAGGTGGATAGAGAGGTGTCAAAACATAGGTACTACGGATATCGGTGTCTTCCGGCTTCTTCTCCTTTGAAACGGGTTTCTTCATATCCAAAGGAGGATAAAGAGCATCATCAAAGTCCAAAGGAGGAGAATCATTCTCATTGGGGAAGTAGGTATTGAGAAAAGTAGCAAAATCTTCCTCAAATAAGTAGTCATCCAAAGTAGGATCAAGCATTGTTGGTAGAGGATCTTCATCAAAAGTAGGAACAAGGTCATCATGTGAAGAATAACTCGAAAGAGTATCGACATCATCAAAGTTATCATAAGATGGCATGTCTTTATACTTAGAAGAAAAATCATCAGAATCATTCATGTCAGAACTAGAATCATCATCATAGTTATCATAGGTTGGTGGAGACTCAAATATTGGTGGAGGATCCAAGTTGGAAAGAGAATCATCCACGTCATCTTGAAAAAGTGGATTATCATAGCAAGAATCAAAAAGAGGATTGTTGTAGATGACAAAATCATCAAGCACATTAATCATGTTCGCTGATTCTCTTCCATTGGATTTCTTTGTGATCTTCCCTATTTTAAACACTTGTGCATCATTCCCGACTCTTAGAATGAGTTCACCTTCGGCAACATCAACTAAAGCTTTTCCGGTTCTCAAGAATGGCCATCCAAGTATTAACGAAATACGAGGGTCCATTTCATAATCAACAACAACAAAGTCGACCGGAAAAGTGAAGGTGGCAACTTTAATAAACACATCTTCGGCAATACCAACGGGGTAAGCGAGAGTGCGATTTTCTAGCTCAAGAGTCATCTTTGTTGGAGTAAGGTTGGGTAATGATAGCGTTTTCCAAACACTTAAAGGCATCAAATTTATACTTTTCCCGAGATCAGCTAAGGTAGTAAATTCTTCGGTTTTGTTAAAAATGCAAGGCAGCACAAAACGACCGGGATCTCCAAGTTTTTCCGGAAGTTCTTTAAGAATGACTACAGAACAGTTTTCATTTAAGCGAGTGTTGACAAACTCAGCCATCTTTCCTTCTTGTTAAGCAATTCCTTGAATGCTTTGACGAATTTCGGCATTTGGACAAGTGCTTCAACGAGGCTAATGTTGAAGGTCATTTGTGATATCATTGATGAGATGCCATTTATATCTGATCTCATCGTTCTTTTCGGGCTTTTAATGCATAAAATGTCATAAATATACCATATATATGCTTGTATTTGTTTATTTGTGTGTTTTAGGTATGGATATCTTGGAAAAGACAAAAGATCACAAGAAACAAGGAAAAACGAACACTAGAAACGAAGCCGTACAAAGAACCAGGCCCTAGTTATGGATTTCTCAAAGAAAAACCCTTGAAGATTTGAAGATGTACAAGATTGATCCCTCATTTATGAAGTAACGACACTTAATACCCTTTTATATTCATAATTACAAGTTTGGTCCCTTAAGTTTGTCAAAATTACAAAAAGGTCCTTCAACTTTGAAGAGTTAACAAGTTTAGTCCCTCAAAAATTCTAAATTGTCAATAATGGTCCCTCATGAAGCCAAAGATACATTGAAGACCTTCAAAGATGAGAAATGTCCAAGATCAGTCCTCAAACTATGCAAAAATGGCAAAAACAACCCTTGAAACCCTTTTACCAAAGTTTTGTGGCCAAAGTATAAAGTTGGAAACTTTATTAACAAAGGAAATGAGTTATCAAGGCTGAAAAATACGTTTTACCATGTTTACCAAAACACAAGGGCCAAAGATGGGCATTTGAAACATTCAAACAAAGAATTGCGCAAAACACTTTCCACTCCACAAAAAACGGATCAAAACTAGTTACTATTCACCTTTCACCCCCAGTTACCATCTCACTTAATACAAAGGGTTAATTCCAATTACCATGGCACACGTTTGATTCACACACCCTAAAACCCATCCCACACCAAAAACACTCAATCCCACTCACCAAAGGACCCCACCCATTCACACGTAAACCAATCACATTCCAACTTCCTCTACAAGGAATGACACGTGGCCAAATCAACAACCCACACTCCTTGCTTGGATACAAAGCTAAAATGAACGATTTGGATGCATTTAAACAGCTCATCAACAAAATTCATCTAGAAGATTCAAGGGGCATTTTAGAGACTTTGTAGCTAGGGTTTTCATTGTAATCTCAGCCCTTGTGGCCTATATAAGGACTCCTCAACCTGTGAGAGAGCCTTGTTCCAGTTTTACTCTTTAAACATTGTAATTACATTTTAAAATTTATAAAAGTTGGTATTTTAAGAAAATTGTAATTCCTTTTTATGTTTTTGGAAGTTGGTGTTGTTTAAGGGTAATTCTGAGTTCCATTTGATGTTATAAAGGTGCTTAGATCTTGTGGTTTAAGTACACTTATGTTTGGTAAGGATTTCAAAGTTGAAAATACCTTGAAATCAATCATCTGTTTTGATATTTATCTTGTACTAACCCTTATCCAAAAGCTATAAGCCCTTGCAAGCTTGTTGACACCAAGCTAGTGAAGGTTTATCAACCTTTGGATAGGTTGTTTGCTGCTTGTGTTGAAGAAATCAAGCCCTTGAGGTTCTGCTTTGAACCATCAACCAAGGCACGTCTCATCTCCTTTGTTCAAGGACCTTGGTCACTCTCTAGTTGTTGAGAGTGGTCCAAGGAGCATAGTTAATCCCTCTAGGAAGTTGTGGGGGATAGGTATAACCTCTTTTTAAGTTTCCTCTAAAAACTTTTATGTTTATGTCCGATATGTACTTTGCCATGTGATTTGTTGCTCTAGTGTTTGTGCTTTGTGTTTTATAGTTGGTATCTCTTAGTTGTCACCTAGTTGAGCTAATTGAACCTTAAAATCAGTAGGTTGTTTGATTGAATAAAAAGTTTGTTTAAAAAGGGACTAAAACAAGGTTGTTTTGGATTTTGGGATCATAAGGCCTTGTGGCCTTGTGCCCTTGGTTCTTAGGGTTTGGGGAGTCTAAACAAGTCATATGCAATAGGTTTTGGTCACTGGTTAAGTATCAAGAAGTTTGGAAAAGGGATTTCAAGTTTTGGAAAAATCTGTTAAAATTGGTTTGAATTTGGTCAAACGCATCAGATCCAATAAATTCTTTGTTTGTTGGATCTAAGGACTGAAATCTGGTTTGGGAAGAGTTTAGGTGATAAGCTATCTGGGCAGTATCTGTTTGTTGAATTTGGTGGCTTATTGTGGGTGCTAGTGCTTATCAAAGTTGGCTGAAGTGGTCATTTGCATCAGCAAAGTGACCACCTCAATTTTGCCTTGCATTTTGTTATCTAGTGTATGCCCTGCTTGTTTGTTGCTTGGAACTTGTTTTTGTGCTTTTTGTGAGACTTTTTGGCCATTTGGTTTGCTTTGTTGCTGGCTTATAAGCTAACTGGCTTATTAAGCCTTATTTGCCAAAATCTGTTGTCATTTGGTCAACTGACCACTTGATTCACAAGGACTCTACCTTGAGTTCTTCACAAAAATTGCTTAAAACAAGCCTATAAACAATCCCTGAGCTTTTGGTTAATTTTGGAGGACTTTGACTTTTGGTCAAATAAGCATATTTTGGCTTATTTTTGAGAACTGCTTATTGGTACATGCAACAAATTGGCTTTTGTAGTAGGTGTCATTTTTCTCAGCTTAATATCAAATCTGTAAGGTTATAAGTCATTTGGTTAAGCTTTTGCTAGAAAACTAGCTTATTTGGCTTTTTTCAGCCAGCTTATATGCTCCTACAGCTTATTCTACTTGGCTTTTTGTGAATTTTATGATTGATTATTCTTTGTTAAGCTATTTGTGAGCTTTTACAAAAAGAATCAGCTTCTGAAACGTCCTAGAACTCTGACCCGACTATTTTGTCATTTAGTGAAATTATACTTTGCTTATTTCTGGCTTATTGAGTGTGCTTTTTCAAAATTTCTTTTCACAGATCTCTTAGGCATCTCAAAAGAAGGTTGTGTGTCTAATCTGAGCTTATGGCATTGGCTTATTGCTTAATGGGCTTATTGGCCCAATAAGAATAAGCTGTTGACCAATTAAGCTGTGATAAGCTCAAAACCAGCTTTTGGGCCTTCAGACTTTTTTGTTTAGAATTAAATTTTGAGTCAGATAGGGCTTTTTCAGGTCATTTGGGCTTAGTTGAAGTTTTTGGGCCAAAAAGCCCATTAGATTGGACTGTTTTCTATTTTAGCCCATTTGGGGGCCCATTAGGGGTATTTTGGTAATTTCATTTTCATTTTCTGATTATTTAGGTTAAAATAAACTAATTTGCAAGTTTTTAGAATTTTTTATAATTTTTGAATTTTTAGTATTATTTTATTATTAAAATTCAAATTTCATATTTTTGCACTTTTTATATTTTTTTAGGTTTAATACATTAAAATAGGCTTTTTGCAACTCTTAGATTAATTTTATCTTTATTTTTCTAATTTCTAGAATTATTTTAAGTTTTTAATAGTTTTTAATCATTTTAAAAAATTTTAATTAGTTTAAAAATTCATAAAAATATTTTTTAGTCTTATTTGGTCATTTTAGAGGTTTACAAAGTGAAAAATCTTTATTTGGGCATTTTAATAATTATTTTGAGTTTTAGGGCTTTAATTAGCATTTAAAAATTAATATTTAATTAATTAAAAGGTTTGAGAAAGTTTTGATCATTTGTAAACTCTTAGTTTATTTAATTTGATTTTTGGTAATTTTTTGGGAATTTTTAGAATTTATTTTTATTTTAGCTCTTTTTACGGTTTTAATTTTAGTCGTCGTAGTAATAATTTTCACGTCTTCGTCATTCTATTTTCTCATCCCCTTCTTTCAAGTATTAATCTAAAATCAATTACGAATTATTCACACACATATACCTCCTTGGGAAACGAACTTATTTGGGTCATTAACACTTGATTTTCCTAAGTCATTTGTTTAATATTTTCCGCTTTTACGCCTTTTTCCTAAAAGGTCGTATTTTACCACCATCAATCATCTTCAGAAAAGAAGTGATTTGAGCATCCTCTTTAGTAAGCAATTTGCTCTTGTCTAACCGAGAAGGATAAGGGATGTTGGGTTTAGGTGGTGTAGGTGTAGAAGGTGAAGGTTGAGATGTTCAAGGTTTAAAGGTGGAAGGTAAGGTTGGTGAAGGGTGTTTCTTAGGAGCTTCTTTAGTAAGAGGTGGAGATGGTAATGGAGAACTAATACTAGGCGTGGGAGTAGGAGGGATAAATGGTGGTGGAGGAGGTGTAGATGGAGTAACTAGGGAAGGGATAGATGATCATACTAAAGTTGCTCCACTGCGTGTAGTAATAGCACTCACATTCGCTCTTGGGTTGGTGACGGTATTTGAAGGAAGAGAGCCCGAAGTAGAGGGTTGAGTACTTAGGAAGAAACTAGCCAGCATATTCTTCAAATCATTTGTTTGATTGCTAAAAGAGGTTTGCATATCATGTCGAAGCTCGGTTCTAATATCATTCCCTTGCTTAGTGATATCTCCTTTCAAGTTGATGATTTGACTTTGCAGATTCTTAACTAGCTCTCCTTGGGTCCTCATGAAAGTTTCAACATCTTGATTAATGGGTGGTGCTTGTTGAGCGGTTGCGTGATAAGGATTAGAAGCTCGAGGTGGGTTTGGATTGTTTCTATTGTAGTTGTTGGGGTTGTGGTTTTGAGGAGAAAAACCGGGTGAAAGAAAGTTGTTAGAATGGTAACTTAGCAAGTTACAATCACCTTGAGGTCGGGCTTGATAGCTTTCCGTTGAATAGTTACCATTAGCTGCATACACATTTTCCGGATTGTCATGAGTAGAAGGACAATCAGTGTATGAATGAGGACCACCGCAGATCTCACAAGAAAGTGCTACAACTTTAACTTGTTGTTGTTGATTTGTAGCAAAGAGTTGGATACTTTTGTTCATTTCGGCCATCGTGCGGGTGAATTCGGTCATCTCGGTGTGCGATAAAGTAGAATAAACATTGACTCTCGGGTTATTCCTTGAAGATGCGGATGAATCCCAATTTTTGTGATGAGTAGTCATGTTCTCTATAAGCTCTCTACACTCCTCGGGTCTTCTTTTCATAAATGTGCCACCGGAGGCTGCATTAATCGTATCACGATCACGAAAAGTTAAACTGTTGTAGAAAGTATCAATTAAGGTGACGGGGAGCATGTTGTGGTTTGGACATCGATCGATCAAAACATTACATCATTCCAAGCATCAAAAAGTGATTCATCAGGTTCTTGTGTAAATCCACTGATTTGATTCCGAAGGCTCGTGACCATGGATGGTGGAAAGTAGTGCGACAAAAATCGTTGACTCATCTCGTCCCAAGTATGAATTGAATTCTTCGGAAGACGATCAAACCATTTTTCGGCATGGTGGGATAAAGTGTGTGGAAATAGGTAAAGGCGAAGAAAATCCATAGTAACCCCGGGCAACTTCATGCTTTGAGTAACAGTAATGAATTTTTCGAGATGTTTGTTGGCATCATCATCCAGTAATCCGCGAAATGGACAAGTGTTTTAAACTTGTTGGATCATGTGATGCTTCAACGAAAAATATGGAGCCGTGATTTGCATCGGCGCAATCGGTCCTCCTCGTCCATTCATCGTAGGTTGACACAGGTCCTCCATCGTTCGAAGGTCTGGTTGAGGGCCATTGTTGTTATTATTCATGTTGGGGTGAGGTGGATTATTATTGTTGTGCACACCAGCCATATCTAAATCTTCACGAGTCTCGGGCTCAGAATAAGATGAAGATCTAGTACGCATACACCTGCAAAAGAAAAAGAAAAAGATACCAAAGAAATAGAGAATATATATGTACTTGTAAAAATAAAAATCTTTTTGGTGAAAAACTTTGAAAAAGAAATGCTTTTTATACGTTTTTTAATGTTTTTGTATTTTTGAAAATTTTGAATTTTTAGGATTTTTGAAATTTTTTTAGAGTAAGAAAAATAACGTTCACGAGTGAACGGATCCCAAATTTCAACGCGTCTCTCACAGAAAACCGTTAATCTTTACGAAAAGAGCCGACAATGGCGCCATTTAATAACTAAGAAATCGTTCCTTAAAGTTGTCTAATCGAATTGATCTCCGGTTGATTGTATGACTCAGTCGTCTTTTGGTGAAAAGAAATAGATTTGTCGTTGTTTAGAATAAAATTGCAAAACTTTAAAGTAAATGGCAAGATAATAAAAGCGATAAACTAAATAAAACTTAAATAAAAGACGTAAACGAATTAAATATAAAAGCTTGACAAAAAGTAAATGACGAAAACTTTAAATTTAAACTAAGATAAAACAAGTTTAAAACAACACCAAGTAAAAAATGCGGGAAAAGTTAAATTTGAAATAAAAATAAAAAACAGGAAATAAAATCAAACAAAAGTCAGATCGCAGTCACGATCGCAACCAACGATCGTGGTCTGGATCGTACCCTGGATCGTACCTTGGATCGCAGTCAAGCGATCGCACTCTAGATCTAAGGCTAGATCGCAGCCAGCGATCGAAGTTTAGGATCGCACTCCACCACGATCGCAACAAGTGGATCGCAGTGGACTATCGTGACCAAGTGATCGTACCCACAATCGAAGCCTTGGATCGTAGTGAACGATCGGACTCCAGATCGTAGCCACAGATCGCAACCACAATCGTAACAAGTCGATCGTAGCTTAGATCGTGGTGAGTGATCTTAGTCTTGATCGCAGTAATAGATCGCAAGTAGAAACCCTAGGGGTTTATGCGATCACACTTACTCGATCGGAACAAGCAGAAACCCTTAAGGAAGTTACGATGGAATACAATAAGCAAATAAGTCGAACCAAATAAGCACTTAAATAATAAGCAATTACCAAAAACTTAATTACAATAATAATAAGTCGAACTAAATAAGCACAAATTTAAAAACTTTCAAGACACAAATTAAGCAAACTTTATAAAATAAACTAAAAGATTAAACTTTTAAGAAAACTTAAAAGACATTAAGCTAGATACGAAATAAGCCAAAAAGCATAACAAGCTTAAAGCTTAAATCGTATAAAAGCTTATATAGGAATAAAAAGATAAACTTTTTAATCAAATAAGCAATAAGATCAAGCAAAATGCATACTTAATCCGAATCAATGTCAAAATCAAAAACAAGAAAAGTAGAATAAGATGGATAATGAAAAGCTTGATTAAAGGAAAAGATTCAACAATTAAAAGTGAAGATTAAAACTTACAAATTTAAGGTGCAAGACAACGAATTTAAATTGACAAGAAACTAAATGACATGAAAATAAATGGTGGAAGAACTATGTGTCAAATAGCCAACACCTCCTAATGACACATTAGGAGGGTATGTATAGGGAGATTAGATGCCTTGATGCTTTCTTCCTGTTCTCGTCTTTTCGTTTTTTTAAATTCTTCGACTTTGTCTTGGGATAAATTGAACTCGTCTTATAATTTCTTCATTTATTTGACTTGAGTTCTTCGACTTCATTAAATTTCCGTCTTTACACTTTTTCTTCGATAAATCTTCAGAATAGGCCTTGGACTTCCGTTATTTTTGCCCTCTTGATCTTTTGACTTCGTATTTTGTCTTTTTCTTCGATAAAAGCCCGTGAAAGACCGTGTTTTCTTACCTTTTCACATTTTGATCCTAAATCACAACAAAAACACAAACCACGCATAATTCCGACATTTACGACAAAAAATACACGTTTTGGCTTGGTTATTATTATAATTAAGTGGTAAAAGGATAAGTGTTTTCACACTTATTATGCGCCTAATGCCCAAAACAAGGAGCCATGCATGCCATCAATCGAGGAAGAAGTAGAAGTGGAACCACTTAGTGACAAAGACCTCGCTCGTGTTCTCACGCAGAACTTTGAGAGGATCGTCCCGGGTATCGCGTCAAGGTTAAACCTAGGTAGGAACCTCCAATCTAGGCTCAACTTTGGCAGGACCACCTCCGGCACTTCCCCTCAGACTCAAAAGAAGAGGAGGGCTCGTCCGCAGGAACGAAACCTCTTTGAGGAAAACCCTCAACCTCGGAATGTGTTCGAGCACATAGGGGATCGCGTTATGCAGGAATTACTATAATCTCGTGAGGAAGGTGATAGGTCCGACGGCTCTACCGAATGACCGATGTTGGAATTAGCCAGGAACAATCGCCGCACCAGCGTGTGGGATAGGGTGAATAGTGGGAAGAAGGCTCCTAGCTCTTCTCATAAAAGTGGTCCTCAACCGAGAAGTGGGGCACCACCCCTCCTCCCGGCTATTCGGGGTCGGATTCAGATGACCATCCCCCCAAGCGTCACCGGCCTAGATATACTCCTCCACCACCATCGGATGATGAGGGATACTACGATGACCCTTACTATCGTGAGGTGGAAGGGGAAGATCTCTCCCGCCCATGGTGTGATCCTAGGGAAGATCCCTTCACCCTCCGCATACGGAATTACTCCGAGGACAAAAGCGCCGTATGCCAACATGCGTCAAAACCTATGATGGGTCTGGTGATCCGGATGATCACCTAAAGATATTTGACACGCAGGCAAAGATCGAACGATGGCCCATGCCTATATGGTGCCAGATGTTTAATTTGACCTTAATTGGCAATGCCCGTGATTGGTTTGAGGGGCTTCCCCCCTGAAGCATTGATAGCTTCAGTGAGCTGCGCACTGCGTTCAAAAACAATTATACTCAGCGAAAGAAGTATAATAGGGATCCGGTCTCATTAGCAACCCTCAAGCAACGGCCTGGAGAATCTACGGAGGACTTCACGGAACATTTCAATGACGAGTGCACGCGCACAAAAACGATGTCAGAGCTCCTAAAAATTTCTGATTACATGCATGCCATAATGGACAAGGAATTAATTAGGCGCCTCAATGACAAGCGACCAGAGAAGTATGACGACCTCATGGAAAGGGTCAGAAACTTTGTAGAAGGAGAAACCATGGTAGCCGCGGCATACCATACAAAGGGAAACCATAGCTATCGATCGAACGACCAGCCCAAGAGGCAATCAGGGGGCCAAAGCAACCAAGGTAATGGGAGGGGCTCGGACTACAAGAGTCAGAATAAAGGAGGGCGGTCGGATGACAAATTCACCCCTCTAAAGATGACTTACCCGGACATCTTGTTGACAGAAGGGGCGAACTTCCCAAGGCCTCCCACAATGACGACTCCGATGGACCGCCGTCAAGGAAATCGCTTCTGCGAATTCCACAAGGACAAGGGCCACGACACGGAGGAATGTGTAGAAACTAGAAGGGGGGTTGAATAGTTTCTTATATTTACTTGTTAAAATATGGTTTCCAAAAATCCTTTTTCAAAAACTTAGGCTTGAGGAAATATGTGAAATCTTCTTGTGCACAATATGAACAATGATAGTGTAGCTAAACTAATACTAACAAAAATATATCCACAAAGAATAAAGAATGATAGTGTAGCTAATCTAATACTAACAAAAATATATCCACAATGAATAAATAATGATAGTGTAGCTAATCTAATACTAACACATGTATATGCAAAAAGAATAAAGAATGTAAAGAGTTAAGGGTAAAGAAAGATCAAACCGAACACCAAGGATTTATAGTGGTTTGGCAACGAAGCTCACTCCTCGTTCCTACTCCACTCCTCGAGTACTCCTTACTCGAGAGTTCACTACACAACAAGCTCCTTATGGTGGAGAAAACCGTACACGTCGCTTAACCAATTTCCAACTCTAAGTTAAAAGTCGAGCCCTAATTGTAGCTAGGACATATCTACACAACTATACTTAGTACATACACAACTTGCAAATAGACACAAATACTTGGATCTTCACAACTATGACACAACTACAAGTATATAAAATTTGATCTTCAATGGATCTTTGGTGGTGGACTCAACACTTCACTAGGATAGTGTTCTTCTCTTTGCACTTGGAGAGGAAGGGATGGAAGAACAAGATTCACTTCTTAAACAAGTAATAATCAAACAAATGATCAAAGATTTGAGTGATTAAAGAAGGGGTTTGAATCTGGAAATAAATGTGCAAAAGAGGTGAGGTGAAAAGCTGAGAATGGTCCACTATTTAAAGGATAAAGGAGCCAACGGCTATATCTGCCCGCGGTACCTTATCACAGCCCGCGGTACCTTATCGATAAGGTACCGCCTAGGCGCTAAGGTACCGCCGGACTAGACTCCGCTCCTTTTTGTCCTTTAGTGGTGGAGGTCTTATCTGGGTATAAAAAATATCCTGAAAGGATATTCTTAACTGAATAAGAATATGCCATTTTCAAATTTCAAATAATTAATTTAATAAAACATTTTCTTAAAAATAAAGTTTAATAAAAACTTGTCACATTTAATAAAAAGTGAGTTTTAAGAAAACATTAAATCACTTGATCACTTGATTAAGGTTAGTACTTGTTTATCCATACCTTAAGTGAAAATGGGTAAAATGAAAAATACTTGAACTCAAGAATTCGTTTTTCGTTGTTTTCGTAAAGGCTTGTTTTTACATATTGTCGTAATCAAAACTAAGCGAGACCGAAAAATGCAAGTAACGTTTTTAGTCATTATTGCATTAACAGAATGCATCCAGCTCAAGAAGCACATTGAGTCACTCATCAAATCAGGCAACCTCAAACATTTGGTCAAGGATTGGAAGGATGGGAAAGATAACAAAAAGCACGATAAGAAGGATCCCCAAAAGTACAAGCCTTCGACTATATATATGATCCAATCTTGGCAGCGCCGCACAAAGCAGAAAATTAGTCAAAAATTTTCACGCGGCAGAGAAATCTCGTTCCCTCCTATTACGGCAAGCAACGTAGCCGATGCACCTCTCACGATTGAGGTAAGTATTGGAACATACAACGTTCGTCGTATGTATGTGGACGGGGGATCATCGGCAGAAGTTCTCTACGAGCACTGTTTCGTACAGCTACGACCAGAGATAAAGAGCCAGTTAATACTGGCCACGTCGCCGCTCATTGGCTTCAGTGGAGATACTATCTGGCCAATAGGACAGCTGCGCCTACTGGTGACCATTGGGGATAAAGAACATTCCACCATGGCGTGGATGAACTTTATGGTGATACGTTCATATTCCCCGTATAATGGTATTATCGGAAGACCAGGGATCTTAGCCATACGGGTCGTCCCATCCACGTCTCATGGTATGATTAAATTCCCAGTAGAAGGGGGAATTGTTACAATTTATAACTCAATCGTGCCAGCATCTGAATGCCACGCAGTGACAACACCAGTCCAGCCTGTTCCTATCAAGGAAGGATCACCACCCTCTAATTGGAAGGTGGTAATCCACCCTGACTACCCGAAGCAAGAGGTGGCCATAGGGGGTACACTATCAGATAACGGGAAGAGGGCCATGTGTTCTCTCCTAAAAGCGAACCTTGATATATTCGCATGGAAGCCCAAGCACATGACAGGTGTGCCGCGTTTGATAGCAGAACATAAACTCCAAATCCGCCAGGGATATCCTCCTGTTAAACAAAAGAAGCGTGGTCAAGCACCGGAACGCAGCCAGGTCATATTGGATGAGGTACGGAAATTAGTAGACGCGGGAATTATGCGCGAGGTATACTACCACGAGTGGTTATCTAACCCAGTCATGGTCAAGAAGCATGAAGGGAGTTGGCGCATGTGCGTGGATTTCACAGACTTGAACAAAGCTTGTCCGCAAGACTGCTATCTGCTACCAGAAATTGATTGGAAGGTAGAATCCTTATGCGGATACCCTTTCAAGTGTTTTTTAGATGCGTACAAAGGATACCATCAGATCCAGATGGCGGAGTAAGATGAGGAGAAGACGGCCTTCCACACCAGTCAGGGCGTGTATAGTTACACAAAAATGTCGTTCGGACTAAAGAACGCCGAAGCTACATATCAGCGACTTGTTGATAAAGCCTTCGACTCCCAGATAGGCCGTAACCTTGAGGTCTATGTTGACGATCTGGTCATCAAGAGTCATACGAAGGAAGCACTCCTCCGTGATATACAAGAGACGTTTGACACGTTGAGAAAAATCAACATGAAACTAAATCAGAAAAAGTGCACGTTTGGGGCAACCGAAGGGATGTTCCTTGGGTATATGATTAATCTAAACGGCATCAAGCCTTGTCCAGAGAAGACGGACGCGGTGATACAGTTACCATCCCCTCGGACACTCAAGGAGGTACAATCGCTAAATGGAAAGTTGGCCGGGCTAAATAGGTTCTTATCGAAGTCTGCGGAGAAATCACTACCTCTATTCAAAACACTCAAGAAGTGCTTGAAGAACGGAGATTTTCGATGGACAAAAGAAGCAGAGGAAGCCTTTGGGCAGCTTAAACATCATCTAGCGGCTCTTCCTATGCTAGTCGCACCCCGACTGAAGGAGGAGCTCATCATGTACCTATCTGCTATGTACGGAGCAATAAGTGCAGTCCTTATGACCGACCGAGACTCATTCCAGACTCCAGTCTACTTTATAAGCAGAGCATTGAAAGGACCAAAGCTGAACTATTCATCTATACAGAAGTTAGTTTTATCGTTGGTATACGCCGCGAAAAGGTTACGCCGGTATTTCCAGGCGCACCCAATTGTGGTTATCACTGATCAACCAATAAAACAAATCATCTCTAAGCCAGATGTGGCCGGGAGGCTACAGAAGTGGAGCGTTCTATTAGGAGAACATAACATCTCCTATAGACCAAGGACATCGGTCAAAGGCCAAATCTTGGCAGACTTCCTAATTGAGAAGCAAGAGGAGGACGGACCAGTGATACAAAAGGAGGAAATTCCAACGGAACCATGGGTTTTGTTTACTCACGGATCCTCGTGCATGGACAGATCAAGAGCCGGCTTTATTCTCACGAATCTGAAAGGAATGGAATTCACCGACACCTTGTGTTTTGAGTTCACAGCCACGAACAATGAGGCGGAATACAAAGCATTGATTGCGGGTTTAAAAATCGCCGCTAGGATGGGAGTCCGCAACCTTGAGGCCTACGTGGACTCACGGATTGTCGCGAATCACATCCAAGGAGGTTACATAGCCAAGGAGGACAACATGATCCAATACTTGGAGAAGGTCAAGTCACTCATAGCCACTTTTGGGAAGTTTTCTATCAAACAGGTACCAAGAGGTGAAAACAAGAAGGCAGATGCTCTTAGCAAAATTGCGTCTATAAGCTTTGCCCTCTATCCAAGTAAGTATTGGTGGAAATACTCAAGGAAAAATCCATTACAGAAGGGGAAGTCGCAGCCATAGTTGAAGAAGAGGGACCTACATGGATGACCCCGATTATCAGCTATCTAACTAATGAAACCCTTCCAGACGCCGATAAGGCGGCACGACGTATAAAAAGGAAGTCGCAGCACTTCGAACTTCGAGAAGGTATCCTGTACAAGCGTTCCTTCCTACAGTCGTGGTTACGATGCGTCGGGCCACGCCAGGCTAGCTACGTGATTAGTGAAATACAAGAAGGGTCATGCAGCATGCATGCAAGCCCCAAATCTGTAGTAGCGCGAGCTTTACGCACAGGGTACTATTGGCCAACTATGCATCGGGATGCACGAGACATGATTCACAAATCTAGTGATTGCCAAGTGCACAGACCAGTACCACGGCATCCGCAGCAGGAACTAACACCCATCACATCCCCATGGCCATTCTATAAGTGTGGGATTGATATCGCAGGGCCTTTTCCTGTGGCAGTAAGAGGTGTTAAGTTCTTGATCGTCGCAATGGACTATTTTACACGCTGGATAGAAGCTATGGCGGTGAAATCGATTACGGGCAAGCAGGTAAAAAAGTTTGTTTGGGAAAATATTGTATGCCGTTTTGGTTTACCAAGTGAGATTATTTCGGATAACGGAAAACAGTTCGCGGATAATCCATTCAAGGATTGGTGTGCGGCGTTGAAAATCACACGGCGTTTCGAATCAGTTAAGCACCCACAGACAAATGGTCTTGTAGAGTGGGCAAACAGAAGCCTGAGTGAAGGTATTAAAGCACGCCTGGATGAACGAAGCGCTAAATGGGTAGATGAATTGTAACACCCCATTTTGATAATGGAATGTCACGCGTAATTATGACGTGTCATCAAAGCATACAAGGATAAATGTATAAAACATTACATGACCATAGGGATAACCGGAATCAAACATCGGTTCCCAAACATAAGCCCAAAACATAATAAAGCAAAAGAAATGAATGAAAGACTAAACAAGCATAAGTATATGAAGGCAAAATGGAAAAAAAGTCTCTAGCAGCTTCCATCCTATGCACGTCCTCCAAATGCTTGAGTCTTTCCTAGGGTACCTGCCGTTTTGGGACATGGAAAGGAAAGTAACGGCTGAGCAAAACGCTCAGTGCACGGATATAGACATAGTATGAATGACTAAAACATAATAAAGACTTAATAGCAGCGAAATTGTATAAGTCCTGGAAAACCTGGAACATGTTCATAAAACTGGTTTTATAGTTTGAAAAGCCTTATGTTTATCTTGTAAAAGCTGTTTAACGTATTTTACCATTAGCCAATATAGGTCATGAAAATCCACCGTGCATGAATACTTGGAGGGGTGACCTCATCATGCAAATTAGAGGGGCTGCCTCTAATTTAATATACTGGTCTTGGGTAGGAGGGATCAGCTCCTTGTGAAGGATGCAAGGCACACACCACATTCACCATGAAATCCTGACTTAAAACATGTAACTAGGATGCACCCATACGCCCCACATGATAAATATAATATAAATGGCCAAAAGCTGAAGGGACGCCACGAGCAATCACTCCGTCGTGGTGAAGTCATAACATCAGTGCCTCTAATGTTATGGTTATGGTACCTCCATAACTAGGTGAAACTGGTCATGCATGTATATGGCTATAGGTATTCTTAATTAAACATAAGCAAATCAAACTTATAACTTATACTACGGGAAAACATTTGGCTGCATACGGGGAATCCTAATAAGGAAAGAATGTCAATACTGAGAGGACGGGAATACGTACCTTATGTCCAGTGAACGAAGAAGACGAACTGAGCGGAATCCTACTTCCGTATCACTAGTGCTACATAAATACATACATGAATAAGTATCTGCTTACTAAATACGTAGCTGATTTTATGTCATGTCTTAGCTTATTTTATATGTTCTTACCATGTTTTACTGTTTAAAGCCTTAAACTGTGTTTATCTTATATTCTGTTTAATCTAATTAAGTATTTCTGGTATTTCATGTATTATTATACTTACTGTGTAATAATAAGTAACTTTCCAAAAATAGCAGGTTTCTAAAATAGAAAGTTTCCAAAAATAGAAAGTTTCCAAAAATAGAAAGTTTCCAAAAATAGAAAGTTTCCAAAAATAGAATTACTGCTTAAAATAGATAAGTTTCTAAAAATAGAAAGTTTCCATAAATAGATCAGCTGCCTTAATTAAATAAGTTTCCATAAATAGATTAGCTGCCTGAAATAAATAAGTTTCTAAAAATAGATGGTTTCCATAATTAGAAATAAGCTGGTTAAATAAGCTAAGTATATAAGCCTAAGTGATTTCATGAATATTTTCTAAGTCATATGATATAATGTATAGTTTATTATTTATTTCATGTAATTAAAATAAACTATAGGTTAAAATATTTAATTAAAGTATAACATGTTTTTAATTAAATAAGGTTAAATACTTAGGTTAAAACATGTATTATTATTTATTAATAATATAACCTAACTCATGTTAATTAATTAATTATAACCATGGTTTTTAAATAATTAATTAAGTATAAGTCCTAAAAATATAAAATACTTAGGTTAGTAATTTCATGATTTTAATAATTAAAATAACCTAAGTCATGTTATTAAATTAATCATGTCATATTATTAATTTAATTTTAACATAAGATCATAAAAAATAAAAATAAACCAAACATACACCATGAACCGGACATGAAATCGACACCATACCCTGAACCAAATCGGGGTACCCCTTGTCTTAATGCTGCCGTGGGACCCACACCAACAAACCGGGACCATATGGTCTCGGTGGTGGTCGTGTAGCCAAACCGAGACCCTCTCGGGTTCGGTGTAGGCTGCGGCCAAAACAAAACACCCCTAAAACATTACTTTTGATTTTATTCAAACCCAAATTCATGTTAGATCTATGATTTAATTAGGTTTTATGAAAAACATAACATGTTCTTAATTAATTAAAAGATTAAATCAAAAGAAAAAAAGGTTTAAAAGGATTTACCGATTACGTGGATCAAAAGAATGAAGAACAAACACGAACACCAACAACAATTCCAAGATCCAAGATCAACAAACACCCCTTTTGGTGTGTTTGAAGGTGGCGGCCAAAAAGAGAAAAAGAAGGAGGAGGAGGATTTTAGGTTTCTGTAAAATTCTTCTGTAGAAAAAAAATGAGTAGTGTAATTTTCCTTAACCTCCTTTTAGTAAAAATTGATGGGCTAAGCCCATCCTCCCTCCTTAATTTCGTGGTAATAGGGCCCACAAGGGGAAACCCGAATGTTTTTCGTGTCTAATTAATAAGTGTGTTCTCGTGTTCGTGTTTTACGTGTTTGTTCGTGTTTATTTGTGTTCGCGTTTTGTGTGTTCTCGTTAAATAATTACCGTGACCTAATATATTTATTTACGCTCGTAATAAATATATATATAATTAATAATAGTTCGTGATTTAATTACGTTCGTGATTTCATGATCGCATGTTCGTGATTAATTATTGTCAAATAATTATTGCGTGTTCGTGCGTAGTAAATACTTATCGTGTACTAACACGTACGTAATACGTAATATCCTAACACGTAAACGTAATCGTACTATAAAAGGAAAGTTTTAATCTAGTACGTACGATCTTAAGGGTACTATTCATGGTAAAAGCATGCGGGTTTTACAACTCTTCCACCCTAAAAAGAATAATTCATCCCCGAATTATAGATAACGTAACTGGAAGCGAAACATACCCGAATCAGACTGGAAAGGTATGCAAAATAACGGAAATGAATGTGACATGGTAGAAGGGAACGTGGAACGTGACATGTCTTGAAAAGACATGGAACGTGACGTGACTGAAAGGACATATCTAATCGATAAGAGAAAAACGGATAAGAAGTTCGGATGAACTTGTCCGTTTCCAAGTGGCTTCCCTCTTGGAACGGTTACTTCATAAAATCTTGACACGAATGATAAGTCTTGGTCCTCCTGACCTTGACTTGGAATACGAAGAAGTTCTTGGTTATCAACGTAAGGTAGATCCCCTAAATTCGATCGAGGGAATAAGAATTAATCGTGTAAGAGTAACTGAAACGTTACAATGGAAGACAATCTGACTTAACTGTTAACTAGAAACGATGCGCGAGACATAAAGAAACGTAGTACGTGAAAATTTTTGAACGTGATACGTGAAAAATTTTGAACGTGCTACGTGGAGATATGGCGAGTGTAGTATGAGTAAACATATCGTGATCCATGATACGTGTAACATATCTTGATCATGATATGAGGAACGTGGAATGAACATGACATGTGAAACATATCGTGAACATAGAATATAATGGCGGTAACGCCAAACGCTACAAGTTGAGACGTGGAATATGACGTGAAACGTCTATCTGATGATGGAGAGTTATACTAAACTTGGGTCTGGTCTCTCAAGTTCTTGCAAAACTTCCCAGAACGAAATGAACGTAAAATCGTAAGCCCAAATATGATCATGAACGTGAATAGTGTCATGAACGCGAGCGCGAAAGCAAGTTGTGGAATCAGAATGAAGACGTGAAGTAATTTAGGAGTACAATTGCGAATCTTTGTCTGACCCGATAGCTGAGGGATTACCAAGTGGTCGGATGAGCCTTGGCTGGAACATGTCTGATCAATCTGTTGGTTCTGCAATCCTTGCGGATGTAAGGATTCTACAGACTTGATCAAACTGTTTGCAATAACCCAGATAGCATCATGTTTCTTCTGAGTTTGTGTTAATCTGGTAACCAAAATTCGTGGAGATCTTGTCCCATTTCAATTTTCCATTTCAGATGATGAAAACATCCCAGTCTGTTGGTGTCCTATCTTAACCTGTTGGTATGTCAGGTACTTAGATATGAACGTAACAGTATCTTGCTTCATCGAACTTGCTACATAGGAGTTTACGAAACTCTGAGTCTATGAATCCAAACTTTTCATAGCGTAGGATTTTCTAGAACACCTAATGTAATGTAGGGTTCCCTCCTTTACGCATAAGTTGAGTCATGGTAAGATTAACCATGCAATTCCATGTGATCCAGCGTGTCACTGTAATCAACCAGAACTGATATAGGAAATTTTCAGGGTGGAATTTCTCTTGTCATAGAAATTGCAACATAGTACAGATATGGTCTTCCTGTTCTTCTCTAGGCTTAAAGGAAATCAGGTTATCCTTAATGAAAACACTGATGAATTTACTATGAGTTCATGGAAACTCATTCTTATAATGCCGTTGGAGCATTGATGAGACTAATTCAAAATCATAAATCTAGCATGAACGAGTCGTGTACGAATAGCAGTCATGGACATGTCCTGCTCTTTCACTCATCACTGTTGGCAGCATGATCATGAGTTCGATCTTGGAAAAGTGATTAACACTATAAGGTCGATTGGACATGTTGTCTGTACGTGGAGGAGAATAACGGTCATGAATGATGATTTATTTAAATCGACGGTAGTCGACACATAATCTCATGGTACCATTCTTCTCCTTGTAGGTTCTTCTGGAACGTATAGGAAGATTTTAGAATTATCAACTGGCTATGCGTAAAAGGACTTAAGTAGTCGTGTCTTACTGACAGCTAGAAAATTTTAGCGACCATGGCTAACAACGCACATGCTTGTAAGCATAAATAATTGTACAGATTTTCCTGATGGAAAATCAAGCTGAATGTATTCAGGAGCCTGAACATTACTGTACATAATTATGAATCGTAGCATGGTGTGCTGTTCATAGTCCATAATTAGGATAAAATTCATCTCGTGTATGTCCGAGGAAATGCGTTAGCAACTTGGATCTCATCATTAAGCTGAAGGAAAACCTTCGTATACGTGGGAATACGAAAGGCGTCCTTCATGGTCATGAATCAATGATTTATGGTTACAAGAATGAAAGTGACATCGGTAACGTGACAGTTCTCACTGGTGCGCCGGTAATGGTATTGAAATTCTTGTGGCCTGATTAATACATGGCACAACCAAATGGATATACCCTTGGAGGGTACCCTGAATTTCTAAAAATGTTCCATAGTTGGACGTGAGTCATGTGTCTTGACTCGTTTCTTGGAACTATAAGCATGACATATGTGTTGACTGGTGTCTTGACATGTGTCTTCAGAAAGTATACGTGAGACATGTGTCTTGACTGATGTCTTGACATGTGTCTCGAGACGTAAAACAATAGAACTACAATATTAGGTTATTATGCCAGAATTGGCGGATCGATTGGACTACTGATCATTTGTATGTCTGATCACGTCCGCGGCCGGAGCCTCGGTTGCGATTTCTAGGATAGTTTCTATCATAGTAGTGGTTACTATCGTCCTGTTTGTCAGTTCCATGACGGTCATTCTCATGACCGTGATTCATGTAACTATTCAGCTAAGTGGCCGGCTGGTACCGGTTTGCACTCATATGGCTGAAATGACAGCCGAATGACGTGTGACATGTAACTAAGAATTAGGGACAATGATTGATGGAAATCGTCTGATGGTGAAGCATCTTCTCGTCCAATTGCTTTGCTCCGACGCCTTTGTCTTCGTCTAGTAGGATCTCTAGGTTGTGAACAACATCTGCATCTCGTAGCGTCTCCGGACGTCAGCAGCATCAACCTTTAGTAACATCTCCAAGTTATGAGCGGCATCAGCAACCTTGTAGAATATTAGCAATAGAAAATACGCCTGAGGAGAATCAGAATCGACTAGCGAATACTCGTGAAGTATTGCAAGTGGAATATACATGGATTTAAGGTACGTGTAATACACATGAAATACGGTACGTGGATTACACGTGGAATGCACATGAAATGATCGGTATGGGGTCGATCATTTGTCATGATTTAAGGAAAGTATATCGGTTAACGGTTAGGAAAACCATCATGATGACCTGGCAGTATTAGCATAGACATCATTCTGGTTGTAACGGAAACGTTAAAGTGTGGTTACACAAAATTCAACGATGATTTGCCTGACAGCATGATCAATGAAAACCAACCATGACTATCATGAAATCATGCTTCAATGAAATCTAACAATGTCTTGCAGGACAGCGTAAATAAGAAAAGAGGTGTAAGACATAATCAACATGAAGACGGAATTATCATGAAGAAACATGAAACCATCTATCATGAAGAAGTGTATAACATAATCAGCATGAAACTGAAGTTAACCATGACAGTATGAAAACATACTTGACATAAAAACATAGTAACTTATGAGGGGACATGAAAAAAATTTATGCCAATTTAAATCATGAGAAAAATTTTATGCATGAAAAACAGTGCATGAATGCGTAATGTAGTTTATAAAAACCTTTATATGTGCGAGGGGACGCCTATGGGTCGGTCCCAAAGTTAAAAGTTTCGATAAAAGCACATGCGACTAAATAGGGCCAGTCATGTACCAACCATTACTAAGTCATAATCCCTGCAAAATTGATACATGCAACATAAATAAATGAAACTCATCTGTCAAAACTTATCAGAAAAAAAGTTTTATGTGACTAATTATGAACTACTGGGGTTCAGTCCACATAGCCACAGTTTACGAGGAACATTATGCATGAACAATGACACATAACTAAATATGAATGACGGTTTTCCGTCCATATTAGTAAAACAATATCGATGAAAACATCAAGGTTAAAACCTCACAGTGCTGAAAACATCATGGTTAAAACAAAAATGCCCTGAAAACATCAATACATGGAATAACAAACGTTGGCTTAGGAAGCTCCTGGTGACTACCCACTAGTCACAGGTCAAGTTTTAGAGCCTATAGGTCGAAGCCTTGGCTCTGATACCATAATTGTAACACCCCATTTTGATAATGGAATGTCACGCGTAATTATGCCGTGTCATCAAAGCATACAAGGATAAATGTATAAAACATTACATGACCATAGGAATAACCGGAATCAAACATCGGTTCCCAAACATAAGCCCAAAACATAATAAAGCAAAAGAAATGAATGAAAGACTAAACAAGCATAAGTATATGAAGGCAAAAAGGAAAAGAAGTCTCTAGCAGCTTCCATCCTATGCACGTCCTCCAAATGCTCGAGTCTTTCCTAGGGTACCTGCCGTTTTGGGACATGGAAAGGAAAGTAACGGCTGAGCAAAACGCTCAGTGCACGGATATAGACATAGTATGAATGACTAAAACATAATAAAGACTTAATAGCAGCGGAATTGTATAAGTCCTGGAAAACCTGGAACATGTTCATAAAACTGGTTTTATAGTTTTAAAAGCCTTATGTTTATCTTGTAAAAACTGTTTAACGTATTTTACCATTAGCCAATATAGGTCATGAAAATCCACCGTGCATGAATACTTGGAGGGGTGACCTTATCATGCAAATTAGAGGGGCTGCCTCTAATTTAATATACTGGTCTTGGGTAGGAGGGATCAGCTCCTTGTGAAGGATGCAAGGCACACACCACATTCACCATGAAATCCTGACTGAAAACATGTAACTAGGATGCACCCATACGCCCCACATGATAAATATAATATAAATGGCCAAAAGCTGAAGGGACGCCACGAGCAATCACTCCGCCGTGGTGAAGTCATAACATCGGTGCCTCTAATGTTATGGTTATGGTACCTCCATAACTAGGTGAAACTGGTCATGCATGTATATGGCTATAGGTATTCTTAATTAAACATAAACAAATCAAATACATAACTTATACTACGGGAAAACATTTGGCTGCATACGGGGAATCCTAATAAGGAAAGAATGTCCATACTGAAAGGACGGGAATCCGTACCTTATGTCCAGTGAACGAAGAAGACGAACTGAGCGGAATCCTACTAACGTATCACTAGTGCTACATAAATACATACACGAATAAGTATCTGCTTACTAAATACGTAGCTGATTTTATGTCATGTCTTAGCTTATTCTATATGTTCTTACCATGTTTTACTGTTTAAAGCCTTAAACTGTGTTTATCTTATATTCTGTTTAATCTAATTAAGTAATTCTGGTATTTCATGTATTATTATACTTACTGTGTAATAATAAGTAACTTTCCAAAAATAGCAGGTTTCCTAAAATAGAAAGTTTCCAAAAATAGAAAGTTTCCAAAAATAGAATTACTTCTTAAAATAGATAAGTTTCTAAAAATAGAAAGTTTCCATAAATAGATCAGCTGCCTTAATTAAATAAGTTTCCATAAATAGATTAGCTGCCTGAAATAAATAAGTTTCTAAAAATAGATGGTTTCCATAATTAGAAATAAGCTGGTTAAATAAGCTAAGTATATAAGCCTAAGTGATTTCATGATTATTTTCTAAGTCATATGATATAATGTATAGTTTATTAATTATTTCATGTAATTAAAATAAACTATAGGTTAAAATATTTAATTAAAGTATAACATGTTTTTAATTAAATAAGGTTAAAACATGTATTATTATTTATTAATAATATAACCTAAGTCATGTTAATTAATTAATTATAACCATGGTTTTTAAATAATTAATTAATTATAAGTCTTAAAAATATAAAATACTTAGGTTAGTAATTTCATGATTTTAATAATTAAAATAACCTAAGTCATGTTATTAAATTAATCATGTCATATTATTAATTTAATTTTAACATAAGATCATAAAAATAAAAATAAACTAAACATACACCATGAACAGGACATGAAATCGACACCATACCCCGAACCAAATCGGGGTACCCCTTGTCTTAATGCTGCCGTGGGACCCACACCAACCAACCGGGACCATATGGTCTCGGTGGTGGTCGTGTAGCCAAACCGAGACCCTCTCGGGTTCGGTGTAGGCTGCGTCCAAAACAAAACACCCCTAAAACATTACTTTTGATTTTATTCAAACCCAAATTCATGTTAGATCTATGATTTAATTAGGTTTTATGAAAAACATAACATGTTCTTAATAAGTTAAAAGATTAAATCAAAAGAAAAAAAGGTTTAAAAGGATTTACCGATTACGTGGATCAAAAGAATGAAGAACAAACACGAACACCAACAACAATTCCAAGATCCAAGATCAACAAACACCCCTTTTGGTGTGTTTGAAGGTGGCGGCCAAAAAGAGAAAAAGAAGGAGGAGGAGGATTTTAGGTTTCTGTAAAATTCTTCTGTAGAAAAAAAATGAGTAGTGTAATTTTCCTTAACCTCCTTTTAGTAAAAATTGATGGGCTAAGCCCATCCTCCCTCCTTAATTTCGTGGTAATGGGGCCCATAAGGGGTAACCCGAATGTTTCCGTGTCTAATTAATAAGTGTGTTCTCGTGTTCGTGTTTTACGTGTTTGTTCGTGTTTATTTGTGTTCGCGTTTTGTGTGTTCTCGTTAAATATTTACCGTGACCTAATATATTTATTTATGCTCGTAATAAATATATATATAGAATTAATAATAGTTCGTGATTTAATTACGTTCGTGATTTCATAATCGCATGTTCGTGATTAATTATTGTCAAATAATTATTGCGTGTTCGTGCGTAGTAAATACTTATCGTGTACTAACACGTACGTAATACGTAATATCCTAACACGTAAACGTAATCGTACTATAAAAGGAAAGTTTTAATCTAGTACGTACGATCTTAAGGGTACTATTCATGGTAAAAGCATGCGGCTTTTACATGAATTGTCGCATGTCCTATGGGCACATAGGACAATGATCAAAACAACCAATAGGGATACTCTATTCGCGCTGGCCTACGGAACCGAGGTCGTTATTCCAACAGAGATTGGGATGCCAACAATCCGTACTACGAAGGTTAACGTCGTCACGAACGATGAGCAACTTCGGGTCAATCTAGACTTGTTAGAGGAGAAACGAAAGATAGCAGCCATCAATGAGGCCAAGTCTAAGGCACGTATGAAAGCCTATTACGATTCTAAAGTCAAGGGCGTTTCCTTCCGACCGGGGGATTTTGTTTATCGTGCTAACGAGGCAAGTCGCGCGGAGAACACGGGGAAGCTGGGTCCAAAGTGGGAAGAGCCGTATGAGGTCACAGAAGCTTTAGGGCTAGGCGCGTACAAGTTGCGTGACATAGATGGCTGTGACTTAGATCGTACATGGAATATTTGCAACCTTAAAAGATGCTACCTCTGAAAAGGCTACGGCCTCCGCATGGACACTTCGCAGTGGTCAACATCAATGAAGATCCATGTATTTTTTTGTTTTCATGCTTTCTAGGTTCTATTTGTCTTAGGATTTTCATTTTTGTCAAAAAATCGTAAACGTTCTAATAAAATGTCGTGGTGCCTAGCTAGCTTTACGGCCCATTCTTGTACAAATTATTGTCATATGTCTTTTAGATTTCTTTATTATTATTATAATATGCCATTTCTTATTCATATGCATTCATTCAAACCGTACATGTACTATTTGATCCCAGGCGGGGTAAGAGGATTAAGTGAACCTAATAATTCAACTTGTAGCATAAGAGGGATGCAACCCCAGTGACGCGGATCATGCATCCTTACTAGACATCTTATTTACAAGACGTTGTAATTAGTTTCCACATGTCGCACTTACATAGTGTCGGACATGGTAAAGACACACGCTGCACGTCTAGTAAAATATAGACTTAGTTTTATTCTAGGTAAGACGTGACATGTCATGCGACACAGATATATAATATCTAAAGAATATAAGTAACTTTCCAAAAATCATAATTTCCCCACAAACTCATAAAACATGATATTCTAAGTGTTCAGATAATGTTACAAAAGATAAAAGTGTCGTGGACATCCACGGACGAATATTTGTAACAAACCAAATTGTTCAGAAATTATATCAATAAAGGAACGCCCTACATTGGGGGGAGAAACTTCCCTATCTCCCTCTGCTCTTCAGCTAATCTAGATAAAGCTTCTCCATGGTCTTTCTTGTTCAGAGCCCGAGCCGCGTTCACTTCCAACACTTCACTTAATGGTTGCTCACCAACAACGATCCTAGTGACGTCCTCGTAAATAGGAAGAGTAAGTTGGCTGGGGGAGGATGTGAAGTGAGTCTGGGAGTGTCCCTCGCCTTGCGAGAATGCACCTAGGCTTAGTTTCTCCATGATCTCCTTGTTGGATGCATCCTTTGTAGATTCGAGCTCAGCCAAGAATGGGTACTCTAGATCCCGCATAGTAGCCATGGATGCAGTCATCTTCCCTGCGGCCCCGGGGTTAAAGTAGGCATGCTTAGTAAAATTTTGCTTCTTACTTATCAGCTCTACGGCCATAACCATACCCTGATGACGACCGTGGTCGATGCCATCTGATATAAGATCTGTGAATTGCTGCACGAATTGAGGGGCCTCCAACACTTTCGTAACGGCTAGGCGCGCCCCATGACCCACCATCCACCTGTGGCCGGCAATGGCTGCTAGTATTTGGGGGTACATCACTTCATCACGGTCTGAGTTAAGGCCGTTTAGCTCTATATCCTTTTGCGTGGAAGCCTCCATCAACTGTTCCAGCGTGGTCCTTTATTTGGCAAGCTCTTCTTTCAGCATCTCCTCGCCTTGGACCAATGCCTACGCGTCTTCAAGCTCCTTCAAGAGGGTGGATACTTGGTCAGTGGAGGTCTTCGCCAAAGCTTCTGCCACGGCCACCTGCATGTGATACCTTAAGGTTAGAATAATGCATAATGTGGACGTGAGTGTGATACTATACAGATACATACCTTAGCTATTAAAGTCTCAAGTTGGGCTTCAAGCTCGATAACACGTTTGTCGTGGGCATTTGCATGTGCGGCTTGTTCTTTGATGGTGGCTTCATCGGTGGCGAGTTGGGACTGGAGGGCTGCAATCTGGGATTCATTGTCTTCAATCATTTTCTCCCTCCGGCCGTTCTTCCTCTTTAGAGACTCAACATGATCCAGTGCGGCCTCAAATCTTACCCGCATGGAAGTGCCCATAGCCACCTGATGCACCAAGGCCAAGTTGTATTCATCTACTAAGTCTCGATAACTTAATGAGTTTATGTCCTTTACTAGGCGGGCGGAATACAGTGGTTCAGGTAGTCCCGACATTCTTTTGCGTCCTTCATCCTAGAAGTCGTGGTTGTCTTCCACTTGGGGTTAAAGTGTGTGGGGGAGCCGGACACCGAAATATCTTGTGAAGCCGTGGGGGTACCTTCCTCAAAAGCCGGGCCAGATTTGGTCGCTGCTACGTGTAAGGTAGGCTCTTTCCCTTTCCTCGTCCCTTGGACAGGTGCGGCACCAGCCTAGGCATCCCTGCAACAAACATTGACATACACATTAATATTATTACGGAAGGACGTACCTTTTACTTGGAAAAGAGAAGTAATGACAAGCATGTGCGGAGGACTTACATGTTAGTTTTCTCCAGCTCTGACGTAGTGAGAGGCACCTGAGTGACCGGCTCCATAACTGGTAGCGGCACGTCCTGCACTATGGGAGTACCCTGCGCCGTTCCTGAAGCTTGGTTTGTGCTTTCCCCAGATTGATAGAGGGGGTGGTCCTCGTGCAGTCTCTTTGCGGGAGCATTATGTTCCCCTATCACGGCCTCGGTAGCTCTCCTTTCCCGCTTATTCTTTCGACGGGTACGCTTGGGGACGGGTTTGAAGTTCTTCCTCCTCCTCTTCTTCTACTTGTTGCACCTCCTCCTCATCGTCGCCCATCATTTGGCAGAGGCTGGAGGTAGTTCTCTCTATGTTATCACCCTGCTCCTCCTCATGGGCATGGGTGGCAGTCTTAGGCGGGGAGGAGGGCCCAGCTTCATTATCCAGCATCAGATTGTCCCCGTGTTAATGCAATAATGCCTAAAAACGTTACTTGCATTTTTCGGTCTCGCTTAGTTTTGATTACGACAATATGTAAAAACAAGCATTTACGAAAACAACGAAAAACGAATTCTTGAGTTCAAGTATTTTTCATTTTACCCATTTTCACTTAAGGTATGAATAAATAAGTACTAACATTAATCAAGTGATCAAGTGATTTAATATTTTCTTAAAACTCACCTTTTATTAAGTGTGACAAGTTTTTATTAAACTTTCTTTTTAAGAAAATGTTTTATTAAATTAAATATTTGAAAATTTGAAAATGGCATATTCTTTTTTGATTTGGAATATTCTTTCAGGATATTTTATAATCAGATAAGACCTCCACCACTAAAGGACAAAAAGGGAGCGGAGTCTACTCTGGTGGTTCCCTAGTGCCTAGGCGGTTCCTTATCGATAAGGTACCGCCGGCTGAGATAAGGAACCGCGTGCAGATATAGTCGTTGGCCCTTCGTCCTATAAATAGTGGACCTTTCTCAGATTTTCTCTTTACCTAATTTGCACATAAATTTCCAGATTTAAACATACTTCTTAAATCACTCAAATCCTTGATCATTTGATTGATTACTACTTGTTTAGAAGTGAATCTATCCCATCCATCCCTTCATCTTCAAGTGCAAAGAGAAGAACACTACCCTTGTGAAATGTTGAGTCCACCACCAAAGATCCTTTGAAGATCAAATCTTATACATTTGTTGTTGTGTCATAGTTATGAAGATCTAAGTAGTTGCGTCTATTTGGAAGTTGTGTATGTACTAAGTATAGTTGTGTAGATTGGTCCTAGCTACGATTAGGGCTCAAATTTTAGCTTAGAGTCGGAAATTGGTTAAGAAACGTGTACGGTTTTCTCCACCATAAGGAGCTTGTTGTGTAGTGAACTCTCGAGTAAGGAGTACTCGAGGAGTGGAGTAGGAATGAGGAGTGAGCTTCGTTGCCGAACCACTATAAATCCTTGGTGTTTGGTTTGATCTTTCTTTACCCTTAACTCTTTACATTCTTTATTCTTTGTGCATATACTTTAGTTAGTATTAGTTTAGTTACACTATCATTGTTCATATTGTGCATAAGAAGATTTCACATATTTCCTTAAGTCTAAGTTTTTAAGAAAAAGGATTTTTTGAAAACCATCTTTTAAAAAGTAAATATAAGAAACTATTCAACCCCCCCCCCCCCCCCCTTCTAGTTTCTACAATTGGTATCAAAGCGGGTTGCTCAAGTATTTTTAAAGTATATTGTATTTTAAAACTTGAATCGATCTATGGATTCCAACAAGTACCTAGAAGGGCGATCTATGAAAAGACCACCACTTTTTAAAACCGATAGTTTTATTTATTGGAAAAATAGATTTGAGACTTATGTGAAATCAAAAGATTTAGATCTTTGGCATGTTATTAAGAATGGTGATTTTTTACCCTATCAATTTAATGAAGTTTCTAAAACAAAGGAATTGGTCACTTTTGACAAAGCTAATGACGATACTAAAAAGAAACTTTCGAAAAATAATGAGGCTAAAATGGTGATTTATATTGCTTTACCTAAGAAAGAGTATGAAAGGATTTTTATGTGTGAAACCGCTAAAGATATTTGGAACACTCTTTTAGTAACCCACCAAGGTAATAGCCAAGTCGAAGAAAGCAAAATCGATCTTCTTGTCCAACAATATGAACAATTTGTCATCTTAAAAGATGAAACTATTGATAGTGCTTTTTCTAGATTTAACACTATTATTACTAGTCTAAAAGCACTTGATGAAGGTTTTTCTAGCAAGAACAACGTTAGGAAGTTTCTAAGGGCCTTACATCCGAAGTGGAGAGCAAAAGTCACGGCGATCAAAGAATCGAAAGATCTCTCAACTTTATCACTCGATGAACTCATAGGCAACTTGAAGGTTCATGAGATGATGATTTTGAAGGACTCGGAATTGGTGAAAACCAAGAGTGAAAGGAAGTCTCTTGCACTCAAAGCCAAGAAGGCACAAAGCGATCATGATAGTTCCTCGGATAGCAATGACGAGGAGTATGCATTGGCGGTAAGAGATTTCAAGAGGTTCTTCAAAAGACGAGGCCAACACATGAGGCAACCCAACAATGACAAGAAACCATTCTCAAAGAATCGGTTTGCCAAGAACAAAAAAGGTGATAGGAATTGCTTTAGATGTGGTGATCCAAATCATTTCATTAGTGAGTGTCCAAAGCCCTCACGCGATAAGAATCACACGGCATTCGTTAGTTGTTCTTGGAGCGATAGCGGTGAAGATGTTAATGACAACCCCAAAGAGGAGAAATGTCTTATGGCTCACACTTCTAAAGAGGTACATTCCAAAACCGAATATTATAGCAATGATAGCTCCACCTTAGATGATATTGAATTAGAAGGCCAATATGATAATTTACACAAACTTAGCCTTAAATTCATAGAAAAGAACAAAACCATAAAATCAACCAAAACTAAGCTTGAAAATGAGATCAATGAACATAGGGAAAAATTAGCCAAGCTTGAGAAAAATAAAGAAGTTGATTTAGGTTGCGTAAGTTGTGAGAAACTTAGATTAGAGAATTAAGATCTCAAGAGCACCTCCATTAAATTGGAAAAGTTCATGAAAGGTACTAGTGCTCTTGATGATATGTTAAACAAACAAAGTCATTCTAAAGAAAGACTTGGTGTAGGTTTTAACTCAAATGAAACATCAACCAGTGAACCTAAACAAGTCAGATTTTCAGAAAAAATGTCTGCTGTACGCGGTCCCAGATTGTATGGGGCGGTTCCTTATCACTATGGAACCGCCGCCCTAGATAAGGAACCGCGGCCAGAAAGAATTTTTGCTGAAAATCCTAAATTTTCTGAAAAGTCAATTTTAGGTGAACAACCAAAGCATCTTATTGTTAACAAGGTCAAATTACCCATACTTGACGTCAATGCCGTTGATAAGTTCTATAAGCCCTTGAGTAAACCTCTAATGGGAAATAGAAATTTATCAAGACCATCTTCTACTCCACCAAGAGTACGGAATGAGTCTAGGCCTAGAAGTAGAACGACAACACCTAGAAGAGATAGTGAAAACAATTCACGACCTAAAAGTAAAACTCCAACACCTAGAAGGAATGACCACAACTCTAAACCAAGATCAAATACACCTAGGAGAAATAATGAACAACAAAATGGTTATATGAATTATTATCCTCCTCCTTTTTGTTCCCCATGGGGAACCCCTCCTCCATTCATGCATCCCAACCAAATGCAAGGGATGTTTAGAACTAACAATTTTGGACCCATGAGATATTGGGGACCAAATTTTTGATCGTGTGTGTTGTTACCTAGATATTCTTGGGAATTGATTTGGAACCCGACGAGTGGATTAAGGATAGTGGTTGTTCTAAACACATGACGGGTAATCGAAGTTTGTTCTCACCCTACAAAGCATATGATGGAGGTAACGTCACATTCGCTAGTAGTCTACGTGGTAACATCATTGGCAAAGGTACGATTTCTCTTGACTCTATGACCATTGAAAATGTTGAGCACGTAGATAATTTAGGGTTTAACCTTTTAAGTATAGGTCAAATTTGTGACAATAAGTGTAAGGTCATCTTTTCGGAACATGACAGTGAAATCGTAAAAGATGGAAAGGTCATTGGAAAAGGTGTTAGAAAGCATGGGCTTTATGTCATGAAGGTCAATAAGAAGTCAAAAGACAACATATGTCTTGCGACTATAGATGATAGTTCTACTCTTTGGCATAGGAGATTAGGTCATGCTAATATGCGTTTAATTCAATCTTTAGTCTATAAGGAGTTGGTAAGACACCTCCCCAAGATGAAGTTTGATAGTCACTTTTGTGATGCTTACAAAGTTGGAAAGAAAGTTCACTCAAGTCACAAAGCCAAGAAATTGGTTTCAACCTCTCGGTGCTTATAACTCCTACATATGGATCTCTTTGGACCTTCCGCCATACGGAGTTATGGAGGTAACCTTTATACCCTAGCTATAGTTGACGACTATTCTAGATTCACTTAGACTAGATTTTTAGCATCTAAGAATGAAGCTTTTGATCATTTTGAAATCATTAGTCGAAGAATTCAAAATCAACTAGGATGTCCAATTGCCTCTATTAGGACGGATCATGGTAGGGAATTTGATAATGAAGTGCAATTTGGTGCCTTTTGTGAAGCTCATGGTATTACCCATAACTTCTCGGCTCCTCGCACTCCACAATCAAATAGGGTAGTTGAAAGGAAGAATAGGACCATCCAAGAGATGAGTAGGACGATGTTAAACGAGCAATCTTTGCCTGAAAAGTTTTGGTGCAATGCCGTGGACACATCGACTTATATTCTCAACCGAATTCTTATTCGACCTTTCCTAGGAAAGACCCCCTATGAGATTCTTAAAGGTAAGAAACCCTCATTGGAATACTTTAGGGTGTTTGGAAGCAAGTGTTTTATCCTCAACACCAAAGACTACCTTACCAAGTTCGACCCAAAGTCTTACGAAGGTATCTTTTTAGGTTATTCCCTAACTAGCAAAGCCTACATAGTCCTCAATAGAACCTCAGGCGTAATTGAAGAATCACTTAACGTGACTTTTGATGAAACCCCTCCTTTACCCAAGACACCACCATTGGTTGATGATGACTTGGATGAATTAGAAGTAGTTAAAGCCAAAGAGGTTAGAAAAATAGGAGTTGAAGACCTTAGTGTTGAAAAGGAAGTAAACATTAAGGAGTCTAAGGATCATACTCTCAATAATATCATTGGTGACTTAAATCAAAGGACCCTAAGATCTCAAGTCCAAAACCAAAGCAACTTCTTTTGTTTCGTCTCCTTGATTGAACCAAAGAATGTTAAAGAAGCTTTGACGGATGAGAGTTGAGTCATTGCGATGCAAGAAGAATTGAATCAATTAGTTGCTAATGATGTTTGGGAACTTGTTCCTCCACCTAGAAGTTATACCATTATAGGAACCAAATGGGTCTATATGAATAAGCTAGATGAGAATGGTGTTGTGTCTCGTAACAAAGCTAGACTTGTAGCTCAAGGCTATTATCAACAAGAATGGATTGATTATGACGAGACATATGCACCGGTAGCAAGACTAGAATCCATTAGAATCCTTTTAGCCTACGCTTGTGCCTTAGACTTTAAGCTTCAACAAATGGATGTAAAGAGTGCGTTTCTTAACGGTTTGATCAATGAGGAGGTATATGTGGCTCAACCTCCCGGCTTCATTGATTTTGAGAAACCGGATCATGTTTACAAGCTTAAGAAAGCACTTTATGGTCTTAAACAAGCACCCAAAGCTGGGTATGACAGACTTAAAGCATTTCTTGTTAAACATGAGTATACCATGGGGATGGTAGACAACACGCTCTTTACAAAGAAGAAAGGTTCTCACCTCATAATCGTGCAAATATATGTTGATGACATTATATTTGGCTCAACTTGTCAAGAATTGTGTGATGACTTTGCCAAAATCATGCATGATGAGTTTGAAATGAGTATGATGGGAGAACTTAACTTCTTTTTAGGACTCTAAATTAAACAAATGGATGATGGTATTTTCTTTAGTCAAACTAAGTATGCTAAAGAAATGCTAAAGAAATTTGGATTAGAAGAATCTAGACCAATGAAGACCCCAATGGCCTCGGATACTAAACTCACCGTAGATGATGATTGTGAGTCAGTAGACAACACCAAATATAGAGGTATGATTGGTAGTTTGTTGTACCTAACGTCAAGTCGACCGGATATCATGTTTAGTGTTTGCCTTTGTGCTCGCTTCCAAGAGGCTCCCAAAACCTCTCACCTTGAAGCGGTTAAGCGTATTTTCCGATACATTAAGGGCACTATACATTTAGGATTATGGTATCCTAAAGGGACCAGCGTAGAAACCATTGTCTACGCGGACTCGGATCATGCTGGAGACTATGTGGACTGGAAAAGCACTAGTGGTGTTTGTACCTTCATAGGTTGTTGTTTAGCTTCTTGGTTCTCCAAGAAACAAACCGCTCTTACGATATCCACCATGGAAGCCGAGTATGTGAGTACCGGAAAAGCATGCCAACAAGATCTATGGATGAAGCAAGCGCTTGTTGATTACGGGATTTTTCTTGATGATGTTCCCATCATGTGCGACAATAAAGGTGCTATAGACCTTAGCAAGAATCCCGTGCAACATTCGCGAACCAAGCACATAGAAATTCGTCACCATTTCCTTAGGGATAATGTTCAAAAGGGGAACATTTCAATTGAGAAGGTACCCTCCGAGGATAACTTAGTCGACATCTTCACTAAGCTTTCCTTTTAATTACTTGCGTCTAGGTCTAGGATTAATGGAACATATTCCTTAATTGCTTTCCTTTTATTGAGTCTATTATTTTCTTTTGAGTCTTTTATCACTTTGAGTCATTGAGTCTCCTAAACTATTCTTGAAAATCTTCTCTTCTCCTTTTCAAAATCCTCAAAGTCTCTTTTGAAAATGGTCAAGAAATGTTTTGACATTGTTAATTCAATCTAAAAACGTTTTTTTATTCATGCTATTAATCTCGAGCTTACATAATTAATATGTATGATTCTCTCAAACATAGCAAGAACAAGATAGAATAATGGAGGATCATTGTGTCATGACTTAAGGTCTTGTCTTACACACCTCCAACATCGATTTTATTTTTAAATCCATGTATTTTGGTCAAATCCCTATTTAGTGAGGTAGTATGTGTTCTCTTTGTCTATCTTTGCTTTTAAGCATATCCCTATGATCAGTTAGACTAGAAAAATAAGATTTGTTGAAAAATCTTCCTTCACCACCAAAACACAGCCTCTGTAGGCGGTTCCATATGTGAACCGTGGTCCCTTATCAATAAGGAACCGCCGGAAGCAATAAGGAACCGCGTACAGTGCTTCCTTTTTCAGGTATTACTGAAATTCCAAATTTGTTCCAACACTTTTGGGAATCTTTGTTTCAACCCTTTGACCACCCTAAAAATACCTTGAGCCTTCCCTATTTAACCATAAGCATTTTGCCATACTTCACATCCCAAAATGTCTTATTCTCCTAATGAAAGCCTTGATTCTCCTCAATTTCCCCAATTGCTTTCAATCCAAATTCACCCAAGAACACTCTAAATCACATCTCTCCTACCAAGAATGTTGATTGTGGAACATCCTTTCTTCCACCACCACCCTTTAGTATTCCTCCTTCTCATGATAATGTCATGCACCATGGGACATATTGTCATTTTTGTCAATATTAACATCTTGCTATAGCACACATCTATGAGGAGTTAAGCTACATCAAGAGTCTCTTAATCAAGCCTCCTCTTCACTTTGATTATAAGATCTCCACCAAGCCACCACCACCACCTTCCGCCACTACCTTGTCTTTCATATGAGCATTGGTTGCTTATCTACAAGACACCTTATTCAAGTAAATCTTAGAATTCTAGATTAGCTAGGATTAGATTTATGCTTTTGGCTTGTTTCCTCTTTCATACATCTTTGTATGATGATTTTTATTTTATATGACTTCACTTGGATCTTAGTCTTTGTGTTTTCTTCTCTTTTTATTTTTTTATTTTTTTTGTAGTGACCTATAGCTATCTCTTGTTGGTTGTCTCTTTTGTTCAACTAACCCTTCTATGTAGCTTGTCACCATATCTCGATTCCTCGGTGCCCCAAGCAAGGGGGAGTAAGCACCAAGGGGGAGTCTTTGCAAAGTCCGTCTCTTCAACACCGACTTGTGCAACCTTTTTGCTTCGACAAAGGGGGAGAAATCAATAAACTAGTCTTCGAAAATCTTGTTTTTGTGTGATTGAGTTTATGTATTGTCGGAATCAAAAAGGGGGGGGATTGTTAATGCATTAATGCCTAAAAATGTTACTTGCATTTTTCGGTCTCTCTTAGTTTTGATTATGACAATATGTAAAAACAAGCATTTACGAAAACAACGAAAAATTAATTCTTGAGTTAAAGTATTTTTTATTTTACCCATTTTCACTTAAGGTATGAATAAACAAGTACTAACCTTAATCAAGTGATCAAGTGATTTAATCTTTTCTTAAAACTCACCTTTTATTAAGTGTGACAAGTTTTTTATTAAACTTTCTTTTTAAGAAAGTGTTTTATTAAATTAAATATTTGAAAATTTAAAAATGGCATATTCTTTTTTGATATGGAATATTCTTTTAGGATATTTTATAATCAGATAAGACCTTCCACTAAAGGACAAAAAGGGAGCGGAGTCTACTCCGGCGATTCCCTAGTGCCTAGACGGTTCCTTATCGATAAGGTACCACCGGCTGAGATAAGGAACCGTGGGCAGATATAGCCGTTGGCCCTTTGTCCTATAAATAGTGGACCTTTCTCAGATTTTCTCTTTACCTCTTTTGCACATAAATTTCCAGATTCAAACATACTTCTTAAATCACTCAAATCCTTGATCATTTGATTGATTACTACTTGTTTAGAAGTGAATCTATCCCATCCATCCCTTCCTCTTCAAGTGCAAAGAGAAGAACACTATCCTTGTGAAGTGTTGAGTCCACCACCAAAGATCCTTTGAAGATCAAATCTTATACATTTGTTGTTGTGTCATAGTTGTGAAGATCCAAGTAGTTGTGTCTATTTGGAAGTTGTGTATGTACTAAGTATAGTTGTGTAGATTGGTCCTAGCTACGATTAGGGCTCAACTATTAGCTTAGAGTCGGAAATTGGTTTAGGAACGTGTACGGTTTTCTCCACCATAAGGAGCTTGTTGTGTAGTGAACTCTCGAGTAAGGAGTACTCGAGGAGTAGAGTAAGAACGAGGAGTGAGCTTCGTTGCCGAACCATTATAAATCCTTGGTGTTTGGTTTGATCTTTCTTTACCCTTAACTCTGTACATTCTTTATTCTTTGTGCATATACTTTAGTTAGTATTAGTTTACTTACACTATCATTGTTCATATTGTGCATAAGAAGATTTCACATATTTCCATATGTCTAAGTTTTTGAGAAAAAGGATTTTTTGAAAACCATCTTTTAACAAGTAAATATAAGAAACTATTCAACCCCCCCTTCTAGTTTCTACACCCCGTCTTCGTTGTCAAGTCTTCGGGGGACTTCATAATTTTTGTGTACTCCTCATCAGGTTGGGGGTCAGGTACGGCCGCTAGGGCGATTGTCACATTTCGGGTATGCTCGAGAAGGGGTAGCTCGTTTTCTCGTCTAGGGCGCGCTCCTTCCGGTATGGTCTTAGGATCTCCCTGTCGTAGGACTCCAAAGAAATTTATTTCTGCAAAGCAAAGGAGTACGTTAGTTTACGGAAAAAGGATTTATATATATTTAAGGGTGCGAATACTATACCTACCTTCACCACGGCCTCTCCAGAATACAGGGTATCTGTTGGACGGGCCAAAGTAGTTGCGGCTAATCCCTAGAAGGCACAAGAATGACTCGGGTAGATTCCTATAAAATCGTGTCCTATTTCTATCTATTTCTTGGGCGTGCTGGGCGTTGTATGTACCGCCCGAGGAGGAAAGTCAGGGAGTAATCTATGCTTAAAAACAAACTCAGTCGGCCAAACTACTGCGTCAATAAAAAAGTAGTGGTCGTACCAGTTTTTCAGCGAGTCCATGGCTTTATTGTGAGCTGTGGGGCTGGTTGGCGATCGTTTCTTAAAGGAAAGCCATCCATTCACTAAGTTGGGGGTATAAAACAGCCTAAATAACTCTACGATTGGGGGAATGCTTCGTGCACGGCATAGGATTTCGGACTGGCTAATCTTACATGCGCCTATACAGTGTAACTGGGTGATATGTACATCATAGTAACCTAGTAAATCTACGAGGAATCTGGTGAATGGAATGCGGTAATTGGTCGCATCAAAAAGACGAGTGTATAGGCCAATCTTTCCCTGGGGTGCCTCAGTTATAAGGTCCCCGGCACCATGGAGAGAGGGATGAAGGTTTCTAGGAATGAAGATATCAGAGCAAAACTCCCCTAGTTTTTCTTCCGTCATTACATTTAGCACGGATCCGATGGTAGGGTTGTTCCTATGAGCCATAATTAATTAAAGAAAGATGAAGGCGTGGTATTCTAACCTGTGTGAGGGAGGATCCGTGCGAAAGAAGGTGGTGGTAAGGAAGAAAGCGTTAATGGCAGAAATTAGAAAAAGACTGTGTGTCACACACAACCGTATGGGCAACCTATTTATAGGGTTGCCTCGTTGGTAATGGTTCGTTAGATCATGACACGTGTCTTCCACTAACCTAAATCGTGGGGTTGGGAAGTGAGTGGCAAGTGAACAGTCTGGTGGGACCCACGGGTCACTTTTGACTCAGGAGATTGCGTCGCTCGAGGTACTAACTGTTAGCACTTTGTCAGTCAAAATGACAGATGAATAGTCTGTTAGGACCATTGTAATAGTTATATGTAATAGGTAGACTAGGAGGTATGTAGTTCCTCCTGGTCCTAGTCGTAGTAGGAGCAAGTCCTGCTCCTGGTCCTAGTCAAAGTCAAACATTATTAGTTACTTAATATTCTGTTAGGATATGCATGAGTTATATTAGGAGAAGATATGCATATCAGTTTTACACGTTTTCTTGTATGCTGTATTAGGGTTTCCTTGTAGTATAAAAGGAACCTTAGGCAGAAGGGTTATACACACCTTCACAAAACGTAGTTCTAGTCTTTATTTAATATTAGAAATCCTTAGAAAGGATCAAGTCTTCATAGTTATTCTGTTTCTCTTGTTTATATTTATATTCTACATTCATATTGTGTATAGAGTCTCTTTGTGATTTGACTTGTGATTACAGAAGTCATTCACCGGTCCTGACAGGCTGCAAGATCTATATCTAATTGACCCAACAAGTGGTATCAGAGCCTGGGAGGGTCTCTATACAACAAGAATCAAGTTCTCTTATTTCTAACAATCTGTTTATCATGTCTGCCTCAACTTCTACTCAAACAGGAGAAGAAGGCACTCCTAAAATTGTGCAACCTCAGCAGATCCTGGCTACGGTTTCCAACACAAATGGAAAATTCCCTCTTCTGAAGAAAGGTGAATATGATAACTGGGCAATGAAGATGGAATGGTGGATCACTAACACTGATCAAGATCTTTGGAAGATCATTCTAAATGGAAACAGCAGAAAGCTTACTGGACGAGACAAGAACGGTAATATTACTCTTCTTGACCCTAAGACTCATGAGGAAATCATTGCTATTCAGAAGGAGGTAAAAGCAAAAACAATTTTGCTTCAATCTCTTCCTGAAGATCACATGGGTGACTTCTACCATTTGGATGATGCCAGAGAAATCTGGAATGGCATAAAAGCAAGGTTTGGCGGGAATGAGGAGTCAAAGAAAATGCGAAGGTCCATGCTGAGAGATGAATTCACAGAGTTCAAAATCTCAGAAACTGAAGGCCTGAATCAAGGGTATGATAGGTTCCAGAAGATATTGAGCCAGTTGAATCAACTTCGGTCCAAGCCTGATGATGGTGATGTTAATGCAAGATTTCTTAAAGCCCTACCCTACTCTTGGAACCAGGTGGTAATCTCTCTTAAAGCCAAAGGTGGGCTTGATTATCTCAGTTTTGATGATTTGTTTCATAGGCTCAGAACATTCAAACCTCATGTGAGAGGATATACGAGTGACTCTTTTCCCACTCCTGCTAATTCAGCCTTTGTGAGCTCTATGGCATCTAGTCCCATGTCATATGCAAGTAGCCAGAGCAATAATGTGTCTCCCCAGCATACTATCCAGCATACTATTCAGCATACTGGTCCTATGACATTTGCATCTAGTCCCATGTCTTCTGCTACTGATCCTCCTGCCAAGTCTGGTAGTATGGTAGAAGCTATTCTTCATTCTTTTGTTGCTGATGTTACTGCTGAACAACAACTTGCGTTTGATGACTTCAAACAGATCGATAAGCTGGATCTGGATGAGATAGATCTTAAATGGCAGATGGCCATGCTTACTCTGAGGGTTCACAAGTTTGAGAAGAAAGCAGGAAGGAAGTTTAATTACAACCCTCGGGAGCCAGCAAGATTCGATAGAAGCAAGGTACGGTGTTATAACTGCCAGCAACAGGGTCACTTTGCTAGAGAGTGCCCTAGCAAGAATGATCAGGAGAAGAGCAGGTACTCCGCTTTCAAAGTTCAGGAGGTTAAAGATGACAAGAAAGCATTGGTATCTGTTGACTCCATGGTCAACTGGAATGATCATCAGGCTTCTACTCTGGAATCAGCGGAATCAACGACTGATGTGTTGGCAATGATTGCTGGGAATCTCTCTGATGCAGAAGAAGCAGAAGAGTTTGCTCTTATGGGCATCTCACCTCAGGTACAACATTGTCCTCTTGGTTGTCATGATAAATACACAGAACTGTTGTCCCAATTTAATGAAGTAAATGAACAAAATGATAAGTATTACTTAGAGGTACAAGCCTATAAAGCTTCATTAAACACATTGGAACAACAAAAGAAGTGGTTACAAGATACACAACGTGCATATGAGGATAAAATCAGGATACTAAGCATTGATTTAGAAAACACTACAAATATGCTTAAATATACAGAAACTGAAAGAGATGCTAGTATCAAAGAAAAAGAGGAGATGCAAGCTAAATTAGATGCTACAATGTTAAGATTTGACAAATGGCAAAAGGCACCTAAAAATCTTTCAAAATTAATTGATAGTAGCATGTCTGGCAGAACTAAAAGAGGCTTATGATTTGAAAAATATATTGATTCTGAAGATGTATTTGATTTATCTTTCTCAAGCGTCTTTGATGCCGACAAAGAGGACGAGGGAAAACCTAGTTACAATAGGTTTAAACCAGCAGCAGAAATGCATGCTGTTCCTCCTCCTCTTACTGGAACTTTCATGCCCACCTCATGGCATAATAACTCGGATGGATCACAGATGCTTAAGTCCCCAACCAGTTCTTCGAATACTAACGACTTTGTCTCATGTACTTTCAGTGACAAAGCCGGTGACTCTGCATCTACTGGTTCAAGTGAAGAGTCAAGACCTACGAGTTCCAAGTCGAATGAACATGCTGCTACTGGTGCTAGGAAGTGTGAAGAGAAAGTCGCTGTCAAGTCAAGTGTGTCTGGTCCTTGTTTATTGAGTCCTAGGAAGAATGTTTTTTCTAGAACTGTGTGTAATAAAGTAGGCAGTATGAAACAGTCTCATTCTAATAAAAGGTCTTTCAAAACATGTTTTGTTTGTGGCAGTCCCTTTCATTTAATTAAAGATTGTGATTATTATGACACACATGCATCTGTTAATCATGCTTTACTTGCTCCTGGATCACCAGGAGCTGCTCCATATGTTTCTAGAAGCCTTAATCCTAGTGCTCCAATGTTTCATACTTCTAGAGTATCCTCTCCTTTCATGTCTGATTATTGTAGAGAAAATGGATTCCAGACAACTAGTAATTATTTTCCAAATTATAATCCAAACTATGCGCATCATTTTGACCACACGTATTTTGGTTTGGGAAATTTGGGAACTGCTGTTAAGCCCTCAGCAGGTTGTTCCTGGTCAAATAATAATACCCTTATGATGAATAGGCAACCAAGGAACAATGGTGGATCTCATCAATCTTCTTGGCATTCTTCTAATGATCCACAAGGCAGGCTCAAACCTGAAAAGGTTTGGGTCCTTAAGACACTAACTTTTGCATTGTGATTATCTTGTTGTTGTAGGTTACTCCATACCAAGATCCTAGTCTAGGCATTGTTGATAGTGGCTGCTCCAGGAGCATGACTGGCAATAAAGGCCTTCTTTCTAACTTTGTACCCTTTTATGGAGGCAAGGTCTATTTTGGTGGAGGTGAAGGCAGAATCACTGGCAAGGGAACGATAAAGACTCCAAATCTCAATTTTGAGCAGGTCTACTATGTGGAAGCACTTCAACACTTCAACTTGATATCAGTCTCTCAGATTTGTGACAAGAAGCAGTTTGTTCTCTTCACCGATACTGATGCACTTGTGCTCTCCAAAGATTTTAAGCTTCCAGATGACTCACAAGTTTTACTCAGAATCCCTAGAAGACACAATCTCTATAGCATCAAGTTGAATGAAGTTAACCCTACTGGTCAACTAGCATGTCTGGTTGCAAAAGCCTCGGAAGATGAAGCCACAAAATGGCACCGAAGGATGGGACATGTGAACTTCAAGACCATTCACAAACTTGCCAATTTGAATCTGGTCTCTGGTTTACCTCCCAAGACGTTCAGAAATGACATAAATTGTGTTGCCTACAGCAAAGGCAAACAACACAAAGCATCCTTCAAGGCCATTACTGCTTTAAGTCTCATTACTGAACCATTGCAGCTTCTACACATGGACTTATTTGGTCCTACTTCCATCAGAAGCATAGACCACAAGCAATTCTGTTTGGTGGTGACTGATGGTTATAGCAGGTTTGCGTGGGTGTTTTTCATGGCTACCAAAAGTGAGACCTACTCAATTCTTCGAGATTTTCTTACCTTGATAGAGAATCAGTTGTCCAAGAAAGTTAAAGGTATTCGATGCGACAATGGAACCGAGTTTAAAAATAGAGACCTCATCGCACTTTGCAATGCTAAGGGCATCAAAAGAGATTATAGTGCTGCTCGGACTCCTCAACAGAATGGTGTGGCAGAAAGAAAGAACCGGACACTAATAGAAGCAGCAAGGACTATGCTTGCCGATTCCAAGCTTCCGACCATGTTCTGGACAGAAGCTGTTAATAGGCCAGTTATGTTTTGAATAGGGTGTCTATTACCAATCCACACAAGAAAACACCTTATGAGCTGCTCACGGGCAAAGTTCCCAATATTGCTCATTTGAAGCCGTTTGGGTGTCCAGTCACCATTCTGAATACTAGTGACTATTTGGGGAAGTTTGATGGCAAGGCTGATGAAGGATATATTGTGGGATATTCAGCTCATTCTCGGGCGTATCGTGTCTACAATCTTCAAGCCAAACGAATAGTTGAAACTATTAATCTCAGGTATTTTGAGGAGAAGACAAACATTCAAGGAACAGGTCCAGAATGGTATTTTGATCTTGATTATCTTAGTGATTCGTTAGGATATTTTCGTTTCAAAACTAACCATGATGCAGGACCACAAGTGTTTGCAACTTCTGGTACTGGTGTTCCTTCTAGTCTTTCTGATTCAGATGATGAGGATGACATTTTTGTGGTTCCATCCTATTCCACCACGGTTTCTCCTACTCCTCCTAGTGATGCAACTCCATTGGAAGTACAGGATTCCCAAGCAGCTCTTGATACTCTTCTAAAGCAACAACAAGAAGCTACTAAAGCGGCGGCTCAAGGTAGTTTTGAGTTTCCCTTGGTTGAGCCTACTGACAAAGCTGCTCCTAGTACTCCAGCTTCTGCTCCTAGTGCTAGTCACTCACCTACTGGTACTCCGGCTAGTGAGTCTGCTTCAAATACACGTTTCTCCAATCCTTCTGATTTGGGGAATCATGAAAAGAAGTCTTCTACCAAGCTGGATGATATTCATAAACAACCAGTAGACGGGATTTTCCAAAATGCTTCATATGATGCTGATTTCGTTGGTGATCTCGGTAACATGGCACCAGAAGTGGAGGTTTCCTCCAATCCAGTCTTGCAATCACATAAAGACCATCCCACCACTCAAATTATTGGAGATCCTGGTTCTACCGTCAAGACACGCAGAATGCAGCAGAAGGCCTCGTCTGATCATCATGCTCTTGTGGGCTATATTGAGGATCAAAAGCGTAATAATCATACGGACTTTCAATACTGTTTGTTTGCTTGTTTTCTGTCACAGGTGGAACCTAGGTCTGTTTCTCATGCTCTTGAGGATCAAAGTTGGGTGGAGGCTATGCAGGAGGAAATGCAGCAATTCTTGTTTCAGAATGTTTGGGTTCTGGTTGACTTACCGGATGGGAAGACAACTATCAATACCAAATGGATTCTCAAAAACAAGAAGGATGCACGGGGAATTGTGGTCAGGAATAAAGCTAGGCTTGTCGCACAAGGACACACTCAAATTGAGGGCATTGATTATACTGAAGTCTTTGCGCCTGTTGCAAGGATTGAGGCCATTCGTCTGTTTTTGGCTTTTGCTTCGTATGTTGGCTTTACGGTGTTCCAGATGGATGTCAAGAGTGCATTTCTCTATGGAAAAATTGACGAAGAAGTGTATGTTACTCAACCTAAGGGGTTTGTTGATCCACTTCATCCAAAGAAAGTCTATAAGGTGGTCAAGGCTCTTTATGGTTTACATCAGGCTCCTAGAGCTTGGTATGAGTGTCTCTCCACTTTCTTGTTAAAGAATGGCTATAGAAGAGGTACTATTGACAAAACACTATTTCTTCGGCGGAATTCCAAGGATATTATCCTTGTTCAGGTCTATGTGGACGACATTATCTTTGGTTCTACTAGGAAGGAGTGGTGTGATGAGTTTGAACACTTGATGAAAGGCGAATTTCAGATGAGTGCTATGGGAGAACTGTCATTTTTCCTTGGTCTTCAGGTCAAGCAACAATCGGATGGGATTTTCATCAGTCAAGATAAGTATGTTCATGAGATTCTCCAAAAGTTTGACATGGATCCTCTTCGACCAGCAGCAACTCCTTATGAAGTTGCTAAAATCAAACTTAAGAATGAGCCAGATCCACCCGTAAATGTTCATATGTACAGGTCTATGATTGGCTCCCTCATGTACTTGACTGCATCACGTCCGGATATTATGTTTGCAGTAAGTGCTTGTTCTAGACACCAGGTGACTCCAACGGTTTCGAACTTAAATGCAGTTAAGAAGATTTTCAAGTATATCAAGGCTCAACCTAAATTGGGTCTATGGTATCCTAGAGAATCCCCATTTGTACTTGAAGCATACAGTGATAGTGATTATGCTGGTGCTAATAATGATAGGAAGTCAACTACTGGTGGTTGTCAATTTTTGGGTCGTCGGCTTATTTCATGGCAATGTAAGAAGCAGACAATAGTAGCTACTTCTTCAACAGAAGCTGAATATGTGGCTGCTGCTAGTTGCTGTGGTCAAGTTTTATGGATCCAAAATCAGATGTTGGACTATGGGTTCAATTTTATGAATACCAAAATTTTTATTGACAATCAAAGCACTATTTGTATTGTGAAGAATCCTGTATTTCATCAGCGGACGAAACATATTGAGATTCGGCATCATTTTATACGCGATGCCAATGAGAAGAAGCTGATACAGGTTCTTAAAGTTCATACGGATGACAATGTTGCTGATCTGCTGACTAAAGCTTTTGATGGTCCTCGGTTTAACCACTTGGTGGTTCATATTGGGATGGTCAATCCTTGAAGTCTAGGATTGAGGGGAGGCTTTGTGTACATATTAGGTTCGTCTAACGTATTCGCAGTATTTAACAACATACTTTCTTGGTTCTGGTGGTGTGTGGTGTTTCTGATGCAGGATTTTTGCTCTCTTCTGATGGAGATGGCCTTACATGACTGGCTTCTGGTCCTAGTTGGTCAGCTTCTAGTTATGATTGGATGCCTTCTGGTGGTCTCAAATCCTTCCCAGTCTAGTGGTGTTTGGCTATGGGTGCTGGTACTGGTCTGGCTACTGTTCATTCCATTTGTCCTTTATTAATCACGTTTTGCTCCTGGTCCGACTATTGTGCACTTTGACTTTTGGTCAACGCTTCCAATACTGATATTTACAAGTTTGAATTCATCAAATAAATTGGGGGTAAGTTATTATGTTCAAAAAGGGCAAGTGGTTAGTATGCCATTATGGCATAATTTGAAAGGGCAACCCCCCATTAATAGGGGTCAATGAACAGTTACTATTTTCTTCCTATATGGTCAACATACACTCATTACAATTAAAACACACACACAAAACCGCTTCTACTCCTCTCATCCCAATCTAAATCCTTCTTCAATCCATTCATCAAGATCCATGGCTGCTCTTGCTTATCAACCTGCTCATAATCGTGTTGCTTATCTGGGTGATGGTCCTAATAGTGAACATTTTGCTGATATCTTGGAGTTTATTGAAGCTTCAAACTTAAGGTATGCATTTACTGTGTGTCCTACCATATATGATAGTGTGGTACGTCAATTTTGGGCGTCTGCTGAACTTGTGAATGTGGCTGGACGTCCACGAGCAATCCATGCTATCATAGATGGACGTGCTTATGTGGTCACTGAAGCATCTATTCGCTCTTCTCTTCATCTTCAAGATGAGGGGGGTGTTATATCACTTCCAAATTCGGAAGTATTAGAGGGTATGGCTGCCATAGGTTATGAACATGGGGGGAAGTTTAACTTCCAAAAGAATAGGTTTTCCCCTCAGTGGAAGCTTCTGGTTCACTATTTAATCCATTGTTTGAGTCCCAAGTCGGGAAGTTGGGATGCGTTTCCTACTCCGTTGGCTACTGGTCTTATATGTTTAGCCCAGGGTAGAGTGTTTAACTTAACATTATTTATTTGATGGGATGGCTAGTAATTTGTCCACTGCGGGTTCTAGGAAGAAATTTCTTATGTATCCTAGGTTTATTCAAGAAATACTTGTTTGCATTCCACGAGATAGGGCTGAGCATGTACCATCTAAACTGACAGCAAAAGTGTATTACAACATGATGCATGGGTTTACTGGGGATTGGAGGCCCCTGACTGAAGCCATGATGGGTTTGGCTCAGGGTCCTATAGGTCAGGAGGAGGAGGCTCCTGAGTTGGTTGTGTTAGATGATGATCCCATGGAGGAGGAGGAGGCTCCTGCTGGTGATGCTACTCCTGTGGTAGAGGAGGAGCTAGTTGAGGAGGTGGTGGTTGAACAACCATCCCCTCCCAAGGCTGGTCCTTCCTCGGCTCCACAAAGGTCTCCATTTGTGGAGACTCCACCTCCTAGCCCTGCCCCACACTCGACTGATATCCCTTTTGCTTCTAGTTCTCCACATGTTGACCCCAATGTTGCTTCGGGCTCCCGTGATGCTTTCCCTGATCCAAGTTCTCTTGGTGGGCAGGCAGAGGAGCCTACTACTCTGACATCTTTGCTAGATCTTATGCACAGGTACCATGAGAGGATGATTTGCTTGGAAGCTGATTTGAACCAACATCGGAAGCTCACACGGGAATTTGTTCTTCCTCTGGCCGATCGTATTAAGGTATTGGAGAATCAACAGCGTCGTCGAAAGAAGCATGTGGTTCTTTCTGAGTCTGAGGATGAGGGTTCGGAGAATGTTGAGGATGGCTTGACGTTGCTGGCAAAGGCTGCCTTTGCTGATAAAGTTTATGATGATCTGCCTGGTCCTCCAATGTCCTCCAATGCTCCGTCTTCCAGTACTGTTCCCCCTTCTATGGGTGGTGCTTCTGATGCTGCTGCTAGTTCTCATGCTGATCCCTCACATGATCCAAAGGGCAAAGCTCCAATGACTGATCCTCCATCTCCCATCCGCAAGCGCTCTCGTCGCCAGCTTGAAGAAGACAGACTTGGTGAAGAGGCTGGGTTCAGGCTGAGCTTGATGCGGAAGACATTGCTGCTGAGGAAGAACTCCGTGAGCGAAGGCGTGCGCAAATTCAGCATGATGCTATGCACTGGACTGATGGCGAATGGATGCAAGTGTTAACTGTTCTTACTCGGGATTATGCTCAGTTTAAAGATTTGTTGGGTGATGATGTTGATGAACACAACTGCATTCCGCGTGCTATGGTAATGATGCGTAAGCATCAGTTGACTCTTGCTGAGGAACTCAAGAAACAGCGTAGGAACAGACCTCTCTCTCAGGCTGAGCAGCGCCAGCAGATGCAACGTTATGTCAAATTTCAATCTGCTGCTCATTTCAATGCTCCTTGGACTTGGGCTCGGGTGCGGGCTTTGACTTTTGCTGAGCTCAAGAAACTTTATGAGAATATGGTGAGGCGTGCGAGTCAACCTATACCGGAGAAATTTGTTTACCATCCTCGTGGTGTGACTGCTTCGATGCCTGCTACTTCTACTGTTTCTTCATCCATGCCCATTCCTGGTTCCACTGGTAGTTCTTCTGGTTCTGGTGCTGTTTCTGTTGGTCCTTCTACTACACTCTTGGTTGCGCCTATTGGTTCTACTACTGGTCCTGCTGCTACTATCTTTGTGACAACCACCACCACTCATGCTTCCCCCACCACACCTGGTACTTCCACCACTCCTGTTCCAGCAAGCACTTTTGTTGATTCCACCATCCCTGCTGCTGCTCCATCTGATGTGCCATCTACATCACCACAAGTTTCTGCAACCCAACCTACTCCCACTTCTAATGCAGCTCCTAGTGGTTCTTTGGGTGGACATGTTCCTGAGTCTACTCCTACTGCTTCTCCTGCTGTTGCTGAAGTTCAGGTGAAGGTTGAATCCACTCCTTCGGCTCCCATGCCTCGACGTTCCACTCGCCAGAAACTTACTCGTCGTGTTCGCCGCGGTAAATCAGTTCCTTTTGAGAAGCGTGATCCTGAAAACTTAATTGATGCAGCTTCGGATAGCGATTCTGACTTACCTTTAGGCAATAGAAGCATTACGGGTTATACGGTTGAGAGGTCTACAACACTTCCTGGTGGCGTCTCCCATCGGATTACTTTGAGTGATGGGACTGTGCGATTGGTCACGGGTTTGCAGGGTGTGTTATCATGGGCTGATCGGATGGATCTTATGGCATTGTTTGGGCTTGTTGATTCTAGTATGCCATTTGACCCGATGGCGGTGTCTTCCTGGCCTGGTATTCGTCTTTGGGCTGATCTCAAGCTTATGTTGGATCCTCCTCCATCTGCTACTCCTTTGGGTGTATGGCAAGATCAAATGCAATGGGAGATTGTTCGCTGGAAGCTCTATGCTGGATGTGGAGTACATGTGTTGGAGTTAGGTTCTGGTCATGTGGCGTTTATGTTGACGGATGTTGTGTATCCTTTGACTATTTCTTCCATGGAAGCAATGTTGGCAAGTCATTTGCAGATTTCTACTGCTCCTTCTGGGAATGAGTCGAGTATGGCCACATCTTTGGTCGAGGGTATTCAAGCACGGTTGTTGGCGGATAAGAAGGCAGCTTCTGGTGTGTAAGGTGAATGGGTTGTAAGTAATTATACTTTGATTTTTGTTTTTATTTTGATTCTTTTCACCAATATGTATAGTGATTGGTGACTTTTATTCTTCATAGTTAAAAAAAAAAAAAAAAAAAAGAAAAAAAAAAAAGAAAAAAAAAATTATTATACATTTTATATAATATCTGCTTATACTTTAACACAGTTTAGCTTTTATACTTGTACATATTATCCCTTGGATGGTTTGCATTGTGGTTCCTGGTTTGCGATTGTTCTGGTCCTTGGTTTCACTTGGTGTTGGACGTGGTCTACACAACAAATGGTTCTCAACTTACCATGTCTCATCGACAAGAGAAAGTTGATTCACCTTGAGGGTACGGCTCCTGGTGCGATTATCAAATCCGTTGATGGTTGCCAGGTTACCTAAAACTGGATGGTTTTCACTTGCCATAGTATTGGACTGAAAAGTGGCTAATCCAAGGGGGTACGGCTCTTGGTAAAGATCTTATCAAATCCGTTGATAGCTGTAATAGCTTGCTTAAAGCTATAGGGTGTTCAACTCACCGATGCTTTATTGCTAAGAGTTGGCGAGTCCAGAGGGGTTCGGCTTCTGGTAAAGACGCATCAAATCCGTTGACGGCTGTGATGGTTTGCCTAAAATCATCAGGGTACTCCCACTCACCATTGATTCACGTTCTAAGAGTTGGGCTGGGTTCTAGTCTCCCAGGGTGATGCTTATTCCACCAGAATGACTAGCTAGCCCAAGAGCGAGTAGCTACTTGGTAAAGACTCATCAAATCTGCTCATGTTGCTGACAAGATTCAACACGAGGCTGATTTGTTCCAAGCTTTGGAGAAGCTTCTAGTGGTTCGTGCGGCTGTTCTTCTGATGCTTATCTTATTGATGCTGCTGTTTGTTTTGCTGCTACAATCCTCGGGTTTTATTTGCGCGTTTTCCAGGAAACTTGAACTCAACAGGTCAAATTCAAGTTTAGGGGAGGATTGTTAGGACCATTGTAATAGTTATATGTAATAGGTAGACTAGGAGGTATGTAGTTCCTCCTGGTCCTAGTCGTAGTAGGAGCAAGTCCTGCTCCTGGTCCTAGTCAAAGTCAAACATTATTAGTTACTTAATATTCTGTTAGGATATGCATGAGTTATATTAGGAGAAGATATGCATATCAGTTTTACACGTTTTCTTGTATGCTGTATTAGGGTTTCCTTGTAGTATAAAAGGAACCTTAGGCATAAGGGTTATACACACCTTCACAAAACGTAGTTCTAGTCTTTATTTAATATTAGAAATCCTTAGAAAGGATCAAGTCTTCATAGTTATTCTGTTTCTCTTGTTTATATTTATATTCTACATTCATATTGTGTATAGAGTCTCTTTGTGATTTGACTTGTGATTACAGAAGTCATTCACCGGTCCTGACAGGCTGCAAGATCTATATCTAATTGACCCAACATAGTCAATTGTTTCGGGATATACGGTCATACGTAAGACCATATTCAATGTTTCATTTAACTTTTCTTGGTCGTCACGTGCGGCTGGGGTACTATAGGAATAACTTCCTAACATGTTTGCCACGTGCGGCCGAAATGTGGTTTTCAAAATTCAACATTTCAAGATGTTCTTTCCTTGGTACGTCCGGGGGGCATCTTGTTAGTCTAGATATTCCGCCTACGGTTGTAACAAGGGGTGTCAAAAAAGTTGACCTGACCCGAACCCGACCCGAACCCGAACCAGAATAATCATATTCGGGTCGGGTCACTCGGGTCAAAAGTGTATTCTGGTCAATTCGGGTTGACCCGAATTGACCCGAGTTTTAATTAGGCTCGGGTTCGGGTTATATATTTTTACCCTTGACCCGACTTGACCCGACCCGAGTTGACCCGAACCCGACCAACCCGACTTGACCCGACTAAAATTAGACTTTTTACATTGTTTTAGTACAAAATTAGGCCACTTTTTACACTTTTTCCTCAAACTCGGGTTGACCCGACCCGAGTTGACCCGACCCGAATTGACCCGAACCCGAGTGACCCGAGTTCTAATTAGGCTCGGGTTCGGGTTATATATTTTTTACCCTTGACCCGACTTGACCCGACCCGAGTTGACCCGAACCCGACCGGGTCAACCCGAATCACACCCCTAGTTGTAACAACTAGACTGGGGGACATGATGACGTATAGTCCCCAAACGGGTCAGGGACCCGACCCATGGGTACTACCCGTATCCGGCCCATCACTAATGGGTTGGGTTAATCAGTTAAGCTTACGGGCTTGAATGAATAGTGGCCGTATAAAGTGTGTGCGGCCTACGGCCCGGTACAGCCAGGACAGGGTTAGACAGAATCACAATCTTATTAGGGTTGGGATTCACCCTAAAGTATAAGATATACACTAACCATAATTAGAAGATAACAATCAAGCTAATTATGGTGGTTATCCTATACTTGGGGCCGAAGTAAACAGTGAGCCCATTAGGGTTTCACTGCCTATATAAGGAACCCCAAGGGTTCCACAAAGGTATTACATTCTCCATACTCTAACCTCACATCCTATTCTTAACCCTAACCGATTACTTACTCTCACGTTGGAGTCTAATCATGGGATACATTCCCACGGTAAGCCTAACGCGTGTTGCTTTAGTGTGAAGGATCTCAGCAAGACTATTCACTTGGTGCAAGAGCCGGAGCCCAGCCTACCCGAATTAAGCCTAATTCGGGTCTAGCAAGGATCATCCAAATTTTGTATCAACATCTCTATCCTATCATTTCCTCTAATTGTGCAGCCAAAACAGAATCAAAATGTAAACCTGTGTTGCATTCTTAGGTACCTAAACCTCTTCCAAAATCCCTTTACCCTTATCCTTAGCTTCAATAGTTGGTAAAGTAATGTCTAGTACCTGTGTAGCAGCATCCTTGATGATAAATCGTGGTTGGGATACACCAATCATGCCTTTAAGTATGTCAGCGTCTGATTTGCTCTTGTCAGCGCTCAAACTCTAAATGTCAGCGGCTGACTCTGTGACTTGTTGCATCATCTCTACAAAACTTAGCTTATTGGGAGTAATCAAAGAAGCATCCAAAGTTGGCTTCTCCTTCAAGCTTGTCAAAGCCTCAGCTATCTCCACACTCCCATATGAACCACCTTCTTGTGAGTCTTTGTCACTCACATGTACCTATTCATCCTCCCCTTTGGAAGAATCCTCCTGCCTTCTACTAGCATTGGCAGCTTCCAAAACAACGATTCTCTCCCCCAATGACTTGAGTTCAAGGCCCTGACATGTGACAACTTGTACAAGGTCTGCATTTTGCTTTTGCAAGCGCATGCAAACCACCGTCAATTCCAAAACTGATAAAGGTTCCAATCTGCCCTCCTCTATGATGGGGATTTGACCTCGCAAAAGAGATTCATCGGGCATGGATGTGGTCTTAATGATGTTGGGACTGTCTTGACCTGCGTCTAAGCCAGTGTCAATAGTCCCAGCCCCACCCATTTCACCAACCACACTTGTGGAGGTGGTTCTCTCTGCAACATGGCTAGGACCACTAGAGGAGAACACTCCAGCAATCCTTTTGTGTTTCTCAAACCTATAATCATGAGGTTCTGAAGGAAGTGGATTGGGGGTTTGTTTGGGTATGAGGGTCTGTTTGGGTGTGAGGAAGAATGGTGTCAGCGTTTGGGTTGGGTGTGTCAGCGCCCACATTGTGAGAGTCAGCACCTGATGGTTGTTGGTCAAGGTCCATGTGTTGGGGTGATGGAAGTTGTTCTGGTAGTGGGTCTGGTTGTGGTGGAGGTTGTGCAGCTGCCTTAATGACAGCTAGCATGGCTGAGGTAAGGGGTAAGTGTCTATAGGGAGGTGAATTCATATTGCCAAACATAGTTTTCTTTTGAGTAGAGACCTCATAAAAGTTGTCATGGTCCCTACTGCAATATCCTTGCATATCAAAAACCATTTGTAAAAACCTGGGGTGAGCAAGAGTCATCTTGTTACCCTTGTTGTGAAACATGCCATCAAAGATCATTTTTGAAAAATTATATCTTTGCCCAGTTGCAATACAAACAATGGCACTCCCGATTGAACGGTTGATTTCATTAAAAGAAGAGCATTTGGGACTCAAACATTGTAGGATGACATGTATAAGGAACTTCCAAGCTGGGGGAAATTGTTTTTTGGTATATTTGTTTAAATGCCCCAGTGGGGGCAAAGCATACCCCAAGCCTTGGAGTCCTAACTCTTGCTCTGCTAAAGGAAGAGTAGTTATACCATCAGCATCATCAATATGAAAAGCTTGACGAATCAAAGCTTCAGTAACTACCCATTGAACCCCATGAATAGTAGCAGTCAATGTAATCACTCCATCAATTGTTCTGTAACTAACAATGCTCCAAAACTGCTTGATGTGTGTGATAGGGACGAGTGAAGTATGAGAAAGTGCATACCTTAAAGGAGACGCCTTCGAATACTCAATCATCTGAGTGTATTAAATAAGCCATCATGTTGTGTTGGCTTCTGAACCCCAATTCCACATTAGCAGGTTTAAACTTTGGTGCCATTTTAAGAATGATTTGAGAAAACAGTTATATGTTAACAATGGAGGTATGAAGGTTTGAGAGTTTTAGCAGACAAGAAATAGTAGTTACAATGTTTGAAAGAAAAGAGCAAAATTTATAAGAGAAGTATAAACACACGATTGTTTGAAATATGAGATAATTATATTCAAAAAGTAATCATCAAAATCTTGAAAAATATATAACTTATCTCATACATTAATTAAAAGTCACCAACTCGCTAAAATTACGGCCCATATTTTCGTAAAAAATAACAACTGGGTGGGCCCCAATGTTTTTCAACGGTCAAAAAGTAAACATCAGCGTGTAACGACTATATTCTTGTCAGCGTTGAAATTTTGCCATGTCATCGTTTAAATTGGTCTTATCAGCGTTTGGAAAGAAATCATGTCAGTGGCCAAAAATAAAAATAATTAAAAATAAAAATACCTTAACAAAGAAGTTTACCCTAGTGAAGATAACTCTTAGACTGAAAATGACTATAGGGCGGCAAGCATTGTCCAAGCATGCACACTTGCATAAGCAAGATAGACATAATTGTCCTCAAGTGTCCCTTGCTAACCAAAGTTCTTAACAATGAAGTTACCTCATATAAACCTTTTGTAACTTCCCACGTAAGCCCAATTAAAACATTCACCAAGTCTCCCAACCGACCAATCCCAATTCTAGGCCAAAATGTCTTGGCAGCATGCACAATATATCAACTTTGCATGCTACAGTGCCTCAAGAAATAGAAATTCTAATTCTTACTCACCAGTGGACACAATCTAGAATTGTGATAAGAGTATTCTAAGAATACCCAAAAACCTAAAGGTTTCCTAAACCTCCCCTTAAACTAGGATATACATAGTTGCAATATATATATATATATATATATATATATATATATATATGACAAAAATTTATTTCAAGATATGAATGTAAACATTTCAACCATCATAAATAAAGTTTGACACATTCCTTGTAAGCTCCAAAGATCCATAAGCAACTCTGTATCCAAATGTACAATGCTCATAATGCCTGCATGATTAGATCAAAAACCACAAAACTAACATACTGCTGTCAACGACCATTTTAACACTTGTCAGCGTTCAAATAACCTTTGTCAGCGTTAGAGAAATAAAGTGGAAAACCTAATTCTTTACAAAGATAAATAACAGTACACATCCTGTACAAACTATACAATGATTTCAAAAACACATTTAGGTGAGATTGATCATTCCAATACTTGTTACCAAGTACTGGAACCTCCCAACATCAAAAGGTTTAGTTAAAAGATCAGCCACATTTTCTTCTGTGTATACCCTATCTGGATGTATTAAACCTTTTTTAAAACAATCTCTTATAATATGATGCCTAATTTCTATGTGTTTTGTTTTAGAATGATGTACAGGATTCCTAATAATGCATAATATACTATTATTATCTACAAATATCTTGGTATGCATAAAATTATACCCATAATCCAACAGCTGGTTTTGTATCCATAGAACTTGTCTACAGCAAGAAGCTGTAGCTACATATTCTGCTTTAGTTGTAGAATTTGCCACCACTGTTTGTTTCTTGCATTGCCAAGATATGAGTCTGCTCCCAAGAAATTGGCATCCACCAGTTGTGGATTTTCTATCAAACTTATCACCTCCATAATCACTGTCTGAATAGCCAATAAGCTCCAATGGAGAATCTTTAGGATACCATAATCCCAAGGTGGGATAGCACCTAAGGTATCTAAAGATCCTTTTGACAGCATGAAGATGACACTCTTTGGGAGGCACTTGATGGCGTGCACATGCACACACTGCAAACATGATGTCAGGTCTAGAGGTTGTAAGATACATCAATGAACCAATCATTGATCTCTAATGCCTGACATCCACATCTTTTCCATATCCAGTCTTTCTCCAAGGGTGTTCCCTATCCATGGGTGTGCTAGCCCGTTTTTCATGAGGAGAAAAACCAAACTTCTTCAAGATCTCAGCTACATATTTGTCTTGAGAGATAAAGATACCATCTTCTTGCTATTGTACTTGTAAACCTAGAAAGAAGTTCATCTCTCCTATTGCACTCATCTTGAATTTGTCTGTCATGAGCTTTGAAAAGTCTTCACTCATCTTTGGATTAGATGAACCAAAGATAATATCATCCACATAGACCTGGAAAAGAAGAAAATCCTTATCAATCTTCTTGGTAAATAGTGTTTAGTCTATGGTGCCCCTTTTAAACCCGTTTTCCACCAGGTAGGTGGATAATGTACCATACCATGCTCTTGGGGCTTGATGAAGTCCATACATTGCTTTCTTGACTCTATACACCTTGTCTGGATGCTCTGGATCTTCAAAACCTGAAGGTTGCATCACATACACTTCCTCCTTAATTATGCCATATAAGAAAGCACTTTTCACATCCATTGCATAAACTGTGAAACCCATGCAAGAAGCATAGGCTAGGAAAATCCTTATTGATTCAATCCTTGCAACAGGTGAAAAAACCTCTTCATAGTCTATCCCTTTTTCTTGTGTATAGTCCTGAGCAACTAAATGTGCCTTGTTTCTGACCACAATCCCTCTTTCACCCTTTTTCTTCCTTAGAACCCAACGTGTCCCAATAGGTCTGACATACCTTGGACAGTCCACTAGCTCCCACACATCTTAAATTCCAAATTGGTGAAGCTCATCCTGCATTACTTCAACCCAGCTTGATTCTTTAAGAGAATCAAAAAATTTCTTGGGTTCCGTTTGTGACAGAAAACAGGCAAACAAACATGCTTGCACAAGAGGGGTATCTTCCTTCTTGTGAATATTGGCAATGAAACCACCTTGAGTCTGATGAGTTCTCCTTGTTTGAACAAGAGTCTGAATATCACCAATTATTTAGGAAGGAGGATGATCTTTGGCCACCTTTGTAAGTATTCCTCCCCCAAATAGTAAATTATCTTCTATAACAGATTCCATGTTGCCAATAGCAACTTCATTGCCACTCCCATCCTCACTTGAATTGACCTCTTGATTGAGTATGAGAGCTTCAACATGTTCAACAGTATTTCTGTTGGAGGAAGAGAATAAATTTCCAAATGGGCTGTCAGCGTCTGAATTCAACGTGTCAGCGTCTGAATTGGCTTTGTCAGCGCTCGAAGATGCAAGGATGAATTCATCAACTGGTTTTTCTTGTGGCCCTTCTTCCTCCTTTCCAGCAGCAGCAGATGCTTTCATAAACCCGTCAGTCCATATAGGAATGGTAACATAATCAAGTATGGGGGTTGGCTCAACTGCATGTGATCCTTCTTCTTTAGCAACCTGTGTACCTGAAATCTCAACAATAGGTTCTTCCAAGACATTTGAATCCTTCTTCACAATGTTTGGATTAGTAATAGGCATATAATTCAAGTTCCTAGATAATGGTTCCAAATGAAATAACCAATCTGGTCCATTCTCAGGATCTCTAGGCTTACTTTCTAAAAACTTAACATGCACCTTTTCAAGGATGCGTTTTTATTTCTTGTTGTAAACCCTATACTCTCTTCTATTCATAGAATAACCCACAAAATATCCTTCATTTTAATCCCTTTTAGATTAACATTATAAATGTCCTTATGTCTAGGTGTTCTATATTCAATAAACTTCTCATCAGTAATCTTAAAATCCTTAATCAACACCAAGAATTTAGTATTAGTAAAAAGAGCTTTATTTTTGTTGTCACAAACTTGTGACACACTAAACAAGTTATAATCAAGTTCCTTTACCAGAAAAACGTTCTCAAAACGTAAGTTGTTGGTGATAAGAGTGCCTTTACCAGATATAGTTCCATACCCTCCTCCAAAGTACACTTTGTCACCATCTTTAATGGGGAAAAATCTGTCAAATAATCTTCCTTCCCTGTCATGTGCCTAGAGCATCCATTATCCCAATATCCATGATCATTGACATGCTTTTGAATGCCCTGCACATAAAGAAAACAAATTAGTTTTCTTTGGGAACCCAATCCTGAGCATACTTGGATTCATGTGGTTGTTCAACAAGAACAGACTTATTCCTTGTAACAACCCATTGTTCATCCCTTTGTGGCCTGAACACCCAGTTTACCTTAATTGGTTTAGTAATGACCTTTGAAAGATAATTAAATCTGTTGCAGGTCATAGAAATTCCATCAGAATTGGGGTTTTGGTCTTGTTTAGGTCTCCATGTCAAACTAGATGAAGCTTATACCCCTTTCCCTTAGGTTGTAAATACCTATTGTTACTTGGTCTAACACAAGGTCTAACAGCAGCTTGTTATGGCATTTTCATACCAAACATGGAGCTGTCAGCATTGAAATTGTTCCTGTTAGCATTGAATTTGTTACTGTCGGCGCTGAATTTGTTCTTGTCAGCGCCCAAATTAAGGTTTGCTACAGGAACCCATTGTCTGTTAGACAAAGTGTTGGTCTTTTGAAAGGGCCTTTGTCCATGAGTATTTGTCCCTTTAGAAAAGAAGGGAGCTGGTCTAATGACTTGTGGGCTTGGTTGGACAAAAGGTCTATGTTTGACCATGGTTGACCTATTGTCAGTGGTGAATTTAGAGCCACTAACACACTTATAGGACAAATGAGAAAAAATCCCACATGTGTAACAAGCTTTTCTAGAAATAACCTTAGGTCTAGATTGAAAGAACCCTGTCCCATTAACACTAGATTGGCTTTGGGGTGACCTAGGTTTTCGATACATTTCAACATATTTCACACTAGGTTTTCTATTAATTGGTGAGCCAAGGTCAATGGTTTTTCCAGTAGTGGGGTTGGTTACAGTAATGGGTGTAGGCACAAATGGACTCTCACTAAGCATTCCACCATTAACAAAAAGAAAAGGGTTGGCTGCTTTCCATTGTTCAAGATCAGTCACCTTTTGTTGATATTCCTCAACTGGGGTAAGCACTCTAGTTGGAGGAATAAATTTCTCTTCTTGGAGTTCTAGAATACCAGTCCAAGAGAGATCTTTTCTTTGAACATCATAGAAGTTCCCAACAGGTGGTGGAACAGCAACATATTCTTTCATCCCAATCCCAGATTTGTCCCTAGGGTCTCTTTGTTCACTGACACACTTTTCTAGGGTTTGACTAGCTTTAACAAACTTTTCAATCTTAAGCCCTATATTTTCTTTATCCTTAATGGCTTCTTCTAACTTAAGTTGCACATCTGCTCTAGATTTCATTAGAGTATCCCTAAGTTCATTACTAACTTTAAGATCCCTAGTCAAAACATTAATTTGATCTTTTAGGTCAAATTCCATTTTCTTATATTCCTCTATTGTCCCTTCAGCTTGTGCAAGTGCCATTTTATAATTTGTTAGCCTGCATTCTACATCAAAAACATCTGATTTTAACTTTAAGTTTTCTTTGTTAAGCATTTCAGTGTTTAATCTACACCCTTTACTATAGAAAGCATCATCATATACCTCATTATCTGATGAAGATGAGGAGTTGGCCATGAGAGCAAAGTGAACATGTTCTTCTTCTTCCTTTTCAACAACCAAAGCTTGATTCTCTACCACATCCTTTGCCATAAATCTCTAGTCCCATCTAACACCATCAATATCTTGCATAGCGACCATAGCCTTTGGCTTAGCATCTTCAACCTTGATGATTTGGCTTGAAGTATTTCCAGCATCAGATCTTCTAAGAGATTTGCACTCCCTCATGAAGTGACCCATCCTATTACAGTTATAGCACTCAACCTTGGATTTATATAAATACAGCTGTGTCTTTAGCATTGAAAGTCATCTTTCTTCCAAATCTCCTGTTCCATCTGTTAGCCCTTATGCTTGCAAGTGCCATATTCCATTTGATATCCATCTCTTCTAGATTCTCATCACTGATTTGTTCAATATCCTCATAAGTAACTAAGGAACCATTTGGTAATGCACCAATGTATGCACATACTGTATCCAAGTCAATACCAGCAGGTTTAATACTTGGTGAGTCAACATTGTATGTGTCAGCGTCAAAATTTGAACCGCTGACAAAGTTTGATCCACCGCTAACAAAAGTTGATCCAGTAACAAGATGTACATTCAATCCACTAACATAGGAGTCTCTTTTAGTGGTTTGAGACTCACTATGTAAGATGAAAGCCATGTTCCCAGATGTTGACTTGCTTTCATGTTCAAGTAAGTTCTCACTCTCCAAGAAATTTAGCTTATTGTAGATATAATCAAAGGAAGCACTCTTATGAGCATTCGTGGCAATGATTGATCTAGCTTTAATTTTCCATGCATCACCAAGACCTTTGAGGATTGTGACAATGATATCAGCATCTTCATGGTCTGTTCCCATAAAAGACAACTTACTAGTGATGTCTAGAAGTCAACTTCTCACCTCACTTAGCTTCTCATTTGGATGAGCCTTAAATACAACATATTCATGCAACAGTTTCTTCTTTCTTTGGTTGTATCATCATTACCACCATAGGTGACTTGAAGAGCTGCCAAAAGATTTTTAGCAGAATCAAAACTTCTGTACTTGTGTTCATTCTTTGGACCCAAGGAAAGTTTAATAATGTTCAAAGTCTTCATGTCATTCCTTCTAAAGGCTATATCAGCAGTTGAGATAGCTTTTCCATCTTCAGGTCTTTCAGCACGTTCTTCAGCAGTGGAACCAGCTGTGGTTCTTGCTGCAATAGCAGCAGCAATCCTAGCTGCTTTATTGAATTGATTGCCATATTCAATAACTTCCCAAAGAGTATGGTCATGCACTTGAAGATATAGTTCAAAACTAAACTTCCATTGTTCAAAGTTGTCTGGGTCGAGCATAGGGATTTTTAGGTTGTGATTTATTGAGGATGAAGATTCTATGGTAGACATCTTGTTTGGTTTTAGGGTTTCTGGTGATTTTAAGGTTTTATGTTCTTTTAGATCAAAGTTCCTCAACAAGCTCTGATACCACTTGTTAATCCCAAACTTAGATCGAATAGCTTTGTATTAAACGAGATTGAATCAAGATTAAGACTTAGAGAAACTTTGTTGTATTTAACAATCCAAGTGTTATGCGGAATTAACACTTTGAAAAAAGAACAAACAAACAAAGTAAACCAAACTTTCACTTTTGATTGATAATCGAACTTGCTTACAATGAAAGTTGTAAAACTGAATAATGTGTATATACTATGAACCCTACGACCTTTTTTTGTAACACAAGGAGTCGTGTACAAAGGTTTACCTATCAACTATTCTAGGTAAAGATAATTATAGAAAATACAATATTGATAATATCTTTACTTCAAATATAAAACGTGTTGACAAAGTATTCCTATTAGTGGTTTGACTTCTTCTTGTCAGCGGTTGAATAATTCTTGTTAGTGCTCATCAATCAGCGCCTCGTTTCCTCTTGTCAGCGTCCAAATTACTCTTGTCAACATCTTAGTGACTTAGCTCATTTTATTCCCAACAAGTACCTTTTGAACGCATAACTTTTGAAATTAAGTTCAAAGTTAAAAATATGTTGAAGAACCTCCTACGCACTTAGAAGCAATAAAGAAGAAATAAAGTGAAAAGAAGATTTTGGACGCACGAAAAGTGCAACGCACTTACTCAGAAGTGCGGCGCACAAAAGCCACCTCCAATGTGCGGCGCACATTTTGGATGGTGCGGCGCACATTGACCTCCAGCCAGCGCTATAAGTAGAGACCTTCACGTCTCATTTTCATATCATCTCACATACTCTTCTACTACTTATCTAATCCGAATTTCTTAGCTTTTCAGAATCTCTTTTGGTATATTTCCACTTTGGGAAATATTTGTAATAAGACTATTATATTCTTTGGTTATAGAAAATTCGATACAATCGTGACACTTGTGTACTCTATGTTCCACTTAATCTAAGTATGATTTATATTTACGCTTTCCCAATTGATGTTTTATACTTGATTGCTATGTTAGGCTAAGCTATTTGTGACTACATGGGTATGTAAATATAATTAGTGATGATGTTATGATATGATTTTTTATAAATTAATTTCAAGCTATGTCGTTGAACTACATTACTATCTAGGTTCAATCACGCTGTCTTATTAAACTGGATTTGTTACTATAACTTTGGGTCCGAAACGGTCAAGTTGTTATAATGAGTTTTTATAAAACTTGTCTATGGTTTTTGAATCTTTGGTTGGAGAGATCTGCTTAGATATTTTAATAAAACATTGAACTTATAGAAACTTGTTTAAGCTTAATTTCTTATGAAACATAAGTCTTGCATCAAACCAAGTGGATTGTAAAATGCCATTTTGACGAAAAAGGTTTATTGTTGTTTACATACCTTATCATATCTCGATCATTATTATCATCATCACAAAGTTATATGAGCTATCCCATTAGTAGTCATATTTGTTATCATAATATTTCAAATTCATTCGCGTTTATCTTTGATTATTACTTTGGTTATAAAAACGAAACTAAGTCCTTGCGAACGATCTTGTCTTACCACTACAAACTATACTACACACAAAAGGGTATACTTTCCCGTGTTTGGGTTATAGTCCCTCGTTTGGTAATCCCTTGTTAATATAAACTTAAGACTTGTCTATGGTTTTTGAATCTTTGGTTGGAGAGATCTGCTTAGATATTTTAATAAAACATTGAACTTATAGAAACTTGTTTAAGCTTAGTTGCTTATGAAACATAAGTCTTGCATCAAACCAAGTGGATTGTAAAATGCCATTTTGACGAAAAAGGTTTATTGCTGTTTACATACCTTATCATATCTCGATCATTATTATCATCATCACGAAGTTATATGAGCTATCCCATTAGTAGTCATATTTTTTATCATAATATTTCAAATTCAATCGCGTTTATCTTTGATTATTACTTTGGTTATCAAAACGAAACTAAGTCCTTGCGAACGATCTTGTCTTACCACTACAAACTATACTACACACGAAAGGGTATACTTTCCCGTTTTTGGGTTCTAGTCCCTCGTTTGGTAATCCCTTGTTAACATAAATTTAAGACTTGTGAACACGCATCAAATACTGAACCTTTAGGATTCTTCAGTGATTTTTAAAGGTTCGGGTTTTGTATCATCAATGTTTAGCATAGCTAGTTCCATTATCAATCTTTTGAAAGTTGGTTAATCCAGTGGTTTGGTGAAGATATCAGCCAGTTGGTATTGAGTGGGGATTAAATTTAATTTAATGTCCCCTTTCACAATGTGATCTCTGATAAAGTGATATCTAATATCAATGTGTTTTGTTCTTAAATGAAGGATTGGATTGTTGGATATTACAATAGCACTAGTGTTATCACAAAAGATCGATACATTTTCATATTCTATGTCATAGTAAGAAAGTTGACTCTTCATCCATAAAATATTGGCACAACATCCAGCAGCTGCCACATATTCAGCTTCCGTTGAAGACATGGCAACTGATTTTTAGCACTCCAACACACAAGTTTGCCAGCCAGCAACTGGCAAGCACCAGATGTGCTTTTTTCGTCCAAATTGCATCCAACATAGGCAGAGTCTGAGTACCCTTTGAGATCAAATCCTGAGGACATGGGGTACCAAAGACTTAGACTGGGGGTACCTTTCAGGTACCTGAATATTCTCTTGACAGCAACAAGGTGTGATTCCTTTAGATTTGCTTGATATCTTACACAAAGGCAAGTAGAGAATTGAATGTCAAGTCTGCTGACTGTTAAGTAATTTAGGGAACCAATCATACCTCTGTACTAGTTCTTATTGACTGATTGTCCATTGAGATCAGGTCCTAAGTTGTTAGGGGGTACCATTAGTGTTTTCACTGAAGCACAGTTGATGCCATACTTCTTCAGTAGATCTTTGACATATTTTTCTTGATTGATGGAGATGCCTTGATCAAATTGTTTTATCCGACGACCACGGAAGTAGGTAAGTTCACCCATCACACTCATCTCAAATTTGCTGGTCATAAGCTTGGAAAATTGTTTGCATAGTTTCAAGCTTGTTTAACCAAAGATGATGTCATCCACATAAATTTGTACAAGGATGGTGTCACTTCTAGTTTTATAGATGAACAAGGTGCTATCTATTTTACCTCTAACAAAATTATGTTCAATAAGGAAGGTTGAGAGAGTTTCATACCATGCCCTTGGGGCTTGCTTTCAGTCCATACAAGGCTTTGTAAAGCTTATAGATATGATTAGGGTATTCACTACTCTCAAAGCCTGGAGGCTGAGTAACATAAACTTCTTCTTTTAAATCACCAATGAGAAATGCCCTTTTGAAATCCATTTGGTATATTATGAAGTTTTGTATGTGGCACAAGCAAGGAATATTCGTATGACTTCCATACAAGAAACTAGAGCAAAGGTCTGATCATAATCAACAACATACTCTTGGTTGTATCCTTGAGCCACCAGCCTGGCCTTATTTTTGACAACAATGTTTGTTTCATCCCTTTTGAGTTTGTACACCCATTTGTTATCAGTTGTCGAATTTCCTTGAGGAAGAGAACCAATTTCTAGACTTTATTTCTTTCAAATTGATTTAGTTCCTCTTGCATGGCATCTACCCATACAGGGTGTGTGTAAGAGCTTTAGAAACCATTTTAGGTTCAGTTTCTTAAAGAAAGTCTACAAAGAGACATTCTTTAGGTGAAGTAACACTTAGTTTCTTGGCCATAGCTCTTTTAAGTCTACCAGCACCAGGATTTCCCACTACGTTCACCAGCTGAATGTGACTATTTTTAGTCTAGGAACTTTATGGAGTTGGAGAGTGAGAAACTAGGGATGGTATTTGAGCTAGATCTGGGAAGATCATGACATGGAATTGAACTATCTCCTGTGTTCAATAAAGGATACTCAATAGAAAAAGGTTCAATCATTTGTGGACTATCTTCTTGTTCATAATTAGAGTTCACCTGAATAATTTTTCTTGAAACTACTAGAGAGTTTTAACACAAGGCCCAATTTGATTATTATTTGTAGGGTCATTAGAATGATCATTTTGATCATTTTTCTGAGCCTGTTGATCATTTTGATCGATTGATTGATTTCCATCAGTATGAATTACTGAAGGATTTCCTTCAGTAGAATGACTGGTCAAGTCTTCAAATGGATCATGTAGGGGACTGATGGACAATCATTTTGAAATTTCTGAGAGGGCTCATAGTGTTGAAATTCATCAGGTGGATAGTTATGAGATTCATGAATGTGATGTTCATCCACTAATGGATTTACAAATTTGATAGCTTCATAACTTTCATTGAATGTGATGTGAAAGGTTTCTTTAATACATTATCTTCTTGTGTTAAAGACTCTGTAGGCCTTTGATACTAGTGAGTATCCAAGGAAGTAACCATCATCATATTTTTCATCAAACTTCCCAAGGTGATCCTTATGATTGTGAATGAATAATGGACACCCCAAATATATGTAGGAATGTGATGTTTGGAATTCTCCCCCTGAAGACTTTATAGGGAGTCTTCATGTCTTTTCACAATGATGGATTTATTTTGAGTGTAGCAAGCGGTGGCTACAACATCAGTCCAAAAATGCTTAGAGAGAACTGATTCAGAAAGCATTGTTCTTGTTGCTTCAATTAAAGTTATGTTCCTTCTTTCAGCCACACCATTTTGTTCAGGTGTGTAAGGAGATGAGAAATTTTGTGAGATTCATTTATCATCACAGAACTTGATCAATGAATGATTTCTGAATTCATTCCCATTGTCAGTTCTGAGTTTTTTGACATGAGTGTCATTTTGGTTTTCAACTCTTTTGATGAAGGACATGATCATTTCTAGTGCATGAGTTTTCTTATTTATAAAGTATACCCATGTATATCTGGAGTACTAATAAACAAAGACAAGTGTATACTTTTCATGGTTAATGGCACTTGGTGAAACTGGGCCAAATAAATCTATGTGAAGAAGGTGAAGACTTTCTTTGATTGTGAAAGTATGTTTTGTTTTGAAACTGACCCTATGGTGCTTCCCTTTTTCACATGCAGAGCATGGTTTGTCCTTTGAGTAGACAAGTGATAGGATACCAATAACAAGATTCTATTTTGCCAGCATAGTGATTGTTTTGAAGTTAAGGTGTGAAAGCATCTTATGCCAGAGCCAGATTGTGATATCAGAAGCTCTAGCAAAGAAGCATGTCTCTTGAGTAGAGTTCATGTTCATGACATACACATTTCTGACTCTAGGAGCTATCATCTCAACTTCATGATTGGAGTTGAAAATTGTACCTTTTTTTCATCAAACAGAACTAGGTATTTGGCATCATGATGTAGGTTTTTAGGCTATACGTAAAAATAGACGCGAATTAAGTAAGTCGATAACGGCCTACTAAAAATGAATTATTGTACAGAAGTGACCCGAGATCGTTGTTCGACGAGGAAATTGTGAATTTGAGATTCTCGACTCAATTTTGGATTAATGATCGAAGAAAATCGTTGGAAAAGTAAAAGCAAAGACGAAAACGTAAAATGACTTAAAACGTAAAATAACGAAAATCATGTAAATCGATAAAATGACGAAAAAATTTAAAACGTAAACTTTTTTAAAGTTAACGAAAAATAAACTTATTAAAAATAAAAAGAAAAATAAAAACTAAACTAAAATCACAATTGGGCCAAAAAGCCCAATGTCCGAATTTAAACGAAACGCGTTATCGGTCCGAAAAGCTCAATTAGCGAAATACTTAACGAGAGACACTAATATTTGACAAGGATTATTATTTTTAACTTATTAAACTACAACAAAAATACGTTTTGAAAAACATTTCGCCAATAAAGCTCAAATAAGCAAAAGACGCTTTTTTTAATAAGTACTTTTTTTGTAAAATCGAAACGTGATCGTTTACTAGCAAAAAATGAAACCACACACGACCAAACTGGGAGAACTAATAAAAATAGAATAATAAACGAGAAATTTTGCTTGTTTAAAACGAGTAGAAAACGAGAATAAGGTTATACGGTCTTAATTTTAGTAAATAATACACAGAAATAAAATGTATAAAATAAAAGGGAAGGGAGTTCTTTACAAAAAAGTCTATGAGACCAGATGGTTAGAGGGTGGGGGTGTTGCGTCTACTGCTAGCCACAGGTCTGGTGTTCAAGCTACGTCTGTGGCAACTTTTTGCACAGATTTTTATATGCTTGGATTTTTTGGAGATAAGCCAATAAGCACTCCACTAGCAGTTGACTAGTAGAGTGTATTAGCAAAGTAGAAATCTATCAATTGAAAGCAGAAATTCAAAATATATCGACTAAAGCAACTAGTGAAAAGTAGTAGCTAACTACTCGTGATAAGTGACTTTTATGGCCGATTTAAGCTTATCAAAACTTCTTCAAAAAGCACTTCCATGACACCAAAACTCAAAACAGATTTCAAGAACCTATAATTCCATTTGTATGTTAAATTTCAACCTCCAAAATTCCAAATTGAACTCACCATTACTGCTGGTGTATTTAGCTGCCTATGGATCAATTTTAAACTATTGTTGAACTTGTTTTTTTAGCATATGATTCACAAACCTCAAACAAACCTACAATTCCTCTAAAGGACACAAAAGTGCACTAACATCAACCATCATATAACAACTAGTTATCTAAATTCTATGTAAATTGAAAAATCATCACAATGAGTTTATAAGGCCTATTTTTGGACTAAAAGTGAAATGAACTTTTGAGAAAATGTGAACCAAGCCTTATGCAAACTATTGGAACCTATCTAGTACATATAAGTGATCCTATAACAACTAATTTTTTTTCCAGAAATAACAACTTATACGTAAAAGTTCATATAAACTTCAAAACACAAATCCTCATTGCAATCTCTATATCCACTATCATAAAATCCAATTAAAATGTTCTACTACCCACCAAGTGTTTGTGAAAATGTCTCAACCAAAAAACATACATAAAACTCATTATCCTTTTCGTTACAAACCAATATCCCGTATTTACTTTCTTGTTTTTTTAATGACATCCTCATCTATTTCTTCGGACGGTATTTGGCCGTGCCCGCTTAGGGGCTTTCATTGTTGCCCGGATGGTGAAGTGGGGAATAAAGGGTTTCCTCGTTTGATTTCTCATCTCAAGAGACTACACCTTTCGTGCAATGAACGTAAAGACGCATTACGCGAGGCTATCTCCATGGACCATGGATTATATATGGATCTTGAGGATACTTTGAAGGCATTTGGCCAATGGCTTTGTGGGAAGTGTATGGATTTACATGTTGTAAGTCGGGCTTGTCATCACAAAGATGGTGTGGTTCGTCTTTCTAAAGGTCCTGATGACACGAGTGGTCATATTGTTGGCATTTTGAAGCTGTTGATCCCAAACTTAGATCGATTTAGCTTGTGTAAACGAGATTAGATCAAGTTATATACGTAGATAAACTTTGTTTATGTATAATGTAATTTAACTGTTATGCGGAATTAACACTTAAACAAGAACACACAAAGGATGTAAAACAAACTTTCATTTGATTGATAATAACGAACTTTCTTACAATGAAAGTGTTTAACGTATGAAAAACTTATATGAAACATAACCTAAAGGTCTTCTTTTATAGACATAAGAAGTCTTGTACAAGAGTCTACGTATCAACTATTCTAGGTAAAGATAATTATAGAAAATACAATGTTGATCCTATCTTTACTAGAAACAAACTAGAAACATAACACGCGTAGACCATATCTTTCTATCAGTGCTTGTCTTCAACCTATCAACGCTTGACTTCTACCTGTCAACGCTTGATCTGACAGCGTTTGTTTTCTTCTTATCAACGCTTGTTTTCCTCTTGTCAGCGCTCAAGTGGACTGGCTACATTTTATTCCCAACAATCCTCCCCTAAACTTGATATCTACTCTAGTAATCAAGTTTCTGAATAAAAATTAAGAACTAGGAGGAATCTTACAAATCTTATCATATTGGTAATAAACATGCCTAATCAAATCTTTGGCCACGTCACTTGAATAGTCAATCTCTAGCTGTGTTGTCTTCATCTTGTCCAAAACTTCTTTGGACATGGGATACTGAGCATCTAAGTCATGTTTTAAGATATTTATTTTATCTTTTAGGTCAAGCTCCATTTTCTTATACTCAGAAACTGTCTTTTCAGTTTGAGTGAGAGAAAGTTGATAGTTAGACAACTTGCATCTCTCAGTACTCACATCTCCTAACAATCTTAAAACCTCTTTGTTAAGTCTTTCAGTATTTAAACGACAACCCTTACTACAAAAGCATCATCATATACCTCATTGTCTGATGAAGATGAGGAGTGTGCCATGAGAGCATATTGAACATGATCTTCTTCTTCTATCTCGGCAACCAAAGCTTTATCTTCTTCCTCGTCCTTAGCTAAATAGCTCCAGTCCCATCCAATACCATCAATTTCTTGCACTGCCACCATGGCCTTAGGATCCTGAGCCTTAACAATTTGGCTTGAGGGTTTTCTAGCATCAGATCTTCTTGGAGATCTGCATTCTCTCATAAAGTGCCCCATACGATGACAATTGTAACACTCAACCTTGGATTTATCAAATCCAGCAGTGTCATTAGCATTAAAAGTCATCTTCTTCTTGAACCTTCTATTCCATCTGTTTGCTCTTATACTTGCAAGAGCCATGTTCCAATTTATATCCATCTCCTCCAAGTGCTCATCACTTATTTGCTCAAGGTCCTCATATGTAATCACTGAACCATTGGGCAATGAAGCAATGTACGCACACACAGTATCCAGATCCAAACCAGCAGGTTTTACTCTTGGTGAATCAATTTTGTACGTGTCAGTGTCTGAATGTGAGGCGTTGACAGGATATGATCCAGCGTTGACACATGTTGATCCAGTGACTGGGTGCTTGTATGAATCCTTTTGATCAAATTGGCCTTCACTATATGAGAAGAAGGCCATGTTACCATTGGTAGAATTACTTCCATGATCCAAAAGAGTTTCATTCTCCAATGGCCTCAGTTTGTTGTAGACATCATCAAAAGTAGAACTTTTGTGAGTGTTGTTGGCAATTATAGATCTTGCCTCAATTTTCCATGCATCGCCAAGGCTTTTAAGAAAAGTGGCAATAATGTCAACATCACCAATTACTGTCCCCATGAAGGACAGCTTGCTTGTAATGTCAAGAAGTCTGCTTCTCACACTACTTAGCTTCTCATTAGTTTAAGCCTTAAAATCAGCATACTCATGTAAGAGTTGCTTTGTAACACCCCATTTTCGAAATGGAAATATCACAGTAATTATGGCGTGTCATCAAAGCATACAAGGTAAAATGTCTAAACATTACTTGACCATAAAAAGGAAAATACCGGAATCAAACATCGTAGTCCAAAAGTAAAGCTCATCACACACAAACATAGTATAATAAAGGAAAAGGACTAAACAATGTCCAAAGCATAAGTATCATAAGGAAAGGAAACGTATAATGTAAAGAAGGCTAGACAGCTTCCAGTCCATATGCACGTACTCTTAGTGTCTACGAGTGTCCCTGAGTACCTGCCGTTTTGGGAACATAGAAAAGGAAAACGGCTGAGCAAATACGCTCAGTGCACGGATGTACAATAAAGCATGAATAGGATAAGCATATAACATAATAACAGCGGAAGAAAACTAAGTCCCGAGTAACCTGGTTAAGTCTTAATAAAAATGGTTTTAATAGTTTGAAAGTCTTATGTTAATCTTATAAAAATTGTTTGTCATATTTTACCATTAGCCAATATAGGTCATGAAAATCCACCGTGCATGAATACTTGGAGGGGTGACCTCATCATGCAAATTAGAGGGGCTGCCTCTAATTTAATATACTGGTTTTTGGGTAGGAGGGATCAGCTCCTTGTGAAGGATGCAAGGCACACACCACATTCACCATGTAATCCTGAATAAAAACATGTAACTAGGATGCACCCATACGCCCCACATGATAAATATAAATAAATGGCCAAAAGCTGAAGGGACGCCACGAGCAATCACTCCGCCGTGGTGAAGTCATAACATCAGTGCCTCTAATGTTATGGTTATGGTACCTCCATAACTAGGTGAAACTGGTCATGCATGTATATGGCTATAGGTAATCTTAATTAAACATAAGCAATCAAACTCATAACTTATACTACGGGAAAACAGTTGGCTGCATACGGGGAATCCTAATAAGGAAAGAATGTCCATACTGAAAGGACGGGAATCCGTACCTTATGTCTAGTGAACGAGAAAGACGAATTGCGAGAATCCTACTTCCGAATCACTAGTGCTACATAAATACGTACATGAATAAGTATCTGCTTACTAAATACATAGCTGGTTTTATGTCATGTCTTAGCTTATTTTATGTGTTCTTACTATGTTTTACTGTTTAAAAGCCTTAAACTGTGTTAAATCTTATATTCTGTTTAATCTGATTAAGTATTTCTAGTATTTCATGTGTTATTATACTTACTGTGTAATAATTAGTAACTTTCCAAAAATAGCAGGTTTCCTAAAATAGAAAGTTTTCAAAAATAGAAAGTTTCCAAAAATAGAAAGTTTCCAAAAATAGAAAGTTTCCAAAAATATAAAGTTACCAAAAATAGAAAGTTCCCAAAAACAGAAAGTTACCAAAAATAGAAAGTTTCCAAAAATAGATTTACTGCTTAAATTAGATAAGTTTCTAAGAATAGAAAGTCTCCATAAATAGATTTGCTGCCTTAATTAAATAAGTTTCCATAAATAGATTAGCTGCCTTAAATAAATAAGTTTCTAAAAATAGCTGGTTTCCATAAATAGATTAGCTGCCTTATTTAATTAAGTTTCTAAAAATAGAAAGTTTCCATAATTAGAAATAAGCTGGTTAAATAAGCTAAGTATATAAGCCTAAGTGTTTTTCATGATTATTTTCTAAGTCATATGGTATATTGTATAGTTTAATAATTATTTCATGTAATTTAATTAAACTATAGGTTATAATATTTAATTAAAGTATAACATGTTTTTAATTAAATAAGTTAAATACTTAGGTTAAAATATATATTATTATATATTAATAATATAACCTAAGTCATGTTAATTAATTAATTATGTCCATGGTTTTAAAATAATTAATTAATTATAAGTCTTAAATATATAAATACTTAGGTTAAAATAATTTCATGATCATTAATAATTAAATAACCTAAGTCATGTTATTAAATTAATCACATCTTTTATTAATTTAATTTTAACATAAGTTCATAACATAAAAAAAAATAACATACACCATGAACCGGATCTAGGCTAAAACATGAACCGGACATGAATCGACACCGTACCCCGAACCAACTCGGGGTACCCCGTGTTTCCCCTTGCTGCCGTGGGACCCACACGCACCAACCAAGACCATATGGTCTTGGTGGTGGTCGGCTTGGCAAGCCGAGACCCCTTTTGGGTTCGGTGAAGCCGGCGGCCAAAGCAAACACCCCATAAAAACAACCCTTTGATTTAATTTAACACCAAAACATGTTAGATCTATAATTAATTATTATCTTTTTATAAAAACATCAAATGTTAATAATTAATAAAAAGATTAAATTAAAAGAAAAGGTTTAAAAAGGTTTTACCGAATTCGTGGATCAAGAGAATGAAGAACAAACACGATCAATCACCAAATCTTCAAGATCAAAGATAAAAAATCACCTTGTATGGTGTTCTTAGGGTGGCGGCACAAAGAACAAGGAAGAAGAGGGTTTTAGGTTTTTCTTGAAATCTTCTGTAAAGTAAATTTGTGTAGTGAAAAATTACTTAACCCCCTTTAGTAAAAAAATTGACAAATGGGCTTGGCCCATTTGTCCTTGTTTGGCCGCGGGTAGGGACCCCACATGGGGTTCCCGTACCTTTTTCCGTGTCTCGTTATTTAGTTACTCGTTTGTGTTTATTTATGTTGGTGTTTTAATTGTTCTCGTTACGTAAATACCGTGATCTACTATATTTAATTACGCTCATAATAAATATATATACGTAACTAATAATAGTTCATGTTTTAATTACGTTCATGATTTCATGATCGCATGTTCGTGATTAATTATTGTTAAATAATTATTACGTGATCGTGCATAGTAAATACTTATCGTGTTCTAACACGTACGTAATACGTAAACTCCTAACACGTAATTGTAATCATGCTATATTAGGAAAGTTTTAACTAGTACGTACGATCCTAAGGGTACTTTGCATGGTAAAAGCATGCGGGTTTTACAACTCTTCCCCCCTAAAAAGAATAATTCGTCCCCGAATTATAGATAAAGTAAACTGGAAAAGAAGAACATACCCGAATTCAAAATATGAAATGAGGGTAAGAAGCCCGGATAGACTCCTCCGTTTCCCAAGTGGCTTCCCGCTCGGTATGATCCCTCCATAGAATTTTGACGAATGGAATCGTCTTCTTTCTCATGAATCGTTCTTGTCTGTCAAGAACTCGTTCGGGTTCTTCTATAAAAGTGAGATCTTCACGTATCTGTTCTAGTGGATACTGAACCATGTGAAGGGGATGATATTGGTACCCTCTGAGTAAGGACACATGAAACACATTGTGCACATGCGAAAGCTGCGGAGGTAACGCCAATCGGTAAGATACTTCACCGACTCGTTCAATGATATCAAACGGTCCGATGAAACGAGGACTGAGCTTCCCTTTAATCCCGAAGCGTCTAACACCACGTGCCGGCGAAACCTTAAGGAAGACGTGATCTCCTATGTTAAAGTGTATATCCCTACGATGCTTATTGGCCTAACTCTTCTGACGTGACCATGCCTCCTGAATCTTCTGCTTAGCTACTGCGATCTTCTCATTTGTCATCTCTATGATATCCGGTCCTTCGAGTGTTCGCTCGCCAACCTGATCCCAGCAGATTGGGGCGCGACACTTTCTACCATACAACATCTCAAATGGCGCACATTTGATGCTTGCGTGCCAACTGTTGTTGTATGCAAACTCCACCAAACAGATGTATTCGTCCCAATCACCCGTCCATTCCAACACACATGACCTCAACATATCTTCCAATGTCTGAATGGTTCGCTCCGACTGTCCGTTCGTTTGAGGATGAAAAACTGTGCTAAGCTTAAGTTGTGTACCCCAAGCTTTCTGCAGACTTTTCCAAAAGCACGAAGTGAATCGAGGATCTCTGTCTGAGACGATGCTGGATGGTGCACCGTGGAGTCTCATGATCTCTCGTCTATACGTATCTGCGAGTTTACTTACCGGATCTTCCTTGCAGATCGGTAAGAAATGAGCTGATTTGGTAAGTCGGTCAACGATAACCCAAATTGCATTGTTCTTCCTTTTGGTAGGCGGAAGACCGGTAACAAAATCCATAGTGATTTTGTCCCACTTCCACTCTAGAATATCTAACGGTTGAAGGAGACCGCCAGATCACTGATGCTCGATCTTAACCTGCTGGCAGGTAAGACATTTGGAGACGTAAGTGGCCACATCCTGTTTCATACCACTCCACCAAAAGTACTGTTTGATGTCATGGTACATCTTAGTCGAACCAGGATGTATTGAGAATGGGGAGTTATGAGCTTCAGCTAACAAAGCTTCCCGGAGTTCTTGGTCATCATGAACAAAAAGTCTAGTGCCCTGCCATACGATACCATCTGCATCTACTCTGAATTCCGTCTGCTTCTCCAAATTCTGTACTATCGCCCAGATTTCTCCGTCATCCTTCTGAGCTTCCTTGATCTTAGATAGTAACTCAGGTTCTACTCTAAGATTAGCCCAGTAACCGTGCTGTCCACGTACCATGATCTTGATGTCTAGTCGCTCCAAGTCTCTGATGATTTCCTCTTCGACTTTAATGCCATTGATCATTCCGGACTTCCTGCTAAGAGCATCTGCTACTACATTTGCCTTTCCGGGATGATACTGTAGATTAATGTCATAATCCTTCAACAGCTCTAACCATCTCCTCTGCCTCATGTTCAATTCACGCTGAGTGAAGATATACTTCAAGCTCTTGTGGTCCGTGAAAATGTCACATGATTCTCCATATAAGTAGTGCCTCCATATCTTTAATGCAAACACGATTGCAGCAAGTTCCAGATCGTGCGTGGGGTAATTTTCTTCATAAGGCTTAAGCTGCCGTGAAGCGTACGCGATCACTTTCCCATGTTGCATGAGAACACAGCCAAGTCCCTTCCCCGATGCATCGCTGTAGATTTGAAATCCACCCGTACCAGATGGTAGAGTAAGAATAGGTGCAGATACTAGCTTATGTTTCAGGTCTTCAAAGCTCTTCTCTCGATCTTCAGTCCAGATGAATTTCTCCCCTTTCCGCATCAGTTTGGTCAATGGTAGTGCTAGGCGGGAAAAGTTCTCTACGAACCTACGGTAATAGCCAGCTAAGTCTAAGAAACTGCGGACTTCCGTCGCTGATGTCGGCCTTGGACACTTAGTAATGGCCTCAACCTTCGTTGGATCCATAGTGATTCCTTCTGCTGATACAATGTGACCTAAGAATGCCACCTTGTCTAACCAGAACTCACACTTGGAGGATTTAGCATACAGCTGCTTCTGGCGAAGAATCTGTAGTACCGTACGAAGATGGTCTTCGTTTTCCTCCTTGGACTTTGAGAAAATCAGGATGTCATCGATGAAAACAATGAAGAATTTGTCCAGAAATTCATGGAAGATTCTGTTCATCAGATCCATGAACACTGCTGGAGCATTTGTCAGGCCAAATGGCATAACTACAAACTCGTAGTGGCCATAACGAGTACGAAAGGCAGTCTTAGCTATATCCTTCTCCTTGACCCGTAGCTGATGATAGCCTGACCTAAGATCAATCTTGGAGAAGTGTTTGGCCCCTTGGAGTTGGTCAAACAGATCGTCAATGCGTGGCAGTGGATATCTATTCCGAATGGTAATCTTGTTGAGCTCGCGATAGTCTATGCAAAGACGCATACTGCCGTCCTTCTTCTTAACAAACAAAACCGGTGCGCCCCATGGAGATGCACTCGGTCGAATGAAACCTCGTTCAAGAAGTTCTTGTAGTTGATCCTTCAGCTCCTTCAGCTCTATGGGAGCCATGCGATAAGGAGCCTTGGAGATTGGTTCAGCTCCTGGAATCAGCTCGATACTGAATTCCACTTCCCGTGCAGGTGGTATGCCCGGAAGTTCTGCTGGAAACACGTCTTGAAATTCTGACACTATTGGTTGATCCTGAATCGATGGAGACTCAGCATCCAGGTCGTGAACCGTAGCTAGATAACCCTCGCAGCCATGTGACAGTAGTGCACGCGCTTGCAGGGTGGATATGACTTGTACAGACCGTCTGGGTATGAACCCATTATGAATGTACTCTGGTGCATTGACATCACCGAAGATAACTCGATATGAATGGCAGTCTAAGGTAGCATGATACTTGGATAGCCAATCCATGCCCAAAATCATGTCGAAGTCATTCATGTCCACCGGAAGTGCGTCGACAGGTCGAACCTTATCATCAAATTCTAGGGGAAGACTCTTGTATACATGGGTGATTAATACAGAGTCCCTCAAAGGCGTGGAAATAGTAATCCTATTTTCTAGTGGCAAGGGAGGCATCCTAATGTTCTTAGCATAAGCAGTAGAAATAACCGAGTGAGTAGCACCCGTATCGAAAAGAACACATGCAGCGCGACCATACATATACAAGATTCCAGTGATGGTACCTGTAGACTTGTTGGCCTGGTCTCGAGATGTCGTGTAGACACGCCCGGCAGTAGGAGGCGGCTTGGTATTAGCATGTCCCGATGTACCCTCCATCTCGCCCTTGCGGCAATCCTTCATAATATGGCCAGGAAGACCACACTTGAAGCACGCATCAGTATTACGGCGACATGGTCCTGGATGCCTACGGTGGCAAGTATAGCAAAGAGGATGAGTGTATCCTCCAGCAGGTGCTCTGGCTGACTGAGGACCTGATAAAAACATTTTACATAAGACATGATAGTTGGGTACAAAGGACGAAGCGGATAAACGTAAGATTGAATACCAGTGATAGCTGGATGGCTAGGCTGCGAACCTCTCTGGTTCTGGTCCCTACCGTTTGCGTGGTTCCTGGTAGAAGTTTGATAAAGTGTCAGAATATGAGTTATAACATAAAACATAAGGAATTTCGTAAGTATTAGGACCTGCTGTTGTTGGAGTGCCCGGCGTTGTTACGGTAATTGTCATTACCGCCACGCCTATCCGTAGCAGAACGGTCGTTAGTCTGACCGTTTCCCTTGGGCTGATGAGGCTGCTGCTGAGTAGTCGGCTGAGACCGGTCCCCAGTTTTCTGCCTGGAAGATACATTTAAAGAGATGAATAATTGACATATGGAAAGTATACGGATTGGTCACCGCTTGAATACGAATGTTTACCTCTTGTCGGGTCTTTCAGCTTCCCCGAACTCATCCCTCTCCTGCAGCATCTCCAGTCTACGTGCTGCATCTGCTACTTGTGCTACCGTATCCAACGGAGCACCTGATAAGTTATTTGCAATCCTTGGATTAAGAGCCCAACGAAAATGTATTGCTTGTTCTTCAGTGGTGCCTGCGGCTGTTCTCAGGACACCAGTATAGCGAAGGAAACGCTGCATGAAGTCATTGCTGTCTTCGTCAGGTCGCTGTCTGAGGCTATAGTATTCCCTCATGAGCCGATTCCTTCCTTCCATGGGAAAGATGTTAGGCGGGGGAGGATAACCGTCGTTATGAAGAAGAGCGTCTTGCAACTCTGCATCAGCAGCTGTAAATATTGCCCAGATATTGTTTGCGTTTGCCATCTGACAGTATGACATAAAACGTATGATTAAACAGATCAAAACATAAAATAAAAATATATACATGAAAAAAAAATTTATACTAAAATTTCACGAGAAAAATTTTATGCAAGAAAATTTTGTGTATGAATGCATGATGCAGTTTTATGAAAACTTTTGTATGCTCGAGAGTGAACGCCTCTGGTCAATTCACTCAAAACAAAGACATAGCGAGGGGACGCCTATGGGTCAGTCCCAAATCTAAAAGTTTCGATAAAACACATGCGACTAAATAGGGCCAGTCCTGTACCAACCATTACTTAGTCAAAAACCCTGCAACAATGACATGTATATGTATGCTTAAAAATGATGAATGCATGAAAACAACTGTCAGTTCTAGGAAGACCGTAGTGACTACCCACTAATCACAGGTCATATTTGAGAGCCTACAGGTCGAAGCCTTGGCTCTGATACCATAATTGTAACACCCCATTTTGGAAATGGAAATATCACAGTAATTATGGCGTGTCATCAAAGCATACAAGGTAAAATGTCTAAACATTACTTGACCATAAAAAGGAAAATACCGGAATCAAACATCGGTAGTCCAAAAGTAAAGCTCATCACACACAAACATAGTATAATAAAGGAAAAGGACTAAACAATGTCCAAAGCATAAGTAAAATAAGGAAAGGAAACGCATAATGTAAAGAAGGCTAGACAGCTTCCAGTCCATATGCACGTACTCTTAGTGTCTACGAGCGTCCCTGAGTACCTGCCGTTTTGGGAACATAGAAAAGGAAAACGGCTGAGCAAATACGCTCAGTGCACGGATGTACAATAAATCATGAATAGGATAAGCATATAACATAATAACAGCGGAAGAAAACTAAGTCCCGAGTAACCTGGTTAAGTCTTAATAAAACTGGTTTTAATAGTTTGAAAGTCTTATGTTAATCTTATAAAAACTGTTTGTCATATTTTACCATTAGCCAATATAGGTCATGAAAATCCACCGTGCATGAATACTTGGAGGGGTGACCTCATCATGCAAATTAGAGGGGCTGACTCTATTTTAATATACTGGTTTTTGGGTAGGAGGGATCAGCTCCTTGTGAAGGATGCAAGGCACACACCACATTCACCATGTAATCCTGAATAAAAACATGTAACTAGGATGCACCCATACGCCCCACATGATAAATATAAATAAATGGCCAAAAGCTGAAGGGACGTCACGAGCAATCACTCCGCCGTGGTGAAGTCATAACATCAGTGCCTCTAATGTTATGGTTATAGTACCTCCATAACTAGGTGAAACTGGTCATGCATGTATATGACTATAGGTAATCTTAATTAAACATAAGCAATCAAACTCATAACTTATACTACGGGAAAACAGTTGGCTGCATACGGGGAATCCTAATAAGGAAAGAATGTCCATACTGAAAGGACGGGAATCCGTACCTTATGTCCAGTGAACGAGAAAGACGAACTGCGAGAATCCTACTTCCGAATCACTAGTGCTACATAAATACGTACATGAATAAGTATCTGCTTACTAAATACATAGTTGGTTTATGTCATGTCTTAGCTTATTTTATGTGTTCTTACTATGTTTTACTGTTTAAAAGCCTTAAACTGTGTTAAATCTTATATTCTGTTTAAATTGATTAAGTATTTCTGGTATTTCATGTGTTATTATACTTACTGTGTAATAATAAGTAACTTTCCAAAAATAGCAGGTTTCCTAAAATAGAAAGTTTCCAAAAATAGAAAGTTTTCAAAAATAGAAAGTTTCCAAAAATAGAAAGTTTCCAAAAATAGAAAGTTACCAAAAATAGAAAGTTTCAAAAAATAGAAAGTTTCCAAAAATAAATTTACTGCTTAAAATAGATAAGTTTCTAAGAATAGAAAGTTTCCATTCCATAAATAGATTTGCTGCCTTAATTAAATAAGTTTCCATAAATAGATTAGCTGCCTTAAATAAATAAGTTTCTAAAAATAGCTGGTTTCCATAAATAGATTAGCTGCCTTATTTAATTAAGTTTCTAAAAATAGAAAGTTTCCATAATTAGAAATAAGCTGGTTAAATAAGCTAAGTATATAAGCCTAAGTGTTTTTCATGATTATTTTCTAAGTCATATGGTATATTGTATAGTTTAATAATTATTTCATGTAATTTAATTAAACTATAGGTTATAATATTTAATTAAAGTATAACATGTTTTTAATTAAATAAGTTAAATACTTAGGTTAAAATATGTATTATTATATATTAATAATATAACCTAAGTCATGTTAATAAATTAATTATGTCCATGGTTTTAAAATAATTAATTAATTATAAGTCTTAAATATATAAATACTTAGGTTAAAATAATTTCATGATCATTAATAATTAAATAACCTAAGTCATGTTATTAAATTAATCACATCTTTTATTAATTTAATTTTAACATAAGTTCATAACATAAAAAAAACTAACATACACCATGAACCGGATCTAGGCTAAAACATGAACCGGACATGAATCGACACCGTACCCCGAACCAACTCGGGGTACCCCGTGTTTCCCCTTTCTGCCGTGGGACCCACACGCACCAACCAAGACCATATGGTCTTGGTGGTGGTCGGCTTGGCAAGCCGAGACCCCTTTTGGGTTCGGTGAAGCCGGCGGCCAAAGCAAACACCCCTTAAAAACAACCCTTTGATTTAATTTAACACCAAAACATGTTAGATCTATAATTAATTATTATCTTTTTATAAAAACATCACATGTTCATAATTAATAAAAAGATTAAATTAAAAGAAAAGGTTTAAAAAGGTTTTACCGAATTCGTGGATCAAGAGAACGAAGAACAAACACGATCAATCACCAAATCTTCAAGATCAAAGATAAAAAATCACCTTGTATGGTGTTCTTAGGGTGGCGGCACAAAGAACAAGGAAGAAGAGGGTTTTAGGTTTTTCTTGAAATCTTCTGTAAAGTAAATTTGTGTAGTGAAAAATTAATTAACCCCCTTTAGTAAAAAAATTGACAAATGGGCTTGGCCCATTTTTCCTTGTTTGGTCGCGGGTAGGGACCCCACATGGGGTTCCCGTACCTTTTTCCGTGTCTCGTTATTTAGTTACTCGTTTGTGTTTATTTATGTTCGTATTTTAATTGTTCTCGTTACGTAAATACCGTGATCTACTATATTTAATTACGCTCGTAATAAATATATATACGTAATTAATAATAGTTCATGTTTTAATTACGTTCATGATTTCATGATCGCATGTTCGTGATTAATTATTGTTAAATAATTATTACGTGATCGTGCATAGTATATACTTATCGTGTTCTAACACGTACGTAATACGTAAACTCCTAACACATAATTGTAATCATGCTATATTAGGAAAGTTTTAACTAGTACGTACGATCCTAAGGGTACTATGCATGGTAAAAGCATGCGGGTTTTACATGCTTCCTTTTCTCTTCCACGGTATCAGCATTACCACCATATGCAACTTCAAGGGCTGCCCAAAGATCTTTTGCATACTCATAACCTCTGTATTTGTGCTGATTTTCTTGTCCAAAGAAAGTTTCAGAATGCTTACGGTTTTCATATCAACCCTTTTCTTTGTTATGTCATCAGCAGACACAGCTCTACCATCTTTAGGTTTTTTCTTTCTTATCTGCTTCAGAACATCCTTGAACAGCTGATCTTGTAGCAATGGTATCTGCAATCTTTTGAGCTTTATTGAATGTGTTTCCATATTCAATAATCTCCCAGAGAGTGTAGTCATGGATTTGCATATATTGCTCAAAGTTGAACTTCCACAGCTCAAATTTGTCTGCATCTAGCATGGGAATCTTGATGTTGTGGTTTGAGGAGGAGGAGGTTACTTCTGGAGTGAACATGATGTTTTTAGGGTTTTGTTAAAATTAGGGTTTTGGTGATTTAGGGTTCTTGTGTTCTTTTAGATCAAAGTTTCTTAACAAGCTCTGATACCACTTGTTGATCCCAAACTTAGATCGACTTAGCTTGTGTAAACGAGATTAGATCAAGTTATATACGTAGAGAAACTTTGTTTATGTATAAAGTAATTTAAGTGTTATGCGAAATTAACACTTAAACAAGAACACACAAAGGATGTAAAACAAACTTTCACTTGATGGATAATAACGAACTTGCTTACAATGAAAGTGTTTAACGTATGAAAAACTTATATGAAACATAACCTAAAGGTCTTCTTTTATAGACATAAGAAGCCTTGTACAAGAGTCTACATATCAACTATTCTAGGTAAAGATAATTATAGAAAATACAATGTTGATCCTATCTTTACTAGAAACAAACTAGAAACATAATACGCGTAGACCATATCTTTCTATCAGTGCTTGTCTTCAACCTATCAACGCTTGACTTCTTCCTGTCAACGCTTGATCTGTCAGCGTTTGTTTTCTTCTTATCAACGCTTGTTTTCCTCTTGTCAGCGCTCAAGTGGACTGGCTACATTTTATTCCCAACAGAAGCCTTCTAATAAAGATTCTGAGATAAACGTAATCGAGGGGGTGGCTTTGGATGTTGAGCTTCTTGATCGTGTTTTTAAATTGCCTATCACTACTGTCAAAAGTATTCCTCATGGTTGTCGTCTGGCTTTTTCTCAGGCTTTTAAAGCAGTTCTTTACAAGGTGGTTGCCCAACCTGATTCTGTTGCAGCATGGGTCAAGTTGTTACTTTTCCCACGATGTACGTTACAGGTGTATAAGCCCAAAAATATACAAGAACGTAGGTCTGGAAATAGAAAATCCTTGCAACAAAGCTATATCTTGAAGTCACTAGCCACATGGGGGGAGATAACGGTATTGAAATGTTAGTTAAGAGGATGTTTGATGGTTCTGGGTCAGGTCCGTTAGACCAGGGTGGAGGTGATTTTATGGAGGAGACAACATCAGTCAATGCCAACATCAGGCAATGTCTGCGCAAGGTCGCGGATGGGCACTTTACAGCAGCAGTGGAAGTGTTATCCTCTTCCGGTGTAGCTCCATACTGCGCTGATACCATTAAAGCCTTGGAGGCTAAGCATCCTTACAAGCCTCCCTCATCCATGTCGAGCAACGTATTTTCTGAGCCTCCCCTTGTAGCAGGAATTGATTCTGTCTTTGGTTGTATTAAATCATTTCCTAAAGGTACTTCATGCGGTAGAGATGGTTTAAGGGCTCAACATATCTTATATGCTTTATGTGGAGATGGGTTTGCTATCGCCACAGATCTCTTAAAGGTCATCACCTCGGTCGTTAATTTATGGTTAGCGGGGAGGTGTCCGCTAATCTTGGGAGAGTTTGTTGCATCTGCTCCTCTCACACCTCTCCTTAAACCAGATAACGGGATTTGACCTATTGAAATAGGCACTATATGGAGACTTTTAGTTTCCAAGGTTGCTATAAAAGGTGTGGGTAAAGAAATGTCAAAGTACCTTTCTGATTTCCAGTTTGGAGTAGGAGTGTCGGGTGGCGCTGAGGCTGTGTTACATAGCGCTAATAGGGTGTTGAGTGAATACCATAATGATGGGTCTCTTGTAATGCTCACTGTGGACTTCTCAAATGCTTTTAACCTTGTGGATAGATCGGCCTTACTCCATGAGGTTAGGGTGAGGTGTCCCTCTATTTCTTTGTGGGTGGATTTCTTATATGGGCAAGCAGCAAGATTATATATTGGAGACACATATATTAGGTCTGCCACAAGGGTGTAACAAGGTGACCCATTAGGACCTCTTATTTTCGCTCTTGTATTACACCCGCTTATACATAATATCAGAGACAACTGTAAGCTTCTTCTTCATGCTTGGTATCTTGATGATGGAACTGTTATTGGAGAGTCGGAAGAGGTTGCCAAGGAGTTAGACATTATAAAGGTAAATGGTCCAGATTTGGGTCTTGAACTCGATATCAAGAAAACAGAGGTATTTTGGCCCTCATGCAATGGTGTGAAGCTCCGTGATGGTTTGTTTCCTATGGATATTCGGAGGCCGTCTTCGGGTGTGAAGCTTCTTGGGGGAGCTGTTAGTAGAGATGCCAATTTTATTAGAGAGATGGCCATGAAGAGAGTCGTGAATGTTGTTGATTTGATGAGTCTTCTTCCACAGTTACATGACCCGCAGAGTGAGCTCCTTTTACTTCGATCATGCATGGGTATTTCCAAACTCTTTTTTGGGTTAAGGACCTGCCAACCTGCACACATGGAGGATGCAGCCTTGTTCTTTGACAAGGGTTTGTGCGGGTCAATCGAGAACATAGTGGTTTGTGGAGGGCCCTTCTTTGGAGACTTACAGTGGCGACTTGCCTCTTTACCCATTCGTCTTGGTGGTTTGGGTTTGTACTCGGAAAAAGAGGCCTCCTCATATGCTTTTGTGGCCTCGAGGGCCCAATCTTGGGTGTTACAAGACCACATCTTACGTGATAGTGGTATATGTGGTATGGATGATGATTATGCTTCTACTTTAGCTTGCCTACGTGATACGATTCTAAGCATTGATTCTAGTTGTTTCACTAATAAGGATACCGCCCCTTCTAAAACCCAACAAACATTGGCGACTACCCTTTTTAGTGAAATAGTCAAGGATATGGAGGTCCACTTTGACATGACTTTGAGGCAGAATGCAGTTTTTGAGTGTTTACGCGCATCACATGCTCAGGATTTCCTACTAGCTATCCCTATAAACGGGCTCGGTCAACATATGTCACTAGTGGAATACCGTTCTATTCTTAAGTATCGCCTCATGATCCCATTATTTTCGGCTGATACAATCGGCCCTGTTTGTCACAAGGCATGTTTGGATTCTTTTGGGGAACATGCGGTTCATTGTAAAGAGCTCCCGGGCTTCAATTATCGACATGATATGGTTAGGGATGTTCTTTTTTACATATGTAGGCGTTTTGGCATCTCCGCCAAGAAAGAAGCACCTGTGAACTTCTTGACTGACCCGTTAGATTGAAGATCCACACTCAGACCGGCGGATATTTTGGTTTTTAGATGGGCTGGAGGAAAACATGCATGTGTTCATCTAACTGGGGTTTCTCCCCTAGTGGGGTTGGGTAGCGGTTTTACAGCGGGTCAGGCTGCTTTGAAAGCCGCCTCATGCAAAGTGACAAAACACGAAAAATCATGCATTGAAAATCAACACGTGTTTATTCCTTTTGCATTTGATACCTTCGGTTTCCTTGCATATGAAGCGATGGAGTTTCTGAAGAGAATTCAGCGCGTTATGAATAGCAACGTTATAACACCTAAATCCACAGATGTGGTTTTTCATAGAATTAGTTTCGCTATTCAAAAAGGGCTTGCGGCGCAGCTTGTTGCTTGCTTGTCTTCTACAGCTGTGTAATTAAATTTTAATTTTTTTTGAAATATATAAACTCATAGTTCAATTAAAGGTTGATTATATCTAAATTTATCCTACTTGAGCTAAATAAAGCAAGCCTATCACCTAGTTTCAAGTATCAAGCCACAACTACCTAGATCCAAACACCTCTTTAACTTATGACACTTTTGAAAATAGCTTATGATTTTGAGATTTTATGATTTATTCTAATAACCTAAGTGACATTAAGTTATATTAGACTAGATAAGAAGTTCTAAGAAAGAAAATAAGCTAGATTATTACTATTGAACAAATTTACCTACTATTTTTTTTCTTTATTACGACAGAAGTTGAACAAGTTCTAAGATACTAAATGGAAATTAAACGAACACTTAAAACACTTAAATAATCCACATAAGACACAAAAGAAGTTGAAATGATAAGCTATATATGTAAATAACAATTGAGAGGAAAAATTAAACAAAGAGCATAGACCTTCGCATAAGCCCACGAATGTAGCCTCTTGGTCTTGGCCTTAAGGCCTGAATCTTCAACCCCAATTATCAACTTATACTTAGCTTATAACAAGCTTATTAACACATTAATACCCACTGTTCACCACACCTTGGTGAGGCAGTCTTCAAACTTTCTGTGAGATTTTTAGATGTGATAAAAATAACTTTCCTTAGTATTTTAGGCAAATCTCACATAGGCTTATTAAAGCTTATGTGAGAATGATTATGAAATCAGAAAATAGCTTATTCGAAGAAGATAATAGCTCATGAGAATTAAGAAAGAAATTTATAAGAAACTTAAGGACAAAATATTATAAAGAATACTTTGAGATTAAAACAAACTTTTCATTAATTCATAAAAACATTACATTAAAAGAAAAAACATTACATGAAAATAAAATTTGCAGAAATTAAAACTAAGGAAAATTACATGAAAATTACAATGAATCTTACCCTCTATTTAAAGGGAAACTTTGATCCTTCTAGATGATTTCTGACCTCTCTTTCTCACTCCAAGGGTTTTCGACCCTTGGATGAAGCTTGAAAAATCAGCAACTTCTTTGGCCGTTGGATGAGTTTTCCATTTTCTCTTTCATGCCACTGATTGCCAGGGTGGACAAGTGATATGACACTTTTGTGTTTCTTTTGCACTAGATTCTTTGTAAAACTCCACTCAAGTTGTGCTAGTTTCCCTTTTGCCTTGGTTGCTAGCGTGGCATTCCCTTGTGGGAATTACAGCTGGGATTTGCTCTTTGGTCATGTGGGAGTGGGTGTATATGATTTAATTTCAATATTACTTCCTTGAGTGAAAATCCCCTTTGGTAAATTGTTTGATGATGATGAATGAACAGTAAATGGAAATGGCGCCCTTTTTTACTGGTGTTACTAGTGTTTGACTTGGGCTTATATTGTGGGCTAGTAGGATTAGTTTATGGGTTTAGGGTAATGATAATTTTGGCCCCTCTGATTTTCTGAAAACAAAATCTTTTTTTTTCTCTTATAGAATACTTTCAGAAATGACAATTTAGTCCTCGAGGTTTAATATAAAAAAATTATTTTCAAAGGACTAGTTTAGTAAATTAGGATTTTGGATTTCTAAACTTCATTTTCTTGATATCATAGTTTCGGATTTGTGCTTTTCTTCTAATCCGTGTTCGTTTTGACTTTGACTTGCTCGTTTATCTTGTCTTTTCTTGATATATGTACCTACACATACACAAACAACAAACACACGTATATATGACACTTTTTATGAATATTTTACCGTTTTGAGCATGTTTTCCAAGAAAATAAGATAAGAGATTATGCTCTTATCAAATCCCCGATACGTAACCTTTATCGTGTCCTCGCGCAATGCTAAAATAAAGTATAAAGCAAACTCCGTTTTCTTTTATTCAAAAACATTTATTCGTTATTAATCTAAGGAGGTGTAATGACATAATATATTTCTTTCATCATGAGATCGTGACTTTTAGGGTCAAAGAATAATAAAAGTAAATATTTTGTAGAGTAAAATTCGTCATCCTTGATTTTAACACATTCCATGCTAAGCGTAAAAACGAGATCATTGTCGGTACAAGTCAAAATGCTAACACTACTCATGCATTCAAATTGTGTAATACTTTTTCTCCCCGCAATCCTAATTATATGAAAGAAAGGTTTCTATAATTTTTTTAACTATTTTTGTCATAGATCACAATGATTCATATTGACTTATTTCGATATTTATTAAGTCGAAAATAAAGTTAACACGGTTTATTTAATAAGTAGCTAGAGGACACAATCTTTTAAAACGTTTCTTATATTTATAAAAAGTCCATTTCTCGACATAATTTTAATCATGACGTGGGACCTTTCCCAGACCTATATTTGGCATGTGTTTCGCACTTCATCTTGAGAGACGATATTTGTTATGGTCTTCTCTTTATTTATGGCATACATCTTCTTCTTGATATGACTTGATTCAAGATGCTTCATTTTTTACCACGACTTTCTTCACTTGTCCTTTTCCTCATTTTGGGACTTCGATTATGCAACGATCCACCTCCTTTTCTGACTTGGATTCATAAATTCATCCCCATGCCTTGTAAGGGCCTTTTTGGATTCATATACTTTTCCGCAACCTTATGAAGTATTTGCTTTTCGTCGTGTGTCTTCATCCTTCATTTTGGATTTGAATCCGTGAACTTCACATCTTTTTTGATTTAGCAACAAAAGTTAATCCTCATGCCTTGTAAGGGCCTTTTTGGATTTTCCAATCTTCGCATCCCGTTTTCATAAGTTATGTTTTGTAAATGTAATTTATGTAATAATAATTAACTTTAAACGATCTTTTTATAGAAGCTAAATACCGTATAAACCGTATTGCAATTTATTTATCCTAATGCAGTGATCTTATGGGAGAAAAAGCCACAATTAAAATACATGAGTTTTTGAAAGAACATTTTCATGTTCTACGTTTAGCATGATCACTTGTCTAACTCTATCACTTCTCATTCTTCACTATATAAAGACCTCTAATTAAAGATACTCGTGAATGCTTAGCCATGCAAGTCAAAATTTAGCTAAATTTGGATTAGCTTTATTAAGACAATATTAAATCAAAGTTTTGGGTTTTCAAGTCACCTATAGGATCTTGCAATTTCTTGAACTTTTTCATGTTTTAGAAAATACGTTTTAAAGTTCCCTTGATAAATGACTTTCTAGGATCAATTATAGGAACTTGCGAAGGTTCTTTGGCTATATCAAGCTAAGATTTCGCGTTTTAAAGTTCCTTATATAAAAGTCTAGCAAAACTTGATTTAAGCGACTTAAGGAATGCTAGGGGCTCCAAATGTCCATCAAGTAAAAAATTAACTCTTATTCTACCCAACGGAAAGCCTATATTTGTGTCAAAACACTTATTATTAAAACAAAAAATTTAAAATTTACCCTATTTTACGCTAACTATTTAGGAAAAAGCGGAGTACATTAGGACACAAACAAAAGAAAACTATATCGATAGATACCCCCCATACTTAAACCGAACATTGTCCTCAATGTTTCTAAGTCTAGGGGCAAATACCCCCATACTTAGATTCAAAGAGTCAAATGCAACAATCAAAGCATGGAAAGGGTATGACGCAAAATTTAAAAGTCGTTTATTACTCATGCTAATAAAAATAACCGTTAGCACAAAGATATAATCATTGGATAAAAAAAGACAAGATCTAAGCTCGAGTGATATTTGATGAGAACGAACATGAGAGTCTTCGAGATATAGAAAATCACATCACAAACAAACGAAACACGAGATATGAAGAAGCACGGGCCTCCTCACATTACACTATTAGAAAAGAAAAATATGTACATGGATAATCATGGGAGCTCACCCACGAGGCACCTCGTTTTTGTTTACCGAGTCATGAGCTCGACTCGATCCCCGTATTCATTCGTCAATGAGGAAGATTTGAAGGTCAGGTCCTACCGTTGAAGGTATTTCCTCACCAAAATAATGCTTAACACGATGACCATTTACCTTAAAATTAGGACCGTTTTCTTGAGCTAGCTCAACGGTCCCATAAGGGCAAACTTGGGTGATGGTAAATGGTCCGGACCAACGAGATTTTAATTTGCCTGAAAAAATCTTAAGTCGAGAATTATAAAGAAGAACACGATCACCAATATTAATAAACTCGATTTTAATTTTCGAATCCAGAATATTTTTAGTTTTCTCTTTAAAAATTAAAGAATTTTCGTAAGCAAGATCACGTAATTCATTAAGTTCATTCATTTGAATTTTTCGGTGATCACCCGCGGTCTTATGGTCAAAATTACAATGTTTAAGGGCCCAATATGCTTTATGTTCTATTTCGATCGGTAAATGACAAGTTTTTCCGTAAACCAACTTATAAGGAGTACAAACTATTGGAGTTTTGTAAGCGGTACGAAAAGCCCAAAGTGTATCATCTAATTTGTCGGACCATGAAGCGCGATTTTCTTCAATCAACCTTTCCAAAATACGCTTAAGAGCACGATTCAAAACCTCCACTTGACCACTTGTTTGAGGGTGGTAAGTCGTAGATAGATGATGAGTAACACCAAATTTCTTAAGAACACGAGCGAATTGCTCATTAAAAAAAAGGGTTCCACGATCGCTAATAATTGCACGAGGAGTCCCGAATCTAGCGAATAATTGCTACAAAAACTTTACGACAACTCGAGCATCGTTAGTGGGAAGCGCTTTTGCTTCCACCCACTTTGATAAGTAATCGAAGGCTACAAAAATATATTTATTTCCTCGAGACGATGGGAACGGCCCCATAAAGTCGATACCCCACACATCGAAAATCTCACAAACTTGAATAATATTTTGCGGCATTTCGTCACGTTGAGATGTTTTTCCTTGACGTTGGCACGAGTCACAATTATTGACGAGTTCATGAGCATCACGATAAATTGTAGGCCAAAAGAAACCGACATCAAAAACTTTCTTCATGGTGAAGCTAGCACCATGATGGCCACCGGTAGGTCCTTCATGACAAGCTCTAAAGATATTAGTAGCTTCGGTGCCAAACACACACCAACAAATCATTTGATCCGCACAAATACGAAAGAGGTAAGGGTCGTCCCAAATATAATGTTTTACGTCCTTGAAAAAATTCTTCCTTTGTTGAGACGACATCCCTTTGATTATGAAATTCCCCGCATGGTAATTTGCAATATCGGCAAACCATAGGGTACTCGAATCTTTACTAATGGTGAGCACTCCAAGTGTATCGAGTGGAAATGATTCGGTAATTTCCTTGTTCTCGATCTCACTTTGGTGCGGATTTTCCAAACGAGATAAATGATCGGCCGCGAGATTCTCGGCTCCCTTTTTGTCAAGGATGTTGACAACAAATTCTTGTAGGAGGAGAATTCACCGGAGAAATCTCGGTTTAGCGTTTTGCTTATTAAAAATATATTTAATAGTCGAGTGATCCGTATACACTACACTTTTAGTTAAGACGAGATATGGTCGAAATTTTTCGAAAGCATATACTACGGCTAATAATTCTTCTCCGTAGTAGTATACTTAATTTCAGCTTCGGTCATCGTCTTACTAGCGTAGTGTATAGGCAAAAAGTGTCGATTATGACGTTGGCCTAAGACCGCACCTACCGCATAATCACTAGCATCACACATAATTTCAAACGGCAAGTCCCAATCCGGCGCAACTAAAATCGGTGCTTCGGTTAATTTCTCTTTAAAATTTCGAAAGCACGAATACAATCCTCGTCAAATATGAAAGGAGAATCCTTCTCAAGAAGATGTGTCATCGGTCGAGCAATCTTCGAGAAGTCTTGAATAAATCGTCGATAAAAAACGGTGTGGCCGAGGAAACTCCTAACTCCTTTAATGGTTGTGGGATGAGGAATTTTTGCAATAACGTCGACTTTAGCACGATCTGCTTCAATTCCCGCTTTTGATATTTTATGACCCAATACGATACCTACTTTACACATAAAATGACATTTTTCCCAATTAAGCACGAGGTTCATTTCTTCACAACTTTTCAACATCTTTTCCAAATTATCGAGACACGAGGTAAAAGATTCACCAAATACCAAAAAATCATCCATAAATACGTCCATCGTCTTCTCGATCATATCGTGAAAAATTGACATCATACACCGTTGAAAGGTACCCGGCGCATTACAAAGTCCGAAAGGCATTTTACGATAAGAGAACAACCCAACTGCCCATGATATGGTAAGAACGGAGTGGAAGGGAAAAAAAGTCTTCTATGCGCAGACGTGAAAGATCTATCAAGGAGTGAAACCGCTTCCAAAGACTCAGCGATAGGGTAGGACGTAGTGACTACTCAGATGAAAGCTTCGGAGGAAGCATGGTGTTAAACGAGGTTCCATAAGGGCATGTAAACGTCGTTTTCTCTTGATCTCGAGGATCGATGGGGATTTAGAAATAACCGGAGAATCGGTCAAGAAAGCAATAATACTCGTTTCCCGCTAAGCGCTCCAACATTTGATCCATAAATGGTAAAGGAAAATGGTCCTTTCGAGTTGCATCATTTAATTTACGATAATCGATACACACTCGCCATTCGGTTACGAGCTGAGTTGGAATTAACTCGTTGTCTTCGTTGGTGACGACGGTCATTCCTCCCTTTTTCGGAACGCACTGGATGGGACTCACCCACGGGCTATCGGAGATAGGATAAATCATTCCAGTGTCAAGAAGTTTAATAACCTCTTTTTTGATAACGTCATGAATTTTTGGATTAACCCTTCTTTGATTTTGAATTGCGGGTTTGTAATCTTCCTCCATTAAGATTTTATGAGTACAAAATCTTGGGTCGATACCCTTAATGTCGGAAATTTTCCACGCAATTTCCCGTTTATGATTTTTAAGGACTTTTAACAAAGCAATTTTTCATCCGCCGAAAGATTTTTCGAAATATTACCGGAAGTTTATCGTCACCTTCTAAAAATGCGTATTCGAGATGAGGTGGAAGATCCTTAAGTTCGAGAATGGGAGGCTCCTCAATAGACGATGTCGGCTTAGAATCATTGACTTCGACACTCTTAATCTCCGAGGAGGAAAAATAAGGTGGAACGTCATTTAAAAATTCCTCGATTATTTTTTGATCTTCTACGTTATCAATATCCTCCGTACTAGTGTGAGGGACATCGACTTCTTCCAACGTAAAATCGCCCCTTCGAAAGGAGCGAGAGGAGGAGAAGAATTAGCAATAATCTCCGCAATAGTGGAATTGCCACTATTAGAACTAGCCGCGAAACCTAAAACTCCTTGCGAAAATTCATCACAAAAACGACGTCGACTAAATTAGTATGATTTATAGTCGCGATAGAATAAACATGCGATGTTTTCGAGTTTTGAGCGACGTCGATAACAAGTTCCTCCTCATTAAACCTTTTATTTTCCTCCCATGAACGTCGATTAAAGCTTTAGTCGTATCTAAAAAATAGACCTAAAATCAAAGGAACGTGAGGATCCATTTCAAAATCTACAACGATAAAATCAACCGGATAATAGAACTTTCCAACTTTTACGAAAACGTCTTCGGCTATTCCATGCGCGATTGTCGTAGAACGATCAGCTAGCTCAATAGACATTTTAGATGGAATGATTTCGAGAAGTAATAACCTTTTCCATATGAAAAGAGGCATCACGTTAATGCTCGCGCCAAGATCGGCCAAGGCGAGGCATTCTTCCATCTCCAGAAAATCATACGGTATTAAAAACTTGCCCGGATATCTTACTTTCTCGAGAATTTGGTTAAGAAAAACCGACGAACAATTAGAAAGCTTCATTAATTTCTTATTGTTTATCATTGTTGGGTCAAAAACTTGATGTGGCAGAAACTCAAAACGAAGAAAACATGAAGCATTCACTTCAACGCTGACACATTGTGTCTAAGCGTTGGCAAGTGTAAACGCAACGCTGATAGAAGTCAACAGAAGTCAAACGCTGTTGGAAATATCTATTTAGGTTAAATATACAGAATATTATTTGTTAATATTTTGTATTAGTTTATTTAAATAGAAGATACACATGTTTTATTTGATCTTATCTCTTGTAAACCCTAATCCTTAGTCTATAAAAGGAACAAGGGTCTTAGGTTTTATTCATATCTTTCATTCACAACGTAAACCTAAAGCGTGTGTCGACTAGGTGTGGGATTAATGTATACACCTAGTGGTTGTTGATTATTAATATAATTAGCAACCCTTTGATTAATTCATGTGTTATTGTGCCCAAACACCTTGTTACATAGTTATTGTTCTTTTCCGCTTTGATTGTTAATCATATGAACTGTTGTCCCATATTATTTATATGATTAAAGATAGAAAACAGATGAAAAGAGATGGATTCCTAGAGAGAGAAAGTAGTGAGAGAAAATAGAGAGAGAGAGATGATTAACTTGGTGAATATTAGATTAGAGAAGATTAGAGTTTACAAATGATCATTTCACCATCCTAACATGCTAGGAGGGTATTATATATAGTCCACCCACATGCGGGCTTTAATGGGCTATATATTGGGCCGGGCTTGTCTTTTGGACTTTAATTAGTTTAAATCCAAGCCTATAAACCATGACTATTAAACTATCTATTACAACGTTCTAATAAATATTATAATATAAACCTATGACCGAACATTCTTGTTTGACTCAATATTTTGAGGCTAACAATCTCTCCCAATGTGAGGTCATACCCTTTTGATATTTGGAGATCAATGGAGATTACGAATCTCGTCATAAATGAGTCTTGAACGTGTAACAGTAGTTTTGTTCCTTCATGCTGTGATCTTTGAGCCTTTGTCATTGTCTTTCGACTTAGTCTTTTATCTTGAGATCTTCAAATCATTCTTGACTTGTCTTTGCCATCTTTCGATCTTGTGTCTTTATCCACATGCTCACACTATTAATTGTTGAATAAGTCTTTGGGCATGAATATGTGGTTTTGAATCTTTGACTTTGCTGAGTACACCGTGACGCCACCTTCTCGAGACAGAACATAGACACGGATTGAATGGCTTTGACATTCGTCCTAAATCGGTAGCGTTTTACCTCCGGTCGGTGAAGACCGTTATACGATATTAGATATCGTACCTGTGATTAGGTAGATTCAATTACGAATCTCCTTGACAGGGTTTCGCGGTTGTACTACCCGTTCTCTTTACTCGACGGTCTCAAAGCAAGACTGCGAACGTAAAGAGTGAATCAATTGGATAAATATCCGCTTGATTAAAGTCGTCAATTTAAATTCCTGGAAAAAGTTTCATTCTTTAAGAATCTTACCATTGTTGCTTTCCAGTTGACACAAGTTTGATTCATAAGAATCTCACAAGTCACCTACCGTAGCGCTGTTTGATGTTGACGCTAGAAGGATTTCCATTCGTCACTGTGAATATTAATGAATATCACTCTGAATGTTCTGGCAAGACCATAAAGATATTGCGTAGAAACCTGAAACGAGTTTGAATCAATTCAGAATCAAACCGCTGTTGCTTTTCAGTTTTACATATGTTCAATTCATAAAGAATCTTACACATGACCTACCGCAATGCTGTTTGATGTTAACACTGGAATGATTTCCACTCATCATTGTGAATACTTAGTAGTATCACTCTGAGGGTTCTAGCAATATCACAAGGATATAGCGTAGGACTCTCTTGATCTTCATCCGTGTGTCCTAACGAGATTTGATTGATCTCTTGGATCTAGACTCGATTTGTGCATTTTTAGTGATCGGAGGCTGGAGCAGATGCCACCTATTCAATATCAACTATCTCAGAGTGAGAAAGTCAATAGAAGTCGTGTTGATCTCCGTGACAATAAAACAAACTTCTTTTGAGAGAAGCCTGAGTAGCTATGAAAGGGTTGTGCTTCACATCACTGGGTCCATGATGAGTTTGTCTTCATGATGAGTTGACCCGGTTTCTGCCTAAGTTGTATGGAGGGCTTCTTTCTTTAGACCCTTTATCCTTACATTTCTTTTTCATTCTTTAACCCCTTCAATGCTTACCAAGACATCATTAATAGCACCTTGTTGTGATTGTTCCAGTGCTATCATCAGTACTTAGTCGGCATTCAGCTTCGTTCACATTCTACTCCATCTTTCCTAAGGACTTCTAATAATCTATTGGATTGTCCCTGGGAAGATCCCTCCGGTTCTGGTTGGATCATAGGACTTAACCTAACCACCCTTTTGACACCAATAATGTCATGAATTAAAGATGTTGTGGGTAATCGATCGTCACCATGAGTACTTGAGTCTTTAGATCACATTTTAATCACATTTTCTCCCCTTATCTCTAATATATAAAATCGTTTGATATTAGAGATACCAAATTTGATTAAAATATATTTTGAAAAATAGTCTTGAAAGTATTCGGGAGAAAGATGTGTCAAACTTAGCATGAATTTTGTAACGCTCCCCCTCAAAAATTGATCCAATGGAATTGTCATTACGAGGATTTGATCCACATTAAACTTTTGAGGATAGGAGTTGTTGATCACACAATTTTTGAAAGATTTTGAATATCATTGAGAAATTCTTGAAAAAATTGTGTTCAACGCTTTCTGAAAAATCAATTCTTTTTTACGAAAAGGTTTTTCGAAAGCATAAACTTGAGTTCATAGACTTTGAATGTCTTGACGAATCCACTCAAGTGTAAGAAGATTTAACTTCTTTTGCTAAGGGTAAGAGCACAAAATCGTACACTCTCCCGTGAATATAGTTCCGGGTTGCAATCTGAAAGTGATTACAAGCCATTATGTTGAGCTCAAAACGTTGAATGTTTTGTGACAAGCTCAACCAAAGATAGATTGCTCTACCCGTTATTGGAAATATTGTCCAAAATAGACAATTTCCTTTAAAAGATAGAAATGACATGTTTTGAAAAATATTTACAACTTTCATTCGAGCTTTATGTACACACCCGTGTCGTTATTGAGCGACATTTCTAGGTACGTCCATATTATCGATACTGAAAGACATGTCGAGAAGAATATTTATCAAAGATTTTTTAATTTTGTATTTTGCTTTTTCATTAATATTTACAGGTAGATGTTTGAAAGTTTTGGGTTTATAGACCCGAAAATAATGTCATCAACATAAATTTGCACAAGCAAAATGTCATCCCCATATTTATAAGTGAACAGATTTAAATCAATGGAACCTTTTGAGAAACCTTTGGAGACCAGAAATTTCGAGAGCTCGTCGTACAACGCCCTTGTAGCTTGCTTGAGTCCATAAAGTGCTTTGTGGAGACGATACACCTTGTAAGGATAGTGAGGATTGACGAATCCTTCCGGCTGCGTGACATAAACGTCTTCCTTCAAAGGACCGTTAAGAAACGCCGTCTTTACGTCCATTTGATAAACGATGAATCCCTTATGTGAAGCATAAGCAAGGAAAATCCTGACCGCTTCCATTCGAGCTACTAGTGCAAATGATTCTTCAAAATCAATACCCTCTTTCTGTCCATACCCTTTAGCCACTAGCCTAGATTTATTCTTGATGATCGTGTTTTCTTCATCCATCTTTTTTTCCAGATCCATCGAAGATTTAATGGTGTTACATCGTATGGTCTGTCAACAAGTTCCCAGACTTTAAGTCTTTCAAATTGTTGAAGTTCATCCGTCATCGATTTAATCCAAGCATGATCAGCCATGGCTTGTTTGATGTTTTTCGGTTCGGCTGAACTCATTGCGAGTGCGAACATACAAACATCGCCATCGGTGTGAAGCTGTCGTCTTGTACGAACGGGCTGTGAAAGGTTTCCAATTACATGAACCAAAGGATGATCTCAGGTCCAATGATGTGTTGAAGGATGTCGTTGATAGAACGTATGCATATTTGACGGATCAACATAGCGAGTATAAGACTCTCCAGTTTCGTGTACCGGTGTACCGAATGGGTTGATAAATTCATCTTCGTCAGATAATGCATCGTCTGCTTGATTTTTGTTCTCTGGAGTAATGACAGTTGTTGTGGATGTTGTAGGATCGATTGTTGAAGTGATATTCTGAGGAGTTAAATCTGCAGCAACCGGTGTTGAAGTAGATGAAGTTGTATCCTTTTGTTGACGATGATCGGTATCATCATTCTTATCATGAGTGACAGCGGAAGACTTCGATACAACTTGTTTCTCCCCCATGAAATATTCATCATACATTGGTCCATATAACATTTCCAACTCTTCAATTGTCGTTTCGACTGTCACATCAGCTCTAGGAACATGTTTAGGAACCAGCGTTGAACTTGACGGTTCATTGATGTGGTCTTGAGTTCCGAGTTCCAGGCGGTTGTGAACGGAAGTCGTTTGTCGTTGTGGATCGGGACTTAAACTGTTTTTGTTCAAGTGCCATTTCTTGTAATTCATCAAATCGAATGTGAATTGTTTCGACAATCAATTTTGTTCTCTTGTTGTATACTCTGTATCCCTTAGACTGAGTTGTATATCCCACAGGAATACATGCATCACCTTTCTCTTTCATCTTATCCAAATTTTCACCATCTCGAATTATGTAACAAGTACATCCAAAAACATGAAGGTGTTTGAGTGAAGGTTTTCGATCATGAATTATGTGATATGGTGTCTTTTCGTGTCTTGGGATAATTAAGGATCGGTTTTGTGTGTAGCATGCGGTTGACACGGCTTCGGCCCAAAAGTATAGTGGAAGTTTTGAAGCGGATAATAATGTTCGAGCAGCTTCAACCAAAGTACGGTTTCGTCTTTCAACAACGCCGTTTTGTTCGGGTGTTCGAGCAATTGATGTTTCATGTTCAATCCCTTCGGCTTCAAAATACTTTCTCAGATTTGAATTCAAAAATTCTGTACCTCTGTCAGTACGAACCACTTTAACTTGAGCTTGAAGACCACGTTCTATCAGTTTAAGAAAGCTGATGAGAACTTCGGGTGTTTCATCCTTGGACCTCAAGAAGTGAGTCCATGTGTACCTTGAGTAATCATCGACAATTACCAGAATATATTTCTTTTCATTGATACTATGAACACGCATGGGACCACACAGATCCATATGAAGAAGATCTAACCGTCCTTTTGAGCTTGGTGTAGTTTTTGTTTTGAAGCTACTTCGTTTAGCTTTACAAAGCCCACAAGAAGAACAAAGATGATCTTTGATGAACTTTAAACTTGGAAGGCCTCTCACAATATCTTTCTTGGAAAGCAAGTTGATGGTATCAAAATTAAGATGAGATAAACGTTGATGCCATAACCATGCCTGAGTTGATGAAGCTTTAGCCATGAAGCAAATTGGAGTTGATGAAGTTGTGTCTTGAAGTGAAATTGTATAAAGATCAGTACCCCGTGTACCGTTAAGTAAGTCATTCCCATCATAATCACGAACAAAACATGTCTTCTTTCTGAAAGCAACCTCCAAATCCGCATCACAGAATTGACCAACCGAGAAAAGATTGTGATTGAGCCCTTCGACGTAGTATACCCTTTTAATCGTGATATTCCCCTGAACCAAATCTCCATATCCTAGGATCGGTGCAAATTGATCATTTCTGAATCGGACCGTACACAGGAACTTCTCCACGAAGTTAATTAGAAGCTTGAGATTTCCCGTCATGTGCTTCGTGCATCCGGAGTCCAGTATGAAGAGAATTATTTTTATCACCTGCAGAAGAGTTAGAACACGATGGAGCATTTGCTAAATTGGATACCACAGTAGTTGTGAGAGTAGAATCATTAGTGTCCTTATCAACATTTAAAGTCAAACTAACACTCGTTTTCACATTTTATGTCCTAGCTTTCGGTATCCATTTATATCCGGGAGGACATTGATTAGCAAACCACCATTTCCAAGACTTGCTAGCAGACTCATATAATTCCTTAATTTTGCTTCTAGGATTCTTAGTGGTGGAGTCTGATGCATTACTTTTCTTAGTGGGGGTAGCACCAGAATGGTTCACTTTGCGTTTGGGTTTACTAGCTCTAATAGGCATTGCAACTTGCTTCTTAGTTCTAGTATCTACGCCTTTGACTTTATTCATAGCACACATAGAATGATTAGCATTAGCACACTTGCCACATTTGACACAAACAAATTTCACATTCATAGCATTCAAATCATTCACATCATTCATATCGTCATTACATGCGATTAAAGACTTTTTATTCTTATAAACATTCAAATTCCTAGGGTATTCTTCTACTTCCTTCATCTTCCCTTGAGTCTTGTGTTTCCAGACCTTATCATTCACTTGAGTTCTCTTAAGCTGAGGCCGGCTAACATTAGTAGTGGAGACTATTCCTGTAGTAGAAGACACACGAATATTAGTGTTTCTAGAAGTCTGAGGCGATTGAGTAAGTTTGTTTGTGGGCTTAGTGGTCATTCTATACATCTCTGTTTTAATCACATTATTGTGCTTAACGCTTGGTGCTATAGTATTCCTTATGGGTTGAGCTTGTGGTAACCTTTCCTTTCCATCCATCTTGGGGGCAACACAGGTTTTGCAAACGAGGAATTAGATAAAGCAGATGGTTTTCCCTAGATAGAGGATCTATTCTCTTTAGAGGCATTGGGTTGTCTAACAACATTTTTCTTAATGCTAGGTTCCACAACTTTCCCACCTATTTTAGCAATGAGTTTCTGCAACTCTGCTATCGCTCTGTCCCTGTCTTGTAACTGAGCTTTCAACCCTTTAATTTCCAAATTCTTTTCATTCATTTCTCGAAATGTTTGGGAAAGTTTTTCTTGTAATTTATTATCATGTGGAAAACTACCAACGTCTTTTTGCAAAGCAAGTTCAAGAGAATGACAATGTTTTTTAAGGAAATCAGTTTTGTGTTGAAGTAACTCAAAAGCCTTTTTATCAACATTTTCTTTACGTTTCGAAAGCTCAATTTCAAGACGTTCACATTCTTTGATCTTAACAAGATATTTGCATGCAACATCAGAATATTCATCAATATCAGCATAAGATGTAAAATAAGCACACATAATATCGTTAGAAACACATTCTTGTAATAGTAAATCATATTCATCTGAAAAATCAGACTTCTCCATTTGAAGATCATCAATGTGTTTCTCAAGAGATTCAACATATTTTAAATCATCATACATTTCAGTCCGAATGAACTCCTCAAGTTGAAGAACAGTTTCTTTAATCAACGTCGTGTTAGGAATTAAGAGTTCTTTCACAAGCAAGGTAATATCTTGAGGAATCGGACGTGTCCACTCAGCATTTTCACGTTTTGCCCAGTCTCTTTCAACAATAGATTTAACATTATCTATGTTGTGTTTAAGAATACCTAATGTTTTCCTACTCTTGCTTTTAGATTCATCTAGAGGGAGGTAGTTTATGTATTTGTAAACATTAGATTTCTTAGGGGCAAATGCTTTCTTCTATTGAATTCTCTTTTGTTTGCATTCTAAAAACACTTCCTCACGGGTTTTCTGAGTTTTTTTGTTAAAAAGACCATAACGACTATTCTCATAAGCATAATTATATGGTTTTACAAACTCCTTATTGACAAGTGGTTGACTATCATCATCCCAAAGGGCAGTCTCTTCACTATTGGCACTCACAGGCATGCAATCAAGATCGGTCCTTTCAGTCTCATCAAGATAAAGACACGGGTTCGCAGCTTGAGCTTTGGCAAGGTACTCAGGACTTGCAAAGCTAGCTTGACCCTTAAACATCGATGGAGGTGCTAGCATTCTTACGGATTGAATAGAATCATGCGTTTTATAAACAACTTTCTTCAAAAATTCGACTTGTTCTTCTAGTTTCGTTACTTTTTCGGTTTCTTTATCATATCTACTTTTGAAGTCTTGTTTTAACGCATCTACCTCTTGTTTCTTATCCTTAAGAATTTTAGCAGAATCTGTAGTGGTCATAGAGAGCTTTTGTTCAAGTTCATTAACTTTGGTATTGGCAAGGTACGTTTTTTGACGTTCATCCACTTAAGAAAACATTATATTGACGCTTCTCTTTGGCTAATAACTCAAGAGTGGTATTATATTTGTTTTCAAAATTGTCCTTTTGACTTTTTAACGCACTTCCCTTGTACCCCTCAAGCTCTTTGGTTTTCTGAAGGAGCTCATCTCTATATCTTTCAGTCATCTCAGTAGATTTGATAAGAGCCGCTTTGCATTCTTCAAAACTTTTAGTGAGCTTAGCGTTTGCCTTCTTTAATTGCTTTTGACTCTTTTTATTTTCAGTGACATCTTTTTGTAAAGTAGCAATTAAATTAGCAAGTGCAATACGTTCCTCTTCATCATATTCATTTGCATGTTGATCATCCTCAGACTCATTATTGCACATGTCTGATGAATCGGGTGTGGTATTGCTATCAACCGTTTCCATTATACACGTATCATTAATGGCATTGGGTAGATCACTATGCTCGGGAATATCACCAAACACATTATATTCATCAGTAGTGTGTACCTTATCGATTGGCTCAGTGTCAAAGATAGGGCCATTGTCATCTTCAGTGACTTTGAGAACTTCTTCAACCTTTGCCATGTACGAGTAATGTGCATCGAGCTCTTGATCAGAATCTTCATCATCAGTATCATCAAGCATTGCTCCTTCCTCATTTGACAATTTAACCCATGCTTCCATTTTCTTGCATAGCAGCATCTTTTCCTTGTGATAGCTGGAGTCTCTAACCCTTTTTGGCTTCCTGCATTCCTTTGCCATATGCCCATAACCTTGTCAATTAAAACATTGAATCCCACTCTGCTGAACCACTTGACTTCCAACCGTTTCCTTATTCCCAGTAGCAGCAGCAATCCTCTGAGTATCATACTTGGCAGTTTGTCGATTATATCTTTCAGAACCCTCAACATGTGTTGGATTATGTCGATCATACCTAGAAGGACTTTCACCGCGTCGACGTGTGTCATACCTTGGAGGACTCTCAACATATCGGTTCTTTGTGTTAGATGATGTACGAAGATTGTTGTTGGTGGGTTTGTAGATTTTCTTGTAAGTCTTTATTATGAAAGAAATTTGTTGTTTCATCTCTCGATTCTTTTGAGCTTGGTCTTCATCACTATCTTCTTCAGATGATGATTCAGATGGTGGTGATGGTGCTCTTGGCACTTTACCTCGAGATTTTGTGGAGGATGAAGACTTAGATGATGTGGAATATCGTGGTGAAGATGATGTAGTGGAATATCGTGGTGAAGATGATGTAGTGGAGTATGGATTAGGAGCACGAGAGTGAGGATCTTGAACATGTTGAGTGGTAGTCACTAAAGCAAGTGGATTAGCCGTCTTTGCAACACGTTCAGCTCGAATCACATTTGCTTCATTCTGAAATTGCTTCAAGATGTCAAAGAGTCGATGATATGAGACCTCGTCTAACTTTTCTTGTTGTTTCACCAAAGTGACGAACCGTGTCCACTCGGGTTGAAGTTGTTGAAGAAATTGAACATTGACTTGCATGGTGGAGACTTGCATATTATTTCTTGTCATGTCATTCATCATCTTATAAAACCTGGAGTAGTAAGAGTCAATTGATTCTCCATCCCTTGAAGTAAACTTGCCAAAATTCCAAAACAAGTTTGTTTTGACATCTTGTTTGTTGAGTGATTCTCCTTGTTGCAAGCGTTCAATAGCAGTCCACATTTCATGTGTTGTAGGGCATGCATCAACTGTGGAGTAAATATCATCTCCAATCCCACTTAGAACCATATAGATGGCTTCCTTCTCTGCATCATGCCAAGCAGAATTTTCAGGTGTGAGATCGGTTCTTTTTTCATCATGTTCACTTGCAGGTATTGGATCAGTAGTATCTGTGGCTGCTCTTGGAGGAATTGAGATTTTATTGAATACATATGGTCCATGAGTAATACATTTCCTCAAGGCGTCACCATTGGGTCTTGTATCAAGATATCGTATGAAACGAGATTGCCATTGAGCATACCGACTAGACACAAGCATTGGTGGTCTCTCTTTATTACCCGCCCAGCATGATATTGTTGTTTGTGACACGATACTCTTGAGTAGAATCCATATCTAGAGACTTGAAATCGATGAAGTGAAAATGGATCTTAAGTAGATGTGTGTTGATTGTTGTTTTCGATGAAAAATGTTAAAATCCCCTAAAAAGTGTCTTCACAAGAAACCAAAAAATCGAAGGCGAAAAATCACACGTGTTTGTTAAAAAATTTCATTTTTGTGTTTTTTCGGAATAACTAACATTTTCAAAAAAATTGGGTATTTCGGAATAATGAGGTTTTCAGAAAAAAATAACTTCTTCGGAATATTGATGTTTTCAGAAAAACGTGGATCTTCGGAATAATCTTAGGAATAAGCAATTCTTCGGAATAATCTTCGGAGTAAGCAATTCTTCGGAATAAGCAATTCTTCGGAATAATCTTCGGGATATAGACTTCTTCGGATAAATCACTTCTGCGGAATAATGAGTTTTCAGAAAAACATGGATCTTCGGAATAATTGATTTTTCAAAGAAATCTTCGGATAAATCTTCGGAATAAGAGGAGTTTCAGAAAAAGAACCAAACTTCGGAATAAAGGACCTTTTCAGATATTTCTTCGGAATAAATGGATTTTCAGAACTTTCTTCGGAATAAGTGCTTTTTCGGAATGTTGATGATTTCAGAGAAAATTTCGGAAAAACCCACTTTTTCGGAATAAACACTATTTCAGAAAATTCACTTCTTCGGAATAATGGGTTTTTCAGAATAAATAAAATTCAGATAAAGGATAATCTTCGAATAACAACAAACCTGAAATCTTCGGAATAAGCCACTTTTTCAGAAAAATTCACTTTTTCAGAATCACTTCTTCGGAATAGTAAACCCTTATCTGAAAATCTGTATTTTCGGAATAATTAACCCTTTTCTGAAAACATTATTTCGGAATGATCTTGAATCAATGATAAACCGTGACTAAAAAATGAATCCAAACACCTCAAAATCATCCGATTTTTACCACAAAAACTAAACCAAATCCCTACCAAATCGATATAAATGATTTATATCAAGATTTATAGCCCGAAATACTAAATAAAAATTTAATTCGGGATGATTTAGATGGAAAAATCAACCGAATCAAACTAAAACCAAACAACCAAACACAATCTACCCCGTGGCGATTGATACCAAATGTTGTCTCATATTATTTATATGATTAAAGATAGAAAATAGATGAAAATAGATGGATTCCTAGAGAGAGAAAGTAGTGTGAGAAAGTAGAGAGAGAGATGATTAACTTGGTAAATATTAGATTAGAGAAGATTAGAGTTTACAAATGATCATTTTACCCTCCTAACATGCTAGGAGGGTATTATATATAGTCCACCCACATGCGGGCTTTAATGGGCTATATATTGGGCCAGGCTTGTCGTTTGGACTTTAATTAGTTTAAATCCAAGTCTGTAAACCACGACTATTTAACTATCTATTACAACGTTCTAATAAATATTACAATATAAACTTATGACCGAACATTCTTGTTTGACTCAATATTTTGAGACAAACATGAACAATGATTATGCCTAGCAGCTAAAAGATTCGAGGAAACCAAGGTTTACACAGTTGGTATCAGAGCCTCGTGGCTCGTGATGCTAGGACCAACAAGGTGTTCGTGTTTTAAGAAGAAATAGGGTTTTTCTGGGCGATTTTGTGTGCGCAGCAGTATTCAAAAGGACATAACTTTTTATTGAACCATTAGATCGCGAGGAAATTTTTTGTGTGTGTTCTACACACATATATCTAGATATCCACCAGAGGGATTGTCGAGATCTATCCCCAAGAAAAAGTTATTAAGCGTCGAAGTCAGCAGTGGTCATATGATGTTTTCTGTGAACAGTAATAGTAAAAACGCGATTACTCCTTCGTTAACCGTTGGATCGTCATAAAATTCGCGCTGTAGGTTCTTGAAACTTGTATATAGGATCTCACCGAAGGAATCTTCGATCTGAGCTCTCATGAGGAAAATATTCGATGTCGAAGTTCGCTGCAGTTTATGGTTTTCACATAAAATAATGATTTAGGGTTTGTAAAACCCTAGATCGATTAGGCGCTGACATGTGTTATGTAGACGCTGATAGATGTTGGTGTGACGCTGACAAGGCATGGATGAGACGCTTATGGCCAGGCGCTGACAGGTTTAAAGATCTGACAATGTTATACATAGGCGCTGACAGAAAAATCGTGTGTCGTCCGATATACTGATTTTCAAACGCTGATAAGTGTTGTCCGATATTGGACAACACACACTGATGAGATCTTAGACAGTGAAGGATCTTGGATTACAAAGGAAATGTTGCTGTTTGGAAAATTGGATAGATTTTGGCACACAAAAAGAGGTATTTACACACGAAGGTACATGGGATCTCCGTTTTTGTACAGAATATCAAGTTGATATTTATGGCTCGGATAGTTTTTAAAAGGGATTAATGATTTTAATGTGAGTTAGCAATAATTCGTGAGGTAAATTATTGGATTTGATTATGTAATCGGGGTAGCCTTGTAAAAGAGTTATCCGTCTTAAAGCTTTTACATATGATATGAAGATTAAGATTCGTCATGAAGAGGTGTTGACTTAAGGGGAAGAATTCTTATCATAACTTTGATGTTCGAAGAAGATTTTCGCGAGTTTGTGTTCTATCATATCTTTAAAAGTTGTGCCTAGTCAACATTACTTTTAAAGGTAACTTGTTCATGCTTACACGGTTGGTGATGAAGACTTGTCATAACACTTGAAGGAGTTACATTATCTTGCTCAATGTCTCACAAAGGATGAGAATTTTGACAAAGGGGTCGAGGTCTACTTATATTTCGCCATTGGTATAAGTTCTTCATCACATGGATAGTGCAAGACATGGAATACAAGTTTGGGTTATTCTACTTCTACATCAATGTAAGATATGTAAATCTTGCTTATGTTTTAGAGAGAGAAAGAGATAGAAAGATGGTGAGAACACACACACTTAGAGAGAGAAAGTGAAAGTGAAAGAAAAACACTTTTCAACTATGTGTAAAATGAATAACCACACACCCTCTCCATCTAAGGAGAGGGTTTATATACCCAAGCCCTTGTCATGGGCTTGGGCTTACATTTGGGCCGGCCTACACATGTTGTAGGCTAGGCTTGTTCTTGTTTGTTAAATAAAGATAATTAACTAAACTACGAGCTATTACATGAACTATTGTTGGAGTGACCGATCCTTCTTAATACGTAAAACGTATTTCTAACAATCTCCCCCTAAGGGAGGTCACTCCAAACAAGGCCATTACCCAAGTTACAATAATAAGATAAACCTAGCATACTATGCTTGTCTTGAGCTTGTAGTCTTCGTCTTTCTTTTCTTTTTCTTTTTTGGTGAACATGTTGATGTGATCTTTGATATCAGTCTTGAGCATTAATCTCTTGCCTTGATCTCGTGCATCCATCACTTGTGATTTTCGCCTCCTCGTGACACCATGTCCCACATACTTATACCTTTGTAATTCTTGAAAGCTTCAGAGTTCGATACAGCGGAAGACTTAACTTTTAGGCTTTCTTGAATTAGATGAGGTATTAAGTGCATAAAGTATAAGCATGCGGGGACGACTTCTTCTTGGATCCCGCAACGTCACCGTCTTCAAATGCCGCAACATAAGTAGACACGAACGAAATGGATTTGAACATTTCATTCTAATTCGGTAGCATTTTACCTCCGGTCGGTGAAGACCGTTGGACGATATAAAATATCGTACTTGTGGCAGGTAGATTTAATTAAAAATCTCCTTGACAAGATTTCGCGGGTAAACCCGTTCTCTTTACTCGACCGTCCAAAGCTGACTGCGAACGTAAAGAGTGAATCATTTGGATAAATTTATCCGCATGATTGAAGCCGTCAATTCTGATTCCTGGAACAAGTTTGATTCATTAAAGAATCGCACCATCGTTGCTTTCCAGTTGTCACGAGCTTGATTCATATTGAATCTTGCAAGTTACCTACCAAGTGCTGTTTGAGGTTAACACTAGAAGGATTTCCACTCATCACTGTGAACACTAAGGTATCACTCTGAGTGTTCTGGCAAGATCACTAAGATATTGCGTAGAGGCCTGAAACGTGTTTAAGTTCAGCTAAGAATTAAACAACTGTTGATTTCCAGTTATCACAAGCTTGATTCATAAAGAACCGCACAAGTCACCTACCATGAGCTTTTTGATATTCGCTCAAGAAGGATTTCCATCTTTATTGTAAATACTTTCGTATTACTCGGATGTTCAGGCAAGATCGTGAAGATTTTGCGTAGGACTCTTAAAATCTTTCTTACTTTTCACAGTGGGTGAAGAAGCAAGGAATTATGAAAGTGTGTCCTAATGAGATATTTGATGATCTCAAATGGCTCTAGACTCGATCGTGCATTTTGGATTTTAGTGATCGGAGGCTGGAGAGGAGTGCCACCATTTCAATACCAATTTATTCGGAGTGAATAAATCAACAGATAATGCGTTGTCTCCGTGTGATTAAAACAAATATCTTTTGAGAGATATCTGAGTTAGCTGGGATGGGTTGTGCATTGCATCACTAGGTCCATGATGTCTATCTTCAATATCGAGCATCATTAAAATGATCTCAATAGCATATGTGTTGACCCGGTTTCTGCCTAAAGTTGTAAGGAGGGCTTCTTTCTTTACACCCTTTATCTTTACAATTCTTTTTCATTCTTCAACCCCTTCAATGCTTACCAATACGTCATAACTAGCACCTTGTTGTGATTGTTCCAGTGCTAACTTAAGTACTTGGTCGGCATTCAACTACGTTCACAATCTTTCTCCATCTTTCCTAAGGACTACTATTTCTAGCTATGGAATGTCCTTGGGAAGATTCCTCCGGTTCTAGAAGAATCATTGGACTTAACCTGTCCTACCATCCTTATGTCACCACAATCTTCATCGTCGTGAAATAAATGGGTTTTGGGTAAGTATATGTCACCATGAAAATCTATTTTGATATGCAAATCCGTTTTGCTCCCCCTTAACATATGCCACGATATTCGAAAACATTTCGCATATGTCGGGATGAGCCAGCACATTAAGTCAAACCATTTGTGATAATATCCCATATTAAATCACATTTTCTCCCCCATATTAAAAATATTAACCCAATCGATGTTTTTAATATCACTTGAATTAATTAAATTTTAACAAAGGTTTTGGGAAGAAAAATGCAAGTCCGTTTAATCTTCATGATACCAAATGTATGAGATATGATACCGACTTGTAACATGATCACATATTCACCATATTAAAAACATTTTGACAAGGTTGGACCTGATTGATGAGAACATCATATGAAAAGATCAAATGGTTCTTGTCGGCATAGGGTGGTCGCCTCGTCACGTCTGAAGTCATCTTTTGACACCACATGTACGATTGGTTTTCTTGTCTTGACACCAGTTTGTGAGCTTGGCACGTTCGGCATCGAAGATTCTGGATGCTTGACAATTGCTCCCCCTCAAATGTTTACCCGTGTTCTATTGAAAGAGTTGTAGTCGTTGTTTGAGTAGTCGCATCGTCGAGTATGTAGATACCAATTGGAGATTGCTATGGTTGTAGAGATGATAGCTTCATAAAAACAAGACTTCTCTTGTTTTAACAAATAAATGCACTGAAGCGTACATATATTTGTGTTAGGCCAAGTTATAAAGTAAACTTGATCCCTTACAAGGTTTTAAAGTAAACCTTGCCCGAGAAAATTAATTCCCGTTGTTAGCCAAAGCTTTCTAAGAAATACTTGACTTAAATATGAAAACCGGGTTGCAGTCAGAAATAACTACAAGCCATATTGGCATGTTTTATGAAATATTTACAACTTTTGTACGAACTCTATTTATGGCGCCGTGTCAATATTAATCGACATTTCTAATGCCGTAAATATTATCTTACCAAAAGACATGCCTTTGAAAAATAAAGTAAAAATATTTTTGGATTTTTCTTAATATTTCAATTTTTATGGTTTTATATTTTTGTATTTTGCTTTTGTGGATTAAAAATATAAACAATATATACAGATGATCACCAAGGATACGGAGAATAGTTTTACCACCACTATTCTTTCGCTTCATCTGCCAGTTCCTTTAGAGTCTCAGGCGATAAAGTTCTCATTCCTAGCTTGTCGGCCAAAAATTCAATTCGAGCGCGATCTAAAGCCTTCGTGAAAATATCCGCCAATTGATACTCAGATCGGACAAAGTAAAGCTCGATCACTCCATTTTCCACTTGCTCCTTGATGAAGTGGTAGCGAATGTCAATGTGCTTCGACCGGGAGAATTGAACGTTGTTGCAGCATAAGGCAATTGCACTCTTGTTGTCACAGTACATCGGAATCTTATTGAAACCTAGACCATAGTTGGTTAATTGCGATCTCATCCAAAGAATTTGAGCACAGCAACCGGACATAGCTATGTATTCTGCTTCCGTACTTGAAATTGCAGTGCTTTTCTGCCTTTTCGATGCCCAACTGATTAGTCGATCTCCTAGTAGTTGCAAAGTTCCACTCGTGCTACGCCTTGTATCTTGACAACCCGCGTGATCCGCATCTGCATATGCCATAAGTGCAATCGAAGAGTCCTTCGAATACCAAAGTCCCCAATTAATGATTCCTTTAAGATACTGAAAGATCCGTTTAATAGTAGCTAAGTGTAACTCAGTAGGCCGAGTTTGATACCGAGCACACATACATATAGCAAACTGAAGATCAGGTCGACTAGCTGTGATATACAGAAGAGTACCGATCATTCCACGATAAAGTGTCGGATCAACGGCAACTCCATGTGGATCTGCATCAAGCTTAGTTCGGTCCACCATTGGAGTATCCCCGGGATCACAAGATTCCATCTTATATTTCTTAAGCGATTCAAGGGCATACTTAGATTGATTGATAAAGATTCCTCTGGGACTCTGAGATATCTGAAGACCTAAGAAGAATGATACCTTGCCCATCATTGACATCTTAAACTTGGAAGACATGAGTGTCCCAAACTCATCCGATAAGGTTTGGGTCGAGGCTGCAAATATAATATCATCAACATATATTTGAACCATAATCATATCTTTACCTCGTTTCTGAATGAACAGCGTGGGATCCACCTTGCCTTTAGCGAAGCCTTGCGTAATGAGGAATTGCGACAAAAGATCATACCATGCGCGAGGAACTTGCTTCAACCCATAGAGAGCCTTCTTAAGCTTGTACACATGATTAGGATAATTAGGATTCACAAAACCATCCGGTTGTTGAACAAAGACCTCTTCCTTGAGTTCACCATTAAGAAATGCCGTCTTCACATCCATCTGATAGACGATCATATTCATATGGGCTGCATAAGCGAGGAATAGTCGAATAGCTTCCAAACGGGCAACAGGTGCAAAGGATTCCATAAAGTCGATGCCCAATAATTGCTTGTATCCACGAGCTACTAGTCGAGCTTTGTTCTTCAATATTCCGCCTAACTCATCGAGTTTCACCTTGTAAACCCATTTCAAAGTAAGTAACTGCACTTGATCCGGGCATGGGACAAGTTCCCATACTTCAAGACGTATAAATTCATTAAGTTCTTCTTGCATAGCTTCTATCCAACATGATTGAGTAAAAGCTTGTTGCCATGTCTTAGGTTCAACTTCAGTGAGAAAAGCACCAAAGTGACAAAACATTGCACTTTCTTGTAACTGACTTCGTGTGGATACCGGACGATTAGGGTCACCAATAATAGAATCTATAGGATGATCCTTTGTCCACTTGCTGTCATGTTCACGAATCCGTGGATTGGAGTAATCTGTAGAAGGAGCTTCCTCTGAGGTGGACGACCTGGCTTGATTAGGGTCGGGAATTGGTACACCAAAGAATGGAAGTTCACGCATTTGAGCGAATTCCAAATCGTGATCATCATCATCCTCTTCATCATCAATAGGCATGACATGGGTAGTTGAAACAGGTGTTGGTTGAGAATTACTTGTTGATGGTATATCTTGACCAATTGTAGGTGCAGACGTATCTGATTGTGCAACGGTTGCTGGAGCGACAACTTCGGTTACCGGAGCTATTACTTCAGGTTCTGGAGCAACGATACTTGGAGGAGTAAAGAATTCATCAAAGAACGGTTGAAACAACGTATCCCATTCAGTCCTAGAAGGTGGTGTAAATGATGATGAAGTAGGGTTGTTTGGGACAAGACTAGAACTAATATTACTGGGTCCCATTTCATGAAGTGCGGGTTCAGAGCTGCTTTGCTCAGAAGCCATTGCTGTCAGCTCATCAAAATCAACATTCATAGTTTCGAGGATCTTACGAGACTTACGATTGTAGATTCGGTATGCCTTCTTTGTAGGTGCGTAACCAATGAAAATACCAATATCAACCTTTGGTTAAAGTTTTCCCAAATTGTCACCATCATTATTTGGATAGCATAGAGAACCAAATACATGAAGATATGATAAATCTGGTACTTTTCCATGGAGAAGCTCATAAGGTGTTTTACCATGGCGTTTACGAATTAGTGACCGGTTTTGGGTGTACACTGCTGTAGATACTGCTTCTGCCCATAGAAACAATGGAGCCTTTGCGTAAATTAACATCGTTCGAGCAGCTTCCATAAGTGTGCGATTTCGCCTTTCAACGACACCGTTTTATTGTGGAATGCGTGCAACGGATGTTTCATGAGATATGCCAACTTCTTCATAATAATCACGTAAGATTTGATTCACAAATTCGGTTCCATTATCTGTACGAATGCGTCAGACAGTAGTGTTGAGACGCACTTGAATCATCTTGAGAAATCCGATGATGAATTTAGGTGCCTCATTTTTTGTTGTACGAAATTTCACCCATGTAAACCGAGAGTAATCATCGACAATGACGAGGATGTACTTTTTACCACTAAGACTTTCAACACGCATCGGCCCACAAAGATCCATATGCAACAAATAAAGTTTCTCTTGGTTGGTGTCTTCCGTCTTGGGTTTGTATGATTTCTTAGTGCTTTTCCCCATTGTACACGCGGAACACAAATGATCCTTGTGAAATGAAACTTTAGGAAGACCACGAACAAGTTCGTTTTTCGCCAAATGATTAATAGCGTCAAAGTTAAGATGAGATAACCGTCGATGCCATAACCATGACTTAGTCTTTGATGCTTTGGAGAGATGACATACGGGAGAAGCGGCCATCATGTCTTGTAGAGACAAAGTATACAAATTATTCCCTAGAGTACCTTTCAATAAATCAACCCCTTCCAAATTACGAATGAAGCAGGTATGCTCTCGAAAAGCAACTTCTAGGTTTGCATCACAAAATTGTCCCACAGAAAATAAGTTGTGACCGAGACCTTCCACATAATACACTCTTGAAATAATAACATTCCCAATATGATATTCACCATAACCCATTATCTTTGCAATATGATCATTTCCAAATCGAACCGTACCAAGAAACTTGCTGACGAAATTTCTGAGCTGAGAGCGATCTCCGGTCATATGCTTGGAGCAACCAGAGTCCAAATACCAGAGAACAATTTGGACCACCTGTTTTCAACAACAACAGTAGACAATGCATTGGAAACTATTGGTTCCGGAATATTAGCAGATACAGATAAAATATTATCAGAATTGTTAACATGTTTGTGACCCTTAGATTTCCTGCGTTTTCTAATGTGAGTTTTAGCACTAACAGGTTTTACTGTTCCAACATTCTTAGGTTTTGGATTATTCGCGGGCACTACAGTGGGAGTAGACCTATTTAAAGGGCACTTGGTTCCTACAGTAGTGTCAGTGTTCCTAGTTAAAGGACACGCTTGTGTTTTGGTAGTCTTGGTACCCCAAGTTAAAGGGCACGCTTTCTTCGCTGTAGTGGGAGTGATCCTAGTTAAAGGACACGCATTTCCTACTATAGTGAAAGTTCTACCAGTGGGGCGCCACATCCAACCAAATTAGGTTAACACTTTCCCAGTCGGTTTCCATTCTAATCCATTTTTCAGGGCATACATCTCATTCACATGGTCAATAAGGCAAGAATCATGATGACTAGAAAACATACATTCATTGAAATTCCAACATTTCAAATTAGAATTCACACTAGGCTTAGAACGCTGCACAACTGTAGAGCCTTTAGGTTTAGCTACATGATTCTTTTTATTCAAAACAGAAATAACATTCCTAGGATGGGCTTCTACTTTCTTCTTCACTTGACTACTAGATGGGGGCAAGATCCTATCTTTCTTCTTGTTTCTTTTAAGCTTAGATCTTTGAGTCTTAGTAGTGGTGCTTACTCCTGTAGAAGGCAACACGGGAATATTAGAAGCTGGTTTTGATTTCGCCTTATCTTTAGTGACCAAAGTTTGAGATGGTATAGTCCTAGGGCCCTTATTAAATGGTGTGACGGCTATAAGGTTCCTTTTGATTGCACTAGAGGACGATGCTGAGATAGTGGCTGCATTATCCACAACATTCTTACCTTTTAGAGTACGAAGTGTTTCCTTTAACTCAGCCAAGACCATATTTTTATCACAAATTTGTTCCCTCAAATCAGATATTTCCACCGACTTTCGATTCAATTGTTTAATCAAGGATTGATTCTGTGCAGTGGTATTAGCACATGCGGACTTTACTGAATCGAAGAGTCGTGTATCTTTCTGTTTTAAGTTATCAACTTTGGACAAAATCTTGGAAACTCGATTATCTAGATCAAGTTTAAAATTCTCAGCGACCTCAAGTACGTTCACACAGTTAAGATCCTTAGATTTCTCTATTTCTATCGGTAAAGATTTAGCAACTTTGTCACTTGGCTGACGCTGTTTTGATTGTAACTTCAATCGAAAATTCTTTTCAAAGTTTGCATCATCGATATTGACACCTTCGAATGACGTTTCAAAGATTTCTTGAATAAATTGTTGCTTGCATTCAAGCGAAATACAGTGTGTTTGAATCTCATCAAAACGTTTTGAAAGCGAAGCATATGAATCTTGAAGCTTTAAAAATTCAGCGTCAGATTCGTGACAAGTACTATCTACCACAGTATCCACAGATTCAACATTATGCACAATAGAATCATCATCAACACTTTTATTTACACAAACAGAAACTATATCATGAGACATCACTTGCTTTAGAAGCTGATCATTTTGGCGTGAAACCCGTTCTATTTCAAGTAAACTGTTTTCATAAGCATCTTCCATTTCATTGAAAACACGTCTAACTTCTTCAATTTCCAAAAGCAAATCTTGATCAAGAGTACTAAGACAAGCTTTAACATTCTTTACAAACGGAACAATTTCGTCTTGAAACGCAGCTCTAGAGTGCTCAAAGTTCCATTCACCTTCCGTTATGGCCGAAGCCGTCGTACGTTCCAAAATGACCTTGTCAAAATCGGCTAAGTGTTGGTGTACCGCATTTAAGTTAATGGACGCCTTACTTACCGGTGGAATTAACTTCGTTATATCCGTTTTGACAAGTGTAGGAGACGTACTAGGAGGGTTTTCATTTGACAAACTTTGGGGCACAAGAACTGTCAATTCAGTTAATTCCTTTTGTAAGCGAATGCGGGTCTTTTTAGACAATTGATCTTTGTTATATTGATCATAATCAATTGTATGGAATTTTGAAAGCATTTTAGAATGAGTTTCATCCGCAAGTGACTGTGTCTCCTCGGAACTACGAACAAAAGGTGCTTCTTTCGATTTGCCAATTAGGGTCATATCATAAAGACACGGAATATATTCCTGAGCTTGTTTTGCATAACCGGGATTAGGTGGTAAATCTTGAAGACGTTTAAGTTCGAGTTCTTTAAATGATTTAGTTAAAAGATGAACCTTTTCTGTGGAAGCGTATTGTTTTAAAAGCTGTTGTTCTTTGAATTTAAGAAGTTTGGTAGCATTAATTTCCGATTCAAACTTTTTAGACTCGAGATTTTCGAAATCCATTTTAAGTTTCTGAAAATCATTGACAACCGACTCTTTTGCTTTTAATTCATTGGAAAGATTGGCTTTTAATGATTCTATTTCTTTCAAGTGTTCAATCTTTTCAAAACGAAATTGGTCAAATTCAGAACATGTTATTTTCTCTGCTTGAGGGACCATTTCAAAAGTTTTGACCTTTTTGTGGAAACCTTGGTTTCCGGATCTTTTAAGCTACTAGGAATGATCATTGTTCATATGATTAACATAATCAAAGCGGAATTAGAACAATAACCATTAACAAGGTGTTTAGGCACAAAACATGAATTAAAACACAATTGGATTGTTCATTATATTAATAACAAACAATCACTAGGTGTGTGTACATTGAATCCCACACCTAGTCGACACACGCTTTTAGGTTTACATTGTGAATGATTGAATGAATAAAACCTAAGACCCTTGGTTCCTTTTATAGTGTAAGGATTAGGGTTTACAAGAGATAATGATGAATAAACAATTAAATCTTTTAAATAAACTTATGCAGAATATCTTTTGCATGTTTATCTAAATAGAAGCTTCCATAAGCTTCTTTGTCTACGTTTTGTCAATGCTTGAATTGCATGTGACAATGCTTGGATTGCACACGACAATGCTTGAGCCATCAACGCCTAATTAACTCTTGTCAACGCCCAAATTAGTCTTGACAACGCTTAGACAATAACTTCACGTTTTCTTCATTTTTGAATTTCTGCCACATCAACTTTTTGACCCAACAATCTTCCCCTAGTTGATGGTGGCAAAACTCTATGTGTATCTCTTGTAAGTTGTACATGATCTTCAAGTTGCTTCCCCTCAAGTGTAGCATGTATTTCTTCCCCTTTTTGTCACATCAACAAGGAAGTAAACAATGTATGCAATCTTTGAAGATTCTCCATATGTAGGCTCTATGTAATGATCTTGAAGCACAATTAATATAATATTTTTGATGTAGAAGTAGAATAACCCAACTTTTTGTTCCATGTCTTGTTTTATCCACGTGATGAAGAACTTATAGTAGGCAAATTATAAGTAGACCTCAATCCCTTGTCAATATTCTCATCCTTTGTGAGACACTGAGCACGATAATGTAACTCCTTCAAGTGTTATAACAAGTCTTCATCACCAACCATGTAAAGCACGAACAAGTTACCTTTAAAGTCAGTGGCTGGAAGTGCATGACTTTAAGATATGATAGAACACAAACTCGCGAAAATCTTCTTCAATCATCAAACTTACCATAAGAATTCTTCCCCTTAAGCTAACACCTCTTCATGACAAGTCAATATCTTCATATGTAAAAGGCTGTCAACGAATAACTCTTTCACAAGGCTATTCCGATTACATAATCCAATAAAATTCTTCATGAATGGTTGCTAACTTACTTAAAAATCATTAATCCCTTTCAAAATATCCGATCCATAAATATCAACATGATATTCTATATTAAAACGGAGATTCCATGTACCTTCGTATGTAATTACTCCTTTTTGTGTGCTAAAAACGTACCAATTTTCTCAACAGCAGCGATTCCTGTGTTGTCCAATATCCTTTTTTATCCAAGATCTAAGTCAGATGTATTGTCCGATATCGGACAATACGTGTCAGCGTTCAAAATCTCATATATCGGAGAACACTGTCAACTCTATCAACGTTGACTTATTCTGTCAGCGTCAAACTTCTTCATGTCAGCGTCGACTCAACCCTTGTCAGCGTCAATACTCTGCTGACATCATCTAGGGCTTGTATTCCATAAGAACAGTAATATATCCCTTTTTACGCCAATAAGAAACAAGCACCGTGTGAATAAATAAGAATTGATCTCACGTCACTTTGCTTGAACAGTTACTGTATCTTGAATCCATGTTGAACCATATTCTGAATCATGTTTATTTTGGATAAGTGACAATTTGCCAACATTTAAATAAGTAAACCATATTCTTGGCCGCAGCTCACGTTCAAAATAAAGATTCTGATCAACCGATATAAGCTCCTAAATATTAGCCATCTTATAATCACGTCCAAAAATATTTTAGAAGAATATTTGAACAAATCAAATATAATTCTTAAATACTTATAAACATTCCATATGTGTGATCCCTTTGGTCGTGTGAACACAGAATTCCATTCTTGATCATGTGAACGTAGACATGTCATCCAATCATAACACTCATACCGTGTGAACACAATTATGTACCTTAAATCCCATTCGCATGTATCCACCAATTGGAAGTCTTCATTCGTGTGAACTCAAAAGTTTTTCACCAATAAGGATCTTGTAACCGTGTGAATGCAACATTAAGAACCAATGAGCACAAATACTAGCTGCGTATAGTTAAAATTCTGTAACCATGCGTATGTGCTGCTGCAATAGCTGCGTATGTGACCACAAAATCAGTTATCCCACGTCTTGTCTTCAAACAAACCCTGCTTCTTTTCTTGTAGCACACGTCCATGTGAAGCAATAGTTAAAACGTCCTTTGACAAAACATGTGATCAAGCAACTACTGTCCTTCTGTTGCTCTATTAAGACCAGATCTAGGGTTCTTTAAAAACCCTAACTTTGAAAATCGACCTTGGTTCATGTGTTTTAACAGCCCTCAAAACTCTTAACTTTCTGCTATAAAGCCGATCTAGGGTTTGTGAAAACCCTAGTTCATGATTTCATGTGAAAAAGCAAAACGTTAATACCTTAACCAGCGAACTTTGACCTTGAATAACTTCTTCATTAGGGCTCAGATCGAAGATCGCTCTGGTGAGATTCAAGACACAAGTGCCAAGAATCTACAGTTCCAAAATCACGAAGATCCAACGGTTAACGAAGGAGAAAACGTGTTTTGAACATGGCTGTTTACAGAACACTGCATCAACTCCCTGCTGACTTTGACGCCTAATAACTTTTGCCTGGGGATAAAACTCGACAATCCCTCCGGTGGATGCTTAGATCTATGTATGTAGAACACACATATAAAATTTCGTGACGATCCAACGGTTCAATCAAAAGTTATGACCTTCTGAATACTGTTGCGCACACAAAAACGTCCAGAAAAACTCTATACGAATTTTTCTTCTTCTTCACGATATACGAACACCTTGTTGGTCCTAGCATCACGAGCCACGAGGCTCTGATACCAATTGTGGAAACCTTGGTTTCCGGATCTTTTAAGCTACTAGGAATGATCATTGTTCATATGATTAACATAATCAAAGCGGAATTAGAACAATAACCATTAACAAGGTGTTTAGGCACAAAACATGAATTAAAACACAATTGGATTGTTCATTATATTAATAACAAACAATCACTAGGTGTGTGTACATTGAATCCCACACCTAGTCGACACACGCTTTTAGGTTTACATTGTGAATGATTGAATGAATAAAACCTAAGACCCTTGGTTCCTTTTATAGTGTAAGGATTAGGGTTTACAAGAGATAATGATGAATAAACAAGTAAATCTTTTAAATAAACTTATGCAAAATATCTTTTGCATGTTTATCTAAATAGAAGCTTCCATAAGCTTCTTTGTCTATGTTTTGTCAATGCTTGAATTGCATGTGACAATGCTTGGATTGCACACGACAATGCTTGAGCCATCAACGCCTAATTAACTCTTGTCAACGCCCAAATTAGTCTTGACAACGCTTAGACAATAACTTCACGTTTTCTTCATTTTTGAATTTCTGCCACATCAACTTTTTGACCCAACAATCTTCCCCTAGTTGATGGTGGCAAAACTCTATGTGTATCTCTTGTAAGTTGTACATGATCTTCAAATTGCTTCCCCTCAAGTGTAGCATGTATTTCTTCCCCTTTTTGTCACATCAACAAGGAAGTAAACAATGTATGCAATCTTTGAAGATTCTCCATATGTAGGCTCTATGTAATGATCTTGAAGCACAATTAATATAATATTTTTGATGTAGAAGTAGAATAACCCAACTTTTTGTTCCATGTCTTGTTTTATCCACGTGATGAAGAACTTATAGTAGGCAAATTATAAGTAGACCTCAATCCCTTGTCAATATTCTCATCCTTTGTGAGACACTGAGCACGATAATGTAACTCCTTCAAGTGTTATAACAAGTCTTCATCACCAACCATGTAAAGCACGAACAAGTTACCTTTAAAGTCAGTGGCTGGAAGTGCATGACTTTAAGATATGATAGAACACAAACTCGCAAAAATCTTCTTCAATCATCAAACTTACCATAAGAATTCTTCCCCTTAAGCTAACACCTCTTCATGACAAGTCAATATCTTCATATGTAAAAGGCTGTCAACGAATAACTCTTTCACAAGGCTATTCCGATTACATAATCCAATAAAATTCTTCATGAATGGTTGCTAACTTACTTAAAAATCATTAATCCCTTTCAAAATATCCGAGCCATAAATATCAACATGATATTCTATATTAAAACAGAGATTCCATGAACCTTCGTATGTAATTACTCCTTTTTGTGTGCTAAAAACGTATCAATTTTCTCAACAGCAGCGATTCCTGTGTTGTCCAATATCCTTTTTTATCCAAGATCTAAGTCAGATGTATTGTCCGATATCGGACAATACGTGTCAGCGTTCAAAATCTCATATATCAGAGAACACTGTCAACTCTATCAACGTTGACTTATTCTGTCAGCGTCAAACTTCTTCCTGTCAGCGTCGACTCAACCCTTGTCAGCGTCAATACTCTGCTGACATCATCTAGGGCTTGTATTCCATAAGAACAGTAATATATCCCTTTTTACGCCAATAAGAAACAAGCACCGTGTGAATAAATAAGAATTGATCTCACGTCACTTTGCTTGAACAGTTACTGTATCTTGAATCCATGCTGAACCATATTCTGAATCATGTTTATTTTGGATAAGTGACAATTTGCCAACATTTAAATAAGTAAACCATATTCTTGGCCGCAGCTCACGCTCAAAATAAAGATTCTGATCAACCGATATAAGCTCCTAAATATTAGCCATCTTATAATCACGTCCAAAAATATTTTAGAAGAATATTTGAACAAATCAAATATAATTCTTAAATACTTATAAACATTCCATATGTGTGATCCCTTTGGTCGTGTGAACACAGAATTCCATTCTTGATCATGTGAACGTAGACATGTCATCCAATCATAACACTCATACCGTGTGAACACAATTATGTACCTTAAATCCCATTCGCATGTATCCACCAATTGGAAGTCTTCATTCGTGTGAACTCAAAAGTTTTTCACCAATAAGGATCTTGTAACCGTGTGAATGCAACATTAAGAACCAATGAGCACAAATACTAGCTGCGTATAGTTAAAATTCTGTAACCATGCGTATGTGCTGCTGCAATAGCTGTGTATGTGACCACAAAATCAGTTATCCCACGTCTTGTCTTCAAACAAACCCTGCTTCTTTTCTTGTAGCACACGTCCATGTGAAGCAATAGTTAAAACGTCCTTTGACAAAACATGTGATCAAGCAACTACTGTCCTTCTGTTGCTCTATTAAGACCAGATCTAGGGTTCTTTAAAAACCCTAACTTTGAAAATCGACCTTGGTTCATGTGTTTTAACAGCCCTCAAAACTCTTAACTTTCTGCTTTAAAGCCGATCTAGGGTTTGTGAAAACCCTAGTTCATGATTTCATGTGAAAAAGCAAAACGTTAATACCTTAACCAGCGAACTTTGACCTTGAATAACTTCTTCATTAGGGCTCAGATCGAAGATCGCTCTGGTGAGATTCAAGACACAAGTGCCAAGAATCTACAGTTCCAAAATCACGAAGATCCAACGGTTAACGAAGGAGAAAACGTGTTTTGAACATGGCTGTTTACAGAACACTGCATCAACTCCCTGCTGACTTTGACGCCTAATAACTTTTGCCTGGGGATAAAACTCGACAATCCCTCCGGTGGATGCTTAGATATATGTATGTAGAACACACATATAAAATTTCGTGACGATCCAACGGTTCAATCAAAAGTTATGACCTTCTGAATACTGTTGCGCACACAAAAACGTCCAGAAAAACTCTATACGAATTTTTCTTCTTCTTCACGATATACGAACACCTTGTTGGTCCTAGCATCACGAGCCACGAGGCTCTGATACTAATTGTGGAAACCTTGGTTTCCGGATCTTTTAAGCTACTAGGAATGATCATTGTTCATATGATTAACATAATCAAAGCGGAATTAGAACAATAACCATTAACAAGGTGTTTAGGCACAAAACATGAATTAAAACACAATTGGATTGTTCATTATATTAATAACAAACAATCACTAGGTGTGTGTACATTGAATCCCACACCTAGTCGACACACGCTTTTAGGTTTACATTGTGAATGATTGAATGAATAAAACCTAAGACCCTTGGTTCCTTTTATAGTGTAAGGATTAGGGTTTACAAGAGATAATGATGAATAAACAAGTAAATCTTTTAAATAAACTTATGCAGAATATCTTTTGCATGTTTATCTAAATAGAAGCTTCCATAAGCTTCTTTGTCTACGTTTTGTCAATGCTTGAATTGCATGTGACAATGCTTGGATTGCACACGACAATGCTTGAGCCATCAACGCCTAATTAACTCTTGTCAACGCCCAAATTAGTCTTGACAACGCTTAGACAATAACTTCACGTTTTCTTCATTTTTGAATTTCTTCCACATCAACTTTTTGACCCAACAATCTTCCCCTAGTTGATGGTGGCAAAACTCTATGTGTATCTCTTGTAAGTTGTACATGATCTTCAAGTTGCTTCCCCTCAAGTGTAGCATGTATTTCTTCCCCTTTTTGTCACATCAACAAGGAAGTAAACAATGTATGCAATCTTTGAAGATTCTCCATATGTAGGCTCTATGTAATGATCTTGAAGCACAATTAATATAATATTTTTGATGTAGAAGTAGAATAACCCAACTTTTTGTTCCATGTCTTGTTTTATCCACGTGATGAAGAACTTATAGTAGGCAAATTATAAGTAGACCTCAATCCCTTGTCAATATTCTCATCCTTTGTGAGACACTGAGCACGATAATGTAACTCCTTCAAGTGTTATAACAAGTCTTCATCACCAACCATGTAAAGCACGAACAAGTTACCTTTAAAGTCAGTGGCTGGAAGTACATGACTTTAAGATATGATAGAACACAAACTCGCGAAAATCTTCTTCAATCATCAAACTTACCATAAGAATTCTTCCCCTTAAGCTAACACCTCTTCATGACAAGTCAATATCTTCATATGTAAAAGGCTGTCAACGAATAACTCTTTCACAAGGCTATTCCGATTACATAATCCAATAAAATTCTTCATGAATGGTTGCTAACTTACTTAAAAATCATTAATCCCTTTCAAAATATCCGAGCCATAAATATCAACATGATATTCTATATTAAAACGGAGATTCCATGTACCTTCGTGTGTAATTACTCCTTTTTGTGTGCTAAAAACGTACCAATTTTCTCAACAGCAGCGATTCCTGTGTTGTCCAATATCCTTTTTTATCCAAGATCTAAGTCAGATGTATTATCCGATATCGGACAATACGTGTCAGCGTTCAAAATCTCATATATCGGAGAACACTGTCAACTCTATCAACGTTGACTTATTCTGTCAGCTTCAAACTTCTTCCTGTCAGCGTCGACTCAACCCTTGTCAGCGTCAATACTCTGCTGACATCATCTAGGGCTTGTATTCCATAAGAACAGTAATATATCCCTTTTTACGCCAATAAGAAACAAGCACCGTGTGAATAAATAAGAATTGATCTCACGTCACTTTGCTTGAACAGTTACTGTATCTTGAATCCATGCTGAACCATATTCTGAATCATGTTTATTTTGGATAAGTGACAATTTGCCAACATTTAAATAAGTAAACCATATTCTTGGCCGCAGCTCACGTTCAAAATAAAGATTCTGATCAACCGATATAAGCTCCTAAATATTAGCCATCTTATAATCACGTCCAAAAATATTTTAGAAGAATATTTGAACAAATCAAATATAATTCTTAAATACTTATAAACATTCCATATGTGTGATCCCTTTGGTCGTGTGAACACAGAATTCCATTCTTGATCATGTGAACGTAGACATGTCATCCAATCATAACACTCATACCGTGTGAACACAATTATGTACCTTAAATCCCATTCGCATGTATCCACCAATTGGAAGTCTTCATTCGTGTGAACTCAAAAGTTTTTCACCAATAAGGATCTTGTAACCGTGTGAATGCAACATTAAGAACCAATGAGCACAAATACTAGCTGCGTATAGTTAAAATTCTGTAACCATGCGTATGTGCTACTGCAATAGCTGCGTATGTGACCACAAAATCAGTTATCCCACGTCTTGTCTTCAAACAAACCCTGCTTCTTTTCTTGTAGCACACGTCCATGTGAAGCAATAGTTAAAACGTCCTTTGACAAAACATGTGATCAAGCAACTACTGTCCTTCTGTTGCTCTATTAAGACCAGATCTAGGGTTCTTTAAAAACCCTAACTTTGAAAATCGACCTTGGTTCATGTGTTTTAACAGCCCTCAAAACTCTTAACTTTCTGCTTTAAAGCCGATCTAGGGTTTGTGAAAACCCTAGTTCATGATTTCATGTGAAAAAGCAAAACGTTAATACCTTAACCAGCGAACTTTGACCTTGAATAACTTCTTCATTAGGGCTCAGATCGAAGATCGCTCTGGTGAGATTCAAGACACAAGTGCCAAGAATCTACAGTTCCAAAATCACGAAGATCCAACGGTTAACGAAGGAGAAAACGTGTTTTGAACATGGCTGTTTACAGAACACTGCATCAACTCCCTGCTGACTTTGAAGCCTAATAACTTTTGCCTGGGGATAAAACTCGACAATCCCTCCGGTGGATGCTTAGATCTATGTATGTAGAACACACATATAAAATTTCGTGACGATCCAACGGTTCAATCAAAAGTTATGACCTTCTGAATACTGTTGCGCACACAAAAACGTCCAGAAAAACTCTATACGAATTTTTCTTCTTCTTCACGATATACGAACACCTTGTTGGTCCTAGCATCACGAGCCACGAGGCTCTGATACCAATTGTGGAAACCTTGGTTTCCGGATCTTTTAAGCTACTAGGAATGATCATTGTTCATATGATTAACATAATCAAAGCGGAATTAGAACAATAACCATTAACAAGGTGTTTAGGCACAAAACATGAATTAAAACACAATTGGATTGTTCATTATATTAATAACAAACAATCACTAGGTGTGTGTACATTGAATCCCACACCTAGTCGACACACGCTTTTAGGTTTACATTATGAATGATTGAATGAATAAAACCTAAGACCCTTGGTTCCTTTTATAGTGTAAGGATTAGGGTTTACAAGAGATAATGATGAATAAACAAGTAAATCTTTTAAATAAACTTATGCAGAATATCTTTTGCATGTTTATCTAAATAGAAGCTTCCATAAGCTTCTTTGTCTACGTTTTGTCAATGCTTGAATTGCATGTGACAATGCTTGGATTGCACACGACAATGCTTGAGCCATCAACGCCTAATTAACTCTTGTCAACGCCCAAATTAGTCTTGACAACGCTTAGACAATAACTTCACGTTTTCTTCATTTTTGAGTTTCTGCCACATCAACTTTTTGACCCAACACTTTTCTTTATGCAACGCAAGCTCAGCAGTTAGGGTGGAATTCGTATCTACAGATTGTCTGAGAGCCATATGCATTTGATCAATAATATGTTTAGGCACCATGACCAAATCATGTTGAGCATAAGATTCCATACCCGTCGTAGCATTTGGTTAAGGTTCACTCAAATGTGTAGGATTGGGTACCACATCATTTGAGTTACTAGTTCCTGAATGATGTTCGAGGTTGTCATTTTCATGCCCAACTTGATGTTGGTTATCATCAATATTATTAGATGTGGTTGGTACCTCACTGACGACATCAGAACCGTAGTGAGAGAGATTAGCAATGAGAGCAGCTTGGGCAGAGTGAATGTCATCACAATCCGAATCATATGCGTCAAGATCATTTGCTTGATAAGCTGCATTAGAAGTAGAAACGACTGCAATGCCTTCAGTATATGCTGCCCCTGGGTCTGCAAGAAATGCTAACTCCTCTGAATCCAAAATCTTCCCCTTAGACTGAGCATCAACCAAATACATCTTCTCACGAAACCATGCATCATCCCTTCTCCTTTTCGGCTGAGTGCATTGCCTAGCCATATGACCTTGTCCTCGGCAATTGTAGCAAGTCACAACCTTTTGAGGACCAATGGGGCTTCCATTTCCATTAGCTTAAGAATTCACAGCTTGAGCATTTACAGTCCTTGTAGGAGGTCTATATGAATTTTGCCTTCCCTGAATAGGTTGCACTGTTACTTGACCATCTTGAACAGTAGCTTGTTGTCAAGGATTTGAAGAGGTACGTAGCTGATTGTTTGTTGGTGGAAATCCTCTAGTTGCAACAAGTTTTGACAAGTAGGCAGTGAGATGGTTTAGAACATCAGCTGGCGTATCATTTGGAGTAAAAACTGGTGCTTGGATTGGTGGAAGTTCATTAGAGTAGAAAGCTTGTGCTGGTTGTGCTTCTATTGGAAAATATCCCTATTGAGGAGTATAGCCCATTGGAGAAGTGTTGGCTTGTGATGGTGATGTCTGATATGGTGGTTGCTGCGGAAAAGATTGTTGATGAACACTTTGTTGAATTGCTTGCTGTGGCATCATTGGTGGTTGATAAGATGGTTCCTGATAGGTGTGTGGTGGTGGCTGCTGCAAGTATGATGGTTGTTGATAAGTATAAGCCATGTTTTGTTGAGAAGCATACATGGCAAGTGGATCATGAACTTGAGGTGTAGACAACCGAGCCTCAATCACATGGCATTCGTGTTGTTGAAGAAAAGCTTGAAGTTGATCCACATTGGTGTTATGAAAGTCCTTAGCCAATTTAACATCCGTCACGTACTTTTTCCATTCTGAAGGAAGAGTGTTCAAATACTTGGTGTTCAATTGGAACGTAGGAATTGCCATGCCATAGATATTGAGCTCATTCAACAATAGGGTAAATCTCAGATAGTAGTCATTGAGAGTCTCCCCTGGCACATAGGCAAACTTATCAAAAGTATCATAAAGCTTACACTCCCGTTCTTGGTTAGTTAACGAGGTGCCTTGCATGAGAACACGAATTCTATCCCATAACTCTTTGGCAACTTTATGTTTGCTGACGAGTTTGTAGACATCTGGAGGAAGGGCTTGGAGAATGATGTTTGTAGCATACTTATCACATTTGTCTTGAATCTTCATATCTCCAGTCAATTCACCCGTTGTGCGAGGACGAGTAGTTGTACCTTCCGTCACTGTATCATAATCTAATGGTCCATTGAGCACCGATGCCCAAATGAGATGTCCATTCTTTTTGTTCAACATGTAAAGTTCCATTCGGGAAGTCCAATCCTCGTACATAGACTTCTCCAACATTGGTGGACGATTATCCGTACCCGAGAGGATGGACTTATGCGTAAGAGATGTGTACTCCATTTCGATAAGTTAAGATTTACAAACGTTGATCGATCAATGAGAGAAAGTAAATGTGTTTGTTGTTGTGAGTTGAAGTCGAGAAACAGTGTTAAAATCCCCTAAAATATGTTCTCGATAAACCAAAAATTCCAAGTCAAAATTACACACGGTCGAAATTTTTTATGGAATAATTTTTGATTGTCGGAATGTTGATCAGAAAGCTGTCGGAATACCCTGATCGGAATATCAAATCGGAATGTCCTTATAGGAATGCACCAAATCGGAATATCAAATCGGAATACCAAATCGGAATACCTAATCAGAATGTACCAAAATCGGAATACCTAATCGGAATGTACCAAAATCGGAATACCAAATCGGAATGTACCAAAATCGGAATACCTAATCGGAATGTACCAAAATCGAAATACCTAATCGGAATGTACCAAAATCGGAATACCTAATCGGAATGTACCAAAATCGGAATACCTAATCGGAATGTACCAAAATCGGAATACCCTGATCGGAATGTACCAAAATCGGAATCCCTAAACCCTATTCCGATTACACTGATCGGAATGTCCTATAAACCCTTTTCCGATGATCTGATCGGAATAAATCCCACTTTTCTCGGACAAAACTCAACCAATTCGTGATTTTAAGCCAAAAAATGATCAAAACACCCAAAAATTTTGTGTTTTTAGCCAAAGTAACAATACCAAATCACTACCACAACTATGTAGATGATTTGTATCAAGAAAAAAACCATCAAAAACACAAAAAAAGATTTTGGTTCGTGTAAAAATGGATCAAAATAGGCGTATGAATCAAGAACACAAACACATAAACAATACAATCATCCCATGGCTCTTGATACCATTTGTAAATATGTAAATCTTGCTTATGTTTTAGAGAGAGAAAGAGATAGAAAGATGGTGAGAACACACACACTTAGAGAGAGAAAGTGAAAGAAAAACACTTTTCAACAATGTGTAAAATGAATAACCACACACCCTCTCCATCTAAGGAGAGGGTTTATATACCAAAGCCCTTGTCATGGGCTTGGGCTTACATTTGGGCCGGCCTACACATGTTGTAGGATAGGCTTGTTCTTGTTTGTTAAATAAAGATAATTAACTAAACTACGAGCTATTACATGAACTATTGTTGGAGTGACCGATCCTTCTTAATATGTAAAACGTATTTCTAACAATCAAGATTATTGTAGTTATTTTTCTTCAGGTCATTACATAGAGCCTACGATTGTAGAATCTTCGATTGCATACTTTGTTTCCTTCCGTATTGATGTGACAAAAAGGGGAAGACATGCATACTAGACTTGAGGGGAAGAAATTTGAAGGTGATGTACCACTTACAAGAGATACACAAAGAGTTTTGCCGACATCAACTAGGGGAAGATTGTTGGGTCAAAAAGTTGATGTGGAAGAAACTCAAAACGAAGAAAACATGAAGCATTCTCTTCAACGCTGACACATTGTGTCTAAGCGTTGAAAATTGTAAACGCAACACTGACAGAAGTCAACAGAAGTCAAACGCTGTTGGAAATATCTATTTAGGTTAAATATTCAGAATATTATTTATTAATATTCTGTATTAGTTTATTTAAATAGAAGATACACATGTTTTATTTGATCTTATCTCTTATAAACCCTAACCCTTAGTCTATAAAAGGAACAAGGGTCTTAGGTTTTATTCATATCTTTCATTCACAATGTAAACCTAAAGCGTGTGTCGACTAGGTGTGGGCTTAATGTATACACACCTAGTGGTTGTTTATTATTAATATAATTAGCAACCCTTTGATTAATTTATGTGTTATTGTGCCCAAACACCTTGTTTCATAGTTATTGTTCTTTTCCGCTTTGATTGTTAATCATATGAATAATGATTATGCCTAGCAGCTAAAAGATTCGAGGAAGCCAAGGTTTCCAAAATCATACTCTTAAAAGTCGAAATCTCGTCATATAAAGTAAAGCGTCGGCGAAACTTATATTAAAATGCATTTGACAAAAAATCTCAATAAATCGAGCGACTTGTTGATTATTACGTTCATGTAATTTTTCTTTGGTAAGTCTAGAAGGATAAGGTAAAGGTGATGTTGGTGTAGTCGAAGACTTCGGAATCTCAGGTTACGGAATTGGTTTTGAGTCGACCGTAGGTGGAATTTGAGCGATACTTCGTGGGCTTGGAATTTGCTCCTCATTTTTGACCACCTCGGTTTATTTTTCCTTTTCCCTCTCCGTATAGGTACTTTTTGGAATAGAAGGCTCGTCTAAAGTTTTCCCACTACGAGTGGTAATCACTTTCATCTCACCCTTCGGGTTTTCAACGATGTTGCTTGGTAAACCACCCGAAGAGGAGGAGGGTTTGTTCATTATAGCTTCAAACATCGAAAGAATTTTATTCTCAAATTTCGCTTCATTATCTTCAATCCGATTTTGATTTTTCTCTAATCTAACTTAATTTTGATCAATCTTATTATTTTGCCCTATAATTTGATTTGCAAAATCATTTTTCAATTCTGTTTTCATGGTCATAATATCTCTTTGAATATTTTGCACAATCACATCATTAGCCTTAGCGTAATTAACAAATTCATTTGGAAGACCTTGGTAATTTTGATTATTTTGAAAACCTTGGTTTTGACTTTGAAAACTACGATTTTGGTTTTGATTATATAGAAAATTCCCATTTTTATTATTTCCATGATAATTCCCTTGGTTTCCCCAGTTATAATTCCCTTGATTATTATTTCGATAATTATTATTTGAATTATTTTGAACCGGCGGAAAACCCGGTGGAGTCGGTTGATTTGTGCGAGTAACTTGACCGTTTTGGTTAAAAGTTCATGTTGCCACGTAGGCACTCGAAGTGTTACCCGTTGTAATACACTCGGAGTAATCATGCGCTCCACCACAATACAAACAAGATTTCTCGACCGCTTTAATCGTAGCGGGAGTGGGACTCACTCTTTTCTTCCATTCGTTTAATACTGATGAAAATTTATCAACCAATTCACTTTCCAAACGAGACTCAATTTGATTCACATCGACAATAGGTGAATAAGACGAAGACGAACCCATATTGGAAACACACGGTGTGCTACGAGGGTTATAAACCTTAGAACGATTTTTAATAACTAACAATGCTTCATCGGTCGTCTTACACAAAAAATTACCACCCGCGGCGGCATTAAGATATTCTCGTTCATGATCATCAAGTCAATTGTAAAACGTATCTATTTGATGTAATTCCGAAAAACCGTGATGAGGACACAAATGAAGTAATTCTTTAAAACGTTCCCATGCCGTAGAAAAACTTTCATTATGTTTTTGCGAAAACTTTGAAATTTCATTTTCTAGATGCGTAGTTCTCGATGGGGGGAAAATTTTGTTTACAAACTTGGAAACGAGATCACTCCACGTAGTAATCGAAAGAGGTGGCTCCAGAATACGAAAAAAGCATAAGCTTAATAGCTTCGTTAGGCACATCTCTAAATTTGCACATAGCGGTTAAACGATTATGTTTCGAATATAATTATGCGGATTATCACTCTCGTAACCTCTAAATTGACTCGCTTGAATCATCGATAATAAACCCGACATAATCTCGAAATTAGCCGCTAAAATATCCGGAATCACAATAGCCTCTCCATAACTCTCGTTGGGTGCTTGTAGTTGCTCCATCATAGTACGGTTTGCCATTGGAACAATTGTTTCAACAACGGTTTCGACGGTTGTAGGAGAAATCTCGGGTTCTACTACACGATTTTGGCGATTACGAATTCGTCTCGATTGAGATCGAGTTCGCATAAACCAAATAGAATTTAGAGGTTTGAAGAAAAGAAAGTAGATAGAAGAAGATTATTTTTTCTTTTTGTTTTGTTAACATTGAAGAAAATTACAATACAATATTTTTGGAGTTTTTTGTATTTTGTATTTTGTATTTTTTTTTTGATTAAATACTAATAGTAGTAGAAAAATAACACAAAAATTCCGAACCAGTCAAAGATTGATTATAAATGAACACGAGGAGTAAGAGTTCTCACTTTGGAAGGTGAAAGACTCTCGTTCGACTTTGAAACGTTGGTTAAAACCAAAGCGTCTCGAGGTTCAATATATAAACAAAGACAAAAGTATGGTTTATTACTTGAGGTGGCAAACCCTTAAGCGGTTTTCCCTCTCAATGTACGCACAAGCAAGCGGAGAAACGAGGCGGCGGGAAACACTTAAGAGCCTTTTTCTTTAGACTCGTATTTTATAGCAAGTCGCCTTATACCCACCTTATAGTTTGTACAAATCGAGTACTAACGTTTCAAGAGTATTTATCTATTTTGCCTTAATTTTCTTTGATCGATACACACCAAGTTACCGGAACGCTAACAATGGTGGTCTATTGCAAGCAATAGTTTTGGAATCTATGTATATTATTTGTTCTCTACGTAATACAATATAGTAGCAACAAAAATAATATGAAAACAAAAACGAAAATGAAAAATATTTTTGGTGTGTTATTTGAGTTCAAATAACACATTTTGGAATTTTTTATTTATTTTTTTAATTTTTTTCAGCTTACTATAAGTATGTACGCTTTCTTAGGAAAGAAAGTTCTTCGATAACAAAAATCAACAAAACCGAAACATGAAAAATCGTACACAACTTTCCCGGCAGCGGCGCCAAATTTTTGTTGTAGGTTTTTAGGCTATACTTAAAAATAGACGTGAATTAAGTAAGTCGATAACGGCCTACTAAAAACGAATTATTGCACGAAAGAGACCCGAAATCGTTGTTCGACGAGGAAATTGTGAATTTGAGATTCTCGACTCGATTTTGGATTAATGATCGAAGAAAATCGTTGGCAAAAGTAAAAGAAAAGACGAAAACGTAAAATGACTTAAAACGTAAAATAACGAAAATCACGTAAATCGAGAAAATGACGAAAAAATTTAAAAATTAAACTTTTTTAAAGTTAACGAAAAATAAACTTATTAAAAATAAAAAGAAAAATAAAAACTAAATTAAAATCACAATTAGGCCAAAAAGCCCAAATGTCCGAATTTAAACGAACCACGTTATCGGGCCGAAAATCCCAATAAGCGAAATACTTAAAGAGAGATACTAAAATTTGACAAGGATTATTTTTTTAACTTATTAAACTACAGCAAAAATAAGTTTTGAAAAATATTTCGCCAATAAAGCTCAAGTAAGCAAAAGACTTTTTTTTAATAAGCACTTATTGTAAAATCGAAACGTGGTCGTTTACTAGCGAAAAATGAAACCACACACGACCAAACTAGGAGAACTAATAAAAATAGACTAATAAACTTATTTATAAACGAGACATTTTGCTTGTTCAAAACGAGTAGAAAAGGAGAATAAGGTTATACGGTCTTAATTTTAGTAAATAATACACAGAAATAAAAGGGAAGGGAGATCTTTACAAAAAAAAGTCTATGAGACCAGATGGTGGAGTGTATACATAAAAGCAGAATACCAAAAGACAGCAAAGTAGAAATCTATCAATTGAAAGCAGAAATTCAAAATATATCAACTAAAGCAACTAGTGAAAAGTTGCAGCTAACTACTCGTGATAAGTGACTTTTATGGCCAATTTAAGCTTATCAAAACTTCTTCAAAAAGCACTTCCATGACACCAAACCTCAAAACAGATTTCAAGCACCTATAATTCCACTTGTATGTTAAATTTCAACCTCCAAAATTCCAAATTGAACAAACCATTACTGCTGGTGTATTTGGCAGCCTATGGATCAATTTTAGACTATTGTTGAACTTGTTTTTTTTAGCATATGATTCCCAAACCTCAAACAAACTTACAATTCCTCTAAAAGACACAAAAGTGCACTAACATCAACCATCAATACATAGTAACAACAACTAGTTATCCAAATTATATGCAAATTGAAAAATCATCACAGTAAGTTTATAAGGCCTATTTTTGGACTAAAAGTGAAATGAACTTTTGAGAAAATCTGAACCAAACCTTATGCAAACTATTGGAACCTATCTAGTACATATAAGTGATCCTATAACAACTAATTTTTTTTCAGAAATAACAACTTATACGTAAAAATTCATATAAACTTCAAAATTGTCACAAAGACTTAGTTATGTCTAATTTTTTTTTTTTTTTGTATTTTTTTTGCAAACTAAAGGCTGATTATATCTAAATTTATCCTACTTGAGCTAACTAAAGCAAGCCTATCACCTAGTTTCAAGTATCAAGCCACAACTACCTAGATCCAAACATCTCTTTAACTTATGACAGTTTTGAAAATAGCTTATGATTTTGAGATTTTATGATTTATTTTCAAAACCAAAGTGACATTAAGTTATATTAGACTAGATAAGCAGTTCTAAGAAAGAAAATAAGCTAGATTATTACTATTGAACAAATTTACCTACTATTTTTTCTTTATTACGACAAAAATTGAACAAGTTCTAAGATACTAAATGGAAATGAAACGACACTCAAAACACTTAAGTAATCCACATAAGCCACAAATAAGCAGAAATGATAAGCTATATATGTAAATAACAATTGAGAGGAAAAATAAAACAAAGAGCATAGACCTTTGGATAAGCCCACGAATGTAGCGTCTTGGCCTTTGCCTTAAGGATTGAATCTTCAACCCCAATTATCAACTTATACTCAACTTATAACAAGCTTATTAACACATTAATACCCACTATTCACCACACCTTGGTGAGACAGCCTTCAAACTTTCTGTGAGATTTTTAGATGTGATAAAAATAACTTTCCTTAGTATTTTAGGCAAATCTCACATAGGCTTATTAAAGCTTATGTGAGAATGATTATGAATTCAGAAAATGGCTTATTCAAAGAAGATAATAGCTCATGAGAATTAAGATAGAAATTTATAAGAAACTTAAGGACAAAATATTATAAAGAACACTTTAGGATCAAAACAAACTTTTCATTAATTAATAAAAACATTACATTAAAAGGAAAAAACATTAAATGAAAATAAAATATGCAGAAATTAAAACTAAGGAAAATTACATGAAAATTACATGAAAATTACAATGAATCCTACCCTCTATTTAGAGGGAAACTTTGATCCTTCTAGATGATTTCTGGCCTCTCTTCTCTCTCCAAGGATTTTGATTTCGACCCTTGGATGAAGCTTGAAAAATCAGCAACTTCTTTGGCCGTTATATGAGTTTTCCATTTTCTCTTTCATGCCACGGATTGCCAGGGTGGACAAGTGATATGACACTTTTGTGTTTCTTTTGCACTAGATTCTTTGTAAAACTCCACTCAAGCTATGTTAGTTTCCCTTTTGCCTTAGATTGCCAGCGTGGCATTCGTTTGTGGGAATGACAGCTGGGATTTGCTCATTGGTCATGTGGGAGTGGGTGTATATGATTTAATTTGAATATTACTTACTTAAGTGAAAATCCCCTTTGGTAAATTGTCTGATGATGATGAATGAATAGTAAATGGAAATGGCGCCCTTTTTTACTGGTGTGACTAGTGTTTGACTTGGGCTTATGTTGTGGGCTGGTAGGATTAGTTTACGGGTTTAGGGTAATGGTAATTTTGGCCCCTCTGATTTTCTGAAAACAAATACTCTTTTTTTTCTTTTATAGAATACTTTCAGAAATGACAATTTAGTCCTTGAGGTTTAATATAAAAAAATTATTTTCAAAGGACTAGTTTAGTAAATTTGGTAAAGACGAAGGGCCATCTTGGTATTTTAAGGATAATAAGAGGGTGTTTTGGTAATTAGGATTTAGGATTTCCAAACTTCGTTTTCTTGATATTACGGTTTCGGATTTGTGCTTTTCTTCTAATCCCGTGTTCATTTTGACTTTGAATTGCTCGTTTATCTTATCTTTTCTTGATATCCGTACCTACACATACACAAACAACAAACACATGTATATATATGGCACTTTTTATTATTATTTTACTATTTTGAGCACATTTTCTAAGAAAATAAGATAAGAGATTATGCTCTTATCACATCACATAGTTGACTGATTTTGATGAGGTTGTGTTTCAATCCATTTACATATGTCACCCTTGTAAAAACTAAACAATTGCATTTTACTGAACCAAATCCTTCAGTAGATGCTGATGAGTTATCACTAAACACTACTTTAGGACCTGGCCCCTCCTTATACTTGTATAGATAACTTTTAGTACCAGTCATATGCCTTGAGCATCCACTGTCCAGGTATCAAATAGGCTTAATGAGGTCACTCCACACAAGTTAAGGAAAGTGTCAGTGTTGTTTAGAAACCCACCTTTGTTGGGTGGGAGTCTTAGATCTAACATGAGTCCTATATTTTGTAGGAGTCCTTGATCTACATGATGATACTGATGGTAGAGGTTCAGATTTTGAGATTCTTTCAACATTTGCCTTTTGAGCCTGAAGGGATTCACCTCTTCTAAACCACTCTATCGCATTGTGATTAAAAGTGGTATGGACATAACTTCCACATGTTTTACAACACTTGGTGATAGAGTTTGGATTCCTTGATTCCTCTTCTGAGAGAGATAATTTGATTATGTCCATGAGTGTCATGATCATAACTTCCAAAAAATTTGCACATGGGATAATTATGACAATCAACCGAAATACGATTGTTCGTACCATAATGAATACATGGTGGGAAAGCCATATTTCGCCTGGAGTGGGTGTTCCACCTTTTTGTTTATGAGCATCAGCGCTATTTTTTGCAATCATGTATTCAGTATGCTCATACATGCGATGATCATTTCTTTCACATTTCATACAAAAATTGACTTTAAGACAAGTCTTAGTGAGATGATTGTTTAAGCCACACAAATCACAACATTTTTTGAATTGTGTTTGTATCTATAGTGAGGAGAATTAGGTGGTTCATCTATGAATCGAATTGGTGTTTGCTATTGTCTGGGTTACATCTTAAGATCTTTGATCTCTTGCATGACTAGAGACATTTGCATGTCTCCCTCAGAGTTAGCATCCTTTAGTTTATTTGTTAAAACTGAAGAAGTAGTTCCCTTTTGTGATCTCTCACAGGAGTTGATGAGTTCTTTGATGTGTCAATTCTGACTTGCTTGGGAGCACTACTTTTGTAAGTTATGTGTGAGTTGATGATAGACTGGATGGTTTTAGGTCCAAAAGAGGGTTTAGCACCAGCTAGTTTCTCTAGTGGATGAAGGGGGTGCTTACTAAAGACTCTATATAATCATCTGAGTCATCTTTAGTAACTAAAGACTCAACAGGTGCTGATGAATCAAAACTTGCTTGAGACTCAGGAAGAAGGATACGTCCAGTGTCATGATTTGGTAGATTTATATCACCTGATCTTTTAATGTTAGGGATTGTACTACCACCTTATTTGAGGCCTTAACAAAGAAAATATCATGAGATCTGGTGCTAGAGGATCCTTCAGCACCAAGAATTTTCCTCTTTTGAGAAGGAATTTGTTCATTAATACACTGATTTACCTTATCAAAGTTTCTTAGCTAAGATGTAACAATATCTTTAGCTTCTTTTAGTTCAATTCTTAAAGATTTGTTTTCTTCAATGATTTCAGTGTTTAATTGCTGAAAAGTAAGTAGATCTAGTTTAGCTTCTTTTAACTCTATCAACTTACCTTCATGATTTTTAAGATCTAGAACAACATTCCTATATTTCTTAAGAAGATTTTTTTGTTGTTCTTCAACAAAATGTAGATCAATACACAGGTAATCAAAGACAAATTTAATATCATCTTTTTCTTCTAGATCAAGAAGAGTTTGTACCTTTTTTATTGTGATATTGACCCATTCACCATTACGAGCACTCTCCTTGGCCACGACATTGGAGTTTATGGTTTCTTCATCGTCAGCAAGAGCCATCGATACTTTGACATTCACCAGCTCATCATCATCTGAAGAGACTTTTTCCTCATCCTATTCATAAGCTTCAGCAACTAATCCCATGTTCTTTCCACTCTTGGTAGATTGATGAGCCTTTAGTGCTTAAGAGAGCAAGTCTGGATTTGATCTCCCTATACTTGGCTTCAAAGTCTTTAGCTGGCCTTAGTTTAGCTTTGTGTTGTTGAAAAGAAGATGAGTGAATTTGTTTTTGCTAAAATGATGATTGACCAGATGGACGGGATTGAACTGGTGAAGAGTAAGAAGTAATTGATGTTTTAGAATAACAATCCTTGGCAAAGTGACCAGGCTTACTATACTTGAAACACACAGTGTCGGTTGTGGATTTTTTGTTGCTGTAAAACTTTCCTCCCTTCTTAAAGAACCTTTCGGAATTAGCCAAAAGAGCTCTTTCATGAAATTCTCTTCGAGGTCTTTCAAATACTCCTCACTGGTTCTGGTGTCTTCTTCATCATCAGGACTATCTTGATATCTGAATGACAACTTCACTAAAGAAGGCTATGGACAAGGGTGTAGCAATAATTAATGCTTTACTCTTGTTGGAGCCTTCATAGATCCTATCAACTAGGTTCTTTTCATATTTGAGCTTTCCAAAGAGAGAGGTCAGGTCACTATCTTTAATGTGGTTGGCATTTCTCAAACTTTGGCAGAAATTGAGCCACCTTTTTTGGCAAGGATTAACAAAAACCGTATTGATTTCTAACTTTGAAAGTTCAACACCATCATTTACTAATTCATTCATCAGGGCCTTGTATCTAGTGAAAGTTTGAGTGAGAGTCTCCCCTTCTTTGTGTTTGATGGTGTTATAGGATAGATTTAAATCCATTATTCTCGTTTATTTCACATCAGAGGGCCCCTCATGATAAAGTATCCGGTCATTCCAGGTAGATTTAGCTGTCAAACATTTCACAACAAAATTCATTCGGTCATCTGGAAGCACAGACATGATGAGACTTTAAAAGATGTTGATCAAGATTAGCAGCTTTTCTTTCATCAGAGGTCCATTGTGCTTCAGGTTTTCTATTCTCCCCAACCATGGGAATGAATGGACCTTCTTGAATAATGCTTGGGAATTGAGGTTCTATTCCAACAATGTGGATAAGAAACCTTTTCTTCCAATTTGTGAAATTTGCCACTTCTAGAACAGGAGCAGCATTCAATGTGTCACCCTTATACTCTAGGGTTTGTGGTATTACTTGAACCATATTGGATCTTGATTTTAAAAACTTAAATGAGCAGTTTTGAAGGTCTACGTAAATCTTGGCCTATTCTACATGATTGATTAGATGGATTTGATGTATGGATTGATTAATAATATAAAGAAGATGAGAAGGAGATGAGGGTGTAGAGAGAGAAAGGAGAGAAAAGAGAAGAGTAGAGAGAGAAAGTGAAATGGAATTATGAAAAATATGAAATCACCAACCCCTCCTAACATGCTAGGAGGGGGTATATATAGTCCACCCTACATGTGGGCTTTGGTGGGCTATATGTTAATAACTAGATCACGAGCCCAATACATTAATATATCGTTGGAGCGACCGATCCTTCATAAATACGTAAAACGTATTTCCAACAATCTCCCCCTAAGGGAGGTCGCTCCAAGAGACAAAGTTCAAAATATTCTATATCTCGTGATCTATGCTAACTAAGATGTGACCGAGACTTTATTGGGAAAAACGTATTTCCAACAATCTCCCCCTAAGGGAGGTCACATCTTTTTACAAAATCTTAAACCTAGCATCTATGCTTGAGTCTTCGATCTTGTTCTTGTGAATATGCTTGATGTGATCTTTGATTTAAGTCTTGAGCATGTTTTCTTGCCTTGACCTTGTACATTCGTCACTTGTGACATTCGCCTCTTCGTGACTTCATGATCCACATACTTATACCTTTAAATTCTTGAAAGCTTCAGAGTTTGATACAGCGGAAGACTTGACCTTCAGACTTTCTTGAATTTGTTGAAGTACTAATTGTATGTAGTATAAGCATGTGGTGACGACTTCTTCTGGATTGTACACCGCAATGCCACCTTCTTGTTATGCTGCATAAGACAGTTAGCAACAAACCATATACACGGATGAAATGGCCTTGAACATTTCATTCTAATTCGGTAGCATTTTACCTCCGGTCGGTGAAGACCGTTGGACTATATTAAATATCGTACTTGTGGCAGGTAGTTTCAGTAAAGAACCTCCTTGACAAGATTTCACGGGTAAACCCGTTCTCTTTACTCGACCGTCCAACGCTGACTGCGAACGTAAAGAGTGATTCATTTGGATAATATTATCCGCATGATTTGAAGCCGTCAATTCATGTTCCTGGAACAAGTGAAGTTCAATTAAGAACCGCACCATCGTTGCTTTCTAGTTGTCACGAGCTTGATTCATATAGAATCTTGCTAGTTACCTACCAAGTACTGTTTGAGGTTAACACTAGAAGGATTTCCACTCATCACTGTGATCACTAAGGTATCACTCTGAGTGTTCTGGCAAGATCACTAGGATATTGCGTAGAGGCCTGGAACGTGTTTAAATTAAATTAAGAATTAAACAACTGTTGCTTTCCAGTTATCACATGTTTGATTCATAAAGAATCACACAAGTTACCTACCATGAGCTTTTTGATGTTCGCTCAAGAAGGATTTCCATCTTCATTGTAAATACTTTCGTATTACTCGGATGTTCAGGCAAGATCATGAAGATTTTGCGTAGGACTCTTAATATCTTTCTTACTTTTCACATTGTGTGAACAAGCAAGGAATAATGAAAATGTGTCCTAATGAGATATTTGATGATCTCAAATGGCTCTAGACTCGATTGTACATTTTGAATTTTTGTGATCGGAGGCTGGAGAGGAGTGCCACCTTTTCAATACCAATTTATTCGGAGTGAATAAATCAATAGATAATGCGTTGTCTCCGTGTGATTAAAACAAATATCTTTTGAGAGATATCTGAGTTAGCTGGGATGGGTTGTGCCTTGCATCACTGGGTCCATGATGTCTATCTTCAATATCAAGAATCATTAAAAATGATCTCAATAGCATATGAATTGACCCGGTTTCTGCCTAAGGTTGTAAGGAGGGCTTCTTTCTTTACACCCTTTATCTTTACAATTCTTTTTCATTCTTCAACCCCTTCAATGCTTACCAATACGTCATCACTAGCACCTTGTTGTGATTGTTCCAGTGCTAACTTAAGTACTTGGTCGGCATTCAGCTACATTCACAATCTTTCTCCATCTTTCCTAAGGACTACTATTTCTAGCTATGGAATGTCCTTGGGAAGATTCCTCCGGTTCTAGAGGAATCATTGGACTTTAATCTATCCTACCATCCTTATGTCACCACAATCTTCATCGTCGTGAAATAAATGGGTTGCGGGTAAGTATAAATCACCATGAAATCCATTTTTATATCCAAATCCATTTTGCTCCCCCTTAACATATGCCACGATATCCGAAAACATTTCGCACATGTCGGGATGAGCTAGCACGTTAAGTCAAACCATTTGTGATTAATCATTTCCCATATTAAATCCATTTTCTCCCCTATATTAAAAATATTAACCCAATCGATGTTTTTAATATCAATTGATTTAATAGCATTTTAAGAAAATTTGGGAAGAAAAATGCAAAGCCAAGTATCTTCATGAATTACACAAGCTCCCCCTCAAATTAATAAGGGTGCACTTGAAACGTAAATTAAATACCTTTTAAACACAAGTGTAAGGTATTTATCACGTGCAAAGATCATATATGATAATGTATTCACAAGATTAGCAATTTACGAGGTTGGGCCTGAATGATGGAGAACATCATATGGAAGAATCACATGGTTCTTGTTCACGAATGTTGGTCGCCTCATCATGTCTGAAGTTATCTCTTGACTCCATGTGTACGATTGATATTGTTGTCTTGACACCAACATGTGAATTTTGGCACTTTCGGCATCGAAGAGTCTGAACGCTTGACAATTGCTCCCCCTCAATTGTTGACCCGTGTTCTACTTAAAGAGCTGTAGTCGTCGTTTGAGTAGTCGCATCGTCTAGTATGTAGATATCAATTGCAACAAACTTCGGATTGTGGAGTTGATAACTTCGGATTTTGAATTCAAAGCTTTCTGGTGAAATGCTTGACTTCAATGTGAAAAGCGGGTTACTATCGGAAATAATAGCAAACCATATGGAGCATGTTTTAAAACATTTGAAATTCTGCTCGAACTTTATTTACAATCCTGTGTCATTATTGAATGACATTTCTAGTATCGTAAATATTATCGATTCCAGAAGACATGCTCTTGTAATCAAAACAATTTGAATACACAATTTTGAAAGATTTAGAAAAACCTTTTGAAAAATTCTTGAAAAATTGTGTTCAACGTTTTGAAAAAAAATTACTTGAGCTTAAGATGTTGAATATCTTACAAAACGAGCTCAAGTCCGAGAAGTTGTAAACTTCCCGTTGATAAGGATAAGTTACCATCGGCGATAAACTTTCCTTTTATCTGAAGGACGAGCCGTAAGCTGACATTTACTTAGAAGTCGTTTTCATGAGCTTTTGACTGTTTTAACGGAAAGCTCATGACCGAGAAAGGTTAATTTCTTGTTATGAGGAAAAGTTCTCTTATTTAAAAGATACACTTTCCTTTCTGAGCTTAAAACTTCGAATGTTTTAATACAAGCTCATGACTGAGAAAGGTGAATTTCTCGTTAAGAGGATAAATTATCATAAAAGATAATCTTTCCTTTATTTTAAGTTCGAGTTACAGTCTGACATTTAACTGTAAGTCATTGTGCATGAGCTTAAAAACTTCGAATGTTTTTAATATTAGCTCATGCCCGAGAAAACTTAATTTCTCGTTGTTAGGATAAGTTTATCATCGGCGATAAACTTTCCTTTATTTGAAGCACGGGTTACAGACTGTAATTTATCTATAAGCCTCTGTGCATGAGCTTAAAAACTTGGAATGTTTTTTATATAAGCTCATGCCCGAGAAAAATGAATTTCTCGTTGTTAGGATAAGTTTATCATCGGCGATAAACTTTCCTTTCTTTGAAGTACGGGGCACAGACTGTGATTTGAATGTGAGCCTTTGTGCATGAGCTTAAAAACGTGGAATGTTTTTAATATAAGCTCATGCCCGAGAAAAATGAATTTCTCGTTGCTAGGATAAGTTTATCATCGGCGATAAACTTTCCTTTCTTTGATGAACGGGTCACAGACTGTGATTTGTCTATGAGCCATTATACACGAGCTTAAAACCGTTGAATAGTGTTAAATGTAAGCTCGTGTCCGAGAAAATTTAAATTCTCGTTTTGAGGATAAGTCATCATCGGGATGAACTTTCCTGTCTTTTGAGAGCGAGTTACAGTCTGTTATGTGACTGTAAGTCCTATACAGGAGCTTAACCATGAATCCCCTGAGACACTTGTTTCTCCGATATCTGCTTCTTCAGCAACCAAACTCTAAGAGTATCCTTAGTTGAACGGTATACAATGATTGGATCGCTTCGTTCTTTTGGAACATCAACTTTGGTACCTGCATTCTCATTAGGAGTTTGCATGCTTTGATATGGGTTAGCGATATCTATCTTAGAAGCAAGTGGAGGTTCACAGTTGTCTTTTCTTGTGCCAGAGGCGACCTGAGTGGATGATTCACTTGTCTTAGTTGGCAAACGTTTCCGTTTATAGAAAACCTTAAGTTCAGGCTTAAGTGATGTATCATCCTTTTCAATTTCCTCCCTAGCAGTCTTAGTAGAATCGGAGATTATCCTAGTTAAAGGGCACTCGTTTCCTATAAGAGTAAAAGTTCTACCAGTGGGGCGCCAAAATTTACCAATGGGTTTGATTTTAGCAATCCACTGGGATTTAAGTCTAGCACGGGAGTTCACCTCATTAAGTAATTTCTTGATACACGAATCATGATTTGCCGTAAAGACACATTTTCTACATGTTTTACAAGTAGCATATTTAATGTCCGAGTAAGATCTAGAATCCCTAGATGATTGATTGATGCTCCTAGGATTGGACATGCTACGGTTAGCAGTGTCGGGTAAACTAGAAGGCATCTGACTAAGTTTGAAATTCCTATCTCTTATTTGTGTCTTTTGAATAGCTTCCCTTTGACCAAAATCATGGCGCACATCATTTGAACTAGTTCTAGACGTGTTCTTTGGATTATGTCTAGGGAGACTAGAGGCTATCATGTGATTAGGTCTTGCCAAAGCTGTTTTGATCACAATGGGCCTAGTTGCTGGAGTGACTGGTCTAGGAAAATGAACCAAATCAACTTGGGAGGCAAACCGCGGTCTCGAGGATTGTGGTCGCTCGGATCTAAATGCATTCGGTTGTCTAACGAACTGATTTGTAGGCGGTTTCCCCAAGATTGATGGTTTTTCAAGCTTAGTATCCACACTAGTTCCTTTAGTTTTCCTCAATTCGTTTTTCAACGCAGCTATAGCAAAGACCTTTTCCTGTACTTGAGCCTTTAACGTCTCATTCTCTTTGAGCAGTTCATCTTGGGATGCCAACTTAGATTCAAGCCACTTAATTTGTTTTAAAAGATTATCCTTTTCAGCTTTAGAATCTAGAACAGTTTGATCCAATTTTCTTTCAAGAACAACGTTTGACTTTTCAAGTTTTTCAAAGTATGTTTCAAATTTGTCCGTTTTCTTAGAAAATTCAAGTTTGGCATCCTCAAGATCTTTTGATTGCCGAGCTACGATCGTTTCGAGCTCTTTAATCTTGGAATCAGAATCAGTTAACGAGGCAGTTATAAAGCATTTATCATGATGTACTATAGCATTTTGAACACTTTCTCCCCCATTATGACTCACATCGGATGAATCAGAAGTGGTATTTCTATCACGCTTTTCCATCCCATGTTTGTCATAATTAGGTTCAGAATGCTCAATATGCGGCATGGCATCAGCATATACATCATAAACAACATTACATTGTACCATGGTTGCAGGCTCTTCGTCTTAAACAGGTAAGGTGTCATCAAGAGAGATCTCGTGAACATTCCCCGACGTGCCACTGGTATCATGTTGTCCTCCTGATTCCTTGCTCTTGCCATCGTTAGGCCCCAAGTTGTCAACCGTATGATCATTCTCCTCTTGCATCTGCATCATAGATTCTTGCACTCCATTGTCATACGCTTGCTGAAGTCGAGATCTTTCATAAATCGAAGAAGAGACCGATGTCATGAGTTTCAATATTGTATCACGGAAAACTCGAAGCTCGGTATGTGTATCTCGAAAAAATGATTGGCAAATCACTGAACTTTCATACTTTATGATATTGAATTGGAGGAAAGGCGTGAGTTTTGTCACAAGAGCCTTATATGCAAGTGCAGATGCAGAGTGATTAAAGTCATTATTGTGAAGTTGCTATGCTAGTTGGGTCAAGATGATGAACATCGATTCCATGAATATATGACGATCTTGACCAAAGATTGTCACAAATTCGCTACCTTCTTGAACCCGTGAAAGAGTAACTAGATGATATTGAAGCATTTGAAATGAAGTGATGCCATTATCACTAACTTTGTCTTGCATTTTATGCGCTTCTCCCTTATGACATGTCGAATCGAACGAATCCATTGAATATCGATGAAAAATGATGTGGATGTGGTTGTTTTCGAGATTTTACAATTCGTGAAAAAATCGTGAATTCGATTTTACGAGATTTTACACCCCAATCAATTAATAAACCGTAAAACTTCGTCACAATTGTTGTCGGTTCAAACGATGAAAAATTAAACCGGAGACCAAAGCAAAGTCGGTTGACTTTAAAAATTAAGCTCGTCAACAAATAAATCCAAGCTACGGAAAATATAATGATCGACCCGTTAAATATTTTACCACTTTGGTTCTTTCTAAATACCCGCCTCAATACGATGTACCAAAAACTAATATATAAAAATAACTTAATTAACAAAAAAAATAACTTTAAAATATGAAAAATATAAAAAAAATTAACTTAACTTTAAAAAAATTACTTAACTAAAATTAACTTAAAAAGAAAACAATGATGCGTTTTTAGAAAGATATTAGGACACGTTTTTTTTTTTTTAAATAAAAGTAAAAAAATTGGGAAATACGTTTTAAAAAATTGGGCTGAATGGATAGGTGTTTCAAATGTGCAATGACTAAGAAACGTGGCTTGGCCACATACTCCCATACGTCAACTTACCCACTTTTCTTCCTCATTGTTTCTTCCGCCCAATTGTTTTGATATAAATACTCAAAACCAATCTCACAAAACAAATCTTATCTCTCTCTCTTTGATAACTCCTCAAAACCTAATGTCTCTCTCTTCTCATATAACAAATAATCGTCTCTTCCTTTGCTTATCCAATTCTCAGCCACCAAACTGTAACTCCTCAATTCCCTTTTCTCTCTCGATCCAAATATCACCTCAATATAATCTTAAATCCAGATTACTCCCAACCTTATTATCTCCGTCCCTTTTGTCTTGGACCCATCAATCAATCAATCACGCAACTTAGCAACAACCGAATCAAAACATACGCTCCCCTTTCATTTGACTAAAATCAAGTGCAGCAAGGTTCAATCTTCAAGATCTTTAAATAAGGTCTCGGGTAGGTACTAACTTTGTTTTATTTTTGGTTTTGGAGTCAGTGATCCAGGAAAGTTGCTTAATGACTGAGATCTTGTTTTGAGAGTGTGGGGTTGAGTCAAGTCTTGGTGTGTCTGTTCGATTGTGAGATGGATTTGTTGAGTGCCAGTTTGATAAGTGAGTGTTGTTGGTTTGTTTGGATCGATGTGAATTGAGGGTGTGTCGGTTTGACAATTTTGATGAGAGGTTCTTTTTTATCGAGAGTTTGTGTGGGTGAGTTTGTGTTTGTTAATGAGTTTGTGTATGTTAGTCTTGAGTCTTTGTGAGTTTCAGTCGAGTGTAAGTGTTTTGAGTCTGTGTTATGACGAGGGATGTGTGATGATTTGTGGGTACTGTGTTGAGTCTGTTTCAAAAGTGGTCGAGGGTGGGTGGGATATTGTTGAGACTTGTGTGTTTGTTTGTCGAGGCTAGGGTCGAGGTTGAGATTAGGTGTGAGTGATGTGCGAGGGTCAGGGTGAGGAGACGAGGGTGAGTGGTCAGGTTTGATGTCAAAATGGTGTGTTGAGGTTAGGGGTGAGTTTGTTGTGTTTTGAGTCTTTGAGTTCCCGTTATATTTGAATTGTCTTCAGTCGGAATACATGTTCATTCAACCGTTCATGCGGAATACCGTTCGTTCGGAATAACCGTTCGTTCGGAATAACCGTTCGTTCGGAATAGCCGTTCGTTCGGAAGAGCCGTTCGTTCGGAATAGCCGTTCGTTCGGAATAGCTGTTCGTTCGGAATAGCCGTCATTCGGAATAACCGTTCGTTCGGAATAACCGTTCGTTTGGAATAACCGTTCGTTCGGAATAACCGTTCGTTCGGAATAACCGTTCGTTCGGAATAACCGTTCGTCCGGGAAACCTTTCGTTCGGAAAAATTGATGGTGTTGAAAAATTGTTGGGACAGAAACTGTTGGTTCGGAAAAGGACCAAAGAAAAGTTGGTACTGAGACTTTGTACGTAAGACAAATGGACCAAGACGAAATGACAAAAAAAACAAAAACAAAAAAAAAACAAAAAATTGAATATCAAAAGTTTAAATAAAAGGATAAGATTTGAGTATAAAAAAATAAAATTAAAAATAAAAAAATTAAAATTAAAATTTGACTATAAAAAATATAAATAAAAAAGGTTAAAAGTTCAATCAAAATTTTCAATTAAAAAGTCAATCAAAAGAAAAAATCAAACGAGTTTTGCAATCAAAATCCAAGGATAAAAAGATAAAATTAAAAACTTTTAATTGAATAAAACCCGCAAGATTTGTAAAAATACACACTTTTCAAGATTTGATTATAAAAATATGAGATTTTTGAATAAAAATTTGTGATTTTTATATAAAATAAGTAAATCAAAGATTTAATTATGATTTAAAGCATAAAAACACAAACTTTTTATAAAAAATACAAACTTTTTAAGATTTAAGCGTGATTAAATCAAAATCCACCAAAATCAAACAAAAGAAAAACAAGAATAAACCAATCTAACCTTGGCTCTTGATACTAATTGAAGGTCTACGTAAATCTTGGCCTATTCTACATGATTGATTAGATGGATTTGATGTATGGATTGATTAATAATATAAAGAAAATGAGAAGGAGATGAGGGTGTAGAGAGAGAAAGGAGAGAAAAGAGAAGAGTAGAGAGAGAAAGTGAAATGGAATTATGAAAAATATGAAATCACCAACCCCTCCTAACATGATAGGAGGGGGTATATATAGTCCACCCTACATGTGGGCTTTGGTGGGCTATATGTTAATAACTAGATCACGATCCCAATACATTAATATATCGTTGGAGCGACCGATCCTTCATAAATACGTAAAACGTATTTCCAACAAGTTTTATAAAAGTATTAAGGGTTTATAAATCAAACTGCTCTGATACCACTTGTTGGTCCCTTTTAGCTTAATATTACTTATCAACCATAAGTAAAATCTTGCATATTGGATTCAAGTGAGTTATTTTAATAAACAATAACAATGTAAACAATTAAGAAAACAATACCAAATTACTTTTTAACGTATACAAATTTTATTAAAAACATACTAAAGAATCTATGACACACTTTGTTTGCGGAATAACAAAGTGGTTGAATGACAATGTTGGGGTGATATCCTCTACTTAAACTACAAACCTAGGTTATGAGTTTAAGTCTCAACCTTAACGTTCATCAGCATTTCGCCGTATGGTTAGGTTGATGTTAGGATAGATTTGGCTCTTGGAAGAGTTTTATCTTTCGAGTACAAGATGTTAGCCAATTCTCTCACAAGTGTGTTCTTTTTATAGGCAACACGCTTTTAGGGTTTACAAATGCAAAGGTACAAATGTATGGTTTATCCAGTGGGTGGTTGAATGTCCCACGTGATAAACATTACATAGTTAGTATCTATTATGCAAGAAAAAAGAATAAATGTTGTACTTATATCCATCTTTACAAGTAACCTTAATGAGATCTGCTTTCTTGTTTGACTTAAAGCATATCTTTTTTCCGCCTATTGTAAACCTTCAGGATACCTGAAGTGTCTTTAGTATCCTATAGGAGATCGACATCATTCGATTTAGTATTGTCAAGCCATACTGAACTGAAAGCGCTTCTTTGGGACTTGTTCTTCATCAACTAGACTGCCTAGATGCTGAAGCAAAGACTTCTTGTCTTCTAAGTTCCCTCGAAGAGGAAACGCTGAACTTTCTTTAGCAACTATTTCTTCAATAGGAATCTTGTTCCTCTGGGCATGCTTCAGCAGAACCACCTTTCTGTCGAACATGAAACACTTAGGGGATTTATATTCATATCCTAGAGTTGCTTAAGTGTCAGTAAATATTGACCCAACACTTCTTTTGAAATATATTTTTTGTTTATGAAAGAAACTGGAAGATCATCCAGAATAGATGAAGAGGTTGTCCAATGTCAGAGACAACGAGATGATAATGATCTCCAAGATGAGAGACAAGATTGACTCGAGGAGAGGTTGGACCTGGAAGAAACAAAATGAAATGAACCGACACATTGGTTAGATTCGATTTTGTTTATTTTATGGTAGAAAATGAGCCTACTTCTTATTGATAAGTGGTAACTTCTTTTAGGGTTATCTATGGAAAAAACCATTATAAGTAAAGTAGGTTCTAGTTTACAAAAGTAAACTTCAAAGCTCATGGATTTACCTCAGTTTGTAAACCACTAGGCTATAAATGGATCTTCAAGAAGAAGATGAAAGTCGATGGCACCATTTACATGTGCAAAGCAAGATTGATAATCAAAATTTTAGACAACGAAAAGGTATAGCTTCCTTTGATACTTATTCGCATACACGGATAACTTTAATTAGGATGGTACTTTATTGACGCATTAAGAAATTTTAGAAGTTCCTTGTGTGGATGTGAAAACGATATTTGTAAACAGGGATTTAGAAAAGGAACTATACATGAACCAGCCTGAGGGTTTCATGGTTCCTAGACTAGAGAGAAAAGTTTGTAGGCTTATTAAGTCATTATATGGCTTAAGGCAAGCTCCCAAACAATGACATCAAAATTTTTTACCATATCACGTCAGATGGTGGATTCAAATTAATGTATGTATGTGTGATCAATGGTAAATAAATACTCTTGTTTTTTATACAAAAATCAGGGTCGTCCCATGAATTTTGGAGGCCATGTGCTAGAATAAATCAATAAACATTCGACAACGTTGCTTTTAGTTCGATGTCACTATTATGTACATACTAAGTATTATGTACATCAGTACATACCAAGCAACGCTTGTACTCACGAATATGTAATACACATGACTATGCAATCTCTACTATATATTAAAAAAACCTTTTCTAATTATAGAATGTTACAAAAATCAACTTACTAATTCTAATGCATCATGTACAATCAATAGAAACATTAAATATCATTTAATACTCATTATTAAAATTAACCAATACATAATATTAAAACTAATTAATACATAATTTAATATTCAATTTGAAACTAATTAATACAAACTTAAAAATAATTAATACACCATGTTACTTAAAAATACTATTATATATTCACATTGTAAAATAATTAAAAGCAAATATATCTACAAAATTGTACTATTGTCTACCTAAAACGATGAGGTTCAACTGGGAACCGGAGTCACAATCGGCTCAACTAGCAAAAAAAACCGCTAGAAGACGAACCGGAGAGGACCCACCAAAACTGATAAAAACGACACCGTTAAATTAACTTGTACTACTTTTTCTGAACAACACATGAATCGGTACTACTTATAAAAGATATTGTACTCTCTCTCCAAAATTTTAAGTAGTACAATGTTAAAAGGTTTTGGTACAAACCTTTACAACACAAAAATTTCATAAATTTATTTCTATATAAATTGGTGGGAAATAAATATTAAATGACAAAACTAATACAAATTAATATACAACATGTACAAATAATTATTGCTATAAATTATAATTTTTTAAATACAATTATTTAAATTGCTCACTAATGTAAGTTTAATATCAAATTTCTATGTTTAATTTTAAACCTCTCAATTCGTTTTTCATAAATTTGCATTTTTGAAGACATATATCGTCTATGTATGCATTTTAGTATAAATTAAGTGAAATATTGATCATTTTGGTAATAAATTCGATTAAATCGTACACATCAAAGTAGGAAGATTTTAAGGTCATTATGATGTATGAACATGTGTAAACATATAAATTAAGAAGATTTTTTATATTTATATGTTATATAATATTGCGACGAATGTTACACATATTTACAAATAAATTTTACCATCAATCATCACAATCCCGTAATACTATTTCTATATAAAATGGTTTATTATTGCTCAAAGTTATCCCAACTTAAAGTATCGTCATTATTAATAAATATAAGTATAAAACATCACGCTTGCAGAATTTTAGTTTCAGGGTAGCCATAGCCGCAACGCGTGGGCACCCTGCTAGTACACATATGAAAAAAAGCTTAATTATAGAGATTACAAATGTGTTAAAAGTAACTGAACGTATTAAAAGTATATTTTCAAACTTTTTGATGTTGGGTTTTAATCATATTTCAAGAAAAAGGGTTAAAGTGTCAATCTTATGAACTTGTTTTTAACTTCTAGAAATAACAATGACTTGTTTGGCCAAAAGTGTAAAATTTTATAAACGACAAGGGTAAAAAATTGTATATAACCAAATTTCTATCATCTTCCTCCTCCTATTTTATTATTCCATTTAGGTTTTCCTATTTTCTTGGATCACATGAAATTAATTAAAATTGATTTATATTCGATAATAGGTAGACTAGAATGTATATATATTGTTGTATCATCTCTTTGAAGCCAACACTGTAGCAAAACAGCCTCGAAGCTTAAAATTTGGGAGCCCTTCAAAAATCAGAGGCCGTGTGCGGTTGAGCACCTTACACATGCTCAAATTCGGCCTTGACAAAAATGGTATACTTATCACTAGAGGTGATAACAAGATAAACAAATCCACTAATGATTTGTTGGAGTCAAGATTTGATATGAACTTTATTAGTTGTTGCGTTTGTTTTGAACCCAAATAAATTTGTTTTGAAGTCAAGCATTAAGAAAACATTATTATTGAGAGGTTCAATGTGGAGGGTTCCGATGTAGCTAGAGCCAATGACATCTTTTTAAATATATTTAAATAGAGGTAAAAGGTGTTGCCCATTTTGAATACTTAAAGAATATTGGGCATCTTATGTGTCTAATGACATGTGTGTGTGACATAATATAGAACTTATAATCAGGTTAAACAAATATATTAGTAATTCAAGTAGGGACCATTTTAATAAGTATTACTTGAGTACTATGATACTAATAACATTGCATTATGGAAGATACCCGACTACTATCAAGTGATAGAGTAATGAAAATATGAATTCTTACATAAAAGAATCTAGATCCACTAGAGCGGATGTATTTATGCTAAGAGAAAGTTATGTCTTAGAAATCTTGAAAGTGTTTCAAAGAGACGGTTATAGTTAAATCTTTGATGAAATATGAATTTATTATTTGAGATAAATTTATAGAATATGCGGGAAAGTTTACGCTAATTCGTAAAGGACATACCAAGATGACGTATACCAGTAACGACCATGTTTATAAAGTGTGATAGTCAATAGAACTTGACAGAGCTCATAAAATAATGTAAAACAGTAAGTCGAGACATATCCATCATAAATTGTGATTGTTGCGATAACTACTCTTAACTAGAGTTATCACGGTTCACTACGTAAAGTCAAAGGATAACATCGCGGATCCGCTTACGAAAGGCTTAAGCAGAGAGTTAGTTGGTGAGTCGTCTAAAGGAATGAGACTAAAGCCTTTGAAGGAATGAGTTTCTACGAAGGAAAACTTAACCCAACTGACAGGATATCCCAAGATCTGGGTTCAATAGGATAACTCAATCATAGAAATGTAAGGGAAGTCACGTCAATGTGGGAGAGTTACTTAATAAAGTAACTTTCCTAGTCCATTCCAATAATAGTGTGACTTGGTGAAAGGTTAAACATATGGCTTAATGAGTCAAGATGAAATCATAAAGCATAAAGATTCAAGATGAAATCGCAAAACATATGTTTTTAATATTCAAGATGAAATCACCTATGTGAGAGAGAAGTGGATTCGTTTCGAAAGGAATTGTGGGGGGCGCAATTCCTAAGAGCTCTTGCAGAACCAGGCTAATGTTCAAGACCATAACGAACACGTAGGGGACTTACAAGGCCAGGGAGAATCTTGTGTAAGTGTGTATTGTCGTCTACATAAACAGATGTTGAGTTCAAGGACATCGCGTCTACTTAAATCTAGGATACTAAGTGCATCTCACAAGGGAAGGTTCAAAGGGTCACACCTATATATCTCATGCAGGACTTAACCGCAGAAATATTGCCAAAACTTTTGTGTGTTTTCGACCGATCTCCGTTCATGGGGGGATTGTTAGAATATTGTATATACGACTGAGATATCGTAGGATTTTGTATCCTTTATTTTAATTACCGATTTAAACTTTGGGAATAAGTTAAAGAATCAGTTTTAAATAAAATAGAATATATCGTTTGTATTTAAACATTAATGTAATATGTTTAAATAAATAAGATATATCGAAATTAGTTTAATTTTTGGTGATATTCTGCCTTGGTGACCAAAACAAGTTTTCACTATAAATTAAACTCATTCTCATTCAGTTTTAGACACATAAAATACAACTCCATAGCAATCGAATTCCAGCAGTTTCTTCGATCAGAAACATGCAAGTTTTCTATGATCTTTTAGGCAGTTTTGTTAAGTCCGACAGTACAACTTACTGTTTCGGCTGTTATACCCTGAGAAATAGACGGCGAATCTGTTTTAAGGAAAGTGTGTCAAACACGTGTCTCATCTCTTTATTACTAATCGTGGCAAACAAGTGGTTCAGCTCGTGAGTGCATCCTTGCTGATGATCTAGTAAGTCTTTTTATCATTTTATTTTCTTTAATCATCGTTTATAATTATATCTGTTTGTTGTATTTATTTACTATTCTTTTAATAATATAATTTGATTTTATAAATAAAAGTGTACATGTTTCCTTACAATTTTTACCTTTTTTTCAAATATTTATCTCTCTTAAACCGTTAATTATTAAACAAAAAAAATACCATTACGACGAGCATTATAAAGAAAAAAAGATTCGTTTTTTTTCTCATTGTTGAAAGTTGCGTGAACTATCTATAATAGTGTTTCATTATATATGATATTAGCTATGATAAAACATTACTATCATATATGATATTCATATATGATGAAACAATACTATCATAGGCATATATGATATTAGCTATCATATAAGATGAAACACAACTATGATATATGATAATTCATACAAGTTTCAACAACGAAAAAAAACGAATTTTTTCCTTCAAAAGTATATCATAATGTATATCTGTAAAAAAATAATTATATGTTCGTCGCAGTAATATTTTTTTTCTTTTAACACTTAACGATTGGTTGGAAAATATTAAATTATAAAAAATAATTAAAAATTAATAAAATACTTTTAATTTTATCTATAAATGTTAAAGATAAATAATCTCTTAATATCTAATGAAAATATAAAATAACTGTCCTCCTAAAAGGAACAATACAAACAAGTTTAAGAGAAAAAAAAAATCTAAGAAACTATTAACATTTTAAACCCTAAAAAGGACTTAAGATGCCAAATAAATACTATCGAAATCTAAATATTAAAAGATAAAACCAGCAACTTACAAAGATTAAAAATTATTTATAACTATATTATAAAGTATTTTGGACCTTTTAAAATTAGGAAAACTGAATTTTTAGACATTTTTACTTACTAAATAAAGCAAGTTGTTGATTTCTTCTCACAATTATATATAGCATGAGCCTTTGTAACAAAATTTTGTAACAAAATTTTGTAACAATCTTTAAAAATAACATTTTTAGTTTCAAATCGAAAAATCTTTTTATCTATTTATTATTTTTATAATCTTACTATATTTTCTAAAATTTTGTGGTCTTTAATTCAATATTTATTTTGATGATTTTTTTTAACTTTTAGATTTTTTTTTCTATTTTTAATAGATTTATTTTAATTATATTTTTTAAAACTTGAACATTAATGTGAATACAAACCTAATGGGTAAGAAAATAACATTTATTCGTCATGAAAATTGTCATCGAGTATTTAACGCTGTATTACGTAGATACCAGGAACGGATCTATGTGGATAATATGGGGGTCAATTGCCCCCCATGAGTTCTTGAATAATCATATTTTTCAAGGTTAATTTCTAAAATTTAATCGTTATGCCCTCACTTAAAAATAAAGATTGCCCTCCACCCTGTTAAGAAAAGCTAAAAAAATGTGTTTTATTAATGATTATTGAGTTTTTAGTAAAAGTTTTTAATGGGGAAAATGACATTCAGGAAAAAGATAGATTGCTTTTAACATGTGTGTAATATTTAAATGTTTTTTTTTCGTATTTGTGAAATAATAAGTTATATGTTAGTTGTTACGTATTTCTTCTCTAGATTCAAAATTTGCTATTTAATGGTAATGGATCAATTGGTCCATTTTAGCTTGCAAACTCAATCATATAAATAAAAAATTGATATCCAAAAAGATCAATTTTACTTTTGTATGTTTAAGCTCATTTTTCAACATAAACTTTTTTTTTTGTTTGCTAATTTTGTCATAGTTTTTTTCCATTTGAAATATTAGTTATATTTACTTCGATTTTTCTTCGGCAAACATCGTATTTTGTTGTTCACTATAAGGTCTTAACATGTTTAATTGGAGATTTTATTTATTTATCTTATAAAATAAAAATTTCTCCCAACATCTCAGTTTCCTGGTTTCGTCATTAACGGATACCATGCTAGTTAAGAGAAGCTAATAAATGATATTCTCTTCTTCCTCTTAACACTTGAAAGACAAAAAAACAAGTTATAAAAAAAAAGAAAAAAATAAATAACACTATACACACAAACACTCGTTGCATTAAAAAAATCTTTAGGTATAATACTAAACATACCTCGTGTTCTAATAAAATTATTAACCCTAATTTAAACTTTATATACATGTATTCGTCAAACATGTCATTTAGAACTTTAAATGTCAAATCAAACTTTTTTCTTAATCATGGTCCACTTCAAAACAAATCAAGGGTGGTCTTTTTACTATATTAACCCTAATTAATCATACTTGTTAATATTCCATTTTGTTAGTAGTATTTAATTATTATTGGTATTCTTTTTTTTTGTAGTAATGGAACTTATCTTGCTTTATGCCCAATAATCACTAAAGTGGAGTTGATACCTTAAAATCTTAATGGGTTTCTTAATCAAAGTTTATGTTCCAGTGGACCACTGGACAAAACAAAACTACCATATTCGCCCTTTGGATAGGTGTAAATAGCCCCATGGCTATGGACAAAGGAGTATCTCGGACCTACACCGGAGTGTTGACAGTTATTTTCAAACCTCCCCAAGGAGGATTCAAACCTACGACCAATCGAGTAATTAACAGTTGTCCGCTCTGCCACTGAGCTGAGCTACTGAGGAACAACCGCAGATTCTAGCTCATATCATGGTACAATTCGACATCATATATGCCAAAAACAATTCACTCGATCGAAGTCTATAAATTTATATACATGTCAAACCTCACATAGCAAATTTTACTACAATTATGTGATTTCTGTCACACCCTTGTTCAAGAAACGATTGGTAAATCAAGATAAAAAAACAAATATTATAAATTGTGGACATTACAACAAGAAACAGTCGCCTTTCAATCTCACCTAAGAACAGTCACCCAAATCACGCGTTACACATGTGGCATAAATTTAATGCAGCAACTAGCGTAATCTTCTCTTGTTCAAACCGACATTCATAAGCGTATCTTGGAATGGTGGCAGAAACAAATTTACGTATGAAAGGTTTTTGAATTTTGAGGATGGCGATATAAAGATGATACTGCTAATCACATAATATAAATACTTGAATGATATATTATAGATGATAATATATTAAACGTACACTATTTTCGGCCTATTTAACGTAGCATTGAGATGAAAATTGTTCATCTACAGGTATAATCCTTTCCCTGATGTTGAACATAGTTGCAGCACCAAAAACGTCGGCTATCTGTAAAACTGTTGCAATACACGAAGGTGTCGTTGGCGATAAAGCACCGGGGAGAGGAGGTGAACATTCAGGAACATATTCTTTTTTGCCAGAAGTAGGAGCATATAGTGAGAGCACTGCGCGACAGAATATAAACCTGGAAGATCAAAAGATGATTCGCCTTTAAACTTTTGATCCAAAACTGACGTATACAAAGAATCTGAAGAACTTAAAAGGGCAAGAACAAAGCATTTATGATTCCTTCCATTAGTATAAAGTTTGATCAGGGAGGTCAATAAGTCCTTAGACGAGAATACACCATTGGTAAATGGATTTTTTTTTTTTTTTTGATTATTTATGGAACATTTTTTACCTAATAACTTATCAGTGGTATTCATTTAAAACCAAAACATGTATTATACTGATAATAGTATAATGGTTTATATTGATATAACAAAGACAACAAACTTCTCAAAAGTCGAAGATTATGTACGAAAATTTTCATATTAAGTAATGATGTGTGCAACTGATTAGTGCCCTGGCTTTAAGGAATCGAGTTTTAATTTTGAACAGCTTATTATTAAGACATCCATCAATTTCAACAGACCATGGATTCCCAACTATTCGGAGTTCCCTGCTAAAAGTATGAGATTGGTTTTGAAATTACCGTAACAGCAGCCGTCTTAAGAATGGATCTTCTAAAACTTGAGCCCAAACAGGATGAAGTGTGTCTAAAGACACCAACATTTCTCCCCACTTATCTAAAGACAAGGAAAGAACCGTCTGCGCCTTGTTGAGCTTCTCCTGAAAATACAGTCTTGGTTTTAGTCTTAACATAATGTCAATGCACCGCAACAAAAAATGTCAAAACAGCATACTGACAGTAATGACAAACCATTTCGATGTCGGAGCTTGAAAAACCAAGTAGGACGATTAAGGATTGCAAAGGCACAGTGAGAAAACTCGTGAACTGGCTTCCGCTTGGTTGGCGAGGATCTATTGCACCGTGCATATGGCATGAAGAGCTAGGAGATAGGAGAAGTGCAACTGGCTCTCCTTTTTCTGCCCCGTTTATGGCCTGTCCAGATATCCCAAATAATGTAACAACTAGTTGCGTACACTAAACTATTAATCAAACAACATACGATCCCCATGACAGGGTGAGAACATCGTATTGCCATATGTATATGAACATCAGACTGTCATATGTATATGAACACCGTAACTAAAAAAGCGTATGTATATGTATCCACATTAAATTATTACCTGAAAAGCTTTACTGCTGTCACTATCGACGACAAGGAAAAGTGGCTTTCTTGTAAATGGAAGCAAGTCATAAGGATCGATCGTATTAATACCTGACATTAAAGTTGTTAGACACAGATCTTTGACGTGGAAACATCATGCAACATCAAATTACACCATATAACTAACCAAATACTGCCTAGTTACATACATCAGCAAGCCCGTGTTTTTTCAGTGACACCCTTAAAGATCCCTCAGTATGAAACCATGTCCATTCATGCACTAGTATTTACGTCACATCAACCGACACTATTATCAATAGACAAAAGTGCACACCTCCATATATCATTTTGTATTTGATTTGAGCCCATCTTTTAACTAAGGAAAACGACAAGCACTCAAACTTAGTGCAACTTACAGAAGAAAGGATGTAGTAATGACTACATCCACCACGGCGCCACTGGCACCAAACCAACGACACAAACATAACCCAGAATACTACTGTCTCACACACGCACAAATCACAATAACCAAAATTTTGCTTGATCATACAGATGACCAACCATGTTTATAATTGGGTGACCATGCGTTAATGTGTTTGTGTGTAATAGAGATACCGCATTAACAACGCAAACCAAGCGTGAAACGTGACCTTATTATACTTGGTCTAAGAATAACATTTTTGTGTCATTAAATCATTTCATGCCTGTCATACCTTGATCACATGCAAGGACTGAGGATACCAAGGGCGGGGTGGGCCCTGGCCCCTCCAACCCAAAGTCACTCGGAACGCGGTTCAGGAAACGGGTACGCGCGGGGTCCTTAAAATTCGGTACGAAGGGGGTAGGCTCATTTTGGTACACTCCGGTTCGATGTACCATAAAATTTCGTACGATGAACCTGATTCGGTACAATGTACCATATTAATAATAATAATATATTTCTAAATTAGCATACATATAAGCCAAAATATCCATATAATATATCAATACTCAAAAAATTGTTTAATATAGATCAATGATTGTTTAAATTGAATTCTGAAACACATACCCCAAAAGATCATAATATATCAGATTACAGATCATCATAAACAATACATGCTACATTAGATACTAATATGGATAAAGAGAAATGGCAAGCCATTCTAGTCTTCGTCTAGATTCTCCCATTGCATGTCTTCCATTCTTGAAGCCGAACCTTCCAAGTATGCACTTTCACGATTCATGACCCACTTTTTGCTCGGTCCCTCTTTGTAAGAATCTGAAAACCTTGATATTAGACGAATATTTGAATGAACAAATACCAATTTATCGGCCCTTTTAGTATTCAAGCGGTTTCTTTTTACACTGGATGAAAGAATACGTGCTCCAATTTCTTTCCGCCGAAGAACTACTTACAGATTGTGAAGAACTTTCTTAGCTATCTCAGCTAGTTCCTGAACCCTAAGTTGACGACCAATCAATTGGGTCCACTGTTACGGCATCAATTTGAGCCTCGGGGTGAGAATAAAGACCTTATTTCATGTGAAATCTTGCGTATTGTGCTCACAAGATATGTGTTTCTTCATCATTTTCTGAAATTCTTTTAAATGCGTCTATTACACTGTTGGTCACTTCGTTATCTTCATTTGCACTTTCTAGGATCTCCACCGGGCGCTTTTGTACTAAGATACGCTTTGTCATTAAACCTAGGTGTTAAAACCCGAGACAGTTTAAGGGATGGTCATTTTCTCCCACCTAGCTAAAAAAATATTTTCAACTTCCGGGGAGTATGCGGGGTACACATTTTTCATCACGTCTTTAATTTCTCCAACCATATTATCAATCATTTTATACACTTCTCTCATTTTCGCACCCTCCCAATCACAAAACTTAATCAACAAAAATATTGGTTTAGTTATTGCAAGGATACGATCAACATCATCCAAAATTCGTTGTTTCTAACTGTTTCAAAAACAACCTGTCCAATGTTACGAGTGTTCTCATCCAAGGGCATAGTCACTTGCATCACACATAAGCACAAATGGAAGGTTCCAGTTAGGGCTTGCGATTATCAGTGTGCATGTAATCTTCGCTTTGAGAGTTTCAAATGCTAAAAGGCATTCGTCATTGAAATCGAATGTGCTTTCTTTCTCTAGAAGTTTGGTCAGAGGTCTCGCAATCTTCGAGAAATCTTTAATAAATCGGCGGTAAAAACCGGCATAACCTAGAAAACTTCTAATGCCTTTAACATTAGTGGGAGGTGGGAGTTTTGAGATTTGTTAGAGCTAGACAAAAGTGCACCAAAACTGATTGATCAGAACAGATACAAATGATCAGAACAAGGGAGTTTTAGGATAAAACAAAAGTAGTGAACTTTGTTGTATGGAAGTTTTTTTCATCTCGTATTACAAACAAAGGATACAAATATATATAGACTTATGGTTTCTAGAATTTTCCTATCCAGAACCTTCCTAGATTTTTCCATAAGTCACTCCTTTTCTAGATTCTTCTTAAGAAACTATCTATCTAGATTTTTCTTAAGTTTCTAGCAAAAAGACCAAAATACCCTTTAGACCAAAATTACTAAACTACCCTTAGGACTAACAGTCAAACATCTAACAATCTCCACCTTGACTTTAGCTCCTAAGTAGCGCCGTATTTCCAATTATCAATATTGAGCAAATCCAAACAGTGACGAAACTTGCTCAAAGGAACCGGTTTAGTAAACACATCCGCAGGATTGTATTTGGTGCCAATCTTCTTCACTTTGATTCTTCTTTCGGAACGAATGAAGTGATAACGAACATCAATGTGTTTAGTCCGGTCATGGTAAACTTGGTCTTTAGCCAAACAGATAGCACTCATGCTATCACAAAACACTATCGCTTGATCTTGAGGGAAACCAAGATCTTCAATCAGACCTTTCAACCAGATTCCTTCCTTAGCTGCCTCCGTTAAAGCCATATACTCTGCTTCGGTAGTAGATAAAGCGACTGATGGTTGTAATGTAGCTTTCCAACTTACAACGGAGCTTCCAATAGTGAATACATAGCCTGTTAAGGATCTTCTAGCATCAAGATCAGCAGCATAGTCCGAATCTGAATATCCGGCAACCAAATATTCACGTTCACCACCGTAAATAAGGCCAACATCAGATGTCCCTTTCAAATAACGAAAAATGCGTTTCACCGCATTCCAATGCTCTTTTCCAGGATGAGCCATATACCGTGACACAACACTCATCGCATGAGCTATATCCGGCCTCGTGCAAACCATAACATACATCAAACTCCCAACAGCACTAGCATAGGGTATTCGGGACATATACTCTATCTCTGCTTCACTTTGAGGTGCAGAAGCAGTGGATAAACGGAAATTTGCCGAGGAAGGAGTATTTACCGATTTTGGCGAACTCATGCCAAAGCGAGAAATAATCTTCTCAATGTAACTTTTCTGTGATAAGAAAAGCTTACCATGTTTTCTGTCTCGAATTATTTCCATGCCCAAAATCTTTCGAGCTGCTCCCAAATCTTTCATATCAAACTCTGTATTGAGAAGAATCTTCAACTTTTTAATCTCCTCCATATCTTTCGCCGCTACGAGCATATCATCAACGTACAAGAGTAGGTAGATCAGTGATCCCGACGATGCCTTTTTATGATAGACACAACAGTCATAAGCACTTTTACTAAAACCATGCTTCACCATAAAGCTGTCAAATCTCTTGTACCACTGTCTCGGCGACTGTTTCAAACCGTAGAGAGATTTTCGGAGCTTACAAACATAGTCTTCTTTGCCCTGAACAACGAAGCCTTCGGGTTGGCTCATATAAATTTCTTCTTCAAGGTCACCATGAAGAAATGCAGTCTTTACATCTAATTGCTCCAACTCCAAGTCATGATGTGCTACTAAGGATAGTAACACACGAATAGATGTATGACGTACCACTGGGGAGAAAATCTCATTGTAATCGATTCCCTCCTTTTGGCTAAATCCCTTCGCGACCAACCGTGCCTTGAATCGAATGTTGTCCGAGCCCGATAAGCCAGTTTTCTTCTTGAAAACCCACTTACAACCAACAACTTTTCTTCCTTCAGGAAGTTTTACCAATGCCCATGTATTGTTCTTGTGAAGAGATTCAATCTCTTCACCCATAGCCGCACTCCACATATCAGAATCTTTAGAAGTAATAGCTTCTTGATAAGTAGCCGGTTCAAGGGACTCCACCTCTTCCGCTACTTGCAATGCGTATGCGACATAGTTCTGAAAGCCAAAACGATTAGGAGCTTTTGCATCTCTACGAGGTCTATCAAGGGCTATAGACCTATATTGCTCATGTTCCAAATGTGCTGAATTTGGAGGATCATCTAGTGAAGTAACATCGTGGTCCGTATCTTCTGGAACTTCGTGCTCCACGTGCTCCACCTGTTTAGCAACATGCTCCACTTTTTCGGAAGCACTCTCTTCAGGCTTCGATTCAACCGAATCTTGCTTTAAACGAAACAAGTGATCCTCGTCAAATGTCACATCTCGGCTAAGAATGACTCTTCTTTCCGATGGTGACCAAATTCGATAGCCTTTAACCCCGTCACCGTATCCCATAAAAATGCCTTTAATGGCTCTAGGATCTAACTTTCCATCACTAACATGGTAATACGCGGGGCATCCAAAAACACGAAGCTCCGAATAATCTGCGGGTTTCCCGGACCAAACTTCAATTGGAGTCTTGCAATCAATAGCGGTGGCAGGGGACCTATTGACTAAATAGCAAGTTGTATTGAGTGCTTCAGCCCAAAAACTTCTATCTAATCCGGCATTCAACAGTAAGCACCGAGTTCTTTCTAACAATGTCCTGTTCATTCGTTCAGCTACCCCGTTTTGTTGAGGAGTGTAACGAACATTCAGCTACCCCGTTTTGTTGAGGAGTGTAACGAACAGTGTAATGCCTAGCAATTCCTTCATCTCGACAAAAGGCTTCAAACTCTCTCGAACAAAATTCCAAACCATTATCAGTACGAAGACGCTTAATCTTCCTCCCAGTTTGGTTTTCAATCAGAATCTTCCAATGCCTAAATTTCTCAAACGCCTCACTCTTGTGTTTCATCATAAACACCCACGTCATTCTTGAGAAATCATCAATGATTGAGAGAAAATACCGAGCACCACCAAGAGAAGGTACTCGAGAAGGCCCCCAACAATCAACATGAAGATAATCGAGAGTACCTTTTGTTTGATGAATTGCTTTCGAGAAACTAACCCGCTTTTGTTTTCCCATAACACAATGCTCACAAAACTCCAAGTTCGCAACTTTGTGGTTGTCAAGGAGTCCTCGCTTACTCAAGATGACCATGCCTTTCTCACTCATGTGACCAAGACGCATATGCCACAACTTTGTCAAATCTGAATTACTCTTCTCTATACACGAAACAGATGCAGAACTTGTGATTGTTTCACCTTGTAAAGTGTAAAGAGAAGAAGTACCTTTAGTTGCTTTCATAACCACCAAAGCTCCTTTCGAAACACGTAGGACACCATTCTCACTAGTGTATTTGAAACCTTTCGAGTCGAACACCCCTAGCGAGATCAGATTTTTCTTAAGATCTGGAACATGACGAACATCAGTGAGCGTTCTAACAACTCCATCATGCATTCTAATCTGAATTGTTCCAATTCCAACAACTTTGCATGGTGAATCATTGCCCATAAAGACATGCCCGCCATCAAACGCTTCATATGTCACGAACCAATCCCGATTGGGACTCATATGAAAAGAACAAGCAGAGTCCATGATCCAAGCAAGTGGTGTACCTTTATAGTCAACAACTGACAATACCAACTCGCGTTCCGAATCCGAGTCATCTTTAGCAACCGCGGCTACCTGGCTTTTTCCCTTGAGCTTAGGACATTGGTTCTTCCAGTGGCCTTCCTTATGGCAATAATAACAAGTATCTCCAGGATTTGACCCTCGAGATCTCGACTTCGATCTATCTTTATGTCTACCTGTTCCTTTGCCTCTTTGTGTTCGATGCCTGCCTCTATCCTGGCTCGTAATTGACAAGCCAACGGGTTGAGATTCCGAAATTCCTGATGCTTGATGACGAAGCTCTCGGGAATGCAAACTGGATCGAACATCTTCCAATGTAATAGTCTCTTTACCAACAACAAAGGAATTCACAAAGTTCTCATACGAGGGAGGTAACGAAACGAGCAGAATAAGAGCAGCATCTTCATCATCAATCTTGACATCAACATTCTTCAAATCCATCAAGATGGAATTCAAAGCATCAAGATGATCTTTTAATGCCGATCCCTCTTTCATCCGCAATGAAAACAACCGTTGCTTGAGTAACAACTTATTCGTCAACGACTTGGTCATGTAAAGCTTTTCTAGTTTCTTCCACACACCCGCAGCCGTTTCCTCATCCGCAACCTCGTAAAGAACCTCATCCGATAAAGATAGCAAAATAGTAGAATGCGCCTTTTCATCTAGTGAGTTGAATTTGGCATCGGTCATATCAGCCGGTTTAGGACCGGCTAGAGGTGCCCAAATACCTTGTTGCTTCAATAAGGCTCGAACCTTAACTCGCCACAAACTGAAGTTGCTTTTGCCATTGAACTTCTCAACAACACTAACCGATGATGATGGCTGAGAGGACATTTTTCTACAAATTCTGATCTTCCACAACTCAAATTCTGATCTTGATTTCTCCTACCTTCAAAATCCGATCGAACAGCAAACAACAAACACCAAAACGAAGAACAAATTCAAAATGATATCAAGATATTGAATCTTGAAAACAACCAGAAGCTTGCTTCAAACACGATCGGTTAGCTCTGATACCAATTTCCAATTTGTTAGGATCAGCTAGACAAAAGTGCACCAAAACTGATTGATCAGAACAGATACAAATGATCAGAACAAGGGAGTTTTAGGATAAAACAAAAGTAGTGAACTTTGTTGTATGGAAGTTTTTTTCATCTCGTATTACAAACAAAGGATACAAATATATATAGACTTATGGTTTCTAGAATTTTCCTATCCAGAACCTTCCTAGATTTTTCCATAAGTCACTCATTTTCTAGATTCTTCTTAAGAAACTATCTATCTAGATTTTTCTTAAGTTTCTAGCAAAAAGACCAAAATACCCTTTAGACCAAAATTACTAAACTACCCTTAGGACTAACAGTCAAACATCTAACAAGATTACATCTATCTTGGCTTTGTCGACTTACAGTTGTGTCCAAGCACAATTCCTTCTTTTACCATGAAGTGACACTTTTCCCAGTTTAGTACAAGATTTGCTTCTTCGCAAAGTGCGAGCATTTTGTCGAGATTATTCAGACATTTTGTCGAATGATTTCCAAAGACAGAGAAATAGTCCATAAAAACTTCGACTGATTCTTCGATCATATCGTGAAAAATAGCGATCATGCACCTCTAAACAGGTGCATTGCATAGGACAAAAGGCATGCGCCTATACCAAGGTAGTTAAAAGCGAAAGCGACCTTAAAGCGACATACCTGTTTCCAAAGCGAAAAGCGAGAAGCGAGAAAAGCGAGCGCTTTAGTAAGCAATTTATTCTATGTGCATATAATAGTGTAGCATGAAAACAATTATTAAATAAAAGCATAATTATCTTAAAATCTTCATTTTTAATATAAAAAGACCACAAAATAGAAGCTCATTCAAATAATTTAAAAGATTAGGGCTGGCTCTACATCTTCTTTATCTAAAAATTTGAAAACTGGCCGTTTTTACAAAAGCGGGCGCTTTGAGGTCGCTTTTTGATCGCTTTTCAGTCGCTTTCCTCGCTTCAGTAAAACGCCTCGCTTCAACAAATATAAAGCGCTTTGGGTCGCTTCAGTCGCTTTTCTCGCTTTTGACAACCTTGGCCTATACGTGTAAATTCCAAATGGACAAGTAAACGTGGTTTTCTCTTGATCCATAGGGTTGATTGAGATTTGAAAGTATCCAGAAAAACCGTCGAGGGAAACAAAAGTATTCATTCCCCGCGAGTCTTTCTAACATTTGATCCATGAATGGCAAAGGAAAGTGATCCTTCGCGGTTGCGTCATTCAACTTTCGATAGTCAATAAAAACTCTCCATCCAGTGATGGTTCGGGTTGGTACTAACTCGTTATCTTCGTTAGTCACTACAGTGATATCTCTCCTTTTTTAGGTACACAATGAATAGGACTAACCCATGGGCTATCGGCGATTGGGTAAATAAATCCAAAATCGAGTACTTTTTCCTTTTTGACAACATATTTCATGTTAGGATTTAGTCTTTGTTGCTTTTGCGCGACTGGTTTCTTGTCTTCCAAAAGTTGAATTTTGTGTTTACAAAACGATGACATATGCCTGAAGTTTTCCAAGCAAAAGCTTGTTTATGCTTCTTGAGAACATCAATTAGATCAGTTTTGTTTTCTTCCCAAAGCTGAGACGAAATAATTACCGGGAGTAATTTCTCTTCGTGAAGAAATGCATATTTCAAGTGTTCGGGAAGAGGTTTGAGTTCTAAATCCATAGGAGGTTCTTCAACAGATTTCTTAACTTTGAACTCGGTTTCAAAAGTTATGCGTTCAAAAGGTACTTCTTTTTCTTCCTTATGTGTTTCAATAGGTTCGGTGGTATGAACGGCTATGAAAGCGTCAAATTGCGGCAAAGAGTTCATCTCCGAGGACGGTTCCTACGATAGAATAAAGAATTTGGCTTCCTTCATCAAGAAGAGCGTTGAAATCGGCTTCAACGACTTCGGCAATGACAGCGATACTAAAGCAAGTATCGTCATTCGAGTACGAGTGTTTCATTGCTTCGTCGATAGAAAATGAGATTCTATCTTCTCCAACTCCAAGGTTGAGTTGTTTTTGTTTGACTCGGATTACAGCATCGGCTGTATGCAAGAAAGGTCTACCGAGAATTAGTGAAACTTTGTTGTCTTCTTCCATTTCTAGAATAACAAAGTCAACGAGAAAAACGAATTTTTCGACTTCTACTAGCATGTTTTCGGCTATACCCATAGGGTATTGAAAAGATTGATCGGCAAGGCGAACGTCATTTTGGTGGGTTTGAGATCATCTTTCGATAGCTTAGCATATAGAGAATATGACATGAGGTTGATGCTAGCGCCAAGATCGGCCAAGGCGTTGCATGTGTACGAGTGATGGAAAGTACAAGGAATTAGGAACCTTTTTAGCCCAATCCCTCCAACTATTAAGGACAATAGTGATCGTGAGAGCTTCCCTACGCTCCTTTATTCTTTTCAACAAGATGTAATGGGAAGCAAATTGGGTTTTAGCTACTTTTAACAATTCAAGGTTGTAATTTGCTCTAAAAATTGATTATGCTTGTGTATGATTTAAAAAGTACTTAACAATCATCTTCCCACTTTTATGTATCCGATAACCAAACAAAACCTTTTAGCATTGTCTCCGTGTGTCGTTCATAGTTTAAACTTAATCTTTAAAGATTTAGCTAAAGATTTTGTTTCATTATAGGATACATACAAAAATGGGAAGATGATTGTCCAAGTACTTTTTAAATCATACACAAGCATTATCAATTTTTAGAGCAAATTCCAACCTAGAAGTGTTAAAAGTAGCTAAGACCTGATTTGCTTCCCATTACAATTGTTGAAAAAGACTAAAGGACTGTAGGGAAGCTCTCGCGACCACTATTGTCCTTAATAGTTGGAGGGATTGGGCTAAAAAAGGGGATGAGAACACTCGGAAAATTAGACAGGTTGTTTGTGAAACAATTAGAAGCGACGAATTTTTGGATGATGTTGATCGTATCCTTGCAATAACTAAACCAATATTTTTGTTGATTAACACTCTGTTCTCGAGTTTATTTTTTGGAGCGAAGGGAAAGGTTTAGGATGGTAGTAAAAAAAGTTGTGTTCGTGAGATTTTTTATTTTTTAGGAGAGGAGGAGAAAGTAAAGGATAGTAAATTACACCAAATTTACTCTCCTAATCTTCAAATGGAGTGAAATTGATTTTAAAGATTTTTTTTAGCTTACTTCCTCCTCTTTTCTTTCCAACTCGAGAAGACGAGAACACAAGATAAAAAATCATTTCTTATTCCTTTACTTCTCTCCTATTTTACCTCTTCATCTCTCTTCTTTCTGTTTCTACTCGGGAACAAAGTGTAAGTTTTGTGATGGGGACAGTGCGGAAATGGGGGAAGTGTATGAAAGGATGGATAATATGGTTGGAGAAATTAAAGATGTGATGAAAACTGTGTACCCCTCATACTTCCTGGAAGTTGTAGATATAGTTTTAGCTAGGTGGGAGAAAATTACCATCCCTTTACATTGTCTCGTGTTCGCATTAACACCTAGGTTTTATGACAAAACGTATCTTAATAGAAAAGCGCCCGGTGGAGATCCTAGAAAGCCTCCAAATGAAGATAAGGAAGTGACCAACGGTGTTATAGATGCCTTTAAAAGAATTTCAGAAAATGATGAAGAAACACATATCTTGCGAGCACAATATGCAAAGATTTCACATGAAAGGTCTTTATTCTCGTCCCCAGGCTCAAATTGATGCCGTAAAAATGGACCCAATTGATTGGTGGTCAACTTAAGGTTCACGGACTCTCTGGAACTAGCTGAGATAGCTAAGAAGGTTCTTTCACAGCCGGTATATAGTTCTTCAGTGGAAAGAAATTGGAGCACGTATTCTTTCATCCATGGCGTAGAAAGAAACCGCTTGAATACTAAAAGGGCCGATAAATTGGTATTTGTTCATTCAAATATTCGTCTAATATCAAGGTTTTCAAAAACTTACAAAGAGGGACCGAGTAAAAAGTGGGACATGAATCCTGAAAGTGCGTACTTGGAAGGCTCGTCTTCAAGAATGGAAGACATGCAATGGGAGAATTTAGATGGAGACTAGAACTCCTTGCCATCTCTCTTTATCCATATTAGTATCTAATGTGGCGTGTATTGTTTATGATGATCTCTAACCTGATATATATTCTGATCTTTTGGGTATGTGTTTCAGAATTGAATAACAGATCTTATATCAAACAATCTTTTGAGTATTGATATATTAAATGGATATTTGGCTTATATGTATGCTAATTTGTTAAAACATGAAAAAGAGACAAAGAACCAGATCTTATCACCCAACCAGCCACCCCTTGGTGATTTATTAACAAGATTCAAATACAGAAACAAGAAGATAAAGGATTAGTCCCCAAATGGGTGCTAATCAAACAATACAAGATAAATGGTGAAAACGTCCCAACTAGGTTGATCCGTTTTCCTCACTACAGATTCACTCAACACTCAATGAATCTAAACTAAGAGATGTGACATAGATGAAGATCCTCCCATGGCAGCAATCTTCTTGAGGAAGAGAGAGCGTCTCACACAATGTGTGTGTGAGATGATATGAGTGAATGATAGCCAAACCCTAGCAACGCTAGGTTAAGTAAGAGGACAAGTGCCCACATGGGCCTCAACGGCTAGCCCATCATGAAAGCCCAAGAGAATAAGTAACACCAAATACCTTGCACAAATAAAACATGACACAAAGGGAAATAAAGTAACACAAAATAATAAAAGGTAAGTTTGATAAAATAACATCCTCCCACAAACTTACCAGCAGGGAGGATTACCTTTTGAACATATCCACCATCCCTAATTGTTTGCACAATTTGGAATGTTGGAGGGAACCATGGCCCTTAGTGAAAAGATCAGCAGTTTGATCAGCAGAAGCAACTTTGATGGTTTTGATAATCCCACATTGTACCTTTTCTCTCACAAGATGAACATCAACCTCAAAATGCTTGGTCCTCTCATGAAAGACAGGATTGGCAGCAATTTGAATAGCTGAAGAACTGTCACTATACAAGTTTATAGGCAACAATCTGGGAATGCTCAAGTTACTAAGCAAGTTGGAAATCCAAATGACCTCACATGTTGCACTGGCCATGCATCTGTATTCAGCCTCAGCTGAGGATCTGGAAACAGTAGCTTGTTTCTTACTTTTCCATGAGACAAGAGTGTTCCCAAGGAACACACAATAGCCAGAGACAGATTTCCTGGTTCTCAAACACTTAGCCCAATCAGAGTCAGTAAAGCAAGATAACTTGAGCTGACTATCTTTGTAAATTTGAATGCCAATCCCAGGAGCATTTTTAAGATATCTGATAACCCTTAGTGCAATTTTAAGATGAGATTGTAAAGGAGCATGCATGTGCTGACTTAAGCATTGAACAGCATAAGAGATATCAGGCCTGGTGTGGGTCAAGTAAATAAGTTTGCCAATAAGTTTTTGATAGTTAAACACATTCATGAGGAATTTATCAGAGTCACTCTCTTCCACAGCAAGAACACAGTTCTCAGGAAGGGGAGTGGTGACAGGTTTGGAAGCTAAAAGGCCAAACTCATGAATAAGGTCAAGGCAATATTTTCTTTGAGTCATACACACACCAGACTTGTTGTAAAGAACCTCAATACCAAGGAAATATTTCATGGAACCAAGGTCTTTAATCATAAACTTGTTTTTGAGAAACCTTTTAAATTTCTCAATCTCAGACAGATCATTACCAGTAACAACAAGATCATCTACATATACAAGAATGATAATAAAAATATTACCAGTATGCTTAATGTAGAGAGAATAATCAAACCTGCTTTGAACAAAGCCATGCTCAGCCAGGGCAGTGGTAAGCTTAGCATTCCACTGCCTTGGGGCTTGCTTTAGACCATAAAGGGACTTGTTTAACTTACAAACCTTTGAGGGATTTGGATTATCAAAACCAGGGGGAAGGGTCATATAGACCTCCTCTTCCAAATCCCCATAGAGAAAAGCATTGTTAACATCCATTTGAAACAAAGGCCAATCATTGGCCATGGCAATGCACATAATACATCTAACAGTGACCATTTTGACAACAGGACTAAAAGTCTCATCAAAGTCAATTCCCTCCTTTTGACCAAACCCTTTGGCAACCACCCTAGCTTTATATTTGTCAATAACCCCAGATGACCCATATTTGATTTTATACAACCATTTGCAACCAAGAGCTTTTCTACCCAGAGGCAGGTCAGTGATGGTCCAGGTGTTGTTCCTAATAAGGGCCTCAATTTCATTATTCATAGCCTCAATCCAATTAGGGTCATTTTTGGCTTCATTAAAAGTGCAAGGTTCAACAGATTTGTTGAGGGTGGTGGCAAAGCAAAGGTTCACAGAATTAAGTCTGGAGTAATTAACATGTTTTTCAATACCATATCTAAGTTTGCTATCAATAACATAGTCATTAAGTTTAGCAGGAACCTTAGTATTTCTCACAGACTTCCTAATGGGGACAGGCACCTCATTAGTCATAGGATTATCACTGTTGTGAACTGGTTCAGAAGACATGGGCAAAGAGTTTTGAATGTTGCCCTCAGATAGAATGTTATCATCTATTTGGGTTGCTGAATCCTCTTCAAGTGATTGTTGAGTATTGGACTCATCACTTGGAGGGATTCTACCATCCTCAGTAGATGTAGCTCTCTCTTCATCATTGGGTCTTATAGGGGTAGGATTATCAAAGAAAGAAAGGAGTTCAGCATCACTTGTTTTCACATCAGCCAAATCACCATCCTTATTGTTTTTCATTTTAAAAGGAAACACAGTTTCATAAAATCTCACATCCCTAGAGTATAGGACACCCCTAGTGTCCAGACTTAAAAGTTTATAAGCTTTTTTACCAGCAGAATACCCTATCAAGACACATTTCTCAGACCTAGGGGAGAGTTTATCACTGTTGTTCAAATTTGTAGAAAAACAAAGACAACCAAAACACCTAATGTGAGAGAGATTAGGTTTTTTGTTATAAACCAGTTCATAAGGTGACTTTCCTTTTAAGACAGATGAGGGGAGCCTGTTGATAAGGTACACAGCAGTTAGAATGCAATCAGACCAAAAACTAAGAGGAATCCCCCCCTGAAACATAAGGCTCCTTGCAACATTGAGCAAGTGCCTATGTTTCCTTTCAACAATACCATTTTGTTGGGGGGTGTAAGTGCAAGAGGTTTGATGGACCATTCCAAGGTCAGAAAACAAAGAGAACATTTTCTTGTTAACAAATTCAGTACCATTGTCAGATCTGACAACCTTGATGTTTATATTAAATTGATTTTTAATCAGTTTTATGTAATTAACAAAGGTGTCAAACACTTCATCTTTATTTTTTAAAAGAAAAGTCCAAACAGCCCTGGAATAGTCATCAACAATGGTCAAAAAATACTTGTACCCCTCTCTGCTAGAGATCCTGTAGGGACCCCACAAGTCAAGGTGAACAAGCTCACCCAGATGAGTGGACTTGTGTTCACTTAAGGGGAATGGTTCTCTTGTCTGTTTGGCCCTATGGCAAACATCACAAACAGGGACACAAGTGTTTTTTGAGAGGTTAAGATCAGATTTGAGAGCAGAGAGAACTTGATCAGCAGGGTGACCAAGTCTGCTATGCCACAAGTCTTTGGACACATTAAAGGACATAATCATGTTAACATTACCTACACTCTTGTTGTTTTTATCAAGGTCAAACAAGTAGAGGCCCCCAGACTCACTACCAGTCCCCAGAGTAATTCCCTTGGTCAAATCCTGAATATAGCATTTATCCTCATCAAAACCCACATACAGCTTACTGTCTTTAATTAATTTATTAACAGATAAAAGACTGACACAATACCCAGGAACCACAAGGACATCATAGAGAATAACATTGTTAGACAATCTCAAATTCCCCACATGACTTATGGTGGCAATAGTCCCATTGGGATGCCCCACAGTGAGATTGAGATTGGCTACATCAACAACATTGAACATACCAATAGTGGAAACAGTCAAGTGTTGGTTACACCCAGAATCAATGATCCATCCAAGGGTGATAGTGGTAACCAACCCTTTCAAGTGACCACAGTAGTATCTAGAAAAATTAATATTGAACAAGACATTAAAGTTATAAAAAGAGCAACTACCTGCCATGTTGGCATGAATGTTGCCAGAGGAAGGGTCATTAATCAAGAGCAGAAGTTTCCTCATTTGATCAGAAGTGAAGGAAGAAGGCACATCACAAGAAGCAGATTTGTCAACAGTCTTAACATCATTCAGCTTAATATCACAATTAGCATTGAAATTAGGTTTAGGCACATAATTCTTAGGATTAGAGGGCCTTTTGTATCTAGGAGGATACCCAATGATCTCATAGCACCTATCCACAGTGTGACCAATCATCCCACAATTAGTGCAATTGAGATTAGGATTGGGGCCCCTATTAGGGGAAGACTGATTGCCACCTTTTGAGGAATTCTTATTAGGATTAGAAGAATTTCCTCTCCTTTGTTGACCAAAGGACTTGGCAGCAAAGGAGGTGGCATTGGGCTTGGGATCAATCACACTAGAAGGTTCAGGGATACCTCTATGTGACTCTTCCCTGGAGACCATCACATAAGCATCCTTCACATCAGGGAGAGGATCCCTGGTGAGAAGGGCAGTTCTAACAGGTTGATAACACTCATCAAGCCCCATTAGAAACTGCATAAGCTTCATGAGCTGCTGATGCAGGATGGATTCAGTACTAGCAGGACAAGAACACTTAATAGCACACACACATTTAGGCAATTTAGTTAAAGCATCAAATTCCCTCCATAAAGAGTTAAGTCTATGATAGTATTCAGCAACAGATGTGCCCCCTTGTTTCACAGAATTAATTTTTTGAAGGAGATTATACACAACAGACCCATCTACCTTATCATAAGTTTCAGATAACTCGTTCCACACATCAGAAGCATTTTCAGAATAAACCAATCCCATATAAACATCTTGAGACACAGAATTCATAATCCAAGTTAAGACCATAGCATTACATCTATCCCATTGAGCAGATAAAGCATGACTGTGAGCATAAGTCTCTTTCAAACAAGTACCATTGATAAAACCAATTTTATTTCTAGATTGAAGAGCAAGTTTCATAGCATTGTTCCACATACGATAATTAGCAGTACCAAGCAGTTTAAAAGGAATTAAAGCAGTAGCACTACTATCACTATTCTGAATATGCAAAGGATCACCAGCATCAAGGCTGCTGATCAAAATAGGTTCAGTAACAACACCACCTGTGTTAACAGGAGGTGGAGTACTAGAGCCAGCACTCATGATAACAAAGCAACAAGAGCAGGCAGCAAAAAAGATATAAACTAACCAAGTAAGCAGAAACCAGCAACCAAGTAATCACAAGAAGTAAAAGCAAACAAGTATAATAAGAACCAAAAAGAAACAACACCCAGAAGAGGGTTACCAGAAATGCCAGTTGTGGACTGGGATTGACCAGAGCAGGTATCCACACCAGTCAAGGCTGGAGGGTCAAGGAGTTAATCAATCCGTTTGCACCCACAGAACAGGCAACAGTAACCCACAAGTAACCAAGAGAAGAGAGATAAGAAGGGAAAGAGAACCTTACAGTGCAATACAGCAAGAAAAAAAGGACCCAATCTCTAGATTCACTTAGTCTAGAGGATGGGTAGAGCACCACCAAGAATCCAAGTTAGGGTTTCAAAACCCTAAAACAGATTCAGCCAACGGCACCACCAGATTGATCAACGGCACCACCAATATTAGCTTCCTAAGGACCAAACAAGCAAGATCCCCAAAAAAAGATTAGGGTTTGACAAAACCCTAACTTTTAAATGCAAGAAAACCAACGGCAACACCTGTTAAATCAACGGCAACGCACAGGGAAGCGATTAAGAGCACAAGAATCAAGAAACCCCAAAAAATAAATTAGGGTTTCAGGAAACCCTAATTAAATTTTTTCGAGTAAAAATAAATAATCAAGAGTGAGCAAGATTAGAGATACAACCCAAGATCTTTATGCTCTGATACCATGTTAAAACATGAAAAAGAGACAAAGAACCAGATCTTATCACCAAATACAGAAACAAGATAAATACAGAAACAAGAAGATAAAGGATTAGTCCCCAAATGGGTGCTAATCAAACAATACAAGATAAATGGTGAAAACGTCCCAACTAGGTTGATCCGTTTTCCTCACTACAGATTCACTCAACACTCAATGAATCTAAACTAAGAGATGTGACATAGATGAAGATCCTCCCATGGCAGCAATCTTCTTGAGGAAGAGAGAGCGTCTCACACAATGTGTGTGTGAGATGATATGAGTGAATGATAGCCAAACCCTAGCAACGCTAGGTTAAGTAAGAGGACAAGTGCCCACATGGGCCTCAACGGCTAGCCCATCATGAAAGCCCAAGAGAATAAGTAACACCAAATACCTTGCACAAATAAAACATGACACAAAGGGAAATAAAGTAACACAAAATAATAAAAGGTAAGTTTGATAAAATAACATAATTTAGAAATTTATTATTATTATTAATTATTAATATGGTACATTGTACCGAATCGGGTTCATCATACCAAATTTTATGGTACATCGTAACCAAAACGAACCGGAGCGTACCGAAATGAGCCTACCTCCCTTCGTACCAAATTTTAAGGACCCCACGAACCGCGTACCCGTTTCGCGTTCGTGTGACTTTGGTCTAAATATCTACCTTTATTCTTGTAAAACATAACTTTTTATCCATTTATTCAACATCCTTTACCATAAGAAATACATTAAATTATCTAGCCAAATATTAGTGCGTATCTCTGGAAGGACTCCCCACACATTTATCATAACCGTTCTATTTTGGCCCTACTTACATGCTCTCAATTGTTTTGGTGTTCCTTTCCCACCGGACACTTTGATACTATGTAAATAAACACTCCAGCTGTAACCTTAACATCTATGACAGGAGGATTTGGGTCCTTGTTAGATGCATTTGATGTCACTCTTTCATTAATTCGCGTCTCCTATAGTCTTATCTGAGTGAACTTAAATCATTATAGGTTTAGTGTGTTCATAATTCCTTGTAGAATTATGAAAAAAGGTAATATGGAACATGTAAAACGCTTGTGGTTCGAGTTCAAAGGAAAAATGAATAGTGTAAGAAAAAGACGAAGCAGTTACCCCTGCTACAGCGGGTAAGAACCTAGGGAATGTCATTGATGGTTCAAAGAGGACCTCTAGACAGAAGTCCTTTGGCGACTTTATTCATAATTTGAAAACTACTACAATAAAAAGTAAGGATTGGGCCTATGCACAAGTAAACATCAATTTCCTTACAATTTTCATTTTTTTTTTATTTATTTTTTTTTTAAAAGGCATACAATTTATTTATCCTTCAATTTCTGGTTATTTATTTTGGCAAAAGTGTTTGCTGGCACGGAATTAGCCCACAGTGTATCCGTCAATTTTCTATCTCCATCTCAAATAGTTAAAGCAATCAATTTTTCCAAGCCATCTATCATTTTACATGCTAGGACTATTAGTTTCAAGTTTTTCACTTTTTCAATTCGCTGATATCTTTTTCAATAGGTTGTTCTGAGTTTCATTATCATGTTTTTAATCAGCATTGTTGAGGTTAAATCAATCAATCCAAATATGTTTTGCTAAGAGAAAACTGATAACATGGCACGAATGCAACCTAATTAAATGCCAAAAGTACTACTAATGTACCTCCATTTCCAAAAGAACCAAGATTTAAGCCTCCAGAATGACAACCACCCTTATCATCACGAACATTCTTCTCTACTGGAGATGCTATACTATCACATGCAGAGCAAGATGGCAACGTAGAGACAGTCTCAGATTGAATCATATTGCGTTGTATGTTACTGACCACATTCTCTGCATCATCAACATAATTTCCCATGTGGGCTGGAGACATCAAAGTATGTCCACCACTACCTATATAATTTGAATGTTAGGACCAGACCGATTTAACATATAAAGGGATAAGGATGAGGAAAAGTTGTCACCTGAAGCAGATATATAAATCAAGAGAACCCCGTCAGCTGGGAGTTCCTCACACATTGTGGCCAGAACCTGTCATCAAAACAGGATCAACATTCCTTCCAACTTTTCAAATACTTCCCCTAAAATATGACATTTTTTGCTTGGACGCCGTAAGACTGAGCTGCAACTAGTCTACTAGTCAATTTACTTTGGTGCAATTACTGATATATTAGAACATACAGTGGCTGAGACAGGAATTGTTAAGGTAGGGGATCCTTGACATTGCACAAAAATAATCTCATCAAAAACTAAGAGACTTATCTGATGGGGCTTTAAACCTTTGAAAAGAAGGAACCCAAATTCGTGGAATAATCAAAACCGCCCGATCTACCCCCTTATAATGTTACATCTAAACTATAAGTAGTGCTGTAGTGGCCTTATTTGTAGCCAACAAACAACTCGTAAGTAGAAGTTCAATATTGGCAGATTTGAAGCTGTTGGTGAACATGGATCAGTTAGCAGTTGAATGGAGCAATATTGCCTTCTATAAGGTACATTTGGAGCATTATTATTAGAAGACTGGCCCTTGCAGCAGCAGTGTACTTTATGTGGCTAGAAAGGAACCTGAGATTATCTCAGTATTCGAAACGACCCAGTAGAGAAATGTATAAGCTCATTCTGACACATTAAGACTCAAGAATCAAGATGTATAGTTTCAAGGTTAAGGACTCTTCTAGCATTCATAGAATGAAAAAAAAAAACTGACTGTGAAATTGAATATTCATGGAGATTGAAAATGGCATTGTAAATTTGCTTACTGTAAGAATTAAACATCGATGCAGTTTTGAATATGCTAGTGATTGCAGTAGAAGGTTGGATACGAGGTGAGACATTGTATTGATTTCTTTATCATTTTGAGCATGATAATATCGCCAAGGGGTCTGTCCTTGGTTGTAGTGTTGTTCTAGTTATGTACATATGCTTGGTAAATAGTAAAACTTCCACCTTTTTACCAAAAAAAGTATAAATATAAAAACAGTAGAAGCTCTATATAAAGTGTTAATGAAACTCTGTTAACTTATTCTATCCATTAGTTACTTCATTTGGGTAGAAGGTACTAAAGAGAACCTAGGACTGCCCCAATTGGTAATGGGCTGTTCCTTACGGATAATTCAAATGGAAGAGCAACATGATCATTGTTTTCCTGCATGCATCAAAAAATAGGACCAGCCATAAACGTGCAAAGTCGTCCAAATTTTCTTTGAGTATCCCTAAATGAATATATGCTTCGAGTACAATTTCCAGCAATATTTTTTGGGCAAAAGGTTCTAAAAAGGTACAATATCTAGTGATTTCATAACTTCGTAAGGAGCAGCAGTAGATAGTGGATTTGAAGAATATGAATTCATGGAAGAGAGTCTTCTTAAAATATTTCTAAATACTTTGCGGGCTTAAGGGTGGTCTTTATCTAGGGCGATTCTGGTTTGTGGTGACAAGATGATTTTTAGCATTGTAATAGAACAGCTTAAAGGATTCCAAAAAGTGTGATTCATTGACATTTAACCCATTCAAAGAACCCACACATGATTTACACATACAATATAAGCTATAGTAAACAGAAGACATTCCTACGTTAAACACTCACAGCGATTAGATGCGTGGTTGATGGGTGATACAAGACTGCTTTGCGAGGATTGGGTGGCAATGTAGGATCAGTCATCTCCTGAGAATAGTTAATACGACTAGACCCTATAAGGCCTCCACTTTGACCAACGTTAGTCCCAGCACCAGTGGAATGGACTCCACTTGATTGGTAAAATGAGCCGCTCGGTTCCCACTCCAAACATTGAAGCATTCTGAAACTGTCAATAGTGAGCTCTGAAAACTTAACCTGAATAAGAAATGCGAAGGGCATACGACATAAAGCTCAAAACTCAAAGAAACCCGTTACTGGATACCCCACTTAAGGAAAGATTACATTGTCGCTACTATATACAGGCAGCAAGATGGGCAGTTTGCGTAACCGGTCAAAACCCGTTCAGCTGGTAGAGTAGGGTTTGGTTGACCCGTGCAACCACTTTTTTGTCCATCTTTAAAACTTCTTGTAAAAATACTAATTTACTCATTATTGTTACAACAATATAATTACAATATCTGGATAAAATCAAACTAGGCGGTAGACACATGTAATCACCCATTTGACCCATTTACCTTTTAGCTAACTCTTTCAACTTAATCCATTTGACCCATTTATGATAAAAGATAATTTACATCCATAAATTTCCACCTATAATACTAAACGTAAAAGTAAGAAACTGATGACTAACCTCATTGGGATGGTAGCTACAAAGTATTGCATCTTTCAATCGTAGCTTTCTTTTAATGTGTGCAACACGTGGCAAACGATCTGGATCAGCATCCAACACAATGCTGTACCTCAGAGGCCTAAAATACTTAAAAGCTGTGTCAACTTTAAGAAATTTAGTCACATCCCGAATCACCCGCTTCCATTCTTTGAAGTCAGTTTCCTGAAATCAGGCCCATTCAATTTATCAAGTTAACCCACTAGAAATTGCATTTATCAGAACACTCTGCCTCGTTCAGCAATTGAAGGTAGATTGGTTACCGGGAAAGTCCTTTTGCACTCAGCAACCATCATGATAAGCTGATTAACCAACTGATGAACCATTTCTCGTCGATTAAAAACCAGACCCACCGTTAAGAATCGTGCAAGGAACCTCAGTTGTTTGTTGGCGAGGTTGAGATCATGGGATTGTCCATCTTTGAAATACTCACGTGTTAGCACTGCTTCGTAGAATATATACGCCTCTGATAGATATTTGGCTTGACTTGTTCTCATATATTGACCAAAATAAAGTTGGCCAATTCTGGATGCAATATCGCCGATTTCCCATCTCTTAAGACCTGCTTCCATCAGCTTTTGCCTATTCTCTTGTTGGAATTTCCATAATTGCGTATAAACTTTGAATACCTTGTGGAAGTGTGTATCATACCTGATGCAAGACCAAAATCATCATGCATTTCAGACTCGATATTAAACAGTTATCAATTTGTTCATCCAAGCAACAGTAACCATATTTTAAGTTTTATTATGAGAGGCTGTTAGAGATTGCATATCTTTCTACCTATCTGCCGGAGTGTTTGGATCTAAAAACACCTAGTCTTGCTTACTTAGGGTATAATAAGCACATCTCAAGATTACATGAGCTTAACTTTTTTTAATTTATACCATCATACCTAACCTCAAAACCTTTGACTAGATTCGATGTAACTCACCACTTAAACCAAAATTATTATTATCCTTGCATTGTCTAATTACATTTTATTGGGTAACTGCAATTTCCAACCTTTTAGCCGACTAAGACACGGGGTTGAGCCTACCAACACACACCCTCAACACGGTAAACTCCTCCCCAAATGGAGAAGTTGGAGTGGCCACTTAAGGATAGTTGTCATGTCAAATCGCGCATTTGTTACACCGAAAGCAAATTCAAACACTATTTCCTACTCTAAAACAAATCAAATGGCAATAAAATGATAACAATATTATACATAAAAAAACCAAGCTACAATAAAGAAAAATAAAGTATATTGCTACTTTTTTTTCTTTTTTTTTTATAACACCAATTTTTTCACACCCTATACCACCTATCTCACAAATGCCTCCGGTAAGGCTTGGACCCACAACCTCTAGGTTGGTGGGCAACTCACATACCACGACCAAAGGCCTTGGGTCTAAAGTATATCGCTAGATTTGGTACCAAAGTGAAACAACTTAAAAATCTTGCTATTCCTAGCCATTGACCATGTAAAACCGTGGATGTTTGCAAGGATGTTTCGGGTTGCTTAATTTTTTCTACTTATATGCTAATGTTTAGCAGTGCAGCTCTTAATCTCCTTATCATCATGTATAATACGCAAATTAAGAAGTACTCTCACTTCAAATCACAAGAAAAGAAATCAAATACTAATATAAACATTAAAAAACCAAGTTCGAATAAACTAATGGGCTAGCTCAGTTGGCCACCAAGGTAAACTTAAGAGTCATGTTCGAGTCTCATCATGGACTTTTAGGAGCGAAATAAAATAAAGATTCCAAGAATGAACAAACACATGTTAAAGAGGACGGACCTGTGATGATGGTAATAAGGCAAGTCTCTAATCTTGGAGAATTCTTTATCAGCTTTAGCTACTAAAGACCAATAAGACACTTCATTTTCTGGCATTATTTTTTTGTTCTTCCGACCGAAATGCTTCTGACAACAAGATTCGTTATTCTTGCTGTACTACTACTATTATAACACAAAAGTCAACACTTGAAAAAGACAAAAAAAGAAAACAAAGAAAAAGATAGTAAAGGTAAGTAAATTGTTTCACCTAACATTTGACTTTATTTTTATTCTTTATTTTTTATTTTTTTAATAAAATACTTGAGAACATAAATTATTTTTATTTTATTTTCATTTATTTTTATTTTATTTTAATAAAATATTTTGAGAACACAACGTTAGAGCACAGGGAACCATCACTTGGAGTGATGGGTTTTTCGGGTGTCACGTCATCGAAACTCACCCACTCACTCACATGAAAAAAAGTGTGGAGTCATCACTCCAAGTGATGGGTGAATGTGGGTCCCACAATACACACAATACCCCTTTCTTCTTCCCCAATACACAAAAAAAAATCAGAAACAAGACTCACGCCAAGTGAGTTGAGTCACGCCAGCCACCTACGCCGTGGAATTTTTTGGTTCGGGGAATCATCACAGCCACCGCGCCGTGGGTTTGGCACCCCACGGCGCCACCACTCCCTGGCCTCTTAGTTAAATTAGAGTGAAAGTTATCCATAGGGTCATATACAGTTCTTTATGTTTAGCAAAGTCAACTTTTTTCCATATTATCAAAAGGATCATCATACTCGTGAAATGATTTTCAAGATTATCTTGAATTCATGTGTCGAGCTAAGAGGCAATTAGAAAGAAAAAAAAAGAATTTATAAAAAGGTATATCTTAAAAAGTGGTTCACGAGGTTTCCATTACTCCGGCTCCACGTCTTTGTATTATACCTAATAAAAAAATTAAAAAATTAATGTCTTTAAAACTATTTCACGAGTATGCAGAAATTCGAGACCCACTCTTTATGGACTATACCGAATTTAAAAAAAACTTTTTAACTTTAGGGTGTTTGCATACTTAAACCCTAATCTCTTTTTAATTTTAGGGTTAATGGATTTGTTGTAAAAAATGATTAACGACGATGTTTGTGCAAGGTTAGTTTATCGTTACATTTTTTGTAAATTATTTGCTTTAGCAATTTGAGTCGTTTTTAGAGAGCTCTTCGCAAATAGATAAAATTTATACAAAAAATAGAGTCAAGATGAATAATATAGGGTAAAATGCAAAAAACGTCCTTGAACTTTTCAAAATCCGCAAATATGCCCCTGAGTCCAAACTACAAGCATTTTTGCCCCTGAACTTCCATTTCGCCTATATTTTTGCCCATAAGTCGATTTTTTTTTACTTTTCCTAACGTTCTGCCGTTAACTCCCACACATGCCTGGCACGTGAGGGTATATTCGTCATTTCCCATTCCACCCCATCTCCCCACCTTTCATCATATGCAAAAAAACGTCCCTGAACAGGTTTAGCCATTAGTGTGTCTTATTATACACGTGTGGATAAGACAATGTGTAAGCAAATAAACCCCTCGGTTGTATAAAACCATCGAAACAGTATTTCAATTTTTCTCCCAAATCGTGTATCGAATGCGTAATGATTAATCTAACGCAAATTAGAAACCACAAATTAGGAGTTACAGGAGAAGATGATGCACAGATCCCCCTTTCTGCTTGTTTTAATGGGTAAGGTTTTCTTTATTTTGCCGGTTTTTATAGTTTTGTACTTGTTTACATCATGCATATACTGTGTTATGTACTTAACGTTGTATTTGTAGATGATATTGTTTAATTGGGATCTTATGGTGGTTGTTGATTGTTTATGTGTTGCTTATTTTCACAGACAATAATCGGAAATTATTTACCCAAAAGATCGATTATAGTGGAACCTTTTCACCAAAGCCTTGAAGGACATATGAGTCGCCTACAATAGTTTCATATGATTCAGTAGTTGTTGATCGATTTTCTCTCGTTGATTACCATTCGTATTTACGTGATTTAGGTTGTTGATCCCAAACTTAGATCGATTTAGCTTTTGTATTATCGAGATTAGATCAAGTATAATACGTAGAGAAACTTTGTATATTCGACAATCTAAGTATCATGCAGAAACTAATACTTAGAATAAAGAACAAAGTAACAAAACGATTGTTAAACTTTCATCAATTGATATATCAAAGTGAACAGAAAATATATGAAAAGTATGTGAAAAATATATCTTATGTCTAACCCTAAGGCCTCCTTTTATACACTAAGGAGCCTTGTACAAAAAGATAGAATCAACTATTTTAGGAAGATATACAAGATAAACATAGAAAAGAACTTATTGACTAAATCTTTAAAACATTAAATATGTATTCTGAATTATTATCTTCATATTTTGTCCATCAGCTTGAAGAATTCATTATTGACAGATTTAGTCCTTGTCTTTGTGTTTTGACTATATCTTCCTTTTAAACAAAAGGTGTTGATCCATGCATTCCATGCAATTCCACGATGCTTGTCAGCGGCTAGAATGTTTCTTGTCAGCGGCTACACAATGCTTGTCAGCGTCTAGAATCCTATTTGTCAGCGGCTAGGGACTTGGTCAATTTTATTCCCAACAATCCTCCCCTAGACTTGATATTTACTCTAACTATCAAGTTTCTGAATAAAACAAAACATATAGAGAGGATTCTTACAAATATACTTAGATTTAAGTTCATTTGGATACCATATTTTTCCTTGGATATGAGGGGACTCATCCCCACCATTCATCTTATTTTAATCCAATGGATAATATTAGACACAAAATATATTTTCACAATCTTTTTTCAAACATTAATATCTCCTAAACCATTAATCGTAATGCGAAAAAAAATACCATTACGAAGAGCATTTAATTATCTTTCTATAGATATGCTATATGATACACTTTCGACAAACTTTTTTTTTAATTCTTTTCACGTTTTCGAAAATTATTATATATGATACTAATATCATATATGATATAACTTATCATATATGATAGAAACCATATCATATATGATTTAACACTGTTATTATATATGATGAAACAGTATTATCATATATGATATTTCACGTAAATTTTAACAAGAAGAAAAAAAAACGTAATTTTTTTTCTTCAAAAGTATATCATATAGCATATTGGTAGAAAGATAATTAAACGCTCGTCGCGATGGTATTATTATTTTCGTTTAATATTTAATGGTTTAAAATAAAATATATTTAATATTATATGAAAGTGAGATGGATGGTAGAGATGAGTCCCTCATATCTAAGGAAAAATATGATATCCAAAATAACTCTTCTCATATACTTATCCCTGAATTTGAGTATGTTTAAATCTCAAAGAGTCAACACTCAAATCACTTATGTAGTCAACCTTCAACTTGGTCTTAATCATCTTCTTTAATCTATCTTATAACAGCAAACTTCTTCAATTACATGTAGAGTCTTTATAGCCTTCTTTATAACTTTTGTTACTCAAATTCAATTGTTCCTCCCCTTTTTAAGACTCCTCTCCAAGATCAATATCAAAGGACGGAACTATGAACGTCCTTCTTGGCTTTCTAGCAGCTTCTAAAACAGCAAGTCTCTCCCTCAAATAAGTGAGTTCAAGACCTTAATTCGTGATAGTTGGTACAAGTAATGTATGTTACTTTTGCAAGCAAATACAGAAAGTCGTCAATTTCATGATTTTCAAAAAGTTTCATACTTCCCTCATCCACATTCGGGAAATGAATCCTTAATGTTGATTCATAGGACATGGGGATGGACTTACTGATGATAAGACTGAATTGACTTGCATTAAAGCTAGTGCCAATAGTCCCAGCCATCTCCATAACACTATCCACCCTTGTGAAAGTGATCTCTGTTGCTACTAGATGCGAATCGCCATGAAAAAACATCTCAATGATCTTTAGGCTTCCAGATATCCCAAAATTTGAAAAGTGAAAGGTTGATGAAATGTTTTGGTTCTATAAAGCAGTTTATAAATGACATCAGCTGGGATGTCATAGCATAAAATAGGCTTGAGAATGTAGAAAACCTTAGTTAAAACACAAACAAAGGTAATAATCCTATGAAAATTAACTAAACTCTAATAAGAAAGAGTGACAAACACTGTTTATGCATATACACATGCAAAAGTATGATAGACACACATGAACTCTAGAGTCCTTTGTTCACAAACACCCCAAAGAGAAAGTTAAATCATATAAAATCTTTGCAACTCCCCAGGTAACCCAAGCATATACCCAAAGTCTCCCAACCGACCAAACCCAAATCTAGGTCAAATGTCTTGGCAGCATGCATGTTTAAATAAAAACGTAGGTTTAGAAATTCCAAAAATTCTATAAGAAAAAGTCTTCACTATTTCTAACCCTCACTCACCAGTGGACACAATCTAGAATTGTGATAAGAGTGCTCTAAGAGTACCCAAAACCTAAAGGTTTACCTCCCCTTAACAGAAGCATACAAATCATAATATGTGAAGAAGCAAAATTTTATCTCAAGATAAGAATGTAAACATTCCAACCATCATAAATAAAAGTTCGCAACTCTGTATCCATCCTAATGTATCTCCACTTTTCTGCATAGTTATACAAAAACCACAAAACACACCAACAGAAGCTACCTTTCCCACGACAATGGGTAGAGATAACATGTCAGTGGATAAAAATAGTAATAGTGGAAAGACCAACAATGCATGTTCCTTGAGCATCCACTATCCCAATATCCTTGATCGTTAACCTACTTTTGGATAGTCTGCTCATAAAGAAAACAAATTAGTTTTCTTTGAGATCCAAGCCTTGTTAGACTTGGATGTATCTAGTTTTCAACTAGAGTGGTCTTATTCTTTACCACAAATCCATGTTCATCCCTTTGTGACCTAAACACCCAATTAGTTCTAATGGGTCTAGTGGTGACCTTCTCAAGATGTTTAAATCTATTGCAAGTCATTGAAATACCATTAAAATTAGAGTTTTGCTCTTGTTTAGGTTTCCAAGTTAAGTGGGATGATACCCTAGACCCTTGACCCGTATTAACCAAGTATCTTTGTTTATATGGTTTAACATAAGGTCTGACAGCAGCGAGTTTTAGCATAGAAGTACCAAATCTAGGGTTGTCAGCGGCTTGTCTTGCCCTGTCAGTGGATAGATTGTTCCTGTCAGCGGCTAAATTAGGGTTTGCTATAGGAACCCACTCTCTATTAGACCAAGTGTTGGTCTTTTGAAAGGGTCTTTGACCATGAGCATTAGCTGCTTTTGAGAAATAAGGAGCAGTTCTAGCAGCTTGTGACCTTGTGTGGACAAAAGGTTTGTGATTGACAGTGGGTGCCCTATTGTCAGCGGCTTGTTTGTATCCGCTGACACCGTTATAGGCCAAATGAGAAAAGCTCCCACATGTATAACAAGCCTTTTTAAACACAAACCTAGGTCTAAACTGATTATATCCCAACCCATTCACACTCCCTTGGCTTTCTCTAGGTGAACTAGGTTTTCTATACATTTCTGCATATTTAACACTAGTTTTTCTTTTAGTATCACAACCAAGGTCAATAGTTTTGCCATTTATAGCATTAGTCACTTTAATTGGCTTGGCATCGCTAGACTCTTCACTTAATAGACCTCCTTTAACAAAGAGGAATGGATTAGCAGCCTTCCAATGTTCCAAATCGGTCTTCTTCCTCACATATTCCTCAATGGGGCTAACCACACGTGGTGGAGGAATAAAGATCTTTTCTTGGAGTTCTGGAATACCAGTCCATGATAAGTCTTTTCTCCTAGACACCCCATAAAAATCACCAAGAGGAGTTGGAACAACAGCATACTCCTTAGTATTCATGCCAATCCCTGACATGTCGTTAAGGTTTCTTTGTTCACTAACACACTTTTCTAGGGTTTGACTAGCCTTCTCGAACATTTCAATTTGAAAACCCATATCCTCTTTAGACTTAATGACCTCGTCTACTTTAGCTCTTAATTCAGCATTAGACTTAAGTAAACTGGCATTACACTCACTAATAAGTCTTAAATCTCTTTCTAGAATTTTAATTTTATCTTTAAGATCAAATTCCATTTTCTTATATTCTTCCACCATCCCATCAGATTGTGCAAGCCCCCCTTTATAGTTGGCTAGCCTGATTTCTACATCAAAAACATCTGATTTTAATTTTAAGACCTCTTTATTAAGATTTTCATTTTTTATCCTAGAAGAAGAGTCATTACATACCTCATTTGAAGAAGACTTGGAACTTGTGGAACTGAAGTAGACTTGGCCTTAACTGAAAACATCATCAGATTCTTCTTCAACTTCTTCCTTAGCCTGGTTCACCTCACGATACTGGATTTCGTTCTTCAAATCAAAGTTTCTCAACAAGCTCTACCACTTGTTGATCCCAAACTTAGATCGATTTAGCTTTTGTATTATCGAGATTAGATCAAGTATAATACGTAGAGAAACTTTGTGTATTCGACAATCTAAGTATCATGCAGAAACTAATACTTAGAATAAAGAACAAAGTAACAAAACGATTGTTAAACTTTCATCAATTGATATATCAAAGTGAACAGAAAATATATGAAAAGTATGTGAAAAGTATATCTTATGTCTAACCCTAAGGCCTCCTTTTATACACTAAGGAGCCTTGTATAAAAAGATAGAACAACTATTTTAGGAAGATATACAAGATAAACATAGAAAATAACTTATTGACTAAATCTTTTAAACATTAAGAATATATTCTGAATTCTTATCTTCATATTTTGTCCATCAGCTTGAAGAATTCATTACTGACAGATTTAGTCCTTGTCTTTGTGTTTTGACTATATCTTCCTTTTAAACAAAAGGTGTCGATCCATACATTCCCTGCAATTCCACGATGCTTGTCAGCGGCTAGAATGTTTCTTGTCAGCGGCTACACAATGCTTGTCAGCGTCTAGAATCCTATTTGTCAGCGGCTAGGGACCTGGTCAATTTTATTCCCAACATAGGTTTTAATGATGTTAGGATTGTCTAGTCTTATTTTAGGATACCAGGACAATACTTAGATGAGGGATTGATACCTTTAAATTCCGAGGATAATGTAACACAACTAAAGAACTACGTGAAAAACCATTTCAAAGAGATAGAGGTTTACATTGGGACGATAAATGAAAATGATTTACCAACTGTTGATCTGGATAGGCAAGATGAAGTGTTGAATCTGGGTGCATCCCTTATTGGTCACTATGATGTGGGGATGTTTGGATATAATGAAAGTCAAGCATCAACCGGGGCATTTACTTACACAAGCATGTTGCAAAACACTAATTCGAGAAATCCAGATGATGTTTTTGGGGATGAGTGGATTGAGCCTGCCCACCTTTCTAGGAATGAGCCTTTGGAAGACATGAAAGACTTTGCTGACATTGCAGAACAAGACGTAGATTTGTGCCAACAGGCGGCTCCGGATGATCCCTCCGTTATAGAGGATGGCGAGGAGTACAGGCTGGATGATCTTTTGATGCAACAGCCTAAAAAACCCGTCAATGAATAGGTCGATGAAGAGGTTGTTGATATGGAACAAGATGTTGAAGATGTGGAGGATGTAGATAGTTTGAATGCGACCGATGAAAGTGATTTTGAATAAGAAGATACAACCCCCGTGGAGAAAGAGGTGGACATGCACGATTTTGATTTTGACCTTGATATACACATTTAAAATACCCAAAATTAGGTTATAGAGGATGATCACGAATTCACTAATATGTTGAAAACTTTGACATGGACGATTTTGGCAGTTATGGTCCAAATGAGGATGTGTTGTATGGTAAAAGGAGAAGAAGGCTTAAAAAACTTAACGGATACTACAAGGGCAAGGACGAAGCACATATACGTAGGCAAAGAATATCAATCAAGACAGGAGATACATGAAGACATAAAAAGGTATTCGATCCAAAGTAGGAGAATGGTTAGACTCAAGAAGTGCGATGCTACTAGAATTACAGCTCTTTGTTATGGTATTGTGCTATGTCCTTCGATGAATGTTGGTCAAGATGAATTAGGGCCTTTGATGGATGTTGGGAAAGATGCTTCAGGGCCTACGATGGATGTTGGGCAAGATGATTCAGGACCTTCGATGGATGTTGGGCAAGATGATTCAGGGCCTACGATGGATGTTGTGCAAGATGATTCAAGGCCTTCGATGGATGTTGGGCAAGATGATTCAGGGCCTTTGATGGATCCTTCTAGGTCAGATTTGAATAGAGGTGGCAAAATGGGCAGGCGGGCGGTGGGCTAAACGGGCGACGGGCTAAACGGGCGGCGGGCCAAACGGGTGCGGACAAAACGGGCACGGGCAAAACGGGCGGGTGAAACGGACGCAAGCTAAAACGAGAAAAAAACATATAAAAACTTAGAATTAAAAAATAAAAATACTTGTTTAAAAGTCGGGGATAAAAAATTAAATATAAAATATTTTCCGAGTAGCCTAATTAGTATTTTACATGTGCGCCCATTAAGCCCGTTTAATTTCTTAATTTGCGCCCGTTTAGCCTATCAATAATAAAGAATGGGCAAAAAAGTGGCCCATCCTTTTTTGAAAAGTATCAAAAAGTGCTCATATTTATCAAAATGGGCAATATTTGCCACCTCTAGATTTGAAGGGAAAAATGCAAAAATAAGAAACTTTTGTGGTCAAAATGTATGGAATAAACCCATGTGTAAATGGTCCCTACACGCCTCCAAAACCCAAAACGATAAATCATGGACAATCAAAACATTCACTCACGATCATCAATGCCTCCAATCAAGAAAAATTCCCCTTAGTAATTCACGATTCCTATCTAAAGAAGTGGTCAAATTCCTTGTATCAAACCGTAAGATCTCAGTCCTTTGTCTACATGCTCTTTTACAAACAAAATACAATATCAAACTCACCGTTGACAAGGTTGGCCGAGCAAGGCGAATTTCCATGGACATATTAGAGGGTGATTATGAAGAGCAATATAGAAAACTGAGGGATTATGTGATGGAGTTGAAGCAAAAAAAACCCAGATACGACTGTCAATATCCATGTTGAAACAAACACCGATTTAACCCTTGATTTAAGGGTTTTTAAATGAATTTATATATGTCTTCGTCCACTGAAAGCAGGCTTCAAAGCAACTAAAATTGAAAAACTGGGTTTGGATGGAGTATTTATTAAAGTTCCATATACTGGTCAAATCTTAACGGCTGTTGGTGTGGATGGCAATAATGGTGTGTACCCGGTAGCTTATGCAATTGTTGAATCTGAGTTCAAGAGTTCATGATTATGGTTCCTAACCTGCTTAGGAGATGACCTTAATTTCCAATCTAATTCAAACTTCACATTCATCTCCGACAAACAAAAGGTATTGAGTATTAATTAAGTATTTATATTGTTAGTGCCACAAAACTGAAAAAAAAAATTACTTGACTGCTTTAGGGGATATTACCAGCCATTGCAGAACTGTTTCCAGCAGCTGAGCATATATTATGTGTTAGACACATTCATGAAAATATGAAAAAGGAACACAAAGATAAGAAATTGAAGGATCTTATTTGGAAGTGTGCAAGGGCACCAACAATACCTCAGTTCGAGGCAGCAATGGATCAAGTCAAAGCAGTTGACCCTAAAGCTTGTGAATGGTTAAAAAGATTCGTCCATCATCATGGTGCAAGACATATTACTCAAGTATGTTTGTTTGGTTGCTTGCATATGTACTATCAAATGTTATTACTTGACTACTTATAACATATGTCATATTCAGGGAGGCCTAAGTGTGATATCCTACTGAACAACATATTTGAGACTTTTAACAATGATTTGATTGATGGACGAGATATGCTAATCATTGGGTGTTTAGAATATATGAGGGAGTATCTTATGAATAGAATTGTAAATGTGCAGCAGGTGACTGATAAAAGTACTGGTTTGCTAACCCCCACTACAACGCATATTTTTAACTATATTATGACCTCTACAAATGATTACAGTGTTCTTTATAATGGGGGGATCATACCAGTCTTAGGGACCAAATGACCAGTGTGTTGTGAAGCTCAACCTTAAGTAATGTGATTATAGGAGATGGGAGTTAACTGGCATACCATGTAGGCATGTTGTTGCAGCACTGAACAACAGGGAAGCTCACGGAGAACCGATTGGGATACCAGATGAATGGGTGACACCATGTTATTGGTTGAAGAAATGGAAGGAGATGTATCAATATAAGGTTGAACCTTTTAGTAGTTGCAAATTATGGCCAAGATGCAGGATCCCAAGTGTGTTACTACCTCCTCATCACCATGTTCCAATAGGTAGACCAAAGAATAAGAGAAGAATTTCATAGGGTGAAGCTGTTGAGTTGGATATAAAGAAAATGGGTAAGACAGGAAAGCTAACTAGGCAGGGAGTCTGGATGACTTGCAGCAAGTGCAAAGGATAGGGTCATAATAAGTGAGGATGCACAAGTGGAAGTTCAGGCCAAGGACCTACAAACAGTCAAAGAGCAAGCCAAGGAGTCCCAGATAGTCAGCCCATGCCATCACAAACAACTTACCATCATCGGGAATGAATCCAGCTGGTAAGGGTACAAGGAAGAAGAGAGCAAGCAAGAAAGTGGATGGTTGTTTTGCAAAGCAAAAGAAGAAACGACGATGGAGCTATGAGTTTCCATAAGTGAATTTGCACTAGTGAGAATTGATGGTGCAAAATGTTCACATTTTTTTTCGAATAATATGTGTGTTTAAGGACAAAAATGTTATTCTTATACTTTGAATCAGTGTGTGTTGTAGACAATAGAAATAATATGTGTGTTTGGTGCCTGATTGGCAATTGGATGTTAGTTAATTATGGGTTCTATTGAACTTGTTTAATTTAATATATATGTTATTGTTTTTCATGTTGTTGACTAATTAAAGTCAAACCTCAATACCCATTCCCAAACACCCCCATATGTTGACTAAATAAAGTGAAAATTGTATAGATCTACAAAACCCCTGAAAAATAAAACAGGTTCTCGACTCATTATTGGACGAGTTCAAGAGAACCGTATAATGAAACATCCAACACAAGTCAAAATAAGCAGATTTTATTTAACATGAAAAAGGACATTACAACCAGGGATGAACTTATTTCCTGAAACATGAAATTAAGCACAAACTAAGTATTCAAATTATAAAAACGTGTATGCAAGGAACATAAAAGTCCAGGATAAAAGAAGCATCTTCTTCAGTTTCTTCACAAGAGCTTCCTTCTCAATCAACAACATCAGTTGCTCATTCAGATCTTATTCGAGCTCATTCTGGGTCCTCAAAAGCCCAGGAATCACATCAACTGCTCGGTAACACATTGGGGGATCACTCCAACCAATGAATAGTACCCTTAGGATCGTACGTACATGATTAGAACTTTCCTTATATAGCACGTCTACGTTTCACGAACAAGAATTACAAGTATTATGTACGTGTTATATCACGATAAGTATTTATTACGTATTAAGACACGATAATTATTTCAATAATAATTATAACCATGAACATACGAACATGAAATCATGAACGTAAATAATCACGAGCTTATTATTACGTATGTATGTATATTTATTACAATCACGAATAAATATAATAGGACACGAACGATAACTAGTTTAATCACGTAAAACACGAACACGAGAACACACTAAATATTAGACACAGAAAACATTTGGGTTACCCCCATGTGGGCCCCTTACCCACGGCTACAAGACAAGAAAAGGGCCAAGCCCATGCAAAATTTACTAAACAAGGAATAAGGAGAAAACTTAGTTTCATAATAACAAAAATATTGAAAACAAGAAAACCCTAAAATCTTTTCACCTTCTCTTCTACTTGGCCGCCGGGTTTAGCACACACCAAAGGTGTGATTGGTTGATTTTTGGTGTTCGATTTATTGCATATGTGTTAGTGTGTTCATCCTCCTTGATTCACGTGATCGGTATAACCCTAAAACCTTTTTCTTTTTATGTTTTTAATTAAATCAAGAACACATGAATCATGAATGTTTAAAAACAAGTAAACACATGTTAATTAAACATGGGGTAAAATAATAAAGGGTTTAAGGGGTGTTTGTTTGTTGGCCGACGCATGAATCGAGCCCCAAGGGGGTCTCGGTTTGTTTTTGATTCGCACCACCGAGACCTCAAGGTCTCGGTGTGGTGGTCTTGTGTCACGGCAGCAAGAACCAAGGGAAACCCCAACCTCGGTCGGAGTATGTTTGACTCGGGTGGGTCTCGGCTAAGAACTAAAACCACCACCGGCTTAAGCCGGTGGCTAATTAAGGAAAGCAGGGGGAACCGAAGGCCGCGACAGCAGGGGGAACACCGGCTAGCCGGTGGGAATCCATGCTAGCCGGCGGCTAGGTTTTGACCAAGGGTGCGTTTGGATGCCGGTTCACAGGTTTAAGCCGATCTGGTTCACACATGTTTAGATTAAAACATGGTTCGGTTTATGGGTTAATTTTTACAAGATTAATTATATTTACAAGTTTATTTTTACAAGACTTAAATTAAATTAATTAAAACATGTACATGATTAATTTAATTTACATTACTTAGGTTATTAATATTATTATTAATACATGAATTTTAACCTAAGTAATTATCATTGTAATTAGACTATATAATTAATTCATTATTAAAATCATGACTTATAATTAATTAACTTACATGACTTATGTTATATTATTAATAAATAATAATACATGTTTTAACCTAAGTATTTTTTTTACCTTTGTTTAATTAAATCATGCTATATTTAATTAAATACTTTAAACCTATAGTTTATTTAATTCACATGAAATAATTAATAAACTATACTATATAATTAACATGACTTAGTATATTAATCAGTAAACACTTAAGCTTATATAATCAGCTTAATAATCTAGCTTATATCTAATTATGGAAACTTTCTACTTTTAGAAACTTATTTAATTAAGGCAGCAAATTTATTTATGGAAACTTTCTATTTTTAGAAACTTATCTATTTTAAGCAGGAAATCTATTTTTGGAAACTTTCTATTTTTGGAAACTTTCTATTTTTGAAAACTCTCTATTTTTGGAAACCTGCTATTTTTAGAAAGTTACTTATTATTACACAACAAGTATAATAATACATGAAATACAAGAAATAGTTAAACAGAATAGACGGAATACATGATAAACACAGTAATAAGTGTGAAAACACTTATCCTTTTACCACTTATTTCCAATAATAACAAGACCAAAACGTGTATTTTATGTCGTAAAAATCGGAATTATGCGTGGTTTGTGTTTTTATTGTGTTTTAGGACCAAAAGATTAAAAAGGAAGAAAACACGGGCTTTCACGGGCTTTTATCGAAGAAAACGGGAAAAGACGAAGTCAAAAGATCAAGAGTGCAAAAAGAACGGAAGTCCAAGGCCTATTCTGAAGATTTATCGAAGAAAAAGTCTAAAGACGGAAGTTTAATGAAGTCGAAGAACTCAAGTCTAAATTAAAGAAGAAAATTATCAAGACAAGTTCAAACCCCGAGACGACGTCGAGAAAAGACAAAGATTTAAATCGAGTCAAGAAGACGTGAAGAAAGAAAGAAAGAAGAGGCAACACATGCACTCCTTCCCATTTTTTCCCTATAAATACCCTCCTAATACACATTAGGAGGGTGGTTAGTTTTTAGTTTTAGTTTTCATTTTTCACTTTTCTTTCTAGCTTTAGAGAGAGAAAGTTCTCCACTTTCTCTCACTAAGTTTTCATCTTTTCTTTCTTTTAATCTTTCAAGATTAAACCTTTTGTATTGTTGATTTCATTAATCAAGTTCTAGTTAAGCTTTTAATCTTTCATCTCTTTCTACCTTTCTTGATTCTAGTTAACTTTTGGTGCGTAATACATTAAATCCGTGTTGATCTTGATGTTTTTGTGCTTAAAAAGTTAATCTTTTTGTTCCTACATAAACTTTCATTCGATTAAGCTTTAAGATCCTTGTGCTTATTGGCTTATTCGCTTCTTTTAGCTTATTTACTTTTAAAAGTTTTCTTAAAAAGTTCATTTTTGTATGGTTTGATTTAAAAGTTTGCTTATTTTAAGTTTGGATAAGTTGTTATTTGTGCTTATTTAATCCATTTTATTATAGATTCGTTCAAGTTTGGTGATTAGCTTATCAAAATAGCTTATTACTTGCTTATATTTCGAATCCCACATAAATCGGAAAGGGTTTAAACCCCTTTCCGATCGCTACATTCCGACTGCATCCCCTTCTTTCCGATCTCCAAATCGGAAAAGGGTTTTAAGACATTCCAATTTGCATCTCCAATATTCCGATCGTGTTGATCGGATTAGGGAGTTTGGGTTCTGATCTGGACCATTTTTGGCTCATTCTGATTGTTTGCATTTCAAGATATTCCGATTGTGGGGTGTTTTGTAACATTCCGATTGGCTTGGTTTTTAACATTCCGATTTGGTTCATCTTCTAGTATTCCGAATGGGCAATTTTACCACATTCCGATTAGCTTCCTTGTCCCATATTCCGATCGCATCATTCCGACTAGGGAAGTTTTTTATATTCCGATTGGGATTCATTCCTACATTCCGATCAGTGTTTTCCGACTACACATTCCGATCAGTGCATTTTGGATATTCTGATTTGGCAGTAATTGTTTGTTTTCCAATTGTTTAATTTCTTGTTTTTGCAAAGTTTCCAAGTTCTAGATTTATTAAGTGTTCAAGTAATGTTCCTAATCTTGTCTTTAAGTTTTCAAGCATTTACTTTTTACTCGTTACTTTAGTTTAATCTAAAAAGGTCTATTTTACTCAACGACATTTACATTTATTTGCTATTAGTTTAAAATAGATAATCGACCAAACCATTCTCTTGTTCACCAAAAGACAATTGAGTCGCACTTTAGACTGGAAATCAATTCGAAAATATTCGGACGATAAGATTTTATACTTAGCCAAAAGCTCTGTATTAAATGGCGCCGCTGCCGGCTCTTTTCGTCACGATTAACGGTTTCTAGTGAGAGACGCATTGAATTTTGGGATCTGTTCTTTGAACGTTATTTTCCTTGCTTCAAAAATCTTCAAAAACCCTAAAAAATATAAAATTCTTCAAAAATACAAAAACATTGAAAAATCATAAAAAGCAATTCTTTTCCAAAAGTTTGCACCAAAAAAAATATTATATAGATATTCTCTCTGTGTATATTTTTCTTCTGCAGGTGTATGCGTACTAGATCTTCGAACTATTCTGAGCCCGAGACTCGTGAAGATTTAGATATGACTGGTGTTCATAACAACAACAATAACCCACCTCTACCCAATTTGAATAACAATAACAACAACAACAATGCCCCCTACCTGATTTACGAACAATGGAGGAATTGTGTCAACCCACCATGAACGGACGCGGAGGCCCGATTGCGCCAATGCACATCACGGCTCAGGAGTTTTCGTTGAAGCATCACATGATCCAACAAGTGCAAACTAACCCATTTCGCGGAATTCCGGATGATGATGCCAACAAACACCTCGACAAATTCATTACCATCACCCAAAGCATGAAGTCCCCCGGTGTTTCTATGGATGAACTTTGCCTTCAACTATTTCCCCACTCACTTTCTCACCATGCCGAAAAATGGTTTGACCGTCTCCCAAAGAATTCTATTCATACTTGGAATGACATGACTCAACGCTTTTTGTCGCGCTACTTCCCACCATCCATGGTCACAAGCCTTCGTAACCAAATTAGTGGATTCATGCAAGACAATGATGAATCGCTCTTTGATGCTTGGGAACGATACAATGACTTGATCGACCATTGTCCGAACCATAACATGCTCCCCGTCACTCTCATTGATACTTTCTACAATGGTCTCACTTTTCGTGATCGTGACACGATCAACGCCGCCGCTGGTGGTACTTTTATGAAAAGGAGACCGGAGGAGTGTAGAGAGTTGATTGAAAACATGACTACTCACCACAAGAATTGGGATTCATCCGCATCCTCAAGATCTAACTCGAGAGTCAATGTTTCTTCTACTACTTCCAATCCCGAGATAACCGAACTTACCCGACAAATCGCGGATATGCACAAGGATTTCATGACCATGGCCACAAACCACTTTCAACAAGCTAAAGCCGTTGCTATTTATTGTGACACATGTGGTGGTCCTCATTCTTACAATGATTGTCCTTCTACCCAAGGCAATTTTTCTGAAAACGTTAACGCGGCATACGGTACTTATCCCACGGGAGGCTATCAAGCTCGTCCTCAAGGAGACCGTAACTTGCTAAGTTATCGTTCAACCAACTATCTTGCACCACCCGGTTTCCCTCCTCCAAACCAAAACCAACAACAAAGATATAACCGAAACAACCAATCCCAACCTCGTGCTACCAATCAATATCAATCCCAAAGAAACCCATACCCAACTCAAGGAAATTTTCAAGCTTACCAAGCTCCACCTCTCAATCAACCGATGGCATTGAATCCAGACGTCGAGACGTTCATGAAGACTAATAGAGAGATGGTGACGAATCTTCAGAGTCAATTCGTCAACTTGAAGGGAGAAATGGCGAAACAAGGGAACGATATTCGAGCCGAGCTAAGGAATGACATGGCAAAACAAAGCAATGAGATTCGTGCAGACATGAGAGACTCTTTCAGCACTCAAGCGGTTAACATACATGATATGATCGGTTCGCTCTTCCAAGTTAATCAACCCTCTTCTTCGGGTACTCTTCCGAGTAACACCGTTGCGAACCCAAGAGGGGAGATGAAAGCAATCATCACTCGTAGTGGAAAAGGTTATACGGAACCCGAGCTTCCTACACCTCCACCCGTGATTGTGAACAAGGAAAAAGCGCAACTTTCCTCACCTCCTTTGCCTTCTACCCCCATTCCCCCACCATCCGTGGTTGTGAGTAATCCTACTCCCCTAAAGCCTTCCTCTTCATCCGATATACCTTATCCTTCAAGGTTGAGGAAAGAGAAGCAAAAGAGCAAGGATGATATTTGATACATAGCTTTTGTATGTATGGGTTCAGATTAAGTCTCGGTATCCTCTCGAATTGATTACAGCTCAAAGTGGAATAGTTGTTCTTGGTTACTAAAAAGGGGATTGGTTTTCTAATCTACTAAAGGTTTAAATGCACTAAGATGTAAACTTAAACTAAAAGCAATTAATTAATTTAATAGCAATTAATAAAACTTGAATTAAAATTTAAGTATTAAAAAAAAGGAAACAGTAAATATCACTTAACTCTAATTCGAAATGCTCAAAAGAAAATTGATTTGGAAGTTTCTACTTTACCCTTGATCTGGAAGTCTTTGATTCGGAAGTTTCCCTTGGTCTGGAACTTTCGTTCGGAACTTTCGTTCGGAACTTTCGTTCGGAACTTTCGTTCGGAACTTTCGTTCGGAACTTTCGTTCGGAACTTTCGTTCGGAACTTTCGTTCAGAACTTGGGAAAACTCAAGAACAGTAGGAGACAGAAAAACAGGGGAAACACGATTTCAAGCAAAAATCAACCAAGTTTTTCACCAAAACTTAAACAAATTTAACCACAAATCAACTATTAATGGTAAACATCAAATCAAATCAACAAAAACATAAAACCCACTTACTTTTAAAGATCAAACTCAACAAAATAAACTTCAAGACTTGGAATCAAAAAGAAGAAAGATGAACAAGATTAAAATGAAGATGATATTGATTGATTAATGTTAAACAAACAAAGGGAGAGATTAAAACTTACAAATCTATGATGAAATCAAGAAAAATCAAAATCACCAACACCTTAGTGGTGTTGGTTCCTTACGAAAACAAGAAAATAAAAAGACTGGAAAACTAAAAACTTCTCAAAAAGTGTGAAGGGGTGGTCTTTATATAGGTGTTCTCTTTGGTTGGTGAGTGGGCTTTCTCCCGTTCTTCTTGTCTTCTCGTCTTTTCAGAAAAGTTGACGTTTTCGATTCTGATTCGGGATTTGTCGTCGATTAAATTCAACTCGTCTTTTAATTTCTTCGTTTAATAGACTTGAGTTTCTTCGACATATGTAAATCTTCCATCTTTGGTCCTTTTCTTCGATAAATCTTCAAATAGGCCCAGTGACTTCAAATCTTTTGCATCTCTTGGACAATAGACTTCATCTTGAGTCTTTTTCTTCCATAAAACCCGTGCAATCCCATGTTTTCTCCAATATTCATCCGGTTGGCTCTGAAAACACAATAAACACAAAAACCACGCATAATTCCAAACAAATGATATTAAATACGCGTTTTGGTCTCGTTTTAGCCAGAATTAAGTGGAAAAAGGATGGGTGTTTACACACCTATCAAATCCCCTACACTTAACCATTGCCATGCCCTCATGCAATGCTTAGTGATAAAGCAATTTTACACTTTTCTCATAATCAATCAACCTTGGCCTTATTAAAATACTACTAAACAAAAATTAAAGTACTAAAAGAAATTAAACTTTAAAGGAAACAAAAGGATAGAAAACCATTTTCACTTGAAAATAGCTACATGGAAATAACTTGCAAAGAGATCAAGGACTTACATTAGGGCTTCGGTGCTGCGAAGATTTATCATCCTCAAGTTTCACGTTCCCCAAACTAAGCTTAAAAACGAGATCATTGTTATTATAAGTTAGTAAATCAAACACTTACACACATGGCTTAATTGTATGCTTAAACTCCCTTATTCCTAGGTGTATCTCTTATATTTTATTTTTGTCTTAGAATGATCATTAAGATGCATTTTTGGACTTATTTCGATAGTTTATTTAGGCTGAAAGCAAAGTAGGACGATTTGATCAATAGTTAGCTAAAGGACAAAATCTCTTAAAACTGCTTCTCGGGATATCAAAAAGTTCATATCTTGGCATAACTTGGTTCACGATTTGAGACCTTTCTCGGGCCGATATTTGGCATGTACTTCATACTTCATATCTTCGAGAGACGTTCTTGAGATAATGGTCTTCTCTTCGTTATAGAGTTTCTTCACTTGGAGACTTTTGAGGGGTACTCCAACTTTGTTGACCACGACTTCATGATTATTTCTTCAATCTCTAATTGGGATTTTGAGATACAACGATCCGCCTCCTTTTCGGACTTGGATCTATTTATCCTCATACCTTGTTAGGGTCTTTTCTGATAGACTTCTCCATGATCTTTATGGGAGTTGATTGCTTTTCGTCGTGAGTCTTGATCCTTCATATTGATTTCGGGAATAATGCTTTTCACATCACCTTGGATCTTTAGCAATAAGATTGAATCCTCATGCCTTGTTAGGGCCTTTTCGGACTCGCCAATCTTCGCGCCCCGCTTCATAAGTTATGCCTTGGCTATGACCTCTTATCATTACCGAGCAACTTTTAAACGATCTTGGGCTAGAAGCTAAGTAACTTTTCAAATCGTACGACCTTACTTATTGCAGATAAATTATTAGCAAGTGATGGGAGAATAGGCAAATAATTACACCAAGTGAGCTTGTGCAAGAATACCGACTTATAATTGACTCTATCATTTCTCGTCCTCCACAATTTAAAATATCAAGTAATGAGACTCGTGGATACTTAGCCTAATAAACCAATTAAGGTCTACATGGTTAAGGATACTAGCTAGAATAAACTTGGATAAGTCTATTCGGGTTGAGTCTAAATAATCGCAACGGGCCTAATATGTCAAAGATTTCTAAACTAGCTACACCACTTTATTAATATTTTTGACTTTATTGCGGGATATATACATACGAAAGCAATGATAAAAATTTAAAAATTACGACTAAATGGCCAAAGTTAATAAAAAATTTGAAAAATGTTGAAAAAGATGATTTTCCGGTTAAATGAAGGCATTTTCATGGAAAAGTCCACTTAAAACTTCGATAGAAGTCCCCCCTACACTTAAGATAAACATTGTCCTCAATGTTTAAGCATGTGGGAAAAGTCTCCCCTACACTTATGACATTGTGCACGTTGGTTAAATCAAGTTAAGGAAGAGACGACTAACGTGATCAATTTCAAATGTGAGTATGAAGAAAATTGAAGCACGATAGTTGAGAGACAGAACCGGATTTCGGATAACACGGGAGCACGGTTCTTCAAAGGTTCCAAAAGTGCATTCATCCCTGTAATCACATCACCACACAAACACAAAGAACCTATAGAGGTCCCCCTACACTTAGGAGGTTAAACAGAAAAGGATAGATACTCGGGCTGCCTCCCGAGGAGCGCTTGTTTTTGATAACCGAGTCACGAGCCTGACTCGACCCAAAATTAGTTCATGGGAAACGTGGTGAGGGATGGAATCATCTCATGAGAGATGTCCTCACCAAAGTACAACTTCACTCGTTGGCCATTCACCTTAAAATTAGGTCCATTAGGTTGAGCGAGCTCGAGAGTACCATATGGAAAAATTTGGGCAATGGTGAATGGGCCGGACCAACGAGATTTCAGCTTGCCCGAAAAGATTTTCAACCGAGAGTTAAAGAGTAAAACTTTGTCTCCAACTTGGAACTATCGGTTTTTAATCTTAGAGTCGTGAATGAGCTTAGTATTTTCCTTATAGATCAAAGAATTTTCATAAGCCTCATTACGGAGTTCATTGAGCTCATTGAGTTGGATCTTGCGTAGGTCACCGGCTTTATTGATATCAAAATTAGCCCACTTCAAGGCCCAGTAAGCCTTGTGCTCCAACTCATTGGGGAGGTGGCATGCTTTCCCGTACACGAGACGATATGGTGTACAACCAATCGGAGTCTTGTATGCGGTACGAAAAGCCCACAAAGCATCATCAAGTTTATCAGCCCATGAGGAACGATGCTCTCCCACGGTTCGTTCAAGAATTCGCTTTAATCCTCGGTTAGATATTTCAGCCTGGCCATTAGTTTGTGGGTGGTATGCGGTGGAAAGACGATGATTTACACCATACTTAGCCATGACTCTTGCAAATTGATCATTACAAAAATGAGTCCCGCAATCACTAACAATGGCACGAGGCACACCGAATCTAGCGAATAGCAATTTCAAAAAGTTACAAACCACCCTTGCGTCATTAGTGGGTAAAGCTTTGGCTTCAACCCACTTTGAAACATAGTCAACGGCTACAAGGATGTATTTGTTTCCTTTAGAGGAAGGGAATGGCCCCATAAAGTCGATACCCCAAACATCAAAGATTTCACATTCTTGAATGAAATTCTGAGGCATCTCGTCTTTATGTATGATCTTGCCTTGTTTTTGGCAAGCATCACAACGTTTAACCATCTCGTGAGCGTCACGATAGATGGTGGGCCAATAAAATCCCGAGTCAAACACTTTTTTGGCGGTGTAGTTGGGACCAAAGTGACCACCGGTGGGTCCTTTGTGGCAAGCGTCAAGGATTTCTAAAGCTGCCGGTCCATCAACACATCGGCGAATGATCAAATCAGCACATTGTTTGAATAGATACGGGTCATCCCAAAAGTAAGTCTTAATGTCGGTGAATAACTTTTTCTTTTGTTGGGATGTTAACCCTTCCTTGAGAATTCCACCCGCCAAGTAGTTTGCAATGTCCGCAAACCACGGGGTTTCATCAGAATTCGAGTTAATAGACATTAAGGTCTCCAGGGGAAAAGAATCATTGATTTCTTTGTTCGGATGATCCCCTTGGTAAGGATCCTCAAGTCTACTGAGATGATCTGCGACTAGGTTTTCAGCTCCCTTCTTATCACGAATGTCGATTTTAAATTCTTGAAGTAGCAAAACCCAGCGAAGAAGTCTTGGTTTGGAATCTTGTTTAGTTAACAAGTACTTCAACGCGGAATGATCGGTATACACGATTGTGGTGGAAAGGACAAGATAGGGGCGAAATTTTTCAAAAGCATAGACAACAGCTAAAATCTCTTTTTTCGGTTGTCGTGTAATGCAATTGAGCCCCCGTCATTGTCTTGCTAGCGTAATGGATCGGTTAGAAGTGTTTGTTCACTCTTTGGCCCAAAACCGCTCCAATAGCAAAGTCGCTAGCATCGCACATCAACTCGAAAGGCAGCTCCCAATTAGGGGTAACCAAGACGAGTGCCTTAGTTAGCTTATCCTTAAGCAAGTTGAAGGCTTCAATACACTCTTTGGAAAAGATAAAAGGAGTATCTTTTTCCAAGAGGTGGGTCATCGGGCAAGCGATTTAATAAAAATCTTTGATGAATCGACGGTAGAAGCCCGCATGACCAAGGAAACTTCTCACACCCTTCACGGTTGAAGGTGGAGGCAATTTAGAAATAACATCGACTTTAGCACGGTCCACTTTAAGACCGGCTTTGGAGATCTTGTGTCCTAGCACGATGCCCTCTTTTACCATGAAATGGCATTTTTCCCAATTAAGAACAAGGCGAGTGTCTTCACACCGCTTAAGCATACGTTCTAAATTGGCAAGGCAAGTAGAGAATGAATTGCCATAAACCGAGAAATCATCCATGAATACTTCCATAGTGTCTTCCACCATGTCATGGAAGATAGCCATCATACACCTTTGGAACGTCCCAGGAGCATTGCATAAACCAAAAGGCATGCGTTTGTAAGCAAATGTTCCGTAGGGACAAGTGAATGTGGTCTTTTCTTGGTCCTTGGGATCGATGGGAATTTGAAAATACCCGGAGAAACCGTCTAAGAAGCAGTAATAGTCATTACCTGCTAGACGCTCGAGCATTTGATCCATGAAGGGAAGAGGAAAGTGATCTTTTCTCGTGGCATCATTGAGCTTGCGATAATCGATACAAACTCTCCACCCAGTAACGAGACGAGTGGGAATCAACTCGTTGTTTTCATTGGGGACAACGGTTATTCCGCCCTTCTTGGGCACACAATGGACGGGACTTACCCACGGTGAATCCGAAATAGGGTAAATCAAGCCGGCATCAAGAAGTTTGATAACCTCTTGTTTGATGACGTCATGAATGCGAGGATTAACCCTTCTTTGGCTCTGGATTGCGGGTTTAAAGTCATCTTCCATGAGAATCTTGTGAGTACAAAAGTTCGGATCAATTCTGCGGATATCGGAAATTTTCCAAGCAATTGCCTTCTTATGATCTTTAAGCACGGCGATGAGGCGAGATTTCTCTTCTTCTTTCAAGTCCTTAGCAATGATGACGGGCGACTTCTTTTATCTTCAAGGAACACGTACTCGAGATGGGGCGGCAACTCCTTAAGTTCTAAATCCGGAGGATTTTCGATGGGAGGCGTATTCAAAGTCGGCACATCGATAGCAATAACCGTGGGAGATGGTGGAGAAAGATTGTCTTCTTTAAGAAGGTTCTCAATGAGGCGAAGATCTTCATCCCAATCGGTGGGAGAATTGTCATGGTCTAAGTTCACATCTCCCATGGTGGCTTCCAAATCTTTCCAAAGGAAATCACTTTCTCCAAATAGAGATAGTGATGAGTCAATAAAGGAAACGGTCTCAACATTGGGAAGAGATGTAGGAATACTTTTACAAGCATCTTTGAAGTGTTCTTCACAAGCCTCATCAAGAACGTCAATACAATTAACACTCTCGTATGAATAAGGCTGTTTAGACAACTTGCCCATGTTGAAGACTGATAACTCGCTTTTACTCAGGTTAAAAAGATTCGTTGTACCAATCTCTTCGAATTGAAAAACTTGTGTTTAATGTGTGACTCAGTTTTATTTTGGTGGAACAAGAATGTGTCGTTGTAGTTTTTTAAAATTAAAAGGTGCGAAACAATTAAAGTAAATGACTTTAAAGTAAATCTAAGTCTAATTAAAGCAAGTGCAAGTATTAAAAAGCGTGACTGAAATTAAAAGGCACTAAAGTAAATGACGCAAATTTAAAACTAACTAAGGCAATCTTAAAAGCAACTAAAACTTAAACTAAGGCAAGGCTAAAATAAAGCTAAGACAAATAATCTTAAAGTGCAATTAAATTAAAAGGCGGGAAAAATAAAGCTTAAAAATAAAAGACAGAAATTTAAAAAGAAAAACTAAAAAGAACCTGAAAGAAACCTTGATTCGGAAGTTTCAAACTTCCGAATGAACTGGCTTGACTCGGAACTTTCAACTTCCGAATGAACACAATTGAGTCGAACTCCTTGATTCGGAAAACTTCCGGATGAAGCCTTCTTGATCCGGAACTTTGCCCTTGGTTCAGAACTTTCGAGTTGATCCGGAACTTTTGAGACTTCCGAATGAACTGCTTGACTCGGAACTTTTTAAAGTTCCGAATGAACCCTCTCTGATCCGAAACTTTTTGAGTTCCGAATGAATTGCTTGATCCGGAACTTTTTGAGTTCCGAATGAAACCTTTCTGATCCGGAACTTTTTAAGTTCTGAATGAGATTGCTGACTCGGAAGTTTTGGCTGATCCGGAACTCTTCCGGATGAAGCCCTTGATCCTGAACTTTGAAGTTCCGAATGAAAGAACTCCTTCCCTTGAGTCGGAAGTTTTCCTGGAAAGATCAGACACAGAAACAAACTCCCCCGAAGAACAAGGGATCAAAATAACAAGAATCTAACCACAAATTAACCAAAATCAAACACACGATTATGCTAAACTAATAACAAGACAACAGTAAATCATAAACAAACTATTTAAATCAACAAAACAAACAAATTTAACCACAATAATCAAAAACCCACTTGATCAAAATAAAGATATGAACATGAACACAAACATAAACATAAAAATCAAAGATTAAGAAAGGTAGATGAGAGATTAACAAGATAAAGTAAAGATTGACAAGAATTAAATGGAAACTTACTTGAAATTAAAGGAATTAAATGTGCAAGACAAGGTATTTAAATTGACAAGTATTTAAATGACATGAATTAAAGGTGCAAGGTAAGTAAATGGTGGAAGACTAATTGTCACACTTAGCCAACAAAGAAAATAATTAACTAGTCCTAACTATATATAGGGGAGGATTAGGAAGCTTCCTCCCCTCCTTCATTTCTTCTTAATTGCGAGATTAAGTCCTTCCTTCTTTTAATCTTCATTAATTGCATGCTTAGTCCTTTTCTTCTAATCTTCTTTAAACTTGGACTTAAATGACTTTTGGCTCGGGATTTCTTTTGAACTCGTCTTTACTTTCTTCAATAAATTAGACTTGAGTTACTCGGCATTTGATAAACTTCCGTCTTTTGACTTTTTCTTCGATAAATCTTCAGAATTGGTCTTGGACTTCCGTTCTTTTTGCACTCTTGACTTCTTGACTTCGTCTTTCATCTTTTTCTTCAATAAAAGCCCGTAAATGCCGTGTTTTCTCCACTTTTCTCATTTTCGTCCTAAATCACAACAAAAACACAAACCACGCATAATTCCGACATAAAAGACATAAAATACACGTTTTGGCTCGGTTATTATTGTAATTAAGTGGTAGAAAAGATGGGTGTTTACACACCTATCAAATCCCCTACACTTGACCATTGCAATGTCCTCATGCAATGCATTAGTCACAAAGCACGTTTACATTTTTCATCACAATCAATCCACATTGGCCTTTATTAAAGAGATAGAAACTATAAACATTCAAAGTAAAGAAATCAAAAGCATACCTTGGGTTTTGGAAATGTTATGAATAATCATCATCCTCAAGTTTTCACTTTCTCCAAACCAAGCTTAAAAACAAGATCATTGTTATTATAAGTTAGCAAACTAACACGAACTCACTTAGACTCCCTTATTCCTAGTGGTATCTCTTATATTTTATTGTTGTCTTGAATGATCACGAGGATGCATTGTTGACTTATTTCGATAGTTATTTAGTCCGAAAATAAAGTGAACGATTTAATCAATAGTTAGCTAAAGGACAAAATCTTTTAAAACTGCTTCTCGGGACCTCATGAAGTTCATATCTTGGCATAACTCGCTTCGCCATTTGAGACCTTTCTCGGACCGATATTTGGCAGCGACTTCATACTTCAAACCTTGAGAGACGTTCATGAAATAATGGCCTTCTCTTCATATAGGAATTTCTTCACTTGAAATTTTGAGAGATTCATACTTGGACCACGACTTCTTCATTTTTCTCCAATCTTTATTTTGGACTTTGATATACAACGATCCGCCTCCTTTTATGAACTGGATCTATTTATCCTCATACCTTGTTAGGGTCTTTTCGGATACACTTCTCCATGACTTTTGGGGAGTATTTGCTTTTCGTCGTGTGTCTCGATCCTTCATATTGATTTTCGATAAATGATTCTTCACATCACTTTGGATCTTTAACAACAAAATATAGCCCTCATGCCTTGTTAGGGCCTTTTCGGACTCGCCAATCTTCGCATCCCGCTTCAATAAGTTATGCCTTGGCTATGAACTCTAATCCATACCGAGCAACTTTTAAACGATCTTGGGCTAGAAGCTAAGTAACTTTTCAAATCGTACAACTTTATCTATTAGCAGATAAATTATTAGCAAGCGATGGGAGAATAGGCTCATAATTAACTCACATAAATTCACGAATGAATACCGAACTTATAATTGGCGCTATCATCTCTCGTTCTCCACAATTTAAAATCTCAAGGAATGAGACTCGTGGATGCTTAGCCTATTAAATCAAAGTTTTGGGTTTTCGAGTCGCCTATAGGATCTTGCAAATTCTTAGACTTTTTCAAGTTTAGAAATCGCATTTTAAAGTTCCCTTGATAAACGACTCTCTAGGATCAATTATAGGAACTTGCGAAAAGTTCTCGTTCTTAACCCGGGAGAGTTAAGACTTTCGCGTTTTATAGCTCCCTATATAAAAGCCTAGCAAAACTTGACTTAAACACGTTAAGGATACTGGCTAGAGTAACTTAGATAAGTAAACTCGGGTTGAGTCAAAAGATTCACATCGTTTGAAAATTAAAACCACTTATTTAAAGATTTATTCTAATAAGGAAAGAAAATAATATACAAAGGGAAAAACTAATAGGCCAAAATAGATCAAAAATTTTGAAAAATGTCGAAAAATTGATTTTCCGGTTAAAATGAGGACAAATACAAGGAAAAGACCACTTAACTTCGATAGAAGTCCCCCCTACACTTAAGATAAACATTGTCCTCAATGTTTAAGCATGTGGGAGTAAACTCCCCTACACTTAGGACATTGAAAACTTTGTTTAAATCTCGCTAAGGAAAAGACAACTAAAGAGATTCCTATTTTAATATTGAGAAAATATAAAATAGTGAATCGAAAAGAGTTTAGGATAGAACCGGGAAGAAGTGAACACGGAATCACGGGTCGTCAAGAATCATCAAGAGTGGATCATTGAAGCTCGAATCCCTGATTAAGAAGTGAGGAGAGGAAAGCAAACCAACGGGTCTCCCCCTACACTTATGATAAAGAAAGCGAAAAGATAGATGCATGGGTTGCCTCCCAAGAAGCGCTTGATTTTTGTTAACCGAGTCATTAGCCTGACTCGACCTTGATCATCAATGAAAGAAGCATGAAACATATCCACCAGGATCAAAGACATAGTTTTCGTCCACTAAATAGCACGAGCTTAAGGCGAACAAGGCAAGCCAAAGAAGAGTAGGCAAGGTTCCCTTAAGCAGCGATGGAGCACGGTGGAAGCAAGTATGGTGAGGTGCAAGCATGTCTTCAATATTTCCAAAGATTTTTCCTTTTATTTCATCAGGTGGATACTGAGATGGCTTAAAGATTTCAATACCGGGGTCGAACACCTTTTCCTTTAGGGGAAAATAGCACTCAGGCTCAGCAGAGTGTGAAGAAGATCCGCGAAGAAGCACAACCTCGTCCTCAGAAGGTGGACAAAGAGGTGTTAACTCATACGTGCTGCGGATATTGGTGTTGACCGGTTTCTTCTCCTTAGAAAGAATGTGCTTCAAATCCAAAGTAGGATCAAGACGATAATCTTCAAAATCATAAGGAGGAGCATCACTCTCATGAGGGAAGTAAGTGTTGAGAAACTCAGAGAAGTCTTCCTCAAATGAGTAATCGTCCAAAGTAGGATCGAGTGATGGCGGAGGATCTTCATCATGTGAAGAATCGCTCGAAAGAGTATCAGCCTCATCGAAATCATCATACGTGGGCAGATCGGGATACTCAGAAGTAAGGTCATCATAATCATCCGAGTCTGAGCTAGAATCATCATCATAAGCATCAAAGACCGGTGGCGAATCATAAATGGGAGAAGGGTTCAAGTTGAGGCGAGAATCATCCACATAATCTTGAAAAAGTGGATTATCGATGCAAGAGTCGAATAGAGGATTGTCGTAGACGGTAAAGTCATCGAGCACATTAATCATATTCACTGATTCGCGGCCTGCAAAGGTTTTACTTGTAAGCTTCCCCATTTTAAAAACTTGTGCATCATCCCCGACTCTTAAGATTAACTCACTTTCGGCCACATCTACTAAAGCTCGTCCGGTTCTCAAGAATGGCCGACCAAGTATTAAAGGAATACGAGGGTCCATTTCATAATCAACAACGACAAAATCGACCGGGAAAGTAAATGTGCCAACTTTAATAAACACGTCTTCGGCTATACCAACGGGGTAAGCGAGAGTGCGATTAGCAAGTTCAAGAGTCATCTTTGTGGGAGTAAGGTCGGGCAATGATAGTGTTTTCCAAACACTCAAAGGCATCAAATTAATACTAGACCCGAGATCAGCAAGGGCAGTAAATTCTTCAGTTTTGTTGAACACGCAAGGCAACACAAAACGACCGGGATCTCCAAGTTTTTCTGGAAGTTCTTTAAGAATAAGTGCATAGCAGTTTTCATTTAAGCGTGTGTTGGCGAGTTCAATCAGCTTCTCCTTCTTGTTAAGCAATTCCTTAAATGCTTTGACAAATTTGGGCATGTGGACAAGTGCTTCAAGAAAGCTAATGTTGAAGTTCATTTGAGAAATCATCTTCACATAGCGTGTCACGTCGGAGTCCTCCTTAGTTAGCATTTTGGTCTTGCCTAAACGAGAGGGATAAGGGATATTGGGTTTGGGTGGTGAAGGTGCAGGTGTAGGTAAAGGTTGAGATGTTGAAGGGTCATTCGTGGGAACTTCATCACGTCGAGTTGGAGGCGGTAATGGTGCACTAATACTAGGTGTAGGAGGAGTAGGGATAAATGGTGGTGGAGGAGGTGTAGATGATGGTGGTGGGATTGGTGGTCCTACGATGGTGACTCCACTACGAGTAGTAATAGCACTCACATTTGCTCGCGGATTGGTGACGGTGTTTGAAGGTAGAGAACTCGAAGAAGAAGGTTGAGCTGCGGGCAAGAAACTAGCCAACAGATTCTTTAATTCATTCGTTTGAGTGCTGAAGGAGGATTGAATATTATCACGAACCTCAGACCTTATCTCATTTCCTTGCTTCGTGATATTTCCTTTCAAATTGATTATTTGGCTCTGTAGATTCTTGATTTGCTCACCTTGAGTTCTCATGATGGCTTCAACATCGGAGTTAATGGGTGGGTTTTGTTGAGCGGGTGGGTGATAAGGATTAGAAGCTCTTGGTGGGATTTGGTTGCTTCTATTGTAGTTGTTGGCGGGGTTTTAGTTTTGAGGAGAAAAACCGGGTGAAAGGTAGTTGTTGGAACGGTAGCTCAGAAGATTTCTATCCCCTTGAGGTCGAGCTTGGTAATTTTCCGGTGAATAATTACCATAAGCTGCATACACATTTTCCGGATTTCCTTGTGTCGAAGGACAATCGGTGTATGAGTGAGGACCGCCGCATGTTTCCCCGGCAGCGGCGCCATTTGATAACTCGCTTTTACTCAGGTTAAAAAGATTCGTTGTACCAATCTCTTCGAATTGAAAAACTTGTGTTTAATGTGTGACTCAGTTTTATTTTGGTGGAACAAGAATGTGTCGTTGTAGTTTTTTAAAATTAAAAGGTGCGAAACAATTAAAGTAAATGACTTTAAAGTAAATCTAAGTCTAATTAAAGCAAGTGCAAGTATTAAAAAGCGTGACTGAAATTAAAAGGCACTAAAGTAAATGACGCAATTTAAAACTAACTAAGGCAATCTTAAAAGCAACTAAAACTTAAACTAAGGCAAGGCTAAAATAAAGCTAAGACAAATAATCTTAAAGTACAATTAAATTAAAAGGCGGGAAAAATAAAGCTTAAAAATAAAAGACAGAAATTTAAAAAGAAAAACTAAAAAGAACCTGAAAGAAACCTTGATTCGGAAGTTTCAAACTTCCGAATGAACTGGCTTGACTCGGAACTTTCAACTTCCGAATGAACACAATTGAGTCGGAACTCCTTGATTCGGAAAACTTCCGGATGAAGCCTTCTTGATCCGGAACTTTGCCCTTGGTTTGGAACTTTCGAGTTGATCCGAAACTTTTGAGACTTCCGAATGAACTGCTTGACTCGGAACTTTTTAAAGTTCCGAATGAACCCTCTCTGATCCGGAACTTTTTGAGTTCCGAATGAATTGCTTGATCCGGAACTTTTTGAGTTCCGAATGAAACCTTTTTGATCCGGAACTTTTTAAGTTCCGAATGAGATTGCTGACTCGGAAGTTTTGGCTGATCCGGAACTCTTCCGGATGAAGCCCTTGATCCTGAACTTTGAAGTTCCGAATGAAAGAACTCCTTCCCTTGAGTCGGAAGTTTTCCTGGAAAGATCAGACACAGAAACAAACTCCCCCGAAGAACAAGGGATCAAAATAACAAGAATCTAACCACAAATTAACCAAAATCAAACACACGATTAAGCTAAACTAATAACAAGACAACAGTAAATCATAAACAAACAATTTAAATCAACAAAACAAACAAATTTAACCACAATAATCAAAAACCCACTTGATCAAAATAAAGATATGAACATGAACACAAACATAAACATAAAAATCAAAGATTAAGAAAGGTAGATGAGAGATTAACAAGATAAAGTAAAGATTGACAAGAATTAAACGGAAACTTACTTGAAATTAAAGGAATTAAATGTGCAAGACAAGGTATTTAAATTGACAAGTATTTAAATGACATGAATTAAAGGTGCAAGGTAAGTAAATGGTGGAAGACTAATTGTCACACTTAGCCAACAAAGAAAATAATTAACTAGTCCTAACTATATATAGGGGAGGATTAGGAAGCTTCCTCCCCTCCTTCATTTCTTCTTAATTGCGAGACTAAGTCATTCCTTCTTTTAATCTTCATTAATTGCATGCTTAGTCCTTTTCTTCTAATCTTCTTTAAACTTGGACTTAAATGACTTTTGGCTCGGGATTTCTTTTGAACTCGTCTTTACTTTCTTCAATAAATTAGACTTGAGTTTCTCGGCTTTTGATAAACTTTCGTCTTTTGACTTTTTCTTCGATAAATCTTCAGAATTGGTCTTGGACTTCCGTTCTTTTTGCACTCTTGACTTCTTGACTTCGTCTTTCATCTTTTTCTTCAATAAAAGCCCGTAAATGCCGTGTTTTCACCACTTTTCTCAATTTCGTCCTAAATCACAACAAAAACACAAACCACGCATAATTCCGACATAAAAGACATAAAATACACGTTTTGGCTCGGTTATTATTGTAATTAAGTGGTAGAAAAGATGGGTGTTTACACACCTATTAAAGACGATTTTATCGTCACCCACTCTCATGATAAGCTCACCGACTTCAACATCGATGAGAGTGCGACCGGTCCTCAGGAATGGACGACCAACAATTAATGGCACACGAGGGTCCATATCGTAGTCAACAACAACAAAATCGGCAGGAAAAGTGAATTTGTCGACTCCTACAAAGACGTCTTCGGCTATCCCCACTGGATAAGCAACCGTACGGTTAGCTAATTCCAAAGTCATTTTGGTGGGGACTAGCTCAGGGAGAGATAATTGCTTCCAAACACTTAAAGGTATTAAGTTAATATTGGCACCTAGATCGGCTAGGGCCATGCAATTCTCTACTCCCGGAAAGTTGCAAGGGATTAAGAGACGACCCGGATCACCAAGCTTGGTTGGCAATTTCCTTAATAGCACTGCAGAGCAATTCTCATTAAGTTGGGTGTTAGCAATATTAAGAAGCTTCTCCTTGTCGCTAAGAAGATCTTTGAACATTTTTGCGTATTTAGGCATGTGAGCGAGAGCCTCAGCAAGGAGATGTTGAAATTCAATTGTTTAAACATTTTAAGAAAGTTCGAAACTTGAATATCATCCTTGCTTTTGAGCTTCTCTTTCCTCAACCTTGACGGATAAGGTATATCGGAAGAAGAGGGAGTCTTTGGGATCGAAGGATCACTCACATCCTTGGGTGGAGGAGGGGTAGAAGTAAGAGGTGGAGAAATTGGGGAAGTAGAAGGATGAGGAATAGGAGCAGGTGACTCGTTCTCCTTAGTCACAATCACCGGTGGAGGTATAGGAAGCTCGGGTTCCTTGGTACCTTTGCCACTGCGAGTGGTGATTGCTTTCATCTCCCCTCTTGGATTTGCAACGGTGTTACTCGGAAGAGTACCCGAAGAAGAGGATTGATTACCTTGGAAGAAACCAGCCATCATGTTCTTTAAGTCATTCGTTTGACTTGCCAAAGTGTTTCTCATGTCAGCTCGAAGATCGTTTCCTTGTTTCACCATGTCTGCTTTCAAGTTGAGCACTTCCCGCTGGAGATTTTCCACAATCACATCATTGGTCCGCATGTAGGTTTCAACATCTTGGTGTAATGCGTTGGGTTGGTTGGGAGGGGGAGCATGGTAAGCGGGTGGTTGATAAGCAGGTTGTTGGTACACTTGGTTGTTTCTTTGAGGTGGATATGGTTGTTTGTGAGGTGGTATGTATGGTGCACGAGGTTGTTGTTGTTGTTGAGGAGGGCGATTGAGGTTTTGTTGTTGGTTTGGGTTGTTAGGAGGAAAACTGGGCGGGGAAAGAAATTTATTAGAGCGGTAGCTAAGCAAGTTGCGGTCACCTTGAGGACGAGCTTGATAAGCGGCCGGAGGATAGGTACCGTATGCTGCATTCACATTCTCAGAAGGGTAGTCTTGGGTGGTGGTACAAGTGGTGTAAGAGTGAGGACCCCCGGATATTTCACATGGTTGGCTTACAACATTGACTTGAGCGTTTTTAGCATTGATGTTGTTGGGTCAAAAGTTGATGAGTCAAACACTATGGAAACAAGAAAGACCAAATAGGACATTATCACTGCTAGAATTCCCACTGCTGAAGATCCCCCTGCTGGAATTCCCCCTGCTGGAGTACTTTCCCCTGCTAGAGCAAGTTTCCCCTGCTGGAGTACTTGCCCCTGCTAGTGTACTTCCCACTGCTAGTGATAAGTATGAAGATTTGGTCAACACAAGATAAGAATGAATAAGTCAGTTTTGATTTAGTCATTATTACTTTATTTAGTTTCCATGTATCCCTGGGTTCCTTGAGTTATAAAAGGAACCACCAGGCATAGGTTTTATTCACTACTTCCTACTACACAAATGTAACCTACTGCTTGTTTGATCTCTAGGTGTGGGATTCAATGTACACACACCTAGAGTAGTTTGTGTTAATCAATTAATACAAACTCTCTTTGGGAATCTTTCATCTTTGTTAAACATCTTGTTCTTGATTAATTGTGCAATTCCGCTATGTTAATTCATATGTACAATTGATCATCCTAGATAAAACGGTTTCGACTGTTTGAGTCTAACGATCTTGGATTCAACATGTGGTATCAGAGCGGGTGGCTCGATATCTAGGTGAATCAAGGTGTTTTTCATGTTCTTGTTGCTGTGAAGATGTTTTAGGGTTTATTGAGAGGGTCAATTCCTCAAAGTCCTAAAAACATTGGTGAAGAATTGAAAGATGTGGTGTCCGAAGTCACGTTTCTATGCGAATGTTATATTTTTATCAGCGACAATAATATATCAGATGTGGACGTACGTTTATATCTACGGTGAATGGATGGTTCTACTATTCGTAGCCAAAGTTAATGATGTTACTGATTAGAATATACTGGTTCACGTGATATGATGGTCCCAAGTTGAAAGCAACGCAATAAATCCAAAGCAAAATGATTGGTCAAAACATTGGGATTCACGTGGGAGGATAAAGGCAACAGTAAGGTTGATTGGTCATGGTCACATGTGGGCAATATTCTCATTTAGGTCATTTAATTCAGCCCATGTGAATTATGATTGAGGGGTTAGTAATTGGACATTTTGTCCAACTATATGCAATTCAATATAAAATAGCCAGGGGTTCGTGTTTAGACAATTTGCAAATTGATTGTGATTGACTGCTGTATCACGTGGGGTATAGCAGATTGGTGCAAGTGTCTGCGTAAATCAGTGAGCATTTTTTTTTAACAGTGGCATTAAAAGTTCCCCTGCTGTTAGAAAAATTTTCCCCTGTTTTTGGAAAAAGTTCCCCCTGCTACGATTCCCCTGCCTTCAATAGATCCCACTGCTTTCATTAATAGATTCCCACTGTTTTTGAAAGTTCCCCCTGCTGTCAGATATGAATTTTGGGACAGCAGTATTTTGGATTTTGGTATATTCACAGCAACTGGTTTAAAGGTATAAAGGCTTGATTTAATTTTATTGATTACGAAGAAAAGTTTTTATTATTTATTTGAAGATGAAGGAGATTTTCGCGGGTATGGGTTTTATGCTTAAACGCTTAGTGACGAAGTGGTACAAGATCTAGGAATATGTGATTTTTCTTATGGTACTCTATGCACATATTTTCTATCACTTGAAGGAGTTACATTATCGTGCTCAGTGTCTCGTTTCAAAGGTAAATGAGGATTTTGTATAAGCAATCTCTTTGTCACGAGGTTAGTACAAGATATAAAATGCAAGTTCAGGTTATTCTTCTTCATCATCAAGTAAGTTATAATCAATTTTCTTCATATGTAATCATTACATAAAGCCTACAGAATTTGAAGATTCAAGATGCTTGACAAAAGTCGTTCTTATTTGTTCTATTCAACCATAATGAAGTTGTTCTTCAAAGTTACTACTGGTTGGGTACGTATACTATTAGTCATTTAAAGATGGCACTACATGCTAATTTCTGGTGCTGCTCTCATCATGGATGGTACTACATAGTATTTGTGTCTACAAGTGGTTAGTTCTTTGTTTGCTTCTTATGGTTGGTACATCTACTTTTGGTCAAAAGAAATGGTTAACACACTTTAAGGGGAAGCTCATTTGTTCAAGTGTTAATCATTTACATATGACATTGAGGTGAAGGTTTTCGCTACTGCTCATTGGTATTACTACAACTAATGTGGGTATCTACTGTTCAAAATCATTTTTTATTAGGATCTATGCCCTATGTGCTTCATGGAGGGTATTTTGAAAAGTAGAATACTTGGGTTTGATGTATGATATTGGTTAGTAGTAGTTGAAAATCAAGGTTGTTCACATAGAAGACCCTATTTGATCATGTCAAAAAGGGGAAGTTGTCTACAAAGAATGTTCAGCCTATTGATCTTTGATGTTGTATGTTTAAGGGGAAGTGTTTTGACATCATCAACTAGGGGAAGATTGTTGGGTCAAAAGTTGATGAGTCAAACACTATGGAAACAAGAAAGACCAAATAGGACATTATCACTGCTAGAATTCCCACTGCTGAAGATCCCCCTGCTGGAATTCCCCCTGCTGGAGTACTTTCCCCTGCTAGAGCAAGTTTCCCCTGCTGGAGTACTTGCCCCTGCTAGTGTACTTCCCACTGCTAGTGATAAGTATGAAGATTTGGTCAACACAAGATAAGAATGAATAAGTCAGTTTTGATTTAGTCATTATTACTTTATTTAGTTTCCATGTATCCCTGGGTTCCTTGAGTTATAAAAGGAACCACCAGGCATAGGTTTTATTCACTACTTCCTACTACACAAATGTAACCTACTGCTTGTTTGATCTCTAGGTGTGGGATTCAATGTACACACACCTAGAGTAGTTTGTGTTAATCAATTAATACAAACTCTCTTTGGGAATCTTTCATCTTTGTTAAACATCTTGTTCTTGATTAATTGTGCAATTCCGCTATGTTAATTCATATGTACAATTGATCATCCTAGATAAAACGGTTTCGACTGTTTGAGTCTAACGATCTTGGATTCAACAGATGTTGTTGGTGTTGTTAGCGGTGTGGGTAACAAGCGATTCAAGAAGCGTAGTAATTTTGTCAAGTCGCCTGTCGCTGTCACTAGTACTAGTACTAGCGGCATTGGTACGAACACTCTTGGTTTGCACACGAGACTTATTCTCAATGATATCCCAAGCGGCATTGGAAGTCTTAACCAAAATATTACCCCCCGAGGCACTGTTTAGTGAATCTTGGTCATTCATGCTTAAACCATTATAAAAAGTGTTAATTTGGTGCACTTTGGTAAAACCATGTTGTGGGCATTTTCTTAAAAGATCTTTGAAACGATCCCAAGATTCACTAAAAGACTCAACATACTTTTGTTCAAAATTGATAATTTCATTCCGCAAAGCGGTAGTACGAGAGGGTGGGAAAAAGTAATTTATGAACTTGGTCTCCAAATCCGTCCACGTAAGAATACTTTGTGGCGGTTCCTTAGCAAGCCAATGCCGGGCTTGTCCCTCTAAAGAAAAGGGAAAAAGTTGTAAATGGATTACCTCTTGTGGAACACCATTAAATTTGACCGTATTCGTGAGTTGTAGGAATCTCTTGATGTGGTCATGTGGATCATCAATGGTACGCCCCAAGAATGGTTGAGCAGAGACCATCTGGATAAAACTGGATTTGAGCTCAAAGTTGTTGGCTGCAATCGCGGGTATGACAATTGGATCATTGTTGCCATCTACATGTGCTTGCAGAAGTTTAATTATCGGGCGATTGTTTGGTAGAGGCTCATTGTTTTGAGGTGGATTGTTATTGTTGTTGTTATTATTGTTATTGAGAGGTGGGTTATTGTTGTTGTTTTGTACACCGGCCATGTCTAAGTCTTCGAGAGGCTCGGGCTCTTGATAAGACGTTGATCGTGTACGCATGCACCTGCAAAAGAACTAACAAGGCAAAAAACAAAGCAGAAATATTTTTGGTTTTTTATGTTTTTTTTTAATTTTTAGGATTTTTGAAAATTTTATTTTTTTAGGGTTTTTGAATTTTTTTTATGAAAAAGGTAACGTTCACGGCGAACGGATCCCAAAATCCAAGTTCTCACAAAGAACTGGTAATCTTAACGAGAAGAGCCGGCAGCGGCGCCATTCGATACATAGCTTTTGTATGTATGGGTTCAGATTAAGTCTCGGTATCCTCTCGAATTGATTACAGCTCAAAGTGGAATAGTTGTTCTTGGTTACTAAAAAGGGGATTGGTTTTCTAATCTACTAAAGGTTTAAATGCACTAAGATGTAAACTTAAACTAAAAGCAATTAATTAATTTAATAGCAATTAATAAAACTTGAATTAAAATTTAAGTATTAAAAAAAAGGAAACAGTAAATATCACTTAACTCTAATTCGAAATGCTCAAAAGAAAATTGATTCGAAAGTTTCTACTTTACCCTTGATCCGGAAGTCTTTGATTCAGAAGTTGCCCTTGGTCCGGAACTTTCGTTCGGAACTTTCGTTCGGAACTTTCGTTCGGAACTTTCGTTCGGAACTTTCGTTCGGAACTTTCTTTCGGAACTTTCTTTCGGAACTTTCGTTCGGAACTTTCGTTCGGAACTTTCGTTCGGAACTTTCGTTCGGAACTTTCGTTCGGAACTTTCGTTCGGAACTTTCGTTCGGAACTTTCGTTCAGAACATTCGTTCGGAACTTTCGTTCGGAACTTTCGTTCGGAACTTTCATTCAGAACATGGGAAAACTCAAGAACAGTAGGAGACAGAAAAACAGGGGAAACGCGATTTCAAGCAAAAATCAACCAAGTTTTTCACCAAAACTTAAACAAATTTAACCACAAATCAACTATTAATGGTAAACATCAAATCAAATCAACAAAAACATAAAACCTACTTACTTTTAAAGATCAAACTCAACAAAATAAACTTCAAGACTTGGAATCAAAAAGAAGAAAGATGAACAAGATTAAAATGAAGATGATATTGATTGATTAATGTTAAACAAACAAAGGGAGAGATTAAAACTTACAAATCTATGATGAAATCAAGAAAAATCAAAATCACCAACACCTTAGTGGTGTTGGTTCCTTACGAAAACAAGAAAATAAAAAGACTGGAAAACTAAAAACTTCTCAAAAAGTGTGAAGGGGTGGTCTTTATATAGGTGTTCTCTTTGGTTGGTGAGTGGGCTTTCTCCCGTTCTTCTTATCTTCTCGTCTTTTCAGAAAAGTTGACGTTTTCGATTCTGATTCGGGATTTATCGTCGATTAAATTCAACTCGTCTTTTAATTTCTTCGTTTAATAGACTTGAGTTTCTTCGACATATGTAAATCTTCCATCTTTGGTCCTTTTCTTCGATAAATCTTCAAATAGGCCCAATGACTTCAAATCTTTTGCATCTCTTGGACAATAGACTTCATCTTGAGTCTTTTTCTTCCATAAAACCCGTGCAATCCCATGTTTTCTCCAATATTCATCCGGTTGGCTCTGAAAACACAATAAACACAAAAACCACGCATAATTCCAAACAAATGATATTAAATACGCGTTTTGGTCTCGTTTTAGCCAGAATTAAGTTGAAAAGGGATGGGTGTTTACACACCTATCAATATTCAAGTTTCAAACTTTCTCAAAATGTTTAAACAATTGAATTTTAACATCTCCTTTGCCGAGGCTCTTGCTCACATGCCTAAATACGCGAAGATGTTTAAAGATCTTCTTAGTGACAAGGAGAAGCTTCTTGACATTGCTCAGACCCAACTTAATGAGAATTGCTCCGCCATTCTCTTAAGAAAATTGCCCACCAAACTTGGTGATCCGGGTCGCTTCTTGATTCCTTGCAACTTCCCGGGAGTAGAGAATTGCATGGCCCTAGCTGATCTAGGTGCCAGTATAAACTTAATGCCATTAAGTGTTTGGAAGCAATTATCTCTCCCCGAGCTAGTCCCCACCAAAATGACTTTGGAATTAGCAAACCGTACGGTTGCTTATCCAGTGGGGATAGCCGAAGATGTCTTTGTTGGCGTTGACAAATTCACCTTCCCGACGGATTTTGTTGTCGTTGACTACGAGATGGATCCTCGTGTTCCATTAATCGTTGGACGTCCCTTCTTGAGGACCGGTCGCACTCTCATTGATGTAGCCGCGGGCGAAATAATCATGAGAGTTGGTGACGATAAAATCGTCTTCAACATGGGTAAGATTTCTAAGCAACCTTATTCATATGAGAGTGTTAATGCTATTGATGTTCTCGATGAGGCTTGTGAAAAACATTTTCATGATGCTTGCGAATGTACTCTCTCTTATCTACCCAATGTTGAGACCGTTGCCTCAATTGCTCCATCATTGACTCCTTTTGGAGAAAGTGACTTGGATGATTTCGAAGCTAGCATGGGTCCTCTCGATCTTAAGTATGATGATTCTTCCACAGATTGGGATGAAGACATTTGTACTATTGAGAGACTTCTCAATGAAGACCTGTTTTCTCCTCCTTCTCCTAAAGAGGTGACTAATGATGATCCATCGTTAGTTTCACCATCTATTGAGGATCCTCCTACTCTTGAGCTTAAGGACTTACCTCCTCATCTCGAGTACGTTTTCCTTGAAGACAACCAGAAGTTACCGGTCATCATCGCAAAGGACCTGAAAAAAGAAGAAAAATCCTGACTTATCGCCGTGTTGCAGAAACATAAAAGAGCTATCGCTTGGAAAATCTCCGACATTCGCGGAATTGATCCTCACTTTTGCACACATAAAATTCTCATGGAGGACGACTTTAAGCCCACAATTCAAAGCCAACGAAGGGTGAATCCTAAAATCCATGAAGTCATCAAAAAAGAGGTTATTAAACTTCTTGATGCGGGTATGATTTAACCTATTTCAGATTCACCATGGGTTAGTCCAGTCCATTGTGTGCCTAAGAAAGGCGGAATTACCGTTGTGCCCAATCAAAACTACGAGTTGATTCCTACACGTCTCGTTACTGGGTGGAGCGTTTGTATAGACTACCGCAAACTCAATGATGCCACGAGAAAGGATCATTTCCCTCTTCCTTTTATGGACCAAATGCTTGAACGTTTACCGGGTAATGAATATTACTGCTTTCTTGATGGTTTCTCGGGTTATTTCCAAATACCCATCGATCCCCAAGATCAAGATAAGACAACATTCACTTGTCCCTATGGCACATTTGCTTACAAAAGAATGCCTTTTGGTTTATGCAATGCCCCCGGGACTTTCCAAAGGTGCATGTTGGCTATCTTCCATGACATGGTTGAGCAAACCATGGAAGTCTTCATGGATGATTTCTCGGTCTTCGGGGATTCCTTCTCTTCTTGCCTTGCCAATTTGGAACGTATGCTTAAGCGGTGTGAAGACACTCGCCTTGTTCTGAATAGAGAAAAATGCCATTTTATGGTAAAAGAAGGCATTGTGCTAGGACACAAAATCTCTAAAGCCGGTCTTGAAGTCGACCGTGCTAAAGTAGATGTCATAGCCAAATTACCTCCACCTTCAACCGTGAAGGGTGTGAGAAGTTTTCTGGGTCATGCGGGCCTCTATCGTTGATTCATTCAGGATTTCTCTAAAATCGCTCGCCCGATGACCCACCTCTTGGAAAAAGATACTCTTTTTATCTTTTCTAAAGAGTGTATCGAAGCCTTCAACCTTCTTAAGGATAAGCTAACTAAGGCACCGGTCTTGGTTACCCCTAATTGGGAGCTACCCTTTGAGTTGATGTGCGATGCTAGCGACTTTGCTATTGGTGCGGTTTTGGGCCAAAGAGTGAATAAACACTACCAACCAATCCACTATGCTAGTAAAACAATGACGGTGGCTCAATTGCATTATATGACAACCGAAAAAGAGCTTTTAGTTGTTGTCTATGCTTTTGAAAAATTTCGCCCCTATCTTGTTTTATCCACCACCATCGTATACATGGACCATTCCGCGTTGAAGTACTTGATGACTAAGCACGACTCTAAGCCAAGACTTCTTCGCTGGGTTTTACTCCTTCAAGAATTCAACATTGAAATTCGTGACAAGAAGGGTGCCGAAAACCTAGCCGCGGATCATCTGAGTAGACTTGAGGATCCATATCAAGGGGATCATCCGAACAAAGAGATCAATGACTCTTTCCCCCTTGAGACCTTAATGTCTATAAATCTCAATCTTGATGACACCCCGTGGTTTGCCGACATTGCAAACTACTTAGCGGGTGGTGTTCTCATCAAAGGGTTAACATCCCAACAAAAGAAGAAGTTCTTGAATGATGTTAAGACTTACTTTTGGGAAGACCCTTTTCTATTCAAACAATGTGCTGATCTGATCATTCGTCGATGTGTTGATGGACCGGCAGCTTTGCAAATCCTTGCTTCTTGCCATAAAGGACCCACTGGTGGTCACTTTGGTCCTAACTACACCGCTAAGAAAGTGTTTGACTCTGGATTCTATTGGCCCATCATTTATCGTGACGCTCACGAAATGGTTAAGCATTGTGATGCTTGCCAACGCCAAGGCAAGATCACACATAAAGATGAGATGCCTCAAAATTTCATACAAGAATATGAAATCTTTGACGTATGGGGCATCGACTTTATGGGGCCATTTCCATCCTCCAAAGGGAACAAGTACATCCTCGTAGCCGTTGACTACGTTTCTAAATGGGTTGAAGCTAAGGCTCTTCCTACGAACGATGCGAGGGTGGTTGTGAACTTTTTAAAGCAGCGTTTCGCTCGATTCGGCGTTCCTCGTGCTATAATCAGTGACCGCGGGACTCATTTTTGCAATGATCAATTTGCAAGAGTCATGGCTAAGTATGGTGTTAATCATCGTCTTTCCACCGCCTATCATCCCCAAACCAATGGGCAAGCCGAGATTTCCAACCGTGGATTGAAGCGAATTCTGGAGCGTACTGTGGAAGAGCATCGTGCCGCGTGGGCCGATAAATTAGATGATGCTCTGGGGGCTTTCCGTACTGCTTATAAGACCCCGATTGGTTGTACACCTTATCGTCTTGTGTACGGGAAAGCATGCCACCTCCCCATCGAGCTGGAACATAAGGCGTACTGGGCCTTGAAGTGGGCTAACTTCGACATCAACAAAGCCGGTGATCTTCGCAAGATTCAACTCAACGAGCTCAATGAACTGAGGAATGAAGCTTACGAGAACTCACTGATTTACAAGGAGAAGACCAAGATCATCCATGACGCTAGGATTAAGAACCGAGAGTTCCACGTTGGTGATCAAGTCTTACTTTTTAACTCTCGGTTGAAGATCTTCTCTGGCAAGTTGAAGAGCCGCTGGTCTGGTCTATTCACCGTCGCCAAAGTCTTTCCATATGGGACCATTGAGCTTTCTCAGCCAAATGGGCCTAATTTCAAGGTGAATGGCCAACTTTTGAAGCTGTACTTTGGTGAGGACATCTCCCATGAGATGATTCCATCCGTCACCACGTTTCCCATGAACTAAATTTGGGTCGAGTCAGGCTCGTGACTCGGTTATAAAAAACAAGCACTTCTCGGGAGGCAACCCGTGATCTATCCTTTACTGCTTTCATAATAAGTGTAGGGGGGAGCCCCGTATGTGTTTGTTGTCTTGTTTCTTATCTTGTGCAAGGATTCAAGCTCCAAAGAGCACATTGATGACTTTTGACGAACCGTGATACCGTGTTCCCATCTTCCCGGTTCTATCCTAAACTCTTGTAATTCAGTATTTCATATTTTATATGTTCACATTGAATTCACTTTAGTTGTCCTTTCCTTAGCAAGATTTAAACAAAATGCACAATGTCATAAGTGTAGGGGAGTTCACTCCCACATGCTTAAACATTGAGGACAATGTTTATATCAAGTGTAGGGGGACTTCTATCGAAGTAAGTGGTCTTTTCTATGAATTTGCCCTCATTTTAACCGAAAAATTTGATTTTTTGACATTTTTCAAAATTTTTAATCTATTTTGGCCTAGTTGTATAGTTGTATTTTCCCTTGTTATATTTATTTTCTTTCCTTGCTAGAATAAATTTTCAATAAAGTGGTTTTAAATTTTTCTTAGTCGTGAACATTTTGACTCAACCCGAGTTTACTTATCTAAGTTTACTCTAGCTAGTATCCTTAACGTGTTTAAGTCAAGTTTTGCTAGGCTTTTATATAGGGAGCTATAAAACGCGAAAGTCTTAACTCTTACGGGTTAAGAACAAGAACTTTTCACAAGTTCCTATAATTGATCATAGAGAGTCGTTTATCAAGGGAACTTTAAAATGCGATTTCTGAACTTGAAAAAGTCTAAGAATTTGCAAGATCCTATAGATGACTCGAAAACCCAAAACTTTGATTTAATAGGCTAAGCATCCACGAGTCTCATTCCTTGAGATTTTAAACTGTGGAGGACGAGAGATGATAGAGTCAATTATAAGTTTGGTATTCTTTCGTGAATTTATGTGAGTTAATTATGAGCCTATTCTCCCATCGCTTGTTAATAAATTTATCTGCAATAAATAAGGTTGTACGATTTTAAAAGTTACTTAGCTTCTAGCCTAAGATCGTTTAAAAGTTGCTTGGTACGGATTAGAGTTCATAGCCAAGGCATAACTTATTGAAGCGGGATGCGAAGATTGGCAAGTCCGAAAAGGCCCTAACAAGGCATGAGGGCTACAGTTTGTTGCTAAAGATCCAAAAGTGATGTGAAGAATCATTTATCGAAAATCAATATGAAGGATCGAGACACACGAAGAAAAGCAAATACTCCCCAAAAGATCATGGAGAAGTCTATCCGAAAAGACCCTAACAAGGTATGAGGATAAATAGATCCAAGTCCTATATCAAAGTCCAAAATAAAGATTGGAGAAAAATGAAGAATTCGTGGTCCAAAGATGAAGAATCTCTCAAAACTTCAAGTAAAGAAATTCCTATTATGAAGAGAAGACCATAATTTCAAGAACGTATCTCAAAGATTCGAAGTATGAAGTCGCTGCCAAATATCGGTCCGAGAAAGGTCTCAAATCGTGAATCAAGTTATGCCAAGATATGAACTTTATGAGGTCCCGAGAAGCAGTTTTAAAAGATTTTGTCCTTTAGCTAACTATTGATTAAATCGTTCACTTTATTTTCGGCCTAACTAACTATCGAAATAAGTCAAACAATGCATCCTCGTGATCATTCAAGACAAAAATAATATATAAGAGATACACCTAGGAATAAGGGAGTCTAAGTAAATAATTGGCCCACATGAATTCGTGTTAGTCTGCTAACTTATAATAACAATGATCTCGTTTTTAAGCTTGGTATGGGGAACGTGAAACTTGAGGATGATAAACGTTCATGGCAGCCGAAACCCAATGTAAGTCTTTGATTTCTTTACTTGTTTTTATCTTTTTATGTTTAGCATTTAATAAAGGCCAAGGTGGGTTATTTATGATGGAGAAGTAAACCGTGCTTTAAAATTAATGCATTGCATGAGGGCATTGCAATGGTCAAGTGTAGGGGATTTAATAAGTGTGAAAACACTTATCCTTTTACCACTTATTTCCAATAATAACAAGACCAAAACGTGTATTTTATGTCGTAAAAGTCGGAATTATGCGTGGTTTGTGTTTTTATTGTGTTTTAGGACCAAAAGATTAAAAAGGAAGAAAACACGGGCTTTTATCGAAGAAAACGGGAAAAGACGAAGTCAAAAGATCAAGAGTGCAAAAAGAACGGAAGTCCAAGGCCTATTCTGAAGATTTATCGAAGAAAAAGTCTAAAGACGGAAGTTTAATGAAGTCGAAGAACTCAAGTCTAAATTAAAGAAGAAAATTATCAAGACAAGTTCAAATCCCGAGACGACGTCGAGAAAAGACAAAGAATTAAATCGAGTCAAGAAGACGTGAAGAAAGAAAGAAAGAAGAGGCAACACATGCACTCCTTCCCAATTTTTCCCTATAAATACCCTCCTAATACACATTAGGAGGGTGGTTAGTTTTTAGTTTTAGTTTTCATTTTTCACTTTTCTTTCTAGCTTTAGAGAGAGAAAGTTCTCCACTTTCTCTCACTAAGTTTTCATCTTTTCTTTCTTTTAATCTCAAGATTAAACCTTTTGTATTGTTGATTTCATTAATCAAGTTCTAGTTAAGCTTTTAATCTTTCATCTCTTTCTCCCTTTCTTGATTCTAGTTAACTTTTGGTGCGTAATACATTAAATCCGTGTTGATCTTGATGTTTTTGTGCTTAAAAAGTTAATCTTTTTGTTCCTACATAAGCTTTCATTCGATTAAGCTTTAAGATCCTTGTGCTTATTGGCTTATTCGCTTCTTTTAGCTTATTTACTTTTAAAAGTTTTCTTAAAAAGTTCATTTTTTTATGGTTTGATTTAAAAGTTTGCTTATTTTAAGTTTGGATAAGTTGTTATTTGTGCTTATTTAATCCATTTTATTATAGATTCGTTCAAGTTTGGTGATTAGCATATCAAAATAGCTTATTACTTGCTTATATTTCGAATCCCACATAAATCGGAAAGGGTTTAAACCCCTTTCCGATCGCTACATTCCGACTGCATCCCCCTCTTTCCGATCTCCAAATCGGAAAAGGGTTTTAAGACATTCCAATTTGCATCTCCAATATTCCGATCGTGTTGATCGGATTAGGGAGTTTGGGTTCCGATCTGGACCATTTTTGGCTCATTCCGATTGTTTGCATTTCTAGATATTCCGATTGTGGGGTGTTTTGTAACATACCGATTGGCTTGGTTTTTAACATTCCGATTTGGTTCATCTTCTAGTATTCCGATTGGGAAATTTTACCACATTCCGATTAGCTTCCTTGTCCCATATTCCGATCGCATCATTCCGACTAGGGAAGTTTTTTATATTCCGATTGGGATTCATTCCTACATTCCGATCAGTGTTTTCCGACTACACATTCCGATCAGTGCATTTTGGATATTCCGATTTTGCAGTAATTGTTTGTTTTCCAATTGTTTAATTTCTTGTTTTTGCAAAGTTTCCAAGTTCTAGATTTATTAAGTGTTCAATTAATTTTCCTAATCTTGTCTTTAAGTTTTCAAGCATTTACTTTTTACTCGTTACTTTTGTTTAATCTTAAAAGCTCTATTTTACTCAACGACATTTACATTTATTTGCTATTAGTTTAAAATAGATAATCAACCAAACCATTCTCTTGTTCACCAAAAGACAATTGAGTCGCACTTTAGACTGGAAATCAATTCGAAAAGATTCGGACGATAAGATTTTATACTTAGCCAAAAGCTCTATATTACACAATATAAAGCTTAAATCAGTAAACCATGACATGAACATATAAAACAAGCTAAGACATGATATAAAACCAGTTACGTACTCAGTAATCAGATACTTATACACGTATGTATTTATGTAGCATTAGTGATACAGAAGTAGGACTCTCTTTCGTTCGTCTTCTTCGTTCATTAGACACAAGGTACGGATTCTCCGTCCTTTCAGTATGGACATTCTTCCTTATTAGGATTTCCCGTATGCAGCCAAATGTTTTCCCCAGTATATGTTTTATATGTTTTTGAATTGCTTATGTTTAATTAGAATACCTAAAGACATATACATGCATGACCAGTTTCACCTAGTTATGGAGGTACCATAACCATAACACTAGAGGCACCAGTGTTATGACTTCACCACGGCGGAGTGATAGCTCGTGGCGTCCCTTTCAGCTTTTGGCCATATTATTATTATCAGGTGGGGCATATGGGTGCATCCTAGTTTACATGTTTTAGCAGATTATTTAGTGTGAATGTGGTGTGTGCCTTGTATCCTTCACAAGGAACTGATCCCTCCTACCCAAAACCAGTATATTAAATTAGAGGCAGCCCCTCTAATTTGCATGACGAGGTCACCCCTCCAAGTATTCATGCACGTGGATAACTCATGACCTATATCGGCTAATGGTAAATATGTTAAACAGTTTTTACAAGATAAACATAAGGCTTTTCAAACTATAAAACCAGTTTTACTAAGATATAACCAGGTTATCCAGGACTTATTCTTTCCGCTGCTTCATGTTTATATGCTTATATTATTCATGTTATACTCGTATATCCGTACACTGAGCGTTATGCTCAGCCGTTTTCCTTTTCATGTTCCCAAAACGGCAGGTACTCAGGGACGCTCGTAGACTTTAAGCGTACGTGCATATGGACTGGAAGCTTTCTTGCCTTCTTTACTTTTTGCATTTATTTATCTATACTTTGATACTCATTTCCATGGACATTGTTTAGTCCTTTCATTTACAGTACTTATGTTTGTGTGTGATGAATTCTACTTGTGGGGTACCGATGTTTGATTCCGGTATTTCCTTTATGGTCATGTAATGTTTAGACATTTATCCTTGTAAGCTTTGATGACACGTCATAATCACGCGTGACATTCCATTTATCAAAATGGGGTGTTACAATTATGGTATCAGAGCCCAAGGCTTCGACCTGTAGGCTCTCAAAATACGACCTGTGATTAGTGGGTAGTCACTATGGTCTTCCTAGAACTGACAGTCGGTTTTCATGCATTCATCATTTTCATGCATACATATATATGTCATTGTCGCAGGTTTATGACTAAGTAATGGTTGGTATAGGACTGGCCCTATTTAGTCGCATGTGTTTTATCAAAACTTTTAAATTTAGGACCGACCCATTGGCGTCCCCTCGCAATGTCTTTTGTTTTGAGTAAACTGATCATAGGCGTTCACTCTCGCGCATACAAAAGTTTTCATAAAACTGCATCATGCATTCATGTACTAGTTTTCCTGCGTAAAATTTTCTCATGATTTATTGGTATAATTTTTTTTTCCAGGTATATAGTTTATGTTTTAATCAGTTAATCATGTATTTTATGTTATACTGTCAGATGGTTCTCACACGCGACCAGGAACAACTCAATGCAGCAATCCAAGTTGCAATGCAAGCCATGCTTCCTCAGATGAGGAACGAAATTAGGGCTGAGGTCCAGGCTGCCAACAACCAGCAGCAGCACCCAGTACCTCCTCCTCCTCCTCCAGCAACATTGGCCACATGGCTGGAGAGATTCAATAAGCTCCGCCCTCGAGCTTTCGAGAGAACAGATAGCCCTAGTGAAGCTGAAAGCTGGTTGGCTCACATTGAGAATATCTTCGATGCTATGGGCTGTGAACCCGTCTTCAAGTTGAGGTTGGCATGCTACCGGTTTGAAGGTGATGTGTTAGCATGGTGGATAGCACTGAAGCAGTCTGAGTGAGGTGATGATTGGGTGGCTGGTTTGACTTGGGCTCAGTTCAAGGATAGGGTAATGGAACAGTTCTTTCCCAAGGCTGAGCAGGATAAGCTGAAGAGGGAGTACCATGGGATCCGACAGAGAGCTGGGGAGAATAGCAACGAGTTCATGCAACGCTTTCTTCGCTTGGCTGGTTTCCTTGGTGCAGCAGCAGGTACTCCTGAAGAGCAGGCACACCACTTCAGGTGGGCTTTTCGTACATCGGTCGCAAACAACTTGGTGTGTGCTATGTTCAACACGGTAGCACAAGTGGCCGATGCAACACGTAAGCTGGAAATGCTGTAGGAAAGAGATGAGTTTGGGGAAGCAGAGAGACCCGATAAGTGGTTATTCGTATTCAAGCGGTGACCAATCCGTATTCTTTTAGTATATGTCAATATTTCATCTCTTTAAAATTTTATCTTCCAGGCAGAAGACTGGGACCGGTCTCAGCCGGCTACTGAGCAACAGCCTAATCAGCCCAAGGGAAACGGTCAGACTCACGACCGTTCTGCTACGGATAAGCGTGGCGGTAATGATAATTACCGTAACAACGCTGGACACTCCAACAGTAGCAGGTCCTTATACTTACGCATTTTCTTATGATTACATGTTATGATTCTTAATTCTGACACATTAGCAAATCTTCTACCAGGAATCATGGTAACGATAGGGACCAGAACCAGAGAGGTTCACAGCCTCACCGTCCAGCTATCACTAGTATTCAATCTTACGATTATCCGCATTGTCCTTTGTACCTATTATCATGTCTCATGTATATTGTTTTATCAGGCTCTCAGCCAGTCAGGACACCTGCTGGAGGATATACTCATCCTCTTTGCTCTACTTGCCACCGTAGGCACCCAGGGCCATGTCGCCGCGACAGCGACGCATGCTTCAAGTGTGGTCTTCCTGGCCATCGCATGAAGGATTGCCGCAAGGGCGAGATGGAGGGTACATCAGGACATGCTGATACCAAGTCGCCTCCTACTAGTGGACGCGTTTACACGACATCTCGCGATCAGGCCAACAAGTCTACAGGTACCATCTCTGGAATCTTGTATATGTATGGTCAAGCTGCATGTGTTCTGTTTGATACGGGTGATACTCAAATCGGTCATTTCTACCGCTTATGCCAAGAATGTTAGGATACTCCCCATGCCACTAGAGAATATACTGAGTATTTCCACGCATTTGAGAGACTCTATACGCATAACCCATTTGTACAAGAGCCTTCCCCTAGAGTTTGACGACAAGTTGACGCACTTCCGCTGGACATGAATGATTTTGACATGATTTTGGGCATGGACTGGCTATCCAAGCATCATGCTACCATAGAATGCCATTCATATCGAGTCATCTTCGGTGATGTTAATGCGCCAGAGTACATTCACAACGGGTTCGTACCTAGCAGGTCTGTACAAATCATATCAACCCTACAAGCACGTGCATTACTTTCACATGGTTGTGAGGGTTATCTAGCTACTGTTCATGACATGGATGTTGAATCCCTATCAATTCAGAATCAGTCGATAGTGTCAGAATTTCCAGAAGAACTTCCGGGCATACCACCTGCACGTGAAGTAGAATTTAATATCGAGCTCATTCCAGGAGCTGAGTCGATTTCCAAGGCTCCTTATCGCATGGCTCCCATAGAGTTAAAGGAGCTGAAGGATCAATTGCAAGAAATTCTGGAACGAGGCTTTATTCGACCGAGCGCATCTCCATGGGGCGCACCGGTCTTATTCGTTAAGAAGAAGGATGACAGTATGCGTCTTTGCATAGAATATCGTGAGCTCAACAAGATTACCATCAGGAATAGGTATCCACTACCACGTATAGATGATCTGTTTGACCAACTCCAAGGGGCCAAACATTTCTCCAAGATTGATCTAAGGTCGGGCTATCATCAGCTACGGGTTAAGGAGCAGGACATCGCCACGACTGCTTTCCGTACACGCTATGGCCACTACGAATTTGTAGTCATGCCATTTGGCCTTACCAATGCTCCAGCAGTGTTCATGGATTTGATGAACAGAATCTTCCATGAATTTCTAGACAAGTTCATCATTGTCTTCATCAATGAAATCTTGATTTTGTCTAAGTCCAAGGAGGAACACGAAGACCATCTTCGTACAGTACTACAGATTCTTCGCCAAAAGCAGCTGTATGCTAAATTCTCCAAGTGTGAGTTCTGGTTAGACAAGGTAGCATTCTTAGGTCACATTGTATCAGTAGAAGGAATCACGATGGATCGAGCGAAGGTTGAGGCTATTACCAAATGGCCAAGGCCGACATCAGCGACTGAAGTCTGCAGTTTCCTAGGCTTAGCTGGTTATTACCGTAGGTTCGTGGAGAACCTTTCCCGTTTAGCACTACCATTGACCAAACTGATGCAGAAAGGGGAGAAATTCGTCTGGACTGAAGAACGAGAGAAGAGCTTTGAAGACCTGAAGCAGAAGTTAGTATCTGCACGGATTTTTACTCTCCCTTCTGGTACAGGTGGATTTCAGATCTACAATGATGCATCGGGGAAGGGACTTGGTTGTGTTCTCATGCAACATGGGAAAGTGATCGCGTACGCTTCACGGCAGCTTAATCCTTATGAGGAAAATTACCCTACGCATGACTTGGAACTTGCAGAAGTCGTGTTTGCATTGAAGATATGGAGGCACTACTTATATGGAGAATCATGTGACATTTTCACGGACCACAAGAGCTTGAAGTATATCTTCACTCAGCGTGAATTGGACATGATACAGAGGAGATGGTTAGAGCTGTTGAAGGATTATGACATTAATCTGCAGTATCATCCCGACAAGGAAAATGTAGTGGCAGATGCACTTAGTAGAAAGTCCAGAATGATAAACGGCATTAAAATTGAGGAAGAAATCATAAGAGACTTGGAGCGATTAGACATAGAGATCATGGTACATGGACAACACGGTTACTGGGCTAATCTTAGAGTAGAACCTGAGTTACTCTCTAAGATCAAGGAAGCTCAGAAAGATGATGGAGAAATCTAGGCGATAATTCAAAATTTGGAGAAGCAGACAGAATTTCGAGTAGATGTAGATGGTATCTTATGACAGGGCACGAGACTTTGTGTTCCTGATAATCAAGAACTCTGGGAAGCATTGTTAACTGAGGCTCATAGCTCCTCATTCTCTATCCATCGTGGTTCGACCAAGATGTACAATGACATCAAGCAGTACTTTTGGTGGAGTGGTATGAAACATGATGTTGCTACTTACGTCTTTAAATGTCTTACCTGCCAGCAGGTTAAGATCAAGCATCAGCGAACTGGCGGTCTTCTTCAACCGTTAGATATTCCATAGTGCAAATGGGACAAAATCACCATGGATTTTGTTACTGGTCTTCCGCCGGCAAAGAAGAAGCACGATGCAATTTGGGTTATCATTGATCGACTTACCAAATCAGCTCATTTCTTACCGATCCGCAGGGAAGATTCGGTCAGTAAAATCGCCGATACTTATAGAAGGGAGATCATGAGACTTCACGGTGCTCCATCCAGCATCGACTCAGACAGAGATCCTCGTTTCACTTCGTGATTTTGGAGAAGTCTGCAGAAAGCTTGGGGTACACAACTTAAGCTTAGCACGACTTTTCATCCTCAAACAGACGGGCAGTCAGAGCGAACGATTTAGACATTGGAAGACATGTTGAGGTCATGTGCGTTGGAATAGACGGGTGACTGGGACGATTATATCTGTTCGGTGGAGTTTGCATACAACAACAGTTGGCACGCAAGTATCAAGTGTGCTCCTTTCAAGATGTTGTATGGCAGAAAGTGTCGCGCCCCAATCTGTTGGGATCAGGTTGGTGAGCGAATACTTGAAGGACCAGAAATGATAGAGCTGACTAATGAGAAGGTCGTAGTAGCTAAGCAGAAACTGCAAGAAGCACGGTCACGTCAGAATAGTTACGCAGACAAGCATCGTAGGGACTTACATTTTAACGTAGGAGATCACGTTTTCCTTAAGGTTTCGTCGGCACGTGGTGTTAGACGTTTTGGAATAAAAGGGAAGCTCAGTCCGCGATTTATCGAACCGTTTGATGTCATTGAACGGGTCGGTGAAGTATCTTACCGTTTAGCGTTACCTCCGCAGCTTTCTCATGTTCACGATGTTTTCCATGTGTCCTTACTCAGAGGGTACCAGTATCATCCCCTTCACATGGTTCAGTATCCACTAGAACAGATTCGTGAAGATCTCACTTTCATAGAAGAACCCGAACGAGTTCTTGACAGACAAGAACGAGTCATGAGAAGGAAGACGATTCCGTTCGTCAAAATCCTTTGGAGGGATCATACCGAGCGGGAAGCCACTTGGGAAACAGAGGAGTCTATCCGGGCTTCTTACCCTCATTTCATATTTTGAATTCGGGTATGTTCTTCTTTTCCAGTTTACTTTATCTATAATTCGGGGACGAATTATTCTTTTAGGGGGGAAGAGTTGTAAAACCCGCATGCTTTTACCATGAATAGTACCCTTAGGATCGTATGTACATGATTAGAACTTTCCTTATATAGCACGTTTACGTTTCACGAACAAGAATTACAAGTATTATGTACGTGTTATATCACGATAAGTATTTATTACGTATTAAGACACGATAATTATTTCAATATTAATTATAATCACGAACATACGAACATGAAATCATGAACGTAAATAATCATGAGCTTATTATTACGTATGTATGTATATTTATTACGATCACGAATAAATATAATAAGACACGAACGATAACTAGTTTAATCACGTAAAACACGAACACGAGAACACACTAAATATTAGACACGGAAAACATTTGGGTTACCCCCATGTGGGCCCCTTACCCACGGCTACAAGACAAGAAAAGGGCCAAGCCCATGCAAAATTTACTAAACAAGGAATAAGGAGAAAACTTAGTTTCATAATAACAAAAATATTGAAAACAAGAAAACCCTAAAATCTTTTCTCCTTCTCTTCTCCTTGGCCGCCGGGTTTAGCACACACCAAAGGTGTGATTGGTTGATTTTTGGTGTTAGATTTATTGCAAGTGTGTTAGTGTGTTCATCCTCCTTGATTCACGTGATCAGTATAACCCTAAAACCTTTTTCTTTTTATGTTTTTAATTAAATCAAGAACACATAAATCATGAATGTTTAAAAACAAGTAACCACATGTTAATTAAACATGGGGTAAAATAATTAAGGGTTTAAGGGGTGTTTGTTTGTTGGCCGACGCATGAACCGAGCCCCAAGGGGGTCTCAGTTTGTTTTTGATTCGCACAACCGAGACCTCAAGGTCTCGGTGTGGTGGTCTTGTGTCACGGCAGCAGGAACCAAGGGAAACCCCGACCACGGTCGGGGTATGTTTGACTCAGGTGGGTCTCGGCTAAGAACTAAAACCACCACCGGCTTAAGCCGGTGGCTAATTAAGGAAAGTAGGGGAACCGAAGGCCACGACAGCAGGGGGAACACCGGCTAGCCGGTGGGAACCCATGCTAGCCGGCGGCTAGGTTTTGACCAAGGGTGCGTTTGGATGCCGGTTCACGGGTTTAAACAGGTCCGGTTCACACATGTTTAGATTAAAACACGATTCGATTCATGGGTTACTTTTTACAAGATTAATTATATTTACAAGTTTATTTTTACAAGACTTAAATTAAATTAGTTAAAACATGTACATGTATAATTTAATTTACATGACTTAGGTTATTAATATTATTATTAATACATGAATTATAACCTAAGCAATTATCATTGTAATTAGACTATATAACTAATTAATTATTAAAATCATGACTTATAATTAATTAATTTACATGACTTAGGTTATATTATTAATAAATAATAATACATGTTTTAACCTAAGTATTTTTTTTACCTTTGTTAATTAAATCATGCTATATTTAATTAAATACTTTAAACCTGTAGTTTATTTAATTCACATGAAATAATTAATAAACTATACTATATAATTAACATGACTTAGTATATTAATCAGTAAACACTTAAGCTTATATAATTAGCTTAATAATCCATCTTATGTCTAACTATGGAAACTTTCTACTTTTAGAAACTTATTTAATTAAGGCAGCTAATCTATTTATGGAAAATTTCTATTTTTGGAAACTTATCTATTTTAAGTAGTAAATCTAGTTTAGAAACTTTCTATTTTTGGAAACTTTCTATTTTTGATAACTTTCTATTTTTGGAAACTTTCTATTTTTGGAAACCTGCTATTTTTAGAAAGTTACTTATTATACGCAACAAGTATAATAATACATGAAATACAAGAAATACTTAAAGAGAATAGACGGAATACATGATAAACACAATATAAAGCTTAAATCAGTAAAACATGACATGAACATATAAAACAAGCTAAGACATGATATAAAGCCAGTTACGTACTCAGTAATCAGATACTTATACACGTATGTATTTATGTAGCATTAGTGATACCGAAGTAGGACTCTCTTCCTTCATCTTCTTCGTTCACTAGACACAAGGTACGGATTCTCCGTCCTTTTAGTATGGACATTCTTCCTTATTAGGATTTCCCGTATGCAGCCAACTGTTTTCCCCAGTATATGTTATATATGTTTTTGAATTGCTTATGTTTAATTAGAATACCTAAAGCCATATACATGCATGACCAGTTTCACCTAGTTATGGAGGTACCATAACCATAACACTGGAGGCACCAGTGTTATGACTTCACCACGACGGAGTGATAGCTCGTGGCGTCCCTTTCAGCTTTTGGCCATATTATTATTATCAGGTGGGACGTATGGGTGCATCCTAGTTTACATGTTTTCAGCAGATTATTCAGTGTGAATGTGGTGTGTGCCTTGCATCCTTCACAAGGAGCTGATCCCTCCTACCCAAAACTAGTATATTAAATTAGATGTAGCTCCTCTAATTTGCATGACGAGGTCACCCCTCCAAGTATTCATGCACGTGGATAACTCATGACCTATATTGGCTAATGGTAAATATGTTAAACAGTTTTTACAAGATAAACATAAGGCTTTTCAAACTATAAAACCAGTTTTACTAAGATATAACCAGGTGATCCATGACTTAGGCTTTTCTGCTGCTTCATGTCTATATGCTTATATTATTCATGCTATACTAGTATATCCGTGCACCGAGCGTTATGCTCAGCCGTTTTCCTTTTCATGTTCCCAAAACGGCAGGTACTCAGGGACTCTCGTAGACTTTAAGCGTACATGCATATGGATTGGAAGCTTTCTAGCCTTCTTTACTTTATGCATTTCTTTATACTTTTATACTCATTTCCATGGACATTGTTTAGTCCTTTCATTTACAGTACTTATGTTTGTGTGTGATGAGTTCTACTTTTGGGTTACCGATGTTTGATTCCGGTATTTCCTTTATGGTCATGTAATGTTTCGACATTTATCCTTGTATGCTTTGATGACATGCCATAATGACACGTGGCATTCCATTTATCAAAATGAGGTGTTACAGTGATAGTATTACTTGTATCGTTTTCCCTCGAGTTTGTTGTGATTTTATGAGTTTGAGTTTGATATTATTATGTATGATTTATTTCCCGAGTCATTATTAATGAACGCGCCTTATTTGATAGGTAGCGGTTCTCGTGGTTGAAAGGCATTCTCTATCATCGACGATCATCTCACTAGGTCTCTTATACTAAGGTGAGTCTGTAGCCTCGCTTTTCATGCTAACTACTAAATGTTTTAATACCCGCGAGGGGGATACATGCTATTTGAAAATAAATGAACACAAGTCATGAGTAATTGTTGGACCCGAATGTTGCCTATGTTGTTTACATTGTAATGAGTACCTTGTTGCTAAAGACCCTAAATTCATGAACCGTTAACTATGTTCTGACTTGATGTTGTGATTTGGGAATAACTGCTTATTCAGATGATAGTGCTATTGGGTTGACCACCCTATCTGAGACCAGGGCATTACGTTGAGTAACCTCCGGGAAGGATAATTTACGAGATTGAGATTTGGGTATATCTAGCAACTAATACTCTAGAGGGGCAATGGTTTTATCTAGTCATGCTGGCATTTGGCGTGGGTGACTAATTGGTTAAGGGGTCGGTGTCATGAGCTTAAATACAATGTGTTGCCTTGAAATAGATTGTTGACGACAATTCTATTAATGATTATGATTGATTTTCTTCTTGTGTTCAAATGCGATTTGATAAACCTATGGACTCGCTCAACATTATTGTTGACTCGTTTAAGCATGTGTTTCAGGTAATCAAAGGTGATGGATGGCGGAGCTTTGCTGTGGATGTTGTGGGTTGGCTTTTGAAGTTTGTTGGTCTAAAACAATTTCCATCCTTTTTACTATTGAACAATTTGTTAAATGTTATGTACTGTACTGAAACTTGTTGGTTTGCTGGTCGAGATCCATAGGGACTAAACGCTTTACTCTGGTGATGTTTTAGTACATTATGGGTTGAAATTATGTTTTAGACAATGTGAAAATCTTATTTATATTTCATGTGTAAACGTCTCTATTTGAGTCGTTCAATATACATTGTGTGATGATGCTTGTGTCTAGCACCCGATTGTGTATTTCCGCTGTGCAATGTAAAATTGGGGGTGTTAGAGATTGGTATCAGAGCTACAAGTTATAGAGAACTAGGTCGATTTTGAAAATTGTCCTAAACTATAACTTTGGTGTCGAAATTATTTATTTTTCAAAAGCACACAACTTCTCTACAACGCTCCGGTAAGATCGCTTTTAGTTTTGTTTTGTATTATAGATGTATCCCTCAGAACTGAAATGATTTCCTGAGTATTTATTAAGTAAATAATATGATGTTGTATCGAGATTATTGAAAGTGTGCCGAGTGCATGTCATTATCATATTTATTTTTGCGAGCATTGCATAAACATCATTTGCATTGCATTGCATATCATGGGTTACGTATAACATTTGTGATGCATGAGTATTGCATATTTATTTTGAACAATGACCTTAAGTATCCTTGAACCCTTATAATTGTAGAAAATGGCTGATATACCTCGGGAAGATGATTGGATTGAAATGAATGATATGTTAGAAGGTGAGGAAGTAGATAACTTTGGTGCTAGTAACGATGAGGTGCCATATGAGTATCTGGATGCTAGGATTGCTCCTACTGCTGTTGGGCAGACTGAGCCTGAGGTAATTCAGGGTAGTTATGTTCCGAGAGCTAATGTGGTGCCATCGACTGTTCAAGAATGTCAGCGACCAGTTGTACGTTCATCTTCGCCTACTTGTGATAGTTATTTGAGTGGTCTGCCTAGAGTTGCTCGTGTTAGGAATGATTTCTCGGCTGAATCCAGTAATGCTGCTAGTGCCCGATCTATTCACGATGATATTGCTAAAGTGTACTGTCCAGGTCCTAGATCATATGATGATATTTTCTGGTTTCTTAAAAAGTTTGATCGGTATTTATTTGAAAGGTATGTAGTTGAAACCCGAGTAATTAAAAGGTTTGAGCAGAATGAAAGACAGTTTGACAGGTTTGTTACTAGTGTGAAAAGGTCAGAGTATGTTAGGGCAAGGGAAATGGATGAAGTCCCTAGTCTGCGATCAATGGTGTTGAATTTGAGTAAACAATTTGAAAGGTTTCGTGAGGAGCAAGAAAGGAATGCAAGGTTGAATGCGTGGGATATACCAATGAGGTCTTTTCCTAGTCGAGGTGTGGTGATTCGTGATGTGCCAAATCAGATTGAAGCTCAGGTGTTGGTAAAGTCAGGTGAAGGAGGAAGTCGAAAAGGAAAGGAGAAAGTGGAAGAAGACTCTAAAGAGGAGGATAGCAGCAGTGATGATGAACCAATGTACAAAAAGCTGCGGGAATCAGATGCTTAGTGCTTTCTTTATGTTGTTTTTATTAGCTGGTTGTAATAGAACTTAAGTAGACCGGTACTGTAGTTTATGATGAAACTTAATGAATCTTTTAAGCTTGCTGTGATGAAGGGTTGTAGTGACATTACTTGTCACAATTTTGTGGAGATATTCCAAGTGCAATCCAAATTACCTTCATGATCTATGATTGTCTTTTAGTTCTTTTGTGATTTGGTTGGTGATTCAGTGTGAGTTGTGTTGTTTGTGCATGTAGTATCCATAACACGTCTTGATAATCCTTCTTCTTATCTTGATATGAATATTACTTGTCCTTTTTCTTCTGTGATGACACAGGAAGGAGTTGGGAGGCATTTTTCTGCATTACTTGTTAGCCTTAAAATGTGTGCGACTAACATAATTACATTAGTTTCATAGCCAGGACCTGCAGGGACTAATATTGTCATATGTAATAGTCCAAGTCCCGTGCTATATATACCCCTTCATACTTCCATAGAGGGGTGAGGATTATCATTTCTTTCTTTTCTTTCTCTCACTAGAATAAACACACTTTTCTATTAACTCTTGTTTCTCTCACTAACAATGGCTAAACACTTGTTCAATCCTCCCCGACCTCCAGATCTTTTACCCGTGTTCATAGTGAATCCAATTTAACAATTGGCATCAGAGCTAACCGGGGGTGTTTCGTGTTTTTGTTTCGATGTTTTGTGTTCGTGTTTGTGTGTTGGATCGATTTTGATTTGGTACGTTTTTTATTCTCTTTGAATAACTGTGTTACACGGTCTAAATCATCACCACATCATCCATATCATTTTTCCATTTCATTAGTTTTTAATAGTCCTTCCATGAATCTGTTTTCTTAACTGTTTGTCTTCATATCCATTTTTTATTCATCTTTTTGATATCCGTCCCTTGATATTATATTTTTTCTGTCCATATCTGTCATTTGTTCCATCATTCCCTTCAAAAAGTTTTAATTTTTTTATATATTTCTGGGTTTTGGTGACTGTCTATGAAGATGAACAAACCGAAAAAAAGGGTGACCAGATCCAGAATTTTTCAGGGATTCCAAAGAACATGTCAAAACCCTCTTGCGATGCAACATTGTGATGGGATATTTTTGATATATTCCGATGCCCTCTTTTGACTCATTGCGACGAGATCACAGATACATTCCGATGGCATCCTAAGATGGCTTATTCCGATGGGTTCGACTAACTCATTGTGATGGGACTCATTCCGATGGGACTCATTGCGATGGGTGGTTTGACTCATTGCGATGGTGAGTTACGATAACATTACGATGGATGTTTGGACTCATTGCGATGGGGAGATACAAAATTATTGCGATGGGATTTCTGTTTGACTCATTGCGATGGGTGGGTTGACTCATTGCGATGGGATGGTATTTTTATTGCGATGGAAAATATCAAACATTGTGATGGTACCTCAGACATAAAAACATTACGATGGGTGTGGTTTCAATAAACATTGCGATGGTGCAATTTTTCTGAAGAAAAAAAAATTGCGATGTCTATAGAAAACATTATGACATAAAACCCATCTCTTATCAATCAAAACTCAGACCCGACTCTTTCTATACCCATCGTCACATATTTACATTTCCATCCCTTCTCAACCAGCTAGACTCGAAAAGAAAAAAAAATTAACAAATCAATTAAGAGATCTCAGAATATCATTTTTGTTTATACCAAGATCTATATAGATCTGGTTTATAAAAAATTTTCATCATAGATCATGTATTGGCCCAAATCTCTCTTTCAATATACGAAATTAAAGAGTAACTAATAACGATTATGTTATAGTTTTTCTTTGTTTCGACTATGACAACATGCAATATGATAATCAAATACTACACCATACCTGCGACCCTCGGAAGGATCTTTAATTTGTGTATTGATCTTGGTTCGTGGGTCTGTGACAACAAGATGACATGTTGTGGTCTTGGTTCGATGTTAATGGAAAAAGGGGTACATGGTATTTGCGATTTGTATAATCAAAAGGAAGATTGTGGATGCGTTTTGCTCTATCTGGATTAATAACGGATGAATAGAGGCGTGGAAAATGAGATTGAGTTTTTGAGATGGATGAGATTAGATGGGAGCAGATTTTGGTTAGATGAGCTTTGTGAAGAGAGATAGTGCGACTCGTTTGAGATGTGATTAGGGGTTTGAATAGATGAGAATAATTAGGGTTAAAGTGTCATATATATACGGAGTATATTCCTTTATTCTTATGATGGGCTAGTATCTTTGTCATTTGAATTCGGTGGATCTCACATGGGCTTATGAATATGTATGAGCTGATTTCTATCCACGTGATTATATGGTTTCAAACTTACTTGTTATGTGGGCCTAGAGCTATATCATGAAAACTGTCGGCTTAGATTTTGAAATGGTGATGATTGGAATGGGCTGGTCAAAAGTGCTACGGATTTTAGACGGCTTATGGGATAATAGAATTTGGTTATACTTTATCTTGGGCTGAGTATAATATGTTAGATAGCGGGTGCGTTGACTCATTACTACCTAATATCTAGGGTATGTTGACTCATTTTGATTTTGGGCTTAATCGTCAAGTTAACTAGACAGCATTCACGACTTCTCATTCTTTAGTCATCGTTGGATTTCTAGTTAACAACACTCAACAACACACAAAACAAACACACACAACAAAAACAAACCAACACCAAAACGATCCTTTAAGATTCACTAAAACTGTCAAAACGGCTAGTATTCGAGCAAAGTAATGTCGAGTGATTACGAAGTGGATTTGGTATTTATTATTTGAAGTTGAAGTAAAATATCACAAAGGCGTCTACTTAATTCATCATCGAGCCTCTTTCACCCCATTCTATCGATTGATGATTCGCTTTAGCATTAATGATTGAGACTTGATTTATCTAGTTTCCACTGTCAAGGGGTGGATGGTCGACGACATGGACAACTATCACTTAAGGAGTTACGTTGTAGTGCTCAGTGTCACACTCACCGAGAGTTGTAGATACTTCAAGAGGTGTTTTACATCTTATACTTCTCTCTTCTTTTATGTATAAGGTACTAAGAGATGTTTCTTTTCACCGTTCGTCAATCAACAACAGTGCTAAGCGTAAGTAACAAATTTGGGGGATTGTACTTAAGTTTCAAGTTTGGAATATCAAGTTTACTTCACCAGTGGTCACTACAGATAGCCAAAATAATACGAGGTTGGTAAGTTTAGCCAGAGAGTACACGAGTAGAGATGTGATCAGCAAACAATTCTCAAGAGCAACTTGAGCTACAAAATGTCAACAAAGATTTCTGCTTCAGAAACGAACATCTCGCGATTCTGATTGTACTCGTCAAATGATGCTTCCGAGTGTTCTTAACCACCATACTTTTGACAAGAACGCTACCGACTATTCGTCACCATCATACTTTCGACAAGAACATCTCGCGATTTTGACCGTACATGTCAGATGATGCTTCCGAGAGTTCGTCACCATCATGGGGGAAGAACGTGTACTTTGGAGACTTAGTTCCCACTTTGGAGTACTTGTTCAACTTCTAGGGGAAAGCATTCTACAAGCGTGAGAAGATTTGTTGCTGATTTCTTACATGTTTCCCCAAACACATAATCATGAAGACCAAAAATGTCAAGTTAGCAGGTACTTGGTGTGGTTTGTTTCTTCTTCTACAAAATTCCACTGTGCACTTTAAATGTCAAAGATAGAAGATTTCTCAAGCTACATGTTCTGCTCAAGACAGGGATATTGGTTTGGGGGAAACTGATTCAGAAGCTTCGTCAAAAAGAAGTATTTGAAGAAATCTTTTCAAGACATGTGGTATGAATTAGGGGGAATTTAATCCAGTTCATACATGATACAATGGTTCCTCAACAAGCAAAGACGAAGAAGATTCATATTGGGGTATAAGTTTTTCTAGAAGACTTGAAGACAACGACGTCATCCTCAGCATTGGAAGCAAACTTAATACTGTCATATTTTTGTTGTATTTGAATTTGTTAGGAACATTGTAAGTAATTTCGTATGTCACCACATTGGGGGAAGATTGTTAGCCTTAAAATGTGTGCGACTAACAGAACTAAATTAGTTTCATAGCCGGGACTTGCAGGGACTAATATTGTCATATGTAATAGTCCAAGTCTCGTGCTATATATACCCCTCCGTACTTCCATAGAGGGGTGAGGATTATCATTTCTTTCTTTTCTTTCTCTCACTAGAATAAACATACTTTTCTAGTAACTCTTGTTTCTCTCACTAACAATGGCTAAACAAATGTTCAATCCTCCCCGACCTCCAGATCTTTTACCCGTGTTCATGGTGAATCCAATTTAACATTACTGAAGTTGTTGTTTGATTAATACTCTAAATATGCCGCCGAAGTTGACAACTGTTACTGTGAATACCATGATTGAGCAAGCTATTGCTAGAGCGCTGGTAGCTGAACGTGCTACGAGGAACAAAGAGGCTGAGAATAGGAATGTTGCGGGTCAAGTTGGAGGGAATGCTGCAAATCCAATTGAAGGAAATGATGATGAACCGGTTGGAGGAAATGCTGCTGGTCAAGCTGGAGGAAATGTTGTTGCTCAGCAAGTACAGAAGGAATGTTCTTATGCTAAGTTTCATGAAATGTGGACCTACCCAATTTCGTGGTACTGGTGGTGCTTTGGAATTAAGAAGGTGGATTAAAAAGATTGAAAGTACTTTTGAAATCAGTGGATGTTCAGAACCTAGTAAGGTGAAATTTGTTGCAGCTACTTTTCAGGATGATGCATTAAGCTGGTGGAATAGTCAGGTAGCTACTGTAGGTTTGGTTGAAGCTAATGCTAGAACGTGGACTGTGACCAAAGGACTATTAACTGCTAAGTTTTGTCCTGAGGAAGAGTTAGGTCAGTTGGAGGATGAGTTGAGGCATTTGGTGCTGCGGAATAATGATAATGTAACTTATACGAAAAGGTTTTCTGATTTATGTTTGTTGTGTCCTGATGCTTTTGCTGATGACCGTAAGAAGATGAAGCAGTATATCAGAGGTTTATCTAGTAATATCAAGGGAGAGACTACTTCGTCGAAACCCAAGACTTTTAATGAAGCTGTTCAGATGGATCATGCTTTGATGGATGTGAAGCTGTAGGATAGAAAGGATAGCATTGCTGAGGGGAATAAGAGAAAGTGGGAAGCTGCACACTCAAACCAAGGGCAGAATAGAGGAGGTTATTGTAACAACAATAACCAAGGACCGAATAGGAATCAGCAATACAACTTGAGGAGGAATGATGGTGTTCGTGCTACTACTAGAACCCAAGGAAAAAAAGTGAACCCGAAGTGTGGTCGATGCAGTCTGTATCATGTTGGGAATTGTCCACCTGCTTGTAACAAGTGTGGGAAGGCCGGACATAAAGCGGTAGACTGTAAGAACAAGGGTGTGGTCACTAGAGCCAATGTTGTTAAGGTGGGTAATTGTTTTGGATGTGGAGGCCGAGGATATAATGAAGGAAATTGTCCGAGGGTTGGCACTCGACAGGGAGGCAATGTTGCTGCTGTTGCTGCTGGAACTGTTGCTCCAGCCTATGTCGTGGGATGCTGACAAATCTCAAGGGCCGAATGTGGTGACTGGAGTACGTTCTTACTCGATGCTTGTTATGCTAGTGTGTTATTTGATTCTGGATCCGATAGAAGTTTCATAGATGTTAGATTCAGTTAGCTATTGGATAGAGAACTAGTAAGATTGACAACTAGTTATAATGTGGAGTTAGCTGATGGTAAGGTTGTTAGCACTAGTTCTATACTGAAAGGTTGTTCCTTGAAGTTAGGGAATTTTGTGTTTAGTATTGATTTGATGCCCATAGAATTAGGATCTTTTGACGTTATTGTTGGAATGGATTGGTTAGTTGCGAATGGTGCAGTGATTGTTTATGGAGAGAGATTAGTTCAGATACCACTAAGGAATAGGGTATTGACTGTGAAAGGTGATGAGTGTACTTCTCGTTTGAAAGTTGTTTCTTGTTTGAAAATGATGAGGTATATAGAAGAGGGTTGTGATGTATTTCTTGCCCATATAAGTAATGATGGTGTGAACGAAAGGAAACTGGAGGATGTGCCTATGATTAGAGAGTATCCTGAAGTTTTTCCTAAGGATTTATCGGGATTACCGCCGCATCGTGAAGTGGAGTTCCGTATTGATTTAGTGCCGGGAGCTGCGCCAGTTGCTCGTGCACTGTATCATTTAGCGCCGTCTGAGATGAAGGAATTATCTGATCAATTGAAGAAATTGATGGATAAGTGTAAAACCCGCAAAAATAAGGTTATTACCTAATTCTATCTTTCAAGTATTTTTGAAATATTTAAAGGCGTTAAATACCATTATGTTTAACGGTTTAAGTTGAAACCAATTTTTTTTTGTTTTAACGAGTAAAGAGGACTATTAGTGATCGCGATACAGACGAATGCCCAAAATTTTACATTTTATTATTGATAGTTTTGATATTTAATATTTTCTATTGTTGTCGTTTAATTTTAATTTTATTTTATTTTAAATGTATTTTTTGTAATTTACGTTAAACCTTTATGTGTCATTCATTCATTCGACGCATTAACGTATTATAAGTCATTTAATTATCAAAATATAAATGTTTTCCGGATGTCGATGTTTTTATTTTTATTGAGCGTTTATTTTTCATGTTTAACGTGTATCTTTTAAATCGCGTAACTTTTAAATTATCGAGCTTCGATAATACCCGCTCTAATATATTATGAGTACATGATAAAACTATAGTTTCTCTTTCGTGTTATATGACGCCATGCATACTTAATTAAAAAGAATCCAATTGCACAAGATAATTACTTCTTATCTCCTCATTTTCCAAAATAGTTATCATCATGTGGCTTTCTTTTCATTCTGCCAAAAACCAAAACCAACACAAAGCTCATTTTTATTACCTCCGATAAACATTATTCCTCAAATAACATAAGCATATCACCTCACCATGAGGTGGCCGAAATGTGCATAAGTCACCAAGACATGATGCCTTGACAAAAACACTAAATAATTCCCCATTCTTATCTTCCAAAGCTATTCATTTATATCCTTCCTTGTTCTTTCTTTTCTATCATCAAATCATCAACAACAACCATCAATTTCACAAACTTTTCAAAGTATATTAATCAAGATAAAGGTCTTGTATTTTAGTATATGTTGTTGGTTTCTTTTTCATACAAATGAACATCGTCAACAACATCATCCTTTGAAGATATTAAGGCTGATATAAGTCTTCTTTAGCAAGTGTTTGGTCGAAAGATATTCGGGGTTTTAAGACTTTTCGGATTGATTTTGTGGGTGACTCTTCTTCATCTTTTGTCAACAACTTATTGAGAGAAGCTTGCATGCCGACCATGTTTAGAAAGGGTCTTGGGGAAGGTGACAACGTATAGAGGCATGTTCCAATCGATATGCCATCTTCTTACCCCCGATAGAAATCAGCGGGTCAAGCTTGTGTCTTGGCTCGAGTCTCGGACATGTTAAACCTTGTTAGTATACGAGTTCGTTTCGGTATTTTCCTCGTGCATCACAACCCTCAAATCACTCGTAATTCGACATCGAGCTAAGGTATCACTTGTTGTCAACTTCATATTACGATTTATATATGTTTGAACGAACTGAATGAAATATTAAGAATAAAAACCATGGCTTTTTCAATTTGAAAATGAGAATGAAGAATTGATCTATCTTTACGTCATTTTCATGCAAGTTATTTGCATATTCACATCTTTGGTCCTTGAATTATTTATATATATATAAATGTAAACTATGGATTTTTTAAGTAACATTTTAACCCTTAGTCTATTTTATTATTTTCAAAATTATTCCAAACTATATTATTTGTATTTTTACAACTATATTTTAGGGAAACCTTTATAAAAATCGTTTATTTTCGTACGTTGTCATATTTATCTCTAAGATGCGCCATTTTTATTTTTAGGTCGCCGCTAGACGCTCTTGGCTTATCTTATTTCATTGTTCCACTCCAATCACTATTATCTTGATGATTATTCTCCTTTCATATAGCTATATCAGGTGAGTCTATAGCCTCGCTTGTGCACTTTAATTGTTTTAAAACTCGCGAGGGGGAATACATGTTTTTATAAACATAGAACACAAGTCTTTTATGGTATGCTTGTCCCTCTATGAATGGACCCGTGGTTGCCTTAAATTGCATTAAGTGATTGCCTTTGTTAAATCCTTAATTGTGGACCGTTAATTAACCTATGATGGGTTAACCGCTAGTACAATTAATAGATCTATGGGGGAAGCCGCCCTGGTTCAGTTTGTGTGGACTTGTCATAAAAGCTTAGGCCCGACCTCCACACTGTTTGAACATATTGTATTGAGAAGTCAGGTATACGGCAATGTATCAATAATCTGGAGGTAACCGACAATTAATAAATCTCTCGTCTTATTAGACTGATATGGGAGTGTCTAAGGGCTCGGTTCCATGATCTTGATGCAATTTATGCTATATATAATTATTATTGTTGATGCAAATTATTATTCGATGCTTGTTGCCTTCAAGTATGCCACAAACTTATAATCTTTGCTTGTGTTCAAAATAATTATATAAACCTATAGATTCACTCGGCATTTTTGCTGATGATTTTCTCACATGTGTTTCAGGTAATCAAGAAATGTAAAGCTTGGAGGTCACGGGAATGAAGTTGTGCACTGCTTTTGCAATATGAACTCTTTGAATGTTTATCGTTCCTTTGTTTAAAACAATTTAAATCTTTTGTTTTAGCTGTACTTTGGTTACGATGTCTTGGGACTACGCTACTCTGATAAATGTTTTAGGAACGGTAAATTTGAAACGTCTCTTTTCGAGTCGTTCTTTATAAATTATGTGTTATTGTACCATTGTTTAGCACCCAAAGATGTATTCCGCTGCGTGTAAATTTGGGGGTGTTAAAGATTGGTATCAGAGCCATGAGTTATAGAGAACTAGGTCGTTTTCTTAAAACCCTAAACTATAACTGTCAGTTTTTATTTTTCAAAGAGTCGGTGCACATGATTTCGCGTGACTTCGGGTTCAAGCTACTTCTGGGATTACAATTCTAGTAATACATTATTATGTATGCCTTATTGCTAAGTATTTATAAATAAATACTATAAACCCTTATCGATATATATTAATATCGTTAAAATTTTTCGATAAAAGTTTATCATTTACTAATGACATTTAAATAAATTTCTAAAATTTTCCTGTATTTTATCTGAAGGATTTTCTATATTTATTTGAATTTTTGGAAATTATTCCATTTCATTTTATTATACTTTATACCTATTTTATGAATTTACCACCGCCCAATTACTTCTTCGAGGAGGAGGAAATAGTGAGCTGCAAGCAAGTCACAGTCAACTAAGCCATGTGGATCCCCACGTGATTAGTGTCTATTATTTTGCGTCATTGTACTTATTTATCTTTAAGATCATTCCTTGTTGATCTATGAGAGATGGAACTAAAGAGAAGTAAGCCCCGGGATGGTGCTCTCCTAAGGTGGTGAGGATGTAAAACCCGCAAAAATAAGGTTATTACCTAATTCTATCTTTCAAGTATTTTTGAAATATTTAATGGCGTTAAATACCATTATGTTTAACGGTTTAAGTTGAAACCGATATTTATTATTATTTTTTTTGTTTTGACGAGTAAAGAGGACTATTAGTGATCGCGATACAGACGAATGCCCAAAATTTTACATTTTATTATCGACAGTTTCGATATTTAATATTTTCTATTGTTGTCGTTTAATTTTAATTTTATTTTATTTTAAATGTATTTTTTTGTAATTTACGTTAAACCTTTATGTGTCATTCATTCATTCGACGCATTAACGTATTTTAAGTCATTTAATTATCAAAATATAAATGTTTTCTGGATGTCGATGTTTTTATTTTTATTGAGCGTTTATTTTTCATGTTTAACGTGTACCTTTTAAATCGCGTAACTTTTAAATTATCGAGCTTCGATAATACCCGCTCTAATATATTATGAGTTACATGATAAAACTATAGTTTCTCTTTCGTGTTATATGACGCCATGCACACTCAATTAAAAAGAATCTAATTGCACAAGATAATTACTTCTTATCTCCTCATTTTCCAAAATAGTTATCATCATGTGGCTTTCTTTTCATTCTGCCAAAAACCAAAACCAACACAAAGCTCATTTTTATTACCTCCGATAAACATTATTCCTCAAATAACATAAGCATATCACCTCACCATGAGGTGGCCGAAATGTGCATAAGTCACCAAGACATGATGCCTTGACAAAAACACTAAATAATTCCCCATTCTTATCTTCCAAAGCTATTCATTTATATCCTTCCTTGTTCTTTATTTTCTACCGTCAAATCATCAACAGCAACCATCAATTTCACAAACTTTTCAAAGTATATTAATCAAGATAAAGGTATTGTATTTTAGTATATGTTGTTGGTTTCTTTTTCATACAAATGAACAACGCCAACAACATCATCTTTTGAAGATATTAAGGCTGATATAAGTCTTCTTTAGCAAGTGTTTGGTCGAAATATATTCGGGGTTTTAAGACTTTTCGGATTGATTTTGTGGGTGACTCTTCTTCATCTTTTATCAACAACTTATTGAGAGAAGCTTGCATACCGACCATGTTTAGAAAGGGTCTTGGGGAAGGTGACAACGTATGGAGGCATGTTCCAATCGATATGACATCTTCTTAACCCCGATAGAAATCAGCGGGTCAAGCTTGTGTCTTGGCTCGAGTCTCGGGCATGTTAAACCTTGTTAGTATACGAGTTCGTTTCGGTATTTTCCTCGTGCATCACAACCCTCAAATCACTCGCAATTCGGCATCGAGCTAAGGTAGCACTTGTTGTCAACTTCATATTACGATTTATATATGTTTGAACGAACTGAATGAAATATTTAGAATAAAAACCATGGCTTTTTCAATTTGAAAATGAGAATGAAGAATTGATCTATCTTTACGTCATTTTCATGCAAGTTATTTGCATATTCAAATCTTTGGTCCTTGAATTATTTATATATATACAAATGTAAACTATGGATTTCTTAAGTAACATTTTAACCCTTAGTCTATTTTATTATTTTCAAAATTAGTCCAAACTATATTATTTGTATTTTTACAACTATATTTTAAGGAAACCTTTATAAAAATCGTTTATTTTCGTACTTTGTCATATTTATCTCTAAGATGCGCCATTTTTATTTTTAGGTCGCCGCTAGATGCTCTTGGCTTATCTTATTTCGTCGTTCCACTCCAATCACTATTATCTTGATCCTTATTCTCCTTTCATATAGCTATATCAGGTGAGTCTATAGCCTCGCTTGTGCACTTTAATTGTTTTAAAACCGGCGAGGGGGAATACATGTTTTTATAAACTTAGAACACAAGTCTTTTATGGTATGCTTGTCCCTCTATGAATGGACCCGTGGTTGCCTTAAATTGCATTAAGTGATTGCCTTTGTTAAATCCTCAATTTTGGACCGTTAATTAACCTATGATGGGTTAACCGCTAGTACAATTAATAGATCTATGGGGGAAGCCGCCCCCGTTCAGTTTATGTGGACTTGTCATAAAAGCTTAGGCCCGACCTCCACACTGTTTGAACATATTGTATTGAGAAGTCAGGTATACGGCCTTGTACCAATAATCTGGAGGTAACCGACAATTAATAAATCTCTCGTCTTATTAGACTGATATGAGATTGTCTAAGGGCCCGGTTCCATGAGCTTGATGCAATTTATGCTATATACAATTATTATTGTTGATGCAAATTATTATTCGATTCTTGTTGCCTTCAAGTATGCCACAAACTTATATCTTTGCTTGTGTTCAAACTAATTATATAAACCTATAGATTCACTCGGCATTTTTGCTGATGATTTTCTCACATGTGTTTCAGGTAATCAAGAAGTGTGAAGCTTGGAGGTCACGGGAATGAAGTTGTGCACTTCTTTTGCAATATGAACTCTTTGAATGTTTATCGTCCCTTTGTTTAAAACAATTTAAATCTTTTGTTTTAGCTGTACTTTGGTTACGATGTCTTGGGACTACACTACTCTGATAAATGTTTTAGGAACGGTAAATTTGAAACGTCTCTTTTCGAGTCGTTCTTTATAAATTATGTCTTATTGTACCATTGTTTAGCACCCAAAGATGTATTCCGCTGCGTGTAAATTTGGGGGTGTTAAAATAAGGGATTTATTAGACCGAGTTCGTCGCCGTGGGGTGCTCCTGTTTTGTTTGTTAAGAAGAAAGATGGTTCTTTTCGAATGTGTATTGATTATCGAGAGCTTAACAAATTGACTGTCAAAAATTGGTATCCGTTGCCGAGGATTGATGATTTGTTTGATCAGTTGCAAGGATCAAGTGTATACTCGAAGATCGATTTGAGATCTGGGTATCATCAACTGAGAGTTAGGGAAGAAGATATTCCTATAACATCTTTCCGTACTCGATATGGACATTTTGAATTTCAAGTGATGCCTTTTGGATTAACGAATGCGCCTGCCGTATTCATGGACTTGATGAATCGTGTGTGTAAGCCGTATTTGGATGAGTTTGTTATCGTATTCATTGATGATATTCTTAATTATTCCAAGAGTGAGGAAGAACATGAGAAGCATTTAAGGATAATTTTGGAATTGTTGAAGAAAGAAAAGCTGTATGCGAAGTTCTCTAAATGTGAGTTTTGGTTGAAATTAGTGCAATTTCTGGGGCACGTGATTGATAGTAAAGGTGTTCGTGTGGATCCTGCTAAGATTGAGGCAATCAAAGATTGGTCGGTACCAACAACGCCGACTGAAGTTCGCCAATTTCTTGGTCTAGCTGGGTATTATAGAAGGTTTATCGAGAAGCTTTCACTAAATGCTAAACCATTGACTAAGCTGACTGAAAAGAATAAAGTGTTTGAATGAGGATTGGAAGAGGAAACTGCATTTAATACGCTGAAGGATAAATTGTGTTCTGCGCCGATTTTGTCTTTGCCAGAAGGATCTGAGGATTTTGTAGTGTACTGTGACGTGTCTCATAAAGGATTTGGAGCGGTGTTGATGCAAAGGGAGAAAGTAAGAGCTTATGCGTCGAGAAAATTAAGGAAGCATGAAGAGAATTACACTACTCATGATTTAAAATTGGGAGCCGTGATTTTTGCTTTGAAGCTATGGAGACACTACTTGTATGGAACCAAGTGTGTGGTTTTCACTGATCATAAGAGCCTGCAACATATTTTGGATCAAAACCAATTAAATATGAGACAAAGGAGATGGGTAGAATTGCTGAGTGATTATGACTGCGAGATTCGTTACCACCCTGGTAAAGCCAATGTGGTAGCTGATGCACTTAGTATAAAGGAAAGAGATAAGTCTTCAAGAGTTAGAGCTTTGAAAATGATGGAAAGTATTTATTTGACAGAAATGATACTGAAAGCCCAAACTAATGTATTTAAGGAAGAAAACATTGGGGCAAAAAAATTGGGTAGAATGTTGAAACCATTGTTTTAAGTAAGGCCGAATGGATTGAGATATTTTGGGAATAGGATTTGGTTACCGTTGTGTCCGTCTGAGGAAGGTGCTTTAGGAGTGCGAGATTTAGTGATGAATGAATCTCATAAGTCTAAGTATTCAATACATCCTGGATCAGACAAGATGTATCAAGATCTTAAGAAAGTGTATTGGTGGCCGAATATGAAGGCAGATATAGCCCAGTATGTTAGTAAGTGTTTAACTTGTGAAAGTGAAGGTTGAACATAAAAAGCCGTTTGTATTATTAGTGCAACCTGAAATTCCTGAGTGGAAATAGGAGAAGATTACTATGGATTTTGTGACAGGTTTGCCAAGGACTTCTAGTGGTTGTGATATGATATGGGTGATTGTAGATAGATTAACTAAGTCTGCTCACTTTTTACCAATGAAGAAGACAAATAGTATGGAAAGATTGACAATAGTGTATGTGAAGGAGATTGTTTGTCGACATGGTGTGCCTTTGTCGATAATTTTGGATCGTGATAGTAGATTTACTTCAGAGTTTTGGAAATGTTTGCAGAAAGTAATGGGAATGGAGTTAAGTTTGAGTACATTATATCATTTGGAGACTGATGGACAAAGTGAAAGGACGATTCAAACGTTAGAGGATATGCTTAGAGTGTGTGTGATTGATTTTGGAAATAGTTGGGATAAGCATTTGCCATTGGTTGAATTCTCGTATAATAACAGTTATCATGCTAGTATTAAAGCCGCACCATTTGAGGCTTTATATGGACGTAAGTGTAGATCTCCAGTTTGTTGGAGTGATGTAGGAGAGAGTCAACTGACTGGACCTGAAATGATATTTGAGACGACTGAAAAGATTGTGCAAATTAAGAAGCGTTTGTTATCTGCCAGAAGTAGACAAAAGAGTTATGTTGATAACAGAAGAAAATCGTTAGAGTTTGAAGTAGAAGACATGGTTATGCTGAAAGTATCTCCATGGAAAGGATTTATTCGTTTTGGAAAGAGGGGAATTTGAGCCCGAGATACATTGGACCATTTAAGATTATCCAAAGGATTGGATTGGTTGCTTATAAGTTAGAGTTGCCTGATGAACTTAAGGCTATTCATAATACTTTTCATGTATCTAATCTGAAGAAGTGTTTAGCTGAAAGGGATTTGGTGGTTCCATTGGAGGAAATTCAACTTGATGATAAGTTTCATTTTATAGAGGAACCTGTAGAGATTATGGATAGGGAAGTTAAGAAATTGAAGCATAGTAGGATTCCGATTGTGAAAGTAGGATGGAATTCTAGATGTGGACCAGAGTTTACCTGGGAACGTGAGGACTTCTTTAGGGATAAGTAGCCTCATTTGTTTAGAGAGGATTAAGCGCCGAGGATGTCGCTCTTTTCAAGAAGGAGGGGATGTGATAACCTGAAAACGAGGTCATTGCTTAATCTTATTTTATGACTATTTTTGAAATTTTTGATGAGTTTGAATGATATTTATTTTTAGAGGTTCAAGTTTAAACCGATGTTGGAACACTTATATTTTGTATTTAATAAGTATAAGGAGTATTAGCAAGCGTGATGTCGATGGATGCCTAATATTTTACGTTTTATTGTCGGTTGTTCGATGTTTGTCATTTTTGATGTTTTCTTATAAATGACGTGTTAAGTCGAGTCGGGAGTCGATATTATTATATTTGAGGTACATTTTAACTTTTGAAAAGTATTTTTATAAAACCCGAGCCCCGTGAATATTTTCAAAATTGACTAATAGTCATTTCCCGCTTTTTAGCTAACTATTTACATTTTGGACCACAACTATTTAAAATTAACTACAATGGTCTCTTCTCCACCATATAAAAGCTTAAAGATTCACCTAACTACACATAGAAAACCACTAACCCCAAAAATCTTTTCCTCTCTCTTCTCTTTTTATTCTTGCTGTCACCCCCTAGCTCACATATTCAATTTTCATCAAAAATCTATTATGATCTAAGCTAAAATAACACAAGACCCGTCTCTATAATTGTAAGGAGATCATTTTGATGTTAAATTTGGGTACATGCATGAAGTTTCATTTTTTTAGGATTGGTAGGTGAGAATTATGATCATGCATGTGGTTTTTGTGATGATCAAAAGGTTTTTATTCTAAAAGTTTTGTTAAAAACTTGATTTTTGTTTTAGGTTTTTGATTTTGATGATGGTACAAGTGTTAAGGTTGATATATGTTAGTATTAGGGTTATGGGATGATCATAACTATGGTTGGTTTTGGCTAAAAACTTGATTTCATGCAAGTTTTGAAAGGGTGTTTTAGATCAGTGGGAAAAAATGTATTTTTGAATATCTTATGATATTAATTAGGCTTAACTAATAGTATAGGGTTGTAGAGAATTTGATTAGCTTTGATTTGATATAAAGTAGAGCTTCTAGCTCCAAACGAGCGCAAAGTTATGATAGTTTGATTATTCGTGTACCGGGAGACGAGTATCGGCACAACATATAGTTTTTGTCGATATTTGGATCGAATCTCGGGGACTATAAACTGAAGTTTTGAAATGATTCACATACTGATGAAGAAGTGTAAACCCTAGAGGGTGAGTTTATTTTCAAACCTAAGTGTCGGTTTTGTAAATGGAGTCGTTTATAGAAGTTAAAACGGTTGTATGAATTGATAACTTAAAACTGTCCGGTTTTTGTAGTTTGAAGATGAGTTGGTTAAGAAACTTTAAAAGTATATTCATTTGATAAATTTGTTAGAGGACTTTCTATAGATAGTAAGTTAGTTCCTCGAGTCGTTTCATAAACGTTTGACGAATCTAAATGGGGTAAATGAGCTAGTACATATGGTATGTGCCGGTGGATTTTGTCGAGAGTATAAAATGGTAAAGTAAATGTGTAGAAGAGTGTGATAGTATTACTTGTATCGTTTTCTCTCAAGTTTGTTGTGATTTTATGAGTTTGAGTTTGATATTATTATGTATGATTTATTTCCCGAGTCATTATTAATGAACGCGCCTTATTTGATATGTAGCGGTTCTCGTGTTTGAAAGGCATTCTCTATCATCGACGATCATCTCGCTAGGTCTCTTATACTAAGGTGAGTCTGTAGCCTCGCTTTTCATGCTAGCTACTAAATTTTTTAATAACCGCGAGGGGGATACATGCTATTTGAAAATAAATGAACACAAGTCATGAGTAATTGTTGGACCCGATTGTTGCCTATGTTGTTTACATTGTATTGAGTACCTTGTTGCTAAAGACCCTAATTTCATGAACCGTTAACTATGTTCTGACTTGATGTTGTGAGTTGGGAATAGTCGCTTATTCAGATGATAGTACTATTGGGTTGACCACCCTATCTGAGACCAGGGCATTACGTTGAGTAACCTCTGGGAAGGATAATTTACGAGAATGAGATTTGGGTATATCTAGCAACTGATACTCCAGAGGGGCAATGGTTTTATCTAGTCATGCTGGCATTTGGCGTGGGTGACTAATTGGTTAAGGGGTCAGTGTCATGAGCTTAAATACAATGTGTTGCCTTGAAATAGATTGTGTGTACGACAATTCTATTAATGATTATGATTGATTTTCTTCTTGTGTTCAACTGTGATTTGATAAACCTATGCACTCGCTCAACATTATTGTTGACTCGTTTAAGCATGTGTTTCAGGTAATCGAAGGTGATAGATGGCAGAGCTTTGCTGTGGATGTTGTGGGTTGGCTTTTGAAGTTTGTTGGTCTAAAACAATTTCCATCCTTTTTACTGTTGAACAATTTGTTAAATGTTGTGTACTGTACTGAAACTTGTTGGTTTGCTGGTCGAGATCCATGGGGACTAAACGCTTTACTCTGGTGATGTTTTAGTACATTATGGGTTGAAATTATGTTTTAGACAATGTGTGAAAATCTTATTTATATTTCATATGTAAACGTCTCTATTTGAGTCGTTCAATATACCTTGTGTGATAATGCTTGTGTCTAGCACCCAATTGTGTATTTCCGTTAGGCAATGTAAAATTGGGGGTGTTAGAGAACCACAACCAGGACAACAATGAAACCGTCGCCTTGGTTTATTGTCAGTCCATGAAGTTTGATTGTTACGGGTTTGCCACATTCACAAATGATCACCATGACTGGTTAAGATGATGGTTTAAAGAAGATATATGAATGAAGATGAATGTGGGACGTACCTACATATGCAAGCTAACAATCACACGTGTTAGTAATGGCGGGAAAAGTATTCAGGGACATTTTTTTGCATATGATGAAAGGTGGGGAGATGGGGTGGAACGAAAAATGACGAATATATCCTTACGTGCCAGGCATGTATGGGAGTTAACGACATAATGTTAGGAAAAGTCAAAACAAGTCGACTTAGGGGCAAAAATGCAGACGAAATGAAAGTTCAGGGGCAAAAATGCTTGTAATTTGGACTTAGGGGAATATTTGCGGATTTTGGAAAGTTCAAGGACGTTTTTGCATTTTAACCAATAATATATTAAGGGTCAAAGTATGGCACTCATGTTTGTTGAGAAAATGGGAAAACAATATACGATTCTCTTGTACATGTATGGTTAGTATATGCAATTGGTTTATTGAAATTTTGTTTGTTTACCAAATTGTGTCATCTTTGATGATGTATTTTCAACTACCTAAAATTTGTTTATGAAACGTTATAAGATTAATAATTTTTGAAGTGTCAAAGTATGGTATTGAAATTCTTTTGTACGTAAATTGAGCAAACATTAATAACTTGCTACCTTGAGAATGTACTCAAAGCATAATATTATTACATTTATTTAAAACGACTGAAATCATAAAAGATAAAACAAACAAGATAATTTGGTTACACGATTGGATAGTTTATATTGCTTTGTAGTTATGAATGAATTGTTGCTTCTTAGCAATTGTTATCAATAAGTCTTTCCTTGCTTCATTCCAGTTGCTATACGTACGTTTATCTGCTTCATGAGCCAAAAGGAGAGTATGTACCCATAACTGGTAAGGGTTGTCATTGGCTTAGAATTTACCAACCTAATTTGTGGTTCACGGCCATGCATTCTTCGGACGTAATAATTCAATTGTGTTAACAAATTGTGTGCAGGTGTGATTTCATTTGGAAGTTCACTTCATAGTCTTTCTATAAAATAATAGATGTGTTTTATTGATTGAATAACTTACACATGAGATAGCATATGTATTTATGCTAAATACATAGTTTTGACAATAAGCAACATAAGCTAAACCCTAGATCTAATGGACCTCAAGCCCGCAATAGATTGGGCCACTAATCTATACCTCTAACACTCCCCCGCAGTTTTAACGACAGTATTTCAGACGGACAAATTGGAATGAATGTCGAAAGCAACTCTTCTTTTCATCATCTTCTTTTTTTGTTTGTTTTAGCGAAGCATAATTGTTTTTGGCGGCATAATTGCTTATTGCTTGCGGCATCCTCCTTTAGGTCGCTTGCTTTGCCTTTAGAAGGGAGCGACAATTTGATGATCAACTTTTTTTGTCAATGATAATGATCTTCGGTAATGAACACAAATAGATGATGAAGAAAAAAATTGGTTTATCAAAGGTGACTTAACGTAAATTTTTTTACGGCTAGGGTTTAGGGTTTATGCATTCGAAAAGAAAGACAAAATCCTAATAAAAGAAAAACAATAAAGTAACGAGGATCCCTCCGGATCACTGGTAGGTAGGCCGATGACCGAAGGATGGTAATTTTTTATTGGTGGATCTAAACTGGCTTTAATACCATGTAAAATAATAGATGTGTTTTATTGATTGCATAACTTACACATGAGATAGCATATGTATTTATGATAAATACATAGTTTGACAATAAGCAACATAAGTTAAACCCTAGATTTAATGGACCTCAAGCCCACAATAGATTGGGCCACTAATCTATACCTCTAACATTGAAATAATATAGAATGACAGTTAGTTTTGTGTGTTTATTCCATATGATATCATCAATATTTATAATACAATGCAAGGATTAGGTTTTAGCCCAATACCAATAAGTTACAGCTCAATCTTTAATGATATACATGAATACACACAAATCTGTTAAATAAGGAAATACAAATCACTAACAGCTAATACTCCCCCGTAATCCGAGCGGCGAAATCGCGAAATCTCGGATTGGATTAATACACCAAATAAATATTAAACAACGCTAAACTAATATAAAGAAATGATTTATTGACGAAGAAATTTGGCATCAAGCGGAAGCAATTCTTCAAGAATCAACAAAAGCAAATAGGAAATTAGTTGACAAAGATATCCGACAGCATACGGAGAATTATCTTTAATCTGCAACGAAAAAAACACAAACAAATAAAATAAAAACTAGCATTGAATAATACGTATACATGATTTAATTTTGGGTGTATAAAGTGGACATGAGAATGATTTGTAAGGGGGTGGAGGGGTTTCTCCAGTCATGTGGCTATGACGTTTACTGGCAGCAAGCAAGATAAAAAGAAGAGGGGTATAGCTTTGAACAAAACCGCCAGAAGGAGAGACTCAAAGATTTGTTTTTTTAGGGTTTTAAGAGGATCGTTTAGAGAGGTTGTGATACCATAACTCCCCTGCCTCATATTTTATTGATATGATGTTTATATAATACATAGCATGATGAAACCCTAATAGGCCTAACCCCTTAGTCGGGCTTGAGCAACATATATCCTCTAATACTTTCAAGAACATTTGTTCTAAGTTGATTTGAATAAGTATCCATATTATATGAGTTTGAAAGAAATAGTGTTTGTGAAATATGGGTGGATTATTATCAAGTATATATAGAACTTATGAATATGTGTAGTAGTTGTCATAGTGTTTTTATACGATAGAGTAATTCAAATACTTTCTCAAAATAGTGCCAAGTTTATGTAAAAGTTAGTATTGGTTTTGAAAAATTGAACACGATTTAAAAATTTGTTAGTGATACGTCAATTCCTTGTCATTTAAAGCATAAAAAATGGCATCATTTAAAATTGAATCATACTATTTCCAGCTAAGGCACGTGAATTGTCACATCATTGCATTAAGTATTGTGATCAGATGCACAACAATTTTTAAGTCGCAAAAAAGCATATGAGACCAAGGATATTGTCAGTGATTTTATGTGATCATGGAGATATTCGTATCATAGATTTTCAAAAACTATTTTAGTTATATCAAATAAGTGTGGTGAATAAATGAATATTGGCATGACATTTGGTACATTAAGAAAAAAAAATTATTCCAACAAAGATTAAATTTAGGATATTAATAAGACAATCTTAATACTAGAAACACATGATGTTCATGATATTTAGTACATATGATTCATCCTTTTAGCTATACGGTGTTCAATTTCTTTCATCTCCTCGTGCTCCAGGTGTTCTCGTATGGCCCATTCAACCATTTGGTCAATTGTGAAATCATTTTCTGTTCCCTCCTTTTTTCTTCTTCATTCTCACTTTTGTAATATGTTATGACATCATACATCATTTTTGTCAGGGTAGCATTTGTACATATGTAATTCGCTATAATAATTTTGACACCTACGTGGTCGTTGTAAATCTCCAATATGTCGTGCGCTGCTGAGATGTCGAACATGACATGCATGTCATAGTTGTTTCTTAGTTTGACCCTGCGTGATTTTCTGTGATAATTTTATTAGTAATAAAAAGCATGGATCTTGTAAGAAAGAATATTTAAAAGATATTGTTTAAGATCTTTTAGTTTCGTTCTTGGGATGTTGATGGTCATGGTACCACCATTGACATATGTTGCGTTATTTGTTGCATCTATCACCAATTGACCACTATTGTGAACAAGAAAGTTGAAGTTGATTTGGGTGTATGGTGTAGTAGGTTTTAGGTTTCTAATGAATCCAAAAGATTTATGTAGAAAATCATAGTGATCGTACATTTTATTCTTAGGTTTATCGCATTTGATGTAGATACCGGAGTGGCCTCTTGTAGTTTTAGGTTTTTCATCTTTGGAAATGATACCTCTTAACGATTTCTCCAATGAACCGTTATTTGGAATCAATGTTGTGGTTAAATCTATTGGGTGATGAGAACCGTAAATCTAGAGCTTTCCAGCAACTTTAGCAATGTCGTACATAACATCGATATTGTAATCGGACTTAATTTTTTCATACCTTGTAAGTTGTTGACTGGCGGCAGTGCGTAATATATGTTGTCAATTGTTATATGCGTGTAATTCATTTCACGCATATAACAATTGACAACATATATTACACTAATATCTATCCATATATGCATACAACATTGGTGGAACACTAATATCTAGCAACAACATGTGTTCATATCTTAGGGGGTTAAGTTTGAATTTGCCATTGTGGTTGACTCTAAACTCGAATGTAGTTTGAGTTGAGGTTGACATGTTTTGAGTGAGAGAAGATTGAATTATAGAGAGTATATAGAGTACGATAAATGTATGCACTTATATATAACAAAAAGATGACATGGGAAAGGGGATAATTCATTTCAATGTCAGGATTCATAAGACTAGTCGCTTAGAAAGCAACAAGTTGAGCATGCATACAAAACTTATTGTGAAATTGTAAAACATAGAAAGTAGTGGATAAAAGATTGATATCATACACCAACAAAAATGTTCCCAATTGTTACCTATTACTCAAATATTTTTCTTGAACATTTAGGCTTATCTTGTTTTATCTTTTTGTTACCCTCATCTTTGTGTTGTTCCGCCACAACAAGTGGGGATAACTCGACACGAGACACATACACATGTAGTTCGTTTCGAGAAACATGAGTATACCCTTAGATACTTTCGCGGTCCTGTAGAGCATCGGCTAATGATAACAGGCCTGAATCTAGAGAACAATTTGGTTTCTTTGTGTGGAGAAATGTTGAGGAGTTTGGATCATAACCTATATAGTTGGTTAAGATTAATTTTATTTGATTTGTTGAAAAAATTTGAAGCTCGGCTTGGTATATGGTTGCAATGAGACCACCAACAAATTTTCTTCTAGGAGGCAAAGAGAACCTTCCATAATGGTGCAAGCGGACGGTGAATCTCATTGTTTGGATTTGAAAATGACTTACTAGATGCTTGTAATATTCATACGTGGTGAGGTGCTTTATATAGTGGCATCCATTTAGTCATTTCACTGTTTAAATGTATGGTCATGTCACCCTTTTAATCAGCAATAAATGTTATTGAAGGTGTAACGATATTGTCAGCAATAACGTGTATCAATTTACATGTGTAAATGTTTTGTCATTTAACCCTTTTAATAAATGGTAGTTCAGAGTTGATTATGGGTGTCAGATTATATCAAAGAAATTTAGTCAAAAAACGAAATACATTACAAGATACATACGATAAGTACATAGGCAATTTAAAACTTTGAAATACAAATTAGTTGCTTAAAAACCAAAGTTGTTTAACCAACTAGAATTGTTTGGGTTTATATCATCTAGGTGTTGAGAGGTGTATTGTTGTGAATTGTATTGTTCGATCGCAAAAGACGTGTTTTGATACGCATTTCCCTGTGTATGATCATATTATTGTGTATGTTGAGATGCTTGTTGATTGTTGAGTTTTACGTCTTTTAGGAAAAAGAGCGTAATTAGGGTAAGTATTAACAAGTGATTTAGGAAAACCACATGTTATGACCCAAAGTGGGGATCGTTCTCAAGGAGGCTAGTGTGTTGTGTAGAGAGATGATTAACTTTGTGATTATGATTATGGGAAAAGAAAATAGAAATGAGATTAGAAGAGAATAACGGTTACAATGACGAATTAAACTAAGACGAAATAGTCGTACACGTAAAACCGTAAAAAAGTGACAAAATAAAAAATTTACCCTAAAAATTCCTAGAAAATTGCAATAAATCCTAAATAATGTAATTAGAGTTTACAAAAAATCAAAAATCACCGAAACCTTTTATTTAATTAAATAATGATTTTTTAATGCTAATTAAAGCCCTAAAAATAAATTTAATTAACAAAAAGCCCAAAATGAGATTTTTTCAATTGTAAACCTCTAAAATGTCCTAACTTAATTTAAAACTATTTTTGAAAATTTTAAAATTAATAAAAACTATTTAAAAACAATTAAAAACTCTTAAAACTTAAAATAATTATAAAAATTAATCTAAGGACAATAAAAATATTCTAAAAGTTGTAAAATTCCTAACTTAATGTATTTATCCTAAGAAAAATATAAAAACCTAAAAATCTAAATTTTAATTTTTAATAATAAAATAATAATAAAATAATATTAAAAATCCAAAATTTATAAAAAAATTCTAAAAACTTGCAAGCTAGTTTTTTTTAACCTAATTAAACAGAAAATGAACTTGAAATACCAAAAATACCCCTAATGGGCCTTCAAATGGGCCAAAATCGAAAACAGACCCTTATTGGGCCAAAATAAGCCCAATAAGAAAAATATTTATAAAAATGGCCCAAAAGCTCCTATCTGACTCAAAATTTGATTCTGAACACAACTTTTCAAAGGCCTAAAAGCTAAAAATACGATTTAAGCTGGCTTATTTCAAACAGCTTATTCTTAATGGGCTTTTTGGCCTATTAAGCTATAAGCTGATGCCATAAGCTCAAATTAGACACACAAGCTTCTTTTGAGTTACTTAAGACTTATATAAAAAGAAATTTGAAATAAGCACAAGGAATAAGCCTGAAAAAGCAAAAAGCTATCTTCACAAAACGACAAAATAGTCGTTTTCGAGTTCTAGGCCACCCCAAGAGCTGATTCAAGTTTCAAAAGCTTTTAAATGACTTAACTAAGCTTAATCAACAAAAAGTTTTCAAATAATTTCACTCAATAAGCTGCAATAAGCAAATAAGCACTTAATTAAAAGTCAACTTTAAGAGTTTTCTAGCAAAAAGTCAAAGTCAAAGTCTGATAAGCTCTAGTTCAAACAAATGGGTCAAATGAGGAAGATTGATCACAAAAAGTAAGTTGTTGCAGGTCTAAATAAGCCAATATGGCTTATTAATAAGCTAACTGAAAATTAACACTAGCAGGGGCTAGTTTTGGTGTCTGAGCAATGGGAAAAGTTTCCACTGCTTGACTTAATTGATTTTTTGTCTTTAGTGACTTTTTTGTGGATTCAAGTTTCACAAAGGCACCCAAATGATCAGTGGGTCATAAGGAGTCAATAACAACAAAGAAATCATAATCACAATCAGCCAATTAGTACAGTTAATTCAATTAAGCACCAGATATAGCCCAGACATGAACAAATAAGCAATTATGGTTCAATACGCACTTATAGCACAATTCAGCCAGCCAAACTTAACCAAATGCATACACAAGCTATAATAAACTTAAATGAACAAGTTTAAACAGGTTTCATGTAATGATTCAAAGTCTAGATCAAGATTCAAGCACAATAAGGTTACTGATGAACACTAACACAAGCAGATTTTTACTTTGCTGATGCACTTGGCCAACAAGCAAAATTCAAACACTCAGATCTATCACATATGTTGTATTATCAATGATTTAACAACCTTTAACCCTAAGCATGCATATATTCTAGATATTACCAAAATCTTAGGTAAAAAATAGTCAAAATCAATGAGATATAGCACAATGTTTGATTCAAGGGTTTGAGCCTGAAAACTTGCAGCAAATAGCACTCAACCAAGTATATAACAGATACAAAGCACAAACACAAACTTCCAACCACAAAATAACACACTATGATCTTAAACAGGTAAACCCAAACACCCCTTTAAATTTTCAAAACAAGATTTTCAAATCAAAAGTGCATTCCAAGGTTACCCAAACCCAAATCAACACAATAACAGATATAATATGCAGATTAGAACAAGATTAGACCACAAAATCAGCAAGAACACAAGCAACACATAAATTCACCAAAAATCCAAATTTTTAACAGATTTTGAGTAGAATGGTGTGTACCTCATGGATGTACATCCATACCCACGAATTTTGAGTTTATGTGCTAGCAAGAACAAGCACAAGCTTCCACAATAAAGCCTGCTAAGATTCAACAAAGTTAAGAGCAAAATATCAAAATCAGAAAAATGAAAATCCTTTATTAATGCAACCTTAGTTCCCCACACTTGATTATCCCCAAGTTATAGGCTTCACCACACCTTGATAACACAATATCAGGATGCTATGTTCAGCTTTATAGCCCAAGAATTCCAAGGTTTGAACAAGACTTAGCAAAATATCAAGAAAAGTGGAAAATGTGCAAACTTTTGCACACTCCTTTGAAAACAGGTTTTAAGATCAAAGACTAGTAAACATCAAACAACAATACACAAATAATAAGGTTGGCACTTGATTTTTCTTCACCAAATTCAAACACATTTCGTTGACTGAATATATGATTTACAGATTTGTGAGCAATGTAAAATTCAAGAGCAAAGAAAAAATGAAGTATCCTAAGGCCTTTATATAGGCATACAAGTGAACTAGGAAAGCTAAAAAACGTGAAACCCTAGCTAATGAAGTCCCCAGTTTGCCCTTGTGAAGTTTGAACTTTTTGAGGATCATGTGACTGAATTTGGCATGTAGTTGAGGTGTGAGCAGTTGGAATAGCATCAAAGACTCATAATGAGCTTAGGATGTAAGTAGGATTGTGAGTCGTTGGATGGCTGACTCAATCTTGTCTTCTTCCTCAAACGTGTAGCAGGGCATGTCCCATGTGGCATGTGGGGTAAAGTGGCATGTGTTTTTAAGGTTGGGATATGATTAAAGCATGCTTAATCATAAATCTGGAAAGATTTAGGGGCTAATTACAAGTAATTAGTAAACCCCTAATTTTGTTCTTGAGGTGAATAGTTGCAAGTTTAATCCAGATTAGGGGTGATTAGTTTTTAAATTGGTGTTAAGGCGCCAAGGATTAAGTAATATTAAACCGGATGAAGTGGAATGGTGAGGTGGAAGGAGGGAGTGTTGTGATTGGTTGAAACTTGGTAGTGGGGCACGTGTCATGTGCTAGTAGGTCTAGGTAAGAATGTATTGTTGGGAATAAAATGTAGCCAGTACACTTGAACGCTGACAAGAAGAAAACAAGCGTTGATAAGAAGAGAACAAGCGCTGACTGATCAAGCGTTGACAGGAAGAAGTCAAGTGTTGATAGGTTGAAGACACGCACTGATAGAAGGATATGGTCTACGCGTATTTTGTTTCTAGTTTGTTTTTAGTAAAGATAGGATCAACATTGTATTTTCTATAATTATCTTTACCTAGAATAGCTGATATGTAGACTCTTGTACAAGGCTTCTTATGTCTATAAAAGAAGACCTTTAGGCTACGTTTCATATAAGTTTTTGATACGTTAAACACTTTCATTGTAAGCAAGTTCGATTCAATCAATCAAGTGAAAGTTTGTTTTACATCCTTTGTGTGTTCTTGTTTAAGTGTTAATTCTGCATAACACTTAAATTACTTTATACATAAATAAAGTTTCTCTACGTGTATAACTTGATCTAATCTCGTTTACACAAGCTAAATCGATCTAAGTTTGGGATCAACAAGTGGTATCAGAGCTTGTTGAGAAACTTTGATCTAAAAGAACACAAGAACCCTAAATCACCAAAAACCCTAATTTTCACAAAACCCTAAAAACATCATGTCTACTCCAGAAGTAAGCTCCTACTCCTCCTCAAACCACAACATCAAGATTCCCATGCTAGATGCAGACAATTTTGAGCTGTGGAAGTTCAACTTTGAGCAATATCTGCAAATCCATGACTATACTCTCTGGGAGATTATTGAATATGGAAACACCTTCAATAAAGCTCAAAAGATTGCAGATGCCATTGCTACAAGATCAGCTGTTCAAGGATGCTCTGAAGCAGATAAGAAAGAAAAACTTAAAGATGGTAGAGCTGTGTCTGCTGACAACATAACAAAGAAAAGGGTTGATATGAAAACCCTAAGCATTCTGAAACTCTATTTGGGACAAGAAAATCAGCACACATACAGAGGTTATGAGTCTGCAAAAGACCTTTGGGCAGCCCTTGAAGTTGCATATGGTGGTAATGCTGATACTATGGAAGAGAAAAGGAAGCAACTCTTACATGAGTATGCTGTTTTTAAGTCTCAACCTAATGAGAAGCTAAGTAGTGTGAGAAGCAGACTTCTTGACATTACAAGAAAGCTGTCCTTCATGGGGACAGTAATTGGTGATGTTGACATTATTGCCACTTTTCTTAAAAGCCTTGGTGATGCATGGAAGATTGAGGCAAGATCTATAATTGCCAATAACACTCACAAAAGTTCTACTTTTGATGATGTTTACAACAAACTAAGGCTGTTGGAGAATGAAACTCTTTTGGATCATGGAAGTAAGTCTACAAATGGTAACATGGCCTTCTTCTCACATAGTGAAGGTCAATTTGATCAGAAGGATTCATACATGCACCCAGTTACTGGATCAACATGTGTCAACGCTGGATCATACCCTGTCAACGCCTCACATTCAGACACTGACACATACAAAATTGACTCTCCAAGAGTTAAGCCTGCTGGTATTGATCTAGATACTGTGTGTGCATACATTGCTTCATTGCCCAATGGTTCAGTGATTATATATGAGGACCTTGAGCAAATAAGTGATGAGCATTTGGAGGAGATGGATATAAAGTGGAACATGGCTCTTGCGAGTATAAGAGCAAACAGATGGAATAGAAGATTCAAGAAGAAGATATTTTAATGCTAAGGACACTGTTGGATTTGATAAATCCAAGGTTGAGTGTTACAATTGTCATCGTATGGGGCACTTTATGAGAGAATGAAGATCTCCAAGAAGATCTGATGCTGGAAAACCCTCAAGCCAAATTGTTAAGGCTCAGGATCCTAAGGCCATGGTGGCAATGCAAGAAATTGATGGTGTTGGATGGGACTGGAGCTATTTGGCTAAGGATGAGGAAGAGGATAAAGCTTTGGTTGCTGAGATAGAAGAAGAAGAGCATGCTCAATATGCTCTCATGACACACTCCTCATCTTTATCAGACAATGAGGTATATGATGATGCTTTTTGTAGTAAGGGTTGTCGTTTGAATACTGAAAGACTTAACAAAGAGGTTTAATACTGTTAGGAGATGTGAGTACTGAGAGATGCAAGTTGTCTAACTATCAACTTGCTCTTACTCAAACTGAAAAAACTGTAGCTGAGTATAAGAAAATGGAGTTTGACCTAAAAGATAAAATAAATATCTTAAAACATAATTTAAATGCTAGTACTGAGGTTAGAAACATCATGGAAAGGGTCAATGCTGAATTACAGGCTAAGTTAGATGAGGCTATTAAGAATAAGGATAATGTAGACCTTAAAATTCAGAGATTTGATAAGGCCTCACAAACCCTAGGAGAATGTGTTAGTAAACAAAGGGATTTTAGGGACATGACATGGATTGGGATGAAAGAGTATGCTGGTGTTCCACCACCAGCTGGGGACTTCTATGGTGTCCAAAGAAAGGACTTATCTTGGAATGGTTTACCAGAACTCCAAGAAGAGGAATTTATTCCTCCACCAAGAGTCCTTACCCTAGTAGAAGAATATAGGCAAAAGTTGACTGATTTGAATGAATGGAAGAAAGCCAACCCTACCTTGTTTGTCAAGGGTGGCATGCTTTGTGATAGCCCAAATGAGTCTACGCCTATTAAAGTAACAAACCCAATCACTGGCAAGACTGTTGACCTTGGCTCTAACGTTGTTAGAAAACCTAGCATTAAATATGCAGAAATGTATAGAAATACTAGGTCATCAAAAAGCCAAGTTAGTGATACGAATTGTGAAACCTTGATAATGGAACAGGTTTCTTTTCTTCTAGACCTAGAGTTGTGTCTAGAAAAGCCTGTTACACTTGTGGTAGCTACTCACATTTAGCCTATAAGTGTGTCAACGCTTCCAAGGTCAACGCTGACAAAAGGTCAAACACTGTCAGACCCAAAACTTTTGTGGAGCAAAGTCCACAAGTTGTTAGACCAGCCCCATTCTTTACCAAAGGGTCTAACACTCATGGACAAAGACCTTTTCAGAAGACCAATACATGGTCTAATAGGCAATGGGTTCCTGTAGCAAACCCTAGGTTCAACGCTGATAAGGGTAATTTCAGCGTTGACAAGACCAAATCAAACGCTGACAGAAACGTTACCAGACCATATAATGGTAAATATCTGCAACCACAGGGAAAGGTGTCTAAATCTTCTGCTAGCTTGACATGGAGACCTAAACAAGATCAAAAATCTAATTCTAATGGGATTTCTATGCCTTGTAACAGATTTAAATATATTTCAAAGGTCATCACAAAATCAATTGGGGTTAATTGGGTATTCAATCTAAAAAGGGATGAACAAGGGGTTGTTATGAGAACTAAGTCTGTTCTTGTTGAACAACCAGATGAATCCAAGTCTGCTCAGGCTTGGGTTCCCAAAGAAAACTAATTTTTTTTCTTTATGTGCAAGGCATTTAAAAACAGGTGAATGATTGTGGCTACTAGGATAGTGGATGCTCTAGGCACATGACTAGGAAGGAAGATTATCTCACAAACTTCACTCCCATTAAGGATGGTGATAAAGTTTACTTTGGAGGCGGATATGGAACTATCACAGGCAAAGGAACTCTTTTCACCAACAATTTGCGTTTTGAAAACGTGTTTCTGATAAAAGAACTTGACTATAATCTTTTTAGTGTATCACAAGTTTGTGATAACAAAAATAAGGTTCTTTTTACTGATACTGAATGCTTGGTGTTGAGCAAGGAATATAAAATGCCATATGAGAAATTTATTGATTATAGAACACCTAGGCATAAGGACATTTATAATGTGAATCTTAATGGTATTAGGATGAATAATAATATGTCATATTTTTATGCTAAAGCTTCAGTTGATGAGAGTAATCTATGGCACAGGAGACTAGGGCACATTAACTTTAAAAATATAAACAGGCTTGTGAAACTTGGTTTGGTTGATGGTTTGCCTGAAAAGGCTTTCCACAATGACCACTCTTGTGTTGCATGCCTTAAAGGCAAACAACACAAGGTATCATTTAAGTCTAAACAAGTGCACTCTAGTTCTAAACCACTTCACTTGCTGCATATGGACCTGTTTGGTCCAACTAATATAGAGAGTTTGAATGGTAAATCATACTGCTTTGTCATCACATATGACTTTTCTAGGTTTACTTTGACTTTCTTTTTAGCCATGAAAAGTGACACTGCTAATACTTTAATTAACTTTATTAACCAAATAGAGAAGAAAACTGGTAATGAAGTTAAAATGCTTAGAAGTGATAATGGTGGTGAGTTTAGAAATAAACTGTTGGATGATTTTTGTGCCAAGAAAGGGATTACTAGACAGTTTAGTATTGCCAGAACCCCACAGCAAAATGGGGTTGCTGAGAGAAAGAATAGAACCCTAATTGAAGCAGCCAGAACTATGTTGGCTGATGCTCACTTTCCTATTGCATTTTGGGCTGAGGCTGTGAATACAACTTGTTATGTTCAAAATAGAGCATTAGTCAACAAGATACATAACAAAACACCTTATGAGTTACTTTGGGGAAGGAAACCTAATATTGGTTTTCTTAAACCTTTTGGTTGTCATGTAGTTGTATTAGATACTAGTGATGCCTTAGGTAAATTCAGTGCTAAAGGTGATGAAGGCTACTTCATGGGTTATTCAGTGCAGAGCAAGGGATATAGGGTTTACCTTAAGAAGGAAAAACGTATACTTGAAAAAGTACATGTTAGGTTTTTAGAGAGTAAACCTAGTGATCCTGAAAGTGGTCCAAATTGGTTGTTTGACTTGGAACCTCTATCTAGGACTTTGAATTATATGCCTGTTACTAATCCAGACATTGTGAAGGTAACTTCAGGTGTTGTGGAAGAACCAGTTGTTGATGTTTCAGGTACACAGGTTAGTGAAGAGGTTGGATCATAAGCAGACAAGACATCTCCCATACGTTAGTATGTTACTATTCCCATCTGGACAGATGCTTTTGCTACTGCTGCTGCTGCTGGAAAGGAAAAAGGTGGTCCCCAAGTATCACTAGTTAACAACATGCATGGTCCTTCAGGCGCTGACAAAGGAAAATCTGGCGCTGACAAGACAAATTCAAGCGTTGATGGCTTAAACGTTGACAACTCTAGTTCAGGCGTTGATGGCTCAAACGCTGACAATCTTGGTTCAGGCGTTGACAACACCTTTGCTCATCTTTTCTCTTCCAATTATGAACAAGGTGAACCTTCAAGTAGAAATGGAGAGGTTCATTCAGATATTGATGAACGAGAGTCTGAAGAAGATATTGGTAACTTGGATGATGAGATTGAAGACAATGGACTTTTTGAGGGAGGAGTTATCACTTCTACACTGAAGAATCACCCCTCTTCTCAAATTATTGGAGATGTCATGTCTCCTGTTCAGACTAGAAGATCTCATCAGACTCTTGGAGGATTTATTGCCAATATACACAAGAAGGTTGATACCCCTCTTGTTCAAGCATGTTTGTTTGCCTGTTTTCTGTCACAACAGGAACCCAAGAAGATTTTTGATGCTCTCAAAGAACCAAGTTGGGTGGAAGCAATGCAGGATGAGCTTCACCAATTTTCCATTCAGGATGTTTGGGAGCTGGTTGATTGTCCCAGATATGCCAGACCTATTGGGACAAGATGGGTTCTTAGAAACAAGAAAGATGAAAGAGGCATTGTGGTCAGAAACAAGGCACGTTTAGTGGCTCAGGGATATACACAAGAGGAAGGGATAGAGAGGAGGTCTTTGCACCAGTTGCAAGGATTGAGGCTATAAGGATATTTCTAGCCTATGCTTCCTGCATGGGCTTTACTGTCTATCAAATGGATGTGAAGAGTGCTTTTCTTTATGTCACAATTGTTGAGGAGGTGTATGTTATGCAGCCTCCTGGTTTTGAAGATCCAGAGCATCAAAACAAGGTGTATAGAGTCAAGAAAGCTATGTATGGACTTCATCAAGCCCCAAGAGCATGGTATGGCACATTGTCCACCTATCTGGTGGAAAATGGATTCAAAAGGGGCACCATAGACAAGAACTTATTTACAAAGAAGACTGGTAAGGATGTCTTACTTGTTCAGGTTTATGTTGATGATATCATCTTTGGCTCCACGAACCCAAAGATGAGTGAACACTTTTCCAAGCTTATGACAGACAAATTCAAGATGAGTGCAATGGGGGAGATGAACTTCTTTCTAGGGTTACAAGTTCAGCAGAAAGAAGATGGTATCTTCATCTCTCAGGATAAATATGTGGCAGAAATCTTGAAGAAGTTTGGCTTTTCTCCTCATGAAAAGCGGGATAGTACTCCTATGGATAGAGAACATCCTTGGGGAAAAGTTGGAGATGGAAAAGATGTGGATGTCAGGCACTATAGATCAATGATTGGTTCATTGATGTATCTCACAGCCTCAAGACCTGACATTATGTATGTTGTGTGTGCATGTGCACGCCATCAAGTGACCCCAAAGAATGTCACCTTCATGCTGTCAAGAGAATCTTTAGGTACCTTAGATGTTATCCAGATCTTGGCTTATGGTATCCAAAAGATTCACCATTGGGGCTTATTGCATATTTAGACAGTGACTATGGTGGTGATAAATTTGATAGAAAATCCACAACTGGTGGATGTCAGTTTCTTGGGAGTAGGTTGATATCTTGGCAATGCAAGAAACAAATAGTGGTGGCCAATTCTACAACTGAAGCAGAATATGTTGCAGCAGCTGCTTGTTGTGGACAAGTCTTATGGATTCAGAACCAGCTGTTGGATTATGGGTATAATTTTATGCATACCAAGATTTTTGTAGACAATAACAGTACTTTATGCATTATTAAAAATCCTGTACATCATTCTAAAACAAAACACATAGAAATTAGACATCATTTTATAAGAGATTATTTTGAAAAGGGTTTGATTCAACCAGATAGGGTTGACACAGAAGAAAATGTGTCTGATTTATTAACTAAACCTTTTGATACTGGAAGGTTCCAATACTTGGTAACAAGTATTCGAATGATCAATCTCACTTAATATGTGTTTTGGGGTCTTATTATAAAAGTATGTACATGATATGCATTGTTATTGGTCTTTTTGAAAAGTTAGATTTTCCACTATATTTGTCTAATGCTGACAAAGGTTATTTTAACGCTGATAAGTGTTATCGTGACGTTGTCAGCAACAATGTTAGTTTTGTGGTTTTTGATCTCAGTGTGCAGGCGTTGTTAGCATTGTACCATTGGATACAGAGTTGCTTATGGATCCTTGGAGAATCATTTGAGCATGTTTCAATTTATGGATGATGGTTGGAGTATTTATATTCCTATCTTGACATAAATTTTTATATTCATGCATATTATTGGGCAACATATGTATCACAGTTTAAGGGGAGGTTTTAGGAACCTTTAGGACTTTTGGGTATTCTTATAATACTCTTATCACAATTTTAGATTGTGTCTACATGTGAGTATGAGTTAGTTTACTAAATCATGAGGCACTATAGCATGCAAAGTTGATATACTATGCATGCTGCCAAGACATTTTTGGCCTAGAATTAGTTGTGGTCTGTTGGGAGACTTGGGAAGGATTTATAATGGGTTTACCTGGGAGTTACAAGGAATTTTATGAGATAACTTAATTGTTAAGAATTTTGGTTAGCAAGGGACACTAAAGGACTGTTATGTCTATCTTTCATAAGCAAGTGTGCATAACTGGACAGTGCTTGCCGCCCTATAATAATTATCAATTTATAGGTTATCTTCACTAGGATAAATTACTTTGTTAAGGTCCTTTTGCATTTTTATTACTTTTATTTTTGGAGACTGACAAATATTTTCCAAGCGTTGTTATGACCAATTTAGACGCTGACATGGCTTTGGCAAACATTGACAAGAATATAGTCGTTGGGCGTTGATGAGTTATTTTTGACCGTTGACACTCATTGGGACCTACCCAGTTGTTATTTTTGACGAATTTTGGGGCCGTAATTTTGGGAGCAGATAACTTTTAATTAATGCACAAGATACATTATTTTCTTTTCAAGATTTTCATCATTATATTTTGAAAATACTTGCCTTATTTTTGACCAATCACATGTGCCTATCTCTCCTATATATTTGGCTCCTATTTTTAAACAGGGTATCTTATATTATTGTCTAACAAATTTTCTCCTATAATTCATCTTTCTCAAATACTTCACAAACAACTTTCTTCAAACAATGGCACCAAAGTTTAAACCAAGTGACTTGGTATTGGGATTCAGAAGTCAGCACAACACGATTGCTTATTTGGACGCTGATGACACTTTGTTTCCACAATACACCCAGATGGTGGCGTATTTGAATGCATCTCCAATTAGGTATGCACTTTCTCATGCTCCTCTCATCCCTGTCACTCATATTAAACAGTTTTGGAACACTGTTAGTTCCTCAACAATTAATAATGTGACTACATTATCAGCTATTGTTCATGGGCGTACTTGGGTGGTTACTGAAGCCTTGGTTCGCCAGGCTTTGCATCTTGATGATGCAGATGGTATAACCACCCTCCCCATTAATGAAATAGAACAAGGACTTCAGGCTTTGGGGTATCCTTTCCCTGATGAGGGCACTTTAAACAAATATCATAAACAAGAGTTTCCCCCATCCTGGAAGTACCTCATACATGTCATCCTACAATGTTTGAGTCCCAAATGTACTGCACACAATGAAATTAATAGATCAATTGCTAGTGCAATTGTGTGCATTGCAAATGGGAAAAAGTTTAATTTTTCAAAACTGATTTTTGATGGCATGTGTAAAAACAAAAGGAATAAGATGACTTTGGCTTATCCTAAGTTTTTGCAAATGGTTTTTGATGTGCAAAATTACTGGACAAGGGATCATGATGATTTTTATGAGATCCCTGTGCAAAAGAAAGCTATTTTAACCAAGATGAACTCACCCCCTCACCGTGAATTACCCCTCACCCAAGCTATGCTTGCTGTTATTGCAGTAGCATAACCTCAACCAGACCCACAACCACAACTTGACCCAATACCAGAACCTTTGCCTTCAGCTCAACACATGGGAATTGACCAAGAACCCTTCAACGCTAACACATTAAATGTTGGCGTTGACACAAGTAATCCAAGCGTTGACACCTTTCCCTCACAGATCCAAACACCCATTAACCTTCAAACTACCACCCAATCCACATCATCTTCTACCCCACCTGAATATAGGTTGCAAAAACGTCCAAGGACTATTGGAGTGTTCTCCTCTAGTGGTCCTAGCCATGTAGCAGAGAGCACCACCACCACAAGTGTGGTTGGTGCTATGGATGAGGCTGGGACTATTGGTTCTGGCTTAGATGCAGGCCAAGACAACCCTAACATCTTTAAGACCTCATCCATGCCCCATGACTCTACTTTGGGAGGTCAAATACCCATTCTAGAGGAGGGCAGATTGGAACCATACACATTGATGGAATTGACGGCTGTATGCATTAGCTTGCAAAAGCAAAATGCAGACTTGGTACAAACAGTCAGTACACAAGGCCTTGAACTCAAGCAATTGAGGGAGAGGATTGTTATTTTGGAAACTGCTGAGTCTAGGAGAAGGCAGACAAGGGTCCTTTTATCAGAGGAGGATTCTTACAAAGGGGAGGAAGCTGCTACAAAGCCTGTTAATTTGAGTGATAAAGGCTCACATGAAGCTGCTACAAAGCCGTTTGATTTGAGTGGAAAAGGCTCATATGATGGAGAATCTTTGGGTGTTGCTGAAGCCCTTACTGAATTGAAGAAACAATCAGGTTTTGATACGCCTCTAATTACTCCTACAAATTTGAACTTGTCTTTTACAGCTATGATGGAGCAGTTCACTAGAGACGCTGAGACAAGTAAGTTGGGCGTTGACAAGCAAAATATGAACGCTGACACACCAAGCGCTGACAAGGGAAATTTGGGCGCTGACACTAGGAATTTGAGCGTTGACAGACCTGCAGATATGGTTGATGTATTCCAGTCATCAGCTATCATCAAAGAAGTATCTTCACAGGTATTACCATCATCCTTACCCATCATTGATCCTTTAGATAAGGGTAAAGGAATTATGGTAGAGGTAGAAGTTCCAAAGGATGCATCACAAGTAGAGTTTGATTCAAGGTTGGCTGCACAACTTGTGGAACAAGAAAGGAAGAAGGTCGGTGAATCACCATTTGTTGTCACTTCTGAGGAACAAGAAGGAAGTAATGAAGAAAGTTTAGATTCAAGTGTGATGATAATTGAACAACCAGAAAGACTTGAATATGGTGATGACTTGGCAAGAGAGAAGCTGAGAGAGTTAAAATTGCAAGTAGATTTTGATATGCCAAAAGTTGTTCAGATGTACCATGCTTGGGAGAATAGGATTATGGAGAATCCAGATTTGACAATTTCAGACCAGATTTGGGGATTGGAGATTCTTCTAAGAGTCCAAAGAGACTGCAAGGTAATTCTGAAACACAAGGCTAGCAATGTTTTCTCACTACTGAAGAGGGATAGAAGAGAGCTCTACTACATGTTACTCAGATGTCATGGAACTGGATGGACCTTCAAGAAATTGCAGGGATTATCTTTTCAAGAATTGGAGTACAAGGCTTATCCCATTTGGGCAAGAGTGCAGGAAATGAACACTCTTAGACTTCTTTCAGATGAGAGGAAAGAAGAGCTTGTAGAAGAGATGGAGATTCAGAAGGCAATGATTGTTCCAAGGCCTTTGAAGAAGGGAGTCCCACTTGAGTTTCCTAAAGATCTAAATAAAGTGGTTCCCAGTGAAGTTGTTCTTAGAAGGAGCATTAAGCTCTCACCCATGGAAGCTTCAGATATGGTACAAGTGTTACCTCTTGATGCCAGAAACCCTATCATTAGCTATGAAGAAGATGCAAGTGGGTTTTGGAAGATTGGCAGATATGGGAAAGAGGTACACACATTTACTACTCTTATGTCTCTCTTAGCAAGTATGGATATAGAAGACTTGGCAGATCTTTGGAGGTTGTTGATAGCCAAGTATGAGACTGAAGCTCCTACTTCAGTCAATGGAATAAAACTTTGGTCAACATTCAAGAGAATGTGTGCACCAGAAGAAGAAGATCCTGTTTGGAAGGATCTTGAGGATGATATCGGTGGTCTTCAATGGCGTTTGTATTCAGCTGCTGGTGTGTATTATTTGAGCTCTACAAAGTTTGCTGAGTATCTTCTTGTAGATGCTCAGTATCCCATGTCCAAAGAAGTTTTGGACAAGATGAAGACAACACAGCTGGAGATTGATTATTCAAGTGACGTGGCCAAAGATTTGATTAGGCATGTTTATTACCAATATGATAAGATTTGTAAGATTCCTCCTAGTTCTTAATTTTTATTCAGAAACTTGATTACTAGAGTAGATATCAAGTTTAGGGGAGGATTGTTAGGAATAAAATGTAGCCAGACACTTGAACGTCGACAAGAAGAAAACAAGCGTTGATAAGAAGAGAACAAGCGGTGACAGATCAAGCGTTGACAGGAAGAAGTCAAGTGTTGATAGGTTGAAGACAAGCACCGATAGAAGGATATGGTCTACGCGTATTTTGTTTCTAGTTTGTTTCTAGTAAAGATAGGATCAACATTGTATTTTCTATAATTATCTTTACCTAGAATAGCTGATACGTAGACTCTTGTACAAGGCTTCTTATGTCTATAAAAGAAGACCTTTAGGTTATGTTTCATATAAGTTTTTGATACGTTAAACACTTTCATTGTAAGCAAGTTCGATTCAATCAATCAAGTGAAAGTTTGTTTTACATCATTTGTGTGTTCTTGTTTAAGTGTTAATTCCGCATAACACTTAAATTACTTTATACATAAACAAAGTTTCTCTACGTGTATAACTTGATCTAATCTCGTTTACACAAGCTAAATCGATCTAAGTTTGGGATCAACATGTGTGTCTGCCAAGATTAGCCCCCCATCTCTTATACTTCTTTCACTTTGTAAATAAACAACCCAAATCCGGATTCCTTTGTATTTGATGTTTTACTTTTCACACTTTTGCCCCAAATACTTTTCCAAAGTATTTTCAGGGGTATTTCTTGCTATTTCTTGATTCTTAAAGGACTGATTTGGCATTTTCTTCATAGGCAATGGTCTTGACTTGTTTATTTGACTTCTTGGAGGACTGAAATTACCAAGTCATGATTAATGAGGGACATTTTTGCCATTTCTTCAAAGTGGAGGGCCCTTTTTGCAATATTGACAAACTTTACGGACCAATCTTGTAATTATGAAGATACAAGGATATAAAGTGTCAATTATTCAATATTGGAGGACCTTCTTCAAAAATCTCCAAATCTTCAAGGGTTTTCTTGGAAAATTCTTCATTAGGGCTTGGTTCAATGTGCGGCTTCGTTTCCCGTGTTCGTTTTTGCATGATTCTTGTGATCATTTGTCATTTTCTCAATATCCGTACCTAAAATACACAAGCAACAAACACAAGCATATATTTGGCCAATTTCATGATATTTTATGCATTTAAAGCCCTTTTGGACGATGAGACTATGTATAAAAGCATTCTCATCACTTGTATGATTTGATTGAAGGTTTGTGACGCATAAATGTTTTCATTGTAAGCTTGAGGTAGGTGGGGGGTATGTGTTCCGAAATGATGTGTTGGGTATGAGTTATGCTCATAACGCTGGAATTGTTGTGAAGTGTTTTGGCCAAATTCGTTAAAAGTGTTTTGGTAACATACGTGTAAAGGATTAACATTATGTTGTGATGTGTTGTATGGGGTTCCAGTCTCAAGTTGGTTAGTTGTTGGAACTTGTTGTTGGCGAGACTTTACAGGTGGTTGCGGAATATATGAGTTTTTGCATTGATCACACCTGTGGCCCCCTTCATTGCATCTGCTACAATGTATACTCCTTGGCTCCACACCTTGAGACAATATTCGGTTGGTATCTTTTGGATGGCCAGGCCGGGGGTTGTACATTTGAGGAGGTATAATGGGACGTATATGAGATGGAAACTCCCATTCATTCACATCTCCAACAAAGTGGATGGATTCTGCGTACGTCACTTGGTATTTTTCCTTTTTTAACCAGTCTGATACAAATTGGACGAAATATGTTGTACGCAAAAATCTAGTTACAAATATCACGTGCCCACAAGGTATGCCTAAAATCTGCCATTTACGACATTCACATGTATGGTTCAAAGTCGACCAAACGGGTATATTGACCATCCATAACCTCGTATTGATACTGATTGACGTCGTGAATGATCCATGCTGCATCTTTAATCTTCCTTTTCTCCACCTTATACGCCGCCCAATTTGTGATTTCGAAATTCATATTTGCTGGTAAAAAAAGGAAAATTTTTAAATTATTTATTGATTTATATTGACTTTGACGATTATAATTAGGAAGATAACTACGTGCAGTTTCACGGCGATCATGGTACCAATCTTGCACCATTTGTCGGTATGACTTTTTCATCATTGTTATTAGTAGCTTTCTTGTCTTTCTTATACAATTATTAATAGACTCGACGCTGTTAGAAGTACAATAATTGTAGTGGGGCGTGGAGAATACGCTCTCGACCATCTTTAAGGACATGCTTCAATTAACTTATGGTACGTATCAGGATAAACTACTTGTAGTATGTTCATGTTTCTTGTAAAATCCTCCATTGTACACGCCTTGCATATCTTCCAGTAAAGTCCATTTGTCTTCTTCTTTTTCAAAGATAGGTTCATCATTAGATGACGACAACATATACCATGAAAAGATAACGGATTTTGTTGCGTATTGCCAAGGCTATAGCTGCATGTCTATCATATATGAAAATCATATATGAGTTTTCACTAATACATTTTTTAAGTACAGACATCCACCATGACCAGTTTGGGCCAGTTTCCCCTCTGCATATACCAAAAGCGATAGGCACAATTTGGTTGTTGCCATCCATTCCTACAGCTAACAAATTTACACCCTTATACAAACCCTTCAAATGTGCATCATCGATTATAAGCATTGGGTGTAGATGATTAGTAAACATTCGGATCTGAAGTAAAAAAAAATTAAAGTTATATCAAAAAGCTACGAATGACTAGTACATATATGAAAAATAATAATTAAAAAGACTGACTTGAGCACCAAGGGCAATGAATATCATCTTAAAAACTCCTTCTTTGTTTGTCTTGATACGCGTGAGTCTTATTGTAACAATAATACGGTAACATTTAAAATGAACCGTAAGGCGAGCCCCTTAACATTTGTAACCCATAGTCCTTACCTCTTCATGCTTGTTGGTATGATATACTTAGTTTATATTTTGACATGATGGCTTTATATATATCTTTCCCTTTCAAATCACGCTTATCATCTTTTAACTCTTCTCTCATCATGTGACCAATTACTTTTTTGTTTGTGTTTCTGTGGTTTGGAAAATTTTGTGTTATTAGACATGTGTGAATTTCATTCATGCTTGTAATTTCAAACACATCTGTATTTGGCCAACGTCTTGACCGAATAATCCAGTCGTATTCTTCAAAATTATAGCAATGATAAACACGAGTATCGATATTTGATTTTTTAGCTTTAAATTGATAACTCTATTCTATAACTTTCATCCTAACCGCCAAATCTAGGGCTTCCTTACTTAAAAACACTTTCCCAACAAAAATTTGTGTATCTTTATTGTAATCCTTTGAAATATTAGGTTTTGACTTGTAAATAGGTGTTTCTAGAATGTTAGGTATGTATGGCATGAAGTTTTTCCATTTTTGTAAAAGGGTTTTTGGGTAGCACTACTAACATGCGAAGATTCATTATCTTCATTTTTATTTTCGACGTATGTAGAAAACACACATGATGACCCTGGTTTTGTAAAATTGGCTTTATTGATATACACAAACTCATCATTTTTGTCATCTGATGAAAACGCACATGACGAACCTGGTTTTGCAAAATTGGCCTCATTATTATTAACACGGTCGTCATTTTCTTTTTCGGATAAGAAAGGAAATGAAGATCCTGATTTTGTAAAATTGGCCTCATGTTTATATCCGGAATCTTTAATATCATTATCTGATTCGTAATCATCTTGCGGTACTATGTTTTGAAAATTATTATCATCGAAAAAATTGAACATTTTATCTTAATTTTTTTGGCTATAAAGTTATTGGTCTCAATTGTTTTTTTTATGTTGACGAACATACAAGTGTGGTATTTCTTCAGGAGAACAACAAACACAGTCATAAAAAAAAAGATACCTTATTGTCATCTGTAATATCTAGGAGACTATCAATTGAAGGGAGCTGGAGCGAAAATTGGATCTTTTCTTTAGGATTCAAATTGAAGTTATTCACTATCATTTCAACTAACATTGAATATGTCATATCTGCTCGCATCATAGCACCACGTTCTTGATCCTGAAAATGAATTATACATTTGAGCGTTTTTTTATTTGAGTTCATTTTTTAGCTACGGTAGTATGAGAATGTAATCATAGTTTATTAGTACGTTAAATGTAGTTGTAGTTTATTAGTATTTTACAACCCTTTTATATGTGGTGTGCATTATGTTGGTCGTGAAAATATTTATGAGATCAACAATAATGTCATTGATAGGGCAACTCATGTCTGTATAAAGATTTTTCTAATATGTTAGTCTTGAAAATATTTATGAGATCAAAAATAATGTCATGCATAAATCTACTCAATTTCAGGTTAAATATTTTTTAAATATGCACTTTGTTAGTCTTGAAAATACTAATGAGATCAACAATAATATCATTGATAGGGCAACTCAATGTCAGGATAAAGATTGTGTTTTTTATGCAATATGTTAGTCGTGAAAATATTACGAAATCAAGAATAATGTCATTGATAGGTCTACTCAATGTCAGGATAAAGAGTCTTTTTTAATATGCATTATGTTGGTCTTGAAAATATTAATGAGATCAACAATGATATCATTGGTAGGGCAACTCAATGTCAGGATAAATATTGTGTTTTCTATGTAATATGTTAGTTGTGAAAATAATTATGAGATCAAGAATAACGTCATGCATAAGTCTACTCAATGTCAGGATAACAAATTTTTAGTTATATGCATTATGTTGGTCAAATATTAATGAGATCATCAATAATGTCTTTGATAGGACAACTTAATATCAGAATAAAGATTGTGTTTTCTATGCAATATGTCAGTGGTAAAAATATTTATGAGATCAACAATAATGCCATGCATAAGTCTACTCAATGTCACGTAAAATATTTTTTTTAAAAAGTGGGAATGCACAGGATATATATGGTGACATGATTATTTTATTTTTAAAAAAGTAGGAAGGTTTTGAGTTCGTTGTATTTGTTTCGGGTATTAGTAGCTACTTTGTGGATGATATACATAATAACTAGATTTTACTTAGTTATGAAAGTTCGTTGTTCCGATCTTTTCGAATTGATTACTAGTAGAAAGTGCGACTCAGTCGTTCTTGGTGGAAAATTAAATGGTTTGGTTATCTATTTTATACTAATAGCAAAAATGAAAATGTCGTTGAGTAAAAAGCTTTAAAAATTAAACTAAAAATTACTAGAAAAACACTTGGTAAAAATAAAGATTTCGGGAAGCGTGCAATTTTTGGAAATTAAAACGTAATGAATTTAAAACTTGAAAACTTTGTAAAAACAAGAAATTAAACCCATCGGAATAATCCTAATCGGAATCCCATCGAATTGTTTGTCGGAATAAGATCAGAATGTGGCTGTCGGAATGTGATCGGAATACTTGTAACTTGAAGCTATCGGAGTACCAAATAAAAACCCTTGTCGGAATCCCAATCGGAATCCGCGTCGGAATATACTAAACGAATTCTGTCGGAATAAGCACAAAGCTATCGGAATACTGAAAAACAAGTCCAATCAGAATATTGGTCGGAATCCAGATCGGAATACTGAAATCCTATTCCGATACCTTGTATCGGAATAAAAGTGGTACCCGTCGGAATATAAAGCAGCTGTCGGAATGTATGGTCGGAAAAGGGAAACCCTTTTCCGATTGTATGTACTTTGCAATAAGCCAAGTTAATAAGCTATATTTTAATAAGCTCAAACTAAAACTTAACCAAATTTATATCGAAAAGAACTAATAAGCACAAATAAGAACTTTTAAACTTTAAATACGCAACTTTTTAAATCAAACTATAAAAAGATTAAACTTTTAAGAAAACTTAAAAAAGTAAATAAGCTAAATACTAAATAAGCCAAAAAGCATAACAAGCCTTAAGCTTAATCGTATAAAAACTTATATAGGATTAAAAAGATAAACTTTTAATCACATAAGCATCAAGATGAAACAAAATCAAAGATTATCACTAATCAAGATCAAAATAAAGAAAGGTAAAAGAAGATTAAAGATCAAAACAAGATTAAACTCTCAAAAGTAAAGATTTGATTCAAACAAGAAAGGAATAAAAAGATGAAGTTTTCCTAGTGAGAGGAAGTTAAACACTTTCTCTCTCTAAAAACTAAACAACTAAAATTGAAAATGAACTAATTAACTAACACCCTCCTAATGTGTCATTAGGAAGGTATATATAGGAGGTGGGGAGTGCATGTGTTGCTTCCTTCTTTCTTTCTTCTCGACTAGATTTAAAATCTTTGTCTTTCTCGATGTTGTCTGGGATTTGTCGATATAAATTGAACTTGTCTTATAATTTTCGTCTTCTATTAGACTTGAGTTCTTCGACTTCATTAAACTTCCGTCTTTGGACTTTTTCTTCGATAAATCTTCAGAATAGGCCTTGGACTTCCGTTCTTTATACACTCTTGATCTTTTGACTTCGTCTTTTCTCGTTTTCTTTGATAAAAGCCCGTGATAGCCCATGTTTTCTCCCTTTTTCATATTTTTATCCTGAAACACAATAAAAACACAAACCACGCATAATTCCGACTTTTACGACATGAAATACTGATACAAGAGTTTTTGCATGGGGTTCAATTTAATGTCTCGGTATCTTCTCGAATCGATCACGGTTCAAAGTGGAATAATTGTTCCTGGTTACTAAAAGGGGGTTGGTTTTCTAATCTACTAAAAAGGATTAAAAGCGTGAAGTAAATAAAAGTAAACTAAAGCAATTAATTAAAAAAAATAAAACTTGAATTAAAATAAAACTTGAATTAAAATAAAACAGTGACAGTAAATACCCTTACTAAATTTTAAGCTTGATTCGGAATGTAGACCTTGATCCGGAATATATCAGACAAAAATCCTTCATTCGGAAAATCTTACTCATGCGGAATAATTTGTGCTCATTCGGAAGAATTGCTTCATTCGGAATACCTTTGCTTCATGCGGAATATCTTGCTGACTCGAAATAAAAGGGGGAAAATCTTGATTCGGAATACACGCTCATGCGGAATAAAAACTGATCCGGAACAATTCGTTTATTCGGAATACTTTGACTCATTCGGAATATTCCTTCATCCGGAATATTCTTTCATTCGGAATAACTAAATTAAAGTGACACTGATTCGGAATAACTTGATAAAAAGCTAATTTGGAATAATGAAATTGATCCGGAATAAATACTGAAAAAGCTTTATTCGGAATGTTTAAAAACTGACTCGGAATATTTTCTTAAAAACCTTGATTCGGAATGCTACTACTCATCCGGAATATTTATTATTCCGGATGAACACTTTATTCGGAATAAAATTGATAAAATGCTTCGTTCGGAATATTATGGCAAAACCTTCATCCGGAATGTTTGGAACTCATTCCGAATTTGGGCAGATTAAGAACGAAGAACAGTAGGTAAACAGAAAAGACGAATCTTTACAAAATCGACCAAATTAAACCAAAAGATTTAAACCAAACTAAACACTAATCATCTACTAACCATAAACATCAAATCCCAACAATAAAAACACAAAACCCACTAACTTTTAAGATCAATCAACCAAAATAAAAACTTTGAAAACTTTGAATCAATAAGAACAAGATGAACAAGATGAAATTAAAGATTATATTGCAAGATTAATGTTAAACAAACAACGGGAAAGATTAAAACTACAAATCTAAGATGGAATCAAGAAAAATAAAAATCACCAACACCTTAGTGGTGTTGGCTTCTTCCCTACGAAACAAAAAGAAAGAAAGAAGAAAAATAAAAGCTGGTCTCCAAAGTTGTGAGGAGATCCCTATATATAGTCCTTGTGGGTGTTTTGTGAGTATGCTTTCTCCCGTTCTTTTTGTCTTCTCGTCTTTTCAGAAAAGTTGACGTTTTCGATTTCGATTCGGGATTTGTCGACGAATAAATTCAACTCGTCTTTTAACTTCTTTGTTTAATAGACTTGATTTCTTTCGACATATGTAAATCTTCCATCTTTGGTCCTTTTCTTCAATAAATCTTCAAATAGGCCCATTGACTTCAAATCTTTTGCATCTCTTGGACAATAGACTTCGTCTTGAGTCTTTTTCTTCGATAAAACCCGTGCAATCCCATGTTTTCTTCAATATTTATCCGGTTGGCTCTGAAAACACAACAAACACACAAACCACGCATAATTCCAAACAAATGACATTAAATATGCGTTTTGGTCTTGTTTTAGCAAGAAATAAGTGGTAAAAGGATGGGTGTTTTCACACCTATCAAATCCCTTACACTTAACCATTGCCATGCCCTCATGCAATGTTTAGTGATAAAGCAAGTTTACACTTTTCTCATAATCAATCAAGCTTGGCCTTATTAACAATAACCACTACTACTAAAGAGATATATAAAAACTTTGAATGAAACAAAAGGGATAGAAAACCATTTTCACTTGAAAATAGCTATATGGAAATAACTCGCAAAGAGATCTAAGACTTACATTAGGGCTTTGATGCTGCGAAGATTTATCACCCTCAAGTTTCACGTTCCCCAAACTAAGCTTAAAAACGAGATCATTGTTATTATAAGTTAGCAAATCAAACACTTACACACATGGCTTAATTATATGCTTAAACTCCCTTATTCCTAGGTGTATCTCTTATATTTTATTTTTGTCTTAGAATGATCATGAAGATGCATTTTTGGACTTATTTAGATAGTTTATTTAGGCTGAAAGCAAAGTGGGACGATTTGATTAATAGTTAGCTAAAGGACAAAATCTCTTAAAACTGCTTCTCGGGATATCAAAAAGTTCATATCTTGGCATAACTCGCTTCACGATTTGAGACCTTTCTCGGGCCGATATTTGGCATGTACTTCATACTTCATATCTTGAGAGACGTTCTTGAGATAATGGTCTTCTCTTCGTTAATAGAGTTTCTTCACTTGGAGACTTTTGAGGGATACTCCAACTTTGTTGACCACGACTTCATCATTATTTCTTCAATCGTTAATTGGGATTTTGAGATGCAACGATCCGCCTCCTTTTCGGACTTGGATCTATTTATCCTCATACCTTGTTAGGGTCTTTTCGGATAGACTTCTCCATGATCTTAATGGGAGTTGATTGCTTTTCGTCGTGAGTCTTGATCCTTCATATTGATTTTGGGAATAATGCTTTTCACATCACCTTGGATCTTTAGCAATAAAATGGAATCCTCATGCCTTGTTAGGGCCTTTTCGGACTCGCCAATCTTCGCGCCCCGCTTCATAAGTTATGCCTTGGCTATGAACTCTTATCATTACCGAGCAACTTTTAAACGATCTTGGGCTAGAAGCTAAGTAACTTTTCAAATCGTACGACCTTACTTATTGCAGATAAATTATTAGCAAGCGAGGGGAGAATAGACTTATAATCACACCAAGTGTGCTGGTGCAAGAATACCGACTTATAATTGACTCTATCATTTCTCGTTCTCCACAATTTAAAATATCAAGTAATGAGACTCGTGGATGCTTAGCCTAATAAACCAATCAAGGTCTACATGGTTAAGGATACTTGCTAGAATAAACTTGGATAAGTCTATTCGGGTTGAGTCAAAATAATCGCAACGGGCCTAATATGTCAAAGACTTCAAAACTAGCTATACCACTTTATTGATATATTTGACTTTATTGCGGGATATATACATATGAAAGCAACGATAAAAATTTAAAAATTACGACTAAATGGCCAAAGTTAATTAAAAAATTGAAAAATGTTGAAAAAGATGATTTTCCGGTTAAATGAAGGCATTTTAATGGAAAAGTCCACTTAAAACTTCGATAGAAGTCTCCCCAACACTTAATATAAACATTGTCATCAATGTTTAAGCATGTGGGAAAAGTCTCCCCTACACTTATGACATTGTGCACGTTGGTTAAATCAAGCTAAGGAAGAGACGACTAACGTGATCAATTTCAAATGTGAGTATGAAGAAAATTGAATCACGATAGTTGAGAGATAGAACCGGATTTCGGATAACACGGGAGCACGGTTCTTCAAAGGTTCCAAGAGTGCACTTATCCCTGTAATCACATCACCACACAAACACAAACAACCTATATAGGCCCCCCTACACTTAGGAGGTAAACCGGAAAAGGATAGATACTCGGGTTGCCTCCCGAGGAGCGCTTGTTTTTTATAACCGAGTCACGAGCCTGACTCGACCCAAAATTAGTTCATGGGAAACGTGGTGAGGGATGGAATCATCTCAGGAGAGATGTCCTCACCAAAGTACAATTTCACTCGTTGGCCATTCACCTTAAAATTAGGTCCATTAAGTTGAGCGAGCTCGAGAGTACCATATGGAAAAATTTGGGCAATGGTGAATGGGCCAGACCAACGAGATTTCAGCTTGCCCGAAAAGATTTTCAACCGAGAGTTGAAGAGTAAAACTTTGTCTCCAACTTGGAACTCTCGGTTTTTAATCTTAGAGTCATGAATGAGCTTAGTCTTTTCCTTATAGATCAAAGAATTTTCATAAGCTTCATTCCGGAGTTCATTGAGCTCATTGAGTTGGATTTTGCGTAGGTCACCGGCTTTGTTGATGTCGAAATTAGCCCACTTCAAGGCCCAATAAGCCTTGTGTTCCAACTCAATGGGGGAGGTGGCATGCTTTCTGATGAGACTGCTTTTATACATAGTCTCATCGTCCAAATTGGGCTTAAAATGCATTAAATATCATCAAAATACCCAAATATATGCTTGTGTTTGTTGCTTGTGTATTTTAGGTACGGATATTGAGAAAATGACAAAAGATCACAAGAATCAAGCAAAAACGAACACGGGAAACGAAGCCGCACGATGAACCAAGCCCTAACGAAGAATTTTCCAAAGAAAACCCTTGAAGATTTGAAGAATATTGAAGATTGGTCCTCCAAGTTTGAATAATTGACACTTTATACCCTTGTATCTTCATAATTACAAATTTGGTCCCTAAAGTTTGTCAAAATTACAAAAAGGACCCTTAACTTTGAAGAATTGGCAAATTTAGTCCCTCAACAAAACTAAATTGTCAATAATGGTCCTCCAAGAAGTCAACAAACAAGTCAAGGCCTTGAAGTATCAAGACATGTCAAAAACAGCCCTTGAAGATTGCCAATATTACATTTGTAGTCCTTAAAACAAGTTTCAAAACTTGTTGTGCCAAAACTGCCAAAGTTCAAAAGTTGATATGTGTTAAATGGGCGTTGATAGCCATTTAATACAACATGAACAAAGTTGAAAAGATAATGGGGCATTCCTGCCAGACAACCTAAGACAAACCCTCCACTCACAAGCTGACACCTCACCCACTCACACCCATTACCCAATCAAAACGCCCCTTTCTTCCATGTCACCTCTCCACTCACTTAAACTGATTAATTAATTCAGTTTAACCCTTCCCTCCAAACACCAAGTTTAAATAATTAACCCCCCAAACCGGATTAAAACATACCCTAATCCACCCTTAGACCCTAATTTTTCCCAGGAAGAACATCAATTAAATCAAAGGGTTTTTGGGTAATTATTTCCAGATCATTGATTAAACACCACTTAAACCCAAAACCACCCTTAAACTCCCATCACCATCACCTCACATGCTTGTGCAACCCTCCCCTGCCCCACTATTCACTCTCAAACAAAAAACTTGGCAGCAAATCAACATCCCACAACAATTTCGTGTTCTCAAAGGCTAAATGGACGTCCAAGATCTCTTTTTCATCACTGGCATCTCAGCTACAAGCCAAAGATCTTCACATGGCTTAGTTTTGACTGAAAATTCAAAATCGTCCAAGGGCATTACTGGAAGTTCAAGTGTTAGGGTTTTAGCTTCTATTCACTTCTAGAATCACATTGTAGCCTCTATATAAAGGCATGTAGGACTTAGCTTATTTCTATTCTTGATTTTTCTCCTTTTTCACAAACTTTGTAAATCCAGTTTATTAAAGAATATAAATGGTTTAAGTGTTGTTGATGAGAAATATTGAGTTCCCTTTACATTTCAGTTGATTTAAGTTATAATTGTTTGAGTTTGGTTTGATTTTCAGCAAAAGTTTTTAAGTTTCAAAGTTTCTGTTTGTTTTTCTGTCTTTTCTCAAATCTTAAATTTCATTCAAAACCTGTTAAAATGGTGATTAATTGTGTTGGTATGATGGTATTTGAGCTTGTGTATGTCCATAACACCATGGCTTGTTCTGGTGTAGTGGGTACCCAAGTTTAAATAAGCCATTGGTTTGGTCATTTCTTTCTTTTTTAAGTTTATCATAATCTGACCTATAAGCTAAGGTTTCCTTCTAGCTTAATCTATAAGCTAGAGGTAAGCTCTTAAGCTTTTACATAAGCTTTGTTCCCTTTTCTCTTAGCAGATTCAAAAAGGGACCAATCTTATTCATTTTTGTTAAGCAAACTTCATCAGAACCTCAAAAAAAGTTCAGCACAAGCCCGGGCTTGTTTGGAGGTGGGTTTTCAACCACTAAGGGTCCTGGATGTAGGACCCTTAAGGTAGCTCATTGTTTCCCTTTTCCATCTTCATTTTTCTAAAAATTATGTGTTTAAGTGATTATTGCATGAAAGTTGTTAACTGATTGTTATTGTGCTTGTTATTGAGTTTTCTTGTTGACATATGCATGCTAGATTAGGTTTGATCTAGTTTGGATAAGTTTTTAAGAGATTTGCTTTGAAAATTTGTTTTCAGAAATTTTTTAAGGGGTGTTTGGATTTGCATATTTATCTGAGTTTCTTTGGAAATTTGTGTGTAAAATCCTGTTATAATCACTCATTTGTTTGTCATTAGGTTATAAGTTGGTTTTATTTTCAGTTTGGGAAGTTTGTTAAGCAAGATTGCATGTTAAATATTGAACACATAGCCTATAATCTGAATCTGCCTATTTTGACTGATTTTTGAGTGAATTTGATCCATCAATTTGTTAAGATTGCTAGATTATAGATTGATTAAGGGTGTGTTATAACTTACTTGTCTCTTGGTTGATTTGTATGCAAGTTATGAAGGCTTAAATTTCATTTGTGTGCATTGTATATCAGCAAGTACTAATCAGAAACATATAAGCCATATCAGTAACTTTACTTGGCCTTCTTTGTGCTTGATTGTGTGTAATCTTGCTTAATTTGTGTTGATTCTGACTCCTTATACTCCAAAGAGTATAAGGGTGCCCTCATTGTCCAACAAATACACCACAATCACAAGATCAAGCCCTCTTGATCATCTTTGCACAAGTGAAGAACTCTTCCTTGTGTTCATCAGTCAACTAGCATAAAACTGGGCACGTTTTGGCTTTCCTAAGCCTTAATCTTGGTTAAATTTGAATTGTGATTGAGTTTTTGTGAGTTAATAGGTTACTGGATTAAGTGTTAAAAGTAAAATAAAAAAAAAGAAAATTTTTGCAAAAAGCTCACCTTGCCTGGGCTCGAACACGCGACCTTGCTTTCCAAGGGCTAGCGTGTTAACCAGTGATCCAGATGGCTTTTTACGTTTACATTTCATTTCATTACTTATTTAAGTAGTTTTTGTTTTATAGCTTATTTGGATAACAACTTTTAAATAAGCATTTTCTAGCTTATTTCTCCTAGGTTTTCACTGTTTAACAATTTTCTTAGGTTTGTATTAGGGTTATTGACTTTTCTGAGCAAAAAGTATATTTTTCCCATTATTATTTAATTTATTAGGATTATTTTCAGTTTTAATTTTAGAAAGTCATTAAAAAATAGAAAAAGGTATATTAAAAATCTGGAAAAATAGTTTTAGGTTTTTAATCATATTTTTGAGGTTTACAGCTTATTAGGTTTTCAATTTAGCTTATTTTTGATTTTATTGGATTTTAAGGTTTTTAAGCAACTTTAAAATTTAATATAAAATTATTAAATAGGTTTTAGAAAATTTGGATTTCATTTTTGTTTTAGTTATAATATTCTAGATTTTTGCTAATTTTTTAGAATTTATTTACAAACTTTTTATTTTTTTGAATATTTTAATATTATTTTATTATTAAAAATTGAAGTTTTATTTTTTTTATTTTTTACATTTTTCCTAGGTTAAGGACACTTAATTAGGAGTTTTATCACTTTCCAAATATTTTTTAGACTTTTCAATTAATTTCTAGAATTAATTTAAGATTTAATAGATTTTAATAGTTTTTAAGTGTTTAAAAATAGTTTAATTTGGTTTTAAAATTTTTAAAAATAATTTTTAGCTTAATTAGGATATTTTTGAGGTTTAAAAACTATTAGATCTTGTTTAAGGCTTTTTAATAATTAAAAGTGATTTTTAGGGCTTTAATTAGCATTAAAAAGTCATTTTCTAATTAATTAAAAGGTTTTAGTATGTTTGTATTTTTTGTAAACTCTTAGAATATTATTGGGGATTTTTAGAAATTTTTAGGAATTTTTAGGTTAAAATTTTAATTTTTATACTATTTACGGTTTTACGTTTTCGCCTTTTTCGTCGTAGTTTAATCCGTTTTCGTAACCGTCTTTCTCTTCTAATCCCATTTCTTTCTCAATCATATAATCACAAACATTAATCAAATCATTACACAACACACTAGCCTCCTCGAGAACGAACTCACTTAGGGTCATTCACACACGGTTTTCCTAAATCGTCGTGCACACTTGCCCTACTTTGTGCATCCTTTTCCTAAAGGGGTACAAAACTACTACAATCATTTTTTGGCGCCGCTGCCGGGGAGGCGTGTTGTGTTTTGGTTGAACCATTGTTGTTTTTATATAGCCATAAAAGTAATTGTATTAGTAGCACTCTACTAATACGTATTATCGTTTTTCGTTTTTTGTGAATACTATTACTATATTGTATACGTAGAACAATAAATTTACATGTACTCCAAATACGTGAGAAATCACAACCTTGACTTGGGAGGTCATTAGCCAATCATTGTATTCGAATCTCAAACCAAAGAAAAAGGCAAAAATAGATAAATACTTTCGTGAAGCTCGATTTTAAGAAATACAAACTATAAGGTGGGTATAAGGCGGTTGTATTTCACGACCTAAAGGAAAAAGGCTCTTAAGTGCTTCGCGCCGCCTCGTTTCCTCCGCTTGCTTGTGCGTATTTTGATTTTGAAAGCTAATCGAGGGTTTTGCCGCCCAAAGTATTACTAAGTACCATATATATTTTCTTGGTTTCATTTGATTAAACCCTCTTGAACGATTTGGTGTTCCACCATCGTTCTAAAGTCATCGAAGGCGTTCACTTCACGTGATCGTTTTCATTCCTTGAGGCTTCTTTAATCGAGATTTGATTAAGGAGGAGATTTGTAGATTTGTGTCTACTAATACATTCCAAAAATCCAAAAAAGTAAAAACAATCAAAAACCACAAAAAAATTGAAAAAGTAAAAACACCAAAAAGAATCTTCTTTGCTCGCCTTCTCGTTGTACGTGACGTTTATGCAAACTCTCTCTAAAGCAAGACGTGCTCGTAAACGAAGAAACAAATCAATCACTCCTACTAGTGAGGAGTCTCCTATTGACGAACCCATTGTAGTGAAAGAAGCACCCATGGCTAATCGAACTATGATGGAGTTGCTTCAAGCACCCACCTAGGGTTATAGAGAAGCGATTGTGATTCCCGCTATCCTTGCGGAGAATTTTGAGGTTAAGACGGGTTTGTTGTCCATGATTCAAAACAACAAGTTTCGAGGTGACGAAAAGGACAACCCTCATAACCACATTCGCCAATTTAATCGTCTCACCGCCACATGCAAGTTTAAGGACGTCTCAAACGACTCGATTAAGATGATGCTTTTTCCGTATTCCTTAGCGGGGCCCGCAAAAATTTGGTTAGAGAAAGAGCCACCCAATTCTATATTGACGTGGAAGGATCTCGTTTCAAAATTCGTGAACCAATTTTTTCCGCCCTCTAAGACTACACACTTGAAAAACGAGATTTCAAAGTTTTCACAAGAGTATAATGAGAGTTTTTCAACGGCTTGGAATAGGTTTAAGGAAATGTTGCACGAATGTCCTCATCATGGTTTTTCCGACTTGCATCAAATTGACACGTTTTATAATGGCTTGAACGATCATGAGCGTGATTATCTTAATGCCGCCGCGGGTGGTAATTTTTTGTGTAAGACGGTCGAGGAAGCATTGTTAATCATTGAAAATAGGTCTAAGGTGTATAGTCCTCGTAGCACGTCGAGTGTTCGTAAGACTTCGTCTTCGTCTTCGCCTTCATTGTCACACACCGTTGATGCTTGTCAAATCGAGGCTAATTTGGAGAACAAAATTTTTGATAAGTTGAAAGGATTGTTAATTGAGTTTAAAGTTGGTGAACAACCCGCCCCCGCTACGATTAAAGCGGTTGAGGTTTCTTGTATGTATTGTGGTGGAGCTCACGATTATTCCGAGTGCATTACCAACGGTGGTAACACTTCGAGTGCCTTCGCGGCCGCGGGACTTATAACCAAAACGGTCAAGTTCCTCGCACTAATCAATTGACTCCACCGAGTTTTCCACCAAATCAAAATGCTAACAATTATCGAAACAATCAAGTTGGTTACCAAAGCAATCAAAGGAACAATTTTAAGGGTAATAACAACTATGGAAATCAAAATCAAAATCAAAACCGTAATTTTCAAAACACAAGTCAAGGTCTTCAAAATGTTTACACAAAAGAACTTCCAATGGACTTTTTGAATTACGCCACGGCAAATGATAAGATTTTGGAAAACATACAAGAGCAATTGGCTAGTCAAGATAGGGACACGGTTAAAAACACTAAGGAATTGGCTAACTTTGTGAAAGAAAATCTTAACATGAGAAATGAGTTGAAAAATGATTTTGCTAATCAAATTCGAGGTCAAAACAACAAGATAGAGCAAAGTCATGCTAGGCTCGAACAAAGAATTGACCAAAAAGCCGCTAGCCAAGATTTGAAGTTTAATAGTCAAGATGCTAAGCTTAATGCAATTTTAGAAGCCGTCATGGGAAACAAAGCCTCTACTTCGAGTGGTCTACCTAGTAACACCGTTTCAAACCCGAAGGGAGAGATGAAAGTGATTACCACACAAAGTGGTAAGACACTTAAAGAACCGACTCCTCAACCAATTACTCCAACGGTGGAGGAAATTGAGGAAGAACCCGAGGTGGTGGTCGAAAAGGAGTATATTTCAATCCCACAAAGTACCGCTCGTGCCACACCTACGGTTGACCCATCAACCACATTGGAACCCGAGATTCCAAAGGCTATGCCTATGCCCCAACCCACACCACCCTTGCCTTACCCATCGAGACTTACGAAGGAGAAACGACAAGAGCGCGACAACTACCAATTTGAGCTTTTTATGAAAATGTTTCGTGAGTTGCACCTTAATGTGAGTTTCGCCGATGCTTTGGTCATGATGCCTCGATTTGCCGCTAACTTTAAGAGTATGTTGAACAACAAGGAGAAATTGCACCAAATGTCTAGTTGTTCGTCGGTTTATCTTAATCGCATACCTCAAAAAGTCGGTGATCCCGGTAAATTTTTGATCCCTTGTGCAATTCAAGATATGGAATAATGCTATGCCTTGGCCGATCTTGGTGCTAGCATTAACTTGATGCCACTTGCAATCTTCAAGTCGCTCAATCTTCCTAATCTTACTCCTTCACGAATGTCTATTGAGTTGGCCGACCATTCCACGATTCTTGCATGTGGTTTGGCGGAAGACGTTTTTGTGAAAGTGGGGAAGTTATACTATCCCGTAGACTTTATCGTTGTTGATATCCCCACGGATCCTCAAGTTCCTCTTATTTTAGGTCGTTCGTTTTAGATACGTCTATGGCTTTAATTGATGTGCACGCTAGAAAGATCACCTTACATTTCAACGACGAGGAACTTGTTATAAACGCAACTCAAAATTCTCAACTTTCTCATGTCTATTCCGTTGCTACCATAAACCTCGTTGATATGATCGACGTGGTTTGCGAGGATTTTCACAAGAAGTTTTAGGGTTTGGTGATGAGGAAACTAGTGGCAATCCCACTATGTTAGATCCAATTCTTGATAATTCGACACCAACCTTCACTCCTTTTGAAGGTGGTGGTTTTACGTTGGAAGAATTCGATGTTCCACGTACTTGTGACGAAGACCTCGACAACGATGAGGACTTCTCTATTATCAAGGATTTTCTCAACGATTTCCCATTTCCTCCACCCGAGGAGGTTATGAGTATCGAGCCCAAATCTTCACTTTAGGAACCACCTATTCTCGAGTTAAAAGATTTACCTCCTCACCTCGAATATGTCTATTTGGAGGAGGACGACAAGTTGCCGGTTATTATTGCGAAGGACCTTTCGAATGATGAAAAAACCGCACTTGTGGATGTTCTAAAGGATCACAAAGGGGCGATTGCGTGGAAGTTATCCGACATTAAGGGGATCGATCCCAAGTTTTGTACTCACAAAATCTTAATGGAGGAGGATTTCAAGCCAACAATCCAAAGTCAAAGGAGGGTGAACCCCAAAATTCATGACGTCATCAAAAAGGAGGTCCTTAAACTCCTTGACGCGGGAATGATTTACCCTATTTCCGATAGCCCTTGGGTGAGTCCTATTCATTGTGTCCCTAAAAAGGGAGGGATGACCGTTGTGCCAAACGATGCCAACGAGTTGATTCCCACTTGACTCGTGACCGGATGGAGAGTGTGCATTGACTATCGGAAGTTGAATGAAGCCACTCAAAAACACCATTTTCCCTTGCCCTTCATGGACCAAATGTTGGAGCGTCTTGCGGGAAACGATTTCTATTGCTTTTTAGATGGTTTTTCCAGTTACTTCCAAATTCCCATCGATCCTCGTGATCAAGAAAAAACTACGTTTACGTGTCCATATGGAACGTTTGCCTATCGTAGAATGCCATTCGGACTTTGCAATGCACCGGGAACTTTTCAACGATGCATGATGGCTATTTTTCATGATATGATCGAGAAGACGATGGAAGTCTTCATGGATGACTTTTCCGTGTTTGGTGATTCTTTCACTTCGTGTTTGTCGAATCTAGAGAGAATGTTAAAACGTTGTGAGGAAACCAACCTTGTGCTCAATTGGGAAAAGTGTCATTTTATGGTTAAGAGTGGAATCGTCTTAGGGCACAAGGTCTCGAAAGCGGGGATTGAGGTAGATCAAGCTAAGGTAGACGTCATCACCAAATTACCTCATCCCAAAACCGTCAAGGGAGTTAGGAGTTTCCTAGGCCACGCGGGCTTTTATCGTCGATTCATCTAGGATTTTTCAAAGATTTCTCGACCCATTACACATCTTCTTGAAAAAGAGGCACGTTTTGTGTTTGACAAAGATTGTGTACGAGCCTTTGAGATCCTTAAGAGGAAACTTACCGAAGCTCCCATTCTTGTTGCTCCCAATTGGAACCTCCCCTTTGAGCTAATGTGTGATGCTAGTGATTACGCTATTGGGGCCGTTTTGGGGCAACGTCATGATAAGCACTTCTTGCCTATTCACTATGCTAGCAAGACGATGACCGAGGCTCAACTTATGTACACTACAAGGAAAAGGAGTTCCTTGCCGTGGTGTATGCATTTGAGAAATTTCGACCTTACCTCGTTTTGACGAAATGCATAGTGTATACGGACCATTCGGCTATTAAGTATCTCATGGCAAAGCAAGATGCTAAGCCGAGATTACTTCGTTGGATTCTCCTCCTTCAAGAATTTGATCACAAAATCGTTGACAAAAAAGGAGCCGAGAATCTAGCGGCCGATCATCTCTCTCGTTTGGAAGATCCTCACCAAAGTGTTTACGAGCCCAAGGAAATCACCGAAACATTTCCGCTCGAGACACTTGGTGTAGTGAATTCTAAGCTTGATTCTTCTACCCCATGGTTTGCGGATTTTGCAAATTACCATGCAGGTAACTTCATCATTAAGGGTATGACGACTCAACAAAAACGAAAATTCTTTCGTGACGTCAAGTTCTACTTTTGGAACGACCCTTACTTGTTTCGAACTTGTGCGGATCAAATCATCCGACGTTGTGTATTTGGCACCGAAGCTTCTAACATCTTTAGAGCTTGCCATGAGGGACCCACGGGTGGTCACCACGGTGCTAATCTCACGGCTAAGAAGGTGTTTGACGCTGGCTTCTTTTGGCCTACTATTTACCGAGATGCACAAGATCTTATGAAGTCGTGTGATGCATGCCAACGACAAGGAAAAGCCTCACAAAAAGATGAAATGCCACAAAATATCATTCAAGTGTGTGAGATCTTTGACGTTTGGGGTATAGACTTTATGGGGCCGTTCCCATCATCTCGTGGTAATAAGTACATTCTCGTTGCGGTTGACTACCTTTCTAAGTGGGTGGAGGCCAAGGCCTTGCCCACCAATGATGCTCGTGTGGTAGTCAAGTTTTTGAAGCAATTGTTCTCTCGGTTTGGAACCCCTCGTGCTATCATAAGCGATCGTGGAACCCATTTTTGTAACGACCAATTTGAAAGGGTTCTAAGGAAATATGGGGTTACACATCGGCTTTCTACGGCTTATCACCCACAAACGAGTGGGCAAGTCGAGGTTTCAAACCGAGCGTTAAAGAGGATCTTGGAGAGATCCGTAGGGGAAAACCGACAATCATGGTCGGATAAGTTAGACGATGCTTTATGGGCCTTTAGGACCGCTCATAAGACGCCCATTGGGTGCACTCCCTATAAGCTTGTGTATGGAAAGAATTGTCATTTGCCTATCGAATTAGAACACAAGGCTTATTGGGCCCTAAAGCATTGTAATGATGATATGGAGACCGCGGGAAAACACCGGAAAATGCAATTAAATGAATTGGATGAATTGAGAGATATTGCTTATGAAAATTCATTGATTTATAAAGAGAAAACTAAAAAGTTGCATGATTCAAAAATTAAAAACCGGGTTTTTAACATTGGGGATCAAGTTTTGCTTTTTAATTCAAGATTGAAAATCTTTTCCGGTAAGTTGAAATCCCGTTGGTCCGGTCCATTCACCGTGACTCAAGTGTTTCCGTATGGGACCATCGAGCTAGCTCAAGATGATGGTCCTAACTTCAAGGTGAATGGACATAGGTTGAAGCACTACTTTGGCGGGGAAGTTCCATCCTTGAACTACCTCGACCAAGTCACCTTCCCCAATGATAATTAGTATTGAGGGGATCGAGTCGAGCTCATGACTCGGTAATCAAAAACGAGGTGCCTCGTGGGGGAGTCCCATGCTTATCCTATGTACATATTATCGCTTTCTAATGTAGCTTACGTGTGGGGATTTGTGCCCTTCCAACCTTTGTTTCGTGGTTGTTTGTGAATTGTGGTTTTTAGATCATGATCGTCACGATTGGAGCCTCTCGTGTTCGTTTTATGGGAGCACTCGATCGTTTGCTTTGGAGACATTTCTCAATATCCATGATATATCCTTGATTGTTCTAACCTTAGGTTTTTAGCACACTTCATAAACGGCTATTAATCTAATGGTTACACCCTTTCCATGCTAGATTAGGCATTCGACTACGTCTCTAGTATGGGGGTGTTTGCACCCCTAGACTCGAAACATTGAGGACAATGTTTAACTTTAGTATGGGGGGGTGAATAGATACTTGCCTTGCCAAACCTTCACGCTTTCCAAAGTTTATCTTTTTGTTTATCGTTTTGTTGCAGAATAAGGCTAAAAATGGCCAAATTTTAAAATTTTTCTCATATTTTATAAGTGTTTGAAGACACGAATGTAGATTTTCCGATGGCGAGAATAAGAGTAATTTTTGACTCGACCGTGCGTGTTGAGCACTTAGCTTTGATTCCTTAACTACACATTAGGCTAAGTCTCTTAAATGAGGACGAGAAATGATAGAGTTAATTATAAGTTACTATGCTAAACGTAGAGTACTCGTATTCTTTCAAAGACTCATGTGTTCTCGTTGTTTGCTTATTCTCCCTTCGCATGTAAATATTTTTTGCTTAATAAATATTGACTTAGCGGTTTAGTTAGGATTGTTGGGTTTCTAGTCTTTTCTAGTAGCTTCCGTGTAATTAAATTGGGAAGACATTAAGGTATCGCCAGCTTCACGGTTTTGAAGTATTGGCACCCGAATAATCGAAAGCTTCACCCAATAATAAGATTTCAAGTGCTCACCTAAATTAAGCAAAAATTTGAAGCCCCACAAGGCCGAAAAATCTATGCAAAATTGAAAGTGAATCAAGCCTTAATCTTCGAAGCTTTAAAGATCCAAAATTCGCCTTAGCGTGAGGATATACGTCTTTGGCTAATAAAACCACCGATGAGGCGGATAATAAAAGGCAAGGCAAGACCGAAGTCATAATAAAAGCTTCATGGCAAAGTTGAATAAAAGATGGAGGTAAACCAAAGATAATAAGGCCCTTCCGTTAGGGGGCATATAAAAGTCTTGGTAATAAGTCTCATGTTCAAAACCGTTATAAAACCGTGTTTATCGATTCTTCTTGTCAACTTAATTTTTTAACATCGTTTTCTATTAGGAGGGGTTATTGATTTGATGGTCTTAGTTACACCGTTAGGACTCTATTTTTAGACCTAAATCTCTATTATCGCATAAGTCAAAAATGTATCCTCGTGAAGCATTCAAGACATCATAAAATATAAGAGATACAACTTAGGAATAATGGGAGGATAAGTACGTAATTAGGGCATATGAGTAGTGTTAGCATTACTAACTTATAATGACAATGATCTCGTTGCACGCTTAGCATGGAATTAAGGTGAAAATCGAGGACGACGAAATTATTTCTAACGAAGCATTCACGTGTTCTTATTCTATGAACCTAAACGTCCCATTTTGCGATGAAAATCATACATTATGTCTATAACACAAGTAGTAGTAATAGTGTAGTGTAGCTAGTTTATCATTCCAATAAAGTGTATAAAAATGAATTTTGGAAATGCTACGATACTTTATTCTAGCATTGCGTGAGGGCACGGCAATGGTTTAGTATGGGGGAGTGATGAGACTGCTTTTATACATTGTCTCATCGTCCAAATTGGGCTTAAAATGCATTAAATATCATCAAAATACCCAAATATATGCTTGTGTTTGTTGCTTGTGTATTTTAGGTACGGATATTGAGAAAATGACAAAAGATCACAAGAATCAAGCAAAAACGAACACGGGAAACGAAGCCGCACGATGAACCAAGCCCTAACGAAGAATTTTCCAAAGAAAACCCTTGAAGATTTGAATAATATTGAAGATTGGTCCTCCAAGTTTGAAGAATTGACACTTTATACCCTTGTATCTTCATAATTACAAGTTTGGTCCCTAAAGTTTGTCAAAATTACAAAAAGGACCCTTAACTTTGAAGAATTGGCAAATTTAGTCCCTCAACAAAACTAAATTGTCAATAATGGTCCTCCAAGAAGTCAACAAACAAGTCAAGGCCTTGAAGTATCAAGACATGTCAAAAACAGCCCTTGAAGATTGCCAATATTACATTTGTAGTCCTTAAAACAAGTTTCAAAACTTGTTGTGCCAAAACTGCCAAAGTTCAAAAGTTGATATGTGTTAAATGGGCGTTGATAGCCATTTAATACAACATGAACAAAGTTGAAAAGATAAGGGGGCATTCCTGCCAGACAACCTAAGACAAACCCTCCACTCACAAGCTGACACCTCACCCACTCACACCCATTACCCAATCAAAACGCCCCTTTCTTCCATGTCACCTCTCCACTCACTTAAACTGATTAATTAATTCAGTTTAACCCTTCCCTCCAAACACCAAGTTTAAATAATTAACCCCCCAAACCGGATTAAAACACACCCTAATCCACCCTTAAACCCTAATTTTTCCCAGGAAGAACATCAATTAAATCAAAGGGTTTTTGTGTAATTATTTCCAGGTCATTGATTAAACACCACTTAAACCCAAAACCACCCTTAAACTCCCATCACCATCACCTCACATGCTTGTGCAACCCTCCCCTGCCCCACTATTCACTCTCAAACAAAAAACTTGGCAGCAAATCAACATCCCACAACAATTACGTGTTCTCAAAGGCTAAATGGACGTCCAAGATCTCTTTTTCATCACTGGCATCTCAGCTACAAGCCAAAGATCTTCACATGGCTTAGTTTTGACTAAAAATTCAAAATCGTCCAAGGGCATTACTGGAAGTTCAAGTGTTAGGGTTTTAGCTTCTATTCACTTCTAGAATCACATTGTAGCCTCTATATAAAGGCATGTAGGACTTAGCTTATTTCTGTTCTTGATTTTTCTCCTTTTTCACAAACTTTGTAAATCCAGTTTATTAAAGAATATAAATGGTTTAAGTGTTGTTGATGAGAAATATTGAGTTCCCTTTACATTTCAGTTGATTTAAGTTATAATTGTTTGAGTTTGGTTTGATTTTCAGCAAAAGTTTTTAAGTTTCAAAGTTTCTATTTGTTTTTCAGTCTTTTCTCAAATCTTAAATTTCATTCAAAACCTGTTAAAATGGTGATTAATTGTGTTGGTATGATGGTATTTGAGCTTGTGTATGTCCATAACACCATGGCTTGTTCTGGTGTAGTGGGTACCCAAGTTTAAATAAGCCATTGGTTTGGTCATTTCTTTCTTTTTTAAGTTTATCATAATCTGACCTATAAGCTAAGGTTTCCTTCTAGCTTAATCTATAAGCTAGAGGTAAGCTCTTAAGCTTTTACACAAGCTTTGTTCCCTTTTCTCTTAGCAGATTCAAAAAGGGACCAATCTTATTCATTTTTGTTAAGCAAACTTCATCAGAACCTCAACAAAAGTTCAGCACAAGCCCGGGCTTGTTTGGAGGTGGGTTTTCAACCACTAAGGGTCCTGGATGTAGGACCCTTAAGGTAGCTCATTGTTTCCCTTTTCCATCTTCATTTTTCTGAAAATTATGTGTTTGAGTGATTATTGCATGAAAGTTGTTAAGTGATTGTTATTGTGCTTGTTATTGAGTTTTCTTGTTGACATATGCATGCTAGATTAGGTTTGATCTAGTTTGGATAAGTTTTTAAGAGATTTGCTTTGAAAATTTGTTTTCAGAAATTTTTTAAGGGGTGTTTGGATTTGCATATTTATCTGAGTTTCTTTGGAAATTTGTGTGTAAAATCCTGTTATAATCACTCATTTGTTTGTCATTAGGTTATAAGTTGGTTTTATTTTCAGTTTGGGAAGTTTGTTAAGCAAGATTGCATGTTAAATATTGAACACATAGCCTATAATCTGAATCTGCCTATTTTGACTGATTTTTGAGTGAATTTGATCCATCAATTTGTTAAGATTGCTAGATTATAGATTGAGTAAGGGTGTGTTATAACTTACTTGTCTCTTGGTTGATTTGTATGCAAGTTATGAAGGCTTAAATTTCATTTGTGTGCATTGTATATCAGCAAGTACTAATCAGAAACATATAAGCCATATCAGTAACTTTACTTGGCCTTCTTTGTGCTTGATTGTGTGTAATCTTGCTTAATTTGTGTTGATTCTGACTCCTTATACTCCAAAGAGTATAAGGGTGCCCTCATTGTCCAACAAATACACCACAATCACAAGATCAAGCCCTCTTGATCATCTTTGCACAAGTGAAGAACTCTTCCTTGTGTTCATCAGTCAACTAGCATAAAACTGGGCATGTTTTGGCTTTCCTAAGCCTTAATCTTGGTTAAATTTGAATTGTGATTGAGTTTTTGTGAGTTAATAGGTTACTGGATTAAGTGTTAAAAGTAAAATTTTTTTTTTTTTTTGCAAAAAGCTCACCTTGCCTGGGCTCGAACACGCGACCTTGCTTTCCAAGGGCTAGCGTGTTAACCAGTGATCCCGATGGCTTTTTACGTTTACATTTCATTTCATTACTTATTTAAGTAGTTTTTGTTTTATAGCTTATCTGGATAACAACTTTTAAATAAGCATTTTCTAGCTTATTTCTCCTAGGTTTTCACTGTTTAACAATTTTCTTAGGTTTGTATTAGGGTTATTGACTTTTCTGAGCAAAAAGTATATTTTTCCCATTATTATTTAATTTATTAGGATTATTTTAAGTTTTAATTTTAGAAAGTCATTAAAAAATAGAAAAAGGTATATTAAAAATCTGGAAAAATAGTTTTAGGTTTTTAATCATATTTTTGAGGTTTACAGCTTATTAGGTTTTTCAATTTAGCTTATTTTTGATTTTATTGGATTTTAGGGTTTTTAAGCAACTTTAAAATTTAATATAAAATTATTAAATAGGTTTTAGAAAATTTGGATTGCATTTTTGTTTTAGTTATAATACTCTAGATTTTTGCTAATTTTTTAGAATTTATTTACAAACTTTTTATTTTTTTGAATATTTTAATATTATTTTATTATTAAAAATTGAAGTTTTATATTTTTTAGTTTTTACATTTTTCCTAGGTTAAGGACACTTAATTAGGAGTTTTGTCACTTTCCAAATATTTTTTAGACTTTTCAATTAATTTCTAGAATTAATTTAAGATTTAATAGATTTTAATAGTTTTTAAGTGTTTAAAAATAGTTTAATTTGGTTTTAAAATTTTTAAAAATAGTTTTTAGCTTAATTAGGATATTTTTGAGGTTTACAAACTATTAGATCTTGTTTAAGGCTTTTTAATAATTAAAAGTGATTTTTAGGGCTTTAATTAGCATTAAAAAGTCAATTTCTAATTAATTAAAAGGTTTTAGTAAGTTTGGATTTTTTGTAAACTCTTAGAATATTATTGGGGATTTTTAGAAATTTTTAGGAATTTTTAGGTTAAAATTTTAATTTTTGTACTATATACGGTTTTACGTTTTCGCCTTTTTCGTCGTAGTTTAATCCGTTTTCGTAACCGTCTTTCTCTTCTAATCCCATTTCTTTCTCAATCATATAATCACAAACATTAATCAAGTCATTACACAACACACTAGCCTCCTCGAGAACGAACTTACTTAGGGTCATTCACACACGGTTTTCCTAAATCGTCGTGCACACTTGCCCTACTTTGTGCATCCTTTTCCTAAAGGGGTACAAAACTACTACAATCACTTTCCCGTAAACGAGACGATATGGTGTACAACCAATCGGAGTCTTGTATGCGGTACGGAAAGCCCACAGAGCATCATCAAGTTTATCGGCCCATGAGGCACGATGCTCTCCCATGGTTCGTTCAAGAATTCGCTTTAATCCTCGGTTAGAGATTTCAGCCTGGCCATTAGTTTGTGGGTGGTAGGCGGTGGAAAGACGATGATTTACACCATACTTAGCCATGACTCTTGCGAATTGATCATTGCAAAAATGAGTCCCGCGATCACTAATAATGGCACGAGGCACACCGAATCTAGCGAATAGCGACTTCAAAAAGTTACAAACCACCCTTGCGTCATTAGTGGGTAAAGCTTTGGCTTCAACCCATTTAGAAACGTAGTCAACGGCAACAAGGATGTATTTGTTTCCTTTAGATGAAGGGAATGGCCCCATAAAGTCGATACCCCAAACATCAAAGATTTCACATTCTTGTATGAAATTTTGAGGCATCTCATCTTTATGTGTGATCTTGCCTTGTTTTTGGCAAGCATCACAATGTTTAACCATCTCGTGAGCATCACAATAAATGGTGGGCCAATAAAATCCCGAGTCAAATACTTTCTTAGCGGTGAAGTTGGGACCAAAGTGACCACCGGTGGGTCCTTTATGGCAAGCGTCAAGGATTTGTACCGCTGCCGGCCCATCAACACATCGGCGAATAATCAAATCAGCGCATTGTTTGAAGAGATACGGGTCATCCCAAAAGTAAATCTTAATATCTTTGAAGAACTTTTTCTTTTGTTGGGATGTTAACCCGTCAACGAGAATTCCACCCGCCAAGTAGTTTGTAATTTCCGCAAACCACGGGGTTTCATCATTATTCGAGTTGATAGACATTACGGTCTCAAGGGGAAAAGAGTCATTGATCTCTTTGTTCGGATGATCCCCTTGATAAGGATCCTCAAGTATACTGAGATGATCCTCGGCTAGGTTTTCGGCTCCCTTCTTATCACGAATTTCGATGTTAAATTCTTGAAGTAGCAAAACCCAGCGAAGAAGTCTTGGTTTAGAATCTTGTTTAGTTAACAAGTACTTCAACGCGAAATGATCGGTATACACGATGGTGGTAGAAAGGACAAGATAGGGGCGAAATTTTTCAAAAGCATAGACAACAGCTAAAAGTTCTTTTTCGGTTGTCGTGTAATGCAATTGAGCCCCTGTCATTGTCTTGCTAACGTAGTGGATTGGTTGGAAGTGTTTGTTTACTCTTTGGCCCAAAACCGCTCCAATAGCAAAGTCGCTAGCATCGCACATCAACTCGAAAGGCAGCTCCCAATTAGGGGTAACCAAGACCGGTGCCTTAGTTAGCTTATCCTTAAGAAGGTTGAAGGCTTCAATACACTCTTTGGAAAAGATAAAAGGAGTATGTTTTTCCAAGAGGTGGGTCATCGGGCGAGCGATTTTAGAAAAATCTTTGATGAATCGACGGTAGAAGCCCGCATGACCCAGGAAACTTCTCACACCCTTCACGGTTGAAGGTGGAGGCAATTTTGCAATAACATCAACTTTAGCACGGTCTACTTCAAGACCGGCTTTGGAGATTTTGTGTCCTAGCACGATGCCCTCTTTTACCATGAAATGGCATTTTTCCCAATTAAGAACAAGGCGAGTGTCTTCACACCGCTTAAGCATACGTTCTAAATTGGCAAGGCAAGCAAAGAAAGAATCGCCATAAACCGAGAAATCATCCATGAATACTTCCATAGTTTCTTCAACCATGTCATGGAATATAGCCATCATACACCTTTGGAACGTCCCAGGAGCATTGCATAAACCGAAAGGCATGCGTTTGTAAGAAAATGTTCCGAAGGGACAAGTAAATGTGGTTTTCTCTTGGTCTTTGGGATTGATGGGAATTTGAAAATACCCGGAGAAACCGTCTAAGAAGCAGTAATAGTCATTACCCGCTAGACGCTCGAGCATTTGATCCATGAAAGGAAGAGGAAAATGATCTTTTCTCGTGGCATCATTGAGTTTGCGATAGTCGATACAAACTCTCCACCCAGTAACGAGACGAGTAGGAATCAACTCGTTGTGTTCATTGGGAACAACGGTTATTCCGCCCTTCTTGGGCACACAATGGACGGGACTTACCCATGGCAAATCCGAAATAAGGTAAATCAAGCCGACATCCAGAAGTTTGATAACCTCTTGTTTGATGACGTCATGAATTCGAGGATTAACCCTTATTTGGCTTTGTATTGCGGGTTTAAAGTCATCTTCCATGAGAATTTTGTGAGTACAAAAGTTTGGATCGATTCCGCGGATATCAGAAATTTTCCAAGCAATTGCCTTCTTATGATCTTTAAGCACGGCGATGAGGCGAGATTTTTCTTCTTCTTTCAAGTCCTTCGCGATGATGACGGGCGACTTCTTCTTGTCTTCAAGGAACACGTACTCGAGGTGAGATGGTAACTCCTTAAGATCTAAATCCGGAGGATTTTCGATGGTAGGCGTAGTCGAATTCGGTTCATCAATGGCAATAGCCTTGGGAGATGGTGGAGAAATATGGTCCTCTTTGAGAAGTTTCTCAATGAGACGAATGTCTTCATCCCAATCGGTGGGAGAATCGTCGTATTCTAAGTTCACATCTCCCATGGTTGCTTCAAAATCTTTCCAAAGGAAATCACTTTCTCAAAATAGAGTTAGTGATGAATCAATAGAGGAAACGGTCTCAACATTGGGAGGAGAGGTAGGAATACTTTTACAAGCATCTTTAAAGTGTTCTTCACAAGCCTCATCAAGAACGTCGATACAATTAACACTCTCGTAGGAATAAGGTTGTTTAGAAATCTTACCCATGTTGAAGACAATTTGATCGTCACCAACTCTCATGATAAGCTCACCCGCTTCTACATCGATGAGAGTGCGACCGGTCCTCAAGAATGGACGTACAACGATTAATGGAACACGAGGGTCCATCTCGTAGTCGACCACGACGAAATCAGCAGAAAAAGTGAATTTGTTTACTCCAACGAAAACATCTTCGGCTATCCCCACTGGATAAGCAACCGTACGGTTAGCTAATTCCAAAGTCATTTTGGTGGGGACTAGCTCAGGGAGAGATAATTGCTTCCAAACACTTAAAGTCATTAAGTTAATACTGGCACCTAGATCGGCTAGGGCCATGCAATTCTCTACTCCTGGGAAGTTGCAAGGGATTAAGAAGCGACCCGGATCACCAAGTTTGGTTGGCAATTTCCTTAAGAGCACTACAGAGCAATTCTCATTAAGTTGGGTATTAGCGATATCAAGAAGCTTTTCCTTGTCACTAAGAAGATCTTTGAACATTTTCGCATATTTAGGCATGTGAGCGAGAGCCTCAGCGAAGGAGATGTTGAAATTCAATTGTTTAAACATTTTGAGAAAGTTTGAAACTTGAATATCGTCCTTGCTTTTGAGCTTCTCGTTCCTCAACCTTGAGGGATAAGGTATATCGGAAGAAGAGGAAGGCTTTGGGATCGAAGGATCACTCACATCCTTGGGTGGTGGAGGGGTAGAAGTAAGAGGTGGAGGAATTGGGGAAATAGAAGGTTGAGGAATATGAGTAGGTGACTCGTTTTCCTTAGTCACAATCACCGGTGGAGGTATAGAAAGCTCGGGTTCCTTGGTACCTTTGCCACTGCGAGTGGTGATTGCTTTCATCTCCCCTCTTGGATTAGCCACGGTGTTACTCGGAAGAGTACCCGAAGAAGAGGTTTGATTACCTTGGAAGAAACCAGCCATCATGTTCCTTAAGTCATTCGTTTGACTTGCCAAAGTGTTTCGCATATCTGCTCGAAGCTCATTCCCTTGCTTCACCATATCTGCTTTCATGTTGGCCATTTCCCGCTAGAGATTTTCCACGATCACATCATTAGTCCTCATGTAGGTTTCAACATCTTGGTGTAATGCGGTGGGTTGGTTGGGAGGAGGAGCATGGTAGGCGGGTGGTTGATAAGCAGGTTGTTGGTAAACTTGGTTGTTTCTTTGAGGTGGATATGGGTTTCTTTGGTTTTGATATGGAGTTGGAGCACGTGGTTGGTTTTGATTGGTTCGGTTAAGGTTTTGTTGTTGGTTTTGATTGATTGGAGGAAAATCGGGCGGGGAAAGAAAGTTGTTTGAGCGATAGCTGAGCAAGTTGCGGTCTCCTTGAGGACGAGCTTGATAACCGGCCGGAGGATAGGTACCGTATGCTGCGTTAACATTCTCTGGAGGATAGTCTTGGGTGGAAGTACAAGTAGTGTAAGAGTGAGGACCCCTGCATATTTCACATGGTTGGCTTACAGCATTGACTTGAGCGTTTTGAGCATTGATGCTTTTGGTGTTGCTAGCGGTTTGGGTAGCAAGCGATTCAAGAAGCGACGTAATTTTGTCAAGTCTCTTGTCGTTGTCACTAGTACTAGCACTAGCGGCATTGGTCCGAACACTCTTGGTTTGCACTCTCGACTTATTCTCAATAATATCCCAAGCGGCATTAGAACTCTTAACCAAAATATTACCCCCCGAGGCACTATTTAGTGAATCTTGGTCATTCATGCTTAAACCATTGTAAAAAGTATTAATTTGGTGCACTTTGGTAAAACCATGTTGTGGGCACTTTCTTAAAAGTTATTTAAAACGGTCCCAAGATTCACTAAAAGTCTCATCGTACTTTTGTTCAAAATTAATAATTTCATTCTGCAAAGCGGTAGTACGAGATGGTGGGAAAAAATAGTTTATGAATTTGGTCTCTAAGTCCATCCACGTCAGAATACTTTGTGGCGGTTCCTTTGCAAGCCAATGCCGGGCTTGTCCCTCTAAGGAGAAAGGAAAAAGTTGTAAACGGATTACCTCTTGTGGAACACCATTGAATTTGACCGTATTCGTGAGTTGCAGGAACCTTTTGATGTGGTCATGAGGATCATCAATGGTATGCCCCAAGAATGGTTGAGCGGAGACCATTTGAATAAAGCCGGATTTGAGCTCAAAGTTGTTGGCTGCAATCACGGGTATGACAATTGGATCGTTGTTGCCCTCTACATGTGCTTGCAAAAGTTCGATCATAGGGCGATTGTCCGGTAGAGGTTCATTGTTGTTGTTATTCATGTTGTTTTGAGGTGGATTGTTATTATTGTTATGTACACCGGCCATGTCTAAGTTATCGAGAGTCTCGGTCTCTTGATAAGACGTTGATCGAGTGCGCATACACCTACAAAAGAACTAACAAAGCAAGAAATATTTTTTTGGTTTTTTATGTTTCTTATTTTTTTTGTATTTTTGAAAATTTTATATTTTTTAGGGTTTTTGAAAATTTTTATGAAAAAGTAACGTTCACGGTGAACGGATCCCAAAATCCAATTTCTCACAAAAAACTGTTAATCTTTACGAGAAGAGCCGGCAGCGGCGCCATTTGATACAAGAGTTTTTGCATGGGGTTCAATTTAATGTCTCGGTATCTTCTCGAATCGATCACGGTTCAAAGTGGAATAATTGTTCCTGGTTACTAAAAGGGGGTTGGTTTTCTAATCTACTAAAAAGGATTAAAAGCGTGAAGTAAATAAAAGTAAACTAAAGCAATTAATTAAAAAAAATAAAACTTGAATTAAAAAAAAAACTTGAATTAAAATAAAACAGTGACAGTAAATACCCTTACTAAAATTTAAGCTTGATTCGGAATGTAGACCTTGATCCGGAATATATCAGACAAAAATCCTTCATTCGGAAAATCTTACTCATGCGGAATAATTTGTGCTCATTCGGAAGAATTGCTTCATTCGGAATACCTTTGCTTCATGCGGAATATCCTGCTGACTCGGAATAAAAGGGTAAAAAGCTTGATTCAGAATACACGTTCATGCGGAATAAAAACTGATCAGGAACAATTCGTTTATTCGGAATACTTTGACTCATTCGGAATATTCCTTCATCCGGAATATTCTTTCATTCGGAATAACTAAATTAAAGTGACACTGATTCGGAATAAATTGATAAAAAACTGACTCGGAATAATGAAATTGATACAGAATAAATACTGAAAAAGCTTTATCCGGAATGTTTAAAAACTGACTCGGAATATTTTCTTAAAAACCTTGATTCGGAATGCTACTACTCATCCGGAATATTTATTATTCTGGATGAACACTTGATTCGGAATAAATTTGATAAAATGCTTCGTTCGGAATATTATGGCAAAACCTTCATCCAGAATGTTTGGAACTCATTCGGAATCTGGGCAGATTAAGAACGAAGAACAGTAGGTAAACAGAAAAGACGAATCTTTACAAAATCGACCAAATTAAAACAAAAGATTTAAACCAAACTAAACACTAATCATCTACTAACCATAAACATCAAATCCCAACAATAAAAACACAAAACCCACTAACTTTTAAGATCAATCAACCAAAATAAAAACTTTGAAAACTTTGAATCAATAAGAACAAGATGAACAAGATGAAATTAAAGATTGTATTGCAAGATTAATGTTAAACAAACAACGGGAAAGATTAAAACTACAAATCTAAGATGGAATCAAGAAAAATAAAAATCACCAACACCTTAGTGGTGTTGGCTTCTTCCCTACGAAACCAAAAGAAAGAAAGAAGAAAAATAAAAGCTGGTCTCCAAAGTTGTGAGGAGATCCCTATATATAGTCCTTGTGGGTGTTTTGTGAGTATGCTTTCTCCCGTTCTTTTTGTCTTCTCGTCTTTTCAGAAAAGTTGACGTTTTCGATTTTGATTCGGGATTTGTCGACGAATAAATTCAACTCGTCTTTTAACTTCTTTGTTTAATAGACTTGAGTTCTTTCGACATATGTAAATATTCCATCTTTGGTCCTTTTCTTCGTTAAATCTTCAAATAGGCCCATTGACTTCAAATCTTTTGCATCTGTTGGACAATAGACTTCGTCTTGAGTCTTTTTCTTCGATAAAACCCGTGCAATCCCATGTTTTCTTCAATATTTATCCGGTTGGCTCTGAAAACACAACAAACACACAAACCACACATAATTCCAAACAAATGACATTAAATACGCGTTTTGGTCTTGTTTTAGCAAGAAATAAGTGGTAAAAGGATGGGTGTTTTCACACCTATCAAATACACGTTTTGGTCTTGTTATTAATGGAAATAAGTGGTAAAAGGATAAGTGTTTTCACACTTATTAAATCCCGTACACTTGACCATTGCAATGCCCTCATGCAATGCATTAATTTCAAAGCACTTTACATTTCTCATCATAAATAACCCACCTTGGCCTTTATTAAATACTAAACTTTAAGGAAAGTAAAAAGATAGAAATCAAAGACTTACATGGGGGTTTAGGCTGTCGTGAATGTTCATCATCCTCAAGTTTCACATTCCCCATACCAAGCTTAAAAACGAGATCATTGTTATTATAAGTTAGCAAACTAACACGAACTCATGTGGCCCAATTATTCACTTAGACTCCCTTATTCCTAGGTATATCTCTTATATTTTAATTTTGTCTTGAATGATCACGAGGATACATTGTTTGACTTATTTCGATAGTTTACTTAGGCCGAAAATAAAGTGGGACGATTTAATCAATTGTTAGCTAAAGGACAAAATCTTTTAAAACTGCTTCTCGGGACCTCATAAAGTTCATATCTTGGCATAACTCGCTTCGCGATTTGAGACCTTTCTCGGACCGATATTTGGCAGCAACTTCATACTTCAAATCTTGAGAGACGTTCTTGAAATTATGGTCTTCTCTTCATAATAGGAATTTCTTCACTTGAAGTTTTGATAGATTCTTCATACTTGGACCACGACTTCTTCATTTTTCTCCAATCTTTATTTTGGACTTTGATATACAACGATCCGCCTCCTTTAGGACTTGGATCTATTTATCCTCATACCTTGTTAGGGCCTTTTTGGATAGACTTCTTCATGATCTTTAGGGGAGTATTTGCTTTTCGTCGTGTGTCTCGATCCTTCATATTGATTTTTGATAAATGATTCTTCACATCACTTGGGATCTTTAACAACAAAATGTAGCCCTCATGCCTTGTTAGGGCCTTTTCGGACTTGCCAATCTTCGCATCCCGCTTCAATAAGTTATGCCTTGGCTATGAACTCTAATTAATACCGAGCAAATTTTAAACGATCTTGTGCTAGAAGCTAAGTAACTTTTCAAATCCTACAACCTTATTTATTGCAATTAAATTTATTAGCAAGCGATGGGAGAAAAAGCTTATAATCAACTCACATAAATTCACGAAAGAATAACAAACTTATATATGACTATATCATCTCTCGTTCTCCATAATTTAAAATCTCAAGGAATGAGACTCGTGGATGCTTAGCCAATTAAATCAAAGTTTTGGGTTTTCAACTCATCTATAGGATCTTGCAAACTCTTAGACTTTTTCATGTTTAGAATTCGCATTTTAAAGTTCCCTTGATAAACGACTTTCTAGGATCAATTATAGGAACTTGCGAAAAGTTCTTGTTCTTAACCCGTGAGAGTTAAGACTTTCGCATTTTAAAGTTCCCCATATAAAAGCCTAGCAAAACTTGACTTAAACACGTTAAGGATAGTAGTTAGAGTAAACTTAGATAAGTAAACTCAGGTTGAGTCAAAAGATTCAAAACTTTGAAAAATTTAAAAACACTTTATTGAAAATTTATTTTAGCAAGGAAAGTAAATAACGATAACAAAGGAAGATATTACTATACTACTAGGCCAAAATAGATTAAAATTTTTGAAAAATGTCGAAAAATCAAATTTTCCAGTTAAAATGAGGACAAATACAAGGAAAAGCCCACTTACTTCGATAGAAGTCCCCCCTACACTTGATATAAACATTGTCCTCAATGTTTAAGCATGTGGGAGTAAACTCCCCTACACTTAGGACATTGTGCACGTTGTTTAAATCTTGCAAAGGAAAGGAAAACTATAGTGATTCCTATTTTAATATTAAAGAATATAAAATAGTGAATCAAAAGAGTTTAGGATAGAACCGGGAAGATGGGAACACGGGATCACGGTTCGTCAAATGTCATTAAAAGTGCTCTTTGAAGCTTTGATCCCTGCACATCAAAAGAAACAAGACAACAAACACAAACGGGGCTCCCCCTACACTTATTATGAAAACGGTAAAGGATAGATCAACGGGTTGCCTCCCGAGAAGCGCTTGTTTTTGTTAACCGAGTGACGAGCCTGACTCGACCCAGAACTAATTCAAGGGAAACGTGGTGAGGGATGGAATCATCTCATGAGAGATGTCCTCACCAAAGTACAGCTTCACGCGCTGGCCATTCACTTTAAAATTAGGCCCATTTGGCTGAGAAAGTTCAATGGTGCCGTAAGGGAAGACTTTGGCGATGGTGAATGACCAGACCAACGGCTCTTTAGCTTGCCCCAGAAGATCTTCAACCGAGAGTTAAAGAGTAAAACTTGATCACCAACGTGGAACTCTCGGTTCTTAATCCTTGCATCATGGATGATCTTGGTCTTCTCCTTGTAGATCAATGAGTTCTCATAAGCTTCATTCCTCAGTTCATTTAGCTCGTTGAGTTGAATCTTCCGAAGATCACCGGCTTTGTTGATGTCAAAATTGGCCCACTTCAAGGCCCAGTACGCCTTATGTTCCAGCTCAATAGGGAGGTGGCAAGACTTCCCGTACACAAGACGATATGGAGTGCAACCAATCGGCGTCTTATATGCGGTACGGAAAGCCCACAAAGCATCATCTAACTTATCGGCCCACGAGGCACGATGCTCTCCCACAGTACGCTTAAGAATTCGCTTCAATCCACAGTTAGATATCTCGACTTGACCATTTGTTTGAGGATGATAAGCGGTGGAAAGACGGTGATTGACACCGTACTTAGCCATGACTCGAGCAAATTGATCATTGCAAAAATGAGTCCTGTGGTCACTGATGATAGCACGAGGAACACCGAATCGAGCAAAAATCTGCTTCAGAAAGTTCACAACCACCCTCGCATCGTTCGTATGGAGAGCCTTAGCTTCAACCCATTTAGAAACATAGTCAACGGCTAAGAGGATGTACTTGTTCCCTTTGGATGATGGAAATGGACCCATAAAGTCGATACCCCATACATCAAAGATTTCACATTCTTGTATGAAATTCTGAGGCATCTCATCTTTATGTGTGATCTTGCCTTGGCGTTGGCAAGCATCAGAATGTTTAACCATTCCATGAGCGTCTTGATAAATGGTGGGCCAATAAAATCCAGAGTCGAAAACGTTTTTCGCGGTGTAATTGGGACCAAAGTGACCACCGGTGGGTCCTTTATGGCAAGCTTCAAGGATTAATAAAGCTGCCGACCCATCAACACACCAACGAATTACAAGATCTGCACATTGTTTGAAGAGGTAAGGGTCGTCCCAAAAGTAGTGTTCAATGTCTTTATAGAACTTTTTCTTTTGTTGGGACGTTAACCCTTCCTTGAGAATTCCACCCGCCAAGTAGTTTGCAATGTCCGCAAACCACGGGGTGTCATCAAGATTAGAATTAATAGACATTAAGGCCTCAAAGGGAAAAGAGTCATTGATCTCTTGAGTCGGATGATCCCCTTGATAAGGATCCTCAAGTCTACTTAGATGATCCGCGGCTAGGTTTTTGGCTCCCTTTTTGTCATGAATTTCAATTTTAAAGTCTTGAAGGAGCAAAACCCAACGAAGAAGTCTTGGCTTAGAATCTTGTTTAGTCAACAAGTACTTCAACGCGGAATGATCGGTGTACACGATTGTGGTGGAAAGAACAAGATAGGGGCGGAACTTCTCAAAAGCATACACTACAACTAAAAGCTCTTTTTCGGTAGTGGTATAATGCAATTGAGCCCCCGTCATTGTCTTGCTAGCATAATGGATTAGTTGGAAGTGTTTGTTCACTCTTTGGCCCAAAACCGCTCTAATAGCAAAGTCGCTAGCATCACACATCAATTCAAAAGGTAGCTCCCAATTAGGGGTAACCAAGACCGGTGCCTTAGTTAGCTTGTCCTTAAGAAGATTGAAGGATTCAAGACACTCTTTAGAAAATATAAATGGAGTATCTTTTTCCAAGAGCTGGGTCATCGTGCGAGCGATTTTAGAAAAATCTTGAATGAACCGACGATAGAAGCCCACATGACCAAGGAAACTTCTCACACCCTTCACGGTTGAAGGTGGAGGTAATTTGGCTATGACATCAACTTTAGCACGGTCCACTTCAAGACTGGCTTTAGAGATTTTATGTCCAAGCACAATGCCTTCTTTTACCATGAAATGGCATTTTTCCCAATTTAGAACGAGACGAGTGTCTTCACACCGTTTAAGCATGCGTTCCAAATTGGCAAGGCAAGTAGAGAAAGAATCACCATAGACCGAGAAATCATCCATGAAGACTTCCATAGTTTCTTCAACCATGTCATGGAAGATAGCCATCATACACCTTTGGAAAGTCCTAGAAGCATTGCATAAGCCGAAAGGCATTCTTTTGTAAGCAAATGTTCCATAAGGACAAGTGAATGTGGTTTTCTCTTGGTCTTTAGGATCGATGGGAATTTGAAAATACCCGAAGAAACCGTCTAAGAAGCAATAATAATCATTAACCGCTAGACGTTCAAGCATTTGGTCCATAAAAGGAAGGGGAAAATGATCCTTTCTCGTAGCATCATTGAGTTTGCGATAGTCTATACAAACTCTCCACCCTGTAACGAGACGAGTAGGAATCAAATCGTTGTTTTCATTGGGCACAACGGTGATTTCGCCTTTCTTAGGCACACAATGGACCAGACTAACCCATGGTGAATCCGAGATACGGTAGATCATTCCCGCATCAAGAAGTTTGATAACCTCTTTTTTGATAACGTCATGGATCTTGGGATTCACCCTTCTTTGGTTTTGAATAGTGGGTTTAAATTCGTCCTCCATGAGAATTTTATGTGTTCAAAAGTGAGGATCAATTCCACGAATATCGGAGATTTTCCAAGCAATCGCTTTCTTATGATTCTTCAGCACGTCGACAAGTCGAGATTTTTCGTCTTCTTTCAAATCCTTTGCGATGATGACGGGTAACTTCTTGTTGTCTTCAAGGAACACGTATTCGAGATTAGACGGTAGGTCCTTAAGCTCTAAATCCGGAGGATTTTCGATGGAAGGCGTAGTAAAATTCGGATCGTCGATAGAGATATACTTAGGAGATGGTGGAGAAATATGGTCCTCATTGAGAAGTTTCTCAATGGTACGAATGTCTTCATCCCAATCGGTGGGAGAATCGTCATATTTTAAGTCCACATCTCCCAAAGTTGCTTCACATTCTTTGAAAAGGAAATCACTTTCTCCAAATGGAGTTAGTGAGGGAGCAATGGAGGAAACGGTCTCAACAATGGGTAGAGAAGAAGACACACTTTTACAAGCATCTTTGAAATGTTATTCACAAGCCTCATCAAGAACGTCAATGAAATTAATGCTCTTGTTTTCAGAAGGCTGCTTAGAAAGTTTACCCATGTTGAAGACGATTTTATCGTCACCAACTCTCATGATTAATTCGCTCGCGGCTACATCAATGAGAGTGCGACCGGTCCTCAAGAATGGACGTCCAATGACTAATGGAACACGGGGATCCATCTCGTAGTCAACGACAACAAAATCCGCCGGAAAGGTGAATTTGTCGACACCGACGAAGACATCTTCGGCTATCCCCACTGGATAAGCAACCGTACGGTTAGCTAATTCCAAAGTCATTCGTGTGGGGACTAGCTCGGGTAGAGATAATTGTTTCCAAACACTTAATGGCATTAAGTTTATACTAGCACCTAGATCGGCTAGGGCCATACAATTCTCTACCCCGGGGAAGTTGCAAGGAATAAGAAAGCGACCCGGATCACCAAGTTTGATGGGTAATTTCCTTAAGAGCACTGTGGAGAAATTCTCATTAAGTTGGGTCTGAGCGATATCAAGAAGTTTCTCCTTATCACTGAGAAGATCTTTAAACATTTTAGCATATTTCAGCATGTGAGCGAGAGCCTCAGCAAAGGAGATGTTGAAATTCAGTTGTTTAAACATTTTAAGAAAGTTAGAAACCTGAGTATCATCCTTGTTCTTCAACTTCTCTTTCCTCAACCTTGAGGGATAAGGTATATTGGGTTGAGATGAAGGCTTAGGAATGGAATTCTCACTCACATCCTTGGGTGGTGGAGGGGTGGAAGTAGAAGGTGGAGGAATTAGTGAAGTAGACTCGTTTTCCTTTGTCACAATCACCTGTGTAGGTGTAGGAAGCTCGGGTTCCTTTAGACCTTTTCCACTTCGAGTGGTGATTGCTTTCATCTCCCCTCTTGGATTAGCAACGATGTTACTCGGAAGAGAACCCGAACCAGAGGCTTGATTACTTTGGAAGAAACTAGCCATCATATCCCTTAAGTCATTCGTTTGACTGGTCAAAGAGTTTCGCATATCGGCTCGAAGATCATTCCCTTGTTTCACCATATCTCCTTTCAAGTTGCTGAGTTGTCGCTGAAGATTCTGCACTATCGCATCATTAGTCCTCATGTAAGTGTCAACCTCTTGATTAAATGCGGTGGGTTGGGTGGGAGGAAGAGCATGGTAGGCAGGTGGTTGATAAGCGGGTGGTTGGTAAACTTGATTGTTTCCTTGAGGTGGATATGGGTTTCTTTGGGTTTGATATTGATTTGGAGCTCGTGGTTGGTTTTGATTGTTGTGATTGAGGTTGTTTTGGTTTTGAGTTGGAAAACCGGGTGGAGATAGAAAGTTGTTGGAACGATAACTTAGCAAGTTACGGTCTCCTTAAGGACGTGCTTGATAGACTCCCGTAGAAAAGTTACCATTAGCGGCATACACATTTTCCGGATTGTCATGAGTCGAAGGACAATCGGTGTATGAATGAGATCCCTCGCATATTTCACATGACTGACTCAAAGCATTAACTTGCGCATTGATGGTTTTGGTATTGTTAGCGGTTTGTAGAGCAAGTGTTTCAACAATCGAAGTGAGCTTATCAATTCTCTTGTCGCTCTCACTAGTACTAGCACTAGCCACATTAGTCCGAACACTCTTGGTTTGCACTCTAGACTTATTATCAATAATATCCCATGCGGCATTAGAAGACGTAACCAAAATGTTACCCCCCGAGGCACTATTTAGTGAATCTTGGTCATTCATGCTTAAACCATTGTAAAAAGTATTAATTTGATGTACTTTTGTGAAACCATATTGTGGACACTTTCTGAAAAGTTCCTTAAAACGGTCCCAAGATTCACTAAATGTCTCACCGTACTTTTGTTCAATGTTAATGATTTCATTCCGCAAAGCGGTAGTACGTGAGGGTGGGAAAAAGTAGTTGATGAATTTAGTCTCTAAATCCGTCCCCGTAAGAATACTTTGTGGCGGTTCCTTATCAAGCCAATGCCGGGCTTGTCCCTCTAAGGAGAAAGGAAAAAGTTGCAAGCGAATCACTTCTTGTGAAACCCCATTATACTTAACCGTATTAGTGAGTTGAAGGAACCTTTTTATATGGTCATGAGGATCATCAAGTGTACGTCCCAAGAAAGGTTGAGCAGAGACCATTTGAATGAAGCCGGATTTGAGCTCAAAGTTGTTGGCTCCAGTCTCGGGTATGACAATAGTATCGGTGTTGCCCTCTACTTGCGATTGCAAAATCTCGATCATTGGTTGATTGTCCATGGTGACAATAGGTGGAGTAATGACTTCGGCTTGAGCTGCTTTCTTCCCCGGCAACGGCGCCATTTAATAACTAGATTTTACTTAGTTATGAAAGTTCGTTGTTTTGATCTTTTCGAATTGATTACCACTAGAAAGTGCGACCCAGTCGTTCTTGGTGGAAAATTAAATGGTTTGGTTATCTATTTTATACTAATAGCAAAAATGAAAATGTCGTTGAGTAAAAAGCTTTAAAAATTAAACTAAAAATTACTAGAAAAACACTTGGTAAAAATAGAGATTTCGAGAAGCGTGCAATTTTTGGAAATTAAAACGTAATGAATTTAAAACTTGAAAACTTTGTAAAAACAAGAAATTAAACCCATCAGAATAATCCTAATCGGAATCCCATCGGAATGTTTGTCCGAATAAGATCGGAATGTGGCTGTCGGAATGTGATCGGAATACTTGTAACTTGAAGCTATCGGAATACCAAATAAAAACCCTTGTCGGAATCCCAATCGGAATCCGCGTCGGAATATACTAAACGAATTCTGTCGGAATAAGCACAAATCTATCGGAATACTGAAAAACAAGTCCAATCGGAATATTGTTCGGAATCCAGATCGGAATACTGAAATCCTATTCCGATACCTTGTATCAGAATAAAAGTGGTACCCGTCGGAATATAAAGCAGCTGTCGTAATGTATGGTCGGAAAAGGGAAACCCTTTTCCGATCGTATGTACTTTGCAATAAGCCAAGTTAATAAGCTATATTTTAATAAGCTAAAACTAAAACTTAACCAAATTTATATCGAAAAGAACTAATAAGCACAAATAAGAACTTTTAAACTTTAAATACGCAACTTTTTAAATCAAACTATAAAAAGATTAAACTTTTAAGAAAACTTAAAAAAGTAAATAAGCTAAATACTAAATAAGCCAAAAAGCATAACAAGCCTTAAGCTTAATCGTATAAAAACTTATATAGGATTAAAAAGATAAACTTTTTAATCACATAAGCATCAAGATGAAACAAAATCAAAGATTATCACTAATCAAGATCAAAATAAAGAAAGGTAGAAGAAGATTAAAGATCAAAACAAGATTAAACTCTCAAAAGTAAAGATTTGATTCAAACAAGAAAGGAATAAAAAGATGTAGTTTTCCTAGTGAGAGAAAGTTAAACACTTTCTCTCTCTAAAAACTAAACAACTAAAATTGAAAATGAACTAATTAACTAACACCCTCCTAATGTGTCATTAGGAGGGTATATATAGGAGTTGGGGAGTGCATGTGTTGCTTCCTTCTTTCTTTCTTCTCGACTCGATTTAAAATCTATGTCTTTCTCGGCGTTGTTTGGGATTTGTCGATATAAATTGAACTTGTCTTATAATTTTCTTCTTCTATTATACTTGAGTTCTTCGACTTCATTAAACTTCCGTCTTTGGACTTTTTCTTCAGAATAGGCCTTGGACTTCCGTTCTTTATACACTCTTGATCTTTTGACTTCGACTTTTCTCGTTTTCTTCGATAAAAGCCCGTGATAGCCCATGTTTTCTCCCTTTTTCATATTTTTATCCTGAAACACAATAAAAACACAAACCACGCATAATTCCGACTTTTACGACATAAAATACACGTTTTGGTCTTGTTATTATTGGAAATAAGTGGTAAAAGGATAAGTGTTTTCACACTTATTAATACACGTTGCATATGATGTAATCGTTTAGTAGTAAAGTGTTTTGCGTTATTCTGGATGAGCACTTTCCAATGGTGTAGAGTATGTGTTATAGTAAGTTACCAGTAGTTAGTATTAACATCCAAAGTAGGTCACTCAACTTTTTTTCATAACTTCTAATTTCATAAAAACATAAAAACAAATTACAATACGAAATAAATATTACACAATACATCGAATAATAATATGTAGGAAACAAATTAAATAAGAACCTGATTGTGTTGATTAACACAGAATTGAAATAGCATAACCTAATACATAGAAATACGATAACATAACTTCTTAAACAATACATAGAAATTAGACACATCACGGAATCACTTTACTAAAGGGACAATTTAGAAGGAATAGAGATCCTTGTACGGGACAACCATAAACGAACCTGGTCTTCCTTCAATACATTCGTTATTTACAAAGATCCTCATATCATGGTTCCATGTTTCTAGGATGTAAGGTTAATAAGTGTGAAAACACTTATCCTTTTACCACTTAATTATAATAATAACCAAGACAAAACGTGTATTTTATGTCGTAAATGTCGGAATTATGCGTGGTTTGTGTTTTTGTTGTGATTTAGGAACAAAATGTGAAAAGGGAAGAAAACACGGGCTTTTATCGAAGAAAACGACAAAAGACGAAGTCAAAAGGTCAAGAGTGCAAAAAGAACGGAAGTCCAAGGCCTATTCTGAAGATTTATCGAAGAAAAAGTCTGAAGACGGAAGTTTAATGAAGACGAAGAACTCAAGTCTAATAAATGAAGAAATTATAAGACGAGTTCAATTTATCCTGAGACAAAGTCGAAAAAGTCGAAGAACTTAGAAGACGAAAAGACGCGAAGAAGAAGAAAGGAACAACACATGCTAATCTCCCTATAAATACCCTCCTAATGTCACATTAGGAGGTGTTGGCTATTTGACACATAGTTCTTCCACCATTTATTCTATGTCATTTAATTTCTTGTCAATTTAAATTCCTTGTCTTGCACCTTAAATTTGTAAGTTTTAATCTTTACTTTTAATTGTTGAATCTTTTCCTTTAATCAAGCTTTTCATTATCCATCTTATTCTACTTTTCTTGTTTTTGATTTTGATCTTGATTCGAATTAAGTATGAATTTTACTTAATCTTATTTCTTATTTGATTAAAAGTTTATCTTTTTATTCCTATCTAAGTTTTTATTCGATTTAAGCTTTAAGCTTGTTATGCTTTTTGGCTTATTTCGTATCTAGCTTATTGTTTTTTAAGTTTTCTTAAAAGTTTAATCTTTTAGTTTATTTTATAAAGTTTGCTTATTTTGTGTCTTGAAATTTTTTAAATTTGTGCTTATTTAGTTCTACTTATTATTGTTTTAATTAAGTTTTTGGTAATTGCTTATTGTTAAAGTGCTTATTTGGTCTTTGCTTATTTGTTTCTTTTGTTTCTTTTCTTTCCATCGCAACTTGCAAGGGTTTCACATTCCGACAGCTTTATTGCGATCGTAAAAACCCTTAGGGTTTCTACATTGCGATCGAGATTGCGATAGCCCCTTATTCGGATCGTGGATTGCGATCGCTCATTGCGATAGTGGATTGCGACAGAATTTAAGGTTTATTGCGACGGAACGCTGCCCAAATTTCGTTTGCCACATTGCGATGGGAGGAGCATTGCGATAGCAGTGACATTGCGATAGCTTTTGACATTGCGATAGCTTTTGATATTACGATAGCCTCCATCGCAATCCTTTGTTTGTTTTACTTAGTTGTTTTTTTTTATTTTATTTCTTTCCCGCTTTTTTTCTTAAAGTGTTATTTTAATAGTTTTACTTTATTTTAATTTTCAAGTTTGCATTTTTTTATTTAAAGTTTTTCAAATTTACTTTTCGTAAGCTTTAATTTTACGTCATTTAATTAATTTACTTTTAAAGTCTTAATTTCTCGCTATTTACCTTTTAATCAGTTTTAGCTTTATTTACCTTACTATTTACCTTAAAGTTTTGTAATTTTATATTAAACAACGACAAATCTATTTCTTTTTCACAAAGACGACTGAGTCACACTAATATCCAGTAATCAATTCGAATAGAAACGAAGAATAATTTTTCATACTTGGCAAAAACCAGTTATTAAAATAGCGCCGCTGCCGGCTCTTTTTGTGAAGATTAACGGTTTTCTGTGAGAGACGCGTTGAATTTTAGGATCCGTTCACTCGTGAACGTTATTTTTCTTCCTCAAAAATTTTCAAAAATCCATAAAAATTAAAAATTTCAAAAATACAAAAAACATTAAAAAACTCATAAAAAGTAATTCTTTTTCAAAATTTTACACCAAAAAGATTTTATTTTTATTTGTACAAGTACATATATATTCTCTATTTCTTTGGTATCTTTTTATTTTTCTTTTGCAGGTATATGCGTACTAGATCTTCGACTTATTCTGAGCCCGAGACTCTTGAAGATTTAGATATGGCTGGTGTGCACAACAATAATAATCCACCTCACCCCAACATGAATAAAAACAACCATGGTCCTCAGCCAGACCTTCGAACGATGGAGGAGCTTTGTCAACCAACAATGAATGGACGCGGAGGACCGATTGCGCCGATGCAAATCACGGCTCTAGAGTTTTCGTTGAAGCATCACATGATCCAACAAGTTCAAAACACTTGTCCATTTCGCGGATTACCGGATGATGATGCCAACAAACATCTCGACAAATTCATTACCGTAACTCAAAGCATGAAGTTGCCAGGTGTTACCATGGATTTTCTTCGCCTTCACCTATTTCCACACACCTTATCCCACCATGCCGAAAATGGTTTGACCGTCTTCCTAAGAATTCAATTCATACATGGGACGAGATGACTCAACGATTTTTGTCGCGCTACTTTCCACCATCCATGGTCACGAGCCTTTGGAATCAAATTAGTGGATTTACTCAAGAACCTGATGAATCACTTTTTGATGCTTGGGAACGATATAATGTTTTGATCGATCAATGTCCAAACCACAACATGCTCCCCGTCACCTTAATTGATACTTTCTACAACGGTTTAACTTTTTGTGATCGTGATACGATTAATGCAGCCGCCGGTGGCACATTTATGAAAAGAAGACCCGAGGAGTGTAGAGAGCTTCTCGAGAACATGACTACTCATCATAAAAATTAGGATTCATCCGCATCTTCAAGGAATAACCCGAGAGTCAATGTTTCTTCTACTTTATCACACACCGAGATGACCGAATTCACCCGCATGATGGCCGAACTGAAACAAAAGTATCCAACTCTTGGCTACGAATCAACAACAACAAGTTAAAGCTGTAGCACTTTCTTGTGAGATCTGCGGCGGTCCTCATTCATACACTGATTGTCCTTCTACTCATGACAATCCGAAAAACGTGTATGCGGCTCATGGTAACTATTCAACGGAAAGTTATCAAGCCCGACCTCAAGGTGATCGTAACTTGCTAAGTTACCGTTCCAACAACTTTCTTTCACCCGGTTTTTCTCCTAAAAACCACAACCCCAACAACTACAATAGAAGCAATCCAAACCCACCTCGAGCTTCTAATCCTTATTACCCACCCGCTCAACAAGAACCACCTATTAATCAAGATGTTGAAACTTTCATGAGGACCCAAGGAGAGCTAGTTAAGAATCTTCAAAGCCAAATCATCAACTTGAAAGGAGATATCACTAAGCAAGGGAATGATATTAGACAGCTTCGACATGATATGCAAACCTCTTTCAGCAATCACACGAATGATTTGAAGAATATGCTGGCTAGTTTCTTCCCAAGTACTCAACCCTCTACTTCGGGCTCTCTTCCTTCAAATACCGTCACCAACCCAAGAGCGAATGTGAGTGCTATTACTACACGCAGTGGAGCAACCTTAGTAGGACCATCTATCCCTCCCCTAGTTACTCCATCTACACCTCCTCCGCCACCATTTATCCCTCCTACTCCCACACCTAGTATTAGTTCTCCATTACCGTCTCCACCTCCTACTGAAGAAGTACCCAAGAAACACCCTTCACCAACCCCACCTTGCACCTGTAAACCTTCAACATCTCAACCTTTACCTGATACACCTACACCACATAAACCCAACATCCCTTATCCTTCTCGGTTAGACAAGAGCAAATTACTCACTAAAGAGGATGCTCAAATCACTTCTTTTCTGAAGATAATATCAAAAATAACCTTCAACATTAGCCTCGTTGAAGCACTTGTCCAAATGCTGAAATTCGTCAAAGCATTCAAGGAATTGCTTAACAAGAAGGAAAAGATGGCTGAGTTTGTCAACACACGCTTAAATGAAAATTGTTCTGCAGTCATTCTTAAAGAACTTCCGGAAAAACTTGGAGATCCCGGTCGTTTTGTGTTGCCTTGCATTTTTAACAAAGTTGAAGCATTTACTGCCTTAGCTGATCTCGGGGCAAGTATAAATTTGATGCCTTTAAGTGTTTGGAAAACACTATCATTACCCGACCTTACACCAAAAAATATGACTCTTGAGCTAGCAAATCGCACTCTCGCTTACCCCGTTGGTATTGCCGAAGATGTGTTTATTAAAGTTGGCACCTTCACTTTTTCGGTCGATTTTGTTGTTGTTTATTATTGAATGGACCCTCGTATTCCGTTAATACTTGGACGGCCATTCTTGAGAACCGAAAAAGCCTTAGTCGATGTTGCCGAAGGTGAGCTAATCTTAAGAGTCGAGAATGATGCTCAAGTGTTTAAAATGGGGAAGATCACAACCAAACCCAATGGAAGAGAATCGGCGAATATGATTAATGTGCTTGATGATTTTGTCGTCTACAACAATCCTCTTTTCGATTCTTGCTATGATAATCTACTTTTCCAAGATGATGTGGATGATTCTCTCTCTAATTTAGATCCCTCACCAATTTATGAGTCTCCACCAATCTATAATGACTATGATGATGATTCTAGTTCTGATATGGATGATTCTGATGATTTTGCTTCAGAGTATAAAGACATGCCAACATATGATGATTTTGAGGATGTCGATACTCTTTCGAGTGATTCTTCACATGATGACCTTGTTCCTACTTTTGATGAAGATCCTCCGCCAACAATACTTGATCCTACTTTGGATGACTACTCATTTGAGGAAGACTTTTCTACTTTTCTCAACACTTACTTCCCAAATGAGAATGATTCTCCTCCTTTGGACTTTGATTATGGTCTTTATCCTCCTTCGGATATGAAGAAACCCGTTTCAAAGGAGAAGAATCCGGAAGACACCGATATCCGTAGTACCTATGTTTTGACACCTCTCTATCCACCTTCGTCAGATGAGATTGTGCGATTTATGAGCGGATCTTCTTCAAGGTCTACTGAGCCTGAGTGTTATTTTCCCCTAAAGGAAAAGGTGTTCGATCCCGGTATTGCAATTTTTAAGCCATCTCAGTATCCATCTAATGAAATAAAAGGAAAGATTTTTGGAAACAATGGAGAAATGCTTCCACTGCATCATACTGTCTACCACCGTGCTCAATCTTTGCTTAAGGGAACCTTGCCTACTCTTCTTTGGCTTGCCTTGTTCGCCTTAAGCTTGTGCTGTTTGATGGACGAAAACCATGTATTTGATTCCGGTGGATGTTCTTTAAGCTTCTTACCATGATAATCAAGGTCGAGTCAGGCTCACGACTCGGTTAACAAAAACAAGCGCTTCTCGGGAGGCAACCCGCAATATCTATCATTTTTCTTTGTTTTTATAATAAGTGTAGAGGGAGACCCTACTATGTGTTTGTTGTTTTCTTTCTTATCATGTTCAGGGATTCGAGCTTTCAAAGATCCATTCTTGATGACTTTTGACGACCCGTGATTTCGTGTTCCCGTCTTCCTAGTTTTATCCTAAACTCTTTTGATTCACTATTTTATATTCTTTAATATTAAAATAGGAATCACTTGTTGTCTCTTCCTTAGCAAGATTTAAACAACATGCACAATGTCCTAAGTGTAGGGGAGTTTACTCCTACATGCTTAAACATTGAGGACAATGTTTATATTAAGTGTAGGGGGACTTCTATCGAAGTTAAGTGGGCTTTTCCATGTATTTGTCCTCATTTTAACCGGAAAATTGATTTTTCGACATTTTTTAGAATTTTTAATCTATTTTGGCCTAGTAGTTTTTCCTTTGTTATCGTTATTTACTTTCTTTGCTAAAATAAAGTTTAATAAAGTGGTTTTAATTTTTCAAACGTCATGAATCTTTTGACTCAACCCGAGTTTACTTATCTAAGTTTACTCTAGCTAGTATCCTTAACGTGTTTAAGTAAAGTTTTGCTAGGCTTTTATATAGGGAACTTTAAAACGCGAAAGTCTTAACTCTTACGGGTTAAGAACAAGAACTTTTCGCAAGTTCCTATAATTGATCCTAGAAAGTCGTTTTATCAAGGGAACTTTAAAATGCGAATTCTAAACTTGAAAGAGTCTAATAAATTGCAAGATCCTATAAATGACTTGAAAACCCGAAACTTTGATTTAATAGGCTAAGCATCCACGAGTCTTATTCCTTGAGATTTTAAATTATGGAGAACGAGAGATGATAGAGTCAGTTATAAGTTTGGTATTCTTTCATGAATTTATGTGAGTTGATTATGAGCTTTTTCTCCCATCGCTTGTTAATAAATTTATTTGCAATAAATAAGGTTGTACGTTTTGAAAAGTTACTTAGCTTCTAGCCCAAGATCGTTTAAAAGTTGCTCGGTATTAATTAGAGTTCATAGCCAAGGCATAACTTATTGAAGCGGGATGCGAAGATTGGCGAGTCTGAAAAGGCCCTACAAGGCATGAGGGCTACATTTTGTTGCTAAAGATCCCAAGTGATGTGAAGAATCATTTATCAAAAATCAATATGAAGGATCGAGACACAAGACGAAAAGCAAATACTCCCGTAAAGATCATGGATAAGTCTATCCAAAAGGTCCCTAACAAGGTATGAGGATAAATAGATCCAAGTCCTAAAAGGAGGCGGATCGTTGTATATCAAAATCCCAAATAAAGATTGGAGAAAAATGAAGAAGTCGTGGTCCAAATATGAAGAATCTCTCAAAAAGTTCAAGTGAAGAAATTCCTATTATGAAGAGAATACCATTATTTCATGAACGGCTCTCAAGATTTGAAGTATGAAGTCAATGCCAAATATCGGTCCGAGAAAGGTCTCAAATCGTGAAGCGAGTTATGCCAAGATATGAATTTTATGAGGTCCCGAGAAGCAGTTTTAAAAAATTTTGTCCTTTAGCTAACTATTGATTAAATCGTCCTACTTTATTTTCGGCCTAAATAAACTATCGAAATAAGTCAAACAATGCATCCTCGTGATCATTCAAGACAATAATAAAATATAAGAGATACACCTAGGAATAAGGGAGTCTAAGTGAATAATTAGGCCACATGAATTTGTGTTAGTTTGCTAACTTATAATAACAATGATCTCGTTTTTAAGCTTGGTATGGGGAACGTGAAACTTGAGGGTGATAAACATTCATGACATTCCAAAACCCTAAGGTAAGATTTTGATCTTTTTACTTGTTTTTCTTCCTTTGAAATTTTTATAATTTTCTATCTCTTTTATGTCTTGTGTTTAATAAAGGCCAATGTGGATTGATTATGATGGAAAATGTAAAACTTGCTTTGTAATTAGTGCATTGCATGAGGACATTGCAATGGTCAAGTGTAGGGGATTTAATAAGTGTGAAACACTTATCCTTTTACCACTTAATTATAATAATAACCAAGCCAAAACGTGTATTTTATGTCGTAAATATCAGAATTATGCGTGGTTTGTGTTTTCGTTGTGATTTAGGATCAAAATGTGAAAAGGGAAGAAAACACGGGCTTTCACGGGCTTTTATCGAAGAAAACGACAAAATACGAAGTCAAAAGGTCAAGAGTGCAAAAATAACGGAAGTCCAAGGCCTATTATGAAGATTTATCGAAGAAAAAGTCTATAGACGGAAGTTTAATGAAGACGAAGAACTCAAATCTAATAAATGAAGAAATTATAAGACGAGTTCAATTTATCCTGAGACAAAGTCGAAAAAGTCGAAGAACTTAGAAGACGAAAAGACGTGAAGAAGAAGAAAGGAACAACACATGCTAATCTCCCTATAAATACCCTCCTAATGTCACGTTAGGAGGTGTTGGCTATTTGACACATAGTTCTTCCACCATTTATTTTATGTCATTTAGTTTCTTGTCAATTTTAATTCCTTGTCTTGCAGCTTAAATTTGTAAGTTTTAATCTTTACTTTTAATTTTTGAAACTTTTACTTTAATCAAGCTTTTCATTATCCATCTTATTCTACTTTTCTTGTTTTTGATTTTGATGTTGATTCGGATTAAGTATGCATTTTACTTAATCTTATTGCTTATTTTTTATTCCTATCTAAGTTTTTAATCGATTTAAGCTTTAAGCTTGTTATGCTTTTTGGCTTATTTCGTATCTAGCTTATTGTCTTTTAAGTTTTCTTAAAAGTTTAATCTTTTAGTTTATTTTATAAAGTTTGCTTATTTTGTGTCTTGAAAGTTTTTAAATTTGTGCTTATTTAGTTCTACTTATTATTGTTTTAATTAAGTTTTTGGTAATTTCTAATTGTTAAAGTTCTTATTTGCTCTTTGCTTATTTGTTTCTTTTGTTTCTTTTCTTTCGATCGTAACTTGCAAGGGTTTCACATGGACAACTTTATTACGATCGCAAAAACCCTTAGGGTTTCTACATTGCGATCGAGATTGCGATAGCCCCTTATCCGATCGTGGATTGCGATCGCTCATTGCGATCGTGGATTGCGACGGAATTTAAGGTTTATTGCGACGGAACGCTGCCCAAATTTCGTTTGCCACATTGAGATGGGAGGAGCATTGCGATAGCAGTGACATTGCGATAGCTTTTGACATTGCGATAGCTTTTGATATTGCGATAGGCTCCATCGCAATCCTTTGTTTATTTTACTTAGTTGTTTTTTTTTCGAGTTTATTTCTTTCCCGCCATTTTTCTTAAAGTGTTATTTTAATAGTTTTACTTTATCTTAATTTTCAAGTTTGCATTTTTTTATTTAAAGTTTTCAAATTTACTTTTCGTCAAGCTTTAATTTTACGTCATTTAATTAATTTACTTTAATTTCTCGCCATTTACCTTTTAATCAGTTTTAGCTTTATTTACCTTACCATTTACCTTAAAGTTTTGTAATTTTATTTTAAAAAACGACAAATCTATTTCTTTTTCACCAAAAGACCACTGAGTCACACTAATAACCATTAATTAATTTGAATAGAAACGAAGAACAATTTTTCATACTTGGCAAAAACCATTTATTAAAGGTACACCTTGGGGGCGATACTTACTTCAGAAACTAGGTTTCATCGTCTGTAAATCCCAATAATTTTGGCACATGTTCAATTGGCATTGAGATGAAATAACGCACTCGAACAATACCAACAATCCTACCATTAACTACTAAATCCCATCCCATAACAACCCGACCATGTTCCCAACCCGTACTACCAATAATCACGAGAGTGTTTCCTTGTTGTGTGATAGTGAAGGGAGGTAGAATGTGTTTTAAGATATCTCGAGGAATGTCTTGGACTAGGATTTGATTTGTAACCAAATCAAACGACACGATCATGTACTGTTTGTAAAAATGACCATGATCACAAACGTACTTTTCAAAAGCCACCAAAAATATTTTACCATCAACAACCGCTTGACTTCCTTGCTTAATTATGATAGAAGCTTCAAGAAAACCTTTAGATTCCAAATTGGTCCACACTGGGGTAGACATTTTAAACACAGAGACAGACCATGTACCCTGACCATTGATAACATTATTAATTTTGAAAATGATTAGATCGCGGGTAAACACCAAAACCAAATAATTTTTGGTACAAGGAGGTTCAAGAGCTAGGAATGGTGTCAATATTGTGCCCGACTTTGACGGGTTCCATATGACAAGTGCAACATCATTGGTACATAAAAACACCAAATACCCTCGGATGTTGCAAGTGCCTTCAGTGCAGGATCATTACATCCTGAATCTATAAGTGTAAAGGTCAAGTTACCAAAAACTATATACATAACACCCACATCTGCTTCCTTGAACTGGAAAATGAAACTGCAATAATCAACCTCACGTGAACCATACTGACGGTTGAAACTTCAGCGTTCAATGCAAGATTTCCATCTCTTAGACACCTGACGAAATCTGCATAATGGTTCCACAAGCAACCTAAGCATGATTTCTCTTTGAATTTCAAAGGGTATGTAGTCACACATGTTTTTAGTTTTCTTTTAATAATATGTTGGTTTGGATACTAGAAATAAATGAAGTTTTTACTTAAATATATGCATGTGGTGACATTAAAAAACATTGACTAGACCAACATTAGAGACTTCACTTTTTATTTATATGCATTATGTTTGTCGTGAAAATATTAATGAGAGCACCAATAATGTCATTGATAGGACAACTCAATGTCAGGATAAAGATTGTGTTTTCTATGCAATATGTTAGTCGTGAAAACTTTTATGAGATCAACAATAATGTCATGCATGAGTCTATTCAATGTCATGTTAAAGATTATGTTTTCTATGCAATATGTTGGTCGTGAAAATATTTATGAGATCAAAAATAATGTCATTGATAGGTCTATTCAATGTCAGGATAAAGATTTTTATTTATATGCATTACATTGGTCGTGAAAATATTTATAAATCAACAATTATGTCATTCTATTTAATGTACTTCAAAATTGTTAATTCTCACATTTTTCATAAATCTTAAATTATGATATTTGAAAATTCGTAAGATTTAAATATGTCTGACTATATACCATTTGAAGTTCAAAGAGAAATAATGCTCAATTTTGCTGTTAACGATTTAGTTCGTTTTCACAACGTTTCTATGAGATGGCGTAATGCGATATAAGGTAGGAACTTCCTACGTAGTTACGGTTCTTGTACCACAAATCCGTCTTTTTATATTTAGCATATAAACAAGGTAATAACGGTTACTTGTATGCGGTGCATAATGACCGCAATTGCACATGTATTCATTCACAATTAAATTTAAATTATCTTAAGCCAATCGCAACTTCAGAAGGTCTTTGGTGCATCGCATATGCTGATGATATGGCACTTGTAATGTGGAACCGGTCAATACAAAAGTGTGTTTCAGTTATACCACCAAACTGCGCGTGTCAACCAGATTCACCAAAAATAATATTTGGTTTTGCTGTCCATCTGAGAACTTTGGACGCAACACTTTTAAAGATAAACTACCCCATGTACTCGCAAGGACCATGGTACGTGCATGTGTTTACACTGATGTCAAATAGGTGGACCAGTATTGATACTAATCATTTGCCTTGTGATACCATTCGAATTAAACGGTCAAGATAAGCGGTGGTGGGTGGTAGAATCTTTTGGGTCGGCTCTAAAAGGTTAGATTCTGACCATTATAATCGTAATAAACTATACCTAATTGTCTCATTTGATTTGCTTGATAACCGATTTCAAGTACAATACATTCCTGAAGCGATTATTTCTTTGATTCCACCACCGTTCTATATTACTCACCTTGGAAACTCGCTTGTAATTTCTGGAAAGTACCTTCATGGAGATATGAGGGTTATTTGTGCATGGTTTTTAGAAATTGATGATGGTGGTTTTGTTAATTCGACATACATTACTATTCACCCATGCTATGCTCTATTATCATGTGCCCAAATTATTGGGCTTTACGATTGATGGGGAACCAATAATTGATGCTAGCAACTAAGTAATGTTTATTAACATTGTGCAAGTGTATAACTGATGATACCATAATTATACATGGTCTCATCATTCAAATCGGGCTTAAAATGTATAAAAATATCATAAAAACCGTGCAAAACCCTTTGTATTTGTTCATTGTGTGTTTGTAGATTTGGATATCGTGAATTCAACAAAAGATTGCAAGAATCAAGCAAAAACAAACACGGGAAACGAAGCCGCACAATGAACCGGACCCGAGCATTGATTTTCCAAAATTACCCTTGAAGTTTGAAGAAATTACAAGTTTGGTCCAAGTTTGAAGATTTGTCACATTTGGTCCTTGAAGAATGAAGTTATATAAGAAAAGTCTTTCAAGTTTCAAGTTTTGACAATACAAGCCCTTGAGGATTGCAAGAATATTTTGAGTCCTTTACCAAATGTTTGGAAGTTACAAGGGTGCAAAATGTCATTTGATCAAAGTACTTATCAAAGAGGAGTGCCCTAATATGCTGCTAAAAAAGTTAGGAAAGAGATTGCAATGTTTAACAAATGTAAGGGGGGGGGGGAACTGTCAACAAACTAGCCCATACCCTGCCTTTAACCCGACCAGCCCATAACCCAAATCTAAACCCAGCCCAAACCACTAACCATTTGTATTAAACAAATATTAGTTTTAAACTAATACTTGTTTAATATAAACACGCCAACAACAACTTAATCCCCAATTTGGATCAAAACACCATTGTTCCCTACACAAACCCTAATTCTCTATTTTGATTAATCTTGAGTGTTATGTCAATTAACTCTCCAAATTAATAATTCATCATCTCATAATCAAACCCTAATCCCTAAATCAGTCATCACCACACCCACATGGGCTGTGAGACCTTCCCTTGTCTCGTCACTATCCCCACACCCCAATGATGCGATCAGATCCTCTCTTGAGGTTAATTCCTTCTCCCCTACTCTTATATGAATGGCTAAGATGAAAAACAACATTTGGCACATGAGCAGAAATCACATTCTATGATTTTGACCAAGACTTTCTCCAAAATTCAAATTTCAATCAAAGGGCACAATTGGAAATCAATGTAGTAGGGTTTTCTTTTCTTGTAATTCTAGAAGTATAACTAGTTTAGTGTAAAAGGATGAGTCGCCTGTGACTCATACCTTTGTTCCAATTTTCTTTGTAAAAAAAGTTATGATTAATAGTTAAAGTATTTTAAAAATATTGCAAAGAAATTGTGTTCCATTTTTACTTTTTTGCAAATTAATTTAAGTCCTTTTAATTTTATGCAAAGTATTTTAGTTTCATCAAAAAGTTTTTTTGTTCAAAGACATTTGGAAAAGTTTTTTTGACATCTTTTGGTTCATAGATTTTTCATATAAGTGGTTTGAAAAACCAACTTATCTGGTGCATTTGTGAACATAAGTTAAGATTTTGCATTTATATTTCACTTGTAGTAGATAACAGTTGGTTCCAAAAAGTTTGCTACAAAAACAAAATTGTTCATTTTATTTGATTAAGTTTACTATTCGATAAGCTTGACTACAAGCTCTTGACAAAAGCTTGTAGCCCAGCTTTTGTAGCTTGTTTTTTTGTTTTTGTTGGTGTGTTCATCTCAGGTTTAAGACATACACCACCCTTTTGACTATTGTAGTATAGGGTGGTGATTTCTCCTACCTTCTTTCATCTCAATGCACATTCATCCACACATCTTTCAAACCACCCTAATAGAGAAGGCATCAACTGTTTTCTTGACTTGAACAAAGCCAAGTGAGGTTTGGGCTTGAACACTCTATTCTTTGTGATTTGTATGATTCTTTGTGAGATTTTTATGTGCCTGCTATTTCTTGGTAGATTAGAGTTTGAATTATGCTTGATGTGCATTTTGCAAGTCTTAAATTTATACAAGGTTTGACAAAACAAGGGACTAGAATACAAACACGAGCAAGTATACCCTTTCGTTCGTAACATAGTTTTGTAGTGGTAAGCCAGGATCGTTCGCAAGGACTTAGTTTCGTTTTGGTAATCAGTATAATTATTGAAGAAAGGAATGATTGAATAAGTAACAATAATAACAAGTATGACTAATATGGGATAGTTCGTATAAGTTCGTCATGATGATAATAATGATCGAGATATGCTTAGTTAGGTAAAGAGTGATAATCCTTTTTCGTCAAAATGGCATTTACACAATTCACTTTGATATGATTCAAGACTTATGTTTGATTAAGCGACTAAGCTTATAACAAGTTTTCAATAAGTTCAATATTTTATAAAAATATCTAAGAGGATCTCTCCAATCAAAGATTCAAAACCATTGACGAGTTCTTAAAAACTTATTATAACAACTTGACTCTCTCGACGTCAAATTATCATAACAAATCAACTTTTGATAAAATATGGTGATAGAACTAAGTGGCAAAATGGTTCTACAACGTTAGCTTGAAATCAAAATTATAAAGGATCATATCATAGCATCATCACTAGTTATAGTCACATACCTATATAGTCACTCACATAAAATAGATAGCTACCATATGCTTGTACATGGCATATAAACATAACTGTTGCAGCATGAGCACCAGATAAGTTTTCAAAGAAGCAAAACGTGATAATGATGAAGGTTTAGTAAAAAAATATGCCTTTTCAAAGTAGTAGAACAAACTATACTATAATACTTTATTCTTTCTATTTTTTTATTTTTTTAAAGAACATCATATATACTTTCGACTTGACAATGGATAGGAATAACATCGAGATAATAGCATGTGGGATAATATAGCACATAAGTACGAGTGCAACATATTTTAGCAAGCCAGTGTAGCTTGACTAAAATGATACAATGGGGATTTATTTTGCCTCTTTTCGAAAATATCTATAAATTAACCTTACTGTGATTTAGTAAATGATGATCAATCACAAGTTCTGAAGCATACTAGATTATCGACTTTACAAAATAAAGAAATATAAGGTTTGGTTTTCTCACATATTTGGTGGATGGTTTTGTGCTTAGTATAGTGTCAATCAATGAGATTCTTGTTTTGCTAAAAACTTTATTTATTTACAAAACATATATATTATTATTGTAATTCAAAAAGATATTTATGTAGAGAAAATTGACTTATATTATTATTTTTCCTATTTGTCTCCTCCTCCACACTTAAGGTGAACGTCGTCCTCGATGTGAAAACTGATAAAATTAAAATAGGAAAAATTCAAAGGGAAACAAGAACTTCCCGGGGCTAAGTAGAAAATCGGGGAACTTCAAAAGGTGAATCCGGCTTATAGATCCAAGTTTGTTGTTTTTCCTGCATGAAATGATAAAACAAAAAAATAACACATGCAAAATATATACGAGGACTGTTTTATTTATGCTACAAGTCCTCCTTCACACTTAAGGTAAAAAGTGGGGAATAAAACACGGATTGCCTTACGAGAAGTGCTAAGTTTAGAGTCTTCAGCCAGACTCGGCTACTCAGATTTATTTTAAGAAGAATGTGATCTCTTATATATCGAATTCATTGCAGTCTTCTTCTTCGTGATAGAGCTTGAGTCTATGTCCATTGACAATAAAAGTTGTGTGGTCTCTACCATATAGCTCAACATAAGGATATTAGTGTTTCACTATATAAGGTCCGGTCCATCTCGAAGTGAGTTTAGGTTGTTTGAATTTGTATTTCGAGATAAAGAGAAGTACTTTTTCTCCATGTTTGAATTCTTTTCTTATCCGTAATTTGCGATCATGCGAGACTTTCGTTCGTTCTTTATATAAACGAGAACTTTCATAAGCTTGATGTCGAAGTTCATCTAACTCATGAAGTTTAAATATTCGTTTTTCTCCAGCTGCAATACGATTGGGATTGCAATTCTTAAGTGCCCAATATGCACGGTGTTCAATTTTGATTAGTAAATGGCATGTATTTCCATACACGAGCTTGTACGGTGTGGTTCCAGTTGGTGTTTTGAATGCGGTACGAAAGGCCCATAGAGCATCTTCTAATTTTTTAGACCAACAAGCAGGGCTGTTTTTTACAGTCTTTTCAAGAATTCGTTTAAGAGCTCTATTAGTGTTTTCAACTTGGCCACTCGTTTGAGGGTGGTAAAATGTGGAAAATCGATGGTTAAATCCATATTGTTTCATGATTTTGTCCATGAGTTTGTCACAGAAATGAGTTCCTCTGTCGCTTATTAGTGCTTTTGGAATTCCAAAACGACAGAATAATTTCTTTAAGAATGCTATAACAACTCTTGCATCGTTAGTCTGCAAGGCTTGAGCTTCGGCCATTTAGATACATATTCGACGGCGACTAAAATGTATTCACATTTATAGGATTTAGGAAATGGTCCCATGAATTCTATACCCCACATGTCAAAGATTTCGCAGACTTGGATGTTATTGAGAGGCATTCATCTCTCTTTGAAAGATTTCCAGTTCTTTGACATGCTTCGCGTAATCAAACTAAGGTATGAGCTTCACGAATAAATGTAGGTCAGTAAAAACCAGCGTCAAACACTTTTTTAGATGTGGTGTTCGCGGCATAATGTCCTCCAGTCGGTCCGTAGTTACATTCATCGAGAATTTTTAGGGATTCAGATTCGGATATACTACGTCGGATCATTCCGTCGGAACATATTTTTAATAGATGAGGTTCGTCCCAAAAGTATTTTTTGAGTCCAGAAAAGAATTTTTTTCTTTTGTTGGTACGTCATTCCCTTTCGTAAAATACCTACAGCCAAATAGTTTGCAAAGTCTGCGAACCATGGTGTATTGTCAATATTTATTTGCATTATATGCTCATCGAGAAAATCGTCGATTTCATCTTCGCTAGATTCATCATTAACTATGCGAGATAAATGATCGGCAACAACATTCTCGGCTCCTTTTTTATCTTTAATTTCTAAATCAAATTCTTGTAAAAGCAATATCCATCATATGAGACGAGGTTTGGCGTCTTGCTTTTTGAACAAGCATTTTAGAGTTGAGTGATCGATGTTGATACAAAAGTTGGGTGATCCTTGCTAGACCCGAATTAGGCTTAATTCGGGTTGGCTGGACTCTGGCTCCTGCACCAAGTGAATTATCTGGTTGGGATCCTACACACTAAAACAACACGCGTTAGGCTTACCGTGGGAATGTATCCCACGATTAGACTCCGGCGTGAGAGTAAGTAATCGGTTAGGGTTATGGAATCGGATAAGTTGAGAGTATGAAGAATGTGATACCTTTGTGGAACCCTTGGGGGTTTCTTATATAGGCAGTGAAACCCTAATGGGCTGTCACTGATGCTTCGGCCCCAAGGAAATGATAAGTACCAGAATTAGATTGATTGTTATCTTCTAATTATGGTGAGTGAATATCCTCTTCTTTGGAAATCCTAATCATAGTAAGAGTATGATTCTGTCTAACCCTGTACCGGCCATGTCGGGCCGTGGGCCACACACGTGTGTGCGGTTACTGTTCATCTAAGCCCATTAGCTTAAATGTCATTAATCCCACCCATGAGTAATGGGCTGGATGCGGGTAGTACCCGTGGGCCGGGTTAATGACCCGGCTGGGGACTATACGTCATCTTGTCCCCCCAGTCTAGTTGTTATAGCCGTAGGCTAACCTCTAGACTATACCATATCACTTAGACCTGTTTGTTGTAATTACGGCCGCACTCCAAAACAAGCCGACCGGGACAACTTTAATGAATGCATTAATGGTAGTCAATAGTCAGACGCACGCCTGCAAAAGTGCACCAGAAAGGCCCACCCTTGAGCTACGTAAAACTGTCAAGAAGTGACCCGTGGGTCCCTTCTGACGTTTCAGAAGTGTCAGAAATCCCATCCGTTGGATGGGCGTAGTGGTTTACACGTGGCGAACACCCATGCTACCTCGGAAATCGAGGCAACCCTATATAAGAGTTGGTGTGTGCTACTGTTTACACACACAGTTTATATTTCATTCCTCCATTGTTATTCCCAAGCTCATTCCTTCATACCTTCGCTTCTTATTCCATAGATTTTCTCCACTGCAGGTTAGATCATCACGCCTCTCAAATCCTTTTTATAAACCATGGTGAAGGTAAATCCTCTTATTACGGATGTCCTTAACGTGATGCCTGCGGAGAAATACATAGAATTTTTGTCCAAGTATTATATTCCTGAAAGCGTACATCCGACCTATCCAGGTGTCGGTGAAGCGATTACGGATGCTCCAAAGGGAAAGATAGGCGTGTACACGCGCCTATTTGATTCGGCTAACAACCACATCCCCTTATCCAAGTTTTTGGTAGATCTGCTTCTATATTATGACTTCCACATAACCCAACTGCAATGCATAGGGGCATGTAAAATCAATCAGTTTGAGATTACCTGCCATACGTGCGAGGTAACCCTGACCGTAAATCTATTTAGGGTCTTTTACTCCCCCCAACTAGTCAATGGGTGGCTGTCGTTCAAAAAACGATCCGCGAACGCCCCCATGACTTACAGGAAACCCTTAGATTCCCTAAAGAATTGGTACGACCATTACTTTTTCGTAGATGAAAAAGTATTCCCCACCCCATTCGTCCTCAAAACCAGAGTACCCAAAGACTATCCTCCCAAATCCAAAGACTATAGTAGTAAGGATTTGAAAATTTTAGATACCCACCGCAAAGAATTCCATAGGGGTTTGCCGGAGCACTTCCTGTGCCTAGTAGGAATCAGCCGCTACTACTATGGGAGGGAGGATAGATATCCGTGCTTTCTGACCGAACGTAGGCAGGGTAGGTCTTCTTATATTTTTAGATGTAAAAGTGCCTCATTGTACTTTGTGAATTTACTAATCCTTAAATATGCACATGTCCGCAAAGATGAAGCTACATGGATTATTGCGCCTAGGCGATCCAAGCAAAATTCCTGAAGGATTCCGACCACTGAAAGAAAATGAACTCCCCCTACTGGAAGCCACCGTAGACAAAACCATCCCGCTAGAATAAACCACTGAGCAGCGATCAGATAGGGAGAGCCCGTGATTGAGAAGTCCCCTCTTGACTTCCATAATGAAGATGGTGGAGAACTGCTGCTGGAGGACGTCGTGCCGCACCAGAATGAAGAAGAAGAAGAGGAAGAATTCACCAACCATACTGACAATCACACCGGTGATGATGAAGAAACAATACAAGATTCTGGGTCCCCGCAGTCATCAAAGCCCAAATCTAGGAAACGGAAGACTACCAAGAAGGTAGCAAAAACTCTACGGGATGGGGCGGGGGTACATAATGCTCCCCCGAAGAAGCTAAGGAAAGACCATCCGCAGTTCCAGGAAGGGAGCAGCGTTGCTACGGCCCAGGTCGACCCCTCGCTGCGCGCGGATGAGCAAGTCTGGATGGCCACCCCGTGAATGCCGTGGCTCCTATCATCACGGAACCCATGACTGGCACTACGTAAGTACCCATTTAATACTCCAAAGGATATAAATCCGTAAACAGAACTAATAAGTGTGTTAATAACAGGGCGGACCCATCGACAGTAGCCCAAGAGAAGGAGGTGGAAAGGGAACCCTCACCCATGACATCAATGAGACCTCCATCCCCTCCCGTAACTCATGCCGATGAGCCACGTCCTGAGGGACCCGACACCAGCCATCGCCTAGCATGGAATTTGTCCAGCTTAACAAGGTTGGAGGCGGAGTCTGAGTGCGCTGAATTCATTGAACACGTCACTCCTCCAGCGCTGGCGTAAGATTTGGACGAACTAGAGCATGAGATGTTGCTGGAGCAATTTGATGTATCCTCCACACACCAGGTGAAAGTTGGTGCGGCCCTAAGACGCCGTCTGATCAAGGCCTTGGCTAACGTGAGTCGTGCTGATAGAAATATAGCTCGCCGTGAAGAACTGGTGGATAAGCACGAGAAAACTATCACGTCCTTGTAGGCAGCGTTGGTCGTGGCAGAGTCAACCGTCAAGGATCAAGCCTATCATGCCAACGCTCGTGAGGAACCTATTGCCGAGCTGGAGGCCCTTTTAGCTGCATCCAATGAGAAGGTATACTCTTACATTAACACTTATTTGTGCACGTAAAAAACCACATTGTCTTTGTAATAACTCCAAGTGTCATGTATAGGTATCCGCAGCCGAAGCTGCTACTAAAGCTATAACCGTACAAGCCTTCACTATTGCTCAGGAGCGCGACACGCTGAAGGATGAACTAACCCAGGAGCGGACTACCTTGGAAGAGCAAGCTGCAATAGCTGAGGGTGAACTAAGCAAGATGGCAACGGACTGCGCCGAAATGATGTGTCCTCCTTTCCTCACAGCCATAGTTGGGCGTAGATGGATGGTTGGCCAGGGAATGCGGCTTGCCGTGAGCAAGGTAACGGAGGCTCCTTACCTGTTGCAGGCCTTTGTTGACGTTTTATCGGACGGTATTGACCGTGGTAGGCACGAGGGGCTGGTCAAAGCTGCGGAGCTAATAGGCAAGAAAGAAGATATTACCCAGCATGCATACCACAACCCTCTAGCCGAAGACAAGATGACCGCATCAATGGCCGCCCTTGCTGAAATCCAACACCCCTTCCTAGACGAGCTAGAGTCGCTGAAGGATGCTCCCAATGAGGTAATAATGTCGAAGCTCACCGCCGATCCCATCCAACTGACCCTGCCTACCTACGACTCTGTGTCGAAGGTGATGAAAGGTGAAAAGCTGCTGGACGCAAACATGAGCAGGGCCCAAGATGGAAAGAATGCTCACGGGGAGGTCCTCCGCACCTTGATTGAAGAAGGGAAGAAAGAGATAGGGGAGTTCCTACCTCCTTTGTAATTTACATTGTAAACATTTGTACCATTTTATTCGTCCGTGTATGTATACGGCTAGAACTGATGTTATTGTGATAACTTGTTATACTTATGCAAGCAAGTCCGTGATGACCACGGCTATTTTGGTGTTTTGATTTTGAAACTTGTGTATTTTTGTTTTTTTATATATCATATACCTGTGTTGCATGACATGTCACGTCTTACTCAAAAATACAATCAAGTCTATATTTTACTAGACGTGCGGCGTGCGTCTTTACCATGCAAAGCACTACGTGAGCGCGGAATATGGAAACTTATCACAACGTCTTGTGAGTAAGGTGTCTAGTAAGGATACATGATCCGCGTCACTGGGGTTGCATCCCTCTTATGCGACAAGTTAGATTATTAGGTTCACTTAATCCTCTTACCCCGCCTGGAGGCGCATAGTACATGTACGGTATTGAATGAACGCATATGAATAAGAGATAGCACATTATAGTAATAACAACTACATCTATGCGACAATAATTTGTTCATAGAATCTAAAAAATAAGACAATAATTTGCACAAGAACGAGCCGTGGAGCTAGCTAGGCACCACGACATTTTATTAGAACGTTTACGTTTTTTGTTTTGACAAGAATGGGAAATCCTAAAAACAAAGGGAACCTAGAAATCATAAAAAACAAAACAAAGAGAACACATGGATCTACATTGAAGCCAGATATAGCGAAGTGTCCATGCGGAAGTCGTAGCTTTTTAAAGATAACACCTTTTAAGATTACAGATATTCCATGTGCGTTCCAGGTCGCGGCCATCCATGTCACGTAACTTGTACGCGCCCCGTCCTAAGGCTTCTGTAACCTCATACGGTCCTTCCCACTTAGGGCTTATCTTTCCTGTATTCTCCGCTCGACTTGCCTCGTTGGCACGATTTACAAAATCTCCCGGTCGAAAAGAAACACCTTTAACCTTGGCGTCATAATAAGCATTCATCCGTGCCTTGGACTTGGCCTCATTGATAGCCGCTATTTCTCTTTTATCCTCCAACAAGTCCAGATTGATCTGGAGTTGCTCGTCGTTTGTGACGACATTAACCTCCGCTGTACGGATGGTCGGCATTCCGATTTCTGCTGTATAACAGCTTCAGTGCCGTAGGCCAGTACAAATGGACTGTCTCCATTGGCCGTTTTAATCATAGTCCTATGTGCCCATAGAACATGTGGTAGTACGTCTACCCATTTGGCACTTCGTTCATCCAAGCGTGCCTTGATGCCTTCACCCAAGCTTCTATTTGCTCGTTCCACAAGACCATTTGTCTGCGGATGTTTAACAGATGCGAAGCGCCGCGTGATATTCAATGCTGCGCACCAATCCTTGAATGGATTATCCGCGAACTTCTTCCCGTTGTCAGAGATGATTTCTCCTGGTAAGCCAAATCGACACACGATGTTCTCCCAAACAAACCTTTTAACTTGTTTGCCTGTGATGGATTTGACGGCCTTAGCCTTTATCCAGCGTGTAAAGTAGTCCATTTCGACAATTAAGAACTTAACTCCCCCTGAAGCTACGGGGAAAGGTCCTGCAATGTCAATCCCTCACTTATAAAATGGCCATAGGGATCTAATGGGTGTCAGTTCCTGCTACGGATGTCGTGGTACTGGTCTGTGCACCTGGCAATCACTGCATTTGCGAATCATGTCGCGTGCGTCCCTATGCATAGTAGGCTAATAATATCTTGTGCGTAGAGCTCGAGCTACTACAGATCGGGGGCCCGCATGCATGTCGCATAACCCTTCATGTATCTCACTGATCACGTAAGTAGCCTGGCGTGGCCCAACACATCGCAACCACGGTTGTAAGAAAGAGCGCTTGTAAAGAATACCTCTCGAAGCTCGAAGTGCTGCGACTTCCTTCTGATACGCCGTGCCGCCTTTTCCTCGTCCGGAAGGGTTTCATTAGTCAAGTAGTTGATGATCGAGGTCATCCATGTAGGTCCATCTTCCTCAACTATAGCTGCGACTTCCCCTTCCGTTATAGACTTTTCCTTTAGTATTTCTACCAAGACTTGCTTGGATAAGTGGGCGAAACTTGTAGACGCGATATTGCTAAGAGCGTCCGCCTTCTTGTTTTCACCTCTTGGTACCTGCTTGATAAAAAACTTGCTGAAAGCAGCGATGAGTGATTTGACTTTCTCCAAGTATCGAACCATGTAATCCTCCTTGGCTACATAACCCCCTAGAATGTGGTTCGCGACAAGCCGTGAGTCCACGTAGGCCTCAAGGTTGCGGACTCCCATTCTAGCGGCGATTTTTAAAACCGCAATCAACGCTTCATATTCTGCCTCATTATTGGTGGTTGTGAACTCAAAGCGCAGGGCGTATGTAAACTCAATTCCTTCCGGATTCGTAAGGATGAGATCAGCTCCTGATCCATCCGTGCACGAGGATCCGTCCGTAAATAATACCCATGGTTCTGCTGGAGTTTCCTCTCGTTGTACGACCGGTCCATCCTCGTCCGGCTTCTCTATCAAGAAATCTACCAAGATTTGGCCTTTAACAGCTGTCCGTGGTCTATAAGAGATGTTATGTTCTCCCAACAGAATGCTCCACTTCTGTAGCCTACCGGCCATGTCTGGTCTGGAGATGACTTGTTTTATTGGTTGATAAGTAATGGCCACGATTGGGTGCGCCTGAAAGTACCGGCGTAACCGTTTTGTGGCAAACACTAATGCCAAAACCAGTTTCTCCATAGAAGAATAATTCAACTCCGGCCCTTGTAGTGTTCTACTTATGAAGTAGACCGGAGTTTGGACTGTGTCCCTATCCGTCATGAGTATCGCACTTATTGATCCATGTGTGGCCGACAGATACATGATGAGCTCCTCCTTGGGTCGAGGGGCACTAGCATGGGAAGAGCTGCGAGGTGTTGCTTGAGCTGACCAAAAGCTTCCTCCGCTTCCTTTGTCCACCGGAAATCTCCCTTCTTGATGCACTTCTTGAGTGTTTTGAATAGGGGGAGTGACTTCTCCGCGGACTTCGACAAGAACCTGTTTAGCCCGGCCAACATCCCATTTAATGATTGTACCTCTTTTCGCGTCTGGGGAGATGGTAACTGTATTACCACGTCCGTCTTTTCCGGGCAAGGCTTGATGCCATTTGGATTAATCATATATCCAAGGAACATCCCTTCAGTTGCCCCAAACGTGCATTTCTTTGGATTCGGTTTCATATTAATCCTCCTCAATGTGTCAAACGTCTCTTGGACGTCACGGAGAAGTGCATCCTCCGTATGACTTTTGATGACTAAATCATCAACATAGACCTCAAGATTGCGGCCTATCTGTGAGTCGAAGGCTTTGTCAACAAGCCGCTGATATGTTGCCCCGACGTTCTTTAGTCCGAATGGCATTTTTGTATAACAGTATATGCCTTGACTAGTATGGAACGCCGTCTTCTCTGCGTCCTCTTCCGCCATCTGGATCTGGTGGTATCCTTTGTATGCGTCCAAGAAGCACTTAAAGGGATATCCACATAGGGATTCCACCTTCCAATCAATCTCCAGTAACGGATAGCAGTCCTGCGGACAGACTTTGTTCAGATCCGTGAAGTCCACGCACATGAGCCAGCTCCCATCATGCTTCTTGACCATGACCGGGTTGGATAACCACTCGTGGTAGTATACCTCGCGCATAATACCTGCATCCATCAATTTCCGTTCTTCATCCAATATTACTTGGCTGCGTTCTGGTACCTGGCCGCGCTTCTTTTGCTTAACGGGAGGATATCCTTGGCGGATTTGGAGCTTATGTTCTGCTATCGCACGCGGTACGCCCGTCATGTGCTTGGGCTCCCATGCGAATACATCTAAGTTTGCTTTTTGGAGAGAGCACACGGCCCTCTTGCCGCTATCCGAGAGTGTTCCCCCTATGGATACCTCTTGTTCCGAATAATCCGGATGGATTGCCACCTTCCAATTGGGAGGTGGTGATCCATCCTTGGGGGGAACAGGCGGAACTGGTGTTGTCACGGCATGACATTCGGATGCTGGTATGATTGTGTTATAGACAGTGACAATTCCTCCTTCCACAGGGAATTTAATCATTCCGTGAGCTGTGGAGGGTACTGCTCGTATGGCCACGATACTTGGTCTGCCTATGATCCCACTGTATGGAGAGTGTGAGCGTATCACCATAAAGTTCATCCACGCCGTGGTGGAATGCTCTTCATTCCCAATGGTTACAAGCAGACGCAGCTGTCCTATTGGCCAAATGGTGTCTCCACTAAAGCCGATGAGCGGCGATGTAGCCGGTATTAATTGGCTTCTTATTTCTGGTCTTAACTGTACGAAACAGTGTTCGTATAGTACTTCTGCTGATGACCCTCCATCCATATTGTAACACCCCATTTTGATAAATGGAATGTCACGCGTGATTATGGCGTGTCATCAAAGCATGCAAGGTAATATGTAGTAAAACATACATGACCAAAGGGAAAACCGGAATCAAACATCGGTTCCCAAACATAAGCCCAAAACATAACAAAGTAAATGAACTGAATGAAAGACTAAACAAGCATAAATATATGAAGGAAACAGGAGAAGAAGTCTCTGGCAGCTTCCATCCTATGCGCGTCCTCCAAATGCTCGAGTCTTGGGTACCTGCCGTTTTGGGACATGGAAAGGAAAGTAACGGCTGAGCAAGACGCTCAGTGCACGGATGTACAATATAGCATGAATAGGATGAGCATGTAACATATAACAGCGGAAGACTAAGTTCTGAGTAAACTGGTTAAGTATCAAGAAAACTGGTTTTATAGTTTGAAAAGCCTTATGTTTATCTCATGAAAACTGTTTTAACATAAATATACCATAGCCCATATAGGTCATGAAAAGGTCACGTACATGAATACTTGGAGGGGTGACCTCATCATGCTGATTAGAGGGGATGCCTCTAATTAATATACTGGTTTGGGTAGGAGGGATCAACTCCTTGTGAAGGATGCAAGGCACACACCACATTCACCATGATAAACTGAATAAAACATGTAACTAGGATGCACCCATACGCCCCACCTGATATAATAATATGGCCAAAACTGAAAAGGGACGCCACGAGCAATCACTCCGCCGTGGGGAAGTCATAACATCGGTGCCTCCAATGCTATGGTTATGGTACCTCCATAACTAGGTGAAACTGGTCATGCTTGTATATGGCTATAGATTATGCTAATTAAACATAAGCAGTTCAAAACAATAAAACAAATGCTGGGGAAAACAGTTGGCTGCATACGGGGAAATCCTAATAAGGAAAGAATGTCCATACTGAAAGGACGGGAATCCGTACCTCAAGTCCAGTGAATGAACGGAAGAAAGACTCCTACTTCTGGATCACTAACGCTACATGAATACACACGTGTATAAGTATCGATTCACTGATTACGTACTGGGTTTTGTGTCTCATTATAGCTGATTTGGTATGTTTTAGGTCATGGTTCACTGTTTAAAGCCTTTAACTGTGTTTATCTAGTATTTTGATTAGTCTGATTAAGTATTACTGGTGTTTCATGTATTATTATACTCACTGTGTAATAATAAGTAACTTTCCAAAAATAGCAGGTTTCCAAAAATAGAAAGTTTCCAAAAATAGAAAGTTCCCAAAAATAGAAAGTTTCCAAAAATAGAAAGTTACCAAAAATAGAAAGTTTCCAAAAATAGAAAGTTTCCAAAAATAGAAAGTTTCCAAAAATAGAAAGTTTCCAAAAATAGATCAGCTGCCTTAATTAAATAAGTTTCCATATATAGAAGGTTTCCATGATTAGATTAGCTGCCTGAAATAGATAGATTTCCATATATAGAATTAAGCTGGTTACGTAAGCTAACATATAAGTCTACGTGTTTATAAGCTGATTTCTTAAGTCATATGATATAGTATATAGTTTAATTATTATTTCATGTATTTTAATTAAACTATAGGTTAAGCATTTTAATTAAAGTATAACATGTTTTAATTAAAATGAAATGAAAATACTTAGGTTAAAATGTGTATTATTATTATTAATAATATAACCTAAGTCATGTCTAAATTAATTAATTATAGGCATGTTTTAAATAATTAATTAATTATAACTTATAACATAAAATACTTAGGTTAAATTAATATCATGCTAAATTAATAATTAGAATAACCTAAGTCATGATTTAATTAATATCTCATGTTATTAATTAATTTATATCCTAAGTTCATGATTCATAAAAATTAACATGTAACATAGATCATGATTTAACCAACGAACCGTGAACCGGGCATGATATCGACACCGTACCCCGAACCAAATCGGGGTTCCCCTTGGTTCCTTGCTGCCGTGGGACCCACACCACCAAACCGGGACCATATGGTCTCGGTGGTGGCTTAATGACCAAGCCGTGACCCCCCTAGGGCACGGGCTAGGTGGCGGCCAAACTAAAACACCCCTAAAACAACCTTTTGATTTTACCCTTTAACCAAATACATGTTTATTTTATGTTTTTAATTAGGTTTTAAAAACATCATGTTCTTAATTAATTTTACCAAATCAAATCAAAAGAAATAATTAAAAAGAAAGGTTAAAAAGGTATACCGAATGTGTGGATCAATAGAGGATGAACAAACACTAACACTTGCACAATATCCATGATCAAAATCAACAAGAACACCTCCTTTTTGATGATTACAGGTGGCGGCCACCATGGAAGCAAGGAAGGAGGAGGAAAAACTTTTTAGGGTTTTATCTTTTTTCTAGGTTTTGTCAAAATGAACAAGTTTTCCAAATTTTTCATGTTAGTAATTTTGCATGGGCTAAGCCCATTTCTTCTTCCAAATTTCGTGGATATGGGGCCCACAAGGGGTAACCCAAATGTTTTTCGTGTCTAAATAATACGTGTGTTCTCGTGTTCGTTCGTGGTTAAACGTGTTCGTGTTTAAAGTGTTTCTGTTTATTTTATCATGTAGTTTATCGTATTCTTAACGCTCATAATTATATTATATGTATTTACGTAATTATTTTAGTTCGTGTTTTAATTATGTTCATGATTTCATGATCGCATGTTCGTGATTAATTATTGTTTAAATAATTATTACGTGATCGTGCATAGTAATTACTTATTAACTGCTTATCATGAGTTTGTACGTAATCGATACTTATCATGTCATACACGTATGCACTTACTTGATTAATAGCACATGAATGTGATCAATACTGAATAAGGTAAGTTTTAATCTAGGACGTACGATCTTAAGGGCACTATTCATGGTAAAAGCATGCGGGTTTTACAATTCTTCCCCCCTAAAAAGAATAATTCGTCCCCGAATTATAGATAGAGTAACTGGAAGCGAAACATACCCGAATCAAACTGGAAAGGTATGCAAAATGACGGAAATGAAGGTGACATGGTAGAAGGGAACGTGGAACGTGACATGTCTTGAAAAGACATGGAACGTGACGTGACTGAAAGGACATATCTAATTGATGAGAAAAAAAAAACGGATAAAAGTCCGGATGAACTTGTCCGTTTCCAAGTGGCCTCCCTCTTGGAACGGTTCCTTCAGAAGATCCTGACACTAATGATAAATCTTGGTCCTCCTGACCTTGACTTGGAATACGAAGAAATTCTTGGTTATCAACGGAAGGTAGATCCCCGAAATTCGATCGAGGAAAAATAAGAGTTAACGTGCAAGGGTAACTGAAACGTTATGATGCAAGACAATCTGACTTAACTGATAATTAGAAACGATGCGCGAGACATAAAGAAACGTAGTACGTGAACAATTTTGAACGTGATACGTGAAAAATTTTGAACGTGCTACGTGGAGATATGGCGAGTGTAGTATGAGAAAACATATCGTGATCCATGATACGTGTAACCTAATTTGATCATGATATGAGGAACGTGGAATGAACATGACATGTGAGACATATCGTGATCATATAATATAATGGCGGTGACGCCAAACGCTACAAGGTGAGACGTGGAATATGACGTGAAACGTCTATCTGATGATGGAGAGTTATACTAAACTTGGGTCTGGTCTCACAAGTTCTTGCAACTTCCAGAACGAGAAAAGAAATGAACGTAGAATCGTAAGCCAAAATACGATCATGAACGTGAATAGTGTCATGAATGTGAGCGCGAAAGCAAGTCGTGGAATTAGAATGAAGACGTGAAGTAATTTAGGAGTACAATTGGGAATCTTTGTCTGACTCGATAGCTGCGGGATTACCAAGTGGTCGGATGAGCCTTGGCTGGAACATGTTTGTTCAATCTGTTGGTTCTGAAATCCGTACGGATGTAAGGATTCTGCAGACTTGATCAAACTGTTGATAATAACCCAGATAGCATCCTGCTTCTTCTGAGTTTGCTGAAGTCTGGTAACCAAAATCCGTGTAGATCTTGTCCCATTTTAGTTTACAATTTCAGATGATGAAACATCCCAGTTTGTTGGTGTCCTATCTTAGCCTGTTGGTATGTCAGGTACACAGATATGGACGTAGCTGTATCCTGCTTCGTAGAAACTTGATACATAGAAGGTTGCGAAACTCTGAGTCTTTGAATCAGACTTCTCCTAGCGTAGGATTTCCTAGAACACCTAATGTAGTGTAGGGTTCTCTCCTTTACGCATAAGCTGAGTCATGGTAAGATTAACCATAGAAACCCATGTGATTCAGTGTGTCACTGTAATCAAACAGAATTGATATTGGAAAAATTTCCAGGGTAGAATTTCTCTTGTCATAGAATTTGCAACATAGTGCAGATATGGTCTTCCTGTTCTTCTCTAGGCTTAGAGGAAATCAGGTTATCCTCAATGAAAACGCTGATGAATTTGTTTAGGAGTTCATGGAACTCAATTTATTAAGTCCATAATGCGGTTGGAGCATAGATGAGACTAATTCAAAATCATACATTTAGCATGACCGAGTCTTGCACGAATAGCAGTCGTGGACATGTCCTGCTTTTTCACTCGTCACTGTCGGCAACATGATCATGAGTTCGATCTTCGGAAAGTGATTAACACTATACAGTTGATTGGACATGTCGTCAATACGTGGAGGAGAATAACGGTCATGAATGGTGATTTGTTTAAGTCGACGGTAGTCGACACATAATCTCATGGTACCATCCTTCTCCTTGAAGGTTCTTCTGGAATCTAAGGAACAATTTTGGAATAATCCGTTGGTTATGCGTAAAAGGACCTTAGTAGTCGTGTCTTACTGACAGCTAGAAAATTTTAGCGACCATGGTTAACAAAGCGCGTGCTTGAAAAGCATAGATAATTTGTACAGATTTTCCTGATGGAAAATCAAGCTGAATGTATTCAGGAGCCTGAACATTACTGTACATAATTATGAATCATAGCATGGTGTGGTGTTCATAGTACATAATTAGGATAAAATTCATCTCGTGTCTGTCCGAGGAAAAATGCGTTAGCAGCTTGGATCTCATCATTAAGCTGACGGAAAACCTTCGTATACGTGGGAATACGAAAGGCGTCTTTCATGGTCATGAATATATGAAGTCTGGTGAAAGAAATGAAAGTGACATCGGCAACGTGACAGTTCTCACTGATGCGCCGATAATGGTATTGAAATTCTTGTGGCCTGATTAATACATGGCACAACAAAATGGATATGCCCTTGGAGGCTACCCTGAATTTCTTAGAAATGTTCCATAGTTGGACGTGAGTCATGTGTCTTGACTCGTGTCTTGGAACTATAAGCATGACATATGTCTTGACTGGTATCTTGACATGTGTCCTCAGAAAGTATACGTGAGACATGTGTCTTGACTGATGTCTTGACATGTGTCTCGAGATGTGAAACAATTAGAACTACAAATATTAGGTTAAAATGCCAGAATTGGCGGATCGGTTGGGTTACTGATCATTTGTATGTCTGATCACGTCCGTGGCCGGAGCCTCGGTTGTGATTTCTAGGATAGTTGCTGTCATAGTAGTGGTTACTATCATCTTGTCTGTCGGTTCCATGACGGTCATTCTCATGACAGTGACTCATGTAACTATTTAGCTGAGTGGCCGGCTGGTACTGGTTTGCACTCATATGGCTGAAATGACAGCCGAACGACGTGTGACATGTAATTATGAATTTGGGACAATGATTGATGGGAGTTGTCTGATGGTGAAGCATCTTCTCGTCCAATTGCTTTGCTCCGACGCCTTTGTCTTCGTCTTTTAGGATCTCCAGGTTGTGAACAGCATCAGCATCAGCATCTCGTAGCGTCTCCCAACATCAGCAGCATCAACCTTCAGTAACATCTCCGAGCTATGAACGGCATCGACAACCTTGTAGAATATCAGCAAGTGAACCTACGCCTGACATGATTTAGAATCGACTAGCGAATACTCGTGAAGTATTGCAAGTGGAATACACATGGATTAAGGTACATGTAATACACATGAAATACGGTGCGTGGAGTACACATGGCATGCACATGAAATGATCGGTATGGGTTCGATTATTTGTCATGATTTAAGGAAAGTAAACCGGTTAAACGGTTAGAAAAACCATCATGATAACCTGGCAGTATTAGCATAGACATCATTCTGGTTGCATAGAGAAACGCTAAAGTGTGGTTACACAAAATTCAACGATGATTTGCCTGACAACATGATCAATGAAAACCAACCATGGCTATCATGAAAGCATGATTTAAGAAATCTAACAATGTCTTGCAGGACAACGTAAATAACAAAAGAGGCGTGAAACATAATCAACATGAAAATGGAATTATCATGAAGGAACATAAAACGATCTATCATAAAGGAGTGTATAACATATTCAGCATGAAACCGAAGTTAAACATGACAGGATGAAAACATACTTGACATAAAAAAAAACATAATAACTTATGAGGGGACATGAAAAAAATTTATGCCAATTTAAATCATGAGAAAAATTTTATGCATGAAAAATAGTGCATGAATGCGTAATGTAGTTTATAAAACCCTTATATGTGCGAGGGAACGCCTATGGGTCGGTTCCAAAACAAAAGACATGGCGAGGGGACGCCTATGGGTCGGTCCCAAAGTTAAAAGTTTCGATAAAAGCACATGCGACTAAATAGGGCCAGTCCTGTACCAACCATTACTTAGTCGAAATTCCTGCAACAGATGACATATGATATAATTGCATGAATGCATGAAACATAATAACTAAAAGTCATTGTCAAAACTTAACAGAAAAAAATTTTATGTGAAAATTATGAACTATTGGGGTTCAGTTCACATAATCACAGTTCACTAGGAACATCATGCATAGACACTGACACATAACTAAATATGGATGACGGTTGTTCATTCCATATTGGTAAAACGATACTGGTGAAAACATCATGATTAAAACAACAAGGTGCTGAAAACGTCATGGCTAAAACGAAAAGGTGCTGAAAACATAATGGTTAAAACAACAACGCGTTGAAACATCAATACATGGAATAACAATCGTTGGCTTAGGAAGCTCCTGGTGACTACCCACTAGTCACAGGTCGAGTTTTAGAGCCTACAGGTCAAAGCCTTGGCTCTGATACCATAATTGTAACACCCCATTTTGATAAATGGAATGTCACGCGTGATTATGGCGTGTCATCAAAGCATGCAAGGTAATATGTAGTAAAACATACATGACCAAAGGGAAAACCGGAATCAAACATCGGTTCCCAAACATAAGCCCAAAACATAACAAAGTAAATGAACTGAATGAAAGACTAAACAAGCATAAATATATGAAGGAAACAGGAGAAGAAGTCTCTGGCAGCTTCCATCCTATGCGCGTCCTCTAAATGCTCGAGTCTTGGGTACCTGCCGTTTTGGGACATGGAAAGGAAAGTAACGGCTGAGCAAGACGCTCAGTGCACGGATGTACAATATAGTATGAATAGGATGAGCATGTAACATATAACAGCGGAAGACTAAGTTCTGAGTAAACTGGTTAAGTATCAAGAAAACTGGTTTTATAGTTTGAAAAGCCTTATGTTTATCTCATGAAAACTGTTTTAACATAAATATACCATAGCCCATATAGGTCATGAAAAGGTCACGTGCATGAATACTTGGAGGGGTGACCTCATCATGCTGATTAGAGGGGATGCCTCTAATTAATATACTGGTTTGGGTAGGAGGGATCAACTCCTTGTGAAGGATGCAAGGCACACACCACATTCACCATGATAAACTGAATAAAACATGTAACTAGGATGCACCCATACGCCCCACCTGATATAATAATATGGCCAAAACTGAAAAGGGACGCCACGAGCAATCACTCCGCCGTGGGGAAGTCATAACATCGGTGCCTCCAATGCTATGGTTATGGTACCTCCATAACTAGGTGAAACTGGTCATGCTTGTATATGGCTATAGATTATACTAATTAAACATAAGCAGTTCAAAACAATAAAACAAATGCTGGGGAAAACAGTTGGCTGCATATGGGGAAATCCTAATAAGGAAAGAATGTCCATACTGAAAGGACGGGAATCCGTACCTCAAGTCCAGTGAATGAACGGAAGAAAGACTCCTACTTCTGGATCACTAACGCTACATGAATACACACGTGTATAAGTATCGATTCACTGATTACGTACTGGGTTTTGTGTCTCATTATAGCTGATTTGGTATGTTTTAGGTCATGGTTCACTGTTTAAAGCCTTTAACTGTGTTTATCTAGTATTCTGATTAGTCTGATTAAGTATTACTGGTGTTTCATGTATTATTATACTCACTGTGTAATAATAAGTAACTTTCCAAAAATAGCAGGTTTCCAAAAATAGAAAGTTTCCAAAAGTAGAAAGTTCCCAAAAATAGAAAGTTTCCAAAAATAGAAAGTTACCAAAAATAGAAAGTTTCCAAAAATAGAAAGTTTCCAAAAATAGAAAGTTTCCAAAAATAGATCAGCTGCCTTAATTAAATAAGTTTCCATATATAGAAGGTTTCCATGATTAGATTAGCTGCCTGAAATAGATAGATTTCCATATATAGAATTAAGCTGGTTACGTAAGCTAACATATAAGTCTACGTGTTTATAAGCTGATTTCTTAAGTCATATGATATAGTATATAGTTTAATTATTATTTCATGTATTTTAATTAAACTATAGGTTAAGCATTTTAATTAAAGTATAACATGTTTTAATTAAAATGAAATGAAAATACTTAGGTTAAAATGTGTATTATTATTATTAATAATATAACCTAAGTCATGTCTAAATTAATTAATTATAGGCATGTTTTAAATAATTAATTAATTATAACTTATAACATAAAATACTTAGGTTAAATTAATATCATGCTAAATTAATAATTAGAATAACCTAAGTCATGATTTAATTAATATCTCATGTTATTAATTAATTTATATCCTAAGTTCATGATTCATAAAAATTAACATGTAACATAGATCATGATTTAACCAACGAACCGTGAACCGGGCATGATATCGACACCGTACCCCGAACCAAATCGGGGTTCCCCTTGGTTCCTTGCTGCCGTGGGACCCACACCACCAAACCGGGACCATATGGTCTCGGTGGTGGCTTAATGACCAAGCCGTGACCCCCTAGGGCACGGGCTAGGTGGCGGCCAAACTAAAACACCCCTAAAACAACCTTTTGATTTTACCCTTTAACCAAATACATGTTTATTTTATGTTTTTAATTAGGTTTTAAAAACATCATGTTCTTAATTAATTTTACCAAATCAAATCAAAAGAAATAATTAAAAAGAAAGGTTAAAAAGGTATACCGAATGTGTGGATCAATAGAGGATGAACAAACACTAACACTTGCACAATATCCATGATCAAAATCAACAAGAACACCTCCTTTTTGATGATTACAGGTGGCGGCCACCATGGAAGCAAGGAAGGAGGAGGAAAAACTTTTTAGGGTTTTATCTTTTTTCTAGGTTTTGTCAAAATGAACAAGTTTTCCAAATTTTTCATGTTAGTAATTTTGCATGGGCTAAGCCCATTTCTTCTTCCAAATTTCGTGGATATGGGGCCCACAAGGGGTAACCCAAATGTTTTTCGTGTCTAAATAATACGTGTGTTCTCGTGTTCGTTCGTGGTTAAACGTGTTCGTGTTTAAAGTGTTTCTGTTTATTTTATCATGTAGTTTATCGTATTCTTAACGCTCATAATTATATTATATGTATTTACGTAATTATTTTAGTTCGTGTTTTAATTATGTTCATGATTTCATGATCGCATGTTCGTGATTAATTATTGTTTAAATAATTATTACGTGATCGTGCATAGTAATTACTTATTAACTGCTTATCATGAGTTTGTACGTAATCGATACTTATCATGTCATACACGTATGCACTTACTTGATTAATAGCACATGAATGTGATCAATACTGAATAAGGTAAGTTTTAATCTAGGACGTACGATCTTAAGGGCACTATTCATGGTAAAAGCATGCGGGTTTTACACATATACATACGACGGACATTGTGTGTTCTAATGCTTATCTCGATCGTGAGAGGTGCATCGGCTACATCACTTGCCGTGATGGGAGGGAATGAGATTTCTCTGCCGCGTGAAAATTTTTGGCTAATTTTTTGCCTTGTGCGACGCTGCCTGGATTGGATCATGTATATAGTCGAAGGTTTGTCCTTTTGGGGATCCTTCTTGTCATACTTCTTGTTGTCCTTTCCGTCCTTCCAATCCTTGACCAAATGTTTGAGTTTTCCTGACTTGATCAGTGACTCAATGTGCTTCTTGAGTTGGATACGTTCCTCCGTGCCGTGGCCCTTGTCGTTGTGGAACTCGCAAAAGCAATTTCCTTGACGACGGTCCACCGGAGTCGTCATTGGGGGAGGTCTTGGGAAGTTGGCCCCTTCTGTCAGCAAGATCTCCCGGTAGGACATCTTTAGAGGAGTAAATTTGTCCTCCGACCGCCCTCCTTTGTTTTGGCTCTTGTAGTCCGAGCTCCTCCCACTGCCGTGGTTGCTTTGACCACCCGACTGTCTCCTGGACTGGTCGTTCGATCGATAGCTGTTTCCTTATGAAGGGTAGGCCGCGGCTACTGTCACACCCCACCATGGCGGAATATGGGGCACGACGTATGGATATCATCACAACAATAGCGTGTCTATAGAGATAACTAAATGATATAAGAAATGTCATAAATGACGACACAAATGTCATGAAAATATCTCAACATGCATGAGTCTAGGTAAGTAGGTAACAGTCCTACCTCTTACCTAAGACAAACAAGTAACACAAACAAAACAAACATATAGGTGCCAACAGTATCACTTATTCAAAACACATAAAAATAAACTAAGAAGGAAACGGGGATTCTCCTTCTACATGAAATCCTATGCTTCTCCCATCCTAGCCACTTATTTTCTCATGCTTAACCATAGTATCACCTGAAAGAGACACTAAAACACGTCAACATAAAGTTGGTGAGAGTCATAGGTTTAGACTCCAACGCTAAATCAGTTACAAGCTGTGAATAACAATCATCAACAAAAGAACATATGGACAATGTGTTACAATTATGTATTAACAACTATCAATCAAGACCAATCATACCAAACCAATCCAAGGCTCCTACCTTGCCAAACACCATCATGGTACCTTAGATGATCACACTATGTACCTATCCCAAGGCCACTACCTTGGCAAACCACAAGGCCACTACCTTGTCAAACCACAAGGCCACTACCTTGTCAAACCACAAGGCCACTACCTTGTCAAACCACAAGGCCACTACCTTGTCAAACCACAATAACTGAGACGGCACGTGTCCCCCAATCCAAATCACACACAATCAAAAATCACATAGCAGTTAATCACATAATGTACACACAAGTCCATCTCAAATCACAAACACATTCACAACATCAATTTAGAAAATAACTCAACACAGTGTCTCTTCCATCCCATCTGGAAGTCAAAATCAATAGGAAACATGGGACTATGAAACTCACCTGATAGCTCCTTCACACGTCCTTGCACTAGCAACAAGCTAACAAACCAAAAACACGAAATCAATAAACGAACCAATCACTAAGATGGCTCATTAACCTATGATGGACTTCTAACATATTCTCACATATATACCTCATTAATAAGCTCTAATTACCCCAATACCCTTCCTTAACAAGTCTTTAACTTGGTTAAGTTTAATAACTAACCCGTTCGTAGTTTACCCAAAACAGTCCCAGTTTTAGGTCTCAAAACTTTAGGTCAAACGCCCACTTAAACCTACCCATGTTTTCTGTAAAAGGAATATTCATACCCTTACATATGTTGGATAACACCTCCCACTTTGCCTAACCTTAAAGCTACTGATAAGGCCCCGATATATATATATCTACTTTTGTCATTCCAGATTTCCTGATTTTAAATGTACTAAAAGTTTGTTACCATTAATGGGTCTTACCCTAAACCACCATCTTAGCCCAAGTGCAGATATTAACTATAATATATAAACCATCTCTCACGTTCGTGATAAGATCCCAATGCAACCCTAAGTGCCCCAAACAACCCAAAACTTTAAAAGAAAACAGGCTGAATTCAAAACTGTTTTGACCTCCGACTGTTGTAACCTGTTTTTGACCCACTTCCCGACCTCCAATTTAGTTCTCGTTTCTTGCATTGGAAAGCCACTTCAAATAGCTCTCCAGGGGTACTTGGATCGTTAAATAAGAGTTTATAGAACTCCCGATATGATCAAAACAATTGACTCAAAATCTGCCCAGTTTTTAAAAACGGGTTTTAAACAAATTGAACTAATTAATTACCCATAACCCCATCTAATACAAGCCCTAGATTATATGATCATCATATTATGATTATAACATCATTAATTTACTGATTTTATATAAACCCTAACCCTAATCCATCATAAGAATGATTAAGAAATTATTAAAACAATTAAATTAAAAAAGGATTTGAAGGTTTTACCTTATGATTAATGAAAGATGAAAAACCCCCAAAATTATGAAGAACCCTAACTTTTTTTTAGTGAAACCCACGAATTTTATTAGCTCCAGGGATTTATGTTTTTATTTTTTGTTTAGTAAAACATTATATAGTGTACACAAGAATCCTAGTCCAATTATAACACTTGTTTCCTTTTTTTTTTCCTCTTTTTCTTTTTTTTCCCAAACCGACCTAACACCCCTAAAATTCGTTTTTTATTTATTTTTATTATTAATATATGTAATAATAATATTACCTTAATTTTTCTTAATTTATTTCAGCTCCTAAAGCCTCCAAAACCTCAAAACCGTAAAACTAGTCAAATTTACGCGTTTTACCGTAAAAGTCGTAAAATATACACTTTTATAAAAAAATATCAAATTTTGAAATAAACTTTATATTTAAGTCCTAAATGACTTAAAACCATCCCGAAAAATATTCATATGACTAATTACCTCATCCGAGACCTCTAAATGCTAAACCGTAAATCGTAAAAATACGATTTTCTATAATACATATACGTATACGTAAAACCACTAAATAACACCATCTCATTTCATAGTTACTACCATGTGAACTCATGAACATGAAATCATCACACATCGTTTTACTCACAAGGTACCCCGTACCGGAAACGATATCCAAACCACAATCTATACACAACAATTAACACATCAACACGTAAAGACACGTAACTAGCATAAAATAAAACTAAGTGACGAACCTCAAAACCAGGGTTGTCACATCACTCCCTCCTAATAGAAATCTCGTCCCGAGATTTACTCCTTAGGATCAAACACACAAACAACACATCACACGAGGATACTTGTTCTAAATGAACTCCTCTCATTCCCACGTGAACTTTAGTTCAAGTTTCAAAATACCACATATACAAACCAAAAATAATTAAACTCATTGCCAAACTCTTGCCCTCACAGTCAATAAATCTCACAAATGACTCTTTGATAAAACAAAGACTCTTTTTAATACAAGTCCCGAATAACCGTACATGCAAAATGAATTCTCAACCAACCTTTACCAAATCTCAATACATGAAATGTATCATGTATACAACTCATTTCCCCCAGGTAATTCTATGCTCATAAGCTAATGGTCCGATCTTTCCAAAGATCATAAATGGACCTACAAAACTCTACATCAACTCTTTCATTTTACCGAAACATACCACCCGTTACTATGGGTGAAACTTCATACATAACTCTGTCACTAACTCTAGTGGTTTCCTCCTTTCTATATAGCATCCCTTGTTGCACTCATCCTTTCCACAAACATCACTACCACATTAGTCGCCTCTTTTACCAATTCTAGTCCACAATGGGGACATCTCACCCTATCCTTTCACATAGTGCCTCAAATGGCATTTATCGACTTCTAGTATGATAACTATCGTTATATGAAAACTCAGCCATCGCTAAAAAGTTTTCTAACTCCCTCTAAATCAATCACCCATGCCCTCAGTGTAACTCCTAACGTTGTACAAATATCTCACTTGTCTATCCTTTTCCCAGTTAGCTGGATATACTCATATTCAATCATGTTCATCAACTCCCTTCAGTCCGTACTCCAAACTACTTAAAAATTCCAATTTCCTTACAAAGTGACCTACGACGGTGTTTCACATATCCATTAGTTCTTCCAACTTCCCAACTATGTGACTTCTCATTCCTCTTGAAATAGGTGATGAATTAGTCAGTCTATCGACTATCACCCAACTCTCATCGTACTTAATCCTCCAACGCATTATGTATCCCTTCCACCAACTTCTTCCTTACATCGCCCCTTTCTAAGCTACTCCTATCTATGTAGGAAGTATAGTCTACGTCCCTTTCTCCATATGATTGTCCAAGCCACGCAACATACATGTTGACGCGTTCTCTGCTTTAGACAACTCAACTCGTGAAACCTACATCTTTCATCCAAACCACCCTAATACGTCATCCATATAGTTCAAGTTCTTCTTAGCTTCACTTCATTCTTCTTATTCCATGTCTCATCAACCATGCTTGCCTCTCCCAGATGGTACTTGGCCATGCAATTTTCTTTTGTCACTTAACTCCACCCACCACCTTTGCTAAATGTTCAATCAAGGTGATTGAATATGTGTTGGAGACGTTCATGATCCGTATAGATCATTCTCAACGTCTCGTATACCAAATGCCTCTAACATTCTAGGCAGATATAACAGTCCAGCTCCACTAACTAAGTCTATCCAGTTCTTCCAAATCTTCAGTTCCTGCAACGTATAAGCGATCGCCTTTCTTTGTCGTCCTCGTATGCGTCCAAATCCTTGCTCCACGTATCGTCATGCTTCGCGAATTCATCCAGTCCTTCCGATAATGCCAAGATCGGATCATTATCCAATCCACTTCTTCAGCCTCCAAAATGCTTCCTCATCCTTCTTTACTTCGCCCCTTGCTGGTTCCATGATATGCCATCATCTCTAACTACTCATCATGGTAAACTTAATACTAAAACTCACACTCGAAAATCTCACGTATAACTCCACTCCAAAACCAACACATAATTCGCCTCACTCTCCTTCTCAGATTTGAGTAGATCAAGATGTCGTCGATGCTCCCGATGACAACTCGTTTATACACGTTCATGCACACTTGGTTCATTGACACTGTGAAAACCGCTAGTGCTTTGGCGAAGCTAAATGCATAACCATAAACCCCAAGCGTTCATACAACATCCTTAGCAGTTTCAACTATGTCCTACTTGCACCCTCTCTCAGTGGCAATACGAATAAATTCCTACCTCGTTCTACTTGCAAAATTCTGCACGCCTTCTAAAAGACCAATGCTTCCTCTCATCAGACCACTCAACCGCTTTCCACATCCAGTCTACTACTAAGCAACTCAACTTTTACCTTGCATCCGTTGCAATTTCTAACAGCTCTTGTTTTTAAATCAGTCCATCAACGATTTGCCTTGGAAAGGCACTAACTGTAACTCCTCTCACTTCTCCTACTTGCTCTATTTATGGTTCTACCTCACAGTAATAGGCAAACCTAGTAAATTTCAGGAAATTTTCGGGAAACTTACATGCCCTACGAACAATCATAAATACCTTTGAGGTATTGTATCCCCTTCCAACACTCTCTATAGCACGTTATTTGTGCCAATATCCATACAGTACACAAATCTCTATTCATCTCCTTGGTACTCCTAAGAGACCTCATAACCACATTAGTTCGTCTACGAACTTCTTTCCTCCCCGCTAAGGGTATTCCGACCGTTCTCTCATGGTCACCTACTTAAGCGTGTAGGCACGACCAAGTCTTTCATATAAACTACCTCAATGCTCCCAAACAATATGAAACCAAAACTACATCTGAATCCATCAGATACGATCAACGAATCAAACCCACGGATAACTAACGACATTTCACGTGTACCAGTTAAAACAAGTCAAAAGCCACGAGTCTCAAAAGAAAACTCAAACCCAAAACGTGTATCAATTCAAAACGACCCATGACAACGAAAAATAATCCAAGAAACACCCAATGGCAACCAAACATATTACGCCCCGTGACATATTTTTTTTAAACCGTGCAAAAGATCGACTTTTCCAAAAGAATATATATCTTTTTTTATTTTTTTTTTATTTTATTTATTTATTATTATTAGCTCCCACATCTATGTGACTCAAACAATCTACAAACAACCCTCTTGACGAACTCAAAACTCAACTCAAAAACTAGGTATCCCGTGCATCCCAAATCATAAAAATAAACTACTATTCAAACTCAACCTCTAACCCGACACTTGTACAATAATTTCGGCCAAGATACTGACCTCCCATGACTATACATTCTGAATATTTGAAAAGTACGTTCCGAGTACATAAACTTTGGCTTTTGAATCGCTCTAAAAGCTCTTAAAAACGAACAAGTTATGACCAAATCAGTTTTATACTAGTTGTTTTTAAAAAAACTAGAGGATAAACTTAGTGATCAATGTAATCCTTTTAAATGACAGATATAATTGTATGTGAAATCTTCATAAACTCAATTTAACCTTGTATAAATAATTAAAAATGACATAAATCGGTCAAACTCAATTATATAAACTATGTAGGTAGAAAGAAATTTTTACTTCGCTTTATTTCAAAGAAAGTCTTTTAGAATTTGAAATATATAAGTGTTGTTTAAAGAGAAATCTTATGTTACATCTTGTTTCAAACACGACTCCAACACTTTACCCTTATTTTACCGTATACAACCAACCATCTAACCCAATATATACCGACCAAAAGAATTGCAAGACCCAACACAAAAGATTTCATTATCTCAAAAGAAACCCCAAGTTATTTCAATAGACTTGAAACCAAAAACACCATTTTAAAACGTACACGTGAAATATGAAACTCAAAGAATACGTTACAAGACACACTTCAAAAGACTCAAAACGTCGTTGGAACTCCATTAAACTCCAGCACCATAAAACACGAACAAACACAAGGTACGTTCAAGTTATAATAACCGGTGAACGACCATATTCCATAACTTAAAACATAGTAGTATATATACATCCGCATATATATACCTATTAAATCTCCCAAAACATACTCGTTATCATACACGTAAGTCAATCAATCGCTTTATACGCTCGTTTTTCCATACGAGTAATCACCATCTCACCGTGCCACAACAAAACATAAAGCCCACCTCCAAAACCAAACCATATCGTGTGACCCCATAATCACACAACACAACTATAATCCAAAACATATAACACAAAAAGAACAATAGCCATATCATAGGCAGCCATTACATAAACTCATATATAATACGTATACCCAAATTCTACATCTCGCCATATACAAGCATGTACTAACCCTCTTTCATGCAATCATACTTGAGAACCCATTGAAGTTGTGGTACTTGTATAACTATGTTGGCCACCATACTTATACAATTACCCTTCCCCCAATGCACTCCCTCCTATGATGACACTTATAAGAATCAATACAACATATAACACATAATCCATCTACTCGCATAAGCTCATAACCACGTAACAATAAAGTCCGAAACTCCATCTATTAAAATAACATAGTAATACTCTTGGAATACAACAATCCATAGTCTAGCTAAAACAACATAGACTAAATCCAAAACGAAAACATAATCAGTTATAAGTCATGTCGCCCGTAAGAGTGGAAACAGCTTAAAATCCTTCATATCCACCTACTCCTAGTAACTCGAACCACCACATGATTCTTAGGGAACATGACTTAAACATCAAAAGAAAAATAACATATCTCAAGTATGTAAAATAACTCGATAAATGATAGAAACTACCTTGTACTAAATTATGTACTATAATGTACAATTTAAGCAAAATACAACAATGACTAGCGTGGACGATTATGGTTCAACCAGCACTAGTCACATCCCGAAAAGAAAAATAACATGTGGCTAAGTATGAACTTACTATGGTTCAATTCATACTAGTCAAAACATCGTAATAAATAACATCCAAACACATCAATTACATAAAATTCACACATACTCCTATGACGCCTATATGCAGGGACCCTTAAGCTATAGACTAGGCTACACGACTAGGCAACCTAATTCTCTATAACCATTGTCTCTGATACCATTCTGTCACACCCCACCATGGCGGAATATGGGGCACGACGTATGGATATCATCACAACAATAGCGTGTCTATAGAGATAACTAAATGATATAAGAAATGTCATAAATGGCGACACAAATGTCATGAAAATATCTCAACATGCAGGAGTCTAGGTAAGTAGGTAACAGTCCTACCTCTTACCTAAGACAAACAAGTAACACAAACAAAACAAACATATAGGTGCCAACAGTATCACTTATTCAAAACACATAAAAATAAACTAAGAAGGAAACGGGGATTCTCCTTCTACATGCAATCCTATGCTTCTCCCATCCTAGGCACTTATTTCTCATGCTTAACCATAGTATCACCTGAAAGAGACACTAAAACACGTCAACATAAAGTTGGTGAGGTCATAGGTTTAGACTCCAACGCTAAATCAGTTACAAGCTGTGAATAACAATCATCAACAAAAGAACATATGGACAATATGTTACAATTATGTATTAACAACTATCAATCAAGACCAATCATACCAAACCAATCCAAGGCTCCTACCTTGCCAAACACCATCATGGTACCTTAGATGATCACACTATGTACCTATCCCAAGGCCACTACCTTGGCAAACCACAAGGCCACTACCTTGTCAAACCACAAGGCCACTACCTTGTCAAACCACAAGGCCACTACCTTGTCAAACCACAAGGCCAATACCTTGTCAAACCACAATAACTGAGACGGCACGTGTCCCCCAATCCAAATCACACACAATCAAAAATCACATAGCAGTTAATCACATAATGTACACACAAGTCCATCTCAAATCACAAACACATTCACAACATCAATTTAGAAAATAACTCAACACAGTGTCTCTTCCATCCCATCTGGAAGTCAAAATCAATAGGAAACATGGGACTATGAAACTCACCTGATAGCTCCTTCACACGTCCTTGCACTAGCAACAAGCTAACAAACCAAAAACACGAAATCAATAAACGAACCAATCACTAAGATGGCTCATTAACCTATGATGGACTTCTAACATATTCTCACATATATACCTCATTAATAAGCTCTAATTACCCCAATACCCTTCCTTAACAAGTCTTTAACTTGGTTAAGTTTAATAACTAACCCGTTCGTAGTTTACCCAAAACAGTCCCAGTTTTAGGTCTCAAAACTTTAGGTCAAACGCCCACTTAAACCTACCCATGTTTTCTGTAAAAGGAATATTCATACCCTTACATATGTTGGCTAACACCTCCCACTTGCCCTAACCTTAAAGCTACTGTTAAGGCCCCGATATATATATATCTACTTTTGTCATTCCAGATTTCCTGATTTTAAATGTACTAAAAGTTTGTTACCATTAATGGGTCTTACCCTAAACCACCATCTTAGCCCAAGTTCAGATATTAACTACAATATATAAACCATCTCTCACGGTCGTGAGAAGATCCCAATGCAACCCTAAGTGCCCCAAACAACCCAAAACTTAAAAAGAAAACAGGCTGAATTCAAAACTGTTTTGACCTCCGACTGTTGTAACCTGTTTTTGACCCACTTCCCGACCTCCAATTTAGTTCTAGTTTCTTGCATTGGAAAGCCACTTCAAATAGATTTCCAGGGGGTACTTGGATCGTTAAATAAGAGTTTATAGAACCCCCGATATGATCAAAACAATTGACTCAAAATCTGCCCAGTTTTTAAAAACGGGTTTTAAACAAATTGAACTAATTAATTACCCATAACCCCATCTAATACAAGCCCTAGATTATATGATCATCATATTATGATTATAACATCATTAATTTACTGATTTTATATAAACCCTAACCCTAATCCATCATAAGAATGATTAAGAAATCATTAAAACAATTAAATTAAAAAAGGATTTGAAGGTTTTACCTTATGATTAATGAAAGATGAAAAACCCCCAAAATTATGAAGAACCCTAACTTTTTTTTAGTGAAACCTACGAATTTTATTAGCTCCAGGGATTTATGTTTTTATTTTTTGTTTAGTAAAACATTATATAGTGTACACAAGAATCCTAGTCCAATTATAACACTTGTTTCCTTTTTTTTTTCCTCTTTTTCTTTTTTTTCCCAAACCGACCTAACACCCCTAAAATTTGTTTTTTATTTATTTTTATTATTAATATATGTAATAATAATATTACCTTAATTTTTCTTAATTTATTTCAGCTCCTAAAGCCTCCAAAACCTCAAAACCGTAAAACTAGTCAAATTTACGCGTTTTACCGTAAAAGTCGTAAAATATACACTTTTATAAAAAAATATCAAATTTTGAAATAAACTTTATATTTAAGTCCTAAATGACTTAAAACCATCCCGAAAAATATTCATATGACTAATTACCTCATCCGAGACCTCTAAATGCTAAACCGTAAATCGTAAAAATACGATTTTCTATAATACATATACGTATACGTAAAACCACTAAATAACACCATCTCATTTCATAGTTACTACCATGTGAACTCATGAACATGAAATCATCACACATCGTTTCACTCACAAGGTACCCCGTACCGGAAACGATATCCAAACCACAATCTATACACAACAATTAACACATCAACACGTAAAGACACGTAACTAGCATAAAATAAAACTAAGTGACGAACCTCAAAACCAGGGTTGTCACAACTACCGCGGTTTCTCCCTCTATGAAGTTCCCGACCCTTTCCATAAGGTCGTCATACTTCTCCGGTCGCTTGTCATTGAGACGTCTGATTAATTCCCTGTCCGTTATGGCGTGCATATAATCAGAAATTTTTAGAAGTTCCGGCATTGTCTTTGTGCGTGTGCACTCGTCATTGAAGCATTCGGTGAAGGCCTCCGTAGATTCCCCAGGTCGTTGCCTGACAGTTGCCAATGAGACCGGGTCCCTATTATACTTCTGTCGCTGAGTATAATTGTTCTTGAACGCAGTACGCAGTTCAGTGAAGCTATCAATGCTTCGAGGAGGAAGTCCCTCAAACCAATCACGAGCATTGCCGATCAAGGTTGAATTGAACATTTGGCACCATATAGGCATGGGCCATCATTCAATTTTCGCCTGCGTGTCAAATATCTTTAGGTGATCATCCAGATCACCAGTCCCATCATAGGTCTTGACGCACGTCGGCATGCGACGCTTTGTATCCTCAGAGTAAGTCCGTATACGGAGGGTAAAAGGATCTTCCCTGGGATCAGCCCATGGACGAGGGAGATTAGGATCACACCATGGGCGGGAGAGATCTTCTACTTCCGCCTCGCGATAGTAGGGGCCGCCGTAGTACTCTTCATTGTCTGGTGGCGGTGGAGGAGTACGCTGGGGTCGGTGACGCTTGGGTGGATGGTCTTCCGAATCCTCTCCTGATGGACCGGGAGAAGGGGGCGGTGCCCCATTATTTGGCTGAGGGTCGCTCTTGTGAGAAGAGCTAGGAGCCTTCTTCCTGATATTCATCCTGTCCCACACACTTGTGCGGCGATTAGTTCTGGTTAGCTCCAGATCTGGTCGTTCGGCTGAATCGTCGGACCTCTCTCCCTCCTCACGGGATTGTTGTAATTCCTGCATAATATGATCCCCTATGCGTTCGAACACATTCCTAGGTTGGGGGGTTTCCTCAAATAGGTTTCGTTCCTGGGGTCGTGCCCTTCGTTTCCTTTGAGTCTGAGGAGAGGTGTCGGGTCCGGCACTACCAAAGTTGAGCCTAGATTGGAGGTTCCTCCCTAGGTTCAACCTGAATGCGATTCCTGGGACGATCCTCTCGAAGTTCTGCGTGAGAACTCGAGTGAGATCTTCCTCACTAAGTGGTTCGACCTCCACTTCTTCCTCGGTTGATGGTCTGCGCGGCTCCTCGTTAGGGGGGTTAGGCGCACTCCCTGGATTAGGGTTGTCCAAGGTCGAAGTAGGTGGTGGGGTGATAGCGAACGTGCTTGTCACATCCGTGGACCGAAGAACACTTCGGTTATTCGGTCCGCCCGTTTGGTTACTAGGGGATCGGTTGGGAATGAGTATCCCGTCCCGTGTGGACTTCCGGCTCACAGGATTCGTGTTCCTGGGGTTTCCTTGCTGGTGTCCTTCGTCATTGAAAGAGATTGAGATGAGGTTTGCTCTAGCTTAGTGTATTGGTCCCACGGATGGCGCCAACTTGTTGATACAAAAGTTGGATGATCCTTGCTAGACCCGAATTAGGCTTAATTCGGGTTGGCTGGACTCCGGCTCCTGCACCAAGTGAATTATCTGGTTGGGATCCTGCACAGTAAAACAGCACGCGTTAGGATTACCGTGGTAATTTATCCCACGATTAGACTCCAGCGTGAGAGTAAGTAATCGGTTAGGGTTATGGAATCGGATGAGTTGAGAGTATGAAGAATGTGATACCTTTGTGGAACCCTTGGGGGTTCCTTATATAGGCAGTGAAACCCTAATGGACTGTCATTGATGCTTCGGCCCTAAGGAAAGGATAAGTACCAGAATTAGATTGATTGTTATCTTCTAATTATGGTGAGTGAATATCCTCTTCTTTGGGGTAAATCCTAATCATAGTAAGAGTATGATTCTGTCTAACTCTATACCGGCCATGTCGGGCCGTGGGCCGCACACGTGTGTGCGGTTACTGTTCATCTAAGCCCATTAGCTTAAATGTCATTAATCCCACCCATTAGTAATGGGCCGGAGCAGGTATTACCCGTGGGTCGGGTTCATGACCCGGCTGGGGACTATACGTCATCAATCGGTGTAAACTATTGTTTTAGACAAAAAGAGGTATGCTCGAAAATTTTCAAATGCTTAAACTACAGCCATGAGTTCTTTTTCTGTGATGGTGTATTTTTGTTTGGTTGCGTTTAGAGTTCTACTAGCAAAGTAGATGGGGTGAAATTGTTTTCCATCTTTTCGTCCAAGGACGGCTCCAAGGGTATGTTCACTTGCATCACACATAAGCACAGATGGGAAATTCCAATTGGAGCTTGCAATAATTGGTGTGCATGTAAGCTTTGCTTTGAGTGTTTCAAATGCTAAAATGCATTCATCATTAAAATCTAATGTTCTTTCTTTTTCTAGAAGTTGAGTTAAAGGTCTTACGATCTTTGCAAAGTCTTTAATGAATCGTCGGTAAAAAAGGACATAACCTAGAAAACTTCTAATGCCTTTCACATTAGTAGGTGGTGGGAGTTTTGAGATTACATTTATTTTTTATTTTTCAACTTCTAAGCCTGCGCCAGACACTTTTTGTCCAAGCACAATTCCTTCTTTAACCATAAAGTGACATTTTTCCCAGTTTAGCACCAGATTTGCTTCTTCACAACGTGCTAACATTTTATCGATTGCTAAGACATGTGTCGAAAGAATTTCCAAAGACGAAAAAATCATCCATAAAGACTTCGACTGATTCTTCAATCATATCATGGAAAATTGCAATCATACACCTTTGAAAAGTAGCAGGTGCATTGCATAGGCCAAAAGGCATGCACCTATACACGTAAGTTCCAAATGGACGAGTAAATGTGGTTATCTCTTGATCCATAAGGTTGATTGGGATTTGAAAGAATCTGGAAAAACCATCAAGGAAACAAAAGTATTCATTCCCTGCTAAATAGAATAAGTATGTTTTAATAATTTTTTTGGGTACAATTTATATCGACTATGCAACCATTTTTTTCTTTTGCCAAATAGAATAAGTATGAATTGCTAACTAATAATAAATTGTCTTGTACAAATAATTAAACATAATATCAAATCAAATAATATAATTTATAAATAAATTATAAATCAATGTAATTAAAATATGATAACCCAAAAGTAATTATCAAACCATAAATAAAGTTACCAGAAAGAATTACAACAAAATTAGCCGGAAATCGCGACGTATCCAACCCGCTGAATACTATTGTTCATCTTAAACAATAGCAACCAAATTGCGGCTGACTTTTTTTCCTTTTTGATTTACGGTTGCGTTTTAATCCTCTCCACAACGACCTTTTTTTTCAACTCCTTTTTTTGCCGTCTTTTTTTAACTTGGCTATCCCCCACAAAGACGATTCTCTTTTTTTAATCTTGGCTAATACTCGGCTGTGTCACCTCCAAAGTGACGAATTATCTTTTTTTTTTAATTCTCAATGTCCTCAACATAAATTGATTCTCCTCTTCTTCCAATATATATGTGGCTATGTCGGTGGGTTATTGGGCCCCAAATTTTTTATTTATTTATTCTTTTGGGATATAATAACTTTGGCCCAATTAAAAATAACCCAACGTCAAGAATTGCTCAAACGAAGCCCGAACAAATAAAAGATGACCGAAAATATTGCGACGCTCTCAAATATTTTTCTTCAATATTATTTCTTCATTTATCGGCGCTCACAATGTCATTTCTCCAAAAAATCAATAAAGCGGCCATTTTATTCTATTTCGCTCATAACCTACATAATCACAAAACACACTAAAAGTACATGTATAAAAAAAATAAATATATAATTATGCTAAATTAACATGCTATTAGGTGTATGCAAAATACACCTATCAAACCCCCTTGAACTTAACTTTTACTATGTCTCAGAGTAAAAAATAAAATAAAAATGTACAAGCATGTTAATTTTATAATTTTTAAACATACTATTGAAATTTCATCAAAAAGATCAAATTTAACATTATACACTAATAATCATCCTACATGAAAAATAATCCAAAATGATTACCAATATTTTTGTCCTTCTTAAACACTTAGCATAACCATTCCCATATATTCCATTTACTTTACATTTCATATAATTAACCATGTGTCCAACGTACCTAATGCACACCTATAATCAATCTAAACATTAATCCAAAATAAGAGGTGAGAATATCGTACACCTTTTATAACATTGGAGTTTTTATACCATAAGAGCACATCATAAGCCATCATACTTTAGCTTACATACTTTCACCTCCTTTTTTTTCACAAATTTTTTTTTCATTTTTTTTCACTCTGTTTTTTTCTTTCTTTTTTTTCACATCGCACATAAGCTCTTTTTTAGCCATTCGGGACCGTTTCTTTGTCTGATTTCCAATGTTCTGAAACTCGGGTTTAAATCGACCTGATCGACTCACTGGGTCCGGGTCAACCCGAGTTAACTCGATTTTCTATAACTTTTTTTTCATATTTTAAATAATTAACAAAATTTATATATGAAAAACATAAAAACAACTTTCGTATATTAAAAATATAAGTTGTTTACCAACCAATATAATATTTAAAAATAAAATTTCATCGCAAATACGTAAAATTTACACAAGTCATCCCGAACGCTTTATACACTCCTTTTAAGGTTGATATAAAGACCAATCATTTTGAAAAATGAATATTTATCCTATAGGTGCATACTAAGAAACATTGGCACATGGGAACCGATTAATTTATTCGTTTTAATTAAATGGGAACAATTATATTTCGTGCCTACTGGTACATCATACGATGGAGTTATCTACCACATAGTATAATTATACAATGCACTAAATTAAACTAATCTTCCTAATTTCATTATAATAATACAAGGATTGGGTTATTTCATATAAAATTGTCTCAACTAAGTGCAATGATATCCATCATAAAAATTGGCGTCTGAACCATGCTAACAACTAAAGTATCACCTTGCGCGGGTGACAAATCAGATAGGCAAGACCAGCATATGACTACCACCAATAATTATGACAGTTCTCCAACTCTTTTCTAAGGCCACCGTGCGCGGGTGGCGAGCCGAATAAGATCAATTTCAAGTGTCCTAACCAATTATTACATTACTATATTTCATATTTTTTTTCAAAATTTCTACTCGATCTAAGAAAACGTAAGTAAAGGGAATTCAACCGGCGTGGTTTGATCATCTAAATTATACATATTCCTAACTACATGCAAAAAATCAAATCAATTTAATAACCAAATTACACAATGGAATCGGGTGCACCTGATAATTATGGCCAAATCCTCTAGCTTGCTCCAATAAATCATCCCCAAGCTAATCTTTAGAATCTGTAAACACTCAACAAACATATATGTAGAAGAAACTTCCACATCAAATTAGCACAAGACTCTTATAATGTGATTTAAAATTCTTTAAAAAAATTTAATTTTTCCCAAAAAATCACATTTTAACCAATTTTGACCAAAATTTCACACAAAAACATGTAACACATGTGCCACCCCCCTCAACTTAAAGCATTGCATTCTCCTTAATGCAAAAATTTTAAATTGAAATTTTGGTTAAAAATCAATTTGACAAACTCACACAAAAACAAAAACCTAACTCACTTTCGTAGGAATCACGGTTGCATTTAGCGTATGCAACAAGCCTTTAAACCACTCGGTAGCCCGACTGGACGAGTTTTGTCTCGTGAGGGTTTGTAGTGAACACACCCAAAAGTTTTAAACACACAAAAAAAAATTGCAAAAGAAAATACACACACTACAACCCACAAACCACGGGTTGCATCCCGCGAAGCGCTAAGTTTACCTTCTTCAACCAGACATAACTCATATGAGCTATTGAGACGGTTGGAGTGGTTCCAAGTAAACCACATCCACCGTTTCCATCTGATCACTCTCCAACTTAACATATGGCTTCAAACGGTGTCCATTAACTTTAAAAGGCTCTCCACCCACCTTATTCTTTATTTCAATGGCTTCATGTGGAGCGAATTGAGTCACGATGTATGGACCCGTCCATTTACTTCTCAACTTTCCTAGGAAAAGCTTAAGTCTAGCATTGAATAACCAAACTTTTTGACCAACCGAGAAAGACTTCTTGGTGATGTGTCGGTTATGGAAAGCTTTATTTTTCTCCTTATAAATCCTAGAACTTTCATAAGCATCACGTCTAATCTCATCTAGTTCAGATAACTGAAGTTTCCTAGAACTACCCGCTTTCTCTAAATCCAGATTAACGATCTTAATCGCCCATTCAGCTCTATGCTCTATCTCAACCGGTAAATGACACGCCTTACCATATACTAACTTATACGGTGACATACCAATAGGAGTCTTAAAAGCCGTCCTATATGCCCACAAGGCATCATCTAACCTCAAGGACCAATCTTTCCTATCACTATGAACGGTCTTTTCTAAAATTCGCTTAATCTCCCTATTAGATACTTCCACATGTCCACTAGTCTGTGGGTGATAAGGGGTAGCTATCCTATGATTAACTCCATAGTGTTTCAATAATTTCCAGAATCTAAAGTTCTTAAAGTGGGAACCCCCGTCACTAATGATAGCCTTAGGAATTTCATGTCTAGCAAAGATATTCTTCTTAACAAACTTAAGAACTACACTGTGGTCATTGGTTCTAGTAGCCTTAGCCTCTACCCACTTAGACACATAATCAACTGCCGCTAAAATGTACACATTGCCATGGAAATGGGGAATGGTCCCATAAAGTCAATACCCCACACGTCAAAGATCTCAAAAACAAGTATGGGATTCATAGGCATTTGATCACGCCTTGAAATCCAACCAACTTGTTGGTAACGAATACATGCTTTCACAAAATATTGAGCATCCTTGAAGATAGTCGGCCAAAAGAAACCGCTTTGTAGGACTTTATGCCCAGTTTTTGTAGCACCAAAGTGTCAACCACATGCATAAGAATGGCAATGAGCCAATATGTCCATATGCTCATGGTCAGGAACACATCTCCTAACAACTTGGTCAGCACACACATTATAGAGCTCCGGATCCTCCCAAAAATAATGCTTCAACTGAGAGAAGAAGTATTTTCTTTGTTGTTTGGACCAAAAATACAGAAGCTTTTTAACAGCTAGGTAATTTACTATGTTTGCGTACCAAGGAACCTTTGAAACCTCAAATAATCTTTCATCTCGAAAGCTTTCCTTAATCACATCAGAAGGGTTGAACGACGGAGGGATAATTCTAGACAAATGGTCAGCAAACACATTTTTCGACCCCTTTTTATCCCGGATTTCTAGATTAAATTCTTGTAAAAGCAAAATCCACCTAAGCAACCTCGGTTTTGTCTCTTTCTTAGTCAACAAATGTCTTAAGGCACTATGATCCGAAAATACTATCACCTTAGAATGCCCCTAAATATATGACCTAAACTTATCAAGAGCAAAAACCACGGCTAACAACTCTTTTTCAGTAGTGGTGTAATTCATTTGAGCTTCTGAAAAAGTCTTACTAGCATAAAAGATTACAACGGGTTTCTTATCGACCCGCTGTCCTAGAACCGCCCCAGTGGCATAATCACTCGCATCACACATGATCTCGAAAGGCTTCGACCAATTAGGTGACTACAGAATATGGGCTTCTACAAGCTTTTGCTTAAGCATATTGAATGCTTTAAGACATGATTCATTAAAGTCAAAGCGTGCATATTTTAAGAGTAAATTACAAAGAGGCTTTGATATTGCACTAAAATCTTTAATAAATCGCCTATAGAACCCGGTATGACCAAGAAAAGATTGCACACCTTTGATGGTAGTGGGATGAGGAAGGGTCGAAATTACTTGAACTTTGGCACGGTCAACCTCAAATCCTTTTTCAAACACAACATGCCCTAATACAATACCCTCTCGAACCATGAAATGGCTCTTCTCCCAACTAAGCACCAGATTAGTTTCGGTGCATCTTTTTAACACACTTTCAAGCTGATCAAGGCAACTTTCAAAGGACTGACCAAAGATGGAGAAATCATCCATAAATATCTCTACAGATTCTCCAACCATGTTAAAAAAGATACTCATCATGCATCGCTGAAAGGTAGCGGGTGCATTACATAAACCAAAGGGCATTCTTTGAAATGCAAATGTCCTATAAGGACACGTAAAAGTAGTTTTGGTCTGGTCATCATGATGGATGGGTATTTGATTATAACCAGAGTACCAATCTAGGAAGCAATAGAACTTCTTACCAGAAAGCTTCTCAACTATTTGATCAATGAAGGGTAATGGGAAATGATCATTCGATGTGGCATTATTCAGCTTACGGTAATCTATACACACTCTCCACCCAGTAACTGGTCGGGTTGTGAGTTTTTCCCCACTCGCGGTTTCCAAAACGGTGATTCCAGCCTTTTAGGCAACGTTTGAGTGGGACTTACCCATTTACTATCCGAGATGGGATAGATGATACCAGCATCTAACCATTTAAGAACTTCCCTCTTCACTACCTCTTTCATATTAGGATTCAGACGCCTTTGCACATCTCTATGATGGCTTAATATCTTGGTCCGTAACAATCCGATGCATATATAATGAAGGGTTGATCCCTTTCAAGTCTGCAATTGTCCATCCCACTGCTGCTTTGTACTTGGAAAGCACCTTTAGAAGTGCTTCCTCTTGTGATTCAGAAAGATCAGAAGCACCAATAACGGGTAATGTATTATTAGGACCTCGAAAATCATATTTGAGATTGGATGGCAAAGGTTTTAGCTCAAGAGTTGGAGGCACCTCTAAAGACGGCTTCGTGGCCGTGTCAAAAGTAGAAGGCAAGGGATCCACTTTATAAGACCAAGGTAGTTTTTGATGGTCCAACGAACTGACCAAACACTCTTGAATCTCTTGAACTTCAGCAACATTAAGAATATCCTCGTTCTCACCAGTTAGATATAATTCCAAAGGATCATCCTTAAGCATACAGGATACATGATTTTGGACTTCCTCATCGATCACATCTACTTGATAACATTCATTCATTGTAGGAGAATTCATAGAATTAAACACATTCAATCTTATTTTCTTATTACCGAATGCAATATCCATGGCGCCAGTCCGACAATTAATCCTAACATCTATCGTGGCTAAGAATGCGCGCCTAAGGATAATAGTTGGTTGAACATCCTTGTATTGTGACTCGGTGTCCATAACAAAGAAGTCAACTGGGTAATAGAAATCATCAACTTTCACAATAACATCCTCTAAGATACCTCTAGGAATTTTGGTAGATCGATCGGCTAAGGAAATAATGGTGTCTGTCTTACGAAGAGTTCCTAAGTCATACTTATCGACCAAACTAGTAGGAAGGATGTTGATACTGGCACCAAGATCAAGGAGCGCCTTCTTAATGGCAATATTTCCCACCACATCTGAAATCAACGGTGCTCCAGGATCTTTGAATTTAGGAGGAAGGGAGCTAGATAAGACCGCACTAACATGCTCAGTTAGGTCAATCTTTTTAGGCAAAGATGCCCTCAACTTCCTCTTCTGGGTACACAAGTCCTTTAAAAACTTGGCATAAGCAGGAATTTGCTTGATAACATCAATAAGGGGAGATTGATTTTAACTTTCTTGAAAGTCTCCCATATATCATCAGCGTGAGGACCCTTTTTAGCTAACCTTACAGATGTTGATTTTTCCAAAGCTGTGGGGTATGGTGTGCTGGACACACCACCCTTCCCAACTTCGGGAGATTCAGTAGATTTAGGATTCGGTGTTGTTGGTTTAGGAAAATCCTTTAACAAATCATTTACCAACTCAGAACCGGACTTAACATTATCAGAATTTTTACCTTCAACAATAATTTCATCATCAGTAACGAAATCCTCGATATCATGAGAGGAATTTGTAATTCCATTGTCATTGTTGTAGATTTTCCCATTTCGAAGAGATGTCACCATATTCACGTGCTCATTTCCATTTTTCTTGTGTGCGGGATTCATGGTGGGGTACCTCAGTAGCTTTCCCTCATCTCTTTTGTTTAATTGATCCGCCAATTGACCAACTTGTCTCTCAAGAGCTGCAATAGATTTGGTAGTGGTCTCGTGTCTTTGATTGGTGACCTCCAACATTTCTATTGATCTCTTGATTCTTGGTAGACAATGAATCCATAAGCCTATCAAACTTTCGGTCAAGGTTCAAGAGACGGTTATTGATGAGACTGCTTTTATACATAGTCTCATCATCCAAAACGGGCTTAAAATGCATTAAATATCATGAAAATACCCAAATATATGCTTGTGTTTGTTGCTTGTGTTGTTTAGGTACGGATATTGAGAAAATGACAAAAGATCACAAGAATCATGCAAAAACGAACACGGGAAACAAAGCCGCACAATGAACCAACCCCTAATGAAGAATTTTCCAAGAAAACCCTTGAAGATTTGAATATTTATGAAGAAGGCTCCTCTAATATAGAAGAATTGACACTTTATACCCTTGTATCTTCATAATTACAAGATTGGTCCCTAAAGTTTGTCAATATTGCAAAAGGGCCCTCCACTTTGAAGAATTGGCAATTTTAGTCCCTCAACAAAGCTAAATTGTCAATATTATCATCCTCAAAGTCAAAAATACCATGAAGGACTCCAAGTTACAAGAATTACAAGTTTGGTCCTTTGAAAATATCAAAATTACCAAAAGGACCCTTGACTTTGAAGATTTGGCAAAAATGGTCCCTCATTAATCATGATTTGGCAATTTCAGTCCTCCAAAATGTCAATCATACAGGTCAAGACCAAAATCCTTGAAGAAAATACCAAAACAGCCCTTCAAGAATCACAAAATGGCAAGAAATACCCCTGAAAATACTTTGGATAAGTATTTGGGGCAAAAGTGTGAAAAAGAAACTTGAATACAAAGGAAATCCGGATTTTGCTAGTTTTGTTCACTAGTGACAAGAAGAAATGAATGGAGGGGCTATTCATGGCAGACAACAAACCTTACCTTAACCACTAAAACTCCACCACGTGTCCCACTCACCAAATAGATCAATCACATGCCACCAATTTACCACCTCAAATCCCACTCACAACCGGATTAACAACTTATTTATTAAGTTTAAAAAAGGGCGGTTAACACTTTTTCAAAACTTAATCTTGATTAAACTCACTACTATTCACTAAGAACACGAATTAGGGGAATGTTTAATCCTTTGAATTAAACCCTAATTCCCTCCGGATTAGTGATTAACCTATCCCTAAATACATCCCAACTCTAAAACCCTATGCCACATCAACACACTAGTCACATGATAAACCCTTGTCCCACTTCTTGGAGAAGAAGATAAAACAGTAACAAGGATCCAATGTCCCGCAACAAAGCTTGAAAGTTAAGCTTATTTGAGACCCTTGATCACTTTTCTACAGCTCACCACTCCACAAACATCCAAAAGAAAGTCACATGATCTCAAGAATTTCAAATCTGCAAAGGGCAATTTGGGGACTTCCATAGTTAGGGTTTACGTTTTTTTCAGCTTTCTTAGATAACTTGTAGCCTATATAAAGGCCTTAGGGTGCAACATTTGCACTTTGCTCTTGAATTTTCCTTGGTTCACTTTTTTGTAAATCCATTTTCAGTATTAATGAAATGTGTTTGAAATTGTAAAGAAAACTCAAGTGCCATCCTTTATATCTGCTTATTATTGTTAATGTTTACTTGTTCTTGAATCAAAAACCTGTTTTCAAAAGGAGTGTGCAAAAGTTTGCACATTTTCCATTTTTCTTGATATTTTGCTAAGTTCTTGGTCTATCTTGGAATTCTTGGGCTATAAGACTGATCATAGCATCCTGATATTGTGTTATAAAGGTGTGGTGAAGCTTATAACTTGGGGATAATCAAGTGTGGAGGAGAAAGAGTTGCATTAATCAAGAAGTTTTCATCTTTCTGTTTTGATAATTGTGCTTCTAACTTTGTTGATTCTTAGCAGGCTTTGTTGTGGAAGCTTGTACTTGTTCTTGCTAGTACATAAGCTTAAAATTCGTGGGTTTGGATGTACATCCATGAGGTACACACCCTTAATCTCAAAATCTGATAAAATTTTGGATATTTGTTATATTTGAGTGTGACTTGTGTTCTTGTGAATTTTGTGGCTTAATCTTGATTGAATCTGTTATTCTCATCTGTTATTGTGTTAATTTGGGCTTAGGTGGTCTTAAAACTCACTTTTGATTTGAAAATTTTGGTTTTGAAAAGTTTAAAGGGTGTTTGGGATTACCTGTTTGAAATCATAACTTGGTATTGAGTTGTTAGAAGTTTGTGTTTGTGCTTGTTATCTGTCATACACTTGTTTGAGAGCTATTTGCTGCAAGTTTTTGGGTTTGAAACCTTGAATCATACATTGTGCTATATCTAAGTGATTTTAATTGTTTTTGACCTAAGATTTTGGTAAAATATAGAATTTATGCATGCTTAGGGTTAAAAGTTGTTAAAACATCATTTATATAACATATGTGATAGATCTGAGTGATTGAATATGGCTTGTTGGTCAAGTGCATCAGCAAAAGTGAAAACTGCATGTTTAGTGTTCATCAGTAACCTTCATCTACTTGAATCTTGATTTAGGCTGAGAGCCATTGCATGAAAAATGTTTAGACTTGTTTATTTAAGTTTATAATAGCTTGTATATGCTTTTGGTGCAATTTGGTTGGCTGAATATTGCTAAAACAGCTTATAAGTTCATAACTGCTTATGTGTTCATGTCTGTGTCAGATCTGGTGCTTGATTGAATTAACTGTATCATTTGGCTGTTGTTGATTGTGATTTTTTGATTGTTATTGACTCCTCTTGATCCACTGATCATTTGGGTGCCTTTGTGAAACTTGAATCTCCAAAAAAGTCACTAAAGACAAAAAAGTCAACAAGTCAAGCGCAGGAAAAAGTTTCCACTGCTCAACACCCAAAACTAGCCCCTACTAGTGTTAATTTGCTTTTAGCTTATCAATAAGCCATTTTGGCTTATCCAGACCTGTTACAACTTATTTTTTGTGATAGATCTTCATTATTTGACACATTTGATTGAACTGGAGCTTATTGGACTTTGACTTTGACTTTTTGCTAGAAAAACAACTTATTTGACTTTTTCATAAGTGCTTATTTGCTTTTTCCAGCTTATTGAGTCAACTTCTTTGAAACTTTTTGTTGATTAAGCTTAGTTAAGTCATTTAAAAGATTTTGCAATTTGAATCAGCTCTTGGGATAGCCTAGAACTCAAAAACGACTATTTTTTTCGTTTTCTGTAGATTGCTTTTTGTATTTTCAGGCTTATTCCTTTGGCTTATTTCAAATTTCTTTTTACAGAAGTCTTAAGCAACTCAAAAGAAGCTTGTGTGTCTAATTTGAGCTTATGGCATCAGCTTATAGCTTAATGGGCCAAAAAGCCCATTAAGAATAAGCTGTTTGGTATAAGTCAGCTTATTTCACATTTTCAGCCTTTGGGCCTTTGAAAAGTTGTGTTTAAAATCAGATTTTGAGTCAGATAGGAGTTTTTGGGCTTAATTGGACAACTTTTTGCTTATTGGGCCTATTTGAGCCCAATAAGGGGACTGTTTGTACTTTTGGCCCATTTGGAGGCCCATTAGGGGTATTTTTGTAATTTCAACTTCATTTTCTGTTTATTTAGGTTAAATTAAGCTAGTTTGCAAGTTTTTAGAATTTTTTATAAATTTTAGATTTTTAATATTATTTTATTATTATTTTATTATTATTTTATTATTAAAAATTAAAATTTAGATTTTTCAAGTTTTTACATTATTCTTAGGTTAAATAGATAAAGTTAGGAATTTTACAACTTTTAGAATATTTTCATTGTTCTTAGATTAATTTTTATAATTATTTTAAGTTTTAATAGTCTTTAATTCTTTTTAAATAGTTTTAATTAATTTTAAAATTTTCAAAAATAGTTTTAAATTAAGTTAGGTCATTTTAGAGGTTTACAAAGTGATAAAACTCATTTTGGGCTTTTCGTTAATTAAATTGATTTTTAAGGCTTTAATTACCATTAAAAAATCATTATTTAATTAAATAAAAGGTTTGAGTGATTTTTGATTTTTTGTAAACTCTATATACATTATTTAGGATTTATTGCAATTTTTTAGGAATTTTTAGGGTAATTTTTTTAATTTGGTGCTTTCTACGATTTTACGTGTACGACCTTTTCGTCTTAGTGTAATCCGTTATCGTAACCATCATTCTCTTCTTCCCCCTTTCTATTTTCTTTCCCATAATCGTATATTCACATAATTAATCATCTCATTACACACACACCAAGCCTCCTTGAGAACGATCCCCACTTTGGGTCATTTGTGCACGATTTTCCTAAATCGTCGTACTTACCCTAAATTACGCTCTTTTTCCTAAAAGACGTAAAAACTCAACCATCATTTTGGCGCCGCTGCCGGGGAGGCGTGTTGTGTTTTGATTTGGCAATTGTTGTTTTTATATATAGCCATAATATCTATTGTATTAGTAGCACTCTACTAATACGTATTATCGGTTTTTCGTTTTTTGTGTGAATATTATTACTATATTGTATACGTAGAACAATAAATTCACAAGTACTCCAAAAGTGAGAAATCACAACCTTGACTTGGGAGGTCATTACCCAATCATTGTATTCGAATCTCAAACCAAAGAAAAAGTCAAAAATAGATAAATACTTTCGTGAAGCTCGATTTTGAAAAATACAAACTATAAGGTGGGTATAAGGCGGATATTATAAAATATATCCTAAGGAAAAAGGCTCATAAGTGCTTCGCGCCGCCTCATTTCCCCGCTTGCTTGTGAGTATTTGATTTTGAGAGCTAATCGAGGGTTTTGCCGCCCAAAGTATTATTAAGTATCATATATACTTTCTTGGTTTCATTTGATTAAACCCTCTTGAACGTTTTGGTGTTCCACCAACATTCTAAAGTCATCGAAGGCGTTCACTTCACGTGATCGTTTTCATTCCTTGAGGCATCTTTAATCAAGAGATTTGATTAAGGATGAGATTTGTAGATTTTTGTCTACTTAATACAATCACAAAAATCCAAAAAAAAGTAAAAACAATCAAAAACCACAAAAAAATTGGAAAAATACAAAACACCAAAAAGAATCTTCTTTGCTCATCCCCTCGTTGTACGTGACATTTATGCAAACTCGCTACAAAGCAATACGTGCACGTAAACGTCGTCAAAAGGAAGGAAACCAAACATCTTCTAGTGAAGAATCTCCCATTGTTGAACCCATTGTAGAGAAGGAACCAACCATGGCGAATCGTACTATGATGGAGTTACTTCAAGCACCCATCGAGGGTTATGGAGAGGCTATTGTGATTCCCGCTATCCTTGCGGAGAATTTTGAGGTGAAAACGGGTTTGTTGTCGATGATCCAAAACAAAAAATTCCGTGGTGATGAGAAGGACAATCCGCACAACCATATCCGCCAATTCAATCGTCTTACCGCCACTTGCAAGTTTAAGGATGTTGCTAATGACTCGATTAAGATGATGATTTTTCCGTATTCCTTAGCGGGGCCCGCTAAAATTTGGTTAGAGAAAGAGCCACCCAATTCTATATTGACGTGGAAGGATCTCGTGTCTAAGTTTGTGAACCAATTTTTTCCGCCCTCTAAGACTACGCACTTGAAAAACGAGATTTCAAAATTTTCACAAGAGTTTAATGAAAGTTTTTCAACGGCTTGGAATAGATTTAAGGAAATGTTACATGAGTGTCCTTATCACGGTTTTTCCGATTTGCATCAAATTGACACGTTTTACAATGGACTTAATGATCATGAAAGGGATTATCTTAATGCCGCCGCGGGTGGTAATTTTTTGTGTAAAACAGTCGAGGAAGCATTGTTAATCATTGAGAATAGATCTAAGGTGTATAGTCCTCGTAGCACGTCTAGTGTTCGTAAGGCTTCGTCTTCGGCTTCACCTTCTTTGTCTACTACCATCGATGCTTGCCAAATTGAGGCGAACTTGGAAAACAAATTTTTTGATAAGCTTAAAGGCCTTTTGATTGAGTTCAAAGTTGGAGAACCAAGTGCTCCCGCTATGACTAAAGCGGTTGAGGTTTCATGTATGTATTGTGGTGGAGGTCATGATTTCTCCGAGTGCATTACCAACGGTGGTAACACTTCGAGTGCCTACGCGGCCACGGGAACTTACAACCAAAACGGTCAAGTTACCCGCTCTAATCAATTGACTCCACCGGGTTTTGGTTCAAATCAAAATGCTAACAACAACTATCGCAACAATCAAGTTGGTTTCAAAAACAATTACAACAAGGGAAACTATGGTAATCAAGGGGCTAATAATCAAGTTTCAAACAAAAATTAAAATGATTTTCAAAACAACAAAGGTTTGCAAACGTTGAATGATCTTCCAAATGAATTTGTTGAATACGCTAATGGGAATGATGCTAGGTTTAACAACATTCAAAGAGAAATCATTAGCCTAAGATCCGAGTTTAAGAACGACTTGAAGAAAGAGTTGAAAAATGAGTTAGCAAATGAGCTTAAAATCCATACAAACAAAATGGAAGGAAATGTAACTAGGTTACAAGAAAACCAACAAAAAATGGAACAAGGGCAACATGAAATTAAGCAAGAGATGATTAAAGCCGAGAAGAGGCAATCAATGTTTGAAGATAAAATTTCATCTATGTTTGAGGCAATTATGTGTAAACCGTCTTCGAGTAGTCTTCCTAGCAACACCGTATCAAACCCTAAGGGTGAGATGAAAGTGATTACCACAGGTAGTGGTAAGACACTTAAGGAACCGACTCCTCAACCAATTGCTCCTACGGAGGAAGCAATGGAGGAAGAACCCGAGGTGGTGGTCCAAAAGGAGCATGTTCCAATCCCACGAAGTACCGCTCATGTCACACCTACGGCTGACCCATTACCAACCTTGGAACCCGAGATTCCAAAGGCTATGCCTATGCCTCAACCCACACCACCTTTGCCCTATCCATCTAGACTTAGAAGGGAGAAACGTCAAGAGCGCGACAATTACCAATTTGAGCTCTTTATGAAAATGTTTCATGATTTGCACTTTAATGTGAGTTTCGCCGATGCTTTGGTCATGATGCCTCGATTTGCCGCTAACTTTAAGAGTATGTTGAACAACAAGGAGAAAATGCATCAATTGTCTAGTTGTTCATCGGTTTATCTTAATCGCATACCTCAAAAAGTCGGTGATCCCGGTAAATTCTTGATTCCTTGTGCAATCCAAGATATGGAAGAATTCTTTGCCTTGGCCGATCTTGGTGCTAGCATTAACTTGATGCCACTTGCAATCTTCAAGTCGCTCAATCTTCCTAATCTTACTCCTTCACTAATGTCTATCGAGTTGGCCGACCATTCCACGATTCCCGCATGTGGATTGGCGGAAGACATTTTTGTGAAAGTGGGAAAGTTCTATTATCCGGTAGACTTTATCGTTGTCGATATTCCCACGGATCCTCAAGTTCCTCTCATTTTAGGTCGTTCGTTTTTAGATACGTCTATGGATTTGATCGATGTTCATGCTAGAAAGATCACCTTACGTTTCAACGACGAGGAACTTGTTATAAACGCAACTCAAAACTCTCAAATTTCTCATGTTTATTCCGTTGCAACCATAAACCTCGTTGATATGATTGACGTGGTTTGCGAGGAATTTTCACAAGAAGTTCTAGGTTTTGGTGATGATGAAAATAGTGGCAATCCCACTATGTTAGATCCCATCCTTGATAACTCGACACCAACCTTCACTCCATTTGAAGGTGGTGGTTTTACGTTGGAAGAATTTGATGTTCCACAAACTTGTAACGAAGACCTCGACAACGATGAGGACTTCTCGATTATCAAGAATTTCCTTAACGATTTCCCATTTTCTCCACCCAAGGAGGTTATGAGTATCGAGCCCAAATATTCAATTGAGGAACCACCTATCGTCGAGTTGAAAGATTTACATCCTCATCTCGAATATGTCTTTTTGGAGGAGGGCGACAAGTTGCCGGTTATTATTGCGAAAGGAACTTTCGGATGATGAAAAAACTGCACTTGTCGATGTTTTAAAGGATCACAAAGGGGAAATTGCGTGGATGTTATCCGACATTAAGGGGATCGATCCCAAATTTTGTACCCACAAAATCTTAATGGAGGAGGATTACAAGCCCGCAATCCAATGTCAAAGGAGGGTGAACCCCAAAATTCACGACGTCATTAAAAAGGAAGTCCTTAAACTCCTTGACGCGGGAATGATTTACCCTATTTCCGATAGCCCTTGGGTGACTCCTATTCATTGTGTCCCTAAAAAGGTAGGAATGACCGTTGTGCCAAATGATGCCAACGAGTTAATTCCCACTAGACTCGTGACCGGATGGAGAGTGTGCATTGACTATCGTAAGTTGAATGAAGCCACTCGAAAAGACCATTTTCCCTTGCCCTTCATGGACCAAATGTTGGAGCGTCTTGCGGGAAACGATTTCTATTGCTTTTTAGATGGTTTTTCCGGTTACTTCCATATCCCCATCGATCCTCATGATCAAGGAAAAACTACGTTTACGTGTCCATATGGAACGTTTGCCTATGGTAGAATGCCATTCGGACTTTGCAATGCACCGGGAACCTTTCAAAGGTGTATGATGGCTATTTTTCATGATATGATCGAGAAGACGATGGAAGTCTTCATGGATGACTTTTCCGTGTTTGGTAATTCGTTCACTTCGTGTTTGTCGAATCTCGAGAGAATGTTGAAACGTTGTGAGGAAACCAACCTTGTGCTCAATTGGGAAAAATGTCATTTTATGGTTAAAAGTGGAATCGTCTTAGGGCACAAGGTCTCGAAAGCGGGGATTGAGGTAGATCAAGCTAAGGTAGACGTCATCGCCAAATTACCTCATCCTAAAACCGTCAAGGGAGTTAGGAGTTTCCTAGGCCACGCGGGATTTTATCGTCGATTCATCAAGGATATTTCAAAGATCTCTCGACCTATTACACATCTTCTTGAAAAAGAGGCTCGTTTTGTCTTTGACGAAGATTGTGTACGAGCCTTTGAAATCCTTAAGAGGAAACTTACCGAAGCTACCATTCTTGTTGCCCCCAATTGGAACCTCCCATTTGAGCTCATGTGTGATGCTAGTGACTACGCTATTGGGGTCGTATTGAGGCAACGTCATGAAAAGCACTTCTTGCCTATTCACTATGCTAGCTAGACGATGACCGAGGCTCAACTTAAATATACTACAACGGAGAAGGAGTTCCTTGCCGTAGTGTAGCATTTGAGAAATTCCGACCTTATCTCGTCTTGACAAAATGCATAGTGTATACGGATCATTCGGCTATCAAGTATCTTATGGCTAAACAAGATACAAAGCCGAGATTACTTCGTTGGATTCTCCTCCTTCAAGAATTTGATCACAAAATCGTTGACAAAAAAGGAGCCGAGAATCTAGCGGCCGATCATCTTTCTTGTTTGGAAGATCCTCACCAAAGTGTTTACGAGCCCAAGGAAATCACCGAAACATTTCCGCTCGAGACACTTGGTGTAGTGAATTCTAAGCTTGATTCTTCTACCCTATGGTTTGCTGACATCGCAAATTACCATGCGGGAAACTTCATCATCAAGGGTATGACGACTCAAGAAAAACGAAAATTCTTTCGTGACGTCAAGTTCTACTTTTGGAACGACCCTTACTTGTTTCGAACTTGTGTGGATCAAATCATCCGACATTGTGTATTTGGCACCGAAGCTTCTAACATCCTTAGAGCTTGTCATGAGGGACCCACGGGTGGTCACCATGGTGCTAATCTCACGGCTAAGAAGGTGTTTGATGTCGGCTTCTTTTGGCCTACTATTTACCGAGATGCACATGAGCTTGTGAAGTCGTGTGACTCATGGCAACGACAAGGAAAAGCCTCACAAAAATATGAAATGCCACAAAATATCATCCAAGTGTGTGAGATCTTTGACGTTTGGGGCATAGACTTTATGTGGCCGTTCCCATCATCTCGTGGTAATAAGTACATACTTGTCACGGTTGACTACCTATCTAAGTGGGTGGAGGCTAAGGCTTTGCCCACTAATGATGCTCGTATGGTAGTCAAGTTTTTGAAAAGCTTGTTTTCTCGTTTTGGAACCCCTCGTGCGATCATAAGCGATCGTGGAACCCATTTTTGTAACGACCAATTCGAAAGGGTCCTAAGGAAATATGGGGTTACACATCGGCTTTCTACAGCTTATCACCCACAAACGAGTGGGCAAGTCGAGGTTTCAAACCGAGCGTTGAAAAGGATCTGGGAGAGATCCGTTGGGGAAAACCGACAATCTTGGTTGGATAAGTTGGAAGATGCTTTATGGGCCTTTAGGACCGCTCATAAGACGCCCATTGGGTGCACTCCCTATAAGCTTGTGTATGGGAAATATTGTCATTTGCCAATTGAATTGGAACACAAGGCTTATTGGGCCCTAAAGCATTGTAATGATGATATGGAGACCGCGGGAAAACACCGGAAAATGCAGTTAAATGAATCGGATGAATTAAGGGATACTGCTTATGAAAATTCATTGATTTATAAAGAAAAGACTAAAAATTTGCATGATTCTAAAATTAAAAACCGGGTTTTTAACATTGGGGATAGTGTTTTGCTTTTTAATTCTCGTTTGAAAATCTTTTCCGGTAAGTTGAAATCCCGTTGGTCCGGTCCATTCACCGTGACTCAAGTTTTTCCATATGGGACCATCGAGCTAGCTCAAAATGATGGCCCCAATTTCAAGTGAATGGACATAGGTTGAAGCACTACTTTGGCGGGGAAGTTCCATCCTTGAACTACCTCGACCAAATCACCTTCCCAATGATAATTAGTATTGAGGGGATCGAGTGAAGCTCATGACTCGGTAATCAAAAACGAGGTGCCTCGTGGGGAGTTCCATGCTTATCCTATGTACATATTATCGCTTTCTAATGTAGTAGCGTGTGGAGATTTGTGCCCTTCCAACCTTTGTTCCGTGGTTGTTTGTGAATTTTGGATTTTAGATGATCATGATCTTCACGATTGGAGCCTCTCGTGTTCGTTTATGGGAGCACTCGATCGTTTGCTTTGAAGACTTTTTCAATATCCATGATATATCCTTTTGATGTTCTAACCTTAGGTTTTTAGCACACTTCATAAACGGCTTTAAATTTAACGGTTGCACCCTTTCCATGCTAGATTAGGCATTCGACTACGTCTCTAGTATAGGGGTGTTTGCACCCCTAGACTCGAAACATTGAGGACAATGTTTAACTTTAGTATGGGGGGTGAATAGATACTTGTCTTGCCAAACCTTCACGCTTTCCAAAGTTCATCTTTTTGTTTATCGTTTTGTTGCAAAATAAGGGTAAAATGGCCAAATTTTAAAAATTTTCTCATGTTTTTTAAGTGTTTAAAGACACGAATGTAGGTTTTCCGATGGCGAGAATAAGAGTAATTTTTGACTCGACCGTGCGTATTGAGCACTTAGCTTCGATTCCTTAACTTCACATTAGGCTAAGTCTCTTAAATGAGGACGATAATGATAGGGTTAATTATAAGTTACTATGCTAAACGTGAGTACTCGTATTCTTTCAAAAACTCATGTGTTCTCGTTGTTTGCTTATTCTCCCTTCGCTTGTAAATATTTTTTGCTTAATAAATATTGACTTAGCGGTTTAGTCTTGATTGTTGGGTTTCTAGTCTTTTCTAGTAGCTTCCGTGTAATTAAATTGGGAAGACATTAAGGTATCGCCAGCGTCACAGTTTTGAAGTATTGGCAACCCGAATAATCAAAAGCTTCACCCAATAATAAGATTTCAAGTGCTCACCTAAATCAAGCAAACAATTTGAAGCCTTACAAGGCCGAAAAATCTATGCAAAATTGAAAGTGAATCAAGCCTTAATCTTTGAAGCTTTAAAGATCCAAAATTCGCCTTAGCGTGAGGATATACGTCTTTGGCTAATAAAACTACCGATGAGGTGGCTAATAAAAGGCAAGGCAAGACCGAAGTCATAATAAAAGCTTCATGGCGAAGTTGAATAAAAGATGGAGGTAAACCAAAGATAATAAGGCCCTTCCGTTATGGGGCGTATAAAAGTCTTGGTAATAAGTCTCATGTTCAAAACCGTTATAAAACCGTGTTTATTGATCCTTCTTGTTGACTTAATTTTTTGACATCGTTGTCTATTGGGAGGGGTTATTGATTTGATGGTCTTGGTTACACCGTTAGGACTCTATTTTTAGACCTAAATCTCTATTATCGCATAAGTCAAACAATGTATCCTCGTGAAACATTCAAGACATAATAAAATATAAGAGATACAACTTAGGAAATTGGGAGGATAAGTACGTAATTAGGGCATATGAGTAGTGTTAGCATTACTAACTTATAATGACAATGATCTCGTTTCACACTTGGCATGGAATTGGGGTGAAAATCGAGGACGATGAAATTATTTCTAACAAAGCATTCACGTGTTCTTATTCTATGAACCTAAACGTCCCATTTTGCGATGAAAATCATACATTATGTCTAAAACACAAGTAGTAGCAATAGTAGTAGTGTAGCTAGTTTATCATTCAATAAAGTGAATAAAAATGAATTTTGGAGGTGCTACGATACTTTATTCTAGCATTGCGTGAGGGCACGGCAATGGTTTAGTATGGGGGAGTGATGAGACTGCTTTTATACATAGTCTCATCGTCCAAAAAGGGCTTAAAATGCATTAAATATCATGAAAATACCCAAATATATGCTTGTGTTTTTTGCTTGTGTATTTTAGGTACGGATATTGAGAAAATGATAAAAGATCACAAGAATCATGCAAAAACGAACACGGGAAACAAAGCCGCACAATGAACCAAGCCCTAATGAAGAATTTTCCAAGAAAACCCTTGAAGATTTGAAGATTTATGAAGAAGGGTCCTCCAATATAGAAGAACTGACACTTTATACCCTTGTATCTTCATAATTACAAGATTGGTCCCTAAAGTTTGTCAATGTTGCAAAAAGGGCCCTCCACTTTGAAGAATTGGCAATTTTATTCCCTCAACAAAGGTAAATTGTCAATATTATCATCCTCAAAGTCAAACATACCATGAAGGACTCCAAGTTACAAGAATTACAAGTTTGGTCCTTTGAAAATATCAAAATTACCAAAAGGACCCTTGACTTTGAAGATCTGGCAAAAATGGTACCTCATTAATCATGAGTTGGCAATTTCAGTCCTCCAAAATGTCAATCATACAGGTCAAGACCATAATCCTTGAAGAAAATAACAAAACAGCCCTTCAAGAATCACAAAATGGCAAGAAATACCCCTGAAAATACTTTGGAAAAGTATTTGGGGAAAAAGTGTGAAAAAGGAAACTTGAATACAAAGGAAATCCGGATTTGCTAGTTTTGTTCACAAGTGACAAGAAGAAATGAATGGAGGGGCTATTCATGGCAGACAACAAACCTTACCTTAACCACTAAAACTCCACCACGTGTCCCACTCACCAAATAGACCAATCACATGCCACCAATTTTCCACCTCAAATCCCACTCACAACCGGATTAACAACTTATTTATTAAGTTTAAAAAAGGGCGGTTAACACTTTTTCAAAACTTAATCTGGATTAAACTCACTACTATTCACTAAGAACACGAATTAGGGGAATGTTTAATCCTTTGAATTAAACCCTAATTCCCTCCAGATTAGTGATTAACCTATCCCTAAATACATCCCAACTCTAAAACCCTATGCCACATCAACACACTAGTCACATGATAAACCCTTGTCCCACTTCTTGGAGAAGAAGATAAAACAGTAACAAGGATCCAACGTCCCACAACAAAGCTTGAAAGTTAAGCTTATTTGAGACCCTTGATCACTTTTTTACAGCTCACCACTCCACAAACATCCAAAAGAAAGTCACATGATCTCAAGAATTTCAAATCTGCAAAGGGCAATTTGGGGACTTCCATAGTTAGGGTTTACGTTTTTTTCAGCTTTCTTAGATAACTTGTAGCCTATATAAAGGCCTTAGGGTGCAACATTTGCACTTTGCTCTTGAATTTTCCTTGGTTCTCTTTTTTGTAAATCCATTTTCAGTATTAATGAAATGTGTTTGAAATTGTGAAGAAAACTCAAGTGCCATCCTTTATATCTTCTTATTATTGTTAATGTTTACTTGTTCTTGAATCAAAAACCTGTTTTCAAAAGGAGTGTGCAAAAGTTTGCACATTTTCCATTTTTCTTGATATTTTGCTAAGTTCTTGGTCTATCTTGGAATTCTTGGGCTATAAGACTGATCATAGCATCCTGATATTGTGTTATCAAGGTGTGGTGAAGCTTATAACTTGGGGATAATCAAGTGTGGAGGACAAGAGTTGCATTAATCAAGAAGTTATCATCTTTCTGTTTTGATAATTGTGCTTCTAACTTTGTTGATTCTTAGCAGGCTTTATTGTGGAAGCTTGTACTTGTTCTTGCTAGTACATAAGCTTAAAATTCGTGGGTGTGGATGTACATCCATGAGGTACACACCCTTAATCTCAAAATCTGATAAAATTTTGGATATTTTTGATATTTGAGTGTGACTTGTGTTCTTGTGAATTTTGTGGCTTAATCTTGCTTGAATCTGTTATTCTCATCTGTTATTGTGTTAATTTGGGCTTGGGTGGTCTTAAAACTCACTTTTGATTTGAAAATTTTGGTTTTGAAAAGTTTAAAGGGTGTTTGGGATGACCTGTTTGAAATCATAACTTGGTATTGAGTTGTTAGAAGTTTGTGTTTTTGCTTGTTATCTGTCATACACTTGTTTGAGAGCTATTTGCTGCAAGTTTTTGGGTTTGAAACCTTGAATCATACATTGTGCTATATCTAAGTGATTTTAACAGTTTTTGACCTAAGATTTTGGTAAAATCTAGAATTTATGCATGCTTAGGGTTAAAAGTTGTTAAAACATAATTTATATAACATATGTGATAGATCTGAGTGATTGAATCTGGCTTGTTGGTCAAGTGCATCAGCAAAAGTGAAAATTTCATGTTTAGTGTTCATCAGTAACCTTCATCTGCTTGAATCTTGATTTAGGCTTTGAGCCATTGCATGAAAACTGTTTAGACTTGTTCATTTAAGTTTATAATAGCTTGTATATGCTTTTGGTGCAATTTGGTTGGCTGAATATTGCTAAAACAGCTTATAAGTTCATAACTGCTTATGTGTTCATGTCTGTGTCAGATCTGGTGCTTGATTGAATTAACTATATCATTTGGTTGTTGTTGATTGTGATTTTTTATTGTTATTGACTCCTCTTGATCCGCTAATCATTTGGGTGCCTTTGTGAAACTTGAATCTCCAAAAAAGTCACTAAAGACAAAAAAAGTCAACAAGTCAAGCAAAGGAAAAAGTTTCCACTGCTCAACACCCAAAACTAGCCCCTGCTAGTGTCAATTTGCTTTCAGCTTATCAATAAGCCATTTTGGCTTATCCAGACCTGCAACAACTTATTTTTTGTGATAGATCTTCATTATTTGACCCATTTGATTGAACTGGAGCTTATTGGACTTTGACTTTGACTTTTTGCTAGAAAACCAACTTATTTGACTTTTTCATAAGTGCTTATTTGCTTTTTCCAGCTTATTGAGTCAATTTATTTGAAAATTTTTTGTCGATTAAGCTTAGTTAAGTCATTTAAAAGCTTTTGCAATTTGAATCAGCTCTTGGGATAGCCTAGAACTCAAAAACGACTATTTTGTCGTTTTTTGTAGATTGCTTTTTGCATTTTCAGGCTTATTCCTTTGGCTTATTTCAAATTTCTTTTTACAGAAGTCTTAAGCAACTCAAAAGAAGCTTGTGTGTCTAATTTGAGCTTATGGCATCAGTTTATAGCTTAATGGGCCAAAAAGCCCATTAAGAATAAGCTGTTTGGTATAAGTCAGCTTATTTTATATTTTCAGCTTTTGGGCCTTTGAAAAGTTGTGTTTAAAATTTTTGAGTCAGATAGGAGTTTTTGGGCTTAATTGGACAACTTTTTGCTTATTGGGCCTATTTGAGCCCAATAAGGGGACTGTTTGGACTTTTGGCCCATTTAGAGGCCCATTAGGGGTATCTTTGTAATTTCAACTTCATTTTCTGTTTATTTAGGTTAAATTAAACTAGTTTGCATGTTTTTAGAATTTTTTTATAAATTTTGGATTTATAATATTATTTTTTTATTATTTTATTATTAAAATTTAAAATTTAGATTTTTCATGTTTTTACATTTTTCTTAGGTTAAATACATAAAGTTAGGAATTTTACAACTTTTAGAATATTTTATTGTTCTTAGATTAATTTTTATAATTATTTTAAGTTTTAATAGTCTTTAATTCTTTTTAAATAGTTTTAATTATTTTTAAAATTTTCAAAAATAGTTTTAAATTAAGTTAGGTCATTTTAGAGGTTTACAAAGTGATAAAACTCATTTTGGGCTTTTCATTAATTAAATTGATTTTTAGGGCTTTAATTAGCATTAAAAAATTATTATTTAATTAAATAAAAGGTTTGAGTGATTTTTGATTTTTTGTAAACTCTATATACATTATTTAGGATTTATTGCAATTTTTTAGGAATTTTTAGGGTAAATTTTTTAATTTGGTGCTTTTTACGGTTTTACGTGTACGACCTTTTCGTCTTAGTGTAATCCGTCATCGTAACCGTCATTCTCTTCTTCTCCCCTTTCTATTTTCTTTCCCATAATCATATAATCACGAAATTAATCATCTCATTACACACACACCAAGCCTCCTTGAGAACGATCCCCACTTTGGGTCATTTGTGCACGATTTTCCTAAATCGTCGTACTTACCCTAAATTACGCTCTTTTTCCTAAAAGACGTAAAAACTCAACCATCAGTTATCATCTTGGCCTTGGCCCTGATTTGGATATTGCTATTGTGCCCTATGATTGTAAGAATTTTGTTGGAAGTTAGATGAATCGCCACCCTCATACCTTGGTTTATAACCATAGTGTTGTTGTTGGGCGTTATTAGGGCGATTGTCTTCATCTTTGCAACGGAAGTTGGGGTGATTGTGCCACCCAAGATTGTAACTTTCGGAGAACGGGTCATGGCGTGGACGACCTCCATAGACTCCATTCACCTCCTCATTTGGTTGTGCCCCCCAACTTTGACAATTATCGACTGAGTGACTCGGATCACCACACATTGAACACCCACTATGCAACACATTAGACACATTTGGAACAACTTTTCCTAGATTTTTCAACAAAAGATCAACTTTCTTACTTAACTCGCTAATTTCAGAATTTGTGCCACGTTGGTTAGACACAGAATTGGCGGAAGATGGGTGGTTGTTTCGATCCACTGAAGCTTGGGTCTTGGAACCTTTGCTCAGTTTTTAAAAAAACTCCCATTCTTCCTCCATAGGTCGCGAGAAAAACATACCCCCACTAGTTGCCATCACAAATTGTTGGTTGTGATAATCCAACACATCATAAAAGACTTTGACAAGCTCCCATTTTGGAACATCATGATGAGGGCATGTTCTTAATAACTCCTTAAGTCTACTAAATGCTTCATGAAACTGCTCGCTTGGGATTTGACGAAAGGATTTAATCTTATTTCTAATGGCAGCAGTATTACTTATAGAATAAAATTCCACAAGAAAAGCAGCTTGCATTTCAGACCATGAGTTAATACTACCTGGCTCAAGAGATGAGAACCAGTCCTTAGCTTGGTCTTTAAGAGAAAAAGGAAAAAAGGCGAAGTCTTACCTCGTCCTTGGTAATGTTATTAACCTGATGTGTGTCAGCAATTGAGAAGAATTCTCACAGATGTGCATATGGCTCCTCACGACTTCTAAACACTAGCAAGATTGCTATGAGGTTCGGCTAGATCTTGAAGTTACTTGTAACCCCTTTAACCGGATTCGGATAAACGATAGGCGAGGGATCCTCGAAGATCCCCGACCTGTAATAAGAATCAACACCCCGTGGTGGGGATTCTTCTCCGCTACTATCTCCGCTAGCATCTCCGCCAACATCGTCATCACCTGGTATTTCAGCGAAAAGCTCTGCTAAACCTGTAAAATCAAGATTAGTAGACAACTGTCGAAACTTTTTCCTCCTCTACAATGCACTTTTCTCAACCTCAGGATCGTTAGCTAACGGTGATGTACGTCCTGATCTACGTGTGCGCATACACTAACATGCACACTCACACGAAACAAAACAAACAAACAAACAAACAAGAAAAATAAAATCATTTTATATTTTTTATTTATTTTTAAAAAAAATATTAACGAAAAGCTCACTATTCCCCGGCAACGGCGCCAAATTTTGATCAGCGTCGAAGTGCCAGTAAAAAATAACCTAATTACGTTATACTAGATAGGGTAAGCGGGTATCGAATCCACGAGGAATATGTGGTTTTAGTTTAAGTTTTGGGGTGATCACTGATCAATAAAAGTTTTGGTTTTGAAATCTAACGACTAAAATACTCTTGATAATAAAAATGCTGATTAAAAACTAAAATAATTATTAAACTAATAATAAAACTAGAAAAATATAATAAGGATGTAAACAAATAAAAGAAAAATACAATCCCTTCTAACTCCTAATATTTATGGTTGATCACACTTATGGATTATCGAAACTTTTTAGTTCGTTTATAAAGATTATTTCGAATTAATATGAATGAGTTAATGACGGCACTTATTATGTTTATCAATGACTCGCGATAATAAATCTTATATTAATCCAACCAATAATTATGTTTTAATAATTTATGTGGGTACAACTTATATCGATTATGCAACCATCTTTTTCTTTAGCTAAATAGAATAAGTATGAATTGCTAACTAATAATAAATTGTCTTGCAAAAATAATTAAACATAATATCAAATCAAATAATATAATTTATAAATAAATTATAAATCAATGTAATTAAAATATGATAACCCAAAAGTAATGATCAAACCATAAATAAAGTTACCGGAAGGAATTACAACAAAAATAGCCGGACATCACGACGTATCCAACCCGCTGAATACTACTGTTCATCTTAAACAATAGCAACCAAATTGCGGCTGACTTTTTTTCCTTTTTGATTTACGACTGCGTTTTTATCCTCTCCACAACAACCTTTTTTTTCAATTCCTTTTTTTTACCGTCTTTTTTTTAACTTGGCTATCCCCCACAAAGACGATTCTCTTTTTTTAATCATGGCTAATACTCGGCTGTGTCACCTCCAAAGTGACGAATTGTCTCTTTTTTTATTCTCAATGTCCTCTACATAAAGTAATTCTCCTCTTCTCCCAATATATATGTGGCTATATCGGTAGGTTATTGGGCCCCAATTTTTTATCTTTTTTATTTATTCTTTTGGGATATAATAACTTTGGCCCAATTAAAAATAACCCAACGCCAAGAATTGCTCAAACGAAGCCCGACAAATAAAAGATGACTGAAAATATTGCGACGCGCTCAAATCTTTTTCTTCAATATTTTTTCTTCATTTATCGGCGCTCACAGTGTCTTTTCTCCAAAAAATAAATTAAGCGGCCATTTTATTCTATTTCGCTCGTAACCTACATAATCACAAAACACACTAAAAGTATATGTATAACGAAAAATAATTATATAATTACGCTAAATTAACATGCCATTAGGTGTATGCAAAATACACCAATCAGTGATACCTCCCTTTTTAGGTACAAACTGAATAGGATTAACACATGGGCTATCGGCGATTGGGTAGATTATTCCAGAATCAAAGAGTTTGAGTATTTCTTTTTTAACAAAATCCTTCATGTTAGGATTTAATCTTCTTTGTTTTTCAACTATTTGGTTTTTGTTATCCAAAAGTTGGATTTTGTGTTTGCAGAACGATGGAAATATGCCAGGAATGTCTAAAGTCTTCCAAGAAATTTTTTTTGGGTTTCTTGAGAACTTCGACTAGATTGGCTTTGTTTTCTTCCGAAAGTGGGGATGAGATAATTATAGGGAATAATTTTTCTTCATGAAGAAATGCATATTCCAAGGGTTCAGGAAGAGGTTTAAGTTCTAAATCTGTAGGAGGTTCTTACACATATTTCTTAACTTTGAAATCGGTTTCGAAAGTTATGGTTTCAAATGGTGTTTCTTTTTCTTCCTCAGGTGTTTCTATTGGTTCGTCGGTGTCAACGGCTATGAAGGCATCAAATTCAACAAAATTTCTTCTTCGAGGGCAGTTCGTTTGATAGAATATAAAATTTCGCTTCCTTCATCAAGAAGAACGTTGAAATCGGCTTTAACGACTTCGTCAATGACATCAATACTAAAGCAAGTATCGTCATTAGAATACGAGTGTTTCATTGCTTCGTCGATAGAAAAGGAAATTCTATCTTCTCCAACTCCAAGGTTGAGTTGTTTTTGTTTTACTCGAATCTCAGCGTTGGCTGTATGTAAGAAAGGTCTACCAAGGATAAGTGGTACTTTTCTATCTTCTTACATTTCTAGAATTACGAAGTCAACAAGAAAAATGAATTTTCCGACTCCTACGAGCATGTTTTCGGCTATTCCCATTGGGTATTGAAAAGATCGATCCGCGAGGCGAACACTCATTTTTGTGGGTTTGGTAACATCTTTCGAGAGTTTAGCATACACCGAGTATGTCATGAGGTTGATACTAGCTCCAAGATCGGCCAAGGCGTTACAAGAGTATGAATGATGGAAAGTACATGGAATTAGAAAACTTCCAGGATCTCCAAGTTTTGGTGGAACTTTGTTTTGGATAATGGCAGAACATTCATTATTCAAAAAAGCTGAAGAAACATCTTCAAACTTATATTTGTTTTTATAAGTTCTTTGAGAAATTTTCCATAGTTTGGCATTCCAGCTAGAACATCGACTAAAGGCATATCAATTCGAACTTCTTGGATTAAGTAGAGGAATTTACCATACTTAGCGTGCATCTTTTGCATGCGTAAGCGTTGGGCGTATAGTACTTTTGGTTTATATGGTTTGGGTGTTAGGTTTGTGTTTTCAGTGGATTTGGTTCGTTGGTTGTGCTTTGTCCTCATCATCACTATCGAGTGGATTTTCAATGGGTATATCTTGGGTTGGTTTGGCAGGTGATTCGTAAGATAAACCACTCCGCGTGAATACGACATTCACATGCTCATTACGAGCTTACGGTGGTTGGTATTTATTGTTGTTCTTTGGGTTAGGGTTGGTATTGCTTGGTAAAGAACCAGAAGCGAGATTAGATTGCTTGTTGGTAAAACGATCAAATTTAGCTTCAAGGTTTCGAATGGAAGCTTGGTGGTTTTTTTTAAGTCTTGAATTTTATTTTTAGGTCAATGAATGTATCTCGCACGAAAAGGTTGGTTTTCTTTAAGATTCAATGAAATTATCGAGCTTGGTTTCGAGGTTGGGTTTGTCTTCGGTTTGAGTAGGTTTCTTTTCGTCTCGATTGTAACTTGGTCTATCGTTATATATCCAATTATCGCGATCACGATTACGATAATCGTTATAAAATCGAGTTCGACGAAAGGTGTACATGAAATTGGCTTCTTCTTCCTTCGTCATGGGTGTGTCATCATCATCACATTCACTAGAAGAATAGTTTCCTCCATAATGTTTTCAAGTTTCAGGAGTTTTGTTTTTCATCTCTTTGTATTGAGTATCAATTTTAAGAGACATGGCATCCATACGAGCCATAATTTTTTTGATGTCGGTTGGGTTGTCGCTTTCTTCGGTAAAAGCTACGGTTTTTTGAGGGTTTTTGTTTTTATGGTTTTTGGACCAATCAAGCTTAAGTAAGACAATGTCATCTAGAAATTGGTAAGCTTGGTTAGGAGTTTTGTAAAGGAAAATACCGCCCGCTACGGTGCTCAAGGCATCTTGAGTAGTATCGTCAAGACCATGATAGAAAATCTTGATTATACCTTCCTTTTTGAGTCCATGACCATGGCAGTTTCTGAGTAGTTCTTTCATTCTTAACCATTCGTCGGTGAGAGTTTCTTGATCTTGTTGAGAAAAGCTTCGGATTTCTCCGAGAAGTTTTTCAAATAGGACAGGAGGAAAGAATCGGCTAATGAAGGCGGTTCTAAGACCTTCCCATGTTCGAATGGTTCCTTCGTTAAGTTCGTCGATCCATGACTTTGCTTCTCTAGTATGGGATGATGGAAGCATCATGAGTTGAACAGCTTCGGCTTTTCCTTCTCCATAATTGAACATTTTGCAAATTCTGCTGAATTCATGGAAGTGTTTATGAGGATCAGTTTTGATTCGACCATCGAATTGGTTGTTTTTTACAAGGGTCAAATGGTGTCCTTTGATTGCAAAGTCGTTTGCAATTTCTGGTAAAACGATTGCGGAGCCAGGAGTTGGTGCTACAACTCTATCGGCTGACCACATTGGTTCATCATCAGTGTCCGACATTGGATCATAACGTTCGATGAGTTTAGTGAGAAATAGAAATTGAGAGAGGTTGTCAAAAGGTTGGTTGATTTTACGAGGTTGAGGTTGCTCGTGTCTCCTATCTAAAGGTACACGACGATGAAGTCTACGTAACCTTCGGTTAAGGGTACGCTCAGGTTTGGATAACGGTGATACGGGCGAAGTTTCGGATGAACGGGTGTGCATCCAACAATGGTTTCGGTGTTACAGTATGGAATGTGCTCGCACAATTGAAATGTGCAGCGTACTTTGGTTCGCTATAGGAAGTGCGGCGCACTTTTCGGTTGTGTGGTGTACTTTCTATACTGAAAGAAAAATTTGGGGTTGTTTCGAGTGAGAAATGGTTCAGTTCTTCAAGTATTATAAAAACTTTTGGTTACAAAACAGGATTGTAAGTCGCCGGCAGCGGCGCCAAAAACTTGATGTTCGTTTCGCAAGTCTTAAATTTATAACAAGGTTTGACAAAACAAGGGACTAGAATACAATCACGGGAAAGTATACCATTTCGTTCGTAATATAGTTTTGTAGTGGTAAGACAGGATCATTCGCAAGGACTTAGTTTCGTTTTGGTAATCAATATAATTATTAAAGAAAGGAATGATTGAATAAGTAACAATAATAACAAGTATGACTAGTATGGGATAGTTCATATAAGTTCGTGATGATGATAATAATGATCGAGATATGCTTGGTTAGGTAAAGAGTGATAATCCTTTTTCGTCAAGTATGATTCAAGACTTATGTTTGATTAAGCGACTAAGCTTAAAACAAGTTTTCAATAAGTTCAATATTTTATCAAAGTATCTAAGCGGATCTCTCCAACCAAAGAGTCAAAACCATAGACAAGTTCTTACAAACTTATTATAACAACTTGACTCTCTCGACATCAAATTATCGTAACAAATCAACTTTTGATAAAATATGGTGATAGAACTAAGTGGCAAAATGGTTCTACAACATTAGCTTGAAATCAAAATTATAAAGGATCATATCATTGAATCATCACTAGTTGTAGTCACATACCTATATAGTCACAAATAGCTTAGCCTAACATAGTAATCAAAGTAACAAATGGAAAAGAGTAAGAGAACATCATACTTAGATTGATCGAATGAACGAGTACACAAGTGTCATGATTGTATCGTCTTTCTAAGAACGATAGAGTAAGATACTCTCGTTACAAGTATTTCCCAAAAGTGGAATATACTAAAATATCACTAAGAAAGCTAAAATACTCGGATTATAGAGTATTAGATAGAAGAGGTGTGTGTAAAATGAGATGAGAGGGTCCCTATTTATAGTGCAGACTGGGGGTAAATATGTGTCACACTTTGGAGGTAGGAATTGTGCGCCGCACTTCTGAGTTTGTGCGCCGCACTTTTGTGCGTTCCAGAATATTCTTCTCATAATTCTTCATTATTGCACTTCAAGGAATCTACTTTGTATTTCTTCACTTTGATCCTTCAAACTTTGTACCTGCATATAAAATGCAATGTATTAAGTATCGAAAGTTCTTATTTATAATAAAAAAAGGCATAATAGTAACAGAATGAATGTGTATATTTAGGTCATTATCAATGCTCCTTGTATGTTCTTTCACTATCTTGTTGTTTAAAAGAATTTTGGTTTGAATTTATTAAAATTATTTCTTTGTTAAACTTTGTTAAAAACATATTAAGGGGTGTTTGGGTTAAGTTTTTTAAGGGAGTTTAGGTGACAACAAGCTTCTACAAGTTTTCCTGCATATTCTTAACCTTGATAGTTTTCCTGTTTTAGTATATGTTTGCATCAGTTGTAGTCTAGATCATAGTTTGCAAGTTTTGCTCATTTAACAACTAGAATACATCTGTTAGCAATTATGGACTGATTTGTGTTAATTAGACTTTAAGATCTTGTATAATGTTAGTTCTAGTACTTGTGTATGTCTGTGAATTGTTATTTCCAAAGTTGGTAGCTTATTCAAGCTTTTGGCTTATTTCAAAAGTCACAAAAATATTTTTAGTTGCACCTGTCTGATATATGCTTTTGTTGTTAGACCCGATATCTGACAACAAGGCACTGGCTTTTGTCAGATATCGGACACTAGGCTAATAATCTGTTCCTTATCTTTCTTGTAACATCTCATTTGGTAAAATGGAATATCACAGTAAATTATGGCGTGTCATCGAAGCATGCAAGGTAAATGTCTAAACATTCATGACCATAAAAGGAAATACTGGAAACAACATCGGTAGTCCAAGTAACTCAAACACAAGCAAATATAAGTATTGTAAAGGAAAGGACTAAACAATGTCCAACATGAAATAAAGTAAGATAAAGTATGATAAATGCATAAGATATAGAAGGCTGGATAGCTTCCATCCGAATGCACATACTATTGAGATCCTACTTGCAACCTTGGGTACCTACCGTTTGGGAACATGGAAAAGAAACGGCTGGGCATGACGCCCAGTGCACGGATATACAATAAAGCATGGAAAGACATAGAATAATGAAAGCAGAAAATGAACATAGAGCATGATTAGCATGAATGGCAGTGGAAATGAATAAGTCCTGGGAAACCTAGACGTATAACATGTTTACTGGTTTTAGTTCTGAAAATATAGCTTATGTTTACTTATGAAAATCTGTACTAGTTTAATATACCAAAAGCCAATATAGGTCATGAGGTCAACAACATGCATGAATACTTGGAGGGGTGACCTCGTCATGCAATTAGAGGGGATGCCTTTAACTAATATGGTCTAGGTAGGAGGGATTAACTCCTTGTGAAGGATGCAAGGCACACACCACATTCGCCATGAAAATCATGATTGAAACTATAACTAGGATGCACCCATATACGCCCCACATGATAACATAATAAATAATAAAGGCCAAATAAACTGAAGGGACACCACGAGCTATCACTCTGTCATGGTAAAGTCATAACACTAGTGCCTCTAGTTTTATGGTTATGGTACCTCCATAACTAGGTGAAACTGGCATGCATGTATATGGCTAAGGTAACTAATAAAACATAAGCATTTAAGTCTGTAACTACTGGGAAAATAGTTGGCTGCATACGGGAAATCCTAATAAAGGAAGAGATTGTCCTTACTGAAGGACGGGAAATCAGTACCTTGTGTCCAGTAGAAGCTAACGGAAACGCTGAAGAACCTACTATGCCTTGACGGATAATACTACATAAGATGAGGAACGTGTATGAGTTGTCTGAGATACGTGTATTTCACTGGTTCTGTATGTTCTTAGCTTATTATTCATGTTTTGTCATGTTTTAACTGTTTTAAGTGTTAACTGTAGTTATTCTTGTGTTCTATTGTTTATTATTCATGTAATAAGGTATTATAATACTAGTATTGTAATACTAAGTAACTTTCTAAAAATAGCAGGTTTTCTAAATTAGTAAGTTTCCAAAAATAGACAGTTTCCAAAACTAGAAAGTTTCTAAAAATAGAAAGTTTCCAAAAATAGAAAGTTTCCAAAAATAATAAGTTTCCATAATTAGAAATAAGCTGAATTATTAAGTTACAAATATAAGTTAAGCTTATAAGTAAAAATAAAAGTCATGGATTAAATGTTATAGCTTATTAAATAATTAACATGGTTGATTTAATAAACTATAGGTTATATGAATTTAATTAAAATGACATGTTTAAAAAATTAAGCTAATTAAATACTTAGGTTAAATCATGAAATATTGATTTTAATATTTATAACCTAAGTCTTGTTAAATAATTAATATAAACTGATTTTATGAATTCCCGAGCCCGAACCCGTGTTCTAAAATATTCTCGAGCCCAAAAATGCCTAGCCGACACCACCCAGCCGGTGGTGTCAGCCGACGGCTGAAATCAAACCACAACCCATCAGTGGCTACAACCGGCTAGCCAATTGCCACTGATAGCCACAAGTTCCCCATGTTTCACTGTCGGCTACCCACTGTCGAGCCAAAGTACACCCCGGCTTCAGCCGGGTTTCCATTATTCTAAACAAATTCCCACCGAGACCTTAGTGGTCTCGGTTGACACGCAAAACAAACCAAACATCACGAAAACTATACCCCGACTTACGTCGGGGTCCCTTGTGTGCGATTGATCCAAAAACCAAACCAAGCCGAGACCTTGGTGGTCTCGGTGGTGGTGCAAAAGCCAAGCCGAGAGCCTTGGGCTCTCGGTTGTGAGTCGGTCGAACCAAAACCCCTCTTTTTATGTTTTCTTGATTAATCTAACATGTTTTCTTGTTTGTTTTTAAGATTAAACACATGATATTGTATTCAATAAAAGAATAAAAAGAAAAAGTTGTGGTGATTACCGAATGCGTAGATGATTAAGGACTAATAACACGAACACGTATAACCCGAATTTAAAGATCAAAAACAACCAACACCTTTGGTGTTCTTGTGTAAGACGGCGGCAACAAGGAGGAGGCGTATGGTTTCTTTGTGTTTTCTTGAAGTATTTTTAGTTTAGGACTTGTATTGGGTCATGGGACAAAAGGCCCATTCCCTTCCCTTGTCTTTTATGCTGCGACCACTTAAGCCCCAAAGGCAAAACCGTAGATTTTCTAAGCTAGTTAATTATTCGTGTGTGTTCGTTTTAATTTGTCGTGAATGACATATTGTGATCATGTCACATTTATAATATACGTAAATACTTGTTATTTAATGTCGTGACACTTGTAATATATTATAAATGGAAAGTTTTAATTTATACGTATTTTTGTGTATTTACTGTTCATGTTATTTTAATGCGGGTTTTACAACTCTTCTCCTCTAAAAGAATAATTCGTCCTCGAATTAGAGAAAACGTAAAGTAAAAGAACATACCCGAATCAAAACTGGAAATGAGGGTAAGAAGTCCGTATAGACTCCTCCGTCTCCCAAGTGGCGTCCCTCTCAGGATGATCCCTCCAGAGGATTTTGATGAATGGAATCGTCTTCCTCCGCATGACACGATCTTGTCGTTCAAGAACTCTCTCAGGTTCTTCGACATATAAAAGATCCTCTCGAATCTGATCAAGCGGATACTGAACAACATGAAGGGGATGATAGTTGTATCCTCTAAATAAGGACACATAGAACACGTTGTGTACGTGTGATAGCTGAGGCGGTAACGCTAAACGGTATGACACTTCACCGACGCGTTCTATGATGTCAAACGATCCGATGAAGCGAGGACTGAGCTTCCCTCTGATTCCAAAACGCTTGACTTCACGCGCAGGTGATACCTTGAGGAAAACATGTTCACCTACGTTGAAGAATAGATCTCTATGATGCTTATCAGAATTGCTCTTCTGACGAACACGAGCTTCCTACAGCTTCGCATTGGCAATGGCGACCTTCTCATTAGTCACCTCAATCATCTTTGGACCCTCAATCAGTCGTTCTCCCACCTGATCCCAGCTGATTGAGGCGCGACACTTCCTACCGTACAACATTTCAAATGGTGCACACTTGATGCTAGCGTGCCAATTATTGTTGTATGCAAACTCTACTAGATAGATATAATCATCCCAACTTCCTGTCCATTCTAGAGCACACGCCCACAACATGTCCTCTAATGTTTGAATGGTACGCTCCGTTTGTCCGTCGGATTGAGGATGAAAAGTAGTGCTGAGCTTAAGTCTGGTGCCCCAAGCTTTCTGTATATTGTGCCAAAAACATGAGGTGAAACGAGGATCTTTGTCAGAGATGATTTCTGATGGAGTACCATGCAGTCTCATGATCTCCTTTTGAAAAGTGTCTGCCAATTTGCTGACCGAATGCTCCTTGCGGATTGGCAGGAAATAAGCAGATTTGGTCAATCTATCACCAATAACCTAGATGACGTCGTGTTTCCTCTGAGTCACCGGAAGACCAGTAACAAAATCCATGGAGATCTTGCCCACTTCCATTCTGGAATATCTAATGGTTGTAGTAAACCACTAGCTCTCTGGTGTTCGATCTTAACCTGCTGGCATATCATACATTTGACGAGGTAGTTTTGATGGGATTAGCCCGTGCGATTTTCTAGTTTCACTATTACTACAATATAGAACTAGATGGGGTAGTCGAAAATTTAGCAAACCGGTCTTAGTGGAGAGTGAGCTGGAAAGGGGCTTTTCCGTCTTTCCGGGGAAATCTAATCAAGAGAGCTAGCTTCGGTCTCACGTGGCTCACCTAAGAAAGGACGGAGCTGTCGAGTGAGGATTGGCCGAGGGGAGGTCATGATGTACCTGGGTACAAATCCACCAATAAAAAAAAGACAAGCAGAAGCCAATGAAAGAGGAGTAGGCAGGGCTAAATAGTGCCAGTAGGGTACGTAAACGAGGACAGATCACATGGTTTTCTACTGGTCAGCTTATCCCTGTGGGCTAACTCAACTTATAAGCTTGCTATCTTAGCATCCACTTGGGATAACCTTTCACTTGGATACGATCTAAATTCCACATTCAAGAAAGAACCAGACCAGGCCAACCAAGAGATAGGATCAGATGAAGGAGAGAGGGTGGCAACATCCAGCTTCATACCACTCCACCAAAAATGCTGCTTGATGTCGTGGTACATCTTGGTGGAACCATGATGTATGGTAAATGGAGAGTTATGAGCTTCAGTCAGCACAGCTTCCCTGAGTGTAGAGTCATCAGGATCAACTAGTCTAGTGCCCTGCCATAAGATACCATCATCATCAACATGAAACTCCGTCTACTGATCAAGGTTCTGAATGATAGCCCAAATCTCGCCATCATCTTTCTGAGCTTCTTTGATCCTGGAATGTAAGTCTGGTTCCACTCTAAGATTCGCCCAGTAACCATGTGTCCTTGTACACAAAACTCAATGTCTGTCATCTCCAGGTCACGGATGATCTCCTTTGCAACTTTGATGCCAACAATCATACCCGACCTTCTGCTTAGAGCATCTGCCACCACATTCGCCTTACCAGGATGGTATTAAATGTTGGTGTCATAATCCTTTAACAGTTCTAAACATCTCTTCTGTCTCATGTTTAGTTCCTTCTGGGTAAAGATGTACTTGAGACTCTTGTGATCTGTAAAGATGTCATATGACTCACCATACAAGTAATGCCTCCAGATCTTCAATGCGAAAACAACTGTTGCAAGCTCCAAGTCGTGTGTAGGGTATTTCACTTCATAAGGTTTAAGATGTTGTGAGGCGTATGCAATAACCTTCCCATGTTGCATGAGAACACAACCTAAACCCTTTCCTGAAGCATCACTATAGATCTGAAATCCACCTGTACTAGATGGGAGAGTAAGAATAGGTGCAGATACTAACTTCTGCTTAAGGTCTTTAAAGCTCTTCTCTCGTTCTTCAGTCCAGACGAATTTCTCTCCTTTTCTCATTAGCTTAGTCAAAGGTAGGGCTAATAGTGAAAAGTTCTCCACAAACCTGTGGTAGTAGCCAACTAAACCCAGAAAACTTCTGACCTCTGTTGTAGATATAGGTCTCGGCCATTTAGTGATGGCTTCAACCTTCACAGATTTAGGTCTCGGCCATTTAGTGATGGCTTCAACCCTCTGCAGATACAATATGGCCTAGAAATGCTACCTTGCTTAACCAGAACTCACACTTGGAGAACTTGGCATACAGCTGCTTCTGATGAAGAATTTGCAAAACTGTACGAAGGTGTTCTTCATGTCCTCCCTGGATTTGGATAAAATCAGGATATTATCAATGAAGACAATAACCAACTTGTACAGGAACTCGTGGAAGACACGGTTCATCAGATCCATGAAGACTGCTGGAGCATTTGTGAGTCCGAATGGCATGACTACGAACTCGTAGTGCCCATAACGTGTACGGAAAGTAGTCTTTGAGATATCATGTTCTTTAACTCGTAACTGATGGTAGCCGGACCTCAGATCGATCTTTAAGAAATACTTGGCGCCCTGAAGTTGATCGAATAGGTCATCAATACATGGCAAAGGATAACGATTCTTGATCGTGATCTTGTTCAACTCACGAAATCTATACACAAACGCATGTTGCCGTCTTTCTTCTTCACGAATAACACCGGTGCACCTCATGGTGATGCACCAGGACGGATGAAACCTCGCTCCAGAAGTTCCTGCATTTGATCTTTTAACTCCTTAATCTCAATGGGATGCGGTAAGGATCCTTGGAAATTGGCTCTAATCCTGGAATTAGCTCAATTCTAAACTCGACTTCACGAACAGGTGGTATGCCCGGAAGTTCATCAGGAAATACATCAGGAAATTCTGACACAATAGGTTGATCTTGAATCGATAGAGACTCAGCAGTAATGTCATGAATGTTGGCTATGAAGCCCTGACAGCCGTGTGATAGTAATACACGCGCCTGCATGGATGAAATAATTTATACAGACCTCCCTGGCAGAAAACCATGGTGTATGTACTCTGGAGACTTGACATCACCGAAAATAACCCGATAAGTGTGGCAGTCTATCATAGCCTGGTGTTTGGATAACCAGTCCATGCCCAATATCATGTCAAAATCACACATGTCTAATGGAAGTGCGTCAACTCTACGGATTCTATCATCAATTTTTAGGGGAAGATCTCTGTACACCTGGGTGATTCGCACAGAGTCCCTAAGTGGCGTGGAATGCTTAAGGCATTATCTAATGGCATAGGGGAAATCCTAACACGTGTCGCAAAAGCAGTTGATATGAGTGAATGAGTCGCTCTAGTATTAAACAAAACACATGATGCCAGACCGTTCATAAAGAGATTCCCAGTGATGCTACCTGAAGTCTTGTTCGCCTGATCCCTAGTAGTAGTGAACACGCGACCTGAAGTAGGAGGTGGTTTGGAGTCGGCATGTCCAGAGGTGCCTTCTATTTCACCTTGGCGACAATCCTTATGCTGATGGCCTGGGTGGCCACACTTGAAACAACCACCAGTACCTTGGCGGCAAACACCAGAATGTCTGTGCGAACAAGTAGGGCAGATAGGATGCGTGAACTCTCCAACAGGCTTCCTAGCTAGTTGTGAGCCTGTTTCAGGAGTACATGCATGAGACATGATCATGTAACATAAGCATGATTACATAGAAGGTTTAATTAGTTACCAGATGAAGCAGAATGGTTAGGCTGCGAACCTCTGCGGTCTTGATCCCTGCCGTTGCCCTTGCTCCTGAATATGAGTTACTAGAGTGTTAGAATACCATAACATAAGATAGTTTAACATGAAAGAGGGTAAATGTAGGGACATGATGTTGTTAGAGTGGTTGGCATTCTTACGGTAATTGTCATTACCACCACGCCTATCTGAAGCAGAACGGTCATGAGACTGACTGTTTTTCTTGGATGATTGTTGCTGAGCGACCGTAGGTTTTCAGTCGTCAGTCTTCTGTCTCTTCACTGATCGGTCATCACCAATGTGACAACCCTGGTTTTGAGGTTCGTCACTTAGTTTTATTTTGTGCTAGTTACGTGTCTGATATGAGCTATTTTAGTCATATCAATATTATCAAATAACAATGAAATAATGCAATTAATGTATCAAAAATGCCTTGTATATGTTTGTTTCTTGTTTTAATGTGTGTAGGTACCAAGTTTGCGAAAATCGAAAAAAACCGGCACGAGTTTGAAGATAAAGATTGAAGAAGCCAAAATCGAGCTCGACTTGAGTGGATTTGATAATTATGCAAGAAAACAGGCCAGTCAAACGTGTGAAAGCACGTTACTCTCACCCATTCATATCCATTTACACCACACGTTACTTCCACACATATTTAATAAACCGATTCCTTACCCACTCACATTCATTTAATCGTTTCATCCACACACAATTAAATAAACCTTCGTTAGTTTCTATGTGACCATCTTCTTCACCCCATCTCCCAAAAATAAACCAGTAACAAAGTTACTGTGTCAAAACCCTAATTACCCGAATCATTAAATTAACAAAGGGCTTTTATGGCACACGGTAAATTCACATGTGTGGGAATAAAACCCCCATGGTTTAAGGAAGAGAAAGGATGGAAGGGCTTGGCTACGTGGCAATTTCTTAGTGGAAGAAACACCTCATTCTCCTAAATCAACCAATCAGAAGGCTCAAAAGAAACACAACTAGCACACACGGATGCCACGTTGGCAATCCGTGTGCTAGTTGTGTCCTCTCAACCGTATGATCAAAAATAGGAGAGATAAAGAAGATTCAAGGGCTGAAAAGAAGAAGGAATATGCTTAGAAGATCCGAATATTCTTCCCCTCAACAGCCCTGGGATGGCTATAAAAACCCCCAAAAAATACTTGTAATGCATTCCATTTTTTTACTTATTGTTATAATGGTAAAATAGATTTAGGATTATTTTTGTAATCTTTGTTCTCGTCAGTATTGTAATCTTAACTGGTTATTAATAAAAGTTTTATTGCGTTTAATTAAATTGGTGTTTTGTTTTCTGCTTTAATTAAATTTTACAATTTAATTCTTCAATCTATTCTACTATAATAATATTAATATTAGTTGATTTAAGCTAATAAATAGCTTTAGTCAATTAAGCTGAGTAAAAATTGGGATAATACTTTCCCCACTGGAAAGTATCACATATGAATTTGGTTCGATTGAATATGGTGGTGGTGGTTCGTTTGACGATTAATGGAGATTGATGGTTATGGTGTTTCGTCTCCGGTTCATAAGGCAGCACAGCGCTGACCTTCATCTCAAAGGCTTTCTTCAATAGGTGCTCATCCTCTTTTAATTTTATTGTTTATATTTTTAATTTGATAAGTTTGCTAGTTGTGGTAATTTGTTTAAGCATAATTGCTATTAATCTGCTGTTAAGTTATGAGTTTTATTTGGTGTTGATAATCTGCTTTGTTTAGTTTTACGTTAATTGTAAAATGGAATGAGGATTAGTTTTTTTATGGAAGATTAAAATGAAGATTAATACTTTTGAGGCTATCTTATTTGATTTGGATCTGCATTAGTGTATAATGATGAATTGTTTTGATGATTAATATGTTTGATAACTGACATGCTATGAGTTTTGATAACTATGAATATGAATTTGGGATTTTCTTTGGTTAAATTAGTGATTGAATTTCTGATTTTCGGATTTAAAATTCGGTTTTAGTTTATACACCTGTGTTGATGATTCAGACTGATCTACTGCCTTAGTTTGTTTAATTATGCTGAATCGCTTTCGTAATTGTTTAAAGTGAGTTTGAGTAACTAAGAGCATAGTTAGTGATCTGGAATTCCTGTTTTGTTTAGCTGTTAGACATGTCAGATGTTGTAGGATAGCATGATCTTAGTTAATTACTGGAATTAAGTTTGCTGATATTGATATTTAGTTAAGACTGGCATGTTAGTTTTTATTTAGATTGTCTGAATGTTTATGTTGTAAGATTTTATCAGCTTGCTTAAATTCAGTTTTGAACATTCCATATTAATCTTTGATTTTGTTTGGTAGTTTTTTTAAGTAAACTTTCTGTCTAACTGTTATAGCATTTAGCTTATCAGATCCTAATGATCTGATAAGCCCAAAAGAGTTGATTACTATCAGCTTATTCACAATAAGCTCACATTTGACCATTCCTGTGGCCAATTTTATTTACTTGTCCAAAAAAAGAAATTAATCACAAAGTATGTCTCCATCAGGACTCGAACCTGTGACCTCCTGGTCACAGGCATAGTGTGTTAGCCAACTGGGCTACATGCTATTTTGATTTTTATGTCAGAAGGTTAATTAATATAGTGTAATTAATTTGGCAGATTTCCTTTTAGTAACATAATTTTATTTAATTTCCGTTTAAATAAAACTTAATTAGTGATTTTATTAAAGTAATTTTTTTTATTAATAGTTTAAAAATATAAATTAAAATAAAAATATAAAAAATGTTTTTATTTAAAAAGTTTAAATAGTTTATTTTAACAATTAGATATTTATAACTTTAGATTTTAAACTAATTTAGTTTAAAAAATATAGATTTAGTTAAAGTTATTTAAATAAAGTTTTATTAGTTTAAATAGTTAAATAGATTTCTTTAAATAGTTTAAAAGTCATTTTTAATTAAATAGAATATTTTTTATAGATTATTAAATTAGTTTAATTTTTAAATAGTTTTAAATTTTAAGTAGTTAATTGTTTTAGATTTAAATAATTGCGGGGTTTACGATTCATGCACTTTAGGATTAAAAATAGTTTAAAATTGGTAAAATTAATTTTTAGTTTAAAAACCGAAAACCAATTCAAATCGATTGTCCAAATCAAAGCAAAACGTCTCAAATTCATAAGATCTTCGTGTACAACGAACTTGATTCACCAACGTTTTTAATTGAATTCGTCTTTGGTAATATTAGTCTATTACTTTTTCCTAAAGGTAATTTTCTAATTTACCCTATAACGTATCTCAAATTATCACTATACATATCTCGACACATCAAAATTTTGGCGCCGCTGTCGGGGATCGTGTGTACGATTCGCTTTTGTGGAGATTTGTTGATCGTTGATTTGAAGACCCTTTCCGTCCTTGGAAAGTGTTGTTAATTTTTCTATTATATAGTATGTATCGATTTTCTCGTTTTTTGTGAATAATATATTTTATTACGTAGAAAAATAAATTTACATACTTATCAAATAAGGCCTTAGTTGGGATTTCATCACCTAGCTATTGTAGTCGAATCCAAAACAAAAATAAAAGGCAAAATAGATAAATACTAATAAGAAGTTTGAACTCGATTTATACAAACTATAAGGTGGGTATAAGGAGACGTGCTATAAAAGGCCGTCTAAGGAAAAAGGTTTTTAAGTGCTTTGTGCCACCTCGTTTCCTCACTTGCTTGTGCGTATATTTAGAGGGACAACCTATTATTGGTTTGCCGAATCAAGTAGTAAAAAAACTTATTTTTGTTGTTTACTTATTGAACCTCGAGACGTTTAGGTTTTCACCTATCGTTTCAAAGTCAACCGAGGGTAATTTACTTCCATAGTAGTTATCCTTATTCCTTGTTTTTTATCGATCATTATTGATTGAGCAATACCAAATAAAATACCAAAAATAATCTTCTTCTTCTTGTCTAATTTCTTTTCTTCAATCCTCTAAATTCTCGTCTTTGTAGTGTATGCAATTACGTTCTTCTCGTCTTGTGATTGATTTTAATAAGCTTGAAAATATTCCTCGTAGAAACAGAAATCGTCAACAACAAATAGTGGAACCCGAGCTTCCACCTATTGTTGTAGAGATGGCCGATAACCGAACAATGGAGGAATTGCTCCATGCACCCACCGAAGGGTATGGGGAAGCAATCGTTGTGTCGGCTATTTTGGCGGATCATTTTGAGATTAAGACGGGTCTTTTATCACTCATTCGTGCCGACCAATTTCGTGGCAATGAGACCGATAGCCCGCATTCTCACATTCGGAATTTTAATCGAATTACCTCGACTCTCAAGTTTAGAGATGTGCCGAATGACGTGATTAAGCTCATGCTTTTTCCGTACTCGCTCGAGGGTAATGCTAAGCTTTGGTATGAGAAAGAACCACCGGGTTCAATCTTAACATGGGATGATTTAGTGTCTAAGTTTATGGATTACTTCTTTCCACCATCTAAGACAACACACTTTAAGAACGAAATCACTAAATTTGAACAAAAAGTGCATGAATCGTTAGATTTAAAGATTTGTTGAGACAATGTCCACACCACGGTTTCTCGGAATTGCATCAAATAAATACTTTTTATAATGGGCTTAATATGATTGAACAAGATTCTTTAAATGCCGCCGCGGGTGGTAATCTTTTAAGAAAAACTCCGAGAGACGCGTGGAGAATAATTGAGGATAAGTCTAGAGCACAATATTCACGAAACACACCGGTTGTTTCCAATGTGAATCCCGAGATTGCTAGATTGGACTCTAAGATTGATAGTAGATTTGCGACTTTGTTGAGTGAGATTAGGAAGAATCCTCATGGATCCATTAATATGGTTGAGAATGTTTGTGTATCATGTGGTGGAGCACATCCTAATTATGCTTGTTTAACCACGGGGTTTGATCAAGCTAGTGCTTTTGCCACGACGGGAACTTATGGCTCTAACGGTCAAGTTCCTCGTCAAAATCATGTTGCTCCACCGGGTTTTCCACCGGTTCAAAATAGGTATAACAATGGAAACAATAGGAATAATTTTAACCATGGTAACCAAGGGAATTACAATCAAGGAAATGGGTTTAATGCTAATCAAAACAATCAAGGTTTTCAAAACAATAATCAAAATGATTTGTCAAGTTACATCAAGTCAAATGAGGCAAATTTGAAGGCTTTTCAAAATAACATTCAAGGACAAATGGCAACTTTGAAAAATGAGTTTCAAAATACGATTAAAGGGCAAAATAATAAGATTGAGCTTAATCAACAAAGACTTGAACAAAACCAAAACCGTTTTGAGCAAAGGCTAGAGCAAAGTCATAATCGTATGCAACAAAGTTTGGAACAAGGTCAAAATAAATTGCTTTCGATGTTTGAGGGATTCATGTCTAAACCGTCATCTTCTTCGGGTTGCTTACCTAGTAACACCATTCCAAACCCGAAGGGAGAGCTTAAGGACATAACCGTTTATGATGATTGTGAAAATTTAGATGAAGTTGAAGTGATTGAGTTTAAGCCTCCACCGAAGGAAACTTTTCTAGAACTCACTAAGGCTACTTTGAATGTGATTAGTACCTCGGTTTTCTTTGATTTCTTTCCCGAGAAATATAAAGATCCGGGTCAATTCTTGATACCTTGTGTTTTCAATGAGCTTGGGGTTTGCAAAGGCCTAGCCGATCTAGGAGCTAGCATTAACATAATGCCCCTAGCCCTTTGGAAAACTATTGACTATGCACCACTTAGTACCACTCGTATGATCATTGAGCTTGCTAATGGAACCACCACTCGACCGGTTGGTATAGCGGAAAATGTCATTATGAAAGTGGGAAATTTCTTGTACTCAGCCAATTTTGCTATAGTCGATTATGAGACCAATCCTCGTGTGCCTATTATTTTAGGACGACCATTTTTGTGCACGGCTCAAATTCAAGTTGATATGAGGAAAGAGGAAATTAAATTGTTTTATGGAGATAAAAGCATTGTTTTTAAACCGGAAAAGATTTCAAGATTTCCTCCTAAGAAAGTTGAAAGTGTAGGATCGTGTTTTTCTAAGGATTAGTAAGTTATGGATTAACCTATTGAGATGGATGAAGAATGGAGAAACTTAGAGAGAGAAAGAAGAGAGAGAAAGGAGAGAGTTGAAAGAAAGATAGATTATGTGAAATGTTAAGTGTTCCACACCCCCTCCTAACATGCTAGGAGGGGGGTTTATATAGCCCACCCTACATGTGGGCTATATGGGCTATACCTTAATACATTAGATCACGAGCCCAATACTTGTATCTATATTTGGAGTGACCGATCCTTTCTAAATACGTAAAAACGTATTTCCAACAATCTCCCCCAGAGGGAGGTCACTCCAAGTTACAATGTCCTAAATAGTCTATAGCTCGTGATCTATGCTAATAATGATGTGACCGAGAATTTCCTTGGAAAAACGTATTTCCAACAATCTCCCCCAAAGGGAGGTCACACCATTTTACAAAATCTTAAACCTAGCATACTATGCTTGAGTCTTCGATCTTGTTCTTGTGAATATGCTGATGAGATCTTTGACTTTAGTCTTGAGCATGTTCTCTTGCCTTGACCTTGTGCATTCATCACTTGTGATATTTGCCTCCTTGTGACTTCATGTTCCACATACTTATACCTTCGTAATTCTTAAAAGCTTCAGAGTTTGATACAGCGGAAGACTTGACTTTTAGACTTTCTAGAATTTGATGAAGTATTAAGTGCATATAGTATTAGCATGTGGTGACGACTTCTTCTGGATTGTACACCGCAATGCCACCTTCTTGTTACGCTGCATAAGACAGTTAGCAACAAAACATATACACGGATGAAATGGCTTTGAACATTTCATTCTAAATCGGTAGCATTTTACCTCCGGTCGGTGAAGACCGTTGGACGATATTAACTATCGTACTTGTGGCAGGTAGTTTCAATTAAGAACCTCCTTGACAAGATTTCACGGGTAAACCCGTTCTCTTTATTCGACCGTCCAAAGCTGACTGCGAACATAAAGAGTGAATCATTTGAATAATAATATCCGCATGATTTGAAGCCGTCAATTCATGTTCCTGGAACAAGTGAAGTTCAATTAAGAACCGCACCATCGTTGCTTTCCAGTTGTCACGAGCTTGATTCGTATAGAATCTTGCAAGTTACCTACCAAGTGTTGTTTGAGGTTAACACTAGAAGGATTTCCACTCATCACTATGAACACTAAGGTATCACTCTGAGTGTTCTGGCAAGATCACTAAGATATTGCGTAGAGGCCTGGAACGTGTTTAAATTCATTTAAGAATTAAACCACTGTTGCTTTCCAGTTATCACAAGTTTGATTCATAAAGAATCGCACAAGTCACCTACCATGAGCTTTTTGATATTCGCTCAAGAAGGATTTCCATCTTCATTGTAAATACTTTCGTATTACTCGGATGTTCAGGCAAGATCATGAAGATTTTGCGTAGGACTCTTAAGATCTTTCTTACTTTTTCACAGTGTGTGAAGAAGCAAGGAAATATGAAAGTGTGTCCTAATGAGATATTTGATGATCTCAAATGGCTCTAGACTCGATCATGCATTTTGGATTTTAGTGATCGGAGGCTGGAGAGGAGTGCCACCATTTCAATACCAATTTATTCGGAGTGAATAAATCAATAGATAATGCGTTGTCTTCGTGTGATTAAAACAAATATCTTTTGAGAGATATCTGAGTTAGCTGGGATGGGTTGTGCATTGCATCACTGGGCCCATGATGTCAATCTTCAATATCAAGAATCATTAAAAATGATCTCAATAGCATATGTATTGACCCGGTTTCTGCCTAAGTTGTAAGGAGGGCTTCTTTATTTACACCCTTTATCTTTACAATTCTTTTTCATTCTTCAACCCCTTCAATGCTTACCAATACGTCATCACTAGCACCTTGTTGTGATTGTTCCAGTGCTAACTTAAGTACTTGGTCGGCATTCAGCTACGTTCACAATCTTTCTCCATCTTTCCTAAGGACTACTATTTCTAGCTATGGAATGTCCTTGGGAAGATTTCTCTCGTTCTAGAAGAATCATTGGACTTTAACCTATCCTACCATCCTTATGTCACCACAATCTTCACCGTCGTGAATAGAGATGTTTTGGGTAAGTGTATGTCACCATGAAATCCATTTTGAAGTGCAAATCCATTTTGCTCCCCCTTAACATATGCCACGATATCCGAAAACACTTCACACATGTCGGGATGAGCAAGCACGTTAAGTCAAACCATTTGTGATTAATCATTTCCCATATTAAATCACATTTTCTCCCCCATATTAAAAATATTAACCCAATCGATGTTTTTAATATCAATTGATTTAATAGCATTTTAAGAAAATTTGGGAAGAAAAATGCAAAGCCATATATCTTCATGAATTACACAAGCTCCCCCTCAAATTAATAAGGGACTACTTGAGACGTAAATTAAATACCTTTTAAACACAAGTGTAAGGTATTTATCACGTGCAAAGATCATATATGATAATGAATTCACAAGATTAGCAATTTACGAGGTTGGACCTGAATGATGGAGAACATCATATGAAAGATTCACATGGTTCTTGTTCACGAATGTTGGTCACCTCGTCACGTCTGAAGTTATCTCTTGAGTCCATGTGTATGATTGATATCGTTGTCTTGACACCAACATGTGAACTTGGCACTTTCGGCGTCAAAGATTCTGAATGCTGGACAATTTCTCCCCCTCAATTGTTGACCCGTGTTCTATTGAAAGAGCTGTAGTCGCCGTTTGAGTAGTCGCATCGTCGAGTATGTAGATATCAATTGTAAATTGCTACGGTTGGTGGAGATGATAACTTCATAAAAACAAGATTTCTCTTGTTTTAACAAATAAATGCACTGACACGTACATATATTCGTGTTAGATTGTGTTATTACGTAAACACAATCCCTTACATGGTTATAGAATAAACCATGCCCGAGAAAATTAATTCCCGTTGTTGAGTCAAAGCTTTCCGGTGAAATGCTTGACTTGAGTATGAAAAGCGGGTTACTATCTGAAATAATAGCAAACCATTTTGAGCATGTTTTAAAACATTTGAACTTCTGCTCGAACTTTATTTACAACCCCGTGTCATTATTGAATGAAATTTCTAGTATCGTAAATATTATCGATTCCAGAAGACATGCTCTTTTTATCAAAACATTTTTGAACACACAATTTTGAAAGATTTAGAAAAACCTTTTTGAGAAATTCTCGAAAAAATTGTGTTCAACATTTTGAAAACCAATTACTTGAGCTTAAGATTTTGAATATCTTGCAAAACGAGCTCAAGTCCGAGAAGTTGTAAACTTCCCGTTGTGAAGGATAAGTTTATCATCGGCGATAAACTTTCCTTTTAACTGAAGAACGAGTCCTAAGTTGACATTTACTTAGAAGTCGTTTTCATGAGCTTCAAAAAAACTTTGAATGTTTTAACATAAAGCTCATGACCGAGAAAGGTGAATTTCTCGTTAGGAGGAAAAGTTCTCTTATTTAAAAGATACACTTTCCTTGATGAGCTTAAAACCTGGAATGTTTTACTACAAGCTCATGACCGAGAAAAATTAATTTTCCGTTACGAGGATAAGTTATCATTAAAGATAAGCTTTCCTAAAATTAAAGTATGAGTTACAGTCTGATATTTAACTGTAAGTCATTATGCATGAGCTTAAAAACTTCGAATGTTTTTAATATTAGCTCATGCCCGAGAAAAACTTAATTTCTCGTTATAAGGATAAGTTTATCATCGGCGATAAACTTTCCTGCCTTTGAAGAGCGGGTTATAGACTATCATTTATCTATAAGCCTTTGTGCATGAGCTTAAAAACGTTGAATGTTTTTAATATTAGCTCATGCCCGAGAAAACTTAATTTCTCGTTTTGAGGGTAAGTTATTGTTGCGAGATAAACTTCCCTTTCTCTGAAGAACGGGTCACAGACTATGATTTGAATATGAGCCTTTGTGCATGAGCTTAAAAACTTGGAATGTTTTTTATATAAGCTCATGCCCGAGAAAAATTAATTTCTCGTTGTTAGGATAAGTTTACCATCGGCGATAAACTTTCCTTTCTTTGAAGAGCGAGTTATAGTCTGTGATGCGACTATTAGTCCTCGTGCATGAGATTAAAAACGTGGAATGTTTTTAATATAAGCTCATGCCCGAGAAAAATGAATTTCTCGTTGTTAGGATAAGTTTATCATCGACGATAAACTTTCCTTTCTTTGATGAACGGGTCACAGACTGTGATTTGCCTATGAGCCATAATATTTAAGCTTAACCATGAATCCCCTGAGACACTTGTTTCTCTGATATCTGCTTCTTCTGTAACCAAACTCTGAGAGTGTCCTTAGTTGAACGGTATACAATGATTGGACCGCTTCGTTCTTTTGGAACATCAACTTTGGTACCTGCATTCTCATTAGGAGTTTGTATACTTTGACATGGGTTAGCGATATCTATCTTAGAAGCATGTGGGGGTTCACAGTTGGTTTTACTTGTGTCAGAGGCAACTTGAGTAGATGATTCACTTATCTTAGCTGGCAAACGTTTCCTTTTATAGAACACCTTAAGTTTAGGCTTAAGTGAAGTATCATCTTTATCAGTTTCCTCCCTAGTAGACTTAGTAGAATCGGAGACTATCCTAGTTAAAGGGCACTCGTTTCCTACAAGAGTGAAAGTTCTACCAGTGGGGCGCCAAACTTTACCAAAGGGTTTGATTTTAGCTATCCACTGGGACTTAATTCTAGCACGGGAGTTCACCTCATCAAGTAATTTCTTGACACAAGAGTCATGATTTGCCGTAAAGACACATTTTCTACATGTTTTACAAGTAGCATATTTAATGTCCGAGTAATTCCTAGATGATTGATCGATGCTCCTAGGAGATGACTTGCTACGGTTAGCAGTGTTGGGTAATCTAGAAGGCATCTGACTAGGTTTGACATTGCTATCTCTTACATGTGTCTTTTTCTTAGCTTCCCTAAGACCAAATTTATGGCAAACGTCATTTGAACTAGTTCGAGACGTGGTCTTGGTATTTCTAGGGAAACTAGGGGCAATCATCTGATTGGATCTTGCTAACGCTGTTTTGATCACATTGGGCCTAGTTGCTGGAGTGACTGGTCTAGGAAAATGAACCAAATCAACTTGGGAGGCAAACCGCGGTCTTGAGGATTGTGGTCGCTCGTATCTAAATGCAGTAGGTTGTCTGACAGTCGGTTGTCTGACGAACTGATTTGTAGGCAGTTTCCCCAAGATTGATGGTTTTTCAAGCTTAGTGTCCACACTAGGTCCTATAGTTTTCCTTAACTCGTTTTTCAACGCAGCTATAGCAAAAACCTTTTCCTGTACTTGGGCCTTTAAAGTCTCATTCTCTTTGAGCAAGTTATCTTGGGATGCCAACTTAGATTCAAGCAGTTTAATTTGTTTTAAAAGATTATCCTTTTCAGCTTTAGAATCTAAAACTTTTTGATCCAATTTTCTTTCAAGAACAACGTTTGACTTTTCAAGTTTTTCAAAGTAGGTTTCAAATTTGTCTGTTTTCTTAGAAAATTCAAGTTTGGCATCCTCAAGATCTTTTGATTGTTGAGCTACAATCGTTTCGAGCTCTCTAATCTTAGAATCAAATGCAGTCAATGAAGCGGTTATAAAACAATTATCATGATGTTTAGCATTTTGAACACTTTCTCCCCCATTATGACTCACATCGGATGAATCAGAAGTGGTATTTCTATCACTCTTTTCCATCCCATGTTTGTCATAATCAGGTTCAGAATGCTCAATATGCGGCATGTCATCAGCATATACATCATAAAAAACATTACATTGTACCATGTTTGCAGGCTCTGCGTCATAAATGGGTAAGGTGTCATCAAGAAAAATCTCGTGAACATTCCCCGACGTGCCACTGGTATCATGTTGTCCTCTTGATTCCGTGCTCTTGCCATCGTTAGGCTCCAAGTTGTCAACCGTATGACCATTCTCCTCTTGCATCTGCGTCATTGATTCTTGCACTCCATTATCATACGCTTGTTGAAGTCGAGATCGTTCGTAAATCGAAGACGAGACCGATGTCATGAGTTTCAATATTGTATCACGGAAAACTCGAAGCTCGGTATGTGTATCTCGAAGAAATGATTGGCAAATCACTGAACTTTCAGACGTGATGGTATTGAATTGGAGGAAAGGCGTGAGTTGTGTCACAAGAGTCTTATATGCAAGTGCGGATGCAGAGTGATTAAAGTTTTCATGGTTGAGTTTCTTGGCGAGTTGGGTCAAAGTGGTGAATATAGAGTCGATTAATATATGACGATCTTGACCAAAGATTGTCACAAATTCGCTCCCTCCTTGAATCGATGAAAGAGTGACAAGATGAGACTGAAGCATTCGAAATGAAGTGATGCCACTTTCTCTAACTTTGTCTTGCAAAAGATGCAATTTTCCCTCGTTCGATGTCGAATTCAAAAAATCCATTGAAAGTTTGATGACAAATTCTTGGATCTTTGATTGTAAAAAAATCTTTCGCTCGGCTCAAATAATTTTTATCGGCTCAAATGGTGAAAAAAACAAACCCGATCAAAAATCCGTAGCCACTAAAAATAAATCCCGTCACTTTGACTCGTCACTTTTGTCTTCAAATCCGGCCACAAAAAGTTTTAACCCGTCAACTATTTTACCACTTTGAATCTTTTGAAATACCCGCCTCAACACGATGTACCAAATCCAAATAATACAAAAGTAACTAATAAAATTAACTTAATTAATTTTGTAAAAAAAAACTAATAAGATGTACCAATCAAAATTAACTAAAAATAAACTAAAAAAAATCAAATTTAAATATTACGTCTGTGGGCAAGTATATTGAAATCAGATTTTAAAGATTACCGCTACTCCCCACACGTGGCCTATAATCAAACCTCACCACACACTCGTCTTTGACTTATCTGTTGAAAAAAAAAATAAAAAACCTTTCCCACATACATAGATATCTCCGTCTCACTTTATATTTATTAATCACTCAGCCTTACAAATCTTAGATTCTTGGAACGTCCACCCTTAAAATCCAATACCCCTAAACAACCGCTTTCTATACCAATACCAGATCCAATCTCATCCTATAATCACACAACCCTTTATGATTCGAATCAAACAAGGACCATAAACGGAGATAAAAGTCTACTGTTTTTCCAAATAAAATCAATCCCACTCACGAGTCCAAAACCATGAAGAACACACAGTTTTATGGCTTTAAAATCCCTTAATGGATCCTGGGTAGGTTTAATTTAGATTGCATGTATGTGATTTACTTTTTGAGTCCTCGGTCGATGAAGGTTTATTTTGAAACAGAGATCTTGATTTTGAAGTCGTGTGAGTTCGAGTCTTATGATAGGTTTAGGTGTTGTTTGATGAAGAATATTGTGTGGGTATCGAAACTTAGATGTCGAAACTGTTGTCAAAACTTCTATTTTGGGTCTTTGTTCGTCGTGATTCAAAAGAGGTATGGGTTGTAAAACAGGTTTTGATGTTTTGAGGTGGTCGTTGTGAAAGAGTCGATGTTTGGTGTTGGAGTTGAGGGTGTGTGTCGAGTCAGATGAAAGAGTCAGTTTAGACGAGTAAGATGGGTCTAATGGGTTAGTTGGAGGGTAAGGCCTGTTTGAGGAGTCGAAGGTCTGTTTTTTGGTTTCTGAGTCTGTGAGAGTGGGTGGGTGTGTCTTGGTTTGTGGTGTGTTTTTCAGTTTGAGTGTTAACAATTTTGAGTGTTGACGGTCTAGTGAATTTAGTTTGTGGTTTTCGAGTTTGCGTTCGAGTCTAATTGTTGTGTTGGTTCCAGAGTCTGATTTGAGTCGAGTCTTTTATGAAGTTTGATAAAAAAATGATTGAGTCCTTTTGTTTTGTGTCAATATACAAACCATCGCAATGTTTAAACAATTTCCATCACAATATTCATAAACTCATCGCAATAATCAAAACCAAGTCCATCGCAATACCTGACATACAACCCATCGCAATATCATCTTCATCGCAGTATCAGTTAGAGCTTTCCATCGCAATATCAACCATAAACCATCGGAATGTAGATAAAAAATTTGGGCAGAGTTTTGTCTCAATGATCCTTGATCCCGTCACAATTACGATCGCAAAGTGCTATCGTAATCAACGTCGGAATAAGGGAATCTGAAAACAAAGTGATCGCAAAGTAGAACCCGAGGGTTATTGCGATCGGAATGTTCAAACTTGGTGACCGTACGATCGAAAAACTGATCGGAATCCCACAAACCCTTACAGCATGCGATGAGATTAGAGAACCAAATACAGTAGACAAAACCAAAAGTTGATGAGAAAGGTATTATTAATTTGAGAGAAAAAAAAACGTGACTTTGAAACAAAAAGTTGACCAAAAATATCAACTTTTCCTAAAAAATTGATAAAAACAGAATTGGCAGTGAATTACATATGTGAAACAAAAACGTGAGTTCGAAAGAAAATTCTTATTGAGACAAGAAATAAGAAGTGACAAACTGACCAAAAAATTATTAATAGATTGAAACAAAGAAAAAAAATAATTTTGACCACTAATTCATTAAACTAAAAGTAAGAGATAGACGAGAAACAAATTGTGAAAAAAAGAAACTTTACCACCAAATCAATAGATAAAACGTGTCAATCCGAAGAATCAACCATGCTCTGATACCAATTGTAGGATCGTGTTTTTCTAAGGATTAGCAAGTTATGGATTAACCTATTGAGATGGATGGAGAATGGAGAAACTTAGAGAGAGAAAGAAGAGAGAGAAAGGAGAGAGTTGAAAGAAAGATGGATTATGTGAAATGTTAAGTGTTCCACACCCCCTCCTAACATGCTAGGAGAGGGGTTTATATAGCCCACCCTACATGTGGGCTATATGGGCTATACCTTAATACATTAGATCACGAGCCCAATACTTGTATCTATATTTGGAGTGACCGATCCTTTCTAAATATGTAAAAACGTATTTCCAACAGAAAGTGTTAAACTTGTTGAAACAATTGAAAGTAATAAGAAAGCTCTTTTTGATAAAGGTGTTTTTCCAATTTTAGAAACTCCATTTTGTGATAAAGGAAAGTTAAATTCAAATGAAGAATCTTGTTTTGTTGAAACATGTTGTAACCTTTCCTCATCTACATTCACTCCACACGAGGATGATAGTGCTAAGATTGAAAAACAAATTGATGATTACTTAAGTGAACCATTCGATGCTAGTGAGTTTAATAGTGAGAATTTTGATCCCGAGAGTGATATTGCTTTAATTGAACAATCTTTGAAAATGGACTCATTTTCACTCTCTTCTAAGGTTCATGTTGATGTTCCTAAGGCACAATCTTCAATTGAAGAGCCTTTGATTCCTAACTTCACACCGAGTGAGGTTAGTGACTATTCATGTGATAAGTTCATCGATGAACTTTTTGCTATCATTGATCCACTTCCACGGGGAAGTGAAGACGTTATCGATCTCGAGATCGAGCATGATTCTTGTGTTTTACCTACCATTCTCGAGGAATTCACCGATGAATTGCCTTCTAATGAGAATGATGATCTAGTATCCGAGTGTGATACACACGATATTTTGTCGGATATTTCTTGTGATGACAAGGATGACGATACTTTTGTGACTTACTCAAATCCTCTCTTTGAAGCTTCATTGAACAATAATCCATTGTTTCAAGAGGATTTTGAGAACATCATACCTCCTACATCTCACAACCTTTGTGATGATGATCTTCTTATGAAGGAGGTTGATGAGTTTCTTTATATATACATTCCTTCGGAATTTAAGGAAGAGTCTAATGATGGTGATGAAGACTCTTGGTTTGATCACCCGATTTATGATGATGACAATGTTGACCCGGAGGGAGAAATTACTTTTGCTCCAATTATCCTTCCCACTCGCTTTGATCTTAATGTGCGGGTTTTTCATGCGACTCGTTTTGAGTATCATGACCCCTTTGTTCACATTCATAAGAGTGAAAAGGTCAAAAAAGTCATGCAAGTTGAAACCACTAGTGTTGAGACTTTTGTACCACCATTACTATGTGCTTCATATGATTTAGGATTAGCATGGGGGGACGACACCTTGTTGTCTATTCCTTTCTCCACCGAGGACGAGGTATTCGACCCTGGAATCGTTGATTTAGGGAAATCTCGGCCTTTCACCGATGCAATAATTGAAAGACTTTTTAATCATCTTGGTGCGAGTTTATCTCGGGGAGCATGCTACATCCATACCATTAGTTGTGACTACCATCTCTTTTTGGAGATTTGTGTTAGAGTTTTATCCTTTCGTTTGTCATCCGACAACGAGGATGAAATCTTTGACCCCGACATCGTGCTTTATGTTGGATTCTATTCCATTATGCCGGTTTTCACCACTTTCCCTAAGGACCAATGAATGCGGGGATCGAGTCGAGCTCATGACTCGGTGAACAAAAACGAGGTGCCTTGTGGGGGAGTCCCATACATTCTATCTTCTTTCTATTTTCTAACAACTAATAAGGCTTGATCTTTCAAGCTCGTGCTCGAGTTTTGTTGTGTTGTGATCTTAGGTATGACCCTAATATTTGAAGACTCTCGTGTTCGGTTTTTGACGGTCCACTTGATATTCCATTCTTTGAATGCCAAAAAGGGGCACACTCTCTATCCTTGATTTTTATCGACTAACGTTTTATCTTGAGGCATAATTAATAAACGGCTTATAGATTTGCGTGCTCTTTCCATGCTAGGATTTTGCATTAGACTCTTCGTGTCTTAGCAAGGGGGTGTTACTCTTGAGCTAAGAAACATTGAGGACAATGTTTGGTTTTAGCATGGGGGAGTCAATCGATATAATCGCTTGCAATTGCTTTTGTCGTGTCCAAACGTTGTTTTCTGATTTTTCAATAAAATTTTAAATTTTTAGTGTTATTTTTAAGTTTTAATAAATAAAATAAGTGCTTTTGACACGAATGTAGGCTTTCCATTGGTGAAAATAAGAATAGTTTTTGACTCGACTCGGTTTTTAACCTTAGCTTTTCCTTAACGTTTTTGAATTAAGTTTTGCTAGGCTTTTATATAGGGAGCTTTAAAACGCGAAAGTCTTAATTCATACGAGTTAAGAACAAGAACTTTTCGCAAGTTCCTATAATTGATCCTAGAAAGTCGTTTATTAAGGGAACTTTAAAACGCAAATTCTAAAACTTGAAAAAGTATAAGAAGATGCAAGATCCTATAGATGACTTGAAAACCCAAAACTTTGATTTAATAGGCTAAGTATCCATTGATTTCACATTTTTGAAATTTTAAAATATGGAGAACAAGAGATGATAGAGTTCGATCATAAGTTTCTAAGGTTAAATTCTTCTTTATGCAAGTATTTTTGTGTTTGATTTAATCTCCTCGTACTTACTTTCCTCGCTTGTATAATAATTGCTTAATAAATGAAGTTTTTAGCGGTTTAGGCTTGATATCTTAACTCGTAACTCCTTCTTTTTCTTCCCTTGTAATTAAAGTGAGAACACATTAAGGGTGTCAGCGTCATGGACTTTTGATCATGGGATTGAGGAAATTTGGCTTACTATATATATCATAATAATAGAGAAGAATAAATAAAAACATGTTCTCTAGGAGCCTTCGGGTGGGAGTCATGTAGCACTAACCTTGTCATTAGAGCCTAAGGGTGTATGTCAAGGGGCGTGTTGAATAAAAATTGCTTTATCATTATGATTCATAAGGTGGGATGGGGAAGTCAATTTCCTTATTTTTGTCTAAGGAGCCTTAGGGTGTGGATTTAAAATAAGGAGCACAATTGCATCTTAAAGAGCCAAAAGGTGTTATGGTGTAATTGTTTCTAACTCCATTAATAAGGTCATAATTGACTTTGGCGGTTTTCATTGTTTCTTTTAAGTAGCCATATTAGCCAAATTTTGGGTCCGGGATTTATCCCTAAATCGTGTTAAGTTATCCTTGATGTGGGCTTTCTTTAGTGACAACGGTTTTTGAAGTCAAGGTTAGGTTTTGAGTGTTGAGTTTACACCGTTCTTGCCTTCATTTTTGGACTAATAAATATCAAATAAAGTCAAATGAGCCTTTGGGTGAATGACAAATAAAATCTAGAGATACAATTAGGAATAATAGGAGATTGAGTTTAACACAAATTACTTGTATGAGTTGGTTTAATTTTGGGGCTTATGATTGACAATGATCTTGTTTTTGCACTTGGCATGGAAAAGTGAAAAGTCGGGGACGATGAATCTATTTGAGTTTTATGATCCTTAAAGTTATTTTTCAATAATGAAAGCAATACATTATGTCTTTGCAAAATAAAGTGTCATAAGTTGAATAATGGTGTAGCTAGTGTTTTATTTTATCATTGCGTGAGGACACGGCAATTGCTTAGCAAGGGGGAGTTTGATATGAGCTATTTTAGTCATATCAATATTATCAAATAACAATGAAATAATGCAATTAATGTATCAAAAATGCCTTGTATATGTTTGTTTCTTGTTTTAATGTGTGTAGGTACCAAGTTTGCGAAAACCGACAAAAACCGGCACGAGTTTGAAGATAAAGATTGAAGAAGCCAAAATCGAGCTCGACTTGAGTGGATTTGATAATTATGCAAGAAAACGGGCCAATCAAACGTGTGAAAGCACGTTACTCTCACCCATTCATATCCATTTACACCACACGTTACTTCCACACATATTTAATAAACCGATTCCTTACCCACTCACATTCATTTAATCGTTTCATCCACACACAAATAAATAAACCTTCGTTAGTTTCTATGTGACCATTTTCTTCACCCCATCTCCCAAAAATAAACCAGTAACAAAGTTACTGTGTCAAAACCCTAATTACCCGAATCATTAAATTAACAAAGGGCTTTTATGGCACACGGTAAATTCACATGTGTGGGAATAAAACCCCCATGTTTTAAGGAAGAGAAAGTATGGAAGGGCTTGGCTACGTGGAAATTTCTTAGTGGAAGAAACACCTCATTCTCCTAAATCAACCAATCAGAAGGCTCAAAAGAAACACAACTAGCACACACGGATGCCACGTTGGCAATCCGTGTGCTAGTTGTGTCCTCTCAACCGTATGATCAAAAATAGGAGAGATAAAGAAGATCCAAGGGCTGAAAAGAAGAAGGAATATGCTTAGAAGATCCGGATATTCTTCCCCTCAACAGCCCTGGGATGGCTATAAAAACCCCCCAAAAATACTTGTAATGCATTCCATTTTTTTACTTATTGTTATAATGGTAAAATAGATTTAGGATTATTTTTGTAATCTTTGTTCTCGTCAGTATTGTAATCTTAACTGGTTATTAATAAAAGTTTTATTGCGTTTAATTAAATTGGTGTTTTGTTTTCTGCTTTAATTAAATTTTACAATTTAATTCTTCAATCTATTCTCCTATAATAATAATATTAATATTAGTTGATTTAAGCTAATAAATAGCTTTAGTCAATTAAGCTGAGTAAAAATTGGGATAATAATTTCCCCACTGGAAAGTATCACGTATGAATTTGGTTCGATTGAATATGGTGGTGGTGGTTCGTTTGACGATTAATGGAGATTGATGGTTATGGTGTTTCGTCTCCGGTTCATAAGGCAGCACATCGCTGACCTTCATCTCAAAGGCTTTCTTCAATAGGTGCTCATCCTCTTTTAATTTTATTGTTTATATTTTTAATTTGATAAGTTTGCTAGTTGTGGTAATTTGTTTAAGCATAATTGCTATTAATCTGCTGTTTAGTTATGAGTTTTATTTGGTGTTGATAATCTGCTTTGTTTAGTTTTACGTTAACTGTAAAATGGAATGAGGATTAGTTTTTTTTATGGAAGATTAAAATGATGATTAATACTTTTGAGGCTATCTTATTTGATTTAGATCTGCATTGGTGTATAATGATGAATTGTTTTGATGATTAATATGTTTGATAACTGACATGCTATGAGTTTTGATAACTATGAATATGAATTTGGGATTTTCTTTGGTTAAATTAGTGATTGAATTTCTGATTTTTGGATTTAAAATTCGGTTTTAGTTTATACACCTGTGTTGATGATTCAGACTGATCTACTGCCTTAGTTTGTTTAATTATGCTGAATCGCTTTCGTAATGGTTGTTTAAAGTGAGTTTGAGTAACTAAGAGCATAGTTAGTGATCTGGAATTCCTGTTTTGTTTAGCTGTTAGACATATCAGATGTTGTAGGATAGCATGATCTTAGTTAATTACTGGAATTAAGTTTGCTGATATTGATATTTAGTTAAGACTGGCATGTTAGTTTTTATTTAGATTGTCTGAATGTTTATGTTGTAAGATTTTATCAGCTTGCTTAAATTCAGTTTTGAACATTCCATATTAATCTTTGATTTTGTTTGGTAGTTTTTTTAAGTAAACTTTCTGTCTAATTGTTATAGCATTTAGCTTATCAGATCCTAATGATCTGATAAGCCTAAAAGAGCTGATTACTATCAGCTTATTCACAATAAGCTCACATTTGACCATTCCTGTAGCCAATTTTATTTACTTGTCCAAAAAAAGAAATTAATCACAAAGTATGTCTCCATCAGGACTCGAACCTGTGACCTCCTGGTCATAGGCATAGTGTGTTAGCCAACTGGGCTACATGCTATTTTGATTTTTATGTCAGAAGGTTAATTAATATAGTGTAATTGATTTGGCAGATTTCCTTTTAGTAACATAATTTTACTTAATTTCCGTTTAAATAAAAGTTAATTAATGATTTTATTAAAGTAATTTTTTTTATTAATAGTTTAAAAATATAAATTAAAATAAAAATAAAAATAATGTTTTTATTTAAAAAGTTTAAATAGTTTATTTTAACAATTAGATTTTTATAACTTTAGATTTTAAATTAATTTAGTTTAAAAAATATAGATTTAGTTAAAGTTATTTAAATAAATTTTTATTAGTTTAAATAGTTAAATAGATTTCTTTAAATAGTTTAAAAGTCATTTTTAATTAAATAGAATAATTTTTTATAGATTATTAAATTAGTTTAATTTTTAAATAGTTTTAAATTTTAAGTAGTTAATTGTTTTAGATTTAAATAATTGCGGGGTTTACGATTCATGCACTTTAGGATTAAAAATAGTTTAAAATTGGTAAAATTAATATTTAGTTTAAAAACAGAAAATCAATTCAAATCGATTGTCCAAATCAAAGCAAAACGTCTCAAATTCATAAGATCTTCGTGTACAACGAACTTGATTCACCAACGTGTTTAATTGAATTCGTCTTTGGTAATATTAGTCTATTACTTTTTCCCAAAGGTAATTTTCTAATTTACCCTATAACGTATCTTAAATTATCACTATACATATCTCGACACATCAGTGTCTTTATTTGTTTATGTGCTTATTGGTGGGTATTGTTTGTGGTTTGGATATCGTTTCCGGTACGGGGTACCTTGTGAGTGAAACGATGTGTGATGATTTCATGTTCATGAGTTCACATGGTAGTGACTATGAAGTGAGATGGTGTTATTTAGTGGTTTTACGTATACGTATATGTATTTTAGAAAATCGTATTTTTACGATTTACGGTTTAGCATTTAGAGGTCTCGGATGAGGTAATTAGTCATATGGATATTTTTTGGGATGGTTTTAAGTCATTTAGGACTTAGTTATAAAGTTTATTTCAAAATTTGAGATTTTTTATAAAAGTGTATATTTTACGACTTTTACGGTAAAACGCGTAAATTTGACTAGTTTTACGGTTTTGAGGTTTTGGAGGCTTTAGGAGCTGAAATAAATTAAGGAAAATTAAGGTAATATTATTAATACATATATTAATAATAAAAAAGAAAAAACAAACGAAATTAGAGGGGGGGTTAGTCGGTTATGGACGCAAGAGAAAGAAGGGAAAAAGGGAAAAAGGGAAAAAAGGAAAGTGGGCAATTATACTTGGGCTAGGATTTTATACTATATAAAGAACACAACACATCATAACAAACGAAATTTTTCTTTCTCCTGGAGGTTTTGAGTCGGCCTTAATAGAAAAATTAGGGTTTCTTCATAATTTTGGGGGTTTTCATAAATTAGAGGTAAATCTTCATAACCCTTTTCAATTTAATGGTTTTAATGATTTCTTAATCATCTTATGATGGATTTAGGTTAGGGTTTAATTTAAAAACAGTAAATTAATGTTATATTAATGGTGTTATAATGATTACAAAAATTAGGGCTTGTAATTAGTGGGATTAGGGTTAATTAATGAGGTTAATTTTCTTAAACCCGTTTTTAAAAACTGGGCAGAATTTTGAGTCAATTGTTTTGATCATATTGGGAGTTCTACAAACTCTTATTTTGCGATCCAAGTATCCCTGAAAATTTAATTGAAGTGGCTTTTCAATGCAAGAAACGAGAACTAAATTGGAGGTCGGGAAGTGGGTCAAAAACAGGTTACAACAGTCGGAGGTCAAAACAGTTTTGTAATCAGCCTGTTTTCTTTTTAAGTTTTGGGTTGTTTGGGGTACTTAGGGTTGCATTGGGATCTTCTCACGAACATGAGAGATGGTTTATATATTGTAGTAAGTATCTGCACTTGGGCTAAGGTTGTGGTTTAGGGTAAGACCCCTTAATTGTAACAAACTTTTCGTATGTTTAAAATTAGGAAATCTGGAATGACAAAAGTATATATATATATATATATATATATATATATATATATATATATATATATATATCGGGGCCTTAACAGTAGCTTTAAGGTTAGGTCAAGTGGGAGGTATTAGATATCATATGTAAAGGTATGAATATTCCTTTTACAGAAACCATGGGTATGTTTAAGTGGACGTTTGACTTAAAGTTTAGAGACCTAAAATTGGGACTGTTTTCTATAAAATATGAACGGGATAGTTATTAAACTTAACCAAGTTAAGGACTTGTTAGGGAAGGGTAATGGGGTGTTTAGAGCTTATCAACGAGGTATTTATATGGGAGTAGGCTAGATGTCCATCATAGGTTGATGAGTCATCTTAGTGGTTGGTTTATGTATTGATTGCGTGTTTTTGGTTTGTTAGCTTGTTGCTAGTGCGAGGACTTTTGGAGAAGCAATCAGGTGAGTTTCATAGTCCCATGTTTACTATTGATTTTGACTTCCAGATGGGATGGAAGAGACACTGTGTTATGTTGTTAATAAATTGATGCTGTGAATGTTTTTAAGGTTGAGATGGACTTGTGTGTACATTATATGATTAACTGCTATGTGATTCTTGTTCGTGTATGATTTGGATGGGAAAGATACATAGGTGTATGGGCGCCTATGGTACCATGGTTGTTGGTAAGGCGTGATGCCTTGGAAATTATGGTTGTTGGTAAGGCGTGATGCCTTGGTAATTGTGGTTGTTGGTAAGGCGTGATGCCTTGGAATTATGATGATTGATTGAACTTGAAGGATAGTTGTTAATGCATACTTGTAACACATTGTCCATATGTTATTTTGTTGATGGTTGTTATTCACAGCTTATAACATTTTGGCGTTGGAGTCTAAACCTATGACTCTCACCAACATTATGTTGACGTGTTTTAGTGTCTCTTTCAGGTGATATTATGGTTAAGCTTAAGAACATAAGTGGCTAGGATTTGGAGAGCGTAGGATATGCATTTAGAAGGAGATCCCCGTTCCTTCTTAGTTTATGTTGTTTGTTTATTAAGTGATACTGTTGGCACCTATATGTTTGTTTTTTTTGTGTTATTTGTTTGTCTTGGGTAAGAGGTAGGACTGTTACCTACTTACCTAGACTCCTGCATTGTTGAGATATTGTCATGACATTTGTGTCACCATTTTTATGACATTTCTTATATCATTTAGTTAACTCTATAGACACGCTATTGTTGTGATGATATCCATACGTCGTGCCCCATATTCCGCCATGATGGGGTGTGACAGAATGGTATCAGAGACAATGGTTATATAGAATTAGGTTGCCTAGTCGCGTAGCCTAGTCTATAGCTTAAGGGTCCTTGCATATAGGCGTAATAGGAGTATGTGTGCATTTTATAATAATTGATGTGTTTGGATGTTATTTATTGCGATGTTTTGACTAGTATGAATTGAACCATAGTATGTTCATACTTAGTCACATGTTATTTTCTCTTTGGGTTTGTGACTAGTGCGGGTTGAACCATAATCTTCCACGCTAGTCACTGTTGTATTTTGCTTAAATTGTACATTATAGTACATAATTTAGTACAAGGTAGTTTCTATCTTTTATCGAGTTATTTTACATACCTTAGGTATGTTATTTTTCTTTTGATGTTTAAGTCATGTTCCCTAAGAATCGTGTGTTGGTTCGAGTTACTAGGAGTAGGTGGATAGGAAGGATTTTAAGCTGTTTCCACTCTTACGGGTGACATGACTTATAACTGATTTTGTTTTCGTTTTGGATTTAGTCTATGATGTTTTAGCTAGACTATGAATTTTTGTATTCCAAGAGTATTACTATGTTATTTTAATAGATGGAGTTTTGGACTTTATTGTTTATGTGGTTATGAGCTTATGTGAGTAGATGGATTATGTGTTATATGTTGTATTGATTCTTATAAGTGTCATCGTAGGAGGGAGTGCATTGGGGAAAGGGTAATTGTATAAGTATGGTGGCCAACATAGTTATACAAGTACCACAACTTCAATGGGTTTTCAAGTATGATTGCATGAAAGAGGGTTAGTACATGCTTGTATATGATGAGATGTAGAATTTGGGTATACGTATAATATATGGGTTTTGTGCCTTGTTGTGGCATGGTGAGATGGTGAAAAGGTGATTACTCGTATGGAAAAAACGAGTGTATGACGTGATCGACTTGATATGTATGATAACGAGTATGTTTTGGGAGATTTAATAGGTATATATATGCGGATGTATATATACTACTACGTGTTAGGTTATGGTTTATAATCGTTCACTAGTTATTATAACTTGAACGTACCTTGTGTTTGTTCGTGTTTTCTGGTGCCGGAGTTTGTTGGAGTTCCAACGACGTTTTGAATCTTTTGAAGTGTGTCTTGTAGCGTATTCTTTGAGTTTCGTATTTCACGTGTACTTTTTAAAATGGTGTTTTTGGTTTCAAGTCTATTGAAATAACTTGGGATTTCTTTTGAGATAATGAAATCTTTTGTGTTGGGTCTTGCATTTCTTTTGGTCGGTATATATTGAGTTAGATGGTTGGTTATATTCGGTAAAATAAGGGTAGGGTGTTGGAGTCGTGTTTGAAACAAGGTGCAACATAAGATTTCTTTTTAATCAACACTTATATATTTCAAATTCTAAAAGACTTTCTTTGAAATAAAGCGAAGTAAAAATTTCTTTCTACCTACATAGTTTATATAATTGAGTTTGACCAATTTATGTCATTTATAATTATTTATACAAGGTTAAATTGAGTTTATGAAGATTACACATACAATTACATTTTTCATTTAAAAGGATTGCATTAATCACTAAGTTTATTCTTTAGTTTAAAACAACTAGTATAAAATTGTTTTGGTCATAACTTGTACGTTTTTAGAGCTTTTTGAGTGATTCAAAAGCCAAAAATTATGTACTCGGAACGTACTTTCAAATATTCAGAAAGTATAGTCATGGGAGGTCAGTGGACTGGTCGGAATTGTTGTAAAAGTGTCGGGTTCAAGGTTGAGTTGTGAATAGTAGTTTATTTTATTTGGGGTGCACGGGATACCTAGTCTTTGGGTTGAGTTTTGAGATTGCCTAGAAGGTTGTTTGTAGATGGTTTGAGTCACATAGATGTGGGGGGTAATAATAAATGGATAAAAAAAAGATATGTATTCTTTTGGAAAATGTCGATCTTTTGCACGGTTTAAATAATATGTCGCGGGGCGTAATATGTTTTGGTTGCCATTAGGTGTTTCTTGGATTATTTTTCGTTGTCATGGGTCATTTTGAAATGATACACGTTTTGGGTTTGAGCTTTCTTTTGAGTCTCGTGGTTTTTGACTTGTTTTAACTGGTGCACGTGAAATGTCGTTAGTTATCCGTGGGTTGATTCGTTAATCGTATCTGATGGATTCAGGATGTAGTTTTGGTTTCGTATTGTTCGGGAGCGTTGAGGTAGTCATATGAAGACTTGGTAGCGCCTACACGCGTAAGTAGGTGACCATGAGAGAACGGTCGTAATACCCTAGTGGGGAGGAAAGAGGTTCGTAGACGAACTAATGTGGGTATGAGGTCTATTAGGAGTGCCAAGGGAGATGAATAGAGATTTGTGAAAGGTATGGAAATTGGCACAAGTAACGTGCCATAGAGAGTGTTGAAAGGGGATACTGTTCGTAAGGAATGTTTGTTTCCTGAAAATTTCCTGAAACTTAGTAGGTTTGCCTATTATTTTGAGATAGAACCATGAATAGAGCAAGTATGAGAAGTGAGAGGAGTTGCAGTTAGTGCCTTTCCAAGAAAATTGATGATGGAATGATTTCAAGAACAAGAGTTGATGGAAATTGCAACGGATGCAAGGTAAAAGTTGAGTTGCTTAGTAGTAGACTGGATGTGGAAAGCGGTTGAGTGGTCTGATAAGAGGAAGCATTGGTCTTTTAAATGCGTGTAGAATTTTTCAAGTAGAACGAGGTAGAAACTTATTCGTACTGCTTCTAAGAGAGGGTGCAAGGAGGACGTAGTTGAAACTGCTAAGGATGTTGTATGAACGCTTTGGGTTTACGGTTAGGCATTTGGCTTCGCCAAAGCACTAGCAGTTTTCATGGTGTCAATGAACTAAGTGTGCATGAACGTGTATAAACGAGTTGTCATCAGGAGCATCGACGACATCTTGATCTACTCAAATCTGAGAAGGAGAGTGAGGCGAATTATGTGTTGGTTTTGGAGTGGAGTTATACGTGAGATTTTCTAGTATTAGTTTTAGTATTAAGTTTACCATGATGAGTAGTTAGAGAGGAGGACATATCATGGAACCAGCAAGGGGCGAAGAGAAGAAGGACGAGGAAGCATTTTGGAGGCTGAAGAGGTGGATTTGGATAATGAGCCGATCTTGGCATTATCGGAAGGACTGGATGAATTCGCGAAGCATGACGATATGTGGAGCAAGGATTTGGACGCGTACGAGGACGACAAAGAAAGGCGATTGCTTATACGTTGCAGGAACTAAAGATTTGGAAGAACTGGATAGACTTAGTTAGTGGAGCTGGACTGTTATATCTGCCTAGAATGCTAGAGGCATTTGGTGTACGAGACGTGGAGAATGATCTGTACGGATCATGAACGTCTCCAACACATATTCAATCATCTTGATTGAACTTTTGGCAAAGGTGATGGGTGGAGTTAATTGATGTAAGAAAATTGCAAGGCCAAGTACTAACTGGAAAAGGATAGGCAAGTGAGATATTTATACAACCTTAGGAGTCACACTGAGGACATGAGTGATTGATTTAGAGAGAGTTAGGAAACACTTTAGCGATGGTTGAGTTTTCATAATGATAAGTTATCATACTAGAAGTCGATAAATGCCATTTAAGGCACTATATGAAAGGATAGGGTGAGTTGTCCCCTTTGTGGACTATCTATTCCATGGTTGATGCATGTCCTAATGCTATGGAAATATGGAATGCAATTCATCGATTGAAGAAAGGAGAGTCGATAAATGTTCAAGATCTCGAGACTAATCTACTTTGAGAGTTTGGAAAATTCACATCTGAAGATGGTGAATCCATTGACTCATATTACTCGAGATTCTACAAAATGATGAATGAGCTTGTCAGAAATCAGTGCACCATCTCTAATCATCATGCTGATGTTTAGTTTCTACTTCAACTCAAACCGAAATGACAAAGGTTTGTGACTTTGGTCAAACAAAGGGAGGATATCAAGACTTTATCTTACCACAAACTTTATGATATATTGAAACAACATCAGAATGGAGTGAATGAACTTAGGGTTGAAACGGCAGAATGATCTACGAACTCTATTGCTTTTGTGGTTGCTACTTCAACAAAACTCGTTCCCCGTCAACAACCACCTACACATTCCTTAAGTTCATCAAGCTCATCCACCAAACCTCTAGCTACTTCTAGAAACAAAGCAAAAGCAATTGTCCCCACTCCACCTCTAAAATATGACACCGAGTCAGATGGAGACAGTGATGATGAACAACCTTCTAGGGACAAGAAGATTGAAGAACTCATGTGTTTACTCACCACAACTTATAAGAAGATCTACAAACCTACCAACAAAAACCTCAGATCATCATCCAATGCTAGATATAAGGAAATTGATCATGCACCTAGGTATGATCGTGATGCTAGGTATGATTATTAGAGGATGCCGAATCAAGTTAGGGCTAGAGATACTGTAGGCACTCCGGTTATGCAAAAGACTGGGATTCAATGCTTCAACTGCAAGGGATTTGGGCACATGGCTAGGGAATGTAAGAAGCCAAAACGGGTTAAGGATTTAGGATATCACAAGGAAAATATGTTGTTGTGTAAGAAAGAAGAAGCAGGGATTCCGCTCACCGCAGATGAAGTTGACTAGCATGATGACACTGACGGTGAAGCCGATGATCAAGAGTTGGAGGAACATTATGTGTACATGGAAAAGATTCAAGAAGTGATTCCAGAGACTGCTGACAATTCTGGACCTATCTTTGATACTGAGCCAATTGAAAAGGTATCATCAAATGATAACTATAATGTGTTTGCTAATGAACGAAGGCATCCTGAGAAACCCGAAAGCATCAATGACACATATGTAATGGACACGGATGACGACAATATCTCTACGGATTCACAGCATATGTGTAATGATGATGGAAATGCTACTCAAGATACTGACTCGGAAGAGGACCGTGATTTGCTTGCGTCTATTATTGATTCACCAAGTTTCACACACTTCTCTCTATTTTCTCTCTCTAGAATTCATCTATCTTCTACCTTTCTTTCTTGTTTAATCATCATATTATATGGGACAACAATTGGTATCAATCGCCATGGGGTAGTTTTGTGATTCGTTGTTGATATACTACTTAGTTCGTACGATTTACACATAAAATCATCTTGGATTCAAGTTTTTCTTGTGCTTTCCGTGCTCTAAATCTTGCTATATCTCTAAATCTTTCATATGTGTGGTAAGGATTTGGTTGTTGTGGTTTGCTTATTATCACGGATTTCTTGTAAAAATCTCAATTTTTTACCTTAAGTCTCGGAAGTGTTCACATATTGCGATAAGGGCTTCAGTATTCCGATCACAAAAGCCGAAGGGTTTCTACATTGTGGTCACGCATTGCGATCACTGATTACGATCACTCATATTGCGATCACTCATATTGCGATCACTCATATTGCGATCACTCATATTGCGATCACTCATATTGCGATCACTCACATTGCGATCACTCATATTGCGACCACTCACATTGCGATCACTCACGGCGATCTGATTTTCCGATGACTATTCCGACGACTATTCTGATGACTATTTTGATGATATTCCGATAACAACATTCCGATAGCATTGCGATTACACATTCTGATAGCATTTTTAAGGGATTTTAACACTTTTTCTAAATCAACAACAATCAATATAACATATCTACTTAAGATCCATATTAACTTCATCATTTCAGAGAATATTGAGATGGATTCTACTGTAGAATATCATGTGACGAACAACAACATAATGGTGGCGGGTAACAAAAAGAGACCACCAATGCTTGTTTCATGTCGATATGATCAATGGAAATCCCGTTTTCTATGTTATCTAGACACAAAAGCTAACGGTGATGCTTTAAGGCAATGCATTTTTATGGACCCTATAAACTCTCAAGGATTCAAGTTCCTGTAGTACCAGCCACAGACACAACTAACGCACAACTCACATATGAACGTGATGAAAAGAGAAACGACCTCACACCAGAGAACCGTGCTTGGTATGATGCAGAGAAGGAAGCAATTTACTTAATTCTCAGTGGCATTGGAGATGATATTTATTCCACGGTTGATGCATGCCCTACTGCTAAACAAATGTGGACGGCCGTTGAAAGATTGCAACAAGGTGAAACACTTAACAAACAAGACATGAAAACAAAGATGTTTTGGAACTTTGGCAAGATTACATCAAATGATGGGGAATCAGTTGATTCTTATTACTCTCTATTCTACAAAATGATGAATGACATGACCCGAAACAACTTGCAAGTTTCCACCATGCAAGTCAATGTCCAATTTATACAGCAACTTCAACCAAAGTAGACACGGTTTGTCACCTTGGTGAAACAACAACAAAAGTTAGACGAAGTTTCATATCACATGCTCTTTGACATTTTGAAACAATTTCAAAATGAGGCAAATGAACTTCGAGCTGAACGTGCTGCAAAGGTCTCAAATCCACTTGCTTTGGTGTCTACCACTCAAGATTACCCAGATTATCATTCTCGTGCTCCAAAGACTTACTCTACTCAATCATCATCACCACGATCATCCACTGTTTCTAAGTCACATGCTCTAACAAGATCCCGAGGCAAAGAAGTTGCAAGAGCACCATCACCCACACCTGAGCAATCATCCGAAGAAGACAGTGATGAAGAACTAGCTCAAAAGGATAGGGAATTCAAGCAACAAATGGCTTTTATTATGAAGCAATATAGGAAAATATACAAACCCACCAACAACAACCTTAGAACATCATCTAACACAAGGAATAACTATGCTCAGAGTCCTCCAAGGAATGACACATGAAGGCGTGCTGAGAGTCCTCCAGAGTATGATCGACAACCTGCGAAGTATGATAATCAGAGGGTTGCTACTATTGTTGGAAATAGGGAAACTGTTGGTACTCAAGTTATGCAACAAAGTGGGATTCAGTGTTATTATCGAGGTTATGGGCATTTGGCTAGAGAATGCAGGCAGCCAAAGAGGGTTAAAGATTATGGTTATCATAAGGAAAAGATGTTGTTGTGCAAGAAGATGGAAGCTGGGATCAAGTTATCAGCTAAGGAAGGAGAAATGCTTGACGACACAGATGATGAACTCTCCGACCAAGAACTCGAGGCACATTATTCATACATGGCAAAGATTCATGAGGTCCTTAACGTTACTGAAGATGACAATGGTCCTATCTTTGATACCGAGCCAATTGGTGATAAACATGAGCATAGTGATCAACCAACAACAATTACTGAAACGTGTATGATAGAAACGGTTGATAGCAATACCACACCCGATTCATCAGACATGTGCAATGATGAGTTTGAGGATGATCAACATGCAAATGAGTATGATGATGAGGAGCGTGTCGCGTTTGCTAATTTAATTGCTAGTTTACAAAAAGATGTCAATGAAAATAGAAAGAGTCAAAAGCAATTAAAGAAGCCAAACGCAGCGCTCACCCAAAACTTTGAAGAAAGCAAAGCCGCTCTTATAAAATCTAGTGAGACAATTGATAGTTATAGGGATGAGCTTCTTTAAAAGACCAAAGAGCTTGAGGGGTACAAAAGTCGTGTTATTAACATTAAAAAATGAAAATAAATACAACGAAGCTCTTGCTTTGTTAACTAAAGAAAAACGTCAATTTAATGTTTTATTAAGTGATGAACGTCAAAAAAGGTACCTTGCCACAACAAAAGTTAATGAACTTGAACAGAGGCTTTCTATGAATACCATCGATTCTGTTAAAATTCTTGACGAAAAGAAACAAGAGGTTGAAAATTAAAACAAGATTTCAAAAATAGACAAGGAAAAGATACTGAAAAAGTAAAGGATCTCGAAGAACAAGTCGATTTTTTGAAAAAAGTTTGTAGAAACTAGAAGGGGGGTTGAATAGTTTCTCTTCCATTAGTCACCTAATTAAAATTAATTTCAATTAGGTTTGTATCAAAAACTATCTTTTACTTGAAGCTAAGTTGCATAATAATTAGGTTCAATTCAAATGCATTAGCAATGGTAATAGGTAAGTATAATGATAATGAAATAAGTAAAGAGTAAGGAAAGAGACAACCTAGTGACAAGACACCAAGATTTATACTGGTTCGACAACGAGGCTCTATCCTCGTTTCTACTCCACTCCTCGAGTACACCTACTCGAGATTTCCACTATATCCAGAAGCTCCCTTCTTGGCGGAGAAAGCCTTACATCGTCGCTTACATTATTTTCTGACACTAAGCTAAATGTCGAGACCTAATCATTAGCTAGGACCAATCTACACAACGTTGCCTACTTCACAATTTAACGACACAAGGCTAGATGTCGAGTTCTGATGAGACTGCTTTTATACATAGTCTCATCGTCCAAATCGGGCTTAAATTGCATAAAATATCATTAAAACTGCCAACTATATGCTCGTATTTGTTGCTTGTGTATTTTAGGTACGGATATTGAGGAAAAGACAAAAAGATCACAAGAATCATTCAAAAACGAACACGGGAAACGAAGCCGCACAATGAACCGGGTCCAAATCTGGAATTTCCAAAATGACCTTGAAGAATTGAAGATTGTCAACATTGGTCCCTCATTTTTGAAGACATGGCAATTTATACCCTTGCAAAACTCATAAAATGCATTTGGGTCCCTAAATTATCAAGATGTTACATGAACAGCCCTTGAAGAATGAAGAATGTGCATTAATAGTCCTTGATAAAAGTTTGTGAACAACTTGTGCCAAAAATGACAAGTTGCCAAAGTTGTTACAAGTATAATGGGGCGTTGATAGCTGTTTATCACAACATGAAAGAAAAGTGAAACCTTGGGGACCATTATTGCCAGACACTCAAACTCACCACAACCAATCATGTTTCCACCTCAACCCCTTCCACCAATACTACTCCACCACGTCACTTACCCCATCCCAGTCAACATTCCACCCACATTTTAAATAACAGATTAATTAACTAATCTTTTTAAACCCAAAAATTACGTGGGAAACAACTACTGTTTACCCACCATCAACCTTAATCCCTTTATAAACCCTAATCCACCATCCTTGCAAATCAAAGGGGAAAAAGCTATAAACTTCCAGATTAGCAATTCATATAACCCTAAACCTATCCCACCTCCCAAAACATCCGTCACTTTCACCCATCAACCAACCCATGTGTCCCCTGACCCACTCCTTTGCAAGAAAACAAAATGGTCCAGCAAATCAACGTTTGTGATCCAATGACTTGCTCCCCACAACTATTTGGACAGCTCAGATCAATTCTACACCACTGGCAATCACATAGGAGCATATTGACCAAATTCAAACTCACAAGACCAAGGGCTTTTTGGAGATTTCAGCTGATTAGGGTTTACATTTTCTTGTTTTTCTAGAGTATTCTATAGTGTAGTATAAATAGGAGACGCATGTGTCCCTATTTCTCTTGTTCCAGATTTTTCTCAAAAATTGTAATCCCTTTTCTTGTTTAATGAAAGTTGGTATTTTTTATAAAAAATTGTAATTCCTTTTCTTGTTAAAAGTTGGTGTTTTTGTGAGTAAAAATCTGAGTTCCATTTATATTTTTCAAAACATTTTGTGTTTTGAATTTTCAGAAAAAGTTTCTGAAAATTGAATTTTCTTGGTGAAGTTTTGATTCAAGATTTGGTTTTCCAAGGTTGGAATTTATTTTGTTAAGTGTTTTTGAAAGGAAGTTATTTGAGAAGATTATTTGTGAAAAGGTTTTAAAAGTTTCAAAAATCAGAATATTAGATATTTGTGTTTGTTCATCTGATCTTAGCAGGTTTTGAGTGGAAGCATTATTTGTTCAAGGATCAGCTCAGGCCCCAGCCTGAAGGAAATGGCATTGCAGCCATAGTGGGGCCCGGATGTGGGTCCCACAAAGTAGTCCCTTGTGCTCTTAGTTTAAAGTTTTATGTTTTATATGTGATTTGTTGATTTGACATGAAAGTTGCTTATGTGTGTTTAAGTGGTTTGCTTTGAGAGTATTTGTGCCTAATATGCATGTTAGTAGCAGTTAGAATCAAATTGGTGTGGACTGAATGTGATTTGGTTTGAAAATATGATTTTCAGAAAGTGAAAGGGGTGTTTGGATTAAGGTTCATATCAGGTTAAATCAATTAAGATTTGTTTAAATTTTGTTTAGTATCACTCTTAGGGTTGAAATAGGTTGTATGCTAGCTTAACTTTCAGCTTGGTAGGGTTTAAGTCACAATTGCATGACAAAAAAATTGGTTTAAGCAGTCTAAATCAGGAAGTGCATTTTATTGCCTATTTTGTAATTTTTGAGCCATCAAATCTTGCAGTATGTTAGATTATAGGCTAACCTAGGATTGTGCATTGCTGGTATGTCATTTGGTTGATCTTTGTGTAAGTATTTGGCCATTGAATTTCATTATTGTGCAAGTAAAAAGGTACTTACTGTTCATCAGAAACTACAAAGCTTCATCAGAAACATAGTGTGCTTGTTTTGCTTGATCTTTGTGAAAAGACTTGTGTTTTTCTTGTTTGATTGACTTCCCACAACCCTACTGGTTGTGGGAGTGCCCCATTGTCCAAGTAAAAACCAATCAAAAGCTTTCCTAAGCTTAAACAGTCACCAGATCAAAATATTACACTAGTAGTGGGAAAAAGGTTTCCCCTGCTAGCTTACTTGTTTCCACTGCTAAGCAAACAGACAAAAGTCTGTCACATGTCACTATTAGTTTTGAACAATTTTTTCTTTAGTGCCTGAATTTGAGAGTTAGGACTTGAAAATTGTTTTGTTATTTTTCTAATTTTATTTGTGATTTTTCTGTTTAAATAGAATTTTTATTACTGTTCATTTTATATTTTTTAGATTAAATAGCCATTTTTAATACTTTTTAATGTTTCTATTTTTGGCATTTAGTGCCAAAATTAATATTTTTCTGTTTTAAAATTTTTCCTAGACTTAGAAAAATATTTTAAGATTTTTGGTTTTAAAAGTTTTCACTGTTCATCTTTTATTTATTTTTTATAATTAATTTAAGTTAATTAGGGTTTTAAATTAAACTGTTTTTGTCTTATAGTGAAAAAATTATTATTTTTCAAACTTTTTCATTTTTCTACTGTTCATTAGAGTAAATTAGGATTTTTAAAATTGGTAAATTATTTTTGGCATTATTTTATTATTTTTTATAATTATTTTAGTTTAAAAATAGTTTTTAGTAATTTAAAAATAGAAAAATAGTTTTTAAAAATTAGGAAAAATACTTTTTCGTCTTTAGATAATATAAGTAAGTTATTTGTTCAATAAAATAATATTTTGGACATTTTGATTAATTATATTTAATTTTAGAGCTTTAATTAGCATTTAAAATTGAATATTTAATTAATAAAAGGTTTTAAAATATTTTTATTGGATTTTTATTCTTATTTATATTATTTTTGACTACTTTTAGCTTTTAATTAATTTTTAGGTTTTAAAATTTTTAATTTTGTAGTTTTTACGGTTTTACGTGAACGCCTTTTCGTCTTAGCTCGATCCGTCTTCGTAACCGTCATTTCTTTCTTATTTCTATTTTTCTTTTCTTTTCTCAATATAATCACAATCATTAATCAATTCTTAACACAACACACTAGCCTCCTCGAGAACGAACTCACTCTTTTAGGTCGTTTTCCTAAACGAGTGCGATTTTACAACTATCATTTTTGGCGCCGCTGCCGGGGAGGCGTGTTGTGTTTTGATTGAACATTGTTGTTTTTTATATAGCCATAATTAGTATTTGTATTAGTAGCACTCTACTAATATGTATTATCGTTTTTCGGTTTTTGTGTGAATACTATTAATATATTGTATACGTAGAACAATAAATTCACAAGTACTCCAAATACGTGAGAAATCACAACCTTGACTTGGGAGGTCATTACCCAATCATTGTATTCGAATCTCAAACCAAAGAAAAAAAGGCAAAAATAGATAAATACTTTCGAGAAGCTCGATTTTGAAAAATACAAACTATAAGGTGGGTATAAGGCGGTTGTATTTCACGACCTAAAGGAAAAAGGCTCTTAAGTGCTTCGCGCCGCCTCGTTTCCTCCGCTTGCTTGTGCGTATTTGATTTTGAGAGCTAATCGAAGGTTTTGCCGCCCAAAGTATTATTACATATATATATATATATATATATATATATATTTTCTTGGTTTCTATTGATTAAACCCTCTTGAACGATTTGGTGTTCCACCATCGTTCTAAAGTCATCGAAGGCGTTCACTTCACGTGATCGTTTTCATTCCTTGAGGCTTCTTTAATCGAGAGATTAGATTAAGGAGGAGATTTGTAGATTTTTGTCTACTTAATACATTCACCAAATTCCAAAAAGGTTAATACAATCAAAAACCACAAAAAAATTGAAAAATACAAAACACCAAAAAGAATCTTCTTTGCTCGTCTCCTCGTTGTACGTGACGTTTATGCTAACTCGTAATCAAGAAAAACGTGCACGTAGACGAAAGAACAAAACTCCCACTCCAACTCATTCTAGTGAGGAGTCTCCTATTGACGAACCCATTGTACGAGAAGCACCAACCATGGCGAATCGAACTATGATGGAGTTACTTCAAGCACCCACCGAGGGTTATGGAGAGGCTATTGAGATTCCCGCTATCCTTGCGGAGAATTTTGAGGTGAAAACGGGTTTGTTGTCAATGATCCAAAACAACAAATTCCGTGGTGATGAGAAGGACAATCCACACAACCATATCCGCCAATTTAATCGTCTTACCGCCACTTGCAAATTTAAGGATGTCTCGAATGACTCGATTAAGATGATGCTTTTTCCGTATTCCTTAGCGGGGCCCGCTAAAATATGGTTAGAGAAAGAGCCACTCAATTCTATATTGACGTGGAAGGATCTCGTTTCGAAATTTGTGAACCAATTTTTTCCGCCCTCTAAGACTACGCATTTGAAAAATGAGATTTCTAAATTTTCACAAGAATCAAATGAAAGTTTTTCAACGGCTTGGAATAGGTTTAAGGAGATGTTACATGAATGTCCTCATCACGGTTTTTCCGACTTGCACAAAATTGACACGTTTTACAATGGACTTAACGATCATGAAAGAGATTATTTAAATGTCGCCGCGGGTGGTAATTTTTTGTGTAAAACGGTTGAGGAAGCTTTGGTCATAATTGAGAATAGGTCTAAGGTTTATAGCCCTCGTAACACACCGAGTGTTGCCAAAATGGGCTCGTCGTCATCGTCTCGTAGCATTAATGCTTTACATGATGAAGCAAATGAAGAAAATCGGTTTTTTGATAGATTTGCTAGCCTTATGTCCCATTGGAAAGCTCAAGAAGATTCAAATTCCGCTTCGGTTAAAGCGGTTTCTAAGAGTTGTTTGTCGTGTGGTGGAGCTCATGATCTTTCCGAGTGCATTACCGCGGATGGTAACACTTCGAGTGCTTATATAGCCACGGGAACTTATAACCAAAACGGTCAAGGTTCCCGCCAAAATCAAGCTCCACCAAATCAAAATGCTAATAACTATCGAAACAACAACCAAGGTGGTAATTATCAAGGCAATCAAAGGAATTACAACAAGGGTAATTATCAAAGTGGAAATGGGCAAATTTCAAACCAAAACCAAAACCGTGATTTTCAAACTACGACTCAAGGTTTTCAAAATGATCACACCAAAAATCTTCAAGGAGAGTTTTTGAATTATGCTAAGGCAAACGATGCTAAGTTTGATAATATTCAACGTGAAATGGTTAGCTTAAGATCCGAGTTGAAAAACGAGCTTAAAAACGAACTTGCTAATGAACTTAAAACTCATGCTAATAAAATGGAAGGAAATGTTCAACGACTCCAACAAAATCAACAAAAAATGGAGCAAGGTCAACATGAGATTAAGCAAGAGTTGTTAAAAGCGGATGCTAGGCAATCTAAGTTTGAAGACCGTATGGGAAAAATGTTTGAAGCTATCATGTGTAAGCCCTCTTCTTCGGGTGGTCTTCCTAGTGATACCATCGTGAACCCGAAAGGAGAATTGAAGGTTATTACTACTCGTAGTGGTAAAACTTTCAAAGAACCCATTTCTCGTCCAAGTACTTCTATGGAGAAGGAAAAAGAGAAAGAACCCGAGGTGTTGGTCGAAAAGGAGCAAATTCCAAGCCCACGAAGTACCGCTCAAACCACACCTACGGTTGAACCAATACCAATCATGGAACCCGAGATTCCAAGGCCGATGCCTATGCCTATGCCCCAACCCACACCACCTTTACCCTACCCTTCAAGACGAGACAAGGAAAAGGCACAAGAACGAAATAATTATCAATTTGAGCTTTTTATGAAAATGTTTCGTGACTTGCATTTTAATATAAGTTTTGCCGACGCCTTAGTCATGATGCCTCGATTTTCCGCGAACTTCAAAAGTATGTTGAATAACAAAGAGAAATTGCAAAAATCGTCTAGTTGTTCATCGGTTTTTCTAAGCCGCATACCTCAAAAAGTCGGTGATCCCGGCAAGTTTTTAATCCCATGTGCTATACAAGACATGGAAGAATGCTACGCCTTGGCCGATCTTGGTGCTAGTATTAATTTGATGCCTCTTGAGATTTTTAAATCGCTCAATCTTCCCAATCTCACTCCTTCAAGAATGTCAATCGAGATGGCCGATCATTCTATGATTCTAGCTTGTGGAGTTGCCGAGGACGTCTTTGTGAAAGTTGGAAAGTTCTACTATCCTGTATACTTTATTGTTGTTGACATTCCTATCGATCCTAAAGTTCCTTTAATTTTAGGTCGATCATTTTTGGATACCTCGAGAGCGCTTATCGATGTGCATGCAAGGAAAATCACTCTTCGTTTCAATGAGGAATAACTCGTCATTAATGCAACTCAAAACTCCACACTTTCTCATGTGTATTCTATCACGTCTTTGTATAATGTCAATCCCATCAAAAACATTTGCAAAAATATTTCAAAAAGAGTTTTAGAAGTTGTTGATAAAAATGAAGTTCCGTCCCCTCCGCCGGTGGAGGTTAAGAGTGTTAAGCCTACGATTCCAATTATGAATGATTCTTCGGATGATGAATGTGTTGATCCCGATGGGGGAGTTTTCTTTGTTGACAAACGTTTTGAGAACTTACCACCACCTTTACCAAAACACTTTTCAAATGTGAGAATTTTTAGTGTGACTAACATTGCTTTAGAAACACCAAATATTTTTTACATAATCAAATCGGGTTTTCACAAGTAGAGTTTAAAAGATGAAAAAGGAAAAGATTTTGAATTGAATTTAAAAGATTTTTCTACAATTCTAACTCCGTCATCACCACGTGTTTTGAGTGCTACAAGCTCGTCTTCTCCTTTTGACGATGCTTTGTGTGGACTTAGTGTGGGGGAAACCCCTTATGTTCCCTCCCCTTTCTCCACCGAGGACGAGATATTTGATCCTGGAATTGATTATATAGGGAAATCTCGGTCTTCCACCGATGCAATAAATGGAAAATCTTTCTATTTGATTGGTGCGAGTCTACCTCGAGTAGCTCAATGTTTTCATGACTTACCCATTGTCCCACCCTTCTATTTCTTCTCATCTATTTTCTTGAAACCCTTTGGGTTTGTGTTGGCACATGATGAAGTGACGTTGATTTGTTCTTCCAATGAAAACGAGAACGCCACCTTCGATCCCGGTATTTTGCACCATCAAAGGACTTAGTCCTTTATACCGGTTGTTTTTGGGCCTTGTTTATCATGTAAGCCCCACCAAAAATTGATCATACCAAGATAATCCCTAAATGATCACATTTATGGGGATTCTTGTCAAGCTTTTGACTCAGTTATCAAAAAAAAGGTGCCTCGTGGGGGAGACCCATGCTTATCCATGTACATATTATTGCTTTCTAATTAGTTTAATGTGAGGGGATTTGTGCCCTTCCAACCTTTGTCTCGTGGTTGTTTGTGATTGTGTAATCTAGGTCCTTATCATCACGATGAAGCATCTCGTGTTCGTTTTACTCGAGTTTCGATCGTTGCTTTGAAGAATTTCTCTATATCCATATGATATATCCTTTGATGTTCTAACCTTAGGTCTTATAGCACACTTCATAAACGGCTATGATTTAATGGTTCCACCCTTTCCATGCTAGATTAAGCATTCGACTTCGTCTCTAGTATGGGGGGTTTCCAACCCTTAGACTCGAAACATTGAGGACAATGTTTAACTTTAGTATAGGGGGGTGAATAGATACTTGCCTTGCCAAACCTTCACGCTTTCCAAAGTTTATCTTTTTGTTATCGTTTTTGTTGCAAAATAAGGCTAAAAATGGCCAAATTTTAAAAATTTTCTCATGTTTTATAAGTGTTTGAAGACACGAATGTAGGTTTTCCGATGGCGAGAATAAGAGTAATTTTTGACTCGACCGTGCGTGTTGAGCACTTAGCTTTGATTCCTTAACTACACATTAGGCTAAGTCTCTTAAATGAGGACGAGAAATGATAGACTTAATTATAAGTTACTATGCTAAACGTAGAGTACTCATATTCTTTCAAAAACTCATGTGTTCTCGTTGTTTGCTTATTCTCCCTTCGCTTGTAAATATTTTTTGCTTAATAAATATTGACTTAGCGGTTTAGTTAGGATTGTTGGGTTTCTAGTCTTTTCTAGTAGCTTCCGTGTAATTAAATTGGGAAGACATTAAGGTATCGCCAGCGTCACGGTTTTGAAGTATTGGCACCCGAATAATCGAAAGCTTCACCCAATAATAAGATTTCAAGTGCTCACCTAAATCTAGCAAACAATTTGAAGCCCCACAAGGCCGATAAATCTATGCAAAATTGAAAGTGAATCAAGCCTTAATCTTTGAAGCTTTAAAGATCTAAAATTCGCTTTAGCGTGAGGATATACGTCTTTGGCTAATAAAACCACCGATGAGGCGGATAATAAAAGGCAAGGCAAGACCGAAGTCATAATAAAAGCTTCATGGTGAAGTTGAATAAAAGATGGAGGTAAACCAAAGATAATAAGGCCCTTCCGTTAGGGGGCGTATAAAAGTCTTGGTAATAAGTCTCATGTTCAAAACCGTTATAAAACCGTGTTTATCGATTCTTCTTGTCAACTTAATTTTTTGACATCGTTGTCTATTAGGAGGGGTTATTGATTTGATGGTCTTGGTTACACCGTTAGGACTCTATTTTTAGACCTAAATCTCTATTATCGCATAAGTCAAACAATATATCCTCGTGAAACATTCAAGACAAAATAAAATATAAGAGATACAACTTAGGAATAATGGGAGGATAAGTACGTGATTAGGGCATATGAGTAGTGTTAGCATTACTAACTTATAATGACAATGATCTCGTTGCACGCTTAGCATGGAATTAAGGTGAAAATCGAGGACGATGAAATTATTTCTAACGAAGCATTCACGTGTTCTTATTCTATGAACCTAAACGTCCCATTTTGCGATGAAAATCATACATTATGTCTAAAACGCAAATAGTAGTATAGCTAGTTTATCTTTCAATAAAGTAAATAAAAATGAATTTTGGAGGTGCTTTGATACTTTATTCTAGCATTGCGTGAGGGCACGGCAATGGTTTAGTATGGGAGAGTGATGAGACTGCTTTTATACATAGTCTCATCGTCTAAATCGGGCTTAAATTGCATAAAATATCATTAAAACTGCCAACTATATGCTCGTATTTGTTGCTTGTGTATTTTAGGTATGGATATTGAGGAAAAGACAAAAAGATCACAAGAATCATTCAAAAACGAACACGGGAAACGAAGTCGCACAATGAACCGGGCCCAAATCTGGAATTTCCAAAATGACCTTGAAGAATTGAAGATTGTCAACATTGGTCCCTCATTTTTGAAGACTTGGCAATTTATACCCTTGCAAAACTCATAAAATGCTTTTGGGTCCCTAAATTATCAAGATGTTACATGAACAGCCCTTGAAGAATGTAGAATGTGCATTAATAGTCCTTGATAAAAGTTTGTGAACAACTTGTGCCAAAAATGACAAGTTGCCAAAGTTGTTACAAGTATAATGGGGCGTTGATAGCTGTTTATCACAACATGAAAGAAAAGTGAAACCTTGGGGACCATTATTGCCAGACACTCAAACTCACCACAACCAATCATGTTTCCACCTCAACCCCTTCCACCAATACTACTCCACCACGTCACTTACCCCATCCCAGTCAACATTCCACCCACATTTTAAATAACAGATTAATTAACTAATCTTTTTAAACCGAAAAATTACGTGGGAAACAACTACTGTTTACCCACCATCAACCTTAATCCCTTTATAAACCTTAATCCACCATCCTTGCAAATCAAAGGGGAAAAAGCTATAAACTTCCAGATTAGCAATTCATATAACCCTAAACCTATCCCACCTCCCAAAACATCCGTCACTTTCACCCATCAACCAACCCATGTGTCCCCTGACCCACTCCTTTGCAAGAAAACAAAATGGTCCAGCAAATCAACGTTTGTGATCCAATGACTTGCTCCCCACAACTATTTGGACAGCTCAGATCAATTCTACACCACTGGCAATCACATGGGAGCATATTGACCAAATTCAAACTCACAAGACCAAGGGCTTTTTGGAGATTTCAGCTGATTAGGGTTTACATTTTCTTGTTTTTCTAGAGTATTCTATAGTGTAGTATAAATAGGAGCGCATGTGTCCCTATTTCTCTTGTTCCAGATTTTTCTCAAAAATTGTAATCCCTTTTTGATTTAATGAAAGTTGGTATTTTTTATAAAAAAATTGTAATTCCTTTTCTTGTTAAAATTTGGTGTTTTTGTGAGTAAAAATCTGAGTTCCATTTATATTTTTCAAAACATTTTGTGTTTTGAATTTTCAGAAAAAGTTTCTGAAAATTGAATTTTCATGGTGAAGTTTTGATTCAAGATTTGGTTTTCCAAGGTTGGAATTTATTTTGTTAAGTGTTTTTGAAAGGAAGTTATTTGAGAAGATTATTTGTGAAAAGGTTTTAAATGTTTCAGAAATCAGAATATTGGATATTTGTGTTTGTTCATATGATCTTAGCAGGTTTTGAGCGGAAGCATTGTTTGTTCAAGGATCAGCTCAGGCCCCAGCCTGAAGGAAATGGCATTGCAGCCATAGTGGGGCCCGGATGTGGGTCCCACAAGGTAGTCCCTTGTGCTCTTAGTTTAAAGTTTTATGTTTTATATGTGATTTGTTGATTTGACATGAAAGTTGCTTATGTGTGTTTAAGTGGTTTGCTTTGAGAGTATTTGTGCCTAATATGCATGTTAGTAGCAGTTAGAATCAAATTGGTGTGGACTGAATGTGATTTGGTTTGAAAATATGATTTTCAGAAAGTGAAAGGGGTGTTTGGATTAAGGTTCATATCAGGGTAAATCAATTAAGATTTGTTTAAATTTTGTTTAGTATCACTCTTAGGGTTGAAATAGGTTGTATGCTAGCTTAACTTTCAGTTTGGTAGGGTTTAAGTCACAATTGCATGACAAAAAAATTGGTTTAAGCAGTCTAAATCAGGAAGTGCATTTTATTGCCTATTTTGTAATTTTTGAGCCATCAAATCTTGTAGTCTGTTAGATTATAGGCTAACCTAGGATTGTGCATTGCTGGTATGTCATTTGGTTGATCTTTGTGCAAGTATTTGGCCATTGAATTTCATTATTGTGCAAGTAAAAAGGTAGTTACTGTTCATCAGAAACTACAAAGCTTCATCAGAAACATAGTGTGCTTGTTTTGCTTGATCTTTGTGAAAAGACTTGTGTTTTTCTTGTTTGATTGACTTCCCACAACCCTACTGGTTGTGGGAGTGCCCCATTGTCCAAGTAAAAACCAATCAAAAGCTTTCCTAAGCTTAAACAGTCACCAGATCAAAATATTACACTAGCAGTGGGAAAAAGGTTTCCCCTGCTAGCTCACTTGTTTCCACTGCTAAGCAAACAGACAAAAGTCTATCACATGTCACTATCAGTTTTGAACAATTTTGTCTTTAGTGCCTGAATTTGAGAGTTAGGACTTGAAAATTGTTTTATTATTTTTCTAATTTTATTTGTGATTTTTCTGTTTAAATAGAATTTTTATTACTGTTCATTTTATATTTTTTAGATTAAATAGCCATTTTTAATACTTTTTAATGTTTCTGTTTTTGGCATTTAGTGCCAAAAATTAATATTTTTCTGTTTTAAAATTTTTCCTAGACTTAGAAAAATATTTTAAGATTTTTGGTTTTAAAAGTTTTCACTGTTCATCTTTTATTTATTTTTTATAATTAATTTAAGTTAATTAGGGTTTTAAATTAAACTGTTTTTGTCTTTTAGTGAAAATTTTATTATTTTTCAAACTTTTTCATTTTTCTACTGTTCATTAGAGTAAATTAGGATTTTTAAAATTGGTAAATTATTTTTGGCATTATTTTATTATTTTTTATAATTATTATAGTTTAAAAATAGCTTTTAGTAATTTAAAAATAGAAAAATAGTTTTTAAAAATTAGGAAAAATACTTTTTAGTCTTTAGATAATATAAGTAAGTTATTTGTTCAATAAAATAAAATTTTGGACATTTTGATTAATTATATTTAATTTTAGGGCTTTAATTAGCATTTAAAATTGAATATTTAATTAATAAAAGGTTTTAAAATATTTTTATTGGATTTTTATTCTTATTTATATTATTTTTGACTACTTTTAGCTTTTAATTAATTTTTAGGTTTTAAAATTTTTAATTTTGTAGTTTTTACGGTTTTACGTGAACGCTTTTTCGTCTTAGCTCGATCCGTCTTCGTAACCGTCATTTCTTTCTTATTTCTATTTTTCTTTTCTTTTCTCAATATAATCACAATCATTAATCAATTCTTAACATAACACACTAGCCTCCTCGAGAACGAACTCACTTACCTTTAGGGTCATTCACACACGGTTTTCCTAAATCGTCGTGCCTACTTCCCTATATTGTTGCTCTTTTTCCTAAAAGGGTATACAAAAAGCTACATCAACTTCTAATATCAAGGTAGAACCAATCTTCACGACGTTGCCTACTTCACCATTTTACGACACAAGGCTAGATGTCGAGTTCTAATCCAAAGCCAGAACCAATCTTCAAGACTCTTTACTTTGAAGCTAAGTGAGAACTTCACACAACACAACTACTAATCACTTTCAAGTTTAGTGAGAACTCACAAGACACAACCACATCACTTTATAGTTTAGTGAGAACTACTACACAAATCTATTACAACTCAACTAGACATATCCAAGTACACACATGTAGCTTGGATCTACACAACACAAATCCAAGCAAACACATATGCAATGGATGTACACAACAAATCCAAGTATTCACAAATAGCTTGGATGAACACAACTAGTCCAAGTATTAATAAATACAAATGGATCAACAAAAACAAAAAGTCTAACATGATGAACATGACTAAATCATGGATTCATCTTTATCACAACACTAGTGAGTGAGTGATCTTCTCATTGGACAAGGTAAAGGAGGGGATCAAGAGGATAATCATATGTAAACATACTTAACACATTAAGTGATCATTTACTAATGATTATGCTATAGAAAAGAGAAAGGGGCTGAGAAAAACGTCCAAGAGGCTTGTTGGAAAATGAGATTTGATCTACTATTTATAGAAGACAAAGTCCAACGGCTAGCTGGGCGCGGATCCTTAACTAGCCGGCGGTTCCATATCGCTAAGGAACCGCCTAGCTATTTAAGGTACCGCCCAGTAGAGTTTGATCCCTTTTTGTCTTTTAGTGGGGTAGGAATATCTGAGGTTTTTTAAACCTTCAAAGGATATTCTTATGGCATATGGAATATGCCATTTTAAAATTTATATTTTCCATTTTAATAAAACATTTTCTTAAAAAGAAAGTTTATTAAAAAATCTTATGTCATATTAACAAAAGTGATTTTTAAGGATAATCACTTTGATGATCACTAAGTATGATTAAGAAAAGTTAGTGATATGATTATTACCTTGATGATAGTGTTAGTTAAATAATTCGTTTTGTGTTTTACACTAAATGTGTTGTATGGTTTTGTAAAACCCGCATCTTTTACCATGTATAGTACCTTAAGTTCGTACGTACTAGTTAAATACTTTCCTAATATAGCATGATTACGATTACGTATTAGGAGTTTATGTATTACGTACGTGTTAGAACACGATAAGTATTTTATATGAACGATCACGTAATAATTATTTAGCAATAATTAATCACGAACATACGATCACGGAATCACGAGCGTAATTAAAACACGAGATAGTATTAATTACGTATATATATTTAATACGAGCGTAATTAAATATATAAGAGTATGGTATTTACGTAACGAGAACATTTAAAACACGAACTTAATTAAACATAAACGTGTACAAAATTACAAGACACGAAACGAGGTACGGGACCCCCACAAGGGAGTCCCTACCCGCGGCCAACATAAGGACAATGGGCCAAGCCCATTGTCAATTTTACTAAAAGGAAGGGTTAAGAGTTTTTACTACTCAAATTATTTTTATAGAAGAATTTCAAGAAAACCTAGAAACCCTTCCTCCTTCTCCTTTGTGTGCCGCCACCTACAAACCACCATAAGGGGGTGATTTTGATCTTGGATCTTGTTGATTTAGTGTTTGTTCGTGTTTGTTCTTCACCCTTTTGATCCACGAATACGGTAAAACCTTTTTACTTGTTTTCTGTTTAAATAATCTTTCATTAATTAAGAACACGTGATGTTTTTCATAAAAACACATTAATTAAACCTAGATCTAACATGTTTTGGTCATTAATTAATCAAAGGGATCGATCTAAGGGGTGTTTGTTTTGGGCTGCAGGAACAACCGAGCCCAAGGGGGTTCGGTTTGTTTTTAGCCGACCACCACCAAGACCTTTTTGGTCTTGGTTGGTGCGTGTGGGTCCCACGGCAGCAAGGGGGTACCCCGATTTGGTTCGGGGTACGGTGTTTGTTCATAATCGGTGCATGTTTTAAGCTTAGATCCGGATCATGATTATGTTAGTTGTTTATGTTATAAACTTATGTTAAGAATTAAATTAATAAGGATGTAATTAATTTTATATCATGACTTAGGTTAACTAATTATTAATAAACATGAATTATTTTAACCTAAGTATTTTTATTATTAAGACTTATAATTAATTAATTATTTTAAAAACCATGGATATAATTAATTAATTTAAACATGACTTAGGTTATATTATTAGTATTTAATAATACATATTTTAACCTAAGTATTTATTATATTTAATTAAAAACATGTCATACTTTAATTAAATATTATAACCTATAGTTTAATTAAATTACATGAAATAATTATTAAACTATATAATATATCATATGACTTAGAAAATAATCATGAAAATACTTAGGCTTATTTACTTATCTTATTTAACCAGCTTATTTCTAATTATGAAAACTTTCTATTTTTAGAAACTTAATTAAATAAGGCAGCTATTTTATTTATGGAAACCAGCTATTTTTAGAAACTTATTTATTTAAGGCAGCTAATCTATTTATGGAAACTTATTTAATTAAGGCAGCTAATCTATTTATGGAAACTTTCTATTTTTAGAAACTTATCTATTTTAAGCAGTAAATCTATTTTTGGAAACTTTCTATTTTTGGAAACTTTCTATTTTTGGAAACTTTCTATTTAAGGAAACCTGCTATTTTTGGAAAGTTACTTATTATTACACAGTAAGTATAATAACACATGAAATATCAGAAATACTTAATCAGAATGAACAGAATATAGGATTTAACACAGTTTAAGGCTTTAAACAGTGTAAATAGTAAGAACACATAAAATAAGCTAAGACATGATATAAAACCAGCTATGTATGTAGTAAGCAGATACTTATTTCATGTACGTATTTATGTAGCACTAGTGTTTCGGAAGTAGGATTCTCGCAGTTCATCGTTCTCGTTCACTGGACATAAGGTACGGATTCCCGTCCTTTCAGTATGGACATTCTTTCCTTATTAGGATTTCCCCGTATGCAGCCAACTGTTTTCCCGTAGTATAAGTATGAGTTTGATTGCTTATGTTTAAATATGATTACCTATAGCCATATACATGCATGACCAGTTTCACCTAGTTATGGAGGTACCATAACCATAACATTTGAGGCACTGATGGTATGACTTCACCACGACGGAGTGATTGCTCGTGGCGTCCCTTCAGCTTTTGGCCATTTATTACATTTATCATGTGGGGCGTATGGGTGCATCCTAGTTACACATTTTTATTCAGGATTTCATGGTGAATGTGGTGTGTGCCTTGCATCCTTCACAAGGAGCTGATCCATCCTACCCATAAAACTAGTATATTAAATCAGAGGCAGCCCCTCTAATTTGCATGATGAGGTCACCCCTCCAATTATTCATGCATGGTGGATATTCATGACCTATATTGGCTAATGGTAAAATTATGACAACCAGTTTTTATAAGATAAACATAAGACTTTCAAACTATAAAACCAGTTTTATCATGACTTAACCAGGTTACTCGGGACTTAGTTTCTTCCGCTGTTATTATGTTATATGCTTATTCCTATTCATGCTTTATTGTACATCCGTGCACTGAGCGTATTGCTCAGCCGTTTTCTTTTTCTATGTTCCCAAAACGGCAGGTACTCAGGGACGCTCGTAGACACTAAGAGTACGTGCATATGGACTGGAAGCTGTCTAGCCTTCTTTACATTATGCATTTCTTTTCTTTATGATACTTATGTTTGGACATTGTTTCGTCCTTATTCCTTGCTATACTATGTTTGTGTGTGATGAGCTTTGCTTTTGGACTACCGATGTTTGATTCCGGTATTTTCCTTTATATGGTCAAGTAATGTTTAGACATTTTACCTTGTATGCTTTGATGACACGCCATAATTGCTGTAATATTTCCATTTCCAAAATGGGGTGTTACAATTATGGTATCAGAGCCAAGGCTTCGACCTGTAGGCTCTCAAATATGACCTGTGATTAGTGGGTAGTCACTACGGTCTTCCTAGAACTGACAGTTGTTTTCATGCATTCATCATTTTTAAGCATACATATATATGTCATTGTTACAGGGTTTTTGACTAAGTAATGGTTGGTACAGGACTGGCCCTATTTAGTCGCATGTGTTTTATCGAAACTTTTAGATTTGGGACCGACCCATAGGCGTCCCCTCGATATGTCTTTTGTTTTGAGTGAACTGACCAGAGGCGTTCACTCTCGAGCATCCAAAGTTTTCATAAAACTGCATCATGTATTCATACAAAAATTTTCTTGCATAAAATTTTTCTCGTGAAATTTTCGAGTATAAATTTTTTTCATGTATATAATTATATTTTATGTTTTGAACTGTTTAATCATATGTTTTATTGTTATACTGTCAGATGGTTCTCACACGCGAACAGGAGCAGCTCAATGCTGCAATTCAGGCTGCCATGCAAGCCTTGCTTCCTCAACTGAGGAATGACATCCGTGCTGAAGTCCAAGCTGCCAACAATCAGCAGCAGCAGAATCAGGCACCTCCTCCTCCTCCTCCTCCAATGACATTAGCAGTATGGCTGGAGAGATTCAACAACCTCCGCCCTCGAGCTTTTGAGAAGACAGATATCCCCAACAATGCTGAAAGCTGGTTAGCTCACATTGAGAAGATCTTCAACGCTATGGGCTGTGACCCCGCATACAAGGCGAGGTTGGCATGCTATCGGTTCGAAGGCGATGTACTCAACTGGTGGTTAGCTTTGATGCAATCTGAAGGTGGTGATGAGTGGGTTGCTGGTTTGACTTGGGCTCAGTTCAAGGACAGGGTGATGGAGCAGTTCTTTCCCAAGGCTGAGCAGGACAAACTCAAGAGAGAGTACCATGGGATCCGTCAGAGAGCTGGGGAGAATAGCAACGAGTTTATGCAGCGCTTTCTTCGCTTGGCTGGTTTCCTTGGTGCGGCAGCAGGTACTCCAGAAGAGCAGGCACATCACTTTAGATGGGCTCTTCGCACATCGGTCGCAAACAATCTGGTGTGTGCTACGTTCAATACTGTAGCACAAGTGGCCGATGCAGCACGAAAACTGGAGATGCTGCAGGAGAGGGATGAGTTCGGGGAAGCTGAAAGACCCGACAAGAGGTAAAACCTTCGTATTTAAGCGGCAATCAATCCGTATATCTTCCATATGTCAATTATTCATCTCTTTAAATGTATTTTCCAGGCAGAAAACTGGGGACCGGTCTCAGCCGGCTACTCAGCAGCAGCCTCATCAGCCCAAGGGAAATGGTCAGACTAATGACCGATCTGCTACGGATAGGCGTAGCGGTAATGACAATTACCGTAACAACGTCGGGCAATCCAGCAACAGCAGGTCCTAATACTTACGAAATTTCCTATGTTTATGTTATAACTCATATTCTGATACTCTAGCAAAATTCTACCAGGAACCACGGAAACGGTAGGGACCAGAACCAGAGAGGTTCGCAGCCTAGCCGTCCAGCTATCACTGGTACTCAATCTTACGATTATCTGCTTCGTCCTTTGTACCCAACTATTATGTCTCATGTAAAATGTTTTTTTCAGGTCCTCAGCCAGCCAGAGCACCTGTTGGAGGATACACTCATCCTCTTTGCTCTACTTGCCACCGTAGGCACCCAGGACCATGTCGCCGTAATACTGATGCGTGCTTCAAGTGTGGTCTTCCTGGCCATATTATGAAGGATTGCCGTAAGGGCGAGATGGAGGGTACATCGTGACATGCTGATACCAAGCCGCCTCCTAATGCCGGGCGTGTCTACACGACATCTCGAGACCAGGCCAACAAGTCTACAGGTACCATCACTGGAATCTTGTATATGTATGGTCGCGCTGCATGTGTTCTTTTCGATACGGGTGCTACTCACTCGGTTATTTCTACTGCTTATGCTAAGAACATTAGGATGCCTCCCTTGCCACTAGAAAATAGGCTTACTATTTCCACGCCTTTGAGGGACTCTGTATTAATCACCCATGTATACAAGAGTCTTCCCTTAGAATTTGATGATAAGGTTCGACCTGTCGACGCACTTCCGCTGGACATGAATGACTTCGACATGATTTTGGGCATGGATTGGCTATCCAAGTATCCTGCTACCATAGACTGCCATTCATATCGGGTTATGTTCGGTGATGTCAATGCACCAGAGTACATTCATAATGGGTTCATACCCGGACGGTCTGTACAAATCATATCTACCCTGCAAGCGCGTGCACTCCTGTCACATGGTTGCGAGGGTTACCTAGCTACGGTTCACGACATGGATGCTGAATCTCCATCGATTCAGGATCAACCTATAGTTTCGGAATTCCAAGACGTGTTTCCAGCAGAACTTCCGGGCATACCACCTGCACGAGAAGTGGAATTCAGTATCGAGCTGGTTCCAGGAGCTGAACCAATCTCCAAGGCTCCTTATCGCATGGCTCCCATAGAGCTGAAGGAGCTGAAGGATCAACTGCAAGAACTTCTCGAACGAGGTTTCATTCGACCGAGCGCATCTCCATGGGGCGCACCGGTTTTGTTTGTTAAGAAGAAGGACGGCAGGATGCGTCTTTGCATAGACTATCGCGAGCTCAACAAGATTACTATTCGGAATAGATATCCACTGCCACGCATTGACGACCTGTTTGACCAACTCCAAAAGGCCAAACACTTCTCCAAGATCGATCTTAGGTCAGGCTATCATCAGTTACGAGTCAAGGAGCAGGATATTGCTAAGACTGCCTTTCGTACTCGTTATGGCCACTACGAGTTTGTAGTTATGCCATTTGGCCTGACAAATGCTCCAGCAGTGTTCATGGATCTGATGAACAGAATCTTCCATGAATTTCTGGACAAATTCGTCATTGTTTTCATCGATGACATCCTGATTTTCTCTAAGTCCAAGGAGGAACACGAAGACCATCTTCGTACAGTACTACAGATTCTTCGCCAGAAGCAGCTGTATGCTAAATTCTCCAAGTGTGAGTTCTGGTTAGACAAGGTGGCATTCTTAGGTCACATTGTATCAGCAGAAGGAATCACTATGGATCCAGCGAAGGTTGAGGCCATCACTAAGTGGCCGAGGCCGACATCAGCGACAGAAGTCCGCAGTTTCTTAGGCTTAGCTGGCTATTACCGTAGGTTCGTGGAGAACTTTTCCCGCTTAGCACTACCATTGACCAAACTGATGCGGAAAGGGGAGAAATTCGTCTGGACTGAAGATCGAGAGAAGAGCTTTGAAGACCTGAAGCAGAGGCTAGTATCTGCACCTATTCTTACTCTACCATCTGGTATGGGTGGATTTCAAATCTACAGCGATGCATCGGGGAAGGGACTTGGCTGTGTTCTCATGCAACATGGGAAAGTGATCGCGTACGCTTCACGGCAGCTTAAGCCTTATGAAGAGAATTACCCCACGCACGATCTGGAACTTGCTGCAGTCGTGTTTGCACTGAAGATATGAAGACACTACTTATATGGAGAATCATGTGACATTTTCACGGACCACAAGAGCTTGAAGTATATCTTCACTCAACGTGAATTGAACATGAGGCAGAGGAGATGGTTAGAGCTGTTGAAGGATTATGACATTAATCTTCAGTATCATCCCGGAAAGGCAAATGTAGTAGCAGATGCTCTTAGCAGGAAGTCCGGAATGATCAACAGCATTAGAATCGAAGAGGAAATCATAAGAGACTTGGAGCGACTGGACATCGAGATCATGGTACGTGGACAGCACGGTTACTGGGCTAATCTTAGAGTAGAACCCGAGTTACTATCTAAGATCAAGGAAGCTCAAAAGGATGACGGAGAAATATGGGCGATAGTACAGAATTTGGAGAAGCAGACAGAATTCAGAGTAGATGCAGATGGTATCGTATGGCAGGGCACTAGACTTTGTGTTCCTGATGACCAAGAACTCCGGGAAGCTTTGCTAGCAGAAGCTCATAGCTCCCCATTCTCGATACATCCTAGTTCAACTAAAATGTACCATGACATCAAGTATTACTTTTGGTGGAGTGGTATGAAGCAGGATGTGGCCACTTACGTCTCCAAATTATCTTACCTGCCAGCAGGTTAAGATCGAGCATCAGCGATCTGGCGGTCTCCTTCAACCGTTAGACATTCCAGAGTGGAAGTGGGATAAAATCACCATGGATTTTGTTACCGGTCTTCCGCCTACCAAAAGGAAGCACGATGCAATTTGGGTTATCGTTGATCGACTTACCAAATCAGCTCATTTCTTACCGATCCGCAAGGAAGATCCGGTTAGTAAACTCGCAGATACGTACAGACGAGAGATCATGAGACTACACGGTGCACCATCCAGCATCGTCTCAGACAGAGATCCTCGATTCACTTCGCGCTTTTGGAAGTCTGCAGAAAGCTTGGGGTACACAACTTAAGCTTAGCACGGCCTTTCATCCTCAAACGGACGGACAGTCGGAGCGAACCATTCAAACATTGGAGGATATGTTGAGATTATGTGCGTTGGAATGGACGGGTGATTGGGACGAATACATCTGTTTGGTGGAGTTTGTGTACAACAACAGCTGGCACGCGAGCATCAAGTGTGCTCCATTTGAGATGTTGTATAGCAGAAAGTGTCGCGCCCCAATCTGCTGGGATCAGGTTGGCGAGCGAACACTCGAAGGACCAGAGATCATAGAGATGACAAATCAGAAGATCACAGTAGCTAGGCAAAAAATTCAGGAGGCACGGTCACGTCAAAAGAGTTACGCCGACAAGCATCGTAGGGATTTACACTTTAATGTAGGAGATCACGTCTTCCTTAAGGTTTCGCCGGCACGTGGTGTTAGACGCTTCGGGATTAAAGGAAAGCTCAGTCCTCGTTTCATCGGACCGTTTGATATCATTGAACGAGTCGGTGAAGTATCTTACCGATTGGCGTTACCTCCGCAACTTTCGCATGTGCACAATGTGTTTCATGTGTCCTTACTCAGAGGGTACCAATATCATCCCCTTCACATGGTTCAGTATCCACAAGAACAGATTCGTGAAGATCTCACTTTTATAGAAGAACCCGAACGAGTTCTTGACAGGCAAGAACGAGTCATGAGAAAGAAGACGATTCCATTCGTCAAAATTCTATGGAGGGATCATACCGAGCGGGAAGCCACTTGGGAAACAGAGGAGTCTATCCGGACTTCTTACCCTCATTTCATATTTTGAATTCGGGTATGTTCTTCTTTTCCAGTTTACTTTATCTATAATTCGGGGACGAATTATTCTTTTTAGGGGGGAAGAGTTGTAAAACCCGCATGCTTTTACCATGCATAGTACCTTAAGTTCGTACGTACTAGTTAAATACTTTCCTAATATAGCATGATTACGATTACGTATTAGGAGTTTATGTATTACGTACGTATTAGAACACGATAAGTATTTTATATGAACGATCACGTAATAATTATTTAGCAATAATTAATCACGAACATACGATCACGGAATCACGAGCGTAATTAAAACACGAGATATTATTAATTACGTATATATATTTAATACGAGCGTAATTAAATATATAAGAGTATGGTATTTACGTAACGAGAACATTTAAAACACGAACTTAATTAAACATAAACGTGTACAAAATTACAAGACACGAAACGAGGTACGGGACCCCCACAAGGGAGTCCCTACCCGCGGCCAACATAAGGACAATGGGCCAAGCCCATTGTCAATTTTACTAAAAGGAAGGGTTAAGAGTTTTTACTACTCAAATTATTTTTACAGAAGAATTTCAAGAAAACCTAGAAACCCTTCCTCCTTCTCCTTTGTGTGCTGCCACCTACAAACCACCATAAGGGGGTGATTTTGATCTTGGATCTTGTTGATTTAGTGTTTGTTCGTGTTTGTTCTTCACTCTTTTTATCCACGAATACGGTAAAACCTTTTTACTTGTTTTCTTTTTAATTAATCTTTAATTAATTAAGAACACGTGATGTTTTTCATAAAAACACATTAATTAAACCTAGATCTAACATGTTTTGGTCATTAATTAATCAAAGGGATCGATCTAAGGGGTGTTTGTTTTGGGCCGCAGGAACAACCGAGCCCAAGGGGGTTCGGTTTGTTTTTAGCCGACCACCACCAAGACCTTTTTGGTCTTGGTTGGTGCGTGTGGGTCCCATGGCAGCAAGGGGGTACCCCGATTTGGTTCGGGGTACGGTGTTTGTTCATATCCGGTGCATGTTTTAAGCTTAGATCCGGATCATGATTATGTTAGTTGTTTATGTTATAAACTTATGTTAAGAATTAAATTAATAAGGATGTAATTAATTTAATATCATGACTTAGGTTAACTAATTATTAATAAACATGAATTATTTTAACCTAAGTATTTTTATTATTAAGACTTATAATTAATTAATTATTTTAAAAACCATGGATATAATTAATTAATTTAAACATGACTTAGGTTATATTATTGTTAGAAATACGTTTTTACGTATTTAGGAAGATTCGGTCACTCCGACAATATACTTAGTAGTAGCTCGTAGTCTAGACATCTTTATTAAACAAACAAAGCCAAGCCTAGCCTACAACATGTGTAGGCCGGCCCAACAATGTAAGCCCAAGCCCATCACAAGGCTTGGGTATATAAACCCTCTCCTTTGATGGAGAGGGTGTGTGGTTTCATAATTTTCACATAGTTCTTCTTACTTTCTCTCTCTAGCTTTGTGTGAAATCCACCATCTCTCTATCTCTTTCTCTCTCTAAAAACATAAGCAAGATTTACAATCCTACAAATGGTATCAAGAGCCATGGGATGATTGTATTGTTCATGTGTTTGTGTTCTTGATTCATACGCCATTTTTGATCCTTTTTCACACGTCCAAATTTTTTTTTGTGTTTTTGATGGTTTTTTCTTGATACAAATCTTCTACATAGTTGTGGTAGGGATTTGGTATAGTTACTTTGGCTAAAAACACAAAATTTTTGGGTGTTTTGATCATTTTTTGGCTTAAAATCACGAATTGGTTGAGTTTTGTCCGAGAAAAGTGGAAATTATTCCGATCTGGTCATCGGAAAGGGGTTTATAGTACATTCCGATCAGTGTAATCGGAATAGGGTTTAGGTATTCCGATCACAACATTCCGATTGGCATTCAGATTGGCATTCCGATTGGTATTCCTATTGGCATTCAGATTTGGTATTCCGATCACGACATTCCGATTGGCATTCAGATTGGCATTCCGATTGGCATTCAGATTTGGTTTTCCGATAACTCATTCCGATCATCATTCCGATCACTATTCCGATCACTATTCCGATAACAAAATTATTCCTTAACATTGTTTCTAAACATATTTTAGGGGATTTTAACATTGTTTCTCGACTTCAACTCACAACAACAAACACATTTACTTTCTTTCATTGATCGATCAAAGTTTGTAAATCTTAACTTATTGAAATGGAGTACACATCTCTTACGGATAAGTCCATCCTCTCGGGTACGGATAATCGTCCACCAATGTTGGTGAAGACTATGTATGAGGAATGGGCTTCCCGAATGGAACTTTATATGTTGAACAAGGAGAATGGACATCTAATTTGGGCATCGGTGCTCAATGGACCATTAGATTATGGTACCGTGACGGAAGGTACGACTACTCGTCCTCGCACAACGGGTGAGTTGACTGGAGATATGAAGATACAAGATAAATGTGATAAGTATGCAACAAACATCATTCTCCAAGCCCTTCCTCCAGATGTCTACAAACTCGTCAGCAAACATAAAGTTGCCAAAGAGTTATGGGATAGAATTCGGGTTCTCATGCAAGGCACCTCGTTAACTAAACAAGAACGAGAGTGTAAGCTTTATGATACTTTTGATAAGTTTGCCTATGTGCCAGGGGAGACTCTCAATGATTACTATCTGAGATTTACCCTATTGTTGAATGAGCTAAATATCTATGGCATGGCGATTCCTACCTTTCAATTGAACACCAAGTATTTGAACACTCTTCCTCCAGAATGGAAAAAATACGTGACGGATGTTAAATTGGCTAAGGACTTGCATAACACCAATGTGGATCAACTTCAAGCTTTTCTTCAACAACATGAATGCCATGTGATCGAGGCTCGGTTGTCTACACCTCAAGTTCATGATCCACTTGCAATGTATGCTTCTCAACAAAACATGGCTTATACTTATCAACACCCATCATACTTGCAGCAGCCACCACCACACATCTATCAGCAACCATCCTATCAACCACCAATGATGCCACAGCAAGAATATCAACAAAGTGTTCATCAACAATCTTTTCCACAGCAACCACAATATCAGATATCACCATCACAAGCCAACACTTCTCCATTGGGCTATACTCCTCAGCAAGGATATTTTTCAATAGAAGCACAACCAGCACAGGCTTTTTACTCTAATGAACTTCCACCAATCCAAGCACCGGTCTTTACTCCAAATGATACGCCAGCTGATGTTCTAAACCATCTCACTGCTTACTTGTCAAAACTTGTTGCTACTAGAGGATTTCCACCAACAAACAATCAGCTCCGCACCTCTTCAAATCCTCGACAACAAGCCACTGTTCAAGATGGTCAAGTGACGGTGCAACCTATTCAGGGAAGGCAAAATTAATATGGACCTCCTACAAGGACTGGGAACAATCAAGCTGTGAATTCTCAAGCTAATGGAAATGGAAGTCCTAGTGGTCCTAAAAAGGTTGTGACTTGCTACAATTGCCGAGGACAAGGTCATATGGCTAGGGAATGCACTCAACCAAAAAGGAGGAGGGATGATGCATGGTTTCGTGAGAAGATGTATTTGGTTGATGCTCAGTCTAAGGGGAAGATCTTGGATTCAGAGGAGTTAGCATTTCTTGCAGACCCAGGGGCAGCAGATACTGAAGGCATTGCAGTCGTTTCTACTTCTAATGCAGCTTATCAAGCGGACGATCTTGATGCATACGATTCGGATTGTGATGACATTCACTCTGCACAAGCTGCTCTCGTTGCTAATCTCTCTCACTACGGTTCTGATGTCATCCGTGAGGTACCAACCACATCTAATAATATTGATGATAACCAACATCAAGTTGGGCATGAAAATGACAACCTCGAACAACATTCGGGGACTAGTAACTCAAATGATGTGGTACCCAATCCAACACATTTGAGTGAACCTCAACCAAATGCTACGACGGGTATGGAATCTTATGCTCAACATGATTTGGTCATGGTGCCTAAAAATATTATTGATCAAATGCATATGGCTCTTAGACAATCCGTAGATACGAATTCCACCCTAACTGCTGAGCTTACGTTGCATAAAGAAAAGATCAAAACTTTTGAAATGGTCCCTCAAGAATAGAAAATAACATGTTCTGAATTTGACCAATTTCGTTTTGAAAAGATTGAACACTTGAAAGAAATAGAATCATTAAAAGCTAATCTTTCCAATGAATTAAAAGAAAAAGAGTCGGTTGTCAATGATTTTCAGAAACTTAAAATGGATTTCGAAACTCTCGAGTCTAAAAAGGTTGAATCGGAAATTAATGCTACCAAACTTCTTAAATTCAAAGAACAACAGATTTTAAAACAATACGCTTCCACAGAAAAGGTTCATCTTTTAACTAAATCATTTAAAGAATTCGAACTTAAGCGTCTTCAAGATTTACCACCTAATCCCGGTTATGCAAAACAAACTCAGGAATATATTCCCGGCCTTTATGACATGACCATAATTGGCAAATCAAAAGAAGCACCTTTTGTTCGTAGTACTGAGGAGACACAATCACTTGGAGATGAAACTCATTCTAAAATGCTTTCAAAATTCCATACAATTGATTATGATCAACATAACAAAGATCAATTTTCGAAAAAGACACGCATTCGCTTACAAAAGGAATTAGCAGAATTAACAGTTCTTGTGCCCCAAAGTTTGTCAAATGAAAACCTTCCTAGTACGTCTCCTACACTCGTCAAAAAGGATTTAACGAAGTTAATTCCACCGGTAAGTAAGGCATCCGTTAACTTAAATACGGTTCACCAACACTTAGCCGATTTTGACAAGGTCATTTTGGAACGTACGACGGCCACGACCATAACGGAAGGTGAATGGAACTTTGAGCACACTAGAGCTGCGTTTCGAGATGAAATTGTTCCGTTTGTAAAGAATGTTAAAGCTTGTCTTCGTAATATTGATCAAGATTTGTTTTTGGAAATAGAAGAAGTTAGACGTGTTTTCAATGAAATGGAAGATGCTTATGAAAACAGTTTACTTGAAATAGAACGGGTTTCACGCCATAATGATCTGCTTCTGAATCAAGTGATGTCTCATGATATAGTTTCTGTCTGTGTGAATACAAGTGTTGATAATGATTCTATTGTGCATAATGTTGAATCTGTGGATAATGTGGTAGATAGTACTTGTCACGAATCTGACGCTGAATTTTTAAAGCTTCAAGATTCATATTCTTCGCTTTCAAAACGTTTTGATGAGATTCAAACACATTGTATTTCGCTTGAATGCAAGCAACAATTTATTCAAGAAATCTTTGAAACGTCATTCGAAGGTGTTAATATCGATGATGCAAACTTTGAAAAGAATTTTCGATTGAATTTACAATCAAAACAGCGTCAGCCAAGTGACAAGGTTGCTCAATCTTTGCCGATAGACATAGAGAAATCTAAGGAGCTTAACTGTGTGAACGTACTTGAGGCCGCTGAGAATTTTAAACTTGATCTAGATAATCGAGTTTCCAAGATTTTGTCCAAAGTTGATAACTTAAAACAGAATAATACACGACTCTTCGATTCAGTAAAGCCCGCATGTGCTAATACCACTGCACAGAATCAATCGTTGATTGAACAATTGAATCGAAAGTCGGTGGAAATATCTGATTTGAGGGAACAAATTTGTGATAAGAATCTGGTCTTGGCTGAGTTAAAGGAAACACTTCGTACTCTAAAAGGTAAGAATGTTGTGGATAACGCAGCCACTCTCTCAGCATCGTCCTCTAGTGCAATCAAAAGGAACCTTATAGCCGTCACACCACTTAACAAGGGCCCTAAGACTAAACCATCTCAAACTTTGGTCATTAAAGATAAGGCGGAATCAAAACCAGCTTCTAATATTCCCGTGTTGCCTTCTACAGGAGTAAGCACCACTACTAAGGCTCAAAGATCTAAGCTTAAGAGAAACAAGAAGAATGATAGGATCTTGCCCCCATCTAGTAGTCAAATGAAGAAGAAAGTAGAAGCCCATCCTAGGAATGTTATTTCTGTTTTGAATAAAAAGAATCATGTAGCTAAACCTAAAGGCTCTGCGGTTGTGCAGTGTTCTAAGCCTACTGTGAATTCTAATTTGAAATGTTGGAATTGCAATGAATGTATGTTTTCTAGTCGTCATGATTCTTGCCTTATTGACCATGTGAATGAGATGTATGCCCGGAAACATGGATTAGAATGGAAACCGACTGGGAAAGTGTTAACCCAAGTTGGCTGGATGTGGCGCCCCACTGGTAGAACTTTCACTATAGTAGGAAATATGTGCCCTTTAACTAGGATCACTCCCACTGAAGTGAAGAAAGCGTGCCCTTTAACTAGGAGTACCAAGGCTACCAAAACACAAGCGTGTCCTTTAACTAGGAACACCAACACTACTGTAGGAACAAAGTGTCCTTTAAATAGGTCTACTCCCACTGTAGTGCCCGCGAATAATCCAAAACCTAAGAAAGTTGGAACAGTAAAACCTGTTAGTGCTAAAACTATCATTAGAAAACGCAGGAAATCTAAGGGTCTCAAAAATGTTAGCAATTCTGATAATTCTATATCTGTATCTGCTAACACTCCGGAACAAATAGTTTCCAATGCATTGTCTACTGTTGTTGTTGAAAACAGGTGGTCCAAATTGTTCTCTGGTATTTGGACTCTGGTTGCTCCAAGCATATGACCGGAGATCGCTCTCAGCTCAGAAATTTCGTCAGCAAGTTTCTTGGTACGGTTCGATTTGGAAATGATCATATTGCAAAGATAATGGGTTATGGTGAATATCATATTGGGAATGTTATAATTTCAAGAGTGTATTATGTGGAAGGTCTCGGTCACAACTTATTTTCTGTAGGACAATTTTGTGATGCAAACCTAGAAGTTGCTTTTCGAGAGCATACCTGCTTCATTCGTAATTTGGAAGGGGTTGATTTACTGAAAGGTACTCGAGGGAATAATTTGTATACTTTGTCTCTACAAGACATGATGGTCGCTTCTCCCGTATGTCTTCTCTCCAAAGCATCAAAGACTAAGTCATGGTTATGGCATCGACGGTTATCTCATCTTAACTTTGACGCTATCAATCACTTAGCGAAAAACGAACTTGTTCGTGGTCTTCCTAAACTATCATTTCACAAGGATCATTTGTGTTCCGCGTGTACAATGGGGAAAAGCACTAAGAAATCTTACAAACCCAAGACGGAAGACACCAACCAAGAGAAACTTTATCTGTTGCATATGGATCTTTGTGGACCAATGCGTGTTGAAAGTCTTAGTGGCAAAAAATACATCCTCGTCATTGTCGATGATTACTCTCGGTTTACATGGGTGAAATTTCTGAAAGCAAAAAATGAGGCACCTAAATTCATCATCAGATTTCTCAAGATGATTCAAGTGCGTCTCAACACTACTGTCCGACGCATTCGTACAGATAATGGAACCGAATTTGTGAATCAAATCTTACGTGATTATTATGAAGAAGTTGGCATCTCTCATGAAACATCCGTTGCACGCACTCCACAACAAAACGGTGTCGTTGAAAGGCGAAATCGCACACTTATGGAAGCTGCTCGAACGATGTTAATTTACGCAAAGGCTCCATTGTTTTTATGGGCAGAAGCAGTATCTACAGCAGTGTACACCCAAAACCGGTCACTAATTCGTAAATGCCATGGTAAAACACCTTATGAGCTTCTCCATCGAAAAGTACCAGATTTATCATATCTTCATGTATTTGGTTCTCTTTGCTATCCAAATAATGATGGTGACAATTTGGGAAAACTTCAACCAAAGGCTGATATTGGTATTTTCATTGGTTACGCCCCCGCAAAGAAGGCATACCGAATCTACAACCGTAACTCTCGCAAGATCCTCGAAACTATGAATGTTGATTTTGATGAGCTGACAGCAATGGCTTCTGAGAAAGCAGCTCTGAACCCGCACTTCATGAAATGGGACCCAGTAATATTAGTTCTGGTCTTGTCCCAAACAACCCTACTTCATCATCATTTACACCACCTACTAGGAAGGAATGGGATACGTTGTTTCAACCGTTCTTTGATGAATTATTTACTCCTCCAAGTATTGTTGCTCCAGAACCTGAAGTAATAGCTCCGGTAACCGAAGTTGTCGCTCCAGCAACCGGTACACAATCAGATACATCTGCACCAACAATTGGTCAAGATATACCTTCAACAAGTAATTCTCAACCAACACATGTTTCAACTACCCATGTCATGCCTATTGATGATGAAGAGGATGATGATGATCACGATTTGGAATTCGCTCAAATGCGTGAACTTCCATTCTTTGGTGTATCTATTCCCGACCCTAATCAAGCCGGGTCGTCCACCTCAGAGGAAGCTCCTACTATAGTTTACTCCAATCCACGGATTCGTGAACATGACAGCAAGTGGACAAAGGATCATCCTATAGATTCTATTATTGGTGACCCTAATCGTCCGGTATCCACACGAAGTCAGTTACAAGAAAGTGCAATGTTTTGTCACTCTGATGCTTTTCTCACTGAAGTTGAACCTAAGACATGGCAACAAGCTTTTACTCAATCCTGTTGGATAGAAGCTATGCAAGAAGAACTTAACGAATTCATACGTCTTGATGTTTGGGAACTTGTCCCATGCCCGGATCAAGTGCAGTTACTCACTTTGAAATGGGTTTACAAGGTGAAACTCGATGAGTTAGGCGGAATATTGAAGAACAAAGCTCGTCTCGTAGCTCGTGGATACAAGCAATTATTGGGCATCGACTTTATGGAATCCTTTGCACCTGTTGTCCGTTTGGAAGCTATTCGACTATTCCTTGCTTATACAGCCCATATGAATATGATCGTCTATCAGATGGATGTGAAGACGGCATTTCTTAATGGTGAACTCAAGGAAGAGGTCTATGTTCAACAGCTGGATGGTTTTGTGAATCCTAATTATCCTAATCATGTGTATATGCTTAAGAAGGCTCTCTATGGGTTGAAGCAAGCTCCTCGCGCATGGTACGATCTTTTGTCACAATTCCTCATTACGCAAGGCTTCGCTAAAGGCAAGGTGGATCCCACGCTGTTCATTCAGCAACGAGGTAAAGATATGATTATGGTACAAATATATGTTGATGATATTATATTTGCAGCCTCGACCCAAACCTTATCGGATGAGTTTGGGACACTCATGTCTTCCAAGTTTAAGATGTCAATGATGGGCAAGGTATCATTCTTCTTAGGTCTTCAGATATCTCAGAGTCCCAGAGGCATCTTTATCAATCAATCCAAGTATGCCCTTGAATCGCTTAAGAAGTATAAGATGGAATCTTGCGACCCCGTGGATACTCCAATGGTAAAACGAACTAAGCTTGATGCAGATCCACATGGAGTTGCCGTTGATCCGACACTTTATCGTGGAATGATCGGTACTCTTCTGTATATCACAGCCAGTCGACCTGATCTTCAGTTTGCTATATGTATGTGTGCCAGGTATCAAACTAGGCCTACTGAGTTACACTTAGCTACTGTTAAAAGGATCTTTCGATATCTTAAAGGAACCATTAATCGGGGACTTTGGTATTCGAAGGACTCCTCTATTGCACTAATGGCATATGCAGATGCGGATCACGCGGGTTGTCAAGATACAAGGCATAGCACGAGTGGAACATTGCAACTACTAGGAGATCGATTAATCAGTTGGGCATCGAAAAGGCAGAAAAGCGCTGCAATTTCAAGTACGGAAGCAGAATACATAGCTATGTCCGGTTGCTGTGCTCAAATTCTTTGGATGATATCGCAATTAACCGACTATGGTCTAGGTTTCAACAAGATTCCGATGTACTGTGACAACAAGAGTGCAATTGCCTTATGCTGCAACAACGTTCAATTCTCCCGGTCGAAGCATATTGACATTCGCTACCACTTCATCAAGGAGCAAGTGGAAAATGGAGTAATCGAGCTTTACTTTGTCCGATCTGAGTATCAATTGGCGGATATTTTCACAAAGGCTTTAGATCGCGCTCGAATTGAATTTTTGGCCGACAAGCTAGGAATGAGAACCTTCTCGCCTGAGACTCTAAAGGAACTAGCAGATGAAGCGAAAGAATAGTCTTGGTAAAACTATTCTCCGTATCCTTGGTGATCATCTGTATATATTGTTTATATTTTTATCCACAAAAGCAAAATACAAAAATATAAAACCATATAAAAACCATAAAAATTGAAAAATCTAGAAAAATCCAAAAATATTTTTACTTTATTTTTCTAAGGCATGTCTTTTGGTACGATAATATTTACGGCCTTAAAAATGTTGATTAATATCGACACGGCGCCATAAATAGAGTTCATAGAAAAGTTGTAAATATTTCATAAAACATGCCTAAATGGCTTGTAGTTATTTCAGACTGCAACCCGGTTTTCACATTAAAGTCAGGTATTTCTTATGAAAGCTTTGGCTAACAACGGGAATTAATTTTCTCGGGCAAGGTTTACTTTAAAACCTTGTAAGGGATCAAGTTTACTTTATAACTTGGTCTAACACAAATATATGTACGTTTCAGTGCATTTATTTGTTAAAACAAGAGAAGTCTTGTTTTTATGAAGCTATCATCTCTACAACCATGCTATCTATGGGTTGAAGCAAGCGACGACTACAGCTCTTTCAATAGAACACGGGTCAACAATTGAGGGGGAGCAATTGTCAAGCATTCAGAATCTTCGATGCCGAAAGTGCCAAGTTCACAAGTTGGTGTCAAGACAACAATACCAATCGTACATGTGGTGTCAAGAGATGACTTCAGACGTGACGAGGCGACCAATATATGCTGACAAGAACCATTTGATCTTATCATATGATGTTCTCATCTATCAGGTCCAACCTTGTCAATTCTTTTTTAATATGGTGAATATGTGATCATGTTACAAATCGGTATCATATCTCATACGTTTGATATCATGAAGATAAAATGGACTTGCATTTTTCTTCCCAAAACCTTTGTTGAAACTTCATTAAATCAATTGATATTAAAAACATCGATTGGGTTAATATTTTTAATATGGGGGAGAAAATGTGATTTAATATGGGATATTATCATAAATGGTTTGACTTAATGTGCTGGCTCTTCCCGACATGTGCGAAATGTTTTCGAATATCGTGGCATATGTTAAGGGGGAGCAAAACGGATTTGCATATCAAACTGGATTTTCATGGTGACATATACTTACCCGAAACCCATTTATTTCACGACGATGAAGATTGTGGTGACATAAGGATGGTAGGATAGGTTAAGTCCTATGATTCTTCCAGAACCGGAGGAATCTTCCCAAGGACATTCCATAGCTAGAAATAGTAGTCCTTAGGAAAGTTGGAGAAAGATTGTGAACGTAGCTGAATGCCGACCAAGTACTTAAGTTAGCACTGGAACAATCACAACAAGGTGCTAGTTATGACGTATTGGTAAGCATTGAAGGGGTTGAAGAATGAAAAAGAATTGTAAAGATAAAGGGTGTAAAGAAAGAAGCCCTCCTTACAACTTTAGGCAGAAACCGGGTCAACACATATGCTATTGAGATCATTTTAATGATTCTTGATATTGAAGACAGACATCATGGACCCAGTGATGCAATGCACAACCCATCCCAGCTAACTCAGATATCTCTTAAAAGATATTTGTTTTAATCACACGGAGACAACACGTTATCTATTGATTTATTCACTCCGAATAAATTGGTATTGAAAAGGTGGCACTCCTCTCCAGCCTCCGATCACTAAAATTCAAAGTGCACGATCGAGTCTAGAGCCATTTGAGATCATCAAATATCTCACTAGGACACACTTTCATATTTCCTTGCTTCTTCACACACTGTGAAAAGTAAGAAAGATTTTAAGAGTCCTACGCAAAATCTTCATGATCTTGCCTGAACATCCGAGTAATACGAAAGTATTTACAATGAAGATGGAAATCCTTCTTGAGCGAACATCAAAAAGCTCATGGTAGGTGACTTGTGCGATTCTTTATGAATCAAACTTGTGATAACTGGAAAGCAACAGCTGTTTAATTCTTAACTGAATTTAAACACGTTCCAGGCCTCTACGCAATATCTTAGTGATCTTGCCAGAACACTCAGAGTGATACCTTAGTGTTCATAGTGATGAGTGGAAATCCTTCTAGTGTTAACCTCAAACAGCACTTGGTAGGTAACTTGCAAGATTCTATACGAATCAAGCTCGTGACAACTGGAAAGCAACGATGGTGCGGTTCTTAATTGAATTTCACTTGTTCCAGGAACATGAATTGACGGCTTCAAATCATGCGGATATCTTTATCCAAATGATTCACTCTTTATGTTCGCAGTCAGCTTTGGACGGTCGAATAAAGAGAACGGGTTTACCCGCGAAATCCTGTCTGGAAGTTACTTAATTGAAACTATCCGTCACGGTTACGATATCTAATATCGTCCAACGGTCTTCACCGACCGGAGGTAAAATGCTACCGATTTAGAATGAAATGTTCAAAGCCATTTCGTTCGTGTCTACTTATGTTGCGGCATTTGAAGACGGTGGCGTTGCGGAATCCGAGAAGAAGTCGTCCCCGCATGCTTATACTTTATGCACTTAATACCTCATCTAATTCAAGAAAGCCTAAAAGTTAAGTCTTCCGCTGTATCGAACTCTGAAGCTTTCAAGAATTACTAAGGCATAAGTATGTGGGACGTGAGGTCACGAAGAGGCGAAGATCACAAGTGAAGGATGCACGAGATCAAGGCAAGAGATTAATGCTCAAGACTGATATCAAAGATCACATCAGCATGTTTACCAGAAAAGAAAAAAGAAAAGAAAGACGAAGACTACGAGCTCAAGACAAGCATAGTATGCTAGGTTTATTTTATTATTGTAACTAGGGTAACACCCTTGTTTGGAGTGACCTCCCTTAGGGGGAGATTGTTAGAAATACGTTTTTACGTATTTAGGAAGATTCGGTCACTCCGACAATATACTTAGTAGTAGCTCGTAGTCTAGACATCTTTATTAAACAAACAAAGCCAAGCCTAGCCTACAACATGTGTAGGCCGGACCAACAATGTAAGCCCAAGCCCATCACAAGGCTTGGGTATATAAACCCTCTCCTTTGATGGAGAGGGTGTGTGGTTTCATAATTTTCACATAGTTCTTCTTACTTTCTCTCTCTAGCTTTGTGTGAAATCCACCATCTCTCTATCTCTTTCTCTCTCTAAAAACATAAGCAAGATTTACAATCCTACAATTATTAGTATTTAATAATACATATTTTAACCTAAGTATTTATTATATTTAATTAAAAACATGTCATACTTTAATTAAATATTATAACCTATAGTTTAATTAAATTACATGAAATAATTATTAAACTATATAATATATCATATGACTTAGAAAATAATCATGAAAATACTTAGGCTTATATACTTAGCTTATTTAACCAGCTTATTTCTAATTATGGAAACTTTCTATTTTTAGAAACTTAATTAAATAAGGCAGCTATTTTATTTATGGAAACCAGCTATTTTTAGAAACTTATTTATTTAAGGCAGCTAATCTATTTATGGAAACTTATTTAATTAAGGCAGCTAATCTATTTATGGAAACTTTCTATTTTTAGAAACTTATCTATTTTAAGCAGTAAATCTATTTTTGGAAACTTTCTATTTTTGGAAACTTTCTATTTTTGGAAACTTTCTATTTAAGGGAACCTGCTATTTTTGGAAAGTTACTTATTATTACACAGTAAGTATAATAACACATGAAATATCAGAAATACTTAATCAGAATGAACAGAATATAGGATTTAACACAGTTTAAGGCTTTAAACAGTGTAAATAGTAAGAACACATAAAATAAGCTAAGACATGATATAAAACCAGCTATGTATGTAGTAAGCAGATACTTATTTCATGTACGTATTTATGTAGCACTAGTGTTTCGGAAGGAGGATTCTTGCAGTTCATCGTTCTCGTTTACTGGACATAAGGTACGTATTCCCGTCCTTTCAGTATGGACATTCTTTCCTTATTAGGATTTCCCCGTATGCAGCCAACTGTTTTCCCGTAGTATAAGTATGAGTTTGATTGCTTATGTTTAAATATGATTACCTATAGCCATATACATGCATGACCAGTTTCACCTAGTTATGGAGGTACCATAACCATAACATTAGAGGCACTGATGTTATGACTTCACCACGGCGGAGTGATTGCTCGTGGCGTCCCTTCAGCTTTTGGTCATTTATTACATTTATCATGTGGGGCGTATGGGTGCATCCTAGTTACACGTTTTTATTCAGGATTTCATGGTGAATGTGGTGTGTGTCTTGCATCCTTCACAAGGAGCTGATCCCTCCTACCCATAAAACCAGTATATTAAATTAGAGGCAGCCCCTCTAATTTGCATGATGAGGTCACCCCTCCAATTATTCATGCACGGTGGATATTCATGACCTATATTGGCTAATGGTAAAATTATGACAACCAGTTTTTATAAGATAAACATAAGACTTTCAAACTATAAAACCAGTTTTATCATGACTTAACCAGGTTACTCGGGACTTAGTTTCTTCCGCTGTTATTATGTTATATGCTTATTCCTATTCATGCTTTATTGTACATCCGTGCACTGAGCGTATTGCTCAGCCGTTTTCCTTTTCTATGTTCCCAAAACGGCAGGTACTCAGGGACGCTCGTAGACACTAAGAGTACGTGCATATGGACTGGAAGCTGTCTAGCCTTCTTTACATTATGAATTTCTTTTCTTTATGATACTTATGTTTGGACATTGTTTCGTCCTTATTCCTTGCTATACTATGTTTGTGTGTGATGAGCTTTACTTTTGGACTATCGATGTTTGATTCCGGTATTTTCCTTTATATGGTCAAGTAATGTTTAGACATTTTACCTTGTATGCTTTGATGACACGCCATAATTGCTGTGATATTTCCATTTCCAAAATGGGGTGTTACAGGTTTGTTGTGATCAAAACTAAGAAAGATTAGTTAACACAAATAATTTTTTTAGGCATCACTTGCATTAACAATCTCCCCCTTTTTTATTACGACAAACTATAAACTCATTTACGTAGAAACACAAAATATCGAATTATTAACGAGTTTATCACTATCATTTCTCCCCCTTTGTCATAGCAAAAAGGTAAGCACAAGTCTTAGAAGAGAACCGGACTTTGCTAGTAGCTCCCCCTTGGTGGTTGCTCCCCCTTGCTTGGGGCACCAAGTGTATGAGCTAGGGTGACATACTACACAAAGGTTAGTAGAAAGGAAAGAAACCCCAATGTATATATGATCACTACCTACTAAGTAACTTGAGAGGGAGAAGAAGAAGAAATCTCAAGTTAGAAGCAAGTATTTGCTAAGTATGTCCAAAGAGGTAAATGACAAAATCAATGTTCAATTGGTGGAATAGAGGTAGAAAAGAAACATCCAACCAATGAAGATGATAGATTTATCAAAGGGTTAAAATTTAGAATTGATGGAATCACCCATAAAAAATTGTAAAGATTAACCACGATCAACTCAAAAGGAAGAGAGAATGATCAAATAAAGAAAACAAACACAACACAAAGATTTCATATTACATAAATATGAAAAAGACAAACAAAGTAGATAGTCATACACACAATATGAGTATCTAAAGCAAAAGATATGGAAAATAAACCATAAAGCATAAGTTAGTCTAATAGTGATAATTTTCCAAGATTGCTTAAAAGCACTAATGACTCTAAAACAACTAAAGTTTTATTGACTCCAAGGGAGTGTAGCCCTTTAGTTGGAAAAATAAGACGACGATGCATCATTCGAAGTTTTGTCCACGGGAACGAAAACTTTGAGAGGAGGTCGAGTGAGGAGGAATTCAAGAAAATTTAATTCTCATACACATGAGCAAGTTCAATTTGTTGAAATCGACAACAAGCACACGAGGATCCATGATGCAACACAAATTTGGTTGATGGGGGAAGGCCATCACACCTAGGGTTTGGTGGTGGTGAGGAAAGTGGGTAGGAAATGTTTTCACAATGCCTTGTTAGGTTTGGGAAGGTTGAAACGTCATTGAGTTGAGGGGTGTCAAAAGGTTTTGGTGGTGGGGGGAGATTTTCCTTTTCTCCGGTGATGGGGTTAATGGAGTAGGTCGCATTCCAATACTTGATTGGAGAGAAGGTGTGGTTCTTGGGTGGTTTGGATGAAGAGGGTTCATTTTTCTTGATCCAAATAGGTCTAACCGAGATTTTCGGTTTCTTGGAAAGCTTGGATGAGGAAGCTTTGGGTGAGGAGGTTTGTGACAATGAAATGTCAAGGTTATGAAAGGAAGAGTTAGGAATTGTTATGGTGTGAGAATGAAATCTCAAGGTGGGGGTATAAGAAGAAAGTAGACAAGGCAAAGGTTTGAAAATCAAATGTAAAGTGTCAAGGAAAGTTAAGCCAAATTGAGTAAACATGGAATCTTGACAGGGAATAGGGTGATGAAGAAAGACCAAAAACGAGCCATAAAATGACTTTCTGTCCGCGGAACCTTATAGGGACCGGCGGTTCCTTATCACTTAAGGAACCGCGCGACTTTATAGAGCCGCGTGCAGTGGACTTGAAACCTTGATTTTCCAGGGTTTTGAGAAAAACTAAGACTTTTTCAAAAAATTACAAATCTTGGAATTTTACCTCTATTAGCACTAAATTATGCTAGGGTTGCATAAAAGCAACACATTCACCAAGAATTTCTTGACAAAGGGTGACAAAATATTTAAATAACATTTTGAACCAATTTTATTCAAGTTTTAGAGGTTGTGATAGATTTAGGTTCAATTTTAATTCAAAATTAAAGTTGATTAATATGCACATAAAGATAGAAACACACAATGCTAAGTCCATAATTCATTCTCATAAAACACTCATGAAATAGATACATAAAGGAAATATAGAAAAACAATTAACTAAACTAAAGATAAATTAAAACTAGGTCTTGATTAGTAATCTTCCTTGGCTTGAATTTTCTTGAAAACTATTTTTAAAGAAAATCACCGTTCATCTCCTAGGAGGATGCACGTTAAACAAGGTGAGCAAGAAATATTGCAACCTCATATGAAGTCCCAACATCTCCATCCTAAGGTTTTGAATGATGTAGTTATTGTAGAGGCAACATGGACAATGAGAACCATGAGCTTCTAGGAACCCAAGGAAGTAAGGATCACCCATAAAGAAGGGAAGTGGAACACCCAAAATAGGAGTGTTTGAGGGAGGTGGAGGTGGAGGAGGTATGTTCTCCATGGGTGATATGGGTGAGTGTGGAGGCATGCTCTCCAAGGGTGAAAAGGGTGAGTTTGGAGGGGTAAATGGTGGAGTCACCATGGTATCGACAATGTCATTCACAATTGGAATGCTTTGGATGGGTTGTGGTTGGGTAGTCACATCGAAGAGATTACTTGGAGTGAAGGGTGAGGAAAGCTCATTCATCCTAGATTGGAATGAAGAGGAGGTAGAACCATTAGAATGGTTGGTTCCATGGGTATAGGTAGTCTTGCATGGAGCAAGAGGTGGTGAGTTTGATGAAGAAATGAGAATTGGGACAATCTCATTCTTGGGTGTGTGAAAGGGTGAAGAGTTAGGTTTAGGCATTTTAATCTTAATCTTAAGACTTTTACTTGAGGTGGAGGTTTTGGATGAGTTTGAGCTTCTTGTAGAAACCATGGTTGAAATGAAAGGTTTGAGGTTTAAGGAAGAATGGTTTGATGTGTGAAGAACATGGCTAACAAGGTGGGTTTAGAAGGGTGAGGGGATGATCCAAACTAGTAATGGGTTAAAAACATTTTATGTGAACGATGAATTTAGCTAACCTAGTTTAGGAAATGTGCAGGTTTTTGCAAAGAATCAAGCAAGGTTTACACAGATTAAGGAAAATAGTGTAAAGCAAAGATTTTGTCGGACATAATAGCCGGCGGTTCCTTATCTAGGGGCGGCGGTTCCTTATCAATAAGGTATCGCGGGTCGATATGGAACAGCGACCAGTGGTATTCAAAAATGGTACTTCCTTAAACTTTGGTTAGCCCAGATTTTTACCAAAGGATTTTCAAGCCAAAGTTAACTACTGACCAAAATCTAGGAAGCTAACTAACACGTAGGATGCACAAAGCTATGCAAATCATAATCACAATGGCATAGGCAATCATTTAGGATAAATAACAAATAATCCAAACAAGTAGAATTTAGTTAATACACCACCAAGATAATAAAAGAAATTGTTCAACATTACATGTTTACCAACATGTATTCTTTAAAACACTTCAAAATCTTCACCTTCTTTTCTTGCCCAATCCCTTGATCATATTCCCCAAATACTTGAATCCCTTCCTTGACTCAACCCGATGTTCATGCAATTCACCTCGAGTCCTAAGATTTTCACGGTAGAGATGCTCCATGTTGAGATCTTCTGGTACTTCACTAGAGGAATAATGAGGTGGGGGAGCTAAGTCTTCAAGTCCATCCACGAATGAGTTTGAGGATGGGTGGGAATTACTCGAAGAGTTGAAGTGAGAACTATAACCTATGCCATCACCATCACTTGTTTGCATATAGGTGTCCTCATCATCCGTCTCTTGATGATCGGATTTTCGCGAACCTCGATCACTTCTAGGCTTTCTTGCATATACCTCTTGAAACAACATAACCCGATGAACCGGGTGAAAGCGAGAAAGGTCGAGGTGGGGAAAGTCATGAGCAACCCTTTTGAAAAGGCGAGTAAGAAGCATAGCATAGGGAAGGTTTGTTTTGGGCTTTGAAAGGGCATAATTTATTCGTCGAGCGATATAGAATGCCAAATTATACTTGGTTGATGTAAAGATGCAACACAACATATGCACCATACAAGCCGGGATATGATCTCGGTTTCCACCAAGACAAAATACATTCTCCCTATGGATATCTGCCCATTGGACCATAAAATCCTTAAGGTCTCTAGAGAGCACTTCATAGCGATTCACATTTCGCACATTAGAATGAAGGCTTCTCACAACGTTTCCATCATGCTCTTTCGAAATGATGTCAAGGATAAACTTCGAATCAATTTCGGCGTGGTAATTTGGAGGTTTATCGTAGGATTCCAAGAGAGCATCAAGTCTCCATTTATCCGTGAAACGACAAGTGACTTCATATGGCACACCAAGAATTTCACCAAAAATTTTGAGAGAGTATTGAATCATTTGATCATTCAACAAGAATCGAATGAATATTTCGCCATTGTATTCAAACATGGAGTATGTGCTAAAGAATTATAGAAGAAACAAGGGGTAAATATCTTCTTCTATGTTGAGCAAGCAATCAAACCCCGAAAGCTCAAACATAGATTGGATATAGTCATAACCCGTTATTCCCTCATCAACAACTCTACCCTCATGGAAACATCGAGTAGAAAGGGATGAAAAGGAGTTTCGAAGTTGAGTGGAAGCATAGGTTTGGGAAATGTTTGGCATGTATTGTTTAGTAAATTGATGATCCTTTTGGTATTATGAAGGCATGATTAGTACCTAAATAAACACAAGAAAATATTTTTCCAATCACTCATATGAAAAATAAGATCAAAAATCACAATATGAGAATGTGTTATATCAATTTCTTCACAAACAAAGGATTGAATCCATATCATTCTCATGTTCACAATGTATTTATTCCATCATTAACCAAGAACATATGAACTATGTTAGAACAACAATGGACTAGAACATTGGTTTTTCAAAACAAGGTTTTTAGGTAAGCATTAACAATGCAATTACCTATTTGTTCATGGGTTCATCTCAATTCCATCTTTTAACCAAAATCACTTAGCCAAAATTCGGATTTATTCTACAAGTGGGTTTTTAGTGAAATCTTAATGAATATGAACCTAAGAAAACATAGTAAGATAATCATGTCAACCCATATTCCTATTAAGGTTCTAATTCAATTTCAATTTTAAAAATCCCCAATTATGAAAGGATGAACCCTAGAACAAAACAGATGAAATTGAAAGAAAGTACTTACAACTAATTGATGTTTGATGAAGGATGAGTGAAACCCACAACTTGGAATCAACTAATTTGAGTTATTGAAGGTTTTTGAAGCTTCAACAATGGTGGAAAAGGTGGAATCCGTCAGCTGTGTGTTTTTGGGAGAGAGAGGGTTTAGTTTGAAAAAGGTTATTTTAATAAAACTGGCGCTCTGACAAACTTTACTGCCCGCGGTACCTTATTGATAAGGAACCGCAGGTTTGAGCCGCCAGAGATAAAGAACCGCATACAGAGGCTGGTTTTTGTCAATGAAATACGCCAAAATTTTGAAAACCAAATAAATCTTAAACCTTTTAGAATATTATTGGATCATCATAACACTAAGCAATATGCCTTAATGAAGGATTACGAGTTGAATCGAGATCGAAAAGAACCGAAACGGACAAACGACTACTCGTAGCGAAAAAGCGAAGTGGAGAGAAGTCAAGGGAAGTGAATCAAGACTAAGATCAATGCTCAAGGGATTAAAGACAGTCTTCAAATCGTGGAGACGAAGAGCTTGTGTCATATATAGTGGTTTAAGACGTGCCTTTCCGGCGAGATGTTAAACGGCTTTGGTAATGAATGAACACAAAGCAAATATTGATGCATAGACTAAGATCACTTTCAATAATAGTCTTAGTTTAAACCAAAATATGAGCAAGGTATTAATGCACTTTCTCTCCCACAAAGGGCTTACTAACCGTATGGGTGCATGTTGAATCCAAGATCTTTAGACTCAAACAGTAAAAATCGTTTTATCTAGGTTGATCATCATTCATATGATAACATAGCGGAATAAGAACAATGATCATGAATAAGATGTTTGACAAAGATGAAAGATTCCCAAAAGGTTTGTATTATTGATGATTAACACAAACCACTCTAGGCATGTATACATTGAACATGCCTAGAGATCAAAGACTTTGTAGGTTACATTTGAGTAGTATGAATTGATAATTAAACCTACGGTCTAGTGTTCCTTTTATAACTTAAGGAACCCAGGGATACATGGAAACTAAATAAGATAATAATGACTAAATCAAAACAGAATTATTCATTCTTATCACTACTTGACCAAATCTCCATCTTTTTAGTATATAGCAGGGGAATCTTCACAGCAGTGGAAAGTTTTGTAGCAGGAAACTTTCTTGTATTTTGTCCACCAGCTTGAAGTTTCTCCTAATGCCATATTTGGTCCTTCTTGTTTCCATAGTGATTTGACTCATCAACTTTTGACCCAACAATCTTCCCCTAGTTGATGATGTCAAAACACTTCCCCTTAAGCATACAACACCAAGAATCAACAGGCTGAACATTCTCTGTAGACAACTTCCCCTTTTTGACATGATCAAATAGGGGTCTTCTATATGAACAACCTTGATATTCAACTACTATTTAACCAATATCATACATCAAACCCAAGCATTCCACTTTTCAAGATACCCTCCATGAAGCACAGTAGTACCACCTACCTAATAAAAATGATCTTGACCAGTAAATACTCACATGAGTTGTAGTAACACCAATGAACAGTAGAAAAAATCTTCTCCTTGACATCATATGTGAATGACTAACACTTTATCAAATGAGCTTCCCCTTAAAGTGTGCTAGTCATTCATGAATCTTCAATTCTGTAGGCTTTGAAAGTAATAATCATAAGCGAAGAAAATTCAGTATCACCTATTTGATGTAGTAGTAGAAAAACCCGAATCTGTGTATTATACCATGTAATATCCACATAACAGCGAACGTATACATCTCAGAATGTATAGGGAGTGGATGAGGCTCTTGACAAAAACCAATATCTTAGCAAATATGAGCATAGAGCAACCTAAGAAAAATCTCATACCTTTGCGTATTTTTGTCAATGCATCATTACGGAATAAAGCATGAATAAAACACATTCTCAACCAATTATACTTCATCTTCAAATAGCCAATAGTCAATTACCTTCATGACTATGTAAACAATCAATATGTAAGCCTTTTATACCTTTAAGACCAGTTGCTGTGAATATACCAAACTCCAAAACCTTGCTGTCCCAAAACTCATATCTGACAGCAGGGGAACTTTCAAAAACAATGGGAACCTATTTATGAAAGCAGGGGGAACTATTGAAGGCAGGGGATCGTAGCAGGGGAACATTTAATGAAAGCAGGGGGAAATTTTTCAAAAGCAGGGGGAACTTTTAATGCCAATGTTTTTGTTATTAACTGTACCAAACCCATGTTTAATGGGAATGAATTTATAACAGGAGAATAAATAAAAAAACAGAGACATTTAAAAATTATACCTACTGTATGAAATATACCTTGTTTCCTCTTATCTGCTCGATACTAGTTTTTCCAAACTCTTGCTGTCTAAACATGCATTTACTCGTAAATATAATTTCTTTCTGCCTGGGTCCACAAAGCAACACAAGTATATACGAATAAAACTAAGTAAATCACCCCACGTCCTTTACACCCCTTATTGAAACCGTGTGAACACAACTTCCAAACAATCATTACTTTTCTCTTCGTGTGAACACACTTTCTTACCCATTCAATAACCTTCGTGTGAACACAAAGTTGTTTTCTTCTTGATAAACAATCACAGCCAATAGTACACAACCTTAGCAATTAAAGTAAATACATTGGGACCATAGCACAGTGCAACAACCGTAATATTTGACCCTGTAACATATACAAATACACAAGATATTTGTAATATATCCCTCGTCTAAACAACATAAATAAATAGTCCCTTTACCTTAGCTGCTATTATGTTTGCTTCAGTCATGTGAACGCAATGATGGTCATGATGTGTATGCCCCTTTTGTTCTTTTGCATCCAAACTCAAAACCAATTAATGTATGTGAGAAAGTGAACAATATTAAATGTACATTAGACAAAACAAGTTATGTGGTCCCCTCACCACATATTCCATTCGTCAAGTGTAATCGTGTGATCATCCAACGTAACATAATGAATCATACAGCAACTCCATTTGTTTCTTATGTCGGCAACACAAAACACCAATTTACTTTGTTCTCTTCCTGGGCCCACAAAAGATGTATACAGCTTTTTGCGATTTATTTGATCAATACAATTGATCTCTTGGCCACGTTACATATCCAGAAACAACAAACTATCACGTGACAGCAAATCAACACTGCTAGCTTTATTTGTTATTTAACGAACCTTAACGTGGGACCAGTATAACCAATGTACGAATAAATAAATCATCTTTAAACCAGTAGCAACAAACTTTATCACCAATCACACGATTATTGTATCAAGTAGGACCCCATATACATTATCAATTTGTTTGACTGCTGGCCAATTAATAATTCAAACGAATCTCATGGGCAATTAATAATTCACTCAGCGACAAAGATATATAACATAGTACCTCATTAATTCGTGAAGTAATAACGCCATGGACCCAATCAAATGTGTTTACTTTTTAGACGGTAACAGCAGTATACAAACAAAATCACCAAAAACATCTTTACGGCTTCAATGATTACTTTCCTAGGGTTTTATCATAAACCCTAGTTCTTCAAAGCAACAAGATTTAAACATCTTGATTCACCTAGATATCGAGCCACCCTCTCTGATACCACTTGTTGAATCCAAGATCTTTAGACTCAAACAGTAAAAATCGTTTTATCTAGGTTGATCATCATTCATATGATAACATAGCGGAATAAGAACAATGATCATGAATAAGATGTTTGACAAAGATGAAAGATTCCCAAAAGGTTTGTATTATTGATGATTAACACAAACCACTCTAGGCATGTATACATTGAACATGCCTAGAGATCAAAGACTTTGTAGGTTACATTTGAGTAGTATGAATTGATAATTAAACCTACGGTCTAGTGTTCCTTTTATAACTTAAGGAACCCAGGGATACATGGAAACTAAATAAGATAATAATGACTAAATCAAAACAGAATTATTCATTCTTATCACTACTTGACCAAATCTCCATCTTTTTAGTATATAGCAGGGGAATCTTCACTGCAGTGGAAAGTTTTGTAGCAGGAAACTTTCTTGTATTTTGTCCACCAGCTTGAAGTTTCTCCTAATGCCATATTTGGTCCTTCTTGTTTCCATAGTGATTTGACTCATCAACTTTTGACCCAACAGTGCAAACCATGGAAATCATGCTTAATCCTTTAAGCTACTACTAACTCATTCTACATCACCATAGTGAGTCAAGTATCCAAGCAATGAAGGTTTGAGAGGATAAAAGAAAAGAATCACAAACCACAAACAAATGTCAATGAAAGGATTCCAAGAACAAGCACATAGTCAAGTAATGATCCAAAGAATGATAAAAGGGCGTGTGGAAGAACGAGAGCGTACCTTGGTCACAACGAGCAATCCAATCCATCAAGGAATCAATGCAATGCCCAACAATGACTATGATGAGTACTAAGTCTTCAAGGACTAGTATCATTCCCAATCATCTTGATATTATCATTCAAAGATGTTGAAGATCAATGAAGATGAGTCTTCTATAATTGCAAGTAACTCAATCCACAACCAATTAAATGATTGATCTTCATGAGTACCTACACAAAGCAAGATGCAAACTAGTAGATACATTTCAAGAGTAGATCTAACATGCATAAAGGCTACTAATCTAAGAGGGATGCAATATTACCAATTAAAAGACCTATTTTCTAAGAAAAAATAGTTTTGACCAAAGAGAAACTTTAATACAACTTGACCTTCTAATTTGAGGAGACAATGGATCGATCCAAGTTTTAAAGTACAATATACTTCAAAGATCTTGAGTGACCATCGCTCTGATACCAATTGTAGAAACTAGAAGGGGAGGTTGAATAGTTTCTCTTCTATTAGTCACCTAATTAAAATTAATTTCAATTAGGTTTGTATCAAAAACTATCTTTTACTTGAAGCTAAGTTGCATAATGATTAGGTTCAATTCAAATGCATTAGCAATGGTAATAGGTAAGTATAATGATAATGAAATAAGTAAAGAGTAAGGAAAGAGACAACCTAGTGATAAGACACCAAGATTTATACTGGTTCGACAACGAGGCTCTATCCTCGTTTCTACTCCACTCCTCGAGTACACCTACTCGACATTTCCACTATATCCACAAGCTCCCTTCTTGGCGGAGAAAGCCTTACATAATCGCTTACATTATTTTTCGACACTAAGCTAAATGTCGATACCTAATCATTAGCTAGGACCAATCTACACAACGTTGCCTACTTCACAATTTAATGACACAAGGCTAGATGTCAAGTTCTAATCTCAAGGTAGAACCAATCTTCACGACGTTGCCTACTTCACCATTTTACGACACAAGGCTAGATGTCGAGTTCTAATCCAAAGCTAGAACCAATCTTCACGACTCTTCACTTTGAAGCTAAGTGAGAACTTCACACAACACAACTACTAATCACTTTCAAGTTTAGTGAGAACTCACAAGACACAACAACATCACTTTATAGTTTAGTGAGAACTACTACACAAATCTATTACAACTCAACTAGACATATCCAAGTACACACATGTAGCTTGGATCTACACAACACAAATCCAAGCAAAAACATATGCAATGGATGTACACAACAAATCCAAGTATTCACAAATAGCTTGGATGAACACAACTAGTCCAAGTATTCATAAATACAAATGGATCAACAAAAACAAAAAGGCTAACATGATGAACATGACTAATTCATGGATTCATCTTTATCACAACACTAAGTGAGTGAGTGATCTTCTCATTGGATAAGGTAAAGGAGGGGATCAAAAGGATAATCATATGTAAACATACTTAACACAATAAGTGATCATTTACTAATGATTATGCTATAGAAAAGAGAAAGGGGGCTGAGAAAAACGTCCAAGAGGCTTGTTGGAAAGTGAGATTTGATCCACTATTTATAGAAGACAGAGTCCAACGGCTAGCTGGGCGCGGATCCTTAACTAGCCGGCGGTTCCATATCGCTAAGCAACCACCTAGCTATTTAAGGTACCGCCGAGTAGAGTCCGCTCCCTTTTTTGTCTTTTAGTGGGGTAGGAATATCTGAGGTTTTTTAAACCTTCAACGGATATTCTTATGGCATATGGAGTATGCCATTTTCAAATTTACATTTTCCATTTTAATAAAACATTTTCTTAAAAAGAAAGTTTATTAAAAAATTCTTTTGTCATATTAACAAAAGTGAGTTTTAAGGATAATCACTTTGATGATCACTAAGTATGATTAAGAAAGGCTAGTGATATGATTATTACCTTGATGATAGTGTTAGTTAAATAATTCGTTTTGTGTTTTACACTAGATGTGTTGTATAGTTTGTTGTGATCAAAACTAAGAAAGATTAGTTAACACTAATAATGTTTTTAGGCATCACTTGCATTAACAAAGTTGTTTATAAAACGCATGACTCTATTCAAACCGTTAGAATGATAGCACCTCGGTCGTTTTTCAAGGGTCAACCTAGTTTTGCAAGCCCCAAGTACCTCGAACAAGCTCAAGCTGCAAACCCTCACTTATATCTTGATGAGTCCGAATGGACCGATCATGATTTCCCAGTAGCTAGCCTCGATAGTGAAGAGACGTCCCTTTGGGATGAGGAGAGTAGATCACCGGTCAATAGAGATTTTGTGACACCATATAATTATGCTTATGAAAACAATCTTTATGGTCTTTTCACTCCACAAAAACAGAAGTCTCGTGAGGAATTGTTTCTTGAATGCAAACAACGAAGAATTTAATGAAAGAAAATTTTTGCCACTAAGAAATCAAATGTTTTTAAATATATTAACTATTTGCCTCTTGATGCTTCTAAAATCAAAAGTCGAAAAACACTTGGTATTCTTAAATAGTACATTGATAATGTTAAATCAATTGTTGAAAGCGATTGGGAAAAACGTCAAAAGGATAAGTGGAAAACAGAGATTTCTCACGACATAACAGTTCTTGTGAAATAACTTTTAATATCAAATACGAAGATAATAAAGAAAATGTTCTTGAGTTTGAAAAATTGATTCGGTCTGAAATGTTTGATGATTTGAAATATGTTGAGTCTCTTGAAAAAGAAATTGATGAACTTCAAAATGACAAAACGGATTTTTCAAACGAATATGATCTACTCTTAGAAGAATGTCTCTCCAAAGATATCTTGTGTGTTACTCTTCAATCTTGTGCTGATATCGATGAATATTCTGATGTTGCATGCAAATATCTTGATAAGATCAAAGAATGTGAATGTCTTGAAATTGAGCTTTCGAAACGTAAAGAAAATGTTGATAAAAAGGCTTTTGAGTTACTACAACACAAAACTGATTTCCTTCAAAAACATTGTCATTCTCTTGAACTTGCTTTGAACAAAGACGTCGGAAGTTTTCCACATGATAATAAATTGCAAGAAAAACTTTCTCAAATGTGTCAAGAAATGAATGAAAATAGTTTGGAAATTAAAGAGTTGAAAGCTCATTTACAAGACAGGGAAATAGTGATAGCAGAGTTGAAGAAACTCGTTGCTAAGATGGGTTGGAAAATTGTGAAACCTAGTGTTAAGAAACCTGTTGTAAGACAACCCAATGCGCACAAAGTGACTAGACCCTCTGTCTTTGGAAAACCATTTGTTTTCTCTAATTCTGCATTTACAAAACCTGGGTTTGCCCCCAAGACGGGTGGGAAGGATAAGTTACCACAGAATACTCCCAAAACACATATTCGATCACAAAGCATTAAGAACACAAATGTGATTAAACCAGGGATGTATAGATTGGCCACTAAACCCACACAAAACAAAGAAAGTCAATCACCTCAGACTTCTAGAAACACTAATAGACGTGTGTCTTTTACTACAGGAGTATTCCCCACTGATAGTGTTAGCCGGCCTCAGCTTAAGAGCACTCGCATGAATGAAAAGGATTGTCAAAACAAAAGTCAAAGGAAGATGAAGAAAGTAGAAGACCACCCTAGGATTTTCAATGTTTCTAAGAATAAAACGTCTATAATCGCGTGTAATGACGATTTGAATGATTCGACTTTGAATGCTTTGAATGTTAAGTTTGTTTTTGTGAAATGTAGAAAGTGTGCTAATGCTAATCATGCTATGTGTGTTTCGAATGATGTCAAAAGTGTAGATACTAGAACTAAGAAGCAAACTGCAATACCTATTAGTACTAGAAAACCCAAACGCAAAGTGAACCATTCTAGTGCAACACCCCCTGAGAAAGTATTGCATCAGACTCCACCACTAAGAACCCTAGAAGCCAAATTAGGGAATTATATGAGTCTGCTAGCAAGTCTTGGAAATGGTGGTTTGCTAATCAATGTCCTCCAGGATATAAATGGATGCCTAAGGTTAGGACAGATAATGTGACAACGAGCATTAGTGTTCCTTTAAGAGATGAAACTAGGGAAACTAATGATTCTGAAACCACAACTAACATGGAATCCAATTTAGCAAATGCTCCATCGTGTTCTAATTCTTCAGCAGGTGATCGAAATAATTCTCTTCATACTGGACTCCGGATGCACAAAGCACATGACGGGGAATCTCAATCTTCTAATTAACTTCGTGGAGAAGTTCCTGGGTACAGTCCGATTCGGAAATGATCAATTTGCACCGATCCTAGGATATGGAGATTTGGTTCAGGGGAATATAACAATCAAAAGGGTATACTACGTCGAAGGGCTCAATCGCAATCTTTTCTCGGTTGGTCAATTCTGTGATGCGGATTTGGAGGTTGCTTTTAGAAAGAAGACATGTTTTGTTCGTGATTATCATGGGAATGACTTACTTACCGGTTCACGGGGTACTGATCACTACACTATTCAACTAAAAGACTCTACTTCTTCAACTCCAATCTGTTTCATGGCTAAAGCTTCAATGACTCAAGCTTGGTTATGGCATCAACGATTATCTCATCTTAACTTTGATACCATCTGCTTACTTTCAAAGAAAGATATTATGCCAGGCCTTCCAAACTTGAAATTCATCAAAGATCATCTTTGTTCATCTTGTGAGCTTTGTAAAGCAAAACGGAGTAGTTTCAAGACAAAGACTACGCCAAGCTTTAAAGGACGGTTAGATCTTCTTCATATAGATTTGTGTGGCCCCATGCGTGTTCAAAGCATCAATGGGAAGAAATATGTTATGCTCATTGTCGATGACTACTCAAGGTACACGTGGACTCACTTCTTGAGGTCCAAGGATGAAACACCTGAGGTTCTCATTAACTTCCTTAAGCTGATACAACGTGGTTTTCAAGCTCAAGTAAAAGTGGTACGTACTGGCAGAGGCACATAATTCTTGAATTCAACTCTGAAGAACTATTTTGAAGCCGAAGGGATTGAACATGAAACATCTATTGCTCGAACACCTGAACAAAACGGAGTTGTTGAAAGACGAAATCGTACTTTAGTTGAGGCTGCTCGAACATTATTATCCGCTTCAAAACTACCACTATTCTTTTGGGCCGAAGCCGTATCAACCGCATGTTACACACAACATCGTTCCTTAATCGTCCCAAGACACGAAAAGACACCATATCACATAATTAATTATCGCAAACCTTCACTCAAACACCTTCATGTTTTTGGATATACGTGTTACATTATTCGAGATGGTGAAAATCTAGACAATATGAAAGAGAAAGGTGATGTAAAACCCGCATGCTTTTACCATGAATAGTACTCTTAGAATCGTACGTACATGATTAATACTTTCTTTTTATAGCACGTTATGTTTCACGAATAGTAGTTACAAGTATTACGTACGTGTATTACACGATAAGTATTTATTACGTATTAAGACACGATAATTATTATCAACAATAATTATAATCACGAACATGAAATCATGAACGTAAATAATCACGAACCTATTATTATGTACTTACGTAATATTTTTTATGATTACGTATAAATATATATATATATATATATATATATATATATATATATATATATATATATATATATATATATATATATATATATATATATATATATATATATATATATATATATATATATATATATATATATATATATATATATATATATATATATATATATATATATATATATATATATATATATATATATATATATATATATATATATATATATATATATATATATATATATATATATATATATATATATATATATATATATATATATATATATATATATATATATATATATATATATATATATATATATATATATATATATATATATATATATATATATATATATATATATATATATATATATATATATATATATATATATATATATATATATATATATATATATATATATATATATATATATATATATATATATATATATATATATATATATATATATATATATATATATATATATATATATATATATATATATATATATATATATATATATATATATATATATATATATATATATAACACGAACAATAGATAAATAAATCACGTAAACACGACACGAGAACACGTGAATAATTAGTACACGGAAAACAACGGGTTTCCCCTTGTGGGCCCCTCATACACGCGGCAAGAAACAAAAGGAAGGGGCCAAGCCCACTTTGAATTTAACTAAAACAAGGAAAAGGGAAAATATATTTTTCATAATACAGAAGATTAGAAAAATAACTAAACCCTAGCCTCCTCCTTTTTCTCTCCCTTGGCCGCCGGTTTTAAACACTACAAGGAAGGGGTGTTGTTGATTTTGGTGATCCAATTCTTGCAAAGATCGTTCGTATTATCATTCCTTTTTGTTACACGCATTCGGTAAACCTTAAACCTTTTTCTTTTTAGTTATTTATTAGATCAAGAACACATGTAATCAAGGGTTTATTAAAACTATTAATAAAACATGTTAATTAAATCATGGGGGTTAAAAACATGTGGTTTATGGGTGTTTTGGTTCGAATGACACACACAACCGAGAGCCCCAGGCTCTCGGCTTGGTTTGTTTTGCACCAACATCCAGGACCAAGTGGTCTCGGTGTGGTATTGGTGGTTCGACAGCAAGAACAAGGGACCCCGACGCATGTCAGGGTTGGCCTTGTGGTCTTTGGGGGTCTCGGCTAAAAACAAACAAACACCGCCGGCTTAAGCCGGTGGCTAAACCGAACAAGCAGGGGGAAACTCAGCCGCGGCAACGACTAGCCGGGCGACCAAGGAACCACCAGCATAGGCCGGTGGCTGTTTTGCGAAAACAATGGCAACCGGCCATGCCGGTCCGCCACTGTTAAGGGTGCATTTGTTTGGTCCGGTTCAAGGGTAAACACGGGCCGGTTCACGACATGTTTAGATTTAAAACACGGGTTCGGCTTATGACTTATTTTCTGTTTTTACAAGTAAATTATTTTTACAAGTTAAATAATTACAAGATTAATTAAATTAATTTAACATGTTATATAATTAATTTAATTAAAACATGACTTAGATTTATTGTTATTATTTATAATACATGATTTTAACCTAAGTATTTATTTATTTAATTAAAGTATAGAATTTATTAGTTATTAAAAACATGACTTATAATTAATTAATTTCCATGAATTAGGTTATATTAATATTAAATATTAATACATGTTTTAACCTAAGTATTATTTACACTTTAATTAGTTAAATCATGTTATATTTAATTAAATCTTATAATATATAGTTTATTTAATTTACATGTAACAATTAATAAACTATACTATGTAATCAGATGACTTAGAATATTAATCAGTAAAACTTAAGCTTACATTATTAGCTTAATAATCCAGCTTATTTCTAATTATGGAAACTTTCTATTTTTAGAAACTTATTTATTTTAAGCAGCTAATCTATTTATGGAAACTTTCTATTTTTAGAAACTTATTTATTTTAAGCAGCTAATCTATTTATGGAAACTTTCTATTTTTTAGAAACTTATCTATTTTAAGCAGTAAATCTATTTTTGGAAACTTTCTATTTTAGGAAACCTGCTATTTTTAGAAAGTTACTTTTTATTACACAACAAGTATAATAATACAAGAAATACAAGTAATTCTTAATCAGAATACATGATAAATACAGCATAACATTAGAATCAGTAAAACAAGACATGAACATATAAAACAAGCTAAGACATGATATAAAACCAGTTACGTACACAGTAATCAGAACACTTATACACGTATATTATTTATGTAGCATTAGTGAGATCGTAGTAGGACTCTCTTCCGTTCGTCTTCTTCGTTCACTGGACACAAGGTACGGATTCTCCGTCCTTTCAGTATGGACATTCTTTCCTTATTAGGATTCCCCGTATGCAGCCAAATGTTTTCTAAGTATATGTTTTATATGTTTTGATTTGCTTATGTTTAATTAAATGCCTAAGCCATATACATGCATGACCAGTTTCACCTAGTTATGGAGGTACCATAACCATAACCATAACACTAGAGGCACCAGTGTTATGACTTCACCACGACGGAGTGATAGATCGTGGCGTCCCTTTCAACTTTTGGCCATATTATTATCATGTGGGGCGTATGGGTGCATACTAGGTTACATGTTTTTACAGATTATTCAGGTGAATGTGGTGTGTGCCTTGCATGCTTCACAAGGAGCTGATCCCTCCTACCCAAAACTTATATTAACTAGAGGCGGCCCCTCTAATTGCATGACGAGGCCACCCCTCCAAGTATTCATGCATGTTGATATTTCATGACCTATATTGGCTAATGGTAAACATGTTAAACAGTTTTTATAAGATAAACATAAGGCTTTTCAAACTGTAAAACCAGTTTTACTAATTACGTCAGGTTTTCCAAGACTTAGTCAATTCTGCTGCTATATGTTATATATGCTTATGTTATTTATTCTATGCCTTTATATCCGTGCACTGAGCGTTATGCTCAGCCGTTTTCCTTTCATGTTCCCAAAACGGCAGGTACTCAGGGACGCTCGTAGACTTTAAGCGTACGTGCATATGGATTGGAAACTTTCTAGCCTTCATTACTTTATGCTTATCATCATACTTTTGCTACTTATTTCCATGGACATTGTTTAGTCCTTTTCCTTTACAGTACTTATGTTTATGTGTGATGAGCTTTACTTTGGGGTACCGATGTTTGTTTCTGGTATTTCCTTTATGGTCATGTAATGTTGAATACATTTATCCTTGTATGCTTATGCACGCCATAATCACGTGTGACATTCCATTTACCAAAATAGGGTGTTACAATTATGGTATTAGAGCCAAGGCTTCGACCTATAGGCTCTCAAAACACGACCTTTGATTAGTGGATAGTCACTATGGTCTTCCTAGAACTGACAGTCGGTTTTCATGCATTCATTGTTTTCATGCATTCATATATATGTCATTGTCGCAGGTTTATGACTAAGTAATGGTTGGTACAGGACTGGCCCTATTTAGTCGCATGTGCTTTTATCGAAACTTCTAACTTTGGGATTGGCCCGTTGGCGTCCCCTCGCCATGTCTTTTGTTTTCAGTGAACTGACCGTAGGCGTTCACTCTCGCTCATATAAAAGTTTTCATAAAACTGCATCATGCATTCATGTACTAGTTTTTCCTACATAAAGTTTTTCTCATGATTTATTGGTATAAATTTTTTTTTTCATGTATATATTTTATGTTTTGATCAGTTTAATCATGTATTTTATGTTATACCGTCAGATGGTTCTCACACGCGAGCATGAACAACTCAATGCAGCAGTCCAAGCTGCAATGCAAGCTATGCTTCCTCAGTCGAGGAACGAAATCAGGGCTGAGGTGCAGGCTGCCAACAATCAGCAACAGCACCCAGTACCTCCTCCAGCAACATTGGTCACATGGATGGAGAGATTCAATAAGCTACGCCCTCGATCTTTCGAGAAAACAGATAGCCCCAGTGAAGCTGAAAGCTAGTTGGCTCACATAGAGACGATCTTTGATGCAATAGGTTGTGACCCCGTCTTCAAGTCGAGGTTGGCCTGTTATCGGTTCGAAGGTGATGTGCTATCATGGTGGAAGGCACTGAAGCAGTATGAGGGAGGTGATAATTGGGTGGCTGGTTTGACTTAGGCTCAGTTCAGGGAATTGGTGATGGGACAGTTCTTTCCCAAGGCTGAGCAAGACAAGCTGAAGAGAGAGTACCATGGAATCAGACAGAGAGCTGGAGAGAACAGCAACAAGTTCATGCAGCATTTTCTTCGTTTGGCTGGTTTTCTTGGCGCAGCAGTTGGTACTCCTGAAGAGCAAGCATACCACTTCCGGTGGGCTCTTCGTACATCGGTCGCCAACAACTTGGTGTCTACCACGTTCAACACGGTGGCACAAGTGGCCCATGCAACACGTAAGCTGGAGATGCTGCAAGAAAGAGAAGAGTTCGGGGAAGCAGAGAGACCCGAGAAGAGGTAAACATTCGTTATTCAGCAGTGACCAGCCGTATTCTTTCAGCATATGTCAATATTTACATCTCTTTTAAAGTGTATCTTCCAGGCAGAAGACTAGGGACCGGTCTCAGCCGGCTACTCAGCAACAGCCTACACAGCCCAAGGGAAACGGTCAGACTCACGACTACAGATAGGCGTGGCGGTAATGATAATTACCGTAACAACGCTGGAAACTCCAATAGCAGCAGGTCCTTATACTAACTCATTTTCTTATGATTACATGCAATAGTTCAAAATTCTGACACATTAGTGAATCTTCTACCAAGAATCATGGTAACTGGAGGGACCAGAACCAAAGAGGTTCCCAACCTAACCGTCCAGCTGTCGCTGGTATTCCATCTTACGAATTTTCCGCATTTTCCTTTGTACCTATTATCATGTCTTATGTATACTCTTCTTATCAGGCTCTCAGCCAGCAAGGACACCTGCTGGAGTATATACTCATCCTCTTTGCACTACCTACAACCGTAGGCACCCAGGGCCATGTCGTCGCGACTGTGACGCATGTTACAAGTGTGGCCTCCTTGGCCATCGCATGAAGGACTGCCGCAAGGGCGAGATGGAGGGCCCATCTGGACATGCTGATACCAAGCCGCCTCCTACTAGGGGACGCGTTTACACCACATCTCGCGATCATGCCAACAAGTCTACAGGTACCATCACTAGGATCTTGTATATGTATGGTCAAGCTGCATGTTTCTATTTGACACGGGTGCTACTCATTCGGTCATTTCTACTACTTATGCTAAGAATGATAGGATATCCCCCATGCCACTAGAGAATATACTGAATTTATCCACGCCTTTAAGAGACTCTGTACGCATAACCCATGTGTACAAGAGCCTTCCCCTAGAGTTTGATGACAAGATTCGTCTTGTTGACGCACTTCCGTTGGACATGAATGATTTTGACATGATATTGGGCATGGACTGGCTATCCAAGCATCATGCTACCATAGACTGCCATTCATATCGAGTCATCTTCGGTGATGTTAATGCACGAGAGTACATTCACAACGGGTTCATACCCGAAAGGTCTGTACAAATCATATCAACCCTGCAAGCACGTGCATTACTTTCACACTGGTTGCGAGGGCTATCTAGCTACTGTTCATGACATGGATGCTGAATCCCCATCAATTCAGAATCAGCCGATAGTGTCAGAATTTCCAGATGTATTCCCAGAAGAACTTTCGGGCATACCACATGCACGTGAAGTAGAGTTTAATATCGAGCTCATCCCAGGAGCTGAGCCGATTTCCAAGGCTCCTTATGGCATGGATCCCATAGAGTTGAAGGAGCTGAAGGATCAATTGCAAGAACTTCTGGAACGAGGCTTCATTCGACCGAGCGCATCTCTATGGGGCGTACCGGTCTTATTCGTGAAGAAGAAGGACGGCAGTATGCGTTTTTGCATTGATTTTTGCGAGCTCAACAAGATCACCATCAGGAATAGGTATCCTCTACCACACATTGATGATTTGTTTGACCAACTCCAAGGGGCCAAACATTTCTCCAAGATTGATCTGAGGTCGGGTTATCATCAGTTACGGGTAAAAGAGCAGGACATTTCCAAGACTGCTTTTCGTACACGCTATGGCCACTACGAATTTGTAGTCATGCCATTTGGCCTTACCAATGCTCCAGCAATGTTCATGGATTTGATGAACAGAATCTTCCATGAATTTCTAGACAAGTTCGTCATTGTTTTCATTGACGAAATCCTGATATTCTCTAAGTCCAAGGAGGAACACGAAGACCATCTTCGTATAGTGTTACAGATTCTTCGCCAGAAGCAGTTGTATGCTAAATTCTACAAGTGTGAGTTCTGGTTAGACAAGGTGGCGTTCTTAGGTCACATTGTATCAGCAGAAGGAATTACCATGGATCCAGCAAAGGTTGAGGCTATTACCAAGTGGCCAAGACCGACATCAGTGACTGAGGTTCGTAGTATCCTAGGCTTAGCTGGTTACTACCGTAGGTTCGTGGAGAACTTTTCCCGTTTAGCTCTACCATTGACCAAACTGATGCGGAAAGGAGAGAAATTTGTCTGGACTGAAGAACGAGAGAAGAGCTTTGAAGACGTAAAGCAAAAGTTAGTATCTACACCGATTCTTACTCTCCCATCTGGTACAGGTGGATTTCAGATCTACAGTGATGCATCGGGGAAGGGACTTGGCTGTGTTCTCATGAAACATGGGAAAGTGATCGCGTACGCTTCACGGCAGCTTAAGCCTTATGAGGAAAATTACCCTACGCATGACTTGGAACATGCAGGAGTCGTGTTTGCATTGAAGATATGGAGGCACTACTTGTATGGAGAATCATGTGACATTTTCACGAAACGTGAATTGAACATGAGACAGAGGAGATGGTTAGAGCTGTTGAAGGATTATGACATTAATCTGCAGTATCATCCCAGTAAGGCGAATGTAGTGGCAAACGCACTTAGCAGAAAATCCGGAATGATAAACGGCATTAAAATTGAGGAGGAAGTTATAAGAGACTTAGAGCGACTAGACATTGAGATCATGGTACGTGGACATCACGGTTACTGGGCTAATCTTAGGGTGGAACCCGAGTTACTCTCTAGGATCAAGGAAGCTCAGAAGGATGATGGTAAAATCTGGGAGATAATTCAGAATTTGGAGAAGCAGACAGAATTTCGAGTAGACGCAGACGGTATCTTATGGCAGGGCACGAGACTTTGTGTTCCTGATGATCAAGAACTCCAGGAAGCATTGTTAGCCGAGGCTCATAGCTCCCCATTCTCTATTCATCCTGGTTCGACCAAGATGTACCATGACATCAAGCAATACTTTTGGTGGAGTGGTATGAAACAGGATGTTGCGACTTACGTCTCCAAATGTCTTACTTGTCAACAGGTTAAGATTGAGCATCAGCGATCTGGCGGTCTTCTACAACCGTTGGATATTCCATAGTGGAAGTGGGACAAGATCACCATGGATTTTGGTACCGGTCTTCCCTAGACAATGAGGAAGCACGTTGCGATTTGGGTTATCGTTGATCGACTTACTAAGTCAGCTCATTTCTTACTGATCCGCGAGGAAGATTCGGTCAGTAAACTCGCCGATACTTACAGGAAGGAGATCATGAGACTTCATGGTGCTCCATCAGCATCGTCTCCGACAGAGATCCTCGTTTTACTTCGCGATTTTCATCCTCAAACAGACGGGCAATCGGAGCGAACGATTCAGACATTAGAAGACATGTTAAGGTCATGTGCGTTGGAATGGACGGGAGATTGAGACGATTACATATGTTTGGTAGAGTTTGAATACAACAACAGTTGGCACGCAAGTATCAAGTGTGCTCCATTCGAGATGTTGTATGGCAGGAAGTGTCGCGCCCCAATCTGTTGGGATCAGGTTGGTGAGCGAACACTTGAAGGACCAGAAATGATAGAGTTGAACAGCGAGAAGGTCACAGTAGCTAAGCAGAAATTGCAAGAAGCACGGTCACGTCAGAAGAGTTATGCCGACAAGCATCGTAGGGACTTACATTTTAACGTAGGAGATCACGTCTTCCTTAAGGTATCGCCGGCACATGGTGTTAGACGTTTTTGAATCAAAGGGAAGCTCAGTCCTCGACTCATCGGACCGTTTGATGTCATTGAGCGAGTCGGTGAAGTGTCTTATCGTTTAGCGTTACCTCCACAGCTTTCTCATGTTCACGATGTTTTCCATGTGTCCTTACTCAGAGGGTACAAGTATCATCCCCTTCACATGGTTCAGTATCCACTGGAGCAGATTCGTGAAGATCTTACCTTCATAGAAGAACCCGAACGAGTTCTTGACAGACAAGAACGAGTCATGAGGAGAAAGACGATTCCATTCGTCAAAATCGTTTGGAGGGATCATACCGAGCGGGAAGCCACTTGGGAAACAGAGGAGTCTATTCGGGCTTCTTACCCTCATTTCATACTTTGAATTCGGGTATGTTCTTATTTTCCAGTTTACATTATCTATAATTCGGGGACGAATTATTCTTTTTAGGGGGGAAGAGTTGTAAAACCCGCATGCTTTTACCATGAATAGTACCCTTAGAATCGTACGTATATGATTAAAACTTTCTTTTTATAGCACGTTTATGTTTCACGAATAGTAGTTACAAGTATTATGTACGTGTATTACACGATAAGTATTTATTACGTATTATTACACGATAATTATTATCAATAACAATTATAATCACGAACATGAAATCATGAACGTAAATAATCACGAACCTATTATTATGTACTTACGTAATATTTATTACGATTACGTATAAATATATATATTATCAACAACAATTATAATCACGAACATGAAATCATGAACGTAAACACCACCCGCTTAAGCCGGTGGCTAAACCGAACAAGCAGGGGGAAACTCAGCCGCGGCAGCGGCTAGCCGAGTGACCAAGGAACCACCGGCGTAGGCCGGTGGCTGTTTTGCGAAAACAGTGGCAACCGGCCAAGCCGGTTCACCACTGTTAAGGGTGCATTTGTTTGGTCCGGTTCAAGGGTAAACACGGTCCGGTTCACGACATGTTTAGATTTAAAACACGGGTTCGGTTTATGACTTATTTTTTTTTACAAGTAAATTATTTTTACAAGTTAAATAATTACAAGATTAAATAAATTAATTTATCATGTTATATAATTAATTTAATTAAAACATGACTTAGGTTTATTATTATTATTAATAATACATGATTTTAACCTAAGTATTTATTTATATAATTAGACTATAGAATTAATTAATTAATTACTAGAACCATGACTTATAGTTAATTAATTTTCATGACTTAGGTTATATTAATATTAAATATTAATACATGTTTTAACCTAATTATTATTTACACTTTAATTTAATTAATCATGGTATATTTAATTAAATCTTATAATATATAGTTTATTTAATTTACATGTAATAATTAATAAACTATACTATGTAATCACATGACTTAGAATATTAATCAGTAAAACTTAAGCTTATATTATTAGCTTAATAATCCAGCTTATTTCTAATTATGGAAACTTTCTAGTTTTAGAAACTTATTTATTTTAAGCAGCTAATCTATTTATGGAAACTTTCTATTTTTAGAAACTTATTTATTTTAAGCACTAATCTATTTAAGGAAACTTTCTATTTTTAGAAACTTATCTATTTTGAGCAGTAAATCTATTTTTGGAAACTTTCTATTTTAGGAAACCTGCTATTTTTAGAAAGTTACTTATTATTACACAACAAGTATAATAATACAAGAAATACAAGTAATACTTAATCAGAATATCCAGAATACATGATAAATACAGCATAACGTTAGAATCAGTAAAACAAGACATGAACATATAAAACAAACTAAGACATGATATAAAACCAGTTACGTACACAGTAATCAGAACACTTATACACGTATATTATTTATGTAGCATTAGTGAGATTGAAGTAGGACTCTCTTCTGTTCGTCTTCTTCGTTCACTGGACACAAGGTACGGATTTTCCGTCCTTTCAGTATGGACATTCTTTCCGTATACAGCCAACTGTTTTCCCAGTATATGTTTTATATGTTTTGATTTGCTTATATTTAATTAAATGCCTAAGCCATATACATGCATGACTAGTTTCATCTAGTTATGGAGGTACCATAACAATAACACTAGAGGCACCAGTGTTATGACTTCACCACGGCAAAGTGATAGCTCGTGGCGTCCCTTTCAGCTTTTGGCCATATTATTATTATCATGTGGGGCCTATGGGTGCATCCTAGGTTACATGTTTTTACAGATTATTCAGGTGAATGTCGTGTGTGCCTTGCATCCTTCACAAGGAGCTGATCCATTCTACCCAAAACTTATATTAATTAGAGGCAGCACCTCTAATTGCATGACGAGGCCACCCCTCCAAGTATTCATGCACGTTGATATTTCATGACCTATATTGGCTATTGGTAAGTATGTTAAACAGCTTTTATAAGATAAACATAAGGCTTTTCAAACTAAAAACCAGTTTTACTAATTACGTCAAGTTTTCCAAGACTTAGTCAATTTCGCTGCTATATGTTATATATGCTGATGTTATACATTCTATGCCTGTATATCCGTGCAATGAGCGTTATGCTCAGCCGTTTTCCTTTCATGTTCCCAAAACGGCAGGTACTCAGGGACGCTCGTAGACTTTAAGCGTACGTGCATATGGATTGGAAGCTTTCTAGCCTTCATTACTTTATGCTTATCATCATACTTTTGCTACTTATTTCCATGGACATTGTTTAGTCCTTTTCCTTTCCAGTACTTATGTTTGTGTGTGATGAGCTTTACTTTGGGGTACCGATGTTTGTTTCCGGTATTTCCTTTATGGTCATGTAATGTTTAATACATTTATCCTTGTATGCTTTGATGACACGCCATAATCACGGGTGACATTCCATTTACCAAAATGGGGTGTTACAAGTGATGCATGCATTCTAGTGGGATATGCAACTCGGTCTAAAGGATATAGAGTGTACAACAAGAGAACAAAATTGATAGTCGAAACTATTCATATCATATTCGATGAATTGCAAGAGATGGCACTTGAACAAAACAGATTTAAGTCCCGATACACAATGACAAAAGACTTATGTGCACAACCGCACGGAACTCGGAACTCAAGACAACAACAATGAACCGTTAAGTTCAAAGCTGGTTCCTGAACATGTTCCAAGAGCAGATATGATAGTGGACACGACAATTGAAGAATTGGAAATGTTATATGGACCAATGTTTGATGAATATTTCACGGGGGAGAAACATGTTGTATCAAAGTCTTCCGCTATCACTCATGATAATAATGATGATACCGATCATCGTCAACCAAAGGATACAACGTCATCTACTTCAACACGGGTTGCTGCAGATTTACCTCCTCGGAATATCACTTCAACAATCGATCCTACAACATCCACAACTACTGTCATTGCTCTAGAGAACACAAATCAAGCAGACAATGCATTATCTCACGATGACGATTTTCACAACCCATTCAGTACACCGGTATACGAAACTGGAGAGTCTTCTACTCGCCATGTTGATTCGTCTAATATGCATACGTTTTATCAACGACGTCCCTCAACACATCATTGGACCCGAGATCCTCCTTTGGTTCAAGTAATTGGAAACCCTTCACAGCTTGTTTGTACAAGACGACAACTAGAAACCGATGGCGATGTTTGTATGTTCGCACTCGCCGTGAGTACAACTGAACCGAAAAACATCAAAGAAGCCATGGCTGATCATGCTTGGATTGAATCGATGACCGATGAACTTCAACAATTTGAAAGACTTAAAGTCTGGGAACTTTTTGACAAACCATACGACATGATTCCATTAAATCTTCGTTGGATCTGGAAAAAAAAGATGGATGAAGAAAACACGATCATCAAGAACAAAGCTAGGCTAGTGGCTAAGGGGTATGGCCAGAAAGAGGAATTTGATTTTGACGAATCATTTGCACCAGTTGCTCGTATGGAAGCAGTCAGGATTTTCCTTGCTTATGTTGCACATAAGGGATTCGCTGTTTATCAAATGGACGTGAAGACAGCATTTCTTAACGGTCCTTAGAAGGAAGAAATCTATGTTACGTAGTCGGAAGGATTCGTTAATCCTCATTATCCTGACAAGGTGTATCGTCTCCATAAAGAACTTTATGGACTCAAGCAAGCTCCAAGGGCGTGGTACGACGAGCTCTTGAAATTTCTGGTATCCAAAGGTTTCTCAAAAGGTTCCATTGATCTAACTTTGTTCACTTATAAATATGGGGATGACATTTCGCTTGTGCAGATTTATGTTGATGACAAAATTTTCGGGTCTACAAACCCAAAACTTTCAAAATGGTTTGAAAGGGTCATGCACACCAAATTTGAAATGTCAATGACGGGCGAACTAAAATTCTTTCTAGGACTTGAATCCCCAAGTGGTATCTTTATAAACCAAGCTAAGTATTGTCAAGAGATAGTCAAAAAGCATGGTATGACTTTATGTGACCCCGTTGGGACACCATTATCTACCACATCGCTAGATTCTGACTTGGAGGGAAATGCCATAGATCAATCGAGATAGCGTTCTATGATCAGCTCCCTCATGTACTTGACAGCAAGCAGACCCGATATTTCATATGCTACAAGTTATTGTGCACGATATCAAGCATGACCCACTAAAAAGCACCTCAAGGTGGTTAAACGGATCTTTTGGTACCTCAAGAATACCATTCATTTGTTACTCTGGTATCTGAGGGAAACCGGTTTCTTTCTAAAGTCCTATTCAGATTCTGATCATGCAGGGTGTCTTGATACACGAAAAAGTACTTCTGGTGGTGCACAATTTCTTGGTCAAGATAAGCTTGTGGGGTGGTCTTCCAAGAAGCAGGATTGCACGTCACTGTCATCAGCCGAAGCGGAGTATGTGTCTCTATCTGCGTGTTGTACTCAAGTTCTTTGGATGAGAACACAACTCACGGATTATGGCTTCCACTTTGAGAAAGTACCTATGTACTGTGACTCAAAGTCGGTCGTAGCCATCTCCTGCAATCCGGTACAACATTCCCGCACGAAGCACATCGACATTAGATACCACTTCATAAAGGAACAAGTTGAAAGAGGTATCGTTGAACTATACTTTGTTGGAACGGATTACCAATTAGCCGACTTGTTTACGAAAGCTCTGTCAAAAGATAGGTATGAGTACCTCGTTAGGAAAATTGGTATGAGATGTTTGACTCCAGCTGACCTGGAGATTCTGGCAAAGTGCGTGCTTAATTTATCTATCAAACATCTACTTGTAAATATCTTTGAAAAAGCAAAATACAAATTTATAAAACATATAAAAGCAAAACACAAAATTAAAAATCTTTCAAAATCCAAAAATATTCTTCTCGACATGTCTTTCAGTATCGATAATATGGATGATGAGACTATAATTATACATAGTCTCATCGTCCAAATCGGGCTTAAAACGCTTAAAATATCATCAAAATACCCAAATATATGCTTGTGTTTGTTCATTTTGTATTTTAGGTACGGATATTGTGAAATCAACAAAAGATCACAAGAATGAAGCAAAAACGAACACGGGAAACGAAGCCGAACAAAGAACCGGACCCGAAGAATGAATTTTGCAAAAAAGCCCTTGAAGTTTGAAGATTTGTCAAGTTTGGTCCCCTCAAGTTTTGAAGATTGACACTTTATACCCCTAATAATATCAAAATTACTTTGGGGTCCCTAAAGTATGAAGACTTTACAAATTGAGCCCTTAAAGTTGAAGAGAATGGAACATCAGTCCTCATTCCAACAAAAGGACTAACAATGCAAATGCATCAAGACTAACGATGACAAGCCATAAGGATTTTGGATGAGAAGCTGTTTAAAGAATATTGTTAAGTGGGGGGGCCCATTTCTGTCAATACACCAAAATCACTTAACACTTAACCTACTCCCCACGTCAGATTCCCATTAACCCCCTCATCCACTCTTTATCCTCCACGTCACCCTCATTATCTTAAATATCAGTTTGAAAAATAATTTAATAAACCCTTAAAAACCCGCTTAACATTTACTGTATTAATCCCACCCCCAAAAACCCCCAGTCATAAACAAAGAACCCTAATTTTTGTTCATCATTACCTCTTGATGATTGGCCGAAATCTCTTCCAGATCAACAATAAACCATCTTATAATCACTTTCCCACCTCCAAACTTGTCACCATCTCCTTGTGGGACCCTCCCACGTGTTGCCCTGCACCAAAGTCCCCACTATTCACAAAACTACAACAACAAGCACAGAGGATCAACGGTTTTGGAGTGTTTTCTTGCTCACTAGTTTTCCTTGGATGGACAAGATTGATCTCCATTAGCTGTCACACCAACAAACTGCCAAAGATTCATCACATGACAAGATTGGATCAGGACTTCATATTCAAACAAAGCATCAAACTTGGCATATTCCAGATTCGACCAAGGGCACATTGGGAAATCAATGTTATTAGGGTTTATGTTCTAGAACAGCCCCTGTAGTAGTATTAAAGGAAGTCACCTGTGACTATCCTCCTTTGTTCCAAAAATTGTATTGACCAAATTTTGACTATTTAAATGAAAATTTGATTGATGCAATTATTGAGTTCCATTTAGTTTTTAATCTGTATATTAAATTCTGCAAGCTCTAGTTTTCAAGTCAAATTTAATTTCCTGCTTTTATCCAAATAGTTTTCAAAAGTTTTTTTTTGATAAAGTGTTTGGAGATCCACAAATTTAACTAAAGTTTAAAGTTTACTTGACATATAAATTTTGAAACAAGGTTAAATTCGTGTTAAATATTGTTGGTTACCATTTTCTATCAACTTGTGAAAGATTTTTCCAAATATTCATTGTAAATTTTAGTGGTCAATAAGCTAGCTTATTCACCAATAAGCTGGCTTATTGGACTTGTTTACTGCTTTTTCTTGTCCTTGTTTTCATATTATTTCAGGTTTGAAGTTCCAAGGTGGTAGATAGTAGAAGTTCTTCAGTTGGTCTTTTTGGATAAGCCTAAGCTTGAAGCTTTTCTCCTTAAGCCCAGAAGCTCATAAAGTGTACTTAGCTGGTTGCATCAGTACTCTTGGTCTGGATGAAGGTCAAGACCAGGTTACTTTGAACTCCCCTTTGTTTTTTTTTGTGCCTTATTTGGTCTCCTTGGTGAATTGCTTTGAACTGCTCATATACATTAGTAATTGTTCTGCTTAAGTATTGCTTAAATTGTGATTGTTTTGATTCCTTTTCTGTTATTGTTCATGTTAATGCTTCATACTTTCTTAGTCCATAGATTTAAGTTCATTTTGCCTTGTAAAAGTTGCTTTTCAGAATGTTAAGGGGTGTTTGGATTTGTTGCTTATAGAACCTAAGTGACAATGGGATCTTGTAATCACAGCTCTATCATTGCCTAAACAGGAAGTTAAAAGCTTTATCAGTGTTTGTATTTAGTATATTGGTGTTACTCAAGAATTTGTTTGTATGAAATTTGGATAAAACAGGCTTTAACATTCAGCATCCCTAAACTAGGTGGTTTTAGTGTATTATTAGTTAATTTTTTTGAATCTGCTAGATTAGGTTGCTAATTAAGGATTGGGGATTGTTGGTTATAGATTGGATAGATTTTGTGCAAGTTTGGGAGACTTTAAACTCACAAACGTGCTCAATATATCAGTAACTGTCTCACAGACCCCATAAGTGCATAACAGCAACTGAATTGCCCCATTGAGTGTGAATTTTGTGAACAACCTGGCATTTTTCTTGTTTATTTGACTCCCCACAACCCAACTGGTAGTGGGGGTGCCTTTGTTGCCAAGTAATACCAAGAAAAGGGCTTTCCTAAGCTCAAAACATCACCAGTTCACGTTTTCTGTGAAAACAGTAGGAACTCAGTTCCCATTGGTAGTGTTAAAGTTCCCCCTGTTTAGCTACTTGACAAAAAGAAACCAAGATGTCACTTTCAGTCTTTTTATAATTTTGTCTTTAGTGAACTTTTCTTAGAGTTATAACTTGATTTTAATTTTATTATTTTTCTTTTTTAATTTCTGATTTTTCTTTTTTATTTATTTTCCTGTCACTGTTCATTTTCTATTTTTTAGATTTAATTGCATTTTAAATTAATTTTTAATCAACTGTTTTATGTCTTTTAGTGAAAAACTTTTATATTTTTCAGTTCTATAATTTCTTAGATCTAGAAAAGTATTTTAAGATTTTTAATTTTAAAATATTTTACTTTTCACTTTTTAAGTAATTTTTTAGAATTAATTTTAGTTTAATTAGGGTTTTATTGTTTTCTGTTTTGTCTTTTAGTGAAAATTTTTTACTTTTTCATTTTTCTACTGTTCATTAGTATAATTTAGGATTTTTAAAATTGTCAAATTATTTTTAGCATTATTTTATTATGTTTAATCATTATTTTAGTTTAAAAATAGTTTTTAGTATTTTAAAAATAGAAAAAATAGTTTTAAAAATTTAGGAAAAATACTTTTTAGTCTTTAAATAATATAAGTGAGTTATTAGTTCAATAAAATAATATTTTGGGCTTTTTCTTAATTATATTTAATTTTAGGGCTTTAATTAGCATTTAAAATTGAATATTTAATTAATAAAAGGTTTTAAAATTTATTTATTGAATTTTTATTCTTATTTATATTATTTTAGACTTAGTTTTAATTTTTAAATTGTTTTTAGCTTTAATTTTTAATTTTGTCACGTTTTACGTATTTACGTTCACGTTTTACGTTAATTCGTCGTAGTGTAATCGTAATCGTAGCTCGTCTTTAATTTTTCTCTTCTAAACCAAAAACGTCACTAATCCAAACTTTGATTTTATATATTGGCACACTTATCCACACACCTCCTTCGAGAAAGAACTTGGAATTTATTCGGTTTTACGGTTTTCCTAAAGCGTAAGACTTAATACTTGCCACATACGCGTTTTTCCTAAAACGTGTACGAAAAACCTACATCAATGGACGTGCCTAGAAATGTCGCTCAATAACGACACGGGTGTATACATAAAGCTCGAATGAAAGTTGTAAATATTTTTCAAAACATGTCATTTCTATTTTTCACTAAAGGAAAATGTCTATTTTGGACAATTTTTCTAACAATGGGTAGAGCAATATATATTGGGTTGAACTTGTCACAAAACATTCAACGTTTAAGCTCAACACAATGGCTTGTAATCACTTTCAGATTGCAACCCGGATGGATATTCACGGGGAGTGTACGATTTAGTGCGCTTACCCTCAGCAAAAGAAGAGAAATCTTCTTACACTTGAGTTGATTCGTCAAGACATTCAAAGTCTATGAACTCAAATTTATGCTTTAGAAAAACCTCTTCGCCAAAAAGAAATAGGTTTTTTCAAAAAGCGTTGAACACAATTTTTTCAAGATTTTTTCAATGATTATTCAAAATGTTTCAAAAATTGTGTGTTCAACAACTCCCATCCTCAAAAAGAGAAATGTGGATCACATCCTCAAAATGACAATTCAATTGGATCAAAATTTTTAAGGGGGAGCATTTCAACTTTATGCAAAGATTGACACATCTTTCTCCTAGAGATTTTCAATACTATTTTTTAAAATATATTTTAATCAAATTTGGTATCTCTAATATCAAAAGATTTTATATATTAGAGATAGGGGAAGAAAATGTGATTAAAATGTGATCTTATATAAGACTCAAGCACTTTAACTCTTACCTACATGTGCAAAACACTTTCGATTACCGATGCACATGTGAAGGGGGAGCATTTCTGAAACTAGAAACTATCAAGGTGTTAAATGTTTTTCAAACACTTTGTTAGACTTTTTAAAAGTGGTTTCTATGGTTTCGATCAAATACCCACAACATCTTTAATCCACGACGTTATTGGTGTCAAAAGGGTGGTTAGGTTTAAGTCCTATGATCCAACTAGAACCGGAGGGATCTTCCCAGGGACAATCCAATAGATTATTAGAAGTCCTTAGGAAAGATGGAGTAGAATGTGAACGTAGTTGAATGTCGACTAAGTACTGATGATAGCACTGGAACAATCAAAACAAGGTGCTATTAATGATGTCTTGGTAAGCATTGAAGGGGTTGAAGAATGAAAAAGAAATGTAAGGATAAAGGGTGTAAACAAAGAAGCCCTCCATTCAACTTAGGCATAAACCGGGTCAACACATCATGAAGACAACCCATCATGAACCCAGTGATGTAATGCACAACCCTTTCCCAGCTACTCAGGCTTCTCTCAAAAGAAGTTTGTTTTATTGTCACGGAGATCAACATGACTTCTATTGACTTTCTCACTCCGAGATAGTTGATATTGAATAGGTGGCATCTGCTCCAGCCTCCGACCACTAAAGTGCACAAATCGAGTCTAGAGCCAAGAGATCAATCAAATCTCGTTAAGACACACGGACAACGAACAAGAGAGTCCTACGCTATATCCTTGTGATATTGCTAGAACACTCAGAGTGATACTAATTAATATTCACAATGATGAGTGGAAATCCTTCCAGAGTTAACATCAAACAGCACTGCGGTAGGTCATGTGTAAGATTCTTTATTAATTGAATACATGTAAACTAAAAAGCAACAGTGGTATGATTCTGAATTGATTCAAACTCGTTTCAGGTATCTACGCAATATCTTTATGGTCTTGCCAGAATATTCAGAGTGATATTCATTAATATTCACAGTGACGAATGGAAATCCTTCTAGCGTCAACATCAAACAGCGCTACGGTAGGTGACTTGTGAGATTCTTATGAATCAAGCTTGTGTCAACTGGAAAGCAACAATGGTAAGATTCTTTATGAATCACACTTGTTCTAGGAATTTGAATTAACGACTTTAATCAAGCGAATATTTATCCAATTGATTCACTCTTTATGTTCGCAGTCTTGCTTTGAGACGGTCGAGTAAAGAGAACGACTAGTACAACCGCGAAACCCTGTCAAGGAGGTTCTTAATTGAATCTACCTAATCACAGGTACGATATTTAATATCGTGTAACGGTCTTCACCGACCGAAGGTAAAACGCTACCGATTTAGGACGAATGTCAAAGCCATTCAGTCCGTGTCTATGTTTTGTCTCGAGAAGGTGGCGTTACGGTGTACTCAGCAAAGTCAAAGATTCAAAACCACATACTCATGCCTAAAGACATGTTCAACAATTAATAGTGTGAGCATGTGGATAAAGACACAAGATCGTGTTGGAAATACGTTTTACGTATTAGAAAGGATCGGTCACTCCAACAATAGTCTAAGTAGTAGCTCGTAGTTTAGTTATCTTAATAGTAAACATACAAGGCCAAGCCTAGCCTACAACTTGTTTAGGCCGGCGACACAATGTAAGCCCAAGCCCATCTCATAGGATTGGGTATATAAACCCTCTCCTTAGTTGGAGAGGGTGTTGGTTCACTCATTTTTACACATAGTAGAAAGTGTTTTCTTTATACTTTCTCTCTCTAAGTATGTGTGTTCTTACCATCTTTCTATCTCTTTCTCTCTCTAGACTAAGCATATATTTACAATATCCTACAAATCGCAAGATGGAAAAGACAAGTCAGGGATGATTTGAAGATCTCAATATTAAAGACAAATTTGAAAGACAACGACAAAGGCTCAAAGATCACAGCATGAAGGAACAAGACTACTGATACACGTTCAAGACTCATTTATGGCGAGATTAGTTATCTCTACAAATATTAAAATGACAAAGGGTAATGACCTCTCATAAAGGGTAATGACCTCTCATTGGGGGAGATTGTTAACCTCAAAATATTAAGTCAAACAAGAATGCTCGGTCATATGTTTATTATGTATCGTATTTTAGAACTTTGTAATCGGTAGTAGGTTAGTTGTGTTCTATAGGCTTAACTTTAAGCTAAAGTTCATTCATAAGTAACTAAAGCCTAAAAGGAAAGCCCGACCCATTATAATATAGCCCGTTATGCCACATGTAGGCAATGCTATAAATACCTCTCCTTGCATGTAAGGAGAGGTTGGTTGGTTCATTTTTCTCTCATTCTCTAATCTAATATTCACCAAGTTTCACACACTTCTTTCTCTTTTCTCTCTCTACTTTCTCTCTCTAGAATTCATATATCTTCTACCTTTCTTTCTTGTTTAATCATCATATTATATGGGACAACAAAGTAGAAGACCACCGTAGGAATTTCAAGTTTTCTAAGAATAAAACGCCTGTAACTGCATGTAATGACAGTTTGAATGTTAAGACTTTGAATGTTGAATTTGTTTGTGTTAAATGCGGAAAATGTGTTCGTACTTTTAATCATGATGCTTGTGCTTTTAATCATAATAGCGTGAATGCTAGAACTAGGAAGCCTATTCTTGTGCCCATTAGCACTAGAAAACCCACAAGAACTTTGAACCAATCCACTACTCAACCACTTAAGAAACTAAGTGTGTTAGAATCCACTACTCTGCGTAAGCAAAACATGTTAAAGAAGCTTTATGAGAACATTAGTAGGACATGTAAACGGGGGTACTCAAGATTTACACCACCAGGATACAAATGGGTCCCTAAGACAACCACTATTCTAATTGGGTCTATGAATGTTAGTTTGACTTTAGAATCTGTATCTAGGCCTACTAATATTTTGGAACCCACTTCTATCAAGGGCTCCCATTTGTCAAACTCCACATTGTTTTCTAATTCTTATGCAGCTCATCGAGATCATTCTCTTCATAGTGGACTCTAGGTGCACAAAGCACATGATGGGAAATCTCAAGCTTCTAATTAACTTCGTGGAGAAGTTTCTGGGTACGGTGCAGTTTGGAAATGATCAGTTTGCACCGATACTTGGATATGGCGATTTGGTTCAAGGAAATCTCACTATCTAATGGTTTTATTACGTCGAGGGACTGAATCACAATTTATTCTCGGTTGGTCAATTTTGTGATGCGGATTTGGAAGTGGCTTTTTGGAAATCTACTTGCTATGTTAGAGACTACGATGGGAATGACCTTCTTACAGGTTCCCGTGGTTCTGATCTCTACACAGTAACTCTTCAAGACACATCTTCAACAAATCCAATTTGCTTAATGGCTAAAGCTTCATCATCCCTAGCATGGTTATGGCATCAACGATTGTCACATCTCAACTTTGACACCACAACTTGCTTTCGAAGAATGATATTGTGACCGGTCTTCCTAAGTTAAAATTCGTCAAAGACCATCTTTGGTCTTCTTGTGAGTTGGGGAAAGCAAAACGAAAGTCGTTCAAAACGAAGACTAACCCAAGCTCAAAAGGACGATTGGAACTTCGACACATGGATTTATGTGGTCCCATGCGTGTAGAGAGTATTAACGGGAACAAGTATATTCTCGTGATTGTTGATGATTACTCTAGATACACATGGACTTTCTTCTTAAGGTCCAAAGATGAAACACCAGAGGTTCTCAAAAACTTTCTCAAGATGATACAACGCAATCTTCAAGCTCAAGTCTTAACCGTCAGAACGGATAGGGGTAGTGAATTTTTGAACAAGACGTTGCAATCTTACTTTCAAGAAGAAGGCAGCGAACATCAAACGTCTATTGCTCGAACTCCTGAACAAAACGGCGTTGTCAAAAGACGGAACCTCACTTTGGTTGAGGCAGCTCGAACAATGCTTTCTGCTTCAAAATTACCACTATTCTTCTGGGCTGAAGCAATTGCAACTGCCTGTTATACTCAAAATCGTTCTCTCGTCATCCCTAGACATGAAAAGACACCTTACCACATCATCAATGGCAGGAAATCTAATGTTAAATTCTTTCGCGTTTTTGGATCTTTATGCTACATTCTTAAAAACGGTGAAGATCTCGACAAGATGAAATAAAATGGTGATGCATGTATTTTTTTTGGGGTATGCTACATTGTCGAAAGGATATCGGGTCTATAACAAGATAACAAGGATTATAGTCGAAACAATTCATGTGAACTTTGACGAATTGCCACAAATGGTACTTGAACAAAACAGTTCAAGTCCCGTACCTCAATGTCCAGCCATGACACCTACACAAAACAGTGTACGTCCCGTGCAAGAACGTCAAGAAAGTACTCCTACAGCATACTCGACGGATACGACACAAATGAATGAGTTGGTTGACTTATATGATCCAATGTTTGATGAATATTACTATGGAAACAATCAAGTTGTGTCAAAGCCTTTCGCTTTCAATTCTGCTGATGCACCCGCACAAAGTCAACAAGACACAACTGCATCTTCTTCAGCAATCGTTGCTCAAGAGACAATTCCATTGGATACTCAACAAACTCAAGAAACTATCATAAAACCAACATCACCAACCGTCAATGCTGAAGGAGAAAACAACAATCAAGCAGTCGATGCACAATTAGACGAAGAAGAATTTATCAACCTGTTCGGTACACCGGTATGGCGAAGTCGGAGAGTCTTCTACTCAACATGTTGATCCGTCCAACATGTATACATTCTACCAACTATATCCATCCACTCACCATTGGACTCGTGATCATTCATTGGAGCAAGTCATTGGCAATCCTTCACAACCGGTTCGAACACGCAGACAACTCGACACCGATTGCGATGTGTGTATGTATGCACTCACCGTGAGTTCAACTGTACCTAAAAACATCAAGCAAGCCATGACTGATCATGCGTGGATTGAATCAATGCAAGACGAAATTCATCAGTTTGAACGCCTAAATGTTTGGGAACTTGTTGACAGACCCTATGGAATTTCGCTTTTAGATTTCAAATGGATCTGGAAAAACAAACTGGATGAAGAACAAACCATCATCAAAAACAAATCATGTCTTGTGGTTAAGGGATATCGTCAACAAGAAGGGATAGATTTCGATGAATCATTTGCTCCTGTTGCTCGTTTGGAAGCTATCAGGATATTCCTTGCTTATGGTGCACATAAAGGCTTCATGGTTTATTATATGGACGTTAAAACTGCTTTTCACAACGGTTATTTGAAGGAAGAAGTATATGTGAACCAGCCGGAAGGGTTCATTGATCCTCATCATCCTGACAAAGTCTACCGTCTCAAGAAGGCAGTATATGGACTCAAACAAGCTCTAAGGGCATGGTACGATGAACTATCAAACTTCTTGGTATCCAAAGGATTCTCCAAAGGTTCCCTTGATCCTACTCTCTTTATTAATAAATATGGGGATGACATATTGCTTGTGCAAGTTTATGTTGATGACATCATTTTTGGTTCTACGAACCCAAAACTCTCAAAACATTTTGAAAAATTAATGCACAACAAATTTGAAATGTCAATGATGGGGGAGCTAAAATTATTTTTAGGCCTCCAGATTCATCAATCCCCACATGGTATCTTTATTAACCAAGCTACGTATGCTCGAGAGATACTTAAAAAGCATGGTATGCAATCATGTGCTCGCGTTGGTACACCATTGTCGACCAAATCCCTAGACGCTGACTTGTACTCATATCCTGTAGATCAAATGCGCTATCACAGTATGATCGGGTCACTTATGTACCTTACAGCCAGCAGGCCTGGTATTCATCATGCCACATGCTATTGTGCACGATATCAAGCCAGACCTACTCAAAAGCACCTCAAAGAGGTTAAGCGGATCTTTCGGTACCTTAGGAATACCATTCACATGGGACTTTGGTATCCGAAGGAAACCGGATTTCATCTAACAGCTTTTTTAGATTCTAATCACGCAGGTTGCCTTGATAGTCGAAAAAGCACTTCTGGTAGCGTACAATTTCTAAGGCAAGACAAGCTTGTGAGCTGGTCGTCAAAGAAGTAGGATTGCACGTCGTTCTCATCAGCTGAAGCAGAATATGTGGCTCTATCCGCGCGTTGTGCTCAAGTCCTCTAGATGAGAACTCAACTCACGGATTATGGCTTCCACTTTGATAAAATACCTATGTATTGTGACTCAAAGTCGGCCATATCCATCTCTTGCAATCCGGTTCAACACTCCCGTACCAAGCACATCGCAGTCAGATATCACTTCATCAAAGAACAAGTGGAACGTGGTATCATGGAATTATACTTTGTCAGAACTGAGTACCAAATAGCAGACTTGTTTACAAAAGCCCTATCACAAAATAGGTTTCAGTATCTCGTTGGCCGTCTTGGTATGAAGTATATGACTCTAGAAGACTTGGAGGTTTTGGCAAATGAAGCTGCTTGATATTCTCTCATAATGACTTCTAAGCGCATCACAGCTTAGGACTCGGACCTCAACTAAGGAAAGTTTATCTTGGATGATAAATTATCCTTCTCAACGAGAAACACATATTTCTCGGTCATGAGCTTCTCATAAAAACATTCAAAGTTTTTAAGTTCATGAAAAACGACTTCTAAGTAAATGTCAGCTTAGAACTCGAACTTCAACTTAAGGAAAGTTTATCACGGATGATAACTTATCCGTCACAACGGGAAATTTATCTTTCTCGGTCATGAGCTTGTCACAACAATCAAAGTTTTGAGCTCATTAAAAGCGGACCCAAAAGGGGAGTGTACGTTTCAGTGCGCTTTCCCTAAGCAGTAGAAGAGAAGTCTTCTATCCCGATTATTATAAAACTGGTGAACATAATTTTTCAAGAATTTCTTAGAAGGTTTTTTTAAATCTTTCAAAATTGTGTGTTCAACACTCCCTTCCTCATGATGTGGTTTTATATCTCAAAAATGTCATATGTAATTTTGATCAATTTTTGAGGGGGAGCGTTTTAAAATCAAGCCTTTAATGTTTTTGGGTACATCTCTGAAATTGTCATACTTTATGTATCCAACACATTCCGAAAATGGTTTAAAACTGTCATATGTAATATACTATATCGGATAAGGCATCTCAACTCCGTACCTCAACATATTTTGTGTTGTCGTTTTTCCAAAATTTTGTCAAATTTTTGTCTCAAGACCCACATATATTGTTGAGGGGGAGCTACCCGACTATAAAAAGTTCCATATTCATGCGTGAACACATGTTTCTCTCCCAGTCTGTTTTCAGAAATTGTCATATTTTACTCAACTGGTATCTCTAATATTTTATGTTTTTATATTAGAGATAGGGGGAGAAAATGTGAGTAAAATGTAATATATTACAACATGTGATCTTAAAGACTCAAGTGAAACTCTTTCCTTCACATGCTAAACTATTTCGTATATCGATGCATGTGTGTAGGGGGAGCTTTTCGGAAATGTAAAACTTTCAAAGTGTTAAAAGTTTTGATTTTAATCAAGCACTTTGAATGGTTTTCAATGATTTTATGATTACGATCTTTACCCAAAACAACCTATTGTCCACGACAGAACGATGGAGTTAAAAGATGGTTTAGGATAGGAAATTAAGTCATATGATCCAACCAGAACCGGATGGATTTACCCAAGGATATTATATAGCTAGAAATAGTTGTCCTTAGGAAATATGGAGTTGAATGAAGCTGAATGCGGACTAATTACTTAAGTTAGCACTGGAACAATCACAACAAGGTGCTAGTGATGACGTATTTGTAAGCATTGAAGGAGTTGAATATTGTATGCAACCTAGGTAGAAACCAGGTCAATACATCTATTCAAGACGTCATGGACCCAGTGATGCAATGCACAACCCTTCCCCAGCCATTCAGGTTTCTCTCAAAAGAAACTTCTCTCATTTTCACGGAGATCAACACGTATCTATTGACTTCCTCACTCCGAGTTAGTTAATATTGAAAATGTGGCAGTCTGATCCAGCCTCCGATTACCAAAATGCACTTATCGAGTCTAGAGCCAAAAGAGATCTATCTATTATCTCATTAGGACACAATCGAGGCCTACGCATTATCCTTGTGATATTACCAGATCATCTGTGTGATACGGTTCACAATGAAGATGGAAATCCTGCTTGAGCCAGCATCAAACAAGCTCATGGTAGGTAACTTGTGCGATTCTACACGAATCAAACTTGTGAGAACTGGAAAGCAACTAAGTTTGGATTCTTAATTGATTCAAACTTGATTCCATGTTTCTTCGCAAAATCCGTGTGATCTTGCCAGAACATTCAGAGTGACACTCTTCAGTGTTCACAATGACGAATGGAAATCCTTCCAGTGTCAACCTCAAAAAGCACAACAGTAAGTAACTCACATGATTCATTATGAATCGAGCTTGTGACAAACTGGAAAGCAACAATGGTGTGATTCTTATAGAATCAAACTTGCTCCAGGAATTCTGAATTGACGACTCTAACCATAAGGATAATTTACCCTTATGATTCACTCATTACGTTCGTAGTCTTCTTTGAGACGGTCGAGTAAAGAGAACTGGCTACTACCGCCGGGAAACCCTGTCAAGGAGGTTCTTAATCAAATCTACATAATCACAGGTACGGTATCTGATACCGTCTAACGGTCTTCACCAACCGGAGGTAAAACACTACCGAATTAGGATGAAATGTTCAAAGCCATTTTATCCGTGTCTAAATATGTCAAGATGGTGGCGTAGCTGTGTACTAACCGAAGTCGTCTTCACATGTTCATACTACAAGTTAAAGACTTTCGCTACTCTGATAATCAATGGATACCTCAAAGTCTAACTTCAACTATATTTATGTGGGAGATTGTTAGCCTTACGAAATCAACAAAGTATGAACATGTCGAATCTGAAGTCACAAGAGCACAAGATGGCGACAATCAAGGTACTTAAGAATGTAAGAATGTAATAGGTCATCTTGTCACAAGAACACAAGATGAACACTATCAAGGATAGACTGAAGATCTCAAGCACTCAATGTCAAATGACAAAGTCTCAAGATAAAGATCACAAAATCATGAAGGAACAAAGCCGTTGCAAACAAGATCAAGACCAAGATGCAAGACCTAAGAAGGAATATCACCTCTACAAGAATGTATTCACTCAATCATCTTATGCATTAAAAGATGACCGATACATTGGGGGAGATTGTTAGCCCTATATTTTATATAGTCAAACAAGAATGTAATAAGTCATCTTAGTCGTTAAAGATTTTGTATTGTAATAGGTTATTCGGGAAAACTGGGCTTGGACTTTAAGCTAATATTGTCTAAGTTAGGGGCTATATGCCCAAGTGCAAGCCAAGCCCGGCCCATGGAAACAAACCCACGGCCCATGGAAAGCCCATGTGGTTCGTGGGTATATATACCCTCTTCCAAGTGTGGAAGAGGGTGTTGGTTCATTATTTTACACATAGTAAACCTTCCACCATTCTAGTTTATCTCTCTACTTTCTCTCTCTAACTTTCTTCTCTTTATCTCTCTAAATCTACTCTAAATATTGTGTTATGGATTGAAGTGGGATTAATAGCTAGTACAATGTGGTCGAAACATACGAACCCCACGGGTACAAGTTCCATGCACCTGGATCATCCGCTAACCTAAAGAACCAATCAGGAAGAATATAACTAAACTCATGCCCAAGAAGCACCAACTCCAAAACACCTATCAAAGCAAGGCGTACAACATCCAACACATTTATTTTATGAAAGTCATCACTGGTAACAGAATTATGCAAATCCTTAACAATTATCCGACGAGTGTCAAAAGTTGATGAAAAACACTTCTCCTAAACGGCATTAACCCCTCTGAATATTTCAAACTAAAGTCTACACCAAATTTTAAACTGGTCAATAAACAAAATTCCCTCCCAATATTTATAACATGACCACTAACATGATAAGATGACAGATCATTTTAGCGAAAATCACCTAAAAATGTAGCGAACTTACCACTTTTTATAGTTGTACGTAGTAAACTATTTTTTCTCATTATATCAACATACATTTAAATTTCGATCTTTATGTGTAGCTGGTTACCTGCTAAACCTGTTATTCCTACGTGGAGTAGGTTGCACTAACGATCGTTTATTTTTTATTACGGCATTAGTCCTTTTACCAACAGTCAGTTGTCAAAATTTAACTAACCTATTTTCTAATTTATTATTTTATTTTAAAACAAGATTCATAAAATTAAAGTTATAACTTTCAAGATTTAAATTGCATCACTAGATACATTTACAATATGTTGTTAAACGATTTAGATGAGGAAATTGGATCCATAATGTACCTTCTTTTCAAGAAAAAAAAGATACACGCTTGCCCAGATTTATTCAACATATTTATTAAACTTATAAACACATTATCCCTTCCATTTATTACATGTATAAATTCTTTAATCTTCAATCTCATTCATATCTCTAAAAATATGAGCAAAAAGAATTTAACTAAAATGTAACCCAAACTAAGATCTTACATATTTTTTGTTTATGCTTTTAGATCTAACAAAATTGGTCCCTCCTGCCACCACCACCGCCAACACATCCGGTTACCCACGTGGTCACCACCACCTTCATCCACCCACAACGCCTCCAACCACTTTGCATAATCATTGTGCCTCTGAGTCGTTAACCATCATTAATAACAATAAATGGTTGAATATTACGATGTTTTTGTTGGTGTTCTGCATCTGTCACGACCCAAACAACACCACCCAGATCTAGAAGTTGTTGCTAGATCCGGCGAACCCACCGCCAATCACAACTTTAATTGGTAAAGTGATCTTCCTAGTATCATCTGTGGTGGCTAGATCTTATAGGAATAGTGTTTAGATTGTTTATGATTTTAGATTTGATTGTGGGATGAATGTGTAAATTTAATTAGAATTTTTTTATATGGTTTTAACAAATGGTTGTATAACATATGATACATGGGAATGATGGTTATACGATGATCGATAATTGAAATCTTGTTTGGAATATAAAGAGGAACATATATACCAGATCTTAATGGTCCAAGTGGTTGTTGGATTGGTGCAACCGGTGCATGTATTAAACATTTTTTGGATTTTTGTTATATGCGTGAGAGATCCGGTTATGCATATGAATAATTAGCAAATAATTAAACTTTGCGTTATTTACATGTTTCGTTAGTGTAGGATCCATGCCGCAAATGTTTGTGGCTAAGTCAACCGGCTAAGGGTTGAGCAGGTAACCCGCGACACACAAAGATCAAAATTCAAGAGTACGTCGATAGAATGAGAAAACAATAGTTTGATACATACAACCATAGAAAGTGGTAAGTTTACTATATTTTTAAGTGATTTTTCATCTAAACAATCCATTTGACAACATCAAAAATAATGCACTAAAAGACCAGTCTCTACACATATTGGCAAATTCCACAACCAACCAAAACATGATTGCCTAAATAAATCTTCCTTTTGTGTGTTTCTAAAAAAATTTCTAATCAAACGTAACAAGCTTAACTTGCTTCTACATGTCAACGTAACGGGATAATCTACGGGATAATCCTAAAATATTAAAAAAACATATCTAATTTACAACAGATATACATAAAAATTTATTAATGAAACAAGCAAAAAATAAATATCATACCACCATATCCACCGTGATAATATTAGAATAAAGAAACAACGCCAACACAAAACCAACAGATTATACCAACTTCACCATAAACAACTAAATGTGTTATTTTTCGTCTACAATATAAGTTGTAGATTTTTCTGGGATTGAATGATGACAGTTCATATTATAAGCTTTTATATCACGAGCATTGATTAGGGTTTTGTTTATATTTACAAATTAATTGTGCCAACTAAAAGAAACGACAAGTGACCCTATTTTTTACCACGTAGCCCTATTTTTATGAAAGGCAACAGAAAAATCTCACCATAAACAACTAAATTATTCGTGCCATGCTATATTCAAGAGGGAAAATGCCAAAAAAAAGAATCTGCCATACTCGTAAACCACTTTTCAAGATTATACTTTTTTCTTTTTTTTAAATTCGATATAGTCCAAGAAGTGTGGGTCCCGAATTTATGCATACTCGTGAAATGGTTTTGAAGACATTCAATTTTTCAAAATAAAATTTTATTCGGTATAATAATTCGGTATAGTCCAAGAAGAGTCGGTCCGAATTTATACATACTCGTGAAATGGTTTTGAAGACATTCAGTTTTTCAAAAAAAAATCGGTATAATACAAAGATGTGGGGTCGGAGTAATAGGAACCTCGTGAACCACTTTTCAAGATATACTTTTTCATAAAAAAATCTAATCGCCTCCTAGCTCGACACGTGGATTCAAGATAATCTTGAAAATCATTTCTCGAGTATCATGATCACTTTGGTAATATGAAAAAAAGTTGGCCTCTGCCAGACATAAAGAAGTGTATATGGCCTTGTGGGTAATTTTCGCTTAATTACATAGATCGTCATATTGTATGTCTAAATTGCATGTTTCGTTTTAGAAACTTACATCAGTTGTTTTTGAAAGTCTAATTACTTATTTCGTTAACTTTGCTAACTTAAAAAAACATTTATTTTTGTTATTTCACACTAACTTAATGAATTCTTTTTATTTTATAATACGACTCGTCATTTTATTTTCGCATTTCTCTCACATATGTAGTTTGAGTGGTACTTCTTCATCTTATGATCATGGTTTAAAATAATTTCTATCTGAATATGATTAAAGAAAGTTTAGACAATGAACATCATGCACCCATAGTAACAACATACTGCATTAAGTGTTTTTAGATTATTTTCATGGTTTTTTAAAGCATGTACAATTGGTGTTAATGAATATCCGGTAAAATTGCAAGTGGTAACACTAATTTAGTCACATTCTCATTTGTAATCTACCATGGCGGGAGCTTTACACCAACACCTGGCAGGTCTTACATTGGTGGGCGGGTATCATCTGTTAAAGTAGATGATATTGATGAGTTTTGTTTACATGTTCTTAAGGATATGGTAAATAAATTTGGTTATTGTGTAGGATACGTAATGTACTACCATTTTTTAAGACCGGATTAAGCTCAGATAGTGGTTTATACCATTCGACTGTTGATGTGTTAGAGTTGTCAAAGTATGTTAATGATACTAAGATCAATCTAGTGTATGTCGAACATGAAAGTACTAATATGAAAAGAATATTTGTTACACCTAAGAAGGTAGTTGCATTATCAGTTGATAATTAGTTAAGAAAGGCTTGTATAAAAATTAATAGTAGTCTTGATATGAAAAGGAATTTGACATTTATGTGTCATAATAGTCTGACAAAAGAATGGGAAAGGTTCAGTTGTAAGGTATCAAGCTTAGGTGAAGTAATAAAAGACAACTTGTTGCCTCAATTGTATTAGAGATTGATAATCCGTTTAATGATCTTGATGATATACTAAGTGACTATGGAGAGACTGAAAATAAGATCACTGAGAAGAAGATAGTAGCTCACGTAGATAACAATTCTACAGTAGATAATGTAGTTGACTATGATATGATTTTTGAGACAAAGAATAGATACTTTAAGGAACATTTTAAAGAAGTGTAGGTGGATATAGATAGTGAAACAGAATATGAGAGTTCTGATTATGACACTAGTGGTAGTGATTCAGAGGATTCAGATTATGATCCAAAGCATGATGTAGTCTTTGATGATGATGAGCAACTAGTTGATGATGTTCCTGTAAGTATGAAAATTTTTAATTTCAGTCTAGACCATAAACATAATGCAAGTATTGTAACAACCGGAAAATTTTTGAGCTTTAAATAATAACACATTATATTAATTATTATTTGAAATTCATTTTTAGCATTACCAAGCTTATTGGATTTGAAAACGGAAACATATTTTGCAAAATATGAAAACCGCATCGTCTGCGTACCGGCACGATAAAAGTTAAATTAATATTTAATCATCATGAGATATTTAATAAAAATGTTTATTAAATTATTTGATATTTTTCATTCAATAACTTTTGTTAAAAACGAGAACTTTCAAGTTGAAGTCCATTTTCTTTAAACGAAGCTTGCCCGTGATAGTCGAGCGATAACCAATATTTTCAATAAATTTATATAAATTATTTATAAATTTCTAGTCGTATAAAATGAAATATTCTCGTGGAAAAATTATTTTGAACGCAAGGTTTAATCTTATTGTCTTGAATCAGTCGCTAACTAGTCTATTAATTAACAAAAACTTCATTTTTTGGTCCTTATGGTAATATTTACAGCACCACCCCGAAAACTATTTTCCATTTTGTCTTAATAACTTTTTTGTATATAGGAAGAATTATGTTTCCTTGTCATTTTATATAAGAAAATCCTAGCACACATTCCTTGCAAGGCCGAAGGTCCTTTTCTATCTTTCATAAAACCCTAACACACACTCTCTCCCCTTATATTTTCTGGCGCCGCCCAACGAATTACGACCACCTCCGCGCTACCATATCCGCCGCTTGACTGTAACACCCTAAAATAGGCCCATCGGAAGATTAACAGATCGTGATGGTGGTGATGTGGTGGTGATAGGAAGAGTGAAGATGGTGTGAGTGGCGGCAGTTGGATCCGCGAGAGGTGGTTATGTAGTGAAGGGCGGCGACAAACAATGGTGGTGGGGTCGGAGGTGTGGTTGGTGAGCGGCGGTTTATGTGGTGGCTAAGATTCATATAGTGGTGATATAGATGGTGGTGACAGGTGGCTAGTTGTGATAGTGATGTGGATGGATGTCGGTCGTGGTGTTGAGATGTGGCGGAAGTGTTTAGACGATGAGTGGTCGATGCCGGAAGGTGGTGACGGTGCCAGAGTATAAAGAGAGGAGGGAGGGAAAGCTAGGGTTTCTGTGTGTTTTTATTTAGGGTTAGGTTTTAGGGGAAAATGATGAAACCTAAATTTTTTATTTTATTATAAAAGTTTATAAAACAAAACGAAAAGAAATTTATAGTTGCGGGTTGATGTTGTAAATATTATTATGGGGACACAAAATGAAGTTTTGTTAAATAATGGTTCGGGACTCGTTTAGGCTAGTTAACAATTGCTTTAAGACATGAAAATTACTTCGTTGCGTTTAAAATAATTTTTCTATGAAAATATATAATTTCTATGGCTCGAAATTGATAAATAATTTATTATTTCATTTAAAATGTTGAGTATCTATCGAATTTCACGGGTATGATTCGTTTAAATAAAAATTGGACTTCAACTTGAATATTCTCGTTTTTAAAAAATGTTATTGAATAAAAGTATTAATTAATTTAAAATATTAAATATCTCGTGACAATTAAATATAAATTTATTTTTTATCGTGCCTGTATGCGGACTTTGCGGTTTTTCACATTTTGCAAAATATGTCCCGTTTTCAAATACAATAATTTTGGTAACGCTAAAAAATAAATTGTGAATAATAATTACTAAATGTAACTTATTATTATTCAAAGCTCAAAATTTTTCCGGTTGTTACATTCTACCCGTGTTATTTTGAGTTTAGCCCCGAAACTCAGTTGTTGTTACCCAGTCGAGAAGTGTTGAGAAAAAAAACGATGTTATACCACAAAGTAATGTCAAATATGCTTAAACCACTCATATATAATCCATCCTGGATTTTAGGTTGTGTTATTCACCGATGGTTGTTTGGGAAAGCAATGGGTAAAACTAAAACGTATCTGAGAGATTCAATAGGTCAAGTTGACAAAGCGGCAATTGTTCATAAACCAAATAAAGGGCAATTAAAAACGAAGAATCTAGCAAGTCATTCGCTCTTGAAAGTCGGTAGGGGTTCAGTACAGTCAGCTCGTCAGGCTCACGTTAGTCGATGTTCATTTATAATCCACGATTCGAATAACGTTCAAGATATATTTTGTCAAAATGCAATAATGATAACGATAAGAGGACAAAATAACGATTAAATTCATATGGACGAATCATGAGTCAAAAGAAACACGCTTCATAATTGAAATAATAAAATAATAATAATATAATACACATGCATGTCGGATGCGCTTAAGCCCACTTGTTTATATTTCATATTTAAATACACAGGTGTCCCAGTCCATGTAAATATAAATAATAAACTTATGGTTCATCGATTTATAACTTCTTTATTCAAAATCTAGAGGCGTCCCTATCCATTTCAATAAAGACCTCATAAATCATCCTAATCAAGTATTACCGGCAAAATTCACAATCAAAATAGTTAAAATCTCTACAGATACTAGATAAAATTACAAAAAGCAAAACACACGAGTCGTCAATAAGTTGCATTCCATAAGTAGACGTTTAAATTCACGAACGGAAGAAAATAAATGTCAACACGCGATAGTGTGCACAATAATACGTACCAAACAAGGAATTCGCAAATAAAATAATGATATATAATAGTTATCAAATAGCTATATGAGGCTATCATCGTATAAATCAATCATAAACGTATAAAGCGAGTAGTCATGTAGCAATGTATGAAGTAATAACAAACATGCAAAGCAAGTATTCATATAGCAGCGAAATGAGTATGATGACATGATAAAACACACTAGAGCAACGGTTATAGTCTAGGCCTAATGATAAAAACTAGTTCTCTATAACCAAGTCTTTGATACCAATCTGTAACACCCCCAAAATAGGCCTAGCAGAAGGACACGAGTTTCAGGGATGTTACGTCATGATTATTTGAGAGCCTGATTCGAGAGAACAACCTCTATGCCAAAACCCACAATGGAGACTCCAAATAATCAGATAGTCAAGTACTTGAGAATACATGCTTAAAACGGTCAATAAAAAGTTGGCGAGTTCATAATTTTTATTAAAAGTTTATGACACTTCAGAAGTTTATAAAGTCCAATACCAAAAGTAGTATCATTAAAGCGTTTAAAAATCCATAGTTTCGTAATAAAAGCAACGTTTACCACAAAGTTCAGTCATAATTTAATGTTTAGCAAAAGCATTATAGCTAACACAAAATAATTCAGTTCATAAACAAGTTCTATTTCACGTTAGCATTCAATCAAAGTACCTTTAGCCACAATTAAAGTACCTTTTGAAAATTAAAGTACCTTTGGGGTGATAAGAAGTCCGAAGATCTTTTGAATTCTTAAAATATTTGTTTGTTTTATTTGTTCTTATCCCTTGTAAACTCTAACCTCTTTAGTATATAAACAGGGTCAGGGCTTTTAGTTTAGCATCCAACAGACTTAGAACTCTCCAATGAGATTCTAAGAGATAGTAAACATATGTGTATTTGTTAGTGTAGCCATAGATATATCATGAGCATCTATGTAGTTTTCAGTTCTATGTGTGTTCAATAAATAAAACTTTGTTCGTGACACTGATGTTCTTACTGGTATTCTGATGCATAAACAATGTTACCTATCCTAGATGAGTCTAAACGATTCTTAACAAGTGGTATTGACGAAACTCCTAAACTTTGATGCATAAATCTGAATAGTGATAAATATTAGATAAGATAGATTGCGACTTCTTGTATCAAGTTGTTCTTGTTTAGTTACGTTGTACTTGATATTTGTATTTCTACTAATTGCTCTGCAACATCGATGTGAGTTCATACCCCCTCTTCCTCTTTTTTGAATCGCTTTTGTAAACCCCGCTTTAAAATACCTAAAATCATTAAATGCATGAAAATACGGTTAAATTAAAACTTTTCAGTTAATTAATATACGACATGAATCATGAACATTTAATACGAACATTACGTATATTAATTAATTAATAAACGTATTACGTATATTAATATGATTATTAATGCACGATAAGTATTTATGTATAATACTTAAAACAAACAAGAAATAAAACACGAACATTAAATACGAACACACAAGAATAATATTTGAACACGAAAAATAAAACGAATGTATGTGTATGTGTGTGCTATGTGGCGTCCAAACAAGAAAGAAGGGAAGGGACATGGCCCAACCCATTACTAATCCAAGTCTTAAACAAATAAAACTCCAGGGAGTTTTCATAAAAACACATTCACAGTAAAATAGCAAAAGCCTAAAATCTTTTCTCCTCTTCCTTTTCTCTTTTGGCCGCGGCATCAACACCAGACAAGGACGATTTTTGCTTTTTGATCTTTGATTTATACAGTATTGTGTTCGTGTTTCAAACCCTTAAATCATACGCATATGATATCCTCAATTCTTTGTTCTTTTTATTTTAATTATGATTGATTTGTTCAAGATCCATTATTATGAAATCATTAAAACATGTAAATATTAAGATTAAACAAAGAATCAAGGTCGGGGTTTGGTTTTGTTCGGGTTACACGCAAACCGAGACCAAGATTAGTCTCGACGGTGTTGTTTTCCAACCAGCCGCAACCCTTTTTGGGTCGGTGGTGATTTTGGTTTGCCAGCCGCAACCCACGTAGTGGGAACCGAGTACATTATAGGTCTCAGTGGGTTTAATGTGAGCAGCAGGGGCCGCGCAGCACTAGCAATGGCAACCCTGGCTAGGCTAAGGGCTGGGAAGGGCAGCAGTGGCACCGGCAGTGATGTCGGTGGCTGTTGTGGAGGTCGGCCGCAAGCTACAGCCACACAACTGTGGTGTTGCGTTGTCTTCGAGGCGACACCGAGACCTCCATGGTCTCGGTGGAGTTCTTGTGGGGCTCGGTTAAGGCCAAAACACACAAAGTGGTGTTTGGCTAAGTTTTACAAAACATGTGTTTTTATTTATTAATTAATTTGTTTAGATTAAAACATGGTTAAATTGAATTAATTAATAATCATGACTTACGTTATAAATTATTTAAATAAAAACCATGATATATTTATCATCATTTTATTTAAGTAAACCTTATGATAAAATACTTATTAACTTAATTATTCATGTACACTTAATTAATTAAGAAACTTAGCTTAATTATTTTATATCATTTTAATGTAAAGTTTAATTATTAAATCATGTAACATTATTAATTAATAAATACTTATGATATCATGTAATATTATTATTAATTAATAATTATAGGTTAAGACTAAGTATTTAATCATTATTAAACTTTACTATAGAATTTAACATGACATATAATATACTTATTAAAACTATAGGTTATATCATTTTATTTGTTTAATAAGCTTATTATTAATTATGGAAATACACTAAATATGGAAACATGCTATTTATGAAAATATATTAAATATGGTAACATGCTATTTATGGAAACATACTAAATATGTAAACATGTTATTTATGGAAAATACTAAATATGGAAACTTTCTATTTTTAGAAACTTACTAATTATGGGAACTTTCTATTTTTGGAAACTTACTGTTTTAGGAAACCTGCTATTTTTAGAAAGTTACTATATATAGAAACCTGCTATTTTTAGAAAGTTACTCATTATGTTATAACAAGTACTATAACACTTATAACATGAAATACACTAATCTAAAACACATGAAACACTAAGAATCACATGATAAAACAAGAACAAGTAAAACAAGTTAAGAACACGTCAAGTAAACTAATAACCAGTATGTATAAGTAAAATAGACACTTATTCATGTCCCTTTTATTATGCATTTATCGTGAATTCGGAGTGATCTTTCGCATTCGTTTTCGTCTTCATTTACTGGACATAATGTACGGATATTCCGTCCTTCAGTAAGGACACTTTCTACCTATATTAGGATTCCCTGTTTGCAGCCATCTATTTTGCCCTGTAGTTTACGTGTCTTAAACACTTTCAGTAAATGCTATGTTTTATGTTAGATTTTTCCTAAGCTATATGCATGCATGCCAATCCCACCTAGTTATGGAGGTACCATAACCATAACAATGGAGGTACCGGTGTTATGACTCTTCTACGGTGAGAGTGATTGCTCGCAGCGTCCTTTCAGTTACTTGGCCTATTTTATTATCATCATGTGGGGCGAATGGGAGCATCCTAGGACAAGTTTAGCAAGATTACATGGTAACTGCGGTGTGTGCCTTGCATCCGTTACAGGAGTTGATCCCTACAACTCATACTATTATAATTAGAGGCAGCCCCTCTAATTGCATGATGAGGTCACCCCTCTAAGTATTCATACACGTTGATACCTCATGACCTATATGAGCTTCGGGTATATTTAAAATACAGTTTTTAGTATAAAATAAACATAAGTCTTTTCAGAATATAAAACCAGTTTTATAAACTTACACCAGGTTTTCCAGGACATACGCTTATTCCGATGTACTTCATTTCATTTCATTTCTTCCTTATGTTTATTCTTTACATTTCATTGTCATATATCTGCACACTGAGCGTATTGCTCAGCTGTATTTCTTTCTACGTCCCCATACGGCAGGTACTAAAGGGCAAAGCTAGGATTCAAGAGTACGTGCATTGGATGGAGGCGCCTTGTAAAACCCGTATTTAAAATTCTCGAATATTAAATACGCGTAGTCTCGACTTTAACTTTAATTAAATGTTAACATTAAATATGTAGTCTTAGTTTTATTTAAATATTTCAAAACAAAATTAATTATTCAAAAAATAATTATCAAGTTTTAGAAAACATTACGTATGTATTACGTATGTATTAGTATTATACAAAAAAGAGTATTAAGTTTCAAAAAAATTAAAACACGTGAAATATACAAATGTACGCGATAAAATATTAAGTCGAAAAACGATTGAAACCATATGTTATAAGGGTGGCGGTTTAAGTAGTAAACAAGAAAGAATAGTGGGCTTTTGTCCCAGCCCGTTTGAAAACACAATCACAGGAAACCAAAAGAATTATTCCCCATTTTATTTACAAAACAAAAAGAAAAAAACGAGGGTTTCCTGCCTCTTGGTGGCTGCCGGCTTGAAACACCACAAAAGGGAGATTCATGCTAGGTTTTTCATCAATTATTCATGGGTATTCGTCATCTTATTATAATGTAATAACGGTAATCAGTTTACCCCTTTTCCTTATATCGCGATTTATGTAATTAATCAAAAACAAGAAATTAGTTATAAAGGGGTGTCGTGTTTTGTGGATTCGGGGAAAACCGAGACCAATTGGTCTCAGTATGTTGTTCTTGGGCCAGCCGTGACCCACACAGGGGACGGTGGTGCCCTTGCTTAACCAACCGCAACCAAAAACAGTGAACAAGGGGGTAACGGGCCATAAGGGGGTGTTTGGTTATATGTACAGTAGGTAAACAATAGCAAGCAGGGGTGCGGGTTGGTTTGTGTTGGACAACAACAGCCCAAAACCTAAACAGTGGAATCCGTGACTTGCAGGGGTGTTTGGTTTGGGTTCACAGGGTGTGTTTGGTAAAAAACAATAGATACATGCAGTAAGGGGGTGTTTGGGTTTGTAAACAGTGGCTACAACAACAAAAACAGTGGGAAAATATTAAAATCAGTGGGAACCTTAGAAAACCGATGGGAATACTATAATTCATTAGTGGGAAAAGTTAGACAGAAAAATGGTGGTTTTATTTTGAAATTAGCGACGGCTTAGTGACACTAAATTCCGCCGCATAATTGTTTATGACAGTTTTATTGACAGTTTTAAAACTCAGCTTTTGGTCACACTTTTAGTGACAGATTTTAGACATAATATATATATGTTGATTGTTTTAGTGCGACCGAGAAATAGGTATCTCTGTAGGCTCGGGATATAGTTAAAATAATAAGAAAATGAAGATTTTTAAATTATACCTTTTATTACTTAATTTTATAAATGTCTTAATTGTATATTTAAATGGATTAGATTAAAATAGTTTTATAAGATTTAAAAGGGTATAATTTTATTAAAGAAATTATTAATGATTTTTGGAAACTTTCTAAATTAGGAAACTTCTATTTTTAGCAGGTTACCTAATATAGTATTAATATAGCGTCCGAATACGTTTGTACCGTAATTAATAGTAGAACGATAATACGTTAAAAAAGAATTATAAGAAACATCAGATTTATCAGTTAATATGCGTACAGAATTTAAGGAAAATAAAATAAATAAATGAGAAACCGAGAAGATCAGTTTATTAAATAAATATCAGATAACTTATTCGCGCCTATTATTATTGTAGCTTCCGTGAAGCCCGAGTAGAGTTTGTTTAGTTTCCTTCAGTCAGTTACTAGACAAGAGGTACGAATTTTCCGTCCTTTCAGTAAGGACTTCCTTTCTATGCATGATTAGGATTTCCGTCTGCAACCAAATGTTTTCCCCAGTATAATCTATAAATTATCAGAAATTATTTTAATAACTAAGATATTGCCTGAGCCTTATATACAAGCATGACCACTTAGTTTTACTAGTTACAGAGGTACCGTAACTATGACACTTAAGGCACCGGTGTCATGACTCACCTGTAGGAGAGTGATATCCTGCAGCGTCCCATTCAGCTCAGCTTGGCCATTTTATCAGTATTATTAGTGGGGCGTATGGATGCATCCTAGGCTATCGGTTTACAGTTTATTAGGTGAATGTGGTGTGTGCTCTACATCCTTCACATTGGAGCTGATCCCTCCACCCAGCACAGTATTTAGAGGTCACCCCTCTATAGTTATTTAGAGGTCACCCCTCTATAGCATGACGAGGTCACCCCTCCATTTATTCATGCAGTAGTTGTTACAGCACATGACCTATATAAGCTCTTGGTATTTAAAATACAGTAAATGCATGTTTTCAGATTTAATTGATAACGATTCAACTTTATTATTTACATACCAGACTTTTCAGATTATACACAGGTTTCCGCTGTAACTTTACTTATCAGTCTACAGGTTTCGTATTTTATCATCTGCTTCATTTCAGTATTTCTTATCATGCTTTATATCCGTTCACTGGGCGTTATGCTCAGCCGTAGTTCCTTCCATGTTTTAACGGCAGGTACACCAGGACACTCTTAGGATTCTGGGAGCATGTGCATTTGGATGGAAGCTATCCAGACTTCTTATTTTATGTACTTTTTACATTATTTCTGCTTAGTCGGACATTGTTTAGTCCTTCCCTTCAGTACTTTACTTTTCATGCTTTGAGCTTATGTTTGGATTACCGATATTTGATTCCGGTATTTCCTTTATGGTCAGTTAATGTTTTAGGACATTTACCTTATGCTTTGATGACACGCTATAAATACACGTAACGGTCCACTTATCCAAGTGGGGTGTTACACGCCTAGTCTTCTTCTCTTTTAATGCATTTACATACTTTTGCTTTGTTGGACATTGTTTAGTCCCTTTCTTATATTCTATACTTATGCATTTGTGTGTGGAGCTTATGTTGGAAACGATGTTCCTTTCCAGTTTCCTTTATGGCCATTTGATGTTTTAGACATTTACCTTGCATGCTTTGATGACACGCCATAATTACTACGTAACGGTCCATTTATCCAAATGGGGTGTTACAATTATGGTATCAGAGCCAAGGTTTCGACCTGTAGGCTCTTAAAATTGACTTGTGACTAGTGGGTAGTCACCAGAGTCTTCCTAAAACTGACAGTAAATTTTATTCATTTCATTTCATGCATCATTGTTTTATGTTAAGTTTTTGGCTAAGTAATGGTTGGTACGGGACTGGCCATATTTAGTCGCATGTGTTGTTCATTCGAATTTTATTTTGTGAACTGACCCATAGGCGTTCACCTTTTCTCATGTCAATTTTTTTTTGTGGACCGACCCATAGGCGTCCACTATTGCCAATGGCTGTTTTCGTTGGCTATGCCTTCATAAAATCTTCATGTATTTCTTATGTTTATCCTATGTTCTAACTAGCTTAATTATTTCATTTCCTTTTTTAAACTGTCAGATGGTCAACACACGCACCAACAAGGAACTAGCTGCAGTTGTCCAAGCAGCTCTGCAAGCTTTGCTCCCACATATCAAGAATCAGATCCGGGCTGAATACCAGAACATCCCGAATCAGAAACAATCTTCCTCATCCTCTACCTGTTACTCTACACACTTGGCTAGAGAGGTTCAACAAGCAAAAGCCTCGATCTTTTGAGAAGGCTGAAGTGTCATCTAATGTGGAAAACTGGATTTCGCTCATGGAGAAAATCTTTTATGCTATGGGAAGTGATGGAATTTACAAGGCAAGGTTGGCTTGCTATAAGTTCGAAGGCGATGCGTTAGCTTGGTGGAGGGCATACAAGCTGATAAATGGAGGTGATGTATGGTTGGCTACTTTGACTTGGGATCAATTCAAGACTCTGTTCTACGATCAGTTCTTTCTTATAGCCAAGCATGAGTGGCTTAAGAGGGACTACCATTCCATTCGTCAAAGAATTCGAGAGAACAGCACGGAGTTTATGCAGAGGTTTCTCAAGTTAGTTGGATTTATGGGCGCTGCTGCAAGTACTGCTGAGGAGCAAGCGAAGCACTTTCGCTGGGCTTCACTCCACGACTGTTGATCAGCTACTTAGTGCCACTTTCACTAATGTGCCACAAGTGAAAGACGCAGCACGTAGCTTGGAGATGGTCTATGAGAAAGATGACTACGGGGTGTTAGCTCATCCAGAGAAGAGACAGAAGGGTGGAGACCAGCCACTCAGCAAACAAACAACAAGGGGCACGATCAATTTAATGACTGATACGGATCAGACAGGCGTAACGGTAACGACAATTACCGCAACAATGCCAGCAATTCCAACAATAACAGGTTCCTAAACTCATAAACTCTTCTATGTTAAGTTGTTGTATGTCATACATACTAACGTCTCAGCATCATAAACATGAACTCTGCGAGTGGGCGTGACCAAAATGCTAAGGGTTAGCCTAATAACTCGTCTTCATCTGGTAATTTCTCACTTAAACTTCTGTGTAGTCATGTTTATGCACAAATAATCATGTCTCACGCATATCTTCTTAAACAGACTCTCAGGTAGCGAGGGTACCTCCTGGAGGTTATACTTATCTTATCTGCACTACTTGTGGTCGTAGACATCCCGAACCATGTCGTAAGGTTGTCGTAGTTTGCTTTAAGTGTGGACAGCCAGGACATATGTTGAAGCACTTCAAGAAGGGAGACACTAGTGGTACTTCTAGTTCTGATCCTCCTAAGCCACCAACTTCATGTCTTGTCTACACTACCACCAGATATCAGGCGAATAAGTCTTTAGGTACTATCACTAGTATCCTCTTTATGAACAGTCATGTTGCTTGTGTTTTATTCGATACTAGTGCAAGTCATTCAGTCGTATCCACTACGTATGCCACTAGTATTAATAAAATCCCTATGCCACTAGAGAACATATTAAGTATATTTACGCCTATGTGAGACTCTGTGCGCATTACCCAGGTGTATAGAGATCTTCCCCTTGAATTTGATGATAAATTTCGCCCAGTAGACGCATTTCCTTTGAATATGTGCGAGTTTGATCTACTCTTAGCCATGGACTGGTTAGCTAAACACCATGCCACTATCGATTGTCATACTTATCGAGTGATCTTTGGCGATGTTCAAGATCCAGAGCACATTCATAATGGTTTCCTACCAGGTAAGTCTGTTGCAAATCATTTTCTCCTTACAAGCTCGTGCTTTACTAGCTCATGGCTGCGAAGGCTTCTTAGCTACGATTTAGGATATTACTGTCGAAGCTCCATCGATCCAAGATCAACCAATTGTTTCTGAATTCCCCGATGTATTTCCAGAAGAACTTTCGGGTATACCACCTATCTGTGAAGTAGAGTTTGTCATTGAGTTCATCCCAGGAGCGCAACCCATCTTTAAGGCTCCTTATCACATAGTTGCCATAGAACTCAAGGAGTTAAAAGACAAGCTACAGGAGGAACTGGAGCGAGGTTTCATCCGTCCGAGTGTATCATCATGGGGTGCACCGATACTTTTCGTCAAGAAGAAGGACGGCGGCATGCGTTTATGCATTGACTATCGTGAGCTGAATAAGATCACGATTAGGAACTGTTATCCATTACCGCATATCGATGATCTATTTGACCAACTGCAAGGTGCCAAGCACTTCTCCAAGATTGATCTACGATCTAGTTATTAGGAGCTACGATTGAAGGAATAGGATATTCTTAAGACTTCTTTTTCGCACAAGATGCGACCACTATGAGTTCGTAGTCATGCCTTTCAGACTCATTAATGCTCCAGCGGTATTCATGGACTTAATGAACCGCGTCTTCCACGAGTTTCTGGATAAATTTGTCATCGTGTTCATCGACGACATCCTAATCTTCTCTAAATCCAAGGAAGAACATGAAGAACATCTTCGCAATGTGTTACAAATTCTTTGACAGAAGCAATTGTATGCCAAATTTTCTAAGTGCGAATTCTGGTTAAACAAGGTGGCATTTCTGGGCCACATTGTCTCCGTAGAAGGGATTACTATAGATCCTGCGAAGGTTGAAGCTATCACTAAATGGCCAATACCAACGTCTGCAACTAAGGTTCGTAATTTTCTAGGCTTAGCTGGTTATTATCGCAAATTCGTGGAGAACTTTTCAAGACTAGCCTACCTTTGACAAAGTTGATGCGTAAGGGAGAGAAATTCGTCTAGAATGATGAGCGGGAGAAGAGCTTTGAAGAAATTAAGCAGCGGTTAATATTTGCACCTATTCTTACTCTCCCATATAGCACAGGTGGATTTCAGATCTACAGCGATGCTTTGGGTAAAGGACTAGTTTGTGTACTCATGCAACATGGGAAAGTGATTGCATATGCATCACATCAGCTAAAGCCTTATGAGAAGAATTATCATACCCATGATCTGTAATTAGCAACAATAGTGTTTGCACTCAAAATCTGGAGACATTATCTATATGGTGAATCATGTAACATCTTCACAAATCACAAGAGTCTCAAGTACATATTCACTCAATGAGAGATTAATATGAGGCAAAGAAGATGGTTGGAACTACTCAAGGACTATGACATCAATCTTCAATACCATCCCGGTAAAGTGAATGTAGTGGTAGATGCTCTCAGTAGGAAGTCGGGCATGATTGTCGGCATCAAGATAGAAGAAGAAATCATATGTGACCTAGAGCGATTAGACATTTAGTTCTTAGTACGTGGACAACATGGGTACTGCGCTAATTTGAGAATTAAGTCGGACTTAATCTCTCGGATCAAGGCAGCTCAGAAGGATGATGGTGAGATTTGGGCTATTATTCAGAATCTTGATCGGCAGACGGAATTTCGTGTAGACGAAGATGGCATTGTATGGCAGGGTACCGAGCTATGTGTACCGGATGATCAGAGACTTAGAGAAGCTTTACTGACTTAAGCTCACAGCTCTCCATTCTCTATTCATCTAGGATCCACCAAAATGTACCATGGTCTCAAACAGCATTTTTGGTGAAGTGGCATGAAGCAGGATGTTGTTACTTTCGTTTCCAAATGTCTAACCTGCCAGCAGGTTAATATTGAGCATCAGCGGGCTAGTGGTTTACTACAACCGTTAGAGATTCCGGAATGGAAGTGGGACAAAATCTCCATGGATTTCGTCACCGTACTTCCACTAACTCAGAGAAAGCATGATGCTATATGGGTCATAGTCGATCGTTTAATCAAGTCAGCTCATTTTCTTCCAATTCGAAAAGATTTCTCTGTTAGCAAATTGGTAGATACATTCTTTCAGGAGATCATGCGACTGCATGGTACTCCATCAGATATCATATCTGACAGAGATCCTCATTTCACGTCTAAATTCTGGAATGGTTTGCAGAAAGCTTGGGGCACCAGACTAAAGCTTAGCACAGCCTTTCTTCCTCAGACTGATGGTCAATCGGAGCGTACCATTCAGACCTTAGAAGACATGCTACGAGATTGGTGCATTGGAATGAACAGGGAGTTAGGACGACTACATTTGTTTGGTTGAGTTTGCCTACAACAATAGTTGGCATGCGAGTATTAAGTGTGCACCTTTCGAGATGCTTTATGGCAGAAAGTGTCGTGCTCTAATCTGCTGTGATCAAGTTGGAGAACGAATCCTTGAAGGACCAGAAATGATAGAGGTGACCAATGAGAAGGTTGCCATCGCCAAGGAGCATCTACAGGAAGCTTGTGCTCGATAGAAGAGCTATGCTGACAAACATCATAGAGACCTAGAATTTAAGCTTGGTGATCATGTTTTCCTTAAGGTATCACCAGCATGTGGCGTCAAGCGTTTTGGACTCAAGGGCAAGCTCAGCCCTTGTTTCATCAGACCGTTTGAAATCCTTGAACGTGTCGGTGAAGTATCGTATCGTCTAGCGTTACCTCCTCAGCTATCTCATGTTCATAATGTGTTCCATGTATCCTTACTCATAGATTACAATTACCATCTGTTGCATACAGTTTCGTATCCATTCGAGCATATTCGTGAGGATCTATCCTATATTGAGGAACCCGAGAAAGTTCTCAACCGTCAGGATCGAGTCTTGAGGAGAAAGACGATCCCATTCGTCCAAATCCTTTGGAGGGACCATTCCGCGCGAAAAGCCACTTGGGAAACGGAGGAGTCTATTCGGACTTCTTACCCTCATTTCTAGCTATTTCGGGTATGTCATTTTTAGTTTATTATATCTCTAATTCGAGGATGAATTATTCTTTTAGAGGAGAAGAGTTGTAAAACCCGCTTTAAAATACCTAAGATCATTAAATGCATGAAAATACGGTTAAATTAAAACTTTTTAGTTAATTAATATACGACACGAATCATGAACATTTAATACGAATATTACGTATATTAATTAATTACTATAAGTATTACGTATATTAATATGATTATTAATGCACAATAAGTATTTATGTATAATACTTAAAACAAACGAGAAATAAAACGCGAACAGTAAATACGAACACACACGAATAATATTTGAACACAAAAATAAAACGAATGTATGTATATGTCTGTGATATGTGGCGTCCAAACAAGAAAGAAGGGAAGGGCCATGACCCAACCCATTACTAATCCAAGTCTTAAATAAATAAAACTCCAGGGAGTTTTCATAAAAACACATTCACAGTAAAATAGCAAAACCCTAAAATATTTTATCCGCTTCCTTTTCTCTTTTGGCCACGACATCAACACCACACAAGGACGATTTTTTCTTTTTGATCTTTTATTTATACGATGTTGTGTTCGTGTTTAAAACCCTTAAATCATACGCATACGGTATCCTCAATTCTTTGTTCTTTTTAATTTAATTATGATTGATTTGTTCAAGATCCATTATTATAAAATCACTAAAACATGTAAACATTAAGATTAAACAAAGAATAAATGTCGAGGTTTGGTTTGTTCGGGTTACACGCAAACCGAGACCAAGATTAGTTTTGGTGGTGTTGTTTTCCAACCAGCCGCAACCCCTTTTGGGTCGGTGGTGGTTTTGCTTTGCCAGACGCAAACCCAACTGCACAAGCAGTGGGGTTTGTGGCTCAAGCAGTGGGAACCGAGACCATTATAGGTCTCGATGGGTTTAATATGAGCAGCAGGGACAGCGCAGCACCAGCAATGGCAACCCTGGTTAGGCCAGGGGCTGCGAAGGGTAGCAGTGGCACCAGTAGTGATGCCGGTGGCTGCTGTGGAGGTCGGTCGCAAGCCACAGCGACACGGCTGTGGTGTTGCGTTGTGTTTGAAGCGACACCGAGACCTCCATGGTCTCGGTGGAGTTCTTGTGGGGCTCGGTTAAGGCCAAAACACATAAGGTGTTATGACTCTTCTACGGTGATAGTGATTGCTCACATCGTCCTTTTCAGTTACTTGGCCTATTTTATAATCATCATGTGGGGCGAATGGGTGCATCTTAGGACAAGTTTAGCAAGATTACATGGTAACTACGGTGTGTGCCTTGCATCCGTTACAGGAGCTGATCCCCCAACCCATACTATTATAATTAGAGGCAACCCCTCTAATTGCATGATGAGGTCACCCCTCTAAGTATTCATGCACGTTGATACCTCATAACCTATATGGGCTCTGGGAATATTTAAAATACGATTTTTAGCATAAAATAAACATAAGTCTTTTCAGAATATAAAATCAGTTTTATAAACTTACACCAGGTTTTCCAGGACATACACTTATTCTGATGTACTTCATTTCATTTCTTTTCTTGCTTATATTTATGCTTTACATTTCATTGTCATATATCCACACAATAAGCGTATTGCTTAGCCTATTTCTTTCTATGTCCCCATACAGCATGTACTAAAGGGCAAAGCTAGGATTCAAGAGTACTTGCATTGGATGGAGGCGCCTAGTCTTCTTGTCTTTTAATGCATTTACATACTTTTGCTTTGCTGGACATTGTTAGTCCCTTCCTTACATTCTATACTTTTGCATTTGTGTGTGGAGCTTATGTTGGAACTGATGTTTGTTTCCGGTTTCCTTATGGTCATTTAATGTTTTAGACATTTACCTTGCATGCTTTGATGACATGCCATAATTACTATGTAACGGTCCATTTATCCAAGTGGGGTGTTATAGCTTTATAAATGTTTTAAGTCTCTTTTGGGGAAGATGCATGCTTGTTGATGTCAAATAGTGTTTATGTGTTTTGATGATTGTTTACGATGTATACATGTTTATACTTTTCAAGCATTATTTGTGATATGTACTTGTTTATACCTTTTCGAGGATTGTGGCTACTACATATGTTTTTATACCTTCTCGAAGATTGTGACTATTGCATATGTGTTTATATATTTTTGAGGATTACTTATGTGACATGTGTGCTTATACATTACAAGGAATTATTGATGTTGCATACTTGTGCGTATTTTAGTGAGTTTTTAGCTGTTTTAAACTACTTTGAATGTTTAATGCTTTTGGTATGAGATAATGTTTTGTTGCTTGCTTATGAACGTAAATATGTTTTCTTGATTACTTCACTAAAGTTCTCTTTATTAAGATAATTCTTGTTGCTTGCTTATGAATACAATATTTTTTCTTGATTACTTCGCTGAAGTTATATTTATAGTGATAATGATTTGTTGCTTACTTATGGACGCGAAATGTGTTTTGTCTTGATTACTTCGCGGAAGTATTGTTATGGATAAGCCTAGGCAGTGTTAGCATATTAGTCCCCTTATCATGAACTGTTAGCTACTCTGGTTGAGTAGGCACTTATGTTATAGATAGATCTATTGGAGTTTAACAGTTCCTGTCATGTGTCCAAATACATCGCCACTGCCAAACGAACGTATATCAATTTGTCGTTGCTAGATGGTGTAGGGCTAGACACCTATGTGAGCATACCTATATATTTCATGCATGCATCATTTGTGTATACTTATCATTAGCCTCAGTGTCATGAGTTTAGTGATATCATAATTGGGTAAGCTTTACCCTATATGCCTGCCATTGTATCTTCTATAATGGATTCATATTCTTCTAAACTTTGTATGCTTGCCATTATATCTTCTATAATAGATTCATATGTTATAAAAATATATTTTTTGTGATCCAGTTAATCTTGAATGTGAATCTTAAATGTGATCTTATATTGATCTTGAATGTGATCTTGTATTGATCTTGAATGTGGTCATGTATTGACCTTAAATGTGAATCTTGACTATTATCTTGTATCAATATTGAATGTGACCTTGTATTGATCCTGAATGTAAATCTTGACTGTGATATTGTATTGATCTTTAATGTGATCTTGCATTGATCTTGAACATGAATCTTGATTGTGATCTTGTATTGATCTTGAATGCGAACCTTGACTGTGATCTTGTATTAATCTTGAATGTGAATCTTGTTTGTGATCTTGTATTGATATTGAATGTGATCTTGTATTAATCTTGAATGTGAATCTTGACTGTGATCTTGTATTAATCTTAAATGTTATATTGTATTGATCTTGAATGTGAGTCTTGACTATGATCTTGAATTGATTTTTATATGTGATCTTGATATGATTATTTTATGTGGTATTGATATGATTCTTTTATGTGGTATTGATATGATTTTTGTATGTGGTATTGATATGATTCTTTTATGTGGTATTGATATGATTCTTGTATGTGGTCTTGATATGATTCTTATATGTGGTATTGATATGATTCTTGTATGTGGTATTATTATGATTCTTATATGTGGTATTGATATGATTCTTGTACGTGATCTTGATATGATTCTTTTATTCGTGTATGTGATCTTGATATGATTCTTATATGTGGTTTTGATATGATTCTTGTTAGTGGTCTTGATAAGATTCTTTTATATGGTTTTGATATGATTCTTATATATGGTTTTGATATGATTCTTATATGTGGTTTTGATATGATTCTTATAGGTGATCTTGATATGATTCCTATATGTGGTTTTGATGTGATACTTGTATGTGACACTGATATGAATCTAGATTATGATATTGATATGAATGTTGAATGTGAAAATTATATGCGATCATGAACTAGAAATTGTTTATGAACTGAAATTATTTTTTGTTAGCTGTAATGCTTTTGCTAAACGTTGATTTATGACTGAACTTTGTGGTAAGCGTTTCTCTTGTTGTCAAAACTCTCGATTTCAAAACGCTTTTACGATACTAGTTTTGGTAGTGAGCTTTATGAACTTTTAAAGTGTCATAAACGTTTTTATAAAACTTATGAACTCACAAACTCTATGTTGACCCTTTTAAGCATGTATTTTCAAGTACTTGACTATATGATTATTTGGAGTCTGTTTTACGGTTTTGGGCATAGAGGTCGTTCTCTCGGATCAGGCTCTCAGATAATCATGACTTAACAGCCCTGGAAACTCGTGTGCTTCCGTTGAGCCTATTTTTGGGGTGTTACAAGTATAGATGGTGTTCATGCTGAAGAAGAAGATCTAGATGTCATTGATTATGACTCATTGGGTAGTGACTTAGATGATGGAGTTGATCCTGTTAAGAGAGCTCAACTTACAGAACTAAGAAGAATAGGCAAGGCAAAAAACTAAGGTCCCAACAAGTATTACTTCTATTCAGGCCAGAAATTTACTACAAAAAAATTTGTTAAAGGAAAAGTTAGGAAACATTATGTTGAAACTAGAAAACAACCAAAACTTGGAAAAAATGATAAAGAAAGGATGAGAGTTAGATACGAAGACTAGTGCCCAGCATTGGTCTGTTTTGTTGGGAGTGATGCTTGATGGTAGTATCTTGTGTTAATGCAATGATGCCTAAAAACGTTACTTGCATTTTCCGGTCTCGCTTTGTTTTGATTACAACAATATATAAAAACAAGCATTTACGAAAACAATGAAAATCGAATTCTTGAGTCTTAGTATTTTTATTTCATCTATAATCACTTAAGGTATGAATAAACAAGTTCTTAACCTAACTTAGTGATCAAGGATTTATAACTTTCTTAAAACTCACTTTTATTTATAAGGGACAAAAGTTTTTAATAAACTTTAATTTTAAGAAAATGTTTTATTAAAGAAAGTATAAATTTGAAAATATAGTATTCTTTTTGGATAAAAATATGCCATTTGAGTATATATTTCGCCAGATGGACTTTCTCCACTAAAGGACAAAAAGGAGCAGATTCTAGAGCCGGCGGATCATTATAGGCACCCACGGATTCTTATCGATAAAGAATCGCAGGCCTATATAATGAGTCACGCTCTGGACTAGCCGTTGGACCCTTCTCCTATAAATAGTGGACCATTTCCAGATTTCCTTTTCACCTCTTTTGCACACAAATTTTCATACTCAAAACCTCTTCTTTAATCACACAAATCCTTGGTTATTTGGTTGATTATACTTGTTTAAGAAGTGAATCTTTCTCCTCCCATCTCATCCTCGCAAGTGCAAAGAGAAGAACACTTTCATCCTTGAAGCGTTGTGTTAAGTTCAAGATCTACTCAAGATCCAAACTTTGTTTCATTCTTATGTTATTGTGCAGATCCAAGTTGTTGTATAAATTTGGAATTTGTGTATGTATTGTGGTTAATACTTAGGCCTTAAAGTATATTGGTGTAGATTAGTCATAGCTAATATTAGGTCTCGACTTTTAGGTTAGAGTCGAAAATTGGTTAAGCAACGTGTAAGGTTTCTCTACCTCTTATTGAACTCTCGAGTAAGGAGTACTCGAGGAGTGGAGTAGGAACGAAGAGTGAGCTTTGTTGTCGAACCACTATAAATCCTTGGTGTTCAGTTTAATCTTTCCTCTCCTTATCTCTTTCCATTTATTATTCCTTATTGCATATACTTTGTGATTATTAGTTTAGATACACTATCACTTGTTCATATTGTGCATAAGAAAGTTTTACATAAACCACTGGAATCTAGCTTTTTGAAAAGGATTTTTGAAAACTGGTCTTTAGATCATTTTAACTAGTGAAACTATTCAACCCCCCCCCCCCCCCTCCCCCTTCTAGTTTCTACAATTGGTATCAGAGCAGGTTTCTCAAGGTTTTGAAATATATTGTAGTTTAAATCTTGAATCGATCTATTGATTTCAATAAGTACTTAGAAGGGTAATCTATACAAAGACCACCACTGTTTGTTACCGATAGTTTAATTTATTGGAAAAATGGATTTGAGACTTATGTAAAATCAAAAGATTTAGATCTTTGGCATGATGTTACCAATGATGACTTTTTGCCTGAAGTTCTAAAAAGAAAGAAATAGTTACTTTGAAAATTCAAATCACTAAAAAACTTGCTAAAACTAATGAGGCTAAAATGGTTATTTATAATGTTTTACCTAAGAAAGAATATGAAAGGATTTTTATATGTAAAACCGTTAAAGAAATTTGGGAAACTCTTTTGATAACAAACCAAGGTAATAGTCAAGTCAAAGAAATCAAAATCGAAAATCGATCTTCTTTTGATAAAGAAATTTGGGAAACTCTTTTGATAACACACCAAGGTAATAGTCAAGTCAAAGAAATCAAAATCGATCTTCTTGTTCAACAATATGAACAATTTGTCATCTTAGAAGATGAAACTATTGATAGTGCATTTGTTAAATTTAATACTATTATTACTAGTCTAAAAGCACTTGATGAAGGTTTTCAAGCAAGAACAATGTTAAGAAGTTTATTCGTGCGTTGTATCCAAAGTGGGGAGCTAAAGTCCGGAGATTGAAAAATCAAAGGTGTGGAATTAAAGATCTTTATACTCAATGGTGGTTTAGACCATTTATCTAGGATGATAATCATCCTTACGAATTAACATAGCGGAATAGAATGATAATCATGAACAAGATGTTTAGACAAGATGAATATTCCCAAAGAGTGTTTGTATTAATCATTAACACAAACAACTCTATGTGTGTATACATTGAATCCCACACCTAGAGATCAAAGCCACTGTAGGTTTACATTGTAGAATATTAAGTGAGTAATAAAACCTACGGCTTGTGGTTTGTTTATATACTACAAACCACACCTGTTACAAAAGATAATAATTAACAACCAAATCTCCTATATAATTATCCTGACATTCTTCATTTCTATCTTGATACTTTGCCTACCAGCTTGAAGAATTTGATATTAGCAGATTTAGTCTTTGTCCTTGTGTTTTGACTTATCAAGTCATATTTGATCCAACAATCTTACCCTAGTTGATGATGTCAAAATACTTCCCCTTAAACATATATCTTTTGTAAACCATATAACATCAAACCTTAACAGACTACCATAAACTCTCTAGACGTCTTCCTCTTTTTGACATGATCAAGTAGGGGTCTTGTATAAAGTAACCTTGACCTCGACCACTCCTAACCAACATCATATTTCTAACCCAAGCATTCTAATTTTCAAAATATCCTCCATGAAGTACACTAGGCATGAATCCTAGTAAAAATGACTTCGAGCAGTAGATACTTACATTAGTTGTAGTAATATGTATGAGTAGTAGTAAAAATCTTCACCTCAATGCCATATGTGAATGACTAACACTTCAACAATTTAGCTCCCCGTTAAATTGTGCTAGTCATTTATGAATCTTTATTTCAGTCGACTATATGTAAAAATCTTGAAGAAAAATAAGTATAACAATCTTGATGCTGAAGTAGAATAACGCAAGTGTTTTTATGAACCACCCAAACTGTTCCAACATTTTCTGGAATTTCAGTTTCAAACTTTTCACCACTCCCAAATATCTTGTGCTTTCTCCACTTAACCTACACTTTTTTGTATCTCTTCCATACCAAAGCAAAAATGTCTTATTCACCAAATGAAAGCCTTGATTCACCATCATTTCCTCTTATCTCTCTTAACCTAAATTCACCCAAGAACACACCAAATCCAATCTCTTTCTCCTTTTAAAGAAAATTGATTTTGGAAACTCTTCTTTTCCTCTCCATCCTTTTTGTGTTCTTCCTCACATGATAATGACATGCATCATGGAACATATTGTATTTCTTGTCAATATCAACATCTTTCCATGTCTCACATCTATGATGAGTTGAATTACATCAAATGTCTTATAGTCAAGCCCTCTCTTAACTATGACTACAAGAACATCACCAAGCCTCTACCACCATATTCTGCTACCATGTCGTCTTCTAATTAAGCAAGATCCTTGCTTATTAATAAGACATCTAATTTAAGCAAATCTTAGAATTCTAGTGTAACTAGGATTAAAATTATGCTTCAGTTTTAGGCTTATGTTTCATACATCCCTGTATGACTTTTATTTCCTTATATCTTTTCATGTTGTTGTTTAACATGATTTATCTATGGATCTTGGATTTTGTTTTTTTGTGACTACTGTTATATCTTGTTGGGTGTTTCTTTCTTTCTTCTAACCTTTCTATGTAGCTTGTCATCATAGCTCGATCTCTTGGTGCCCCAAGCAAGGGGGATTAAGCACCAAGGGAGAGCCTTAGCAAAGTCGTTTCTTTTCTTCATCAAAGACTTTGGCTAGATTTTTGCTTCGACAAAGGGGGAGAAATGGAATAAACTCGTCTTCGAAATCTTGTTTTTAATTGAGTTTATATGTTATCGCAATCAAAATGGGGGATATTGTTAATGCAATGATGCCTAAAAACGTTACTTGCATATTTCGGTCTCGCTTTTTTTTATTACGACAATATATAAAAACAAGCATTTTTAAAAACAATGAAAATCGAATTCTTGAGTTTAAATATTTTTCATTTCATTCATAGTCACTTAAGGTATGAATAGACAAGTTCTTAACCTAACTAAGTGATCAAGGATTTATAACTTTCTTAAAACTCACTTTTATTTATAAGTGACAAAAGTTCTTAATAAACTTTAATTTTAATAAAATGCTTTATTAAAAAAGAAAATGGAAATTTGAAAATAGGATATTCCTTTTAGTTAAAGGATATGCCATTTGGGTATTTATTTCACCATATGGACTTTCCCCACTAAAGAACAAAAAAGAACGGAGTCTAGAGCCGCGGATCATTATAGGCACTCGCGGATCCTTATCGACAAGGAACCGCAAGCCTATTTAATGAGTCATGCTCAGAACTAACCGTGGGACCTTTCTCCTATAAATAGTGGACAATTTCTATATTTCCTTTTCACCTCTTTTGCACATAAATTATCTCAAAACCCCTTCTTTAACCACACGAATCCTTGATTATTTGGTTAATTATACTTGTTTAAGAAGTGAATCTTTCTCTTCCCATCACATCCTCTCAAGTGCAAAGAGAAGAGCACTTTCATCCTTGAAGTGTTGTGTTAAGTTCAAGATCTATTCAAGATCCAAACTCTGTTTCATTCTTGTGTTATTCTGAAGATCCAAATTGTTGTGTAAATTTGGAAGTTGTGTATGTATTTTGGTTAATACTTAGGCCTTAAAGTATATTGGTGTAGATTGGTCCTAGCTAAGATTAGGTCTCGGCTTTTAGTTTAGAGTCAGAAATTGGTTAAGCGGCGTGTAAGGTTTCTCCGCCTCAGTGAGCTTGTTGATTAGTGAACTCTCGAATAAGGAGTACTCGAGGAGTGGAGTAGGAACGAATAGTGAGCTTCGTTGTCGAACCACTATAAATCCTTGGTGTTCAGTTTGATCTTTCCCTTCCTTATCTTTTTGCAATCGTTATTCATTATTGCATATACTTTGTGATTATTAGTTTAGATACACTTTCACTTTTTTATATTGTGCATAAGAAGGTTTTACATAAACCACTTGAATCTAGCTTTTTGGAAAGGACTTTTGAAAACTGATCTTTGGATCATTTTAACTAGTGAAACTATTAAACCCCTCCCCTTCTAGTGTCTACATCTTGATTTCCCAATTCTATACCATTGCTCACAATTTTAACCAAATCAACATCTAATGTGTCATCCGTATGGCCATTACTCTCTTGAGTCTGTTGTTGTCCTTCATTCACCTTACTGTCATGCTCACTTTGAAGAATTCCTCTTTCCCCGATACACGTCTTGACATTATCGATGTGTGTATTAAACACATTTTTAAAGATGTCAACCTCAAGTTTAGCGTAGGCAACAAAGTACTTGTTTGCCATTGGACCATCATGATATAAGGTATATCGTGGGTTGATAAACAGCTTGAATTGATTATAGAATACCCAAAAGCAACCATGGATTTAGTCTCTTGAAACTCATCTTTGTCAAGTTGTTTCTCTAGTGATCTACGTTGAGTAGCAGCGTTGTAGTGAAACTTTCAATATCTTGATGAAAGAATGATGTGAAAGCTCCTGAGAATCCAGACTTAGTTACTACTTCTTTTGAATCATCAAATAAGAGTAGTAAAATATGTGAATGAAGTGTCTGATATTGTGTCATGCATCTCTCCTTTGTATTGTCACACACATCATGTGTATCCGAATCTGAGCTGTTGATCGTCCTAGATGTGGTGGATTCTAGACTACCTACGATTATGGAATCAACATTTCTTTCTATTATTCGTAATTCATCTTCAAGATGTGCTCTTGCATGTACTCTGTTTTTAAAGTCATTTAAGAGGTGTATAAGTATATCTTGCAAGCTCTTAATTTCATATCTGTGTACTGCTGAAACTCATCCACTACTTGTGCAAAATGTTGAGGATTTACATATAGCGGATAAAGAAATTTCTGAAACATTTCCTTAAGGTCTTCTAAGAGCTTTATGAAGTCATCCTTTTGAAAATCGTCTTTGTTGGATTGATTTTCAAGATGATTTATTTTGAGAGAAATTGTTCATTTGAATTCTAAAAACTCTTCTCCGAAAAGTGTCACGAATACTTTTCTTCACCCCATCCAATACATCGTCGGATCAATACAGTTAACTTGTTCCTTAATTTGTCTAAGATTTTTGTTGTATCTTTGTTGTAATTGTGTCTTAGCCTGATGAAGACGTTGCAATTCTTTCTCTTTTGTATATGAACTTGAGGATTCCATTGAATAAGAATAAGTCAAAATTTGAGAAATGATCCGAGTTTAGTGAAAGTGTGACGGTTAAATGTAGGATCGATTCAGTGATACAGGGTGTTTGTGTAAGATTAGAGTGATGTTATAAATATTAAGGTTTAAGTTGTAAGTGAGTTTGAGAAAAATTCGACGGAGTTACGTTTCATAAATCAATGAAAAGTTAAGTCTTCGTAATTGACCTGCATAAAATGGTTAGTTAAAAAAATGGAACCCACTGCGAGAAAGTTACGTAACCAACTACTAAAAAGTTGTGTAACCAACTGCTAAAAATTTAGTTAATCAATTATTCTTAACCCACTGCACGTAACCAACTAATCTTAACCCACTGTAGAAGAGTTACTTAACCAACGATACTTAACCAATTGCCTTTAACCAACTACAAGAGAGCTATGCAAGCAACTAGACTTAGCCAACTATTCTTAACCAACTGAAATTTTTAATTTAACCCACTATTGTACTTTCCCTATTTTGTGGATCTTGTCTAGTAAAATCCTAACCCACTGTCAAGATCATTACAAAAAAAATATTTTTTTCTTTTTAAATCCGAAAACAAATCAAAAGTAGCCTTGTTCATCCGAGCGCTACAAAACTTCAAAAGATTCAAGAAACGTGCAAAATGACAGTTGTTCCTAGACTATAAGAAAAAAATATTTGCAGCTCAATTTGTATATAAACTGGCAGCAACTTTTGACCAAACAAGATTTTTTGACCAAAACAAATGGAATATACGTTCCTACAAATTAAAAAAAGGCAAGAGGCTTTTAACGCTTTTCATAAACAAACTTACGAATCAAATTAATCATTAAACACTGGCAAATCATCTATTTGTGATAGCGAGAAACAATAATAAACAATAGAAATGAAAAGAAGTGATAGTGGAGAAAGAATAATAAACAAACAACCCTAAACACATCTATAGCGGACAAATTTACGAACCATGAGTTTTGTATAAAAAATAAACGCGACCGGTGAGCTCCTAAATAAGCTCGACTAAGTTTATGTTGGAAATACGTTTTTAACGTATATTAAAAGTATCGGTCACTCCAACAATATTATTAACGTTGTTAGCTCGTACTTGTAATATAGTAAACATATAGTTAACTAAACCAACCCATGAGCTTGTCCATGGGTTGTAGGCCCAAGTCCACCATGGGCTTGGGTATATAAACCCTCTCCTTTGATGGAGAGGGGGTTGGTTGTTTTCACTTTTTCATTAATGAACATACATCTTATCTTTACTTTCTCTCTCTACTTTCTCTCTCTAGAAACATCAACCTAGATCTAGATCCATGATTACCAATATTCTACAGTTGGTATCAAGATCCATGGGATGAAATAGAGTTTGGTTTGTTTTGTTTTTGGGTTATTTGTTGTGCTCGTGTGGTTTATAGCTCAACAATCTTGATCTCGAGAAAATTCGTGTTTTTGTGGTCTAAATCTTTATATAAATCATCTACATAATTGTGGTAGTGATTTGGGTTTTTTGGTTTGATCAGAAACACAAAATTTTGGTGCGTTTGGCTTGATTTTGAAAAAAAATCACGTTTTTTTGTGTTATTCCGAGATCTTTGTTGCAAATATTGCGAAATTATACTTTATTCCGAGATCTTTGATAATTTCACAAAAACTGACTTATTCCGGAATCTTTATATTCCGAGATTGTTATATTTCAAAATCTTTGATATTCCGAAATCTTTGATTTTCTGAAATCTTGTTATTCCGAATTCTTTGATATTACGAGATCTTCGTTTATTCTGAAATCTTGTTATGCCGAAATCTTTGTTATTTCGAAAACTTGTTCTGAAATCTTGTTATTCTGAAATCTTGATATTCCGAGATCTTTTCAGAGATTTTGCATTCATTGATTCCGAGATCTTTTTCAGAGATTTTGCATCCATTTATTCCGAGATCTTTTGCTTTATATTGCGAAATTGTTGCTGAATATTCCGAGATTAAGACTAGCAAGTTTTGAATATTTCTACAACAATATACGTACTAAGGATTATTACGATTTAATCGGTGATTTGTAAAGTCCCGCGGATTTATTTCTCGCTTTCTTCACGATTAGTAAAACTCCGTATTTACTTCAACAACAACAAACACAACAAATTTATATCATTGCTCGATCACACGAAAATCTGGTTCAAGTGATCTAAAATGAATCCTCATTCATTAATGCCGACAATGCCATTGCTTTCCGACTTATCGATCATATCAGGTACCGATACCCGTCCTCTGATGCTTATCAAAGAGATATTTGAATCATGACAGGGCAGAATGAAGTCATATATTATCAGTAGACCTAATGGAAGACTTTTTCTCAAGTCAATCGAAGAAGGACCACTTGATTGGACGACGTTACTGTGGATGGTGTGACTCGACGAAGGACTTACTTTGATTTAACCCCAGCAAATCAACTGCTTGCCGGTATTGATGAAAAGGCATAGCAGACTATTCTTCAAGCTCTTCCACCCGATATTTATCGATTGGTTAGTCATCATAAGAGAGCGAAGTAATTATGGGAACATTTGGTTATATTGCTACAAGGAACTTCGCTCACTAAATAGAAACGTGAGTGTCAGATGTATGATGTATTTGATAGGTTCACATACACTCCAGGGGAAAGTCTTCATGATTTTTATTGGCGATTTACTACTTTGATGAATGAATTGAATATTCATAACATGACGATTGCTCAATTTAAAATCAACACCAAGTTTTTGAATACTTTGCCTCTAGAGTGGAGCCTTTATGTTACTGATGTCAAGTTGGTAAGGGATTTGAACTTGACCAATCTGGATCAAATTTATGCTTTCTTGTAACAACACGAGAAGCATGTGACTATATCTCATATGTCTCAAGGATTATATCATGAACCAATGACGTTAATGGCAAATCAACAACGGTTTTCCTATAACAACTCACCTTATGCAACTAGGCAGCAATCTTATTAGAAGACCTTGTATCAAACTCCAAGCTTCCCACAGTATTCGATGTTACCACAACCAACTACTTCACATCAACAATATCAGATTCCAACAGCACCATCACACAGAGATTCATATCCATTAAATTATGCTCATCAACAATACCTCTCTTATCAAGCACCTATAGTTCCTGCCATCACATATCAGACACCTAAAGTTCTTCAACCTTACTACTCACAACATGTTAGCACTCCTACAAGTGCTTATGTAGCTCCACCAGCACCAGTTTTGTATTGTGATGATGAGGTCCCAATTCCCGAATTTAAACACGGTGATAATCATACTGAAGTGTTAGCTGCCATGTCTGCCTATATCACTCAAACCTTAAAGAAACGAGCATATAGAGGACTTCCTTCAACAAACAATCAGTTGATAACTTCTTCAAACTCTCGTCAACAAGCTACTATTCAAGAAGGCAGAGTCACGGTTCAACCTATTCAGGGGAGACCGAGTTCATCCAACACCGGTGCAAGAACTTACAAAACTGCTTTTACTCCTCCTAGGGGAAATGCTACTGGCAAGTTGAAGATGATTACGCGTTATAATTGCAAGGGGAAGGACACATGGCTAGGGATTGTAAGCAACCTAAGAGGAAAAGGGATGCTTTGTGGTTTAATAAGAAGGTTTTATTGGTTAATGCCCAAGCAAATGACCGTGAGTTAGATGAGGAGGAGTTAGCATTTCTTGTTGATCTAGGAGTTGCGGATAATGACGGATTCACAGCAGCCTTCACCTCATAATGCAGCATATCAAGCATATGATCTTGATGCATACGACTCCGACTGTGATGACTTCAACACCTCCAAAGCAGCTCTTATGGAAAATCTTTCAGTTTATGGGTCAGAACAAACATCTGAGGTACCAAGTGTTACCATTGATACTAGTATTACACCACATCAAGTTGGGCAAGAGTCTAAGTATCCGAAAGAGCATCCGGTGGTGAGTAACTTAAACGAGGAGACAAACAATGATAGTAATATCAATGCAAGTCCCCAGACTTTGAGCGAAATACAACCGGAAACTATTTCGCATATGAACCCCCCTGCTCAACAATATTTGGTAATGGTATCGGCAACTTTGCTTGGCCAAATGAATGTTGCGGTCCTTGAAACCCTAGGTGTAAATAAGACCCTATCATCGAGCTTGCTTTGTATAAGGAAAAGGTTCAAGCCTTGGAGTTAAATCCTTCGACCAATAAACTAACTAATCCCAAATTGGATGAGTTTCGTAAAATTCAAATGGGTCATTTACAAGAGATTAAAAATTTAAGAGCAAATCTTTCTAAAGAAGTTCAAGAAAAAGAGTCAGTTGTCACTAATTTTCCAAAACTTAAAACGGATTTTGAAATTCTTGAGTCTAAAAAAATTGAAACGGAAATTAATGCCTCTAACCAGATTAAAAAGATTGATAATTTGCTTTTAAAACTATATTCTGCGACAAACACGATACATTTGTTAACGTCATCTTTTAAGGAATGTAATATAACACGTCAACAAGACCTTCCACCTAACCCGGGTTACGCAAAGCACGCTCTTATCAACAACCAAAGACTTTACAATGATACTAAACTTGGAAAGGTGTTAGGTCCATCTGATGTTCGTGATGATGTGGAATATATCCCACTTATGGAAGAGAACCGATCAAAAATGCTTTCTAAATTTCTAAAACCATTTGACTATGAAACGCATAATAAACATCAACTCGATTATAGAACTCGCTTTAAACCACACAAGGACATTCTTTATGGACCGCCCAAAGTGTCATTGAGTGAAATTCCTAATACGTGTCCTACACTTGTTGAACCAGAATTACCTAAGGAACTTCCAAAAGAGATTCCACTGGTGGGTAAGGTGTTCACTGGCTTGCAAGAGCTACGACGACTTTTTGCCAGGTTTGACAAGGTTATTAAGGAACGTATGACTCCAACGGTACAAACCGAATGTAAAACCTCTGATTTTATCTTATTGACTTTGTCAACTGTTGTACTTATTATTTTTGGAATCTATATAATTCCACTTTTATATGACTTATTAATAATCATATACTGTTGTCATACTATCATTTCATATTTATTTGTACATTTATATGAACCTTTAGTCTTTATTGACTACGTTGGCGATTGACTGGCCACACCTTTAGTCCTTATGGGCTACTCTGGCAATTGACTGGCCACACCTTTAGTCCTTACGGACTACTTTGGCAATTGATTGGCCACCTGATTGAAACAAGGACTCATCACCTCAGTACACACTTTTGATATACAGTATTATTATTTACTTAATTTATCAAGTACTTGGATTTATACTTATATGTATATATTTACATATATTTCATACTATGAATAAACACCTAACACTTTAAAACAATGTGCATCATTTCACATTGTCATCTATTTACTTTATTCAAGTAATATACTTATAATAATATACTCATTATATACTTTCACTAAGTTACCTAAAGGTTTAGCTAAAATACCTAGAAACTTAACAAATGCATACAATATAATACAAGGACTATTATTATCTCCCAATACTTGATACAAGTTAACACAATTCTCCAAAAGTGTATACATGTGTCGTGTATATACATTCGTGCACTACTCCTAATTATTAAACCTACAAGTTACCATCCACTAATACACTATACCATACTATACCTTACAACTTTTCTTGCACATCTTACTTTCCTTATACTTAACCATGCATTCTTACGCATCCCATACTATTTCTATACTTACAACATACCATGTCACCATACACAAATACTATTCTTGTCAAATCCTTGTCCCCTTTGACTTCTCAAAACCTACGGCCACAACACAAAAATAGGAGGGAAATGTGTTTCTAATTTAAGCATGTGGGAAATCCTACACCAGATCTTTTAAATATCCAACATATCCTCCATAGATTCATTGTACAATACTAAGATCTCACAAGATTACTCTCTTTCTTTTTCTTATATCCGAATATCTTCACTTTATACCAACATAGAACATTTGAAAACTTTCTCTCATCTCTCTCTCTCAAGAACTCACGGCTAGAACATTTACCCCATAACCAAGATCCTTCAAGTTCATTTACTACTCGTAAATCTATGTCTCATGCATCTTGAATGCTAATCATTGTCACTTCTACAACAACCTTGATCTTCAAGACAACAAGAACACCCTAAAACCCCTAGTGGAGGCCACGGCTAGTTTTGATTTCCAAGTGATCACCATTGTTGAAACCAAGCTCTAGTCACTACTCATTCACTTGTTCATTCCTAGATCTATCTAAACAAGTAAGTAACATAAAACTTATCTTTTCAATATATTTCTTTTCATACACATAAACATATACATGCATATCACTAGTAAGAACTTAACCTTGAAACAAAACCATGAAACCCTAGACTATATAGGTCACGGCTAAAATGGGTTTATGATTTAATGTGATATATAATCTTCTTAACCATAATGAATATAACCTTATAAACATGCTTAACTAGAAAAACCATGAAAATCTAAGCATACGTAATATTAGACGTGGGGTTTATCCTCATGGTTTAATGATATGGTTAACTTTGTAATGTTTAGACAAGCCTAGAATCACTAGATCTAAGGTTACTAACTAAAAGTACAACTAGTTCCCTTAGATTATTAAGCTCACTATTTGCCTTATAGAAATTAAGCTATTAAGCCCACTAGAATAAGCTTACCTAAAATAAACCTTATTTTTATTAAATAATGTTATTATAAAACTTTTTTGTTAAAATTATTATTTTAGAAAGTTTCGGATTAATATAGCAAATCTATGAAGTTTTGGATTAAAAAGGATGAATATAAAACTTTCGGGTTAATTTTGTAATTATCATATGTTTAAGGATCTAAATGGACACTTATAGAAACTTATTCTATCAAAAGATAAAACATAAGGACTATTGTTGTAAATAGCCGAGAGTTGAGGGTGGTGTTTTAATACCATCCGAGACTTAAAACAATGTAGGAGGACTCAAATGTATTTATTACTAAGTTAGGGTAACTTGTGCAACATAGTTAGAACCTAGGGTTCGCTTTTGCCATTTACCGAAATTTATAGGAACCCTAGGGACCCTTTTTGACAAACTTGTGAAGTATATCAAACCTTAAACAAACCCTAGGGGCTGTTTTGGCATAAGCCGAAACTTAAATGAAGCCCTAGGGGGCATTTATGAAACTTGTATTAACCTAAAATGAACCAAATATTCGAAGGACCAAAACTGACAACTTGTGAAACTATTATAAACCCTAGTTACACGTGTAACTAGGGAGGGACTTGTTTTCCCATTATTGAAAGTTAAACGAACCCTAGGAATATTATATTAATATTGTCGCGGGTATGATATTTAATCGAGGGTCTAAAACGTAATTTTCCTAAACTTGAGTAAACCCTAATTATATATATAACTTTAATATTAAAAAGGTAAAACTTAAATAATTATAAACGTCCAACACTCGTTATATTTTCCCAAACTTATAATGTAATAATTATACAAATATTAGGAACACTTAATTAAATTAAAATGTTATAAATTTTATAAACACTATTTATATATAAGATATAAATTAAATATGATTAACTTATAAAAATAAATATATTAATTATATTTATTTCCCTTCACTTTAAATATATAAATAAAACTCCTTTAATAAATATTTAAATCACTTTATAAACAATACAAGTACGAGAATATTAATTAAACAGATTAATTAATTTAACAATATTATTTATTTTATACTTAAAATAAATACAACTATAACTTGTACAACGATGAACTAAATTACAGATATCGTAATAAAATTCTTAAAACTAGTATAAGCATGCTCAGACTTGTTCTGAAAATTTTATGCATTATGTTATGCATTTACCGAGACCTTATAATTATTTAGGTCTTTGACTGTATCGTGAGCATCATATCAGGTTATCTTGTGACTATTTGTTGTACTACTAAGGTGAGTTCATGGCCCCACTTTTGTATATTGATAAACTTTTAAACTCTTTTATGGGGAAGAAAACATGCAACATATTTTATTTGATGGACATAAACTGAACTACGAAACCTTGATTACATTTGCCTATTATAGATGAACCCGCATGACCCGTGCATCTGAAACTATTAGAATTATTGAATTGTTTGAATATTATAAATAGATCTATTTGGGACTGACCATCCCCATCTGGGTGAGTAGCGCTCACTGTGCCTAGGCCAGGACAACAGATGTTTCACATGTCAGAACTTATTATTATTGGGTGCATTTAATGCGAAGGGTCCTCATTTTTTGAGGACTTAACTGTCAAGTCTCAGTTTCGGGCAATATGGGAATGCAATTACTTTTATGTGTTGATGCTTTGTGCATTACTACTTTAGTGAATGTTTATTGTCCAAACCTATTTTATTAAACCTGTGAATTCACCAACTTTATGTTGACTCTCTAAGCATGTTTTCTCAGGAAACTGAAGCAGGTATTGGTGTGCATGGAATCAAGCATCATGATAGGCTGCATTTATAGAGCTCATCTGGGGTTTTGTAAACTGGGGAGTGATTCCAAACGCTGAATAATGTTTAAGACAATTTTAATAACATTTGCACTTTTATTCATGTAATAAATGTAATGATAATCTTTTATCGGTTGCTCTACATACTATCTGCTGTTGATCCACCTACGTGACACCCAAATATTATTTCCGCTGCATTTGACTCAATTTGGGGGTGTCACAGAATGGTATCAGAGCGATAGTTATAGAGAACCAGAACAAAATTAAAATAAATATAAAAATAAAAATTTTATATAAACTGGACTATAACTGCTTTAAAAATATTTTGGGATTTTTGGGACTAGAATAGTTAAGCATATAGAGTGTAGAGCATACATTCTTACGTGGCTATATGTGCATTGATTATTAACATCCGGTTGATTAATCTCATAAGTATTAACGTAACCTTTAACATCGTCATGTTAAACGGCACTATTATATAATTTAATCATTACTCCTATAAACTTTTAACTTGAGTAAGATTATACTTACGTCAATTAAAACGATATTATTTTCAGATTTACTATGACATCACCCGCTGATACTCCTACTGTTGTATCACCGACATCCGTCTTGCATGGATGGATATCAGCCAGTGAGACAGACGACAGTCACACTTCTGGTGACACCGCTCTCGTTGCTGCACTCATCGCTACTCCACCTGTTTCACCTGTTTCCCCCGCTGGGGAAGAGGTTCAGCCGACTGCTGCCCTACCACCCTTACCACCAGCTTCCTCACTTCGGGATTACGCACCCGAGTCTCTGCCACCTCGCAAGAGGAGGTACGAGGCACCTGTCGACTCTACTTTTGAGGTCGGCGAGGGTTCAGGTGCGAGGCGCGTGGATCCTATCCAGGCCCAGATTACTGCACTGGCCACACGCCAGGCATATGATGTTGTAGAGATTCATACTCTGCTAGCTGATGGACAGATTGGGCGCACTGCTCTGTAGTCGCGTCAGGACCTTCTATGTTGGACTGTCAGTGCTGAGGCACACGCTGCTCGAGGAGCATGGTCCACGACTTACCATTCTCTTCAGTGGTTGCTGGAGGAGAATGAGTTCCTTCTTGAGCAGATCTACCTACTGCAGAGTCAGCAGACTAAGACTCACACCGCTCTCATGTCCATGGAGCAGACGCTTGCCATCTTCTTCGATCTCCAGGACGTCCGTCACCAGGGATTGACGTCAGAGACTACTCATCTTCGGGGAGTTCAGCAGATCTTTAGAGACCAGTTCTTGGAGTCACTTCGACTCCTTAAGGAGACCCGAGCTGCCATGACCGCGATTCAGGAGCCATGTAGGCACCAGCCGCCTCATCACCACCATCAGCACCAGCCATCTCAGAGGAGTCTGTCAGACACGATTAGACTCGATGTGCTAGATTCTTTTGTACAGCATGATAAGCTTTTAGGGTTGCATCCCGGCAATCATGATATAGGACCTCATGTATTTGTACTTTCTTTTTATCAGTTGTATCATTGTACTGTACTATTTAGATTAGGGATTCGTAGATGATGTACCACCATCCCAGACAGGCGGTCTGTGCTCTGTCTTGGATTGGTTGTGCAATTTGTACTGTATTCCTATTCTAAACATATGGCATGTACTCATTATCTTTTGTTATATCATGTACTGTATTATATTATGAACTTTTAAACAGGTTAACCAATTTGTTGTGAAGTTTATCCATGAATTTCTTTTCGTGTATTTATATAAAACGGTGCTACCACCTTAAACTAATGATTTCATTTTTGTGTATAATTATAGAAAAATGGTAATCACTAGAACGAACCCCAACAATGCCGACACTACCCAAAACGTCACTGCTGCCCAACTAAGGGAAATGATTGATCAAGGCATCGCAACTGCGATGGCCGCCAGCAGAAACGTGGACGATAGTCAAAACTCCAACAACCGCCGGAATAATCAGACCACAAGGGGTTTCTCTTACCCCGACTTCCTAAAGTGCAAGCCTTCGTACTACAAAGGCAAAGAAGGTGTTGTGGAACTGATGCAATGGTTTGAAAGATTGGAGACTGTGTTCCGCATCAGTGATTGTGCGGACGAGAACAAAGTCAAGTTTGCCACCTACACGTTGCTTGAAAGTGCTCTTACTTGGTGGAACTCCGTAGTTGCCACTCTTGGACACGATGCTGCTTATGCTCTCAATTGGACCGATCTAAAAGTGAGAATGACTGAGAAGTACTGTCCAAGGGGCGAGATGAAGAAGCTTGAGATTGAGTTATGGGATCTACGATGTAAGAACAATGACATCACTGCATACAACCAAAGATTCTAAGAGTTGACTCTAATGTGTACCAGGATGTTTGTTGAGGAGGATGAAAAGATCGAAAAGTATGTTGGTGGACTCCCAGATGCCGTTAATGATAGCGTACTCGCATCTCGACCCACTACTGTTGAGAGTGCCATTGAGTTCGCTACTGAGTTGATCAACAAGAGGGTTCGTACCATGTCTGAGAGGATCACTGAAAACAAGCGAAAAGCTGATGAAAATTTCCGTAGTCAGCACCAGCAGCCTCCAAAAAGGCCAAATGCTGGACAGGTCTACAGTGCTACCACTGCACGAACTAGGGAATATGTGGGTGCAAAACCCTTGTGCTCAAGATGCAACTATCATCATACTGTTGATAGCACATGCCAGACCTGCCACAGGTGTGGACAAGTAGGTCATTTTGCTAAGACTTGTCGAGTCAATGCTGTCACTCAGGTCCGACCCAACCAGAGCACCGGAAACTACAATAACAGGGGAGGATACAATGCACGTGGGAACGGGAACGGACAGCAGGGAAACCGCATTACTGTTAGAGGGAATGGCAATGGACCTAAGAAAGGAGTTGTGTGCTATGAGTGTGGAGCACTGGGACATGTGAGACCAGGTTGTCCCAAGTTGGCCAACCAGAACAAGAATAGTAGAGGCGCTTCGTCAAGAGTGTACGTGGTCGGCAATGCAAAAGCCAACCCCGATTCAAATGTCGTTACTGGTACGTTTCTAGTAAACAATCGTTATGCATCTGTTTTGTTTGATACTGGAGCAGACCGAAGTTTTATATCCACTGAATCTAGCCAAGTACTAGAAGTCGTTCCTACAATTTTAGATCACCATTACTCCTTAGAATTAGCTGACGGTAAAACTGTAAACGCTGACACTATCATTAGAGGTTGTACCTTAAATCTTTCTAAACATCCATTCAACATTGACCTTATTCCCGTAAACCTTGGTAGTTTTGATGTTGTTATTGGTATGGACTGGTTAGCGAGATACCGCGCAGTCATTGTTTGTGATGAAAAACTAGTCCGTATTCCGTGGGGAAACGAAGCTTTAATCATTCGAGGAGACGGTAACACCGACTTTACTGACACTAGACTTAGTGTTATCTCTTGTACTAAAGCCCAGAAATATTTGTTGAGAGGATGTCCTATCTTCTTGGCCTATATTTCTCAAACAGATGAGGAGGACAAGCCCGAGAAGAAACAAATCAAGGACGTACCTATCGTTCGAGATTTTTCCGAAGTCTTTTCTCATGAGTTGCCAGGCTTACCACCAACCCGACAAGTGGAATTTCAAATCGATTTGATTCCCGGAGCTGCACCTGTAGCTAAAGCTCCATACCGGCTGGCACCATCAGAAATGAAAGAACTAGCTGAACAACTTCAGGAACTATCTGACAAAGGATTTATTCGACCCAGTTCCTCGCCATGGGGAGCTCCTGTATTATTTGTCAAAAAGAAAGATGGTTCTTTCCGAATGTGCATCGATTACAGAGAACTGAATAAGTTAACTGTGAAGAATCGTTATCCGCTTCCTCGCATTGATGACCTATTTGACCAACTACAAGGGTCAAGTATGTATTCCAAGATTGACTTGAGATCTGGATACCATCAACTAAGGGTCAGGGAGGAAGATATTCCAAAAACAGCTTTCAGAACCCATTACGGTCATTACGAATTCTAGGTTATGCCATTTGGGTTGACCAATGCACCAGCTATTTTCATTGACCTTATGAACCGTGTGTGCAGACCCTACCTGGATAAATTCGTGATAGTCTTCATTGATGATATACTCATTTATTCCAAGAACGAACAAGAACACGGGGAACACCTTGCACAAGTACTAAAGGTACTCAAGGAGGAACAACTCTATGTTAAATTCTCCAAATGTGAATTCTGGATTCCCAGAGTGCAATTCCTCGGTCATGTCATCGATTGTGACGGTATTCACGTAGATCCATCAAAGGTCGAATCTGTCAAAGATTGGGTATCAGCTAAGTCGTCGACAGAGATCCGCCAATTTCTAGGCCTTGTCGGGTATTACCGTAGGTTTATCGAAGATTTCTCCAAAATAGCCAAGCCAAAGACCAAACTCACGCAGAAAGGAATAAAGTTTGATTGGGGAGAGAAGAAAGAATCAGCTTTCCAGCTGATCAAGCAGAAGTTGTGTAGTGCACCTATATTAGCCTTGCTTGAAGGCAACGATGATTTCGTTGTATACTGTGATGCTTCACATAAAGGTCTAGGTGCAGTACTGATGCAGAGAATGAAAGTGATCGCCTACGCTTCGAGACAACTGAAGAAACATGAGAAGAACTACACCACTCATGATCTAGAACTTGGATCCGCAGTATTTGCTCTCAAGATCTGGAGACATTACCTATACGGAACAAAGTGCACAGTGCATACTGACCACAAAATTTTGCATCACATATTGGATCAGAAGGAGCTGAACATGAGACAACGCCGTTGGATTGAGCTGTTGAGTGACTACGACTGCGAGATCAAATACCACCCCGGTAAAGCAAATGTGGTTGCTGATGCTTTAAGTCGTAAGGAAACGGACCCTCCTATGAGAGTTCGGGCATTAGTTATGACTATCAGTTTGGATCTACCCAAATGAATTTTGGAAGCTCAGACTCAAGCTCAATTACCTGAAAACCTCGCGAAGGAAGACGTCGGGAGAATGCTCAAGACCGACCTTACTAAGGAGAAGCTAGAACCAAGAGCAGATGGAACCCTATGCCTTCACGGACGAAGTTGGTTACCTTGCTATGGAGATTTGAGGAACGTGATCCTGCACGAATCTCATAAGTCTAAATACTATACATCCCGGAACTGAAAAGATGTATCAGGATATGAAGAAATTATACTGGTGGCCGAATATGAAAGCTGACATCGCCACCTATGTGCAGAAGTGTTTGACATGTTCACGTGTCAAAACTGAACACCAGAGACCATCGAGTTTACTTGTACAGCCCGAGATACCGAAATGGAAGTGGGAAAACATCACCATGGACTTTGTCACCAAACTCCCAAATTCATCTCACTGTTACGATACTATCTGGGTAATCATCGACCGACTCACCAAGTCCGCTCATTTCTTGCCAATTCGGGAGAATGATCCCCTAGCAAAACTCGCATAAACATACCTGAAGGAGATAGTGACCAAACATAGAATACCAGTTTCGATAATCTGTGATCGAGGCGGTAGGTTCACATCAAACTTTTGGAAGGCTTTCCATCGAGCCTTAGGTACCAATTTAGACATGAGCACCGCCTATCATCCGCAAACTGACGGTCAAAGTGAGCGAACCATTCAGACTCTAGAAGACATGCTACGAGCATGTGTGATTGACTTTGTAAATGGATGGGTTGACCACATTCCTTTAGTGGAATTCTCCTACAACAACAGTTATCATGCCAGTATTAAGGCTGCCCCTTTCGAAGCACTATATGGTAGAAAATGTCATTCACCTGTGTGTTGGGCAGAAGTAGGTGAACTTCAGCTCATTAGACCAGAATTAATCCAGGAGACTACAGACAAGATCGTCCTCATTAAGCAAAGAATCCAAGCTGCTCGCGATCGACAAAAGAGCTACGCGGACCTGAAACGCAAACCTATGCAATTTGAAGTAGGTGACTCTGTCATGCTCAAAGTATCACCTTGGAAGGGTGTTGTACGCTTTGGCAAACGTGGGAAACTGAATCCATGTTATGTCGGCCCTTTCAAAGTAATAGCCAGGATCGGGAAAGTAGCTTATCGTTTAGAGTTACCCCAACAACTGAGTCGGGTACACTCTACTTTTGACGTGTCTAACCTGAAGAAGTGCTATGCTGAAGAACCATTGGCTATGCCATTAGAAGGAGTTCAGTTTGACGACAAACTCTAGTTCATAGAAGAACCAGTAGAAATCATGGAGAGGACGGTTAAGAAATTGAAACACAGTCGCATCCCGTTGATCAAAGTACGTTGGAACTCGAGGAGAGGCCCTGAGTTCACTTGGGAACGAGAAGACTCGTTCAAAACCAAGTACCCACACTTGTTCACCTGACCGGTGACTTCATCTTAAGCTTGAGGACAAAGCTAAAATAACGAGATGGTGCTGTAAAACCTCTGATTTTATCTTATTGACTTTGTCAACTGTTGTACTTATTATTTTTGGAATCTATACAATTCCAATTTTATATGACTTATTAATGATCATATACTGTTTTCATACTATCATTTCATATTTATTTGTACATTTATATGAACCTTTAGTCTTTATTGACTACGTTGGCAATTGACTGGCCACACCTTTAGTCCTTATGGGCTACTCTGGCAATTGACTGGCCACACCTTTAGTCCTTATAGACTACTTTGGCAATTGACTGGCCACCTGATTTGACTACGTTGGCAATTGACTGGCCACACCTTTAGTCCTTATGGGCTACTCTGGCAATTGACTGGCCACACCTTTAGTCCTTATAGACTACTTTGGCAATTGACTGGCCACCTGATTGAAATAAGGACTCATCACCTCAGTACACACTTTTGATACACTGTATCATTATTTACTTAATTTATTAAGTACTTGGATTTATACTTATATGTATATATTTACATATATTTCATACTATAATAAACACCTAACACTTTAAAACAATGTGCATCATTTCACATTGTCATCTATTTACTTTATTCAAGTAACATACTTATAATAATATACTCATTATATACTTTCACTAAGTTACCTAAAGGTTTAGCTAAAATACCTAGAAACTTAACAAATGCATACAATATAATACAAGGATTATTATTATCTCCCAATATTTGATACAAGTTAACACAATTCTCCAAAAATGTATACATGTGCCGTGTATATACATGCATGCACTACTACTAATTATTAAACCTACAAGTTACCATCCACTAATACACTATACCATACTATACCTTACAACTTCTCTTACACACCTTACTTTCCTTATACTTAACCATGCTTTCTTACACATCCCATACTATTTCTATACTTACAACATACCATATCACCATACACAAATACTATTCTTGTCAAATCCTTGTCCCCTTTGACTTCTCAAAACCTACGGCCACAACACAAAAATGGGAGGGAAATGTGTTTCTAATTTAAGCATGTGGGAAATCCTACACCAGATCTTTTAAATATCCAACATATCCTCCATAGATTCATTGTACAATACTAAGATCTCACAAGATTACTCTCTTTCTTTTTCTTATATCCGAATATCTTCAATTTATACCAACATAGAACATTTGAAAACTTTCTCTCATCTCTCTCTCTCTCAAGAACTCACGACTAGAACATTTACCCCATAACTAAGATCCTTCAAGTTCATTTACTACTCCTAAATCTATGTCTCATGCATCTTGAATGCTAATCATTGTCACTTCTACAACAACCTTGATTTTCAAGACAACAAGAACGCCCTAAAAACCCTAGTGAAGGCCACCGCTAGTTTTGATTTCCAAGTGATCACCGTTGTTGAAACCAAGCTCTAGTCACTACTCATTCACTTGTTCATTCCTAGATCTATCTAAACAAGTAAGTAACATAAAACTTATCTTTTCAATATATTTCTTTTCATACACATATACATATACATGCATATCACTAGTAAGAACTTAACCTTGAAACAAAACCATGAAACCCTAGACTATATAGGTCACGGCTAAAATGGGTTTATGATTTAATGTGATATAAAATCTTGTTAACCATAATAAATATAACCTTATAAACATGCTTAACTAGAAAAACCATGAAAAACCTAAGCATGCATAATATTAGACGTGGGGTTTATCCTCATGGTTTAATGATATGGTTAACTTTTTAATGTTTAGACAAGCCTAGAATCACTAGATCTAAGGTTACTAACAAAAAGTACAACTAGTTGCCTTAGATTATTAAGCTCACTATTTGCCTTATAGAAATTAAGCTATTAAGCCCACTAGAATAAGGTTACCTAAAATAAACCTTATTTTTATTAAATAATGTTATTATAAAACTTTTTGTGTTAAAATTATGATTTTAGAAAGTTTCGGATTAATATAGCAAATCTATGAAGTTTCAGATTAAAAAGGATGAATATAAAACTTTCGGGTTGATTTTGTAATTATCATATGTTTAGGATCTAAATGGACACTTATAGAAACTCATTCTATCAAAAGATAAAACATAAGGACTATTGTTGTAAATAGCCGAGAGTTGAGGGTGGTGTTTTAATACCATCTGAGACTTAAAACAATGTAGGAGGACTCAAATGTATTTATTACTAAGTTAGGGTAACTTGTGCAACATAGTTAGAACCTAGGGTCCCCTTTTGCCATTTACCGAAAGTTATAGGAACCCTAGGGACCCTTTTTGCTAAACTTGTAAAGTATAACAAACCTTAAACAAACCCTAGGGGGATGTTTTGGCATAAGCCGAAACCTAAATGAAGCCCGAGGGGGCATTTATGAAACTTGTATTAACCTACAATGAACCTAATATTAGAAGGACCAAAAGTGACAACTTGTGAAACTTATATAAACCCTAGTTACACATGTAACTAGGGAGGGACTTATTTTGCCATTATTGAAAGTTAAACGAACCCTAGGAATATTATATTAATATTGACGCGGGTATGATATTTAATCGAGGGTCCAAAACATAATTTTCCTAAACTTGAGTAAACCCTAATCATTTATATAACTTTAATAAACTAAAGGTAAAACTTAAATAATTATAAAAGTCCAACACTCGTTATATTTTCCTAAACTTATAATGTAATAATTATACAAATATCGTGAACATTGAATTAAATTAAAATGTTATACATTTAATAAACACTATTTATATATAAGATATAAATTAAATATGATTAACTTATAAAAATAAATATATTAATTATATTTATTTCCCTTCACTTTAAATATATATAAAACTCCTTTTATAAATATTTAAATCACTTTATAAACAATACAAGTACGAGAATATTAATTAAACAGATTAATTAATTTAACAATATTATTTATTTTATACTTAAAATAAATACAACTATAACTTGTACAACGATGAACTAAATTACAGATATCTTAATAAAATGCTTAAAACCAGTATAAGCATGCTCAGACTTGTTCTGAAACTTTTATGCATTATGTTATGCATTTACTAAGACCTTATAATTATTTAGGTCGTTGACTGTATCGTGAGCATCATATCAGATTATCTTGTGACTATTTGTTGTACTATTGAGGTGAGTTCATGGCCCCATTTTTGTATATTGACAAACTTTTAAACTCTTTTATGTGGAAGAAAACATGCAACATATTTTATTTGGTGGACATAAACTAAACTACGAAACCTTGATTACATTTGCCTATTGTAGATGAACTCGCATGACCCGTGCATCTGAAACTGTTAGAATTAATGAATTGCCTGAATGTTATAAATAAATCTATTTGGGACTGACCATCCCCATCTGGGTGAGTAGCGCTCACTGTGCCTAGGCCAGGACAACAGATGTTTCACATGTCAGAACTTATTATTATTGGGTGGATTTAATGCGAAGGGGCCTCATTTGTTGAGGACTTAACTGTCAAGTCTCAGTTTCGGGCAATATGGGAATATAATTACTTTTAAGTGTTGATGCTTTGTGCATTACTACTTTAGTGAATGTTTATTGTCCAAACCTATTTTATTAAACCTGTGAATTCACCAACTTTATGTTGACTCTCTAAGCATGTTTTCTTAGGAAACTGAAGCAGGTATTGGTGTGCATGGAATCAAGCATCATGATAGGCTGCATTTATAGAGCTCATCTGGGGTTTTATAAACTGGGGAATGATTCCAAACGCTGAATAATGATTAAGACAATTTTAATAACATTTTCACTTTTATTCATGTAATAAATGTAATGATAATCTTTTATCTGTTGCTCTACACACTATCTGTTGTTGATCCACCTACATGACACCCAAATATTATTTCCGCTGCATTTGACTCAATTTGGGGGTGTCACACTGAAGGGGAATGGAAATTCGAACACACTAAAGTTGGGTTTCGTGATGAATTCATTCCATTTGTGGACGATATTAAAGTGGGGTTTAAATCTATTGATCAAAACTTAACTTCCGAAATTTAAGACGTTCAAAGAGTTTTCTATGAGATGAAAGATGCTTATGAGAAAATGTTAATCGAGAAGGAAAAAGTTTTGAAACAAAATGACTGACTATTGGAACAAGTGATGTCGTTTGATATTGTGAATCTATTTTTGAATAACTGTGATGATGTACATGATCTCTTTGTGAATATTGTTGAGAATGTAAATGATGTGGTAGATAATCAACCTTATCACGAATCTGACGCTAAATTTTTAAAGCTTCAAGATTCTTATAATTCACTTTCAAAACGTTTTGATGAGATTCAAAAACATTGTATATCTCTTGAAATAGAACAACAATCTAAACCTGAAACTCTTCTAATAAACAATGATTGTGAAAACAACGATCAGACGAGTGACAAGGTGATTAAGGCATTAGAGGAAGAGATTATGAGACTTAAGAGAGAGTCATCAGTAGAACCTGTCAAATTGGAACTAGAGGCCGCAAAGCTTAAAAACCATGCCTTGGAAAATAGAATCGTCTATTTTCTAGGGGAGCTTGAACGAGCAAAACAGGGATGTACGCAACTTTATGGTTCACTAGAGCAAAGATTAACTTTTAATGAAGCACAATATAAGTCACTTGTTGACCAACTGAATCAAAAGTCTGCGGAAATATCTGATTTAAATATTCAACTCACAGACAAAAACATGGTTTTAGCTGAGTTAAAGGAGACACTTCAACTCAAAAGAAAAGAAGTTGTTGATAACGCAGCTACAATCTCTACACCGTCCTCTAGTGCCCCCAAACCTAACCCACGTGTGCTATACCGGAACCCACTTTTTAAGAATAATCCAACCAAATTCGCCACCTATAATAAGAATGCCTTAGAACATGTTGAGCTAGCTAGGGACGTTATTGATGAAATACGTACATTAGATCCTTCAAGCCATGTACTCTACAAGCTTTGCATGTATGTTGATCGTATTTCAAGACTGCTTGGCTAATTTGTGTTGGAAATTCACTTTATGTGACGACATTTAAGAATAATCATTAGTTATCATAGTCACCCACGCAAAGACTAGACTAGGAAACTATGTATAGTGTAGGCGCGTGAGTGACTATATATACCCCTCCAAGGCTTCCAAGGAGGGGTTGTTGATTGTGTTTTTCCCATTTTTCATTTTAATACATTTTTCCTTTCTTTCTCTTTACACACACAACCCTCTATCTTTCTCCACTATGGTTGTCCATCTCTACCACCACTTAAGACCACCGGATCTAGTAAAAGGCAAACCCACCATTGGCATCAGAGCTGACGGTTCAATCCTTGGATCGTTAGTGTTTTTATTGTTTGATTTGGTGGTCAAAATCTTTTTGGTCTTGATCTGTTGATTTTTTTAGTCACGATGGTCAAATCTGTCTAAAAATTTTGTCTCTTTTTTTGTCACGGTAGTCTTAACATTTTTTTGTCACGGCTGGTCTTCGTCTTCTTATCAGTCCATGGTTTTGTTTCTCGGGTTCATAACCTGTCTCTATCTATCCATGGTTTCATTTTTTTAGATCTGGTATGGGTACTAAACGTATTTATCTGGGTTTCTTTATTACTTTTTTAAGATGAAGATAAGATCTTGAAAAACTCAGATCCAAAATCTCCAGATCCTGAAAATCCAGAAAAAGTACAGCTGTAGATAAGATTTCAGACATTGCGATATGTTTACAGATTTGACATTGGTATGTTATGTTTCACAACATTGCGATGGATATGATTATGTGTATTGCGATGGGTATGTGTGTCATTGGTATGTGTGTCATTGTTTACACATTTGACATTACGACAAGACTCACAGACATTGCAATAGTTTAACAAAACCCGTAAACCGAGACTTAAACCAATATTCAATGCACCACCTTTTCACTCCAACCAAATCCATCATATCTAACCTAAGCCCATCGTCTCCTAATCCCATCTATACTCAATCCAAAGCTGAAAACATTTAAACAAAGAAAGATCTCAGACAACTTTTTCATGTGGTACTATTATTTTCAAGACCTTGTTCAAGATCCAACACACAAAACGTATATCATCATAGATCGGTGTTTGGTTTTTAAACCAAGTTTTATATACGAATGTAAATAAAGAGTTATAACAAACTTGTTATAATCTTTATTTTTTTCGATTAACTCAACAATACCAACATGCAAACCTTACCCGAGACCCCTCAATACAGAGATCTTGCAGATTCGTTCCTTGTACATGGACTAATTGTAAGATTGAAGGAAGAATGAGGTCTTGCATATTTACTTGGAATGTTGAGGGTGTTTCGATCTTTTGTTCTTAATTCGGATGCTTTGTGATCTATTTGTTTTTATCAGATTCGTACATGAGGTTGATTTGAGATGAGATTGCCTTACTGATATGAGGTTTTTGATATTGGCATATTGGATTGATAAAAATTAGTGGTTGGGGGGATATATGACGGTTTGGAAAAATGGAGAAAGTTGAGGGCGGATAGAACTAAGATGTAGTTTAGGGTTATATGGAGAGTAATTAGGGTAAACACTGATTTATATATCCTTCCAATATCTCCTACGGGGTAAGTAAATTCTTAATGGGTCATGAATGGAGTAATGTTGCAATTGAGTGACATTGTATGCTAGAGATAATCACTTTAGGGTATTGAACTTGGTATTTCATATTTTGGACCGTGTATAACTTAACCATTCTTTGAATGTTGTTTTATACTACGTATGACAACTTGTTGCACCAATTTCTTTAACCATATGGGTCCTATTCTCATTTGTTTTATATGGGAATTTATATTAAGAAAATGTGTTTTATATATCTCATGATCGAAATTCATGTCAAAATTTTGTGAATTTTGACTAAATTTTGATTGTTAAGAGATATATTGTTACCGACTACATTTTGGTGAAACAAACTGACGAGACAAAAAGACGTGACAAAGTGACCAAGTGACGAGACACCGTGACAAAATTTATTTGACGAGACCGAGAAAAAAATGGCTATATTTTTAGTGGCTACGGATTTTTTTGATCGGGTATTCTTATTTGAAGTTGAAGACGGATTTTTCGAAGGCGTGCACTTATTTTATCTTTGAAAGATAACTTGTTCGTGCTTAATCTTAGAATGAAGACTTGTTTATCTAGTTTCCGGGTTCGGGGTGGTTGGTTGATGACTTGGATAACTATCACTTAAAGGAGCTACATTGCTATACTCAGTATCACACGCATAGTCGATGTGGATAATGTCAAGAGGTGTTGTGCTTATATACATAGCCATGTCTGGTTGTTGTGCTTAAGTCCTTTGGATGAGATCACAATTGACTGACTACGGTCTTGGGTTTAACAAAATACCGACGTACTGCGACAACAAAAGTGTCATTGCCCTTTGCTGCAACAACGTTCAACACTCCTGGTCCAAGCATGTTGACATACGCTACCATTTCATCAAAGAGTAAGTGGAGAATGGAGTAATCGATATATACTTCGTCAACACTGTGTATCAGCTGGCGGATCTTTTCACAAAGGCTTTAGATCGAGGACGAATTGAGTTTTTGACCGACAAGCTGGGTATGAAATCATTCTCACTTGAGACTCTTAAGGAGTTGGCAGAAGGAACTGCAGAATAGTGGTGGTAAACTATTCTTGAGTATCCTTTTTTCGTGATCATGTACATATTGTATATATTTAAACACCAAAAAGAAAAATATAAAATATAAAACCTACAAAACCCATAAAAATATAAAATCAAGAAAATCAAAAATATTTTTCATTTTTAAAGAGACGTGTCTTGTAGTACGATAATGTTTACGACCTTAGAAATGTCGATTAATATTGACACGGCGCCATAAATAGAGTTCGTATAAAATTTGTAAATATTTTAAAACATGCCTATATGGCTTGTAGTTATTTCAGACTGCAACCCGCTTTTCATATTAAAGTCACGTATTTCCTTCGAAAATGTTGGCTCACAACGGGAATTAATTTTCTCAGGCATGGTTTACTTTAAAACAATGTAAGGGATCAAGTTTACTTTATAACTTGGTCCAACACAAATTAGTGTACGCTTCAGTGCATTTATGTGTTAAAATAAGAGAAATCTTATTTCCACCATACTCGTATATTCAAAACATTAAATTGAAAATGTTTTCTTCGATATTTGACTCTTAAACTACGACTACAACTCTTTAAATAGAAAATGGGTCAAAGTTTAAGGGGGAGAAAATATCAACTCGTCTTCAAAAGAAAATTGGTCTTCAAAACGTTTTTGGAAAAATCAAACGGTTTATGTCCAATGTTATATCAGTTTTGTTATGTGTTCTCTAAGTGCTAAGTGATTTTTGTGCCTTAGGATATATTGCTTATGCCTTACTTGTTTGGTTTAATGTGTGTTAGGGGTTTAAAAGATAACAGGTGTTAGGAGAAAAAACTTGTTTAAACAAAATAAACATAAGCTGATAATTAATTGACTATTGTGCAAATTTTTGGCTAGGTTTGACCAAGTCAAACACTTCCCCATCCCTCTCACTCTGTGTCATTACAAACAAAGCAAAAAAACACATATAACCCCTTCCCGCCATTGTTGTTTCTCTGACCTTCAATTTCGCCCGTTTTACTAAGAATCACGCATTAAGGTATTATACAAACATGTTTATCTTCATATTACGTATCTACCCACTATTTTTAATTAGCTTTTTGTGACATAGATCCTTAAATCCATCCAATTAGGGTTTATAGGAATTTTAGTCTCGAAAATTAAAATTGATAAGCGGGTTTTGCTTGTTTAGGGATAAAATAGATTAGGTATACTTTAGATTTGCCTAAAAACGAACTTAGAATCAAAAATTGGCCAAAAAATGTTTTTTTACGAAAACCCTTCTGTATTGCAAGATTATTGTACAAGTATATATTCCGATATTATGTGTGAAACATATTCCAAGATTATGTGTGAAATATATTCCGAGATTATATGTGAAACATATTCCGAGATTATGTGTGAAACATATTCCAAGATTATGTATGAAATATATTGCGAGATTCGGGCCTTAACACATTGCGAGATTATGGCTTTAACACATTGCGAAATCTTTTTCCAAATATTACGAAATTAGGCCCATTTCATATTTCGAAATTATGTCTTATATCATATTGCGAGATTTTGTGTTAAAAAAATTTTTGCGAGATTATGTGTGTTGATCCCAAACTTAGATCGATTAGCTTTGTGTTAACGAGATTGAATCAAGTTAAACACTTAGAGAAACTTTGTTGTTATATGAACAATCCAAGTGTTATGCGGAATTAATACTTAGATTAAAGAACAAGTAAAAACAAATAAACCAAACTTTCACTTTTGATTGATTATCAAACTTGAATACAATGAAAGTCGAATACTTAATAATATATAAATTATAAACCCTACGACCTCCTTTTATAACATAAGGAGTCGTGTACAATGGATAACCTATCTACTATTCTAGGAAAAGATAAATATAGAAAATACAATATTGAGTATATCTTTTCTTCAAATAACAAACATGTTGACTAAGTTTTCCTATATGTGCTTGGACTTCTTCTTATCAGCGCTTGGATATTTCTTGTCAATGCTTGATCTGTCAGTGCTTGATTTCTTCCTATCAGTGTCCAATTAACTCTTGTCAGCGTCAAAGTGTCCTGGCTCATTTTATTCCCAACAATCCTCCCCTAAACTTGATATCTACTCTAGTAATCAAGTTTCTGAATAAAAACTAAGTACAAGGAGGATTCTTACATATACAAAGCACTTTTTAATTAGAAAATAAATAAACCTAATTAAATCTTTGCCAACATCACTAGTATAATCCATTTCCAGCTCTGTAGACACCATCTTCTTCAAAACTTCCTTGGACACAGGATATTCAGCATCCACAAGAAGATATTCTGAAAACTTTGTAGTGCTCAAATGGTAAACACCAGCTGCTGAATGTAGACGCCATTATAGTCAGCCATATTGGATCTGCTTCATCTGGTTCAATCATCCTTTTGAAGGATGTCCAGATCTTTATTCCATTGACTGAAGTAGGTGCTTCAGCCTCATACTTAGACTTCATCAATGTCCAAAGATCTACCAAGTCTTATCTATCCAGGCTTGCAAACAAGGAGATCAAAGAAGTGAAAGTATGTACCTTCTTGCCATATCTGGTGATCATCCAGAACCCACTTGCATCTTCTTCATAGTGAACTATGGGGTTTCTGAAATCTAAAGGTAATACCTCTGCAACATGTGAAGCTTCCAATGGTGAAAGCTTAATGCTTTTTCTGATTAATGCTTCACTAGGATTCAATCTATCAAAAGTTGGGAACTCAATAGGAAGTCCATTCTTCACTGGTCTTGGTGCAATTGAAGCCCTTTGGATCTGCAAATTTTCTTTAATCTCTTCTCTCCTTTCATCTGAGAGAAGCCTCATAGTATTTTCTTCACAAACTCTTAACCAAATTGGATAAGCACGATGTTCCAATTCTGCAAAGGAGAGTCTTCTCAGCCTATCAAAGGTCCATCCACCTTGATGACACCTGAGCAACATGTAGTACAACTCTCTCTTATCTCTCTTGAGCTCAGAAAATACCTTGCTAGCCTTGTGCTTCAAAATTATTTTGTATTCTTCTTGCACTCTCAACAAGATCTCCAATCCCCATATTCGTCCAGTGATGGACATCTCTGGATGCTCTATTATCTTGTTCTCCCATGCAAAGTACATCTCTCTAAATTCAGGCATATCAAAATCAACTTTGCCCTTTAACTCTCTTAGCCTCTCCTTGGCTAACTCATCCTTACCATATTCTAACCTTTCTGGATCCTCTATTATCATCACACTAGATCCAGAACTCTAATCATCATCACTACCATCCTTTTCCTTCTCTGTGGTAGCCCAATCTTGCTCTTGCAGTTGTGCAGCCAAGGCATGATCAAATTGTATCTGGGCTTCATTCTTCTTTGGCTTCTCAACTTCCACTAAAACTACTTTACCATTATCTTTTGCTCCAATAGCTGGTAAAGTAGTTGGTGGTACATGTGTTGTAACATCCCTAATAATAACTGGTGGTTGGGATACACCAATCATACCTGTGGGTCTGTCAACGCCTTCTTTACTCTTGTCAGCGCTCAAATTATGAACATCAGCGGCTGACTTTGTAACCTGTTCCATCATCTCCATAAATGATAACTTCTTTGGAGTGATCAAGGAGACATAAATAATAGGCTTCTCCTTCAAACTAGCCAAAGCTTCAGAAATTTCTACTTGTTTTGTACCAAAAGAACCACCTTCTTCATCCTATGATCCCTTGTCACTCAAGTTGAAAGGTTCTGTTGGTGCATCTTTGTAACACCCCATTTTGGAAATGGAATATTACGCATAATCATGGCGTGTCATCAAAGCATACAAGGATAAATGTCTAAGCATTATTCAACCATAAAAGGGAAATACCGGAATCAACATCGGTACCCCAAAGTAAAGCTCATCACACACAAACATAAATACTGTAAAAGGAAAGGACGAAACAATGTCCATAGCAACTGTATTAAAGTAAAGGAAATGCATAAAGTAAAGAAAGACAGTAAAGCTTCCAGTCCATATGCACCTACGTTTGAGATCTACGAGCGTCCCTGAGTACCTGCCGTTTTGGGAACATGAAAAGGAAAACGGCTGAGCAAGACGCGCAGTGCACGGATGTACAATAAAGCATGAAATAGGATAAGCATGTAACATATAACAGCGGAAGACTAAGTTCTGAGTAAACTGGTTAATTATCAAGGAAACTGGTTTTATAGTTTGAAAAGCCTTATGTTTATCTTGTGAAAACTGTTTTAACATATATATACCATAGCCCATATAGGTCATGAAAAGGTCACGTGCATGAATACTTGGAGGGGTGACCTCATCATGCTGATTAGAGGGGATGCCTCTAATCAATATACTGGTTTGGGTAGGAGGGATCAACTCCTTGTGAAGGGTGCAAGGCACACACCACATTCACCATGATAAACTGAATAAAACATGTAACTAGGATGCACCCATACGCCCCACATGATATAATAATATGGCCAAAACTGAAAGGGACGCCACGAGCAATCACTCCGCCGTGGGGAAGTCATAACATCGGTGCCTCCAATGCTATGGTTATGGTACCTCCATAACTAGGTGAAACTGGTCATGCTTGTATATGGCTATAGATTATGCTAATTAAACATAAGCAGTTCAAAACAATAAAACAAATACTGGGGAAAACAGTTGGCTGCATACGGGGAAATCCTAATAAGGAAAGAATGTCCATACTGAAAGGACGGGAATCCGTACCTCAAGTCCAGTGAATGAACGGAAGAAAGACTCCTACTTCTGGATCACTAACGCTACATGAATACACACGTGTATAAGTATCGATTCACTGATTACGTACTGGGTTTTGTGTCTCATTTTAGCTGATTTGGTACGTTTTAGGTCATGGTTCACTGTTTAAAGCCTTAAACTGTGTTTATCTAGTATTCTGATTAATCTGATTAAGTATTACTGGTGTTTCATGTATTATTATACTTACTGTGTAATAATAAGTAACTTTCCAAAAATAGCAGGTTTCCAAAAATAGAAAGTTTCCAAAAATAGAAAGTTTCCAAAAATAGAAAGTTACCAAAAATAGAAAGTTTCCAAAAATAGAAAGTTTCCAAAAATAGAAAGTTTCCAAAAATAGAAAGTTTCCTAAAATAGAATTTACTGCTTAAAATAGATTAGTTTCTAAAAATAGAAAGTTTCCAAAAATAGATCAGCTGCCTTAATTAAATAAGTTTCCATATATAGAAGGTTTCCATAATTAGATTAGCTGCCTGAAATAGATAGATTTCCATATATAGAAGGTTTCCATAATTAGAATTAAGCTGGTTACATAAGCTAACATATAAGTCTAAGTGTTTATAAGCTTATTTCTTAAGTCATATGATATAGTGTATAGTTTAATTATTATTTCATGTATTTTAATTAAACTATAGGTTAAGCATTTTAATTAAGGTATAACATGTATTAATTAAAATGGAATAAAAATACTTAGGTTAAAATGTGTATTATTATGTATTAATAACATAACCTAAGTCATGTCTAAATTAATTAATTATAGGCATGTTTTAAATAATTAATTAATTATAACTTATAACATAAAATACTTAGGTTAAATTAATGTCATGTTAAACTAATAATTAAAATAACCTAAGTCATGATTTAATTAATATTTCATGTTATTAATTAATTATATCCTAAGTTCATAATTCATAAAAATTAACATGTAGCATAAATCATGATTTAACCAACGAACCATGAATCGGGCATGAATTCGACACCGTACCCCGAGCCAAACTCAGGGCACGTGTGCCTCCTTGCTGCCGTGGGTCCCACATGAGCCAACCAAGACCAAAAATGGTCTTGGTGGTGGCGGCAATAGCAAACCAAACCCCCCTCGGGTTTGTTTTGCTAGGCGGCTAAAAACAAACACCCCTTTAAATCAATCTTTGATTTTAATTAATACCAAAACATGTTAGATCAATGATAATTATCATGTTTAAATAAAAATAATAATAACATGTTCATAATAAAATTAAAGATTAAAAGAAATGAAAAAGAAAGGTTAAGAAATGATATACCAATACGTAGCTTGAAAGAGGATGAACAAACACGGTTTCTAACACTTGTATTTAATGTCAAAAATCAACAACACCCTCTTATGGTGTTGATGTAGGTGGCGGCACAAAGAGAACCAAAGAGGAGGAGGAGAAGACTTTTTAGGGTTTATGTTTTCTTTCTTGAAAAAAATGAAAATGAAAACTAGTTTTACTCTTTACCCCCCTTTACTTGTAAAAGTCCATGGGCTTAGCCCATTTCTTGTTGTTGTGCCGTGGGTATGGGGGCCCCACATGGGGTACCCGTACCTTTCTCGTGTCCCGATGTTTCGTGTTCGTTCGTGGTTAAACGTGTTCGTGTCTGAAGCGTTTCTGTTTATTTTATCATGTAGTTACCGTAATCTTAACGCTCGTAATTATATTATATGTATTTACGTAAGTATTCTAATTTGTATTTTAAATGGTGATCATGATTTAATTATGTTCACGTGATATATTTATTAACTGTTTATCATGAGTTCGTACGTAATCGATACTTGTCATGTCATACACGTATGCACTTGCTTGATTATTAGCACATGAATGTGATCAATACTAAATGAGGTAAGTTTTAATCTAGGACGTACGATCTTAAGGGCACTATTCATGGTAAAAGCATGCGGGTTTTACAATTCTTCCCCCCTAAAAAGAATAATTCGTCCCCGAATTATAGATAAAGTAAGCTGAAAAGAAGTGACATACCCGAACTCAAAATATGAAGTGAGGGTAAGAAGCCCGGATAGACTCCTCTGTTTCCTAAGTGGCTTCCCGCTTGGTATGGTCCCTCCAAAGAATTTTGACGAATGGAATCGTCTTCCTTCTCATGACTCGTTCTTGCCTGTCGAGTACTCGTTCGGGTTCTTCTATAAAAGTGAGATCTTCACGTATCTGTTCCAGTGGATACTGAACCATGTGAAGGGGATGATAATTGTACACTCTGAGTAAGGACACATAGAACACGTTATGCACGTGCGAAAGCTGAGGAGGTAACGCCAATCGGTAAGATACTTCGCCGATTCGTTCAACGATATCGAATGGTCCGATGAACCGAGGACTGAGTTTCCCTTTGATCCCGAAGCGTTTAAACCACGTGCCGGCGAAACCTTGAGGAAGACGTGATCTCCCACATTAAAATGTATGTCCCTACGATGCTTATCGGCGTAACTCTTCTGACGTGATCGTGCTTCCTGCAGTTTCTGCTTAGCTACTTCGATCTTCTCATTGGTCATTTCTATAATCTCTGGTCCTTCGAGTGTTCGCTCTCCCACTTGATCCCAGCAAGTTGGAGCGCGACACTTTCTGCCATACAACATTTCGAAAGGAGCACATTTGATACTTGCGTGCCAGCTGTTGTTGTATGCAAACTCGACCAAACAGATGTAATCGTCCCAATCACCTGTCCATTCCAACGCACACGACCTTAACATATCTTCCAATGTTTGAATTGTTCGCTCCGATTGTCCGTCCGTTTGAGGATGAAAGGCTGTGCTCAGCTTAAGTTGTGTACCCCAAGCTTTTTGCAGACCTTTCCAGAATCGCGACGTGAAACGAGGATCTCTGTCTGAGACGATGCTGGAGGGAGTACCGTGGAGTCTCATGATCTCCCTTCTGTACGTATCTGCGAGTTTACTTACCGGATCTTCCTTGTGTATCGGTAAGAAATGAGCTGATTTGGTGAGTCGATCAACAATGACCCAAATAGCATCGTGCTTCTTCTTGGTAGGCGGAAGACCGGTAACAAAATCCATGGTGATTTTGTCCCACTTCCACTCTGGAATATCCAACGGTTGAAGGAGACCGCCCGATCGCTGATGTTCAATCTTAACCTGCTGGCAGGTAAGACATTTGGAGACATACGTGGCTACATCCTGTTTCATACCACTCCACCAAAAGTGCTGTCTGATGTCATGGTACATTTTTGTCGACCCAGGATGTATAGAAAATGGGGAGCTGTGAGCTTCAGCTAACAATGCTTCCCGGAGTTCTGGATTGTCAGGAACACAAAGTCTCGTGCCCTGCCAAACGATACCGTCTGCGTCCATTCTGAATTCTGTCTGCTTCTCCAAATTCTGAATTATCGCCCAAATCTCTCCATCATCCTTCTGCGCTTCCTTAATCCTAGTCAGTAACTCAGGTTCTACTCTAAGATTCGCCCAGTATCCGTGCTACCCACGTACCATGATTTCGATGTCTAGTCGCTCCAAGTCTCTTATGTTTTGTTCCTCGATCTCAATGCCGTTTATCATTCCGGACTTTCTGCTGAGTGCATCTGCTACTACATTAGCCTTCCCGGGATGATACTGTAGGTTAATATCATAATCCTTCAACAGTTCCAACCATCTCCTTTGTCTCATGTTCAATTCTCGCTGTGTGAAGATATACTTCAAGCTCTTGTGATCCGTGAAAATGTTGCATGATTCTCCGTATAAGTAATGCCTCCATATCTTCAATGCGAACACCACTGCAGCAAGTTCCAGGTCATGCGTAGGGTAGTTTTCTTCATAGGGCTTAAGCTGCCGTGAAGCATACGCGATCACTTTCCCATGTTGCATGAGAACACAGCCCAGTCCCTTCCCCGATGCATCGCTATAGATCTGAAATCCACCTGTACCAGATGGGAGAGTAAGAATAGGTGCAGATACTAACTTCTGCTTTAGGTCTTCGAAGCTCTTCTCTCGTTCTTCCGTCCAGACGAATTTCTCTCCTTTTCGCATCAGTTTGGTGAGAGGCAATGCCAGGCGGGAAAAGTTCTCCACGAATCTTCGATAATACCCAGCTAAGCCTAAGAAACTGCGGACTTCTGTCGCTGATGTTGGTCTTGGCCATTTAGTGATAGCCTCAACCTTCGCTGGGTCCATAGTGATCCCTTCTGCTGATACAATGTGACCTAAGAATGCCACCTTGTTTAACCAGAACTCACACTTGGAGAATTTCGCATACAGCTGCTTCTGACGAAGAATCTGTAGTACAGTACGGAGATGATCTTGGTGTTCCTCCGTGGACTTTGAGAAAATCAAGATGTCATCGATGAATACAATGACAAATTTATTAAGGAATTCTTGAAAGATTCTGTTCATCAGATCCATGAATACTGCTGGAGCGTTAGTCAGGCCGAATGGCATGACCACAAACTCATAATGGCCATAGCGGGTACGAAAAGCAGTCTTGGCAATATCCTGCTCTTTAACCCTTAGCTGATGGTAGCCTGACCTTAGATCGATCTTTGAGAAGTGTTTGGCTCCTTGAAGTTGGTCAAACAGATCGTCTATACGTGGCAGTGGATATCTATTGCGGATGGTAATCTTATTAAGTTCACGGTAGTCAATGCAAAGTCGCATGCTGCCGTCCTTCTTCTTAACGAACAAGACCGGTGCGCCCCATGGAGATGCGCTTGGTCTAATGAATCCTCGTTCAAGAAGTTCCTGCAGTTGGTCCTTCAGTTCTTTTAGCTCTATGGGAGCCATACGATACGGAGCCTTCGAGATTGGCTCGGCTCCTGGAACAAGGTCGATGTTGAACTCCACTTCTCTTGCAGGTGGTATGCCTGGAAGTTCAGCTGGGAAAACGTCTTGAAATTCCGAAACTACTGGTTGATCCTGAATCGATGGGGATTCAGCATCCATGTCATGAACCATAGCTAGATAACCTTCGCAGCCATGTGACAGTAATGCACGTGCTTGCAAGGTAGATATGACTTGTACAGACCGCCCGGGTATGAACCCGTTATGAATGTACTCTGGTGCATTAATGTCGCCGAAGATCACCCGATATGAGTGGCAGTCTATGGTAGCATGGTGCTTGGATAGCCAGTCCATGCCGAGAATCATATCGAATTCAATCATGTCCAGGGGAAGTGCATCTACTACACGAACTCTATCGTCAAACTCTAGAGGAAGACTCTTGTATACATGAGTTATTAATACAGAGTCCCTCAAAGGCGTGGAAATGGTAAGCCCATTTTCTAATGGCAAGGGAAGTGTCCTGATGTTCTTGGCATAAGTAGTGGAAATAACTGAATGAGTGGCACCCGTGTCGAAAAGAACACATGCAGCCTGGCCGTACATATACAAAATTCCAGTAATGGTACCTGTAGATTTGTTTGCATGGTCCCGCGATGTCGTGTAGACACGCCCAGTGGTAGGAGGCGGTTTAGTATCAGCATGACCCGAAGTACCCTCCATTTCACCCTTACGGCAATCTCTCATACGATGGCCAGGGAGGCCGCACTTGTAGCACGCGTCGGAATCACGACGACATGGGCCAGGGTGTCTGCGATGGCAAGTATTGCAAAGAGGATGAGTGAATCCTCCAGCAGGAGTCCTTGCTTGCTGAGGGCCTGCTGATGACAAAACGTGTTAAGAATAAAGTATATGCACGAGTATAGGACGTAAGCGTCATAAGATGTTTACCAGTGTTAGCTGAACGGTTAGGCTGAGAACCCCTGTGGTTCTGGTCCCTTCCGTTACCGTGGTTCCTGGTAGAGATTAATATAGTGTCAGCATGAGAGATATAACATGAAATCATAAGAAGATGCGTAAATAGTAGGACCTGCTGTTGTTGGAGTGTCCCGCATTGTTACGGTAATTATCATTACCGTTGCGCCTTTCCACAACAGAACGGTCGTTATTGTGACCGTTTCCTTTGGGCTGATGAGGCTGTTGCTGGGTAGCCGGCTGAGACCGGTCCCCAGATTTCTGCCTGGAAGATACAGTTTATGAGATGATTAAAGAACATATAATGATAGGGTGCGGTCTGGTTAACGCTAGAACACGAAATGTTTTACCTCTTGTCGGGTCTTTCAGCTTCCCCGAACTCATCGCGTTCCTGCAACATCTCAAGCTTCCTTGCTGCGTCGGCCACTTGTGCTACTGTATTGAACGTAGCACATACCAGATTGTTCGCGACCGAGGTGCGAAGTGCCCACCTAAAGTGGTGTGCCTGCTCCTCAGGAGTACCAGCTGCTGCTCCCAGAAAACCAGCTAGGCGAAGAAAGCGCTGCATGAATTCGTTGCTATTCTCGCCCGCTCTCTGATGTATCCCATGGTATTCTCGCTTGAGTTTGTCCTGCTCTGCCTTAGGAAAGAACTGCTCCATCACTCTCTCCTTGAATTGGGCCCATGTCAAACCAGCGACCCATTCATCACCTCCTTCTGACTGCGTCAAAGCTAGCCACCAGTTGAGTACATCGCCTTCAAACCGGTAGCATGCCAATCTTGCCTTGAATGCGGGGTCACAGCCCATAGCATTGAAAATATTCTCAATATGAGTCAACCAGCTTTCAGCATCGCTGGGGCTATCAGTCTTTTCAAAAGCTCTAGGACGGAGCTTGTTGAATCTTTCTAACCACACTGCTAGTGTCACTGGGGGAGGAGGAGGAGGAGGTGCCTGATTCTGCTGCTGCTGATTGTTGGCAGCTTGGACTTCAGCACGAATGTCATTCCTCAGTTGAGGAAGTAAGGCTTGCATGGCAGCCTGAATTGCAGCATTGAGCTGCTCTTGCTCGCGTGTGAGAACCATCTGACAGTATAACATAAAACATATGATTAACAGTTCAAACATAAAATATATATAAAAAATTTTATGCCAAAAAATTCACGAGAAAAATTTTATGCAAGAAAATCTTTGTATGAATGCATGATGCAGTTTTATGAAAACTTTTGATGCTCGAGAGTGAACGCCTCCGGTCAGTTCACTCAAAATAAAAGACATATCGAGGGGACGCCTATGGGTCGGTCCCAAATCTAAAAGTTTCGATAAAACACATGCGACTAAATAGGGCCAGTCCTGTACCAACCATTACTTAGTCAAAAACCCTGTAACAATGACATGTATATGTATGCTTAAAAATGATGAATGCATGAAAACAACTGTCAGTTCTAGGAAGACCGTAGTGACTACCCACTAATCACAGGTCATATTTGAGAGCCTACAGGTCGAAACCTTGCGCTCTGATACCATAATTGTAACACCCCATTTTGGAAATGGAATATTACGCATAATCATAGCGTGTCATCAAAGCATACAAGGATAAATGTCTAAGCATTATTCAACCATAAAAGGGAAATACCGGAATCAACATCGGTACCCCAAAGTAAAGCTCATCACACAAAAACATAAATACTGTAAAAGGAAAGGACGAAACAATGTCCATAGCAACTGTATTAAAGTAAAGGAAATGCATAAAGTAAAGAAAGACAGTAAAGCTTCCAGTCCATATGCACCTACGTTTGAGATCTACGAGCGTCCCTGAGTACCTGCCGTTTTGGGAACATGAAAAGGAAAACGGCTGAGCAAGACGCTCAGTGCACGGATGTACAATAAAGCATGAAATAGGATAAGCATGTAACATATAACAGCGGAAGACTAAGTTCTGAGTAAACTGATTAATTATCAAGGAAACTGGTTTTATAGTTTGAAAAGCCTTATGTTTATCTTGTGAAAACTGTTTTAACATATATATACCATAGCCCATATAGGTCATGAAAAGGTCACGTGCATGAATACTTGGAGGGGTGACCTCATCATGCTGATTAGAGGGGATGCCTCTAATCAATATACTGGTTTGGGTAGGAGGGATCAACTCCTTGTGAAGGGTGCAAGGCACACACCACATTCACCATGATAAACTGAATAAAACATGTAACTAGGATGCACCCATACGCCCCACATGATATAATAATATGGCCAAAACTGAAAGGGACGCCACGAGCAATCACTCCGCCGTGGGGAAGTCATAACATCGGTGCCTCCAATGCTATGGTTATGGTACCTCCATAACTAGGTGAAACTGGTCATGCTTGTATATGGCTATAGATTATGCTAATTAAACATAAGCAGTTCAAAACAATAAAACAAATACTGGGGAAAACAGTTGGCTGCATACGGGGAAATCCTAATAAGGAAAGAATGTCCATACTGAAAGGACGGGAATCCGTACCTCAAGTCCAGTGAATGAACGGAAGAAAGACTCCTACTTCTGGATCACTAACGCTACATGAATACACACGTGTATAAGTATCGATTCACTGATTACGTACTGGGTTTTGTGTCTCATTTTAGCTGATTTGGTACGTTTTAGGTCATGGTTCACTGTTTAAAGCCTTAAACTGTGTTTATCTAGTATTCTGATTAATCTGATTAAGTATTACTGGTGTTTCATGTATTGTTATACTTACTGTGTAATAATAAGTAACTTTCCAAAAATAGCAGGTTTCCAAAAATAGAAAGTTTCCAAAAATAGAAAGTTTCCAAAAATAGAAAGTTACCAAAAATAGAAAGTTTCCAAAAATAGAAAGTTTCCAAAAATAGAAAGTTTCCAAAAATAGAAAGTTTCCTAAAATAGAATTTACTGCTTAAAACAGATTAGTTTCTAAAAATAGAAAGTTTCCAAAAATAGATCAGCTGCCTTAATTAAATAAGTTTCCATATATAGAAGGTTTTCATAATTAGATTAGCTGCCTGAAATAGATAGATTTCCATATATAGAAGGTTTCCATAATTAGAATTAAGCTGGTTACATAAGCTAACATATAAGTCTAAGTGTTTATAAGCTTATTTCTTAAGTCATATGATATAGTGTATAGTTTAATTATTATTTCATGTATTTTAATTAAACTATAGGTTAAGCATTTTAATTAAGGTATAACATGTATTAATTAAAATGGAATAAAAATACTTAGGTTAAAATGTGTATTATTATGTATTAATAACATAACCTAAGTCATGTCTAAATTAATTAATTATAGGCATGTTTTAAATAATTAATTAATTATAACTTATATCATAAAATACTTAGGTTAAATTAATGTCATGTTAAACTAATAATTAAAATAACCTAAGTCATGATTTAATTAATATTTCATGTTATTAATTAATTATATCCTAAGTTCATAATTCATAAAAATTAACATGTAGCATAAATCATGATTTACCCAACGAACCATGAATCGGGCATGAATTCGACACCGTACCCCGAGCCAAACTCGGGGCACGTGTGCCTCCTTGCTGCCGTGGGTCCCACATGAGCCAACCAAGACCAAAAATGGTCTTGGTGGTGGCGGCAATAGCAAACCAAACCCCCCTCGGGTTTGTTTTGCTAGGCGGCTAAAAACAAACACCCCTTTAAATCAATCTTTGATTTTAATTAATACCAAAACATGTTAGATCAATGATAATTATCATGTTTAAATAAAAATAATAATAACATGTTCATAATAAAAATAAAGATTAAAAGAAATGAAAAAGAAAGGTTAAGAAATGATATACCAATACGTAGCTTGAAAGAGGATGAACAAACACGGTTTCTAACACTTGTATTTAATGTCAAAAATCAACAACACCCTCTTATGGTGTTGATGTAGGTGGCGGCACAAAGAGAACCAAAGAGGAGGAGGAGAAGACTTTTTAGGGTTTATGTTTTCTTTCTTGAAAAAAATGAAAATGAAAACTAGTTTTACTCTTTATCCCCCTTTACTTGTAAAAGTCCATGGGCTTAGCCCATTTCTTGTTGTTGTGCCGTGGGTATGGGGGCCCCACATGGGGTACCCGTACCTTTCTCGTGTCCCGATGTTTCGTGTTCGTTCGTGGTTAAACGTGTTCGTGTCTGAAGCGTTTCTGTTTATTTTATCATGTAGTTACCGTAATCTTAACGCTCGTAATTATATTATATGTATTTACGTAAGTATTCTAATTTGTATTTTAAATGGTGATCATGATTTAATTATGTTCACGTGATATATTTATTAACTGTTTATCATGAGTTCGTACGTAATCGATACTTGTCATGTCATACACGTATGCACTTGCTTGATTATTAGCACATGAATGTGATCAATACTAAATGAGGTAAGTTTTAATCTAGGACGTACGATCTTAAGGGCACTATTCATGGTAAAAGCATGCGGGTTTTACAATCTTCCTCCCCTTTGTAAGAATCCTCCCCTGATGAAAGGACTCTTGCTTGCCTCCTCCTAGCTTGGGAAGTCTCCAAAACAACTAGTCTCTCTCTCAATTGCTTGAGTTCAAGACCCTGGCCTGTGACAATCTGTACAAGGTCTGCATTTTGCTTTTGCAAGCTAATGCAGACCACCGTCAATTCCAAAATGGTGTAAGGTTCCAATCTGCCCTCCTCTAGAATGGGAATTTGACCTCCCAAAGTAGATTCATGGGGCATGGATGGGGTCTTAATGATGTTAGGACTGTATTGGCCTGCATCTAAGCAAGAACCAATAGTCCCAGCACCACCCATGTCAACAACCACACTTGTTGTGGTGGTTCTCTCTGCTACATGGCTAGGACCACCAGAGGGGAACACTTTAGCAGTCCTTTGGCGTTTTTCTAACCTATAGTCTTGTGGTGTAGAAGAGGAAGTGGATTGAGGGTCTGTTTAGGTGTGAAGGGGTGTTTGGGTTTGTGGGAAAAAGGTGTCAGCGTCTGGATTTGTAGTGTCAACGCCAACATGTTGGGTGTCAGCGTCGAATGGTTCTGGGTCAGATTCCATATGCTGGGGTGATGGAGGTTGTTCAGGAAATGGGTCTGGTTGAGGTTGTGGGTGAGGTTGAGGGTTTGCAGCTGCCTCAATGACAGCAAGCATGGCTTAGGTGAGGGGTAGGTCTCTGTATGGTTCAGTGTTCATCTTCCCAAAAATTGCATTCTTTTGAATAGGAATCGTATAAAAATTGTCATGATCCCTATTGTAGTATCCTTGCAAGTCAAAAACCATTTGTAAAAACCGAGGGTAAGCAAGAGTCATCTTGTTACCCTTATTATGACACATGCTATCAAAAATCATTTTTGGAAAATTATAATTTTGCCTAGTTGCAATACACACAATGGCACTTCCAATAGAACGATTGATTTCATTGTATGAAGAGCATTTGGGACTCAAACATTGAAGGATGACATGTATAAGGTACTTCCAAGCCGGGGAAAATTGTCGTTTTGTATATTTGTTTAAATGGCCTTCTTCAGGCAAAGGATAACCCAAGGCTTGGATTCCTTGCTCTAGCTCTACAACGGGAAGGGTGGTTATACCATTTGCATCATTAAGATGCAAAGCTTGGCGAACCAAAGCTTTAGTAACCACCCATGGAACCCCATGGACAATAGCAGTCAATGTAGTCACTCCATTAACTGTTGAGGAACTAACAGTGTTCCAAAAACTGTTTAATGTGTGTGACAGGGATAAGAGAAGTATGTGAAAGTGCATACCTTAATGGGGACGCATTCAAATACCCAACCATCTGTGTGTATTGGGGAAACAGAGTATCATCAGCTTCCAAATAAGCTACCATGTTATGTTGACTTCTGAACCCCAATTCCAATAGAGCAGGTTTAAACTTTGGTGCCATGAAGATTGATGCAAGAAAACTGTGATAAAAGTTATGGAAGATGAAGGTTTGAGAGATTATAGTTAGACAAGAATAAGCAGTTACCCTGTTTAAAAGAAATAAGCCAAATATATAGGTGATAGGTGTGAAAACACCCATCGTGTCACCACTTAATAACAATAATAACCAAGCCAAAACGTGTATTTTATGTCGTAAATGTCGGAATTATGCGTGGTTTGTGTTTTTATTGTGTTTTAGGACCAAAAAATGAAAAAGGAAGAATACATGGGCTTTCACGGGCTTTTATCGATGAAGACGAGAAAAGACGAAGTCAAAAGATCAAGAATGCAAAAAGAACGGAAGTCCAAGGCCTATTCTGAAGATTTATCAAAGAAAAAGTCTAAAGACGGAAGTTTAATGAAGTCGAAGAAATCAAGTCTAATTATTGAAGAAATTATAAGACAAGTTCAATTTATATCGACAAATCCCGAGACGACGTCGAGAAAGACAAAGAATTTAAATCGAGTCGAGACAAGAAGAAAGCATCATCACATGTACTCCTCCTATAAATACCCTCCTAATGTGTCATTAGGAGGTGTTAGATAATTTGTAGTTGGTTTTATTTTTTTAAGGTAAGTAGGAGTAGATTAATATACTTTCTCTCTCTAGTTTTTCTTAATGTTCTTCAAGCTTTCTCTTTAATCTTTTGTTAAATCTTTGATCTTTAGTCTTTTTAAATTCAAGTTTTTAATCATCTTCTTCTACCTTTCTTATTTTTGTTTATCTTTGATTCATGTTAATCGTTGATTTTGTTTCATCATAGTGTTCATGTGATTAAAAAGTTTATCTATTTATTCATCTCTAAGTTTTTAATACGAATTGAGCTTTGAGCTTGACATGCTTATTGGCTTATTTTGTATTTAGCTTATTAGTTTTAAAGTTTTGTTAAGAAGTTTTGTTTTTTTTTTAAGTTTGATTTAAAAAGTTGCTTATTTATAGTTTTGTAAGTTTTATTTGTGCTTATTTAGTTATTTTCATTAAATATTTAGTTAAGTTTTGGATTGTGCTTATTAAAGTTAGCTTATTTGATTGCTTATTGCGAATTGTATCCCATCGGAAAGGGGAAACCCTTTTCCGACCGTACATTCCGATTAGGTGTCTTTTATTCCGACAAGCTTCCCTTTTATTCCGATCAAACGATCGGAAAAGGGTTTTGTGATTCCGATTGGGATTCCAATCTGCATTCCGACGGTAGGTTTTCATTTGATATTCCGATAGGGTTTGTTTTCAGGATCCCGATCTGGATTCCGATCGTCATTCCGACGGTGTGTTTGTTATTATTCCGATAGTTGTTTTTCTTCACTTATTCTGATAGCTTTCTTTTTGACATTCCGATCAGGATTCCGACCAGGCATTCCGATAGGATTCCGATGGTGTATTCTGATGGTTTAAGTTTTTCGTTTTACAAACTTTTCAAGTGTTAAATTCATTACGTTTTAATTTCCAAAAATTGCACGCTTCCCGAAATCTCTGTTTTTACCAAGTCTTTTTCTAATTTTAGAGAGAAAAAGTGACAGTTTTTCTAGATTTGCTTTTAGCCTATTTTAATTACGTTTCGCATTTACTTTTTAATTAGTTATAGAAAACGACAACCTTTTTTATTTTCCACCAAGAACGACTAAGTCGCACTCTTAACTAGTAATCAATTCGATAAGATCGGTTTAACGAACTTTCATACAAGGCAAACACTTGTATTAATAGGAGAGGTGAAAATATGCGATTGGTCAAAACATGAGGCAGTTATATTCAAAAACTAATAATGAAAATCTTGAAAAATATATAACTTATCTCATACATTAATTAAAAGTTACCAACTCCTAAAATTACGGCCCATATTTTCGTCAAAAATAACAACTGGGTAGGACCCAATGTTTGTCAACGGTCAAAAACAAAACATCAGCGTCCAACGGCTATATTCTTGTCAGTGTTGGAAATTTGCCATGTCATCGTTAAAATTGGTCTTATCAGCGTTTGAGAAGAAAAAATGTCAGCGTCCAAAAATAAAAATAATTGAAAATAAAAAGGACCTTAACTAAGTAATTTACCCTAGTGAAGATAACTCACAGACTGAAAATCACTATAGGGTGGCAAGCACTGTCCAATCATGCACACTTGCTTAAGCAAGATAGACATAATTGTCCTCAAGTGTCCCTTGTTAACCAAAGTTCTTAACAATGAAGTTATCTCATATAAACCCTTTGTAACTTCCCAGGTAAGCCCAATAAAAACGTTCCCAAGTCTCCCAACCGATCAAATCCAATTCTAGATCAAATACAATTCTCTTCCATTTGTCTTACTTGTAATCTTCCCCATATAAAATTTTCAAAAAAAAAATCCAAAAAAACTAGAAAAACATAAAAAACCAAAAATATTTCTTGTCTATCTTTCTTTTCATTTTGTAGGTGTGTATGCGTACCCGTGCTCGTAAGAAGAAAGCAATTCAAGCCGAAGTCGTAACTCCACCTATTGTCACCATGGACAATCGACCAATGATCGAGCTTTTGCAATCGCACGTAGAGGGCAACACCGATGCTATTGTCATACCCGAGATTGGAGCCAACAACTTTGAACTCAAATCTGGCTTCATTCAAATGGTCTCTGCTCAACCATTCTTGGGGCGTACACTTGATGATCCTCATGACCATATCAAAAGGTTTCTTCAACTCACTCATACGGTCAAGTTTAATGGGGTTTCACAAGAGGTAATTCGCTTGCAACTTTTTCCTTTCTCCTTAGAGGGACAAGCCCGACATTGGCTTGATAAGGAACCGCCACAAAGTATTCTTATGTGGTCAGATTAGAGACCAAATTCATTAACTACTTTTTCCCACCCTCACGTACTACCGCTTTGCGGAATGAAATCATTAACTTTGAACAGAAGTACGATGAGACATTTAGTGAATCTTGGGACCGTTTTAAGGAACTTTTAAGAAATTATCCACAAAATGGTTTCACAAAAGTGCATCAACTTAATACTTTTTACAATGGTTTAAGCATGAATGACCAAGATTCACTAAATAGTACCTCAGGGGGTAACATTTTGGTTAAGTCTTCTAATGCCGCATGGGATATTATTGAGAATAAATCTAAAGTGCAAACCAAAAGTGTTCGGGCTAATGTGGCTAGTGCTAGCACTAGTGACGCCGAAAGGAGACTTGATAAGCTTACTACGGTTGTTGAAGCACTTGCTTTACAAGTCGTTAACAATGCAAAAAACAACAATGCTATAACTTGTGAAACTTGTGGTGGGCCACACTCTTATGCTAATTGTGATAAAGCTTATGATCAATCTCACGGGGAAGTGTATGCTTACAACAACACCGAGAGAGTTCATTTCAAGCCTAATGTCGATGTTAATCACTTGTCTTACAACTCGACAAATTACTTGGCTCCACCCGGTTTTCAACAAAGACCACCACAACCTAACCAAAACAACCAAGGGCCGCCAAGAGCTAATTTTCAAGGTAATGCCAATGTGAGGGGCTCAAATCCAAATCAGGGTAACTATCAAATGCAAAACCAAGGTTTTCAACACCAAGGTTTCAGTCCTCAAGGTTTTCCACCTTATAACCAATACCCGAATCAGAGTTTTCAACAACAAGGGTTCAAATTACCTCATCCGCCAATGGACATGGTTTTGCAAAAGTTGAATGAACATGAGAAAATCATGCAAGCAATGCAAGAATATACTAGACAAATTCAAGAGTACACGGATAGGAAATTCGTTCAAAAGTTACAAACCCTTCGCCCCCAAGGTGCTCTTCCTTCTACCACAGAAACAAACCCTAGAGCGAATGTGAGTGCTATTACTACTCAAAGTGGAGCAACTCTAGTAGGACCTTCTATCCCTCCTCCCGTTACTCCATCTACACCTCCTCCACCCCCATTTATCCCTCCTACTACCACACCTAGTACTAGTTCTCCATTACCGTCTCCACCTATTCATGAAGAGGTACCCAAACAAAACCCTCCACCAACCCCACCAACCACCTCTAAACCTTCAACATCTCAACCTTCACCTGCTACACCTACACCATCTAAACCCAACATCCCTTATCCTTCTCGTTTAGACAAGTGCAAATTGCTTACTAAAGAGGATGCTCAAGTCACTTCTTTTATGAAGATGATCTCTCAAATGAATTTCAACATTAGCCTCATTGAAGCACTTGTTCAAATGCCGAAATTCGTCAAAGCATTCAAGGAATTGCATAACAAGTAGGAAAAGATGGTTGAGTTTGTCAACACACGCTTAAATGAAAACTGTTCTGCAGTCATTCTTAAAGAACTTCCGGAAAAACTTGGAGATCCCGCTCGTTTTGTGTTGCCTTGCATTTTCAACAAAACCGAAGAATTTACTGCCTTAGCTGATCTCAGGGCAAGTATTAATTTGATGCCATTAAGTGTTTGGAAAAATCTATCATTACCCGACCTTACACCGACAAAGATGACTCTTGAGCTAGCAAATCGCACTCTCGCTTACCCCGTTGGTATTGTCGAAGATGTGTTTATTAAAGTTGGTACCTTCCCTTTTCCGGTCGATTTTGTTGTTGTTGATTATGAAATGGACCCTCGTATTCCGTTAATACTTGGACGGCCATTTTTGAGAACCGGAAAAGCTCTAGCCGATGTTGCCGAAGGTGAACTAATCTTAAGAGTCGGGAATGATGCTCAAGTTTTTAAGATTGGGAAGATTACAAGTAAGACAAATGGAAGAGAATCTGCGAAAATGATTAATGTACTTCAAGAAGAGCTTACTTCTACTTTTGAAAGTTTTAAGCTTGATGACTTTGTTGTATATGATAATCCTCTTTTCGAGTCTTCCCATGATAATCCACTTTTCCAAGATGATGTGGATGATTCTCTCTCCAAATTGGACCCCCCCAACAATTTATGATCCTCCACCGATCTTTGATGATTATGATGATGATTCTACTTCTGATGGGGATGATTATGATAATTTTGTTTCAGAGTATCCAGACATGCCCACTTATGATGATTTTGATGATGTCAGTACTCTCTCGAGTGATTCTTCTCATGATGACCTTACTCCTACTCTTGATGAAGATCCTCCACCAAACACTCTTGATACTTTGGATATTTACTCATTTGAGGAAGATTTTGCTACTTTTCTCAATACCTACTTCCCAAATGAGAATGATTCTCCTCCTTTGGACTTTGATGATGCTCTTTATCCTCCTTTGGATTTGAAGAAATCTGTTTCAAAGGAGAAGAAGCCGACCGACACCGATATCCGCAGTACCTATGTCTTGACACCTCTCTATCCACCTTCTGAGGATGAGATCGTGCGATTTATGAGCGGATCCTATTCAAGGTCTACTGAGCCTGAGTGTTATTTTCCCCTAAAGGAAAAGGTGTTCGATCCCGGTATTGCAATTTTTAAGCCATCTCAGTATCCATCTGATGAAATAAAAGGAAAGATTTTTGGAACTTTTAGAGATATGCTTGCACCTCATCACCCTTGCTACCATCGTGCTCAACAACTGCTTAAGGGAACCTTGTCTACTCTTATTTGGCTTGCCTTGTTTGCCTTAAGCGTGTGCTACTTAATGGATGAAAACCATGTCTTTGATCCCGGTGGATATGTTTCAAGCTTCTTCCTATGCTAATCAAGGTCGAGTCAGGCTCACGACTCGGTTAACAAAAACAAGCGCTTCTCGGGAGGCAACCCACAGTATCTACCCCTTTTCTTTTGTTTTTATAATAAGTGTAGGGGGAGACCCTAGTATGTGTTTGTTGTTTTCTTTCTTATCATGTGCAGGGATTCGAGCTTTCAAAGATCCATTCTTGATGACTTTTGACGACTCGTGATTCCGTGTTCCCGTCTTCCCGGTTCTATCCTAAACTCTTTTGATTCTCTATTTTATATTCTTCAATATTAAAATAGGAATCACTTTAGTTGTCTCTTCCTTAGCAAGATTTAAACAAAGTACATAATGTCCTAAGTGTAGGGGAGGTTACTTCTGCATGCTTAAACATTGAGGACAATGTTTATATTAAGTGTAGGGGGACTTCTATCGAGTTAAGTGGGCTTTTCCTTGTATTTGTCCTCATTTTAACCGGAAAATTGATTTTTTGACATTTTTCAAAAATTTTGATCTATTTTGGCCTTGCAGTTTTTCCTTTGTTATAGTTATTGTATTTCGTTGCTAGAATAAATTTTAATAAAGTGGTTTTAATTTTTAAACGTCATGAATCTTTTGACTCAACCCGAGTTTACTTATCTAAGTCTACTCTAGCTAGTATCCTTAACGTGTTTAAGTCAAGTTTTGCGAGGCTTTATATAGGGAACTTTAAAACGCGAAAGTCTTAACTCTTACGGGTTAAGAACAAGAACTTTTCGCAAGTTCCTATAATTAGTCCTAGAAAGTCGTTTATCAAAGGAACTTTAAAATGCGAATTCTAAACTTGAAAAAGTCTAAGAAGTTGCAAGATCCTATAGATGACTTGAAAACCCAAAACTTTGATTTAATAGGCTAAGCATCCACGAGTCTCATTCCTTGAGATTTTAAATTGTGGAGAACGAGAGATGATAGAGTCAATTATAAGTTTGGTATTCTTTCATGAATTTATGTGAGTTAATTATGAGCTTTTTCTCCCATCGCTTGTTAATAAATTTAATTGCAATAAATAAGGTCGTACGATTTGAAAAGTTACTTAGCTTCTAGCACAAGATCGTTTAAAAGTTGCTCGGTATTGATTAGAGTTCATAGCCAAGGCATAACTTATTGAAGCGGGATGCGAAGATTGGCGAGTCTGAAAAGGCCCTAACAAGGCATGACGGCTACATTTTGTTGCTAAAGATCCCAAGTGATGTAAAGAATCATTTATCAAAAATCAATAGGAAGGATCGAGACACACGATGAAAAGCAAATACTCCCCTAAAGATTATGGAGAAGTCTATCCAAAAAGGCCCTAACAAGGTATGAGGATAAATAGATCCAAGTCCTAAAAGTAGGCGGATCGTTGTATATCAAAATCCCAAATAAAGATTGGAGAAAAATGAAGAAGTCGTGGTCCAAGTATGAAGAATCTCTCAAAACTTCAAGTGAAGAAATTCCTATGATGAAGAGAAAACCATTATTTCATGAACGTCTCTCAAGATTTGAAGTATGAAGTCACTGCCAAATATCGGTCCGAGAAAGGTCTCAAATCGTGAAGCGAGTTATGCCAAGATATGAACCTTATGAGGTCCTGAGAAGCAGTTTTAAAAGATTTTGTCCTTTAGCTAACTATTGATTAAATCGTCCCACTTTATTTTCGGCCTAAATAAACTATCAAAATAAGTCAAACAATGCATCCTCGTGATCATTCAAGACAACAATAAAATATAAGAGATACACCTAGGAATAAGGGAGTCTAAGTAAATAATTGGCCCACATGAGTTTGTGATAGTTTGCTAACTTATAATAACAATGATCTCGTTTTTAAGCTTGGTATGGGGAACGTGAAACTTGAGGATGATAATCATTCATGACATTCCAAAACCCTAAGGTAAGTTTTTGATCTTTTTACTTATTTTCTTCCTTTAAATATATTGTCTCTTTAATAAAGGCCAATGTGGATTGATTGTGATGGAAAATGTAAATCTTGTTTTGTAACTAATGCATTGCATGGGGGCATTGCAATGGTCAAGTGTAGTGGATTTGATAGGTGTGAAAACACCCATCCTGTCACCACTTAATTATAATAATAACCAAGCCAAAACGTGTATTTTATGTCGTAAATGTCGGAATTATGCGTGGTTTATGTTTTTATTGTGTTTTAGGACCAAAAAATGAAAAAGGAAGAATACACGGGCTTTTATCGATGAAAACGAGAAAAGACGAAGTCAAAAGATCAAGAATGCAAAAAGAACGGAAGTCCAAGACCTATTCTTAAGATTTATCAAAGAAAAAGTCTAAAGACGGAAGTTTAATGAAGTCGAAGAACTCAAGTCTAATTATTGAAGAAATTATAAGACAAGTTCAATTTATATCGACGAATCCCGAGACGACGTCGAGAAAGACAAAGAATTTAAATCGAGTCGAGACAAGAAGAAAGAGAGAAGAAAGCATCATCACATGTACTCCTCCTATAAATACCCTCCTAATGTGTCATTAGGAGGTGTTAGATAATTTGTAGTTAGTTTTATTTTTTTAAGGTAAGTAGGAATAGATTAATATACTTTCTCTCTCTAGTTTTTCTTAATGTTCTTCAAGCTTTCTCTTTAATCTTTTGTTAAATCTTTGATCTTTAATCTTTTTAAATTCAAGTTTTTAATCATCTTCTTCTACCTTTCTTATTTTTGTTTATCTTTGATTCATGTTAATCGTTGATTTTGTTTCATCTTAGTGTTCATGTGATTAAAATTTTTATCTATTTATTCATCTCTAAGTTTTTAATACGAATTGAGCTTTGAGCTTGACATGCTTATTGGTTTATTTTGTATTTAGCTTATTAGTTTTAAAGTTTTCTTAAAAGTTTTGTTTTTTTTAAGTTTGATTTAAAAAGTTGCTTATTTAGAGTTTTGTAAGTTTTTAGTTATTTTCATTAAATATTTAGTTAAGTTTTGGATTGTTCTTATTAAAGTTAGCTTATTTGATTGCTTATTGCGAATTGTATCCCATCGGAAAGGGAAAACCCTTTTCCGACGATACATTCCGATTAGGTGTCGTTTGTTCCGACAAGCTTCCCTTTTATTCCGATCAAAGGATCGGAAAAGGGTTTTGTGATTTCGATTGGGATTCCAATCTGTATTCCGACGGTAGGTTTTCATTTGATATTCCGATAGGGTTTGTTTTCTGGATTCCGATCTGGATTCCGACCATCATTCCGACGGTGTGTTTGTTATTATTCCGATAGTTTTTTTTCTTCACTTATTCCGGTAGCTTTCTTTTTGACATTCCGATCAGGATTCCGACCAGGCATTCCGATAGGATTCCGATGGTGTATTCCGATGGTTTAAGTTTTTCGTTTTACAAAGTTTTCAAGTGTTAAATTCATTACGTTTTAATTTCCAAAAATTGCACGATTCCCGAAATCTCTGTTTTTACCAAGTGTTTTTCTAATTTTAGAGAGAAAAAGTGACAGTTTTTCTAGATTTGCTTTTAGCCTATTTTAATTACGTTTCGCATTTACTTTTTAATTAGTTATAGAAAACGACAACCTTTTTTATTTTCCACCAAGAACGACTAAGTCGCACTCTTAACTAGTAATCAATTCGATAAGATCGGTTTAACGAACTTTCATACAAGGCAAACCCTTGTATTAATAGGAGAGGTGAAAATATGTGATTGGTCAAAACATGAGGCAGTTATATTCAAAAAGTAATAATGAAAATCTTGAAAAATATATAACTTATCTCATACATTAATTAAAAGTTACCAACTCCTAAAATTACGGCCCATATTTTCGTCAAAAATAACAACTGGGTAGGACCCAATGTTTGTCAACGGTCAAAAACAAAACATCAGCGTCCAACGGCTATATTCTTGTCAGTGTTGGAAATTTGCCATGTCATCGTTAAAATTGGTCTTATCAGCGTTTAGAAAGAAAAAATGTCAGCGTCCAAAAATAAAAATAATTGAAAATAAAAAGGACCTTAACAAAGTAATTTACCCTAGTGAAGATAACTCATAGACTGAAAATCACTATAGGGTGGCAAGCACTGTCCAATCATGCACACTTGCTTAAGCAAGATAGACATAATTGTCCTCAAGTGTCCCTTGTTAACCAAAGTTCTTAACAATGAAGCTATCTCATATAAACCCTTTGTAACTTCCCAGGTAAGCCCAATAAAAACGTTCCCAAGTCTCCCAACTGATCAAATCCAATTCTAGACCAATAAGTCTTCGCAGCATGCACAGTATATCAACTTTGCATGCTACAGTGCCTCACGATTTAGAAAAACTAACTCGTACTCACCAGTGGACACAATCTAGAATTGTGATGAGAGTATTATAAGAATACCCAAAAATCCTAAAGGTTTCCTAAACCTCCCCTTAAACTATGATATACAAAGTTTCCAAATAAAAAGTATGAAATAAAAATTTATGTCAAGATATGAATGTAAACATTCCAACCATCATCCATAAACTTAAACACATTCCTAATAAGCTCCAAAGATCCATAAGCAACTCTGTATCCATTTGTACAATGCTCATATTGCCTGCATGATTAGATCAAAAACCACAAAACTAACATATTGCTGTCAGCGTCCATTTTAACACTTATCAGCGTTAAAATAACATTTGTCAATGTTAGAAAAATAAAGTGGAAAACCTAATCTTGTATAAAGACTAATAACAGTACACATCCTGTACAAACTATACAATGACTTCAAAAACACATTTAGGCAAGATTGATCATTCCAATACTTGTTACCAAGTACTAGAACCTCCCAACATCAAAAGGTTTAGTTAAAAGATCAGCCACATTTTCTTCTGTCTACCCTATCTAGATGTATTAAACCTTTTCCAAAACAATCTCTTATAAATTGATGTCTAATTTCTAGGTGTTTTGTTTTAGAGTGATGTACAGGATTCTTAATAATGCATATTGTACTGTTATTATCTACAAATATCTTGGTATGCATAAAATTATACCCATAATCTAACAGCTGGTTTTGTATCCATAGAACTTGTACACAACAAGCAGCTGCAACTACATATTCTGCTTCAGTTGTAGAGTTGGCCACCACTGTTTGTTTCTTGCATTGCCAAGATAATATGCTCCCAAGAAATTAGCATCCACCAGTTGTGGATTTCCTATCAAACTTGTCACCTCCATAATCACTGTCTGAATAGCCAATAAGCTCCAATGGAGAATCCTTTAGATACCATAATCCCAAAGTGGGATAGCACCTAAGGTATATAAAGATCCTTTTACAGCATGAAAATGACACTCTTTGGGATTCACCTGATGGCGTGCACATGCACACACATCAAACATAATGTCAGGTCTAGAAGTTGTAAGATACATCAATGACCCAATCATGGATCTATAATGCCTGACATCCACATCTTTTCCATCTCCGATCTTTCCCCAAGGGTGTTCCCTATCCATGGGTGTGCTAGCCCGTTTTTCATGTGAAGAAAAACCAAACTTCTTCAAGATTTCTGCTACATACTTGTCTTGAGAGATAAAGATAACATCCTCTTTCTGTTAGACTTGTAAACCTAGAAAGAAGTTCATCTCTCCCATTGCACTCATCTTGAACTTGTCTGTCATGAGCTTGGAAAAGTCTTCACTCATCTTTAGATTTGATAAACCAAAGATGATATCATCCACATAGACCTGAACAAGTAGAAAGTCCTTACCAATCTTCTTGGTAAATAAGGTCTGGTCTATGGTGCCCCTCTTAAATCCATTTTCCACAAGATAGGTGAACAATGTTCCATACCATGCTCTTGGGGCTTGATGAAGTCCATACATTGCTTTCTTGACTCTATATACTTTATCTGGATGTTTTGGGTCTTCAAAACCAGGAGGTTGCATCACATAAACCTCCTCTTCAATTATGCCATATAGAAAAGCACTCTTCACATCCATCTGATAAATTGTGAAGCCCATGAAAGAAGCATAGGCTAGGAAAATCCTTATTGCTTCAATCCTTGCAACAGGTGCAAAAACATCTTCATAGTCTATTCCCTCTTCTTGTGTATAGCCTTGAGCAACTAAACATGCCTTGTTTCTGACCACAGTCCCTCTTTCACTTTCTTGTTTCTAAGAACCCAACGTGTCCTAATAGGTCTTACATACCTTGGACAATCCACTAACTCCCAAACATCTTGAATAACAAACTGGTGAAGCTCATCCTGCATTGCTTCCACCCAACTTGGTTCTTTGAGAGCATCAAAAATCTTCTTGGGTTCCTGTTGCGACAGAAAACAAGCAAACAAACATGCATGTACAAGAGGGGTATCAACCTTCTTGTGGATATTGGCAATGAAACCTCCTTGAGTCTGATGAGACCTTCTTGTTTGAACAGGAGACAAAACATCACCAATGATTAGTGAAGGAGGATGATTTTTTATAGTAGTTGAAAGTGTTCCTCCTTCAATGAGTGTGTTGTCTTCAATATCAGTCTCCATGTTGCCAATATCATATTCATATCCACCTCCATCCTCACTAGAATGAACCTCTTCATGAAGTATGGAAGGTTCACCTTGTTCAAAAGTATTGGAAGAGAATAAATGGTCAAACGGATTGTCAGCGTTGGAGCTATCAACGCCTAAATTTGACATGTCAGCGTCTGATTTGCCTTTATCAACACTTGAAGATTCATGCATGTTTTCATCAACTGTCTTTTCTTGTGGACCTTCAGCAGCAGCAGCTTGTGCAAATCCATCAGTCCATATAGGAATGGTAACATACTCAAGTATGGGGTCTAATTTGACTGCATGTGATCCTGCTTCCTTGTCAACCTGTGTACCTGCAATTTCAACAATAGGTTCTTCCACAACATGTGAATCCTTTTTCACAATGTCTGGATTAGTAACAAGCATATAATTCAATGTTCTAGACAAAGGTTCTAAATCAAAGAACCAATCTGGTCCACTCTCATGATCACTAGGTTTACTTTCTAAAAACTTAACATGTACTTTTTCAAGAATATGTTTTTCTTTCTTATTGTAAACCTTATATCCTTTGCTCTGCACTGAATAGCCCATAGAGTAGCCTTCATCACCTTTTGCACTAAACTTTCCTAAGGCATCACTAGTATCAAGTATCACTACATGACATCCAAAGGGTTTAAGAAAACCAATGTTGGGTTTCGTATTCCAAAATAGCTCATAAGGTGTCTTATTATGGATTTTGTTGACCAATGCTCTATTCTGAACATAGCAGGCTGTATTCACAGCCTCAGCCCAAAAAGCAATGGGAAAATTTGCATCAGCCAACATTGTCCTAGCTGCTTCTATGAGTGTTTTATTCTTCCTTTCAACCACCCCATTCTGTTGTGGGGTTCTAGTTATGCTAAACTGCCTAGTAATCGCTTTATTAACACATAAGGCATCTAACAATTGGTTTCTAAACTCACCACCATTATCACTTCTAAGTATTTTAACCTCATTCCCTGTATTTTTCTCAATTTGGGTAATAAAGTTAATCAAAACTGTGGCAGTTTCACTTTTTAAGGCCAAAAAGAAAGTCTAAGTAAATCTAGAAAAATCATCAGTTATAACAAAACAATAAGATTTACCATTCAAACTTTCTATATTAGTTGGGCAAAATAACTCCATATGTAGCAAGTGAAGTGGTTTAGAACTAGATTGCACAAGTTTAGACTTAAATGAGACTTTGTGTTGTTTGACTTTAAGACATGCAACACAAGAATGATCGTTGTGGAAAGCCTTGGAAGGAAACCCATCAACTAAATCATGTCTCACAAGTCTATTTATATTCTTAAAGTTTATGTGCCCTAACCTTCTCTGCCATAGATTACTTTCATCTACTGAAGCTTTAGCATACAGACATGACAAATTGTTGTTCATCCTAATTCCATTAAGACTAACTTTATAAATGTCCTTATGTCTAGGTATTCTATACTCAATAAACTTCTCATCAGGCATCTTAAAATCTTTACTTAACACCGAGCATTCAGTATCAGTGAAAAGAACCTTATTCTTGTTGTCACAAACTTGTGACACACTAAACAAATTATAATCAAGTTCTTTTACCGGAAATACGTTTTCAAAACATAAATTATTGGTGATAAGAGTGCCTTTGCTAGAAATTGTACCATATCCTCCTCCAAAGTACACTTTGTCACCATTTTTAATGGGGGTAAAATTAGTCAAATAATCTTCTTCCCTGTCATGTGCCTAGAGCATCCACTGTCCCAATATCCATAATCATTTACCTGCTTTTGAATGCCCTGCACATAAAGAAAACAAGTTAATTTTCTTTGGAACCCAAGCCTGAGCAGACTTGGATTCATTTGGTTGTTCAACAAGAACAAACTTAGTCCTTATAACAACCCCTTGTTCATCCCTTTGAGGCTTGAATACCCAGTTTACCCCAATTGGTTTAGTTATGACCTTTGAAATATAATGTAATCTGTTATAGGTCATGGAAATCCCATCAGAATTAAGGTTTGGTCTTGTTTATGTCTCCAAGTCAAACTAGATGAAGCTTTAGACCCCTTTTCCTTAGGCTGTAAGTACCGATTATTACTTGGTCTGACATAAGAACCAACATTAGCTTGTTGTGGCATTTTCATACCATACCTAGAACTGTCAGTGTTGGAATTGTTCCTGTCAGCGTTAAATTTGTTCTTGTCAGCGCCCAAATTAGGGTTTGCTACAGGAACCCATTGTCTGTTAGACCAGGTGTTGGTCTTTTGAAAGGGCCTTTGTCCATGTGTATTTGTCCTTTTAGTAAAGAATGGAGCTGGTCTAGTAACTTGTGAACTTGTTTGGTCATAAGGTCTGGGTTTGACCATGGTTGACCTACTGTCAGCGTTGATTTTTGAAGCACTGACACATTTATAGGCCAAGTGAGAAAAACTCCCACAACTATAACACGCTTTTCTAGACATAACCTTAGGTCTAGATTAAAAGAACCCTGTCCCATTAACACTAGCTTGGCTTTGTGGTGACCTAGGTTTTTTATACATTTCTGCTTACTTAACACTAGGTTTTTTATTAACAGATTAGCCAAGGTCAACCGATTTTCCAGTGGTAGGGTTGGTCACAGCTATGGGTGTAGACTCAAATGGACTTTCACTAAGCATCCCACCCTTAACAAAGAGACAAGGGTTGGCTGCTTTCCATTGCTCAAGGTCAGTCACCTTTTGTTGATATTCCTCAACTAGGGTGAGCACTCTAGGTGGAGGAATAAATTCCTCTTCTTGGAGTTATGGAATACCAGTCCAAGAGAGATCTTTTCTCTGAACATCATAAAAGTTCCCAGCAGGTGGAGGAACAACAACATAATCGTTCATCCCAATCCGATACTTGTCCCTAGAATCTCTTTGTTCACTGACATATTTTTCTAGGGTTTGGCTGGCTTTATCAAAAAATTTAATTTTAAGCCCTACATTTTCTTTATCCTTAATGGCCTCATCTAACTTAAATTGTACTTTTTCTTTGGATCGCATCAGATTGTCCCTAAGTTCAACACTAACTTTAAGATCATGAGACAAAACATTAATTTGATCTTTTAGGCCAAATTCCATTTTCTTATATTCCTCAACAGTCTTTTCAGTTTGAACAAGTGCCATTTGATAATTACTTATCTTGCATTTTTCATCAAAAACATCTGATTTTAACTTTAAAATTTCTTTGTTAAGCTTTTCAGTGTTTAAACGACAGCCTCTACAGTAAGCATCATCATATACCTCATTATCTGATGAAGACGAGGAATGTGCCATAAGAGCAAAGTGAACATGCTCTTCTTCATCCTTCTCTACAATCAAAGCCTTATTCTCTTCCACATCCTTTGCCAAAAAGCTCCAGTCCAATCCAACACCATCAATGTCTTGCATGACAACCATAGCCTTTGTCTCTTCAACCTTGCCGACTTGGCTTGAAGGCTTTCCAGCATCAGATCTTCTTGGAGATCTGCATTCCATCATAAAGTGACCCATCCTATGGCAATTGTAACACTCAACTTTGGATTTATCAAACCCAACAGTGTCTTTAGCATTGAAGGTCATATTCTTTCTAAATCTCCTATTCCATCTGTTAGCCCTTATGCTTGCAAGTGCCATGTTCCATTTAATGTCCATCTCCTCCAAATTCTCCTCACTGATTTGCTCAAGGTCCTCATATGTTATCACTGAACCATTGGTCAATGCAGCAATGTGCACACACTGTGTCTAGATCAATACTAGCAGGTTTAATCCTTGGTGAGTCAACATTGTATGTGTCAGCGTCTGAATGTGAAGCGTTGACAAAGGTTGATCCATCGCTGACATATGGTGATCCAGTAACAGGATGCACATATGATTCTCTCTTATCAACTTGAGCTGCACTACGTGAGATGAAAGCCATGTTTACAGAGGTAGATTTGTTTCCATGATCCAATAAGATTTCATTCTCTACAATCTTTAGCTTACTGTAGATGTCATCAAAAGTAGAACTCTTGTGAGCATTGGTAGCAATGATAGACCTAGCTTCAATTTTCCATGCATCACCAAGACTTTTAATGAAGGTAGTAATGATATCAGCGTCATTATATTTTGTTCCCATAAAGGTCAACTTGCTAGTGATGTCTAGAAGTCTGCTTCTTACCTCACTTATCTTCTCATTGAGAAGAGCCTTAAACACAGCATACTCATGCAAAAGTTGCTTCTTCTTTTCTAGGGTAGTATCATCATTACCATTATAGTTGACTTGAAGAGCTGCCCAAAGTTCTTTGGCAGACTCAAAGCTCTTATACTTATGCTGATTATTTGGACTCAGGGAGAGTTTGAGAACGTTTAAGGTCTTCATGTCATTCCTTCTCTTGGCTATATCAGCAGTTGAGACAGCTCTTCCATCCTCTGGTCTTACTTTACGTTCTTCAGCAGTAGAACCAGTACCAGACCTTGCTAGAATAGCAGCAGCAATCTTAGTTGCTTTATCGATTCGTTTCCATATTCAATAATCTCCCAGAGAGTATGATCATGAATTTGAAGGTATTGTTCAAAATTGAACTTACATTGTTCAAAGTTTCCAGGGTCGAGCATGGGGATTTTTAGGTTGTGGGTTGATGAGGAAGAAGATTTTGTAGCAGACATCTTTTCTGGTTTTAGGGTTTTGGTGATTTTAGGGTTTATTGTTCTTCTAGATCAAAGTTTCTCAACAAGCTATGATACCACTTGTTGATCCCAAACTTAGATCGATTAGCTTTGTGTTAACGAGATTGAATCAAGTTAAACACTTAGAGAAACTTTGTTGTCATATGAACAATCCAAGTGTTATGCGGAATTAACACTTAGATTAAAGAACAAGTAAAAACAAATAAACCAAACTTTCACTTTTGATTGATTATCAAACATGAGTACAATAAAAGTCGAATACTGAATAATATATAAATTATAAACCCTACGACCTCCTTTTATAACATAAGGAGTCGTGTACAATGGATAACCTGTCAACTATTCTAGGAAAAGATAAATATAGAAAATATAATATTGAGTATATATTTTCTTCAAATAACAAACGTGTTGACTAAGTTTTCCTATCAGTGCTTAGACTTCTTCTTATCAGCGCTTGGATATTTCTTGTCAATGCTTGATCTGTCAGCGCTTGATTTCTTCCTATCAGCGTCCAATTAACTCTTGTCAGCGTCAAAGTGTCTTGGCTCATTTTATTCCCAACAATGTGTTAGTGTATTGCGAGTTTAAGTGTTAGTGTATTGCGAGTTTAAGTGTTAGTTGATGATGTGTTGTGATATGTTTGTTATGCTAAGGGTTACCATGTATAATGATATATATATGTATGTATCAATTGTGTATGTCTTATCTTAAGTAGAAATCATGTCTCTCACCGAAGATCAACAACAAGAACTCGACTTTGCACGTGTTCCAAAAGCAACTCATCTTCTATTTGCATAAAATAATCTATGATTGAAGGAGGACTTTGATCCAACCCAGCCAACATTTAAAGTTGCTATGGACATACTTGACATCTCGCCCATCAGAATCGCATTACGGGCTACAACATCAGTTCCAAAATTTATATGCATGAATTTTGGGCATCAGTAAAAGATATATCAGCTTCAGAGATTTCATTTACTATAAACCGGCAACAAAAGACACTCAACATTGGCCACTTCCGAACAATTTTTGGTTTCACTCCTCCAGCTCGAGGGGAAAACTATGCTAAAGGCCCAAGCAAGATCCAACTTGTAGAGCTGCTTCAGTCTCTGTGTTATGATGGTGAACTACGAACCCTGTCTCAGTTTAACACGTCCAAGTTGGGACAACTATGGAAGACTATATTCAGCATAATCATCAGGTGTTTAACTATAAAGTACAGCAGCTCAGACTCTCTGAGACTTCCTCAGGCTCGCATCTTTTAGGGACTTTACAAGGGTCATAGACTGGATAATGCTTCTCTTCTATAGGATGAGTTTCACTTTCAAGGCTTCAAAAACACCAAGAAGAAATCTGAGCATTTTCAATTTCCACCACGAAGCTATTATCAATCACTTCATGCAAGCCGATGACTCAAATGATAAACGTGGAGGAGTTTTCTATAATACCGATGAAGATGATTATGTTCTGGAGTACATGAAACAAGAAGGACCAAAAAGTAAATATATTGGGACTCCAACCCTAGTTCCGGATAGTATGTTGAATGGGGGAATCAAGGAAAGTGATGCATACTAGGAACTACTGAGAGATATTGCAAGACAAACAGAAGACTCTCCTAAAAGCAAAGGCAAAAGGAAGAAAAATAAATCTAAACGTCAAAGGACAACTTCTTCAAAGGCTAAAGGCAAGGAGACACTTGTTGATGAAGAAGAACCAGCTCCAGTTATTCCTTCTGAAGAAAAATATATCAGAATCATTCTTAGGCAGAGTAAGAAGGAAGCTCTTGCTAAAGTCAGTGGTTCCGGCTCCAAAAGTACCAAAGAGTTAGAATTTGAAGAAATTGGTGACCCGGATAAAGATACAGACCCAGAGGATGAAGAAGACATTAACACTGAACTGATTCACACTGAATCTGAGGCAGGGGGAAATTCAACATGATAAAGAACCTGAAGTCCAAAATAATAAAGACAATGAACAACTGAATGACTTTAATTTTGACGATATTGAACATGAAGATACCGAGCCGAATCACGAGGGTGGGGGAGATGACGATATGGAAACAGACACTGAGGAAATGTACAAAAATGTCAACGTTAGCAAGCCTATACCAACTACAAGTTCACTTATTATGCAGGAGGATGCTCACTTGACTTTAACTTCAGTCACTTAAGACCTACCTGAAGGTTTATTAGGACCATAACAATTATATAAAACCCTAAACGAGATCATAGCACATATAGCGGAAGCGACTTAACAAGATTATAATTAATAATGCAATTATAACTAATCGAATTAGGGTTACATACCTTTACGCTAAAGCAATTCCATAAGACGAAGAACGAATCACCAATTCGGGTTTATACCGTATATACCAAGATATAGTCTAAAGTAAGACTATATTACGATCTTGTACACACGTAATACAACGAGCTAACCATGATTCTATCACGTGAAAACTGAGCTAAAACGCTTGTAAATAATCTACCCAAAAACCCTAGAGAGGGGCTAGGACTAGATTACGTATACAATCGATCAACCAAGAAAAACCAACCGAAACCCTTCTGTGGTGGGGCTTGCGATCGAACCAAAGAAAGAGAAGGGGAAAAGATTTATGATGTGTTGATTATGAGGGATTAGGAGGTGTATTTATAGGCCTAAACTCCTTATAGCCCAAGATAAATAAAAGGCAACTTTTGCCCCCCCCCCTGGAGCCCATAACCGACCGACCAAACACCCCTTAGGGGTGTTCCGGAATCTTCCAAACTTCTTTCCTTTTGTTTACATACTATATGTTTATTTAACGCTCGTTTATAACTTAACTATTAATTAATTATCAATTGTTAAAGTTATATAGTCACTTGCTCGGTTAAATTAATAAATACATAATTATATTTATTAAATAAACTAATAAATACAATTTTTTTATTAATTAAATTAACTCTTTACGTATTGTGTGAAATCCCGTAATCTCGAGTTCGATCCTATCACACGACTATTAAATATAAGTCCATAAACTTTCACTACCTACCAATATTCCAGTTTTCAGCACAAATGTGACAACCGTTCCTATAATTCAACCATCAACCGAACAACCCGTACAATCAACCTCCTAGCCAACTACCAATCCTTCCATTGATGCAAATCTCATGCAAGATCGAACAACGCATGAACGCCCAAGATGAGGAAATTGCTAAACTCAAACAGGCATTCGAACGTCGTCTCAAGACAGAACACAGAATGGAGAAATGTCAAGCAAAGAAACTTGCAGACCTCACAAAGAAAGTAAACGATCTTGAAAAGACGCAACAAGAATACAAAGCGAACAAAGAGCTTCTCGACAAAGAAAATGCAACCTTCAATGATCATTTGCAAAATATCATCAACGAAAAAGTCCATGGAACTCTTGAAAACGAACGACCGGCTTTGCGCAAGAAGATGACAGAACTCGCCGCCAACAATTTCATGATCAAATCGTCTAACACTCTAGATTCAGAATATGCAACTGATAGAAAACTAACAGACTTTGAGTTGAAGAAGTTGCGATAGGAACGAATGATTGAAATCGGGTCCTAAAACAAAACACCAACCCAGAGAAAACGGCATGCTATTCTTAAGGAATCTATCACTGAAGATAAGTAAACATTCAAAGATCATGGCGACGTGGTTCTTTACAAAGCACACAAAAGTAAAAGAGTTCATTCTGATGATGTAGACGAGGAAGATGACAAATCAGATGATAATGAAGATGAAGATACAAAATCTGAGAATGATGATGATGATGAGACAAGGCATTATAATGATGATGATGGTGATGACAATGAGGGAAAGGATGGTGACGATGATGAAGAGGAAAGTGACGATGATCAGGAAGAAAAGAACAATGATGATGATGAGGAAGAGCAAACCGATGATGAATATGATTCACATAGGGAGAATCGTCGTAAGCAACTCCACAGCAAGAACATCACTCCTGTATCCACATCTAAAGACCAAGGTATGTCTTCTGAACATGTTCATGATAATATCTCACATACAAAACCGATGATCGAAGACGAACCTCTAGTCACAGAAGCACATCAGTCCCCACCTCCGACTCTTGAACAGCCTGAACCAGAGGTTATCACTAAGTCTGCACCACCAAAGGATTCAACACCAGCAACCTCAATATTTTCTATGACCAGTGAAACTGACATGGATGTACAAGAGCTTGGCTTACAGAAGCAGCAAGTATCCGTTCAATTTATGATAAGGACAAGGATGACTTCAATCAAATCCTCAACAATCCCATTGATTTCTCAAGGTTTTTGATGTATAAATTTGGAACTCCTCGTATGATTCCTACTCTTCTCAAGACGACATACAAAGACTCCAGTTTCTTTGTCAGTACGAACATCAGCAGAGTTGAGTGTGATTATCATTCAAATGAACTTCTAAAGGCAATGAACATGACTATCGAGGGTCTCGAAACCACTGATAAGACTCTGCTAAATGCCCAAGTCATCTCACAAAATAGGTACATTCCAATCGAATACTTCGTCAGTTGTGATTTCGAATACTTAAGAGTCGGGGCAAACAAATATGCTACTTACTTAACCATGGTCAAAGCAGTACTTTTGGATGACATACCATGGATTGAAGAAAAAGTTCCCAAGATCTGGCGTCAACAAGTATTCTCTAAATACGATCACTATGCTGAATTGGGTGTCTCACATTAGGGTGATAGAATGAAGTTAGATTACAACTTATTTTCTCGGTCTACATCCGGTGCCGAAACACATTCAGATCTCTGCATTAGAAGTATTCAAGGAGGGAAGATTAATTAGGTATTCAGTTATCCTTATTTGATGGAAATCAGATTCAAACGCGAAGATGATAAAGTTTACACAATCAGTGAAGGAAACCTCAAGCTACTTCGTCTTGAAGACATCAAAGATTTGTTACTTCTGATGGCTCAACAAAAAGTCACTCATTTACCTCCTGACATCGTCATCGCATTGAGCTCAGCTATTCGACTATATACACGTAAAGTTGTGATCAAGAAACGCGTGGAAGATCTACAACTGGGTGTGGAAAGCTATCAAAGGAAGCTGAATCTCATATCACCTTATACTAACGTTCCTCAAAATCACTCCAAGATGCTTCCATACATGAGCACTAAAATACCGGCTCCAGACATATTTTATTTGAACGTCAACAAAGTCATGAAATACATGAGAGTCGTTGAACTTCACAAATTCAGTGACAGGAATCTCCAACATGTTTGTGATAAGTTGCTACTTCTCAATGCCGGACATACACTTCCAGAAGTAACTTTTGATTGGAAAGACCGGTTCAAGAAGAGTGCTACATTTATGATCAAGAAAATCAAGGAGAAGCTACGGGAAAGACAGTTGATCCGAAGTTTGGAACGATTTGTTCGTGGCAGACCATATGGAGTTCACCATAGGCTTCTAGAACGATCCACTTGATGTGTTGGTCGTACTATATCAAGTCAATTCCATACATTCGTTGTGAATATGTACATTATTGTGTATTATAGGCTTTTGTGGCATGATATAGTGTAAGAGTATGATATTTTTCTAGAATTTCTCACGAGATTCTAAATCTTTCAAAATATATCATACTTAAGCACTACAAACTGACCCTCATTAAATTGAGGGGGAGCATTTATATGTTCTACGGCCAAACCATAATTTCATCTTTTAACCCAAGACCGGTTAATCCATTGATATCCAAAATATTAAGGGTTAACATTTTGGATAAGGGGAGTAAATGGGGTTAAGATGACTTGTAAATATATGTGGCTAAGGTGAAAAGGACTTAATGGAAAACCCAACTTAATATGTGTAATGCACATGTTGAGGGGGAGCGTTTTTGTGAACAAAAACACTTAGGTACAAAAACATTTGATATCTATATCACATGTACCTTAAGTGATTTTCAAGGAATTTTCATGGTGACGAATATTTATCCAATACACACTTAATTCATGACGGTTGTGGTGAAAAAAGGGCGGTAGGATTAGGTATAAGTCCAATGATTCTTTCAAAACCAGAGGAATCTTCCCAAGGACATCCGATAGCTAGAAATAGTAGTCCTTATGAAAGATGGGGAACAATTGTAAACGTAGCAGAATGCCGACCAAGTACTTAAGCTAGCACTGGAACAATCACAACAAGGTGCTAGTTATGACGTATTGGTAAGCATTGAAGGGGTTGAAGAACGAAAAAGAAATGTAAAAATAAAGGGTGAAAAGAAAGAAGCCCTCCTTACAACTTAGGCAGAAACTGGGTCAAACACATCTTGAAGACGATAAGACATCATGGACCCAGTGATGTAATGCACAACCCCTTTCAGCTAACTCAAATATCTCTCAAAAGATATTTGTTTTAATGTCACGGAGTTCAACACATTATCTATCGGTTTATTCACTCCGAACAAACTGATATTGAAAAGGTGGCAATCATCTCCAGCCTCCGCTCAGGAAATCAAAACGCACTATTGAGTCTAGAGCCACGAGATCATCAAAAGTCTCATTAGGACACTTTTCCAAACATTCCTTGCTCCTTCACACACTATGAAAAGTAAGAAAGAGTTTTATGAGTCCTACGCAATATCTTGTAATATTGCCAGAACATCCGAGTAATACGTAAGTATTACAATGAAGATGGAAATCCTGCTTGAGCCAATATTAAACAAGCTCATGGTAGGTGGCACGCACGGTTCTTTAAGAACCAATATTGTGATAACTAGAAAGAAATGATGGTTTAACTCTTAATTGAGCTCAAACTTGTTCCAGGGCCTCTACGCAAAAGCTAAGTGATCTTGCCAGAACACTCAGAGAGACACTCTTTAGTGTTCACAGTGATGAGTGGAAATCCTTCCAGTGTCAACATTAAACAACATTACGGTAGGTGACAAGCAAGATTCTATTAGAATCAAGCTCGTGACAACTGGAAAGAAACGATGGTGAAGCTCTTAATTGAATTTCACTTGTTCCAGGTTCATGAATTAACGGCTTCAATCATAAGGATAATTTTATCCAAATGATTCACTCTTTATGTTCGCAGTCAGCTTTGGACGGTCGAATAAAGAGAACGAGTTTACCCGCGAAATCTTACCAAGGAGATTTTTAATTAAATCTACCTGTCACAAGTACGATATTTAATATCGTCCAACGGTCTGCACCGACCGGAGGTAAAATGCTACCAAAACAGAATAAAATGTCAAAGCCATTTTATTCGTGTCTTATTATGTTGTTGCATTCGAAGATGGTGGCGTTGCGGTGTACCAGATTAAGTAGTCATCACATACTTATACTTTCTGCATCAAATATTTCAGCAAAATTCAAGAAAGTTCAATCTAAAGTCTTCCGCTGTATCAACTCTGAAACTTTCAAGAATTCAACAAAGTATAGGTGTGTGGGACATGAAGTCACGAGGAGGCAAGCATCACAAGAAGGCGAAGATCGCACGTGATGATGATCTCTAACCACATGACAAGTCAAAGGTCAAAAGAACATGCTCTAAGCCAAAGCCTAACGATTATCAACACATATTCACAACAATGAAGAAAAAGAAAATAAGAAAAGAGAAAGTGGACTACTAGCTCAAGAACGAAAATCTAGTATAGTATGCTAGGTTTAGGACTTTGTAATTTGGAGTGACCTCCCTCAGGGGGAGATTATTGGAAATACGTTTTTAACGTATATTAGAAGTATCGCTCACTCCAATAATATTATTAACAGTGTTAGCTCGTAGTTATAATATAGTAAACATATAGTTAATTAAACTAACCCATGGGCTTGTCCATGGTTGTAGGCCCAAGCCCACTATGGGCTTGGGGTATTGATGAGATGGCATTTATACATGATCTCATCGTTCTTTTCGGGCTTTAAATGCATAAAAATGTCATAAAATACCATATATATGCTTGTGTTTGTTTACTTGTGTATTTTAGGTATGGATATCGTGAAAAAGACAAAAGATCACAAGATACAAGGAAAAACGGACACGAGAAACGAAGCCGTACAAAGAACCGGGCCCTAATCATGGAATATTCAACAAATACCCTTGAAGACTTGAAGACAAACAAGATTGATCCTCCATTAATGAAGAAATGACACTTAAAACCCTTGTATATTAATAGTTACAAGTTTGGTCCCTTAAGTTTGTCAAAATTGCAAAAAGGTCCTTCAACTTTGAAGAAATGACAAGATTGGTCCCTCAACAAAATCAAATTGTCAAATATAGTCCCTCATGAAGAATAAGAGACATTGAAGACCTTTGAAGATCAACATTGTCCAAGATCAGCCCTTGAAATTACTCAAAATGGCAAAAATGGTCCTTTAAAACCTTTTTCCAAAAGATTGTGCCAAAAGTGTCAAGTGATGAAAGATATTAACAAAGGAAGTCACGTTTTTAGGGCTAAAAACTTTGTTTGCCAAAAAAACCAAAGGACAAGGACTGAAGTTGTCTGTTTTGAAACATTTAAACCAAATTGCGCCAAACACTATCTGTTCCCCCAAAATCGGATCAAAAAGGGAACTATTCACCTTTTTACACCTCCAGAAATTACCTTCACTTAAACCTGGGTAAAAGTCAATTAACCTTGCACACGTTTAATTCTCACACGCAGGAACTAATCCCACACATAAAATCCCCAATCCCACCACTGTGGACCCTACCCCCAATTCCCCCATTCCACCAATCAGAGAACACCTTGGTCCCCAAGTTGTATGACGTGTCCCAAATCAACCACCAAGGTTTATTCCTTCCTCCCAAAGCAAAAACAAACGGATGAGATCAAGTTTGGACAGCTCACCACTCAAAATCGTCAAGGGCATATTTGGGAATTTCTTAGATTAGGGTTTTGTGTTTAAGCAGCCTAGAATGTTCATTAGACTAGTATAAATAGAGGCTCCAACCTGTGGATGTCCCTTGTTCCAGTTTCAAGCTTTTCCTTGTAATTCCTTTTTAAAAAAATAAAAGTTTGGTTTTTGATTTAATCAAGTGTAATCCCTTTTTATTGTTTTTAAAAGTTGTGTGTAGTGTGAAGCTTGATTCTGAGTTCCAATTTGTGATTTGGTGAAGTAATCTCAATTTTCAAAAATTATTCAAAGATTTTCTGAAAATTGAGATTTTTTTTGGTAAAATCTGTTTCAAGGTTTTTGGTATTAAGAGGTAAGTGTTAATTGGTGATATATTGTTATTGAAACGTGTTTTCAAAGTTTTAAAAGTTTTTGGAAGGATTAAGAAAGAAAGAAAAAGAGAAACAGGTTATAAAATATTGCATATATTTTGTATACTGTTTTGTTTTGATTGTCATAAACAGGTGTGAAGGTTGTTGATTTTTTATCTGCATGCACCCGGGTGCATAAGGAAGTGGATTTTCATCCACCAAGGGCTTGGATGTAAGCCCTTAAGGTAATTCCTTTTACCTTGTTGAAAATCTCAGAAAGTGAAGGTTGTATGATCCTGCATGATTTTGATGCTATTGTGTGTTTAAGCCTTTGGATTTATGTTTTTATGTGTTATTGTGGATGATAAATGTTATGTGAATCAGTTTGATCAGGTTTTAGAGGGCTTTGATTTGTTAAAAGTTGGTTAAAAGTTTTTAAAAGGGTGTTTGGCTAAGTGATTTAGCAGGACAATAATCTTTGATTGAGTTTTTAAGAGGTGTTAGATAGGTTTATAAGGATTAAGATAGGTTGTTAGTGAGTAGTAAGTAAATTTGGATCAAGATTTAAGCAAGTTTGGTGAGTTTTAAAGGAAAAGTGAGTTTAAAAATCTGCTTATGCCAAAATCTGCTTGTATTACATGAATTTGTGAGCTTTGGTTTTGATTTCTGTTAAGGTTTAGGCTAAGTGAGTTATTGTTACTGCTTGAGTACCATTTTGTGAGTGTGTGTGCCAAAAATTGGCCTTTGAAAGTCACTTGAGTGCAAGTAATCAGCCACTAAGTCCACAGACCTAGAACATAGGTCACAGAAACTTGCATTGTCTTTGTATGCTATTGTTTTGAGAATTCTTGGTGCTAGGTGCTTGTATTGTTGCTTGATTTGACTCCTTGTGCTTAAATAAGCACAAGGGTGCCCCCTGTCCACAATATACAACACCAAATAAGCCAATTCCCAAGCTCCTCTTGGGATCTCTCAACCTGTGAAGAAAGAAAAGAAAGACACAAACTTGTGTTCTTCCAAGAAGTAGAACAGGACACGTTTTCCATTGATTCTTGTTAAACCTTGGTTAAAAAGGAAATTTGAGAGTGTTATTAAGGATTACAAAGTGTTAGTGTTGGATTTTAAGAAATATAAAAAAAAAATAAAAAAACGTGTAAAAAGGGGTTGCTCAGCCTCGAACCCTGGTCATCACACTCACACACACCACACACTACCACTGCGCCCTTGGGTCTTTTACTGACCAAGGGTGCAAACGTGGTATACTTAACCACTTTTTCATCTTTTGCTTATTTAAAAAGCCGTAGCTATTTACCTTCTTTTCAGCTTATTCAATAAGCAATTTTAGCTTATTTTATTTTTCCTAGGACCTTTATAGGTTTAGGGATTTTTCTAGATAGTTTTTAAAATTTTCTTTTTATTTGTTTATTTTCTAGGATTTATTTAATACCCGTATTTTAAAAAGTCATTAAAAAATATAAAAAATAGTTTTAATTTCTAGGAAAAATTATTTTTAGGTTTTAAAATATTATTTTGAGGTTTATATCTGTTTTTGGTTTTATAAACTTTAATTTTTAATTTTATAATATTTTAAGGTTTTTTATAAACTTTAATTAATTTTATAAAATTATTAAAAAGGTTTTAGGAGTTTTAATTTGTGTTTTTATCTTAGTTAGAATATTTTAAGTTTTTAGAAATTTTTTAGAATTAATTTTAGAAACTTTTTATTTTTAGTATTATTTTAATATTATTTTATTATTAAAAAATCAAAATTTTATTTTTATTTCTTCTTCATTTTTCTTAAGTTCTTTATCATTAATTAGGACTATTTCCATTTTTAGAATATTTTTATAGCTTTTAGATTTATTTTTATAATTATTTTAAGTTTAATTAGGTTTTAATCATTTTTAATCATTTTTAGAGTTTTAAAATAGTTTTAATAGCTTTTAATTTTTAGAAAATTACTTTTTAGTCTTCTAATAATATAAGTTAAGTAATTATTCAATAAAATCATATTTTAGACATTTGAATTAGTTATATTTAATTTTAGGGCTTTAATTAGCATTTAAAATTAAATATTTAATTAATAAAAGGTTTTAAAATATCTTTGTTGGATTTTTATCTTTGTTTATATTATTTAAGACTTGTTTTTAGCCTTTTTGATATTTTGTTTTTGGTTTTAGTTAAATTTTTAATTTGGGTAGTTTTTCACGGCTTTACGTTTACGTCTTTTTCGTCGTAGTGTAATTTTAACGTAACCGTCTTTTCATCTTCTCATCCCCATTCTTCTCAATATTAATCTCAAATAAATACAAGTTAAAACACACACATATACCTCCTTGGGAAACGAACTTTCTCTCTTTTTAAGTGATTGGGTCATTAGTGTTGATTTTTCCTAAAATCATCACTCGATACATTCCGCTATTTACGCTCTTTTCCTAAAGAGTAGTAAAACTCTACAATCATTTTTGGCGCCGCTGCCGGGGAGGTGTGTTGTGCTTTAATTTGGAAGCTTTTGTTTTTGATATTATCCATAATAAGTATTTGTGTTAAGTGGAACTCCCTTAACACGTATTATCGGTTTTCTTGGTTTTTCTTGTACAAATATTATTACTATATTGTATTAAGTATCACAATCAAAATACAATATCTCCAAAAGTGTGAAAACATAACCTTAATTGGGATTTGATCTCCTAATTATTGTATTCGAATCTCAAACAAAAAGAAAAGGCAAAAATAGATAAATACTTTCGTGAAGCTCGATTTTGAAAAATACAAACTATAAGGTGGGTATAAGGCGGGTATTATAAAATATACCCTAAGGAAAAAGGCTCTTAAGTGCTTCGCGCCGCCTCGTTTCCCCGCTTGCTTGTGAGTATTTTGACATTGAAGGCTAATCGAGGGTTTTGCCGCCCAAAGTATTATTACGTATACTATATTTGCTTGGTTTTCTTTGTGATTAAACCCTCGTGAACAATTTGGTTTTCACCAAAGTTCTAAAGTCATTCGAAGGCGTTCACTCCACGTGATTGTTTTCATTCCTTTGAGGCTTCTTTAATCAAGAGTTTGGTTCGAGGAGAGATTTTATAGATTGTTGTCTACGAAGATACACCAAAATCCAAAAAATTAATTAAATATCATCAAAAACACAAAAAAAATTGAAAATCCACAAAACAACCAAAAAGAATCTTCTTTGCTCACCTCCCATTCTTCGTGTAGTTTATGATCACTCGTAATCAAGCAAAACGAGCTCGTAAACGTCTTCAAAAGCAAGCAAATCAAGGATCGTTGATTGTTGAAGAACCTCCAATTGTTGAACCTATTGTAGAACAAGAAGTCGTCATGGCTAATCGTACTATGATGGAGTTGCTACAAGCACCCACCGAGGGTTTTGGAGAGGCTATTGTTATTCCCGCCATCCTTGCGGAGAATTTCGAGATTAAGACGGGTTTAATGTCTATGTTGCAAGCTAATAAGTTTAGAGGTCACGAGAAAGACAACCCGCATTACCACATTAGGAATTTCAACCGTCTCACCGCCACTAGCAAATTCAAAGATGTTCCACATGACGCCATTAAGATGATGTTGTTTCCATACTCGTTGGATGGTCCCGCAAAAATTTGGCTCGAGAAAGAACCGCCAAATTCGATTTTGACATGGGCCGATCTCGTTTCTAAGTTTGTGAACAAGTTTTTTCCACCATCTAAAACAACACACTTAAAAAATGAGATTTCACGATTTGTACAACGTAACAATGAAAGTTTTTCAATGGCATGGGAACGATTTAAAGAGATGTTACATGAATGTCCTCACCATGATTTTTCGGAATTGCATCAAGTGGATACTTTTTATAATGGGCTTAATGATCATGAACGAGATTATTTGAATGCCGCCGCGGGTGGTAATTTTTTGTGCAAGACGACAAATGAGGCTTTACAAATCATTGAGAATCGATCTAAGGTTTATAGCCCTCGTAACACACCGAGTGTTGCCAATATGGGTTCGTCATCTTCGTCACAATCGTCTCGTGGCATTAATGCCTTACATGATGAAGCTAATGAGGAAAATCGGTTTTTTGATAGATTTGCTAATCTAATGTCCCATTGGAAGGCTCAAGAAGCTTCCAATTCCGCTTCGGTTAAAGCGGTTGCTAAGAGTTGTTTATCTTGTGGGGGAGCTCATGATCTTTCCGAGTGTATTACCGCGGATGGTAACACTTCGAGTGCTTACGTAGCAACGGGAACTTATAACCAAAACGGCCAAGGTTCCCGCCAAAATCAAGCTCCACCAAATCAAAATGTTAACAATTATCGAAACAACAACCAAGGTAATTACCAAGGCAACACACGCAATTACAACAAAGGGAATTATCAAAGTGGGAATGGACAAATCTCTAATCAAAACCAAAACCGTGATTTTCAAAACACTACACAAGGTTTTCAAAATGCTCACACGAAAAATTTGCAAGGAGAATTTTTGGATTATGCAAAAGCAAATGATGCTAAATTTGATAACATGCAACGTGAGATGATTAGCTTAAGGTCCGAATTGAAAAACGAGCTTAAAAATGAACTTGCTAATGAACTTAAAACTCATGCTAACAAAATGGAAGGAAATGTCCAACGTCTTCAACAAAACCAACAAAAGATGGAATTAGGACAACATGAGATTAAGCAAGAGTTATTGAAAGCGGATGCTAGGCAATCAAAATTTGAGGACCGAATGGCTAAGATGTTTGAAGCTATCATGTGTAAGCCCTCTTCTTCGGGTGGTCTTCCTAGTGATACCATTGCAAACCCGAAGGGAGAAATGAAGGTTATTACTACACGAAGTGGTAAAACTTTCAAGGAACCAATCTCTCGTCCAAGTACTTCTACGGAGAAGGAAATCGAGAAAGAACCCAAGGTGATGGTCGAAAAGGAGCATATTACAATCCCACGAAGTACCGCTCAAACCACACCTACGGTTACACCAATACCAATTGTGGAACCCGAGTTTCCAAGGTCGTTGCCTAATGACCAACCCACACCACCTTTACCCTACCCTTCAAGACGAAACAAAGAGAAAATGCAAGAACGTAACAAACAACAAATCGAGCTTTTTATAAAAATGTTTCAACAAGTACATTTTGATGTGAGTTTAGCCGACGCGTTGTTATATATGCCTCGTTTCGCTTCCACTTTTAAAAGTATGATGAGCGATAAGGAAAAGCTTTCAAAGCTTGCTAATTGTTCTTCGGTTTATCTTAACCGCATACCGGAAAAAGTTGGTGACCCCGGAAAGTTTCTCATTCCTTGTGACATACAAGATATGAAAGAATGCCTCGCCTTGGCCGATCTTGGTGCGAGCATTAATTTGATGCCATTTTCCATTTGGAAATCGCTTTCGCTTCCGGCTCTTATTCCTTCGAACATGTCCATCGAGATGGCCGATCATTCTACGATTATGGCATGTGGAATAGCCGAAGATGTTTTCGTAAAAGTGGGGAAGTTCTACTATCCCGTTGATTTTATAGTAGTCGACATCCCCGCGGATCCTCAAGTTCCTCTAATTTTAGGTCGTTCATTTTTAGATACTTCGAGATCGCTTATCGATGTTCATGCGAGAACTATCACTTTGAGATTCAACGAAGAGGAACTTGTTATAAACGCTACTCAAAACTCGAAACCTTCTCATGTTTATGCAATCGCTACCATCAATCACATTGACATCGTTGATGTGGTTTGCGATGAGTTTTCACAAGAAGTGTTAGGTTTTTCCGATAGCTCGTCAAGTGGCAATCCCACTATTTTGGATCCGATTCTTGCTAATTCCACACCAAATCTCACTCCATTCCAAGGAGGCGATCTCACTTCAAATGAAATCGACAATGAAGATGAGGTGTTGATTAGTGATGATATTTCTATTCCACCATTTCTTCCGCCGATGGGAGTTATGAGTGTTGAACCAAAATCTTCAATCGAGGAACCGCCTATCCTTGAATTGAAAGATCTTCCTTCTCACCTTGAATATGCATTCTTGGAAGATGATGACAAGTTGCCGGTTATTATTGCAAAAGATCTTGCTAATGATGAAAAAACCGAGCTCTTGAAAGATCTTAAGGCTCATAAAGGGGCAATTGCGTGGAAAATTTCCGACATTAAGGGTATTGACCCAAAATTTTGTACTCACAAGATTTTAATGGAGGAGGACTACAAACCCGCAATTCAAAGTCAAAGAAGGGTGAATCCCAAAATTCACGATGTCATTAAAAAGGAGGTCCTTAAACTCCTTGACGCGGGAATGATTTATCCTATATCCGATAGCCCATGGGTGAGCCCAATCCATTGTGTCCCTAAAAAGGGAGGAATGACCGTTGTGCCTAATGAAAACAACGAGTTAATTCCCACTCGTGTTGTGACCGGTTGGAGGGTGTGTATTGACTACCGAAAGTTAAATGACGCCACTCGTAAAGACCACTTTCCTTTGCCCTTCATGGATCAAATGTTGGAGCGACTTGCGGGAAATGAATTCTATTGCTTTTTAGATGGTTTTTCCGGTTACTTTCAAATCCCTATCGACCCTCGTGATCAAGAGAAGACTACGTTTACGTGTCCTTATGGAACGTTCGCTTATCGTAGGATGCCTTTCGGACTTTGTAATGCACCCGGTACGTTTCAACGGTGTATGATGGCGATTTTTCACGATATGATCGAGAAGTCGATGGAAGGGTTTATGGATGACTTCTCGGTGTTTGGTAATTCGTTCACGTCATGTTTATCTAATCTCGAACAAATGTTAAAACGTTGTGAAGAAACCAATCTTGTGCTTAATTGGGAGAAATGTCATTTCATGTGTAAACAAGGAATCGTCTTAGGACATAAGGTGTCGAAGGCGGGGATTGAGGTCGATAAAGCTAAGGTAGACGTCATCGCCAAGTTACCTCATCCCAAAACCGTTAAGGGAGTTCGTAGTTTCCTAGGCCACGCGGGCTTTTATCGTCGTTTCATCAAGGACTTTTCGAAGATTTCTCGTCCTATGACACACCTTCTCGAGAAGGATGCTCCTTTTAACTTTAATGAGGATTGTGTTAAGGCTTTCGAGACTCTAAAAAGGAAACTTACCGAAGCTCCCATTCTAGTTGCTCCTAATTGGGAATTATCCTTTGAAATCATGTGCGATGCAAGTGATTATGCTATAGGGGCCGTCTTAGGGCAACGTTATGACAAGCATTTCCGTCCTATCCACTATGCTAGTAAGACGATGACCGAGGCTCAATTAAAGTACACCACAACGGAAAAGGAATTCCTTGCCGTGGTCTATGCTTTTGAGAAATTCCGACCTTATCTCGTCTTGACTAAAAGCATCGTGTATACCGACCATTCGGCTATCAAGTATCTCTTAGCTAAGCAAGATGCTAAGCCGAGATTGCTTCGTTGGATGCTCCTCCTCCAAGAATTTGATGTCACCGTGCTTGACAAAAAAGGAGCCGAGAATCTAGCGGCCGATCATCTTTCTCGTCTAGAAGATCCTCACAAAGATGTTTTCGAGAACAAGGAAATTACCGAAACATTTCCTCTTGAGACTCTCGGTGTAGTGAATTCTAAAGACACCACCCCATGGTTTGCCGACATTGCAAATTACCATGCGGGCAATTTCATAATCAAGGGTATGATGACACAACAAAAACGAAAATTCTTTCGTGACGTCAAGTTCTATTTTTGGGACGACCCTTATCTCTTTCGGATTTGTGCGGATCAACTCATTCGACGTTGTGTGTTTGGTACCGAAGCTTCTAATATCCTTAGAGCTTGTCACGAGGGACCCGCGGGTGGTCACCACGGTGCTAATCTCACGGCTAAGAAAGTGTTCGATGCCGGTTTCTTTTGGCCTTCTATCTATCGTGATGCACACGCACTTGTGAAGTCGTGTGATTCGTGCCAACGTCAAGGAAAATCGTCTCAACGTGATGAAATGCCGCAAAATATAATTCAAGTGTGTGAGATTTTCGACATATGGGGAATAGACTTTATGGGGCCGTTCCCATCGTCTCATGGCAACAAATATATCCTCGTCGCGGTGGACTACCTTTCTAAGTGGGTGGAAGCTAAGGCTTTGCCTACTAATGATGCTCGTGTGGTAGTGAAGTTTTTGAAGCAACTATTCTCTCGGTTCGGAACCCCTCGTGTTATTATAAGCGATCGTGGAACCCATTTTTGTAATGACCAATTCGAAAAGGTTCTAAAGAAATATGGGGTTACACATCGACTTTCTACGGCTTATCACCCGCAAACGAGTGGGCAAGTCGAGGTTTCGAACCGAGCTTTGAAGAGGATTTTAGAAAGGTCGATTGGAGAAAACCGTGCTTCGTGGTCCGACAAACTTGATGACGCTTTATGGGCCTTTAGGACCGCTTATAAGACACCTATCGGTTGCACTCCTTATAAGTTAGTCTATGGGAAGAATTATCATTTGCCCATTGAATTGGAGCATAAGGCATATTGGGCACTTAAGCATGCTAATTTTGACTTGAAGACCGCGGGAGATCACCAGAAAATACAATTAAATGAATTAGATGAATTAAGGGATAATGCTTATGAAAATTCATTAATTTTTAAAGAAAAGACTAAAAAGTTTCATGATTCAAAGATTAAAAACCGGGTTTTTAACGTTGGTGATCAAGTGTTGCTTTTTAACTCTCGTCTTAAGATATTTTCCGGGAAATTGAAATCTCGTTGGTCGGGTCCGTTCACCATTACACAAGTGTTTCCATATGGGACCATTGAGCTAGCTCAAGATGATGGTCCCAATTTCAAGGTGAATGGACATAGGCTTAAGCACTACTTTGGTGGGGAAATTCCTTCAATGGTTGCCCCCGACCAAGACACCTTCCCCAATGATAATTAGCATTGAGGGGATCGAGTCAAGCTCATGACTCGGTAATCAAAAACGAGGTGCCTCGTGGGGGAAATCCCATGCTTATCCTTTAGGCTTATTATTCACTAATAAGGGGACTTGTACCCTTCCAACTCGTTGTCTCGTGGTTGTTTGTGATTGTGTTATCTAGATCATCATCATCATCTACGATTGAAGACTCTCGTGTTCGTTTACGTGAGCCTCCATCGTTCGTTTGAAGAAGTTTTTCACGATTCTATGACATATCCTTTATTGTTCTAACAATTATCTTTTAGCATAATTAATAAACGGCTTTAGATATATTGTTGATCACCCTTTCCATGCTAGATCCTAAGCATTCGACTCTTCGTCTCTAGTATGGGGGTGCTCCACCTTTAGACTCGAAACATTGAGGACAATGTTTACTTTTAGTATGGGGGGTGAATAGGTACTTGCTTTGCTACGCCCTCACGTTTTCCAACTTTCAATATTTTGTTTTGCTAATAAGGCTAAAAATGGCCAAATTTTAAAATTTTTCTTAGTTTTCATAAGTGTTTTTAAGACACGAATGTATATTTTCCGATGGGTAGAATAAGAGTTAATTTTTGACTTGATGGGCATTTGGAGCCATTTACATTCCTTAACCCGCTCAATTCAAGTTTTGCTAGACTTTTATATAGGGAGCTTTAAAACGCGAAAGTCTTAATTCATTCGGGTTAAGAACAAGAACTTTTCGCAAGTTCCTATAATTGATTCTAGAAAGTCACTTATCAAGGGAACTTTAAAACGCATTCTCTAAACTTGAAAAAGTCCAAGAAAGTGCAAGATCCTATAGGTGGCTTGAAAACCCAAAACTTTGATTTGATATAGTCTTAATGAAAGCTAATCCAAATTTGGCTTAATTTTGACTTGCATGGCTAAGTATTCACGAGTCTCTTTAATTAGAGGTCTTTATATAGTGAAGAACGAGAAATGATAGAGTTAGACAAGTGATCATGCTAAACGTAGAACATGAAAATGTTCTTTCAAAAACTCATATGTTTTTAATTGTGGCTTTTTCTTCCCATAAGATCAATGCATTAGGAATAAATCATAATTGCAATAAGTAAGGTCGTACGATTTGAAAGGTTACTTAGCCTCTAGCGCAAGATCGTTTAAAAGTTGCTCGGGGTTGAATAGAGTTCATAGCCAAGGCATAACTTATTGAAGCGGGACGCGAAGATTGGCGATCATCCAAAAAGGCCCTAACAAGGCATGAGGAGCTCTATGTTTGCTAAAGATCCAAAGATGATGTGAAGTATCATTATTCCTAAATCAATATGAAGGATCGAGACACACGACGAGAAGCTATTACTCCCCTAAAGAATGGAGAAAGTCTATCCAAAAAGACCCTAACAAGGTATGAGGATAAATATATCCAAGTCCGAAAAGGAGGCGGATCGTTGTATATCAAAATCCAAAGTAAAGATTGAAGAAAAATGATGAAGTCGTGGTCCTATATGAAGAATCTCTCAAAAACGTCAAGTGAAGAAATTCCAAAATATGAAGAGAAGACCATTATTTCAAGAACGTCTTCCCAAGATTTGAAGTATGAAGTACATGCCAAATATCGATCCGAGAAAGGTCTCAAATCGTGAAACGAGTTATGCCAAGATATGAACTTAAGGAGATACACGAGAAGCCGTTTTAAAAGATTTTGTCCTTCGGCTAACTATTGATCAAATCGTGCTACTTTGCTTTCGGACTAATAACTACTCAAATAAGTCAATATGTATCACTTGTGATCCATGACAAATAGATAAAAAATGCTAGTAACCCATTTCCTTCTATAATAACTAGGATTGCGGGGAGAAAAAGTATTACACAATTTGGACGTATGAGTAGTGTTAGCATTGTGACTTGTACCAACAATGATCTTGTTTTTGCACTTAGCATGGAATGTATGACAATCAAGGATGACGAAATTTACTCTAAGGGACATTAACTTGTTTCTATTCTTTGACCCTAAAAGTCACCTTTTGGTGATGAAAATCATACATTATGTCTTTACACATCATCGTAGTATGTTGCAAGTCTTTTACTCTTCAATAAAGGTTAATAAAATTGAACTTTGGTGATGCTTAGATACTTTATTCTAGCATTGCGTGAGGGCACGGCAATGGCTTAGTATGGGGGAGTGATGAGATGGCATTTATACATGATCTCATCGTTCTTTTCGGGCTTTAAATGCATAAAAATGTCATAAAATACCATATATATGCTTGTGTTTGTTTACTTGTGTATTTTAGGTATGGATATCATGAAAAAGACAAAAGATCACAAGATACAAGGAAAAACGGACACGAGAAACGAAGCCGTACAAAGAACCGGGCCCTAATCATGGAATATTCAACAAATACCCTTGAAGACTTGAAGACAAACAAGATTGATCCTCCATTAATGAAGAAATGACACTTAAAACCCTTGTATATTAATAATTACAAGTTTGGTCCCTTAAGTTTGTCAAAATTGCAAAAAGGTCCTTCAACTTTGAAGAAATGACAAGATTGGTCCCTCAACAAAATCAAATTGTCAAATATAGTCCCTCATGAAGAATAAGAGACATTGAAGACCTTTGAAGATCAACATTGTCCAAGATCAGCCCTTGAAATTACTCAAAATGGCAAAAATGGTCCTTTAAAACCTTTTTCCAAAAGATTGTGCCAAAAGTGTCAAGTGATGAAAGATATTAACAAAGGAAGTCACGTTTTTAGGGCTAAAAACTTTGTTTGCCAAAAAAACCAAAGGACAAGGACTGAAGTTGTCTGTTTTGAAACATTTAAACCAAATTGCGCCAAACACTATCTGTTCCCCCAAAATCGGATCAAAAAGGGAACTATTCACCTTTTTACACCTCCAGAAATTACCTTCACTTAAACCTGGGTAAAAGTCAATTAACCTTGCACACGTTTAATTCTCACACGCAGGAACTAATCCCACACATAAAATCCCCAATCCCACCACTGTGGACCCTACCCCCAATTCCCCATTCCACCAATCAGAGAACACCTTGGTCCCCAAGTTGTATGACGTGTCCCAAATCAACCACCAAGGTTTATTCCTTCCTCCCAAAGCAAAAACAAACGGATGAGATCAAGTTTGGACAGCTCACCACTCAAAATCGTCAAGGGCATATTTGGGAATTTCTTAGATTAGGGTTTTGTGTTTAAGCAGCCTAGAATGTTCATTAGACTAGTATAAATAGAGGCTCCAACCTGTGGATGTCCCTTGTTCCAGTTTCAAGCTTTTCCTTGTAATTCCTTTTTAAAAAAATAAAAGTTTGGTTTTTGATTTAATCAAGTGTAATCCCTTTTTATTGTTTTTAAAAGTTGTGTGTAGTGTGAAGCTTGATTCTGAGTTCCAATTTGTGATTTGGTGAAGTAATCTCAATTTTCAAAAATTATTCAAAGATTTTCTGAAAATTGAGATTTTTTTTGGTAAAATCTGTTTCAAGGTTTTTGGTATTAAGAGGTAAGTGTTAATTGGTGATATATTGTTATTGAAACGTGTTTTCAAAGTTTTAAAAGTTTTTGGAAGGATTAAGAAAGAAAGAAAAAGAGAAACAGGTTATAAAATATTGCATATATTTTGTATACTGTTTTGTTTTGATTGTCATAAACAGGTGTGAAGGTTGTTGATTTTTGATCTGCATGCACCCGGGTGCATAAGGAAGTGGATTTTCATCCACCAAGGGCTTGGATGTAAGCCCTTAAGGTAATTCCTTTTTACCTTATTGAAAATCTCAGAAAGTGAAGGTTGTATGATCCTGCATGATTTTGATGCTAGTGTGTGTTTAAGCCTTTGGATTTGTGTTTTTATGTGTTATTGTGGATGATAAATGCTATGTGAATCAGTTTGATCAGGTTTTAGAGGGCTTTGATTTGTTAAAAGTTGGTTAAAAGTTTTTAAAAGGGTGTTTGGCTAAGTGATTTAGCAGGACAATAATCTTTGATTGAGTTTTTAAGAGGTGTTAGATAGGTTTATAAGGATTAAGATAGGTTGTTAGTGAGTAGTAAGTAAATTTGGATCAAGATTTAAGCAAGTTTGGTGAGTTTTAAAGGAAAAGTGAGTTTAAAAATCTGCTTATGCCAAAATCTGCTTGTATTACATGAATTTGTGAGCTTTGGTTTTGATTTCTGTTAAGGTTTAGGCTAAGTGAGTTATTGTTACTGCTTGAGTACCATTTTGTGAGTGTGTGTGCCAAAAATTGGCCTTTGAAAGTCACTTGAGTGCAAGTAATCAGCCACTAAGTCCACAGACCTAGAACATAGGTCACAGAAACTTGCATTGTCTTTGTATGCTATTGTTTTGAGAATTCTTGGTGCTAGGTGCTTGTATTGTTGCTTGATTTGACTCCTTGTGCTTAAATAAGCACAAGGGTGCCCCCTGTCCACAATATACAACACCAAATAAGCCAATTCCCAAGCTCCTCTTGGGATCTCTCAACCTGTGAAGAAAGAAAAGAAAGACACAAACTTGTGTTCTTCCAAGAAGTAGAACAGGACACGTTTTCCATTGATTCTTGTTAAACCTTGGTTAAAAAGGAAATTTGAGAGTGTTATTAAGGATTACAAAGTGTCAGTGTTGGATTTTAAGAAATATAAAAAAAAAAAAAACGTGTAAAAAGGGGTTGCTCAGCCTCGAACCCTGGTCATCACACTCACACACACCACACACTACCACTGCGCCCTTGGGTCTTTTACTGACCAAGGGTGCAAACGTGGTATACTTAACCACTTTCTCATCTTTTGCTTATTTAAAAAGCCGTAGCTATTTACCTTCTTTTCAGCTTATTCAATAAGCAATTTTAGCTTATTTTATTTTTCCTAGGACCTTTATAGGTTTAGGGATTTTTCTAGATAGTTTTTAAAATTTTCTTTTTATTTGTTTATTTTCTAGGATTTATTTAATACCCGTATTTTAAAAAGTCATTAAAAAATATAAAAAATAGTTTTAATTTCTAGGAAAAATTATTTTTAGGTTTTAAAATATTATTTTGAGGTTTACATCTGTTTTTGGTTTTATAAACTTTAATTTTTAATTTTATAATATTTTAAGGTTTTTTATAAACTTTAATTAATTTTATAAAATTATTAAAAAGGTTTTAGGAGTTTTAATTTGTGTTTTTATCTTAGTTAGAATATTTTAAGTTTTTAGAAATTTTTTAGAATTAATTTTAGAAACTTTTTATTTTTAGTATTATTTTAATATTATTTTATTATTAAAAAATCAAAATTTTATTTTTATTTCTTCTTCATTTTTCTTAAGTTCTTTATCATTAATTAGGACTATTTCCATTTTTAGAATATTTTTATAGCTTTTAGATTTATTTTTATAATTATTTTAAGTTTAATTAGGTTTTAATCATTTTTAATCATTTTTAGAGTTTTAAAAATAGTTTTAATAGCTTTTAATTTTTAGAAAATTACTTTTTAGTCTTCTAATAATATAAGTTAAGTAATTATTCAATAAAATCATATTTTAGACATTTGAATTAGTTATATTTAATTTTAGGGCTTTAATTAGCATTTAAAATTAAATATTTAATTAATAAAAGGTTTTAAAATATCTTTGTTGGATTTTTATCTTTGTTTATATTATTTAAGACTTGTTTTTAGCCTTTTTGATATTTTGTTTTTGGTTTTAGTTAAATTTTTAATTTGGGTAGTTTTTCACGGCTTTACGTTTACGTCTTTTTCGTCGTAGTGTAATTTTAACGTAACCGTCTTTTCATCTTCTCATCCCCATTCTGCTCAATATTAATCTCAAATAAATACAAGTTAAAACACACACATATACCTCCTTGGGAAACGAACTTTCTCTCTTTTTAAGTGATTGGGTCATTAGTGTTGATTTTTCCTAAAATCATCACTCGATACTTTCCGCTATTTACGCTCTTTTCCTAAAGAGTAGTAAAACTCTACAATCAGGTATATAAATACTCTCCTTTGATGGAGAGGGGGGTTGGTTGTTTTCACTTTTTCATTAATAAACACATATCTTATCTTTATTTTCTCTCTATACTTTCTCTCTCTAGAAACATCAACCCAGATCTAGATCTAAGATTACTAATATTCTACAGTTTAAAATCCACCAACACAAATCTTATTATATCACCCCATAACGATTGATAGCAATTGATAACTAAATAAACTAGTACACACCACACTTTCTTTAGATGAGTTCTCGGGTTGTAGATAGCGTTTAAAAAAAGAAAATGGTTGGATGATATTTTCTAGAGAGAGAAAGACAAGTGAACTATGTGAAAAAATTATCATCAACAACCCTTCTAAACACTTGGAAAAGGGTTTAAATACAAAGGTTTGGCTAGTCACTTTGGGCTTTTATGGGCCTTTACCAGGCTTCTTAGCGGACTACTACTAGTTTGCCCGATTACATTTAAACAAAAACCTAAACGAGCTATAGCAAATAAACACTACAAGTGACCGATGCTTCATTGTATAGAAATGATACCATTTTATATATTTTCTTGTTTATAACATATGCATTCTTGTTTGATATTTTGTTTTGTTGAGGTATTGTCATGACACTTTGAGGTCATTGTCTTTACTTTTCATTTAGTGTATTCTCTGTAGTGACGTCATTGTGTTATAATGATACTCATGAAGTTACACATCGTGTTTCCGCCGAGGCGGGGTGTGACACTTAATGACTCTCTCCAGTTTTTGACCAAAAGAAAGGCCTTACAAGGTCACGAATTTGAAGTAATTTCAACCAGCCCCAACTTGTGCCAACTTCTATCGAGACGTGGTTCACATCATAAGAGAAACATTGAAAAGGTCCAAACTCCGTATACCAAGGCCTCATTCCGATTTTGGTAAACAAATCTCTTCCCACGCCACTTTAGTCTTACCATTACGATATTCACCATTACACCACAAAAAGCCCCTGAAAGCTGATCAATCTCCGATGAGGTACTCTTTGGAATAAAAACAATGGAAGCCCAATAAACTTGGCATAGATGCTAAAACAACCATACAAAGTTGAAGACGACTGGAAAATGAAAGAATTGTTTTTCCAATCCCCTATCCGATTTTCACCCTTTCAACAAGAACCTTACAATCCCAAATAAGAATTCTTGAAGCAATTAAAGGAACACCAAGATATTTGGTAGAGAGAGTACCTTCCGAAAACGGATAATTCCAATAATGGAGATCTTCATGGTTCAACACATTACAAAAGAACGTCGTACTCTTAGGTAACGAGGCACCAACCGGACGTCAACTTAAATTCATCAAGGGATTCCAAGATAACCCTAGTCTAATCAATGTCACCTCGAGCAAAAATGAAGAGATCTTCGGAAAAGCATACGCTAATAATGCCCAAGTCTTCACAACGATTATGAAATCTAAACAAATCAGAATCTCGGACATGTGTTTGAAGGATAAGCGTTAAGACCTCCATTACCAACATAAAGATATAGTGAGACAACGGGTCACCTTGCCTTAACTCTCTTTTTCCTTAGAAATACCCATGAACATCACCATTAATACATAACTAAAATGAAACCGAAGTAACACACTCCATGATCCATTTCACCATAGTTTCATGAAACCCAAAATGTCTCACAATATTACCCAAGAAAGGCCACTCTACCATATTGTACACCTATTGAATATCCACCTTGAAAGAACACTGAGGCGACCCCCGATCCCAATGATAATTATGCATTAATTCTTGAGTTAAAAGAATATTATCCGAAATCTTTCTTCCCGGTATAAACGCAGGCTGGTTATCACTAACCAGTTCTTTAATAGCCTCCATAATGCGACACGTAAGAATATTACTTATGCATTTATAAAACATGTTACAACAGGAGATCGGTCAGAAATCATAAACCTTTTTCGGAGTAGAAACCTTCGAAATTAAAGCAATAAATGTATGATTAACTTCCTTAAACAATTTACCGTTATGAAAGAAATCCATTATGGCATGACACACATCAGGTCCAACAATTTCCCATCCATTTTAAAGAAAGACGGTGTGAACCCATCCGGACCCGGGGATTTATCCTCACCAATATAAAACATTGCTTTTTTGATCGCATCATTACTAACATCACGAATCATAAGAAGATTAGAAGCGTCCAAAATTGTACGATAAAACATCCCTTCCTGGTTCAACTCCTCACAATCAGTAGAAGTTCCAAGGAATGATTCATAATGTGAGATAAAAGCTTCGGTACCAACCACTCCTGTAACAACACTATTATCCGTTGCTTTAATCACATCTATACGACTTCTTTGACATTTGATTTTGCCGGTTTTATAAGAACCGCTCCTCATCAACCTTAGCATCCGTAAAAGCTTGAACATAAACCGCCTCTTCGTCCTTAAGCACAAAATTCGACGGGTCCTTGAATCTCATCGAGTTCATGCCTAAGTCTATACATACAATCATGTATATTTCCTTGCATGTGAAGAAGCTTCCGCAACGGTGTCACACTCCCAAAATATCAGAGTATAATGGCGACGAGGGAGTGGTGACGTCATGATTATCATACACACACAGTTACAAAGAACGACCTCTAAATGAGAAGTTTGGAAAATAGATCACTTGTAATTGATAAATTAAATAGTTTTAACATAGTGCGGAAGCATAAAACTGGTCACTGTTACAAAACATAGTTTTCCAAGTAGTACAAATGATCTTTGTTTCAAAGAAATGACGGCAATGCATGAGACCTCACTTAGCATCTTCCTTCTTAATACCTGAGAAAAACATTGCTAAAGTGTCAACATAAAGTTGGTGAGTTCATAGGTTTATTTAATTTGAAATGTTTAATGAACCACAAGATTTTCCCAAAAGTGATGACAATATAACAAATACAAAGTCATCCCAAAAGTATTTATTACAGTCTAAGCTCGTGACACCGAAGCGTTAACAACACCGGTAGTATAATCATATAAATGTAGCCCAACTAGATGCCTAAACCCACGACATCCTATCTCAGACTCAAATGAAACTGTGCCCGCTTGTCCCCTTGTTGGACAAGACAGACAGGGACGTCAATCCCGATAGATCTATCCATAACATTCGCGCTTACACAAAGTAATTAACGGTTCACGATTCACGGGCCAAAGCAACTGGGTTTTTAGTGGGACTTAGACTAATATATAAATCAGTAAATGCACTTGTGTTCATACGTTAAAATCAAGCAATGTCTCACCCTAAAAAGCAGTAAAAATAGTCAAGTATGGGGCTATAAACTCACCTCGTAATTCAGCAAAAAGGACGAAGGTAAAAGTAGCTCGAGAGTACGGTTACGCTAGCCGCGACCTATTTGATTATAAGGATCGGGTTACGATATGAAAAGTTATACTAATAAAAGACACGACACCCTAGTTGTGCTTGACAATACCTTTCGTTTACGGAAAAATACGACACATAAAAGTCGGTTATTAAACGGTCGAGGTTTACGGGTTAAATTATACCCTTAAGTTACAAATTTTCGTTTTGGGCTTCAAATAAACTCAATACACCAAACTGGCCCAATATAAGCCCATTATTACCCACCCATGATCCGGCCCAAGGGTTATTAAACCCGGCCCGGCCCAATGTCGATACAAACAAGGTAAGGGGGGGGGGGGGGGGGGGGGGGGGGTAAATACGTGTGTTGCTACACACACTTCTCAAAAACAGAGAGTTATCTCTCTCTCTCTTCTCTCGAAACACACCCACCGCCCACTCTCTCTCTCTCTTTCTAGAATCTGGATCGGATCATCTCCTCCCATGGCTAATTATGTTTTCAGTTTAATACATCCATCATTTGGGGATGTTTTGTGGTGAATAAATCGTGTGGGATGTGGGGTTTCATCCCCACATCAAACCGATTCGGTTTTGATGGTGATCTTCCCCAGGGTTTATGTTATTCGTCTCAAAACAAAGATAAGTTGTTTATTCCTCTTTTCCTTTTAATAAAATGGTTAAATGATTTTCGTTTATAAAAGATCTTGGGTTTAAATCACTTGTATAAACTTGTTGAGAACCAAATGGCTCTCGGATTTGATAATAAATAAATTAGGGTTTCGAAATATTTGGGGGTTTCTCTAAATCTCGTGTTAAATACAATTAATTAATGTTTTCTTGTATAAAAACATGTTAATTTCACATATAAACGGTTTTATAAAAAATTAGGGTTTCGGTCAAAATTGGGGGTTTTGCATATCTTGCTTCCAGTCAGATTAATTATTAGATTCGTGTTTGGATTAGGTTTAATTAGAGTTTTAATTAATAAAATCAAATTAGGGTTTATATAAATTGGGGGTTTTTACATTCGGTTGATTATTCAAAATTAAGTGGCGTTTTTGGAATATAAAAAGTATCAATTTCATAATTAAAAAGGTTTTCAGTTTTTAGGGTTTCGATTTGAAAAGGGTTTTTATACCCGCGGCATATTTGGGGGTTGTTATGATGTTTCTGTAAAAATGAAATGTTTAAGACATTTGGATTATTGTGACATTGAATGGTAAGGGTTTCGGCAGAAAAACAAGTAACTTGGTTGTCTTGGTTTGGTTCTCGGTTTGGCCTTGGTTGGGGTCTCGGTTTGGTCTTGGTTGGGTCTCGGGTTGAGTCTCGGTTTGGTCTTGATCAGGGTCTCGGTTTGGTTGACAGAAACATGGGGTCATGGTCATGCTCTAGTAACAATGCTATAGTTTAATCTTTTCAGTTTTTAATTAAAATAGGACCGTGACAAAACTAACATATTTGTTTATCTTTCGCAGGTTTGGTCAATGACGAGCACAACTAAGATTTTATTCAGAAATGAAAAGATGATTTAAAAGACTCACAAATGGGATGCTTAAGTTTCGGTTTGCAGGTGTGGACGAGATGGATCGGCTTGACACTTTCGGTTTGCAGGTGTGGACGAGATGGATAGATTGGCTTGACACTACACTTCACTTTCACCCAGGAATTTGTATTTGAAAACTTGTCCAGAAATTGTTACTGTTATATTTGGACTGTGAATACTTTGAGTTTTGTTTGGACATTTGATAAACTTTGGATTGTATTTAATCATGTATTATTAGTCTAGGGTTAGACTCAAGCTGAATTTGGTAAGCTTGTGATATACCCAATTTGGGTAAACTTGGCATGTGTGCTGGCTTGTAGTGCTTAGTGGATAATAAACTATGGAATTTATGTTGTGACTGAAAATGGACACTTGTTAAGCAAGTTTTTGAAATAAAAGTGAATAAAGGTTTATACTTAAATGTTTGTACATGATGCACCAGTTATACTACTCGACTCAGGTTCGTCGGGTGTTTAAGTTTAGACACGAAAACTGAATATACACGACTCGATAACAGCTCGACACACGATCCAAAACAAAGACAATTATGCGAGACTTCACGGGATTAGTAAATACTTCAAATAGATATACGGTAAAACATAATACGTTTAACAACTCGTGTATTGCATTCAAACTTAATAGACGCGAAAAACTCGAGATGTTACATATGCTCTCCCTAAAAAGGGCTTTGTCCGCAAAGCAAAATAAATAACACATTCATGTCGACAACTCGTCGGTAAATAATTAAAGTACTCCTACTATATGAATAATTTAAGATGAAAATTTGACGGATGTCACAGTATTCCCATGTTTTAGAGATTTCGTCACGAAATCAAGACGTTGTTGTAGTAGAATGATTAGCGAAAAGATGAGGATACTTGCTCTTGAATTGATCTTCACGTTCCCACGTGTATTCTGGACCTCTTAGCGCATTCCAACGGATCTTTACAATAGGTATACGGCTTTGCTTGAGTTGTTTGACTTGACGGTCCATAACTTCTACCGGTTCTTCTACAAAGTTGAGTTTGTCGTCGAGTTGAATCTCTTCCAAAGGAATAACGAGTGTCTCGTCGGCTAAACATTTCTTCAAATTGCAAATGTGGAACACATTATGCACTCGGCTAAGTTCTTGGGGTAATTCCAAACGATAGGCTACGGGGCCAATCCTCTCTATGATCTTGAAGGGTCCAATGTAACGAGGGTTCAACTTTCCACGCTTTCCAAAGCGAATCACACCCTTCCAAGGTGAGACCTTCAACATGACTCTATCACCAACCTCAAACTCAAGGGGTTTGCGTCTCATGTCAGCATAACTCTTTTGTCGATCTCTTGCGGCTTGCATACGGCTCTTAATCTCAAAGATCTTCTCAGTAGTCTCGTGTATGATCTCGGGTCCAGTGAGTTGTGCTTCACCAACCTCTGCCCAACACACGGGTGAACGACACTTCCTACCATACAGTGCTTCGAACGGCGCTGCCTTAATGCTAGTGTGATAACTATTGTTGTATGAGAACTCCACCAGAGGTAGGTGTCTATCCCATCTATTTCCGAAGTCAATCACACAAGCTCTCAGCATATCTTCTAAGGTTTGAATGGTCCTTTCACTTTGACCGTCAGTTTGGGGATGGTACGCAGTGCTCATATCCAACTGCGTTCCCAATGCCTTCTGCAGTGACTTCCAGAACTGCGAAGTAAATCGGCTGTCTCGGTCGGAGATTATAGACACAGGCACACCATGCTTCGTGACTACTTCCTCCAAGTATGTTCTTGCTAACTTATCCATTCCATCGGTCTCCTTGATGGGCAGGAAATGAGCCGATTTGGTGAGTCGGTCGACGATTACCCAAATCGTGTCAAATCCGGCTGCGGTTTTTGGTAACTTGGTAATGAAATCCATAGTGATCCTTTCCCACTTCCATTCTGGCAGTTCGGGTTGGACCAATAATCCTGATGGTTTCATATGTTCGGCTTTGACTTTGGCACAAGTCAAGCACTTGCTAACGTATGTAGCAATATCCGCCTTCATGTTCGGCCACCAATACAACATCTTCAGATCATGATACATTTTGTCAGATCCCGGATGTATGGAGTATTTTGACTTATGCGACTCATGCATAATCAAAGATCGTAGGTCACCATGGCACGGTAACCAACTCCTATTATCAAGGCATAACGTTCCATCCGAGCGTGCTTCTAACTTCTTTATCATGCCTTCAACATCTTCAGTCTTGAGAATTTCTTCCTCGACTGCCTCTTTCTGAGCCTTGAGAATTAAGGATGGAAGGTCTAAGTCAATGGTCATCACCAAAGCCTTCACCCTAAGAACTCTCTCCTTTCGACTCAAAGCGTCGGCCACGACATTTGCCTTGCCCGGGTGATAACGGATCTCGCAATCGTAATCACTGAGCAACTCTAGCCAACGTCGTTGTCTCATGTTGAGTTCCTTTTGATTCAAAATGTGTTGTAGACTCTTATGATCAGTGAATACAACACACTTAGTACCATAAAGGTAGTGTCTCCAAATCTTTAGGGCAAACACCACTGCTCCCAACTCTAGGTCATGAGTTGTGTAGTTCTTCTCGTGCACTTTTAGTTGTCTTGATGCGTAAGCTATGACCTTAGTCCTTTGCATCAGTACCGCACCTAACCCTTTTATGGATGCATCACAATACACCACAAAGTCTTCATTACCCTCGGGTAGGGCTAGTATAGGTGCTTCACACAACATCTGCTTCAATGTCTGGAATGCCAAATCTTGATCCTCTTTCCACTCAAACTTCTTGTCTTTTTGAGTTAATTCCGTCATTGGTTTAGCTATCTTGGAGAAACCTTCAATGAATCTCCTATAGTAACCAGCAAGACCTAAAAATTGGCGGATCTCCGTGGGTGTTGTTGGAGTCGCCCAATCCTTCACGGCCTCGATCTTAGCAGGATCAACGTGAATACCACTGCTGTCGATTACATGCCCAAGGAATTGCACCGTGTTTATCCAAAACTCACATTTGGAAAACTTTGCATATAACTTCTCCTTCCTTAGCAGCTCTAGTATGGTCTTCAAATGTTCCTTGTGTTCTTCTTCATTACGAGAATAGATGAGAATATCATCGATAAATACAATCACAAACTTGTCCAAGTATGGTTTGCAAACTCGGTTCATGAGATCCATGAATACCGCAGGCGCGTTTGTCAAACCGAAAGGCATAACTTGGAACTCGTAGTGTCCGTACCGGGTTCTAAAAGTTGTCTTATGAACGTCTTCCTCCCTAACCCTTAGTTGATGATATCCTGACCTTAGATCGATCTTCGAGTATATGCTAGATCCTTGCAATTGGTCGAAAAGATCGTCAATTCTTGGTAATGGGTAACGGTTCTTTATCGTCAGCTTATTCAATTCTCGGTAATCGATACACATTCTAAAGGATCCATCTTTCTTTTTGACAAATAAGACCGGCGCTCCCCAAGGTGAGGAACTTGGTCTAATGAAGCCTTTGTCAGAAAGTTCCTTTATCTGTTCAGCTAACTCTGTCATCTCGGCCGGTGCTAGGCGGTATGGGGCTCTAGCAACAGGCGCGGCTCCTGGTGTAAGCTCGATGTGAAACTCCACTTCCCGTGCTGGTGGTAGTCCTGGTAAGTCCTCTGGGAATACGTCCGGAAAGTCTCTAACGATCGGTACGTCTTCCACCTTCTTCTCGTGATCTTCTTCTCCTTCCTTTTGTGTTATTTGAACCAAGAATACTGGACATCCCTTCTCAATGTATCTTTGGGTCCTAATACATGAGATGATTTCCAGTCTTGATCCATTCTTCACTCCACTTCTTTCGCCTTGTATGATCAGTACATCGTTTCCATAAGGAACACGGACGCACTTCTCATGACATACAATTTCCGCGTGATGCTTCGACATCCAATCCATTCCAATGATGACGTCAAAACTTCCCAATTCTATGGGGAGTAGGTCGATACTGAACGAACGACCTTGTAACCTTACACTACATCCTTTTAGAATGACGTCGGTGGTTACTGACTTCCCATCGGCTAATTCTACATTATACTTAACGTCTAACGCAGTAGGGGTAACATTTAGGCGTTCACTAAATATAGACGACACAAAACTCCTATCCGCACCAGAATCAAATAGTACTGAAGCATAGTTGTTATTGACTAGAAACGTACCAGTCACAACATTGTTGTCTTGCACTGCAGCTTCAGCACAGAGATGATACACTTTGCTAGGTGCCGTGAATCCTCCAGGAGTACTAGTTGTGGCTTGGTTATTCCTTCCCCGGTTCCCTTGATTCTGCTTCTGGTTCCCTTGGTTGTGATTCTGATTGCCTCGAATCTGGTTACCACGACCTTGGTTCCCACTGCTTGGGCACTTGTTCTTGTAGTGACCTTTCTCTCCACATCCAAAGCAAGTGACATTTGCTCATTGGCCACCTTGTGTTCCAGGTCCTCTTTGGTTAGTAGGACGAGGTGGTGCTCGACATTCCTTTGCCTTATGTCCGGCCTTCCCACAATTGTAGCACGTAGGGGGACATGCTCCTTCGTGGTGTCGGCCACATTTTCCGCAGAAAGGAAGTCTTCCAGCGTAGTTTCCAGTATTACCTTGTCCAGCAGTAAACACCCTTGCTACTTCTTGTCGCTTGTTCTGGTTGTAGTTGTTTGTGTTGTTGCTGTTGTTGGTATTGTTGGTATTGTTGTTGTAGTGGTTGCCAGACCACTTCCTCTTATCCCCAGTATTTTCTCCCAATTCTTGTACCACTTGGTACATCAGACTTTGAGACATGTCGATTGCCTCGTGCAAATCAGTTGGCTTGGATGAAGTCACATTCCCTTTGATGCTCAAAGGTAGTCCTTCAATGTATCGCTCCAACAATCGGTCGTCGTTGGGCACCATTTCAGGACATAACAAGATCAGCTCTTGAAAGCGCTGATTGTAAGCAGTAAGAGCAGTACCCTTGACCTTCAGGTTCCACAGCTCAACCTCCATCTGCTTGACTTCATTTCGTGGGCAGTATTTCCTCACAAACATAGCTTTAAATTCACTCCAGGGCGTCGCTTGGGCAACGTCAATGGTCACTGCACGAGCATAGACGTTCTACCAAGTCAAAGCACCATCCACTAACGTGCTTGACGCAAACTTCACCTTATCAGCTTCAGCAACATTGCTAATCCCAAATTGGGATTCTAGCTTCTCAAACCATCTGGTTAATCCTACTGCTCCTTCAGTACCGCGGAAACTTGCTTGCGTAACTGCACGAAATTCCTTGTAGGTACAAGTCCGTGCAATAGCATTAGTAGCTCCTTGGTTGGTCTCCTCCTGTGTGCTAGCTGTAAGATTTGCTTCGGCTGTTGCGAGTGCCTCGGCCACTCGTTCGGCTATCATTTGACTTAGCATGACGGTGTCAATTCCACCGGTAGCGGCTGGTGGATTCTGCGTTTCGGATCTCCTAACTGGCGCCATAATCTAAAGAGGTAATAGGACAATGAGTTTTGCCAGACATAACATGCATGGCACGCACAATACAATTATGAAATGCTCCAGGGTATAATACACAATATATAATGATCTCACAATTTTTGTAACCCATAATATCATTCATAGAATCGTTTGGTAGTACATCATAGTTTGTCATACATAATATAATAAAAGAAAATAAAATGCCAACTAGCTAAGATAAACTTCAAAGCTTAGTGGTCATACAATGATAAGTCAATGGTACAAGATAAATCTAACTAGTGCCCTCACGGCGCTGATGAAGCTCTCTCTCCAACTCTACTAACCTTCTCTCAACCACGATCTCACGAGCCTGGGAATCTCTAAGTCTAACATCGGTATCATAACAAGCGGCTCTAAACCTCTTATCCAAGTCTGCAACAGGGTCTTCCACTGGTGCCTCTAGTCCGCCTGTCTCAACCAATGGCTCTACTCCCCAACGAGTCATCAGGCTCTCGATCTCCTCAAGACGAGCATTCGGCATGGATTCCATCTGATCAAGAACAGTATGAAGCTGTCCTCGTAGACGGGTCACACAAACTGTCAACACTGTCTCATCCCTAACTGGACTCTTCTTTGCCAGTGCCTCCAGCTTATCCTGCACTTCATTATACTCTTCACCTAAAGCCTCTACAGCATCCTCCAACCTGTTTAATCGTGTCGTCACACATCCATCTGCTGCCCCAAGCATCACCACCGTCGATGTAGCTCTCCTAGGAAGAGGAGTCGTAGCTCTCGGCCCAGTAGAGATACCAGCATCAGCAAGCATCTCCTGGTACACAGTAGGTACAGTCTCTGGTGGTGGTAGTAGTAGTGGTATCTCTGGGACAGGACTGGCAGGTGTGCGGGCTGCATGCCTGTCAGTGGCAGTGAAAGGTATGAGGGGTCGGTAAGGTGAAAGTGGTGGTCGAGCAGCTCTCCCCCGAAGACGTCGTCTCACATAGTAGAAAGGTAGAGTACCAGGTGTTGGAGCAGGAATATCAGTCATCTCCCCTTCGTCTTCAGATGGAGATGAGGAGATGTGTGCTAGGGAAACCTCAGGAGTAGCAGCATATGCAGTAGGAGGGTCCTCAGTGTCTGTGACCTCCATGGGCTCTCCTTCCCCATCTGTGAACTCCATATCATCATCCTCTGTCTCCTCTACCGTCTCATCTCTAGTAACTGATGTCTGACCTGGTGACTGCACCACATCAGCGTCTAAGTCATCCTCTCCTCCGCCTTCTAGGCTAAGTACGTCGTCAGCTGATGCATCAGGAATACGGATCGGTGAACGACGAACCTCCTCAGTCTCTCTCTCAGTATCATCATCTGAAACCATCCGGTACCACGGATATCCTGATGGTGATCCTCTAGGTAGTCCTACTGATGAACTGATAGTCGACTGTGAACTACGGTTGTAGTACGCTCCTGTAGACGTGGAATCATCAGAAGAAGACATCGCTGTAATCATAAACAAAATAAATGTGTGTAAATATCTTATAAAATTAGTCCGTAAAAAGGGACATTAACATAACATAGCAATCATTGTTGAATTCACATGTATCCCATATAACATGATTCAGATTTTGTTGTTGCACATGTAACCCATGTAAATATACTTCGTATTTGTTAAACCACATGTATCCCATTTATTACTTATCTATGTTCATGTATCTACATATACTTAATACTTACAATCCGTATGATAATCGATTAAACACATGGCAGTTATAGTCTAGAGTTACTAAATGCAACCTATTTCTCTATAACCATGGCTCTGATACCAATCTGTCACACTCCCAAAATATCAGAGTATAATGGCGACGAGGGAGTGGTGACGTCATGATTATCATACACACACAGTTACAAAGAACGACCTCTAAATGAGACGTTCGAAAAATAGATCACTTGTAATTGATAAATTAAATAGTTTTAACATAGTGCGGAAGCATAAAACTGGTCACTGTTACAAAACATAGTTTTCCAAGTAGTACAAATGATCTTTGTTTCAAAGAAATGACGGCAATGCATGAGACCTCACTTAGCATCTTCCTTCTTAATACCTGAGAAAAACATTGCTAAAGTGTCAACATAAAGTTGGTGAGTTCATAGGTTTAGTTAATTTGAAATGTTTAATGAACCACAAGATTTTCCCAAAAGTGATGACAATATAACAAATACAAAGTCATCCCAAAAGTATTTATTACAGTCTAAGCTCGTGACACCGAAGCGTTAACAACACCGGCAGTATAATCATATAAATGTAGCCCAACTAGATGCCTAAACCCACGACATCCTATCTCAGACTCAAATGAAACTGTGCCCGCTTGTCCCCTTGTTGGACAAGACAGACAGGGACGTCAATCCCGATAGATCTATCCATAACATTCGCGCTTACACAAAGTAATTAACGGTTCACGATTCACGGGCCAAAGCAACTGGGTTTTTAGTGGGACTTAGACTAATATATAAATCAGTAAATGCACTTGTGTTCATACGTTAAAATCAAGCAATGTCTCACCCCAAAAAGCAGTAAAAATAGTCAAGTATGGGGCTATAAACTCACCTCGTAATTCAGCAAAAAGGACGAAGGTAAAAGTAGCTCGAGAGTACGGTTACGCTAGCCGCGACCTATTTGATTATAAGGATCGGGTTACGATATGAAAAGTTATACTAATAAAAGACACGACACCCTAGTTGTGCTTGACAATACCTTTCGTTTACGGAAAAATACGACACATAAAAGTCGGTTATTAAACGGTCGAGGTTTACGGGTTAAATTATACCCTTAAGTTACAAATTTTCGTTTTGGGCTTTAAATAAACTCAATACACCAAACTGGCCCAATATAAGCCCATTATTACCCACCCATGATCCGGCCCAAGGGTTATTAAACCCGGCCCGGCCCAATGTCGATACAAACAAGGTAGGGGGGGGGGGGGGGGGTAAATACGTGTGTTGCTACACACACTTCTCAAAAACAGAGAGTTACTCTCTCTCTCTTCTCTCGAAACACACCCACCGCCCACTCTCTCTCTCTTTCTAGAATCTGGATCGGATCATCTCCTCCCATGGCTAATTATGTTTTCAGTTTAATACATCCATCATTTGGGGATGTTTTGTGGTGAATAAATCGTGTGGGATGTGGGGTTTTATCCCCACATCAAACCGATTCGGTTTTGATGGTGATCTTCCCCAGGGTTTATGTTATTCGTCTCAAAACAAAGATAAGTTGTTTATTCCTCTTTTCCTTTTAATAAAATGGTTAAATGATTTTCATTTATAAAAGATCTTAGGTTTAAATCACTTGTATAAACTTGTTGAGAACCAAATGGCTCTCGGATTTGATAATAAATAAATTAGGGTTTCGAAATATTTGGGGGTTTCTCTAAATCTCGTGTTAAATAAAATTAATTAATGTTTTCTTGTATAAAAACATGTTAATTTCACATATAAACGGTTTTATAAAAAATTAGGGTTTCGGTCAAAATTGGGGTTTTTTGCATATCTTGCTTCCAGTCAGATTAATTATTAGATTCGTGTTTGGATTAGGTTTAATTAGAGTTTTAATTAATAAAATCAAATTAGGGTTTATATAAATTGGGGGTTTTTACATTCGGTTGATTATTCAAAATTAAGTGGCGTTTTTGGAATATAAAAAGTATCAATTTCATAATTAAAAAGGTTTTCAGTTTTTAGGGTTTCGATTTGAAAAGGGTTTTTATACCCGCGACATATTTGGGGGTTGTTATGATGTTTCTGTAAAAATGAAATGTTTAATACATTTGGATTATTGTGATATTGAATGGTAAGGGTTTCGGCAGAAAAACAAGTAACTTGGTTGTCTTGGTTTGGTTCTCGGTTTGGCCTTGGTTGGGGTCTCGGTTTGGTCTTGGTTGGGTCTCGGGTTGAGTCTCGGTTTGGTCTTGATCGGGGTCTCGGTTTGGTTGACAGAAACATGGGGTCATGGTCATGCTCTAGTAACAATGCTATAGTTTAATCTTTTCAGTTTTTAATTAAAATAGGACCGTGACAAAACTAACATATTTGTTTATCTTTCGCAGGTTTGGTCAATGACGAGCACAACTAAGATTTTATTCAGAAATGAAAAGATGATTTAAAAGACTCACAAATGGGATGCTTAAGTTTCGGTTTGCAGGTGTGGACGAGATGGATCGGCTTGACACTTTCGGTTTGCAGGTGTGGACGAGATGGATAGATTGGCTTGACACTACACTTCACTTTCACCCAGGAATTTGTATTTGAAAACTTGTCCAGAAATTGTTACTGTTATATTTGGACTGTGAATACTTTGAGTTTTGTTTGGACATTTGATAAACTTTGGATTGTATTTAATCATGTATTATTAGTCTAGGGTTAGACTCAAGCTGAATTTGGTAAGCTTGTGATATACCCAATTTGGGTAAACTTGGCATGTGTGCTGGCTTGTAGTGCTTAGTGGATAATAAACTATGGAATTTATGTTGTGACTGAAAATGGACACTTGTTAAGCAAGTTTTTGAAATAAAAGTGAATAAAGGTTTATACTTAAATGTTTGTACATGATGCACCAGTTATACTACTCGACTCAGGTTCGTCGGGTGTTTAAGTTTAGACACGAAAACTGAATATACACGACTCGATAACAGCTCGACACATGATCCAAAACAAAGACAATTATGCGAGACTTCACGGGATTAGTAAATACTTCAAATAGATATACGGTAAAACATAATACGTTTAACAACTCGTGTATTGCATTCAAACTTAATAGACGCGAAAAACTCGAGATGTTACAAACGGCTTCTTAAAGAACTTGAGCCGCTGGACTACTTGAAACATAACATAACCAGAAACTTCTCTCTCCCATCCAGATTTAACCATCTCCATAAAATTGCTCTTATGAACCAGAAAATTATAAAACTTGAAAGGCCTAGGTTTCTTAACCATCATGGTCGGAAACTTTAGAACGGAAGGAGCATGGTCTGAAATACGGTAAGGCTAGAAAGTTGCATAAGCACCCAGTAAATATCGAGAAACTCAACATTACCCATAATACAATCAAGCTTATTTAATAAGCCACTATCACCCCTTAGCTTTTGATTCCACGTAAAATGTAACCCATATCGATTAATATCCATAACCTCAATGTTTTCAACACATTCCTTAAACTCACACATATCCGACGTCATCCTAGATGAGCTAGAGGTGCTATCTTCCATGTTTAAAGCAACATTGAAGTCACCCAAGAGAACCCATGGCATACCCCGGACCACATTTCTATGATAGTCAAGATCAGTTCACAACAAACGCGTCTTCATATTGTTATTCCCAGCATAAACAAATGAGCAAAACCGAGTTTTGTTATCCAAACAGTGGGTAATTTTCACATGCATAACTTGGCTTGTAGATGAAAGAGCCATCATGTTAACAACATCTTTATTCCACCCTAAAATAATGCGACATCCTTTATTACAAAGATTAACATTAAAGGTCCACTCCCAAGACCGAAACACCTTTGAGAGAACAACTACATCGACATGCGATTCTAAAATACCACACACACATAAATTATTTTCACCAACCACCTGCCGAACCTCGTATTGTTTAGGGGCACTGTTCAATCCCCTCATATTCCAGGTCGCAAGATTAAACATTAAAACATTTGACAGAGGGAGTGCTTGCTCCCTAGGTGCTTAAATTAGGTAACGGACCTGAGTAGACTTCTTCTACCTTACTGTCGCTATCCTTACCATTAATTTCAGTATCGCCACTTCTCTTATATGTACCATATCTTGTACTTGGTTCACTACCAACAACTTGTTCATTAGATTCCTCGGTGAGACCTTCAAACATATTATGTTGCACAACACTTTCCTTTTCAACCTCTACGGCCTTGCCAACTTGCAAATCCTTACCATTATATGCAAATTTTGGTTTAGGTTTAGTGAGTTTAATTCCTTCAACCTGCCATTCTGATTAGCTTGCACTTTTCGTCATTTTTTTTTGATAACCCGTCAGTAGCCTCTTTCTCCACTATAGTAGTAACAACAATTCCAGTGACACGATGAGGACATAAAGCATTAGAATGTTCAAACACATTACATTCTGAACATAATGGAGGCTTCCATTCATATTCTACCAGACTTGTTTCCTTGTTATATCCTTCAACATCAATAATCGGAATAGCCATAGTAACCTCCTACTTCAAAGGCTTATTGATACTAACCTCAATTAGCGTACGAGCGAAACAAATCTCGCCCGAAGACTTATCACACACTGTGCTCGCATAAGCATAAAGCATTATCAGCTTCCCTATTTGAGAAGCAATGAGACTTAACCCATCTTTTGAATAAGCAATGACATGCACCTTATGTAGCCTTACCCACATAGGGACATTGGTAACCTGGTCCTTAGACAACGACAAGTTAGGAGACCACGTCGTCAGCATGATAGGCGTGTTACGGACCATCCAAGGGTCTTGATCCAAAACTTGTTACATACCTATCTGCGAATTAAATTTGAAGAAGAAAAATCCATCCTCAATCCCTCATAATTTTCTGAAATCCAAACTTGGTCCACGTATTCGTCACATAATTCTTAACGAGCGGAAACGCAACACTCTTGCCAATAAAAAACCCTACCAGTGAGTTTTCAAGCTGATGTTGAACAACTTTAATAACATCCGTAGGGAGCACAAAGTTGACATCATCAACCACCTCCTTGTTAAACAGCGTACGGAAATTCTTTTTCCTCTTAATACCTCCCATGTTAACAACGCTAGCAAACGAGATTGGATGTTCGTTTCCAATGCTCACCTCAATCACCTGATTCTTCCCCTCATTATGTGTCTGCTCACAATCCTCGCTAATGGAATCCATCGTTTGAGCAGCTTTAGGGTTAGCCTTGGGACCAATCGTAGACGCGTCCTTCAGGGGCTTTTGATACGTGGTAACACGCCTATCCAAAGTCTTCCTTTCAATATTATTAACTTTTGAGCCCACCGCGTTCGTCTTCACAACATCTAAATTTTTAGTCTCTCTCAACCCCTCAATTCCACCAACAGATATACAACTATGAGTCTCTTCAACTCTTCTTGAGGATTTTGTTCATTGCACTCATTAACACCAACTTCTTGATTGATCTTAGGCATTTCATCAAATAGCTTCAGTGCACATTCTTTAAGATCTTCTTGAGGATTTTGCTCATTGTACTCATTAACACCAACATGTTGATTGATCATAGGCATTTCACCGAGTAACTTCAGTGCACCTTCAAGTAAGCATTTCTTCTTCTTATGAATCACCACATGTTCATCATTCGACTCAACATGTAGTCTTCTGCAACTAGACTTCGTTTACTTGCTACTCTTGTCATTCTCTCTGACCCCCTTATTCTCACTCGCCTTTGCATCCTTCCCCATCGAATAGAGAAAATCTTCTACATCAGCAGATTCACATCCGACTAAGGAGTGGTAGTTATAGTTTCATGCATAAATTATGATCTCTATGAAGTAGCTAAACTTTTTGGAGTATTTTCTTGTATACGATTTTGAACAATTAGGTTCTAAAAATTAGGTATTTTTAATTTGGCAGATGAAATTCTAAATTTTCTTCTTCTGAAAATTTACGACTAAATAATTTGTTTATGTAAACTTTTATATAGTATAACATTATTATTAAAACACAAAAATCGTAAAATATAAATATCAATTTTACACAAATATCTATAACTACATTATAAAGCATTTAAGACGTTCTAAAAATAGTAAGACTGAATTTTCAGCCAATTCTATTTACTAAATATAACAAGTTGTTGTTGTCTTTCTCACATTTTATACCATATGACCTTTTGTAACACATTTTTATAACAAATTTTTATAACAATTTATTAAAATAACATTTTTATTTTAAATTAAAATATTTTTTTATCTACTACAATTATTTTTATAATATAAATTCATCATATTTCATAAACTATTGTTCTCTTTAATTCAATATCAAATTTCGATAAATTTTATTAACTTTCAGTTTTTATTTTTTTATTTTTAACGGGTTTATTTTGATTTCACTTTTTTACTCCTTTAACATCAATGTAAATACGAAATTAATAAATAAAATAGTAATAACATTTTTTTTTAAATCATCGCCGACTATTCGTCGCCGCATTAAGTTGTATCATGCAGATTTTTCTAAAATCTTAAAAGAAAATCCAATAAATTCTATTCAAACACAGTCACTTTCTTTCCTCTTTCTTTCTCATTTCTTTCTGAAACTATATACTATTGTCTTCCATTTCAGTTTTATGTTCATACTTCTCTTGACTCCAACTAGACAAATATATTTCCACCCCAAAAGTCCCAATTTTATATAGAAAAAAACCCACATAAACCCTTATTATCAATCATTCAATCATTAACAGATCTGTTATTTAATCCCATTTTCCCATCTGGGTTTTGACACAATCCCCCAGGTAAACAAACCCTCTTCATTTCTTTTCGTAATTTTCAGTTTTGCTTATGCTTTTTTATGATTTAAGATTTTTTAATTTTCTTGATTTTTGCATTTTTTATGATTTTTGATTAGGTGTTGTTAAGAAAATAGTGTAAATTCTGCATTTGGAAAGTAGTACTAGGTTTGACATTTTATGATAATAATTGTTTCTTTGCGCGCGTTGCAGCTAGAGTAAATTGAAAGGAAAATTACATTTTTAGTTGATAATTGGTATATAGTAAAAAGGTTCAAGCTTTGGTTTTTGAAGTCGTAGAGTAGTATAACGTCAACTTGTCTATGAAACTGAGGTATTAAATGAAGTTACTATGAGACTTTATAGATTATAGATCATTAAACGTTGGTTTGACATTTGATGATAATAATTGTTTCTTTGCGCCCGTGTTGCAGTTAGAGTAAATACAATTTTAGTTGATAAATGATGTATAATAAATTACAAGGGGAAAAAAATATAAAAAGGTTCAAGCTTGGTTTTAAGGTCAACGTGTGTATGAAACTGAGGTATTAAATGAAGTTACTATGCGAATTTATAGAATATAGATCATTAAACGTTGGTTTGACATTTGATGATAATAATTGTTTCTTTGCGCCCGCGTTGCAGTTAGAGTAAATCAAGGCGCAAAACTAATTTAAAAGGAAAAATACAATTTAGTTGATAAATTTAAGGAAAAAATATAAAAAGATTTAAGCTTTGGTTTTGAGGTCGTAGAGTAGTGCGCATAAGGTCAACTTGTCTATGAAATGAAGGTATTAAATGAAGTTACTATACGACTTTATAGAATATAGATCATTAAATGTTGGTTTGATTAGTTGTTTGTTGTTTGTTGAATATTTGTGCAAAACTATGACGTTGTAAGCTAATGAGTTGACTTTTGTAAGTAGGAGTTTAAACAAGGAATATTAGAACCTTCTTCGTGTTTAGGTTAACTGCTAAAGTTTGTATCTTTATTTGTTAGTTTTGGACAGGCTTGTTTGGTTTAATGGTTAGGAATTGTGTGTACTGGCATAAGCCATCCTTTCTTTTCTGAAGTAGGAACAGTTTAAGGTGACCGACATCATATATATATCCTTGGATTATAATGATTATCGGAATATCGAAGTAGTTTATTTGCATGATCAATATACATTGCTATTCGTGATTTACAGAAGTTATTCAAAAACTGTAGTTTTTTTATATGTTTGAACGTCTATGTTTATGGATTTCGTACTGTCTTCTGTATTATTTGGTGTAGAGGTGTCAAGGGCTATGTTTCTGCAAATTTGTGCCTTGCTTCACTCGTATAGACTTAAACCTTCACTCATTTCTGATTTGCATGTATAAGTTTACGTCTTATATGAAATTGTAAATGAAATTCATTAAATAATCTTAGTATCTTACAAATCAAACTTAGTTTATAAGAAGTAGAAAGTAGTGATTAAACTTAACTTTGAATCACCCTCTTTCTTGTATATGCTTGGTTGGCTTAGCTCATCAGGCTCTACTTTAAGATGGTCGCCAGAAAAAAAGTAATCTCTCAAATGCTTACTTGGTCAATTTATTACTATTATTAGCCAAAAGTAGAAAAATCCAATAACTATCAAAGTAAATCACTCCATCCTATCCACAATGACGTGTAGTAAAGTTTAAGTTGTTAGGAATAGAACTTTGAACCAAGCTAGAAACCAGTAAACAACTTGGCAAGTATACTTAATGGACTATAGTATAGCAAGGGTAAGAAGTACCCAGATTATTGAACTCAGGGTATCGTTGATTTGACTAAGAGAAGATTTGAATTACCATAATGGTCGAGCTAAGGGTTTTTAATTTTGTTTGAGGTAGTTAACTAACAGAAAATAATTTGAGTTGCAACATAATGAAGTGTGTAACCTCATTTTGGTTCCTCTTTATGTGAATCAAGATTCAAGGAATTTGGATCAATAGGTAAATTTGTGAGTGTTAATGGGGTAAAGTTGTTTCATTCTATCAACGGAAGTGGGAAAGAAATCAACTGACTTCTTTGTTGCATGCTTGGATATTGTTGTTTGCATCTTTTATCACTGGCAAATAACATTGGAGATGACATATTTTTTTTCTAAATTTCTCACGAATTTGTGATTCACAAATGGATTTTTTAGATGTAATATATATGCAAAATTACATAAGTTTAATATCGTAACCGCATGGAGCCACTTGTTGCCTTAGCTTGCTATCTTCCTTGACATCACTAAGTCAAAAATATACGCTTCCACTGTCACTTGCAGTCATTTTAAAAGCATAGGCGTCTCCTGAAAAAATTCTGATTTTAGACTTTCTCATTCAAGTAGCTATTTTATATACAAGAAAGAGAATGATTTATATTCATGTATATCCTTTTTGTATATGCTTCATTTTGGTTCTTTTTGCGCATCTTCCTAAATCTATAAGCTGGACTGGGACCCACAAGCACAACCTTGTTTCATACAAATGGGATTGACTATAATGAAAGTTTAATAATAACAATGGTCAAGATATAATTTTTTATTGTTATGTGAGATGAATTATTGTTTACGAACAGTGTTATGAGCTTAAAAGTTTCAGTTATCAATTTTATGCATCAAGTGTCGATATTTGAAGACAAAATGTGTGGTTTCCTTGCTATAAAAGATGCAGACTCCCTTTCTGAAGGTTGAGGGTTCGAAGTTTTGTACACTGGCATAAGGCTTCTTTATTTTTTAAAATTTTATCTCTATTATTACAATTTACCTCTTAACTTTAAGTTTCTCAAAAATGACAATTTTACTCCTAACCTATGGGTTTTTGCACAACATACAAGTAAATATTTATTACTTCCATTTACAAATATTAATTATGTTAAATTTTGAATTGTTGTTTTATAGTATACTTTTTGTGAACCAACTTAAATGATATTTCAATAATAACACGCAATTTCTTTTTGTGTAAAGCCCTGCGTCTCGCAACGGGGCGCGTGTTAATTAAAACAATATTAGACATACAACTATGTGACTGATATACTAGACTGTCGTGTTAGGTCTGCTCACTTCCCTTGGAGATGAGAGTTTGAAATCGATCTGCTCTCAATGGATCATGAGAATATATCTATATAAAATGCTGCATTCAGCCAGTAACGATGGAAATTATATCTTCTACAACTAAATGTGGTCTTCCAAAGGACTCGGAAATCTCATTGCAATGTCTTCTGATAGAAACCTGATGAATAATAACAATAGTGCCATTGGTATTCAGACAAGACCCTCTGATTCTTCAACCGGGTAATAATATAGTATGGTGTCTATTTACTTGTCATGTTATGCGACGGGCTGGTTGAGCAAATAATGTGTACTTTTTGGTACAACCCTTTTAAACTAATAATTTGTTATTTATAATACTTGTTTGACCAGCTAGAGATAAAATAATAATTTGACCGTAAATGGGTCAAAATTGGCCATCTATACTTGTCATTGACCTTTTCAATGATTCTCAATGAGCTAACATGCAATGACTATCTTATATACAGGCATAACCACCAAACAAGTTCTTTTACCCAGGGAAACGACAATACTGAATATTCTTCGGATGAGCAGGTTTACAAAATGAACTCAACTTTTTAGCATTAGAGAACTAATGTTAATCATATAGTTTCTCTAATTGTTATTTTTGTAGGAAAGCCTTGCACGTGCTAAAGCTCAGAAGGAGGAAATCCAGTTTCTTCGAGAAAAAATTACCTTTGCAAGTGTCAAGGTACTTGCTGTCATGATTGTGTGCCTTTGTTTATTTGTAATTTGGTTTCATGTATAGTTCTGAAAATTATTTAACTTGAATTTTGGTGATATCAGGAGCGGCAATTATTGAATGAAAAATATACATTGGAAAAGAAATTTTCAGAGCTACGATTGGTTTGTCCTTATCTTTATATTCAATAAATTATCTTTTGGTGGTAATTTTAGCATCATTTAGTGTCAAGAAAAATGCAATTTATATTATGATATATCCCTCGAAATATGTGTAATTTTTTTTACAACCATTCTGTAGTGAACTAGTGATTGCCATTGAACAAATTGGAAAACTGACAATTGAACTTTTCCAAGAAAGGAGATTGTTGCATTTCTTTGTATGACGAGAGTTATTCTATTGAATGACAGGCTCTAGATGAGAAGCAAACTGAAGCTATCGAATCTGCTGCAAATGAACTGGCTCGTAGAAAAGGCGTTCTTGATGAAAATCTGAAATTAGCCCATGAGTTGAAGGTAAGTGAAGGATCGCGTGTCTAATAGTTGCCTGTTTTTGAATTTGGCACCTGTAGTTTGAATGAAAGAAAATATCTCGATATAGCAACTTTTGAAAGGAGCAAATTTTAAAGACCCTCTTTGAATTAAGCACTAATTTAGCAGATACAAATTGTTGGATTTCATTAGACATGTCAAAAAGTAGCTGTTTTACTTGTGGGTGGTCGGTGCGTTTTTTGATTATTTCGAGCCTTTGAGGTCTAAGTTCCTGGCTAAATCGCTACCTTAAGAGTTCAGACTATTTACTAGCCAACTCAATCAAGTATCTCGGGTTATCTGGTTTAGGTGCTTTGGGTCAAATTTGTGACCTTAGTTTAGATATAAAGCAGCACATTTATGGAATTAAAATGAATACATACACATTCATGACCAAGTCAAATAACTTTATAATTAAAAAAAATCGAAACCATTAACCACTTGTATCGATTTATATATACATCTAGTTTTGTCGTTGTTTAATACACATAACAGTCAAATTCTCTCACTTTTCTCTTGTGATGGTGATATGATTGGAAATATGTATCTTGCATACCATTCACATGTCAAGTGCGACATAACTCGAAGAGTTGTCTATTGTAGGCTTGCTCTACATCATCTTAAAGCTAGTGCTTTATATTTAATTTCATTTACCTTTTTTTCTCCATTTTGCATAATTTTTTTATGCAATTTAATGTCCCAGGTTGCGGAAGATGAGAGATATATCTTTATGTCATCCTTTGTTGGGCTATTGGCTGAATATGGCATTTTGCCTCGTGTGACGAATGCTGCAGCTCTTTCTGATAGCATAAAGGTATACCATGTACCACAGTTTGTAGTGGTCTTTCAGGTGGGATAATATGGGTGGGTCGAGTAATGGTTCAAAGGGTACATTACTTGAAAATTTTCCTTTTTGAAAGTGCATGTTACATTTTTTTTTCTTGACTATTCATCTACTTCTATATAATGGAGCTAGCGGTGGCAAGGCCAGCTTGGTTGATGGGTTAAAATAAGTTAGGGTCAACTTACGTAAATTTAAATAGGGTCCGGGTCACGTAGACCCACCAACACATTACTGTTCATTGTGAAAATTCTACTACTACTAAAATACTAATCTAACGGTTATTAGCATCTTGCTAGTTGTTGGTGAAAAGCAATCTTTCACTCTTTAAAGAAAAACTAATCTAACTACTCATTTTAAAGCTATTCACTTATTTGTAAGCATTTGAACATATTTTGGCCGACTTCAAGCCCGTCTGATCATTTTGGTCTATTCCAATAGAGTTAACTTTTTCTTACCCATCAGAGCTAAGGGAGATATAATAAGTCCCAAGTACCCAATTTTAGGTAAACTAGTTGAATTGTTACGTGTTGCTTATAGGTAGGGCAAGTTGCAAGGATGTGAAATTGCATTTGTCTCATACTCTCATGGACTATAGTAGGAATTCTAGCTCATTGATTTTTCTTTTTCCATTCCTGGTATTTCTATGGATATAAAACGAATGTCTAAGTTCATTCTGCCCCTCATTTGATCAATATAAAAATGATTTTCTGGCGAGCGTCATGACTTGGTATCCCCGGAGCTTTTTAAATAAACGTATTACATATATTCCATGTGATGTTATCACACTTAAACGATACCTATGTTACATTAAACGATACTTATATTGCATTAGTTCTTAAATTAAACTTCTTTCTTGCAGCACTTGCATGACCAAATGCAGGAGAAGATAAGGGTGTCACAATCACAAGTATGATCACTATCTTATACTCCATAACTTTACCCCTGTGCCCTGTAACTTAATTTTAAAATTTCTCTAGAAAAAAAATTATTTCTTTTCTCTAAATCCAGAATTTATCTTGTAATGAAATAATGAATGCACCTGAAAAGTACCTATAGGGATAAGTTGCAATCATTTGTATAGCTTTATGTGAAATGAGTGTTTCGTGTCTGTATGTAAAAGTAGCGATGTCGGTAGTTATGTTTTATTCTAATGCTCTTATCGTGCTCTCTTCTTTATCAGGGTCAACAGCGATTTGCACCATCACCCTATAACAATCCGACAGGTGGCAGACATTTGGAACCAAATTACGCACCTGAAAGCGGCCCCGGAGAAAGGAATAGCTTAATGCTTAATGGTCAGATTAATCAATCATTAGATAATACTAGTCGGCAAAACTTTGCTTCCGGGCCTAGGTTGGTATCAATTTTTCAAACATCGTAATATATTTGCCAGTAGTTTACTGGAATTTCCTTTTTTTTTATCAGTCAGAACACAGATCAAGTTTATAACTATAATAGGGCAAATAGTGGATTTGAAGACGCCGCCGATGACAATTACTTTCAACCTTCCCCATTGAATGATGGGATTGATTCTTATGCTTTGGAAGGTAACAGTTACAGTCATGGGAAGTTGGTTGTCCTATAAAATTTCTTGTATGTACGATAGTAGTAAAAGAAGATTTACAACTTTGTTCTTTTACGTGTTATAGATGAACTAGAGAGACAGTTTTGCCGTATTTAACTATAAATGGGTCAATTTTGGTTAGGAATATCTGCAATTGGTTAAATGGAATAATAATCGACCCCTGGTATAGTTGTGGAGGAAGTATATTCCGAGTCTAACTAAACGACACTTTTCTGGGTATGGACGTATGGTTGGACCTCGGGTGAGCGACTTTCTGCTCACTTATCATAGGGATCACTCAATCCTTCGGATTTATCACTTCCATGAATCAAGAACTTGATGCTCGATTGCCACATCTTCTGGTTGCCTACCTTTCCCTTGTGTTCCCCTATTAGGGATTTCCACTGTGATGGGTACACCTTATCGCTCATTTGCGAACAGACTTGCACCATCTTGGCTTTGAGACCCACCTTGAGAAAAAATAAACCCGGACCGTAAATTGAATAAATGAACACAATAGTTTAGCTGACGTTCAAGAGGTCTACCAGCTCTCCCAATTGATACTATATCAATGTATCAAATTAGGCACAATGAAATCACAACTAAAAAGCCTATTTATATTTTATTGACTAGAATTCATTCGACCTTGATTTCTACTATTATCCATATAAAATACAGAGTAATATTCAAGTTCTATCATACTTGTACTTTAAAAAGAAAGTAAATTATTACTGCTGCGGATTTGAGCTGTTATAGATGCTAATACGTTATCTTTCTCACTAGAAGATGGCCCTGGAATAGATGGATTCCAGATTATCGGGGATGCAAAACCAGGAGGTAAACTTTTAGGGTGTGGATTTCCAGTGCGTGGGACATCACTATGCATGTTTCAGGTATAAAAACATGCAAATTTTTTGTGCCAAAGTATTCTATTAGCTCTATCAAGTAATGTGAGATTGATATGTTTGTCTCTCTTTCAGTGGGTTCGTCACCTTCAAGATGGCACAAGGGAGTACATTGACGGTAAGTATTTACAGAATCCTATATGCCATTTGACAAGCATAGTTGGGTCACTCATGTATATATGTGTGCTATTTAAAATGAAAAAATTGTTAAGCTGGTAAGTTTGACCCCATTTACTTATGAATGCCAGGTAATAAAAACCTCTTACATGATTTATCTAAAAGGATTTGAAGTTTTTTGGACATGGTTTCCGGTCAACCTGACTTGGCCACATATAAATAACCAGTTTTGGCCCAAACTGTTTTGATCCATAAACAAGTTACCAGTTTTGACCCATTGTGTAATCTCATTCATTTTGCCACATCAGTTGAACTGGTCTATTTATGATAAAATGCAGCATTTGATTATATTTTGTGTTTATAGTGGGATGAAAGCAGTAATTTTTGTAGTGGACCATGAGTAGAGTATCCATACGTTTTTGATCCACAATATTCCACAGGGGCCACAAATCCTGAATATGTAGTTACAGCTGATGATGTTGATAAACTTATTGCTGTTGAGTGCATACCCATGGATGACCAAGGTCGTCAAGGGGAAATAGTGCGACTATTTGCCAATGATCAGAACAAGATAACGTGTGGTAAGTTTAGTCGGCTTATAGTTTTGAATTTAGAAGTTAATTGAAGTGTGGAGACGCTTGGTACTCTTTACATTCATGCCGAGCTTGTAAATGCACTAATAATCTTTAAAACATAAATCCTGTTTTTATGTTCTGATTTTCTTGAAAATATGATATCCTGCAGATCCAGAAATGCAACAGGAAATAGACAGAAATATATCGGTTGGTGAAGCATCATTTGGGGTTTTGCTGCTGGTACAGTTTCTTGTACCTTATATGTTTGCGCTTTTATTAGTTTTGTGGCATGTTTATTGGTGGAACAAGTTACTTTCAGTTTATCTACTATTGATTTGATCGTTCCTATAGGTGGATTCCTCTGAGAACTGGGAGCAAACAACATTCACTTTGAGAAGATCGAACTACCAAATAAGGATCAATCGAACTCAAGAAATTGTTATTGATGAGAAATATTCTAGTGATTTATCGGTAAGTAGTAATATTTTTTTCTTCATGTAGTAGCGGTGTAAATTCTGACTCTTTTTTTTAAATGGATTGATCTAAGCACATTTTATTTCTAATGGTAAAAAAGATAAATGTGTAAAATCAGCTGAAGCATACCAAATGGGTCAGACGGGTCATTAGTCTTACCAGTGGCAAAATAGTGTGCACAATTGATTTATCACTTCAAATTTGCCAACAATATATTTGAGAATTATTTCTTCTAGATAATTTTTCTCTTTTATGATATTGCAGATCAAAATCCCTTCGGGGCTAACTACACAATTTGTGTTGACACGTCCGAATGGTGCTTCGGATCCTTTTAGTACATTCAATGATGTGAGGTAATACGTTGGTCCACGTTCTTGTTAAATTTTTGTTTGACTTTCGTGTTTTACAAAAACTGGTACACTTTCTCTTGGGGGTCAAACAAACTACTTTTCAAACTCAAAATTTATGTTGATAATTTTAACTTTAAAGGGCGTTTAACACCTACTAGTCTTTTTGACTACCTACAAACAAAACGCCGATGCAAGTTTATAATGATTACAAATCAATCTGTCTTTCCCAAATTTAGCATGTTTGACCTCAATAGTCAAAATCTACATCTTTTTCACTTCAACTTTGAGTTCGACCTGGCAATATACATCAAGAAAAATGGCATCATAATTTCTGTTTTCCTCTTGTAGAATGCGTGACACTCTGGTGCTCACTATGCGAATGTTTCAAAGCAAGGTATTTGTAAAGTCCTTTAGTCTTAAATCCTTATTTCCTTGCTTTCGACAGTTTTTAACATTTCAATATCAACCCTTTTAAATAACTTAATTAACGTGCTACAATCCTTTTTCTCTAATAGGCATTGGACGAAAGAAGGAAGACAAAATCATCAAACATTTAATCTTCAATATAGATACATTTGCTATACACTCGATTCTTTGTAGAAATGAAGTAAAGAAGAATAAGACTACTCAGAAGATTTTGTTCTTTAGATTGGAATCAATGGGTGAGTAAGAACCAGGGCATGTTTGTTTAAGTCGTATTAATTTATACTTGATTTTGACTTTATGTAAAAAAGGTTAACAGTCTACTAAGACTCCTTCGGTATATAAAGATCTTTATGACTTGTATGAAATCACATATGAAAATGGTGCACGAGTGTAGCCCCGGTTCCCCTATCTAGTCATTTTTAACATACAAGTTTGAAGAAGTATGCAGAATAGTAAATCACACATGAAAATGGTGCATGAGTATGCAGAATAGTAAATGAGCTGGAGAGTTTGTATAGTTATTCGATGGACGTTGATATTATACTTTCCTCTAAGCATTTTTGCCTGGTGTTTAGCCCATCAAGCCTAGTCGTCTCATGCATCTACATGTATGTATACGCGTCTCCATTCTTAACCTGGTGTGAAACTTGTCACACCAATAACGTTCCGGCGTAATTATTGTCAAGTATTCCAGATCTTCTTAGCAGTTTTGCATCAAGAGATTGTATAGCCAGGGGGGGGTCGGGGATGCGAAGAGCATTCACCAACACTCTTTTCTTTTCAACTAGGTGTGGTGACTTCTGTTGGCAGGATTAGACCTTGTTCAAAAACCTTAATCATATCGATTACAGGTCTTAAAAACATAGCTCTTTGCTTCCATGTAGAATAATCTGTACCATAAAACACGGGCACCTTTTAATCGCCATAAAATGGGTTTGAGAAGCTTGGTTACTTTTGTATAAGAGTATAAGACAACTTTTATACTTCTTCAAACTTGAATATTTTGAACATTCAATACAAAGTAGTTGATTATTACTATATCCTACTGTTTGAAGCTTAGAAGAGAATATCTAGAGTTTGTGCATTGATTAAACTCTACGGAAACGATTGGTGATTATAGCACTGGTTACCTTTATACTTTTTAAAAAAGGATTGACACTTTTTTCTTATTCATTATTATTGACGGGTTAAACGGGCGTACATATATAAAATTAAATGGGCTTAATGGGCGCACATGTAAAATATTAATTATGGTACACGACGGATATTTTGTATTTAATCTTTTATCCATGGCTTTCAAACAAGTATTTTTATTCTTTAATTCTACGTTTTTACATGTTTTTTTTCCCATTTTAGCTTGCGCCCGTTTAGCCTGCCCGTTTCGCCGTGCCCATTTAGCCCGCGCTCGTTTAGTCCGTCGTCCTTTTAGCCCGTCAGCCGTTTAACCCGCCGCCTGTGCCCGCCCGTCCATTTTACCACCTCTACATATATCTATGCAAAATATAAACTACTCTAGTCGGTTCAGCTTAATTCTTAATTTTGTTGGTTTATATGCTAATACATTTAAAATTTAATTATGTGCGCTTGTTTATTTAATTTATTTACAACAATTGATTTGATTTATCATATATGGTTATAAATATAAAGTAAAATGCAAAATACAATATTGTGGTTTTTACTTTCTGACATAATAAATTCCTGTCAGAATTTTTGTTTTTGCAAGAATCATTTATACAAGAGATGATTTTTGCAAAAAATTCAAGAATTATTTTTGCAAAAATCATCCCTGTAGGGATGTAAGACTTCTGAAAAATGTAAAATGCTACTACCTTCGTCCCATATTAAATGTCCACAATGGAATATTCCAAATCTTTGTAATCGAACTTTGACCGTAAATATTTTATTTGTGTTATATAATACTTGATGAAAGTTATATGAATAGATTCGGTTTTAAAATGTATTTTCATTGGTATAATTTTTATCAAGTATTATATAACAAAAATAAAAATATTTACGGTCAAAGTTCGATGACAAAGAATAAAAAAAGTCCAAGGAGACACTTATTATAAAACGGATGGAGTAATAGTTATTAATAAAGATTTATTATGTAAGAAAGTGCAAACCAAATAAATGTATTTTGCAGCTTACTCAAAAATATATTATCTAAATTTAACTACTTTTATAATTTTATTACGATTAGTTATTACTTTCCACGTTTAGACATAAAAACCAAAACAAGTGCTATAGGTCTTGATTATTTTTTTTCAGTGCAACTTTTTTTTTGAGCAAGTTTCAGTGCAACTTTAGTACTCTATTAAACTTACGTAAATAGTAAAGGACAAAATTAGTGTGTAAACTAAAGTTGTATATAGTTTTAACTTTTAACTTGAGTAAGTGGGATTAATTAGTACATTACAAATGGGCCAAATGACCCAAATAAACATATTAACCTTATTGAACTTTTGACTTTATCTTCATTCAGCTAAGAGTGTTTGGTTAAGCTTATTAGTTTGGTTTAGGTTTTTATTATACAAGTCATTTATGATTTATATATCATAAGTTTATAAGTTTATATTTAGTGTTTGATTTAATTTATTAAAATTATGAAAGTAAAATGACAAAAAAGTACATGAATATTAGATGATGTGATAATTAAATGTGGGTATAAATGTCTCTTTTATATATTATTGTTATATAAGCTCATTCTTTATTATAAAGGAAAATGATCAAAAGACTAAAAAGATATATAGAAGTGGTCATATATTATTGGTTTGTATAAAAGCAAGCTCATTCTTTATTAGTATTTATAAAAGCAGCCCATATATTATTGGTTTGTATAAAAGTGTCCATTCTTTATTATAAAGGAAAACGATCAAAAGACCTAAAAGATATGACTAATTATATGCTTAATAGAAGTGGCTATATATTATTAGTTTGTATAAAAGCGGGCCCTTTGTTGTATCCAACAAAATGATGACATATAGGTTTAGGCGTACAATTAGGTACAAATTTAAGTCTTACCAAAACCCTATATATAAGCTTATAAGCCTATTTATATAAGCTTAACCAAACATTTAATTTTGACTTATAAACTTATATAAGCTTATAAGCCCATTATATAAGCTAAAACAAACACCCACTAACAGCCGACAATATTCAGGTGTGAAAGTACCGGTCTGCTTTTTTTAAATTCGTGGTATGCACTGAAAATTTAAGAGCATTTCAAGAAGTGTGCACTCATAATTTGTGGTGCATTTTGTACAAAAAGAAAAAATTTACACTACAAATAATTTTGAAAGGTTATGCACCTACATACCCTCTCTTCAAGCTAGATCCGCCCGAATGTAGCGTTTCTTCCATTTCATCAAATATACGTTGGTGCGGTTTCAGGTCGCCCTTGTGTCCCCCTATTGCACCAAAGACCGACTCAAAGCGATAGTCCTTGCCATTGACTTAAGCGATACCAAAGACCGACTCAAAGCTAGTTCACCTTTAATTAAACCCTCTGGTCACCTTCGCCAAATGCCATGGTTGGTTGTCATGTTCAAGAAGTTCATCTTCTTCATATGCAACTTCATCGTCCACCCATAACACTTGTAACGCTTTGCGTTTACACCTATGTCCTGGTCCATATTTTTTGTCACATTTGAAACATAACCCTTTAGATCGTTTTTCCACCATTTCTGAATCTGTCATCTTTTGAATTGACCACAACGCGTTGACACCCTTCATGTCTTGCGTTCTATTGTTGTTGTCGACGCCAAAGTTCCAGTTGAATCTGTTCCACTAATGTGGTTAGATAAGCTATTTTGGTTATCTCCAGATGGTACACTATCTTCGTTTGGTTTGATATTCGTGCGAGTCAAGTTTGTAGGTCCATCCCAACTGACATAGAACTAGATCTTTATAAAAGTCCAGAGAATAATTGCTCTTATTTTGTTGATTCCACGATATTTTTCAAGCATACAATGGAAACAAAACCAGTGGATTACGAATTTCATTAATGTGAGCTTTTTAGAGAACCCTTCAAATATTTGGATGAAGATATTGTTCCATCAAAATTGGTGACTCACATATATGTTGATCCGGTAGAGGGTCAGACTTCTTCAGATAGTGATGAAATCCTCTGTATTAGAGGCATACATGCTCAACTAACTAGTTACAAGTCCACCAACATTGTTTTTTTTATGAGAGGGTTGCTAGTTTTGATATTTGGATAGTTATCAGGGAGGAAGGTGTAAACAATAACATACCCAATCCCGCCTAAGCGGGGTAAATAATGATCTACTCCCACCAGAAGCCATAACAAATGAGATAATTCCCATTGTCCCACAAGCTGCACTCTTGTGCAAGAATCTGTATAGAGATTTCCAATGTTACTCAAACCTCAATGGCACTAATAAAATTGTTATTAAGCATCAGGACAAGCTATTTTTTAGTGAGCTTGATATTCAGCATCCTGCAGCCACACGCTTTTGGTACTAGCAGGGAAAGAACAGCAGAAGAAAATTGGTGATGCAACCAACCTAGTGGTTTCAAATGCAGGGAAACATCTCGAGGGTGCCAAAGAGCTTATCACGATGGGACTGAATCCGAGTGAAATTATTTATGGTTACAGGAAAGCAAGTAACAAGCTTGGTGAGATTTTAGAAGGTTTGGTTGAAGAAGGTTCTGAGACCGTGGATGTGAGGGACAAAGACGAAGTCATCTCATGTTGCCAGCAAACAATACGTAAATAAGGATATCTTATGTCCTCGATCTTATTGCAGAGGCATGCATTCAAGTTTGCCCAGCAAACCCCTTAAACTTAAATGTTGATAACGTGAGAGTTGCTAAACTTTTGGGTAAACATGTGTGTGACTATGAAACCGTTAGAGGGATGGTTTTCAAAAGGTGAGAGTGTTGTTGGGAGTATAAAGAGAATTGAGAAGGCGAAGGTGGTTGTTATAGCTAGTGGCGTTGACACAACTGCAACAGAGACTAAAGGAAGTGTCCTAATTCACAGTGATGAGCAGCTTGAAAGTTATGCAAAAACCGAAGAAGCAAAGGTTGAAGAGCTGATCAAAGCAGTTGCAGAGTCAGATGCAGCGGTCATAATCATTGGAGCTGCTGTAGGAGAGATGGCTCTCCACTTCTGCGAGCGTCACAAGATCATGGTCTCAATAATTTCTTCCGAGTCTGAACTTGACTGTTTTCGCCGCAAAACTAATGCTGTTGATCCTTTGAATCTTGGGGGTGTTGTAGACCCTTGTTATCTTGGATACGTTGACTCCATTAAATCTGAAAAGACTTGTGGTCCTAGGGTAACTGTAACAAATGAAAAGGGTGGTGCGAGTACTGTTTTGCAACAAGTACTAATGTAATATCATATCAGAATTCAGATGAACTCGAAAGGGATGTTGATAATGGTGTCAATACTGACAAGGCATTATGCACGGACAGTAGAATTGTGCCTGGAGCTGGAGCCACTGAAATCAAAATAGCCAGAAAACAGAAGGAATATTCTTTGACAGAGACTGGAACAGAATATTTTTATTTTCTAAAAATTAAAAATAAAAATATTCTTTTTTAAATAAAAAAATCTTACTTATCATTTTGCTTTACTACATAAAATATTTAGACCAATTTGAACATAATAAACAATGTCCTATTTATCCAAATATTTAGTTTTATTCATAATTAAAATTTTAAATATCTTGGCGCCAAAAATAACAGAATTTTGGCATAAATCAGTTATAAATACAGTTACAACACACAGTAGCAGCTCAATCATCATCAATGGCGAAAACGAAACCATCCAAGAGCCATCATCACACACGTTCTTCTTCTTCACACTCGTCCTCACTTCGGTTCTATGTTTCGCGTCAGTCAATCGCTTTTCAAACACGCCCAGTATCTCCATAATTACCCATACTGATCACCCGGCTTCCTACACGCCGATTTTTGTAGCTTCGTTGGCGTCTGTGTTTGAGGACCCGATTGGTGATAATGGGGAGAAAGATGGGTTGGTGAATTTGGATACGACTGCCATGGTGCCGTTACCACCGAGATCGGTGGTGGGTGAGTTTTGGGAGCAACCGGATGGGGAAGGTTACGTGCCGTGTTTGAATTTAAGTTTCGAGTATAGGAGACGGTCGGGTGTGATTGCGAATGAGAAGAATAAGTTTTTGGTTGTCGTAGTTTCGGGTGGGTTGTTTGAGATTAGGAATCAGATTGTTGATGCGGTTGTTATTGCTAGAATTCTTGAAGCCGCGTTGGTTTTGCCCGTTTTAAATGGAGATGAAAGGTATTATTAGTACTTTTAGCTCTAATTTGGTTTCGGGTTTATGAATCTTGCATAACTGAATTGTGTATCAAGATCACGTAGAAACCCGATATATTGGTTGACTGTTTAGTTCATGGCGACGAATCTTATTTGTTGACTAAGGGTTGACTGTTTAGTTCATGGCGACGAATCGATGAATAAAATCCGACTGGATTAATGTGTGCGATTGCTGATTTACGGTTCATTTTAGCTTCATGTGTTGCGCTATATGCATGTCTAACTGTCTACTTACTCGGGTTCATATTTGCTCCATGTATCTGATTTGGAATTGAATCTGTGCAAGCTTATTTTGCTAACTGCTGAATTATTGTTCGTATAAGCTGCATATAGTTAAATGTGTGCCGATTGTATAATTTGGGTTCATAATTACTCGCTATAGTTAAATTAAGCTTCTGCTCAATATGCCATCTAGAAAACCAATTAATTGGATGTGTTTTGAAGTTGAATTTTTGTAAAATTAAGGGTCATTAGGAAAATTAAGACTTGATTTCTGTATTTGATTGTGCAGTGAATTTTCAGACATTTTCGACGTGCAACAGTTTAGGGAGACCTTAAAAGCTGACATTCGAGTTGTATCATCTCTTCCTTCTACACATTTGGTTTCTTGTCAGACATTAGAGAACCAAATTCCGCACAATGTTCATCTATTTAGGATTCGTGCAAGATTTTTAAAAAAGGTAACAACCATCCGACGACCATTTCTGCTCTTTTTATCCCTACAAACAAGCACGGTTACAAGTCTTATAGACACTAATGTTTTGCAGCTCAATGAAGAAGGGTCTCTTGTATTAACAGGGATAGAATCTAAACTTTCGAGGAATCTCCCACCCGATCTTCAAAAACTCAGATGCAAGGTGTTAAAATAACGTCAGCAACTTTTTTTTACTTTTTTATTTGTTGATAACTGAGTCTTATGATCGTGTTTGCTCACTGCAGGTAGCGTTTCATGCACTGAAGTTTGCTAAACCAGTAAGAGAGCTTGGTACCCGAATTGCAAGAAGAATGTGGATTGAAGGCCCATACGTAGCCATTCATCTCAGTCTAGGAAAAGATGTGTGGGTAAGAACAGGATGCCTCACAGGCTTAGGGTCCGATTATGATTCTATTATAAACGCAGAAAGAGAATCTAATCCTGAGTTTCCTACTACATGGTCAAACATAAGCTGCCCTCTAAACGCTTTAGAAGCAGCAAGGTACATTTCCAGTCTTTTTCTTTCTTAGAAACAGTATTTTTTCGCCAAATTGCTTAAGGTTCTATTAAAAAAAATGCAGACTTCTTAAAGAATCAGGGGCAACAGAGGATTCTCGAGTATATATTGCAGGTGGAGAGCCCTTTTGGGGGTGATCGGGCCATTCTGCCTTTGAAGTCTGAATTCGTTAATGTTGTTACAAAAGAGATGTTGGCTCGAAATGATGAGCTCAACCCATACAAGAACAGAACTGCTATTTTGACAGCAATTGATTATATAGTATCACTAAGTAGTGACGTTTTCCTGCCTTCTTATGATGGTCATATGGTCCGAGCCTTGCAGGTATCTTTTATCAGAATCTTTACAAGTTTATGGCTTATGGTAAACATGATTTGGATTTTTATTCTTTGTGTTTTTGAAGGGTCATCGGGCATATGTGGGATACAGAAAGATTGTCACAATGTGGAAGAATTTCAAGGGGCAGCCACAGCTGAGGGAAAAAAGGAGAGACAGAGATGTAATAACATTTCCAGTCCCGGAATGCATGTGTAAACACTAGCTACCGGCAATTTTGGGTTGAATGCTGGATCCTTCTTGATCCTGTTTAGGACTTCTGGTTAATTTTGCTTTTGTGCAGATTTAAACATTGGTTAGCTTGCATAAATTGTATAAAATGCAAAGTTTCAATAAGGCACAAGTACAGCATGAACCGAGTCATACCTTAACATTAGAAAAAACAGTCGGTTGGATGTAGTAACCTTTGGAGCCGAGTCTATCACCTCCACATTCCAGTGTAGCATTGCTTTCAACACCAGATTTAATGTATTTTAGAATGTTCTGAAATTGCACCGAGTCAATCTGAAAATTTTCATGAGGTCCTTAATCATAGCACATTTACATAGGAAATAGAGGTGGCAAATTCAACCATTTTACATATGAATGGGTCGATTTGGGTTGTCTTTAATCTCTAACGAGTCAATGGGCGACATAAGATTTTACTAAAATTAAATCAAGTCAAATGGGCAAAAAAGAAATGGAAGTCATGTGAAATGCATACAAATGCAATGAAACCTTCTAAAATAGTTTTATTAGAAAAACTATTTGTGGGTCGGCCCAAAGTGACCCATATTAAAGCCTGTCCTTTTTGACCCATTCTGTTATCCATAACAGAAAATCATGATGCACATCTGTATATGCTTATAAAAATGGATAGTCTTTGTACCTGAGGGCCTTGTTCAATGCCCTTTTGAAAAGGATCACCAACAGTGCATCTTTGAGCACGTGCTCTTGCTTTCTCGATAAACTCATCATATACGCGCTCATGAACAAATGTACGACAACCAGCACAACAACACTGACCCTGTATAGAGTTGAGCCAAGTACTTGATATTAGTTCTTGTTTCATACTGTACTAGTTAAGAGATATAAATTGAATAGATATGATGCACACTTGATCCTATAAAAGCAATCTGCAAATGCAAATGCTTAATCAACCTAGATGCTAATGAGTAATATATAGGAAATCAAGCATGAGACAATAATGAGTTACATATTACTCCGTATTAGTTACCTTATCCACGTCCATATGACTAGCAAGAGCTGCACCAGCAGTTGGACCAAAACCTGAAACTATATTGATCGAGAACACCAGGAGGGAGACCAGCCTGCACGCAAACAAACCAAGTTAATTTGTAAAAAAAGAAGTACAGTAAAACATAAAAGCTTGGAAAGAACACATATATATAGGAATAAAATCTTTTTAAAAGGAAATTATTATCTTTAATCCTTCTTATATTATTCAACTTCCATAAAAAAAAAGGAAAATTTTGAACTTCGCACGTACGACAGACATTATATTTGGAAACCAGATCCAACCGACCCGATGTAATAGTCGGTTCCCTCACCTCTATAAAAGGAGGTGAGGGGGACTTCATTCTTTCAATAAAACTACTAATCGGGAATCGATTAGGTATTTGTACCTTGTGGGGTTTTTCTTTTTCTGTCGATTGCATCTTCATAGATCGTTGTTATTCCGCCTGACATAGAGGTAATTTATAACGCTAACAAATACTATGAGATAGAGTTATAGACGTCATTCAAACCCTTGACTGAATGCAAAGTTCAAAAGAATTTTGTTTCGAACAAATAACAAAATAATCAAATATTTTGTTGGATCCTACGAATTGATTTCTCCTAAGTAAGGGAACAGGGACTGTTTGTTTGAGCTTATATGTGGCTTATAAGTTTATCTGATTTCGGGTTGTGTTTATAAGCCTCAATTTTCGGCTTCTTAGCTTATTTTAAGACTCTGGGCTTAGTATAAGTTTATTATGATATGATAAACTAGTAACAGCCCATAAGTTTTAAAATAAGCGGGAAATTTGAGGATTATAAAATATAACAGATAAGCTTATAAGCAGCGACATATAAGCTTAAATAAGCACCAATGTGTTCAATAACCACACAATGGCGGATTGATTAGTGTTGGTTTTGGATATATGCTGTTCAGTTACTAATATGCACAATGACCTAGCTGCTAGTTGTTTCTTCGTTTTTCGGGGGTGTTAGGCTTAGGTTTTGCATTAGGTATGAGTTTTTTCATTACACCAAACACGTCGATTTCTTTGTAATTTGGAATTGATTGAGGAACTAGGATATGTACTTGAGTGAACGTTTAGTAATTAGTAGCTTATTTAGATGGAAAATATCCCCTGATTTGTGGTGCATCACACATTGTATCGATGATGCTGAGACGAATCTGACTGCATAATAATAGTGCCAGTCGTTACTAAAAAGGTTCACGTGCATCGTCATATTGCTGTCTGATAGTTCACTACGGAATAAGTAGCTAGTACTCAATATTTGAGCCTTTTAACATAAGTACTCATGTTTTTTAGGCTTACATTATGTGATTCTGTAATCTGATTTGTACAAATTGTTTGAGGTTCATTTGCTAGCGTGGAACCGTTGTATAATTGAAGGTGTTGTTTTTCTATTAGGAAAAAAAAATACTTGAAAGCGAGACTTATACGCAACCATGAAGTTTGGAAAGGAGTTTAAGAAACAAAAGGTACCAGAATGGATCGAAGCCTACGTGGACTATAAGAGATTAAAAAGAGTACTACTAGAACTTCGAGAATTCAAACAAAGCCAAGGCCCTACAACACCAGTGAATATTTTACAGCAGATGTCATAATTATTCAAACCCTTTAGTGGCCTCGACGTTCGAGAAGACTTTGGTGAGACTATAGAGGCTGATATCGAGAACCAAGTTATAGTTGTCCAAACCGTTCATAAAGATAATAATAGAGAAGAATACAACACCAATTTTCTCATGCCACTTCAAGGAGGAGGACAAAGCGAGATTAAGTTTTTTGAGAGTCTTGATGAAGAGCTTAACAAGGTGAATACTTTCTATAGGGACAAGGTAGAGGAAGTGATTCAGGAGGCTGCTTCGTTAACTAAGCAGATGAATTCTTTAACAGCGTTGCGGATCAAGGTGTATCAATCATCAGATACAAGTAGTAGCTCGACAGAATCTCCGCAAGTTAACTCTCCGGGCAGAATAGATCCATTAGGTATGTTTCTTATGCATATAACAATGAGTTGCATAATTATCAATCCAAATCTAAAATTGTATATAAAATTAATATAATGGAGAGAACATACATACAGATTCAAACATAAATGAAACACATCCTTCGAATATCCTTGACAATGTGAGGATGAACAATACCCGTGAAGACCCGAAGTCAACCATGAGAAGTGTTGTTTATCATATGGTCAAGGATATCGAATGATAAACAACACTTCCCATGGTTGACTTCGGGTCTTCACGGGTATTGTTCATCCTCACATGGTCAAGGATATCGAAGGATCTGTTTCATTTATGTTTGAATCTGTATGTATGTTCTCTCCAATATATTAATTTTATATACAATTTTAGATCTGGAATGATAATTATGCAACTCATTGTTATATGCATAAGAAACATACCTAATGTATCTATTCTGCCTGGAGAGTTAACTTGCGGAGATTCTGTCGAGCTACTACTTGTATCTGATGATTGATACACCTTGATCCGCAACGCTGTTAAAGCATTCATCTGCTTAGTTAACGAAGCAGCCTCCTGAATCACTTCCTCTACCTTGTCCCTATAGAAAGTATTCACCTTGTTAAGCTCTTCATCAAGACTCTCAAAAAACTTAATCTCGCATTGTCCTCCTCCTTGAAGTGGCATGAGAAAATTGGTGCTGTATTCTTCTCTATTATCATCTTTATGAACGGTTTGGACAGCTATAACTTGGTTCTCGATATCAGCCTCTATAGTCTCACCAAAGTCTTCTCGATTGTTGGGGCCACTAAAGGGTGTGAATAATGATGATATCTGCTGTGAAATATTCACTGGTGTTGTAGGGCCCTGGCTTTGTTTGAATTCTCGGAGTTATTGTAGTACTCTTTTTAGTCTCTTATAGTCCACGTAGGCTTCGATCCATTCTGGTACCTTTTGTTTCTTAATTCCTTTCCAAGCTTCATGGTTGCGTATAAGTCTCGCTTTCAAGTCTTTTTTCCTAATAGAAAAACAGACACCTTCAAATTATACAACGATTCTATTAAAAAAAATGCATGACTTCTTAAAGAATCAGGCGAAACAGAGGATTCTCAAGTATATATTGCAGGTGGAGAGCCATTTGGGGGTGATCGAGCCATTCTTCCTTTGAAGTCTGAATTCGTTAATGTTGTTTCAAAAGAGATGTTGGCTCGAAATGATGAGCTCAACCCATACAAGAACAGAACTACTATTTTGACAGCAATTGATTATATTGTATCACTAAGTAGTGACGTTTTCCTGCCTTCTTATAATGGTCATATGGTCCGAGCCTTGCAGGTATCTTTTATCAGAATCTTTACAAGTTTATGGCTTATGGTAAACATGATTTGGATTTTTATTCTTTGTGTTTTTGAAGGGTCATCGGGCATATGTGGGACACAGAAAGATTGTCACAATGTCGAAGAATTTCAAGGGGCAGCAGCTGAGGGAAAAAGGAGAGACCGAGATGTAATAACATTTCCAATCCCGGAATGCATGTGTAAACACTAGCTACAGGCAATTTTGGGTTGAATGCTGGATCCTTCTTGAACCTGGACTTCTGTTTAGATTTTGCTATTGTACAGATTTTAAACATTGGTTAGCTTACTTAAATTGTATAAAATGCAAACTTTCAATAACGCAAAAGTACAGCATGAACTAGAACTTAGCATAGAATAAAAAAAAACATAAATGTATCTTCTTCTCGAACAAGACAGTGCATTGAACTAGAACTTCGTGTTTAGTGGAATAGATTAGAAACATGGTTTGGACAGGGATATAAACCAGGTAACACTATACCAACTACCATACTGAATCTATCCACCTCAAGTGGGTACGCTAAGTTGGAGTTTGGTTCTAAAGTTTATAAAATCTCATACGGAGTTTTGCACTAGTCCCCGCCCCCCGGTAGATTTTATACAAGAATCCGCATAGTCGAAGAAAAAAGATGGAAAGAAGCTAACATGTATCTTTCCTAGGAAAAAAAATCCTTATATTGTATAAACAATTAACAGCTCTTTAATGGATTATTTGCATTATAGGGTCTTTATTTTCACCTGTGTACTCCATTTAGATTGCTGTTCCCCTACCTATATGCCAAAAGGCATAAGCAAATACCTTTTGATCACTTGAAGCGATTGCCGGATTGTCGTATAGGCTGGTGAAAACAAAATTACTGAGAAAACCTCATCACATTTTCAAGATAGGATAACAAGCCAGAAACAGAAATATATTTATTCACGTTCTCGTTACAACATCCGATGTAATACTTCATATTACACCAAAAGAGTAAATTACAACCAAGCCGGATTTTTCAACGAGGTAACAACAGCCTTCACTTGCAAATAGTTGTTAAGACTGTATATACCCTTTTCCCTTCCAATACCACTCATCTTGTACCCTCCAAACGGAATTGCCGCATCAAAAACATCAAAACAATTAACCCAAACTGTCCCAGCTCTCAATGCTCGAGTCAGTCTATTAGCAGCATCAATGTTTTTGGTGAACACACGAGCTGCAAGGCCATATTTTGTCGCATTAGCCCTTTTTATCACATCATCGACCTCCCTGTTGCATATAATACAAATTATGAGATTACTCAAGCATGTGTTTAAGGGTTCTTGAAAAATAATAAATTATGTTACGATTTGGGATTTACTTGAATTTCAGGATGGTTTGAACAGGACCAAAGATCTCATCTTGCGCTATCAGCATATCGTCCTGTTTGGCAAGATAGTTATACATTTAATGCTGGTCAGCTTTAAAGTAAATATTAGACCAGAGTTTTCTTGGCATAATAATACTACCTTGCCATTAGAGAAAACAGTTGGTTGGATGTAGTAACCTCTGGAGCCGAACCTGTCACCTCCACATTCAAGGATGGCATCGCTTTCAACGCCAGATTTAATGTATTTTAGAATCTTCTGAAACTGCTCCGAGCCAATCTGAAATATATTGCAAGGTTCTTAATCATTCACATATACTGTACATAGAAAGGAGGTGTAACTTTCAACAATTTTAAATATAAATGGGTCGATTTGAAATGTTGTATATCGGTAAGGGGTTAGATTGATCGAGCTAATATATTTTACTAAAAGGATATAGGTCAAGTATTCGAGGGGGTAAAACAATTTAAAACTCATCTGAAATGTATTCAATTACATAAACCCTCTAGATGGCTTTACAAAAAGAAGATTACTATCATAATAACAGTCGTGTACCTGAGAGCCTTGTTCAATGCCCTTTTGGAAAGGATCACCAACAATGCGTCTTTGAGCACGTGCTATTTCTTTCTCTAAAAACTCATCGTGTACACGCTCATGAACGAATGTACAAGAACCAGCACAACAGCATTGACCCTAGATAACGTTGAGCCAAACACGGCAGATTAGATCTTGTTTTACATAATAAAGAGTAGAAGAAAGTAGCATTCAAAAAATACACACCTGATTGAAGAAGAGAGCAAAGTGTGCTAGTTCTACAGCCCTATCAACGTCAGCATCCTCGCACACAATAAAGGGTGATTTCCCTCCAAGTTCCAAAGTCACTGGCTTTAGATTGCTTTTTGCCGCCAATTCTTGCACAATTTTACCCGTATCAGTTGATCCGGTGAAAGCAATCTGCAAATGCATGCAGTAAATTGTCATGTGTAATCCTAATGAGTATTGGTGGCAAAATAGGATGGTTGGGTTACTGTTCAAAACGGGTAATGCTGTACGGTCTAGTTGGCCCAAAACACTTTTCTGCATGATTAAAAGATTTGCATATTAGTTACTCACCTTATCAACGTCCATGTTGCTAGCAAGAGCTGCACCAGCTGTCGGACCAAAGCCTGAAACTATATTAGCTTAAGAACACCAGGATGGAGACCAGCCTATCCCACAAAACATGCACATTGAAAATCCGGTTAGCCTTTCTTCTAAATCAGTTTCTAAATAGCAGAAGTTTATATTACCTCAAGGAACAGCTTTGAAACATAAAGGGCTGTCAATGGAGTCTGCTCAGCTGTATTTAGAACAACCGTGTTGCCACAAGCATGGGCGGGCCCAACTTTGCTAAGAAGAGGAAAGTTCCATGGAATAATCTGACCCGCAACCCCAATTGGTTCATGCAAAGTTTGCACATGGTAAGGTCCATCTGCGGGAACTGTTAGCCCATGGATCTTATCCGCCCAACCTACAAGTTTTGTTAACATATATGTACCGTATGCAGAATATATTTTGAACAATTAACTGATAAAAGTGATCAAATTGCAATCTTACTGTTTCCTCACCAGCATAATATCGAAATAAACGTGCAAGCCCTGGTACTTCAATCTTGGCAGACTGTTCATAAGGTTTCCCACTGTTCCATGACTCAAGATCTGCTAACTCATCATTGTGTGTTTCCACCAAATCAGCAAACCTCAGTAAATTACGCGACCTTTCCTGTAACATTTAAAAAGAAAGTTACAGATATGAATATAAATGTATATTTACAAATAAAGAAACTGTAAGAAATGACGTTTACATAAGCAGTCATTCTAGGCCACGGGCCTTCATCAAATGCCTTTCGAGCAGCTGAAACTGCACGATTGATATCCTCCGCGTCGCCTTCAGCTACATCAGCTAATCACTTCACCAGTCCTTGGATCCAAGACTGGAAATGTCTTCCCTGAACTCACAGTAGAAGATTTTTACTACTCCGTATTTGTTAGCATTATTAGATAATATACATTCACATTACTTTTAAATGGACAAATTAAGCAAAAGATTCCTGGACGCCGAATCAACAAATGTCCCATTAATCAGAAGCCGAGTGTAATTGACTTTAACAGGTGTAGTGATCGGTTCTTCAAGTGCTGCAGCAGTACTAAATCTTTGTACTTCATTTCCCAATTTGGATCTGTTTACTGAATTCAAAAAAAGAGAAGAAAAATCAAACAGTGATTCACGGGACGAGTTTTGATAGGCAAAATGAAAACACAAAAGGTACTTTAATCATGAACTAATCTTTAGTCTAGACAGACCACGATATATTATCACCTTAAATTCTACAAAAAGTTCTTTTCATGTTCAAACTCTCCGAAAAAATGACAAAATTATATAATCTAGAAAAGAATATATGAAGGCAGCCATATGAAACACTCACACTAGCAATCTTACACATTAGTACTAACATCAAGTTAAAAAGGCCCAATGCGCTACTGCAATGCTGTAATTTTATCCTTCAATACTGCACTTATACTTAGTAATATGTACCACTATAATCCTTCAATACTAGCAGGGTATGCGTTTTGCGGCATGTTACAATCCCACGTCGGACATAGGATTTGTTGATGGTATATGAGGTATAGGCGTCCCTTCCTGTTTTGAGCTAAATTTTAGGAGTGATTTTTATACTTAGCTTATAAACCGATATGAGATGGGTTCGTATTAACCGTATTAAAGAAAGGTAACATCTCTTCCTTCTACACATTTGGTTTCTTGGCAGACATTAGAGAACCAAATTCCGCACAATGTTCATCCATTTTGGATTCCTGCAAGATTTTTAAAAAAGGTAACAACCATCAGACGACCATTTCTGCTCTTTTTATCCCTACAAACAAGCACGGTTACAAGTCTTATAGGCACTAATGTTTTGCAGCTCAATGAAGAAGGGTCTCTTGTATTAACAGGGATAGAATCTAAACTTTCGAGGAATCTCCCACCCGATCTTCAAAAACTCAGATGCAAGGTGTTAAAATAACGTCAGCAACTTTTCTTGACTATTTTATTTGTTGATAACTGAGTCTTACGATCGTGTTTGCTCACTGCAGGTAGCGTTTCATGCACTGAAGTTTGCTAAACCAGTCAGAGAGCTTGGTACCCGAATTGCAAGAAGAATGTGGATTGAAGGCCATACGTAGCCATTCATCTCAGTCTAGGAAAAGATGTGTGGGTAAGAACAGGATGCCTCACAGGCTTAGGGTCCGATTATGATTCTATTATAAACGCAGAAAGAGAATCTAATCCCGAGTTTCCTACTACATGGTCAAACATAAGCTGCCCTCTAAACGCTTTAGAAGCAGCAAGGTACATTTCCAGTCTTTTTCTTTCTTAGAAACAGTAGTTTTTCGCCAAAATGCTTAAGGTTCTATTAAAAAAAATGCAGATTTCTTAAAGAATCAGGGGCAACAAAGGATTCTCGAGTATATATTGCAGGTGGAGAGCCATTTGGGGGTGATCGAGCCATTCTGCTTTTGAAGTCTGAATTCGTTAATGTTGTTACAAAAGAGATGTTGGCTCGAAATGATGAGCTCAACCCATACAAGAACAGAATTGCTATTTTGACAGCAATTGATTATATAGTATCACTAAGTAGTGACGTTTTCCTGCCTTCTTATGATGGTCATATGGTCCGAGCCTTGCAGGTATCTTTTATCAGAATCTTTACAAGTTTATGGCTTATGGTAAACATGATGATTTTTATTCTTTGTGTTTTTGAAGGGTCATCGGGCATATGTGGGGCACAGAAAGGTTGTCACAATGTCGAAGAATTTCAAGGGGCAGCCACAGCTGAGGGAAAAAAGGAGAGACAGAGATGTAATAACATTTCCAGTCCCGGAATGCATGTGTAAACACTAGCTACCGGCAATTTTGGGTTGAATGCTGGATCCTTCTTGATCCTGTTTAGGACTTCTGGTTTGATTTTGCTATTGTGCAGATTTAAACATTGGTTAGCTTGCATAAATTGTATAAAATGCAAAGTTTCAATAAGGCACAAGTACAGCATGAACCGAGTCATACCTTAACATTAGAAAAAACAGTCGGTTGGATGTAGTAACCTTTGGAGCCGAGTCTATCACCTCCACATTCCAGTGTAGCATTGCTTTCAACACCAGATTTAATGTATTTTAGAATGTTCTGAAATTGCACCGAGTCAATCTGAAAATTTTCATGAGGTCCTTAATCATAGCACATTTACATAGGAAACAGAGGTGGCAAATTCAACCATTTTACATATGAATGGGTCGATTTGGGTTGTCTTTAATCTCTAACGAGTCAATGGGTGACATAAGATTTTACTATAATTAAATCAAGTCAAATGGGCAAAAAAGAAATAGAAGTCATGTGAAATGCATACAAATGCAATAAAACCTTCTAAAATAGTTTTATTAGAAAAACTATTTGTGGGTCGGCCCAAAGTGACCCATATTAAAGCCTGTCCTTTTTGACCCATTCTGTTATCCATAACAGAAAATCATGATGCACATCTGTATATGCTTATAATAATGGATAGTCTTTGTACCTGAGGGCCTTGTTCAATGCCCTTTTGAAAAGGATCACCAACAGTGCATCTTTGAGCACGTGCTCTTGCTTTCTCGATAAACTCATCATATACGCGCTCATGAACAAATGTACGAGAACCAGCACAACAACACTCACCCTGTATAGAGACAGAGTTGAGCCAAGTACTTGATATTAGTTCTTGTTTCATACTGTACTAGTTAAGAGATATAAATTGAATAGATATGATACACACTTGATTGAAGAACAAGACAAAGTGTGCTAGTTCTACAGCCTGATCAACATCAGCACCCTCACACACAATAAACGGGGATTTCCCTCTAAGCTCTAACGTCACTGGCTTTAAATTGCTTTTTGCAGCCAATTCTTGCACAATTTTACCCGTATCAGTTGATCCTGTAAAAGGAATCTGTATAATGGTAGGTGGTTTAGAGGAGTGTAAATCAGTCTTTTACACTCAAGACATAACAATTGTGCAATGAGGAATCCTTATGTCTTGAGTGTTGATCAGGTTATTATGTCAAAACCAGCTGGAGGGCCAATGAGGATAGGGCCAATGAAAATTAGTATTGTCATGATTTTGGATGTGATTTGGTTTCCTTGAAATGATGGTAGGTGGTTTAGAGGAGTGTAAATCAGTCTTTTCAGTGGCTTGCTTACCATGGAGATTGACATGTTTTAATCGTCTAACTTTATGTGCGCATATATATCTTTGATACAGTATTTGATTTGTTGTCTATTTAACTCTTGGTATTTCGTTCTGATAGTTATTTACTTTGTTCATAGCTGTACTTCGCTTCAGATGTTCATAACTTAAATGGGTTCGTACATTTGTGTTGTTAAGACACACTCAGAATATCCTTTTGTTCAAAAAAATTGTGATCCAAATACTCAAGAGTAATAGTCAGTCTTATAGCATTAGTATCGGAGATATTCTAAACAGCATACAAGAAGAACCTAGTTACGCTTACACATAACCACTGAAAACAGTAGAAGACTAGGAATATGTTACTTTTGAAAATAGCCTAGTCGACAATCCAACATATCCTTAGTCGAGTGTCCAAGTCATCTATTTTCTCGGTGTCCGAAATCTTTTTTGGGAATTCAATATCAGATCATCAACACGAATATTGATGTCAACTTATTAATACAGCAATTGCAAAGGTTTCAAGAACTGGAAATCGATCATATACTATAGTTGGTGATAATCTTTCTGAATGAAAGAAAAATTACTTACTAGATCAAGACTTTTACCTGAACGGCACAAGGACCAACAAAGTTTCTGAAGGGACCTACCTATCCCGAGTATATTTTTGTATAACATGACAATCTAAAAATAAGCACTTCATCACTTCATGTAATTATTTGCTGAGTTTTCTCTTTTACTCACCATTCCTATACATTTGATCTTTCATGTGCCTAGCCACTCATTGTAAGTTTTGTTACAGCTTTTATATCACGGCTATGTTTGGCAAAACTAGCTGTAAGCTGTTTGTTAAAAAGTTGTTAATTTTAATAAAAATGTTTGGTATATTAGCTGTTAACTATAAAGGTAAAATGTAAAATGACTTAAAAGGACATCTTTTAATAAATTATAATATGGTTGGAGGTTATATATAACAGCTCTTGACAATCTAAAAAGCTGTATGGAACAACTTTTTATTTAAGAGCTATTTGGTTAAAATAAAAAGCTAACAGCTCTAAAAAAAATGTTGTGCCAAACAGAGTTATTTGATTATTTTTTTAACAAAAAAAACTAACAGCTCTATAAAAGTTTTAGAAAAGCTCTTACCAAACGCAGTGATGCCATAAACCATGAATTTGATCAAGACACTCTCTAAATGCAGTGATGCCGCTTTATATGTTCATCTGTTAAGTATATAAAATGGATCACTTCAACAAGTTCCCACTAGCGAAGATAGCAATTTTGGTTTTTCTTTTGTACGAGTTCCTATTTGGGAAGGGTAACTTAATGACTCACCAAGAACGTACCATCATTTCCATTAGCATACACATTATAACTTTAACTTATGATTAGCATCAGGTGATCAATTCCTATCTATTTAAATAAGCACAATAACACAGTAAGTTTAAAATTTGCTAACTTAACATTAATCCATGATACTTTATAAGGATCTGATAACATGGGTCAACTACTTGCTTACTTAACATGGGTACATGAAACTAAGAAGTTCAGTCTACAGATCAGCATTGCATTAACATGTAGAGTGGCAATAAAAAGGCGGTGTTTGCTTGACATAACAGGGCCAATTTCGCTCCCATCAAGTGCTGGTTTGCAGCTGTTACTAACAGATGGTCACACTACTAGTTGCCATCTGTATTGTAGTCTCTCTTATACGCAGACAGGTAGACTCTTACATGAATCTACAGCTAGACTTGTGCATAAGGGGAGTTTACTCATCCAGAGCCACATAGCTAAACCCATCATCAAGCAAAAGTAGCGTTTCCACATACGAACTCGTGGAGAACGAGATATAGTCTCCTACAATCCCGACACCATCAATACGTCCAGACGAGTGATCATAAACTCCAATTTGAGATTTTCCAGAACCATCATCCCCTATTTGCATTAAAACTTCACCATTGTTCCGAAAGCCCAATACTGTCCAGAATACGCTCGTGGGCGTCACCGGCTTACCCTCAACCCTAATGGTATAAATCTTTGTAAACGGTTGATTCACACCATCTTTCCTCATCCACACACCACACAGTAACATCTCACACCCTCTATTATACTCAAGCAAAGCAAGAGACTCATTTACCTTCTCTACCAATAAATCATAAGTACTTTCTGGAAGACCCACTTTATAAAACTTCTCCGTTTTCAAATCAAACGCAGTAATAAAACTACCACGCCCACCACCCCAATAAATACTCCCATCTATACAAACTTGATTCCACATCAAACCAGACGGGTTAAAAGGCGCGCCTGTATATACAGTTCTCCAAACACGTGAACTTAACGTAAACATCTGGACGTCCCATATACTCGGGGTTTTACCAACATTGATCCTTACAAGCTTAGGGTCAAAAGTATGAGAACAAACCCCAAAACCAAGAAAAGTATGTCCATCCGGTAAACGCAGTACATCAGGGATATCAGTATAAACATATTTCCTAACACTAGGATTCCAAATAACAGCCAAATTACCTCCTAATTGACCAACTTCGTAAGAACATAACAAGCCGTAAACGGGACCGATTGTTGATGGTTGTCTCATATGTTTAAAGATGTAGGGAGCAGTTATGGGAAACCTTTGTTTAGGGAAACTGTCGTCATCGATAATTGAGGTATATTTTCGAACATAACGTAAATTGGACTTTACAAATAAACGGTGCTCTGGGTTTGGGTGATTAATGTTGTGTTTTTTTATAAATTCCGGGGAATCAATAAAAGCCTTCAATTCTTTGGAAACAGATCGGAATCGAACGATTGATTTGATAGGAAGCCTTTTCATGATTTCGATTTGCATTTCCAAAGGCATGTGATCTGACGTTTTTGATTTTGAGGATCTCATTTTTTAGGGTTTCAAATTTGGGGGGGTTTTGTTTTTTGCTAGAGAATGACGAACAAGAGCAAAATGGTTGTGTGGACGGTGCGTGTGTTTTTGGACTAACTGGGCTTCATTGTATAATAAGCCCGATGTAAGCAAAATAAAACCATTAAAATGCAACATATTAAAATGAGTTCGGTTATCCAGGCCGTTCATCTTTTTTCATCCAACAGTTCAGATTTAAAAAAAAGCGGAGGGGTAGCTTAGTCATTTCACTACCCTGCCCAAAAGCCTACATACCATCTAACATCTTGTTTCTTCCGTCATTTTCATTTCCACCAACAAAAACACACACACACACACACACAAACACACACACACACACCAAAAAACTGTTATCTTCATCATAACAAACCGCCGATAACATCTAAAATCACAGATCCTGATCCAAAATCAAGCTTGAAGATGAAATCGAAGGGTAAAACGGATGCTTCTTATTAAAACAAGGCAAAGATGTATAAAATATAGATTCACTGCATATTCTATGCTTTTCATGCTTATTCTATGCTTTTAATGCTTATTCTATGCTTTTTCTGCTTTTTCCTATGCTTTTTCTATGTTTTTAAGCTTTTACTATGCTTCTTCTATGATTATATGATGAATAGAATAAATCAAACATACAAAACGTAAATTTTTAGTTTTAACTGAGTTTCTGTGTTTTAATATTTCTTGCATGTGTATATAATCATCTCGGTTGATAAAAAAAAACATGAAGAAAAACCGATTTTAAAAAGGTTTATAACGGTTAAAAAAAAATTCATATATGATAAGAAAGCTTATCATACATGATATATGAGATGGAAAATCATACTTTTTATATCTTTAAAAAATAGAAGTTTTATAGAATCATACATCATATATGATAAATGAAACATCATATTTGATAAAACCTTATCAAATATGATATATCATATATGATATGGTTTTATCATATATGATAAGCACTTATCATATATGATATACCATATTTCATAGTTGATAAATGATACATCATATATGATAAAACCTTATCATATAACCAGCAATAAAAAAGCCGAATTAGGATTCAAAACATATATGATAAGCACTTATCATATATGATATGCCATATTTCATAGTTGATAAATGATACATCATATATGATAAAACCTTATCATATATGATATATCATATTTGATGTGTGATATATCATATAACACTAACACATGTATATTTTTTTTAACTTTACCCTTTTATTCCAGATAAACAAACTGCAACAACAAACGAAAGAGTCGAAAAAGAACCTGGTAGAACAAAAGTAGGTAAACTGATGCAACTGACAGAAAAAAAAAATAAGAAAGTAAAAATAAGTATCATATTTGATACGTGTGTTTCATTTGCAGTGACAAAGAAATCAATAACGAAAAGAGATCTAGTGCTTGAAAGAGAAGAACAAGCTGCTAAAGCTAAAGGAAGAAAAGAAGTTGTTGTAGCCAAGGGAAAAGCAAAGAAAGTGGAAAAACCAATCGCAAGTCCACAAGGTAAAAAGTTATACAATGTATCATATATGATCAAAAAATTATGTTGTTAATTATGAAAAACGTACATTTCTAACAACTCTTTTTGCTTTGAAAAAATGTAGAAGAAAGTGCATCAGAGGGAGAAGCAACAACTGAGGATGAAAGAATAAGCAACGGGGAAGAGTATGAAGAAAATGAAAGTGAAAGTGACAAGGAAGAACCTGATTTTGAAAAAGTTGAATCAGAAGAAGCTGACGATGATAAGGAAGAAGATCCAGAATGAAGTGATGAGGAAAACAATGATGAAGACGAGGAGGAATAAGTAAACGAGGATGAAGATGATGAGACTGAATTTGAGAAAGAAGAGAAGATGCAAGACGCTTTGAAGAAAGTAACAAAGATCAAGTTCATCAACCCTTCACCAACAAAAAAAGGTAAAATGAATGATATTATTATCAAATATGATATTGAATACACTCTGAAGAAAAATGTATATGAAAATTATATGTTCCTTGACACACTGTAATATTTTTTTTACACACAACAAGCTCCTCTGCTGAGGTAAAAAAGAAGCAACCACAAAGAGCAGAAGATCCGAAAAAGGAGGTTAAGAAAGACACAAAAAGGAAACTAGAAGAAAAACATGAAGAAAAAGGTCCAACAACCAAAAGGACAAAAAGACAGAAGCAAACCTACATCGGAGGCAAAAAGACAACTGGAAAAAAACCAACACCTCCACTGGAAGAATAAGATAAAGAAGAAGAAGATGAGACGATGGATGAGAGAATCGAAAGTGTGGATGAGGAGGAGAAGGTGCCTGTACATGCAGTTGGCGCATCAAAGATGCTAGTTGTCAAAGCTTCGCCATCTAAAGGCAAAAAGTTAAAAAATAATGAAACCGAAGGAGATGACGAGGATTACCAGTTGGTTGTGGTAAAAGAAAAGAAGGGTAGAGACCCGATGAAAAAGAATCAGGCAAAGGTATACCCTACTGAGATGAGAGAAAGAAAGTTCTGAAACAAATTGGATTTGAAAGGTACATCGAGTTTCCAACAGACGAGTTGTGTTCATATCTTTTGTACCATGTTTTCGAGAAGTTCCATCCATAGAGCATGGAACTAAGACTTCCCAAAGGGTCGATTAAGATTACAAGAGAGAAGGTGCAACAAATGCTTGGTGTTCCGATGGGGACAATATCTCTTGATGAAATTCAGGAAAGAGAAAATGATGATCCTTTCATCGAAGAATGGGAGAGTCAATACAACACATTAAGACCAAGCCAAACAGCAATTGCAAAATAGATCCAGTCGACTAAGGCAACATACATCAAGTTTATAATGAACTTTCTTATGCTCTTTGGAGGCACGATGGGAAACTTAGACAATGGCGGGAAGGTCTTCTTGAAGATTTTAAAAAGGGTCAGAGAGGAAAACAACATAAATGAGATAGAATGGTCCACTTACATCCTTGATTGCCTGAAGAAATGCAAGAACAAGTGGAATGAGCTAGGTGGAAAAAAATGATACTACGACCCAACTACGTTCTTGTGTGTAAGTAAAACCAACTTTTTTTTAATTTAAAACTTACTTTGTATGTTTTCAATTTCTTTTGACAAGCATCAAAAAGCCACCTAGATCGGGGGGTCGGGGATGATCAAAGAACATGATGAACATGATGTAGTTCTAGTGAGAGAAAGTTAGAGATAGGTGAAAGAAAAGATGTGTGTTATATTTCAAGTGAAATGAAAACAATGAAAAATGAAAAAACTTCCACACCCCCATGGAGAGTCATGGGGGGTATTTATAGGCCTACCAAGACTAGACTATCCATACTTTACATATTAAGTCCCTGCGTATAGCAAAGTATATAAATCTAGTCCAACTCACGTGAAAGGCGCCAGCTTACCAAAAAGTAAGTCTAACAATCTCCCTCTAAGATGGTGACTCACGTGAGTTGGTTACAATGATTCCTACAAGCAAAAATAAAGAAAAATGATAAGCATGAATTCGAGCATTCCTTGAGACAGTTTTCAGCGACCTTCATCATCTTGAATACTCCAGCTCTATTTCTTCAGCTTTGTAGAATCTAGTTGAGTTTTACTCCCTCCCAACTAGAAGGCCTTTCATTAAAAAAGCAGTAAAGACTGCTCCCTCCTAAACAGATCCTACAGAAGAAATCTGTGGGAGGTGATAACGTCATCAACATTTTCTCACAAATTGAAGCAATCTCAGTCTTGATTCTATGAGAGAATACCAGAAGTACACACTCTATCCCAAACATGAAGTCAAATTGTAGCACCAGAGTCAATTAAGTCCCGAAAATGCACATTTCTCCTGACAGGACAGTGATGATATAAAGCTGCCACATCAAAGTCAATTAAGTCCAGAATGTATTCAACTTATCCCTTTATGTAGAAACAGTAACACCAAAGTCAAGTGACCCAGCATGTACACATTTCTCCCTCTAGGATGATACCTATTAAGGGAATCATCCTTCATGTGTGTACGTGGTATGCCAACTGGAACCGCTTACTTAGTAACCAATACAATGTGAGAAGATGTCAACAATATATCTCTAAACAAAAATTCTCTCTTGATCACCCCGTACTGAATCCCCTTATCAATTCTGTTGGCTATTGATAGTGACCACTGATGAAGATAACCCGATAATCCAAACTTGAAACTGAAGTAGAATTCCCCAAACTTGAACTTAAGCTTGCACTATTGTAGAATGAAGAGCGATGCAGAGAAGTCTTAAACGTACCCTATACCAAAAGGCGGTATAAAAAAGGTACAACTTCTCTAAAGTACCCTATACCAAAATAGGCGGTATATGAAAAGGTACTACACCTCTTGAAGAAATCCACAACTGCAAGGACATACCGCTTTCCATTAATGCTTTTGATTCTCATTGGTCCACACAAGTCCATATGTAAGAGATGTAACCTATTCGTTGAGTTGGGAACAGGTTTGGGTTTGTAAGGTTTCTTCTTACTTTTACCTTGCTCACAGGAAGGACAAATATGGTCTTTTGTATATTTAAACTTTGGAAGACCGGTAACGAGATCATCTTTCACAAGTTGGGTGATGGCATCGAAATTGAGATGAGATAACCTTTGATGCCATAACCATGACTTTGTTGATGTGGCTCGGGCCATGAGACAAATTGGAGAAGCAACAGACATTTGAAAAATATCAATGGTGTAAAGGTTGGTGGTACGATTTCCTTTCAACAAATCAATTCCTTCAAGATCTCTTACAAAACATGTATGACTTCTGAAAGCAACCTCCAAGTCTGAATCACAAAATTGCCCAACCGAGAACAAATTGTGTCCCAAGCCATCAACAAAAGAGATTCTGGTGATGATTATATTTCCCCAATGAAGATCACCATAGCCTAGAATTTCCTCAACATGATCATTTCCAAATCGAACAGTTCCCATGAAAAGCCATACAAAGTTCTTGAGAAGGCTTCGATTCCCAGTCATATGTTTGGAACAGCCCGAGTCCATGCACTAGAGACAAATTTCAACAGCCTGCCAATGATAAGAGAAGAAAATATTTTGGCAACCGATGAAATAGGTTCATGTAGGGATATATGATAATTAAGTCGTATCACATACCAACATTTCAATGTCAGTATGAGATCTACTAGTGTCGATAATTTTGCCACTACAGTCAAAATTTCTACCAGTAGGCAACCATTTAGAGGTGAATCTAGGGCTACTAGGCTTAGCAAGACTTTCTGTGCACCCTACGTGCGTACTTTTTGGAACATACACCTTAGCCTTAGGAGTGCGTTGTTGTTCACTAACTGACAGCTTGTCAATTCGAGTGTAACCACCATAATTCAAACCATTCATAGTCAAACCACAAGCATCATGACTAAAAGTAAAGAAACATTTATTACATTTAGCACAAATAACTTCAGATTTTTCATTCCGAATAGCAAGCTTAAAGTCATTACATTCAGATGAATCAAGTTTCTGATTATGATTAAAAAACGGTAAATTACTAGGGTGTTCTTCTACTTCCACATTATTGATCTTGGGGCGACTACTTCTAGAGGCAAAAGGACCCTATCATTCCTTGTATTTCTCGTAGGCTGTGGCCTTCTGCTCCTAGTGTAGTTGTTTATTCCTGTAGAAGAAGACACGCGTCTATTAGAATTAGCACTTTTTAAATCAATAACTTGTGGTTGAGTTATAGTGATCGGTTTTGTCCTAACGCTTGCTTTACGTTGTTTGCTAGGCACAGAGGGAGAACTAACACGAAACATTCCTAGGGCAATCACAACAGTTTTCTGTCCAGCAACCTTGGGAAAAGGTGTCACAGCAATACGAGTGGGTCCCGAGGTTGCTGGTGTCTGAATCGTACTATGCTCAGAATTCGTATCTTTTAATAAGGCTTTTAACGTACAGTTCTCACAGATTTTATCAATAAGTTTCTGATAGACAGACTTACTTTGTTCAACAGCCCGCTTATATGAAACAACAACAGATTCTAAATCTGCAATTTTAGCCTTAAGCTTCTGAACATTTCCATCACTGACATTCTCTAACCCTGAAGAGGTCAAATTCTTTTCCTTAACCCCTCCTAACTGAGCCTGCAACCGTGTGATAGTTTGTTGCATTTCATTGTTGGTTTTTCGTAAGAAATCTTGTCATATTTGCACTCATCACATTTTTTTGACAAATTTATTCCAAAGATCGGTGAATTCTTTATCCTTTTTAATGACATAAGATTCTATTTTCTCTTTCTTAAGATCAAGCTCAGTTTGGAGGTTTTCATTATGCGACATAGAGGTACCTAACTCCACAGGGCCACTATCAATACAATCACGTGCTTTAGAGAGGCGTTCAAGATCGTTTTCCAAAACTTTGATTTTATCAAGAGATTCATCAGCTTCCTTCGTCAAAGATTTAAATTCTTCAACAAATTTGGCTAATTCTTTTAGAAAAGCGTTTTCCAAATTTCCTAACTGAGCATCAACTTGATTAATAATCGGATTAATTTCATTTTAAAGAATTTTCTGAACCTCAATCTGAACAGGTGATGTAAAATTTCCTCCATTGATTTTGGAATTAACAACACATTTAAGGATGACAAAGTTATCTTTAAGCTCGTTTAAAATCGGCGTGTGATACTCGGTTTAGGAGGGTCATCAGACAATTCCTCACTTGGGAGCAAAAGCATTTAAGTACTCGTTTTAGACCGAACAAAAACAGTTGGAGGATTAACTTTTGGATAATAAACGGGTGTCACTTCTTTATCAAGCTTTTTCATTCTTAAACGAGTCTCTACTGCAAGTTCAGTAGTTTCCTCGAAATCATGCACACTAGGAGGATCATGCTCATCAGACAAGAGCACACTACCATTATATAAAGTTTCATTAGTGGCCTGAACTTGCTTAAGATATCTTGGATTAGGAGGAAGAGGACAACCTAAAGCCAATTTGTAACGAGTGTAATTTATCTCATTCACTTTTGGTGCGAGCATATTTATCTTCTGCATAGTTTGGCCACGTTTTACTAAAAGGTTGTCTAATTCTCTAATCCTATCCTGAGCTTTGCAAAAATCCTCAAGAAGCCCATCTTCTCGAATTTTGAAATCATGTTTCAGCTTTTTTCGTTCTTCTTTTAAATCCAAAATAGTAGATTTTTCAGTTGAAAGTTGTTTATTATGAGAGGTGATTTCATCATTCAGTTCGCTTATCTTTTTAGCACTACTTAAATGTAAGGCATTTTATTTCTTAGTTATGCATTTTTCTTGGTGAACCGGTGTAGCATGAGCTTGTTCAAGTTCTTTAATTTTAGTCTGATGAATTTCAAAACTTTTCTCCCGTTCCTTATATCCCACAAGCTCAGTGGTCAGTTTGGCATTAGTTTCTCTAAACTTATTATTAACCACTGTAGCATGGTCAACATCCTTAGCAAGCTTATCAAATAAAGATTTATAATACGCATGTGCCGCATCAGGAAGGGTTGTAGGCTGGTCAACTTGATCCACACTAAGGTCCACACTGGGCTCATTCGAACTAATATTACTATTATTCGTTTGATCCCCGTGTGTCTGAATGTATTGCTCAAGCATCTCAGTATACCCCTCCTCCTGATTAGACGTACTATATATATCATTATCAATGAAACGTGGATGTACCTCAGAGGGACCGTCTGAATCATAAATGGGAGCTCTATCAACATGCATTCCCGAGGTAGATGCTTGCTGTAAGTTAGCCATCAAGATGTAGTTGGCATTCACCTCTTCTTCCTCGTCATATTCTGCAGCAGAAGCCAAAAGATCAAATTCCTCAGCTTGAAGTGGAATCCCTGCCTCTTCCTTTTGTGCTATGAGAAGCTGAGTCTGAAGATAAGCAGCATCCCTCTTCTTTTTGGCTGTGCAATCTCTAGCATAATGACCAAATCCCCTGCAGTTGTAGCACTGAACCTAACGATTGTTGTTTCCATTTCCCGTACCAGTATTCTCAGCCCTTGCAGCCACAATGTTTCCCATCTGGTTACCAACCGCTGGCACAACTATTAACCCATTCTGATTACCCGCATTCGGAACTCCCGGATTTTGACCACGATTTTGACCATATTGATTTCTTGCATTGCCAACGGTCTGCCCAACATTCTGACCATATTGTTGAAACTGAGTCCCCGTGTTTCTAGCAACTACCAATTGGCGATCTTGATTCGCATTCATGAAAGGTTATTCTGTGTTATCCAAAGAATGATCGCGAAGATATCGACAAACTTGAACCTAAAGGTGATATTGTCTTTTTCATTGGTTATTCTTCAACTGCTTGTGCTTACAGGGTTTATAATCGAAGGACAAGAAAGGTAATGGAGACTATGAATGTTACCTTTGATGAACTCTCGGGTATGGCCTCTCAACATAGAAGTTCACATCCTGAGCTTCAAGGTCAGACTTCTAGACATGTAAGTTCAGGACTCGCGCTTCAATTTGCACCGTCAGCAATCTCATCGTTACAACCCTCGGAACGTGACTTGGAAGTTTTATTTGGGCCAATCTATGATGAATATATGGAGGTTCCTTCGTCATTTGGTGTTTCTAAAAATGCCCCGGCTGCACCTGCTACGGTATTTCAACAACCTCCGATTGCATCTACACCAACGACATCTACTTCTGCACCATCTACGTCAACCTCAACCATATTGCCTCCAAATATTCCAACCACTTCTCCGACTACTGACGCAACTCAACAACATTCTCAGAAAATTCCTAATCATGTTCATCTTCAGAATGAAATAGTTGCTGAAAATGAAAACAATGCGACGCTCAATGAACATGAGTTTGTTAATCCATTTGCGGCTTCCACAAGTACTACTCAGCCTTCAACACCATATGTGGATCCGTCGAGCTCGTATCAAGTTTCTCATACACTTCCACATGAACACAAATGGACTAAGAATCATCCTTTGGTTCAAGTGATTGGCAATCTCACACGACCAATCTCAACACGAAATCAGCTGCGTACCGACGGTGATATGTGTATCTATGCACTATCAGTCAACACAATGGAACCAGCAAGTGTGAAAGAAGCAATGACCGATGCATCATGGATTGAGTCTATGCAAGAAGAACTCAATCAGTTCATCCGGCTTGATGTATGGGAGTTAGTACCTCGACCGGACAATATCGATCCCCTTACTCTGAAATGGTTATTCAAAAACAAGATGGATGAGGAGCAAACGGTCATTAGGAACAAGACTCGGTTAGTCGTGAGAGGTTTTAAACAACAGGAGGGAATTGATTTCGCAGAATCCTTTGCCCCGGTTGCTTGAATGGAAGCTATTAGGATTTTCTTGGCATACGCGACACACAAATCATTCACTGTGTATCAAATGGACGTGAAGACGGCTTTCTTGCATGGGCCGTTAAAAGAAGATGTGTATGTATGTCAACTTGAAGGTTTCATCAATAACGAACATCCACGCCATGTCTACAAGTTGAAAAAGGCAATTTATGGTTTGAAACAAGCACCGAGGGCATGGTACGACAAATTATCATCATTTCTTCTACAAAATCACTTCAGCAAAGGAACAATTGATCCAACGTTGTTTATCAAGCACTACGGCAACGACATCTTGGTGGCTCAAGTCTATGTAGATGATATTATATTTGGTTCTACTAACCCAAAATATTCCATATTATTTTCCGACCTTATGAAAAGTGTCCATGATGGGGGAAATGACGTTTTTTCTTGGTCTTTAAGTTCACGAATCCCCCGTGGTATTTTCATAAATCAGTCCAAGTATGTGCTTGAGATTCTAACAAAATTTGGCATGGAAAACTGTGATCCTATTGGTACTCCAATGGACACTAAACACAAGCTTGATTTGGATAAGAAAGGGACATTTGTAGATGCTACAAAATACCAAAGCATGATCGGGTCCCTTATGTACTTAACCTCAAGCAGACCGGACATTGTGCATGCTACTTGTTTATGTGCTCGGTACCAAGCGAAACCAACCGAGAAGCACCGCAAGGAGGTTAAAAGGATCTTTCGTTATCTCCGGGGAACCATTAACATGGGTGTCTGGTATACGAAGGATTCTGGTTTTAATCTCACTGGTTTTTCAGATGTTGATAGGTGTGTAAACACCCATCCTTTTACCACTTAATTACAATAATAAACAGACCAAAACGTGTATTTTATGTCGTAAATGTCGGAATTATGCGTGGTTTGTGTTTTTGTTGTGATTTAGGACAAAAATGTGAAAAGGGGAGAAAACACGGGCTTTCACGGGCTTTTATCAAAGAAAAAGACAAAAGACGAAGTCAAGAAATCAAGAGTGCAAAAAGAACGGAAGTCCAAGACCAATTCTGAAGATTTATCGAAGAAATCAAGAGTGACTTTCTATTTTGTTAAGTAGTTAGCAATATCTAGTTAGCTCTAATCCGAGCTGACTTGCATCAGGAAAGGCAACCTTTTCTTGATGGTGACGAAATCTTGAAATCCACCAACACCTTTTTGAGCCAATTTGGTCGTTTTCCCTTCTTTTCTACACTAAAATGTTTAATTACAGCGTGGGATAGAATTGGTTTAATTGAACATACTCGGGGAGATGAACAACAAAATTTGCTTAATGAGCTTCTTAAAGATGTGGAGGTTATCAAGGAAGAGTTAGCCGACTATGTCACACCTAATTGGAATGGTCCCGTCTATTATGATGATGATGACGACGATGATGTCTACGCTCTCGACCCATTTACTGAAGTTGCTACTCCTACTCTCGATATTCCTAATGCGTCTAAGGATGATGATTCATTGAGTGAGATTAGTGATTTTGGTCCGACAAATTCTTTGATGATGAGGTTTGTGACATGCCTACTGCTATGGAGTCTAAGGACGACGTTGCTCTTACGGAAGAGGTCGATCCTAATGATGACGATTTTTCTCCACGTTATGAGAATTTCACTTTTGAAATTTCTCAATCTCCACCGGGAGATGCGGGCGATGACGATTTATTCTCTCCGGCTTACGAGAAGTTCACCGATGAACTTGCTCTTGTAGATGAGGTGGAAGACGTGATTCTTCGCGACAGATTACGGAAAGTACATCTTCTTATTGCTCAAATCGAAGAGTTGACTTCTCCTCCTCTTTCCGAGTCTTTACCTCCATCTATTCCTCCCGTTGACGATAATGACCCATTGCTAGAAGAAATCGACATTCACTCAATACCTCCGGGTATTGATGATGGTGACACGGAGGGGGATATTATTTTTGATAATTTGCTGCAGGAAGGTATTGTCCCACGTCCCCCTCCCGAGCACCTTTCATCCACTCCTTTAGCCACTATTACGGAGGATGAGTGCTTTGACCCGGGAGGTGACATTGATTATTATATGATTGCTAACCTTACGGCTTTGCCGCTTTCTGAGCATCAATTGTCTTTGGGGGATGAAAATTTTATTCCTTTACCCACCCCACCTCCCGTGGCTCACGACTTCACATACTTTTCGTATGTTGAAAGGACTTTTCTCCCATTTAAGACTTATCCTCCCGCCTCTCCTTTGTTGATGTCCTCCGGGAACGAGGACAAGGTCTTTGATCCCGGTATTACATTCGAGGCTTCCCCATGGACCATTTAATTCAGGGACGAGTCAGGCTCGTGACTCGGTTAACAAAAACAAGCGCTCTTCGGGAGGCAACCCGATTATCTATCTTTATCTGTTTTCATCATAAGTGTAGGGGGAGCCCCGTTGGTGTTTCTTGTTTTCTTTCTTATCATGTGAAGGGATTAGAGCTTCAAAGACACACTCTTGATGACTTTTGACGACCCGTGATTCCGAGTTTCCGTCTTCCCGGTTCTATCCTTAACTCTTTTCGATTCACTATTTTATATTTTCCAATATTAAAATAGGAATCTCTTTAGTTGTCTCTTCCTTAGCGAGATTTAAACAAAGTGCACAATGTCCTAAGTGTAGGGGAGTTTACTCCCACATGCTTAAACATTGAGGACAATGTTTATATCAAGTGTAGGGGGACTTCTATCGAAGTTAAGTGGCCTTTTCCTTGTATTTGTCCTCATTTTAACCGGAAAATCAATTTTTCGATATTTTTCAAAATTTTTGATCTATTTTGGCCTAGTAGTATTTCCTTTCTTTACTAGAATAAATTTTTAATAAAGTGGTTTTAATTTTCAAACGTTGTGAATCTTTTGACTCAACCCGAGTTTACTTATCTAAGTTTACTCTAACTAGTATCCTTAATGTGTTTAAGTAAAGTTTTGCTAGGCTTTTATGTAGGGAGCTTTAAAACGCGAAAGTCTTAACTCTCACGGGTTAAGAACAAGAACTTTTCGCAAGTTCCTATAATTGATCCTAGAGAGTCGTTTATCAAGGGAACTTTAAAATGCGTTTTCTAAACTTGAAAGAGTCTAAGAGTGCAAGATCCTATAGACGACTCGAAAACCCAAAACTTTGATTTAATAGGCTAAGGATTCACGACACTCATTCCTTGAGATTTTAAATTGTGGAGAACGAGAGATGATAGAGTCAATTATAAGTTTGGTATTCTTTTGTGAATTTATGTGAGTTGATTATAAGCCTATTCTCCCATCGCTTGTTAATAAATTTATCTGCAATAAGTAAGGTTGTACGATTTGAAAAGTTACTTAGCTTCTAGCCCAAGATCGTTCAAAAGTTGCTCGGTAATGATTAGAGTTCATAGCCAAGGCATAACTTATTGAAGCGGGATGCAAAGTTTGGCGAGTCCAAAAAGGCCCTACAAGGCATGAGGGCTATATTTTGTTGCTAAAGATCCAAAGTGTTGTGAAGAATCATTTATTAAAAATCAACATGAAGGATCGAGACACACGACGAAAAGCAAATACTCCCCTAAGGATCATGGAGAGGTCTATCCAAAAAGGCCCTAACAAGGTATGAGAATAAATAGATCCAAGTCCTAAAAGCAGGTGGATCGTTGTATATCAAAATCCCAAATAAAGATTGGAGAAAAATGAAGAAGTCGTGGTCCAAGTATGAAGAATCTCTCAAAACTTCAAGTGAAGAAATTCCTATTATGAAGAGAAGGCCATTATTCCATGAACGTCTCTCAAGCTTTGAAGTATGAAGTCGCTGCCAAATATCGGTCCGAGAAAGGTCTCAAATCGCGAAGCGAGTTATGCCAAGATATGAACTTTATGAGGTCCCGAGAAGCAGTTTTAAAAGATTTTGTCCTTTAGCTAACTATTGATTAAATCGTCCACTTTATTTTCAGCCTAAATAACTATCGAAATAAGTCAACAATGCATCCTTGTGATCATTTAAGACAACAATAAAATATAAGAGATACACCTAGGAATAAGGGAGTCTAAGTAAATAATTGGCCCACATGAGTTCGTGTTAGTTTGCTAACTTATAATAACAATGATCTCGTTTTTAAGCTTGGTTTGGAGAATGTGAAAACTTGAGGATGATGATCATTCACGACATTCCAAAACCCTAAGGTAAGACTTTGATTTCTTTACTTGTTTTGTTATTTTTTATCTCTTTAATAAAGGCCAATATAGAGTGATTATGATGGAAAATGTAAAACGTGCTTTGTAACTAATGCATTGCATGAGGACATTGCAATGGTCAAGTGTAGGGGATTTGATAGGTGTGTAAACACCCATCCTTTTACCACTTAATTACAATAATAAACAGGCCAAAACGTGTATTTTATGTCGTAAATGTCGGAATTATGCGTGGTTTGTGTTTTTGTTGTGATTTAGGACAAAAATGTGAAAAGGGGAGAAAACACGGGCTTTCACGGGCTTTTATCAAAGAAAAAGACAAAAGACGAAGTCAAGAAATCAAGAGTGCAAAAAGAACGGAAGTCCAAGCCCAATTCTGAAGATTTATCGAAGAAAAAGTCAAAAGACGTAAGTTTACTAAAAGCCGAAGAACTCAAGTCTAATTTAATGAAGAAATTACAAGACGAGTTTATTAACCCCGAGACAAAAGTCGAAGAATTTGGAAGATTAAGGACTAAACAAGTAATAAAAGAAAGAAGAAAGAGGGGAGGAAGCTTCCTTCCACTAATCACCTGCTCCCCTATAAATAGATCATTAGTGATTTCATTTGTTTTTGTTGGCTAGAGTGACACTAGTTCTTCCATCTTTAAATTTTTCACATTTAATTTTCATGTCAATTTAAATACATTGTCTTGCACCTTTAATTCCTTTAATTCAAGTAACTTTACTTTTTATTGTTATTGAATCTTTACTTTTCTTGTTAATCTCCTATCTACCTTTCTTGTTTGATCTTAATCTTAATCTTTATGTTTATGTTCTTTTGTTTTTATGATTTTTAATCAAGTGGGTTTTGATTATTTTGGTTATGATTGGTAGTTTTATTGATTTGTTTTGATTGGTGACTGTTATTAGATCATTAGTGGTTGTGTTGGTTTAATCTTTTGGTTTGATTTGATTAGTTTTGGTAAGATTCGCTCCTTTTTCATTCCCTTGTTCTTCGCGAATTTGTTTGCCCAGATTATTCCGAACCAGCATTACATTCCGAATGAAGGGATTTTAATCAATATTCCGGATAAGTGAATATTCCGCATCAAGGGATTATTCCGGATCAAGGAGTCATTCTGAATGAGCATTTTATTCCGAACGAGTGAGTATTCCGGATGAACACATTATTCCGGATGAACACATTATTCCGGATGAAGCACTTTTCCGGATGAAAGGATTATTCCAAATGAATTAATATTCCGAATGAAGCTTCTTTTAATTATTCCGGATGAAGCCATATATTCCGCATGAACTGTTTTATTCCGAGTGAGTGTTTATTCCGGATGAGCAACGTATTCCGAATGAATGTTATTCCGGATGAACCTTTATTCCGGATGAGCAATTATTCCGGATGAAGGGAATATTCCGGATAAACATTTATTCCGAATGAGCTGTTATTCCGGATGAAATACTTATTCCGGATGAATCCATTTATTCCGGATGAAAGAATTTTTTTTCCGAATGAGCACTTTTTCTTAGTTTTGTAATTTCAGTTTTAGTTTATTTTAAGTTTATGTTTTTAAGTTTTAAACTTTATCTTTCCCGCCTTTTTACTTAGTCGCACTTTTTATTAGTTTAAGTTTAAGTTTGCCTTATTTTATTTTTCAGTCTTTAATTAATTTCGTCTTTTAGTTTTATTTTTATTTATTGTTTTGCTTTACTTTTCGTTTTATTATTTGCATTGCTCCTTTATTATTTGTCTTTGTTTATTTTTTATTTCGCGTCGCATTTACCTTTTCAAATAGAATAGATATCCAACTTCATTTTTCGTTACCAAGAACGACTGAGTCACACATTTAACCAGTAATCAATTCGAGAAGATACCGAGAAACGAACTTTCAACCTAGCAAAATCTAGTTATCAAATGAAGCGATGGGAGAATAGGCTTATAATTAGCTCACATAAATTCACGAAAGAATACCAAACTTATAATTGACTCTATCATCTCTCGTTCTCCACAATTTAAAATCTCAAGGAATGAGACTCGTGGATGCTTAGCCTATTAAATCAATGTTTTGGGTTTTCGAGTCGTCTATAGGATCTTGTAAATTCTTAGACTTTTTCAAGTTTAGAAATCGCATTTTAAAGTTCCCTTGATAAACGACTCTCTAGGATCAATTATAGGAACTTGCGAAAAGTTCTTGTTCTTAACCCGTGAGAATTAAGACTTTCGCGTTTTAAAGTCCCCTATATAAAAGCCTAGCAAAACTTGACTTAAACACGTTAAGGATACTAGCTAGAGTAAAATTAGATAAGTAAACTCGGGTTGAGTCAAAAGATTCACAACGTTTAAAAATTAAAACCACTTTATTGAAAATTTATTCTTGCAAAGAAAGAAAATAACTATATAAAGGTAAAAACTAATAGGCCAAAATAGATAAAATTTTTTGAAAAATGTCGAAAAATTGATTTTCCGGTTAAAATGAGGACAAATACAAGGAAAAGGCCACTTAACTTCGATAGAAGTCCTGGCGCCGTTGCCGGGGAAAATCTAGTTAATAACTGATAGGTGTAGGGGATTTGATAGGTGTGTAAACACCCATCCTTTGTACCACTTAACTACAATAATAACCAAGCCAAAACGTGTATTTTATGTCATAAATGTCGGAATTATGCGTGGTTTGTGTTTTTGTTGTGATTTAGGACGAAAATGTGAAAAGGGGAGAAAACACAGGTTTTCACGGGCTTTTATCAAAGAAAAAAAAGACAAAAGACGAAGTCGAGAAATCAAGAGTGCAAAAAGAACGGAAGTCCAAGACCAATTCTAAAAGATTTATCGAAGAAAAAGTCAAAAGACGGAAGTTTACTAAAAGCCGAAGAACTCAAGTCTAATTTATTGAAGAAATTACAAGACGAGTTTATTAACCCCGAGACAAAAGTCGAAGAATTTGGAAGATTAAGGACTAAACAAGTAATTAAAGAAAGAAGAAAGAGGGGAGGAAGCTTCCTTCCACTAATCACCTCCTTCCCTATAAATAGATCATTAGTGATTTCATTTGTTTTTGTTGGCTAGAGTGACACTAGTTCTTCCATCTTTAAATTTTGCACATTTAATTTTCATGTCAATTTAAATACATTGTCTTGCACCTTTAATTCCTTTAATTCAAGTAAGTTTACTTTTTATTGTTATTGAATCTTCACTTTTCTTGTTAATCTCCTATCTACTTTTCTTGTTTGATCTTAATCTTAATCTTTATGTTTATGTTCTTTTATTTTTATGATTTTTAATCAAGTGGGTTTTGATTATTTTGGTTATGATTGGTAGTTTTATTGATTTGTTTTGATTGGTGACTGTTATTAGATCATTAGTGGTTGTGTTGGTTTAATCTTTTGGTTTGATTTGATCAGTTTTGGTAAGATTCGCTCCTTTTTCATTCCCTTGTTCTTCGCGAATTTGTTTGCCCAGATTATTCTGAACCAGCATTACATTCCGAATGAAGGGATTTTAAGCAATATTCCGGATCAGTGAATATTCCGCATCAAGGGATTATTCCGGATCAAGGAGTCATTCCGAATGAGCATTTTATTCCGAACTAGTGAGTATTCCGGATGAACACATTATTCCGGATGAAGCACTTTTCCGGATGAAAGGATTATTCCGAATGAATTAATATTCCGAATGAAGCTTCTTTTAATTATTCCGGATGAAGCCATATATTCCGCATGAACTGTTTTATTCCGAGTGAGTGTTTATTCCGGATGAGCAACGTATTCCGAATGAATGTTATTCCGGATGAACCTTTATTCCGGATGAGCAATTATTCCAGATGAAGGGAATATTCCGGATAAACATTTATTCCGAATGAGCTATTATTCCGGATGAAAGACTTATTCCGGATGAATCAATTTATTCCGGATGAAAGACTTTTTTTTTCTGAATGAGCACTTTTTCTTAGTTTTGTAATTTCAGTTTTAGTTTATTTTAAGTTTATGTTTTTATGTTTTAAACTTTATCTTTCCCGCCTTTTTACTTAGTCGCACTTTTTATTAGTTTAAGTTTAAGTTTGCCTTATTTTATTTTTCAGTCTTTAATTAATTTCGTCTTTTAGTTTTATTTTTATTTATTGTTTTGCTTTACTTTTCGTTTTATTATTTGCATTGCTCCTTTATTATTTGTCTTTGTTTATTTTTTATTTCGCGTCGCATTTACCTTTTCAAATAGAATAGATATCCAACTTCATTTTTCGTTACCAAGAACGACTGAGTCACACATTTAACCAGTAATCAATTCGAGAAGATACCGAGAAACGAACTTTCAACCTAGAAAAATCTAGTTATCAAATGGCGCCGCTGCCGGCTCTTTTCGTGAAGATTAACGGTTTTTTGTGAGAGACGCGTTGGCTTTTGGGATCTGTTCACTCGTGAACGTTATTTTTCGTGTCAAAAATTTTCAAAAATCCCAAAAACATTTGAAAAATCATAAAAAGCATTTCTTTTTCAAAGTTTTGCACCAAAAATATTCTTCTTGCTTATCTATTTTTCTTTATGGATTCTTATGTCCATTGCGTCGGGTGTTGGAGACGACTATATGGGAGCGAATCATGTCAATGGTGTTCATGCGAGCGATGCGGAAGAGACCTTCCTCCCAATTCCATCGATTCACAAATAGGATTTTGTCCATCGTGTAATTCGATTAACTCATCCTTTACTTCTAATGAGCTTACTCCTCCCTATTGCATGTATTGTGGAAGCGATTCTCATTGGCATGTTTCGTGCCCGGTTCGATACCCGTATGGTCACGGGCAAGAACCGGGTTACAATTATTACAATGGTAATAGCTATCCACATGACGCACCCGGTTTTTCTCCATACCCGTGGTGCTATATTTGTGGGGGCCCTCACGATGCTTCTTCTTGTGACCCGTCGAAGGTCTTTGAGAAAATTCCGTGCTATCATCCCAGTGTGTATAACTTTGAGCCCCCACATCACACCTTCAATCATCAATCCTCTCAGCAAATTAGTCTTGACCAACAACTCACTACTTTGAATGATGTTCTATAAAGTTTAGCTCAAATCCGAGCTGACTTGCATCAGGAAAGGCAACCTTTGCTTGATGGTGACGAAATCTTGAAATCCACCAACACCTTTTTGAGCCAATTTGGTCGTTTTCCCTTCTTTTCTACACCAAAATGTTTAATTACAGCGTGGGATAGAATTGGTTTAATTGAACATACTCGGGGAGATGAACAACAAAATTTGCTTCATGAGCTTCTTAAAGATGTGGAGGTTATCAAGGAAGAGTTAGCCGACTATGTCACTCCTAATTGGAATGGTCCCGTCTATTATGATGATGATGACGACGATGATGTCTATGCTCTCGACCCATCTTTTGAAGTTGCTACTCCTACTCTCGATATTCCTAATGCGTCTAAGGATGGTGATTCATTGAGTGAGATTAGTGATTTTGGTCTCGATAAATTCTTTGATGATGAGGTTTATGACATACCTACTGCTATGGAGTCTGAGGACGACGTTCCTCTTACGGAAGAAGTCGATCCTAATGATGACGATTTTTCTCCACGCTATGAGAATTTCACTTTTGAAATTTCTCAATCTCCACCGGGAGATGCGGGCGATGACGATTTATTCTCTCCGGCTTACGAGAAGTTCACCGGTGAACTTGCTCTTATAGATGAGGTGGAAGACGTGATTCTTCGCGACAGATTACGGAAAGTGCATCTTCTTATTGCTCAAATCGAAGAGTTGACTTCTCCTCCTCTTTCCTAGTCTTTACCTCCATCTATTCCTCCCGTTGAAGATAATGACCCATTGCTAGAAGAAATTGACATTCACTCAATACCTCCGGGTATTGATGATGATGAGACGGAGGGGGATATTATTTTTGATAATTTGCTGCAGGAAGATATTGTCCCAAGTCCCCCTCCCGAGCACCTTTCATCCACTCCTTTAGCCACTATTACGGAGGATGAGTGCTTTGACCCGGGAGGTGACATTGATTATATTATCATTGATAACCTTACGGCTTTGCCGCTTTCTGAACATCCATTGTCTTTGGAGGATGACAATGTGATTTCTTTACCCACCCCACCTCCCGTGGCTCACGACTTCACATACTTTTCGTATGTTGAAAGGACTTTTCTCCCATTTAAGACTTATCCTCCCGCCTCCCCTTTGTTGATGTCAACCGGGAACGAGGACAAGGTCTTTGATCCCGGTATTACATTCGAGGCTTCCCCATGGACCATTTAATTCGGGGACGAATCAGGTCGTGAGTCGGTTAATAAAAACAAGCGCTCTTCGGGAGGCAACCCGATTATCTATCTTTCCCTATTTTCACCATAAGTGTAGGGGGGAGCCCCGTTGGTGTTTCTTGTTTTCTTTCTTATCATGTGCAGGGATTAGAGCTTCAAAGACACACTCTTGATGACTTTTGACGACCCGTGATTCCGTGTTCCCGTCTTCCCGGTTCTATCCTAAACTCTTTTCGATTCACTATTTTATATTTTCCAATATTAAAATAGGAATCTCTTTAGTTGTCTCTTTCTTAGCGAGATTTAAACAAAGTGCACAATGTCCTAAGTGTAGGGGAGTTTACTCCCACATGCTTAAACATTGAGGACAATGTTTATATCAAATGTAGGGGGACTTTTATCGAAGTTAAGTGGCCTTTTCCTTTTATTTGTCCTCATTTTAACCGGAAAATTGATTTTTCGACATTTTTCAAAATTTTTGATCTATTTTGGCCTATTAGTTTTTACCTTTGTATAGTTATTTTCTTTCTTTGCTAGAATAAATTTTCAATAAAGTGGTTTTAATTTTTAAACGTTGTGAATCTTTTGACTCAACCCGAGTTTACTTATCTAAGTTTACTCTAGCTAGTATCCTTAACGTGTTTAAGTCAAGTTTTGCTAGGCTTTTATATAGGGGACTTTAAAACGCGAAAGTCTTAACTCTCACGGGTTAAGAACAAGAACTTTTCGCAAGTTCCTATAATTGATCCTAGAGAGTCGTTTATCAAGGGAACTTTAAAATGCGATTTCTAAACTTGAAAAAGTCTAAGAATTTGCAAGATCCTATAGACGACTCGAAAACCCAAAACTTTGATTTAATAGGCTAAGCATCCACGAGTCTCATTCCTTGAGATTTTAAATTGTGGAGAACGAGAGATGATAGAGTCAATTATAAGTTTGGTATTCTTTCGTGAATTTATGTGAGTTAATTATAAGCCTATTCTCCCATCGCTTGCTAATAAATTTATCTGCAATAAATAAGGTTGTACGATTTGAAAAGTTACTTAGCTTCTAGCCCAAGATCGTTTAAAAGTTGCTCGGTAATGATTAGAGTTCATAGCCAAGGCATAACTTATTGAAGCGGGATGCGAAGATTGGCGAGTCCAAAAAGGTCCTAACAAGGCATGAGGGGCTACATTTTGTTGCTAAAGATCCCAAGTGATGTGAAGAATCATTTATCGAATATCAATATGAAGGATCGAGACATACGACTAAAAGCAAATACTCCCGTAAAGATCATGGAGAAGTCTATCCGAAAAGAACCTAGCAAGGTATGAGGATAAATAGATCCAAGTCCAAAAAGGAGGCGGATCGTTGTATATCAAATCCCAAATAAAGATTGGAGAAAAATGAAGAAGTCGTGGTCCAAATATGAAGAATCTCTCAAAACTTCAAGTGAAGAAATTCCTATTATGAAGAGAAGGCCATTATTTCATGAACGTCTCTCAAGATTTGAAGTATGAAGTCGCTGCCAAATATCGGTCCGAGAAAGGTCTCAAATCGCGAAGCGCGTTATGCCAAGATATGAACTTTATGAGGTCCCGAGAAGCAGTTTTAAAAGATTTTGTCCTTTAGCTAACTATTGATTAAATCGTCCCACTTTATTTACAGCCTAAATAACTATCGAAATAAGTCAACAATGCAACCTCGTGATCATTCAAGACAACAATAAAATATAAGAGATACACATAGGAATAAGGGAGTCTAAGTGAATAATTGGCCCACATGAGTTCATGTTAGTTTGCTAACTTATAATAACAATGATCTCGTTTTTAAGCTTGGTTTGGAGAATGTGAAAACTTGAGGATGATGATCATTCATGACATTCCAAAACCCTAAGGTAAGTTTTTGACTTCTTTACTTGTTTTGTTATTTTCTATCTCTTTAATAAAGGCCAATGTGGATTGATTGTGATGAAGAGTATAATCGTGCTTTGTAACTAATGCATTGCATGAGGACATTGTAATGGTCAAGTGTAGGGGATTTGATAGGTGTGTAAACACCCATCCTTTTTACCACTTAACTACAATAATAACCAAGCCAAAACGTGTATTTTATGTCATAAATGTCGGAATTATGCGTGGTTTATGTTTTTGTTGTGATTTAGGACGAATATGTGAAAAGGGGAGAAAACACGGGCTTTCACGGGCTTTTATCAAAGAAAAAAGACAAAAGACGAAGTCGAGAAATCAAGAGTGCAAAAAGAACGGAAGTCCAAGACCAATTCTAAAAGATTTATCGAAGAAAAAGTCAAAAGACGGAAGTTTACTAAAAGCCGAAGAACTCAAGTCTAATTTATTGAAGAAATTACAAGACGAGTTTATTAATCCCGAGACAAAAGTCGAAGAATTTGGAAGATTAAGGACTAAACAAGTAATTAAAGAAAGAAGAAAGAGGGGAGGAAGCTTCCTTCCACTAATCACCTCCTCCCCTATAAATAGATCATTAGTGATTTCATTTGTTTGTTTTTGGCTAGAGTGACACTAGTTCTTCCATCTTTAAATTTTGCACATTTAATTTTTACGTCAATTTAAATACATTGTCTTGCACCTTTAATTCCTTTAATTCAAGTAAGTTTATTTTTTATTGTTATTGAATCTTTACTTTTCTTGTTAATCTCCTATCTACCTTTCTTGTTTGATCTTAATCTTAATCTTTATGTTTATGTTCTTTTATTTTTATGATTTTTAATCAAGTGAGTTTTGATTATTTTGGTTATGATTGGTAGTTTTATTGATTTGTTTTTATTGGTGACTGTTATTATCATTAGTGGTTGTGTTGGTTTAATCTTTTGGTTTGATTTGATTAGTTTTGGTAAGATTCACTCCTTTTTCATTCCCTTGTTCTTCGCGAATTTGTTTACCCAGATTATTCCGAACCAGCATTACATTCCGAATGAAGGGATTTTAAGCAATATTCTGGATCAGTGAATATTCCGCATCAAGGGATTATTCCGGATCAAGGAGTCATTCCGAATGAGCATTTTATTCCGAACGAGTGAGTATTCCGGATGAACACATTATTCCGGATGAAGCACTTTTCCGGATGAAAGGATTATTCCGAATGAATTAATATTCCGAATGAAGCTTCTTTTAATTATTCCGGATGAAGCCATATATTCCGCATGAACTGTTTTATTCCGAGTGAGTGTTTATTCCGGATGAGCAACGTATTCCGAATGAATGTTATTCCGGATGAACCTTTATTCCGGATGAGCAATTATTCCGGATGAAGGGAATATTCCGGATAAACATTTATTCCAAATGAGCTGTTATTCCGGATGAAAGACTTATTCCGAATGGATCAATTTATTCCGGATGAAAGACTTTTTTTTCTGAATGAGCACTTTTTCTTAGTTTTGTAATTTCAGTTTTAGTTTATTTTAAGTTTATGTTTTTAAGTTTTAAACTTTATCTTTCCCGCCTTTTTACTTAGTCGCACTTTTTATTAGTTTAAGTTTAAGTTTGCCTTATTTTATTTTTCTGTCTTTAATTAATTTCGTCTTTTAGTTTTGTTTTTATTTATTGTTTTGCTTTACTTTTCGTTTTATTATTTGCATTGCTCCTTTATTATTTGTCTTTGTTTATTTTTTATTTCGTGTCGCATTTACCTTTTCAAATAGAATAGATATCCAACTTCATTTTTCGTTACCAAGAACGACTGAGTCACACTTTGAACCGGAAATCAATTCGAGAAGATACCGAGAAACGAACTTTCAACCTAGTAAAATCTCAGTTATCAGATGCCGACCATGCAGGGTGTCATGATACATTCAAGAGCATTTCCGGTGGAGCACAATTCTTAGGCGAGAAGCTAGTGAGCTGGTCATCAAGAAAACAAGACTGTACGGCGTTGTCCACCGCGGAAGCGGAATATGTGTCTCTATCCGTGTGTAGTGCTCCAGTCCTTTGGATGAGAACACAACTCACGGATTATGGCTTTCACTTTAACAAAGTCCCTATTTATTGTGATTCACAATTAACCATAGCCATATCCTGCAACCCGGTCCAACAATCCAAGACCAAGCACATAGCTGTCCGATTCCATTTCATAAAGGAGCATGTGGAAAGAGGAACGATTGAACTGTACTTTGTCAAGACGGACTACCAACTAGCCGACATCTTCACCAAAGCTCTTTCTCAAGAAAGATTTGAATTCTTGGTTCGTCAACTTGGTATGTGTGACAACCCTGGTTTTGAGGTTCGTCACTTAGTTTTATTTTGTGCTAGTTGCGTGTCTTTACGTGTTTATGTGCTTAATGGTGTGTATAGATTGTGGTTTGGATATCGTTTCCGGTACGGGGTACCTTGTGAATGAAACGATGTGTGATGATTTCATGTTCATGAATTCACATGGTAGTGACTATGAAGTGAGATGGTGTTATTTGGTGGTTTTAAGTATACGTATATATATTATAGAAAATCGTATTTTTTTACGATTTACGGTTTAGCATTTGGAGGTCTCGGATGAGGTAATTAGTCATATGGATATTTTTCGGGATGGTTTTAAGTCATTTAGGACTTAGTTATAAAGTTTATTTCAAAATTTGAGATTTTTTTTAAAAGTGTATATTTTACGTCTTTTACGGTAAAACGCGTAAATTTGACTAGTTTTACGGTTTTGTGGTTTTGGAAGCTTTAGGAGCTGAAATAAATTAAGGAAAATTAAGGTAATATTAATAACATAATATTAAGTAATAAAAAAAACTAATTTAAGGGGTGTTTGGGTCGGTTTAGACGCACCAAAGAAGAAGGGGGAAAAAGGAAAATAGGGGAAAGTGTTTGGGTTGGGCTAGGATTGGGTAACAAATAAACATATAAGGATTTTTACCATCAAAACACCTCATAATCCTTGGAAACAAAAAACACACATGAGTTCATCAATGGAGGATTTAGGGTTTCTTCAAAAATTCCATCTTTCATTACTTATAAGGTAAAAACCTTTAATCCCTTTTCATTTAATTTGTTTTTAATCATGTGTACATCATCTTATGATGGATTTAGGTTAGGGTTTAATTTAAAAACAGTAAATTATTGTTATAATAATGAGTTCATAATGATTACTTAAATTAAGGCTTGTAATTAGTAGGATTAGGGTTAATTAATGAGGTTAATTTAGTTAAACCCGTTTTTAAAAACTGGGCAGAATTTTGAGTCAATTGTTTTGATCATATCAAGAGTTATATAAACTCTTATTTTGCGATCCAAGTATCCCTGAAAAGGTAATTGAAGTGGATTTCCAATGCAAGAAACGAGAACTAAATTGGAGGTGGGGAAGTGGGTCAAAAACAGGTTACAACAGTCGGAGGTCAAAACATGTTTGAATTCAGCCTGTTTTCTTTTTAAGTTTTGAGTTGTTTGGGGTACTTAGGGTTGCATTGGGATCTTCTAACGAACATGAGAGATGTTTTATATATTGTAGTAAGTATCTGAACTTGGGCTAAGGTTGTGGTTTAGGGTAAGACCCCCTAATTGTAACAAACTTTTTGTATGTTTAAAATCAGTAAAACTGGAATGACAAAAGTATATATATATATATATATATATATATATATATATATATATATATATATATATATATATATATATATATATATATATATATATATATATATATATATATATATATATATATATATATATATATATATATATATATATATATATATATATATATATATATATATATATATATATATATATATATATATATATATATATATATATATATATATATATATATATATATATATATATATATATATATATATATATCGGGGCCTTAACAGTAGCTTTATGGTTGGGGCAAGTGGGAGGTGTTAGCTAACATATGTAAGGGTATGAATATTCCTTTTACAGAAACCATGGGTATGTTTAAGTGGACGTTTGACTTAAAGTTTTGAGATCTAAAATTGGGACTGTTTTGTGTAAAATATGAACGGGATAGTTATTAAACTTAACCAAGTTAAGGACTTGTTAGGGAAGGGTAATGGGGTGTTTAGAGCTCATATATGAGGTATCTATATGAGAGGAGGTTAGATGTCCATCATAGGTTGATGAGCCATCTTAGTGACTGGTTCATATTTTGATTACGTGTTTTTGGTTTGTTAGCTTGTTGCTAGTGCGAGGACTTTTAGAGAAGCAATCAGGTGAGTTTCATAGTCCCATATTTACTATTGATTTTGACTTCCAGATGGGATGGAAGAGACACTGTGTTGAGTTATTTATAAATTGATGCTGTGAATGTTTTTAAGGTTTGAGATGGACTTGTGTGTACATTATGTGATTAACTGCTATGTGATTCTTGTTTGTGTATGATTTAGATTGGAGAGGTACATAGTGTGATCATCTATAGGACCAAAGGATAATGACAAGGCGGGGCCTTGGGATACGTACATAGTGTGATGATCTATGGAACCATGGTGTTTGGTAAGGCTGGGGGCCTTGGATTTGGTTTGGAATGATTGATCTTGAATGTTAGTTGTTAATGCATACTTGTAACACATTATCCATATGTTATTGTGTTGATGGTTGTTATTCACAACTTATAACTGATTTAGCGTTGGAGTCTAAACCTATGACTCTCACCAAAATTATGTTGACGTGTTTTAGTGTCTCTTTCAGGTGTGAATGTGGTTAAGCGTGAGGATAGAAGTGGCTAGACTTGGATGCCTTAGGATTGCATATAGAAGGAGATCCCCGTTCCTTCTTAGTTTACCTTTATGTTTTTGATAAGTTCTACATGTTGGCACCTATATGTTTGATTGGTTTATGTTTATTGTTTGTCTTGGGTAAGTGGTAGGACTGTTACCTAATTACTTAGACTCCTGCATTTGTTGAGATATTGTCATGACTTTTGTGTCACCATTTTATGACATTTCTTATTTCAAAGAGTCATCTGTGAGGTTTATTGACTGTGAGGTCAAGATTTTGGCAATGAGTTTAATTATTTTTTGTTTGTATATATGGTATTTTGAAACTTGAACTAAAGTTCACGTGGAAATGAGGGGAGTTCGTTTAGAACAAGTATCCTCATGTGATTTGTGTGTTTGATCCTAAGGAGTAAATCTCGGGACGAGATTTCTATTAGGAGGGAGTGATGTGACAACCCTGGTTTTGAGGTTCGTCACTTAGTTTTATTTTGTGCTAGTTGCGTGTCTTTACGTGTTTATGTGCTTATTGGTGTGTATAGATTGGGGTTTGGATATCGTTTCCGGTACGGGGTACCTTGTGAATGAAACAATGTGTGATGATTTCATGTTCATGAATTCACATGGTAGTGACTATGAAGTGAGATGGTGTTATGATTGTAGTAAATTGCACCTTTTATTTAGGAAAACAAAAGAGCGTAAATGAGCGGTAAGTATCGAGTGATGACTTTAGGAAAAATCAACACTAATGACCCTTAATGGTGTGTAAGTTCGTTTCCCAAGGAGGTATATGTGTGTGAAAAACTTGCCAAATGTTTGTGATTAATGATTGGTTTAGAAGGGGATTAGAAGAGAAAATGACGAAGTCGTAAAAAATAAAAATAGGCAAAAACACTATTAGACAGTTAAAACGTAGAAGCTTAAAAACCACAAAAATAAAAATAAATTCTAAAAATTACCAAAAATTCACCAAAAATCAAGAATAATAAACTAAGAGTTTATCAATTATCAAAACTTTTTCAAACCTTTTAAATAATTAAATATTCAATTTTTAAATGCTAATTAAAGCCCTAAAAATCAAATAAATTATCAAAAAGCCCAAATAAAGATTTTTCAATTGATAAACCTCTAAAATGACCTAAAATGATTAAAAACTATCTTAAAACTAATAAAAACTATTTAAAATGAATTAAAAACTATTAAAACTTAAAATAATTATAAAAATTAATCTATAAGTGATAAAATTATTCTAAAAGTTGCTAAATTCCTATTTTAATGTATTTAACCTAAGAAAAATGTAAAAAGTTGGAAAATGTGAAATTTTAAAAATAATAATAAAATAATAATAAAATAATATTAAAAATCCAAAAATTATAAAAAATTCTAAAAACTTGCAAACTAGTTTATTTTAACCTAAATAATCAGAAAATGTAAGTGAAATTACCAAAATACCCCTAATGGGCCCTCAAATGGGCCAAACCCAAAAACAGTCAACACAAATGGGCTTTTGGGCCCAAAAAGTCAAACTTGGCCCAATTTATTTGGAAAAGCCCTATCTGACTTAAAATTTAATTCTAAGAACAAAACTCTAAAGGCCCAAAAGCTGAAAATGTGCTTATCACAGCTTATTGAACACAAAGCTTATTCTTATTGGGCTTTTCAGCCCATTAAGCCATAAGCTAATGCCATAAGCTCTAATTTGACACACAACCCTATTTTTGGATGCTTAAGAGATCTGTCAAGAGAAATTTTCAATAAGCTCACTCAATAAGCCAGAAAATAGAAAAGCAAAATTCCACAAAACGACAAAATAGTCGGGTTTGAGATTTAGGACACCTCAGAAGCTCTAGTTTGTTGCAAAAGCTCACAAATAGCTTAACTAAGAATAATCAATCAAGAAAATCACAAAAAGCCTAGTAGAATAAGCTGTAGGAGCAAATAAGCTGGCTGAAAAAGCCAAATAAGCTAGTTTTCTAGCAAAAGCTTAACCAAAAGACTTGTAAACTTCCAGACTTGATATTAAGCTGAGAAAAATGATTTCTATTACAAAAACTAAGTTGTTGCATGTACCAATAAGCAAAACAGATTCAAATAAGCTGAAAACCAAGTTTGACCAAAAGTCAAACGCTGATAAGTTGAAATCAAACGCTGACAGGAACAAAGTAGGCGTTGACAGACTTAATGAAGTGTAAGGACTTGTTTTTCACCCTGCTGGTCAAGGTTTGAGTGCAAACCTTGTGAATCAAGGCTTACCAGTTGGGTAAACTTGATGTATTTTGGCACAAATAAGCCAATAAGCCAATGGGCTTATAAGCTATGATCAAAGCAATCCAAATAGCCAAATATCCTCACAAGCAGCAAACAAATAAGATCCAAGCAACAATACAACAATCCTAATGCTAGAAATAACAATGCAACACCAAATGAGGTGGTCACTTTGCTGATGCAAATGACCACTTCAGCAGACTTTGATAAGTTATAAAAAACACAATAAGCCAATAAATTCAACAAGCAGATAACTAATAGATAGCTTATCACCCAAACTATCCCCAAACCTGATTTCAGACCTTAGATCCAACTAACAAAGAAGTTATTGGATCTGATGTGTTTGACCAAATGTAAAACCAATTTTATCAGATTTTTGCAAAACTTAGAATCCCTTTTTCAAACTTTCAGAAAGTGAACCAATGGCAAAAACTTGTATATTATGACTTGTTTAGACCACCCAAACTCAAAGAACCAAGGCACAAGGCCACAAGGCCTTGATAGCCAGTAATCCCAAACAACCCTTAATCAAGCAGTTAACAAAGGAACTTCTGATTTCTACACACAACCTATTGATTTTAATGATCAAAAACACTTAAACAAGAGCAAATAACACAATCAAACTCAAAAATCACCAGCACAAACACCAATACTCAAAATTAAAGTGCCAATTCAAAAACAGTCATAAACATGAAATTTTTAGGGGAAATCTTAACAAGAGATTATACCTGCCTTCCACAACATCCTAGGAAGGCCAGCAATGCTCCTTGGACCTTGTTCAACAACTAGAACAAGACCAAGGTACTTCAATGAAGATGATGCAAACTGCCTTGGTTGATGGTTCAAAGTAGAACCTCAAGGACTTGATGTCTTCAACACAAGCAGCAAACAACTCAACCAAGGGCTCTAATCCCTTCACAAGCTTGGTGTCAACAGGCTTGTAAGAGCTTATAGCTAATATTCAAGGGTTAGTACACAAAATAACCAAAACAGAACCTAGGATTTCAAGGTTTTCAAACCTTAAAAACCTTATGAAACAAGACGTGCCTTAACCACAAGATTAAGGTAGGCCTTCACAATCAAATGGAACTCAGAATTAGGCTACTCAAACACCAAACTTTTAACTAAATCAAAAAGAGATTTCAAATTTCAGAAATTCAAATTTTATTTAACTTAAAAAGGAATTACAAAGATTGATAGCCTAAAACTGGAACAAAAGCTCTCTCACATGTTGAGGAGTCTTTTTATAGGCAAATGCCAAGGCTACACTGTTCATAAACCCTAGATGTGAAATTCCCTAAATGCCCTAAGTCCTTGAGTACGTTTGTTGTTGTTGAGCTGTCCAAAATGATCCTACACGTTCATTTTAGCTTTGTGATCAAGCAAAGGCTCTCAGCTGTTGATCTTGACACGTGGCTATGCTTGGAGGGCAAGTACTCATGTGATGGGTGAAACGGTTTGAATGGTGGGGTCCTTTGGGTGAGTGGAAATGTGAGTTTAAGCATGGGATGGATTCGTGTAAGGGTTAATTGTGTTTTGGTAAAGGTAATTGTAAAAACCCCCTTGTTGGTGAAAAGTAAAAACTGGGTTCATACGTGTGAACAGTGCCACGTTTGATCCGATTTTAGTGGGGATTTTGTGTTTGGCGCGTGTTTGTTTAGTTTAAACTTATAAACTTGGCAGCTTTGGTCCTTTTTCTTCCTCTCTTTTGTCATTTGTAAACAAACTTCTATCAGCGCCCATTTCCTTTGTATCAACGTTTCACAACTTGTCATTTTTGGCACAAACTTTCCAAAAAGTGTTTCAAGGGTTATTTTTGACACTTTTGAATATTGCAAGGGCTGATTTTGGACAATGTTGATCTTCCAAGGTCTTTAATGTATCTTAATCTTCATGAGAGACCATTATTGGTAATTTTGATTTGTTGAGGGACTATTCTTGCCATTTCTTCAAAGTTGAAGGACCTTTTGTGTAATTTTGACAAACTTAAGGGACCAAACTTGTAATTATGATTATACAAGGGTTTTAAGTGTCATTTCTTCAATAAATGAGGATCAATCTTGTTTGTCTTCAAGTCTTCAAGGTATTTTGTTGAGAATTCCATGATTAGGGCCCGGTTCTTTGTACGGCTTCGTTTCTCGTGTCCGTTTTTCCTTGTAACTTGTGATCTTTTGTCTTTTTCACGATATCCATACCTAAAATACACAAGTAAACAAACACAAGCATATATATGGTATTTTATGACATTTTTATGCATTTAAAGCCCGAAAAGAACGATGAGATCATGTATAAATGCCATCTCATCATGTTATTTGGTGGTTTTAAGTATACGTATATGTATTATAGAAAATAGTATTTTTTACGATTTACGGTTTAGCATTTGGAGGTCTCGGATGAGGTAATTAGTCATATGGATATTTTTCGGTATGGTTTTAAGTCATTTAGGACTTAGTTATAAATTTTATTTCAAAATTTGAGATTTTTTTTAAAAGTGTATATTTTACGTCTTTTACGGTAAAACACGTAAATTTGACTAGTTTGACGGTTTTGTGGTTTTGGAAGCTTTAGGAGCTGAAATAAATTAAGGAAAATTAAGGTAATATTAATAACATAATATCAAATAATAAAAATAAAAAAAACGAATTTAAGGGGTGTTTGGGTCAGTTTAGACGCACCAAAGAAGAAGGGGAAAAAGGAAAATAGGGGAAAGTGTTTGGGTTGGGCTAGGATTGGGTAACAAATAAACATATAAGGATTTTTACCATCAAAACACTTTATAATCCCTGGAAACAAAAAACACACGTGAGTTCATCAATGGAGGATTTAGGGTTTCTTCAAAAATTCCATCTTTCATTATTTTTAAGGTAAAAACCTTTAATCCCTTTTCATTTAATTTGTTTTTAATCATGTGTACATCATCTTATGATGAATTTAGGTTAGGGTTTAATTTAAAAATAGTAAATTAATGTTATAATAATGAGTTCATAATGATTACATAAATTAGGGCTTGTAATTAGTGGGATTATGGTTAATTAATGAGGTTAATTTAGTTAAACCCGTTTTTAAAAACTGGGCAGAATTTTTAGTCAACTGTTTTGATTATATCGGGAGTTCTATAAACTCTTATTTTGCGATCCAAGTATCCCTGAAAAGGTAATTGAAGTGGCTTTCCAATGCAAGAAACGATAACTAAATTGGAGGTCGGGAAGTGGGTCAAAAATAGGTTATAACAGTCGGAGGTCAAAACAGTTTTGAATTCAGCCTGTTTTCTTTTTAAGTTTTGAGTTGTTTGGGGTACTTAGGGTTGCACTGGGATCTTCTAACGAACATGAGAGATGGTTTATATATTGTAGTAAGTATCTGCACTTGGGCTAAGGTTGTGGTTTAGGGTAAGACCCCCTAATTGTAACAAATCTTTTGTATGTTTAAAATCAGTAAAACTAGAATGACAAAAGTATATATATATATATATATATATATATATATATATATATATATATATATATATATATATATATATATATATATATATATATATATATATATATATATATCGGGGCCTTAATAGTAGCTTTAAGTTTGGGGCAAGTGGGAGCTGTTAGTTAACATATGTAAGGGTATGAATATTCCTTTTACAAAAACCATGGGTATGTTTAAGTGGACGTTTGACTTAAAGTTTTGAGACCTAAAATTGGGACTGTTTTGTGTAAAATATGAACGGGATAGTTATTAAACTTAACCAAGTTAAAGACTTGTTAGGGAAGGGTAATGGGGTGTTTAGAGCTCATATATGAGGTATCTATATGAGAGGAGGTTAGATGTCCATCATAGGTTGATGAGCCATCTTAGTGATTTGTTCATATTTTGATTGCGTGTTTTTGGTTTGTTAGCTTGTTGCTAGTGCGAGGACTTTTGGAGAAGCAATCAGGTGAGTTTCATAGTTCCATATTTACTATTGATTTTGACTTCCAGATGGGATGGAAGAGACACTATGTTGAGTTATTTATAATTTGATGCTATGAATGTTTTTAAGGTTTGAGATGGACTTGTGTGTACATTATGTGATTAACTGCTATGTGATTCTTGTTTGTGTATGATTTGGATTGGAGAGGTACATAGTGTGATCATCTATGGGACCAATGGATAATGACAAGGCGGGGCCTTTGGATAGGTACATAGTGTGATCATCTATGGTGCCATGGTGTTTGGTAAGGCTGGGGGCCTTGGATTTGGTTTGGAATGATTGATCTTGAATGTTAGTTGTTAATGCATACTTGTAACACATTGTCCATATGTTATTATGTTGATGGTTGTTATTCACAGCTTATAACTGATTTAGCGTTGGAGTCTAAACCTATGACTCTCACCAACATTATGTTGACGTGTTTTAGTGTCTCTTTCAGGTGTGAATGTGGTTAAGCGTGAGGATAGAAGTGGCTAGACTTGGATGCCTTAGGATTGCATATAGAAGGAGATCCCCGTTCCTTCTTAGTTTACCTTTATGTTTTTGATAAGTGATACATGTTGGCACCTATATGTTTGATTGGTTTATGTTTATTGTTTGTCTTGGATAAGTGGTGGGACTGTTACCTACTTACTTAGACTCCTGCATTTGTTGAGATATTGTCATGACTTTTGTGTCACCATTTTATGACATTTCTTATTTCATATAGTTATCTCTATAGACACGCCATGTTGTGATGATATCCATACGTCACGCCCCATATTCCGCCATGGTGGGGTGTGACAGTATGCGTAGTTTCACTCCAGATGAACTTGAACGTCTTGCACATTCGCAGTAACCTTGTATATATCTATCAAAAAATCAAAATACAAAAATATAAAACCTATAAAAACAAAATAAAAAATGAGAAAATCTTTCAAAAATACCAAAAATATTCTTCTTCGACATGTCTCTCAGCATCGATAATATGGACGTACTTAGAAATGTTGTTCAATAACGACACGGGTACGCACATAAAGTTCGAATGAGAGTTCAAATGTTTTCAAAACATGTCTTTTCTATTTTCTTCTCATAATGGCTTATAGTCACATGTCAGACTATAACCCGGTCCCCAAAGAAAGGAAAGTCTTTGACTTATCCTCAACAACGAGAAATTAAATTTTCTCGGTCATGGGCTTATATCAAAACATTCAAAGTTTTACGGTCATGAACACAAGGAATATGTTCATTTATGTACATTATTCCTTAACAACGGGAAAGTAAGTTTTCTCGGGTTATTGAGCACATTTTTTCAAAGTATTTCAAAACTGTGTGCTCATATACTCCCCTAATTTTAATTAGAATTTCTTTTCGAGGGGGAGTACAAACTTTAATGCAACATTATTCTCTCCATGTTTCATCACTAGTTTCATAAAAAATTCAATGTCATGCAATTTTTAAGGGGGAGAATAGTGATTAAAATGTGTTATCTTGGTTAAGATCTTTAATATAAGTGCTTTCTCTTCCTAATAAGTGCAAAAACCTTTCCTTTTATGATGCACATATGTAGGGGGAGCGTTTTGGTGATACAAAAAACCTTCAAGGTGTAAACACTGATTTCATCAACACCTTGATTGCTTTTTCAACAGGTTTTTCTGGTTACGATATCTATATCCTTCAACACATTAATTCGCGACGGTATTGGTGTCAAAAGGTGGTTAGGTATTCGTCCTATGATCCAACTAGAACCGGAGGGATCTTCCCAGGGACAATCCATTAGAATTTAGAAGTCCTTAGGAAAGATGGAGTAGTTGAGTATACGGGAAAAATGCCGACTAATGACTTAATCTAGCACTGGAACAATCACAACAAGGTGCTAGTTATGACGTCTTGGTAAGCATTGAAGGGGTTGAAGAATGAAAAAGAAATGTAAGGATAAAGGGTGTAAAGAAAGAAGACCTCCATACAACTTAGGCAGAAACTGGATCAATACATCTATTATCAGAATCACTTTGATGATTTCTGATACTGAAGACAAAGCATCATGGACCCAGTGATGCAATGAACAACCCTTCCCAGCCTACTCAAGCTTCTCTCAAAAGAAGTTTGTTTTATTGTCACGGAGTTCAACTCATTTCTATCAACTTTCTCACTCCGAGATAGTAGATATTGAAAAGGTGGCAGTCTGCTCCAGTGATAGGTGTGTAAACACCCATCCTTTTTCCACTTAATTCTGGCTAAAACGAGACCAAAACACGTATTTAATATCACTTGTTTGGAATTATGCGTGGTTTTTGTGTTTATTATGTTTTCAGAGCCAACCGGATAAATATTAAAGAAAACATAGGATTGCACGGGTTTTATAGAAGAAAAAGACTCAAGACGAAGTCTATTGTCCAAGAGATGCAAAAGATTCGAAGTCACTGGGCCTATTTGAAGAATTATCGAAGAAAAGGACCAAGGACGGAAGATTTTTATATGTCGAAGAAACTCAAGTCTATTAAACGAAGAAATTAAAAGACGAGTTGAATTTAATCATCGACAAATCCCGAATCAGAATCGAAAACGTCAACTTTACTGAAAAGACGAGAAGACGAAAAGAGAAAAGAAAGCCCACTCACCAACCAACCACTAGGAGTATAAAAGGACTCTCCTTTCACACAATGAGTAGTTAGTTAGTTTTTAGTTTTCCCAGCTTCTCCTTGTTCGTAGCATCACCAACACCATTAGGGTGTTTGGTGATTTTTAATTTTTCATCAATCTTGTAAGTCTTTAATCATTACTTTTGTTTACTTTTACATTAAGCTTTCAATACAAATCCCTTCATTCATCTTGTTCATCTCCATTTTTATTCAAAGTTCTAAAAGTTCTTGTTTTATTGATTTTGATCTTTTGAAAGTTATTGACTTTGTGTTTTTACTGTTGGGATTTGTTACTTATGATATTTGAATGATTATTGGTTAATTTGGTAAAACCCTTTCGATTATTTGGATTGATTTTGATTAAAATTCGTTTTCCCTGTTTCTTTTATTTCTGCTCCTGTTCTTCGCCCAGAAACTTTCCGAATAGCATTTTCCTTTCATTCCTTATTCGGAATATTGAGATATTCCGAATTGCCATTTTACTTTTCCCTTATTCGGAATGTTTTGGACATTCCGAATTGAGCATTCATTCCGCATAGGCAATATTATTCTGAATTAGACTTTTAAATTTATTCCGAATTGCATTTTTATTCCGCATAGAACAACTTTCCGAATAGCATTTTTCTTATTCCTTTATTCGGAATATTCTAGATATTCCGCATAAGCCCTGTTATTCCGAATTGAATTTTTTATTCCGAATAGAACATGTTTTCCGAATAGCCTGTTTTTCTGCATTGAGCAATTTATTCAGTATAGGGAATTTATTCCGAATTGGTCATTTATTCCGCATAGGGATATTTATTCTGAATAGGGTGTTTTTAGTTAGGGTATTTTCCAGTTGCTGTTTGGTTTAGCTTTTAAATTCAAGTGTTACTTTTTAATTGTTTTAAGTATAAATCGTTATTACTTTATTCATTTCCCTTTTTAGTAGATTAGATAACCAAACTCCTTTTTGTCACCAAGAACAAATCATTCCACTTAGAGCTGTGATCAATTCGAGGAGATTCTGAGAACTAAATCTGACCCATAGCAAAAGCTTTGTATCATCCAGCCTCCGATCACCAAATAAACGTGCACTTATAGAGTCTAGAGCCAACGAGATTCATCATAAATCTCATTAGGACACTTATTCCATATATCAATTGTTGTTCATCACTATAACACATGCGATAATTTACAAAGTCCTACGCTCTATCCTTGTGATATTGCCAGAACATTCAGAGTGATACTCATTAGTATTCATGGTGATGAATAGAAATCCTTCCAGTGTTAACATCAAACAGCACTGCGGTAGGTCATATGTAAGATTCACTTGAATTGAACATATTTTAACTGGAAAGCAACAGTGGTTTGATTCTTTTGTGATTCAAACTCGTTCCAGGTCTCGACGCAATATCTTTATGATCTTGCCAGAACATTCAGAGTAATACTCCTCAGTATTTACAGTGACGAATGGAAATCCTTCCAGTTTCATCATCAAACAGCACTGCGGTAGGTGACTTATGAGATTCCATACGAATCTAACTTGTGTCAACTGGAAAGCAACAATGGTTTGATTCTTAATTGATTCAAAATTGTTCTAGGAAATTGAATTGACGACTTAATCAGCAGAATGGAACTGCATGATTCACTTCTTACTATGAAATCTTTCGATATATTCAAGTATTGAAAACGACTACCACAGCCGGAAACCCTGTCAAGGAAGTTCATTGAACTTACCTAATCACAGGTACAATATTCGTACTGTATAACGGGAAACCGGAGGAATGCAAACGGTGGAGTAACCTCAAGAGTCGTAATTCAAGACCACATGCTCATGTAAAAGAAGAAAGCTCAAGAACATCTAAAGACAAAGACTTCCGCTACTCTGATGATCAAGGGAGATTGTTTAACAATCTTTCATATCAAATCAAAGTTCGAGTATGTGGGGAAAGACACAAGAATACAAGATGGCAAAGTTTTAAGATCAAGTCAAGGCAAAGATAAAAGATCCAAGATCACAAGTCATGAAAGGAACTATGAAGGAACTCTCAAGACAGCGAGCTTCAAAGTCAACAACATCAAAGAAGTGAAGTCACATATTACATGACCACCCCTTAGGGGGAGATTGTTAGAAGTATTTAAAGTGATGGTCATATAATATACCGTTGCGAAGCTCGTGGAAAATGCTACATAATGGTGTTGAGAGTTCTAGTATAATGTTATGTATGTAACGTGAATTAGTCCCGAACACTCAAATGAGGAATGCCTTCTATACTTTACACTTGTAGTATAAAAGGCCCCTAGCACCTCATTTGAGTGTGTGTTTTCCATTTCATAGTTGGTAGAGAGAGAAACTTATGTCTTTCTCTCACTAGGAATTCACAACCTTTTTATTTTCTCTTTATTCTTCATCTAATCTAATCTTTCTTTTTGGTTTTAATCTTGTTCTTCATCATCTCTATTTCTTTTTCTATAAGTCATGTGTTACGTCCTACATCTTTAACCAAACATAATTTCTTATTTTTCCCAGCTGCTGTACTTGGACTCAACTTACTTTCCAGAAATGGCCGTTATGCGTCGAAGACCAGCAATCAGAAGCTGGAATAGTCGGGTAATGAAGTTGAGAATACAAGAAGAAATGAAACTACAATGCTTGGGAAGGCTGGCACATCAAGAGGAGTACAATGAGGATGATCTCCATATGGGGATCGACGTATACAAACACAATGATGTCTATCTGGAACCACTAAAGGACAGGAAACCAGAAACACTAGAGGTAAACAAATATGTGATTTTCATATATGATGTAAATTTTACAAAAAAATATATATATCAGATATCATATATGATACTATCATATATCATATATGATATTGATAATATCATATGTCATACTCTCAACTATCATATATGATATGATCAAGTATCATATATGAAAGTAAAGTACTACACTTACACTGTCCTACTTTCTATGCAAGAGTTTTTTTGAAAAGAGTGTCGACCAATTTGCAACAATCTATGAAGCAAGAAAAGTGCTTGTCTACACACTTAAAGAAGGTATAAAAAAGTTTGGAGATGATGAGCTATTGTTTGGACTATGCAAAGAATACCATGTGGTATTCAAGAGAGGGAAGGATGATGTAGTCGACATAGATTTCATGAAATGGGAGGAAACCTCTGCGGATGATGGCAACGACAAAGATGTTGCTACTTTTTCAGAAAAACTCAAAAACAGCCTGTTAGCCAATAAAATATACAAACAGAGGATGAACAAGTTGCTCAAAAGAAAATGGACAAACAAACAGAAGCCGCAAATGAGAAATTGGTCAAGGAAACAGGGTTGGTGAAACAACCAGTGCCAACTAAAGAGGTGAAAATTATGGCTGAGGTTGAAAAAAACTTTACATAGACGAACTGTTGTCAAAGAAATTTGAAAATGACCCAGAATTCGATAAATACCTGGATCAATATTGCACCAAATTAGAGCTTCAGGCAGCTGAGAGCCAAAAGAGAAAACTGAAGGCGAAAAGAAAAACAAGAGCAACAAGGCATGGAAAATCACAAATGACGCCATCATTCTCTCAGATAACAAAAACTCATGAGACGACGCCCAAGGAAATAGTAAAACTGGTGGAAGAAAACAAGGAAGCAAAAAAGAACAAAAGGCCATCGCGCTTGCTGGTTTCAGCCTACATCAACAAAAAAACTCCCCTCATGTGCCCCCGAGTTTTTTGAATTTTTTCCCCCGAGTTGACTTTTTTGACTTTTTCTACCATTTTCTATTATCTCCCCTCATGTGCCATGCACATGACTACATGAGGGTATTTTCGCCTTTTACACTCTTTCTTCCATACTTCTTATTCCCCATTTAAATTATCCTAGAACACCACCACCACCAAAACCAAATTACCATACCAACTAGTCCAGATCACATGATACAATTAGACTAAACAGTTATGTGACGATAGTTACCAATCATCATATACTTATCCTGCGCAGAATCGGTGAAAAGTTTTTTGACCGTGGACATTCTCAGTGGTGCCTAAACCAGCAGTGGAAATACTTTCCTATTGTGATCTAGTACCGTCATCTATATGTAAATCAAAATAGCCAGTAAGAGCAGATTGTTGCTGACCACTGTGACTACTACCACCACCATAGTAATCCGACTCGTCATTTTCTAAATCATAATACACTTCTAAAGAACTGACACGAAATAATCTAGTCTACTTGTATCCCGCCCAAACTCATTTCTGGGTCCAGTAGGACTATTAATGAAGGTTTATATAGTTCATAACAATTATTAAAACCCTAACAAAGATCAAAGCACATATAGCGGAAGCGATTTAACAAGATCATAATAACAAAATTATAATCAATCGAATTAGGGTTACATACATTTTAGCTAATGCGATTCCACAAGATAAGAACGAACCTCCAATTAGGGTTTATAACAGATCAATGATTAACCCCTTACCGTTTTGTTAATCGATCCAAGATACAATCTAAAGAAAGATTGTATTACGTTCTTGTACACACGTATAATAACGAGTTACCATAATACTAGTACGTCAAAACCGAGCATAAAAGTTTAGTGGAAAATCAACCCAACAACCTTAGAGAGGGGCTAGGACTTGATTCAAGAAAAATCAATCAAACCAAATGAAACCCTAAGGGTGCATTTGGTTGTCCGATCGCAAAAACAGAGATGGAAAGATGGGTGAAAAATAATGAAGGCTTACGGGTGTTTATATAGGCCTAGTAAACTTGTAGCCCAAGGTAAACTTATATAAGGCAAGAAATCTTTTCTCCCCCCTTGTGTTAACCGACGATCGAACACCCCTTAGGGGTGTTCCGGAACCTTCTTTTCCTCTTCTATTTTATTCCACAACGTTCGTTAGTTTTTAACTCTTAGTACTTAATGACTGTTAAAGTTTCTAGCTCGATTTAATTAATAAACATATAAATATATTTATTTTAAAATTAACTCTATACGTATTGTGTGCACTCCCGTAATCTCGAGTTCGATCCTAACACACAACTATTAGATTTACGTCCATAAACTTTCAGCTCCCACTTGGACAAATTTCAAATAGCGTGATCACATCGGTTAACGTCTAGATACACGTCGATGCCTCTAGTACAACTCGAGTAAGGTCTCCTGTACAAAACCTTTTAATGATTCATCATTATTATTATCCTTTCATTTCTAATACAAAATTAATAAGGATATGGATGTTAGTCATTCCTTTCATTGACCATTCTGTTTCTCATTCACTAATTTAGCAAGATTACCAAAATAAATTTGGGTGCGGCCACACAAACATCTTACTAATCCCACGAGGAGCCCAACTGTATTAAACTCCAAAATGAATTTGGAGGAAACAAATTCCATATTGACTACAAGCAAAACCTATGAATTTTGCAACACTTCTAAAAATAACCCTTATAGCCACCAGTTACGTATACCATTAGATTACTTCACAAAAATGCACTAGATCCACGACAGTTTCCTGGTATCTCAGGTCTGAGGATAACTATTTATGATTTACTTGATGACAAAGATCCACAAAGTATAATCATATAGTTGGGATAAGTCTAACATTCGATTCATCGAATATTATCCAAAATCGATCAATATACTTTCAAGTATACTCTATCACAATTTCAATTTGTCTTAATTTAATAATATTCCCATATTATTAATCAACAACGGACATTTAGAATACAATGATATTCACGGATTAAAACATGTAAAATAGGACACAAAATTAAATAACAAGAATAAACGTAACCCAAACTTTATTTCATTAAATAATAATGTCTGACATCCTTTATCTAAATAATAATTACAAATTTGCATGAATTCACTAGCTAATTGAAGCCCAATGCTTTTGCCATGTTCAATAACCTTTCCTCTAGGCAAAGCCTTAGTTAAGGGATCAACTACGTTATCATCTGTGTGAACTTTTAACAATCGGATTTCACCTCCCATGACTTGTTCTCGAACATAGTGATATTTCCCTTTAAAGTGTCTGGCGCCTTTCACGACTCCAGAATAATTGGCGAATATGATTGTAGCAGAATTGTCACAATACATATCAATAGGTTCTTTGATTGAAGGCATCACTCCAAGATCTCCAATAAACTTCCTAATCCAAACAACTTCCATTGCAGCTTCTGAAGCAGCCATGTACTCAGATTGAGTCGCATGCATTGCAATCGCTGTCTGCTTCTTGCTCTTCCAGTCAAATGCTCCTCCATTGATAACAAACACGTAACCCATCTGAGACTTCGTATCGTCTTTATCACATTGCCAGGACGCATCATAGAAACTTGTTACATTCAGTTCTGTGTCTGGTTTCCATCCGAACACCAAAAACATATCTTTCGTACTCCTCAAACACTTTAGAATATGTTTAACAACAGTCCGGTGGAGCTTCTATGGATTCTGCTGGTAACGACTAACCAAGTTCTGAGCAAACGCCACATCAGGCCTTATGCATCTTACAACATACATAATAGATCCTACAGCCGAAGCATAAGGCACCTTCCGCATGTAAGCCACCTCTTCAGGTGTAAATGCATCCATCTCATGACTTAGATTATGCTTAACCTCCATTGGTTGAAAACCTTTCTTAGAGTTATGCATATTATACTTCTTCAATATTTTGTCAATATAAGCATCTTGACTAAGACCAATTAACCGTCTACTCCTATCTCGATAGATTTAATTCCCAGAATGTATGCAGCTTCTCCTAAATCCTTCATAGAAAAACACTTACCAAGATAATCCTTAACTTCTTTAAGTCTTGGAATGTTACTTCCCATGATTAGTATGTCATCAACATATAAAATTAGTAATACTACATCACTCCCCCTAGCTTTACGATATACACATGGCTCATCACGATTTTGAATAAATTCAAACTTCTTGATTTCTTCATCAAATCGTTTATTCCATTGACGTGATGCTTGCTTCAAACCATAAATAGATCTTTGAAGTTTTCACTTGGATACTTAGGATCAACATACCCTTTCGGCTGTTGCATATAGATGTTTTCATCTAAGAGACCGTTCAGAAAGGCAGTTTTCACATCCATTTGCCATATCTCATAGTCATAGTATGCTGCTATAGCTATGATAATCTTAATAGCTCTTAACTCTGCTACAGGATAAAACGTCTCCTCATAGTCTACGCCAAAAGTTTGGGTATAACCTTTAGCTATTAAACGAGCCTTATAGGATTGTATTTTGCCATCCATGTCAATTTTATTATTGTGTATCCACTTATGTCTCACTACTTTAGCATTTGGTGGTGGATCTACAAGAATCCAAACATCATTAACTTTCATGGATTTCATTTCCTCATTCATTGCAACCATCCACTTATCCTTTTCAAGATCAAGCATGGCGGATTTTCGATTAGCAGGTTCTCCAAGATGCCCTACTTCATCATCATCATCCTTTATGTTAAGACATATTTTGCTTGGTGCACGTATAGTCCTTTCAGACCTACGTAGAGGAATTAGTTCTGGTGGAACTCCCAGACTTTCTGGTTCGATAGGATTATTTTGCTAGTATTTTCCGAAGCCAATGTATCTATATGACTCTCTACAAGATCATAATTTCTCACACTGAATTCTTGATTTACAAGATCACTTTCAAGGAAGTCTCCATACCTTGCAACAATAACTTTGTTTTCAGGTGGATAATAAAAGTAGTAACCCATAGTTTCCTTAGGGTATCCTACAAAGATACATTTCACAGATTGTTGTTGAAGTTTATCACCCGATTCATGTGTCACATACGCCTCGCAACCCCATACCTTTAAATAAGACAAATATGGCGTTTTGACTTGCCATAGTTCATATGGTTTCTTATTTGCCTTCTTCGCGGGAACCATATTTAGAATACGAACAACAGATTCTAAGGCATAGTCCCAAAAGGATAATGGTAAAGTTGTAAGATTAAACATAGATCGCACCATATCTAATAGTGTACGATTTCTCCTTTCGGATACAACATTTTGTTGTAGAGTATAGGGAGAAGTAAGATTCGGAACAATTTTGTTCTCACTTAGATAATCTTTAAACTCTTGGCTTAAGTACTCACCACCTCTATCAGAACAAAGAGCTTTAATCTTTTTTCCTAGTTGCAATTCTACTTCCACTTTAAAAACTTTGAATGTTTCAAATACCTCATGTTTATGCTTAAGTAAATAAACATAACCATAACGGCTATAATCATCCGTAAATGTTAAGAAGTAGCTAGCAACTTTCCTTGACGCATGTGTAAGTGGTCCACACACATCAGTGTGTATTGAACCAAGTAGATCAGTAGCCCTTTCAATATTGCTAATTAAAGGTTTCTTGGTCATCTTTCCAGAGGTACAAGACTGACATTTATCAAATGATTCATCATTGATATTTTCCAAAATCCCTTCACGTTGAAACTTTTGTATGCGTGTCTTCCCAAAACCGAAAAGTCTACAATGCCAAAGATAAGAAGAGTTCTTGTCTAACTTTCTCTTCTTATTCATGCTAAAAACAAAATTATTATAATACTTGGAATTATTATCATGCATGAGACACATCATTCACATCAATTGCATTAAAAAATACCATCTTTAAAAACAGAAATTCCATTATTATCAATAGTGTGAATAAATCCAAGATCCAACAAACAAGAAAAAGAAATGACACCTCTAACAATAGAATGTGCATAATGACAATTGTTTAAATCAGTACTAAACCCGAAGGTAAAACTAAATTAAACGTTCTTGTAGCTTCAGCAGTTGCTTGTGCTCCATTGCCCACTTACAGATATTGCTCTCCATAGGATGGCTTCCTTTCCAGCTTAAACCCTGCAGCGTATTACAAATGTTAATACCACATCCTGTATCATATACCCAGGAATTTAACTTATATGTTAAATTAAATAATTCAATCATAAAGAAGTTACCTGAAGCTGCAACGCTTAGCTCAGACTTCTTTCGCATAATTTCTCGCAACTCATCGAGGTAAAGAGGGCAGTTCCTCTTCCAGTGACCATTGGCGCCGCAATGGTGACAAGTCTCATCCTTTTGAGATTGATTCTTCTTAGCAAAGTTTTGCTTAGGCTTTTGATTTGTTGCAACTTGCTTGCCTTTATCACCTTTGCCTTTGCCTTTCATCTTTTTGTTCGCTTGCGGTTTTGGCTTACTCACTCTACCCTTTTGAATGTTAAGTACTTGAGGAGTAGAGGTAGGCGCCTTGTCCTTAAACCCTTTTTCATAGTCATTGAGCATTGCATACAAATCATTAACTGTCTTCCCCGTGCAATGCATATTGAAGTTTCTAACAAAATCGTTAAAATCCTTGTTAAGGAACCTATTGATTAAGTTAATTGCCATATCATTGTCATAGGGTTTCCCAAGTGCGATGAGATGTTCCATGTAACCTCTCATTTCCATATAGTGTGCACTTAAGGATTTCCTAAGGGATTGCTTATAGCTATACAAAGCATCTACTAAATCGTAGATCTCCACAACTTGAGGCTTCTCAAACATTGCCTTGAGTTCATCAAGCATTCACATGGGAGAATAAGGCTCAAACTTCTTTTGAAGAGAAGGTGACATTTTCTCAAGCATTAAGCAAGCCACATTAGTGTGCTTCTTAATATCAGTGTTGTAAGTGAGCCTTTCGGCGTCAGAAGCCCCTTAAACAAGGTCGGCCAGAACGACGTTGGACAAGTAATCAATAGTACCCGCTACTCTCAGAACAATTCTTAGGGAGCGATACCAATCATTGATGTTTGAGCCAGTAAGTTCTAGACGATCAAAGAAAGCTTTGAACGCCGCACCTAAAACGTTGTTGTCGGATTGAGCCATTTCTACAGAAATAAGTTCAAATGTTAGTATTTTCCATAAATACTTTCAAGAAAATAAAATTACCCGGTAAATAAAATTAACCATAGTATTTTCCTTAAAACTAGAATCTATATTAACATAGATCCATTACATCAGTTGATCTTCTAGTAATGAATGCATTCAACATATTGACTTGTCGAACAATTCAATTGACAAACAATTTGCAATTTCTAGATATTTTAGGGATTTACTTTGCCAAAAGAACGTTTTACATTGTAAACATGTTTCATCCCCTCTGAATACCTTAAGTTTTCAGATCTCACCGAGTAACTTAATTAAGTCGTCTAATCTAAAGAACGTAAAACTAATCATGTGAATTCTCATTATATGAAAAGTTTTCTTTCCATCACAACATCGTCCAAAATCTCATATGACGACATTGTAACTTCAAGTGTCCGTTAATTAGATGGTATTCAACTTAAATTTTAAGGGTATAAAATTTGATGTCAAAATCAATGTATGGAGAAGCATAGAGAAGCATGCATACAAATCCATAACGTAAGTTTAATAAAACATTTAGTAAATTTTTTTGGCGAGACTAAAGATACATAAATTATTGTTGAGGTATTGGTTAAACCAATTAAAGAATTACCCACAACTATTCACAACGTACTTTTTCTAGAACTCGGCTAAAGTGCAAAGCAATAACCTTACTCATTGTGTTTCGGATGTGAATTTACGGTAAATCAACCTTAAAGTACTTGTGCAAAATATAATCGTAGGCAATTCCAATTTGACGCACAGGCAAGCCGAGAATTTGGTCAGCGAAAATGGCATAACCTCCTTCTTTAGCCGGGTACATGACTAGCAGCGTGTTGTCAAATTGAGTAAACCATTAAATTATTATTGCAAATTACTAATCAACGTAATTTAATGTAATTAGATCTAAAAAAAATCTTAATTTTAATATGATTTAGTCTATATTATTTTTCTTAAAAAACCCTTGTTTACAACATATAAAAAACGCATGAAACAATAAGGTAAACAAAAAAAAAAAACTAAATCATAAACACATAATAACAATTTATATGTGCAAAAATTAAATCATATAGCCACATGCATACGATTTTTATTCAATAAGTTTAAAATCTAGGGTTTTTTATGTTCATATAAAAGTCTTCCCTAATTCTAGATTTATTGAAACAAAATAAAACACGTAGCACATTCAATATTATGATCCACGAAGAACATGCATGTTCATCATGGATCCACCCACATCACTTAACAATTAAATCTCTATGGATTGTAACTATTAATCTACATGACATAACAATTAATCATGCAATTTTATATAAAATCATACAACATGCAATTTAGGGTTTCAAATTTTTTATATAAAACGTCTAAAAAAACGCCCCATACAAAACCCTAAATTTTTTTAATAACCTAAAAAAACATGTAGTTTTAACTCAAAACAATTATTAGTTAAAAAACTTTAGATTTCGTTAATTATAACATGTTAAAATGGCACTTTGATACCACTGAAGTTTTATATAACCCTAACAAAGATCAAAGCACATATAGCGGAAGCGATATAAGAAGATCATAATAACACAATTATAATTAATCGAATTATAGTTACATACCTTTTAGCTAATGCGATTCCACAAGATAAGAATGAACCTCCATTTAGGGTTTATAACGGAGCAATGATTAACCCCTTACCGTTTTGTTAATCGATCCAAGATACAATCTAAAGTAAGATTGTATTACGTTCTTGCACACACATATAATAGCGAGTTAACCCACGTCAAAACCGAGCTTAAATGTTTAGTGGAAAATCAACCCAACAACCCTAGAGAGGGGCTAGGACTTAATTTAAGAAAAACCAAACAAACCAAACGAAACCATAAGGGTGCATTTGGTCGTCCGAGCACAAAGAGAGAGAGGGAAAGATGGGTGAATAATAATGAATGCTTAGGGGTGTTTGTATAGGCCTAGTAAACTTGTAGCCCAAGGTAAATTATATAAGGCAAGAAATCTTAATACTTAACGACCGTTCGTTAGTTCTTAACTCTTAATACTTAACGACCGTTAAAGTTTCTAGCTCGATTTGATTAATAAACATAAAAATATAATTATTAATAAAATTAACTATTTACGTATTGTGTGTAAACCCGTAATCTCGAGTTCGATCCTAACACACGATTACTAAATTTACGTCCATAAACTTTCAAGTACCACCACGAAGGTAACCGAGTTCAACAATTTTGAAATCGTAAGACACATCAGAAGGGATGACATGAAAATAGTCCAGTGTATTTGTATCCCACCCAGACTCAGTTCTAGGTCCAATACTTTCACTCGAGGTATTGCTACCCATATGACTTAATTTTTCCTTTTGAGGAGGACATAATATGTACTTTTGAGGAATAAACATATCATATTGAACATCATCTTCATTTTGAAGAGCTTCGTGGTTACGAATATATATCTTTTTACCGTTTATGTGATCATCGCAAATAGTTTTCTTTTCACCACTACCTGTTTTGATCGAGGTCAAGTGATTCAAGTCTAGAGCTTCACCATCCATTTTGTCCGTAATGACTACTATGCAACTCTTTGTAGACACTTGTGGTCAACGAATACCACACACAAGACGACTCGTGCTCCAGGATATTCCTTTTGGCACTAATTTAATTACTATCATGGGCGTGTTTATTGAAATCTTCTTATATATTTGCTAGAGTTTTGAAAGTGATCAGGATGTTTAATAGACATTTATATGTGTGAGGTAATTGCTAAGCAAAAGACCCAACTCGACCAATAAAGAGAAAAAAGCATAGGTACTGTGAGGAGTTGTCGAAAGCTGGAGATAAGTAATGTGAAAGATAGAGGCGGCAAAACAACATCAGATCATAGGAAATCAAACGAAGAAATAAAGAACTTTATTTTAAGCTTTTATACTCAAAAGTAACTATTTTGATCTTGCACACCGATCATATGTGTTATTTTGTGTTCGTTGTCAGATAAGGTTCAAAAATGTGTTATTTTGTAGAATCTTCTGATATGTCTTATTTGTGTTCGTATGATTTTATACGTGTACTAACATTGCCCTTTTTGAGATATAGATTTCATGGTTATTGTTGTCTGTGAGTTATATGATAATGATGAGGGTATATATGTCAAGACACCATATTTTAGAGTGTGCTAATCAATCTAAGGATTAAAGCAGGGGCATACCCACATGGGAGCCGGGTGTAGCACGGGCTACACCCGATTTTAGGTTATGAAGGGTAAATTTGTTATAAAATAGGCCTTTTTATGATACGTGCAACACCCGTTTTTATGTAATGTGAGTCAACTTTAGTATAAATAATCGTAAAAACATTTGTGCAAAACCATGTTTTAAATTCTGGGTCCGCCTCTGGATTAAAGTGCAACATATTAAAATGACGAAGGGTTAAGCCCGTGCGTTGCTTGAGGTGATAATTTTTTTAAAATAAAATTGGTGATAGTTGATTTATATGTTGCGGTATATTTTATAACCGGTAGAAATGGTCTGTTTAATACACAAAAGCATAATGTATTATTTTAGTTACTTTAGGTCAAATTGAACAACTCGATATCTATTAGTTTTTCTGAAAACTTAATGAAACATAATAAACAGACCACAACTGAGAATACTAATGTGAAATATTAAAATTTTAGGTGATATAACAAATAAAACATTAAGTATATATGTTGGATGAATCATTTCTGTTTACTTTTTGTTATATATAATATCGATATTATTCTATTAATATTATGTCCAGGGTTTAAGGCGTAACTTTAGTTCTTACTATATTCCAATAAGAAAGGCATAGGTCGGTTTTGTAAACTCTATATATATCATGGGTGTCAAACATTCAGTGGATCGATCCTTCTTGTATCAGTCGATCACAACTTTAACAAGAGTTGGTTTTCTTCCCCCTCATCTCTACAATAAAGAGGTGAGGGGGAGGGGGTCATTGTAACGTATTCTTTTCAATAAAACTAATCGGGAACATTAGGGTTTACCTTGTGTCACTTTTCTGTCGATATACTTTGCTGGGTCTTGTTCTCGATTGGTATTCCGCATCTAGATAACCAGGTTGTAGGGATATAAATCCTACAAGTAGTATGAGAGCTCGGGTTCGGAGGTCTCTCTAGTTGCTAGGATCGATCGATGAGAAGTGGGTATCGACTTTAAAGGGTTTATAGATCTACTAGGGCTTGTGGGTATCTTCTTCTTTTGTTGTTCTTTAGATTGTGTCTGCCATTGTTTTTCTGAAGGTTGTGTTATAGAAGGAGAGAGGAAGAAGAAGACTATAATCGTCGTATTACTTCAAAGGGTTTTTAACTGGGCTTAAGACTATTTTTGTTAGGCGAATATTTTTAGGTTGAGCTAAAGATATTTTTGGGCCAGGTTTTAAGAGATAAAATTATTTTATTTTGTTGTTTATTTATAAAATAAAAGGTTAACCCTTTAAAGAGTTTTTTCACAAGGGGAATTTGTTAGTTTGTGAGTGTGAGGTTTTTCACAAGGTTTAGCAAATCAACAAAGGGATAAAGACGTTCAAGACTTGTCGAGGTTGCAAGAGTTCATAGGTTATTAGAGACCAGTTTTGTAAAATTTAAAGTACGACAAGTGTTACTTTAAAAGGCGTCAGGTATTTTCTTGATTCAAGGGTTTTCGATTTATTGGATAGGTTAATTTTCATGGTTTAGTCGATATTTGAGTAAGAAAGGGTTTTCTTTTGCAGGGTTACTTGGTTTGATCAATTTCTAAGATTTTTATCTTAGGGTTATATCGATAAATGTATGTAACACCCCACTTTGACAAGTGGACCGTTACATGATAATTATGGAGTGTTATCAAAGCATGCAAGGTAAATGTATTAAAACATTAATGACCATAAAGGAAACCAGAAACAAACATCGGTCCCGAACATAAGCTCACACACAATGCTCAAGTAAAGAATGTAGAATAAGGACTAAACAATGTCCAACAAAGCAGAAGTATATAAATGCATTAAAAGAAATGAAGTCAAGGAAGCCTCCATCCTAATGCACGTACTCTTGATTGCTTAACTCTGCCCTTTAGTACCTGTCTTATGGGAATATGAAAAGAAAATACGGCTGAGCAATACGCCTAGTACACGGATATATGACAATGATATGAATAATAGAAACATAAGTAAAGTATGAAAATGTAGCAGAATAATGTAAGTCCTGGAAAACCTGGAGTATGTTTTATAAACTGGTTTTATATCTTAAAAGACTTAATTTTATTTCATAAAAACTGTATTTTAAATGCCCAAGAGCCCATATAGGTCATGAAGGTATCAACATGCATGAATACATAGAGAGGTGACCTCGTCATGAAATTAGATGGGTTGCCTCTAATTATAATAGTCTTGGTGGAGGAATCAGCTCCATGTAACGGATGTAGAGCACATACCACAATAACTTGTAATCTACTAAACATGTACTAGGATGCACCCATTCGCCCCACATGATAATAATATAAAAGGCCAATAACTGAAAGGGACGCCGCGAGCAATCACTCTCGTCACGGAAGAGTCATAACACCGGTGCCTCAAGTGTTATGGTTATGGTACCTCCATAACTAGGTGGAACATGGCATGCATGTATATAACTCAGACAGTTTAAAATGCTAATCATAATAATTACTGTAAAGTTTAATGTAAACTACTTGGGAAAACAGATGGCTGCAAACGGGGAATCCTAAATATAGGAAGAGAACGTCCTAATTCAAGGACGGAATATTCGTACCTTATGCCTAGTAATAAAGATGAAAGCGAAAGAACTACTCCGACTTCACAAGTGCTACATAATAAATGGTCATGAATGAGTTATCTGCTTAACGTATACTTACTGATTATTAGTTTACTTGACGTGTTCTTATCTTGTTTTACTTGTTCTTGTCTTGTTTTACATGTTCTAGACTTGTTTTACTGTTTCATGTTTTATCATGTGTTTCTTAGTATTTCATGTGTTCATGATTAGTATATTTCATGTTTTATGTGTTATTGTACTTGTTGTTTCATAATGAGTAACTTTTTAGAAATAGCAGGTTTTTATATATAGTAACTTTCCAAAAATAGCAGGTTTTCATATATAGTAACTTTCCAAAAATAGCAAGTTTCCAAAAATAGAAAGTTTTAATGATTAGTAAGTTTCCAAAAATAGAAACTTTTCATAATTAGTATGTTTCCATAAATAGTATATTTCCATAAATAGCATGTTTCCATAAATAGTATGTTTCCATATTTAGCATGTTTCCATAAATAGTAATAGGGTTATTAAATAAGTATATGATATAAGCTATAGTTTAATAAGCATATATTATAACCCATGATTATTAAATGTAATAATATAGTAAAGTTTATTAATATTTAATACTTAGTCTTAACATAATGATTATTAATTAATAATATAATACATGATTTGGTAAGTAATTATTAATTAATAATATTACATGAATATATTAATTAAACTTTACCTTAACTGATTATTATATAATTAAATTAAAATATAGTATTATTTTAATTAAAACCTTAGTTAAAATGAAATAAATTAATTAAGCTAAGTTCTTTATTAATTAAATGTAACATGACTTATTTCATGAATAATTATTTTAATAATTATTATAACATATAGTTATTTAAATAATGGTCATGTTTTTATGTCATGATAATTAAATAATTATATCATAAGTCTTTGTTTTAATTAATTTAATTATACATGAATTAATTAATATAATTAATTAATTAAATAAAACTTGATTGTATTTTAGCAAATATTAACCAAAACCCTTTGTGTGTTTCTGTTCTACCTGAGTCCCAAAACAACGCCACACCGAGACATCAGGTCTCGGCTTCGGCTTGAACCCCATGCAGCACCATAGCCGCAAGGGATGTGGCTTGCCACTGCTAGACCAACGCAACCCCTGCTGCCGTTGGTTTCCCCTGCATGCACAACTTTCCCACCGAGAGCCATGGGGCTCTCGGTTTCCCACTGTTCGAACCAAACAGCCCCCGCTGGGGGTGTTTGGTGTTGCAGCTGGAAATGGCCAACAACCACTGCCCCTTATTAGGGCGCGGCTGGCTGAGAAAACCCAGCACCGAGAGTCTTTTGACTCTCGGTTTACGTGACAACCACAACCAAACCAATCTAAAACCTGATTCCTCCATGTTTTAATCTTTTAATTAACATGTTTTAATATTTGGTTTTTATGATTCATGAACAAAGGAAAATAAATAAAAAGATTAATGATTTTGATATACCGAATGCGTAACGATTAAAGATTTAAGATCACGAACACAAACCCGTAATTATTCAAGATCAAACAAGTTTTTTCCCTTCCTTTTTCTTGGTGAAAAACGGACGCCAAAAGGGAGAGGAAAAGTAGGGTTTTGTTATTTTTCTTGTAAAGTGAATAATGATTTTTCCATGGTGTTTTTGTTTATCATATATTATAGGTTAATGGGCCGGGCCATGGGCCCTCCTTGTCTCTTTTACACGCCGGCCAAAACACCGCTTTATATAGTTTTCGTTTTTTGTGTTTGAACTAAATTATCGTGTGTTTTCGTGTTGTAGTCTCGTGTTTTAGTTCTTGTCATGTTTTAAGTATTATTCGTAAATACTTATCGTGTAATAATAATAATAATAATAAAATACGTAATACTTGTCGTAATTAATTAATATACGTAATACTTACATTAAATGTTCATGATACGTGTCATATATTAATTAATTGTAAAGTTTTATTTTATACGTGTTTTCATGTAATTAATGTTCTAAGGTATTGTATGCGGGTTTTACAACTCTTCCCCTCTAAAAGAATAATTCGTCCTGGAATTAGAGATACGATAAGCTGAAAAGGACATACCCGAATCATAGCTGAAAATGAGGGTAAGAAGTTCGGATAGACTCCTACGTTTCCCAAGTGCCTTCCCGCTCGGAATGGTCCCTCCAGAGGATTTTGATGAATGGAATCGTCTTTCTCCTCATGACCCGATCCTGACGATCGAGAACTGCCTTGGGTTCCTCAACATAGGATAAATCCATACGAATCTGATCGAGTGGATACGAAATAGTATGAAACGGATGATAATTGTAGCCTCTGAGTAAGGACACATGGAACACATTGTGAACATGAGATAGCTGAGGAGGTAACGCCAGACGATACGATACCTTACCGACACGTTCGAGGATCTCAAACGGTCCGATGAAAGACTGAGCTCGCCCTTAAGTCCAAAACGCTTGACTCCACATGCTGGTGATACCTTCAAGAAAACATGATCACCAGGCTGAAATTCCAATACCCTGGGATGTTTATCAGCATAACTCTTTTGACGAGCACGAGCTTCTTGCAGCTTCGCCTTGGCGATGACGACCTTCTCATTGGTCACCTCTATCATCTCTGGACCCTCAATGATTCGTTCACCAACCTGATTCTAGCAGATTGGAGCATGACACTTCCTGCCATATAGCATCTCAAAAGGTGAACACTTGATACTAGCATGCCAACTATTGTTGTAAGCAAATTCCACCAAGCATATGTAGTCATCCCAACTTCCTATCCATTCTAACGCACAAGCGCGCAACATGTCTTATAAGGTCTGAATAGTATGCTCCGAATGACCATCAGTCTGAGGATGAAAGGCTGTGTTAAGTCGAAGTCTGGCGTCCCAAGCTTTCTGCAAACCTCTCTAGAATTTAGACGTGAATCGAGGATCTCTGTTTGATATTATATCTGATGGAGTACCATGCAGTCGCATGATCTCCTGCTGGAATATATATGCCAATTTGCTAATTGGGTAATCCTTGCGAATTGGAAGAAAATGAGCTGACTTGGTTAAACGATCGACAACGACCCATATAACATCATGCTTCCTCTGAGTCTACGAAAGTCCGGTGACAAAATACATGGAGATCTTGTCACACTTCCATTCGGGAATCTCTAGTGGTTGTAGTAAACCACTAGCCCGCTGATGTTGTATCTTAACCTGCTGGCAGGTTAGACATTTGGAAACGAAGGTAGCAACATCCTGCTTCATGCGACTCCACCAAAAATGCTGCTTGAGGTCATGGTACATTTTGGTAGAACCTAGATGAATGGAGAATGGAGACATGTGAACCTCAGTCAGTAAGGCTTCTCTGAGTGTAAGATTGTCCGGAACACATAACTTGGTACCCTGCCATACGGTGCCATCTTCGTCTATACGAAACTCTGTCTGCTGATCAATATTCTGAATAATCACCCATATCTCACCATCGTCCTTCTGAGCTGCCTTGACCCGAGATATTAAGTCTGGCTCAACTCTCAGATTAGCTCTGTATCCATGTTGTCCACGTACAAAGAACTCAATGTCTAAACGCTCTAGATCACGTATGATCTCTTCTTCCACTTTGATGCCAGCAATCATGCATGATTTCATGCTGAGAGCATCGGCCACCACATTCGCCTTACCAGGATGGTACTGAATGTTAGTGTCATAATCCTTGAGGAGCTCTAACCATCTTCTCTGTCTCATATTCAGTTCTCGCTGAGTGAATATGTACTTGAGGCTCTTGTGATCAGTGAAGATGTCACATGATTCACCATATAGATAATGCCTTCAGACTTTGAGTGCAAAAACAACTACTGCTAATTCAAGATCATGGGTGGGATAATTTTCCTCATAAGGATTAAGCTGACGTGATGCATAGGCAATCACCTTCCCATGTTGCATGAGTACACAACTAATTCCTTTATCCGAAGCATTGCTATAAATCTGAAATCCACCTGTGCCAGATGGTAGAGTAAGAATCGATGCAGAAACCAATCGCTGCTTAAGTTCTTCAAATTGCTTCTCCCGCTCATCATTCTAGATGAATTTTTCTCCCTTACGCATCAGCTTGGTCAAAGGCAAGGCTAACCGTGAAAAGTTCTCCACAAATCTGCGATAATATCCAGCTAAGCCTAGAAAACTACGAACCTCTGTTACAGACGTCGGTCTTGGCCATTTTGTGATAGCTTCAACCTTCGCAGGATCCATGGTGATCCCTTCTGCGGAGACAATGTGGCCCAAAAATGCCACCTTGTTTAACCAGAATTCACACTTGGAAAATTTTACATACAGTTGCTTCTGACGAAGAATCTGTAGTACGGTGCGAAGATGTTCCTCATGTTCTTCCTTGGATTTTGAGAAGATGAGAATGTCATCGATGAATACGATGACAAATTTGTCTAGAAACTCATGGAAGACGCGGTTCATTAAGTCCATGAATACCGCTAGAGCATTTGTGAGTCCGAAAGGCATGACTACGAACTCATAGTAACCATATCTTGTGCGAAAAGCAGTCTTAGGAATATCCTGTTCTTTTTCTCGCAGCTGATGGTAAGTTGACCGTAAATCAATCTTGGAAAAGTGTGTTGCACCTTGCAGTTAGTCGAATAGATCACCGATACGCGATAATGGATAACGATTTCTAATCGTGATTTTGTTCAGCTCACGATAGTCGATGCACAGACGCATGCTGCCGTCCTTCTTCTTTACGAAAATTACTGGTGCACCCCATGGTGATATACTCAGACGAATGAAACCTCGCTCTAGTAACTCCTGCAGCTGGTCTTTTAACTCCTTGAGCTCTATGGAAGCCATGCGATAAGGAGCCTTGGAGATAGGTTCAACTCCTAGAATGAGCTCAATGCCAAACTCCACTTCGCGGATAGGTGGTATACTCGGAAGTTCTTCTAGAAACACATCAGGGAATTCTGAAACAACTGGCTGATCCTGAATCGATGGAGATTCTACAGTAATATCCTAAATTTTAGCTAAGAAACCTTCACAGCCATGAGCTAGTAAAGCGCAGGCTTGGCAGAAATGATTTGTACAGACTTTCCTGGTATGAAACCATTATGAACGTACTATAGGGCTTGAACTTCGTCGAATATAACTCGATATATATGGCAATCGATCGTGGCGTGGTGTTCAGCTAACAAGTCCATGCCTAAGATCATATCAAATTCGCACATGTCCAAAGGAAGTGCGTCGACAGGACGAATCTTATCATCAAATTCTAAGGGAAGATCTCTATACACATGAGTAATGCGCACACATCCAATTTGTTTTTCTAGATGGCATATTGAGCAAAAGATATAGAGAGTAATTATGAACATAAACATTGCACACATCTAACCCCTAATCAGTCATGTGGAGCTTTATGAACCCAAATTATACAACAGGCACACATTTACCCCAAATCAACTATATAGAGCTTATACGAACAATAATTCAGGAGTTAGCAAAATAAGTTTGCACATATTCAACCCCAAATCAGATACATGGAGCAAATATGAACCTGAGTAAGTAGAAAAATAGACATGTATATAGCGTAACATATAAAGCTAAAACGAACCGTAAATCAGCAATAGGCACACATTATTTCAGTCGGATTTTATTCATCAATTCGTCGCCATAAACTAAACAGTGAACCCTTTAACCCTTAATCAACAAATAAGATATAAGACACCAATATACACACAAATTCACCTCTACACGCAATTCGTTATGCAAGATTCATAGACCCGAAACAAAATAGAGCTAAAAGTACTAATACCTTTCATCTCCATTTAAAACGGGCAAAACCAACGCGGCTTTAAGAATCCTAGCAATAACAACCGCATCAGCAATCTGATTCCTAATCTCAAACAACCCACCCGAAACCACGACAACCAAAAACTTCTTCTTCGAATTCGCAATCACACTTGACCGTCTCCTATACTCTAAACTAAAATCCAAACACAGCACGTAAACTTCCCCATCTGGCTGTTCCCAAAACTCACCAACCGCCGATTTAGGCGGTAATGACACCATGGTAGTCATATCCAAACTCACCAATCCATCTTTCTCCCCATTATCACCACTAGGTTCCTCAAACACACACACCAACGAAGCTACAAAAATCGGCGTGTAGGATGCCGGGTGACCGGTATACGTAATTATCGAGATACTGGGCGTGTTTGAAAAGTGATTGACTGACTCAAAACTTAGAACCAAAGTGAGGACGAGTGTGAAGACGAAGAATGTGTGTGATGATGGTTCTTGAGGGTTTCTACAATGGTTTTTGGCAGGAAAGATGGTGAGTAACTGAGGGTAGTGATTTGGGTTCAGTGTTAAGAAGATTGAGTTCTTGGAAGGTTTTGTTTTCGCCATTGATGTTGATTGAGCTTCTACTGTTGTAACTGTATTTATAACTGATTTATGTTAAAATTCTTTTATTTTTAACGCCAAGAGTATGAATTTAATTATGAATAATCAATTCAATAATTACTGTTAAACACGATCATCCCTTTTCACTTATCACGATCCCTTTCATCCCATATCTTTCATCCCCTTTATTCCTTAATTCATTTGTACAGGCGACGAATTCTACTAATTGTTTTTATAGATACAATTTTTTGATTCCATTATCTGCAGTTGGTTTTGATTGTCGTGGTTTTCGGTTAATGGTTTCGAGTGATTTTTGGTTAATGATTTCAAGTGGTTTTTGATTGTCGTGGGTTTCGAGAGGTTTTTGATTGTCGTGGGTTTTGAGTGGTTATTGGTTTATGGTTGCTCTTCTGTTGGTGTTGTTAATGGTTGCGGGTTGTTATAATATGATGGTGTTGTTATTGGTTGCTATAATATGCTGGTGTGTTTCTGGGAATTATTGTAAAGTACCAAGTACCGTTAGTACAAATACAAGTACTGTTAGTGTTAGCAAGTACCATTAGTGTTAACGCGGTATATATCAAGTACCGTTAGTGTTAATGTAAGTACTGTTAAGTAGATAAAGACGAGTATATCTTTAGAAAAGATATGTCATAGTTATAGTTAGAGTATATCTTATGTGATATACTTAATACTTAGAATATTGATAATATATCGTGTGTAATATACTTAACATAATAGAATATTCTAGGGTTCCTTGCACTATAAAAGGAACTTGGGTATGATGAGTTTCTTGTACCTTTTTCCAAAGTTGATTAATAGAAGAACGAATAGTTAGAGTATTCTGTTGTTCTTCTTTGCTTTATAAGTTAGATTCCACATAACTTATTAGGTTAAGTAAGAGTCTCTCAAGTGATTTAGTTTGATTACAAGGTATTGTACAAATCCTTAACAGGATATATATCCATTCAAAGGGATCAACAAGTGGTATTAGAGCTTGTTGAGAAACTCCGAATAAGAAGAACAAAACTCTAAAATCCTCAATCACAAAAGGTCTCACACAATGTCTCAATCTGGTAAACACCCTCCTCAGTTGGAAGAAATTCTACTCCCTGATCCAGTACCACATGAACAACCTCAAATTGTGCAACCTGCACTAGTGGTTCCACAACCACCAGTTGCACAAACTGTACAAGGTGTAGCCACACAAACTACATATTCTCCCCATACTATATGTACTATAAAACTCCTTATTCTCAAAAGTGATAACTATGAGACTTAGGCTATGCAGATGGAACACTACATGAATCCCACAGATCATACTCTGTGGCAAGTTATCAAGAATGGGAATACTGCCAAAAAGCTACATTGGCTGCCTGATGGTACATGTTATGCTTTGCCTGGTGTCACTGCTGAAGAGGTATAAGCAGAGATCAGAGAGAGAAAGGCCAGAACTACCTTAGCTATGACACTCTCAGAAGACATTCTACCTAGATTTCATCATTACAAGGATTCAAAAGCTATGTGAGAGGCTATCAAACATAGATTTGGAGGCAATGACAAATCTAAGAAGATGAAGAAGATAGTTCTGAAACAAGAATTTGATAACTTTTCCATCTCCAGTGCAGAAGGAATCCATAGTGGATATAGAAGGTTCAGTAAATTGCTTGTTCAGATAGCAGTTCATGGACCTAATAATTCCTCATAAAGAAGACAATCTAAAGTTCTTGAGAGGAGTTCCACAAGAGTGGAAGGTGATGGCTATGCACTTCATCACAAGAGATGACTTAGATGTTACTCCCGTTGATCATCTCTATAACAATCTCAGAGTGTATGATATGGATGTTAAAGGAATTGAGCCACCAAAAGCATCTGTACCAAAGTCTAACTTAGCTTTTGTGTCAGAAGGAAGCAGTGGTACATACTCTCAAAGTACCACTAGTGGTTCCAGTAGCGGTACTTACTTCCAAAGCACTGCTGGTGGATCAATTAGCAGTACTTATCCTCAAAATACTGAAAACAATCCATCTATTACCCAGAATTTACAGAGAAGATCTTCATCACTATTCAATGAGGATGATGCCTTCTCATTCTTTTCTAGACAAGATAATAGACCAATATTGACTCTTAATGATCTGTTCTAAATGGATGATGCTGACATTGAAGAGATGGATCTTAAATGGCAAGCTGCCATGGTCTCTGTTATATCTAACAGACTCTATAAAAGGACTGGAAGAAAGATGAATGTTGATCCTAATGAACCATTAGGATATGACAAATCAAAGGTTGAATGCTACAACTATGGAAAGCTTGGACACTTTACTAGGGAGTGCAAGAGAGAAAAAGCTGAAAGTAGCAAGCAGAAGTTCAAACATAGCAACAGAACCAGCCAAGAGTCACTTAAAGTTTTCCAAAGGGAGATAGAAAAAATCCATAGAGTCCAAAAACAACTAAAGCTTTGGTGACAATAGATGGAGTGGTTAACTGGACTGAAAAATAACAAAGAAGAAGAAGAAGAGCATGGTCTAATGGCTCTTTTTTATGAAGACACTGAGGTACATCCCTGTTCTAAAGATTGTGTTCTTAAGTTTAATAGTCTTAAAGTAGAACTTGAGGAACAATATCAAAAAGTAAACACATGTACTATAGAAGTAAATGATTTTAAACAAGGTGTTGCTAAGTTAGATGCTAATATAGTTTTGTATCGAAAGGGTCAACAAAACTATGAAGAGAAAATTAGGATTTTGACTCTACAAAGAAGAGAAAGAGATGTGTCTATTAAAGCTTTTGAAAAACAACTTGTGAAAGTTACAACAAAAAATGAAGTTTTAAAAGCCAGTTTGTTCAATGAAAGATAAGTAACTAATCAATGGAAAAAATCTTCAGAAGGCATGGGTAAGCTGATTAATTCACAAATAGGGTATTATGATAAAACATGCCTAGGATTTAGAGGACCAACCCGGGATAACTTTGACTGACAAGGACTTATCTAAAGGGATTTTTGATAGTTCCTGTGATTCAAAAGATACTCCTGAAAATGATAGGTATGCTGAAGGAATGGAGGCAGTTCCTCCACTTTTATCGAGAATTTACATGCCCTCTAATAATGATAAATGTATAGAGTTAGATGAGTCAGAATTTGTTTATGTTAAAAAGACTGATGATTTAGAATCAAACTCTAGTACTTTGACCCAGGATGAACCTATTGTGACCAAAAAGGTTGTCTATCCACCTTTGATGAGCATATTTGTGCCTGAAGGACATGTGCCTACAACTAGTTCTGCTCCTAAGTAGGTTAAATCTCCTAGTAAGGCAATGGATAGCAATGAAAAACATCATGGTAGTATCAAAAGGGATGGGCTAGGTTTTGAAAACACTAAGTGATGTTCGTTTGCAAGTCTTAAATTTATATTACAAGGTTTAGACAAAACAAGGGACTAGAAGACAAACACGGACAAGTATACCCTTTCGTTCGTAATATAGATTTGTAGTGGTGAGCCAGGATCGTTCGCTGGGACTTAGTTTCGTTTTGGTAATCAAGATAATAATTGAAGAAATAAATAGTTGAAGTAATATCAATAATAACAAGTATGACTAATATGGGATAGTTTGTATAAGTTCGTGATGATGATAATAATGATCGAGATATGTTTATGTAGGTAAAGCGGATAATCCTTTTTCTTCAAAACGGCGTTTACACAATTTACTTGGGTTGATTCAAGACTTATGTTTATTTAAGCGACTAAGCTCAAAACAAGTTGCCAACAAGTTCAATATTTTATCAAGTTTCTAAGCGGATTTCTCCAACCAAAGATTCATAACCATAGACATGTTCTAGAAAACTTATTATAACTATTTTCGTTTCTCAACGCCAAACTATCGTAACAAATCAACTTAGATAAAATATGGTTTGTAGAACTAGGTGGTAAAATGGTTCTACAACATTAGCTTGCAATCATTTATAAAGGATCATATCATAACATTATCGCTAATTATAGTCACATACCCATATAGTCACAAATAGCTTAGCCTAACATAGTAATCAAAGTAACAATTGGAAAAGAGTAAGAGAACATCATACTCAGATTGGATTGAATAAACGAGTACACAAGTGTCACGGTTGTATCGTTCCTCCAAGAATCGAAGAGTGGAATACTCTCGTTACAAGTATCTCCCAAAAGTGGATAATACTGAAAATTTACTAAAAGGGCTAAAATACTCGAGCTATGGAGTACTGAGAGAGAGAGGTGTGTGTAATATGAGTGGAAATGGCCTCTATTTATAGTGCTGTCTAGGTCAATTGTGCGCCACACTTCTCCGAAAGTGCGCCGCACTTTGGAGACGAGAATGTGCGCCACACTTCTGTGTTTGTGCGCCGCACTTCTGGGCGATCCAGAATCTTCTTTCAATAACTTTGGCTTTATTGCATATTGAGGCCCCTTCTATGTATATCTTCATTTTGCTCCTTCAAACTTTATATCTGCATATAAAACACAACATATTAAGTATTGGAAGCTCTTATTTATACTACAAAGTGGCATTATAATGATAGGTTGTATATGTATAGTTAGGTCGTTATCAAATTCCTCCACACTTAGCTATTGCTTGCCCTCAAGCAATCAAAGCGAGAAAACAAATTTAATTTTAAAAATGCTTTTAAGTGTTGTGAAGTATGATAGAAAAATGATTTAATTTTTATGAATAGCAAAAGAAAATGACAAAATAATTTCAGCACCTCACATGGATAGTGTTTGGATTTTAAGTTCACACAAATGTCACTCACAAGGGTAAATGTAAGGTAACACTCAATTTGCTCGGTCATAAAATAGATAGCTACCATAGGTTTGTACATGACACATAAACAAAACCGTTGCGGCGTGAGCACCCGATAAATTTAAAAAAAAGCAAAACGTGATAAATGATGTGGGTGTATGATCAGAAAGTATATGCCTTTGTCAAAGTCATAAAACAAACTATACTAGAATACTTGACTATCTTTTTCTTTCTTTTTCATACATTTTTTTAAGAGAGTACATTGTAAACTTTATAACTTGACAAGTGGTTAGGCATAACATATAAGGGTATTGACACAATGGATAATATAACATATGCGTACGAGTGCCACATATTTTAGTAAGCCAGTGTAGCTTAACTAAAATAATATAAGGGTGATTTTATTTTGCTTCCTTTCGAAAATATCTATAAATTAACCTCACCGCGGTTTAGTAAATGATGATCAAGCATAATTCTGAAGCATACTAGATTATCGGCTTTCACACAAAATAGAGAAATATAAGGCTAAGTTTTTCTCACATATTTGGGTAATGGATTTTTGTGCTAAATTATATGTCAATCAATGAGATTTTTGCTTTGCTAAAAACTTATTTATTTACAAAACATATATATTTTTATTATTTTTCAAAAAGATTTTCATGTGGAGATTTTTTTTTTCATTTTTTCTATTTGTCACCTCCTCCACACTTAAGTTGAACCTCGTCCTTGAGGTAATAACTGATAAAATATTAAAAATAGGAAAAATGCAAAGGGAAACGATAAGTTCCTGGGGCTTAGTAGAAAATTGCGGGACTTCGAGGGATAAATCCAGCTTAGAGCTCCAATTTGCTATTTTCCTGCATGCTATAAAACAAAACAAAACACATGCAATATATACAAGGACGGTTTTATTTATTTACAGGTCCTCCTCCACACGTAAGTTAAAAGGTGGGGATAAAATACGGATTTCCTTCCGAATAGCGCTAAGTTTAGAGTCTCCAGCCAGACTCGGCTACTCGGATCTATTTTAAGAAGAAAGGAATTTCTTCTTCTTCGATTTCATTACAGTATTCTTCTTCATGGTAGAGCTTAAGTCTATGTCCATTGACTATAAAGGTGCTATTGTTTGTACCGTATAATTCAACATATCCGGATGGATATTGGTGTTTTACTAGATAGGGTCCAGTCCATCTTGAAGTAAGCTTAGGTTGCTTGAATTTATATTTCGAGATAAAGAGAAGTACCTTTTCTCCTTTTTTGAATTCTTTTCTTTGTCGTAATTTACGATCATGCCAAACTTTGGTTCTTTCTTTATATAATCGTAAACTTTCATAAGCATGATGTCGAAATTCATCTAACTCGTGAAGTTGAAAGTTACGTTTTTCTCCGGCTGCAATAAGATCTGGGTTGGAATTTCTAAGTGCCCAATATGCACGGTGTTCAATTTCTATTGGCGGATGTCATGTTTTTCCATACAACAGTTTGTACGGTGTGGTTCTAGTTGGTGTTTAGAATGCGGTACGAAAGGCCAATAGAGCATCTTCTAATTTTTTAGACCAACAAGCAGGGTTGTTTTGAACGGTCTTTTCAAGTGTACGTTTGAGAGCTCTATTAGTGTTTTCAACTTGGCCACTCGTTTGAGGGTGATAAGATGTTGAAAATCGGTGGTTCACTCCATATCTTTTCATAATTTTTCCATGAGTTTGTTACAGAAATGAGTTCCTCTGTCGCTTATTAGTTCTTTTGGCATTCCAAAACGACGAAATAATTTCTTTAAGAATGCGGTAACAACTCTTGCATCGTTTGTTTGTAAAGCTTTAGCTTCGGCCCATTTCGATACATAGTCGAAGGCGACTAAAATGTATTCACATTTGTAGGATTTAGGAAATGGTCCCATGAAGTCGATACCCCACACGTCAAAGATTTCACAGACTTGGATGTTGTTTAGAGGCATTTCATCTCTTTTAGAAATATTTCCAGTCCTTTGACATGCTTCTAGTCGTACTAAGGTATGAGCTTCACGAATAATTGTTGGCCAATAAAATCCAGCGTCGAACACTTTTTTAGCGGTGGTGTTCGCGGCGTAATGTCCTCCGGTCGGTCCGTAGTGACATTCATCGAGAATATTTCTAGATTCGAATCCGGAAATACAACGTACGATTATTCCATCGGAACAAATTCAAAATAAGTAAGGATCGTCCCAAAAGTATTTTGTTATTTTAGAGAAAAATCTTTTCTTTTGTTGGTGTGTCATTCCCTTTCGTAAAATACCTACAGCCAAATAGTTTGCAAAGTCTGCGAACCATGGTGTATTGTTAGCACTTACTTGCATTATATGCTCATCAGGGAAATCATCGATTTCATCATCGCTAGAATCATCATTCACTATGCGAGATAAATGATCGGCAACAACATTTTCAGCTCCTTTTTTTATCTTTAATTTCCAAATCAAATTCTTGTAAAAGCAATATCCATCGTATTAGACGAGGTTTGGCGTCTTGCTTTTTGAACAAGTATTTTAAAGTTGAGTGATCGGTGTAAAATATTATTTTTAACAATACGAGGTATGATCGAAATTTGTTAAACGCGTAAACTACATCCATGAGTTCTTTTCCCGTAATTATATAATTTTGTTGGGCTGCGTTAAGAGTTCTACTTGCAAAATAGATGGGATGAAATTGTTTACCATCTTTTTGTTCAAGGACGGCTCCAAGGGCATGTTCACTAGCATCGCACATAAGCACAAATGGAAGGTTCCAATTGGGGCTTGTAATAATGGGTGTGCATGTAAGTTTTTCTTTAAGTATTTTAAATGCTGAAAGACATTTCGTCGTTAAAATCGACCGCTCTTTCTTTTTCTAAAAGTTGAGTTAAAGGTCTTGCGATTTTTGCAAAGTTTTTGATAAATCGTCGGTAAAAACCGGCATGACCTAAGAAAATTCTAATGCCTTTAACATTAGTAGGTGGTGGGAGTTTTGAGATAACGTCTATTTTTGCTTTGTCATCTTCAAGGCCGACTCCAGACACTTTGTGTCCGAGCACAATTCATTCTTTAACCATAAAGTGACATTTTTCCCAGTTTAGCACAAGATTTGATTCTTCGCATCGTGCTAACATTTTATCAAGATTGTTTAGACATGTGTCGAAAGAATTTCCAAAGACGGAGAAATCGTCCATGAAGAGTTCGACTGATTCTTCAATCATATCATGAAAGATTGCAATCATACACCTCTAAAAAGTAGTAGGTGCATTGCATAGGACAAAAGGCATGCCCCGATAAGCGTAAGTTCCAAATGGACAAGTAAACGTGGTTTTATCTTGATCCATAGGGTCGATTGGGATTTGGAAGTATCCAGAAAAACCATCGAGGAAACAAAAGTATTCATTTCCTGCGAGTCTTTCTAACATTTGATCCATCAAGGGTAAAGGAAAATGATCTTTCGCGGTTGCATCATTTAGTTTTCGATAATCAATACGAACTCTTCATCTGGTGATGGTTCGTGTTGGTACTAATTTATTGTTTTCGTTAGTTACTGCAGTGATACCTCCCTTTTTAGGTACACAATGAATAGGACTAACCCATGGGCTATCGGCAATTGGCTAGATTATTCCAGAGTCTAAGAGTTTAAGGATTACTTTTTAACAACATCTTTCGTGTTAAGAGTTAATCTTCGTTGTTTTTCAACAATTGGTTTCTTGTTATCCAAAAGTTGGATTTTGTGTTTGTAGAACGATGGACATATGCCAGGAATGTCAGAAGTTTTCCAAGCAAAAGCTTGTTTATGTTTCTTGAGAATGTCAATTAGATCGTCTTTGTGTTCTTCAGAAAGTTGGGATTAAATAATTACAGGGAGTAATTTTTCTTTGTGAAGAAACGCATATTCCAGATGTTCAGGAAGAGGTTTAAGTTCTAAATCTGTAGGAGGTTCTTTGATAGATTTCTTAACTTTGAAATCGGTTTCGAAAGTTATGGTTTCAAATGGGGTTTCGATTTCTTCTTCGATTGTTTCGATTGGTTCATCATCGGTGTGGTCGCATATGAAGGCATCAAATTCAGCAAAAAGTTCTTCGAGGATGGTTCCTTCGAGAGAATGAAAAATTTCGCTTCCTTCATCAAGAAGAGCGTCGAAATCGGCTTCAACTATTTCTTCAATGACATCGATACTAAAACAAGTATCGTCATTAGAGTACGAGTGTTTCATTGCTTCGTTGATAGAAAAAGAAATTCTATCTTCTCCAACTCCAAGGTTGAGTTGTTTTTGCTTTACTCTAAATATACCATCAGCTATGTGTAAGAAAGGTCTACCAAGGATAAGTGGTACCTTGCTATATTCTTCCATTTCTAAGATTACAAAGTCAACAGGAAAAACAAATTTCCGACTTCTATGAGCATGTTTTCAGTTATCCCCATTGGGTATTGGAAAGAACGATCCGCAAGTCGAACACTCATTTTTGTGGGTTTTAAAACGTTTTTAGAGAGTTTAGCATACTAAGAGTATGTCATGAGGTTGATACTTGCGCCAAGATCGGCCAGGGCGTTGCAAGAGTATGAGTGAGGGAAAGTACATGGGATTAGGAAACTTCCAGGATCTCCCAGTTTTGGTGGTGCTTTGTTTTGGACAATGGCAGAACATTCATCATTTAGAAAAGTTAAAGAAACTTATTCAAACTTATGCTTGCTCTTGATAAGTTCTTTGATAAATTTTCCATAATTTGGCATTCCAGCCAGAACATCGACTAAAGGCATGTTAATTCGAACTTTTTGTATTAAGTCGAGGAATTTACCATACTTAGCTTGCATCTTTTGCTTGCGTAAGCGTTGTGGATATGGTACTTTTGGTTTATATGGTTTGGGTGTTGGGTTTTCAGTTGGTTTGGTATGGGTTGGTTGGGATTCTTCCTCATTATCACTATCAAATGGAATTTCGATTGGTGTAACTTGAGTAGGTTTGGTAGGTGATTCGTAAGATAAACCGCTCCGCGTGAATACAGCATTCACATGCTTGTTACGAGCTTGTAGGGGTTGATATTTGTTGTTGTTCTTGGGATTTGGGTTGGTATTGCTTGGTAAAGAGCCAGAAGCGCGATTGGATCGTTTATCGGCCAAACAATCAAATTTAGCTTAAAGGTTTTGAATAGAAGCTTGGTGGTTTTTGGTCGTGATTTCGAACTTGGTTTTGTGGTCAGTGAATGTTTCTCAAACAAAAATGTTGGTTTTTCTTTGAGATTCTATAAAGTTGTCGATTTTGGTTTCAAGGTTTTTTTTGTCCTCGGTTTGAGTGGGTTTTTTCGTCTCGATCATAACTTGGTTTATCATTTGATCTCCAATTATCGCGGTCGCCATTACGATAATCGTTATAAAATCGAGTTCGACGAAAGGTATTCATGAAGTTGGCTTCCTCTTCCTTCGTCATGGGTGTGTCATCGTCATCACATTCACTAGAAGGATGGTTTCCTCCACAGTGTTTGCAGGTTTTGTGTTTTATCTCTTCAATCTTAAGAGAATGGCATCCATTCGAGCCATAATTTTCTTGGTATCGGTTGGGTTGTTGCTTCCTTCAGCAAAAGCTACGATTTTCGTGGGTTTTTGTTTTTGTGATTTTTAGACCAATCAAGCTTAAGTAGGACTTTGTCATCCAATAATTGGTAAGCTTGGTTAGGGGTTTTGTAAAGGAAAATTCCGACCGCTGCGGCGTTCAATGCATCTTGGGTAGCATCGTCAAGACCATGATAGAAAATCTTGATTATTCCTTCTTTTTTAAGTCCATGAACATGGCAGTTTCTGAGTAGTTATTTCATTCTTAACCATGCGTCAGTGAGAGTTTCTCGATCTTGTTGAGAAAAGCTTCGGATTTCTCCGAGGAGTTTTTCAAATAGGGCAGGAAAAAAAGAATCATCTAATGAAAGCAGTTCTAAGACCTTCCCATGTTCGAATGGTTCCTTCATTAAGTTCGTCAAGCCATGACTTGGCTTCTCCAGTCAGGGATGATGGAAAAATCATGAGTTGGACGGCTTCGGCTTGTCCTTCTCCATAGTTGAACATTTTACAAATTTCGCTGAATTCGTGGATGTGTTTGTGAGGATCGGTTTTGATTCGACCATAAAATTGGTTATTTTTTACAAGGGTTAAGTAGTTTCCTTTGATTTCAAAATCGTTTGCAATTTTAGGTAAAACGATTGCAGATCCAGGAGTTGGTGCGACAACTCTATCGGCTGACCACATTGGTTCCTCATCGGTGTCCGACATTGGATCGTAACGGTAGATGAGTTTGGTTAGAAATAGGATTTGTGAAAGATTGTCAAAAGGTTGGTTGATTATGCGAGGTTGAGTTTGCTCGTGTCTCCTAGCTAAAGGTACACGGCGATGAAGTCTACGTAGCCTTCGGTTAAGGGTACGTTCAGGTTCAGGTAACGGTGATATTGGTGGTGTTCCGGATGAACAGGTGTGCATCCAACAAGGTATTTTTTGTTTTCAGTGAAAATGTGCGGCACACTTTTTGGTTTGTGTGGCGCACTTTGGTTCGCTACAGGAAGTGCGGCGCAATTTATGGTTTGTGCAGCGTACTTTCTATACTGCAGAATTTTTTTTGGTTTTTAAGCAATGGTTCAATTTCTTCAAGGATTATACGAATTTGGTTACAAAACAGGAATATAAGTCCCCGACAGCGGTGCCAAAAACTTGATGTTCGTTTGCAAGTCTTAAATTTATATTACAAGGGTTTAGACAAAACAAGGGACTAGAAGACAAACACGGGCAAGTATACCCTTTCGTTCGTAATATAGCTTTGTAGTGGTAAGCCAGGATCGTTCGCTGAGACTTAGTTTTGTTTTGGTAATCAAGATAATAATTGAAGAAATAAATAGTTGAAGTAATATCAATAATAACAAGTATGACTAATATGGGATAGTTCGTATAAGTTCACAATGATGATAATAATGATCGAGATATGTTTATGTAAGCAAAGCGTGGTAATCCTTTTTCTTCAAAACGGCGTTTACACAATTTACTTGAGATATGTTTATGTAGGTAAAGCGTGAAATCATTTATAAAGGATCATATCATAGCATCATCACTAATTATAGTCACATACCCATATAGTCACAAATAGCTTAGCCTAACATAGTAATCAAAGTAACAATGGGAAAAGAGTAAGAGAACATCATACTTAGATTGGATTGAATCAACGAGTACACAAGTGTCACGATTGTATCGTTCCTCCAAGAATCGAAGAGTGGAATAATCTCGTTACAAGTATCTCCCAAAAGTAGATAATACTGAAAATTTACTAAAAGGGCTAAACTACTCGAGCTATAGAGTATTGAGAGAGAGAGGTGTGTGTAGTATGAGTGGAAATGGCCTCTATTTATAGTGCTGTCTGGGGTCAATTGTGCGCCACACTTCTTTGAAAGTGCTCCGCACTTTGGAGACGAGAATGTGCGCCGCACTTCTGAGTTTCTGCGCCGCACTTCTGGGCGATCCAGAATCTTCTTTCAATAACTTTGGCTTTATTGCATATTGAGGCCCCTTCTTTGTATATTTTCACTTTCCTCCTTCAAACTTTATATCTGCATATAAAACACAACATATTAAGTATCAGAAGCTCTTATTTATACTACAAAGTGGCATTATAATGATAGGTTGAATATGTATAATTAGGTCGTTATCACTAAGTAAGAACTACCTTTTGGATCTTTTTAAAAAAAGAGAGGATGTTATGTGTATGGAAGCTTAAGTCATTTTGTCAAAGATTGTACTGTGAATGAAGATAAAATTGGTAAACAAAAGGCTGCAAATAGGGTCACAATGAAAGGTCATGAGAAGAATGCACAAGGAAAAAGGCAACTGGGACCAAGAGATGACAAACCTAAGTAGGTCATGCTCAAAGGGTAAATAAGCAAAATAAGACGAATACGATTAGTCACCTCAAGCCAACAAGGACTTCGTACCTACATCAGTACTTATGAAACAAGGTCTAGTACCTTTAGAGTCAAGTTCTTCATGTACTGGCAGAACAAAATCTACAAGTACTGCTAGAACTAAGACAAGAACCGCTGGACTTCCATCTAGAAAACCGAAGTCTGACAAACCTTCTAGGAGTTTATTTGAAATTGTTAAGTCACCTAGAAGTAAGCCTTATTATAAACTAGTGCAAATGTAGGTTCCTAAAGAACAAAAATCACGTGTTCAACCAAATACTGCTAAAACGGTACTTAAGTCAAGAAAGCATAAAAATGAAAAACCAACGTATGTTTTTGACTACTTAACTGGAACCATGAAATATAAGAGTGTTTGTAGTCTTACTGGTAAAACTACTTACCAAACACTTAAGTATGTAGGTCCCACAAGATCCGAGCCAAATGTGGCTTGGGTCCCTGTTAAACACTAATATGTTTTGTGTATGTGTAGGAGCATCTAATCAATGAATTAGAAGACAAAGGCATAATAGATGGTGGATGCTCAAGGCACATGACAGGGAACACAGATTTCCTTGCTGAATTTGAAGAATTTAGAGGTGGACTAGTAGCCTTTGGTGGAAGTAATGGCAGGATTGCTAGCAAAAGAAAAATTAACACAAGAAGATTAGAGTTTGAATATGTGTTCTTTGTTAAAGAATTGAATGAGTTCAATCTTTTCTCTGTATCACAGATGTGTGATAAAAATAACAAGGTACTCTTTACAGGTACAGACTGCTTGGTAATCTCCAATGACTTTGAGATGCCTAAGCAATCTCAAGTACTGCTTAACGTACCCAGGCAAGAAAATATGTATACCTTTAATCTTCATACCATTACTCCAACAGGTGGTATTACATGCTTGTTAGCTAAAGCTTCTAATGATGAGTATAATTTATGGCATAGGAGGCTAGGTCATGTGAATTTTAAGAACCTGAACAAACTTGTTAAGGGAAATTTGGTTAGAGGGTTACCTACCGAATCTTTTCAAAATGATCTCACATGTACTGCTTGTCAAAAAGGTAAACAACATAGAACCTCTTGTAAGACCAAGACTGTCAATTCTATGACTAAGCCTTTGCAACTCTTACATATGGGTTTGTTTGGTCCAATTTCTATTAGGAGTATTGGTCACAAGTCCTTAACTGATGATTATAGTAGATTCAGTTGGGTATTCTTTTTATGACATAAGAATGAAACCAATGAGTTACTTAAAGACTTTGTCACCTTAGTTAAGAAACAATTCACTAAACAAGTCTTAATCATTAGGTGAGATAATGGGATAGAATTTAAGAATGCTGAATTAGATGAATTCTGTAGGTCTAAAGGGATCAAGAGGCAATTTAGTAATCCTAAGACTCCACAACAAAATGGAGTAGCTGAAAGGAAAAATAGGACATTAATTGTGGCTGCTAGAACTATGCTAGCTGATTCTCTTTTGCGAAACACCTTTTGGGCAGAAGCAATCAATACTGCATGTTATGTGCTAAATAGAGTGTTAGCCTTAAAATGTGTGCGACTAACGGAATTACATTAGTTTCATAGCCAGGACTTGCAGGGACTAATATTGTCATATGTAAAGTCCAAGTCCCGTGCTATATAAACCCCTCCATACTTCCATGGAGGGGTGAGGCTTATCATTTTCCTTCTTGTCTTTCTCTCACTAGAATAAACACACTTTTATTCTTACTTGTTTCTCTCTCAACAATGGCTAAACAACACTTCTATCCTCCCGAACCTCCGGATCAAACCCGCGTTCTTAGTGAATCCAAGTTAACAATTGGCATCAGAGCTAACCGGGGGTGTTTCGTGTTTTTGATTCGTGGTTATGTCCGTGTTTGTGTTTGAGTTTATGCTTGATTCTTGGCTGGTACTATTCTCGTTAATTTTTTTATATATCTGATGAAATCATGCATCATTTTTACCATTTTTTAATCTGCTCAACTCAATCTTAGTTTCATCCCTTTATATTTTATTTAAAAACTATTCTTGTTTTCATCAATCTTTTTGTCCATTTTCTTCTACTCTTTCTTTTTCCCATAAAATATATCTAATTTTTTTTAGGAAAAGGACAAAGATTCCAAGAACCACATTTTTTCAGCTGTAAAATCCTTTTACGATGGAGAATAAGATGGAAGTATTCCGATGGCATATTCAGATGGGGAATCTCAGCTACATTCCGATGGGGTTTGTTTTTGAAACATTCGGATGGGTCCGACTGTCCCTCATTGCGATGGGTGGTTTGACCTATCACAATGGTATTATAAGGCCAAATGCTGTTGAATTTTTTTTGAAACATTCCGATGGACAGATTTTTGTAATATTGCGATGAGGTGTTTTGAAATATTGCGATGGCCTTATTTATTTTGACCATTGCGATGGGTGGTTTTTGATTTATTGCGATGGGATACATCGAATATTGCGATGGAATGTGAGTTAAACATTGTGACAGATGGTAAACATTCAGATGACTCAAAATACCAAAATCACTATTTAACATAACAGCCTTATGTCACTCACAACAATCAAAACCCGACTCTATCCTAACCCATCGTCTCATTTATCCCACCTCATTAAGACTCAAAACTCAATGCCACGCTCGATCTCATATTTAGTTTATGCTCTCACATGCAAGCATAGATCTATGTAGATCTATCACATAGTAGTATATCATCATAGATCGTGTGATGGTTCGAAACAATAAATGATAGATCTATAACAAGAGTGTTATAATCTGTGTTTTTTTTGTTTCGATTAAAAAAACAACATGCAATCATAAACATAAACCTACCCGAGACCCCTGTTTGGATCTTATCGACAACTTTTTCTCTTTGATTGCTTTGTTTTGATTGATGTTCGAATCAAACTTATATAATGAAAATGGTTTGTGGGTTTCTGTGCCTGTTCGTTTTATAGCATACTCGAACCATATGAACAAAGGGCTTGAAACTGATGGGTATCTATGGTGATCTTTAAGATGGTTTTTGGTTAAGATGAACTTTGGTTTTGTATGAGATGGTTTGGCGATGTTTACTGAATGAAAATAGTCGCGGAGGTAACGAGAAAATAGAATGGGTTAGATGTGATTAGGTTTTAATGTGTGTTAAAATAGGGCATTACATGTATCTTATATCCAAAAGATTAGGTGCTTTGTGGACTACACGTGGGCTGCTGCAATACATCTAAGATATGTTGGAATGTGAATTTTGACATGGCACGTGGGTTTAATTGTGATAACTTGGGGATGTGAAACATTTAAAGAATATATGTAGTCACCCAAGATTTCTGGCTAAACATATTAATATTATCTTGGGCTGCTGCGTATGGGTTACAAGAATTCGGCACGGGCCCAATTACTTCTATTCATTCGAATATATAATGTGTATGGGCATGTGAGTATTGAAAATGGATACAAATCATGTATTGTCTATTGATTTGGATGTGAGCCGAGTTTATAAGAAATAATGTGTGGCCCGATATATGATGAATTTGCCGATAATTGTTATACGACGATTACACATTCATTTCAATCCGTATATCAGGCGGGAATATGATTGATTTGGGCTTTAGAGTAAAGTTAGCTAGACGACGTTGACGACTTCTCATCCTCTAGTCATCGTTGGTTCCCTAGTTAAACGACACTCACTCAAACACATCAAACACGACAAAAACAAACAAACACCAAAACGATCCTTTAAGATTCACTAAAATTGTCAAAACGGCTAGTATTCGAGCAAAGTAATGTCAAGTGATTACGAAGTGGATTTGGTATTTATTACTTGAAGGTGAAGTAGAATATCACGAAGGCGTCTACTCAATTCATCATCGAGCCTTTTCACCCCCTCTATCGATTGATGATTCGCTTCAGAATTAATGATTAAGACTTGATTTATCTAGTTTCCACTATCAAGGGGTGGATGGTCGACGACATGGACAACTATAACTTAAGGAGTTTCGTTGTAGTGCTCAGTGTCAAACTCACCGGGAGTTGTGGATACTTCAAGAGGTGTTCTATATGACAATCTAACATTTTCAGGTAGTGAATTATTTTCTCGTATAATATTTTGAAACTTATTTTTGTGTTGGTTGATGAACTCACAATTTACGGATTTAAATTTGGGCTTACGTGCATAATTTACCGTCCTTTACGACTAAACCGGAAACCTTAGGATTACGTATTTACGTTTTTGAACTCCGTTTTTGATGAGACAATTTTTATTAGATTCGTTTTGTGCCGTTGATTTATAATTTATAAAAACGGTTTTCGTAAAACGACCCGAGGGCACGCAAATTGAGGAAACTAGAATCGAGGAATACCCGTAAATTAGCGGGATGGGACAAAACAAGTTTATCCCACCCCACTAACAAAAGGGACGGCCAAGAGGGATACCACATCACTTGATGTGGCACCCTTATAACAAGTAGCTTACACTTGTTAAGCTTAGCTTAACAAGTAAGCTTTATTCATCCACCAAACATCAAAACCACTAGCTTAACCATTTGCTTCCATTTCATACATGCAAAACAACTAAAAACCCTCTCTCCCACTCCTCCCTTGCCGTCCCACATTCACCATCAAACACCCCATTTGATCAATTCTAGCCACAAATCTTATGTTATCTATTCATATTATGGAGAAACCTTGAAGCCTTGATTGATTGATGGCCATATTAACAACAAATAAGGTGATTTGCTTGTGTCCTAGGGCTAATTTCTCAACAAACAATCTTGGTGGTTGATGATCTTGGAGATATATTTGGTGTTCATCAAGTTATTGTCATCCAAAAACAAGATATAATCTTGGTTGGTAAAGAAGATCATCCTTTCCATTTCTCTTGTTATTTTTGTAAAGATCAAATGTATTTTCTTTCTTATTGTATATGTATATGATGAATATATGATGATAAAAATGTTGTGTGGGGATCAAGTGTTGATAGATATGATTAAAAAGATGAAAAACCATAAGTAACAATGCTAAAATCTTGCTTAAAATGTTGGCTGTATAAAACAGTAAGTAACCAAGTTATAAACTGATAAAATTGCATGGTGGAATCCATTTACAGTAAGTGTTAGATGTCATACACATGTGAGAGTTGGCCATGCAATGGAATCATCAAAATGAGTGAGATATGATCAAAACAAGATTAGTGTGCCAATCTGAATAGTCTGTTTTGTAGGGACTGTTAAGGATACTTAGACATGGATTGAGCAGTAGCTATAACTAACTTATTTTTAGCACATAATATGAAGTTATGCCATCCAAAAATGAGCTTCTATCTCCTTATAGAACTCAAGATATGATAAAAATGGTGAAGATGAAACTAAAAATCAGATTTTGAGAAATTAATGTTTAATAGTATTATATAAGCACTCAAACTAATATAGTATAAAATGTGAATTAAAACCCACTAACTTATAAATTTCATTTATATAAATATGTATAAGGTTAAATAAATGGACATTTTATAAAAATGGTAGTATGGTAAATTTCATAAGTTATAAAAACTTTAAACATGATTTTTACGATTTTTCGGCTATTACCGTAAAATTAACGTTTTTCGCCAATTAAAACTTAGACGATCAAACCCGTCTAATGTAAAGTTTTTAAAAGTCATATACTGATATATAAGTACCTAATACAAGTAAAAACCAATAAAACCCGAACTATATGACATACGGACATTAACGAGCTAAGTTAGCATATTTGGACTAATAATTTAACTAAATAAGTTAAACACTTATAAAAATTACTTATTGGGTTAACCCATTTGGGCCAAAAATTTAAAGTATAAATACTGATAATACAAGTATAAAATGGATTAATACAAGTTAATGAACTTATAATAGGCTTATTAGACCTAAAACATGTAAATAGGTAAAACTAGTAAACTAGTAAAAAGTTACCAATACATAAACACTAAAATGAGTAAATAAGAATATATAAACTCACTTGATCATCATCATATGTACAAAATCATCATATGTATATTTGTTATTTTGATAAAGTCATTGGACAAAAGTCTAAGACCGATTATTATTTATATAGGTTTTCGTGACCGAAGCACGCCCGTAGCCGATAATCCGCCTTTTATTATCAACGTGAGTTCATAGCCTCACACTCTTTTAAATGTTTTATAAAATGATTTGTAAACCCGCGAGGGAGATAACATGCTAGATTTTGATAAAAATAGAACACAAGTAGTCCCGATGGTATGCTTAATGATATGGACCCGAATGATGCGATGACCCAATATAAGAGATAAAAAGATTATTAGTAGTTAGGTTATGTCACTCAAAGTCCCATTAGCATGATTTGTGAACTACCGGGATTTGGTAGACGCTTATGCATATGATAGTACTATTTAGGGACGATCACCCCAGTTCGCGCCTTGACGGTTGATCCCCGTCGTACCACATTGATTGGTAAGCGAATTTATGTATGAGAAGATTTATATAGCGTAATTTTTGTGACGACACGCTAACTTAGATGGGCAAATTGTTTGTCGGGTTCACGGCCCGTTGTTTGTGATAGTAAGGTAACAATGTCATGCGGCTAATAATAATCCAATATAATCTAAATATCTGACATGATACGATGCTAATAACGATAATAATATTACCTATAATGGTAATATTGAGGCTACGGTCTCATGGACAGTTTAAGATGTATGCTTTGATTTATATATTGCCTGACTAGCAATACGAGGACTTAATTATGATATTATACTTGTGTTCTGATTTCAACGATTGTTTTATATAACGGTTTTATTAAACTCTATGAATTCACTCGGCATTCGCTGATATGATTTTTGCATGTTTTTATCTCAGGTGCTTGAAGGTAATTCGGATGGAGATCGACTCTGATGGCCCATATAATAATAAAAATGTTCATTCGATCTATGTTTTGTAAACTTAATGACCTGTATAATTTGGGACCTGTTGTACACTTTAAAACTTTTTATCGAATGAATGTATGTTAAACCTTGTACAACCATTTTTATGTGTTGTCTATGATTGGAGTTATTGTGCTATCCTGTAACACTCTAAAAGACCCTTCCGCTGTACCGATACGAAATTTGAGAGTGTTACATTCTACATCTTATACCTCTCTCTTTATGTATAAGATTCTATGAGACGTTTCTCTGCACCGTTCTTCAATCAACACAGTGCTAAGCGTAAGTAACAAATTTGGGAGATTGTACTTCAGTTTCAAGTTTGGAATATCAGGTTTACTTCACCAGTGGTCACTATAGATAGCCGAAAGAATACGAGGTTGGTAAGTTTAGCCAGAGAGTACAAGAGTAGAGATGTGACCAACAACCAATTCTCACGAGCAACTTGAGCAACAGAATGTCAACAAAGATTTCTGCTTCAGACACGAATATCTCGCGATTCTGATTGTACTCGTCAAATGATGCTCCCGAGTGTTCTTTACCACCATACTTTTGACAAGAATGCTACCGAGTGTTCTTAACCACCATACTTTTGACAAGAATGCTACCGAGTGTTCTTAACCACCATTCTTTTGACAAGAACGCTACCGAGTGTTCGTCACCATCATACATTCGATAAGAACATCTCGCGATTTTGACCGTACACGTCAGATGATGCTTCCGAGAGTTCGTCACCATCATGGGGGAAGAACGTGTACTTTGGAGACTTAGTTCCCACTCTGGAGTACTTAGTTCAACTTCCAGAGGGAAGTATTCTACAAGCGTGAGAAGATTTGTTGCTGATTTCTTACATGTTCCCCCAAACACATAATCATTAAGACCAAAAATGTCAAGGTAGTAGTTACTTGGTGTGGTTTGCTTCTTCTTCTATAAAATTCCACTGTGCACTTTAAATGTCAAAGATAGAAGATTGCTCAAGCTACAAGTTCTGCTCAAGACAGGGATATTGGTTTGGGGGGAAGCTGATTCAGAAGCTTCGTCAAAAAGAAGTCTATGCATAAAGCTTTTCAAGACATGTGGTATGAATTGGGGGGAAGTTAATCCAGTTCATACATGATACAATGGTTCCTCAACAAGCAAAGACAAAGAGGATTCAAACTGGGGTATAAGTTTTTCTAAGAAGACTTGAAGACAACGGTGTCACCCTCAGCATTGGAAGCAAACTTAATACTGTCATATTTTTGTTGTATTTGCATTTGTTAGGAACATTGTAAGTAATTACGTATGTCACCACATTGGGGGAAGATTGTTAGCCTTAAAATGTGTGCGACTAACGGAATTACATTAGTTTCATAGCCGGGACTTGCAGGGACTAATATTGTCATATGTAAAGTCCAAGTCTCATGCTATATAAACCCCTCCATACTTCCATGGAGGGGTGAGGCTTATCATTTTCCTTCTTGTCTTTCTCTCACTAGAATAAACACACTTTTATTCTTACTTGTTTCTCTCTCAACAATGGCTAAACAACACTTCTATCCTCCCCGACCTCCAGATCGTGCCCGTGTTCTTAGTGAATCCAAGTTAACATAGAGTATTAATGACCAAGCCTCATAACAAAACACTTTATGAACTTTTGACTGGCATCAAGCCAATCATAAGTCACTTAAGACCTTTTGGGTGTCATCTGTCTATTTTAAATACTCTTGATCAGTTGGGAAAGGTTGATGGAAAGTCTGATCCAGGATATCTAGTAGGATATTCTTTGGAAAGTAGAGCATATAAGGTTTATAATTTAACAACACGTATGGTTGAAGAAAATGCTCATGTCAAATTCTTAGAGAATAAACCCAATGTCCCAGGAATAGGTTATGCTTGGATGTTTGATTTAGATTATCTAACTAACTCAATGAACAAGACTGTCAAACTAACAATGCAGGTATAAAGACTAGTACAACTAGCTCAAGTACTCATAAGGAAAGTCCTTCTTCATCAGACTCTCAAGATGATTGTTAGCCATATTTAAAGTGATGGTCATATAATATACCGTGTCAAAGCTCGTGGAAAATGCTATTCAACGGTGTCGAGAGTTCTTAGTTTATGTTATGTATGTAACGGGAATTAGTCCCGAACACACAAATGAGGAAGGCCTTCTATACATTACACTTTTAGTATAAAAGGCCCCTAGAACCTCATTTGTGTATGTGTGTTTTCCATTTTATTAGTTGGTAGAGAGAGAAACATCATGTCCTTCTTTCAATAGGAAATCACAACCTTTTGTTTTCTCTTTTATTCTTCATCTTAATCTAATCTTTTTTTTTTGTTTAATCTTCTTATATTTATGGTTTAAGTAGTCGCGTGTTACAAACTTACAAGTGGTATCATTCGCCAAGGGATTCATGGATAGATCTTTGGTGTTGTTTTAGTCTTCTTGTTTTTCATGAGTTTTTGATAAAAAATCCCAAGATTCCAAATTTTTTGTGTTTTTGTTGTTCCAAGTGATCCACATTGCTTCTACATAGTTGTGGTAGAGATTTGGGTGCTTTGGATTGGTTAAAATCACGGATTTCTAGGAAAAAATCTCATTTTTTATTTCAAGATACGGAACAATACCTACATTGCGACACATTTGCTTGAATTTCCATCGCAAAGGGCAAGGGTTTCTAGATTGCGACACTTATTGCGATACTTATTGCGATAGGGTCTCAGTTAGGTATTGCGATAGATTAGCCTTTATGTTATTGCGATAAACATTGCAACAGACTCACAAGTGTGCATTACGACATAATCATTTGTGTGCATTGCGACATAATATTTTTGTGTATTGCGGCAGATATTGTGGTATTGCGATAGATCTTAATTCTGGTATTGCGACGGATTTGCATTTGAGACATTGCGACAAATAAGGTTTGAGATTTGGTATTGCGAAGGTTTTTAAGTTGAGTCATTGCGACGGTTTACCAACATTGCGAAGACTTGCTTTTCAACATTGCGACATATATCATTTTAAACATTGTGAAGACTTGTAGATCACTTTTTAGGGGATTTTAACTACAACACTCTGCTTTTTACGAATTGAGATCTTGTTTTACACACGACTTCTACGATGACGTCTCAACAAGATATTTATGATGCGGGTACTGAGAATCGTCCACCCATGGTTACCAAGGAGTATTACACTACATGGGCTAGTCGACTTATTCGTATACCAAATGTAAACCTTTGGGAAAGTTGATTGTCAACTCGATTAAAAAAGGTCCGTATGTTAGAAGAACAATTCTTGTGCCTGGGGACCCCACGAATGCTAACCCAGTAGCGGACTCAAGTCATGAGCAAACGGATGAAGAATTAACTGAAGCTGAATCCAAACAACTTGACGCTGATGATCAAGCAATTCAAGTAATTCTTATGGGACTCCCTGAAGATGTTTATGCTGCTATTGATAGTTGTGATACCGCACACGAGATGTGGCTTAGGATCCAGAAAATGATGAATGGGAGTAAAATTGGTTTACAAGAAAAGGAGACTAAGTTGCTTCGTAAATGGGAGAAATTCACGTCTATTGAAAGGGAAAAAATTGAACCTTACTATCATCGGTTCAACCCTTATGAATCATCTTAGAAGAAACAAACATGAACCTGCACAAATTGCTGCTAACATCAAATTTTCTTGATAATCTTCCTTCTAAATGGTCACGATATGTCACTCTTTTCAATCAAACCAAGGATCTTCATGTCGTGGACTACACTAAAGTATATGATTACTTGAAGATGAATCAAGATGAAGCTAACGAAGTTAGGTCTAAAAGACGTGCCAAAACACAAGATCCATTGGCTTTTATGGAAAATTCTCCGTCATCTATGTCATATCCTGAAGGATCGTGTTTTTCTAAGGATTAGGCATTGTATGATTAATCTATTGATATGGATGGAAATGGGAAGAAGTTAGAGAGAGAAAGAAGAGAGAGAAAGGAGAGGAAGAGAAGAAAGATGAAATTAATGAAAATGAAAGTGTTCAACAACCCCTCCTAACATGCTTGGAGGGGGGTTTATATAGCCCACCCTACATGTGGGCTATATGGGCTATATTGGATCACGAGCCCAATATCATTGGAGTGACCGATCCTTTCTAAATACGTAAAAACGTATTTCCAACAATCTACCCTAAAGGGAGGTCACTCCAAGTTACAATGTCCTAAATAGTCTATAGCTCGTGATCTATGCTAATAATGGTGTGACCGAGACTTTCCTTGGAAAAACATATTTCCAACAATCTCCCCCAAAGGGAGGTCACACCATTTTACAAAATCTTAAACCTAGCATACTATGCTTGAGTCTTCGATCTTGTTCTTGTGAATATGCTTGATGTGATCTTTGACTTCAGCCTTGAGCATGTTTCCTTGCCTTGATATTGTGCATTCATCACTTGTGATATCCGCCTCTTCGTGACTTCATGTTCCACATACTTATACCTTCGTAATTCTTGAAATCTTCAGAGTTTGATACAGCGGAAGACTTGACTTTTAGACTTTCTAGAATTTGATGAAGTATTAAGTGCATATAGTATTAGCATGTGGTGACGACTTCTTCTGGATTGTACACCACAATGCCACCTTCTTGTTACGCTGCATAAGACAGTTAGCAACAAAACATATACACGGATGAAATGGCTTTGAACATTTCATTCTAAATCGGTAGCATTTTACCTCCGGTCGGTGAAGACCGTTGGACGATATTAACTATCGTACCTGTGGCAGGTAGTTTCAATTAAGAACCTCCTTGACAAGATTTCGCGGGTAAACCCGTTCTCTTTATTCGACCATCCAAAGCTGACTGCGAACATAAAGAGTGAATCATTTGGATAATAATATCCGCATGATTTGAAGCCGTCAATTCATGTTCCTGGAACAAGTGAAATTCAATTAAGAACCGCACCATCGTTGCTTTCCAGTTGTCACGAGCTTGATTCGTATAGAATCTTTCAAGTTACCTACCAAGTGCTGTTTGAGGTTAACACTAGAAGGATTTCCACTCATCATTGTGAACACTAAGGTATCACTCTGAGTGTTCTGGCAAGATCACTAAGATATTGCGTAGAGACCTGGAACGTGTTTAAATTCATTTAAGAATTAAACCACTGTTGCTTTCCAGTTATCACAAGTTTGATTCATAAAGAATCGCACAAGTCACCTACCATGAGCTTTTGATGTTCGCTCAAGAAGGATTTCCATCTTCATTGTAAATACTTTCGTATTACTCGGATGTTCATGCAAGATCATGAAGATTTTGCGTAGGACTCTTAAGATCTTTCTTACTTTTCATAGTGTGTGAAGAAGCAAGGAAATATGAAAGTGTGTCCTAATGAGATATTTGATGATCTCAAATGGCTCTAGACTCGATCGTGCATTTTTGATTTTTAGTGATCGGAGGCTGGAGAGGAGTGCCACCATTTCAATACCAATTTATTCGGAGGAATAAATCAATAGATAACGTGTTGTCTCCGTGTGATTAAAACAAATATCTTTTAAGAGATATCTGAGTTAGCTGGGATGGGTTGTGCTTTGCATCACTGGGTCCATGATGTCTTTCTTCAATATCAAGAATCATTAAACAATGATCTTAATAGCATATGTATTGACCCGGTTTCTGCCTAAGTTGTAAGGAGGGCTTCTTTCTTTACACCCTTAATCTTTACAATTCTTTTTCATTCTTCAACCCCTTCAATGCTTACCAATACGTCATCGCTAGCACCTTGTTGTGATTGTTCCAGTGCTAACTTAAGTACTTGGTCGGCATTCGGCTACGTTCACAATCTTTCTCCATCTTTCCTAAGGACTACTATTTCTAGCTATGGAATGTCCTTGGGAAGATTCCTCCGGTTCTAGAAGAATCATTGGACTTAACCTATCCTACCATCCTTATGTCACCACAATCTTCACCGTCGTGAAATAAATGGGTAAGTGTTTGTCACCATGAAATCCATTTTGAAGTGCAAATCCATTTTGCTCCCCCTTAACATATGCCACGATATCCGAAAACATTTCGCACATGTCAGGATGAGCTAGCATGTTAAGTCAAACTATTTGTGATTAATCATTCCCATATTAAATCACATTTTCTCCCCCATATTAAAAATATTAACCCAATCGATGTTTTTAATATCAATTGATTTAATAGCATTTTAAGAAAATTTGGGAAGAAAAATGCAAATCCAATTATCTTCATGAATTACACAAGCTCCCCCTCAAATTAATGAGGGTGTACTTGAAACGTAAATAAAATACCTTTTAAACAAAAGTGTAAGGTATTTATCACGTGCAAAGATCATATATGATAATGTATTCACAAGATTAGCGATTTACGAGGTTAGACCTGAATGATGGAGAACATCATATGATAGAATCACATGGTTCTTGTTCACGAATGTTGGTCGCCTCGTCGGGTCTGAAGTTATCTCTTGACTCCATGTGTATGATTGATATCTTTGTCTTGACACCAATATGTGAACTTGGCATTCTCGGCATCAAGGATTCTGAATGTTGGACAATTTCTCCCCCTCAATTATTGACCCGTGTTCTATTGAAAGAGCTGTAGTCACCGTTTGAGTAGTCGCCTCGTCGAGTATGTAGATATCAGTTGTAAATTGCTACGGTTGGTGGAGATGATAACTTCATAAAAACAAGACTTCTCTTGTTTTAACAAATAAATGCACTAAATCGTACATATATTCGTGTTAGATTGTGTTATTACATAAACACAATCCCTTACATGGTTATAAAGTAAACCATGCCCGAGAAAATTAATTCCCGTTGTTGAGTCAAAGCTTTACGGTGAAACGCTTGACTTTAATATGAAAAGCGGGTTACTATCAGAAATAATAGCAAGCCATTTTGAGCATGTTTTAAAACATTTGAACTTCTGCTCGAACTTTATTTACAACCCCGTGTCATTATTGAATGACATTTCTAATATCGTAAATATTATCGATTCCAGAAGACATGCTCTTTTTATCAAAACATTTTTTGAACACACAATTTTGAAAGATTTAGAAAACCATTTTGAGAAATTCTCGAAAAATTGGGTTCAACGTTTTGAAAACCAATTACTTGAGCTTAAGATGTTGAATATCTTACAAAACAAGCTCAAGTCCGAGAAGTTGTAAACTTCTCGTTGTTAAGGATAAGTTTATCATCGGCGATAAACTTTCCTTTTATCTGAAGAACAAAGTCCTAAGCTGACATTTACTTAGAAGTCGTTTTCATGAGCTTGAAAACTTTGACTGTTTTAACGGAAAGCTCATGACCGAGAAAGGTTAATTTCTCGTTATGAGGAAAAGTTCTCTTATTTAAAAGATACACTTTCCTTTCTGAGCTTAAAACTTCGAATGTTTTAATACAAGCTCATGACCGAGAAAGGTGAATTTCTCGTTAAGAGGATAAGTTATCATAAAAGATAAACTTTCCTTTATTTTAAGTTCGAGTTACAGTCTGACATTTAACTGTAAGTCATAGTGCATGAGCTTAAAAACTTCGAATGTTTTTAATATTAGCTCGTGCCCGAGAAAACTTAATTTCTCGTTGTTAGGATAAGTTTATCATCGGCGATAAACTTTCCTTTCTTTGAAGTCCGGGGCATAAACTGTGATGTGATTATACGCCACTTGCACGAGCTTAAAACCTTTGAATAGTTTTAACGGAAGCTCGTGTCCGAGAAAATTTAATTTCTCGTTTTGAGGGTAAGTTATCGTTGCGAGATAAACTTCCCTTTCTTTGAAGTCCGGGTCATCGTCTGTCATTTAACGAGGAGCCATTTACACGAGCTTAAAACCTTTGAATAGTTTAAATGTAAGCTCGTGTCCGAGAAAATTTAATTTCTCGTTTTGAGGGTAAGTTATCGTTGACGAGATAAACTTCCCTTTCTCTGAAGTTCAGGTCACATACTGTGATTTGAATGTGAGCCATTGTGCATGAGCTTAAAAACTTGGAATGTTTTTTGATATAAGCTCATGCCTGAGAAAAATTAATTTCTCGTTGTTAGGATAAGTTTACCATCGGTGATAAACTTTCCTTTCTTTGAAGATCGAGTTATAGTCTGTGATGTGACTATAAGTCCTTTGTGTAAGCTTAACCATGAATCCCCTGAGACACTTGTTTCTCCGATATCTGCTTCTTCAGCAACCAAACTCTAAGAGTATCCTTAGTTGAACGGTATACAATGATTGGACCGCTTCGTTCTTTTGGAACATCAACTTTGGTACCTGCATTCTCATTAGGAGTTTGCTTGCTTTGATATAGGTTAGCGATATCTATCTTAGAAGCAAGTAGGGGTTCACAGTTGTCTTTTCTTGTGCCAGAGGCGACCTGAGTGGATGATTCACTTGTCTTAGTTGGCAAACGTTTCCGTTTATATAAAACCTTAAGTTCAGGCTTAAGTGATGTATCATCTTTTTCAATTTCCTTCCTAGCAGTCTTAGTAGAGGCGGAGATTATCCTAGTTAAAGGGCACTCGTTTCCTACAAGAGTGAAAGTTCTACCAGTGGGGCGCCAAACTTTACCAATGGGTTTGATTTTAGCTATCCACTGGGACTTAATTCTAGCACGGGAGTTCACCTCATCAAGTAATTTCTTGACACAAGAGTCATGATTTACCGTAAAGACACATTTTCTACATGTTTTACAAGTAGCATATTTAATGTCCGAGTAATTCCTAGACGATTGATCGATGCTCCTAGGAGACGTCATGCTACGGTTAGTAGTGTTGGGTAATCTAGAAGGCATCTGACTAGGTTGGACATTGCTATCTCTTACATGTGTCTTTTGAATAGCTTCCTTTTGACCAAAATCATGGTGCACATCAGTTGAACTAGTTGTAGACGTGTTCATTGAACTATTCTTAGAGAAACTAGAGGCGATCATGTGATGAGGTCTTGCTAAAACTGATTTAGTCACATCAGGCCTAGTTGGTGGAGTGACTATTCTAGAGATATGACCCAAATCAACTTGGGAGGCAAACCGCAGTCTCGAGGATTGTGGTCGCTCGGATCTAAATGCAGTAGGTTGTCTGACGAACTGATTTGTAGGCGGTTTCCCCAAGATTGATGGTTTTTCAAGCTTAGTGTCCACACTAGGTCCTCTATTTTTCCTTAATTCGTTTTTCAACGCAGCTATAGCAAAAACCTTTTCCTGGACTTGAGCCTTTAAGTTCTCATTTTCTTTGAGCAATTCATCTTGAGATGCCAATTTAGACTCTAGTAACTGAATTTGTTTCAAAAGATTATCCTTTTCAGCTTTAGAATCTAAAACTTTTTGATCCAATTTTCTTTCAAGAACACCGTTTGACTTTTCAAGTTTTTCAAAGTATGTTTCAAATTTGTTCGTTTTCTTAGAAAATTCAAGTTTGGCATCCTCAAGATCTTTTGATTGTTGAGCTACAATCGTTTCGAGCTCTCTAATCTTAGAATCAGAAGCAGTCAAAAGAAAATTATCATGATGTTTAGCATTTTGAACACTTTCTCCCCCATTATGACTCACATCGGATGAATCAGAAGTGGTATTTCTATCACTCTTTTCCATCCCATGTTTGTCATAATTAGGTTCAGAATGCTCAATATGCGGCATGGCATCAGCATATACATCATAAACAACATTACATTGTACCATGTTTGCAGGCTCTTCGTCATAAACGGGTGAGGTGTCATCAAAAGAGATCTCGTGAACATTCCCTGACGTGCCAATGGTATCATGTTGTCCTCCTGATTCCGTGCTCTTACTATCGTTATGCTCCAAGTTGTCAACCGTATGACCATTCTCCTCTTGCATCTGCGACATTGATTCTTGCACTCCATTATCATACGCTTTCTGAAGTTGTGATCGTTGATAAATCGAAGACGAGACCGATGTCATGAGTTTCAATATTGTATCACGGAAAACTCGAAGCTCGATATGTGTATCTCGAAGAAAAGATTGGCAAATCACTGAACTTTCAGACTTGATGATATTGTATTGGAGGAATGGCGTGAGTTGTGTCACAAGATTCCTATATGCAAGAGCCGATGCAGAGTGATTGAAGTTTTCATTGTTGAGTTGCTCGGCGAGTTGGGTCAAAGTGGTGAAAATTGAGTCGATGAATATATGACGATCTTGACCAAAGATTGTCACAAATTTGCTCCCTCCTTGAATCCTTGAAAGAGTGACAAGATGAGACTGAAGCATTTGAAATGAAGTGATGCCACTTTTTCGAACTTTGTTTTGCATTGAATGCGATTCTCCCTCTTGAAATGTCGAACTCAACGAATCCATTGAAGGTTTGATGACGAATAATTGTGGTCGTTGTTGATTTCAGGATTTTACAGCTCGTGAAGAAACTTAGAAATTAAAATTCACGGGATTGAGGATATAACTCTTTTCTCGGCTGAATAATTTTTTATCGGCTCAAACGTTGATAAATTAAACCGGAGACTAAAGCAAAGTCGGCTCACTCCAAAAATAAAGCCCGTAAACTAATTAATCCAACAAAGATTAATTTTGCAACAATCTGGTATTTAATCGATCAGTTCGAGTTAGATTGCAAAAATAATCGACCCGCTATATGTCTTCGTTAGAGTAGTGATCGGACCGTCAACCAAATTAAATCATAGGTCTACTATTCTCCATATGCAAAAAATTTATAAATAAACAAATTTTAATAAAATACTCCCATAAAATAAAGCCCGTATAGAATAATGCGTGGATACTCAGTCAAAAGGATATACCCAGGCTACCAAAGGAAATCACAAACTATGTTTAAACAAAAAGCATGGCTTTGTTTTGAAACTTGATTCCATGTAGCTTTTTATAACAAATGAGAAGGAAAAACGTTTGTTTTGTTACAACAAAATGTGGCTTTGTAACCAAACAAAAACACAAAAAAGCAAACAAAACAAAAAACGTGGTTTGATTAAAGTAAAAAAAAACAAAAAAGACGTGGCATGCCATGGAATATATAACCATAAAAACAAGACGTGGCCTAGTTTTAATCCACTTTAATGCATTGTAACCTCCGCCCCATTGTATACATCACCCCCTTTTTGACCAGACAGATACACAAACTCAATGTCAAAATAAATCAAGTTTTCTCCTTTTACCTCAAATCCTCCATACTCACACTCAACCTTGTAACCTCCGTCTATATTCCTGACACTATGTTTCTCTATCTCAGTCAAATTATTGAAACAATTTCAAATCGAAATTACTAACACACATCAATTTCTGACTATCTAAAAAAAATCACGCAGACAAAGACAAACTCTTTTCATATATCCATCTTAGATGACGATGAAATCGATGTTTGTTATACTCTTGAATAACCCCAAGAAAAAATCACAAAACACCAAGAGCGCTTGCGTCTTCAAGATCATGCGTATGGTCTCGGGTAGGTTTTGATTCTCGTGAATCGATTTATTTGAGTGTTAATCGAACCTTCACACGATCTATGATTATGTACTACTTTGTGATAGATTTTTAAAGATCTTTGCTTGTCAAAGCACAAAGTGAATCTGAGATCGTTCAATTAATCAGTTTGAGTCTAGATGTAGTTTTAGTGACGTTAGGATAGGACAAATACTGGTTTTTGGTGTTGTTGAGTTTGGTTGTTGTTTGGAGTCAAGTATGGTTGTTTGTGTCGTGTCTGAGATTGAGTCTTTCAAGTCAGTCAGTGTCGAGTCTGTGTTGTGAGAAGTGTAGGTTGTTGAGTCGAAAGGGTTGTTTGAGATGTGTAGGTCGAGTGTTGTCTCAATGAGGTTAGTTTGGGTTCGAGTATGTGTGAGAGTGTGATCAAGTCTATTTTCAAAATGGGCTTTTTGTGTTGATGTTGTGTCGAGAGTTTGTTGTGTGAGACTGAGAGTCGTGTGGTTGTGTTGGAGTATGGTCGAGGGTGTGTTTAAGTCTTGGGTGTGTTTAGTCAAATGGTTGAGTCCAAGTTTAGAGTCAAGTCATCGGAATGTCACAAGCAAGAACACCATCGGAATGTTTAAGCAAAAAAAACACCATCGGAATGTTTAAACAAAAAACACCATCGAAATGAGTGTCGGAAAGCTCGATCGGAATGTGATTGGAAACCCTTGTCGGAATGTGATCGGAAACCCTTGTCGGAATGTGATCGGAAAGAACCTTGTCAGAACCCTTAAAGACAAATCTGTCGGAATGTTTAAAACCCTTTTCTGACGGGTGAAGTTTCAAAACAGAGACAGATACTTTTGATAAAAACAAAAATATTAGAAGAATAAAAAACTGATACTTTTGTAGATTTTTGTGACAAATCCCAAATTGAGATAAGAAAAAACACAGATCGAGACACAAAAGCAGGTATAAAAAGTATTTAATAACTGAAAGGATAATTTCCATGACAAATGGTGAGTATAAACTTCAAAAGTAAGAAAAAATTATACCAAAACAAAACTAGATCAAATGTAATACCGGATTTAGAAGCGAAAGAAAAAATTTTTTGACCACAAAATCAATAGATAAAACCCCGCCAATCCTAAGATTCAACCATAGCTCTTGATACCAATTGAAGGATCGTGTTTTTCTAAGGATTAGGCATTGTATGATTAATCTATTGATATGGATGGAAATGGGAAGAACTTAGAGAGAGAAAGAAGAGAGAGAAAGGAGAGGAAGAGAAGAAAGATTAAATTAATGAAAATGAAAGTGTTCAACAACCCCTCCTAACATGCTAGGAGGGGGGTTTATATAGCCCACCCTACATGTGGGCTATATGGGCTATATTGGATCACGAGCCCAATACCATTAGAGTGACCGATCCTTTCTAAATACGTAAAAACGTATTTCCAACATATCCCATGGTACCCTACCATCAACCCTCATCAAGTAACTTCATGCCACAACAACCACAACAACAACTCACCTCTTATGCATATCAACTCCCTGCTGGTGTGAACTACTTACAACAACCCATTGCGTGTTTTGATGACATCACCGACCCTACTCATGCGATTAATACCGGTCTTGCACTTCTTGCAAAGGCATTAAAATTTACCATTAACCCCACCAACAACAATCAGAGAATCTCCTCAAACACTAGAAATAGGCAGATTGCTCAACCTTTCATGAATGCGAATCAAGATCGCTAATTGGTAGTTGCTGGGAACACGAGGACATAGTTTCAACAATATGGTCAGAATGCTGGGTAGTCTGTTGGGAATGCAGGAAATCAGTATGGACAAAATCGTGGTTAGAATCCGGGTGTTTCAAATGTAGGTAATCAGAATGGGTTAATTGTAGTGCCAGCGGTTGGTAATCAGATAGGAAATATTATGGCTGCAAGGGCTGAGAATACTGGTACGGGAAGTGGAAACAACAATCGCCAGGTTTAGTGCTACAACTGCAGGGGATTTGGTCATTATGCTCGAGATTGCACAGCTAAAAAGAAGAGGGATGCTGCTTATCTTCAGACTCAGCTTCTTATAGCACAAAAGGAAGAGGCAGGGATTCTACTTCAAGCTGAGAAATTTGATCTTATGGCGTCTGAATTAAAATATGAAGAGGAATAATAAGTGAATGCCAACTACATCTTGATGGCAAACTTACAGCAAGCATCTACCTCAGGAATGCATGATGACAACGCTCCTGTCTATGATTCTGATGGTCCCTCTGAGGTACACCCACGTTTCGTTGATAATGATATATATAGTATGTCTAATCAGGAGGAAGAGTATACTGAGATACTTGAGCCCTACATTGAGACAAACGGGGATCAAACGAATAATAGTAATATTATTTCGAATGAGCCCAGTGTGGACCTTAGTGTAGATCAAGTCGCCCATCCTACAACCCTTCCTGATGCGATGCATGCATATTACAAATCATTATTTGATAAGCTTACTAAGGATGTTGATCATGATAAGGTGGTTAATAATAAGTTTAGAGAAACTAAAGCCAAATTGACCGCTGAGCTTGAGGGATATAAAGAAAGGGCGAAAAGTTTTGAAATTCATCAGGCTAAAATTAAAGAACTTGAAAAAGCTCATGCTACATCTATTTATCAAGAAAAATGTACGACTAAGAAATTAAATGCTCTACATTTAAGTAGTGCCAAAAAGATAAGCGATTTGAATGATGAAATTGTCTCTCTTAATAAACAGCTTTTAAATGAACAATCTAAAATTTCTAATCTTAAAGAAGAAAGGAAAAAGCTAAAACATGATTTCAAAATTCGAGAAGATGGGCTTCTTGAGGATATTTGCAATGCTCAAGATAGGATTAGGGATTTAGACAACATGTTAATAAAAAGTGGTCAATCTATGCAAACAATATTGCTCGCCCCCACAGTGAATGAGATGTATCACACCCATTACAAATTGGCTTTAGGTTGTCCTCTTCCTCCAAATCCTGAATGTCTTAAGCAAGCTCAGGCCACCCAACCAAGTTTATATTATGGTAATGTGTTGCTAGATAAGCATGATCCCCCTGTTATGTGTGATTCAGAAGAAACTGTTGAACTTGCCGAAGAGAGTCGTTTACGATTGCAAAAGCTTAATAGAGAAGTCACACCCATTTATTATCCAAAAGTTAATCCTCCAACAGTTTTTGTTCGGTCTACAACGAGTAATGAAATGCTTTTGATACCGAGTGAGGAATTGTCGGATGACCCTCCTAGACCGAGTGTTGCACGACAATTTCTAAACGAGCTAACAGATAACTTTGTCATACTTAAACGTGTTGTTAATTCCAGAATCACTGGAGGAAATTTTACTTCACCCGTTCAGACAGAGGTTCAAAAAATTATTCAAAATGATATTAATCCGATTGTTAATCAAGTTGATGCTAGGATAAGAAATTTGGAAAACGCTTTTCTTAAAGAACTAGCCAAATTTGTTGAAGACTTTAAATCTTTGGCTAAGGAGGCTGATGAATCTTTTGATAAAGTTAAAGTTTTGGAAAAAAATCTTGAACGTCTCTCTAAAGCAAGTGACAGTGATGATAGTAGTCCCTTGTGTTAAATATCTCTATGTCGGATTATGAAACCCTCCAAACTGAGCTTGAACGTACGAAAGAGAAAATGAATCTTATGTCATTAAAAAGGATAAAGAATTCACCGATCTTTGGAATAAATTTGTCAAAAAATGTGATGAATGCAAATATGACAAGATTTCGTACGATAAAGCTTATAATGAAATGCAACAAAATATCGAACGGTTAAAAACTCAGTTGGGAGGTGCTCAGGGAAACAATCTGGCTTCTTCTGGGTTAGAGAAGACCAGTGATGGGATTGTTCAAAAGATTAAGGCTAAGATTGTAGATTTAGAATCTGAAGTTGTTTCATATAAGCGGGCTGTAGAGCAAAGTAAGTCTGTCTATCAGAAACTAATCGATAAAATATGTGAGAACTGTAAGTTAAAGTCCTTGTTAAAAGATAAGACTTATGAGCCTAGCTCGATTGTGGATACGATGATCCAGAAACCAGCAACCTCGGGACCTACTCGTATTGCTGTAACACCTTTTCCCAAGGTTGCTGGAACGAAAGCTGTTGTGATTGCCCTAGAATGTTTCATGTTAGTCCTTACTCTCCATCTAGGGTAGATACCTCTGTGCCTAGCAAACAACGTAAAGCAAGCGTTAGGACAAAACCGACCACTATCTCTCAACCACAAGCCATTGATTTAAAAAGTGCTAATTCTAATAGACGCGTGTCTTCTTCTACAGGAATAAACAACTACACTAAGAGCAGAAGGCCACAGCCTACGAGCAATACAAGGAATGATAGGGTCTCTTTTGCCTCTAGAAGTAGTCGCCCCAAGATCAATAACGTGGAAGTAGAAGAACACCCTAGGAATTTACCGCTTTTTAATCATAATCAGAAACTTAATTCATTTGAATGTAATGACTTTAAGCTTGCTATTTAGAATGAAAAATCTGAAGTTATTTGTGCTCAATGTAATAAATGTTTCTTTACTTTTAGTCATGATGCTTGTGGTTTGACTATGAATGGTTTGAATTATGGTGGTTACACCCGAATTGACAAGCTATCAATCAGTGAAAAACATAACACGCCTAAGGCTAAAGTGTATGTTGAGAAAAGTAAGCATGTAGGGTTCACAAAAAGTCTTGCTAAGCCTAGTAGCCCTAGATTTACCTCTAAGTGGTTGCCTACTGGTAGAAATTTTGACAGTAGTGGCAATATTATCGACACAAGTAGATCTCATATTGACAGTGATGTGTCGTTATGTGATAAGGCTTAATTATCATCTATCCCTACAGGAACCTATTTCTTCGGTTGCCAAAATCTTTTTTTCTCTTATCATTGGCAGGTTGTTGAAATTTGTCTCTGGTGCGTGGATTCGGGCTGCTCTAAGCACATGACTGGGAATCGAAATCTTCTCAAGAACTTTGTATGGTGTTTCATGGGAACTGTTCAATTTGGAAATGATCATGTTGCTGCGATTCTAGACTATGGTGATCTTCATTGGGGAAATATAATCATCACCGGAGTCTCTTTTATTGATGGCTTGGGACACAATTTGTTCTCGGTTGGGAAATTATGTGATTCAGACTTGGAGGTTGCTTTCAGAAGTCATACATGTTTTGTAAGAGATCTTGAAGGAATTAATTTGTTGAAAGGAAATCGTACCACCAATCTTTACACCATTGATCTTTTTCAAATGTTTGCTTCTTCTCCAATTTGTCTCATGGCCCGAGCCACATCAACAAAGTCACGGTTATGGCATCAAAGGTTATCTCATCTCAGTTTTGATGCCATCACCCAACTCGCGAAAGATGATCTTGTTTCCGGTCTTCCAAAGTTCAAATATACAAAAGACCATCTTTGTCCTTCATGTGAGCAAGGTAAGAGCAAGAAGAAGCCTCACAAACCCAAACCTGTTCCAAACTCCACGAATAGGTTACATCTCCTACATATGTATTTGTGTGGCCCAATGAGAATCAAAAGCATTAATGGAAAGCGATATGTCCTTGTGATTGTGGATGATTATTCTCGTTACACATGGGTTAATTCTCTTGCTTCAAAAGATGAAGCCCCTAGTGTAATTATTAATTTCTTGAAGAAAACATCAGTGCTACTTCAAGCCCCTGTCATCATTGTAAGAACGAACAACGACACAGAATTTACCAATCAGCAACTGAAAGCTTATTTTGACGAAGTTGAGATTTCTCATCAAACTTCGGCTATAAGAACTCCAGAGCAGAATGGAGTTGTGGAACGGAGGAATCGTACGTTAGTTGAAGCTTCTCGGACGATGCTTCTCTGTGACAACCGTAGTTTTGAGGTTCGTCACTTAGTTTTATTTTGTGCTAGTTACGTGTCTTTACGTGTTTATGTGCTAATTGGTGTGTATAGATTGTGGTTTGGATATCGTTTCCGGTACGGGGTACCTTGTGAGTGAAACGATGTGTGATGATTTCATGTTCATGAGCTCACATGTTAGTGACTATGAAGTGAAATGGTGTTATTTAGTGGTTTTACGTATACGTATATGTATTATAGAAAATCGTATTTTTACGATTTACGATTTAGCATTTATAGGTCTCGGATGAGGTAATTAGTCAGGGGAGTATTTTTGGGGATGGTTTTAAGTCATTTAGGACTTATTTAATTAGTTTATTTCAAAATTTGAGATTTTTTTTAAAACAGTATATTTTACGTCTTTTACGGTAAAACGCGTAAATTTGACTAGTTTTACGGTTTTGAGGTTTTGGAGGCTTTAGGAGCTGAAATAAATTAAGGAAAAATTAGGGTAATATTATTAATACAAATATTAATAATAAAAAGAATAAAAAAACGAATTTTAAGGGGTTTAGGTCGGTTTGGAAAAAAAAAGGGAAGGAAAAAAAAGGAAAAAAAGAGGAAAAGGAAAGTGGGTTGTATTTGGGCTAGGATTCTTGGAAAATATATAAGGTTTTAAGTAGATAAAAAAACATAAATCCCTGGAGAAAAAGAATAAGTTTCGACGGTTTAAAGAGTTTTTTAGGGTTTCATGGTTTTTTTTCATCTTCCATTAATCTAAAGGTAAAACCTTCATAACCCTTTTCATGTTAATTGTTTTAATGTTTTTATAATCATCTTATGATGGATTTAGGTTAGGGTTTAATTTAAAAACAGTATATTAATGTTATATTAATGATATTATGATGATTACATAAATTAAGGCTTGTAATTAGTGGGGTTAGGGGTAATTAATGAGGTTAATTTAATTAAACCCGTTTTTTAAAAACTGGGCAGAATTTTGAGTCAATTGTTTTGATCGTATCTTGAGTTCTACAAACTCTTATTTTGCGATCCAAGTATCCCTGAAACGGTAAATGAAGTGGCTTTCCAATGCAAGAAATGAGAACTAAAATGGAGGTCTGGAAGTGGGTCAAAAATAGGTTACAACAGTCGGAGGTCAAAACCGTTTTGAAGTCAGCATTTTTTCTTTTTAAGTTTTGGGTTGTTTGGGGTACTTAGGGTTGCATTTGGACATTCAAACGAACATGGGAGATGGTTTATTTATTATAGTAAGTATCTGCATTGGGGTTAAGGTTGTGGTTTAGGGTAAGACCCCCTAATCATAACAAACTTTTTGTATGTTTAAAATCAGTAAATCTGGAATGACAAAAGTATATATATATATATATATATATATATATATATATATATATATATATATATATATATATATATATATATATATATATATATATATATATATATATATATATATATATATATATCGGGGCCTTAATAGTAGCTTTAAGGTTGGGGCTAATGGGAGGTGTTAGTTAAAATATGTAAGGGCATAAATATTCCCTTTACAGAGAGCATGGGTATGTTTAGGTGGGTGTTTGACTTATAGTTTGGAGACCTAAAAGTTGGGACTGTTTTGTGTAAAATATGAACGGGATAGTTATCAAACTTAACCAAGTTAAGGGCTTGTTAGGGAAGGGTAATGGGGTGTTTAGAGCATATTAATGAGGGTCATATATGGGAGTAGGCTAGATGTACATCATAGGTTGATGAGCCATCTTAGTGATTGGTTCATGTTTTGATTATGTGTTTTTGGTTTGTTAGCTTTTTGCTAGTGCGAGGACTTTTGGAGAAGCTCAATCAGGTGAGTTTCATAGTCCCATGTTTACTAATGTTTATAACTTCCAGATGGGATGGAAGAGACACTGTTATGTTATTTATAAATTATGTTGTGAATGTTTGGCGTTGGTAATGGACTTATGTGTGCATACTTATATGATTAACTGCTAGTTGATTCTTGATTGTTTATGTTTTGACTTGGTACCAAGGGGTTATTTGCAAGGCGGGACCTTGGGATTTGGTTCATAGGTGTTTGGATGCCTATGGGAGTATGGTGTTTAGTATGGCTGGGAGCCTTGGTTTTGGTTTGATTAGTAAATCTTTAATGTTAGTTTGTTAATGCATGTTAGTATCACATTGTCCATATGTTTTTAACTTTTGGTTGTTATTCACAGCTTATGGTATGATTTTGGCGTTTGAGTCTAAACCTATGACTCTCACCAACTTTATGTTGACGTGTTTTAGTGTCTCTTTCGGGTGATACTATGGTTAAGCATGAGAACATAAGTGGCTAGGATTTGGAGAGCGTAGGAATGCATTTAGAAGGAGATCCCCGTTTCCTTCTTAGTTTTTATTTGTCCATTTAATAAGTGATAATGTTGGCACCTATATGTTTGTTTTGGTTTTGTTATTTGTTTGTCTTGGGTAAGAGGTAGGACTGTTACCTACTTACTTAGACTCCTGCATTATTGAGATATTGTCATGACTTTTGTGTCACCATTTTATGACATTTCTTATTTCATATAGTTATCTCTATTGACACGCCATGTTGTGATGATATCCATACGTCGCGCCCCATATTCCGCCATGGTGGGGTGTGACAGAATGGTATCAGAGACAATGGTTATAGAGAATTAGGTTGCCTAGTCGCGTAGCCTAGTCTATAGCTTAAGGGTCCATGCATATAGGCGTCATAGGAGTATGTGTGCATTTTATAATAATTGATGTGTTTGGATGTTATTTATTGCGATGTTTTGACTAGTATGAATTGAACCATAATATGTTCATACTTAGCCACATGTTATTTTCTTTTCGGGTTGTGACTAGTGCGGGTTGAATCATAATCGTCCACGCTAGTCATTGTTGTATTTTGCTTAAATTGTACATTATAGTACATAATTTGGTACAAGGTAGTTTCTATCTTTTGTTGAGTTATTTTATGTACCTGATGTATGTAATTTTTCTTTTGATGTTTAAGTCATGTTCCCTAAGAATCGTGTGGTGGTTCGAGTTACTCAGAGTACATGGGTAGGAAGGATTTTTAGGTGTTTCCATTCTGATGGGCGACATGACTTATAACTGATTGTGTTTTCGTTTTGGATTTAGTCTATGCTGTTTTAGCTAGACTATGGATTTACGTATTTCAAGAGTTTTACTATGTTATTTTAATAGATGGAGTTTTAGACCTTATTGGTTATGTGGTTATGTGCTTAGGTGAGTTGATGGATTTATGTGTTATGTGTTGTATTGATTCTTATAAGTGTCATCATAGGTGGGAGTGCATTGGGGAAAGGGTAATTGTATACGTATGGTGGCCAACATAGTTATACAAGTACCACAACTTCAATGGGTTCTCAAGTATTATTGCATGAAAGAGGGTTAGTACATGCTTGTTTATGATGAGATGTGGATTGTGGGTATATTTATAATATATGGGTTTATGTAACGGTTGCCTACGATATGGATATTTTTGAGTGTGTTATTATTTTGGGTTATAGTCATGTTGTGTGATTTTGGGATCACACGATAGGGACTGGTTCTAGTGATGGGTTTTATGCCTTGTGGTAAGATGGTGATTACTCGTATGAAAAAACGAGTGTATGACGCGATCGATTGACTTGATATGTATGATAACGAGTATGTTTTGGGAGATTTAATAGGTATATATATGCGGTTGTATATATACTACTATGTGTTAAGTTACGATATATGGTCGTTCAGTAGTTATTATAACTTGAACGTACCTTGTGTTTGCTCGTGTTTTATGGTGCTGGAGTTTGATGGAGTTCCAACGACGTTTTGAGTCTTTTGGATGTGTGTCTACATTCGGGTATGTATCTTTATTTATGCGAACTACTAAATTTTCTTGCAAATAAGTCTGGCTGATTATAGTAAAACGGTTTTGAGAATAATTTGTAAGTGTATGGTATGATATCGCAACTTACATTTTTTTAGTTGTAGTAGTAAGTTATAAAAAAAAGTTGTCTTGAAAATAATTGGATTAGTCTTCTATGTAACATGTGATAATATATTTTAAAGGGGTAAAGAAATTTTACAATGATTTTCTTAAGTGGAGTTAAAATTTTAGAAGTATTTAACTAGACGGAAAGAGTAACAAGGGAGATTTTATTATAGTAACGATAATAATAACACCACACCTTGTAAAATTGTAATAGTTTAGTTATAACCAGCCTAAATGGATTATATAAAATGATAATAATAATAATAATAATATAGAAAAAAAAAACTGTATTTTATAAACATGTATTGGTTTCATAATAACAAGTGAAATAAGTTTAATATGGGTAAACAAGATAATGGTTATGATTATAGTATCCTAATTAGTTGATATCTTGATAAAATAATGAAGATAAAGGATGAGTTTATGGTTAATAATGAGTATGATTGGTTTTAGTAGTATGGGAGTTGGTTCTTATGGGAAGTAACTAATTGGGATGAAAGTTTTAAATTTTCTAATGTATCAAAATTTGGTAATACTAATCGTGAAGAGTCTAAATTTTTCGTTGTTGGCACACTCCATCGATCTTTCGGATTACATTGTTTTGTTTTCAGTTGTTTTGGCTAGGGTTCGTTTTACCCTATATTTTATTTTGGGACACGATTGTTTGAAATTCTTTGGTTACACGTTGATGAGACTGCTTTTATACATAGTCTCATCTTCCAATTAGGGCTTAAAATGCATTAAATATCATCAAAATACCCAAATATATGCTTGTGTTTGTTGCTTGTGTATTTTAGGTACAGATATTGAGAAAATGACAAAAGATCACAAAAATCAGGCAAAAACGAACACGGGAAACGAAGCCGCACGATGAACCAAGCCCTAATGAAGAATTTTCCAAAGAAAACCCTTGAAGATTTGAAGAATATTGAAGATTGGTCGTCCAAGTTTGAAGAATTGACACTTTATACCCTTGTATCTTCATAATTACAAGTTTGGTCCCTAAAGTTTGTCAAAATTACAAAAAGGACCCTTAACTTTGAAGAATTGGCAAATTTAGTCCCTCAACAAATCTAAATTGTCAAATATGGTCCTCCAAGAAGTCAACCAACAAGTCAAAGCCTTGAAGTTTGAAGACTTTACATGATAAGCCCTTAGAAATTACAAGAATTGCCATTTTAGTCCTTATTCATGGTTTAACTAAAACACAAGGACTGAATTTGACAATTGCCAAAAGATTTTACAAAGGAAAGAAAGTTTTGGCTGTGTTAATTTAAAGTGGAAACAATTGGGGATTATAGGGGGCATTCCTGCCAAGACAAACAATTTCCAGCCACCAATCATCATGGGCCACGTCACCCCCACCAGTCCATTTCATCAAAAACAAACCAGTCCACAACTCTTTGACCCTATCATAAAACCTTTGTGAACCCATCACTTTAATTAAACTTATTTAATTACTGAAAGTGGGGGAAACACGAATTTGAAATTAATTTCCCTTAAACATAATCAAAACTACACCTGCTACTCCATAAACCCTAGAACTAACCCAGTCCTAATCACCCTCTTCCCTCACTCAAAACCTAATTAACCTTGGGTAAAAAGATGATTACCCAGTCCCCAACACTTCCCCACACCCAGAAAACGACTACACCTTTCCCTGTCCCCTCACAAGGTTCCCCTGACCCCACTCTTGTGCAAGAAAACAAAGGAAGCAGTCATCCAACGGCTCCAACTCATTTCCTTGCTCCCAAAGGACCAAATATACGTCCAAGATCGTCTTCACACAGCTGGCCATCACATGGGCGATTTTGACCAAAGATCACTAAGGGCAAAACTGGGAATTCCTGCATTAGGGTTTAGCTTTGGATATTTTTCTTATTATTTTATTCTAGGACCTAGAATCTTCATTTGAGTAGTATAAAAGGAGGTGCTGGTCTTGTAGCAACCCCTTGTTCCAGTTTTATGTAAAAAATTTTCTTTTATGAATTAATGAAAATGTTTTCATCTTGCATATGACTGAGAACCATTTACTTTCTAGTATTCATGTTTTAAAGTTTGTTTTTCCTGAGTTCATTTTTCTTCAAGTTTGTGTTTTTTTAAATTTTCAAAAAGTTTTCAAGTTTCTGATTTTGAGCAAGTTTTTGGTAAGAACTTGTGTCAAGGATTTGGTATTTCCAGCTTTTAATATATTGTGTAAGTGCTTTGAAAGATAACATTGAGAAGTTTTGAAAGGTTTAAAAAAGGTTTTAAGAAGAATTTCATAAGAATCAGATTGTACTTGTATTGTGCATTTTTTTTGTGTTTTCTTTCTTAGCAGGTTTGGAGATTTGTTGTTCAAGGTGTCAGCATAGGCCCGGGCCTATAAGGAGGTGGTTTTTCAACCACAAGGGACTTGGATGTAAGTCCCTTAGGTAAAAATCCTTCCCCCTTTTAGTTTTTCAGTTTTGATAGTGATTTAAGTGATCTTGGTGAATTCTGCATGAAAGGTGTTTTTAATGGTTTGAATGTGTGTTAAATGGTTTGCTATGCATGATAGAGGCATGTGCAATCAGTTTGGATAGGTTTAGCATAGGTTTTGTTTGAAAAAGTTGGATTTAAATTTTTAAAGGGGTGTTTGGGTTTGCACTTTATTGAGTTCCATTGATTCATTTTTTGTGCTTGAACCTGTTATACATCACTTGTTAGGGTAGTTTTGTTTGTTTGTTAGTATAGGTATTCATTTGAACAAGTTTTAAACACAAATGTATGCTTAGACTTTGAAAAACTTAGCTAAAATTCAGTAAACTGCCATGTGTGACTGTTTTTGTTGATTTTGGTGCTTAGATATTGATTGCTTGTTAGATTATAGGGTGATATAGGACTGTGATTGTTTGTATGCTGTTTGGAGTGAGTGTGTACAAGATTTGTGGCTTAGAACCTCATTATTGTGCATGTAAAAAGCTGAAATACCCACCAGACCTATAAAAGACCTCAGGAACTTGTTTTTGCTTTTGAGTGCTTTGTTTGAGTGATTTTTGGCTATCAATTGCTTGTTTTCTGCTTAGTTGTGACTCCCTATACTCCAAAGAGTATAGGGGTGCCCTGCTTGTTCCAAAAACACCACCAAAAAAATCCAAAGTCCAAGCTCCTCTTGGACTCATTGCACAAGTGTAAACTTTCACTTGTGTTCATCAGAAAGAACAAATGAACTGGTCACGTTTTTGCTTTCAGTTTGCTTAATCTTGATTAAAAGTGGTTTTGGATTTGTGTTTTTAAGCTTAGATAAGTTACTGATTAAGTTTTAAAAGAAAAAAAAAAGAAAAATTTTGTAAAAACTTCACCCTGCCTGGACTCGAACCCCCGACCTGCAGCTCAGGAGTGAGGGGTTCTACCAGTGATCTAGATGAGTTTTTACATTCAAGTTTCATTTCATTAGTTACTTAAACACGTTTTGGTTTTGGCTTATTTAAATAAGCCGTAGCTTATTTTGTTTATTCCAGCTTATTTAAGTAACTTATTTAGTCACTAGTATTTTTCCTAGGGTTTAATTGAGGTTTAGGATTTTTTTGTTTAAAAATATTATTTTTCCCATTATTCTTTTAATTATTAGGATTATTTTTAGATTAAATCTTAGAAAGTGTATTAAAAATAGTAAACAGTATTTTAAAAATCCAAAAAAATAGTCTTTAAGTTTTAATTTATATTTTTGAGGTTTACATATCATAAAGTTTTCAAAAACTTTAATTTTTAATTTTATTTGGTTTTAGGTTTTTTATTGAACTTTAAAAATTAATATAAAATTAACTAAAAGGTTTTAGGAACTTTAATTTGCATTTTCTTCTTAGTTAGATTATTTAGAATTTTTGAGAATTTTTTAGAATTTATTTGAGAACTTTTTGTTTTTTGGATTATTTTAATATTATTTTATTAGAAAAAATTCAAAGTTTTATTTTTAACTTTTTTTCATTTTTCCTAGATTCTAGACATTAAATTAGGAACTTTTTCACTTTCCAATTAATTTTTAGGCTTTTCAATTAATTTTTAGAATTAATTTAAGATTTAATAGATTTTAATAGTTTTTAGGAGTTTAAAAATAGTTTAATTTGGTTTTAAAATTTTTAAAAATAGTTTTTAGTTTAATTAGGTCATTTTTGAGGTTTACAAACTATAAAATCTTGTTTAGGGCTTTTTAATAATTAAAAGTGATTTTTAGGGCTTTAATTAGCATTAAAAAGTCATTATTTAATTAATTAAAAGGTTGTAGCAAGTTTGGATTTTTTGTAAACTCTTAGAATATTATTTGGGATTTTTAGTAATTTTTAGGAATTTTTAGGTTAAAATTTTAATTTTGGCACTATTTACGGTTTTACGTTTACGCCTTTTTCGTCGTAGTTTAATTAATTTTCGTAACCGTCTTTCTCTTCTAATCCCATTTCTTTCTCAATCAATATAATCACAAACAAAATCAACTCTCAACACAACGCACTAGCCTCCTTGGGAAACGAACTTGCTTGGTCATTAGTGCTCGGTTTTCCTAAACCGACACTTAATACTTCCACTATTTGTCATCCTTTTCCTAAAGGGTACAAAAACACTACATCATTTTTGGCGCCGCTGCCGGGGAGGCGTGTTGTGTTTTGGTTGAACCATTGTTGTTTTTATATATAGCCATAAAAGTATTTGTATTAATAGCACTCTATTAATACGTATTATCGTTTTTCGATTTTTTTGTGAATACGTAGAACAATAAACTTACAAGTACTCCAAATACGTGAGCAATCACAACCTTGATTCGGGATTTCATCACTCGATCATTGTATTCGAATCTCAAACCAAAGAAGAAAGGCAAAAATAGATAAATACTTTCGTGAAGCTTGATTTTGATAATACAAACTATAAGGTGGGTATAAGGCGGTTGTATTTCACGACCTAAAGGAAAAAGGCTCTTAAGTGCTTCGCGCCGCCTCGTTTCCTCCGCTTGCTTTTGCGTATTTGATTTTGAGAGTGAATCGAGGGTTTTGCCGCCCAAAGTATTACTAAGTATCATATATATTTTCTTGGTTTCTATTGATTAAACCCTCTTGAACGATTTGGTGTTCCACCATCGTTCTAAAGTCATCGAAGGCGTTCACTTCACGTGTTCGTTTTCATTCCTTGAGGCTTCTTTAATCGAGAGATTTGATTAAGGAGGAGATTTGTAGATTTTGGTCTACTTAATACATTCCAGAAATCCAAAAAAAAGTAAAAACAATCAAAAACCACAAAAAAAAATTGAAAAAGTAAAAACACCTAAAAGAATCTTCTTTGCTCGCCTTCTCGTTGTACGTGACGTTTATGCAAACTCGCTCTAAAGCAAGACGTGCTCGTAAACGAAGAAACAAATCACTCACTCCTACTAGTGAGGACTCTCCTATTGACGAACCCATTGTAGTGAAAGAAGTACCCATGGCTAATCGAACTATGATGGAGTTGCTTCAAGCACCCACCGAGGGTTATGGAGAAGCGATTGTGATTCCCGCTATCCTTGCGGAGAATTTTGAGGTTAAGACGGGTTTGTTGTCCATGATTCAAAACAACAAGTTTCGAGGGGACGAAAAGGACAACCCTCATAACCACATTCGCCAATTTAATCGTCTCACCGCCACGTGCAAGTTTAAGGATGTTTCAAACGACTCGATTAAGATGATGCTTTTTCCGTATTCCTTAGCGGGGCCCGCAAAAATTTGGTTAGAGAAAGAGCCACCCAATTCTATATTGACGTGGAAGGATCTCGTTTCAAAATTCGTGAACCAATTTTTTCCGCCCTCTAAGACTACGCACTTGAAAAACGAGATTTCAAAGTTTTCACAAGAGTATAATGAGAGTTTTTCAACGGCTTGGAATAGGTTTAAGGAAATGTTGCACGAATGTCCTCATCATGGTTTTTCCGACTTGCATCAAATAGACACGTTTTACAATGGCTTGAACGATCATGAGCGTGATTATCTTAATGCCGCCGCGGGTGGTAATTTCTTGTGTAAGACGGTCGAGGAAGCATTGTTAATTATTGAGAATAGGTCTCAGGTGTATAGTCTTCGTAGCACGTCGAGTGTTCGTAAGGCTTCGTCTTCATCTTCACCTAGTTTGTCACACACCGTTGATGCTTGCCAAGTCGAGGCTAATTTGGAGAACAAAATTTTTGATATAGTGAAAGGCTTGTTAGTTGAGTTTAAAGTTGGTGAACAACCCGCTCCCGCTACGATTAAAGCGGTTGAGGTTTCTTGTATGTATTGTGGTGGAGCTCACGATTATTCCGAGTGCATTACCAACGGTGGTAACACTTCGAGTGCCTTCGCGGCCGCGGGAACTTATAACCAAAACGGTCAAGTTCCTCGCACTAATCAATTGACTCCACCGGGTTTTTCACCAAATCAAAATGCTAACAATTATCGAAACAATCAAGTTGGTTACCAAAGCAATCAAAGGAACAATTTTAAGGGTAATAACAACTATGGAAATCAAGGGAGTAGTAGTAGCCAATTGCAAAATCAAAATCAAAACCGTAATTTTCAAAACACAAGTCAAGGTCTTCAAAATACTAAAGAACTTCCAATGGACTTTTTGAATTACGCTACTTCAAATGATAAGATTTTGGAAAACATTCAAGAGCAAATGGCTACTCAAGCTAGGGACACGGCTAAGAACGCAAAGGAGTTAGCTAATTTTATTAAGGAAAATCTAGCCATGAGAAATGAATTGAAAAATGATTTTGCTAACCAAATTCGAGGTCAAAACAACAAGATAGAGCAAAGTCATGCTAGGCTTGAACAAAGAATTGACCAAAAAGCCGCTAGCCAAGATGTGAAGTTTAATAATTTTGATGCTAAGCTTAATGCCATTTTAGAAGCCGTCATGGGGAACAAAGCCTCTACTTCGAGTGGTCTACCTAGTAACACCGTTTCAAACCCGAAGGGAGAGATGAAAGTGATTACCACACGTAGTGGTAAGACACTTAAGGAGCCAACTCCTCAACCAATTACTCCAACGGTAGAGGAAATTGAGGAAGAACCCGAGGTGGTGGTCGAAAAGGAGCATATTTCAATCCCACAAAGTACCGCTCATGCCACACCTACGGTTGACCCATCACCCATATTGGAACCCGAAATTCCAAAGGCTATGCCTATGCCCCAACCCACACCACCCTTGCCTTACCCATCGAGACTTAGGAAGGAGAAACGACAAGAGCGCGACAACTATCAATTTGAGCTTTTTATGAAAATGTTTCGTGATTTGCACTTTAATGTGAGTTTCGCCGATGCTTTGGTCATGATGCCTCGATTTGCCGCTAACTTTAAGAGTATGTTGAACAACAAGGAAAAATTACACCAAATGTCTAGTTATTCGTCGGTTTATCTTAATCGCATACCTCAAAAAGTCGGTGATCCCGGTAAATTTTTGATCCCTTGTGCAATTCAAGATATGGAAGAATGTTATGCCTTGGCCGATCTTGGTGCTAGCATTAACTTGATGCCACTTGCAATCTTCAAGTCGCTCAATCTTCCTAATCTTACTCCTTCACGAATGTCTATTGAGTTGGCCGACCATTCCACGATTCTTGCATGTGGTTTGGCGGAAGACGTTTTTGTGAAAGTGGGGAAGTTCTACTATCCCGTAGACTTTATTGTTGTTGACATCCCCACGGATCCTCAAGTTCCTCTTATTTTAGGTCGTTCGTTTTTAGATACGTCTATGGCTTTAATTGATGTTCATGCTAGAAAGATCACCTTACGTTTCAACGACGAGGAACTTGTTATAAACGCAACTAAAAATTCTCAACTTTCTCATGTTTATTCCGTTGCTACCATAAACCTCGTTGATATGATCGACGTGGTTTGCGAGGAATTTTCACAAGAAGTTTTAGGGTTTGGTGATGAAGAAACTAGTGGCAATCCCACTATGTTAGATCCAATTCTTGATAATTCGACACCAACCTTCACTCCTTTCGAAGGTGGTGGTTTTACGTTGGAAGAATTCGATGTTCCACGTACTTGTGACGAAGACCTCGACAACGATGAGGACTTCTTGATAATCAAGGATTTTCTCAACGATTTCCCATTGCCTCCACCCGAGGAGGTTATGAGTATCGAGCCTAAATCTTCACTTGAGGAACCACCTATTCTCGAGTTGAAAGATTTACCTCCTCACCTCGAATATGTCTATTTGGAGGAGGAAGACAAGTTGCCGGTTATTATTGCGAAGGAACTTTCGAATGATGAAAAAACCGCACTTGTCGATGTTCTTAAGGATCACAAAGGGGCGATTGCGTGGAAGTTATCCGACATTAAAGGAATCGATCCCAAATTTTGTACCCACAAAATATTAATGGAGGAAGATTTCAAGCCAACAATCCAAAGTCAAAGGAGGGTGAACCCCAAAATTCACGACGTCATCAAAAAGGAGGTCCTTAAACTCCTTGACGCGGGAATGATTTACCCTATTTCTGATAGCCCTTGGGTGAGTCTTATTCATTGTGTCCCTAAAAAGGGTGGGATGACCGTTGTGCCAAACGATGCCAACGAGTTGATTCCCACTAGACTCGTGACCGGATGGAGAGTGTGCATTGACTATCGTAAGTTGAATGAAGCCACTCGAAAAGACCATTTTCCCTTGCCCTTCATGGACCAAATGTTGGAGCGTCTTGCGGGAAACGATTTCTATTGCTTTTTAGATGGTTTTTCCGGTTACTTCCAAATTCCCATCGATCCTCGTGATCAAGAAAAAACTACGTTTACGTGTCCATATGGAACGTTTGCCTATCGTAGAATGCCATTCGGACTTTGCAATGCACCGGGAACTTTTCAACGATGCATGATGGCTATTTTTCATGATATGATTGAGAAGACGATGGAAGTCTTCATGGATGACTTTTCCGTGTTTGGTGATTCCTTTACTTCGTGTTTGTCGAACCTAGAGAGAATGTTAAAACGTTGTGAGGAAACCAACCTTGTGCTCAATTGGGAAAAGTGTCATTTTATGGTTAAGAGTGGAATCGTCTTAGGGCACAAGGTCTCGAAAGCGGGGATTGAGGTAGATCAAGCTAAGGTAGACGTCATCGCCAAATTACCTCATCCCAAAACCGTCAAGGGAGTTATGAGTTTCCTAGGCCACGCGGGCTTTTATCGACGATTCATCAAGGATTTCTCGAAGATTTCTCGACCCATTACACATCTTCTTGAAAAAGAAGCGCGTTTTGTCTTTGACGAAGATTATGTACGAGCCTTTGAGATCCTTAAGAGGAAACTAACCGAAGCTCCCATTCTTGTTGCTCCAAATTGGAACCTCCCCTTTGAACTTATGTGTGATGCAAGTGATTACGCTATTGGGGCCGTTTTGGGGCAACGTCATGATAAGCACTTCTTGCCTATTCACTATGCTAGCAAGACGATGACCGAGGCTCAACTTAAATACACTACAACGGAAAAGGAGTTCCTTGCCGTGGTGTATGCATTTGAGAAATTCCGACCTTACCTCGTCTTGACAAAATGCATAGTGTATACGGACCATTCGGCTATCAAGTATCTCATGGCTAAACAAGATGCAAAGCCGAGATTACTTCGTTGGATTCTCCTCCTTCAAGAATTTGATCACAAAATCGTTGACAAAAAAGGAGCCGAGAATCTAGCGGCCGATCATCTCTCTCGTTTGGAAGATCCTCACCAAAGTGTTTACGAGCCCAAGGAAATCACCGAAACATTTCCGCTCGAGACACTTGGTGTAGTGAATTCTAAGCTTGATTCTTCCACCCCATGGTTTGCGGATTTTGTAAATTACCATGCGGGTAACTTCATTATTAAGGGTATGACAACTCAAGAAAAACGAAAATTCTTTCGTGATGTCAAGTTCTACTTTTGGAACGACCCTTACTTGTTTCGAACTTGTGCGGATCAAATCATCCGCCGTTGTGTATTTGGCACCGAAGCTTCTAACATCCTTAGAGCTTGCCATGAGGGACCCACGGGTGGTCACCACGGTGCTAATCTCACGGCTAAAAAGGTGTTTGATTCCGGCTTCTTTTGGCCTACTATTTACCGAGATGCACAAGATCTTGTGAAGTCGTGTGATGCATGCCAACGACAAGGAAAAGCCTCACAAAAAGATGAAATGCCACAAAATATCATTCAAGTATGTGAGATCTTTGACGTTTGGGGCATAGACTTTATGGGGCCGTTCCCATCATCTCGTGGTAATAAGTACATTCTCGTTGCGGTTGACTACCTTTCTAAGTGGGTAGAGGCGAAGGCCTTGCCCACCAATGATGCTCGTGTGGTAGTTCAGTTCTTGAAAAGTTTGTTTGCTAGGTTTGGAACCCCTCGTGCTATCATAAGCGATCGTGGAACCCATTTTTGTAATGACCAATTTGAAAGGGTTCTAAGGAAATATGGGGTTACACATCGTCTTTCTACGGCTTATCACCCACAAACGAGTGGGCAAGTCGAGGTTTCAAACCGAGCGTTGAAGAGGATCTTGGAAAGATCCGTGGGGGAAAACCGACAATCTTGGTCGGATAAGTTAGACGATGCTTTATGGGCCTTTAGGACCGCTCATAAGACGCCCATTGGATGCACTCCCTATAAGATTGTGTATGGAAAGAATTGTCATTTGCCTATCGAGTTAGAACACAAGGCTTATTGGGCCCTAAAGCATTGTAATGATGACATGGAGACCGCGGGAAAACACCGGAAAATGCAATTAAATGAATTGGATGAATTAAGGGATATTGCTTATGAAAATTCATTGATTTACAAAGAGAAAACTAAAAAGTTGCATGATTCAAAAATTAAAAACCGGGTTTTTAACATTGGGGATCAAGTTTTACTTTTTAATTCAAGATTGAAAATATTTCCCGGTAAATTGAAATCCCGTTGGTCCGGTCCATTCACCGTGACTCAAGTATTTCCGTATGGGACCATCGAGCTAGCTCAAGATGATGGTCCTAACTTCAAGGTGAATGGACATAGATTGAAGCACTACTTTGGCGGGGAAGTTCCATCCTTGAACTACCTCGACCAAGTCACCTTCCCCAATGATAATTAGTATTGAGGGGATCGAGTCGAGCTCATGACTCGGTAATCAAAAACGAGGTGCCTCGTGGGGGAGTCCCATGCTTATCCTATGTACATATTATCGCTTTCTTAGTCTAATGTAGCTTACGTGTGGGGATTCGTGCCCTTCTAACCTTTGTTCCGTGGTTGTTTGTGATATGTGGTTTTTAGATCATGATCTTCACGATTGGAGCCTCTCGTGTTCGTTTTATGGGAGCACTCGATCGTTTGCTTTGGAGACATTTCTCAATATCCATGATATCCTTTTGATGTTCTAACCATAGGTTATTAGCACACTTCATAAACGGCTATTAATTTAATGGTTGCACCCTTTCCATGCTAGATTAGGCATTCGACCACGTCTCTAGTATGGGGGTGTTTGCACCCCTAGACTCGAAACATTGAGGACAATGTTTAACTTTAGTATGGGGGGGTGAATAGATACTTGCCTTGCCAAACTTTCACGCTTTCCAAAGTTTATCGTTTTGTTTATCATTTTTGTTGCAAAATAAGGCTAAAAATGGCCAAATTTTAAATTTTTCTCATGTTTTATAAGTGTTTGAAGACACGAATGTAGATTTTCCGATGGCGAGAATAAGAGTAATTTTTGACTCGACCGTGCGTGTTGAGCACTTAGCTTTGATTCCTTAACTACACATTAGGCTAAGTCTCTTAAATGAGGACGAGAAATGATAGAGTTAATTATAAGTTACTATGCTAAACGTAGAGTACTCGTATTCTTTCAAAAACTCATGTGTTCTCGTTGTTTGCTTATTCTCCCTTCGCTTGTAAATATTTTTTGCTTAATAAATATTGACTTAGCGGTTTAGTTAGGATTGTTGGGTTTCTAGTCTTTTCTAGTAGCTTCCGTGTGATTAAATTGGGAAGACATTAAGGTATCGCCAGCGTCACGGTTTTGAAGTATTGGCACCTGAATAATCGAAAGCTTCACCTAATAATAAGATTTCAAGTGCTCACCTAAATCAAGCAAACAATTTGAAGCCCCACAAGGCCTAAAATCTATGCAAAAATTGAAAGTGAATCAAGCCTTAATCTTCGAAGCTTTAAAGATCCAAAATTCGCTTTAGCGTGAGGATATACGTCTTTGGCTAATAAAACCACCGATGAGGCGGATAATAAAAGGCAAGGCAAGACCGAAGTCATAATAAAAGCTTCATGGCGAAGTTGAATAAAAGATGGAGGTAAACCAAAGATAATAAGGCCCTTCCGTTAGGGGGCGTATAAAAGTCTTGGTAATAAGTCTCATGTTCAAAACCGTGTTTATCGATTCTTCTTGTCAACTTAATTTTTTAACATCGTCGTCTATTAGGAGGGGTTATTGATTTGATGGTCTTAGTTACACCGTTAGGACTCTATTTTTAGACCTAAATCTCTATTATCGCATAAGTCAAACAATGTATCCTCGTGAAACATTCAAGACATCATAAAATATAAGAGATACAACTTAGGAATAATGGGAGGATAAGTACGTGATTGGGGCATATGAGTAGTGTTAGCATTACTAACTTATAATGACAATGATCTCGTTACACGCTTAGCATGGAATTGAAGGGAAAATCGAGGACGATGAAATTATTTCTAACGAAGCATTCACGTGTTCTTATTCTATGAACCTAAACGTCCCATTTTGCGATGAAAATCATACATTATGTCTATAACACAAGTAGTAGTAATTATAGTGTAGCTAGTTTATCGTTCAATAAAGTGAATAAAATTGAATTTTGGAGATGCTTTGATACTTTATTCTAGCATTGCGTGAGGGCACGGCAATGGTTTAGTATGGGGGAGTGATGAGACTGCTTTTATACATAGTCTTATCGTCCAATTAGGGCTTAAAATGCATTAAATATCATCAAAATACCCAAATATATGCTTGTGTTTGTTGCTTGTGTATTTTAGGTACGGATATTGAGAAAATGACAAAAGATCACAAAAATCAGGCAAAAACGAACACGGGAAACGAAGCCGCACGATGAACCAAGCCCTAATGAAGAATTTTCCAAAGAAAACCCTTGAAGATTTGAAGAATATTGAAGATTGGTCCTCCAAGTTTGAAGAATTGACACTTTATACCCTTGTATCTTCATAATTACAAGTTTGGTCCCTAAAGTTTGTCAAAATTACAAAAAGGACCCTTAACTTTGAAGAATTGGCAAATTTAGTCCCTCAACAAATCTAAATTGTCAAATATGGTCCTCCAAGAAGTCAACCAACAAGTCAAAGCCTTGAAGTTTGAAGACTTTACATGATAAGCCCTTGGAAATCACAAGAATTGCCATTTTAGTCCTTATTCATGGTTTAACTAAAACACAAGGACTGAATTTGACAATTGCCAAAAGATTTTACAAAGGAAAGAAAGTTTTGGCTGTGTTAATTTAAAGTGGAAACAATTGGGGATTATAGGGGGCATTCCTGCCAAGACAAACAATTTCCAGCCACCAATCATCATGGGCCACGTCACCCCCACCAGTCCATTTCATCAAAAACAAACCAGTCCACAACTCTTTGACCCTATCACAAAACCTTTGTGAACCCATCACTTTAATTAAACTTATTTAATTACTGAAAGTGGGGGAAACACGAATTTGAAATTAATTTCCCTTAAACATAATCAAAACTACACCTGCTACTCCATAAACCCTAGAACTAACCCAGTCCTAATCACCCTCTTCCCTCACTCAAAACCTAATTAACCTTGGGTAAAAAGATGATTACCTAGTCCCCAACACTTCCCCACACCCAGAAAACGACTACACCTTTCCCTGTCCCCTCACAAGGTTCCCCTGACCCCACTCTTGTGCAAGAAAACAAAGGAAGCAGTCATCCAACGGCTCTAACTCATTTCCTTGCTCCCAAAGGACCAAATATACGTCCAAGATCGTCTTCACACAGCTGGCCATCACATGGGCGATTTTGACCAAAGATCACCAAGGGCAAAACTGGGAATTCCTGCATTAGGGTTTAGCTTTGGATATTTTTCTTATTATTTTATTCTAGGACCTAGAATCTTCATTTGAGTAGTATAAAAGGAGGTGCTGGTCTTGTAGCAACCCCTTGTTCCAGTTTTATGTAAAAAATTTTCTTTTATGAATTAATGAAAATGTTTTCATCTTGCATATGACTGAGAACCATTTACTTTCCAGTATTCATGTTTTAAAGTTTGTTTTTCCTGAGTTCATTTTTCTTCAAGTTTGTGTTTTTTTAAATTTTCAAAAAGTTTTCAAGTTTCTGATTTTGAGCAAGTTTTTGGTAAGAACTTGTGTCAAGGATTTGGTATTTCCAGCTTTTAATATATTGTGTAAGTGCTTTGAAAGATAACATTGAGAAGTTTTGAAAGGTTTAAAAAAGGTTTTAAGAAGAATTTCATAAGAATCAGATTGTACTTGTATTGTGCATTTTTTTTTGTGTTTTCTTTCTTAGCAGGTTTGGAGATTTGTTGTTCAAGGTGTCAGCATAGGCCCGGGCCTATAAGGAGGTGGTTTTTCAACCACAAGGGACTTGGATGTAAGTCCCTTAGGTAAAAATCCTTCCCCCTTTTAGTTTTTTCAGTTTTGATAGTGATTTAAGTGATCTTGGTGAATTCTGCATGAAAGGTGTTTTTAATGGTTTGAATGTGTGTTAAATGGTGTGCTATGCATGATAGAGGCATGTGCAATCAGTTTGGATAGGTTTAGCATAGGTTTTGTTTGAAAAAGTTAGATTTAAATTTTTAAAGGGGTGTTTGGGTTTGCACTTTATTGAGTTCCATTGATTCATTTTTTGTGCTTGAACCTGTTATACATCACTTGTTAGGGTAGTTTTGTTTGTTTGTTAGTATAGGTATTCATTTGAACAAGTTTTAAACACAAATGTATGCTTAGACTTTGAAAAACTTAGCTAAAATTCAGTAAACTGCCATGTGTGACTGTTTTTGTTGATTTTGGTGCTTAGATCTTGATTGCTTGTTAGATTATAGGGTGATATAGGACTGTGATTGTTTGTATGCTGTTTGGAGTGAGTGTGTACAAGATTTGTGGCTTAGAACCTCATTATTGTGCATGTAAAAAGCTGAAATACCCACCAGACCTATAAAAGACCATAGGAGCTTGTTTTTGCTTTTGAGTGCTTTGTTTGAGTGATTTTTGGCTATCAATTGCTTGTTTTCTGCTTAGTTGTGACTCCCTAAACTCCAAAGAGTATAGGGGTGCCCTGCTTGTTCCAAAAACACCACCAAAAAAATCCAAAGTCCAAGCTCCTCTTGGACTCATTGCACAAGTGTAAACTTTCACTTGTGTTCATCAGAAAGAACAAATGAACTGGTCACGTTTTTGCTTTCAGTTTGCTTAATCTTGATTAAAAGTGGTTTTGGATTTGTGTTTTTAAGCTTAGATAAGTTACTGATTAAGTTTTAAAAGAAAAAAAAAAGAAAAATTTTGTAAAAACTTCACCCTGCCTGGACTCAAACCCCCGACCTGCAGCTCAGGAGTGAGGGGTTCTACCAGTGATCTAGATGAGTTTTTACATTCAAGTTTCATTTCATTAGTTACTTAAACACGTTTTGGTTTTGGCTTATTTAAATAAGTCGTAGCTTATTTTGTTTATTCCAGCTTATTTAAGTAACTTATTTAGTCACTAGTATTTTTCCTAGGGGTTAATTGAGGTTTAGGATTTTTCTGTTTAAAAATACTATTTTTCCCATTATTCTTTTAATTATTAGGATTATTTTTAGATTAAATCTTAGAAAGTGTATTAAAAATAGTAAACATTATTTTAAAAATCCAAAAAAATAGTTTTTAAGTTTTAATTTATATTTTTGAGGTTTACATATCATAAAGTTTTCAAAAACTTTAGTTTTTAATTTTATTTGATTTTAGGTTTTTTATTGAACTTTAAAAATTAATATAAAATTAACTAAAAGGTTTTAGGAACTTTAATTTGCATTTTCTTCTTAGTTAGATTATTTAGAACTTTTGAGAATTTTTTAGAATTTATTTGAGAACTTTTTGTTTTTTGGATTATTTTAATATTATTTTATTAGAAAAAATTCAAAGTTTTATTTTTAACTTTTTTTCATTTTTCCTAGATTCTAGACATTAAATTAGGAACTTTTTCACTTTCCAATTAATTTTTAGGCTATTCAATTAATTTTTAGAATTAATTTAAGATTTAATAGATTTTAATAGTTTTTAGGAGTTTAAAAATAGTTTAATTTGGTTTTAAAATTTTTAAAAATAGTTTTTAGTTTAATTAGGTCATTTTTGAGGTTTACAAACTATAAAATCTTGTTTAGGGATTTTTAATAATTAAAAGTGATTTTTAGGGCTTTAATTAGCATTAAAAAGTCATTATTTAATTAATTAAAAGGTTGTAGCAAGTTTGGATTTTTTGTAAACTCTTAGAATATTATTTGGGATTTTTAGTAATTTTTAGGTTAAAATTTTAATTTTGGCACTATTTACGGTTTTACGTTTACGCCTTTTTCGTCGTAGTTTAATTAATTTTCGTAACCGTCTTTCTCTTCTAATCCCATTTCTTTCTCAATCAATATAATCACAAACAAAATCAACTCTCAACACAACGCACTAGCCTCCTTGGGAAACGAACTTGCTTGGTCATTAGTGCTCGGTTTTCCTAAACCGACACTTAATACTTCCACTATTTGTCATCCTTTTCCTAAAGGGTACAAAAACACTACATCACACGTCATGGTTGATTTATTTATACGGTTGTGGTAACGTTTGGATGAGAGGATAGAGTTGGATAGTATTACTTATGGTTAGATACTATAATGGAGAGATGTGTTTTGGGTTTAAAGGTTGTGTTGAAGGAATGATTAAGAGTTGTGGAGTTTTGAAACTTAGATTAGTTACGGGAATAAGGGAGTAAGTAAAGTTAGTTGAGTGGTTATAGAAACGAGATGTCATGCTATGAGAAGTTGGTTGAAGTACTTTTAGAAATATTGTGGTTGATGAGTTGAAGTTAGAAGCTACTACGTAGTGTGAAGTTCCTAGGTAACATCATGGAGACGAGAAGGAGTGCGTAAAGAGCTACATCGAGAAGCAAGGAGCTGAAAGGACTACGTGTCGGCTGCAAGAAGGATGCAAGAGATTTCGAAGGAGTCACAAAAGTTGCGAGGACCAGAAAGGTGACAAACACTATGATGGGAAGTTTACGTATGGTTCGTGATGAAGAAGGACAGATCGAGTATCAGAGCGGAGCTACAAAGAGCTGAACCGGTGGATCGTGATGAAATGAATACATGACATGGGAGATTAAGAACTCGTGGAAATAACAAGGGGAGTCGATTGACTACGCGGATAGAATTTTTGTGGCAATCAATATCGAGGGATGAGAAGTGAAGCTGAGCTGAATAAGTTTCGTGGAGAAGTGATTAGAGAGTCGGTTTTGTGAAGGTGTTATGAAAAATCTTTGGAAGAGACAGCTACGCATTATCCAATGCACTAGTGATTTCCATAGATTTGATGAATGAAGTATGGACTTTTTGTTGGACGGGATAGTGTAGGAATAAGGGAGAACCATGGAAGGAGAGAACCAAGTGTTCCTAGAAGATGATGATTGCAAGTACCTCATGATAGGTGCAAGATCAAAGTAGAAGTATGAGATTTGAATAAGAAATCAAAATATGGCATAGTAGACAAATGGAAACTAATGTGGGTATAAGATGAGAGTGTGATCCACATGGAATCACATGAAACTCTAGTCTGTCCCTATTAGGAGGGAGTAGGAGATCTTGTTGTGAGAAAAACAAGTGAAGCTACATGGAAATTTTTTGCGTATAGATGACTAGATAGACTTAGTTAGTGGAGCTGGTGTGACAATCCGGCAATTTATGGTTTATATTTTATTCTCAATATTTAATTGAAAACATTATTTTAATGTTATAATAAGAACTCACTTATTTTTGGGAAGAAATTTGGATTTACGTCTTGAAGTAGCATCGACTACGTCTAAACCGGAGGATTCAACGTTACGTGCTTACGTTTACATACACCATCTTTGGTGACAGTCCGACATTTCAGGAAATAAATTTGTCCGTGAATATTATTTTGAGATTTTAAATTTGTGTTGGTTCATAAACTCACAAATTTACGAGAAGAGATTAGGACATACGATTTTAATTTAACGTCCTTTACGACTAAACCGGAAACCTTAGGATTACGTATTTACATTTTCGAACTCCGTTTTGATGAGACAATTTTTATTAGATTCGTTTTGTGCCGTTGATTCATAATTTATAAAAACGTTTTTCGTAAAACGACCCGAGGGCACGCAAATCGAGGAAACTAGAATCGAGGAATACCCGTAAATTAGCGGGATGGGACAAAACAAGTTTATCCCACCCCACTAACACATGGGTGGCCAAAAGAGGACACCACATCCATGATGTGACACCCTTGTAGCTATAAGCTTACACATGTAAGCTTAGCTTCACATGAAAGCTAACTTATCCCACCAAACTAGCAAAAACCACTAAACTTTACCACTTACTTCCATTTCACATGCATAACTCACACACTCCTCTCCTCTCTCTCTAAAATTCGTCCAACCATCATAAAAAACAACCCTCATTTGATCTATGTTAGCCATAAAATCATGTGTTACTCATACACATGATGATGCTACTTTGAAGCTTTGAAGATTGGAGGTGATTCTAACATCCAAGGAGAAGATTTTTTGGTGTCATAGGGCTGATTTTCCATGGGAAGTTTATAAAGGTTGGTAGACTTGAAGATTATATTGGTTTATCACAAGTTTTGCCATCGAAATCCAAGCCTTGTTCATCAAAGACTCATCTTTTCATCACTAATGGTGGTATAGAGATTGTTCTTCCTATCCTCTTGTTATTTTGATTATGTAATCTTGTATTTTCTTTATTTATGTATATGTATATGATGATGAATGATGATTAAAAAATATTATGTGGGGATTTGGTGTTGATAGATTTGATAAACATGGGTAAAAAGATGGAAAAACCACATGTAAAAATGGTTAAATCTTGCTTAATAAGATGGCTGTATAAAAACAGTAAGTAACCAAGTTATAAACTGATGAAATTGCATGGTGGAATCCATTTACAGTAAGTGTTAGATATCATACACATGTGAGAGTTGTCCATGCAATAGAATCATCAAAATGAGTGAGATATGATCAAAACAAGATGAGTGTACCAATCTGAATAGTCTGTTTTGTAGGGACTGTTAAGGATAGTTAGACATGGAATGAGCAGTAGTTATAACTAACTTGTTTGTATCACATAATATGAAGTTTATGCCATCCAAAAATGAGCTTCTATCTCCTTATAGAACTCAAGATATGATAAAAACAGTGAAGATGAAACTAAAAATCAGATTTTGAAGAATTAATGTTTAATAGTATTATATAAGCACTCAAACTAATATAGTATAAAATGTGAATTAAAACCCACTAACTTATAAATTTCATTAATATAAATATGTATAAGGTTAAATAAATGGACACTTTATAAAAATGATAGTTGAATAAGATTTATAAGTTATAAAAACTATAAACATGATTTTTACGTCTTTTCGGCTAAAACCGAAAGATTAACGTTTTTGTTAAATAAAACTTAGACGGTTGGACCCGTCTAATGTAAACTTTTATAAACTCACATACTGATGTATAAACATATATAACAAGTAAAAACCGATAAAACCCGAGCTTTACAACATATAGACATTAACGGGCCAAAGTAGCCTTAATGGACAATTGTAACACCCTCAATTTCACAAGGCAGCAGAATATCAACATTGGGTGTTACTTCATAGCACATCACACATAGTCATAGAAAACGACCTCAAAGGAGACGTTTTATAAAATAAACCATTCGACAAAATCAGAGTTCAATAAAAAGGGGTCCCAACAACTACTTCAAACTTTAATAAAAGTAATGATTTGTCAAATGTATTGAATGGAAATTGTTCGTTTTGCCTTTACTTTGTCCTGCGCGACTCCATGCTCCAGCTGCTCTTAAACCTATACACCTGAGAATACATCTAAAATGTCAACACAACGGTTGAGTGAATTCATAGGTTTTTAAATAAACAATAATGGGTTATAAACCGTAAAGCTTTTGAACACAAGAATCTCATCCATTGGCGGTATTGCAACACATACAATACCTATATCCACACTATTATGCTAAGCTCATGACACCGATGCCTTAATCAATAAATTTTCCCTAGTCAAGTATCTTGCCAAATACCCCATACCTCACGTACAACACACCCGGCTGAGCCTCCAACTCACAGGTGCGACCTGCCCGGGTGGGGGTCATCATTCCCAATGGATCCATTCGTCTGTACGAGCGCCTACCCATCACAGGTAGTTAACGGTTCATGATTTATAGGGACTTTCCAAATTTTGGCAATACAACACTTAGCAAATAGCGGTTCACAATCAATACAATCAACGCTTGTGTTCATCTTTCAAAAGCATTTAATCAACCAACTTACATTCATTACCACAACTTGTATTCGTTCAAAGCACATAGTCAAACATCGTATGTTTATTCATAAACATGTATTTTCAAAGGATATATATAATCACATATGATTATTTACCAAGAGCATGTATTCTCCCTCGCGGGCTTATAAAAACATATAAAGTAGTAAAAGCGAGGCTATGAACTCACTTGATATAGCTATTACACGTAGATCAAGGAACAAACGTCCAATAGTCGATACACGACTTCGCGAGATATCAATGGCTCATTGATCGAGAACGAGATGCCCAACGGTCGACATATGACAGAACGAGACCTATAATGACGAGACGCGTCTTAGGCTCGAGACTATACGTAAGTCAAACAAATATGTAAATATTTCACTTTAGTAGGTTTGGACATTGCATAAGTTTTATAGTTTTCATAAAACTTTTGATAACAATTTATCATTTATTATCTCATTATAACTATTAAGCCCAATAAGGCCCATTAGTGGCCCAATAGTCGTTATAGGTGTATATTGGGCTTTATGGTTCAAGTCAACTTTATATGTTTTTCGGGTTCTAAAACGCCTCAAACAACATTAACTTAATATCTCACGTTGGTCGGGTCTCGGGTTCTATAATTATGGGTATATAAATGGGTTTCTATATTTCCCGATAAGTAGGTCCTACAACCTCGGGTTTTATAAAAATGGCCACGTTATTCATATAATTATTATAGTTTAATTACGCAAATTTTATAACATGTCTCGGTATTTAACTCACTACTCCTATACCGTAAATCACCCGAACGAGTTCTTTATGTAAAAATGATCATAAGCTCATGTACTTTACTGATCTCAAGCATACATGACCTTAAGTTATGTTTAAGGTAGCTTATATGTTCATTTTATCATTAGAAGTATGGGTTGTGATTCGCAGCCAACTTCAGTTCCACCGTTTTGGCCGCCATTTACAAACCGTAATGAACTTTTAAACTATCCAATTGATTCTGGTTCTTCATGATTTTATCTACAACTCATAGTTTTACATTTTCAAATGATTATGAGTTCTTGTAAGAGTTATCAGACCGTTTATTCAGCATGTTCAGATTTTACACTTTTTATCGTTTCGGCCATATCCAATTCATCGAGTATCGTCACGGGACGAGTCACCCGGACAAAGCATCACAAAACACGGTGCTATCTCCCTATATTTGTATTTAAATCTCATGACCTGCTGATCTCGTACAAATAGTCCATTTATTCACTGGCCTAAATTTAAAGTTTATAGCCATCACTTAAGGCTTGATTCGACTTATGTTTTTCATAGTTTAAAACTTATGTACAATGTCCAAAAGAAAAACATATATATCACACTGATATAAACAAAGAGATTATATTATATTTTTCTTACTTATTTGAAAATTTACATAAAAATAGAGATATAAAGGATAAGAAGATTCTTACAAAAGAAATGGTAGAAATGAGTACAAGAACTAGTAAATCTTCAACCCAAATCAAATATATAACCCAAATCTTCCACTGTTATAAGCCCCTTTTAATCATCCCCTTATACTCCGTGACATTTTTTTTGAGTTGTAAATGATTAAGGGTGATCACCAAGATATCAAATAAGTGATAAGATGATGTCTTGTTTGCTCACGTTAAAAAAACGGAGAAAGAATATGACTTTGCTATTTCAACTAGATAGATGTAAAAGTTAGGAAGACATGGCTCAATTAATTTGTAAGTATGACACGTATGTATGGGATAAGATTAAATAAAATCTTGTCCCATAATTTGTAAAAGCGGGTATTATCGAAGCCCGATATTTTAAATTTACGCGATTTGAAAGATACGCGTTAAACACGAAAAATAAACGCTCAATATAAAATAAAATATTTGACATTCAGACAACATTTATATTTTGATATATAAATGAGGGTTATGATTTAAAATACCTTAACGCGTTATATAAACGAATGACGGATAAATGTTTAATGTAAATTACAAAAGATGATCGTAAAACAAAAATTAAAACGACGACAATAGAAAATATTTCTGTGCCATTACGAAAATGTTCACGGTCGATGGCGGACATAAATTTTGTCGATAAATAATAAATGACACATATATGATACGTTAAAGCCTTAAACTTGTCGGTTAGTCGAGAGTTCAATATTATTCGTCGAAAGAACATGACAAATAAAATTTGATTATTAAATATTGTCCTAATATTAGAAATGGTATTAGAACTCGGTCTAAATGTTGATTTAAAGTTTCGAGTTACTATAGTAGCTACCCCTTTAGGAAGCGACGTCCCGACGCTTAATTCGTCTCAATAATCTTCGGTTAAAGGGCGAAGAGGTGACAAATTGACAAGTCATCGCCAGGTTTCCAATGAAGGTTGAATGAACAAAAGATAAAGCGATGAGTATATGTAACGGCACAAGTAAACGACTTGAATGTATCTTCAATCCTTATAAGGAAAGAATAATACATAACTCGAAGGAGAAGCCATTGTAAGTGGAAAAATTAACAAGTCGTTAATTTTTGAAAGTGCTTCAAGGTACATTACTACTAGCTTATCAAGCATGTGGCGGTCGATATAAGTTCGAAAAATTCCACATGACAAGTTAAGAGTTGAAAGAAGTAGGCGCATTTGAAAAATCTTCAATTCGAGAACCGATTCAAAACTATCGATGATCACATCGATCAAAACGAAACACATATGGTCCACGGGTTTCATAAAAAAATTACCTCATAAAAGAAAATCATATGGATCACACATAACTCCATCGAAAACGTTATAAAATATTCACGACGAGGCAATTATTACGAGCCGCACAAAATCATCTAGTTGCATGATCTCAAACATGCAAACCTATTTCTTTAAAATCAAATTTATCGACACAGAAAATTGTTCGGAGTATACAATACTCTATTGAAGGAACTACGATCCAAATCAAATACAAAAGCCATCACTAGGCACATATAATCACACTACGACATGCTTGCAAAATAGCCAAGCCATGTCAAATAAATAAGTTCAATCAAGTTAACTCATGCTTGCTAAATAGTCAAGACATGAGAAAATGAATATCTGATAGGATTTTCAGATGAGTCCAGACAAAGGAAAGTTTGCAAGTTAAAGAATGTTTACGATATTGATTGCATAGATGCATATAGAATAATATTTTCGTCATCCGAGGATGCTCACACACGGATCCATACCCAAATGACATTACATGGTGCTCACAAACGGATCCATACCCAATAGATATTACAGGGTGCTCACAAACGGATTCATACCCAAAATATTTTCTCGTTATGTTTGAAAAAATCTTCGATGAACCATCCATAATAACAAGAAAGAATCTGAGAACTTTTCATTCACGATAAGCTATCAGTGATAACTTAATCGCTGGTCGATCCACAAGTACACACTTAAATACTAGTGTCGATTAGACAAGTTTTCTCGTCTTATAACGAGTAACGATTATTAATGATTAGCTTATAAAGCTCACGATAGTTGGGACACATTAGAAATGGTCCATAAAGACAAATCATAACTCGAGAGAAGACTAATGGGTTACTCATACATATACGATAATCAATAATAACCATAAATACGACGGTAATGAATGATTCATACCAACGAATCACGAGTCGAAGAAATATGTCCGTATACAAAATAATCACACACCAAGTCAGGCACACTTGAGCCCACTCGTTTATAAATCGTTGTTTACATCCAAAGGCGTCCCAATCCATGTAAACAAGAATTATAAATTTATGGTTCGGGAATTTATAACTTTCTTGTTCAAATAAAAAGGCGTCCCAATTTATTTCAACAAGACGATTATAAATCATCCTACTCAGTAATACCGTTACAAAATACGATATCATAACCAAATTAAATGCCAAGAAAAGTACAGGGTGTCAAACTTAATCCATGATTTCTGTATTCAAACGTCCCATTCCATCTGAATAAAGAAACCATCGACAATCTAAGTTCTAGTGGTTTAAAACTTTCTTATTCAAATGTCCCAATCCATTTCAATAAGAGAACCTTAAACGACACATAGTTGGGCGATTTAAAATCATTATATTTAAATGTCCCATTCCATTTAAATACAAAGTATTAAATTTCTCAACTAATGACTACTATGAGCATATCTTTGTTGTACCTAAATTATATATAGTTGATTTGGGTATATATATATTTTAGGCCCAACATTGGCATCCTCCTTTTCGCCACAAAACGTAATCAAACACAATTCAATTAAACGTTATATTACGTAGAAGATGTCTCCTTGAAGAAATGATTCTTCAAAAATGATAAAGAGTACATAAATAAAATAATATGTTTATCAGTTATGTTCCAAAAGGAGATGTCCTAAAATGGCACATCACGATGCGATGACAACAATCGAGCTTAAATTAGTCGATATGCGATAGATTATGAAACAATATACATGTACCCAAAATATCAAACGAGTTCCATACTCGTATTCGGATAATAAATTAATTATCAAGAAAGGTGACTGGCGGCGAGGCCAAACTCTCTATAAAACCGTATCATAAAATGTACGATAATCACGCAAGGACCGTTGCTTCACGCGCAATGCCTTTAAATACCATAGTATGTACCTACATATACATACAATCATTCCTATATACACATAGGATCACATAATCAAAACCAAGTATTGGTTTCTAGGAGCCATGAGCGCGCGAATACTTTGTAAGGCAATAAAACAATTTTACGAAAGAGCAGTTATAGTCTAGGTTGTAAAAATGACCTAGTTCGCTATAACTAGTGCTCTAATACCAATCTGTAACACCCTCAATTTCACAAGGCAGCGGAATATCAACATTGGGTGTTACTTCATAGCACATCACACATAGTCATAGAAAACGACCTCAAAAGAGACGTTTTATAAAATAAACCATTCGACAAAATCAGAGTTCAATAAAAAGGGGTCCCAACAACTACTTCAAACTTTAATAAAAGTAATGATTTGTCAAATGTATCGAATGGAAATTGTTCGTTTTGCCTTTACTTTGTCCTACGCGACTCAATGCTCCAGCTGCTCTTAAACCTATACACCTGAGAATACATGCTAAAATGTCAACACAACGGTTGAGTGAATTCGTAGGGCTTTAAACAAAACAGTAATGGGTTATAAACCGTAAAGCTTTTGAACACAAGAATCTCATCCATTGGCGGTATTGCAACACATACAATACCTATATCCACACTATTATGCTAAGCTCATGACACCGATGCCTTAATCAATAAATTTGCCCTAGTCAGGTATCTTGCCAAATACCCCATACCTCACGTACAACACACCCGGCTGAGCCTCCAACTCACAGGTGCGACCTGCCCGGGTGGGGGTCATCATTCCCAATGGATCCATTCGTCTGTACGAGCGCCTACCCATCATAGGTAGTTAACGGTTCACGATTTATAGGGACTTTACAAATTTTGGCAATACAACACTTAGCAAATAGCGGTTCACAATCAATACAATCAACGCTTGTGTTCATCTTTCAAAAGCATTTAATCAACCAACTTACATTCATTACCACAACTTGTATTCGTTCAAAGCACATAGTCAAACATCGCATGTTTATTCATAAACATGTATTTTCAAAGGATATATTTAATCACGTATGATTATTTACCAAGAGCATGTATTCCCCCTCGCGGGCTTATAAAAACATATAAAGTAGTAAAAGCGAGGCTATGAACTCACCTGATATAGCTATTACACGTAGATCAAGGAACAAACGTCCAATAGTCGATACAGGACTTCACGAGATATCAATGGCTCATTGATCGAGAACGAGATGCCCAACGGTCGACATATGACCGAACGAGACCTATAATGACGAGACGCGTCTTAGGCTCGAGACTATGCGTAAGTCAAACAAATATGTAAATATTACACTTTAGTAGGTTTGGACATTGCATAAGTTTTATAGTTTTCATAAAACTTTTGATAACAATTTATCATTTATTATCTCATTATAACTATTAAGCCCAATAAGGCCCATTAGTGGCCCAATAGTTGTTATAGGTGTATATTGGGCTTTATGGTTCAAGTCAACTTTATATGTTTTTTGGGTTCTAAAAGGCCTCAAACAACATTAACTTAATATCTCACGTTGGTCGGGTCTCGGGTTCTATAATTATGGGTATATAAATGGGTTGCTATATTTCCCGATAAGTAGGTTCTACAACCTCGGGTTTTATTAAAATGGCCACGTTATTCATATAATTATTATAGTTTAATTACGCAAATTTTATAACATTTCTCGGTATTTAACTCACTACTCCTATACCGTAAATCACCCGAAAGAGTTCTTTATGTAAAAATGATCATAAGCTCATGTACTTTACTGATCTCAAGCATACATGACCTTAAGTTATGTTTAAGGTAGCTTATATGTTCATTTTATCATTAGAAGTATGGGCTGTGATTCAAAGCCAACTTCAATTCCACCGTTTTGGCCGCCATTTACAAACCGTAATGAACTGGTATCCAATTGATTCTAGTTCTTAATGATTTTATCTACAACTCATAGTTTTACATTTTCAAATGATTATGAGTTCTTGTAAGAGTTATCAGACCGTTTATTCAGCATGTTCAGATTTTACACTTTTTATCGTTTCGGCCATATCCAATTCATCGAGTATCGTCACGGGACGAGTCACCCGGACAAAGCATCACAAAACACGGTGCTATCTCCCTATATTTGTATTTAAATCTCATGTCCTGCTGATCTCGTACACATATTCCATTTATTCACTGGCCTAAATTTAAAGTTTATAGCCATCACTTAAGGTTTGATTCGACTTATGTTTTTCATAGTTTAAAACTTATGTACAATGTCCAAAATAAAAACATATATATCACACTGATATAAACAAAGAGATTATATTATATTATAATGTCTTACTTATTAGAAAGTTTACATAAAAATAGAGATATAAAGGATAAGAAGATTCTTACAAAAGAAATGGTAGAAATGAGTACAAGAACTAGTAAATCTTCAACCCAAATCAAATATATAACCCAAATCTTCCACTGTTATAAGCCCCGTTTAATCAGCCCCTTATACTCCGTGACATTTTTTTTGAGTTGTAAATGATTAAGGGTGATCACAAGATATCAAATAAGTGATAAGATGATGTCTTGTTTGCTCACGTTAAAAAAAACGGAGAAAGAATATGACTTTGCTATTTCAACTAGATAGATGTAAAAGTTAGGAAGACATGGCTCAATTAAGTTGTAAGTATGACACGTATGTATGGGATAAGATTAAATAAAATCTTGTCCCATAATTTGTAAAAGCGGGTATTATCGAAACCCGATATTTTAAATTTACGCGATTTGAAAGATACGCGTTAAACATGAAAAATAAACGCTCAATATAAAATAAAATATTTGACATTCGGACAACATTTATATTTTGATATATAAATGAGGGTTATGATTTAAAATACCTTAACGCGTTATATAAACGAATGACGGATAAATGTTTAATGTAAATTACAAAAGATGATCGTAAAACAAAAATTAAAACGACGACAATAGAAAATATTTCTATGCCATTACGAAAATGTTCACGGTCGATGGCGGACATAAATTTTGTCGATAAATAATAAATGACACATATATGATACGTTAAAGCCTTAAACTTGTCGGTTAGTCGAGAGTTCAATATTATTCGTCAAAAGAACATGACAAATAAAATTTGATTATTAAATATTGTCCTAATATTAGAAATGGTATTAGAACTCGGTCTAAAGTTGATTTAAAGTTTCGAGTTACTATAACAATAAACCCGACTAATTTGGTAAAACACTTATTAACTTACTTATTGGGCTTAACCCACTTGGGCACAACATGAAAAGTATAATACTGATAATAAAAGTGTAAAATGGACTAATATAAAGTATTGGGCTTGTAATAGGGTTATTGGGCCTAAAACATGTAAATAAGTAAAACTAGTAAAACTAGTATAAAAATGTTACCAACACATAAACACTATAATGAATGAGTAAAAATGTATAAACCCACTTGATCATCATCATATATATAAAATCATCATATGTATACATAATTGTTATTTTATAAAGTCATTGGACAAGAGTCTAAGACAAGTATTATTTGTCTAGGTTTCCGTGATTGAAGCACGTACCGTACATCCGAATTGCCGATAACCCGCTTTCCCACATCAACGTGAGTTCATAGCCTTGCACTCTTTTAAATGTTTTTATGAAATATTTTATAAACCCGCGAGGGAGATAACATGTTAGTTTTACTAAAATAGGACACCATTTGTCCCGATTGTTTGTTTATTGATTTGGACCCGAATGATTGTATGACCCGATGTATGATTATATGACCCGATAGATGAAATGAAATGGATTATTATAGTTAGGTTATGTCACTAAAAGTCCCATTAGCATGAATTGTGAACTACCGGGATTTGGTAGACGCTTATGCTCATAATAGTACTATTTGGGGACGATCACCCCAGTTCGCGCCTTGACGGTTGATCCCCGTCGTGCCACATTGATTGGTAAGCGAATTTATGTATGAGAAGATTTACACAAGCGTGATTATTGTGACGACACACTAATTTAGATGGGCAAATGAGTTTCGGGTTAGCTACCCGTTGTTTGTTGTAGTAAGGTAACAATGTCATGCGGCTTATAATAATCCAAATAACGAAATACTGCTATACGCACTGAATTACAATGAATTTCCTGACTAGCAATACGGGGTCTTATTATTGATTTTATGTTCGTGTTTTGGTTTTACATAACCATATTCATATAACGGTTTTTATATAACTTTATACAACGTTATAAAACGTATTGTATGATGTTTTTACGACTTTTGTTCGTATAATGATTTTGAAGGCAAAAGCCTATATTATGATTTTTGATAAGGATTTGTATAAAATGACTTTGGCTATTTTATGGCCTATTACAATGATTTGTACAAAAATGATTTTTGGTAATAATTATATACCGATGATATATTAATGGTTTTATTGAACTCTATGAATTCACTCGGCGTTATCGCTGACCTTTTCTTTTATCATGTTTTATCTCAGATACTTGAAGGTAATTCTCGGGAAGACGACAAGAATTCATGGCCCGCACTTAAATAACAATTTCCATTCCAATGCTTTGTAAAATTTGTATGAAATAATATGACTTGGGACCTATGTAAACTTGATATTTATGAATGGAAATGCTTTATTATTAAACGACGCGATTTTTAAGCGTTGTCTATGATGTGAGTAATGTGCTATCCCGTAACACCAACGAGTCTTCTGCTGTATTAAATTGTGTAAATTTGGGGGTGTTACAGTTTGATACCAGAGCTCTCGTTATAGAGAACGAAAGATTTTTAAAACTAAGGTTTTTAATAAAACATTTCAAAATCTTTTAACTGTAAACGTTTTTCTAAAAATGTCTAAAAATCTTTTGACTATAACGGTGCCGAAGAATTCCCGAGTTACCGACAAGGCCAGACTGAGAAGTGTTATTTTAATATATATATAAATTAGATTATATATATACATATATATATATATATATATATCTATATATATATATATATATCTATATATATATATATATATATATATATATATATATATATATATATATATATATATATATATATATATATATATATATATATATATATATATATATATATATATATATATATATATATATATATATATATATATATATATATATATATATATGGTGTAATTTGATTACATGATTGTTTGATGATTATTTCTATATTTATACGAGATATTTATACGACGTAGATTGTCACAAGAAACCCTAACTTCCCTAGCAAATTAATCGAAGCTATTCCCGTAGGAATTCTAGCTATCCTAGATCTAAACCAAGTTGTGGATAATTATGATCCCAAAAAATGGTTGATATTCGTAGAAATGTAGATAGTAGTTGATTGTGATATTGAAGAAGAATTGGCGAGATTAAAAATGATATCGATGTCATGACGATCTTTCCTTATAGAGTGGAGTTTGACAAAACGTTACCACCTGTAAAGGTGTCATCTGATTCGTTGTCACCCAATTCTTAAATTTGAAATCGAAAGGGTGAATGTTGCACTTGAGGCTGTCATTAGAACCATTACCCAAAAGCCTCATGCCACTAGTACCTTTCCGAGAAGTCTAATTGAATATGTGGGTCATTTCATATTAATGACTCATTTGATAATTGTTGTTGTAAGAGCTATAGGATTGGAAATTAAGTGTTGATCATATCAAGCTTTTATTGCCCTTTGAAGGTCTAAGAATAAGGTTGAAAGTATTGGAGAATGAGGTAGGATATTGCATTGAGTATAAGTTGATTGAAAACTTGAATTAAGTAAAATTTAACTCGTATGGAATATGAGATTGTTAAGAGAAAGTTGTTGAGTCCTGTGATTGAATTATAAGGTTTTAATTGATTGTTGATTCGTATTAAGGGTTGTTCCTAGGCGATTGTCCAATGACGAGGATGCCCAGTGTCCAATAAATAAATTAAAGAAATCTTCTTCTGAATTGGGACCGATGGATCTTTCGGGACATGTGGAGCACCTAATGACTCTTGTAGATTAGTATTCATTGTGGTATCTTTTAAAAATCCCTAACTTAACTGAGATATCAGTTGGTAGGATGAGTTTTTGGAATTGTATGACATAGTGACACGTAATGTGTTACGGTACAATTCTAACTTGTTTGTGATTAATGAAAAGACTACCTTTGATTGCTAAATTCTACATGTATCGATGTTATTTATCTTTTATTGCTTCATCCTAATGTTCGCATTAGTGATGCAACCATTGAATAAGTACTCATCTCGATTTGAGTTACGTTGTAGATTATTCTTTTTGAGTGCCATCGAGGTCATGAACCTCATGATTATTTGGCTAAGCTTATTTCCTATTATATTGTAGTTAGTTCTTAGTGAACAACTTTTCATCACTCCTTTGCAGATCACTAATTGTTTTTATAAGTTAAAACAGTATCCCTTGAGAAAAATTGGGTTTTCATCACCATATGGATTATTTAAAGTGAGACTTATAAATAATCGTTATCGAAATGAAGTTGTTTATAGAACACCTTGGAAAACTTAATTGTTTTCATAACAAAGAAAATCTTTGTAAATTTATTTTTGATTCTTATTTAAGAATTAAGCATGAAAATGTTTTTATTATAAACATGATGATAGAATTTTGACGAACTGAGTATTGCATCGTTAATCTTAAAATTGTATATAGTTGCGCGCCTACATACAATTTGGAAGGGACCATGCAAGGCTGATTAGTAGTCACCATGAAATTATTAATAAACACTAAATTTTCTTTGAAGATTGTGAAAGATTAAATTTTATGAGATCTGCAAAAAGTGCAAAATAGGGACATATTATTAGGGACACCTACATATGTGCCCGTACTATTTATTCTTTTGAGTCAAATTTACTCATCTGTGGAATTTGTCTTATTTGAAAATTGATATTTCCTTCTTGTCCAATTCTCCCGTGGTGAGATTCTTAGGAAAAGTATTTGATTGCCGAATGTTGATACCCGACTGGATGTATCGATATTCCTATCATTTCTTTTGATTTGATTTCATTTGAATAACCTGGGTAACGATCCGAGGAGCTTTCGAATGCGTACTCAAATTATGAAAACATGGGATATATTCATATTCGTTAAATGTTTTCGTCTGTATCTGATTTGAAATTCTCTCCCGTAGATTATGCGTTGACCTTACTCTTTTAAGGTTAGTTATGTCTCCAGATATCCTTGAACTTGTGAAGGATTATGAGTTATTATTAGTCTTTTGAGAAATTCACATCGTATCGACGGTAATGAAACTGGAAAGTTGATAGTGCCATTAGAATGGAATGCTTGATTATGACATGACGACATTGTCATAATTGATGGGAACTCGAGTAGAATTCCCCTAAAAGATAAGATGTTGATTATCAAAAGTGATCTAAATAATTCTTGATGAATGACCATATCTTGCATTTAGACTTGAAATTATACCGTGAATGGTTGTGAATTAGTCATAGATGCTATAATCTAGAAAGAACCTAATATGAATTTATTAAAAGATGTTTCTTTTATCTGAAAATTTAGGAGGTATTTATTGGTGAATTACCTAGACTTTTTCCATTAAGGCAAGTTGAAACTGGTATTGATTATATTTCGGGTGCTGCACCTGTGGCTTGTGCACTGTATGTCAGCACCATCTAAATTGAAAGTGTTACCGTACAACTGAGAGAGTTGTCGGAGAAAGCTTTTATTGTACCAAGCTCGTCATCATGAAGAGCTATGGTGTTATTATTTCTTATATTTGTTTAATTACCGTGAACTAGGTAAATTGACGATTAAAATCTATATCCACTACCCAAGATGATAGATTGTTCGATCATTTACAAGGTTCTAGCGTATATTCAGTAAATTTGATCCACGGCATGGTTATCATCAACTTCGCGTCCGCGAAAAAGATTATCTATTCTAATCACTACATCCAGAACTTGTAATGAACATTATGAGTTTCACGTGATGTCGTTTGGATTGACTAATACACATGTGGCATTCATAAATTTGGTGAATCACGTGAGTAGGCTGTAATTTGATAAATTCATGCTTGTGATCATTAAGGACTATTTGTTTGTTTATAATAATAAGAATGAGTTAATAATTATTTATAGATTGCCCTGAATTGGCCGAACAATGAAAATCTGTACCTTGAATAATTAACATGTGAATTAAGGCTTAATCCTTTACATAAAATGACCGTTTGATTAATGATGGTAAGATATATATATATATATATATATATATATATATATATATATATATATATATATATATATATATATATATATATATATATATATATATATATATATTGACTCTTCAAAAATTAGAAGTCATTTAAGACTTTGGGTTTTACCAAAAAGAAAGTGAAAATATGTTTTGACAAATAATTTATCAAAGAAATTTTTAAGGGATTATTTCCTTATGCCCAAAACATTTAACTAAACTCCTGTTTAGGGGTAAATGTTTGTGTATACCTCAAGACAACCTAAGAGGGATTGAGGAAACCGTTAAACCAGGACTTAAAATTTGAAACGACAATTTTTGCTTTTCAACTAAGAAAATTTTTACCAAAGAATAAACGAAGGTTTTTTGAACATTTACGAATCTTATTATATATTTTCGATAAATCAACAAAAATCTTGTTAATTAAATTCAAATTTATTTTGAACATTTTATATAATTGGTCGAACTAAGAAATTTAAAATTTTTACGTTTACGTTTCATAGAAAATTTAATAATTATTATTTAATTAATCGTAATAATTATCGACGCTTTAGACGTCGGATTGAGTAAAACAGATAAAAATAATAGTTGAGACGAAACTAAAACATAGAAGATATGAAGAAAGAAATTTTGAATTAATACGGTCATGTTATATATATTTCATCAGGAGAAAGTGAATGTAGATACTGACACATAATATAGAAAGGATAAAGAATCAATTAGGATTGTGTTCCTTAATAATGACGGTGCAAAGTAATTTGCCCGAACAATTTAGAAATAATTGATGCCTGTAAGAAGGATAATATAAATAATAAAAGGGGGTTCGCGGCTAATGTGAACCATTAGAACTGATAAGCCGATGGCGCTACATGATTAAAAGGCCACTTGTGATTGTCTAAATATGGAGGATTGTGAGATATAGTTATGTTGGAATCTTGTAAGTATAAGTATTTTATTCAAGACATTTATGATTTAATGTATTTTTATCTGAAGAAGTTGTACTAATGGCAAATTATGAAGGCAGACATCGCCTCATACATTAGTAAACGTCTAACTATTGCAAAGGTCATCATCTGAATTTGATTCGATTTGGGTAATCGTCGACAGACTGACCAAATCTGCTAATATCATTCCTGTTAATGATAGATTCTTGATGAAGAAATTGACCCTTTTGTATTTAAAGGAGTTGTGTAAACATGGTGTGCCTGTATCGATCATCTCTATCAAGATCCTCGCTTCGCATCGAATTTCTAGAGATTTGCTCAGAAGTCATTGATAACAAATCTTGATGAGAGTACTGTGTACCACCCCAATCGAAGGGACGAGGTAAAGTAACGATAAAAAAATACTATAAGTGTTGTTCTATGTTTGAATGATTGACCTTTGGTAATAAACTGTATAATCGCTTTCCTTTGGAAAGATTATCATTGATAATTATCGTGTTGGATCGAGATCGAATCTTGTGAGGATATATATTAGAGCATCTGTAAGCAGGAGTTGGGATAAAGACACCCGACATACATCCATTGTGAGTTGGCCATGTCTTTTAGGTTTAAGGTTTCCTATGATGACAAACCTAACCTTACAAAATACCCGACCCGCGAGACCTGAAATGATTGTTGAAATTAGGATCTAATTATTGACTGTCGGTAGTGGGCAGGAGGTTATGTGAATATGAAATGTAGATCTTGAAGTGCCAGATGGGTAGCGAAGTTATGCCAAAAATTTTAACTATAGAAAAATGAATTGATGATCTGAAAGATCATGGGATATAAGTCCCCGTTGTATGGGACCATTGAGATGATGTAAAAGTTGGGTTGAAAGGCATATAAGCTGGATCTACCCTAGGACTTCAAGAGCTGCGTGAATTATGTTTCGTATATCGAACTTGATAAAATGTCTATCAAGTGAGAATCTGATCACTTCTTGATGATGTTTAGATCGGCGAAAAGTTGCATTCATGAAAAACCCGTGAACATCATGGATAGAGAAAGTAAGTCAATATTAAGCCTGATCTTATTCCCGTAGTTATGTTTGATGAAACTCGCATATTTTAATGAATTACACTTGTGAGAAAAGACCGAATGTGGAGGAAATACCCACATGGCTTTAACTCTATAAGAAGCGAGTAGTAAGATAAGATGATCTTTGAGGACAAAGATCCTATTTAGGGGTAAATGCTGTGACAATCCGTCAATTTATGGTTTATATTTTATTCTTAATATTTAATTGAAAACATTATTTTAATGTTATAATATGAACTCACTTATTTTTGGGAAGAAATTTGGATTTACGTCTTGAAGTAGCATCGACTACGTCTAAACCGGAGGATTCAACGTTACGTGCTTACGTTTACATACACCATCTTTGGTGACAGTCCGACATTTCAGGAAATAAATTTGTCCGTGAATGTTATTTTGAGATTTTAAATTTGTGTTGGTTCATAAACTCACAAATATACGAGAAGAGATTAGGACTTACGATTTTAATTTAACGTCCTTTATGACTAAACCGAAAACCTTAGGATTACGTATTTACGTTTTCGAACTCCGTTTTGATGAGACAATTTTTATTAAATTCATTTTGTGCCGTTGATTCATAATTTATAAAATGTTTTTCGTAAAACGACCCGAGGGCACGCAAATCGAGGAAACTAGAATCGAGGAATACCCGTAAATTAGCGGGATGGGACAAAAAAAGTTTATCCCACCCCACTAACACATGGGGTGGCCAAAAGAGGACACCACATCCATGATGTGGCACCCTTGTAGCTATAAGCTTACACATGTAAGCTTAGCTTCACATGAAAGCTAACTTATCCCACCAAACTAGCAAAAACCACTAAACTTTACCACTTACTTCCATTTCACATGCAAAAATCACACACTCCTCTCCTCTCTCTCTAAAATTCGTCCAACCATCATCAAAAACAACCCTCATTTGATCTATGTTAGCCATAAAATCATGTGTTACTCATACACATGATGATGCTACTTTGAAGCTTTGAAGATTGGAGGTGATTCTAACATCCAAGGAGAAGATTTGTTGGTGTCATAGGGCTGATTTTCCATGAGAAGTTTATAAAGGTTGGTAGACTTGAATATGATATTGGTTTATCACAAGTTTTGCCATCAAAATCCAATCCTTGTTCATCAAAGACTCATCTTTTCATAACTAATGGTGGTATAGAGATTGTTCTTCCTATCCTCTTGTTATTTTGATTATGTAATCTTGTATTTTATTTATTTACGTATATGTATATGATGATGAATGATGATTAAAAATATTATGTGGGGATTTGGTGTTGATAGATTTGATAAACATGGGTAAAAAGATGGAAAAACCACATGTAAAAATGGTTAAATCTTGCTTAATAAGATGGTTGTATAAAAATAGTAAGTAACCAAGCTATAAACTGATAAAATTGCATGGTGGAATCCATTTACAGTAAGTGTTAGATGTCATACACATGTGAGAGTTGGCCATGCAATGGAATCATCAAAATGAGTGAGATATGATCAAAACAAGATGAGTGTACCAATCTGAATAGTCCGTTTTGTAGGGACGGTTAAGGATAGTTAGACATGGAATGAGCAGTAGCTATAACTAACTTATTTGTAGCACATAATATGAAGTTTATGCCATCAAAAAATGAGCTTCTATCTCCTTATAAAACTCAAGATATGATAAAAATAGTGAAGATGAAACTAAAAATTAGATTTTGAAGAATTAATGTTTAATAGTATTATATAAGCACTCAAACTAATATAGTATAAAATGTGAATTAAAACCCACTAACTTATAAATTTCATTAATATAAATATGTATAAGGTTAAATAAAAGGACACTTTATAAAAATGATAGTTGAATAATATTTATAAGTTATAAAAACTATAAACATGATTTTTACGTCTTTTCGGCTAAAAACCGAAAGATTAACGTTTTTGTTAAATAAAACTTAGAGGGTTGGACCCGTCTAATGTAAACTTTTATAAACTCACATACTGATGTATAAACATATATAACAAGTAAAAACCGATAAAACCCGAGCTTTACAACATATAGACATTAACGGGCCAAAGTAGCCTTAATGGACAATAAACCCGACTAATTTGGTAAAACACTTATAAACTTACTTATTGGGCTTAACCCACTTGGGCCCAACATGAAAAGTATAATACTGATAATAAAAGTTTAATATGGACTAATATAAAGTATTGGGCTTGTAATAGGGTTATTGGGCCTAAAACATGTAAATAAGTAAAACTAGTAAAACTAGTATAAAAATGTTACCAACACATAAACACTATAATGAATGAGTAAAAATGTATAAACCCACTTGATCATCATCATATATATAAAATCATTATATGTATACATAATTGTTATTTTATAAAGTCATTGGACAAGAGTCTAAGACAAGTATTATTTTTCTAGGTTTCCGTGATTGAAGCACGCATCGTACATCCGAATTGCTGATAGCCCGCTTTCCCACATCAACGTGAGTTCATAGCCTCGCACTCTTTTAAATATTTTTATGAAATATTTTATAAACCCGCGAGGGAGATAACATGTTAGTTTTACTAAAATAGGACACCATTTGTCCCGATTGTTTGTTTATTGATTTGGACCCGAATGATTGTATGACTCGATGTATGATTATATGACCCGATAGATGAAATGAAATGGATTATTAAAGTTAGGTTATGTCAGTAAAAGTCCCATTAGCATGAATTGTGAACTACCGGGAGTTGGTAGACGCTTATGCATATAATAGTACTATTTGGGGACGATCACCCCAGTTCGCGCCTTGACGGTTGATCCCCGTCGTGCCACATTGATTGGTAAGCGAATTTATGTATGAGAAGATTTACACAAGCGTGATTATTGTGACGACACACTAATTTAGATGGGCAAATGAGTTTCGGGTTAGCTACCCGTTGTTTGTTGTAGTAAGGTAACAATGTCATGCGGCTTATAATAATCCAAATAACAAAATACTGCTATACGCACTGAATTACAATGAATTGCCTGACTAGCAATACGGGGTCTTATTATTGATTTTATGTTCGTGTTTTGGTTTTACATAACCATATTCATATAACGGTTTTTATATAACTTTATACAACGTTATAAAACGTATTGTATGATGTTTTTACGACTTTGGTTCGTATAATGATTTTGAAAGCAAAAGCCTATATTATGATTTTTGATAAGGATTTGTATAAAATGACTTTGGCTATTTTATGGCCTATTACAATGATTTGTACAAAAATGATTTTCGGTAATAATTATATATCGATGATATATTAATGGTTTTATTGAACTCTATGAATTCGCTCGGCGTTATCGCTGACCTTTTCTTTTAATATGTTTTATCTCAGGTACTTGAAGGTAATTCTCGGGAAGACGACAAGAATTCATGGCCCGCACTTAAATAACAATTTCCATTCCAATGCTTTGTAAAATTTGTATGAAATAATATGACTTGGGACCTATGTAAACTTGATATTTATGAATGGAAATGCTTTATTATTAAACGCCGCGATTTTTAAGCGTTGTCTATGATGTGAGTAATGTGCTATCCCGTAACACCAACGAGTCTTCCGCTGTATTAAATTGTGTAAATTTGGGGGTGTTACAGCAGGGTTATTATATATGCCTAGAATGCTAGAGGCATTTAGGGTACGAGACGTAGAGAATGATCTATACAGATCATCAACGTCTCCAACACATATTTAATCATCTTGATTGAACATTTGGAAAAGGTGATGGGTGGAGTTAAGTGATGAAAGAAAATCGCAAGGCCAAGTACCATCTGGGAAAGGCAAGCATGGTTGATGAGACATGGAATAAGAAGAATGAAGTGAAGCTGAGACGAACTTGAACTATATGGATGACGTATTAGGGTGGTTTGGATGAAGGATGTAGGTTGCACGAGTTGAGTTGTCTAAAGCAGAGAACGCGTCAACATGTATGTTGCGTGGCTTGGACAATCATATGGAGAAAAGGGACTTAGACTATACTTGCTACATAATAGGAGTAGCTTAGAAAGGGCGATGTAAGGACGAAATTGGTGAAAGTGACGAGAGTTGGGTGATAGTCGATAGACTGACTAATTCATCTCATAGTTCAAGAGGAATGAGAAGTCATGTAGTTGGGAAGTTGGAAGAATTGCGTACAGATGTGATGGAATAGAGGGTTTTGTGTAAAGGTTAGCCTAATATGTATGGAGTGCCTTATGAAGGATTATGGCAAGGGAAGAAACGAAGGGAAGCATCACATCGTGATGTATGGTAGGAGTTGAGGAAGAAGAAGGAAGTGTGTATAGAAGCGAAGCATGAATGAAATAGGTCGAGATAGGAACCGAAGGTAAAACTTTGGTAGAGCTTAATGAGTAGAATAAAACACAACACAGGCTAATACTATCGTAGTGTGGAAAAGGAAATGACACTGACCTATACTGGTTGTTTGGGAGGCTTAGTATCGATAATCAAATGGATGAGGAGTTATAGGTGTGATGTGCCATAGGGACGAAGGGCTTGGTCTAACTGAGACAAGATGAGGAGCAATATGACCTTGGAGGTAGGACATTGTGTAGGTATAAAGGAAGTGTTGGGTATTAAAAAAAATCATGAAGAAAAGTGAGAAAGAAGTGTATAGGTGCTACTAGTGAAATATTTATACAACTTTAGGAGTTACACTGAGGGCATGAGTGATTGATTTAGAGGGAGTTAGGAAACTCATTAGTGATGGCTGAGTTTTCATATAATGATGGTTATCATACTAGAAGTCGATAAATGCCATTTGAGGCACTATATGAAAGGATAGGTTGAGTTGTCCCTATTGTGGACTAGAATTTGTAAAAGAGGCTACTAATGTGGTAATGGTGTTTGTGGAAAGGATGAGAGCAACAAGGGATGCTATATAGAAAAGGAGGAAACCACTAGAGTTAGTGACAAAGTTATGTAGGAAGTTTCACCCATAGTAACGGGTGGTATGTTTTGCTAAAATGGAAGAGTTGATGTAGAGTTTTGTAGGTCCATTTATGATCTTTGGAAAGATCGGACCAGTAGCTTATGAGTATAGAATTACCTGGGGAAAATGAGTTGTATACCTGATACATTTCATGTATTGAGATTGGTAAATGTTGTTTGAGAATGCATTTTGCATGTACGGTTATTCGGGACTTGTGTTAATAAGATTCTTTGTTTTATCAAAGAGTTATTTGTGAGATTTATTGATTGTGAGGTCAAGAGTTTGGCAATGAGTTTAATCATTTTTGGTTTGTATATGTGGTATTTTTAAACTTGAACTAAAGTTCACGTGGAAATGAGAGGAGTTCATTTAGAACAAATATCCTTAGTTGTTTGCTAATGGTATGTTTTGATCCTAAGGAGTAAATCTCGGGACGAGATTTCTATTAGGAGGGAGTGATGTGACAACCGTAGTTTTGAGGTTCGTCACTTAGTTTTATTTTGTGCTAGTTACGTGTCTTTACGTGTTTATGTGCTAATTGGTGTGTATAGATTGTGGTTTGGATATTGTTTCCGGTATGGGGTACCTTGTGAGTGAAACGATGTGTGATGATTTCATGTTCATGAGCTCACATGGTAGTGACTATGAAGTGAAATGGTGTTATTTAGTGGTTTTACGTATACGTATATGTATTATAGAAAATCGTATTTTTACGATTTACGATTTAGCATTTAGAGGTCTCGGATGAGGTAATTAGTCACGGGAGTATTTTTTGGGATGGTTTTAAGTCATTTAGGACTTATTTAATTAGTTTATTTCAAAATTTGAGATTTTTTTTAAAACTGTATATTTTACGTCTTTTACGGTAAAACGCGTAAATTTGACTAGTTTTACGGTTTTGAGGTTTTGGAGGCTTTAGGAGCTGAAATAAATTAAGGAAAATTAAGGTAATATTATTAATACAAATATTAATAATAAAAAGAAGAAAAAAACGAATTTTAAGGGGTTTAGGTCGGTTTGGAAAAAAAAGGGAAGGAAAAAAAAGGAAAAAAGAGGAAAAGGATAGTGGGTTGTATTTGGGCTAGGATTCTTGGAAAATATATAAGGTTTTAAGTAGACAAAAAAACATAAATCCCTGTAGAAAAAGAATAAAGGTCGACGGTTTAAAGAGTTTTTTAGGGTTTCATGGTTTTTTTTCATCTTCCATTAATCTAAAGGTAAAACCTTCATAACCCTTTTCATGTTAATTGTTTTAATGTTTTTATAATCATCTTATGATGGATTCAGGTTAGGGTTTAATTTAAAAACAGTATATTAATGTTATATTAATGATATTATGATGATTATATAAATTAGGGCTTGTAGTTAGTGGGGTTAGGGGTAATTAATTAGGTTAATTTAATTAAACCCGTTTTTTAAAAACTGGGCAGAATTTTGAGTCAATTGTTTTGATCGTATCGGGAGTTATAAAAACTCTTATTTTGCGATCCAAGTATAGCTGAAAAGGTAATTGAAGTGGCTTTCCAATTCAAGAAACGAGAACTAAATTGGAGGTCGGGAAGTGGGTCAAAAACAGGTTACAACAGTCGGAGGTCAAAACAGTTTTGAAGTCAGCCTGTTTTCTTTTTAAGTTTTGGGTTGTTTGAGGTACTTAGGGTTGCATTTGGACATTCAAACGAACATAAGAGATGGTTTATATATTATAGTAAGTATCTGAATTGGGTCTAAGGTTGTGGTTTAGGGTAAGACCCTCTAATCATAAGAAACTTTTTGTATGTTTAAAATCAGTAAATCTAGAATGACAAAAGTATATATATATATATATATATATATATATATATATCGGGGCTTTAACAGTAGCTTTAAGGTTGGGGAAAATGGGGGTGTTAGTTAACATATGTAAGGGCATAAAAAGTCCCTTTACAGAGAGCATGGGTATGTTTAGGTGGGCGTTTGACTTATAGTTTGGAGACCTAAAAGTTAGGACTGTTTTGTGTAAAATATGAACGGGATAGTTATCAAACTTAACCAAGTTAAGGGCTTGTTTGGGAAGGGTAATGTGGTGTTTAGAGCATATTAATGAGGGTCATATATGGGAGTAGGCTAGATGTCCATCATAGTTTGATGAGCCATCTTAGTTATTGGTTCATGTTTTGATTATGTGTTTTTGGTTTGTTAGCTTTTTGCTAGTGCGAGGACTTTTGGAGAAGCTCAATCAGGTGAGTTTCATAGTCCCATGTTTACTAATGTTTATGAATTCCAGATGGGATGGAAGAGACACTGTTATGTTATTTATAAATTATGTTGTGAATGTTTGGCGTTGGTAATGGACTTATGTGTGCATACTTATATGATTAACTGCTAGTTGATTCTTGATTGTTTATGTTTTGACTTGGTACCAAGGGGTTATTTGTAAGGCGGGACCTTGGGATTTGGTTCATAGATGTTTGGATGCCTATGGGAGTATGGTGTTTGGTATGGCTGGGAGCCTTGGTTTTGGTTTGATTAGTTAAATCTTGAATGTTAGTTTGTTAATGCATGTTAGTATCACATTGTCCATATGTTTTAACTCTTGGTTGTTATTCACAGCTTATGGTATGATTTTGGCGTTTGAGTCTAAACCTATGACTCTCACCAACTTTATGTTGACGTGTTTTAGTGTCTCTTTCAGGTGATACTATGGTTAAGCATGAGAACATAAGTGGCTAGGATTTGGAGAGTGTAGGAATGCATTTAGAAGGAGATCCCCGTTTCCTTCTTAGTTTTTATTTCTCCATTTAATAAGTGATACTGTTGGCACCTATATGTTTGTTTTGGTTTTGTTATTTGTTTGTCTTGGGTAAGAGGTAGGACTGTTACCTACTTACTTAGACTCCTGCATTGTTGAGATATTGTCATGACTTTTGTGTCACCATTTTATGACATTTCTTATTTCATATAGTTATCTCTATAGACACGCCATGTTGTGATGATATCCATACGTCGCGCCCCATATTCCGCCATGGTGGGGTGTGACATTCTCTCCTCCAGTGCCGCGTTATTCCTTTGGGTGGACGCTATAGCAACTGCATATTATACTAACAACTGCTCCATTATTCACACCCGATTCAACAAAACACCTTATGAGATCATTAATGGAATAAAACCGGATATATCGTTTCTACATGTCTTCGGAGCATTATGTTATCCGAAAAATGACCGTGAAGATATTGGTAAACTCAAATCTAAAGGTGATATTGGATTTTTCATTGGTTATTCTTCAACTGCTTGTGCTTACAGGCTTTATAATCGAAGGACCAGAAAGGTAATGAAGACTATGAATGTTACCTTTGATGAACTCTCGGTAATGGCCTCTCAACATAGAAGTTCACATCCCGAGCTTCAAGGTCAGACTTCAGGACACGTAAGTTCAGGACTCGCGCTTCAATTTGCATCGTCCGCAATATCATCGTTACAACCTTCAGAATGTGACTTGGAAGTTTTATTTGGGCCAATTTATGATGAATATATGGAGGGTCCTTCGTCATTTGGTGTTACTCAAAATGCCCCGGCTGTACCTACTACGGTAGTTCAAGAACCTCCAATTGCATTTACACCAACGACATCCTCTTCTGCACCATCTACGTCAACCTCAACCATATTGACTCCAAATATTCCAACCACCGCTCAGACTGCTGACACGACTCAACAACATTCTCAGTAAATTCCTAATCATGATCATCTTCAGAATGAAATAGTCGATGAAAATGCAAACAATGTGATGCTCAACGAACATGAGTTCGTTAATCCATTTGTGGCTTCCACAAGTACCACTCAGCCTTCAACACCATATGTGGATCCGTCGAACTCGCATCAAGTTTCTCATACACTTCCACATGAACACAAATGGACTAAGGATCATCCTTTGGTCCAAGTGATTGGAAATCTCTCACGACCAGTCTCGACACGAAATCAGCTGCGTACCGATGGTGATATGTGTATCTATGCACTATCAGTCAGCACAATGGAACTAGCAAGTGTTCAAGAAGCAATGACCGACGCATCATGGATTGAGTCTATGCAAGAAGAGCTCAATCAATTCATTCGGCTTGATGTATGGGAGTTAGTACCACGCCCGGACAATATTGATCCCCTTACCCTGAAATGGTTATTCAAATACAAGATTGATGAAGAGCAAACGGTCATTAGGAACAAGACTCAGTTAGTTGTGACAGGTTATAAACAACAGGAGGGAATTGATTTCGCAGAATCCTTCGCCCCGGTTTCTCGAATGGAAGCTATTAGGATTTTCTTAGCATACGTTGCACACAAATCGTTCACTGTGTATCAAATGGACGTGAAGACGGCGTTCTTGCATGGGCCGTTAAAAGAAGATGTGTACGTATGTCAACCTGAAGGTTTCATCAACACCGAACATCCAAGCCATGTCTACAAGTTGAAAAAGGCAATTTATTGTTTAAAACAAGCACCGAGGGCATGGTACGACGAGTTATCATCATTCCTTCTCCAAAATCACTTTAGCAAAGGAACCTGTTAATGCAATCATGCCTAAAAACGCTACTTACATTTTTCGGTCTCGTTTGTTTTGATTACGACAATATGTAAAAACAAGCATTTACGAAAACAACGAAAAACGAATTCTTGAGTTCAAGTATTTTTCATTTCAGCCATTATCACTTAAGGTATGGACAAACAAGTACTTATCCTAATTAAGTGATCAAGGATTTAATATTTTCTTAAAACTCACCTTTTATTACGTGTGACAAAGTTTTTTTATTAAACTTTCTTTTTAAGAAAATGTTATATTAAATTAATTATTTGAAAATTTGAAATTTGAAAATGGCATATTCTATCTTGGTTTGGAATATCCTTTTAGGATATTTTTATCCCCAGATTCGAACCAATCCACTAAAAGACAAAAAAGAGCGGAGTCTATGCAGGCGGTTCCTTAGCACCTATAGAGGTTCCTTATCGATATGGAACCGCGGGTTCCAATAAGGAACCGCGTGCAGATATAGCTGTTGGATGTTTGTCTTATAAATAATGGACCATTCTCAGACTTTAAAACCACCTCTTTTGCACATACATTTCCAGACTCTTTCATACTTCTTAAATCACTCAAATCCTTGATCATTTGTTTGATTACTACTTGTTTAGAAGTGAATCTTTCTCCTCTCATCTTTTCCTCTCAAAGTGCAAAGAGAAGAACACTATCATTCTTGAAGTGTTATGTCTACCTCAAAGATCCATTGAAGATCCAAAATTATTCATTCATTATTGTGTCATTGTTGTGAAGATCCAAGTAGTTGTGTCTATCTGGAAGTTGTGTATGTTTTAAGGTTAATACTTAGTCCTTAAAGTATATTGGTATAGATTGGTCCTAGCTAAGATTAGGGCTCGACTTTTAGCTTAGAGTCGGAAATTGGTTAAGCGACGTTGTGTACGGTTTCTCCACCTTAAGGATCTTGTTGATTAGTGAACTCTCGAGTAAGGTGTACTTGAGGAGTGGAGTAGGAACGAGGAGTGAGCTTCGTTGCCGAACAACTATAAATCCTTGGTGTTTGGTTTGATCTTTCCTTCCTTTATCTCTTTACATTCATTATTCTTTATACTTATGATTATTAGTTTAGTTGCACTATAACTTGTTCATATTTTGTATAAGAAGGTTTCACATAAATACTCAAGCTTAAGTTTTTGAAAAAAGATTTTAATAAATCAATCTTTAACAAGTAATTTTAAGAAACTATTGAACCCCCCCCCCCCCCCTTCTAGTTTCTACAATTGGTATCAGAGCATGGTTGCTCAAGACTTTTTAAAATATATTGTATTTTAAAACTTGAATCGATCTATGGATTCCAACAAGTATCTAGAAGGGCAATCCATGCAAAGACCACCTCTTTTTGAAACCGATAGTTTTATTATTGGAAAAATAGGTTTGAGACTTATGTGAAATCAAAAGATTTAGATCTTTGGCATGTTATTACCAATGGTGATTTTTTACCATTCCAATATAATGAAGTTTCTAAAATTAAAGAGATAGTCACTTTTGACAAGCTAATAATGATACTAAAAGGAAACTTGCTAAAAATAATAAGGCTAAAATAGTGATTTATAATGCTTTACCAAAGAAAGAGTACGAAAGGATTTTTATGTTTGAAACCGCTAAAGAAATTTGGAACACTCTTTTAGTAACCCACCAAGGTAATAGCCAAGTCAAAGAAAGTAAAATCGATCTTCGTGTTCAACAATATGAACAATTTGTTATCTTAGAAGATGAAACTATTGATAGTGCATTTGCTAGATTTAACACAATTATTACTAGTCTAAAAGCACTTGATGAGGGTTTTTCTAGCAAGAACAATGTTAGGAAGTTTCTTAGGGCGTTGCATCCCAAATGGAGAGCTAAAGTCACGACAATTGAAGAATCAAAGGATCTCACCAAATTATCACTCGATGAACTCATTGGTAACTTGAAGGTTCATGAGATGATAATTTTGAAGGACTCGGAAATGGTGAAAACTAAGAGTGAAAGAAAGTCTCTTGCACTCAAAGCCAAGAAGGCACAAAGTGACCATGAAAGCTCCTCGGATAGTGATGATGAGGAATATGCCTTGGTGGTTAGAGACTTTAAGAAGTTCTTTAAAAGACGAGGTCAATACGTGAGGCAACCAAACAACGACAAGAAATCCTTCTCCAAAAACCAATTTGCTAAAGATGATAAAGGTGATAGGAAATGTTTTAGATGTGGTGATCCGAATCATTTCATCGGTGATTGTCCTAAGCCTTCACGCGTCAAAAACCACACGGCGTTTGTTGGAGGTTCATGGAGCGATAGCGGTGAAGATATTGATGACAATCCCAAAGATGAGAAATGTCTTATGGCTCACACTTCTAAAGAGGTACATTCCAAAACCGAATATTATAGTAATGATAGTTCTTCTCTAGATTTTAATGAACTAGAAGGTCAATACAATAATTTACATAAACTTAGCATTAAATTCATCAAAAAGAACAAAGTGCTAAAATCAACTAGAACTAAGCTTGAAAATGAGATTATTGAGCTAAAAGAGAGATTAGCTAAGCTTGAAAAAAATAAAGAGGTTGATTTGGGTTGTGTAACTTGTGAAAACCTTAGACAAGAGAATAAAGATCTCAAGAGTACCTCTATTAAATTGGGTTGGGATATGTTGAACAAACAAATTGTGAAAACCTTAGACAAGAGAATGAAGATCATGAAAGGTACTAGTGCTCTTGATGGTATGTTGAACAAACAAATTTATTCTAAGGAAAGACTTGGGTTGGGATATGACACTAATGAAGCATCAACTAGTGAACCAAAACAAGTTAGATTTTTAGAAAAACGTACCCTTGTACGCGGTTCTCCAGTATACTGCGCGGTTCCTTATGACTATGGAACCGCGGGTGGAGCTAAAGAACCGCGGACAGAGGATGATTTTTGTGAAAATCCTGAACTTTTTGAAAAGTCTGTTTTTGGTGAAGGGCCAAAACATCTTCTTGTTAACAAGGTTAAAGTACCTATTCTTGATAAAAATACCCTTGGTAAATTTTATAAGCCTTTAAGGAAAACGTTAATGGGAACTAGAAACTTGTCTAGACAAACATCTACTCCTCCAAGAGTACGAAATGAATCTAAACCTAGAAGTAGAACACCTACGCCACAAAGAGATGATCAAGCTAGGTTACGACCTAGAAGTAAAACTCCAACACCTAGGAGGAATAACAATAAATCTAGATCAACATCAAAGACACCTAGGAGAAACTATGGACAACAAAATGGCCATATGAATTGGAATAATTTTCGACACCAATACTTTTCCCCATGGAGAATGTCTCCTTCATTCATGCATCCTAATCAAATGCAAGGGATGTTTGGAACTAACAACTTTGGACCCATGAGATATTGGGACCAAATGTTTGATCTTGTTTGTTGTTACCTAGATATGCTTGGGAATCGATCTATAGCCCGACAAGTGGATTAAGGATAGTGGTTGCTCTATACACATGACGGGTAATCGAAGTTTATTTTCACACTAAAAAGCATATGATGGAGGTAACGTTAAATTCTCTAGTAATCGACGTGGTAATATCATTGGCAAAGGTACGATCTCTCTTGACTCTATGACTATAGAAAACGTGGTAATATCATTGGAAAAGGTACCTTCTAAGTATAGGTCAAATTTGTGACAATAAGTGTAAGGTCATCTTTTCGGAATATGATAGTGAAATCGTAAAAGATGGAAAGGTCATTGGAAAAGGTGTTAGAAAGCATGGGCTTTATGTCATGAAGGTCAATAGGAAGTCAAAGGAAAACTTATGTCTAGCAACTTTAGATGATAGTTCCACTCTTTAGCATAGGAGATTAGGTCACGCTAATATGCGTTTAATTCAATCTTTAGTCTCTAAGGAGTTGGTAAGACATCTCCCCAAGATGAAGTTTGATAGTCACTTTTGTGATGCTTGCAAAATTAGAAAGCAAGTTTACTTAAGTCACAAAGCCAAGAAATTGGTTTCGACCTCTCGGTGTTTAGAGCTCCTACATATGGATCTCTTTGGACCTTCCGCCGTACGGAGTTATGGAGGTAACCTTTATACCCTAGTTATAGTGGATGACTATTCTAGATTCACTTGGACTAGATTTTTGGCATCTAAGAATGAAGCTTTCGATCACTTCAAAACCTTTAGTCGAAGAATTAAAAATTAACTAGGATGTTCAATTGTCTCTATTAGGACAGATCATGGTAGGGAATTTGATAATGAAGTGCAATTCGGTGCCTTTTGTGAAGCTCATGGTATTACCCATAACTTCTCAGCTCCTCGCACTCCTCAATCAAATGGGGTAGTCGAAAGGAAGAATATGACCATCCAAGAGATGAGTAGGACGATGTTAAATAAGCAATCTTTGCCTCAAAATTTTTGGTGCAATGTCGTGGACACATCAACCTTCATTCTCAACCGAATTCTTATTCGACCTTTTCTAGGAATGACCCCCTATGATATTCTTAAAGGTAAGAAGCCCTTATTGGAATACTTTAGGGTGTTTGGAAGCAAGTGCTTCATTCTCAACACCAAAGATTACCTTACAAAGTTCGACCCAAAGTCTTATGAAGGTATCTTTTTAGGTTATTCTCAAACTAGCAAAGCCTACATAGTCCTCAATAAAACCTTGTGTGTAGTTGAAGAATCACTTAACGTGACATTTGATGAAACCCCTCCTTCATCTAAGACACCACCTTTGGTAGATGATGACTTAGATGAAATAGACATAGTTAATGCCAAAGATGTTAGAAATATAGGAATTGAAGACCTTAGTGTTGAAAAGGGAGTAAACATTAAGGAGTCTAAGGATCATGCTCTTGATAACGTCATAGGCGAATTAAATCAAAGAACCCTAAGATCTCAAGTCCAAAATCAAAGTAACTTCTTTTGTTTTGTCTCCTTGATTGAACCAAAGAATGTTAAAGAAGCTTTGATGGACGAGAGTTGGGTCATTGCTATGAAAGAACAATTGAATCAATTCATTGCTAATGATGTTTGGGAACTTGTTCCTCCACCTAGAAGTTCGACCATCATAGGAACCAAATGGGTATATAGGAATAGGTTAGACGAGAATGGTGTTGTGTCTCGTAACAAGTCTAGACTTATAGCTCAAGGCTATAATCAACAAGAAGGTACCGATTATGACGAGACATACGCACCGGTAGCTAGATTAGAATCCATTAGAATCCTTTTAGCTTACGCTTGTGCTTTAGACTTTAAGCTTCAACAAATGGATGTAAATAGTGCATTTCTTAACGGTTTGACCAATGAGGAGGTATATGTGGCTCAACCTCCCGGCTTCATTGATTTTGAGAAACCGGATCATGTTTACAAGCTTAAGAAAGCTCTTTATGGTCTTAAACAAGCACCCAAAGCTTGGTATGATAGACTTGAAGCGTTTCTTGTAAAACATGAGTATACCATGGGGATGGTAGACAATACACTCATTACAAAGAAGAAAGGTTCTCACCTCATTATCGTACAAATATATGCTGATGAAATTATATTTAGTTCAACTTGTCAATCATTCTGTGATGACTTTGCCAAAATCATGCATGAAGAGTTTGAAATGAGTATGATGGGAGAACTTAACTTCTTTTTAGGACTCAAAATTAAACAAATGAACGATGGTATTTTCTTTAATCAATCTAAGTATGTTAAAGAAATGCTAAAGAAATTTGGATTAAAATACTCTAGACCAATGAAGACCCCTATGGCCTCGGATACTAAACTCACCGTAGATGATGATTGTGAGTCGGTAGACAACACCAAATATAGAGGTATGATTGGTGGTTTGTTATACCTAACGGCAAGTCGACTGGATATCATGTTTAGTGTTTGCCTTTGTGCTCGCTTTCAAGAGGCTCCCAAAACCTCTCACCTTGAAGCGGTTAAGCGTATCTTCTGATACATTAAGGGCACTATGAATTTAGGATTATGGTATCCTAAAGGGACCGGCGTAGAAACCATCGTCTACGCGGACTCGGATCATGCGGGAGACTATGTGGACCGGAAAAGAACTAGTGGAGTTTGTACCTTCGTGGGTTGTTGTTTAACTTCTTGGTTCTCCAAGAAACAAACCGCTCTTGCTATATCCACCACAGAAGCCGAGTATGTGAGTTCCAGTAAAGCTTGTCAACAAGATCTATGGATGAAGCAAGCGCTTGTTGATTACGGGATTTCTCTTGATGATGTTCCCATCATGTGCGATAATAAGGGTGCAATAGACCTTAGCAAAAAATCCCGTGCAACACTCGCGAACTAAGCACATAGAGGTTCACCACCATTTTCTTAGGGATAATGTTCAAAAGGGGAACATTTCGATTGAGAAGGTACCCTCGGTAGAAATCTTAACTGACATCTTCACTAAGCCACTTAAGAGGGAACCTTTTAATTACTTGCGTCTAGGTCTAGGTTTAATGGAACATATTCCTTAATTGCACATCTTAATCGAGTCTGATTCTCTTTTGAAATCTTTTCTTTCTTTGAGTCTTTGTATATCACAAAGTTCTTGTTGAAATTTTTCTCTTCCCTTTTTCAAAATTCTCAAAATTCTTTCGAAAAATGTCGAAAAATATTTTTGCATTGTTAATTCAATCTAAAAACGTTTTTCATAGCTTCTTGCTATTCATAATGAGCTTACATAATTCATATGTATGGGTCTCCCAAATATAGCAAGAACAAAAGGAAATTATGGAGGATCATTGTGTCATGACTTTGTGTCTAGTTCTACACACCTCCTACATCGATTTTATTAAAATCCATGTATTTTCGGTCAAAACCTTGTTTGGTGAGCTCTTGTGTGTTTTCTTTGTCTATCTTTGCTTCTTAGCATATCTCCATGATTAGTTAGACTATAAAAATAGGATTTGCTGAATTGGAAAATCCTCCATCATCACCAAATTCAACCCAATGTGGGCGGTTCTTTATTGATACCACGGTTCCCCATTGATAAGGAACCACCGGATGAGGTAAGGAACCGTGCCTATTACTTTCTTTTTCGGGTATTCCTGAAACTCCAAATTTGTTCCAACACTTTTTGGAATCTTTGTTTCAACCCTTTGACCACCCCCAAATTATCTTGAGCTTTCTCTATTTAACCTTAAGCATTTTGCATCCTTTCTCAAATCAAAATGTCTTATTTCCCAAATGAAAGCTTTGATTTCAATCCTAATTCACCCAGGAACACTCAAAATCGCATCTCTTCTCCTTCTAATAATGTTGATTGTGGAACTTCTTATCTTCCACCACTAGCCTTTAGTGTTCTACCTCCTTCACATGATAATGTCATGCATCATGGAACATATTGTCATTGTTGTCAATATTAACATCTTTCTATGGCTCATATCTATGAAGAGTTGAATTACATCAAGAGTCTCTTAGTCAAACCTCCTCTTCACTATAACTATGAGATCTCTACCAAGCCACCACCACCTCCTTCCGCCACTACCTTGTCTTTTATCTAAGCATTGGTTGCTTATCTTCAAGACATCTAGTTCAAGAAAATCTTAGGGTTCTAGTTTAACTATGATAAGATTTATTCTTTTCTTTTGGCTTATTTTATTTCTCATGCATCTTTGCATGTTTTATTTCCTTGTATCTTTTATCATGTTTTTCTTTTAACATGACTTATCTTGGATCTTTGTCTCTTCTATTTTTTTGTGACCTTTGCTATATATATATTGTTGGGTGTCTCTTCTCTACTACTAACCCATCTATGTAGCTTGTCACCATATATCGATTCCTTAGTGCCCCAAGCAAGGGGAATTAAGCACCCAGGGGGAGGATTTGCAAAGTCCGTTTCTTTTCTTCTTTAAAGACTTTTGCAACCTTTTTGCCTCGACAAAGGGGGAGAAATGATAAACTCGTCTTTGAAAATCTTTTTTTATTAGATGATTGAGTTTATGTATTGTCGGAATCAAAAAGGGGAGATTGTTAATGTAATGATGCCTAAAAATGCTACTTGCATTTTTCGGTCTCGCTTTGTTTTGATTACGACAATATGTAAAAACAAGCATTTACGAAAACAATGAAAAACAAATTCTTGAGTTCAAGTATTTTTCATTTCAACCATTATCACTTAAGGTATGAACAAACAAGTACTTATCCTAATTAAGTGATCAAGGATTTAATATTTTCTTAAAACTCACTTTTTATTAAGTGTGACCAAGTTTTTTTATTAAACTTTCTTTTTAAGAAAATGTTTTATTAAATTAATTATTTGAAAATTGCAAAATTTGAAAATGTCATATTCTATCTTGGTTTGGAATATCCTTTGAGAATATTTTTATCCCCAAATTCGAACCAAACCACTAAAAGACAAAAAGGAGCGGAGTCTATGCAGGCGGTTCCTTATAGCACCTATAGCGGTTCCTTATTGATATGGAACCGCGGGCTCCAAATGGAATGTCACGCGTGATTATGGCGTGTCATCAAAGCATACAAGGAAAATGTCTTAAAACATTACATGACCCAAAAAGGAAATACCATAAACAAACATCGTTACCCCAAAGTATAAGATCATCACACACAAACATAAGTACTGTAAAGGAAAAGGACTAAACAATGTCCATTGAAATGAGTAGCAAAATGTATGATGAAATGCATAAAGTAGAGGAGGCTAGAAAGCTTCCAATCCATATGCACGTACGCTTAAAGTCTACGAGTGCCCTTGAGTACCTGCCGTTTGGGAACATGAAAGGAAAATGGCTGAGCATAACGCTCAGTACACGGATATACAAGTATGACATGGAATAACGTAAGCATATAAGACAAACAGCAGCGGATTGTCATAAGTTCTAAGTAATCTAGATTCATGTTCATAAAACTGGTTTTATAGTTTGAAAAGACTCATGTTTCTATGAATAACTGTTTAATTAGCCAAATAGCCCATATAGGTCATGAGGTTCCACCGTGCATGAATACTTGGAGGGAAGGCTTCGTCATGCAATTAGAGGGGTTGCCTCTAATTAAATAGTCTTGGTATGAGGGATCAACTCCTAGTGAAGGATGCAAGACACACATCGCATGCACTCTGATAATACTGCTAAGCATGTAACTAGGATGCACCCATACGCCCCACATGATAATATAATATAATGGCCAAAATTGAAAAGGGACGCCACGAGCAATCACTTCGCCGTAGGGAAGTCATAATACTGGTGCCTCCAGTTTTATGGTTATGGTACCTCCATGACTAGGGGACTCTGGTCATGCATGTATATGGCTTAGGCTCTTAATCTAACATAAGTATCAAACATATAAAACAAATACTGGGAAAACAGTTGGCTGCAGACGGGGAAATCCTAATAAGGAAAGAATGTCCATACTGAAAGGACAAAAAATCCGTACCTTAAGTCTAGTGAACGAAGAAGACGAACATAAAAGAGTCCTACTTCGATCTCACTAATGCTACATAAATAGTATACGTGTATAAGTATTCTGATTACTGAGTACGTAACTGGTTTTATCATGTCTTAACTTGTTTTATATGTTCATGTCTTGTTTTACTGGTTTTAACGCTATGATGTGTTTATCGTTTATTCTGTATATTCTGATTAAGTATTACTTGTATTTCTTGTATTATTATACTTGTTGTGTAATAATAAGTAACTTTCTAAAAATAGCAGGTTTTCTAAAATAGAAAGTTTCCAAAAATAAAAAGTTCCCAAAAATAGAAAGTTTCCAAAAATAGATTTACTGCTTAAAATAGATTAGTTTCTAAAAATAGAAAGTTTCCAAAAATAGTAAGTTTCCTGAATTAGAAAGTTTCCATATTTAGAATTAAGCTGAATTAATATCATAAGTCATGTAGTTATAGTATAGTTTATTAATAATATTCTGTTCATCAAATAAACTATAGGTTATATAATTTAATTAAATATAAGCGTGATATTAATTAAATTAAAGTGTATAAAATACTTAGGTTAAATCATGTATTAATACTATATTAATATAACCTAAGTCATGATTATTAATTAATTATATGTCATGTTTAATAATTAACTAATACTATAGTGTAAAATAAATAACTAAATACTTAGGTTAAAAACATGTATTATTTAATAATAATAATAACCTAAGTTTCATCTTTAATTAAATTAATTATAAGTCATGAAATAATTAATTTAATTATCTTGTAAAAATAATACACTTGTTAAATTAATTAGACTTGTAAAAATATTCATGAACCGGACCCGTATAATTAACTAATTAAAACATGTCGTGAACCGGACCCGTGAACCGGTCCGAACCAAACCCCCAAAAACAGTGGCAAACCGGCTGAGCCGGTTTCCCTTGCTTTCGGTATGCTGCCACCGGCTGTGTGCCGGTGGTCTTGCTCTCGGCTAGCCGCTGACACCACAAGGGTTCCCACCGGCTGTGTGCCGGTGGCCCCTGCTGCCTGCGTTGTGGTTCCCCCTGCTTTCCTAAAATAGCCACCGGCTTAAGCCGATGGTGGGGCTGTTGCTGCCGAGACCAACCAAAACCACAAGGACACCCCTGACGCATGTCGGGGTGCCTTGTCCCTGCTGTCGACCGAACCCAAACACCACCAAGACATAGGTCTTGGTTGGTGGTGCGAACCAAACGACGCTGAGAGCCTTGAGGCTCTCGGTTTGTGTGGCAATCGAAACAAACAACCCAAAAATACCCTTAATTATTTACCCCTTGATCCCATGACATGTTTTTATCATGTTTTATTTAATTACATGTTCATGTTATGATTAATTACATAAAAGAAAAAAAACAAAAGGGTTACGGATTACCAAAACACTTGGAATGAATAGATTTTGAATACACGAACACACTAGTAAGATTTCTTGAGCAAAATTAAACAACCACCCTCTTGTGGTGATGATGCCGCCGGCCAAGAGGAGAGAGAGAGAGAGAGATTTAGGGTTTTTAGTTTTCTTGAAAATCTTCTGTAAAATGAATAATGTTTTCCTTTATTTTGTTATTTACTAAAAATAAAATGGGCTAGGCCTTTCTCTTCTCCTTGTGCCTCGGCTATAAGGGCCCACCAAGGGAAACCCGAAGCTTTTTCCCATGTCAAATTATTACGTGTTCGTGTGTTCGTGTTACGTTTAATTATTCGTGTTATTTATAATTACTTGTACATAACAATATTTATCATATTAGTAATATACGTAAATACATAATTATATGTTCGTGATTCTTACGTTCATGATTTCATGTTCGTTAAATATTATTGATAATAATTATCGTGTACTAACATGTACTTAATACTTATCGTATAATTATACATACATAACTTCTGTAATTCCTAATCGTGATACGTGTTCAAGCTGTAAAAGGAAAGTTTTTAAATGTACGTATGTTACTAAGGGTACTATTCATGGTAAAAGCATGCGGGTTTTACAACTCTTCGCCTCTAAAAAGAATAATTCGTCCCCGAATTATAGATAAAATAAACTGAAAGAGGAACATACCCGAATTCAAAATATGAAATGAGGGTAAGAAGCCCAGATAGACTCCTCTGTTTCCCAAGTGGCTTCCCGCTCGGTATGGTCCCTCCAAAGGATTTTGACGAATGGAATCGTCTTCTTCCTCATGACTCGTTCTTGCCTGCCAAGAACTCGTTCGGGTTCCTCTATGAAGGTAAGATCTTCACGAACCTGTTACAGTGGATACTGAACCATGTGAAGAGGATGATACTTGTACCCTCTGAGTAAGGACACAAGGAAAACGTCATGAACGTGAGAAAGCTGCGGAGGTAACGCTAAACGATAAGATACTTCACCGACTCGCTCAATGACATAAAACGGTCCGATGAATCGAGGACTGAGCTTCCCTTTGATTCCAAAACGCTTAACACCACGTGCCAGCGATACCTTAAGAAAGACGTGATATCCTACATTAAAATGTAAGTCCCTACGATGCTTGTCGGCATAACTTTTCAACGCGAACTTGCTTCTTGCTACTTCTGCTTAGCTACAGCAACCTTGACGTTGGTCAACTCTATCCTTTATGGTCCTTCAAGTGTTCGCTCACCAACCTGATCCCAACAGATTAGGGCACGACACTTTCTGCCATACAACATCTCGAATGTAGCACACTTAATGCTAGCGTGCCAACTGTTGTTGTATGCAAACTCTACCAAACAAATGTAATCGTCCCAATCTCCTATCCATTCCAACGTACATGAACGCAACATGTCTTCTAATGTCTGAATCGTTCGCTCCGATTGCCCGTCTGTTTGAGGATGAAAAGCCGTGCTAAGCTTAAGTTTTGTACCCCAAGCTTTCTAACGACTCTTCCAGAATCGCGAAGTGAAACGAGGATCTCTGTCCGAGACGATACTGGATGGAGCACCATGAAGTCTCATGATCTCCTTCTTGTAAGTGTCGGCGAGTTTACTGACCGGATTATCCTTGCGGATCGGTAAGAAATGAGCTGACTTAGTAAGTCGGTCAACGATAACCCAAATTACATCGTGCTTCCTCTTTGTCTGCGGAAGACCGGTAACAAAATCCATGGTGATTTTGTCCCATTTCCACTCTGGAATGTCTAACGGTTGTAGTAAACCACTAGACCGCTGATGCTTGATCTTAAACTGCTGGCAGGTAAGACATTTGGAGATGTGAGTAGCAACATCCTGTTTCATACCACTCCACCAAAAGTATTGCTTGATGTCGTGGTACATCTTGGTCGAACTAAGATGGATAGAAAATGGGGAGCTATGAGCTTTAGCTAATAACGCTTCCCTGAGTGTAAGATCATCAGGAACACAAAGTCTAGTTCCCTGTAAGATACCATCGTCATCTAACCAAAACTCCGTCTGCTGTTCTAAGTTCTGAATGATCGCCCAAATTTCACCATCATCCTTCTGAGCTTCCTTGATCCTAGTAAGTAACTCGGGTTCCACTCTAAGATTAGCCCAGTAACCGTGTAATACCCTATTTTGGAAATGGAAATATCACAGCAATTATGGCGTGTCATCAAAGCATACAAGGAAAAATGTCTAAACATTACTTGACCATAAAAGGAAAATACCGGAATCAAACATCGGTAGTCCCAAAGTAAAGCTCATCACACACAAACATAGTATAATAAAGGAAAGGACTAAACAATGTCCAAAGCATAAGTATCATGAGAAAAGAAATGCATAATGTAAAGAAGGCTAGATAGCTTCCAGTCCATATGCACGTACTCTTAGTGTCTACGAGCGTCCCTGAGTACCTGCCGTTTTGGGAACATAGAAAAGGAAAATGGCTGAGCAAATACGCTCAGTGCACGGATGTACAATAAAGCATGAATAGGATAAGCATATAACATATAACAGCGGAAGAAAACTAAGTCCCGAGTAGCCTGGTTAAGTCTTAATAAAACTGGTTTTAATAGTTTGCAAGTCTTATGTTTATCTTATAAAAACTGTTTGTCATATTTTACCATTAGCCAATATAGGTCATGAAAATACACCGTGCATGAATACTTGGAGGGCTGACCTCATCATGTAAATTAGAGGGGCGGCCTCTAATTTAATATACTGGTTTTTTGGGTAGGAGGGATCAGCTCCTTGTGAAGGATGCAAGGCACACACCACATTCACCATGAAATCCTTAATAAAAACATGTAACTAGGATGCACCCATACGCCCGACATGATAAATATAAATAAATGGCCAAAAGCTGAAGGGACGCCACGAGCAATCACGCCGCCGTGGTGAAGTCATAACATCAGTGCCTCTAATGTTATGGTTATGGTACCTCCATAACTAGGTGAAACTGGTCATGCATGTATATGGCTATAGGTAATCTTAATTAAACATAAGCAATCAAACACGTAACTTATACTACGGGAAAACAGTTGGCTGCATACGGGGAATCCTAATAAGGAAAGAATGTCCATACTGAAAGGACGGGAATCCGTACCTTATGTCCAGTGAACGAAGAAGATGAACTGCGAGGAATCCTACTTCCGAATCACTAGTGCTACATAAATACGTACATGAATAAGTATCTGGTTACTAAATACGTAGCTGGTTTTATGTCATGTCTTAGCTTATTTTATGTGTTCTTACCATGTTTTACTGTTTCTAAGCCTTAAACTGTGTTTTTTCTTATATTCTGTTTAATCTGATTAAGTATTTCTGGTATTTCATGTGTTATTATACTTACTGTGTAATAATAAGTAACTTTCCAAAAATAGCAGTTTCCTAAAATAGAAAGTTTCCAAAAATAGAAAGTTTCCAAAATTAGAAAGTTTCCAAAAATAGAAAGTTACTAAAAAATAGAAAGTTTCCAAAAATAGAAAGTTTCCAAAAATAGAAAGTTCCCAAAAATAGAAAGTTTCCAAAAATAGATTTACTGCTTAAAATAGAAAAGTTTCTAAAAATAGAAAGTTTCCATAAATAGATTAGCTGCCTTAATTAAATAAGTTTCCATAAATCGATTAGCTGCCTGAAATAAATAAGTTTCTAAAAATAGAAGGTTTCCATAAATAGATTAGCTGCCTAAATAAGCTAAGTATATAAGCCTAAGTGTTTTCATGATTATTTTCTAAGTCATATGATATAATGTATAGTTTAATAATTATTTCATGTAATTAAATTAAATTATAGGTTAAAATATTTAATTAAAGTATAACATGTTTTTAATTAAATAAGTTACATACTTAGGTTAAAATATGTATTATTATATATTAATAATATAACCTAAGTCATGTTAATTAATTAATTATATCCATGGTTTTAAAATAATTAATTAATTATAAGTCTTAAATATATAAATACTTAGGTTAAAATAATTTCATGATCATTAATAATTAAATAACCTAAGTCATGTTATTAAATTAATCACATCATTTTATTAATTTAATTTTAACATAAGATCATAAACATAAAAAAACTAAACATACACCATGAACCGGATCTAGACTAAAAAGCATGAACCGGACATGAAATCGACACCGTACCCCGAACCAACTCGGGGTACCCCGTGTTTTACTGCTGCCGTGGGACCCACACGCACCAACCAAGACCATATGGTCTTGGTGGTGGTCGGCTTGGCAAACCGAAACCCATTCGGGTTCGGTGCAGCCTGCGGCCAAAAACAAACACCCTTTAAAACACCCTTTTGATTTTATTTAACACCAAATCATGTTAGATCTATGTTTAATTATTATGTTTTTGTAAAAACATCACATGTTCTTAATTTATAAAAAGATTAAATAAAAAGAAAAGGTTTAAAAAGGATTTACCGAATTCGTGGATCAAAAGGACGAAGAACCAACACGATCAATCACTAATACTTCAAGATCCAAGATCACAAATCACCTCTTATGGTGGCGGCACAAAGAGACAAGGGGAAAGGAGGTTTTAGGTTTTCTTAAAAATCTTCTGTAAAGATTAAACGAGTAGTAAAAAAAAAATAACCCCCCTTTAGTAAACTTGACAAATGGGCTTGGCCCATTTGTCCTTATTGCCGCGGTAGGGACCCCACTTGGGGTACCCGTACCTTTTTCCGTGTCTCGTTATTAAGTTAAACGTTTGTGATTATTTGTGTTCGTGTTTTAAATGTTCTCGTTACGTAAATACCATGATCTAATATATTTAATTACGCTCGTAATAAATATATATACGTAATTAATAATAGTTCGTGTTTTAATTACGTTCATGATTTCATGATCGCATGTTCGTGATTAATTATCGTCAAATAATTATTACATGATCGTGCGTAGTAAATACTTATCGTGTTCTAACACGTACGTAATACGTAAACTCCTAACACGTAATCGTAATCATGCTATATTAGGAAAGTTTTAATCTAGTACGTACGATCCTAAGAGTATTATGCATGGTAAAAGCATGCGGGTTTTACAACTCTTTCCCCCTAAAAAGAATAATTCGTCCCTGAATTATAGATAAAGTAAACTGGAAAAGAAGAACATACCCGAATTTAAAATATGAAATGAGGGTAAGAAGCCCGGATAGACTTCTCTGTTTCCCAAGTGGCTTCCCGCTCGGTATGATCCCCCCATAGAATTTTGACGAATGGAATCGTCTTCTTTCTCATGACTCGTTCTTGTCTGTCAAGAACTCGTTCGGGTTCTTCTATAAAAGTGAGATCTTCACGTATCTGTTCCAGTGGATACTGAACCATGTGAAGGGGATGATACTGGTACCCTCTGAGTAAGGACACATGAAACACATTGTGCACATGCGAAAGCTGCGGAGGTAACGCCAATCGGTAAGATACCCGACTTGTTGAATGATATCAAACGGTCCGATGAAACGAAGATTGAGCTTCCCTTTAATCCCTAAGCGTTTAACACCACATGCCGGCGAAACCTTAAGGAAGACGTGATCTCCTACATTAAAGTGTATATCCCTACGATGCTTATTGGCGTAACTCTTCTGACGTGACCGTGCCTCCTGAATTTTCTGCTTAGCTACTGCGATCTTCTCATTGGTCATCTCTATGATTTCCGGTCCTTCGAGTGTTCGCTCGCCAACCTGATCCCAACAGATTGGGACGCGACACTTTCTGCCATACAACATCTCAAATGGAGCACACTTAATACTTGCGTGCCAACTGTTGTTGTATGCAAACTCCACTAAACAGATATATTCGTCCCAATCACCCGTCCATTCCAACGCACATGACCTCAACATATCTTCCAATGTCTGGATGGTTCGCTCCGACTGTCCGTCCGTTTGAGGATGAAAAGCCGTGCTAAGCTTAAGTTGTGTACCCCAAGATTTCTGCAGAATTTTCCAAAAGCGCGAAGTGAATCGAGGATCTCTGTCTGAGACGATGCTGGATGGTACACCGTGGAGTCTCATGATCTCTCGTCTGTACGTATCTGCGAGTTTACTTACCGAATCTTCCTTGCGGATCGGTAAGAAATGAGCTGATTTGGTAAGTCGATCAACGATAACCCAAATTGCATCGTGCTTCCTCTTGGTAGGCGGAAGACCGGTAACAAAATCCATGGTGATTTTGTCCCACTTCCACTCTGGAATATCTAACGGTTGAAGGAGACCGCCAGATCGCTGATGCTCGATCTTAACCTGCTGGCAAGTAAGACATTTGGAGACGTAAGTGGCCACATCCTGTTTCATACCACTCCACCAAAAGTACTGTTTGATGTCATGGTACATCTTAGTCGAACCAGGATGTATCGAGAATGGGGAGCTATGAGCTTCAGCTAACAAGGCTTCCCGGAGTTCTTGGTCATCAGGAACACAAAGTCTCGTGCCCTGCCATATGATACCATCTGCATCTACTCTGAATTCTGTCTGCTTCTCCAAATTCTGTACTATCGCCCAGATTTCTCCGTCATCCTTCTGAGCTTCCTTGATCTTAAATAGCAACTCTGGTTCCACTCTAAGATTAGCCCAGTAACCGTGCTGTCCACGTACCATGATCTCGATGTCTAGTCGCTCCAAGTCTCTGATGATTTCCTCTTCGATTTTAATGTCGTTGATCATTCCGGACTTCCTGCTAAGAGCATCTGCTACTACATTTGCCTTTCCGGGATGATACTGTAGATTAATGTCATAATCCTTCAACAGCTCTAACCATCTCCTCTGCCTCATGTTCAATTCACGCTGAGTGAAGATATACTTCAAACTCTTATGGTCCGTGAAAATGTCACATGATTCTCCATATAAGTAGTGCCTCCATATCTTCAATGCAAACACGGCTGCAGCAAGTTCCAGATCATGCGTGGGGTAATTTTCTTCATAAGGCTTAAGCTGCCGTGAAGCGTACGCGATCACTTTCCCATGTTGCATGAGAACATAACCAAGTCCCTTCCCCGATGCATCGCTGTAGATTTGAAATCCACCCGTACCAGATTGTAGAGTAAGAATAGGTGCAGATACTAGCTTCTGCTTCAGGTCTTCAAAGCTCTTCTCTCGATCTTCAGTCCAGACGAATTTCTCCCTTTTCCGCATCAGTTTGGTCAATGCTAGTGCTAGGTGGGAAAAGTTCTCCACGAACCTACGGTAATAGCCAGCTAAGCCTAAGAAACTACGGACTTCCGTTGCTGATGTCTGCCTTGGCCACTTAGTAATGGCCTCAACCTTCGCTGGATCCATATTGATTCCTTCTGCTGATACAATGTGACCTAAGAATGCCACCTTGTCTAACCAGAACTCAAACTTGGAGAATTTAGCATACAACTGCTTCTGGCGAAGAATCTGTAGTATTGTACGAAGATGGTCTTCGTGTTCCTCCTTGGACCTTGAGAAAATCAGGATGTCATCAATGAAGACAATGACGAACTTGTCTAGAATATCATGGAAGATTCTGTTCATCAAATCCATGAACAGTGCTGGAGCATTTGTCAGGCCAAATGGCATAACTACAAACTCGTAGTGGCCATAACGGGTACCAAAGGCAGTCTTAGCGATGTCCTGCTCCTTGACCCGTAGCTGATGACAGCCTGACCTAAGATCAATCTTGGAGAAGTGTTTGGCCCCTTGGAGTTGGTCAAACAGATCGTCGATGCGTGGCAGTGGATACCTATTTCGAAAGGTAATCTTATTGAGCTCGCGATAGTCTATGCAAAGACGCATACTACCGTCCTTCTTCTTAACAAACAATACCGGTGCGCCCCATGGAGATGCGCTCGGTCGAATGAAACCTCGTTCAAGAAGTTCTTGCAGTTGATCCTTCAGCTCCTTCAGCTCTATGGGAGCCATGCGATAAGGAGCCTTGGAGATTGGTTCAGCTCCTGGAACCAGCTCGATACTGAATTCCACTTCTCGTCCAGGTGGTATGCCCGGAAGTTCTGCTGGAAACACATCTTGGAATTCCGACACTATAGGTTGATCCTGAATCGATGGAGACTCAGCATCCATGTCGTGAACCGTAGCTAGATAACCCTCGCAGCCATGTGATAGTAGTGCACGCGCTTGCAGGGTGGATATGACTTGTACAGACCGTCCGGGTATGAACCCATTATGAATGTACTCTGGTGCAATGACATCACCGAAGATAACTTGATATGAATGGCAGTCTATGGTAGCATGATACTTGGATAGCCAATCCATTCCTAAAATCATGTCGAAGTCATTCATGTCCAGCGGAAGTGCGTCGACAGGTCGAACCTTATCATCAAATTCTAGGGGAAGACTCTTGTATACATGGGTGATTAATACAGAGTCCCTCAAAGGCGTGGAAATAGTAAGCCTATTTTCTAGTGGCAAGGGAGGCATCCTAATGTTCTTAGCATAAGCAGTAGAAATGACCGAGTGAGTAGCACCCGTATCGAAAAGAACACACGCAGCCTGACCAGACATATACAAGATTCCAGTGATGGTACCTGTAGACTTGTTGGCCTGGTCTCGAGATGTCGTGTAGACACGTCCCGTGGTAGGAGGCGGCTTGGTATCAGCATGTCCCGATGTACCCTCCATCTCGCCCTTACAGCAATCCTTCATAATATGGCCAGGAAGACCACACTTGAAGCACGCATCAGTATTACGGCGACATGGTCCTGGGTGTCTACGGTGGCAAGTAGAGCAAAGAGGATGAGTGTATCCTCCAGCAGGTGCTCTGGCTGGCTGAGAACCTGATAAAACATTTTACATAAGACTTGATAGTTGGGTACAAAGGACAAAGCGGATAATCATAAGATTGAATACCAGTGATAGCTGGATGGCTAGGCTGCGAACCTCTCTGGTTCTGGTCCCTACCGTTTCCATGGTTCCTGGTGGAAGTTTGCTAAAGTGTCAGAATATGAGTTATAGCATAAAACATAAGGAATTGCGTAAGTATTAGGACCTGCTGCTGTTGGAGTGCCCAGCGTTGTTACGGTAATTGTCATTACCGCCACGCCTATCCGTAGCAGAACGGTCGTTAGTCTGACCGTTTCCCTTGGGCTGATGAGGCTGCTGCTGAGTAGCCGACTGAGACCAGTCCCCAGTTTTCTGCCTGGAAGATACATTTAAGAGATGAATAATTTACATATGGAAAAATGTACGGATTGGTCACCGCTTGAATACGAATGTTTACCTCTTGTCGGGTCTTTCAGCTTCCCCAAACTCATCTCTCTCCTGCAGCATCTCCAACTTTCGTGCTGCATCGGCCACTTGTGCTACAGTGTTGAACGTAGCACACACCAGATTGTTTGCGACCGATGTGCGAAGAGCCCATCTGAAGTGATGTGCCTGCTCTTCAGGAGTACCTGCTGCCGCACCAAGGAAACCAGCTAAGAGAAGAAAGCGCTGCATAAACTCGTTGCTATTCTCCCCAGCTCTCTGTCGAATCCCATGGTACTCTCTCTTGAGCTTGTCCTGCTTAGCCTTGGGAAAGAACTGCTCCATCACCCTGTCCTTGAACTGAGCCCAAGTCAAACCAGTAACCCACTCATCACCACCTTCAGATTGCATCAATGCTAACCACCAGTGGAGTACATCGCCTTCGAACCGATAGCATGCCAACCTCGCCTTGTATGCGGGGTCACAGCCCATAGCGTTGAAAATCTTCTCGATGTGAGCCAACCACCTTTCAGCATCGCTGGGGCTATCTGTCTTCTCAAAAGCTCGAGGGCGGAGCTTGTTGAATCTCTCCAGCCATACTGCTAATGTCACTGGAGGAGGAGGAGGAGGTGGCTGATTATGCTGCTGATTGTTGGCAGCTTGAACTTCAGCCCTGATGTCATTCCTCAGTTGAGGAAGCAAGGCTTGCATGGCAGCCTGAATTGCAGCATTGAGCTGCTCCTGTTCGCGTGTGAGAACCATCTGACAGTATAACATAAAACATATGATTAAACAGATCAAAACATAAAATCTATATATACATGAAAAAAAATTTATACTAAAATTTCACGAGAAAAAATTTATGCAAGAAAATTTTGTGTATTAACGCATGATGCGGTTTTATGAAAACTTTGGTATGCTGAGCGCCTCTGGTCAGTTCACCCAAAACAAAACACATAGCGAGGGGACGCCTATGGGTCGGTCCCAAATCTAAGAGTTTCGATAAAACACATGCGACTAAATAGGGCCAGTCCTGTACCAACCATTACTTAGTCAAGAACCCTGCAACAATGACATGTATATGTATGCTTAAAAATGATGAATGCATGAAAACAACTGTCAGTTCTAGGAAGACCGTAGTGACTACCCACTAATCACAGGTCATATTTGAGAGCCTACAGGTCGAAGCCTTGGCTCTGATACCATAATTGTAACACCCCATTTTGGAAATGGAAATATCACAGCAATTATGGCGTGTCATCAAAGCATACAAGGAAAAATGTCTAAACATTACTTGACCATAAAAGGAAAATACCAGAATCAAACATCGGTAGTCTAAAAGTAAAGCTCATCACACACAAACATAGTATAATAAAGGAAAGGACTAAACAATGTCCAAAGCATAAGTATCATAAGAAAAGAAATGCATAATGTAAAGAAGGCTAGACAGCTTCCAGTCCATATGCACGTACTCTTAGTGTCTACGAGCGTCCCTGAGTACCTGTCGTTTTGGGAACATAGAAAAGGAAAACGGCTGAGAAAATACGCTCAGTGCACGGATGTACAATAAAGCATGAATAGGATAAGCATATAACATATAACAGCGGAAGAAAACTAAGTCCCGAGTAACCTGGTTAAGTCTTAATAAAACTGGTTTTAATAGTTTGAAAGTCTTATGTTTATCTTATAAAAACTGTTTGTCATAGTTTACCATTAGCCAATATAGGTCATGAAAATCCACCGTGCATGAATACTTGGAGGGGTGACCTCATCATGCAAATTAGAGGGGCTGCCTCTAATTTAATATACTGTTTTTTTGGGTAGGAGGGATCAGCTCCTTGTGAAGGATGCAAGGCACACACCACATTCACCATGAAATCCTGAATAAAAACATGTAACTAGGATGCACCCATACGCCCCACATGATAAATATAAATAAATGGCCAAAAGCTGAAGGGACGCCACGAGCAATCACTCCGCCGTGGTGAAGTCATAACATCAGTGCCTCTAATGTTATGGTTATGGTACCTCCATAACTAGGTGAAACTGGTCATGCATGTATATGGCTATAGGTAATCTTAATTAAACATAAGCAATCAAACACGTAACTTATACTACGGGAAAACAGTTGGCTGCATACGGGGAATCCTAATAAGGAAAGAATGTCCATACTGAAAGGACGGGAATCCGTACCTTATGTCCAGTGAACGAAGAAGATGAACTGCGAGGAATCCTACTTCCGAATCACTAGTGCTACATAAATACGTACATGAATAAGTATCTGGTTACTAAATACGTAGCTGGTTTTAGGTCATGTCTTAGCTTATTTTATGTGTTCTTACCATGTTTTACTGTTTCTAAGCCTTAAACTGTGTTTTATCTTATATTCTGCTTAATCTGATTAAGTATTTCTGGTATTTCATGTGTTATTATACTTACTTTGTAATAATAAGTAACTTTCCAAAAATAGCAGTTTCCAAAAATAGAAAGTTTCCAAAAATAGAAAGTTTCCAAAAATAGAAAGTTTCCAAAAATAGAAATTTTCCAAATATAGAAAGTTACCAAAAATAGAAAGTTTCCAAAAATAGAAAGTTTCCAAAAATAGAAAGTTCCCAAAAATAGAAAGTTTCCAAAAATAGATTTACTGCTTAAAATAGATAAGTTTCTAAAAATAGAAAGTTTCCATAAATAGATTAGCTGCCTTAATTAAATAAGTTTCCATAAATAGATTAGCTGCCTGAAATAAATAAGTTTCTAAAAATAGAAGGTTTCCATAAATAGATTAGCTGCCTAAATAAGCTAAGTATATAAGCCTAAGTGTTTTCATGATTATTTTCTAAGTCATATGATATAATGTATAGTTTAATAATTATTTCATGTAATTAAATTAAACTATAGGTTAAAATATTTAATTAAAGTATAACATGTTTTTAATTGAATAAGTTACATACTTAGGTTAAAATATGTATTATTATATATTAATAATATAACCTAAGTCATGTTAATTAATTAATTATATCCATGGTTTTAAAATAATTAATTAATTATAAGTCTTAAATATATAAATGCTTAGGTTAAAATAATTTCATGATCATTAATAATTAAATAACCTAAGTCATGTTATTAAATTAATCACAATATTTTATTAATTTAATTTTAACATAAGATCATAAACATAAAAAAACTAAACATACACCATGAACCGGATCTAGACTAAAAAGCATGAACCGGACATGAAATCGACACCGTACCCCGAACCACCTCGGGATACCCCGTGTTTTACTGCTGCCGTGGGACCCACACGCACCAACCAAGACCATATGGTCTTGGTGGTGGTCGGCTTGGCAAACCGAAACCCATTCGGGTTCGGTGCAGCCTGCGGCCAAAAACAAACACCCCTTAAAACACCCTTTTGATTTTTTTTAACACTAAATCATGTTAGATCCATGTTTAATTATCATGTTTTTGTAAAAACATCACATGTTCTTAATTTATATAAAGATTAAATCAAAAGAAAAGGTTTAAAAAGGATTTACCGAATTCGTGGATCAAAAGGACAAAGAACCAACACGATCAATCACTAAAACTTCAAGATCCAAGATCGCAAATCACCTCTTATGGTTGTTGTAGGGTGGCGGCACAAAGAGACAAGGGGAAAGGAGGTTTTAGGTTTTCTTAAAAATCTTCTGTAAAGATTAAATGAGTAGTAAAAAAAATAATAACCCCCTTTAGTAAATTTGACAAATGGGCTTGGCCCATTTGTCCTTGTTGCCGCGGGTAGGGACCCCACTTGGGGTACCCGTACCTTTTTCTGTGTCTCGTTATTAAGTTAAACGTTTGTGATTATTTATGTTCGTGTTTTAAATGTTCTCGTTACGTAAATACCGTGATCTAATATATTTAATTACGCTCGTAATAAATATATATACGTAATTAATAATAGTTCGTGTTTTAATTACGTTCATGATTTCATGATCGCATGTTCGTGATTAATTATCGTCAAATAATTATTACATGATCGTGCGTAGTAAATACTTATCGTGTTCTAACACGTACGTAATACGTAAACTCCTAACACGTAATCGTAATCATGCTATATTAGGAAAGTTTTAATCTAGTACATACGATCCTAAGAGTATTATGCATGGTAAAAGCATGCGGGGTTTACAAACCGTGATGTCCACGTACCATGATCTCGATGTTTAGTCGCTCTAAGTCTCTTATAATTTCCTCCTCAATTTTAATGCCGTTTATCATACCAGACTTTCTACTAAATGCATCTGCCACTACATTCACCTTGTCGAGATGATACTGCAGATTAATGTCATAATCCTTCAACAGCTCTAACCATCTCCTCTGTCGCATATTCAGTTCACGTTGAGTGGAGATGTACTTCAGGCTCTTATGGTCTGTGAAGATGTCACATGATTCTCCATACAAGTAGTGCCTCCATATCTTCAATGCAAACACGACTGCTGCAAGTTCCAAGTCATGCGTAGGGTAATTTTCCTCATAAGGCTTAAGCTGCCGTGAAGCGTACGCAATCACTTTTCCATGTTACATGAGAACACAGCCAAGTCCCTTCCCTGAAGCATCACTATAGATTCGAAATCCACATGTAGCCAATGGGAGAGTAAGAATCGCTGCAGATACTAACTTCTGCCTTAGGTCTTCAAAGATCTTATCTCTTTTTTCAGTCCAGACGAATTTCTCCCCTTTCCGCATCAGTTTGGTCAATGGTAGTGCTAAACTGGAAAAGTTCTCTACGAACCTACGGTAGTAACCAGCTAAGCCTAGGAAATTGCGAACTTCAGTCGCTGATGTCGGTCTTGGCCACTTGGTAATAGCCTCAACCTTTGCTGGATCCATAGTGATTCCTTCTGCTGATACAATGTGACCTAAGAACGCGAACTTGTCTAACCAGAGCTCACACTTGGAGAATTTAGCATACAACTGCTTCTGGTGAAGAATCTGTAATACTGTACGAAGATGGTCTTCGTGTTCCTCCTTGGACTTAGAGAAAATAAGGATTTCATCAATGAAGACAATGAAGAACTTGTCCAGGAACTCATGGAAGATACGGTTCATCAGATCCATGAAAATAGCTGGAGCATTGGTAAGGCCAAAAGGCATGACTACAAACTCGTAGTGCCCATAGCGTGTATGGAAAGCAGTCTTGGTGATGTCCTGCTCTTTAACCCGTAGTTGATGATAGCCCGACCTCAAATCAATCTTGGAGAAATGTTTGGCCCCTTGGAGTTGGTCAAACAAGTCGTCAATACGTGGCAGCGGATACCTATTCCTGATGGTGATCTTGTTAAGATCAGGATAATCTATGCATAGACGCATGTTGTCGTCCTTCTTCTTTACGAACAAAATAGGTGTGCCCCATGGAGAAGCACTAGGTCGAATGAAACCGCGCTCTAACAGTTCCTGAAGTTGTTCCTTTCACTCCTTCAGCTCTATGGGAGTCGTGCGATAAGGAGCCTTGGATATTGGCTCAGCTCCTGGGACGAGCTCAATATTAAAATCCACTTCACGAGCAGGTGGTATGCCCGAAAGTTCTTCTGGAAACAGGTCTGGGAATTCTGACACAATCGGCTGAATCTGAATAGATGGAGATTCAACCTCCAAATCATGAATAGTAGTAAGATAGCCCTCACAACCATGTGACAGTAGTGCATGTGCTTGCAAGGTTGAAATGATTTATATAGACCTTTCGGGTACGAACCCTTTGTGAATGTACTCTGGTGCATTAGCATCACCGAAGATGACCCAATATGTATGACTGTGACAACCCTGGTTTTGAGGTTCGTCACTTAGTTTTATTTTGTGATAGTTACGTGCCTTTACGTGTTTATGTGCTTATTGGTGTGTATAGATTGTGGTTTGGATATCGTTTCCGGTACAGGGTACCTTGTGAGTGAAACGATGTGATATGAGTTCATGTTCATGAGTTCACATGGTAGTGACTATGAAGTGAGATGGTGTTATTTAGTGGTTTTACGTATACGTATATCTATTATAGAAAATCGTATTTTTTAAGATTTACGGTTTAACATTTAGAGGTCTCGGATGAGGTAATTAGTCATATGCATATTTTTCGGGATGGTTTTAAGTCATTTAGGACTTAGTTATAAAGTTTATTTCAAAATTTGAGATTTTTAAGTGTATATTTTACGTTTTTCGGTAAACGCGTAAATTTGACTAGTTTTACAGTTTTGGGGTTTTGGAGGCTTTAAGAGCTGAAATAAATTTAGGAAAATTAAGGTAATATTATTAATACATATATTAATAATAAAAAGAAAAAAAACGAAATAAGGGGGTGTTGGGTCGGTTTGGTAGATGCAAGAAAAGAAAGGGAGAAAAAGAAAAAAAAGAGAAAAAGGAAAGTGGGCTATGGGTTGGACTAAGATTCATCCATACCCTATATAATGTTTTAATTAAAAACCATATTTTTTCTCTCCTGGAGATCATAGTCGACGGTTACAAGAGAGTTTTTGGGGTTTTCATAGTTTTTTTCATCTTCCATTAAATTAAAGGTAAAACCTTCATAACCCTTTTCAATTAAATTGTTTTTATGTTTTCTTTAATCATCTAATGATGGATTTAGGTTAGGGTTTAATTTAAAAACAGTAAACTAATGTCATATTAATAATAATATGATGATTACATAAACTAGGCTTGTATTTAATGGGGTTATGGGTAATTAATTAGTTTAATTTGATTAAACCCGTTTTTAAAAATTGGGCAGAATTTTGAGTCAATTGTTTTGATCGTATCGGGAGTTCTACAAACTCTTACTTTGCGATCGAAGTATCCCTGAAAAGGTAATTGAAGTTTCTTTCCAGTTCAAGAAACAAGAACTAAATTGGAGGTCGGGAAGCGGGTCAAAAACAGGTTACAACAGTCAGAGGTCAAAATAGTTTTGAAGTCAGTCTGTTTTATTTTTAAGTTTTGGGTTGTTTCGGGTACTTAGGGTTGCATTGGGATCTTCTAACGAATATGAGAGATGGTTTATATATTGTAGTAAGTATCTGAACTTGGGCTAAGGTTGTGGTTTAGGGTAAGACCCCCTAATCATAACAAACTTTTTGTATGTTTAAAGTCAGTAAATCTGGAATGACAAAAGTATATATATATATATATATATATATATATATATATATATATATATATATATATATATATATATATATATATATATATATATATATATATATATATATATATCGGGGCCTTAACAGTAGCTTTAAGGTTGGAGCAAGTGGGAGGTGTTAGATAACATATGTAAGGGAATAAGTATTACCTTTACAAAGATCATAGGTGTGTTTAGGTGGGTGTTTGGCTTATAGTTTGGAGACCTAAAACTGAGACTGTTTTTGATAAAATGTTAACGAGATGTGTTATGAAGTAAAACGAGTTACGGGCTTTATAGAGGGGTGTAATGAGATGCTTAGAGCATATATATGAGGTATATATATGGGAGGAGGTTAGATGTCCATCATAGGTTGATGAGCCATTTTAGTGTTTGGTTCATGTTTTGATTATGTGTTGTTGGTTGTTAGCTTTTTGCTAGTGCGCGGATGTTTGGGGAAGCTCAATCAGGTGAGTTTCATAGTCCCATGTTTACTATTGTTTTTGACCTCCAGATGGGATGGAAGAGACACTATGTTATGTTGTTTATAAATTTATGCTGTGAATGTTTGGCGTTGGTAATGGACTTATGTGTGCATACTTATATGATTAACTGCTAGTTGATTCTTGATTGTTTATGTTTTGACTTGGTACCAAGGGGTTGTTGACAAGGCGGGGCCTTGGGGAGGTACATAGATGTGTGAGCATCTATGGGACCATGGTGTTTGGTAAGGCTGGGAGCCTTGGATTGGGATTTGGTTCATAGGTGTTTGGATGCCTATGGGAGTATGGTGTTCGGTATGGCTGGGAGCCTGAGTTTTGGTTTGATTAGTTAAATCTTGAATGTTAGTTTGTTAATGCATATTAGTATCACATTGTCCATTTGTTTTTAACTTTTGGTTGTTACTCACAGCTTATGGTTTGTTTTGGCGTTGTAGTCTAAACCTATGACTCTCACCAACATTATGTTGACGTGTTTTAGTGTCTCTCTCAGGTGTGAATGTGGTTAAGCTTGAGGATAGAAGTGGCTAGATTTGGATGCATTAGGATTGCATTTAGAAGGACATCCCCGTTCCTTCTTAGTTTTTATTTGTTCATTTAATAAGTGATACTGTGGCACACATATGTTTGTTTTGGTTATGTTATTTGTTTGTCTTGGGTAAGAGGTCGGACTGTTACCTACTTACCTAGACTCCTGCATTGTTGAGATATTGTCATGACATTTGTGTCGCCATTTATGACATTATTTTTGCATTTTAGTTTTCTCTATAGAGACACCATTTGTTGTGATGATATCCATACGTCGCGCACCATATTCCGCCATGATGGGGTGTGACAGAATGGTATCAGAGACAATGGTTATAGAGAATTAGGTTGCCTAGTCGCGTAGCCTAGTCGATAGCTTAAGGGTCCCTGCATATAGGCGTCATAGGAGTATGTGTGCATTTTATAATAATTGATGTGTTTGGATGTTATTTATTGCGATGTTTTGACTAGTATGAATTGAACCGTAGTATGTTCATACTTAGTCACATGTTATTTTCTTTTCGGGTTTGTGACTAGTGCGGGTTGAACCATAATCGTCCATGCTAGTCATTGTTGTATTTTGCTTAAATTGTACATTATAGTACATAATTTGGTACAAGGTAGTTTCTATCTTTTGTCGAGTTATTTTACATACCTGAGGTATGTTATTTTTCTTTTGATTTTTAAGTCATGTTCCCTAAGAATCGTGTGGTGGTTCGAGTTACTAGGAGTACATGGGTAGGAAGGATTTTAAGTTGTTTCCACTCTTATGGGCGACATGACTTATAACTGATTATGTTTTCGTTTTGGATTTAGTCTATGTTGTTTTAGCTAGACTATGGATTTCGGTATTCCAAGAGTTTTACTATGTTATTTTAATAGATGGGGTTTTGGATCTATTTGGTTATGTGGTTATGAGCTTATGTGAGTAGATGGATTTATGTGTTATATGTTGTCTTGATTCTTATAAGTGTCATCATATGAGGGAGTACATTGGGGAAAGGGTAATTGTATAAGTATGGTAGCCAACATAGTTATACAAGTACCACAACTTCAATGGGTTCTCAAGTATGATTGCATGAAAGAGGGTTAGTACATGCTTGTATATGATGAGATGTAGAATTTGGGTATACGTATAATATATGGGTTTATGTAACGGCTGCCTACGATATGGCTATTGTTCTTTTGTGTTATATGTTTTGGGTTATAGTTGTGTTGTGTGATTTTGGGGTCACACGATATGGTTTGGTTTTGGAGGTGGGCTTTATGCCTTGTTGTGGCACGGTGATATGGTGATTACTCGTATGGAAAAGCGAGCATATAAAGCGATTGATTGACTTGACATGTATGATAACGAGTATGTTTGGGAGATTCAATAGGTATACATATGCGGATGTATATATACTAGTAGATGTTATGTTATGATTTACGGCCGTTCAGTAGTTATTATAACTTGAACGTACCTAGTGCTCTCTTGTGTTTAAACAATTTATTAGTGCTTGAGTTTGGTGAAGTTTCAATGATGTTTTGAATCTTTTGAAGTGTGTCTGGTAGCGTATTCTTTGAGTTTCGTATTTCACGTGTACGTTTTAAAATGGTGTTCTTGGTTTTAAGTCTATTGAAATAACTTGGGATTTCTTTTGAGATAATGAAATCTTTTGTGTTGGGTCTTACATTTCTTTTGGTCGGTATATATTGAGAAAAAGGGGGAATTGGAAATCTATTATAGGGTTAGATAGCTAGTTGTATTCGGTAAAATAAGGGTAAGGTGTTGGAGTCGTGTTTCAAACAAGATGTAACATAAGATTTCATTTTAATCAACACTTATTTATTTCAAATTCTAAAAGACTTTCTTTAAAATAAAGCGAAGTAAAATTTCTTTCTACTTACATAGTTTATATAATTGGGTTTAACCGGTTCACGTCATTTATAATTATTAATACAAGGTTAAATTGAGTTTATGAAGATTTCACATACAATTTTATCTTTCATTAACATAAAACTGTTTTGGTCATAACTTGTTCGTTTTTAGAGCTTTTTGAGTGATTCAAAAGCCAAAAATTATGTACTCGGAACGTACTTTTCAAATATTCAGAATGTATAGTCATGGGAAGTCAGTGGACTGGTCGAAATTATTGTACCAGTGTCGGGTTAAAGGATGAGTTTTGAATAGTAGTTTATTTTTTTTATGATTTGGGATGTACGGGATACCTAGTCTTTGAGTTGAGTTTTGAGTTTGTCAAGAGAGTTGTTTGTAGATTGTTTGAGTCACATAGATGTGGGAAGGTAAAGAAAAAAAATATAAATAAAAATATATTCTTTTGGAAAAGTCGATCTTTTGCACGGTTTAAATAATATGTCGCGGGGCGTAATATGTTTTGGTTGCTATTGGGTATTTCTGGGATTATTTTTTCGTTGTCATGGGTCATCTTGAATTGATACACGTTTTGGGTTTGAGTTTTCTCTTAAGTCTCGTGGTTTTTGACTTGTTTTAATTGGTGCACGCGAAATGTCGTTTGTTATCCGTGGGTTTGATTCGTTGATCGTATCTGATGGATTCAGGATGTAGTTTTGGTTTCGTATTGTTCGGGAGCGTTGAGTAGCTATATGAAAGACTTGGTCGCGCCTACACGCTTAAGTAGGTGACCATGAGAGAACGGTCGGAATACTCTTAGTGGGGGAGGAAAGAGGTTCGTAGACGAATTAATGTGGTCATGAGGTCCATTAGGAGTGCCAAGGGAGATGAATAGAGAATTGTGTAATGTATGGATATTGGCACAAGTAACGTGCCATAGAGAGTGTTGGAAGGGGATATAATACCTCAAAGGTATTTATGATTGTTTGTAAGCCATGTAAGTTTTTCAAAAATTTCCTGAGACTTAGTAGGTTTGCCTATTACTGTGAGGTAGAACCATAAGTAGAGCAAGTAGGATAAGTGAGAGGAGTTGTAGTTAGTGCCTTTCCAAGGAAATTGTTGATGGAATGACTTTAAGAACAAGAGTTGTTAGAAATTGCAACGGATGCAAGGCAAAATTTGAGTTTCTTACTAGTAGATTGGCTGTGAAAAGCGGTTGAGTGGTCTGATGAGAGGAAGCATTGGTCTTTTAAAATGCGTGTAGAATTTTGCAAGAAGAACGAAGTAGGAATTTATTCGTATTGCCGCTAAGAGAGGGTGCAAGGAGGACATAGTTAAAACTCCTAAGGATGTTGTATGAACGCTTTGGGTTTATGGTTATGCATTTGGCTTCGCCAAAGAACTAGCGGTTTTCATGGTGTCAATGAACCAAGTGTGCATGAACGTGTATAAACGAGTTGTCATTGGGAGCATCGACGACATCTTGATCTACTCAAATCTGAGAAGGAGAGTGAGGCGAATTATGTGTTGGTTTTGGAGTGGAGTTATACGTGAGATTTTCGAGTGTGAGTTTTAGTAATAAGTTTACCATGATGAGTAGTTAGAGATGATGACATATCATGGAACCAGCAAGGGGCGAAGTGAAGAAGGATGAGGAAGCATTTTGGAGGCTGAAGAAGTGGGTTGGATAATGAGCTGATCTTGGAAGTATCGGAAGGACTGGATGAATTCTTGAAGCATGACGATACGTGGAGCAAGGATTTGGACGCGTACGAGGACGACAAAGAAAGGCGATCGCTTATACGTTGCAGGAACTGAATATTTGGAAGAACTAGATAGACTTAGTTAGTGGAGCTGGACTGTTATATCTGCCTAGAATGCTAGAGGCATTTGGGGTACGAGACGTAGAGAATGATCTATACGGATCATGAACATCTCCAACACATATTCAATCACCTTGATTGAACATTTGGCAAAGGTGGTGGGTGGAGTTAAGTGACGAAAGAAAATTGCATGGCCAAGTACCATCTGGGAAAGGCAAGCATGGTTGATGAGACATGGAATAAGAAGAATGAAGTGAAGCTGAGACGAACTTGAACTATATAGATGACGTATTAGAGTGGTTTGGATGAAGGATGTAGGTTGCACGAGTTGAGTTGTCTAAAGCAGTGAACGCGTCAACATTTATGTTGTGTGGCTTGGACAATCGTAGGGAAGAAAGGGACGTAGACTATACTTCCTACATGGATAGGAGTAGTTTAGAAAGGGCGATGTAAGGACGAAGTTGGTGGAAGGGATACATAATGCGGTGGAGGATTAATTACGATGAGAGTTGGGTGATAGTCGATAGACTGACTAATTCATCACCTATTTCAAGAGGAATGAGAAGTCACGTAGTTGGGAGGTTGGAAGAATTACGTACGGATGTGATGGAATCAAGGGTTTTGCGTAAAGGTTAGCCTAATATGTATGGAGTGCCTTATGAAGGATTATGGCAAGGGAATAAACGAGGGGAAGCATCACATCGTGATGTAAGGTAGGAGTTGAGGAAGAAGAAGGAAGTGTGTATAGAAGCGAAGCATGAATGAAATAGGTCGAGATAGGAACCGAAGGTAAGACTTTGGTAGAGTTTAATGAGTAGAATAAAGCACAACGCAGGCTAATACTGTCGTAGTGTGGAAAAGGAAATGGCACTGACCTATACTGATTGTTTGGGAGGCTTAGTATCGATAATCGAATGGATGAGGAGTTATAGGTGTGATGTGCCATAGGGACGAAGGGCTTGGTCTAACTGAGATGACCGTCCTTTTGATGATGTGTATGGATCATAAGTTGATTTGGATTGGAAGAACTAATGGATATGTGAAAGACCGTCATAGGTCACTTTGTAAGGAAATAGGAATTTTTAAGTAGTTTGGGGTACGGACTAAAGGGAGTTGATGAACATGTTTGGATATGAGTATATCCAGCTGACTAGAAAAGGAGGGACAAGTGAGATATTTATACAACCTTAGGAGTTGCACTGAGGGCATGAATGATTGATTTAGAGGGAGTTAGGAAACTCTTTAGCGGTGGCTAAGTTTTCATATAATGATAGTTATCATACTAGAAATAGATAAGTGCCATTTGAGGCACTATATGAAAGGATAGGGTGAGTTGTCCCCATTGTGGACTAGAATTGGTAAAAGAGGCTACTAATGTGGTAATGGTGTTTGTGGACAGAATGAGAGCAACAAGGGATGCTATGTAGAAAAGGAGGAAACCACTAGATTTAGTAACAAAGTTATGTAGGGAGTTTTACCCATAGTAACGGGTGGTATGATTTGGAAAGATGGAAGTGTTGATATAGAGTTTTGTAGGTCCATTTATGATATTTGGAAAGATCAGACCAGTAGCTTATGAGCATAGGATTACCTGGGGGAATGAGTGGTATATATGATATATTTCATGTATTAAGATTGGTAAAGGTTCTTTGAGAATGCATTTTGCATGTACGGTTATTCGGGACTTGTGTTAATAAGAGTCTTTGTTTTATCAAAGATCATTTGTGAGATTTATTGACTGTGAGGTCAAGAGTTTGGCAATGAGATTAATTATTTTTGGTTTGTATATGTGGTATTTTGAAACTTGAACTAAAGTTCACGTGGAAATGAGAGGAGTTCATTTAGAACAAGTATCCTCATGTGATTTGTTGTTTGTGTGCTTGATCCTAAGGAGTAAATCTCAGGACGAGATTTCTATTAGGAGGGAGTGATGAGACAACCCTGGTTTTGAGGTCACTTAGTTTTATTTTGTGCTAGTTACGTGCCTTTACGTGTTTATGTGCTTATTGGTGTGTATAGATTGTGGTTTGGATATCGTTTCCGGTACGGGGTACCTTGTGAGTGAAACGATGTGAGATGATTTCATGTTAATGAGTTCACATGGTAGTGACTATGAAGTGAGATGGTGTTATTTAGTGGTTTTACGTATACGTATATGTATTATTGAAAATCATATTTTTTACGATTTACGGTTTAACATTTAGAGGCCTCGGATGAGGTAATTAGTCATATGGATATTTTTCGGGATGGTTTTAAGTCATTTAGGACTTAGTTATAAAGTTTATTTCAAAATTTGAGATTTTTTATAAAAGTGTATATTTTACGTTTTTTCGGTAAACGCCTAAATTTGACTAGTTTTACGGTTTTGGGGTTTTGGGGTTTTGGAGGCTTTAGGAGCTGAAATAAATTAAGGAAAATTAAGGTAATATTATTAATACATATATTAATAATAAAAAGAAAAAAAAAACGAAATAAGGGGGTGTTGGATCGGTTTGGTAGACGCAAGAAAAGAAAGGGAAAAAAAGAAAAAAAGAGAAAAAGGAAAGTGGGCTATGGGTTGTACTAGGATTCACCCATACCCTATATAATATTTTAATTAAAAAACAAAAACCATATTTTTTCTCTCCTGGAGATCATAGTCGACGGTTACAAGAGAGTTTTTAGGGTTTTCATAGTTTTTTCATCTTCCATTAAATTAAAGGTAAAACCTTCATAACCCTTTTCAATTAAATTGTTTTTATGTTTTCTTTAATCATCTTATGATGGATTTAGGTTAGGGTTTAATTTAAAAACAGTAAATTAATGTTATATTAGTCATAATATGATGATTACATAAACTAGGGCTTGTATTTAATGGGGTTATGAGTAATTAATTAGTTTAATTTGATTAAACCCGTTTTTAAAAACTGGGCAGAATTTTGAGTCAATTGTTTTGATCGTATCGGGAGTTCTACCAACTCTTATTTTGCGATCCAAGTATCCCTGAAAAGGTAATTGAAGTGCTTTCCAATGCAAGAAACAAGAACTAAATTGGAGGTCGGGAAGTGGGTCAAAAACAGGTTACAACAGTCGGAGGTCAAAACAGTTTTGAAGTCAGCCTGTTTTCTTTTTAAGTTTTGGGTTGTTTGGGGTACTTAGGGTTGCATTGGGATCTTCTAACGAACATGAGAGATGGTTTATATATTTTAGTAAGTATCTGCACTTTGGCTAAGGTTTTGGTTTACGCTAAGACCCCATAATCGTAACAAACTTTTTTGTATGTTTAAAATCAGTAAATTTGGAATGACAAAAGTATATATATATATATATATATATATATATATATATATATATATATATATATATATATATATATATATATATATATATATATATATATATATATATATATATATATATATATATATATATATATATATATATATATATATATATATATATATATATATATATATATATATATATATATATATATATATATATATATATATATATATATATATATATATATATATATATATATATATATATATATATATATATATATATATATATATATATATATATATATATATATCGGGGCCTTAACAGTAGCTTTCAGGTTGGGGCAAGTGGGAGGTGTTACCTAACATATGTAAGGGCATAAGTATTCCCTTTACAGAGATCATGGGTGTGTTTAGGTGGGTGTTTGGCTTATAGTTTGGAGACCTAAAACTGGGACTGTTTTTGATAAAATGTTAACGGGATGTGTTATGAAGTAAAACGAGTTAAGGGCTTTATAGAGGGGTGTAATGAGATGCTTAGAACATATATATGAGGTATATATATGGGAGGAGGTTAGATGTCCATCATAGGTTGATGAGCCATTTTAGTGTTTAGTTCATGTTTTGATTAGGTGTTTTTGGTTGTTAGCTTTTTGCTAGTGCGCGGATGTTTGGGGAAGCTCAATCAGGTGAGTTTCATAGTCCCATGTTTACTATTGTTTTTGACTTCCAGATGGGATGGAAGAGACACAGTGTTATGTTGTTTATAAATTTATGCTGTGAATGTTTGGCATTGGTAATGGACTTATGTGTGCATACTTATATGATTAACTGCTAGTTGATTCTTGATTGTTTATGTTTTGACTTGGTACCAAGGGGTTGTTGACAAGGCGGGGCCTTGGGGAGGTACATAGATGTGTGAGCATCTATGGGACCATGGTGTTTGGTAAGGCTGGGAGCCTTGGATTGGGATTAGGTTCATAGGTGTTTGGATGCCTATGGGAGTATGGTGTTCGGTATGGCTGGGAGCCTGAGTTTTGGTTCGATTAGTTAAATCTTGAATGTTAGTTTGTTAATGCATATTAGTATCACATTGTCCATATGTTTTTAACTTTTGGTTGTTACTCACAGCTTATGGTTTGTTTTGGCGTTGGAGTCTAAACCTATGACTCTCACCAACATTATGTTGACGTGTTTTAGTGTCTCTTTCAGGTGTGAATGTTGTTAAGCTTGAGGATAGAAGTGGCTAGATTTGGATGCATTAGGATTGAATTTAGAAGGACATCCCCGTTCCTTCTTAGTTTTTATTTGTTCATTTAATAAGTGATACTTTGGCACACATATGTTTGTTCTTGGTTATGTTATTTGTTTGTCTTGGGTAAGAGGTAGGACTGTTACCTACTTACCTAGACTCCTACATTGTTGAGATATTGTCATGACATTTGTGTCGCCATTTATGACATTATTTTTGCATTTTAGTTTTCTCTATAGAGACACCATTTGTTGTGATGATATCTATACGTCGCGCCCCATATTCCGCCATGGTGCGGTGTTACAATGACAGTCTATGGTGGCATGATTTTTGGATAGCCAGTCCATGCCTAATATCATGTTAAAATCGCACATATCCAATGGAAGTGCGTCAACAGGACGAATCTTGTCGTTAAACTCTAGGGGAAGGCTCTTGTACACATGGGTTATGCGTATCGAGTCTCTTAAAGGCGTGGAAATGTTTAGTACATTCTCTAATGGCATAGGGGATATCCTAACATTCTTATCATAAGCAGTAGAAATGACCAAATGAGTAGCACCTGTGTCAAATAAAACACATCCAGCTTGACCGTAAATATACAAGATTCCAGTGATGGTACCTGTAGACTTGTTGGTCTAGTCGCGAGAAGTCGTGTAAACGCGTCCACTAGTAGGAGGCGGCTTAGAATCAGCATGTCCAGATGTGCCCTCCATCTCGCCCTTGCGGTAGTCCTTCATGCAATGACCAGTAAGGCCACACTTGTAGCATGCGTCGCTGTCGTTGCGGCCTGGGTGCCTACGGTTGCAGGTAGGGCAAAGAGGGTGAGTATACCCTCCAGCAGGTGCCCTTGCTGGCTGGGAGCCTGTTTGGAAAAGTACACATAAGACATGATTATCGGTACAAAAGGACAATGCGGAAAAATCGTAAGATGCAATACCAGTGATAGCTGGATGGTTAGGCTGTGAACCTCTTTGGTTCTGGTCCCTCCCGTTACCATGATTCCTGGTAGAAGATTGCCAATGTGTCAGAATTATGAAATATCACATGTAACGTAAGGAAATGAGTAAGTGTAAGGACCTGCTTCTGTTGGAGTTTCTAGCGTTGTTACGGTAATTATCATTACCGCCACGCCTATCCGTAGCAGAACGGTCTCGAGTCTGACCGTTTCCCTTGGGCTGAGTAGGTTGTTGCTGAGTAGCCGGCTGAGACTGGTCCCCAGTATTCTGCCTGAAATATGCAGTTTGAAGAGAGATATAAATATTGGATAGTACTGAATGAATTCGAAATGGTCACCGCTGAATAACGAATACATACCTCTTCTCGGGTATCTCTGCTTCCCCAAACTCTTCTCTTTCTTGCAGCATCTCTAGCTTATGTGCTGCATCGGCAACTTGTGCCACCGTGTTGAAAGTAGCACACACCAAGTTGTTGGTGACCGATGTACGAAGAGCCCACCGGAAGTGGTATGCTTGCTCTTCGGCAGTACCTGCTGTTGCGCCAAGAAAACCAGCCATACGAAGAAAGCGCTGCATGACCTCGTTGTTGTTCTCCTCAGATCTTTGTCTGATTCCGTGGTACTCCCTCATTAGCTTGTCTTGCTCAGCCTTGGGGAAGAACTGTCCCATCACTAACTCCCTGAACTAAGCCCAAGTCAAACCAGCCACCCAATTGTCACCTCCCTCAGACTGCTTGACTGCCTTCCACCATCCTAGCACATCACCTTCGAACTTGTAACATGCCAACCTCGACTTAAAGACGGGGTCACAACCCATTGCATCGAATATCTTCTCGATATGAGCCAACCAGCTTTCAGCTTCACTAGGTTATCAGTTCTCTCGAAGGATCGAGGACGTTGCTTGTTGAATCTCTCCAACCACGTGACCAATGTTGTTGGAGGTGGAGGAGGAGGTACTGGGTGATGTTGCTGATTGTTGGCAGCCTACACCATAACCCTGATTTCGTTCCTCAACTGAGGAAGTAAAGCTTGCATCGCAGCTTAGATAGTTGCATTGAGTTGTTCCTGTTCGTGTGTGAGAACCATCTGACAGTATAAAACAAAATACATGATTAAACTGATTAAACATAAAATATATACATGATTTTTTTGCCAATAAATCATGAGAAAAATTTTATGCATGAAAACAGTGCAAGAATGCATGATGCAATTTATGAAAACTTTTTTATGAGCGAGAGTGAACGCCTATGGTCAGTTCACTCAAAACAAAAAACATGGCGAGGGGACGCCAATGGGTCGGTCCTAAAGTTAAATGTTTCGATAAAAGCACATGCGACTAAATAGGGCCAGTCCTGTACCAACCATTACTTAGTCATAAACCTGCGACAGTGACATATATATGAATGCATGAAAACATTGAATGCATGAAAACCGACTGTCAGTTCTAGGAAGAGTATAGTGACTACCCACTAATCACAGGTCGTGTTTTGAGAGCCTACAGGTCAAAAACTTGGGCTCTGATACCATAATTATAACACCCCGTTTTGGTAAATGGAATGTCACGCGTGATTATGGTGTGTCATCAAAGCATACAAGGAAAATGTCTTAAAACATTACATGACCTAAAAAGGAAATACCAGAAACAAACATTGGTACTACAAAGTAGAAGCTCATCACACACAAACATAAGTACTGTAAAGGAAAAGGACTAAACAATGTCCATAGAAATGAGTAGCAAAATGTATGATGAAATGCATAAAGTAGAGGAGGCTAGAAAGCTTCCAATCCATATGCACGTACGCTTAAACTCTACGAGCGCCCTTGAGTACCTGCCGTTTGGGAACATGAAAGGAAAACGGCTGAGCATAACGCTCAGTGCACGGATATACAAGTATGACATGGAATAACGTAAGCATATAAGACTAATAGCAGCGGAATGTCATAAGTTCTAAGTAATCTAGATTCATGTTCATAAAACTGGTTTTATAGTTTGAAAAGACTTATGCTTCTATGAAAAAATGTTTAATTATCCAAATAGCCCATATAGGTCATGAGGTTCCACCGTGCATGAATACTTGGAGGGGAGACCTCTTCATGCAATTAGAGGGGTTGCCTCTAATTAAATAGTTTGGGTAGGAGGGATCAACTCCTAGTGAAGGATCCAAGTCACACATCGTATTCACTCTGATAATACTGCTAAACATGTAACTAGGATGCACCCATATGCCCCACATGATAAAATAATATAATGGCCTAAACTGAAAAGGGACGCCACGAGCAATCACTTCGCCGTGGGGAAGTCATAACACTGGTGCCTCTAGTGTTATGGTTATGGTACCTCCAAAACTAGGTGACACTGGTCATGCATGTATATGGCTTAGGCTCTTAATCTAACATAAGTATCAAACATATAAAACAAATACTGGGAAAACAGTTAGCTGTAGACGGGGAAAACCTAATAAGGAAAGAATGTCCATACTGAAAGGATAGGAAATCCGTACCTTAATTCCAGTAAACGAAGAAGACGAACAGAAAAGAGTCCTACTTCGATCTCACTAATGCTACATAAATAATACTATGTGTATAAGTATTCTAATTACTAAGTACGTAACTGGTTTTATCATGTCTTAACTTGTTTTATATGTTCATGTCTTGTTTTACTGATTTTAACGCTATGCTGTGTTTATCGTGTATTCTGTATATTTTGATTAAGTATTACTTGTATTTCTTGTATTATTATACTTGTTGTGTAATAATAAGTAACTTTCTAAAAATAGCAGGTTTCCTAAAATAGAAAGTTTCCAAAAATAGGAAGTTCCCAAATATAGAAAGTATCCAAAAATAGATTTACTGCTTAAAATAGATTAGTTTCTAAAAATATAAAGTTCCAAAAATAGTAAGTTTTTTGAATTAGAAAGTTTCCATATTTAGAATTAAGCTGAATTAATATCATAAGTCATGTAGTTATAGTAAAGTTTATTAATAATATTCTGTTCATCAGATAAACTATAGGTTATATAACTTAATTATATATAAGTGTGATTTTAATTAAATTAAAGTGTATAAAATACTTAGGTTAAATCATGTATTAATACTATATTAATATAACCTAGGTCATGATTATTAATTAATTATATGTCATGTTTAATAATTAATTAATACTATAGTGTAAAATAAATTACTAAATACTTAGGTTAAAAACATGTATTATTTAATAATAATAATAACCTAAATTTCATTTTTAATTAAATTAATTATAAGTCATGAATAAATTAATTTAATTATCTTGTAAAAATAATACACTTGTTAAATTAGTTAGACTTGTAAAAATATTCATGAACCGGACCCTTATAATTAACTAATTAAAACATGTCGTGAACCGGACCCGTGAACCGGACCCGTGAACCGGTGAACCAGTCTGAACCAAACCACCAAAAACAGTGGCAAACCGGCTGAGCCGGCTGCCCCTGCTTTCGGCATGCTGCCACCAGTTGTGTGTCGGTGGTCTTGCTCTCGGCTATCCGCTGATACCACAAGGGTTCCCACCGGCTGTGTGCCGGTGGCCTCTGCTACATGCGCTGTGGTTCCCCCTGCTTTCTTAAAATAGCCACCGGCTTAAGCCGGTGGTGGGGCTGTTGCTACCGAGACCAACCGAAACCACAAGGACACCCACGACGCATGTCGGGGTGCCTTGTCCCTGCTGTCGACCGAACCCAAACACCACCAAGACCTAGGTCTTGGTTGGTGGTGCGAACCAAATGACACCGAGAGCCTTGAGAACAAACAACCCGAAAACACCCTTAATTATTTACCCCTTGATCCCATGACATGTTTTTATTAATTACATGTTCATGTTATGATTAATTACATAAAAGAAAAAAAAACAAAAGGGTTACGGATAACCAAAACACTTGGAATGAATAGTCTTGAATACACCAACACACTCATAAGATTTCTTGAACAAAATCAAACAACCACCCTCTTGTGGTGATGATACCGCCGGCCAAGAGGAGAGAGAGAGAGATTTAGAGTTTTTAGTTTTCTTGAAAATCTTCCGAAAAGTGAATAATGTTTTCCTTTATTTGTTATTTGCTAAAAATCAAATTGGGCTGAGCCTTTCTCTTCTCCTTGTGCCGCGGCTATAAGGGCCCACAAGGGAAACCCAAAGCTTTTTCCCGTGTCTAATTATCACGTGTTCGTGTGTTCGTGTTTACGTGTTACGTTTAATTATTTGTGTTATTTATAATTACTTGTACGTAACAATATTTATCGTATTAGTAATATACGTAAATACATAATTATATGTTCGTGATTCTTACGTTCATGATTTCATGTTCGTCATTATAATTATTATTGATAATAATTATCGTGTATTAATATGTACTTAAAACTTATCGTATAATTATACGTACATAACTTCTGTAATTCATAATCGTGACACGTGTTCAAGCTATAAAAGGAAAGTTTTTAAATGTACGTACGTTACTAAGGGTACTATTCATGGTAAAAGCATGCGAGTTTTACATGATTACTACTTGTTTAGAAGTGAATCTTTCTCCTCTCATCTTTTCCTCTCAAAGTGCAAAGAAGAGAACACTATCATTCTTGAAGTGTTGTGTCTACCTCAAAGATCCAGTGAAGATCCAAACTTATTCATTCATTGTTGTGTCATTGTTGTGAAGATCCAAGTAGTTGTGTCTATTTGGAAGTTGTGTATGTATTAAGGTTAATACTTAGTCCTTAAATTATATTGGTGTAGATTGGTCCTAGCTAAGATTAGGGCTCGACTTTTAACTTAGAGTCGGAAATTGGTTAAGCGACGTTGTGTACGGTTTCTCCATCTTAAGGAAAACTGTGATCCTATTGGTACTCCAATGGACACTAAACACAAGCTTGATTTGGATAAGAAAGGGACATTTTTTAGATGCTAAAAAATATTGTAGTATGATCGGGTCCCTTATGTACTTAACCTCAAGCAGACCGGAAATTGTGCATGCTACTTGTGTATGTGCTCGGTACCAGGCTAAGCCAAACGAGAAGCACCTCAAGGAGGTTAAAAGGATCTTTCGTTATCTCCAGGGAACCGTTTACATGGGTCTCTGGTATACGAAGGATTCTGGTTTTAATCTAACCGGTTTTTCAGATGCCGACCATGCAGGGTGTCATGATACATTCAAGAGCACCTCCGGTGGAGCACAAATCTTAGGCGAGAAGCTAGTGAGCTGATCCTCAAGAAAGCAAGATTGTACGGTTTTTTCCACCGCGGAGGCAGAATATGTGTCTTCATTCGTGTGTAGTTCTCAAGTCCTTTGGATGAAAACACAACTCACGGATTAGGCTTTCACTTTAACAAAGTTCTTATTTATTGTGATTCACAATCAGCCATAGCCATATCCTGTAACCCGGTCCAACACTCTAAGACCAAGCACATAGCTGTCCGATTCCATTTCATAAAGGAGCACGTGGAAAGAGGAACGATCGAACTGATTTTGTCAAGACGGACTACCAACTGGCCAACATCTTCACCAAAGCTCTTTCTCAAGACAGATTTGAATTCTTGGTTCGTTGACTTGGTATGCGTAGTTTCACTCCAGATGAACTTGAACGTCTTGCACATTCGCAGTAACCTTGTATATATCTATCAGAAAATCAAAATACAAAAATATAAAACCTATAAAAACAAAATTAAAAATGAGAAAATCTTTCGAAAATACCAAAAATAATCTTCTTCGACATGTCTCTCAGCATCGATAATATGGACGTACTTAGAAATGTCGCTCAATAACGGCTCAGGCACGTACATAAAGTTCGAATGGGAGTTTCAAATGTTTTTCAAAACATGTCTTTTCTATTTTCTTCTTATAATGGCTTATAGTCCCATGTCAGACTATAACCCGGTCCCCAAAGAAAGGAAAGTCTTTGACTTATCCTCAACAACGGGAAATTAACTTTTCTCGGTCATGGGCTTATATTAAAACATTCAAAGTTTTAAGCTCATGAACTCAAGTAAAATGTTCATTTATGTACATTTTTCCTCAGTAACAGGAAATTCAGTTTTCTCGGTTTTGAGCACAATTTTTCAAGATATTTTCAAAAGATTTTTTTCAATGTCTTTCAAATTGTGTGCTCTTATACTCCCCTGTTTTTATCATATTCTTTTTTCGAGGGGGAGTATAAAATTCTCATAACATATAGTTCCAATTTTTCTTGAAACATTATTCTCTCCATGTTACATCACTAGTATATCAAAAATTTCACAATCACATGCAATTTTTGAGGGGAGAATAGTGATTAAGATGTGTTTAAAATGTTTCATATTTGGATAAGATCTTTGATTTAAGTGTTTTCTCGTCCTAACATGTGCAAAATGTTTACTTAAATGCTTTCGCATTTTGTAGCACATTTGTAGGGGGAGCGTTTTTGGTGATATAGAAAACTATCAAGATGTAAACATTGACTTCATCAACATCTTGATAGCTTTTTCAAATGTTTTCTGATTACGATATTTATACCCTTCAACACAATTATTCACGACGATATTGGTGTCAAAAGGTGGTTAGGTATTCGTCCTATGATCCAACCAGAACCGGAGGGATCTTCCCAGGGACAATCCATTTAGAAATTATAAGTCCTTAGGAAAGATGGAGTAGTTGAGTGTACGAGAAAAATGTCGACCAACTACTTAAGCTAGCACTAGAACAATCACAACAAGGTTCTAGTTATGACGTATTTATAAGCACTGAAGGGGTTGAAGAATGAAAAAGAAATGTAAGGATAAAGGGTGAAAAGAAAATAGCCCTCCATACAACTTAGGCAAAAACCGGGTGAACTCATCCATTATCAAAATCACTTAGTTGATTTCTGATGTTAAAGTCAAAGCATCATGGACCCAGTGATGCAATGCACAACCCTTCCAAGCCTAATCAAGATTCTCTCAAAAGAAGTTTGTTTAATTTTCACGGAGTTCAACTCATTTCTATCAGCTTTCTCACTCCGAGATAGTAGATATTGAAAAGGTGGCAGTCTGCTCTAGCCTCTGATCACCAAATAAACGTGCACTTATAGAGTCTAGAGCCAACGAGTTTCATCAAAAATCTCATTAGGACACTTATTCCATATATCAATTGTTTTTCATCATTAGAACACAAGTGATAGTTTATAGAGTCCTACGCTCTATCCTTGTGGTATTGCCAGAACATTCAGAGTGATACTCTTTAGTATTCATAGTGATGAATTGAAATCCTTTCAGTGTTAACATCAAACAACACTACGGTAGGTCATATGTAAGATTCACTTGAATTAAACATATGCTAAATGGAAAGCAACAGTGATTTGATTCTTTCTTGATTCGAACTTGTTCCAGGTCTCTATGCAATATCTTTATGATCTTGCCAGAACATTCAGAGTAATACTTCTTAGTATTTATTGTGACGAATGGAAATCCTTCTAGTGTCATCATCAAACAGCACTGCGGTAGGTAACTTGTGAGATTCTATACGAATCAAACTTGTGTCAACTGGAAAGTTACAATGGTTTGGTTCTTAATTGACTCAAACTTGTTCCAGGAAATGAATTAACGACTTAATCAGCAGAATGGAACTGCATGATTCACTCTTTACTATGAACTATCTATCGAGATGTTCAAGTAATGAGAACGACTACCATAGCCTGTAATCATGTCAAGGAAGTTCTTTGAACTTACCTAATCACATGTACAGTACTTGTAGTGTGTAACAGGAAACCGGAGGAATGCAAACGGTGGCGTTATCTCAAGAGTCGCAATTTAAGGCCACATACTCAAGTAAGTGAAGAAATCTTAAGAACATCTAAAGACAAAGACTTCCGCTACTCTGATGATCAAAGGAGCTTGTTAACAAGCTTTTAAGATAACGCAAAATATGAGTATGTGGGGAAAGACACAAGAACACAAGTTGGCAAATTTCAAGATCCAGTCAAGGCAAAGATCAAAGATCCAAGATCACAAGTCATGAAAGGAACTATAAAAGAACTCTCAAGACAATGAGCTTCAAAGTATACAATATCAAAGAAGTGAAGTCACATATTACATGACCACCCCTTAGGGGGATATTGTTAGCCGTATTTAAAGTGATGGTCATATAATATACCGTTGTGAAGCTCATGGAAAATGCTATTCAACGGTGTCGAGAGTTCTTAGTTTATGTTATGTATGTAACGGGAATTAGTCCCGAACACACAAATGAGGTAGGCCTTCTATACATTACACTTGTAGTATAAAAGGCCCCTAGAACCTCATTTGTGTGTGTGTGTTTTCCATTTTATTAGTTGGTAGAGAGAGAAACATCATGTCTTTCTGTCACTAGGAAATCACAACCTTTTGTTTTCTCTTTTATTCTTCATCTTAATCTAATCTTTCTTTTTTGTTTTAATCTTCTTCTCTTTATGGTTTAAGTAGTCGTGTGTTACAATCTTACAATGATGATGATGTTCATATCTATGTGCCACATCTACCTACTGTCTCACCAACAGTTGTTAGCCCCCAACAAAAGCAATCAGTGATACCAAATGATGATCAAGCCTCACATGATGAACTTCAGAGGCTTATGGATCAAGAAAAGAATGCTAGAGCAAGTGCTAAGCATTCAAGAGAAAAACCCTTGGAAACACAAAGCTCAACAGTACATGTAACATCCCGCCTACTCAGACTACAATATTGTCCGCTTTGCCCATAGGCTCACGGCTTTGCTTTGTGGCCCTCTTGTAAGTACTTCCCGGCTGGTCACCCAACCTAGTACTATTCTAACATGAGCACGCTTAACTACCAGTTCCTAAGAACCCCACTTGTAATAGACCACAAAACGCTTTGTGTCATGAAAAGGCGACTGTTATCTTAAGAACCATGGATCTCTCCTGGCCACAGCCGATGTGGGATTTGCCTAGGGTGTCACAATCACCCCCCTCCGGGACTCATCGTCCTCGATGAGGTTTTCCCCACCATCCCGAACGGCTTAGGAGTGGCTCTGATACCACTATTGTAACAACCCACTTGGATAAGTGGACCGTGACGTGTGTTTATGGCGTGTCATCAAAGCATAATATAAATGTCCTAAAACATTAACTGACCATAAAGGAAATACTGGAATCAAACATCGGTAATCCAAACATAAGCTCAAAACATGAAAAGTAAAATACTGAAGGAAAGGACTAAACAATGTCCAAATAAGCAGAATAATGTAAGAAGTGCATAAAGTAAGATGTCCGGATAGCTTCTATTCAATGCAAGTGCTCTCAGAATGTAACACCCCCAAATTACCACGCAGCGGAATACCACAATGGGGCGCTACTAATAGCACATAACACACAATCATAGACAACGACCTCAAAAGAGACGTTACAATATTATATAATCTTGTCTAAAAAGTTTCTCATCCCAATATATATAAAATTAGAGTAGCGTTGGTCCCAAAAACCGTTACCAATCACAATACATTAAATGCTTAAAAGCAGTTTATTCATTTCATAGGATGGAAAAGTAAACAAAGATTTAGACAAGTAAGCACCAACTTCCTCCTTACATGCTCCGCTGCTATCCATCTTGATTACCTGAAATACATGTGTAAAATCATCAACACAAAGGTTGAGCAAGTCTATAGGTTTTACAAATCATTTGAACACAAGCAAAGATTATAAGTTTGTGGCATACTTGAAGGCAACAAGCATCAAATAATAATTTGCATCAACAATAATAATTGTATATAGCATAAATTGCATTAAGCTCATGGAACCGAGCCCTTAGACACTCCGTTAAATCTAATAAGACAAGAGATTTATTAATTGTCGTTACCTCCAGATTATTGGTACATTGCCGTATACCTGACTTCTCAATACAATATGTTCAAACAGTGTGGAGGTCGGGCCTAAGCTTCTATGACAAGTCTACATAAACTGAACCGGGGCGGCTTCCCCCATAGATCTATTAATTGTACTAGAGGTTAACCCATCATAGGTTAATTAACGGTCCATAATTGAGGCTTTAACAAAGGAAATCACCTAATGAAATTTAAAGGCAACCATGGGTCCATTCATAGAGGGACAAGCATACCATAAAAGACTTGTGTTCTAAGCTTATGAAAAACATGTATTCCCCCTCGAGGGTTTAAAAACCATTTACAAAATAGTGTAAAAGCGAGGCTATAGACTTACCTTAAATAATACACAAAGATGGTAGTAGTAGTGATCGCCGAAGTGAATATGCCTCCCAAATATGTACACATCAAAAGTTGCCACCTAACAAATAAGGTGCGCGCTTAGCAACATACTTATGTATTTCAAATCATACAAATCAATGACACACAATAGTATGTACATAGACATGACCAATCAATGCAAGTGATTCCTTCTAAACCCCACAACAAGTACTAGCTTTCCAAGACTAGCACCTTCGATATTGATCCATCTCAAGATGCCAAATCAATACGGTTCAAGTATCCTAAATGGGTCTCCAATCTCAGGATATACACCCACACATAAGACTTATATCATTTTAGAAGTTTGAGAAGCTAATAGATTAGCCTCTCGTCTCAAACTATGACGCGAGGTTAAGTACCTCCCAAAAATACTCAGCCGGTACTTACCAAAATTACACGCTGTTTTACCATACCTAAAGAACTCCGTTTTCGACGAAACTTGGTGACAAACTCATTTATAATCTGTAGAAGACTCAGTTTAAATTTCATCAAATAATTCATATTTTAGAACCACCTGCTCGACACATCTTTAGACTTTAAAAACCGGACATTTTTGCACACTTGTATCGTAAAACCATTTTGACCTTGTTAAACATTTCCATTTACAAAATCGCCACTTGAATTTGAAAATAGACTCAAAATGCTAAGTTTAGAACCCAACAACAGCCTATGATAAGTTTTATAACTCAACTTATAGTCCCCGAGATTCGATCCAAATATTGACAACAATTTCGTATTGTGTCAATACTCGTCTCCCGGTACACGAATATTCAAACTAGCATACCTTTTGACTCGTTTGGAGTTAAAAGCTCTATCTTATATCAAAACGAGCGTCTCGACGACTACTACAACAATATCTAATAATATCAAACTTTAATCAACAGCCACTGTACGAAAAATAGCCTTAAACCTACTGATCTAAAATGACTATTTAAAAATCATACCAACAACCATTTTGACCCATTTTTAGCATCATCAACACCTCAAATATGCTATATTAATCATTCCTAACATCGCATATCATTCTTAAATCACTTGCATGATCCATCCTTTCAAAACCCATATCAAAAATATAACATGCAACACTTTTAAAATCAATTATAATAATAATAACACATTACTAAAACAATAAAATGGATCAAACACCATTGTTCTTGACTGAAAAATCTTTGAAAAGTAAAAGTGAATGCATGTAAGTAAAAATCATACCAAAATGATCTCCTTTGAATTCTAAACATGTGACTTGAATTTGTTTTTAATGGATCATAGTAAAAATCAATGATCATGGGTGTTTTATGGTGAGGAGGTGGCGGTTCAAAGAGAAAGAAAGGAAGAGAGAAGTAATTTTTTTTGTGTGTGTGTTTTATGAAAGGAAAAATTGCTTTTATATGGTGGAGGAAGGTATAAATTGCAATATGGGTATTCTTGTGGACCAAGTTGTAAAATACTAGTTAAAAAGCGGGAAATGACTTCCAGTCAATTTTATAAATATTTACGAGAGTCGGGTTTCGTCCCGGGTTCATAAAAATATAAATCTCGTTTGTTAAATCGTTCGTTTTAATAAATAAACGCACACAAAACGAAATAATAAAGTTCGACTCAACTTAATACGTAATGAAATAAAAATTTAAAAAACATCAAATATCGATATGATCGATACTAAAATATAATATTTGGGCATCCGTTGGCATCGCGATCACTATAGTACTCTTCAATAGTCACAACAACTAATATAGTCACACATTATCGGTTTCAACTAAAACCGTCAAATATAATAATACTCGTCATTACTTAGAAATTAAAAATCTGTTATATAATTAGGATAAAATAATGACGTTAAGCTCGGGTTATTACATACTCACCACCTTAAAGGAGCGACTTCCCGGCGCTCACCTCGCCTCATATTTGTATTGCGTTCCACTAAGAAAGATAAGGGAACTTTCTTCTAAATAAGCTCTCACGATCCCACGCGAATCTCGATCCACGATCTCCACTGGTTCTTCTTACAAAACACAACTTGTCGTCAAGTTCTATCTCACCAAAAGGGGATGAATAAATCCATATCCACCAATCACTCCTTCAAGCTCGACACATGAAAACTTTATGATTACACGAAGCTCATTCGATGACAAGAACAAATGACAGGATTTTCGGGTAAGTCCAGTCAGAAGGAAGGTTTCAAATTAAAGGATATCCATTGACCGGACAACCATGGATACACATCAAAAAGAACTAACAAGAAAAACATTTTCGTCATCGGAGTGTGTTCACACTCGGATCCATACTCAAAAGATAATACAAAGACACCATCTCACTTTCACCCATGCGCATTCAAAGTCTCAATAAACATCGTCATTGAAAGTAAAAAAGATGTCACATGGTACGTGTTATCCATGATCGGACGTCATTGGACAATGCCGTCTCAAGTTCTCACAACTTACGATCATTAGAGTAGATCACACACCATATAAGTACATAAAGAGAAAAGGTCGAACATAAACATCAAATATAGATCTCTACCGTTGATCATCGATAAAACCTTGAACGAACCCTTTATAATAGAACTTGGATCTCCAAAATCATTCCACTTGCGGTGTCGGCTACATCATACTCCTCGAGTGATAACGACTTTATTAATTCCAATCATTAAAAAATTCGGTCCATTTGCGAAGATTCACAACATATCGGGCATATCAACAGCTTCTGCTTCAGTGTTCAACATACAAAGGCATCCCACTAAATTTTGCTTCAGCATTCATCATACAAGGCGTCCCAATAATTTCTACTTCGGTGCTCAAGGTTATGCATCATATTCCTCGTTTAGTTCATCATACTAGTCCCCAAGAGTTTCGTCATCAATAAAAGTCTTCGGTGACCCTTCAATAGTAGAAATTAGAATCCCAAAATCTTCACATCCATGATAAGTTGCCGTTGATAACTTGATTCTCAGCTAATCCACAAGTACATGCATAATCCCTGGTGACGCTTAAACAAGTCGCATATTCTCGGAATGGTTATCGGTTCTTAACAATCTACCTATAAAGCTCGCGATCATCGAGAAACCTTAGAAATGGTCCATCGAAATAAATCTTAATTCGATAGAAGTCCAACGGGTTAATCGTACATAAATGATAATCAACGATAATCATAATGGCGACGACACTAAACGATTCATATCAACGAAACACGATTCGAATAAAGACATACGCACACCAAACATCCACAAATCGAGCCAGACATAATTGGGCCCACTCATTTATAACTCCTTGTCTACATCAAAAGGCGTCCCCTTTCATGTATACAAGAGTTTATAAATTTACGGTTCGGGAACTTATAACTTTCTTGTTCAAATGAATAGGCGTCCCAATTCATCCCAATAAAATGATTATAAGTCATCCTACTCAAGTATTACTACCTCTCAACACGATATCGTATCAAAATACCATAGTAAATACTAGGTGTTAATAAACTTACATCATGATTTCCGTACTCAAACGTCCCATTCCATCTGAATAAGGAAAACACGACAATCTAAGGTCCAGTGGCTTAAGTTTTCTTAGTCAAATGTGCTAATCCATTTAAATAAGACAACCTTAAACGACTCTTAGTTGGGCGAGTTAAAATCTCTATATCTAAATGTCCCATTCCATTTAGATACACAGTATTAAGTCACTCAACCGAATGACTACTACGAGCATATCTTTGTTGTACCCAACTATATATATTTGATTAGGATATATATATCTTAAATCCAACATTGGCATCCTCCTTTTCGCCAATAAAACGTACTCATATGAAATCAAATCACACGTGCTTTACATAGAAGATGTCGCCTCGGATAAATGATTCTTCAAAATCATAAGTAGTAACGAAAACACGAACATCACATTTATCAATTACGTTTCGAAAGAAGATGTCCAAATATAGCACATCACGATACAATGATAACAATCGAACTTAAACAAGTCGATATGCGATAGGTTACGAAACCATATATACATACTCAAAGTATCAAATGAGTTTCATACTCGTATTCAGATAACATAATCATCAATATCGGTGATTGGCAGTAAAACCAAATTCCGATATAAAACCGTATTATAGAATGTACGACAATCATTCAAAGAACATTGGTTCACGTGCAATGCCTTTAAATATTATAGTATATTCATAAATATACATACTACGATTGCTACATACACATAGGTTCACATAATGACAATCAATCATAAAGTAATACAAGAATAGCCTTACCGGAGCCATGCGGAGTAGTTGCGTGCTTAAAACCTTTTAAAACATAACAAAAGTTATAGTTTAGGTTTTTCAAAATAGACATAGTTCTCTATAACTTGTGGCTCTGATTACCAATTTGTAACACCCCCAAATTACCACGCAGCGGAATACCACATTGGGGCACTACTAATAGCACATAGCACACAATCATAGACAACGACCTCAAAAGAGACGTTAAAATATTATATAATCTTGTCTAAAAAGTTTCTCATCCCAATATATATAAAATCAGAGTAGCGTTGGTCCCAAAAACCATTACCAATCACAATACATTAAATGCTTAAAAGATGTTTATTCATTTCATAGGATGGAAAAGTAAACAAAGATTTAGACAAGTAAGCACCAACTTCCTCCTCACATGCTCCGCTGCTATCCATCTTGATTACCTAAAATACATGTGTAAAATCATCAACACAAAGGTTAAGCAAGTCCATAGGTTTTACAAATCATTTGAACACAAGCAAAGATTATAAGTTTGTGGCATACTTGAAGGCAACAAGTATCAAATATTAATTTGCATCAACAATAATAATTGTATATAGCATAAATTGCATTAAGCTTATGGAACCGAGACCTTAGACACTCCGTTAGGTTTAATAAGACAAGAGATTTATTAATTTTCGTTACCTCCAGATTATTGGTACATTATCGTATACCTGACTTCTCAATACAATATGTTCAAACAGTGTGGAGGTCGGGCCTAAGCTTCTGTGACAAGTCCACACAAACTGAACCGGGGCGGCTTCCCACATAGATCTATTAATTATACTAGCGGTTAACCCATCATAGGTTAATTAACGGTCCATAATTGAGGCTTTAACAAAGGCAATCACCTAATGCAATTTAAAGGCAACCACGAGTCCATTCATAGAGGGACAAGCATACCATAAAAGACTTGTGTTCCAAGTTTATGAAAAACATGTATTCCCCCTCGCGGGTTTAAAAACCATTTACAAAATAGTGTAAAAGCGAGGCTATAGACTTAGCTTAAATAATACACAAAGCTGGTAGTAGTAGTGATCGCCGAAGTGAATATGCCTCCCAAATATGTACACATCAAAATTCCCTACCTAACAAATAAGGTGCGCACTTAGCAACATACTTAAGTATTTCAAATCATACTTAGTATAATAAAATCAATGACACAAAATAGTATGTACATAGACATGACCAATCAATGCAAGTGATTCCTTCTAAACCTCACAACAAGTACTAGCTTTCCAAGACTAACACCTTCGATATTGATCTATCTCAAGATGCCAAATCAATACGGTTCAAGTATCCTAAATGGGTCTCCAATCTCAGAATATACACCCACACATAAGACTTATATCATTTTAGAAGTTTGAGAAGCTAATAGATTAGCCTCTCGTCTCAAACTATGATGCGAGGTTAAGTACCTCCCAAAAATACTCAGCCGGTACTTACCAAAAGTACACGCTGTTATACCATACCTAAACAACTCCGTTTTCGACGAAACTTGGTGACAAACTCATTTATAATCTGTAGAAGACTCAGTTTAAATTTCATCAAATGATTCATATTTTAAAACCACCTGCTCGACACATCTTTAGACTTTAAAAACCGGACAGTTTTGCACACTTGTATCGTAAAATCATTTTGACCTTGTTAAACATTTCCATTTGCAAAATCGCCACTTGACTTTGAAAATAGACTCAAAATGCTAAGTTTAGAACCCAACAAAAGCCTATGATCAGTTTTATATCTCAACTTATAGTCCCCGAGATTCGATCCAAATATTGACAACAATTTCGTATTGTGTCAATACTCGTCTCCCGGTACACGAATATTCAAACTAGCATAACTTTTGACTCATTTGGAGTTAAAAGCTCTATCTTATATCGAAACGAGCGTCTCGACGACTACTACAACAATATCTAATAATATCAAACTTTAATCAATAGCCACTTTACGAAAAATGGCCTTAAACCTACTGATTTAAAATGACTCTTTAAAAATCATACCAGCAACCATTTTGACCCATTTTTAGCATCATCAACACCTCAAATATGCTATATTAATCATTCCTAACTTCTCATATCATTCCTAAATCACTTGCATGATCCATCCTTTCAAAATCCATATCAAAAATATAACATGCAACACTTCTAAAATCAATTATAATAAGAATAACACATTACTAAAACAATAAAATGGATCAAACACCATTGTTCTTGACTAAAAGATCTTTGAAAAGTAAAAGTGAATGCATGTAAGTATAAATCATACCAAAATGATCTCCTTTGAATTCTAAACATGGGACTTGAATTTGTTTTTAATGGATCATAGTAAAAATCAATGATCATGGGTGGTTTATGGTGAGGAAGTGGCGGTTCAAAGAGAAAGAAAGGAAGAGAGAAGTAATTTTTTTTTGTGTGTGTGTGTTTTATGAAAGGAAAAATTGCTTTTATATGGTGGAGGAAGGTATAAATTGCAATATGGGTATTCTTGTGGACCAAGTTGTAAAATACTAGTTAAAAAGCGGGAAATGACTTCCACTTAATTTATAAATATTTACGAGAGTCGGGTTTTCTCCGGGTTTCATAAAAATATAAATCTCGTTTGTTAAATCGTTCGTTTTAATAATTAAATGCACACAAAACGAAATAATAAAGTTCGACTCAACTTAATACGTAATGAAATAAAAATTTTAAAAATATCAAATAACGATATGATCGATACTAAAATATAATATTTGGGCATCCATTGGCATCGTGATCACTATAGTACTCTTCAATAGTCACAACTAATATAGTCACACATTATCGGTTTCTATTAAAACCGTCAAATATAATAATATTCGTCATTACTTAGAAATTAAAAATCCGTTATATAATTAGGATAAAATAATGACGTTAAGCTCGGGTTATTACACAGATTCCAAAGAGCGTCCTGGTTAACGCTTGGTGAACGGATATAAAGCATGATAAGGAATTACTGAAATGAAACAGATGATAAAATACTGGAGCTGTAAGACTGATAAGTAAAGTTGCAGCGGAAATCTGTGTATAATCTGTAAAGTTTGATTTATAAAATAATAAAGCTAAACTGTTATCTGTTAAATCTGAAAACATGTATTTACTGTATTTTAATTGCCAGAGCTTATATAGGTCATGTGCTATAACAACGATGCATGAATAACTAGAGGGGTGACCTCGTCATGCTGTAGAGGGGTGACCTCTAAATACTGTGCTGGGTGGAGGGATCAGCTCCAATGTGAAGGATGTAGAGCACACACCACATTCACCCTGATAACTGTAAACTGATAAGCCTAGGATGCATCCATACGCCCCACTAAAAATACTGATAAAATGGCCAAACTGAGCTGAGTGGGACGATGCAGGATATCACTCTCCTACATGTGAGTCACGACACCGGTGCCTCAAGTGTCATGGTTACGGTACCTCCGTAACTAGTACTACTGACTGGTCATGCTTGTATATAAGGCTCATGCAATTTAACTTAATTATAAAACTGATTTCTGATAATTCTTATAACATATAAATAGGGAAAACATTTGGCTGCAGACGAGAAATCTTAATCATGCATAGAAGGGAAGTCCTTACTGAAAGGACAGAAAATGAAAAGGACAAATAACACTAGCGGATAAGAATGTCCGTACCTTAGTCTAAACTCAACGTTAAACAAGCTCCAAACATATTTTCCGTCGTGGTCTACAGAAATTATCATGGCTAATTAATAATGATCATAATTATCATTGTTTAGTCTTTTATAGCTTCATACTCGTTAACCCAATAACTGATATTTGATCATTTAGATTTTTACTAAACATTCGAATAGAGCCATGTTCTCCTATTTCTATTTCTACCATGCGCATGCATGTATTTCTCTAAAATCAATCATTTTATTAAAACGTTTATTTCTCAAGGTTGGCTTGTTTCTCAAACTGAAATTTATCGACTTGTTATTTAGGTGTTTTCTAATCATTGTATAGTCTTATTCCATATTACTAACATGTCATTTGTATACAAGTGAATTATGGATTAAATGGTACCTCTGAGCAGAAATATGAGCATATGAAAGTCGAGACTAAAAATGATTCGATGACGAACACTTATAGTCTGATATCTTCCCGAAAAGAAACAAACCAAACAAGAACTCGATCTCCAGCAAACAAAACCGCAACCTCTTACCCGAAGCGGCTTCTCGCCTTCGACAACAAGGATTGCTCATCGCTACTTTGAGCAAGAAAACGACACATCAAAACCATAAAGTCATGAACACCGACTCGAATGTGATGTCGCCCAAAATTGAAACATAACTCTAAACCCATGACAATTGAAGCTGTAACTTCGACATGTAAACGGACATGAACAAATTCAGAAAGTAAAGAAAGGATGGACGTGGGCATTAGATTTTCCCATCTCATGCCGAAATGTCAATCTCTCGCTTATTACTCTCGGTGATATTTTGGATGATTTTGGATGCTGATGTTTTACATGAATAATCAAGTTAGAGCTATGGGTATAAAATAAGTCATGGCCAATTATGGATGAAAAAGTAACTGCATTGATCGTCATTAAACAAAAATGTGTTTTCTATAATTTTTAAAGATTTTCATGCCTTTTTCATTGTGTTACATTTATAGAAATGATTAAAATTGTAATTAACCCTTTAATAATAGAAGACTAAATGAATGAGTGATTATTAAGATTACGCTTATAAGCTAACGTGTATTTGACTGTTTCAAAAATGAATTGTTTTACATTTAGATACATTCGGTTTATACTTTATAGTTACAAAATGTGGATCTTCTAAATTTATATTAAGAGTCAAGTTATTTTGGATACCATATCTATCATGGATACTAAGGGACTCATCCCCACCATCCATCCTCATCATATCTAATGGTTGAGATTAAAAGTATTTAATTATTTTACTTATTTTTAAAACTTAAATATCTTTTAAACCGTTAATTCTTAAACGGAAAAAAATATACCATCGTGACGAGCATTTAATTAGCTTTCTACAGATATGCAATATGATATACTTTTGAAGAAAAAAAAAATCGTTTTTTTTTTAAATTTGCGTAAAATATCATATATGATAATAGTGTTTTATCATATATGATATTAGTGTTAAGTTACAAATTATTACAGAATCATATATGATATTGGTTTATATCATATGATATTGGTTTATATCATATGATATTGGTTTATATCATATATGATAAGTTATATCATATATGATACCAGTGTTAATATCATATATGATATTCAGTATCATATATGATAAATTACGGAAAAAACAAAAAAAAATAATTTGTCGAAAGTATATCATATAGCATATCTGTAGAAAGATAATTAAATACCCGTCGTAATGGTATATTTTTTTTTGTATAACGATTGACGGTTTAAAAGATATTAATGTTTGAAAAAAAAGAGGAAATTGGTTTTATGTTTAATCTTATCCATTAGATTAAGATGGAGATGAGTGGTGGAGATTAGTCCCTTAGTATTCAAATAAAGTTTAGTATCCAAATGAACTTAAATCTTATATTAAAATGTCATGTTTAGTTCTTTATTTTTAAGATTTTCAGAGTATTATAATTCTATCATTATAAAATATAATTTTGTCTTTTAAATTAAGATCAAATAAAATAGTACGTTGCTAGCAAAACAGTGTGAACACGTGGTGACTTACTTTTTTAACTTTAAGTTATATTCAAAATGACGGAATAAAATACAAACCAACTTTTGGGTTTTACAACTCTTCCCCTCTAAAAAAATAATTCGTCCTCGAATTAGAGACACGATAATGCTGCGGTTTTAAAATTCTTCCTCTCTAAAAAGGGAAATTCGTCCTCGAATTAAAGGTAATAAGCTGATGAAGTTATAAGAACTGAAAGACCATGTAAGCTGAAAAGACATGTAAGCTGAAAGGATAATTCGTCCTCGAATTAGAACATAATGCTGCTGAAAAGGGTATAAACGTGACATGACTGAAGTGAACATGGAACATGACATGGCTGAAGAGGACATAGAACATAACATGACTGCAAGAACTTAACTAAATCATTTAAGGAAAAGAATGAGAGGTCCGGATAGACTCCTCCATTCTGAGTGGCTTCCCGCTCGAAACGGCTCCTTCAAAAGGTCTAAACTTAATGAAAATCTTGGTCCTAAAGACCATGTCCTAACGATACTGAATAGTTTCTGGTTCCATACATGACATGGACTTTATGAATCTGATAGAATGAAAGAAGATATAACATGTAGGATACATGGAACGATACGTAAAAATAACATGAAATGATGACATTTATATCTCTGAGCAAAGCTACTGAAGGTATACTCGGACGAACTACGTGAACAATTGAGAACATGTTACGCGAGCAATTGTGAACGTGGTTCGCGGTTATATGAGAAACATGGTGCATGAAGTATATCGTGAATGTGATACGTGAAACATACCGTAAACGTGATACTAGGACATATCATGAACGTATGCTGACTAAGGAGGGAATGCCAAACGATACGGCCTGAGATTTGAAACGTGTTGCCTGGTTAAGGAAAAGCTGTGCAAAACTTGAGTCTGGTTTCTTAAGCTTCTTGTGACCATATTCAGTAACAAGCTGTGAAACGTATATCATGAGATGGAACACGAATCTGAACGTGAACAATGATATGAACGCGAATGTAGACGTAAATCATGAGATGGACAACATATGAACATAATCATAACTGTGTATGTGAGACGTAAACGTACACGTGATCGTGAACATGAACGTGAGTGTGATCCGCGAACGTGAATTTTCTATCTGACATGATTGTTGATGGAATACCTTGAAATTATACGATTTACTGCTGAATTTTTTGTAGGCCCGTTACTGCGTAATCCTTTCGGATAAAAGAAAACATGTAGTCTGGTTAACTGGTCGAAAATGACTTGTTTAGTAGCCTCTTCTGGGTCTGTGGAGATCTGATAACAACTATATGGGAAACTTGTCTCATTTCTGTTCTGAAACTTCCAATGGTTGCAATAATTCGTTAGCATGTCGACCTTCTATCTTAAACCTGCTAGAATGGCAGACATTTAGATATGAACATAGCTAATCGTGAGAACTGTCAGCAATTTTTGCGGTAATGGTCAACTGGATTCTCGAAAATTTAGTACTTCAGTCACAGACGTCGGTCTTGACCAATCTGATGATGGTCTTCACCTTCGCAGTATTTCTGAATTTTCTTTCTGCCGAAATAGGGTGGTTTAGATATGCCAGCTTGTTCATCTGGAACTCACATCTGGAAAGTTGCGTATATAATTTCCTCCTATCAGAAAATCTGCAAGATCGTGAAAAGATGATTCTTATGTTCTTCTCCAGAATTTAGGAGATTAGGATGTTATCACGGAACATACTGACGGTTTTGTCTGCGAAGTCGTAAAAATTTTATTCATAAATTTCATACTATAGCTGGGGCATTAGGGAGCCCAGACGTATACGTCAAAATTTTTAGAAAGATTGTACGTGTTCAACAGCAATCTGGAAAACATCATGTTCTTCTCTCACCAGTGCCGGTGGCATGGTCGCGAATTGTTCTGGAAAATGTTTAAGACACCATAGCAGATCAGATAAAACTTCTATACGTGAGATGAACATCGATTATGAATGGTGATCTTGTAAAATTTTCGGTGATCAATACATGATCTAATGTTACCGGCATTCTTCTTGATAGACAGAAAATGGTGCACCTTATAGTGGTGTGCTAGGGCGATTAAAGCCCCATTCCAGCAACTCTTACAATTAATGCTGCAACTCTTTTACTTAGCTGAAGCCCTGCGATAAAGAGTTTGAAGACAGGTTTTGTTCTTGAGACAAGCTTAATGTTAAGTTCTGTCTCATGGTTAGGAAGGAATTTCTTGAACACCTTCTCAATTACTGCTGGAAATGCTGAAGAAGGAAAATCTGCTGATCATAAATTTTAAGAACCTCAGAAGTGGATTATATCTGGTGGCTAGAAATTTATCGTAGCTATGGACTGGTAAGTTACGCGCTTATAAGGCAGAAACAATTTGTACTGATTTTTCGGGCAGAAAACATAATGAATATATTTGGGATTTAGTAAGACGGATCTCGTCATTAACTGGAAAGAAAACTTTTAATGAATGTAGGTGATACTGTAGAGTCTTTTCGGCTGGGAGGTAGGTAAATACCTGATTTAAATAAAGATGACATAGGAATACGTGAAGTAAACAAGGCAACATTCACTGATTGTGTTCATCTGTAACCTCACAGAATGAACACTGCGTGTCTAACCTGGATAATACTCCGGTGGTGGTAACTGAATTGTAATGGTTTGATTTATGTGTGGCATAACAGAACGGGATACCCCCGTGGAGGGTACCATGAATTTCTGAGAACCTGGTTTAGGAGGCATACTGGTGTTATGAATCTGACTCGTACTTTGAGAAGATATTCATATGACGTGTACTATGACTGGTGTCCTGACATGTGTCTTCCGAAATGATACTTGGGACCTGTGTCTTGACTGTTGTCAGGACATGTATTTTAATGGGTGAGTCTAAATAAGGTTAAGAATTTTTGGTAACTGCTAAGGTTGGCGGACCGGTTAGACTGCTGACCTCTGTATTTCTGGTCACGTCCGTTCCGGAGTTCTGATGGTTACTGAATGATTAATGTCATTACCGCCGTGTCTGTTAGTTTCCTGACGGTCGTTATCATGACCGTGATTCATGCGACTATTTCTGCTGAGTGGTCGGCTGGTTATCGGTTCCCACTCTTCTGACTGAAAGATTAGCTGAGTGAAGTGTGACATCTAACTGGGAAAGTAAAAGCATGGAATAGAATGGTAGTGTCTGATGGTTGAAGTTTATTCTTGTCAGAAATTTCAATTTATAGTTTCCGTCCCTGTTTCTGCAGAGTCTTCATAGTATAAACAACATCAACATCTTGAGAAATCTCCAAATTATCAGCAGTATCAGCATTTGTTAGTTCTTCAAAGTGTCGGCAACATTAGTATCTGGTAAAATCTTCAACTCACGAGCAGCATCAGCATCTTGTAAAATATCGCCAAGTGGACACGCTTGAGATGATTGAGGATCGATCAACAATATCTATGGAGTATGGTACATGAAGTACACATGGACTACTGTACCTAAAGTACAAAATGAATACTACACATGGAGCATATTTGAGACACTGTACATGCAGTACACATGAAATACTGTATATGGAGTATAACTGAGATACTGTACATAGAGTACATATGGAATACTGTACATGGCACTGGTGGAAATTTTATGGGATTACCGATACTGGTGTCAATTGTAACACCCCCAAATTTATACAACTCAGTACAGCGGAAGACTAGTTGGTGTTACGGGATAGCACATTACTCACATCATAGACAACGCATAAAAATCGCGTCGTTTAATAATAAATCATTTCCATTCATAAACATCAAAGTTACATGGGTCCCAAGTCATTATATTTCATACAAAGTTTTACAAAGTATTTGAATGGAAAATATTGTTTAAGTGCGGGCCATGAATTCTTGTCGTCTTCCCGAGAATTACCTTCAAGTACCTGAGATAAAACATGTTAAAAGAAAAGGTCAGCGATAACGCCGAGTGAATTCATAGAGTTTAATAAATTCCATCAATATAATTTTGGTATAAAATTAGTACCAAAAATCAATTCGTACAAATCGTTGTAATAGGCCGTAAAATAGCCAAAATCAGTTTATGCAAATCTTTGTAATAGGCCATAAAATAGCCAAAGTCATTTTATATAAATCCTTATCGAAAATCATAATATAGGCATTTGCCTTAAAAATCATTATACGAGCCAAAGTCGTAAAAACATCACACAATACGTTTTACAACGTTGTATAGATTAAATAAAAACCGTTATATGAATATGGTTATGAAAACCAAAATACAAACATAATATCAATAGTATGACCCAGTATTGCTAGTCAGGCAATACATCGTAATTCGGAGCGTCCAGTAATATTTTGGTGATTGGATTATTATAAGCCGCATGACATTGTTACCTTACTAAACCAAAACGGGTAGCTAACCCGATACCAATTTTTGCCCATCTAAAGTAGCGTGTCGTCACAAAGGTCACGCTATTGGAAATCTTCTCATACATAAATTCGCTTACCAATCAATGTGGCACGACGGGGATCAACCGTCAAGGCGCGAACTGGGGTGATCGTCCCCAAATAGTACTATTAAATGCATAAGCGTCTACCAACTCCCGGTAGTTCACAATTCATGCTAATGGGACTTTTAGTGACATAACCTAACTTTAATAATCCATTTAATTTCATCTATCGGGTCCTTTAATCATTCATAGGGTCATACAATCGGGTCATTCAATCATTCGGGTCCAAAATCAATAAACAAACAATCGGGACAAATGGTGTCCAAACTTTTATAAAAACTAACATGTTATCTCCCTCGCGGGTTTATAAAACATTTATAAAACATTTAAAAGAGTGCGAGGCTATGAACTCACGTTGATATGGGAAGGCGGGTTATCGGCAATTCGGACGTACGGTACGTGCTTCAATCACGGAAACCTAGACAAATAATACTCGGTCTTAGACTCATGTCCAATGACTTTATAAAAATACCAATTATGTATACATATGATGATTATATATATATATATATGATGATCAAGTGGGTTTACATATTCTCGTTTACTCATTTTAGAGTTATGCGTTGATAACTTTTATACTAGTCTTCTCGTTTTACCTATTTACGTGTTTTAGGTCCAATAAACTTATTATAAGTTCTTTAACTCTTATTAATCCTTTTCACACTTATATTATCAGTAGTTAAACTTTACAAGTTGGGCCCAAATGGGTTAAGCCCAATAAGTTCTTTTTACAAGTTTTTATCTTATTAAGTCCAATTATTAGTCCAATATGTTTATTTAGCTCGTAAATGTCTGTATGCCCTATAGTTCGGGTTTTATCGGTTTTTACTTGTTATACATGTCTATATATCAGTATATAAGTTTTATAAAGTTTTCATTAGACGGGTCCAACCATCTAAGTTTTATTTAACAAAAACGTTAATTTTACGGCAATAGCCGAAAAAGTCGTAAAAATCATGTTTATAGTTTTTATAACTTATAAAACATAACAAGTTACCATTTTTATAAAATTTACACTTATTTATCATTGTACATATTTATATAAATAAAATCCAAGAGTTAGTGGGTTTTAACTTTACATTTTATACAATATAATTTTGAGTGCTTATATAATAGTATTATTCTTTAATTTCCAAAAATCTGATTTTTAACTTCATCTTCACCAAAACTGCCATATCTTGAGTTCTACATGGAGATAGAAGCTCAAATTTTTATCACATAAACTACATGATATGTGTTACATTTAACTCTTCTATAGCTACTGTTGAATCATCCTTTAAGTATTTTCTAAAAATCGTCCAAAACAGTAACTTCAGATTTATACCCTAAACTTGTTTTGATCATATCTCACTCATTATTTTGATTCCATTGCATGGCCAACTCTCACATGTGTACAAGACCCATAGATTACTGTAAATCCATTCTACTTCATCATTTTATCAGTTTAAACATATGGTTCTTTACTGTTTTATACAGCCATTAAATTTAACCAAGATTTTAACCTTGTTTCATATGGTTTTTCACCTTTTTATCCATGATTATCAACAACAAATCCCCACATAACATTTTTATCATCATATAATCATCATAAATATATACAATAGGAAATAAAATACATGTTTACATAATCAAAATAACAAGAGGATGGGGAGAACAATCTTTATACCACCAAAGTGATGAAATGATGAGCTTTTGGATGAACAAGACATGGTTTTGGGTAACCAATCTTATGAGATATCAACACCACTTCTAGGAACACCAAGTATTTGTAGATTCCTCCAAAAATCAGCCCTTGTTCTTCATGAAAACTCCTTGAGAAATCAGCCCTAATACTCCATGGAAACTCCTCCTTGGATGTTAAAACTTGCACCAATCTTCCTCTTTTTGAATGAAGATTAACATATGTAAGTTATAACAATAGTTTGTGGTTAAATTTGGATCAAATGGGGTGTTTATGGGGAGTATGGGACGAAATCCTAGAGAGAGGAAGAGAGAATTGTGTGTGGTATTGCATGTTGAAATGAGAAGAGTGGTTTGAGGTTGCTAGTTTTGAGATGTTGTAAGCTTACATTGTAAGCAAAGGACAAGTGTTTAGCTTGTTTAGCTAAAATTTGACACCTAAGTGGTGTGGTGTGAAGGGTTGGATGGTTATAATGGGGGTGGGGCAAGTGTCCAACTTGTCTCATCCCCATTTATTTACGGGTACTCCTCGATTATAGTTTCCTCGATTTGCGTGCCCTCGGGTCGTTTTACGAAAAACGTTTTTATAAATTATGAATCAACGGCACAAAACGAATCTAATAAAAATTGTCTCATCAAAAACGGATTTCGAAAACGTAAATACGTAATCCTAGGGTTTCTGGTTTAGTCGTAAAGGACGTTAAAATAAAATCGTAAGTCCTAATCTCTTCTCGTAAATTTGTGAGTTTATGAACTAACACAAATTTAAAACTCCAAAATAATATTCACGGATAAATTTATTTTCTGAAATGTGGGACTGTCACCAAAGACGGTGTATGTAAACGTAAGCACGTAACGTAGAATCCTCCGGTTTAAACGTAGTCGATGCTACTTCAAGACTTAAATCCAAATTTCTTCCCAAAAATAAGTGAGTTCATATTGTAACATTAAAATAATGTTTTCAAATAATATTTGAGAATAAAATATTGACCATAAATTGACGGATTGTCACAGCATTTACCCCTAAACAGGATCTTTGTCCTCAAAGATCATCTTACCTTACTACTTGCTTCTTGTAGAGTTAAGGCCATGTGGGTATTTCCTCCACATTCAGTCTTTTCTCACAAGTGCAATCCATTATAATACGCGAGTTTCATAAAACATAACTATGGGAATAAGATCAGGCTTAATGTTGACTTACTTTCTCTATCCATGATGTTCACGGGTTTTTGATGAATGCAACTTTTCGCCGATCTAAGCTCTACTAAGAATAATCAGATTTTTCACTTGATAGATATTCCATCAAGTTCGATTTACGAAACATAATTCACGTAGTCTTTGAAGTCCTAGGGTAGATCCAGCTTATATGCCTTTCAATCCCAACTTTTACATCATCTCAATGGTCCCAAACAACGGGGACTTATATCCCATGATTTGTCAGATCATGAATTCATTTTTCCAAGGTTAAAATTTTTGGCATAACTTCGCTACCCATTTGGCACTTCAAGATCTACATTTCACATTCACATAACCTCTTGCCCACTATCGGCAGTCAATAATCAGATCCTAATTTCAATATTCATTTCAGATCTCGCGGGTCGGGTATTTTGCAAGGATAGGTTCGCCATAATAGGAAACCTTAAACCTAAGAGACATGTCCAACTCACAATGGGTGTATGTCGGGTGTCTCCATCTCAACTCTTGCTTACGGATGCTCTAAGATTTAGATCCTAACAAGATTTGATCTCAGTCCTAATACGATGATTATCAATGATAATCTCTCCAAAGGAAAACGATTATACGGTCTATTACCAAAGGTCAATCATTCAAACATAAAACAGCACTTATATTACCTTGTATCGTTACTTTACCTCGTCCCTTCGATTTGGGGTGGTATATAGTACTCTCATCAAGGTTCGTTCTTAATGATTTCTGAGCAAATCTCTAGAAATTCGATGCGAAGCGAGGATCTTGATATAGATGATCGATACAGGCATGCTATTTTTACATAATTCTTTTGCATTTATCATTAACGAGATTGATATTAGCAGATTTGGTCAGTCTGTCGACGATGACCCAAATCGAATCAAATTCAGATGATGACCTTTGCAATAGCTAAACGTTTACTAATGTATGAGGCGATGTCTGCCTTCATAATTTGCCATTAGTACAACTTCTTAAGACAAAGATATTTTTAGTCAAAAATGACATACATATAATACTTATACTTACAAATTCCAACATAACTATATCTCATAATCCTCCATATTTAGACAATCACATGTGGTCTTTTATACATTTAACGCCATCGGCTTCTTAATTCTAATGGTTCACACTAGCCGTGAAACCTTTTTATCATCTATATTATCCTTCTTGCAAGCATAGTTTATTTTTTATTGTTCGGCACTTTATTTTGCACCTTCATTATTAAGGAACATGTCCTAATTGTTTCTTTATCCTTTTTATATAATATGTCAGTAATTACATTCACTTCTCATTATGATGTAATTATCATGTCCACAATTCACTCAGATATTCTTTCTATATTATGCGTCAGTAATTACGTTCACCTTTCTTCATATTTTCTAAGTTTCAGTTTCGTCTTATCTATCATTTTTATCAGTTTTCCTCAATCCAGTGTTTAAAGCGTCGATAATTATTACAAGTAATTAAATAATAATTATTAAAATTTTATGAAACGTAAACGTAAAAATTTAAAATTTCCCAGTTCGATCAATTATATATAATGTTCAAAATAAATTTGAATTTAATTAACACGATTTTTGTTGATTTATCGAAAATAATTAAAATAATTAATAAGATCCGAAAATGTTCGAGAAATCTTTGGTTATATTTTGGTCAAAATTTTCTTAGTTGAAAAGCGAAAATTGTCGTTTCAAATTTTTAACTCATGATATAAATGGTTTTACTCAATCCTTCTTAAGTTATCTTGAGGTATACACAAACATTTACCCCTAAACAGAGGTTTAGTTAAATGGTTTGTGTATAAGGGAATAATCCCTTAAAATTCTTTGTTAAAACATTTGTTAAAACATATTTCCACTTTCTTTTTAGTATAACTCAAAGTCTTAAATGACTTCTAAATTTTAGAGAGTCAATTTATATTCCATTATCTATTAGTCACACGGTTAAATCATGTAAAGGATTTAGTCTTTAATTACATGTTAAATATTTAAGGTATAGGTTTTCATTGTTCGGCCAATTTAGGGCAATCTATAAATAATTATTAACTTCATTCTTATTCTTATAATCAAACAAATAGTCCTTAATGATCACGAGCATGAATTTATCAAATTACCGCCTACACACGTGATTCACCAAATTTATGAATGCTACATGTGCATTGGTCAATCCAAACGACATCACGTGAAACTCATAACGTTCATTACAAGCACCGGATGTAGTGATTGGAATAGATAATCTCTTTCGCGGACGCGAAGTTGATGATAACCATGCCGTGAATCAAATCTTTAAAACATACGCTAGAACCTTGTAAATGATCGAACAATTCTTCCATTTCGAGTTATGGATATCGTTTTCGATTGTCAATTTACTCAGTCACGGTAATCTATAAATATAAGGAAAGATAACACCATAGCTCTTCAGGATGACAGGCTTGGTATAATAAAATCTTTCTCCGACAACTCTCTCAGTTGTACGGTAATTCCTTAAATTCAGATGGTGCTGACGTACAGTGCACAAGTCACAAGTGCAGCACTGGAAATATAATCAATACCAATTTCTACTTGCCTTAATGGCGAAAGTCCGGGTAATTCATCAACAAATACTTCCTAAAGTTTCAGATAACCGAAACATCTCTTAATAAATTCATATTAGGTTCTTTTAGATTATAATATGTATAACTAATTCACAACCATTCACGGTATAATCTCAAGTCTTAATACAGGATATGGTCATCCATCAAGAATTATTTAGATAACTTTTGATAATCAACATCTTATCATTTAGGTAATTCTACTCGAGTTCCCATTAATTAAGACAACGTCGTCATGTCAAAATCAATCAATCCATTCTACCGGCATTATCAACTTTTCAGTTTCATTGCCGTCGATAAGATGTGAAATTCTCAAAAGACTAACAATAACTCATAATCCTTCACAAATTCAGGGATATTAGGATACACAACTATTATTAAAGAGTAAGGTCAACGCATAATCTATGCGAAAGAATTTCAAATCAGATACAGACGAAAACATTTAACGAATATGAATATATCCCATGTTTTCATAATTTGAGTACGCATTCGAAAGCTCCTCGGATCGTTACCCAGGTCATTCAAATGAAATCAAATCATAAGAAATGATAAGAACGTCAATACATCCAGTCGGGTATCAATACTCGGTAATCAGATACTTTTCCTAAGAATCTCACTACGGGAGAATTGGACAAGAAAGAATTGTCAATTGTCAAATAAGACAATTTCCACGAATGAGTAAATTCAACTCAGAAGAATAGATAGTATGGGCACATATGTAGGTGTCCCTAACACTATGTCCCTATTTTCCACTTCTTGCAGATCTCATAAAAATTAATCTTTCACAATCTTCAAAGAAAATGTAATGTTTATTAATCAATTTTATGGTGACTACTAATCAGCCTTGCATGGTCCATTCCAAATTGTATGTAGGCGCGCAACTATATACAATTTCAAGATCAACGATGCAATACTCAGTTCGTCAAAACTTTATCATCATGTTTATAATAAAAACATTTACATGCTTAATTCTTAAATAAGAATCAAAATATATTTACAAAGATTTTCCTTGTTATGAAAACAGTTAAGTTTTCCAAAGTGTCTCATAAACAACTTCATTTCGATAACAATCACTTATAAATCTCACTTTGAATAATCCTTATAGTGATGAAAATTAAATTTTTCTCAAGGAATACTGTTTTATCTTTATAAAAACAATGAGTGATCTGCAGAAGAGTGATGAAAGCTTGTTCACCAAGAACTAACTACAATATGATAAGAAATGAGTTTAGCCAATTAATCATGAGGTTCATGACCTTGATGGCACTCAGGAATACAAAGAGAATAATCCACAACGTAACTCAAATCGAGATGAGTACTTGTTCAACGGTTGCATTACTAATGCGAACATTAGGAAGAAGCAAGAACAGATAGATAACATCGATACATGTAGAATTTAGCAATCAAAGGTAGTCTTTTCATTAATCACAAACAAGTCAAATTGTACCGTAACACATTACGTGTCACTATGTCATACAATTCCAAGAACTCATCCTACCAACTGATGTCTCAGTTAAGTTAGGGATTATTTTTAAAAGATACCACAGTGAATACTAATCTACAAGAGTCATTAGGTGTCCTGCCTGTCCTGGAAGATCCATCGGTCCCAATTCAGAAGAAGATTTCTTCAATTTATTTATTGGACACTGGGCATCCTCATTAGTGGACAATGGCCTAGGAACAGCCCTTAACACAAACTAATCAATCAATTAAAACCTTATAATTCAATCACAGAACTTAATGACTTCCTCTTAACAATCTTATATCCCATACAAGTTAAATTTTACTTTATTCAAGTTTCAATCAATTTTATACTCAATTCGATATCCTAACTCATTTTCCAATACTTTCAATCTTATTCTTAGGCCTTAATAGGCAATAAAAGCTCGATATGATCAATACTTAATTTCCAATCCTATAGCTCTTACAACAACAATTATCAAATGAGTCACTAATATGAGATGACTCATACATTCAACTAGACTTCTCGGAAAGGTATTAGTGGCATGAGGCTTTTGGGTACTGGTTCCAATAACAGCCTCAAGTGAACATTCACCCTTTCGATTTCAATTTAAGAATTGGATGACAACGAATCAGATGACATCTTCCCAGGTGGTAATGTTTTGTCAAACTCCACTCTATAAGAAAGATCGTCATGAAATCGATATCAGATTTAATCTTGCCAATTCTTTTTCAATATCACAATCAACTAATATCTATATTTCTACGAATATTAACCATTTGTTGGGATCATAAATATCCACAACTTGGTTTAGATCTTAGGATAGCTAGAATTCCTACGAGAATAGCTTCGATTAATTTACTAGGGGATTTAGGGTTACTTGTGACAATCTACGTCGTATAAATACCTCGTATAAATATCGAAATAATCATCAAACAATTATGTAATAAAATTACATCATATATATATAATCCAAGTTATATATATATTAAAATAACACTTCTCAGTCTGGCCTTGTCGGTAACTCGGGAATTCTTCGGCACCGTTATAGTCAAAAGATTTTTAGACATTTTTAGAAAAATGTTTATAGTTAAAAGATTTTGAAACGTTTTATCCAAAACCTTGGTTTTAAAAATCTTTCGTTCTCTATAACGAGAGCTCTGGTACCAAACTGTAACACCCCCAAATTTATACAACTCAGTACAGCGGAAGACTAGTTGGTGTTACGGGATAGCACATTACTCACATCATAGACAACGCATAAAAATCGCGTCGTTTAATAATAAATCATTTCCATTCATAAACATCAAAGTTACATGGGTCCCAAGTCATTATATTTCATACAAAGTTTTACAAAGTATTTGAATGGAAAATATTGTTTAAGTGCGGGCCATGAATTCTTGTCGTCTTCCCGAGAATTACCTTCAAGTACCTGAGATAAAACATGTTAAAAGAAAAGGTCAGCGATAACGCCGAGTGAATTCATAGAGTTTAATAAATTCCATCAATATAATTTTGGTATAAAATTAGTACCAAAAATCAATTCGTACAAATCGTTGTAATAGGCCGTAAAATAGCCAAAATCAGTTTATGCAAATCTTTGTAATAGGCCATAAAATAGCCAAAGTCATTTTATATAAATCCTTATCGAAAATCATAATATAGGCATTTGCCTTAAAAATCATTATACGAGCCAAAGTCGTAAAAACATCACACAATACGTTTTACAACGTTGTATAGATTAAATAAAAACCGTTATATGAATATGGTTATGAAAACCAAAATACAAACATAATATCAATAGTATGACCCAGTATTGCTAGTCAGGCAATACATCGTAATTCGGAGCGTCCAGTAATATTTTGGTGATTGGATTATTATAAGCCGCATGACATTGTTACCTTACTAAACCAAAACGGGTAGCTAACCCGATACCAATTTTTGCCCATCTAAAGTAGCGTGTCGTCACAAAGGTCACGCTATTGGAAATCTTCTCATACATAAATTCGCTTACCAATCAATGTGGCACGACGGGGATCAACCGTCAAGGCGCGAACTGGGGTGATCGTCCCCAAATAGTACTATTAAATGCATAAGCGTCTACCAACTCCCGGTAGTTCACAATTCATGCTAATGGGACTTTTAGTGACATAACCTAACTTTAATAATCCATTTAATTTCATCTATCGGGTCCTTTAATCATTCATAGGGTCATACAATCGGGTCATTCAATCATTCGGGTCCAAAATCAATAAACAAACAATCGGGACAAATGGTGTCCAAACTTTTATAAAAACTAACATGTTATCTCCCTCGCGGGTTTATAAAACATTTATAAAACATTTAAAAGAGTGCGAGGCTATGAACTCACGTTGATATGGGAAGGCGGGTTATCGGCAATTCGGACGTACGGTACGTGCTTCAATCACGGAAACCTAGACAAATAATACTCGGTCTTAGACTCATGTCCAATGACTTTATAAAAATACCAATTATGTATACATATGATGATTATATATATATATATATATATGATGATCAAGTGGGTTTACATATTCTCGTTTACTCATTTTAGAGTTATGCGTTGATAACTTTTATACTAGTCTTCTCGTTTTACCTATTTACGTGTTTTAGGTCCAATAAACTTATTATAAGTTCTTTAACTCTTATTAATCCTTTTCACACTTATATTATCAGTAGTTAAACTTTACAAGTTGGGCCCAAATGGGTTAAGCCCAATAAGTTCTTTTTACAAGTTTTTATCTTATTAAGTCCAATTATTAGTCCAATATGTTTATTTAGCTCGTAAATGTCCGTATGCCCTATAGTTCGGGTTTTATCGGTTTTTACTTGTTATACATGTCTATATATCAGTATATAAGTTTTATAAAGTTTTCATTAGACGGGTCCAACCATCTAAGTTTTATTTAACAAAAACGTTAATTTTACGGCAATAGCCGAAAAAGTCGTAAAAATCATGTTTATAGTTTTTATAACTTATAAAACATAAAAAGTTACCATTTTTATAAAATTTCCACTTATTTATCATTGTACATATTTATATAAATAAAATCCAAGAGTTAGTGGGTTTTAACTTTACATTTTATACAATATAATTTTGAGTGCTTATATAATAGTATTATTCTTTAATTTCCAAAAATCTGATTTTTAACTTCATCTTCACCAAAACTGCCATATCTTGAGTTCTACATGGAGATAGAAGCTCAAATTTTTATCACATAAACTACATGATATGTGTTACATTTAACTCTTCTATAGCTACTGTTGAATCATCCTTTAAGTATTTTCTAAAAATCGTCCAAAACAGTAACTTCAGATTTATACCCTAAACTTGTTTTGATCATATCTCACTCATTATTTTGATTCCATTGCATGGCCAACTCTCACATGTGTACAAGACCCATAGATTACTGTAAATCCATTCTACTTCATCATTTTATCAGTTTAAACATATGGTTCTTTACTGTTTTATACAGCCATTAAATTTAACCAAGATTTTAACCTTGTTTCATATGGTTTTTCACCTTTTTATCCATGATTATCAACAACAAATCCCCACATAACATTTTTATCATCATATAATCATCATAAATATATACAATAGGAAATAAAATACATGTTTACATAATCAAAATAACAAGAGGATGGGGAGAACAATCTTTATACCACCAAAGTGATGAAATGATGAGCTTTTGGATGAACAAGACATGGTTTTGGGTAACCAATCTTATGAGATATCAACACCACTTCTAGGAACACCAAGTATTTGTAGATTCCTCCAAAAATCAGCCCTTGTTCTTCATGAAAACTCCTTGAGAAATCAGCCCTAATACTCCATGGAAACTCCTCCTTGGATGTTAAAACTTGCACCAATCTTCCTCTTTTTGAATGAAGATTAACATATGTAAGTTATAACAATAGTTTGTGGTTAAATTTGGATCAAATGGGGTGTTTATGGGGAGTATGGGACGAAATCCTAGAGAGAGGAAGAGAGAATTGTGTGTGGTATTGCATGTTGAAATGAGAAGAGTGGTTTGAGGTTGCTAGTTTTGAGATGTTGTAAGCTTACATTGTAAGCAAAGGACAAGTGTTTAGCTTGTTTAGCTAAAATTTGACACCTAAGTGGTGTGGTGTGAAGGGTTGGATGGTTATAATGGGGGTGGGGCAAGTGTCCAACTTGTCTCATCCCCATTTATTTACGGGTACTCCTCGATTATAGTTTCCTCGATTTGCGTGCCCTCGGGTCGTTTTACGAAAAACGTTTTTATAAATTATGAATCAACGGCACAAAACGAATCTAATAAAAATTGTCTCATCAAAAACGGATTTCGAAAACGTAAATACGTAATCCTAGGGTTTCTGGTTTAGTCGTAAAGGACGTTAAAATAAAATCGTAAGTCCTAATCTCTTCTCGTAAATTTGTGAGTTTATGAACTAACACAAATTTAAAACTCCAAAATAATATTCACGGATAAATTTATTTTCTGAAATGTGGGACTGTCACCAAAGACGGTGTATGTAAACGTAAGCACGTAACGTAGAATCCTCCGGTTTAAACGTAGTCGATGCTACTTCAAGACTTAAATCCAAATTTCTTCCCAAAAATAAGTGAGTTCATATTGTGACATTAAAATAATGTTTTCAAATAATATTTGAGAATAAAATATTGACCATAAATTGACGGATTGTCACATCAATCGTCTGACATGGTCAACGGAAGAAAATTTGATTTAACTGTTTAGCAAACTGAACTGAAACAAGTAACATGATAGGCTGATAATTCCTGCGTAGACTTAATGCTGGTTGTATAGTGGCTCAAAAGTATGTTTAAACGGAGTTTCATCAATGGTTAGCATGAGGATACGATTGACGTAGATCAAACATGATTTATCATGAAAACAAAATTTTACTATAGTCCTTATGTATCTTAGCATGCAAACATCATCACTTTGCTGATAACATAATCCTCGTAAGGAGACATGAAACTTAATCAAGACGAAAACGACATCCACGTGAGAGTATGAAAATTTAACTGTTACAAAGAACATAAAAAGTCTAATCAACTGAGGTTTAATATCAACTGATGTGGATGGCTATGGTTCAATCCACAGAATCCAAGGAAGAAAACATGTGAATAAGTATGGGCGATTCTGGTTCGATCCATATTTGTCAAAATTTTATTAGAACTGTCAAGTATAGAAATTTATAATCTGGGACTAAATATGGTTGGTTGTAGTTCAATCCATACTTGTCAAAGTTTATGAGATGTCCTGATATGACAAAGGTGAACAACTATGAACGGTTCACAAAATAACATTCGACTAAAAAGCATGAAATTTGACCTGATAAATGGTGAACGCATATGGGTCAGTTCACCTATTAACATTTGACTGAAAATATGAATCTGACATGAGTAAGGGTAAACGCCTATGGGTCGGTTCACCAATACAAAATCTGAACGGGCAAGGGTGAACGCCTATGAGTCGTTTACCAAAATGAACATTCGCTGAAAAGCACATGCGACTAAGTATGACCAGTCATGTACCAACCTTTTACTTAGTAAACAACTTAAGAAAACTAACTGATAACTGAAGAAAACTGACTGATAATTGCAAGGGAAACATGAAAGATAACAACGCCAAAATCTGAGAAGTTCCTGGTGACTACCCACTAGTCACAGGTCAAGTTTTAGAGCCTACATGTCGAACCTATAGCTCTGATACCACTTGTAACATCCCGCCTACTCAGACTACAATATTGTCCGCTTTGCCCGCAGGCTCACGGTTTTGCTTTGTGGCCCTCTTCTAAGTACTTCCCGGCTGGTCACCCAGCCTAGTACTACTCTAACATGAGCACGCTTAACTGCCAGTTTCTAAGAACCCCAATTGCAATAGACCATAAAACACGTTGTGTCATGAGAAGGTGACTGTTATCTTATGAACCATGGATCTCACCTAGCCACAGCCGATGTGGGATTTGCCTAGGGTGTCACAAACACCCCCCCCGGACTCGTCGTCCTCGATGAGGTTTGCCCCGCCATCCCGAACGGCTCAGGATTGGCTCTGATACCACTATTGTAACACCCCACTTGGATAAGTGGACCGCGTGTGTTTATGGCGTGTCATCAAAGCATCAGGTAAATGTCCTAAAACATTAACTGACCATAAAGGAAATACCGGAATCAAACATCGGTAATCTAAACATAAGTTCAAAACATGAAAAGTAAAATACTGAAGAAAAGGACTAAACAATGTCCAAATAAGCATAATAATGTAAGAAGTACATAAAGTAAGAAGTCCGGATAGCTTTTATTCAATGCACGTGCTCTCAGAATCCTAAGAGCATCCTGGTGTACCTGCCGTTAGAACATGAAAAAACTACGGCTGAGCATAATGCTCAGTGAACGGATATAAAGCATGATAAGGAATTAATGAAATGAAACAGTTGATAAAAAACTGGAGCTGTAAGACTGATAAGTAAAGTTGCAGCGAAAATCTGTGTATAATCTGTAAAGTCTGATTTATAAAATAATAAAGCTGAACTATTATTTGTTAAATCTGAAAACATGCATTTACTGTATTTTAATTGCCAGAGCTTATATAGGTCATGTGCTGTAACAACGGTGCATGAATAACTGGAGGGGTGACCTCGTCATGCTGTAGATGGGTGACCTCCAAATGTTGTAGAGGGGTGACCTCTAAATACTGTGTTGGGTGGAGGGATCAGCTCCAATGTGAAGGATGTAGAGCACACACCACATTCACCTTGAAAACTGTAAACTGATAAGCCTAGGATGCATCCATACGCCCCACTAAAATACTGATAAAATGGCCAAACTGAGCTGAGCGGGACGATGCAGGATATCACTCTCCTGCATGTGAGTCATGACACCGGTGCCTCAAGTGTCGTGGTTACGGTACCTCCGTCACTACTACTACTGACTGGTCATGCTTGTATATAAGTCTCAGGCAATTTAACCTAATTATAAAACTGATTTCTGATAATTCTTATAACATATAAATAGGGAAAATAACTGACTGCAGACGGGAAATCCTAATCATGCATAGAAGGGAAGTCCTTACTGAAAGGACGGAAAATCCGTACGATCAATCGAATAAATGAAAAGGACAAATAACATTAGAGGGATCAGAATATCCGTACCTTAGTCAAAACTAAAGGTTAAACAAGCTCCAAACTTATTTTCCGTCGTGGTCTACATAAATTATCATTGCTAATTAATAATGATCATAATTATCATTGTTTACTCTTTTATAGCTTCATACTCGTTAACCCAATAACCGATATTTGATCATTTAGATTTTTACTAAACATTCGAATAGAGCCATGTTCTCCTATTTCTATTTCTACCATGCGCATGCATGTATTTCTCTAAAATCAATCATTTTATTAAAACGTTTATTTCTCAAGGTTGGCTTGTTTCTCAAACTGAAATTTATCGACTTGTTATTTAGGTGTTTTCTAATCATTGTATAGTCTTATTCCATATTACTAACATGTCATTTGTATACAAGTGAATTATGGCTTAAATGGTACTTCTGAGCAGAAATATGAGCAGATGAAAGTCGAGACTAAAAATGATTCGATGAAGAACAGTTATAGTCTAATATCTTCCCGAAAAGAAACAAACCAAACAAGAACTCGATCTCCAGCAAACAAAACCGCAACCTCTTACCCGAACCGGCTTTTCGCCTTCGACAACAAGGATTGCTCATCGCTACTATGAGCAAGAAAACGACACATCAAAACCACAAAGGCATGAACACCGACTCGAATGTGATGTCGCCCAAAATTGAAACATAACTCTAAACCCGTGACAATTGAAGCTGTAACTTCGACATGCAAACGGACATGAACAATTTCCGAAAGTAAAGAAAGGATGGACGTGGGCATTAGATTTTCCCATCTCATGTCGAAATGTCAATCTCTCGCTTATTACTCTCGGTGATATTTTGGATGATTTTGGATGCTGATGTTTTACATGAATAATCTAGTTAGAGCTATGGGTATAAAATAAGTCATGGCCAATTATGGAAGAAAAAGTAACTGCATTGATCGTCATTAAACAAAAATGTGTTTTATATAATTTTTAAAGATTTTCATGCCTTTTTCATTGTGTTACATTTATAGACATGATTAAAATTGTAATTAACCTTTTAATAATAGAAGACTAAATGAATGAGTGATTATTAAGATTAAGCTTATAAGCTAACGTGTATTTGACTGTTTCAAAAATGAATTGTTTTACATTTAGATACTTTCGGTTTATATTTTACAGTTACAAAATGTGGATCTTCTAAATTTATATTAAAATGTCATGTTTAGTTCTTTATTTTTAAGATTTTCAGAGTATTATAATTCTATCATTATAAAATATAATTTCGTCTTTTATATTAAGATCAAATAAAATAGTACGTTGCTAGCAAAACAGTGTGAACACCTGGTGACTCATTTTTTTAACTTTAAGTTATATTCAAAATGACGAAATAAAATACAAACCAACTTTTAGTTTTTACAGTACATTTGCAATCTAGCGGTACTTCATCTGCAAGTACTGCTAAGACAGTTTATGCAAAATCTGTTGATTCACTAGAGGACATTCTTCAAGAATTAGATAATGAAGATGATTATACTAGTCCAAAGGAAGTAATCTTCTCAAAAGCTTCCTATGATGAGCAGGGTGCAGTGACTGATTTCAAAACTTGAAACTGAAATACTAGTTAGTCTTATTCCCACTCATAAAGTCAACATCAACCATCCTGTAGCTCAAATTATTTGAGGCCCAAAGTCTACTGTGCAAACCAGAAGACAAATCCAGGCTAGTGTTGAAACTCATGCACTTGTGAGTTATGTTAAACAACAACAGAGAACAAATCATAAAGATACTCAGCATTGTTTGTTTGCTTATTTCTTATCACAAGTAGAGCCTAAGAATATTTCTCAAGCTCTTGATGAAGAAATTTGGGTAGATGCTATGCAAGAAGAGTTAATGCAATTTGAACTACAAAAAGTTTGGATTCTTGTGGATCTCCCTTCTAGAAAGAGAGTAATTGGTACTAGGTGGGTCTTAAGGAACAAAAAGGATGAAAGAGGTGTTGTTGTGAGGGAATAAGGCTAAGCTTGTTGCTCAAGGCTATAGACAGGAAGAAGGAATAGACTATGATGAGCTTTTTGCACCAGTGGCAAGGATTGAAGCCATTAGGTTATTTTTAGCCTTTGCATCATATATGGGATTTATAGTCTGTTAGACTTACTTTTTGATAAGCTGGCGCCTTTCACGTGAGTTGGACTAGATTTACATACTTTGCTACACGCAGGGACTTAATGTGTAAAGTATGTATAGTTTAGACATGTTAGGCCTATAAATACCCCCATGACTCTCCATGGGGGTGTGGAAGTTTGTCACTTTTTCTTTTGTTTTATTTTCACTTGGAATAAAACACACATTCCTTTCACCTCTCTCTAACTTTCTCTCACTAAGAACAACAATGGCATACATGTTCTTTGATCATCCCCAACCACCCGAACCATGGTGGGTTTTTGATGCCTTTCATAGTCTATCAAATGGATGTAAAAAGTGCTTTTCTCTACGACACTATCTCAGAGGAGATATATGTCTCTCAACCTCAAGGTTTTGTAGATCCTAATTTCCCCAACAGAGTCTACAAAGTTATTAAAGCTCTTTATGGTCTTCATCAAGCTCCTAGAGCTTGGTATGCAACTCTTTCCAATTTTCTTTTGGAACATGGATATAGAAAAGGTACTATTGACAAGACTCTTTTCATCAAGAAGATTGCTAAGGATATTATCTTAGTACAGGTATATGTTGATGACATCATTTTTGGTTCAACCAAAAAGTCATGGTGTGAAGAGTTTGAAGCTTTAATGAAAGGAAGATGTCAGATGAGTTCTATGGAATAACTTACTTTCTTTTTAAGACTTCAAGTCAAACAAAGGAAAGATGAAATATTTATCAGCCAAGATAAATATGTTACGTAAATCTTGAAGAAATTTTCAAGTATGGATAAAAGAAGTGCAATGTAACACCCCCAAATTACCACGCAGCATAATACCACTTTGGGGTGCTATTCATAGCACATCACACACAATCCTAGACAACAACCTCAAAAGAAACGTTAAAATAATATAAACCTTGTCTAAAATATTCCCATCCCAATATATATATATATATATATATATATATATATATATATATATATATATATATATATATATATATATATATATATATATATATATATATATATATATATATATATATATATATATATATATATATATATATATATATATATATATATATATATATATATATATATATATATATATATATATATATATATATATATATATATATATATATATATATATATATATATATATATATATATATATATATATATATATATATATATATATATATATATATATATATATATATATATATATATATATATATATATATATATATATATATATATATATATATATATATCAGACTAGCGTTTAGTCCCAAGAATCGTTACCAATACATCCCATTCAATTAAGACTTAAAAGTCATTTAGTTCATTTCAAAGGATGGAAAAATAATATAAAGTTTAGACAAGTAAGCACCAACTTCCTTCTCGCATGCACCGCTGCTATCCATCTTGATTACCTAAAATACATGTGTAAAATCATCAACATAACGGTTGAGCAAGTCTATAGGTTTTACAATTTATTTTGAACACAAGAAAAGATTATAAGTTTGTGGCATACTTGAAGGCAACAAGCATCGAATAATAATTTGCATCAACAATAATAATATTATATTGCATAAATTGCATTAATCTCATGGAACCGAACCCCTAGACACTCCCTTTAGGTCTAATAAGACATTAGATTTATTAATTATCATTACCTCCAGACTATAGGCACATTGCCGCGTACCAGACTTCTCAATACAATATGTTCAAACAGTGTGGATGTCAGGCATAAGCTTCTATGAACAAGTCCACACAAACTGAACCGGGGCGGCTTCCCCCATAGATCTATTAATTGTACTAGCGGTTGACCCATCATAGGTTAATTAACGGTCCACAATTGAGGATTTAACAAGGGCAATCACTTAATGCAATTCAAAGGAAACCACGGTTCCATTCATAGAGCGACAAGCATACCATAAAAGACTTGTGTTCTAAGTTTATAAAAACATGTATTCCCCCTCGTGGGTTTAAAAATCATTTACAAGATAGTATAAAGCGAGGCTATAGACTTACCTTAGATGCAGACAATCAGAAGAATATAAGTAGCAACACCACACGACATATCTAACCCAATACTACTTCACATAATTATCAACACAGTATCATAATCTATACAGCTTGATTCCAATAGTCGTAATACACCATAAATAGCTAATAACCATGTAGTGTCACCAATATCCTTTCGCGGTTGTAATTAATTCCAACGGCTATGCTCCAATCGTTATGTGAGGTTTATGTTTTGGTGTTTTCACGATGGATGGTTACATCAACTCGACGGAAAATAATTTAATAAAATTTAACTCATAAAACTTTGGTAGTTGGCCAAATAAACTAAAACAAAATGATAAACAAATCATATAATATATCCTATTTATTTATTTTATATGTAAAAATGATGCAAATAATTCATATCATAAGTTACTATTTAGAATAAACATTCAAAAATGTATTTCTTAGATTATATACATAATTCTTCGGAGATGATAGTGTATACAAAGTTATTTTTATATAATTCGACACTCGTTCGAAAATCATTATATAACTCATAAAAATTTATTTACCATCTATAAACGTTATATTTCATATTAACTAAAATAATACGTTTCAAAAATTATTATATAACGTAATTGTTCGTTAACTATTTCTATTATAAACGTATACATTTTTAGAAAATTTCGGCATGACCTTGCCCTTTTTATAACGTTCCCATGTATATAAATTACATAATTTTGCCACTTTGTCTCAATCATTACCCTAATTAATATATTCCTTAGTCAATATTCTAGTTAAGGTATCCTCAATCAATATAATTATTATATTAAATATATATTTTCACCATTAATATTTTAATTACTTTCCATATTTCAATTAAAACCCTAATTAATATATTAATTATCTACCATCCATATTTTTATTAATTTCCATATATCATTAAAAAATTTATATCTTAATATACTATTTATTAATAATAATATTAATAACAATATTCTTTAAATATGTATTTATTTATTTCCTATATGACATATAATAATTATATACCCCACTATATCAAATAATAATAATTATTATAATATTTTCAGAATCTTCCATTTTATATTTTATTATACCATTTATTTATTTATACCTACTAATAATAATTAAAATTAATTACATAGATTTATAATTACAAAACAATAATTAATAATAATTAATAACAATTATGCATCACCACCACAATCCAACACCACCATGGCGCGACCTTGGTGGTTGTGATGAAGTCCGAGCGCCACCACAGTGGTGGTTTGGCAGCGACAACCACCTATTTTTGTCAAAAATCAAAGAAAAACCACCACTATTAAAATAAATTAAAGAACTTGTGAAAAACATTATGTAACCACCATGCATTTGTAGATCCGAAATTGATAAGGGTTATTTGAGGGTTTTTATGGTATACCCACTTAGGATAAGTGGTAGATTCGTCACCCACACACCACTACAAGGTGGCAGCGACGACAACCCACCACCACAGTGGTGGTAGTGGCGGTTCAAGCTTTTGGAAGAGAGTTTGTATAGGGTTTAGATGAATTAATGGATTTGGAGCACTTTTGGTCTTGGCCGGAAAAAATGGTGTTCGCCGGAAAAAATGGAGGTTCGCCGGAAAACTTTTTCGATGGCAGCCATTGATGAAAGCTTGGGAGCTTGTGTGTGTGTGTTTTGGTTGATAAAAATGAAGGGAAATTGAGAGATTTTTCTATTTATACCAAAAAGTTAAAAACCAAAGTGGCAAGTATAAAATACTTTAGGGTAGGTTTCGTAAATGTTTTATTTACTTTTGTTCAGTAAGCGTTCGAGGCTCGTTTGGACGACTTAACGGACGATTCAAGTTACGAGACTTGCGCCATCGTTTTTAAAATTATTTTTCCAATAAATATGAGTCCTTACTTCGTCGCGTTTTGAAAACATTTGCTATCATTTATTTAAATGCTTGTTTAATTATTTCTAGCTATTTCAGTTAAATTTTAACGTAAAAAAAATAAAACGTAAACTCCAATACTCACGTTATTAGCAACGTTTTAGGATATATGAAAAATACTATTTCTTCATATTTTCAAAGTTTTAGTTTCGTCTCAACTATTTTCTTTATTAGTTTTGTCCAACCCGACGTTATAACGTCGAAAAATATTAAAAGTAATTAAATAATAAATATTTAATTTATGAAACGTCAACGTAAAAGTTTTAAATTTCTCAGTTCATAAACTAAAAGAAAATATTCAAAATAAATTTGAAGTTAGTTAACACGATCTTCGTTAAATTTATCGAAAATATTTAACAAGTTCCGTAAATGTTCGAAAAATCTCAGTTCAAACGTTGGTCAAAATTTTCGGGTTGTTATATCATCCACTCCTTTTAGGAAGCGACGTCCCGGCGCTTAATTCGTATATAACAGTCTTCAGTCTATCAGTGAAGAGTGAAAAACAGACAAGTCATCGTCTAGGTTCCAAAGAAAGTCAAAAGATATTATATGGTACACGTTTTCCATGATCGGATGTCATCGGACAATGCCGTCTCAAGTTCTCACAACTTACGATCATTCGGCTAGATCACATGCCACATAAGTATCTAAAAGCAAAAGTCAAACATAAACATCAAATATAGATTCTCACCATTAATCATCGTGAAACCTTGAACGAACCCTTGATAATAGCAAGTAAAATTACAAAATCTTCATATCCATGATAAGTCGCCATTGATAACTTGATCCTCAGTCAATCCACAAGTACACACATAAATCCTGGTGACACTTAAACAAATCGCCTATTCTCAGAACGGTCAATGGTTCTTAACAATCTGCTTATAAAGCTCGCAATCATCGAGACACATTAGAAATGGTCCATCAAAACAAATCACAACTCAAGAGAAGTACAACTGGTTATTCGTACATAAATGATAATCGACGATCATCATAATGACGATAGAACTGAAGGATTCTTATCAACGAAATAGGGTTCGAAGAATGACGTACGCACACCAAACATTCATAAATCGAGCCAGACATACTTGGGCCCACTCATTTATAACTCCGTGTCTACATCAAAAGGCGTCCCCTTTCATGTATACAAGATTTTATAAATTCACGGTTCGGGAACTTATAACTTTCTTGCTCAAATGAAAAGGCGTCCCAATCCAATTCAACAAAACGATTATAAGTCAACCTACTCAAGTATTACTACCTCTCAATACGATATCATATCAAAATACCATAGTAAATACGAGGTGTCAATAAACTTACGTCATGACTTCCGTACTCAAACGTCCCATTCCATTTGAATAAGGATAACACAACAATCTAAGGTCTAGTGTTTAAAATTTTCTTATTCAAATGTCCCAATCCATTTAAATAAGACAACCTTAAACGACTCTTAGTTGGGCGAGTTAAAATCTGTATATCTAAATATCTCATTCCATTTAGATACAAGTCATTAAGTCACTCAACTGAATGACTACTACGAGCATATCTTTCTTGTACCCAAACTATATATTTTTTATTAGGATATATATATATATATATATATATATATATATATATATATATACATATATATATATATATATATATATATATATATATATATATATATATATATATATATATATATATATATATATATATATATATATATATATATATATATATATATATATATATATATATATATATATATATATATATATATATATATATATATATATATATATATATATATATATATATATATATATATATATATATATATATATATATCTTAAGTCCAACATTGGCATCCTCCTTTCACCAATAAAACATAGTCATATAACATCAAATCAACGTCGCATTACGTAGGAGATATCACCTCGGATAAATGATTTTCAAAATCATAAGTAGTAATGAAAACACGAACATCACATTTATCAATTACGTTTCGAAAGGAGATGTCCAAAAATGGCACATCACGATACAATGATAACAATCGAACTTAAACAAGTCAATATGCGATAGGTTATGAAACCATATATACATACTCAAAGTATCAAACGAGTTTCATACTCGTATTCAGATAATACATAATTATCAAGATCAGTGATAGGCGGTGAGACCAAATCCTATACAAAACCGTATTATAAGATGTACGAAAATCATTCAAGGACCATTGCTTCGCGTGTAATGCCTTGAAATACCATAGTGTATGCATACTTATTGATAGGTGTGAAAACACCCATCCTTTTACCACATATTTCTGGCTAAAACAAGACCAAAACACGTATTTAATATCATTTGTTTGGAATTATGCGTGGTTTTTGTGTTTATTGTGTTTTCAGAGTCAACCGGATGAATATTGAAGAAAACATGGGATTGCACGGGTTTTATCGAAGAAAAAGACTCAAGAAGAAGTCTATTGTCCAAGAGATGCAAAAGATTTGAAGTCATTGTGCCTATTTGAAGATTTATCGAAGAATAGAGCCAAAGATGGAAGATTCATATATGTCGAAGAATTCGAGTTTATTAAACAAAAGATTATAAGATGAGTTGGAATTATTCACCGACACTTCTCGAATCCAAGTCGGAAACGTTTTTTTAAAGAAGCGTGAAGACTAAAGAAGAAAGAAGTAAAAGAAGCCCAAACCAAAGCCCAAGCACAAGCCCACCACCACAAGACTTGCCTATAAATAGGACCTTACTTCACAAAATTGGCACTTAGTTTTTTTACACTTAGTTTTTTTAGTTAGTTCTTTAGTTTTTCATTTTCTCTAGTTTTAGAGAGAGAAAGTTCCAAACTTTCTCTCACTAAATTTCTTCTTTGTTTTCATCTTTCAAGTTTTAAGCTTTTTGTACTTTGGATTCCATTAATCTTATTCAAGGTTAAGCTTTTAAGTTCTTTAATCTTTTTCTTCATTTCTTAGATTTCCTTAAAATTTGATCATATTGTTTCATTTCATACGATTTGGATTATTGAATGAGTTCGTGATCAAGTTTAATCTTTCTTGTTTCTTCTTAAGCTCATACACGTATAAGCTATAGGCTCTTAATTCTCATTAGCTTATTTCTTGTTTTGGCTTATTGTTTTCGGATTTCATATATGTTTTAGTCATTCAAAAGTTTCATTTATAAAGTTTATGATTTTACGTTTTCAAAAGTTGTTAAATTTAAGCTTTTTGAATCGTTTGAGTTTTGGATTAGTTAGCTTATTGATTTTGCTTATTGAGATTTTAAGTTACCACCAATTTCGGAACTAAATTGTTTCCATCGCAACATAAGGGTTTACACTTATTCTGACGGTTTCTGATTTGTATCGCAATAACCCGAGTGGGGTTATACTTTGTGATAGGTGGTTAATTACCCTTATTCCGATCAGGGATTGCGATCGCTTATTACGATCGCACATTCCGACGGGGCTAAGGTCCTTATTAATTCGAAACTCTGGCCAATTTTTATTTACCTTATTCCGGTCTGACATTGCGACAAAGGGTTCTTACAACATTCCGATCTGACTTTCCGATAAGACATCATTCCGACAGCTTGCATTTTAATTATTCCGATGGATTGTTTTGACAAAGATTCCGATGGACTGGTTTTAGTTATATTCCGATGGGCATGATTTTGACATTCCGATAGCTTTGCAATTCTATATTCCGATAGATTAAGTCTTATAAATTTTACAAAGTTTTAAGTGTTAGTTTTATTAAGTGCTCAAGTGTTTTTCTCATCTTGCCTTTAAGATTTCAAACATTCATTTTTAACTTGTCAATTTAGTTTAGTTTGAAGCTTTAATTTTACTCTTCGACACTTCCTTATTTGTCATTAGTTTAAAATAGATTAACAAACCAACTCCTTCTTATTAACCAAGAACAAATCATTCCACTTAGAGCTGAGATCAATTCGAGAGGATATCGAGAGAATATAGAACCCAATGAAAATCATAGTATCACTTATACATACAATCATTTCTACATACACATAAGTTCACATAATTACAATCAATCATAAAGTAATACAAGAATAGCCTTACCGGAGCCATGCAGAGTAGTTGCGTGCTTAAAACTTTTTAAAACACACCAAAGTCATAGTTTAGGTATTTCAAAATCGAACTAGTTCTCTATAACTTGTGGCTCTGATACCAATTTGTAACACCCCCAAATTACCACGTAGCAGAATACCACTTTGGGGCGCTACTCATAGCACATCACACACAATCATAGACAACGACCTCAAAAGTAACGTTAAAATAATACAAACCTTGTCTAAAATATTCCCATCCTAATATATATAAATCAGAGTAGTGTTTAGTCCCAAAAATCGTTACCAATACATCCCATTCATTAAAGACTTAAAAGTCATTTAGTTCATTTCAAAGGATGGAAAATTAATATAAAGTTTTGACAAGTAAGCACCAACTTCCTTCTCGCATGCTCTGCTGCTATCCATCTTGATTACCTGAAATACATGTGTAAAATCATCAACACAACGGTTGAGCAAGTCTATAGGTTTTTCAATTCATTTTGAACACAAGCAAAGATTATAAGTTTGTGGCATACTTGAAGGCAACAAGCATCGAATAATAATTTGCATCAATAATAATAATTGTATATAGCATATATTGCATTAAGCTCATGGAACTGAACCCTTAGACACTCCCTTTAGGTCTAATAAGATAGGAGATTTATTAATTGTCATTACCTCCAGACTATAGGCACATTGCCGTTTACCAGACTTCTCAATACAATATGTTCAAACAGTGTGGATGTCAGGCATAAGCTTCTATGAACAAGTCCACACAAATTGAAACGGGGAGGCTTCCCCTATAGATCTATTAATTGTACTAGCGGTTAACCCTTCATAGGTTAATTAACGGTCCACAATTGAGGATTTAACAAAGGAAGTCACTTAATGCAATTCAAAGGCAACCACGAGTCCATTCATAGAGGGACAAGCATACCATAATAGACTTGTGTTCTAAGTTTATAAAAACATGTATTCCCCCTCGCGGGTTTAAAAATCATTTACAAGATAGTATAAAGCGAGGCTATAGACTTACCTTAGATGCAGACAATCAGAAGAATATAAGTAGCAACACCACACGGCATATCATAACCCAATACTGCTTCACATAATTATCAACACAGTATCATACAATAGTCGTAATACACCATAAATAGCTAATAACCATGTAGCGTCAACAATATTATTTCTCAGTTGTAATTAATTCCAACGACTATGCTCCAATCGTTTTGTGAGATTTATGTTTTGGTGTTTTCACGATGGATAGTTACATCAACTCGACAGAAAATAATTTAATAACATTTAACTCATAAAACTTTGGTGGTTGGCCAAATAAACTAAAATAAAATGATAAAACAAATCATATAATATATCCTATATATATATTTTTTTATATGTGAAAATGACGCAAATAATTCATGTCATAAGTTACTATTTAGAATAAACATTTAAAAATGTATTTTTTAGATTATATACATAATTCTTCGGAGATGATAGTGTATACAAAGTTATTTTTATATAATTTGACACTCGTTCAAAAATCATTATATAAATCATAAAAATTTATTTACCATCTATAAACGTTGTAACACCCCATTTTGATAATGGAATATCACGAGTAATTATGGCATGTCATCAAAGCATACAAGGATAAATGTCTAAAACATTACATGACCATAAAAGGAAATACCGGAATCAAACATCGGTAGTCCAAAAGTAAAGCTCATCACACACAAACATAAGTACTGTAAATGAAAGGACTAAACAATGTCCATGGAAAGAGTATCAAAGTATAGATAATGCATAAAGTAAAGAAAGGCTAGAAAGCTTCCAGTCCATATGCACGTACGCTTAAAGTCTACGAGCGTCCCTGAGTACCTGCTGTTTTGGGAACATGAAAAGGAAAACGGCTGAGCAATACGCTCAGTGCACGGATGTACAATAAATCATGAATAATATAAGCATATAAGCATATAACAGCGGAAGAAACTAAGTCCCGAATAACCCGGTTAAGTCTTAGTAAAACTGGTTTTATAGTTTTAAAAGCCTTATGTTTATCCTATAAAAACTGTTTAACATATTTTACCATTAGCCAATATAGGTCATGAAAATCCACCGTGCATGAATAATTGGAGGGGTGACCTCATCATGCAAATTAGAGGGGCTGCCTCTAATTTAATATACTGGTTTTGGGTAGGAGAGATCAGCTCCTTGTGAAGGATGCAAGGCACACACCACATTCACACTGAGTAATATGCTGAAAAACATGTAACTAGGATGCACCCATACGCCCCACATGATAAATATAATAATATGGCCAAAAGCTGAAGGGACGTCACGAGCAATCACTCTGCCGTGGGGAAGTCATAACACTAGTGCCTCTAGTGTTATGGTTATGGTACCTCCATAACTAGGTGAAACTGGTCATGCATGTATATGGCTTCAGGTATTCTAAATTAAACATAAGCAATCAAGCATATAAACTTATACTATGGGAAAATAGTTGGCTGCATACGGGAAATCCTAATAAGAAAAGAATTTCCATACTGAAAGGACGAGAATCCGTACCTTATGCCCAGTGAACGAAGAAGACGAACGGAAGAGATTCCTACTTCGGTATCACTAATGCTACATAAATACATACGTGTATAAGTATCTGATTACTAAATAACTGGTTTTATGTCATGTCTTAGTTTATTTTATACGTTCATGTCATGTTTTACTGTTTTAAGCTTTAAACTGTGTTTATCTTATATTCTATCTATTCTGATTAAGTATTACTTGTATTTCATGTATTATGATACTTATTGTGGAATAATAAGTAACTTTCTAAAAATAGCAGGTTTCCTAAAATAGAAAGTTTCCAAAAATGGAAAGTTACAAAAAATAGGATGTTTTCAAAAATAGAATGTTTCCAAAAATAGAAAGTTTCCAAAAATAGAAAGTTTCCAAAAATAGAAAGTTTCCAAAAATAGAATTACTGCTTAAAATAGATAAGTTTCTAAAAATCGAAAGTTTCCATAAATAGATTAGCTGCCTTAATTAAATAGGTTTCTAAAAATAGAAAGTTTTCATAATTAGATATAAGCTGGTTAAATAAGCTAATTATATAAGCCTAAGTGTTTTCTGATTATTTTTCTAAGTCATGTTGTTATAAAGTATAGTTTATTAATTATTACATGTAAATTAAATAAACTATAGGTTAAAAGTATTTAATTAAATATATTATGATTTGAATTAAATAAGGTAAAGTACTTAGGTTTAAACATGTATTATTAATTATTAATAATATAACCTAAGTCATGTTAATTAACTAATTATAGTCATGGTTTTTAATAATTATTTAAACATAAAGTCTAGTTAAATATAAATACTTAGGTTAAAATTCATGATCTAATAATTAAATTCATAACCTAAGTCATGTTAATTAAATTGATCATGTTAAGTTTTATTAATTTGATTTTTTTAACACATAACAACTAAAATCATAACTTTAAAATTATCAATGAACCGGACCCGTGACTAGAAACCGTGAACCGGACCCGAAATCAACACCATACCCCGAACCAAGTCGGGGTTCCCCTTTGTTTGCTGCTGCCGTGGGACCACCACCACCATACCGAGACCATGAGGTCTCGGTGGTGGTTAATAAGCCAAGCCGAGACCCCCCTTGGTCTCGGTTAGGCGTCGACCAACATCAAAACACCCCTAAAAACCCTTGTTTGATTTACGCATGAACATTTACATGTTTTAATAATTGTTTTTAAAAACATCATGATTTTATGTGATTTATTAAATCAAAACATAAAAGAAAAAGGTTAAAAAGGTTATACCGAGTGCGTGGATCAATCAAGGATGAACACACACGAATGCTTGCACAAATTCCAAGATCAAAAATCAACCGAACACCCCTTTTTGATGGTGTATAACCAGCGGCCAAAGGAGAGAAGGAAGAAAAAGATTTAGGGTTTTGTTATTTTTCCTGTATTGTGAAAAATGACCAAGATTTTCCTAATTCCCTTGTTTTAGTAAAAATTAAAATGGGCTTGGCCCATCCTCTTGGTGTAGCCGCGGGTAGGGGGCCCCACATGGGGTAACCCGTACCTTTTCCGAGTATAAACATTTCAATGAGTGTTCGTGTTTTATGTGTTCTAATCAATTATTGATCGTGACTTAATATATTTATTCGTGTTCGTAATAAATATATATACGTAAATAATATTATCTCGTGATTAAATTACGTTCATTATTATAATTATTATTTGAATAATTATCGTGTGTTCATACGTAATAAATACTTATCGTGTTCTAACACGTACATAATACTTAAAATTCTTATACGTGAACGTAAACATGCTATAAAAGGAAAGTTTTAATCTAGTATGTACGATCTTAAGGGTACTATTCATGGTAAAAGCATGCGGGTTTTACAACTCTTCCCCCTAAAAAGAATAATTCGTCCCCGAATTATAGATAAAGTAACTGGAAAAGAAGAGCATACCCGAATTTAAAATATGAAATGAGGGTAAGAAGCCCAGATAGACTCCTCTGTTTCCCAAGTGGCTTCCCGCTCGGTATGATCCCTCCAAAGAATTTTGACGAATGGAATCGTCTTCCTTCTCATGACTCGTTCTTGTCTGTCAAGAACTCGTTCGGGTTCTTCTATGAAACTGAGATCTTCACGTATCTGTTCCAGTGGATACTGAACCATGTGAAGGGGATGATACTAGTACCCTCTGAGTAAGGACACATGAAACACATTGTGTACATGCGAAAGCTGCGGAGGTAACGCTAACCGGTAAGATACTTCACCGACTCGTTCTATGATATCAAACGGTCCGATGAAACGAGGACTGAGTTTCCCTTTAATTCCGAAGCGTCTAACACCACGTGCCGGCGAAACCTTAAGAAAGACGTGATCTCCTACGTTAAAATGTATGTCCCTACGATGCTTATTGACGTAACTCTTCTAACGTGACCGTGCTTCCTGAAGTTTTTGCTTAGCTACTACGACCCTCTCATTAGTCATTTCTATGATCTCTGGTCCTTCAAGTGTTCTCTCACCAACCTGATCCCAGCAGATTGGGGCGTGACACTTTCTTCCATTCAAGATCTCGAAATGAGCACACTTGATACTTGCATGCCAACTGTTGTTGTATGTAAACTCCACCAAATAGATATAATCGTCCCAATCACCCGTCCATTCCAACGCACATGACCTCAACATATCTTCCAATGTCTGAATCGTTCGCTCTGACTGCCCGTCTGTTTGAGGATTAAAAGCCGTGCTAAGCTTAAGTTATGTACCCCAAGCTTTCTGCAGACTCTTCCAAAATCGCGAAGTGAAACGAGGATCTCTGTCTGAGACGATGCTAGATGGAGCACCGTGGAGTCTCATGATTTCTCTTCTATACGTATCAGCGAGTTTACTTACCGAATCTTCTTTGCGGATCGGTAAGACATTTGGAGACGTAAGTGGCAACATCCTGTTTCATACCACTCCACCAAAAGTATTGCTTGATGTCATGGTACATCTTAGTCAAACCAGGATGTATAGAGAATGGGGAGCTATGAGCTTCAGCTAACAAGGCTTCTCGGAGTTCTTGATCATCAGGAACACAAAGTCTCGTGCCCTGCCATACGATACCATCTGCATCTACTCTGAATTCCCTCTGCTTCTCCAAATTCTTAACTATCGCCCAGATTTCTCCATCATCTATCTCAGCTTCCTTGATCTTAGAGAGTAACTCGGGTTCTACTCTAAGATTACCCAGTAACCTTGATGTCCACGTACCATGATCTTGATGTTTAGTCGCTCCAAGTCTCTTATGAATTCCTCCTCAATTCTAATGCCATTGATCATTCCGGACTTCCTGCTAAGTGCATCTGCTACTACATTCGCCTTTCCGGGATGATACTGTAGATTAATGTCATAATCCTTCAACAGCTAATGTCATAATCCTTCAAAAGATCTAACCATCTCCTCTGCCTCATGTTCAATTCACGTTGAGTGAAGATATACTTCAAGCTCTTGTGGTCTGTGAAAATGTCACATGATTCTCCATATAAGTAGTGCCTCCATATCTTCAATGCAAACACGACTGCAGCAAGTTCCAAGTCATGCGTAGGGTAATTTTCTTCATAAGGCTTAAGCTGTCGTGAAGCGTACGCGATCACTTTCCCATGTTGCATGAGAACACAACCAAGTCCCTTCCCTGATGCATCACTGTAGATCTGAAATCCACCTGTACCAGATGGGAGAGTAAGAATAGGTTCAGATACTAGCTTCTGCTTCAGGTCTTCAAAGCTCTTCTCTCGTTCTTCAGTCCAGACGAATTTCTCCCCTTTCCGCATCAGTTTGGTCAATGGTAGTGCTAAGCAGGAAAAGTTCTCCACGAACCTACGGTAATAGCCAGCTAAGCCTAAGAAACTGCGGACTTCCGTCGCTGATGTCGACCTCGGCCACTTAGTAATAGCCTCAACCTTCGCTGGATCCATAGTGATTCCTTCTGCTGATACAATGTGACCTAAGAACGCCACCTTGTCTAACCAGAACTGACACTTGGAGAATTTAGCATACAGCTGCTTCTGGCGAAGAATCTGTAGTACTGTACGAAGATGGTCTTCGTGTTCCTCCTTGGACTTTGAGAAAATTAGGATGTCATCGATGAAGACAATGACGAACTTGTCCAGAAATTCATGGAAGATTCTGTTCATCAAATCCATGAACACTGCTGGAGCATTGGTCAGGCCGAATGGCATGACTACAAATTTGTAGTGGCTGTAGCGGGTACGAAAAGCAGTCTTGGCGATGTCCTGCTCCTTAACCCGTAGTTGATGATAGCCTGACCTAAGATCAATCTTGGAGAAGTGTTTGGCCCCTTGGAGTTGGTCAAACAGATCGTCTATTCGCGGCAGTCGATACCTATTCCTGATAGTAATCTTGTTGAGCTCGCGATAGTCTATGCAAAGACGCATACTGCCATCTTTCTTCTTAACAAATAAGACCGGTGCGCCCCATGGAGATGTGCTCGGTCGAATGAAACCTCGTTCTAGAAGTTCTTGTAGTTGACCCTTCAGCTCCTTTAACTCTATGGGAGCAATACGATAAGGAGTCTTGGAGATCGGTTCAGCTCCTGGAATAAGCTCGATATTGAATTCCACTTCTCGTGCAGGTGGTATGCCCGGAAGTTCTTCTGGGAATACATCTTGGAATTCTGATACTATTGGTTGATCCTGAATTGATGGAGATTCAGCATCCATGTCGTGAACCGTAGCTAGATAACCCTCGCAGCCATGTGACAGTAGTGCACGCACTTGCAGGGTAGATATGATTTGTACAGACCTTCCGGGTATGAACCCGTTGTGAATGTACTCTAGTGCATTAACATCACCGAAGATGACGCGATATGAATGACAGTCTATGGTAGCATGATGCTTAGATAGCTAATCCATGCCCAAAATCATGTCAAAGTCATTCATGTCCAGCGGAAGTGCGTCAACAGGACGAACCTTATCGTCGAATTCTAGGGGAAGACTCTTGTATACATGGGTTATGCGTACAGAGTCTCTCAAAGGCGTGGAAATACTCGGTATATTATCTAGTGGCATGGGGAGCATCCTAATGTTCTTAGCGTAAGCAGTAGAAATGACCGAGTGAGTAGCACCCATATCAAAAGAACACACGTAGCCTGACCATACATATATACATGATTCTAGTGATGGTACCTGTAGACTTGTTAACCTGATCTCGAGATGTCGTGTAGACACGTCCAGTGGTAGGAGGCGGCTTGGTATCAACATGTCCCGATGTGCCCTCCATCTCGCCCTTACGGCAGTCCTTCAAGATATGGCCAGGAAGACCACACTTGAAGCATGCGTCAGTGTTACGACGACATGGCCCTGGGTGCCTACGATGGCAAGTAGAGCAAAGAGGATGAGTATATCCTCCAGCAGGTGCTCTGGCTGGCTGAGGACCTGGTAAAACATTTTACATGAGACATGATAATAGGGTACAAAGGACAATGCGAATAATCTTAAGATTTAATACCAGTGATAGCTGGACGGCTAGGCTGTGAACCTCTCTGGTTCTGGTCCCTACCGTTTCCATGGTTCCTGGTAGAAGATTTGCTAGAGTGTCAGAATTATGAGTTATAACATGAAATCATAAGAAAATGCGTAAGTATTAGGACGTGCTGCCGTTGGAGTGTCCAGCGTCGTTACGGTAATTATCATTACCGCCACGCCTATCCGTAGCAGAACGGTCGTTAGTCTGACCGTTTCCCTTAGGGTGATTAGGCTGCTGCTGAGTAGCCGGCTAAGACCGGTCCCCAGTTTTCTGCCTGGAAGATACAATTTAAAGAGATGAATAATTGACAATATAGAAAGAATACGGATTGGTCACCGTTTGAATACGAATGTTTACCTCTTCTCGGGTCTCTCAGCTTCCCCGAATTCATCTCTCTCCTGCAGCATTGTCACACCCCACCATGGCGTAATATGGGACGCGACGCATGGATATCATCACAACAATAGCGTGTCCATAGAGAGAACTATATGAATTAGAAATGTCATAAAAGGTGACACAAATGTCATGACAATATCTCATCAATGCGGGAGTCTAGGTAAGTATGTAACAGTCCTACCTCTTACCCAATACAAACAAATAACACAAACAAATCAAAATATAGGTTCATAGTATCACTTATTGAAACAAACAGAAAAATAAACTAAGAAGGAACGGGGATCTCCTTCTAAATGCATTCCTACGCGACTCCAATCCTAGCCACATATGTTCTCACGCTTAACCACTTTATCACCTGAAAGAGACACTAAAACACGTCAACATAATGTTGGTGAGAGTCATAGGTTTAGACTCCAACCGAAAATAGGTTATAATAAGCTGTGAACAACCATAAACCACTAAACATATGGACAATGTGCTACAAGTATGCATTAATAACTAACATTCAAGATCAAACATTCCAAACCAAATCCAAGGCTCCCATCCTTACCAAACACCATGGTACCATAGGCGCCCATACACCTATGTACTAATCCCAATGCCCCACCTTGTCATTATCCATTGGTCCCATAGATGCTCACACATCTATGTACCTCCCCAAGGCCCCGCCTTGTCAACATCCCCTTGGTACCAAGTCAAACCATAATAACTGAGATGGTACGTGTCCCCCGATCCAAATCATAAACACAATCAAGAATCACATCGCAGTTAATCACATAAGTGTACACACAAGTCCATCGCAAAAAATAAAAACTTTCACAGCAATAGTTACAAAATCATACAGTGTCTCTTCCATCCCATCTGGAAGTCAAAACATAAAAAGACATGGGACTATGAAACTCACCTGATTGAGCTTCTCCAAAAATCCGCGCACTAGCAAAAAGCTAACAAACAAAAGCACACAATCAGAACATGAACCAAACACTAAGATGGCTCATCAACCCATGATGGACATCTAACCTTCTCCCATATATATACCTCATTTATATGCTCTAAGCCATCTCATTACACCCCTCTATAAAGCCCTTAACTTAGTTTACTTCATAAACCGTCTCGTTAACATTTTACCCAAAACAGTCCCGGTTTTTAGGTCTCTAAACTATAAGCCAAACGCCCACCTAACCATACCCATGATCTCTATAATGGAAACCCTATGCCCTTACATATGTCAGCTAACTCCTCCCTTTTGCCCCAACCTTAAAGCTACTGTTAAGGCCCCGATATATATATATATATATATATATATATATATATATATATATATATATATATATACTTTTGTCTATCCGGATTTTACTGATTTTGAACATACAAAACATTTATTATGATTAGGGGGTCTTACCCTAACCCATTTGCTTAGCCATCCTCCAGGACTCTTATTTAATATATAAACCAACTCCCATGCTCATTAGAGGGCTCAAGTGTACTCCTAAATACCCCAATCACCCTAAAACATTAATTGAAAACCCGCTAATTTCAAAACTGTTTTGACCTCCGACTGTTGTAACCTGTTTTTGACCCACTTCCCTACCTCCAATTTAGTTCTCGTTTCTTGCATTTGAAATCCAACTCAATTACCTTTCCAGGGATACTTGGATCGTAAAATAAGAGTTTGTAGAACTCTATATATGGTCAAAACAATTTACTAAAATTCTGCCCAGTTTTTCAAAAACGATTTTAACATAATTAGTCTAATTAATTACCCATAACTCCACTAATTACAAGCCCTAATTCACCTAATCATTATAATATCATTAAATTACAGATTTTAATTTAAACCCTAACCTAAATCCATCATAAGATGATTAAGAAAGAATTAAAAACAATTAAATTGAAAAGGGATTTGAAGGTTTTACCTTAAGATTAATGGAAACCAAGATTTTTTTGAACAACCCTAACTTTTCTCAATTGGCCGTCGTTTTTTTTCTTTTGCTCCAGGGATTATGTCTTTTCCATCTTATTTTACACCTTATATAGTTATTGACAAGTCCTAGCCCAAGTATAATTGCCCACTTTCCTTTTTTTCTTTTTTTTTCTTTTTTTTTCCTTCCTTTTGTTTTAACCGACCCTTACCCCCCACAATTTCGTTTTTTTATTAAACAAATTAATAATTGTAATAACAATATTACCTTAATTTTCCTTAATTTATTTTAGCTCCTAAAGCCTTCAAAACCTCAAAACCGTAAAACTAGTCAAATTTACGCGTATACCGTAAAAAAACGTAAAATATACAGTTTTAAAAAAAATCTTAAATTTTGAAATAAAATTTATAAATAAGTCCTAAATGACTGAAAACCATCCCGAAAAATACTCACATGACTAAACACCTTACCTGAGACCTCTAAATGCTAAACCCCAAATCCTAAAAAAATACAATTTACTATAATACTTATACGTATACGTAAACACCAAAATAACACCATTTCATTTCATAGTCACTAATTTGTGAGCTCGTGAACATGAAATAACCGTTCCTCAATTTACTTATGAGTACTTTATACCCATAAACGATATCCACACCAACCTCGTTCACGCAAAATAACATGTAAACACGCAAATCACATAGTCACACATAAATTAACCTTAAAATAAGACCAAGTGACGAACCTCAAAACCACGGTTGTCACATCACTCCCTCCTAATAGAAATCTCGTCCCGAGATTTACTCCTTAGGATCGTCATTATCAATTAGCTGAGGATACTTGCTCCTCATAAATCCTTCCCGTTCCCACGTGAACTCTAGTCCACGTTCTAAATTCCATCTACCCATAACTATGGTATTTTACCCTTTTTATCCAACGTCCTAGCTTCACGACCCAAAATCTCTATCGTCTCTTCGATAAAAGGAAGACTCGTATCCATACTAATATCATCTAACGGTATTTGCAAGTCAGTTCTGGCTAAGCATTTCCTCAAGTTTGATACATGAAATACGTCATGCACGCTACTCAATTCCTCCGGTAATCTCAACCTATACGCCACTAGCCCAATCCTTCCAAGGATTTCAAATGGACCCACAAATCTAGGTGCTAACTTCCCTTTTCTTTCCAAACCACATCACCCCTTTCCATGGTGAAACCTTTAGCATAACTTTATCTCAAATCTCAACGGCTTATGCCTCTTGTCCGCATAGCTCTCTTGTCGGTTCTTTGCTATTTTCAACCTCTACTTAGTCACTGCCACCACCTCCATAGTTTTTCGATCCACCTCTGGTCCAATACGTTGGACGCTTCTAACTTCATCCCACTATAACGGTGATCCACCTCATCTCCTATGAATTAACTCCAGCAGTTTCTACTATAATTCCTATCACCATACCTAACGGCTTCTATCCTCTACGGATTTTCCATCATTCGGAAGTTCTCCCAACCTTAAACACATCCAATGGTATGCAGGATTGCATAACCAAAAGCTTCCCAAAATATTTACAGGAAACATGTCATAACCACCACCTCATCCTTGCTTTTCCATGCTCAGCACCAAGTAACTAACCATCCTTCATACTAACATGTGTTACACCTTTTCTCTAGGTGGACGTTCCATTGTTCGTGACTACTAACCTCTTGCTCTAACGGTTTCTCTTCAATATCACCCCACTATCTTCACAACCTCTTGCTCCCTCGAATCATTCTTCCTCCATATTAATTTTCGCTTGTCTCTCCACAATCTTAATTTCCATACCATCTTATATCCCGTCTTCAGCCTATAATTTAGGTGTTTCCTCCTTTATTTCTTACATCCTCATCAATGGGGAATATGCCCCTCTCACCGGTGACTCTTTGTAGGAGAATTCTTCCTAATATAATGCGTTCTCCAACTATCTCCAAATCTCACGTCAATGGTCTAGGCGTCTTTCTTAATTACCCCTATTGTATGCTCATACCAAACATTAGTCTACCAACGGTATACTACGCTTGCTTCCCATCGTTTCTTCCCTTGCCATAATCCTTCATAAGGCATTCCATACATATTAGGCTAACTTTTACGCAAAACCCTCTATTCCATCACATCCGTACGCAATCCTTCCAACTTCTCAACTACTTGACTTCTCATTCCTCTTGAAATATGAGATGAATTAGTCAGTCTTTCGACTATCACCCAACTCTCGTCGCACTTATTCCTCCACCCCATTAATCTCGTTGCACGCTTGGCATGGAATTTAGGTGAAAATCAAGGACGATGAAATTATTTCTAACGAAGCATTCACGTGTTCTTATTCTATGAACCTAAACGTCCCATTTTGCGATGTAAATCATACATTATGTCTAAAACGCAAGTAGTAGTAATAGTAGTAGTGTAGCAAGTTTATCATTCAATAAAGTGAATAAAAATGAATTTTGGAAGTGCTACGATACTTTATTCTAGCATTGCGTGAGGGCACGACAATGGTTTAGTATGGGGGAGTGATGAGACTGCTTTTATACATAGTCTCATCGTCTAAATCGGGCTTAAAATGCATAAAATATCATTAAAACTGCCAAATATATGCTCGTGTTTGTTGCTTGTGTATTTTAGGTACGGATATTGAGGAAATGGCAAAAGATCACAAGAATCATTCAAAAACGAACACGGGAAACAAACCCGCACAATGAACCAGGCCCAAATCTGGAATTTCCAAAAATGCCCTTGAAGTTTTGAAGATTGGCAACTTTAGTCCCTCATTTTTGAAGACTTGGCAAGTTAAAACCTTGAAGAAATCAAGTTATGCAAGAATGGTCCTTGAGGAATGAAGATATTACAAGTTTAGCCCTTGGGAATTGAAGAATTTGCATTTGAAGTCCTTATATTAAGTTTGAAAACTTAATTGTGCCAAAAATGCCAAAAGCTGAAACTTATTTATAAAGGGATTTGGAGTATATTGCTGTTTAATACAACATGAACAAAACATGGAAGACAAGGGACTGATTCTGCCAGACACACAAACTCTCCCCCACCATTCAGTGCTTGACACGTCACATTGACTGGTCAAGCAACCAATCACCATCCCCCAAACCCACACGTCATTTCCCACTCAAGTTAAGTAATAACTGATTTTTTTTAAATCAGTTTAATTAAGGATAAAACGTGGGAAACATCTTTTTAAACCCCAAACCAAATCAAACCCCACCATGTTTAACCTTCATCCCCAAATAAACCCTAATTACCCATTAACCAAAATCAAAGGGGTTTACCCCCATAACCTCCAGAACCCTAATTGGGTCTGTCAACATCAAACCACACCACCCAAAACCCTCACCAGCTCACTCCTGTCCCCTCGCAACCCTCCCATGTCCCACGTTTTTACTAGCAAACAAAGTAGAACAGCCCATCAACGAACCAAAAGGGTTTGCTTACTCCTAAGGCACAAACCAACGCATCAGATTGAAGATTCTAACTGGCATGTCACATGGACGATTTTTGACCAAGATTTTGAAGACTTTTCAAAGGGTATTTTAGGGCTTTTCATACTTAGGGTTTTAGCTATCTAGAATGTTCTTTTAGTTGTATAAATACAAGCCGTATGTGGCTGTATTTCTTTGTTCCAGATTTTTTTTCAAAGTCTATGTAATTCCTTTTTAAATTAATCAAAAGTTGGTATTTTCTTGTTATGAAATTGTAATTCCTTTTTAATTTGTTTTAAAAGTTGGTAATGACTTGTGAGAAAAATCTGAGTTCCATTTAAATTTATTCAAACACTTTGTGTTTGAATTTTCAGAAAAAGGGTTTCTGAAATTGGGAAATTTTTGGTGAAAATTGGTTTCAAGGTTTGGTTTTTCAGAAATTAAAGTTAATTTGTTAAGTGTTTTTGAAAGGAAGAATATCGGTTGGAAAGGTTTTGAAAAGGTTTGAAAAGGAAAAAAAAATCAGAAAGTGTATTGTTTGTTTGTTCATTGATCTTAGCATGTTTGATTGGGAGTTTGCTTGTAGTCCAAGGCTCAGCATAGGCCCGGGCCTGTTTGGAGGTGGTTAAGCAACCACTGAGGGACCTGGATGTAGGTCCCTCTAGGTAAAAATCTTGTTCATATTTTCAGTTTCAAGGTTGTGAAATTTGGATTCATAAGATTTGTGTGCAGGTGTTTAAGTTTTTCCTTTTGGTTTGATTTCACTGAATAGATGGTTGAATGCATGTTTAGGACTAGTAGAATCAGATTGGTTGAGTTTGTTATAGATTTGCTTTAAAAAAATTGATTTTTAGTGTTTAAAGGGGTGTTTGGATTAAGGCTTAAGTAGGGTTGATTGTTGTTAATCTTGGCTTAAAACCTGTTATAAACACTCTTTGGGTAGTTGTAGGTTATGTGTTAGTATTGGTTTTCAGTTTTGGTGAGTTTTAAAACAAGTTGCATGTGAAAAAAAGGTGAAAACATAGCATAATCAGTAACTGCCATTTTATGCACGTTTTTATGAAATTTTTGCCATGAAATCTTGCAAGTTGTTAGATATAAGGTTGTTCTAGGGTTTGAAATCAGTTTCTTGCCATGTTATTGATTTCTATGCAAGTTAAGAGGCTTTGAAAATCGTTTTTGTGCATGTAAATTGGTCAAATGTTCACAGACCTATACCATAGCTTAATTAGTAACTTTGAGTGCTCATTGTGTGAAATTTTGTGATAAGACTTGGTGTTTTTTGTGTTTACTCAGACTCCCCACAACCCAATTGGTGTGGGGGTGCCTTGTTGTCTAACGAAACCAAATCCTAATAGCTTTCCTAAGCTTAAACATCCACATACATTAATTTTGCACTAGCAGTGGGAAGAAAGTTTCCCCTGCTAACACAATAGTTACCCCTGCTTCACTAGCAGACAAATCCAACCACTTGTCACTATTAGTTTTTAAACTTTTTTGTCTTTAGTGGGTAAAAAGTGGAATTAGACTTTCAAATTTGTTTCTTTATTTTTCTTATTTAATTTCTGATTTTTCTAATTAAATAGATTTTTATTTACTGTTCATTTTATATTTTTTAGATTAAATAGCCTTTTTTAATACTTTTTAAGTTTCTGTTTTTGTCTTTTAGTGGCAAAAATATTCATTTTTCAGTTTTACAATTTTCCTAGACTTAGAATAATATTTTAAGGTTTTTGGTATAAAAATATTCTACTGTTCATCTTTTTATTATTTTTTAGAATTAATTTAAGTTAATTAGGGTTTTTATTAAACTGTTTTTGTCTTTTAGTGAAAAATTTTATATTTTTCAAACTTTTTCATTTTTCTACTGTTCATTAGAGTATTTTAGGTTTTTTAAAATTGGTAAATTATTTTTAGCATTATTTTATTATTTTTTATAATTATTTTAGTTTTAAAATAGTTTTTAGTGATTTAAAAAATATAAAATTAGTTTTTAAATTAGGAAAAATACTTTTTAATTTTTTTGATAATATAAGTAAGTTATTTGTTCAATAAAATAATATTTTGGACATTTTGATTAATTATATAAAATATTAGGGCTTTAATTAGCATTTAAAATTGAATATTTAATTAATAAAAGGTTTTAAAATATTTTTATTGGATTTTTATTCTTATTTATATTGTTTAAGACTTATTTTAGCTTTTAATTGATTTTTAGATGTTTAAAATTTTAATTTTGTAGTTTTTACGGTTTTACGTGAACGCTTTTTCGTCTTAGCTCGATCCGTCTTCGTAACCGTCATTTCTTTCTTATTTCTCTTTTCTCCTTTCTTCTCAATAAAATCACAAACATTAATCAATTCTTAACACAACACACGTGCCTCCTCGAGAACGAACTCACTTTTAGGGTCATTCACACACGGTTTTCCTAAATCGTCGTGCTTACCCTATATTATTGCCTTGTTTTCCTAAACAAGTGTGATTTTACAACTATCATTTTTGGCGCCGCTGCTGGGGAGGCGTGTTGTGTTTTGATTGAACATTGTTGTTTTTATATAACCATAATTAGTATTTGTATTAGTAGCACTCTACTAATACGTATTATCGTTTTTCGATTTTTGTGTGAATACTATTACTATATTGTATACGTAGAACAATAAATTCACAAGTACTCCAAATACGTGAGAAATCACAACCTTGACTTGGGAGGTCATTACCCAATCATTGTATTCGAATCTCAAACCAAAGAAAAAAGGCAAAAATAGATAAATACTTTCGTGAAGCTCGATTTTGAAAAATACAAACTATAAGGTAGGTATGAGGCGGTTGTATTTCACGACCTAAAGGAAAAAGGCTCTTAAGTGCTTCGCGCCGCCTCGTTTCCTCCACTTGCTTGTGAGTATTTGATTTTGAAAGTGAATCGAGGGTTTTGCCGCCCAAAGTATTATTACATATCATATATATTTTCTTGGTTTCTATTGATTAAACCCTCTTGAACGATTTGGTGTTCCACCATCGTTCTAAAGTCATCGAAGGCGTTCACTTCACGTGATCGTTTTCATTCCTTGAGGCTTCTTTAATCAAGAGATTTGATTAAGGAGGAGATTTGTAGATTTTTGTCTACCTAATACATTTCACCAAGTTCCAAAAAAGTTAATACCATCAAAAACCACAAAAAAATTGAAAAATACAAAACACCAAAAAGAATCTTCTTTGCTCGTCTCCATGTTGTACGTGACGTTTATGCTAACTCGTAATCAAGCAAAACGTGCACGTAGACGAAAGAACAAAACTCCCACTCCAACTCATTCTAGTGAGGAGTCTCCTATTGACGAACCCATTGTACGAGAAGCACCAACCATGGCGAATCGAACTATGATGGAGTTACTTCAAGCACCCACCGAGGGTTATGGAGAAGCTATTGTGATTCCCGCTATCCTTGCGGAGAATTTTGAGGTGAAAACGGGTTTGTTGTCGATGATCCAAAACAACAAATTCCGTGGTGATGAGAAGGACAATCCGCACAACCATATCCGCCAATTTAATCGTCTTACCACCACTTGCAAATTTAAGGATGTCTCGAATGACTCGATTAAGATGATGCTTTTTCCTTATTCCTTAGCCGGGCCCGCTAAAATTTGGTTAGAGAAAGAGCCACCCAATTCTATATTGACGTGGAAGGATCTCGTTTCGAAATTTGTGAACCAATTTTTTCCGCCCTCTAAGACTACGCATTTGAAAAATGAGATTTCTAAATTTTCACAAGAATCAAATGAAAGTTTTTCAACGGCTTGGAATAGGTTTAAGGAGATGTTACATGAATGTCCTCATCACTGTTTTTCCGACTTGCACCAAATTGACACGTTTTACAATGGACTTAACGATCATGAAAGAGATTATTTAAATGCCGCCGCGGGTGGTAATTTTTTGTGTAAAACGGTTGAGGAAGCTTTGGTCATAATTGAGAATAGGTCTAAGGTTTATAGCCCTCGTAACACACCGAGTGTTTCCAAATTGGGCTCGTCATCGTCTCGTAGCATTAATGCCTTACATGATGAAGCAAATGAAGAAAATCGTTTTTTTGATAGATTTGCTAGCCTTATGTCCCATTGGAAAGCTCAAGAAGCTTCGAATTCTGCTTCTGTTAAAGCGGTTTCTAAGAGTTGTTTGTCGTGTGGAGGAGCTCATGATCTTTCCGAGTGCATTACCGCGGATGGTAACACTTCGAGTGCTTATATAGCCACGGGAACTTATAACCAAAACGGCCAAGGTTCCCGCCAAAATCAAGCTCCACCAAATCAAAATGCTAATAACTATCGAACAACAACCAAGGTGGTAATTATCAAGGAAATCAAAGGAATTACAACAAGGGTAATTATCAAAGTGGGAATGGGCAAATTTCAAACCAAAACCAAAACCGTGATTTTCAAACTTCTACTCAAGGTTTTCAAAATGATCACACCAAAAATCTTCAAGGAGAATTTTTGAATTATGCAAAGGCAAATGATGCTAAGTTTGACAATATGCAACGTGAAATGGTTAGCTTAAGATCCGAGTTGAAAAACGAGCTTAAAAACGAACTTGCTAATGAACTTAAAACTCATGCTAATAAAATGGAAGGAAATGTCACACGTCTCCAACAAAATCAACAAAAAATGGAGCAAGGACAACATGAGATTAAGCAAGAATTGTTAAAAGCGGATGCTAGGCAATCTAAGTTTGAAGACCGAATGGCTAAAATGTTTGAAGCTATCATGTGTAAGCCCTCTTCTTCGGGTGGTCTTCCTAGTGATACCATCGTGAACCCGAAAGGAGAATTGAAGGTTATTACTACTCGTAGTGGTAAAACTTTCAAAGAACCCATTTCTCGTCCAAGTACTTCTATGGAGAAGGAAAAAGAGAAAGAACCCGAGGTGGTGGTAGAAAAGGAGCACATTACAAGCCCACGAAGTACCGCTCAAACCACACCTACGGTTGAACCAATACCAATCATGGAACCCGAGATTCCAAGGCCTATGCCTATGCCCCAACCCACACCACCTTTACCCTACCCTTCAAGACGAGACAAGGAAAAGGCACAAGAACGAAATAACTATCAATTTGAACTTTTTATGAAAATGTTTCGTGACTTGCATTTTAATATAAGTTTTGCCGACGCCTTAGTCATGATGCCTCGATTTGCCGCGAACTTCAAAAGTATGTTGAATAACAAAGAGAAATTGCAAAAATCGTCTAGTTGTTCATCGGTTTTTCTAAGCCGCATACCTCAAAAAGTCGGTGATCCCGACAAGTTTTTAATCCCATGTGCTATACAAGACATGGAAGAATGCTACGCCTTGGCCGATCTTGGTGCTAGTATTAATTTGATGCCTCTTGAGATTTTTAAATCGCTCAATCTTCCCAATCTCACTCCTTCAAGAATGTCAATCGAGATGGCCGATCATTCTACGATTTTAGCTTGTGGAGTAGCCGAGGACGTCTTTGTGAAAGTTGGAAAGTTCTACTATCCCGTAGACTTTATTGTTGTTGACATTCCTATCGATCCTAAAGTTCCGTTAATTTTAGGTCGATCAGTTTTGGATACCTCGAGAGCACTTATCGATGTGCATGCAAGGAAAATCACTCTTCGTTTCAATGAGGAAGAACTCGTCATTAATGCAACTCAAAACTCCACTCTTTCTCATGTGTATTCGATCACGTCTTTGTACAATGTCAATCCCATCAAAAACATTTGCAAAAAGATTTCAAAAAGAGTTTTAGAAGTTGTTGAGAAAAATGAAGTTCCATCCCCTCCGCCGGTGGAGGTTAAGAGTGTTAAACCTACAATTGTGAATGATTCTTCGGATGATGAATGTGTAGATCCCGATGGGGGAGTTCTCTTTGTCGACAAACGTTTTGAAAACTTGCCACCACCTTTTCCAAAACGGTTTTCAAATGTGAAAATTTTTAGTGTGACTAACATTGCTTTAGATACGCCAAATATTTTTGACATAATTAAATCGGGTTTTCACAAGGAGAGTGTAAAAGTTGAAAAAGGAAAAGATTTTGAATTGAATTTAAAAGATTTTTCTACAATTCTAACTCCGTCATCACCGCGTGTATTGAGTACTACAAGCTCGTCTTCTCCTTTTGACGATGCTTTGTGTAGACTTAGTGTGGGGGAAGCCCCTTATGTTCCCTTCCCTTTCTCCACCGAGGACGAGATATTTGATCCTGGAATTGCTTATACAGGGAAATCTCGGTCTTCCACCGATGCAATAAATGGAAAATCTTTTCATTTGATTGGTGCGAGTCTACCTCGAGTAGCTCAATTTTTTCATGACTTACCCATTGTCCTACCCTTCTATTTCTTCTCATCTATTTTCTTGAAACTCTTTGAGTTTTTGTTGACACATGATGGAGTGGCGTTGATTTGTTTTTCCAATGAAAACGAGAACGCCATCTTCGATCCCGGTATTTTGCACCATAAAAGGACTTAGTCCTTAATACTGGTTGTTTTTGGGCCTTGTTTATCATGTAAGCCCCACTAAAAATTGACCATACCAAGATAATCCCTAAATGATCACATTTATGGGGATTCGAGTCGAGCTTTTGACTCGGTTATCAAAAACAAGGTGCCTCGTGGGGGAGACCCATGCTTATCCATGTACATATTATTGCTTTCTAATTAGTTAATGTGAGGGGATTTGTGCCCTTCCAACCTTTGTTCCGTGGTTGTTTGTGCATTGTAGTTTTTAGATCATGATCTTCGCGATTGGAACCTCTCGTGTTCGTTTTATGGGAGCACTCGATCGTTTGCTTTGAAGACTTTCCCAATATCCAAATGATATATATTTTGATGTTCTAACCTTAGGTTTTTATCACACTTCATAAACGGCTATTAATTTATTGGTTACACCCTTTCCATGCTAGATTAGGCATTCGACTACGTCTCTAGTATGGGGGTATTTGCACCCCTAGACTCGAAACATTGAGGACAATGTTTAACTTTAGTATGGGGGGGGGGGGGGGGGTGAATAGATACTTGCCTTGCCAAACCTTCACGCTTTCCAAAGTTTATCTTTTTGTTTATCGTTTTGTTGCAAAATAAGGCTAAAAATGGCCAAATTTTAAAATTTTTCTCATATTTTATAAGTGTTTGAAGACACGAATGTAGGTTTTCTGATGGCGAGAATAAGAGTAATTTTTGACTCGACCGTGCGTGTTGAGCACTTAGCTTTGATTCCTTAACTACACATTAGGCTAAGTCTCTTAAATGAGGACGAGAAATGATAGAGTTAATTATAAGTTACTATGCTAAACGTAGAGTACTCGTATTCTTTCAAAAACTCATGTGTTCTCGTTGTTTGCTTATTCTCCCTTCGCATGTAAATATTTTTTGCTTAATAAATATTGACTTAGCGGTTTAGCTAGGATTGTTGGGTTTCTAGTCTTTTCTAGTAGCTTCCGTGTAATTAATTGGGAAGACATTAAGGTATCGCCAGCGTCACGATTTTGAAGTATTGGCACCCGAATAATCGAAAGCTTCACCCAATAATAAGATTTCAAGTGCTCACCTAAATCTAGCAAACAATTTGAAGCCCCACAAGGCCTAAAATCTATGCAAAATTGAAAGTGAATCAAGCCTTAATCTTCGAAGCTTTAAAGATCCAAAATTCGCTTTAGCGTGAGGATATACGTCTTTGGCTAATAAAACCACCGATGAGGCGGATAATAAAAGGCAAGGCAAGACCGAAGTCATAATAAAAGCTTCATGGCGAAGTTGAATAAAAGATGGAGGTAAACCAAAGATAATAAGGCCCTTCCGTTAGGGGGCGTATAAAAGTCTTGGTAATAAGTCTCATGTTCAAAACCATTATAAAACCGTGTTTATCGATTCTTCTTGTCAACTTAATTTTTTTACATCGTTGTCTATTAGGAGGGGTTATTGATTTGATGGTCTTGGTTACACCGTTAGGACTCTATTTTTAGACCTAAATTTCTATTATCGCATAAGTCAATGATGTATCCTCGTGAAACATTCAAGACATAATAAAATATAAGAGATACAACTTAGGAATAATGGAAGGATAAGTACATGATTAGGGCATATGAGTAGTGTTAGAATTACTAACTTATAATGACAATGATCTCGTTGCACGCTTGGCATGGAATTTAGGTGAAAATCGAGGAAGATGAAATTATTTCTAACGAAGCATTCACGTGTTCTTATTCTATGAACCTAAACGTCCCATTTTGCGATGAAAATCATACATTATGTCTAAAACGTAAGTAGTAGTAATAGTAGTAGTGTAGCTAGTTTATCATTCAATAAAATGAATAAAAATGAATTTTGGAAGTGCTACGATACTTTATTCTAGCATTGCGTGAGGGCACGGCAATGGTTTAGTATGGGGGAGAATGGTGAATAGATACTTGCCTTGCCAAACCTTCACGCTTTCCAAAGTTTATCTTTTTGTTTATCGTTTTGTTGCAAAATAAGGCTAAAAATGGCCAAATTTTAAAAATTTTCTCATATTTTATAAGTGTTTGAAGACACGAATGTAGGTTTTCTGATGGCGAGAATAAGAGTAATTTTTGACTCGACCGTGCGTGTTGAGCACTTAGCTTTGATTCCTTAACTACACATTAGGCTAAGTCTCTTAAATGAGGACGAGAAATGATAGAGTTAATTATAAGTTACTATGCTAAACGTAGAGTACTCGTATTCTTTTAAAAACTCATATGTTCTCGTTATTTGCTTATTCTCCCTTCGCATGTAAATATTTTTTGCTTAATAAATATTGACTTAGCGGTTTAGCTAGGATTGTTGGGTTTCTAGTCTTTTCTAGTAGCTTCCGTGTAATTAAATTGGGATGACATTAAGGTATCGCCAGCGTCACGGTTTTGAAGTATTGGCACCCGAATAATCGAAAGCTTCACCCAATAATAAGATTTCAAGTGCTCACCTAAATCCAGCAAACAATTTGAAGCCCCACAAGGCCTAAAATCTATGCAAAATTGAAAGTGAATCAAGCCTTAATCTTCGAAGCTTTAAATATCCAAAATTCTCTTTAGCGTGAGGATATACGTCTTTGGCTAATAAAACCACCGATGAGGAGGATAATAAAAGGCAAGGCAAGACCGAAGTCATAATAAAAGCTTCATGGCGAAGTTGAATAAAAGATGGAGGTAAACCAAAGATAATAAGGCCCTTCCGTTAGAGGGCGTATAAAAGTCTTGGTAATAAGTCACATGTTCAAAACCGTTATAAAACCGTGTTTATCGATTCTTCTTGTCAACTTAATTTTTTTACATCGTTGTCTATTAGGAGGGGTTATTGATTTGATGGTCTTGGTTACACCGTTAGGACTCTATTTTTAGACCTAAATCTCTATTATCGCATAAGTCAATGATGTATCCTCGTGAAACATTCAAGACATAATAAAATATAAGAGATACAACTTAGGAATAATGGGAGGATAAGTACGTGATTAGGGCATATGAGTAGTGTTAGCATTACTAACTTATAATGACAATGATCTCGTTGCACACTTGGCATGGAATTTAGGTGAAAATCGAGGACGATGAAATTATTTCTAACGAAGCATTCACGTGTTCTTATTCTATGAACCTAAATGTCCCATTTTGCGATGAAAATCATACATTATGTCTAAAACGCAAGTAGTAGTAATAGTAGTAGTGTAGCTAGTTTATCATTCAATAAAGTGAATAAAAATGAATTTTAGAAGTGCTACGATACTTTATTCTAGCATTGCGTGAGGGCACGGCAATGGTTTAGTATGGGGGAGAATGGTGAATAGATACTTGCCTTGCCAAACCTTCACGCTTTCCAAAGTTTATCTTTTTGTTTATCGTTTTGTTGCAAAATAAGGCTAAAAATGGCCAAATTTTAAATTTTTTCTCATATTTTATAAGTGTTTGAAGACACGAATGTAGGTTTTCCGATGGCGAGAATAAGAGTAATTTTTGACTCGACCGTGCGTGTTGAGCACTTAGCTTTGATTCCTTAACTACACATTAGGCTAAGTCTCTTAAATGAGGACGAGAAATGATAGAGTTAATTATAAGTTACTATGCTAAACGTAGAGTACTCGTATTCTTTCAAAAACTCATGTGTTCTCGTTATTTGCTTATTCTCCCTTCGCATGTAAATATTTTTTGCTTAAGAAATATTGACTTAGCGGTTTAGCTAGGATTGTTGGGTTTCTAGTCTTTTCTTGTAGCTTTCGTGTAATTAAATTGGGAAGACATTAAGGTATCGCCAGTGTCACGGTTTTGAAGTATTGGCACCCGAATAATCGAAAGCTTCACCCAATAATAAGATTTCAAGTGCTCACCTAAATCTAGCAAACAATTTGAAGCCCCACAAGGCATAAAATCTATGCAAAATTGAAAGTGAATCAAGCCTTAATCTTCGAAGCTTTAAAGATCCAAAATTCGCTTTAGCGTGAGGATATACGTCTTTGGCTAATAAAACCACCGATGAGGCGGATAATAAAAGGCAAGGCAAGACCGAAGTCATAATAAAAGCTTCATGGCGAAGTTGAATAAAAGATGGAGGTAAACCAAAGATAATAATGCCCTTCCGTTAGGGGGCGTATAAAAGTCTTGGTAATAAGTCTCATGTTCAAAACCGTTATAAAACCGTGTTTATCGATTCTTCTTGTCAACTTAATTTTTTACATCGTTGTCTATTAGGAGGGGTTATTGATTTGATGGTCTTGGTTACACCGTTAGGACTCTATTTTTAGACCTAAATCTCTATTATCGCATAAGTCAATGATGTATCCTCGTGAAACATTCAAGACATAATAAAATATAAGAGATACAACTTAGAAATAATGGGAGGATAAGTACGTGATTAGGGCATATGAGTAGTGTTAGCATTACTAACTTATAATGACAATGATCTCGTTGCACGCTTGGCATGGAGTTTAGGTGAAAATCGAGGACGATGAAATTATTTCTAACGAAGCATTCACGTGTTCTTATTCTATGAACCTAAACGTCCCATTTTGCGATGAAAATCATACATTATGTCTAAAACGCAAGTAGTAGTAATAGTAGTAGTGTAGCTAGTTTATCATTCAATAAAGTGAATAAAAATGAATTTTGGAAGTGCTACGATACGTTTTTCTAGCATTGCGTGAGGGCACGGCAATGGTTTAGTATGGGGGAGAATGGTGAATAGATACTTGCCTTGCCAAACCTTCACGCTTTCCAAAGTTTATCTTTTTGTTTATCGTTTTGTTGCAAAATAAGGCTAAAAATGACCAAATTTTAAAATTTTTCTCATATTTTGTAAGTGTTTGAAGACACGAATGTAGGTTTTCCGATGGCGAGAATAAGAGTAATTTTTGACTCGACCGTGCGTGTTGAGCACTTAGCTTTGATTACTTAACTACACATTAGGCTAAGTCTCTTAAATGAGGACGAGAAATGATAGAGTTAATTATAAGTTACTATGCTAAACGTAGAGTACTCGTATTCTTTCAAAAACTCATGTGTTCTCGTTGTTTGCTTATTCTCCCTTCGCATGTAAATATTTTTTGCTTAATAAATATTGACTTAGCGGTTTAGCTAGGATTGTTGGGTTTCTAGTTTTTTCTAGTAGCTTCCGTGTAATTAAATTGGGAAGACATTAAGGTATCGCCAGCGTCACGGTTTTGAAGTATTGGCACCCGAATAATCGAAAGCTTCACCCAATAATAAGATTTCAAGTGCTCACCTAAATATAGCAAACAATTTGAATCCCCACAAGGCCTAAAATCTATGCAAAATTGAAAGTGAATCAAGCCTTAATCTTCGAAGCTTTAAAGATCCAAAATTCGCTTTAGCGTGAGGATATACGTCTTTGGCTAATAAAACCACCGATGAGGCGGATAATAAAAGGCAAGGCAAGACCGAAGTCATAATAAAAGCTTCATGGCGAAGTTGAATAAAAGATGGAGGTAAACCAAAGATAATAAGGCCCTTCCGTTAGGGGGCGTATAAAATTCTTGGTAATAAGTCTCATTTTCAAAACCGTTATAAAACCGTGTTTATCGATTCTTCTTGTCAACTTAATTTTTTTACATCGTTGTCTATTAGGAGGGGTTATTGATTTGATGGTCTTGGTTACACCGTTAGGACTCTATTTTTAGACCTAAATCTCTATTAACGCATAAGTCAATGATGAATCCTCATGAAACATTCAAGACATAATAAAATATAAGAGATACAACTTAGGAATAATGGGAGGATAAGTACGTGATTAGGGCATATGAGTAGTGTTAGCATTACTAACTTATAATGACAATGATCTCGTTGCACGCTTGGCATGGAATTTAGGTAAAAATCGAGGACGATGAAATTATTTCTAACGAAGCATTCACGTGTTCTTATTCTATGAACCTAAACGTCCCATTTTGCGATGAAAATCATACATTATGTCTAAAACGCAAGTAGTAGTAATAGTAGTAGTGTAGCTAGTTTATCATTCAATAAAGTGAATAAAAATGAATTTTGGAAGTGCTACGATACTTTATTCTAGCATTGCGTGAGGGCACGACAATGGTTTAGTATGGGGGAGTGATGAGACTGCTTTTATACATAGTCTCATCGTCCAAATCGGGCTTAAAATGCATAAAATATCATTAAAACTGCCAAATATATGCTCGTGTTTGTTGCTTGTGTATTTTAGGTACGGATATTGAGGAAATGGCAAAAGATCACAAGAATCATTCAAAAACGAACACGGGAAACAAAGCCGCACAATGAACCAGGCCCAAATCTGGAATTTCCAAAAATACCCTTGAAGTTTTGAAGATTGGCAACTTTAGTCCCTCATTTTTGAAGACTTGGCAAGTTAAAACCTTGAAGAAATCAAGTTATGCAAGAATGGTCCTTGAGGAATGAAGATATTACAAGTTTAGCCCTTGGGAATTGAAGAATTTGCATTTGAAGTCCTTATATTAAGTTTGAAAACTTAATTGTACCAAAAATGCCAAAAGCTGAAACTTATTTATAAAGGGATTTGGAGTATATTGTTGTTTAATACAACATGAACAAAACATGGAAGACAAGGGACTGATTCTGCCAGACACACAAACTCTCCCCCACCATTCAGAGCTTGACACGTCACATTGACTGGTCAAGCAACCAATCACCATCCCCCAAACCCACACGTCATTTCCCACTCAAGTTAAGTAATAACTGATTTTTTTTAAATCAGTTTAATTAAGGATAAAACGTGGTAAACATCTTTTTAAACCCCAAACCAAATCAAACCCCACCCTGTTTAACCTTCATCCCCAAATAAACCCTAATTACCCATTAACCAAAATCAAAGGGGTTTACCCCCATAACCTCCAGAACCCTAATTGGGTCTGTCAACATCAAAACACACCACCCAAAACCCTCACCAGCTCACTCCTGTCCCCTCACAACCCTCCCATGTCCCACGTTTTTACTAGCAAACAAAGTAGAACAGCCCATCAACGAACCAAAAGGGTTTGCTTACTCCTAAAGCACAAACCAACGCACCAGATTGAAGATTCCAACTGGCATGTCACATGGACGATTTTTGACCAAGATTTTTAAGACTTTTCAAAGGGCATTTTAGGACTTTTCATACTTAGGGTTTTAGCTATCTAGAATGTTCTTTTAGTTGTATAAGTACAAGCCGTATGTGGCTGTATTTCTTTGTTCCAGATTTTTTTCAAAGTCTATGTAATTCCTTTTTAAATTAATCAAAAGTTGGTATTTTCTTGTTATGAAATTGTAATTCCTTTTAAATTTGTTTTAAAAGTTGGTAATGACTTGTGAGAAAAATCTGAGTTCCATTTAAATTTATTCAAACACTTTGTGTTTGAATTTTCAGAAAAAGGGTTTCTGAAATTGGGAAATTTTTGGTGAAAATTGGTTTCAAGGTTTGGTTTTTCAGGAATTAAAGTTAATTTGTTAAGTGTTTATGAAAGGAAGAATATCAGTTGGAAAGGTTTTGAAAAGGTTTGAAAAAGAAAAAAAAATCAGAAAGTGCATTGTTTGTTTGTTCATTGATCTTAGCAGGTTTGATTGGGAGTTTGCTTGTAGTCCAAGGCTCAGCACAGGCCCGGGCCTGTTTGGAGGTGGTTAAGCAACCACTGAGGGACCTGGATGTAGGTCCCTCTAGGTAAAAATCTTGTTCATATTTTCAGTTTCAAGGTTGTGAAATTTGGATTCATAAGATTTGTGTGCAGGTGTTTAAGTTTTTCCTTTTGGTTTGATTTCACTGAATAGATGGTTGAATGCATGTTTAGGACTAGTAGAATCAGATTGGTTGAGTTTGTTATAGATTTGCTTTGAAAAAAATTGATTTTTAGTGTTTAAAGGGGTGTTTGGATTAAGGCTTAAGTAGGGTTGATTGTTGTTAATCTTGGCTTAAAACCTGTTATAAACACTCTTTGGATAGTTGTAGGTTATGTGTTAGTATTGGTTTTCAGTTTTGGTGAGTTTTAAAACAAGTTGCATGTGAAAAAAAAGGTGAAAACATAGCATAATCAGTAACTGCCATTTTATGCACGTTTTTATGAAAATTTTGCCATGAAATCTTGCAAGTTGTTAGATATAAGGTTGTTCTAGGGTTTGAAATCAGTTTCTTGCCATGTTATTGATTTGTATGCAAGTTAAGAGGCTTTAAAAATCGTTTTTGTGCATGTAAATTGGTCAACTGTTCACAGACCTATACCATAGCTTAATCAGTAACTTTGAGTGCTCATTGTGTGAAATTTTGTGATAAGACTTGGTGTTTTTTGTGTTTACTCAGACTCCCCACAACCCAATTGGTGTGGGGGTGCCTTGTTGTCCAAAGAAACCAAATCCTAATAGCTTTCCTAAGCTTAAACATCCACAGACATTAATTTTGCACTAGCAGTGGGAAGAAAGTTTCCCCTGCTAACACAATAGTTACCCCTGCTTCACTAGCAGACAAATCCAACCACTTGTCACTATCAGTTTTCAAACTTTTTTGTCTTTAGTGGGTAAAAAGTGGAATTAGACTTTCAAATTTGTTTCTTTATTTTTCTTATTTAATTTCTGATTTTCTGATTAAATAGATTTTTATTTACTGTTCATTTTATATTTTTTAGATTAAATAGCCTTTTTTAATACTTTTTAAGTTTCTGTTTTTGTCTTTTAGTGGCAAAAATATTCATTTTTCAGTTTTACAATTTTCCTAGACTTAGAATAATATTTTAAGGTTTTTGGTATAAAAATATTCTACTGTTCATCTTTTTATTATTTTTTAGAATTAATTTAAGTTAATTAGGGTTTTTATTAAACTGTTTTTGTCTTTTAGTGAAAAATTTTATATTTTTCAAACTTTTTCATTTTTTACTGTTCATTAGAGTATTTTAGGTTTTTTAAAATTGGTAAATTATTTTTAGCATTATTTTATTATTTTTTATAATTATTTTATTTTTAAAATAGTTTTTAGTGATTTAAAAATAGAAAATTAGTTTTTTAATTAGGAAAAATACTTTTTAATTTTTTTATAATATAAGTAAGTTATTTGTTCAATAAAATAATATTTTGGACATTTTGATTAATTATATTTAATTTTAGGGCTTTAATTAGCATTTAAAATTGAATATTTAATTAATAAAAGGTTTTAAAATATTTTTATTGGATTTTTATTCTTATTTATATTGTTTAAGACTTATGTTAGCTTTTAATTGATTTTTAGGTGTTTAAAATTTTAATTTTGTAGTTTTTACGGTTTTACGTGAACGCTTTTTCGTCTTAGCTCGATCCGTCTTCGTAACCGTCATTTCTTTCTTATTTCTCTTTTCTCCTTTCTTCTCAATAAAATCACAAACATTGATCAATTCTTAACACAACACACGTGCCTCCTCGAGAACGAACTCACTTTTAGGGTCATTCACACATGGTTTTCCTAAATCGTCGTGCTTACCCTATATTATTGCCTTGTTTTCCTAAACAAGTGTGATTTTACAACTATCAATCGCCCTTTCTAAGCTACTCCTATCTATGTAGGAAGTATAGTCTACGTCCCTTTTCTCCATACGATTGTCCATGCCACGCAACATATATGTTGACGCGTTCTCTGATTTAGACAACTCAACTCGTGCAACCTACATCCTTCATCCAAACCACCCTAATACGTCATCCATATAGTTCAAGTTCGTCTCAGCTTCACTTCATTCTTCTTATTCCATGTCTCATCAACCATGCTTGGCTTTCCCAGATGGTACTTGGCCTTGTAATTTTCTTTCATCACTTAACTCTACCCATCACCTTTTCCAAATGTTCAATCAGGATGATTAAATATGTGTTAGAGACGTTCATGATCTGTATAGATCATTCTCTACGTCTCGTACCCCAAATGCCTCTAGCATTCTAGGCAGATATAACAATCCAGCTCCACTAACTAAGTCTATCTAGTTCTTCCAAATCTTTAGTTCCCACAACATATAAACAACCGTCTTTCTTTGTCGTTCTCGTATACATCCAAATCCTTGGTCCACGTATCGTCATGCTTCGTGAATTCATCCAGTCCTTCCGATAATTCCAAAATCTGCTCATTATCTAATCCACCTCTTCAGCCTCCAAATCGCTTCCTCACCCTTCTTCACTTTGCCCCTTGCTGGTTCCACGATATGCCATCATCTCTGACTACTCGTCCTGACCAACTTAATCCTAAAACTCACACTTGAAAATCTCACATATAATTCCCTTTCCTAACAACTCCAAAACCAACTCATAATTCTCCTCACTCTCCTTCTTAGATTTGAGTAGATCAAGATGTCGTCGATGCTCCCGATGACAACTCGTTTATATATTGTCATGCACCCCCGGTTCATTGACTCCATGAAAACTGCTAGCGTCTCGGCGAAGCCAAAATCATAACCGTAAACCCAAAGCGTTCATACAACATCCTTAGCAGTTTCAACTACGTCCTCCTTGCACCCTCTCTTAGAAGCAATACGAATAAATTTCTACCTCGTTCTACTCGCGAAAATCTACACGTATTCTAAAAGACCAATACTTCCTCTTATCAGACCACTCAACCGCTTTTCACAGCCAATCTACTACTTAGCAACTCAAATTTTACCTTGCATCCGTTGCAATTTCTAACAACTCTTGCTCTTAAAATCATTCCATCAACAATTTCCTTGGAAAGGCACTAACTATAACTCCTCTCACTTCTCCTACTTGCTCTATTTATGGTTCTACCTCACAGTAATAGGCAAACCTACTAAATCTCAGGAAATTTTCAGAAAACTTACATGCCTTACGAACAATCATAAATACCTTTGAGGTATTATATCCCCTTCCAACACTCTCTATGGCGCGTTACTTGTGCCAATATCCATACATTATACAAATCTCTATTCATCGCCCTTGGCACTCCTAAGAGACCTCGTGACCACATTAGTTCGTCTACGAACTTTTAACTCTTTTATCCCCACTAAGGGTATTCCAACTATTCTCTTAGGGCCACCTACTTAATCGTGTAGGCGTGACCAAGTCTTTCATATGTCTACCTCAACGCTCCCAATCAATACGAACCCAAAACTACATCATGAATCCACTAGATACGATCAACGAATCAAACCCACGGATAACTAACGACATTTCACGTGCACGAGTTAAAACAGACCAAAACCACGAAAACTCAAAAGGAAAACTCAAACATGTATCAATTCAAATGACTCATGACAACGAAAAATGATCCAAGAAACACTTAATGACAACCAAAACATCTTATGCCCCGCGACATATTATTTAAACCGTGCACAAGATCGACTTTTCCAAAAGAATATTTTTTTTCCTTTCCTCACCACATCTATGTGACTCAAACAATCTACCAACAACCTTCTAGACGATCTCAAAACTCAACTCAAAGACTAGGTATCCCGTGCATCCCAAATCATAAACAAAACTACTTTCAAAACTCAACCTTGAACCCGTCACTTGTACCAAAATTTCGATCAAGCTGCTGACACCCCATGACTATACATACCAAATATTTGAAAAGTACATTCCGAGTACATAATTTTAGGCTTTTGAATCACCCAAAAAGCTTTAAAAATGAACAAGTTATGCCGAAAACAGTTTTATACTAGTTTTTTTAAAAAAACTAAAGAATCCTCTTAGTAATTAACGTAATCCTTTTTAAATAAAAATAAATAAATGTATGTGAAATTTTCATAAACTTTGTTTAGTCTTGCATAAATAATTATAAATGACGCATATTGATTAAGCTCATTTGTATAAACTATTTAAGTAGAAAGAAATTTTATTTCGCTTTATTTTAAAGAAAGTCTTTTAGAATTTAAAATAAATAAGTGTTGATTAAAAAAAATCTTATGTTACATCTTGTTTCAAACACGACTCCAACACCTTACCCTTATTTTACCGAATACAACCAACTATCCAACTCTATGGTAGATTTCCAAGTCTTTTCAGTATATACCGACTAAAAGGAATGTAAGACCCAACACAAAAGATTTCATTATCTCAAAAGAAATCCCAAGTTATTTCAATAGACTTAAAACCAAGAACACCATTTTAAAACGTACACGTGAAATACGAAACTCAAATAATACGCTACAATGGAGGTTTAATATATAAAAAAGCGAGCTAGCCACCCTCCTAAGGATACAATCGATAATTGTAGGGGATCATACATATATAGGCATATCAGGATACATATACTTAAATCCGTCTAACATCTACTATACAAGCATGTACTAACCCTATTTCATGCAATCATACTTAGAAATCCATTGAAGTTGTGGTACTTGTATAACTATATTGGCCACCATACTTATACAATTACCCTTCCCCAATGCACTCCTTCCTATGATGACACTTATAAGAATTAATACAACACATAACACATATATACATCTACTCACATAAGCTCATAACCATATAACCAAAAAAAAGTCCAAAACTCCATCCATTAAAATTGTTGGGAATAAATTAAGGCCAGATCACTTGAGCGCTAACAAGAACAATTCAAGCGTTGACAAGAACAAAGCAAGCGCTGACAGCTCAAGCGTTGACAAGTTAAAGTCAAGCGTTGACACATTGAAGACAAGCACTGATGGAAGATATAATCTACATGTTTATTATATTCTAGAATACTTCTAGTAAGGATAGAAACGACAATGTATTTTCTATATTTATCTTTACCTAGAATAGTTGATACGTAGATTATTGTACAAGGCTTCTTGTATCTATAAAAGAAGGCCTTTAGGTTAATGTTTAATATCAAGTTTTATATAAGTTTTCATTCGTAAACATCTTTCATTGTAAGCAAGTTCGACACTCATAATCAAAGTGAAAGTTTGTTTACATCTTGTGTGTTCTTGTTTAAGTGTTAAATTCCGCATAACACTTAGATTCATAAAGCATATACAAAGGTTTCTCTACGTGTATTACTTGATCTAATCTCGTATACACAAAGCTAATCGATCTAAGTTTGGGATCAACAAGTGGTATCACAGCTTGTTGAGGAACTTTTGATCTTTAAAGAACACCATACACGAACACCAAAACCCTAATTTTCTCAGAAACCCTTAAAACACCAAAACCCTAACAACATCATGTCTGAAGCAATGACCTCCTCCTCCTCAGCCTTACCAAACATCAAGATTCCCATGCTTGATGCAACCAAATTTAACTTATGGAAGTTCAACTTTGAACAATATCTGGGGATCTATGATTACACACTCTGGGAGATTATTGAATATGGAAACTCATTCAATAAGGCTCAAAAGATTCTTGATGCCATTAGTCAAATAACAGCTGTTGAAGGATGCCCTGAAGAGGATAAGAAAGAAAAACCTGGAGATGGTAGAGTTGTAGGTGCTGAAGATATTGCAAAGAAAAGGGTTGACATGAAAGCCCTAAATATTCTGAAAGTCACTTTGGGACAAGAAAACCAGCACAAATATAGAGGCTATGAATCTGCTAAGGATCTTTGGGAAGCACTTAAAGTTGCATATGGTGGCAATGCAGACACTAAGGAAGAAAAGAAAAAGCAACTTCTGCATGATTATGATGTCTTCAAAGCTCAACCCAATGAGAAACTGAGTAGTGTGAGAAGCAGATTGCTTGACATCACAAGCAAGTTGTCCTTCATGGGGACACAAGTTGGTGATGTTGACACCAATGATACCTTTCTTAAAAGTCTTGGTGAGGCATGGAAGATTGAGGCAAGATCTATTCTTGCCAACAATACTTACAAGAGCTCCTCGTTTGATGACATCTACAACAAACTAAGACTGTTGGAAGATGAAACTCTTTCAGAGCATGGAAGCAAATCTACCACCAGCAACATGGCCTTCTTCTCTCATAGTGAAGGTCAATTCAATCAGAAGGACTCTTATATGCATCCAGTTACTGGATCATCATATGTCAGCGCTGGAACAAGTCCTGTCAACGTCTCCTATTCAGACGCTGACACATTCAAGAATGACTCCCCAAGATTTAAACCTGCTGGTTTGGATTTGGATACTGTTTGTGCTTACATTGCTTCTTTGCCCAATGGTTCAGTGATTACATATGAGGACCTTGAGCAGATAAGTGATGAGCACTTGGAAGAGATGGACATCAAGTGGAACATGGCTCTTGCTAGTATAAGAGCAAATAGGTAGAACATAAGGTTTAAAAAGAAGATGACCTTCAATGCTAAAGACACAGCTGGATTTGATAAATCCAAAGTTGAATGCTACAACTGTCATCGTATGGGGCACTTCATGAGGGAATGCAGATCTCCTAGAAGATCTGATGCTGGTAAACCCTCAAGTCAGATTGTTAAAGCTCAGGATTCCAAAGCTATGGTTGCAGTTCAAGGAATTGATGGTACAGGATGGGATTGGAGCTATCTGGCTAAGGATGTTGAAGAGGATAAAGCTTTGGTTGCTGATATTGAAGAAGAAGAGCATGTTGAATATGCTCTCACGGCACACTCCTCCTCTTCATCTGATAATGAGGTATATGATGATGCTTTTTGTAGCAAAGGTTGTAGGTTAAACACTGAAAGACTTAACAAAGAGGTGCTAAAACTAAAAGATGATATGAGTACTGAAAGGTGTAAATTGTCTAATTACCAACTAGCTCTTACTGAAACTGAGAAAACCGTTTCTGAATACAAGAAAATGGAATTTGACTTAAAAGATAAGATCAATATCTTAAAACATGAGCTAGAGGGTAGTATGGATGTTAGGAACATCATGACAAAGGTTAATAGAGACCTACAGGCTAAGTTAGATGAGGCCATTAAGAATAAAAATAATGTTGACCTCAAAATTCAAAGATTTGATAGAGCCACCCAATCCCTAGGAGACTATGTAGCTAAACAAAGGGATTCTAAGGACATGACTGGGATTGGGATGAATGATTACTCTTTGGTTCCACCACCAGCTGGTGACTTCTATGGTGTCCTTAGAAAGGACTTGTCTTGGACTGGTATACCAGAATGCCAATAAGAGGAATTCATTCCTCCACCAAGAGTTGTCACTCCAGTTGAAGAGTATCAACAAAAATTGGCTGACCTAAATGAGTGGAAGAAAGCTAACCCTACTTTATTTGTTAAGGGAGGTTTGCTATGTGAAAGTCCCAATGAATCACCACCCATTAAGGTTACTCACCCAATCACTGGTAAAGCTGTTGACCTAGGCTCAAACACTGTTAGAAGACCTACCATTAAATATGCAGAGATGTATAGGAATAATAGGTCACCCAAGAGCCAAGTTAGCAATCATGGAACAGGTTTCTTCTCTTCTAGACCTAAGGTTGTGTCTAAGAAAGCCTGTTACACTTGTGGTAGCTTTTCACATTTGGCATACAAGTGTGTCAACGCTCCCAAAGCCAGCGCTGACAGGAACAATTTCAGCGCTGACAGGAAGAAAGTCAACGTTGTTAGAAAGTCAAACGTTGTCAGACCCAAACCTTGTGTGCAGCAAAGTCCACAAGTGATTAGACCTGCCCCATTCTTTACTAGAAGGTCTAACACTCATGGACAAAGACCTTTTTAAAAGACAAACACCTGGTCAAATAGGCAATGGGTTTCTGTAGCAAACCCTAGGTTCAACGCTGACAAGGGTAATTTCAGCGTTGACAGGACAAATTCTAACGCTGACAGAAACGTGACCAAACCTAAATATTTGCAGCCACAAGGTAAGAGGTCGAAAGCTTCTTCAAGCTTAACATGGAGACCCAAGAAAGATCAAAACCCTAATGATAATGGGATTTCAATGACTTGCAATAGATTTAATTACATTTCAAAGGTCATTACAAAACCTATTGGGGTTAACTAGGTATTTCATCCTAAAAAGGATGAGAATGGGGTTGTTGTGAGAACTAAGTCTGTTCTTATTAAACAACCAGATGAATCCAAGTCTTTTGAGACTTGGGTTCCCAAAGAAAACTAATTTGTTTTCTTTATGTGCAGGGCATTCAAAGACAGATCAATGATTATGGATATTGGGATAGTGGATGCTCAAGGCACATGACAGGGAAGGAAGACTATCTGACGAATTTCACCCCTATTAAAGATGGTGATAAGGTATACTTTGGAGGTGGTTATGGGACAATCACAGGCAAAGGAACCCTTCTCACCAATAATCTGCGTTTTGAGAACGTCTTCCTGGAAAAGAACTTGATTATAATTTGTTTAGTGTATCACAAGTTTGTGATAACAAAAATAAAGTTCTTTTCACTGATACTGAGTGCTTGGTGTTAATCAAGGATTTTAAGATCCCTGATGAGAAATATATTGAGTATAGAACACCTAGGCATAAGGACATATATAATGTGAATTTAAATGGGATTAAAATGAATACAAATATGTCTTGTTTTTATGCTAAGGCCTCAGTAGATGAGAGTAATTTGTGGCACAGGAGACTAGGGCACATAAATTTTAAAAATATAAATAGACTTGTGAGGCTTGGTTTAGTTGATGGTTTGCCTGAGAAGGCCTTCCACAATGACCACTCTTGTGTTGCATGTCTTAAAGGCAAGCAGCACAAGGTCTCATTCAAGTCCAAACAGGTGCATACTAGTTCCAGGCCTCTTCATATGCTTCACATGGACCTCTTTGGTCCAACAAATATAGAAAGTTTGAATGGTAAGTCGTATTGCTTTGTTGTCACTGATGACTTCTCTAGATTTACTTGGACATTCTTTCTAGCTATGAAGAGTGACACAGCTGCTGTTCTTATTGATTTTATCACTCAGATTGAGAAAAGGTCTGGAAATGAGGTTAAAATGCTTAGGAGTGATAATGGTGGAGAATTTAGGAACAAGAAGCTAGATGATTTCTGTGCCAGGAAAGGAATTACTAGGCAATTTAGTATTGCTAGAACCCCACAACAAAATGGGGTTGCTGAGAGGAAAAATAGAACCCTAATTGAAGCAGCCAGAACAATGTTGGTTGATACTCACTTTCCTATAGCCTTTTGGGCTGAGGCTGTTAATACAGCTTGCTATGTGCAAAATAGAGCATTGGTTAACAAAATTCAGAACAAAACACCTTATGAGTTACTTTGGGGAAGAAAACCTAATATTGGTTTTCTCAGACCTTTTGGTTGTCATGTAGTAGTATTGGATACTAGTGATGCCTTAGGGAAATTTAGTGCAAAAGGTGATGAGGGTTATTTCATGGGGTATTCAGTCCAGAGCAAGGGTTATAGGGTTTATCTTAAGGAGGACAAACGTATAGTTGAAAGAGTACATGTTAGGTTCTTGGAGAATAAACCTAGTGATCCTGAAAGTGGTCCTAATTGGTTGTTTGATTTGGAACCCTTATCTAGAACTTTAAATTATATGCCTGTCACTAATCCAGACATTGTGAAGGTAACTTCAAATGTTGTGGAGGAACAAGTTGTTAATGTTTCAGGTACACAGGTTCATGAGAAGGTTGGATCACAAGCAGAAAAGGCATCTCCTACATTTGAATATGTCACAATTCCCATTTGGACAGATGCTTTTGCTGCTGCTGCTGCTGGACAAGATAATGGTGGTCTCCAAATACAACCAGATACAAACATGCATGGTTCTTCAGGCGCTGAAAAAGGCAAATCTAGCGCTGACAACACCAATTCAGACGTTGATGGCTCAGACGTTGACAACAACATTTCAAGCGCTGTTAGCCCAGATGCTGACAACCAAGATTCAGACGTTGACAACACTTATGTGCATCTTTTCTCTTCCAGTTTTGAACAAGGTGGACCTTCCAATATTCTTGAAGAAGTTCACATTGATCAAAGAGAGTCTGATGAAGAAGATATTGGCAACATGGAGCGTGAGGTTGAGGACACCAGACTTTTTGAAGGAGGGGTTCTCACTTCCACAATGAAGAATCACCCCACATCTCAGATCATTGGTGATATTATGACTCCAGTTCAGACTAGAAGATCTCATCAAGGTCTTGGTGGGTTTATTGCCAATATAAACAAGAAGGTTGATACCCCTCTTGTACAAGCATGTTTGTTTGCATGTTTTCTGTCACAAGAAGAACCCAAGAAAATATTTGATGCTTTCAAAGAACCAAGTTGGGTGGAAGCAATGCAGGATGAGCTTCACCAATTTGCAATTCAGGATGTTTGGGAGCTGGTTGATTGTCCTAGATATGTCAGACCTATAGGGACAAGATGGGTTCTAAGGAACAAAAGAGATGAACGAGGTATTGTGGTCAGAAACAAGGCAAGGTTAGTGGCTCAAGGTTATACACAAGAGGAGGGGATAGACTATAAGGAGGTCTTTGCACCAGTTGCAAGGATTGAAGCTATTAGGATTTTTCTAGCCTATGCTTCCTGCATGGGCTTCACAGTCTATCAAATGGATGTCAAGAGTGCTTTCTTGTATGGCACCATTGTTGAGGAAGTTTATGTAATGCAACCTCCTGGTTTTGAGGATCTAGAGCATCCAGATAAAGTGTATAGAGTCAAAAAGGCTATGTATGGCCTTCATCAAGCCCCTAGAGCATGGTATGGTACTCTGTCTACCTATTTGGTGGACAATGGATTCAAGAGGGGCACCATAGATCAGACACTATTTACAAAGAAGAAAGGCAAAGATGTGTTGCTTGTGCAGGTCTATGTTGATGATATCATTTTTGGGTCTACTGATCCAAAGATGAGTGAGGATTTCTCCAAGCTTATGACAGACAAATTCAAGATGAGTGCTATGGGGGAGATGAACTTCTTTCTTGGTTTACAAGTTCAGCAGAAAGAGGATGGTATCTTCATCTCTCAGGACAAATATGTTGCTGAGATCTTGAAGAAGTTTGGCTTTTCTCCACATGAAAAGAGGGCTACTACTCCTATGGATAGAGAACACCCTTGGGGAAAGATTGGAGATGGGAAAGATGTTGATGTCAGGCATTATAGATCCATGATTGGATCCTTGATGTATCTTACTGCTTCCAGACCTGATATCATGTTTGCTGTGTGTGCTTGTGCACGCCATCAAGTGACTCCCAAAGAATGTCACCTTTATGCTGTGAAGAGGATCTTTAGGTACCTAAGATGTTATCCTAATCTTGGTTTGTGGTACCCAAAGGATTCACCATTGGAGCTGATTGCATATTCAGATAGTGATTATGGAGGTGATAAGTTTGATAGGAAATCCACAACTGGTGGATGTCAGTTTCTTGGGAGTAGGTTAATATCTTGGCAATGCAAGAAACAAACAGTGGTGGCTAATTCTACAACTGAAGCAGAGTATGTGGCTACAACAGCATGTTGTGGTCAAGTGTTGTGGATTCAGAACCAGCTGTTGGACTATGGGTATAATTTCATGCATACTAAGATATTTGTTGACAATAATAGTACTTTATGCATCATTAAGAATCCTGTACATCATTCTAAAACTAAACACATAGAAATTAGACACCATTTTATAAGAGTTTGCTTTGAAAAAGGTTTCATACAACCAGATAGGGTTGACACTGAGGAAAATGTGTCAGATTTATTAACTAAACCTTTTGATGCTGGGAGATTTCAATACTTGGTAACAAGTATTGGAATGGTTAATCTCACTTAATATGTGTTTTGGATTCTTTTTGTAAAAGTATGTACAGGATGATGCATTGTTATTATTGGTCTTATTTATGATTTAGATTTTCCACTATCTTTTTCTAACGCTGACAAAGGTTGCTTGAACGCTGATAAGTGTTTTTGCAACGTTGTCAGCAATATAATTGTCTAACGCTGACAAAGTTTCCCTCAACGCTGTCATGTGTTATCGAGGCGTTGTCAGCAACAATGTTAGTTTTGTGGTTTTCAATCTAAATGTGCAGATGGTGTTAGTAGTATACCATTGGATACAGAGTTTCTTATGGATCAATGGAGAAGCATTTGGACAAGTTTTTATTTATGGATGATGGTTGGAATGTTTCATTCCTATCTTGACATAAATTTTTATGTTCATGCATGATTTTAGCAAACTTTTTGTATCATAGTTTAAGGGGAGGTTTTAGGAACCTTTAGGATGTTTGGGTATCCATATGATACTCTTATCACAATTCTAGATTGTGTCCACAGGTGAGTATGAGTTAGTTTTACTAAATCATGAGGCACTGTAGCATGCATAGTATATCAACTTTACATGCTGCCAAGACATTTTTGGCCTAGAATTGGTTGTGGTCTGTTGGGAGACTTGGGAATAATTTTGATATGGAATTTACCTGGGAGTAATAAGGATTTTATATGGTAACTTTGTTGTTAAGAATTTTGGTTAGCAAGGGACACTAGAGGACTGTTATGTCTATCTTGCTTATGAAAGTGTGCATAACTGGACAGTGCTTGCCGCCCTATGATAATTATCAGCTTTTGGTTATCTTCTCTAGGATAAATTACTTGTTAAGGTCATTTTTCACTTTTTAAAATAATTTTATTTTTGGACGCTGACAAGAATTTTCCAAGCGTTGTTGTGACCAAATTGGACGCTGACATGGCTTTAGGCAAACATTGACAAGATTATAGCCGTTGGGCGTTGATAGGTTATTTTTGACCGTTGACACTTAATGGGACCTACCCAGTTGTTACTTTTTGACATATTTTCAAGCCGTAATTTTAGGAGTTGTTACTTTCATTTAATGCATGAGATAACTTATAACTTTTTCAATATTTTCATGATTGATTTTTGAAAATCTTTGCCTATTTTTGGGCCAATCACATGCATTCTTTCTCTCCTATAAATTTGGCTCCTATTTTAAACAGGGTATCTATAATTCTTGTCTAACACTTTTCTCTTATCAACTTCATCTTCTACACTTAAAATTAATAGCTTTCATCAATGGCACCAAAGTTTAACTCAGCAGAATTGGAATTGGGGTTCAGATCACAACACATCATGATTGCTTATCTTGAAGTTGATGATGATCTGTTTCCTCAATACACACAAATGGTGGCGTATTTGAACGCATCCCCATTAAGGTATGCTCTTTCTCATGCACCACTCATTCCAGTCACACACATTAAGCAGTTTTGGAACACTGTAAGTTCCTCAATAGTTAATGGAGTGACCACATTAACTTCTATTGTTCATGGGAGGTCTTGGGTGGTTACTAAGGCTTTGGTACGCCAAGCCTTGCATCTTGATGATGCTGATGGTATAGTCACCCTTCCCATAAATGAAATAGAACAAGGGCTTAGGGCTTTGGGATATCCCTTTCCTGATGAAGGTACTCTAAACAAGTATCATAAGCAGGAATTTCCCCCAGCCTGGAAGTACCTCATACACGTCCTCCTTCAATGTTTGAGTCCCAAATGTACTGCACACAATGAGATCAATAGATCCATTGCTAGTGCTATTGTGTGCATTGCAACAGGGAAAAAATATAACTATTCTAAAATGATTTTTGAGGGGATGTGTAAAAACAAGGGGACAAAAATGACTTTAGCTTATCCCCGTTTTCTGCAAATGGTTTTTGATGATCAAGGTTACTGCTCAAGGGATCACAATGATTTTTATAAAATCCCTGAGCAAAAGAAAGCTATTTTTATGAAGATGGATTCACCACCCCATAGAGACCTACCTTTAACCCAAGCCATGCTTGCTGTTATTGCAGCAGCACAACCCCAACCAGACCCCCAACCTCAAATTGACCCTCAACCACAACTTGAACCCATTCCTAAACCTTTACCTTCACCTGAACACATGCATCTTGACCAAGAACCCTTCAACGCTGATACATTAAATGTTGGCGTTGATGTGCCTATTTCCAACGCTGACACACAACCTTCACAATCCCAAACACCCCTTAACCAACCCACATCTACCCATTCTTCCACACCATCTTCCACACCCCCTGAATATAGGTTGATGAAACGCCAAAGGACTACTGGAGTGTTCTCCTCTGGTGGTCCTAGCCATGTAGCAGATAGAACCACCACCACAAGTGTGGCTGGTGACCTGGATGAGGCTGGGACTATTGGTTCTGGCTTAGATGCTGGCCAAGGCAGTCCCACCATAATTAAGTCCTCATCCATGCCCAATGAATCTGACTTGGGAGGTCAAATCCCCATTTCAGAAGAGGGCAGACTGGAACCAATGACTCTTTTGGAATTGACGGCTGTCTGCATAAGCTTGCAAAAGCAAAATGCAGACTTAGTACAAATTGTCAGCTCACAAGGCCTTGAACTCGAGCAATTGAGGGAGAGGATTGTTGTTTTGGAAAGTGATCGTGTTAGAAGGGGTATGGAGGAGTCTTCCAAAGGGGAGGAAGATCAAATAAATCTGAGTGATAAGGGCAGCCAGGATGGTCAATCAATGGATGTTGCTGAAGCCCTTACAACTTTGAAGAAACAACCAGGTTTTGATACGTCCTTAGTCTCTCCCACCAATTTAAGTTTATCATTTACAGCTATGTTGAGAGAGGTTACACAAGGTGCTGAGGGAAAATATTTGAGCGTTGACAAGGCAAATTTGGACGCTGATAGAAGTATTTTGGGCGCTGATAGGATAAATTTGGGCGTTGACAGACCTGCACATGAAGGTGATGTATCCCAGTCATCATCTATCATCAAGGAGGTTTCTACTCAGGTATTACCATCTACCTTACCAACCATTGCACCATCAGATAAGGGTAAGGGTAAAATGGTAGAAGAGTTTGTTCCAAAGGATGCAGCCCAAGTTGAATTTGATAGAAGATTGGCTGAACAAATGATGGAACAAGGTGAAAAGGAAAAGTCACCATTTGTTGTGACTTCTGAAGAAGAAAGTGATGGAGCTAGCTCAGACTCAAGTGTAATGATTATAGAACCTGAAAGGCTTGAGTATGGAGATGAGTTGGCCAAAGAGAAGCTGAGAGAATTGAAATTGCAGGTTGACTTTGACATGCCAGAGGTGGTTCAAATGTATCATGCTTGGGAAGACAGTTGCATGGATAATCCAGACTTGACCATTTCAGATCAAATATGGGGTTTGGAGCTTCTTCTTAGAGTTCAGAAGGATTGTAAGGTTATTTTGAAACACAAGGCAAGCAATATTCTCTCAGAGTTAAAAAGGGATAGAAGGGAGCTCTACTTTATGTTGCTCAGATGTCATGGAGTTGGATGGACACATCAGAAGTTGAAGGCTTTGACATTTGATGAGTTGGAACATAGGGCTTATCCCATTTGGGTGAGAGTGCAGGAAGCAAACACTCTCAGACTTCTTTCAGATGAAAGAAAGGAGCAACTTGCAGAAGAAATGGAAATCAAGAAAGCTATGATGATTCCCAGGCCAGTGAAGAAGGGATTTAAATTTGAGTTTCCAAAAGATATGGATCCACTATATCCAAGTTAAGAAGTTATAAGAAAGAGCCTCAAGCTCTCCCCATTAGAAGCTTCATATATGGTGCAAGTGTTACCATTAGATTCCAAGAATCCAATTGTAAGCTATGAAGAAGATGAATGTGGATTCTGGAAGATTGGCAGATTTGGCAAGGAGGTACACACTTTTACCACTCTCATATCTTTATTTGCAAGTTGTGATAGAGAAGACTTGGTAGACCTTTGGAGGTTGTTGGAGACCAAGTATGAGGCTGAAGCACCGACTTCAGCTAATGGAATAAAACTTTGGACCACATTCAAAAGAATGTGTGGGACAAAAGAGGAAGATCCTGCAATATGGAAGGATCTTGAAGATGACCTCAGTGGTCTTCAATGGAGGTTATATTCAGCTGCTGGTGTATACCATTTGAGTTCTACAAAGTTTGCTGAGTATCTACTTGTGGATGCTCAGTATTTCATATCCAAGGCTATTTTGGAGAAGATGAAGGACACTCAGCTGGAAATAGATTATTCAAGTGACGTGGCAAAAGATTTGATTAGATTTATTCATTACCAATATGAGAAGGTTTGTCAGACTCCTCCTAGTCCTTAATGCTTATTCAGAAACTTGATCATAAGAGTGGATATCAAGTTTAGGGGAGGATTGTTGGGAATAAATTAAGGCCAGATCACTTGAGCGCTGACAAGAACAATTCAAGCGTTGACAAGAACAAAGCAAGCGCTGACAGCTCAAGCGTTGACAAGTTAAAGTCAAGCGTTGACACGTTGAAGACAAGCACTGATGGAAGATATAATCTACATGTTTATTATATTCTAGAATACTTCTAGTAAGGATAGAAACGACAATGTATTTTCTATATTTATCTTTACCTAGAATAGTTGATACGTAGATTATTGTACAAGGCTTCTTGTATCTATAAAAGAAGGCCTTTAGGTTAATGTTTAATATCAAGTTTTATATAAGTTTTCATTCGTAAACATCTTTCATTGTAAGCAAGTTCGACACTCATAATCAAAGTGAAAGTTTGTTTACATCTTGTGTGTTCTTGTTTAAGTGTTAAATTCCGCATAACACTTAGATTCATAAAGCATATACAAAGGTTTCTCTACGTGTATTACTTGATCTAATCTCGTATACACAAAGCTAATCGATCTAAGTTTGGGATCAACAAAAATAACATAGTCAAACTCTTGAAATACATAAATCCATAGTCTAGCTAAAACAGCATAGGCTAAATCCAAAAACGAAAACATAATCAGTTATAAGTCATGTCGCCCATAAGAGTGGAAACAGCTTACAATCCTTCATATCCACCTACTCCTAATAACTCGAACCACCACATGATTCTTAGGGAACATGATTTAAACATCAAAAGAAAAATACTATACCTCAGGTACATAAAATAACCCAACAAAAAATAGAAACTACCATGTACCAAATTATGTACTATAATGTACAATTTAAGCAAAATACGACAATGACTAGCGTGGATGATTATGGTTCAACCAGCACTAGTCACACCCCGAAAAGAAAATAACATGTGGCTAAGTATGAACTACTATGGTTCAACCCATACTAGTCAAAACTTAACAAACATCGCAAGTAAAAACCAATAACATCCAAAAAACTTTAATTAATATAAAATGCACACATACTCCTATGACGCCTATATGTAGGGACCCTTAAGCTATAGACTAGGTTACTAGACTAGGCAACCTAATTCTTTATAACCATTGGCTCTGATACCTTTCTGTCACACCCCACCATGGCGGAATATGGGACGCGACGCATGGATATCATCACAACAATAGCGTGTCCATAGAGAGAACTATATGAATTAAAAATGTCATAAAAGGTGACACAAATTTCATGACCATATCTCATCAATGCAAGAGTCTAGGTAAGTAGGTAACAATCCTACCTCTTACCCAAGACAAACAAATAACACAAACAAATCAACATATAGGTTCATAGTATCACTTATTGAAACAAACAGAAAAATAAACTAAGAAGGAATGGGGATCTCCTTCTAAATGCATTCCTACGCGACTCCAATCCTAGCCACATATGTTCTTACGCTTAACCACTTTATCACCTGAAAGAGACACTAAAACACATCAACATAATGTTGGTGAGAGTCATAGGTTTAGACTCCAACCGAAAATAGATTATAATAAGCTGTGAACAACCATAAACCACTAAACATATGGACAATGTGCTACAAGTATGTATTAACAACTAACATTCAAGATCAAACATTCCAAACCAAATCCAAGGCTCCCAGCCTTACCAAACACCATGGTACCATAGGCGCCCATACACCTATGTACCAATCCCAAGGCCCCGCCTTGTCATTATCCATTGGTCCCATAGATACTCACACATCTATGTACCTTCCCAAGGCCCCGCCTTGTCAACATCCCCTTGGTACCAAGTTAAACCACAATAACTGAGACGGTACGTGTCCCCCGATCCAAATCATAAACACAATCAAGAATCACATAGCAGTTAATCACATAAGTGTACACACAAGTCCATTGCAAAAAATAAAAACATTCACAACAATAGTTACAAAACCATACAGTGTCTCTTCCATCCCATCTGGAAGTCAAAACATAAAAGGACATGGTACTATGAAACTCACCTGATTGAGCTTCTCCAAAAATCTGCGCACTAGCAAAAAGCTAACAAACAAAAGCACACAATCAAAACATGAACCAAACACTAAGATGGCTCATCAACCCATGATGGACATCTAACCTTCTCCCATATATATACCTCATTTATATGCTCTAATCATCTCATTACACCCCTCTATAAAGTCCTTAACTTAGTTTACTTCATAAACCGTCTCGTTAACATTTTACCCAAAACAGTCACGGTTTTTAGGTCTCCAAACTATAAGCCACACGCCCATCTAACCATACCCATGATCTCTGTAAAGGAAACCCTATGCCCTAACATATGTCAGTTAACTCCTTCCTTTTGCCCCAACCTTAAAGCTACTGTTAAGGCCCCGATATATATATATATATACTTTTGTCTATCCGGATTTTACTAATTTTGAACATACAAAACATTTATTATGATTAGGGGGTCTTACCCTAACCCATTTGCTTAGCCCTCATCCAGTCCTCTTATTTAATATATAAACCAACTCCCATGCTCATTAGAGGGCTCAAGTGTACTCCTAAGTACCCCAATCACCCTAAAACATTAATTGAAAACCCGCTGATTTCAAAACTGGTTTGACCTCCGACTGTTACCTGTTTTTGACCCACTTCCCGACCTCCAATTTAGTTCTAGTTTCTTGCATTTGAAAGCCAACGCATTTACCTTTCCAGGGATACTTGGATCGTAAAATAAGAGTTTGTAGAACTCTATATATGGTTAAAAGAATTGACCTAAAATTCTGCCCAGTTTTTAAAAAACGATTTTAACATAATTAGTCATATTAATTACCCATAACTCCACTAATTACAAGCCCTAATTCACCTAATCATTATAATAACATTAATATACAGATTTTAATTTAAACCCTAACCTAAATCCATCATATGATGATTGAGAAAGAATTAAAAATAATTAAATTGAAAAGGGATTTGAAGGTTTTACCTTAAGATTAATGGAAACCAAGATTTTTTTGAAGAACCCTAACTTTTCTCAATTGGCCGTCGTTTTTTTTCTTTCGCTCCTGGGATTATTTCTTTTACATCTTATTTTACACCTTATATAGTTATTGACAAGTCCTAGCCCAAGTATAATTGCCCACTTTCTTTTTTTTCTTTTTTTTTCTTTTTTTTTTCTTTTTTTTTCTTCCTTTTGTTTTAACCGCCCCTTACCCCCCATAATTTTTTTTATTAAACTAATTAATAATTGTAATAACAATATTACCTTAATTTTCCTTAATTTATTTCAGCTCCTAAAGCCTTCAAAACCTCAAAACCGTAAAACTAGTCAAATTTACGCGTATACCGTAAAAAAACGTAAAATATACAGTGTTAAAAAAATCTTAAATTTTGAAATAAACTTTATAACTAAGTCCTAAATGACTGAAAACCATCCCGAAAAATACTCACATGACTAAACACCTTACCCGAGACTTCTAAATGCTAAACCCCAAATCCTAAAAAAATACAATTTACTATAATACTTATACGTATACGTAAACACCAAAATAACACCATTTCATTTCATAGTCACTAATTTGTGAGCTCATGAACATGAGATAACTGTTCCTCGATTTACTTATGAGTACTTTATACCCATAAACGATATCCACACCAACCTCGTTCACCCAAAATAACATGTAAACACGCAAATCACATAGTCACACATAAATTAACCTTAAAATAAGACCAAGTGACGAACCTCAAAACCACGGTTGTCACAAGCATCTCCAGCTTACGTGCCGCATCGGCCACTTGTGCTACCGTGTTGAACGTAGCACACACCAGATTTTTTGCGAGCGATGTGCGAAGAGCCTACCTAAAGTGGCGTGCCTGCTCTTCAGGAGTACCTGCCGCTACACCAAGGAAACCAGCTAAGCGAAGAAAGCGCTGCATGAACTCGTTGTTATTCTCCCCAGCACTCTGTTGGATCACATGGTACTCCATCTTGAGCTTGTCTTGCTCAGCCTTGGGAAAGAACTGCTCCATCACCCTATCTCTGAACTGAGCCCATGTCAAACCAGCCACCTAATTATCACCTCCCTCAGACTGCTTCAATGCTAACCACCAGTTTAACACATCGCCTTCGAACCGGTAGCATGCCAACCTCGCCTTGAACACGGGGTCACAACCTAGCATCGAAGATCTTCTCGATGTGAGCCAACCAGCTTTCAGCTTCACTGGGGCTATCTGTTCTCTCGAAAGCTCGAGGACGGAGCTTGTTGAATTACTCCAGCCATATTGCCAATGTCACCGGAAGAGGAGGAGGAGGAGGTGCTTGGTTTTTCTTCTGATTGTTGGCAGCCTGAACCTCAGCCCTGATGTCATTCCTTAGTTGAGGAAGCAAAGCTTGCATTGTAGCTTGGATTGCTGCATTGAGTTGTTCCTGCTCGCGTGTGAGAACCATCTGACAGTATAACATAAAACATATGATTAAACAGATCAAAACATAAAATATATATACATGAAAAAAAATTTATACCAATAAATCAAGAGAAAAATTTTATGCAAGAAAATTTGTATATGAATGCATGATGTAGTTTTATGAAAACTTTTGTATGCTCGAGAGTGAACGCCTATGGTCAGTTCACCCAAAAGAAAAGACATGGCGAGGGGACGCCTAAGGGTCGGTCCCAAATTTAAAAGTTTCGATAAAACACATGCGACTAAATAGGGCCAGTCCTGTACCAACCATTACTTAGTCATAAACCTGCGACAATGACATATATATGTATGCATAAAAAATGATGAATGCATGAAAACGACTGTCAGTTCTAGGAAGACCATAGTGACTACCCACTAATCACAGGTCATGTTTTGAGAGCCTACAGGTCGAAGCCTTGGCTCTGATAACATACTTGTAACACCTCATTTTGATAATGGAATGTCACGCGTAATTATGACGTGTCATCAAAGCATACAAGGATAAATGTCTAAAACATTACATGACCATAAAAGGAAATATCGGAATCAAACATCGGTAGTCCAAAAGTAAAGCTGATCACACACAAACATAAGTACTGTAAATGAAAGGACTAAACAATGTCCACAGAAAGAGTATCAAAGTATAGATAATGCATAAAGTAAAGAAAGGCTAGAAAGCTTCAAGTCCATATGCACGTACGCTTAAAGTCTACGAGCGTCCCTGAGTACCTGCCGTTTTAGGAACATGAAAAAGAAAACGGCTGAGCAATACGCTCAGTGCACGAATGTACAATAAAGCATGAATAATATATGCATATAAGCATATAACAGCGGAAGAAACTAAGTCCCGAATAACCCGGTTAAGACTTAGTAAAACTGGTTTTATAGTTTGAAAAGCCTTATGTTTATCCTATAAAAACTGTTTAACATATTTTACCATTAGCCAATATAGGTCATGAAAATCCACCGTGCATGAATAATTGGAGGGGTGACCTCATCATGCAAATTAGATGGGCTGCCTCTAATTTAATATACTGGTTTTGGGTAGGAGGGATCAGCTCCTTGTGAAGGATGCAAGGCACACACCACATTCACACTAAGTAATCTGCTGAAAAACATGTAACTAGGATGCACCCATACGCCCCACTGATAAATATAATAATATGGCCAAAAGCTGAAGGGACGCCACGAGCAATCACTCCACCGTGGGGAAGTCATAACACCAGTGCCTCTAGTGTTATACTTATGGTACCTCCATAACTAGGTGAAACTGGTCATGCATGTATATGGCTTCAGGTATTCTAAATTAAACATAAGCAATCAAACATATAAACTTATACTATGGGAAAATAGTTGGCTGCATACGGGGAATCCTAATAAGGAAAAAATGTCCATACTGAAAGGACGGGAAACCGTACCTTATGCACAGTGAACGAAGAAGACGAACGGAAGAGAGTCCTACTTCGGTATCACTAATGCTACATAAATACATACGTGTATAAGTATCTGATTACTAAATACGTAACTGGTTTTATGTTATGTCTTAGTTTATTTTATACGTTCATGTCATGTTTTACTGTTTTAAGCTTTAAACTGTGTTTATCTTATATTCTGTCTATTCTGATTAAGTATTACTTGTATTTCATGTATTATTATACTTACTGTGGAATAATAAGTAACTTTCTAAAAATAGCAGGTTTCCTAAAATAGAAAGTTTCCAAAAATAGAAAGTTACCAAAAATAGGATGTTTCCAAAAATAGAATGTTTCCAAAAAAAAAGTTTCCAAAAATAGAAAGTTTCCAAAAATAGAAAGTTACCAAAAATAGAATTATTGCTTAAAATAGATAAGTTTCTAAAATTAAAAAGTTTCCATAAATAGATTAGCTGCCTTAATTAAATAAGTTTCTAAAAATAGAAAGTTTCCATAATTAGATATAAGCTGGTTAAATAAGCTAATTATATAAGCCTAAGTGTTTTCTGATTATTTTTCTAAGTCATGTTGTTATAAAGTATAGTTTATTAATTATTACATGTAAATTAAATAAACTATAGGTTAAAAGTATTTAATTAAATATATCATGATTTTAATTAAATAAGGTAAAGTACTTAGGTTTAAACATGTATTATTAATTATTAATAATATAACCTAAGTCATGTTAATTAATTAATTATAGTCATGGTTTTTAATAATTAATTAATTATAAAGTCTAGTTAAATATAAATACTTAAGTTAAAATTCATGATCTAATAATTAAATTCATAACCTAAGTCATGTTAATTAAATTAATCATGTTAAGTTTTATTAATTTAATTTTTTTAACACATAACAATTAAAATCATAACTTTAAAATTATCAATGAACCGGACCCTTGACTAGAAACCGTGAACCGGACCCGAAATCAACACCATACCGTGAACCAAGTCAGGGTTCCCCTTTGTATGCTGCTGCCGTGGGACCACCATCACCATACCGAGACCATGAGGTCTCGGTGGTGGTTAATAAGCCAAGCCGAGACCCTCCTTGGTCTCGGTTAGGCGTCGGCCAACATCAAAACACCCTTAAAAACCCCTGTATGATTTACCCATGAACATTTACATGTTTTAATAGTTGTTTTTAATTAGTTTTTAAAAACATCATGATTTTATGTGATTTATTAAATCAAAATATAAAAGAAAAAGGTTAAAAAGGTTATACCGAATGCGTGGATCAATCAAGGATGAACACACACGAATGCTTGCACAAATTCCAAGATCAAAAATCAATCGAACACCCCTTTTTGATGGTGTATAACCGGCGGCCAAGGGAGAGAAGGAAGAATAAGATTTAGGGTTTTGTTATTTTTCCTGTATTGTGAAAAATGACCAAGATTTTCCTAATTCCCTTGTTTTAGTAAAAATTAAAATGGGCTTGGCCCATCCTCTTGGTGTAGCCGCGGGTAGGGGGCCCCACATGGGGTAACCCGTACCTTTTCCGAGTCTAAATATTTTAATGAGTGCTCGTGTTTTATCGTGTTCGTGTTTTATGTTTTCTAATTAATTATTGATCGTGACTTAATATATTTATTCGTGTTCGTAATAAATATATATACGTAAATAATATTATCTCATGATTAAATTACGTTCATGATTATAATTATTATTTGAATAATTATCGTGTGTTCATACGTAATAAATACTTATCGTGTTCTAACACGTGCGTAATACTTAAAATTCTTATACGTGAACGTAAACATGCTATAAAAGGAAAGTTTTAATCTAGTACGTACGATCTTAAGGTTACTATTCATGGTAAAAGCATGCGGATATTAACTAAAATAATACGTTTCAAAAATTATTATATAGCGTAGTTGTTCGTTAACTATTTCTATTATAAACGTATACATTTTTAGAAAATTTCGGCATAACCTTTCCGTTTTTATAACGTTTCCATGTATATAAAATACATAATTTTGCCACTTTGTCTCAATCAATACCCTAATTAATATATTCTTTAGCCAATATTCTAATTAAGGTGTCCTCAATCAATATAATTATTATATTAAATATATATTCCCACCATTAATATTTTAATTACTTTCCATATTTCAATCAATACCCTAATTAATATATTAATTATCCTCCATAAATATTTTAATTACTTTTCATATACCATTAAAAAATTTATATCTTAATATACCATTTACTAATAATAATATTAATAACAATATTCTTTAAATATGTATTTATTTATTTCCTATATGACATCTAATAATTATATACCCCACTATATCAAATAATTATTATTATTATAATATTTTCAAAATCTTCGACTTTATATTTTATTATACCATTTATTTATTTTAATTATTTATTTATACCTATTAATAATAATTAAAATTAATTATATAGATTTATAATTACAAAAAAATAATTAACAATAATTAGTAACAATTATGCATCACTACCATAACTCAACACCACCATGGCGCGGCCGTGGTGGCTGTGATGAAGTCTGGCCGCGACCATAGTGGTGGTTTGGGGTGACAACTACCTATTTTGGTCAAAAATCAAAGCTAAACAACCACCATTAAAAATAAATTAAAGAACTTGTCAAAAACATTATGTAACCACCATGCATGTGTAGATCCGAAATAGATAGGGGTTATTTGAGGGTTTTTATGGTATACCCACTTAGGATAAGTGGTAGATTCGTCACCCACACACCACGACAAGGTGGCGGCGGTGGCAACCCACCACCACAGTGGTGGCAGTGGCAGTTCAAGCTTTTGGGAGAGAGTTTGTATGGGGATCGGATGAATTAATGGATTTGGAGCACTTTTGGTCTTGGCCGGAAAAAATGGTGTTCGCCGGAAAAATGGAGGTCCGCCGGAAAACTTCGCCAGAATAGTTTTCCGGTGGCAACCATTGATGAAAGCTTGAGAGCTTGTGTGTGTTTTGGTTGATAAAAATGAAGGGAAACTGGGTGACTTTTCTATTTATACCAAAAAGTATAAAACCAAAGTGGCAAGTATAAAATACTTTAGGGTAGGTTTCGTAAATGTTTTATTTACTTTTGTTCAATAAGCATTCGAGGCTCGTTTGGACGACTGAACGGACGATTCAAGTTACGAGACTTGCGCCAACGTTTTTAAAATCATTTTTCCAATAAATATGAGTCTTTACTTCATCGCGTTTCGAAAACATTTGCTATCATTTATTTAAATGCTCGTTTAATTATTTCTAGCTATTTCGGTTAAATTTTAACGTAAAAAAAATAAAACGTAAACTCCAATACTCACGTTATTAGCAACGTTTTAGGATATAATGAAAAATACTATTTCTTCATATTTTCAAAGTTTTAGTTTCGTCTCAACTATTTTCTTTATTAGTTTTGTCCAGCCCGACGTTATAACGTCGAAAAATATTACAAGTAATTAAATAATAAATAATTAATTTATGAAACATCAACGTAAAAGTTTTAAATTTCTCAGTTTATAAGTTAAAAGAAAATATTCAAAATAAATTTAAATTTAGTTAACACGATCTTCATTAAATTTATTAAAAATAATTAACAAGTTCCGTAAAAGTTCGAAAAATCTCAGTTCAAACGTTGGTTAAAATTTTCGGGTTGTTATATCCAAGTATACCTTTTGAAGCCAATAAGTCTTTGTCAAAAGATGAACATGGTGAAAATGTTGATCTTCATCTATATAGATCAATGATTTGTTCATTAATGTACCTTACTGCTTCAAGGCTAAATATTATGTTTGTTGTGTGTGCTTGTTCAAGGTTTCAAGTCAATCAAAAGGTTTCACATCTACAAGCTGTGAAAAGGATTTTCAAGTATCTCAAAGGACAACCTAACTTGGGTTTCTGGTATCTTAGAGATTCTACATTTGATTTGGAAACTTACTCAGACAGTGATTATGCTAGAGCTAATCATGATAGGTAATCCACAACAGGAGGTTGTCAATTCCTATAGAGAAGACTCATATCATGACAGTGTAAGAAGCAAACTATTGTTGCTACTTCTACAACTGAAGCTGAATATGTAGGTGTTGCTCATTGTTGTGGACAAGTTCTTTGAATTCAAAATCAGTTGTTAGATTATGGTTTCAACTTTTTGAGTACCAAAATCTACATTAATAGTGAAAGTACTATCTACATTATCAAAAATCTAGTCTTTCATTCCAAAACCATGCATATTGAGATAAGGCATCACTTTATAAGAGATGCTTATGACAAAAAGCTTATTTAGGTTTTGAAGATCCATACAGATAACAATGTGGCTGATTTATTAACCAAGACAAAAAGCTTATTTAGGTTTTCAGTTCTTGGTAACCCATATTGGTATGCTCAACCAATAGTTGCTGCATATGTTAAGGGTAGGTAACAACTGTACAATTCTTATGCTATTTTTGTTGTATAGTGTTTGTTTTTGTTTTTGATGTGATTACAGGTTATTAGATTAATATAAAAGAGGTTACAATAATAGTGGAATGCATATACCGGTCTTATCTTTGAGGTACCGTTTTGGAACCAAGTACCAATGGGCATAATTAAAGTATCGTATATGTTCTATGTACCGCTACATAACCGTTGTACCGTTGAGGGTCTCTTTTGTAAAGTTTTCGGTTTCTTCGCGCTTGGGTTTGTTTTTCATATAAATACCAACCCCAATTACATAATTGATTCACCTACTCTTTTATTTTTACACCTCGATTCTATAACCTTCGTTCTAATCTTCGTTATTCAAAGACAGCAATGGCTGCTCTACAAGTGATCTCTAAAAACAATCAGGTTGCTAATCTCACTCAAAATGATGATTCACTTGGTTTTCATGAGATTCTTAGCTTTTTATCTCAAAGTCACATACACTTTGCGCTTACTGTAAGTCCTATTGTCTCTATTCCTCTTACTGAACAATTTTGGAATACTGTCGTAGTTGGTACACGTCATACTCAACCCTGTATAAGCGATAGGGTTAATCATAGGAATATATATGTGACTAAAGTACTGCTTAGGGCATCTTTAAGGCTTAATGATGCCAATGGGACTAGTATGTTGACCAATACTGAGATACATGATGGGCTTGCTGCCATAGGATATCAGGGTGGTAGGGAGAGTCTTTTTCATGCCATAATTCACTGTTTAAGCTCTAAAAGCACATCTTTTGATCAAATTCCTGCTGATTTGGCATCAGCTGGTATTTGTTTTGCAAATAACATAATTTTTAACTTTTCAAGGTTAATTTTTGAAGGTATGACTAGGAATTTAGATGCCTCTAAAAAGTTTTTAATGTATCCAAGATTTATTCAGGCTGTAATTCTGTACCAAATCCCAAACCTACCTGACTTGACAGATATATGGGATATCCCTACTTTCACCAAGAGAACTTTCTCTTTCTTATCAAAGAAAGGTAGTACCTTTACAAGGACTATAACACCATTATTTGCTAATATGTTAGCACAAGAGGCTAACCAAGAGGGTGATGATCCTAGTTCTGTTAGTGAGTCTCAGTAAACTCCCTCTCACCAAATTCCCCAACCATTTGAAGATACTCAATCTTCTTCTCATCATGATGCTGATCAACCTCACTCTGATTAGATGATCCATACACCTGCTGCTTCACATCTTGCTAGTGGTTCTCCACAAGTCAGGGCAACAGAGGTGGTGGATATTGCACATTTAACTGCTTTGTGTACAAGTTTATCTAAACAGGTTCAGGTTTTGCAAAAGGAGAAGCTTGTGCAAGATAAAAGAATTGTAGACCTAAAAGCCAATCTTACAAAGCTAAGGAACAGAACTAATCCTTGGATTAGGCAGCATGGGGTAATTCAGAAGGCTCAAATTAAAAAGCAAAAGATCAAAGACTTCAAGAAAAAGAAACTGAATGCAACCAAACAGGGGATGAATTTAGAGGATGCAGGTCCTTCTTCTGATATTCCAACAAAGACCTTTGGGGATGAAGCTAATTTTGAAGCTAATGATGGTCCTGGACACTATGTGGATGACACAAATATGGAGGATCAACCAGAGGATCAACCACAACCATCAACTGCTGAAGAAGAAGTGGTTATAATGCAACCACAACCACAATCACCACAACTACAAGAAGCTAATTCGAGTAGTTTTTATGAGAAGCTTGAGGAAATAAAACAAATATTTCCTGTGTCTACAACTCCACAACCACAAAAGAAATTTTGGTATAAAAAACAGTCAATCTAAGTACTTCTTAGTTCAAAGAAGAATGATGGGCCAGATAAGATTGACAAGTTGGAAATTGAAAAGACAGCTTCTACAGAAGATAAGGTGTCTGGAGATACCTTGGTGATTGGTGATAAAAGTGTGTCTACTACTGGTGAAGTAAAAATTGTTAAAGACCCAAGTACTGCTAAGCCTACTATAAGTACCGCTGGTCAAAGATCTTCACTGCTATCTTCTAAGGAAAGCCATACTCCATCTTTTAGAGAGGATGAGACCTTAGCACAACTTTTGCTTGATCTCAAAGAGAAGAATTTATCTGAAATGGCTAGGTTAGCAGAAGAGGAAAAGAAGGCACAACAATTAAATCTTGCTAGCCAAGTTCAAGACAAAGGCAAGAAAGTGCAAATTTCAAAGCCCACTACAAAAGGTTATTGTTATACCAGGTCAACAACCTAATGAGGATGAAGATAGAAGATCTTATAGGTTAGTCAAGAAGTTACCTAATATTGCCCCAAAGGATAAGGGCAAGAAGAAGTTGTAGTCTGAATCAGAAGGTGAAAGTGATTCAGATGACGATATTAGCAAAGTCATGGATAAATTTCATCAAATGGAGCATGATGAAGAAGTAGCTTTTAGACTACAATCAAGACTCCATGAAGAACAGCAACAGAAAGAACTTACATCTAAGCAACAACTGCTTGAAGCACAAAGAATACAACAAGAATGGAATATTGAAGAATATGTCAGGATTCAAGCTGAACTAAAGGCAAGTGAACTTCTAGCTGAGTCTCTAATAGCTGAAGAGAGAGATGAATATGATGAGGAAGAAAAGGATAGATTGATTGATGATCTAGTCAAGGAGCAACAAAGATTCTTTGCTGAAAACAGAAGAAGAGAAAGAGTCAAGCATCCAACAACTACTAAAATAAGGAATCAAATGGTGTCCTACCTCAAAAAGGTTAAACATTTCACTCATGCACAACTAGTCAGGAACAGCTTTGATGAAATCAAGACTGTGTATGAACAACACAAAAGGAGCAAGTTGAACTTTGTTGAGATTGGATCTGAGAAGGATAAAAAGGACACTGAAGATGTCAATAAACACTTACTACAACAAAGGAAATTTGGAAGTACCCCCAGGCTTGATTATTTAAGTACTGCTAGACAAGAAGGAGTATCTCCACCTATCAAGACTACTTATGCTAGGAAGAACAAGAAGGTTAAGGAGATTCCAAAGGAAGCAAAGACTGCTCAAGTATTGGATGAGGGTGATTGTGACATCCGTCAAATTTTCATCTTAAATTATTCATATAGTAGGAGTACTTTAATTATTTACCGACGAGTTGTCAACTTGAAGGTGTTATTTATTTTGCTTTGCGGACAAAGCCCTTTTTAGGGAGAGCGTATGTAACATCTCGAGTTTTCGCGTCTATTAAATTATGAATGCAATACATGAAGTTGTTAAACGTGTTATGTTTTGCCGTATATCTATTTGAAGTATTTACTAAACCCCTTGAGGTCACGCATAATTGTCTTTGATTTGGATCGTGTATCGAGTTGTTATCGAGTCGTGTATATTCAGTTTTCGAGTCTAAACTTAAACACCCGACAAATCTGAGCCGAGTAGTATAGTTGGTGTATCATGTACAAACATTTAAGTTATAAACCTTTATTCACCTTTATTCCAAAAGCTTGCTTAACAAGTGTCCATTTTCAGTCACAACCTAATTTTATAGTTTATTCATCCACTAAGCACTACAAGCCAGCACACATGCCAAGTTTACCCAAATTGGGTATATCACAAGCTTACCAAATTCAGCTTGAGTCTAACCCTAGACTAATAATACAAGATTAAATACAATCCAAAGTTTATCAAATGTCCAAACATAACACAAAGTATTCACAGTCCAAATATTACAGTAACAATTTCTGGACAAGTTTTCAAACACAATTCCTGGGTAAAGTGAAGTGTAGTGTCAAGCCGATTCATCCTTCTCGTCCACACCTGCAAACCGAAAGTGTCAAGCCGATCCATCCTTCTCGTCCAAACCTGCAAACCGAAACCTAAGCATCCATTTGTGAGTCTTTCAAATCATCTCTTCATTTTCTGAATAAAATCTTAGTTGTGCTCGTCATTTACCAAACCTGCGAAAATTAAACAAGTACGTTAGTTTTGTCACGGTTCTATTTTAGTTAAAAACTGAAAAGATTAAACCATAGCATTATTACTAGAACATGACCATGACCATTATTTCTGTCGACCAAACCGAGACTCAAGCCAAGACCAAACCGAGACCCAAGACAAGACCAAACCGAGACCCAAGCCAAGACCAAACCGAGACTTAAACCGAGACCCAAACCGAGACCAAACCGAGAACCAAACCAAGACAACCAAGTCCTTGTTTTTCTGCCGAAACCATTATCATTCAATGTCACCATAATCCAAAGTCTTAACCATTTTTATTTTACAGAAACATCATAACACCCCCAAATATGCCGTGGGTATAAAACCCCTTTTCAATTCGAAACCCTAAAAACTGAAAACCTTTTTTTAATTATGAAATTAATACTTTCTATATACCAAAAATGCCATTTAATTTTGATTAATCAACCGAATACAAAAACCCCCAATTTATATAAACCCTAATTTGATTTTATTAATTAAAACTCTAATTAAACCCAATCCAAACACGAATCTAATAATTAATTTGACTGGAAACAAGATATGCAAAACCCCCCAATTTTGACCGAAAACCTAATTTTTACAAAATCGTTATATGTTGAAATTAACATATTTTTATACAAGAAAACATTAATTAATTGTATTTAAACATGAGATTTAGAAAAACCCCAAATATTTCGAAACCCTAATTTGCTCATCATCAAATTCGAGAGCCATTTGGTTCTCAGCATGTTTATACAAGTGATTTAAACCCAAGATCTTTTATAAACGAAAATCATTTAACCATTTTATTAAAAGGAAAAAAGGAAATAAACAACTTATCTTTGGTTTGAGATGATTCACTTTAACCCTGGGGAAGAACACCATCAAGAACCGAATCGGTTTGATGTGGGGATGAAACCCCACATCTCACTCGATTTAATCACCACAACCCATCCCAATGATTTAGTTTTAACCTAAAAACCATCTTAGCCATGGAGGAGTTGATGATCCGATCCAGTTTTGAGAGAGAGAGGATTGGGGGCGGTGGGTGTGTTTCGAGAGAAGAGAGAGAGAGATAACTCTCTGTTTTTGAGTTATGTGTGATAAACACACGTATTTACCCCTTTGTTCCTTGTTTATATCGCCAGCGGGCCGGGCCGGGTTATATAACCCTTGGGCCGGATTATGGGTGGGTATATTGGGTAATTGTTGGGCCAGTGTTAGTGTATGGGTTTATTTAAAGCCCAAAAACGAAATTTGTAACTTAAGGGTATTATTTAGCCCGTAAATCTCGACCGTTTAATAACCGACTTTTATGTATCGCGTTTTTCCGTACACGAAAGGTATTGTCAAGCACAACTAGGGTGTCGTGTCTTTTTACTAGTATAAATTTTCATATCGTAACGCGATCCTTATAATTAAATAGGTCGCGGCTAGCGTAACCGTACTCTCGAGCTACTTTTACCTTCGTCCTTTTTGCTGAATTACGAGGTGAGTTTATAGCCCCATGCTTAACTATTTTTACTGCTTTTTGGGGTGAGACATTGCTTGATTTTAACGTATGAACACAAGTGCATTTACTGATTTATATATTAGTCTAAGTCCCACTAAAAACCCAGTTGCTTTGGCCCGTAAAACGTGAACCGTTAATTACTTTGTGTAAGCGCGAATGTTATGGATAGATCTATCGGGATTGACGTCCCTGTCTGTCTTGTCCAACAAGGGGACAAGCGGGCACAGTTTCATTTGAGTCTGAGATAGGATGTCGTGGGTTTAGGCATCTAGTTGGGCTACATTTATATGATTATACTACCGGTGTTGTTAATGCTTCGGTGTCACGAGCTTAGACTGTAATAAATACTTTTGGGATGACTTTGTATATGTTATATTGTCATCACTTTTGGGAAAATCTTGTGGTTCATTGAACATTTTAAATTAACTAAACCTATGAACTCACCAATTTCATGTTGACACTTTAGCAATGTTTTTCTCAGGTATTAAGAAGGAAGATACTAAGTGAGGTCTCATGCATTGCCGTCATTTCTTTGAAACAAAGATCATTTGTACTACTTGGAAAACTATGTTTTGTAACAGTGACCAGTTTTATGCTTCCGCACTATGTTAAAACTATTTAATTTATCAATTACAAGTGATCTATTTTCCGAACGTCTCATTTAGAGGTCGTTCTTTGTAACTGTGTGTGTATGATAATCATGACGTCACCACTCCCTTGTCGCCATTATACTCTGATATTTTGGGAGTGTGACAGATTGGTATCAGAGCCATGGTTATAGAGAACTAGGTTGCATTTAGTAACTCTAGACTATAACTGCTATGTGTTTAATCGATTATCATACGCATTGTAAGTATTAAGTATATGTAGATACATGGACATAGATAAGTAATAAATGGGATACATGTGGTTTAACAAATACGAGGTATATTTACATGGGTTACATGTGTAACAACAAAATCTGAATTATGTTATGTGAGATACATGTGGATTCAACAATGATTACTATGTTATGTTAATGTCCCTTTTTACGGACTAATTTTATAAGATATTTACACACATTTATTTTGTTTATGATTACAGCGATGTCTTCTTCTGATGATTCCACGTCTACAGGAGCGTACTACAACCGTAGTTCACAGTCGACTATCAGTTCATCAGCAGGACTACCTAGAGGATCACCATCAGGATATCCGTGGTACCGGATGGTTTCAGATGATGATACAGAGAGAGACTGAGGAGGCTCATCGTTCACCGATCCGTATTCCTGATGCATCAGCTGACGACGTACTCAGCCTAGAAGGCGGAAGAGAGGATGACTTAGACGCTGATGTGGTGCAGTCACAAGGTCAGACATCAGTTACTAGGGATGAGACGGTAGAGGAGACAAAGGATGATGATATGGAGTTCACAGATGGGGAAGGAGAGCCCATGGAGGTCACAGACACTGAGGACCCTCCTACTGCATATGCTGCTACTCCTGAGGTTTCCCTAGCACACATCTCCTCATCTTCATCTGAAGACGAAGGGGAGAGGACTGATATTCCTGCTCCAGCACCTGGTACTCTACCTTTCTACTATGTGAGACGACGTCTTCGGGGGAGAGCTGCTCGACCACCACTTTCACCTTACCGACCCCTCATACCCTTCACTGCCACTGACAGGCATGCAGCCCGCACACCTGCCAGTCCTGTCCCAGAGGTAACACTACTACTACCACCACCAGAGACTGTACCTACTGTGTACCAGGAGATGCTTGCTGATGCTGGTATCTCTACTGGGCCGAGAGCTACGACTCCTCTTCCTAGGAGAGCTACATCGACGGTGGTGATGCTTGGGGCAGCAGATGGATGTGTGACGACACGATTAAACAGGTTGGAGGATGCTGTAGAGGCTTTAGGTGAAGAGTATAATGAGGTGCAGGATAAGCTGGAGGCACTGGCAAAGAAGAGTCCAGTTAGGGATGAGACAGTGTTGATGGTTTGTGTGACCCGTCTACGAGGACAGCTTCATACTGTTCTTGATCAGATGGAATCCATGCCGAATGCTCGTCTTGAGGAGATCGAGAGCCTGATGACCCGTTGGGGAGTAGAGCCATTGGTTGAGATAGGCGGACTAGAGGCACCGGTGGAGGACCCTGTTGCAGACTTGGATAAGAGGTTTAGAGCCGCTTGTTATGATACCGATGTTAGACTTAGAGATTCCCAGGCTCGTGAGATCGTGGTTGAGAGAAGGTTAGCAGAGTTGGAGAGAGAGCTTCATCAGCGCCGTGAGGGCACTAGTTAGATTTATCTTGTACCATTGACTTATCATTGTATGACCACTAAGCTTTGAAGTTTATCTTAGCTAGTTGGCATTTTATTTCCTTTTATTATATTATGTATAACAAACTATGATGTACTACCAAACAATTCTATGAATGATATTATGGGTTACAAAAATTGTGAGATCATTATATATTGTGTATTATACCCTGGAGCATTTCATAATTATATTGTGCGTGCCATGCATGTTATGTCTGGCAAAACTCATTGTCCTATTACCTTTTTAGATTATGGCGCCAGTTAGAAGATCCGAAACGCAGAATCCACCAGCTGCTACCGGTGGAATTGACACCGTCATGCTAAGTCAAATGATAGCAGAACGAGTGGCCGAGGCACTCGCAACAGCCGAAGCAAATCGTACAGCTAGCACACAGGAGGAGACCAACCAAGGAGCTACTAATGCTATTGCACGGACTTGTACCTACAAGGAATTTCGTGCAGCTACGCAAGTAAGTTTCCGCGGTACTGAAGGAGCAGTAGGATTAACCAGATGATTTGAGAAGCTAGAATCCCAATTTGGGATTAGCAATGTTGCTGAAGCTGATAAGGTGAAGTTTGCGTCAAGCACGTTAGTGGATGGTGCTTTGACTTGGTGGAACGTCTATGCTCGTGCAGTGACCATTGACGTTGCCCAAGCGACGCCCTGGAGTGAATTTAAAGCTATGTTTGTGAGGAAATACTGCCCACGAAATGAAGTCAAGCAGATGGAGGTTGAGCTGTAGAACCTGAAGGTCAAGGGTACTGCTCTTACTGCTTACAATCAGCGCTTTCAAGAGCTGATCTTGTTATGTCCTGAAATGGTGCCCAACGACGACCGATTGTTGGAGCGATACATTGAAGGACTACCTTTGAGCATCAAAGGGAATGTGACTTCATCCAAGCCAACTGATTTGCACGAGGCAATCGACATGGCTCATAGTCTGATGTACCAAGTGGTACAAGAGTTGGGAGAGAATACTGGGGATAAGAGGAAGTGGTCTGGCAACCACTACAACAACAATACCAACAACAGCAACAACACAAACAACTACAACCAGAACAAGCGACAAGAAGTAGCAAGGGTGTTTACTGCTGGACAAGGTAATACTGGAAACTACGCTGGAAGACTTCCTTTCTGCGGGAAATGTGGCCGACACCACGAAGGAGCATGTCCCCCTACGTGCTACAATTGTGGGAAGGCCGGACATAAGGCAAAGGAATGTCGAGCACCACCTCGTCCTACTAACCAAAGAGGACCTGGAACACAAGGTGGCCAAGGAGCAAATGTCACTTGCTTTGGATGTGGAGAGAAAGGTCACTACAAGAACAAGTGCCCAAGCAGTGGGAACCAAGGTCGTGGTAACCAGATTCGAGGCAACCAGAATCACAACCAAGGGAACCAGAGGCAGAATCAAGGGAACCGAGGAGGGAATAACCGAGCCACAACTAGTACTCCTGGAGGATTCACGGCACCTAGCAAAGTGTATCATCTCTGTGCTGAAGCTGCAGTGCAAGACAACAATGTTGTGACTGGTACGTTTCTAGTCAATAACAACTATGCTTCAGTACTATTTGATTCTGGTGCGGATAGGAGTTTTGTGTCATCTATATTTAGTGAAGGCCTAAATGTTACCCCTACTGCGTTAGACGTTAAGTATAATGTAGAATTAGCCGATGGGAAGTCAGTAACCACCGACGTTATTCTGAAAGGATGTAGTGTAAGGTTACAAGGTCGTTCGTTCAGTATCGACTTACTCCCCATAGAATTGGGAAGTTTTGACGTCATCATTGGAATGGATTGGATGTCGAAGCATCACGCGGAAATTGTATGTCATGAGAAGTGCGTCCGTATTCCTTATGGAAACGATGTACTAATCATACAAGGCGAAAGAAGTGGAGTGAAGAATGGATCAAGACTGGAAGTCATCTCATGTATTAGGACCCAAAGATACATTGAGAAGGGATGTCCAGTATTCTTGGTTCAAATAACACAAAAAGAAGGAGAAGAAGATCACGAGAAGAAGGTGGAAGATGTACCGATCGTTAGAGACTTTCCGGACGTATTCCCAGAGGACTTACCAGGATTACCACCAGCACGGCAAGTGGAGTTTCACATCGAGCTTACACCAGGAGCCGCGCCTGTTGCTAGAGCCCCTTACCGCCTAGCACCGGCCGAGATGACAGAGTTAGCTGAACAGATAAGGGAACTTTCTGACAAAGGTTTCATTAGACCAAGTTCCTCACCTTGGGGAGCGCCGGTCTTATTCGTCAAAAAGAAAGATGGATCCTTTAGAATGTGTATCGATTACCGAGAATTGAATAAGCTAACGATAAAGAACCGTTACCCATTACCAAGAATTGACGATCTTTTCGACCAATTGCAAGGATCTAGCATATACTCGAAGATCGATTTAAGGTCAGGATATCATCAACTAAGGGTTAGAGAGGAAGACGTTCATAAGACGGCTTTTAGAACCCGGTACGGACACTACGAGTTCCAAGTTATGCCTTTCGGTTTGACAAACGCGCCTGCAGTATTCATGGATCTCATGAACCGAGTTTGCAAACCATACTTGGACAAGTTTGTGATTGTATTTATCGATGATATTCTCATCTATTCTCATAATGAAGAAGAACACAAGGAACATTTGAAGACCATACTAGAGCTGCTAAGGAAGGAGAAGTTATATGCAAAGTTTTCCAAATGTGAGTTTTGGATAAACACGGTGCAATTCCTTGGGCATGTAATCGACAGCAGTGGTATCCACGTTGATCCTGCTAAGATCGAGGCCGTGAAGGATTGGGCGACTCCAACAACACCCACAGAGATCCGCCAATTTTTAGGTCTTGCTGGTTACTATAGGAGATTCATTGAAGGTTTCTCCAAGATAGCTAAACCAATGACGGAGTTGACTCAAAAGGACAAGAAATTTGAGTGGAAAGAGGATCAAGATTTGGCATTTCAGACATTGAAGCAGATGTTGTGTGAAGCACCTATACTAGCCCTACCCGAGGGTAATGAAGACTTTGTGGTGTATTGTGATGCATCCATAAAAGGGTTAGGTGCGGTACTGATGCAAAGGACTAAGGTCATAGCTTACGCATCAAGACAACTAAAAGTGCACGAGAAGAACTACACAACTCATGACCTAGAGTTGGGAGCAGTGGTGTTTGCCTTGAAGATTTGGAGACACTACCTTTATGGTACTAAGTGTGTTGTATTCACTGATCATAAGAGTCTACAACACATCTTGAATCAAAAGGAACTCAACATGAGACAACGACGTTGGCTAGAGTTGCTCAGTGATTACGATTGCGAGATCCGTTATCACCCGGGCAAGGCAAATGTCGTGGCTGACGCTTTGAGTCGAAAGGAGAGAGTTCTTAGGGTGAAGGCCTTGGTGATGACCATTGACTTAGACCTTCCATCCTTAATTCTCAAGGCTCAGAAAGAGGCAGTCGAGGAAGAATTCTCAAGACTGAAGATGTTGAAGGCATGATAAAGAAGTTAGAAGCTCGCTCGGATGGAACGTTATGCCTTGATAATAGGAGTTGGTTACCGTGCCATGGTGACCTACGATCTTTGATTATGCATGAGTCGCATAAGTCAAAATACTCCATACATCCGGGATCTGACAAAATGTATCATGATCTGAAGATGTTGTATTGGTGGCCGAACATGAAGGCGGATATTGCTACATACGTTAGCAAGTGCTTGACTTGTGCCAAGGTCAAAGCCAAACATATGAAACCATCAGGATTGTTGGTCCAACCCGAACTGCCAGAATGGAAGTGGGAAAGGATCACTATGGATTTCATTACCAAGCTACCAAAAACCTCAGCCGGATTTGACACGATTTGGGTAAACGTCGACCGACTCACCAAATCGGCTCATTTCCTACCCATCAAGGAGACCGATGGAATGGATAAGTTAGCAAGAACATACTTGGAGGAAGTAGTCACGAAGCATGGTGTGCCTGTGTCTATAATCTCCGACCGAGACAGCCGATTTACTTCACAGTTTTGGAAGTCACTGCAGAAGGCATTGGGAACGCAGTTGGATATGAGCACTGTGTACCATCCCCAAACTGACGGTCAAAGTGAAAGGACCATTCAAACCTTAGAAGATATGCTGAGAGCTTGTGTGATTGACTTCCGAAATAGATGGGATAGACACCTACCTCTGGTGGAGTTCTCATACAACAATAGTTATCACACTAGCATTAAGGCAGCGCCGTTCGAAGCACTGTATGGTAGGAAGTGTCGTTCACCCGTGTGTTGGGCAGAGGTTGGTGAAGCACAACTCACTGGACCCGAGATCATACACGAGACTACTGAGAAGATCTTTAAGATTAAGAGCCATATGCAAGCCGCAAGAGATCGACAAAAGAGTTATGCTGACATGAGACGCAAACCCCTTGAGTTTGAGGTTGGTGATAGAGTCATGTTGAAGGTCTCACCTTGGAAGGGTGTGATTCGCTTTGGAAAGCGTGGAAAGTTGAACCCTCGTTACATTGGACCCTTCAAGATTATAGAGAGGATTGGCCCCGTAGCCTATCGTTTGGAATTACCCCAAGAACTTAGCCGAGTGCATAATGTGTTCCACATTTGCAATTTGAAGAAATGTTTAGCCGACGAGACACTCGTTATTCCTTTGGAAGAGATTCAACTCGACGACAAACTCAACTTTGTAGAAGAACCAGTAGAAGTTATGGACCGTCAAGTCAAACAACTCAAGCAAAGCCGTATACCTATTGTAAAGATCCGTTGGAATGCGCGTAGAGGTCCAGAATACACGTGGGAACGTGAAGATCAATTCAAGAACAAGTATCCTCATCTTTTCGCTAATCATCCTACTACAACAACGTCTTGATTTCGTGACGAAATCTCTAAAACATGGGAATACTGTGACATCCGTCAAATTTTCATCTTAAATTATTCATATAGTAGGAGTACTTTAATTATTTACCGACGAGTTGTCAACATGAAGGTGTTATTTATTTTGCTTTGCGGACAAAGCCCTTTTTAGGGAGAGCGTATGTAACATCTCGAGTTTTCGCGTCTATTAAATTATGAATGCAATACACGAAGTTGTTAAACGTGTTATGTTTTGCCGTATATCTATTTGAAGTATTTACTAAACCCCTTGAGGTCACGCATAATTGTCTTTGATTTGGATCGTGTATCGAGTTGTTATCGAGTCGTGTATATTCAGTTTTCGAGTCTAAACTTAAACACCCGACAAATCTGAGCCGAGTAGTATAGTTGGTGTATCATGTACAAACATTTAAGTTATAAACCTTTATTCACCTTTATTCCAAAAGCTTGCTTAACAAGTGTCCATTTTCAGTCACAACCTAATTCTATAGTTTATTCATCCACTAAGCACTACAAGCCAGCACACATGCCAAGTTTACCCAAATTGGGTATATCACAAGCTTACCAAATTCAGCTTGAGTCTAACCCTAGACTAATAATACAAGATTAAATACAATCCAAATTTTATCAAATGTCCAAACATAACACAAAGTATTCACAGTCCAAATATTACAGTAACAATTTCTGGACAAGTTTTCAAACACAATTCCTGGGTAAAGTGAAGTGTAGTGTCAAGCCGATTCATCCTTCTCGTCCACACCTGCAAACCGAAAGTGTCAAGCCGATCCATCCTTCTCGTCCAAACCTGCAAACCGAAACCTAAGCATCCATTTGTGAGTCTTTCAAATCATCTCTTCATTTTCTGAATAAAATATTAGTTGTGCTCGTCATTTACCAAACCTGCGAAAATTAAACAAGTACGTTAGTTTTGTCACGGTTCTATTTTAGTTAAAAACTGAAAAGATTAAACCATAGCATTATTACTAGAACATGACCATGACCATTATTTCTGTCGACCAAACCGAGACTCAAGCCAAGACCAAACCGAGACCCAAGCCAAGACCAAACCGAGACCCAAGCCAAGACCAAACCGAGACTTAAACCGAGACCCAAACCGAGACCAAACCGAGAACCAAACCAAGACAACCAAGTCCTTGTTTTTCTGCCGAAACCATTATCATTCAGTGTCACCATAATCCAAAGTCTTAACCATTTTTATTTTACAGAAACATCATAACACCCCCAAATATGCCGCGGGTATAAAACCCCTTTTCAATTCGAAACCCTAAAAACTGAAAACCTTTTTTTAATTATGAAATTAATACTTTCTATATACCAAAAATGCCATTTAATTTTGATTAATCAACCGAATACAAAAACCCCCAATTTATATAAACCCTAATTTGATTTTATTAATTAAAACTTTAATTAAACCCAATCCAAACACGAATCTAATAATTAATTTGACTGGAAACAAGATATGCAAAACCCCCAATTTTGACCGAAACCCTAATTTTTACAAAATCGTTATATGTTGAAATTAACATGTTTTTATACAAGAAAACATTAATTAATTGTATTTAAACACGAGATTTAGAAAAACCCCCAAATATTTCGAAACCCTAATTTGCTCATCATCAAATTCGAGAGCCATTTGGTTCTCAACATGTTTATACAAGTGATTTAAACCCAAGATCTTTTATAAACGAAAATCATTTAACCATTTTATTAAAAGGAAAAAAGGAAATAAACAACTTATCTTTGGTTTGAGATGATTCACTTTAACCCTGGGGAAGAACACCATCAAGAACCGAATCGGTTTGATGTGGGGATGAAACCCCACATCTCACGCGATTTAATCACCACAACCCATCCCAATGATTTAGTTTTAACCTAAAAACCATCTTAGCCATGGAGGAGTTGATGATCCGATCCAGTTTTGAGAGAGAGAGGATTGGGGGCGGTGGGTGTGTTTCGAGAGAAGAGAGAGAGAGAGAGATAACTCTCTGTTTTTGAGTTATGTGTGATAAACACACGTATTTACCCCTTTGTTCCTTGTTTATATCGCCAGCGGGCCGGGCCGGGTTATATAACCCTTGGGCCGGATTATGGGTGGGTATATTGGGTAATTGTTGGGCCAGTGTTAGTGTATGGGTTTATTTAAAGCCCAAAAACGAAATTTGTAACTTAAGGGTATTATTTAGCCCGTAAATCTCGACCGTTTAATAACCGAATTTTATGTATCGCGTTTTTCCGTAAACGAAAGGTATTGTCAAGCACAACTAGGGTGTCGTGTCTTTTTACTAGTATAAATTTTCATATCGTAACGCGATCCTTATAATTAAATAGGTCGCGGCTAGCGTAACCGTACTCTCGAGCTACTTTTACCTTCGTCCTTTTTGCTGAATTACGAGGTGAGTTTATAGCCCCATGCTTAACTATTTTTACTGCTTTTTGGGGTGAGACATTGCTTGATTTTAACGTATGAACACAAGTGCATTTACTGATTTATATATTAGTCTAAGTCCCACTAAAAACCCAGTTGCTTTGGCCCGTGAATCGTGAACCGTTAATTACTTTGTGTAAGAGCGAATGTTATGGATAGATCTATCGGGATTGACGTCCCTGTCTGTCTTGTCCAACAAGGGGACAAGCGGGCACAGTTTCATTTGAGTCTGAGATAGGATGTCGTGGGTTTAGGCATCTAGTTGGGCTACATTTATATGATTATACTACCGGTGTTGTTAATGCTTCGGTGTCACGAGCTTAGACTATAATAAATACTTTTGGGATGACTTTGTATATGTTATATTGTCATCACTTTTGGGAAAATCTTGTGGTTCATTGAACATTTTAAATTAACTAAACCTATGAACTCACCAATTTTATGTTGACACTTTAGCAATGTTTTTCTCAGGTATTAAGAAGGAAGATGCTAAGTGAGGTCTCATGCATTGCCGTCATTTCTTTGAAACAAAGATCATTTGTACTACTTGGAAAACTATGTTTTGTAACAGTGACCAGTTTTATGCTTCCGCACTATGTTAAAACTATTTAATTTATCAATTACAAGTGATCTATTTTCCGAACGTCTCATTTAGAGGTCGTTCTTTGTAACTGTGTGTGTATGATAATCATGACGTCACCACTCCCTTGTCGCCATTATACTCTGATATTTTGGGAGTGTGACAGTGATAAAGCTCAAGGTGTTGAAAAAACTAAAAATGTACAGGCCGTACATACTTAGTCAACAGTACATAGTGAAACGGTGCATACTGACTTGGAGGAAGGATCTGTTGAAATAGAAGGAATGTATTAAAAGAAAAAGATCAACCAGGAGAAAGCAAGAAGCAAAGAAAAAGGTAAAATCTACTAATGAAGATAGTGATGATGATGAGAGCTGCAAAAAGTACTTGAAGATAGTAAAGTTTGAACATCAATGCATAGATACAGAGATCTTTGGAAAGAAGTCATCAATTATTAGATGGACAGGTGCTACAAGTCAAGGAATAGAAGCTCATGGAATAACTAGAACAGATGGTACATTTAGGATGTTCAGGTTATTGGAAGATATTCTTCATATTCTTGATAGGCAAGATATTCAAGATCTTCACAGGTTTTTTCAAGGAGGCAGTGAAGGTAAAGAAGAAGTCTTACTATTGCTTCATGAATTAAAATTCATGTATGAGCCACACAATTGTGATCAACAAATATTGAAGGAATTAGGGAATCAGGTTCCTACTTACTGGAGATATTATAGATTATGTGGAATGCACACATTAAATGTAGATGATGTTTCGTATTATATGCTTCAAGAGAAAAGATATCCTTTTGGAAGAAGGTTGCTAAAAAGGATCTTATAAATGCAATTAGAAGTTTTAAATGGTGCTTTAAAGTTGATCAGGATGATCAAACAGCAAATCAAGGAATTGGAGGAAGAAGAGGAAGCTAAAAAAGAGCCTTAAGTGTTTGACTTTTAGTCACACTTCACAAATCGTTCTCAGTTCACCATGTCTAACAAACATAAGAACTAGCTAGTCTATAAGGAAACGGTTTATGGTCAAGACTTCTCAAATCCGTTGATAGATGGTAGTTTGCTAAAAACTACATGGTCATTAACTCACCAAACTTAGAAGTAAAGAGTTAGCTAGTCCTAGGGAAAATGGTTTTAGGTAAAGAATCTATCAAATCCGTTGAATGGTTGATAGTTTACCAAAAATTATAGGGTTATCAGTACACCTTATTCTTTATGAATAAAGTATTGGCTATTCCAGAGTGTACGGCTAACTGGTAAAGAATAAATCAAATTCGTTGATAGCTAATGATTTGCTAAAAATCATGATGCCAATACAAATTGGTTTGTTGTTAACTGTTTTTTTCAGATGAGAAGACATAAGCAGGAATATTGATTCATAAACAAACATGTTCAAGGAGATTCATGTATGTTCAAGATCAAGGAAAAAAGACAAGAAAGTTTTGTCATCATCAAATAGAGGAAGATTGTTGGGCAAAAAGCTTAAAGATGACAGAGTTCCAATATGAAGACAACATAGTTGCTGCAAAGAATGTGAAGAAGACACAAAAGATCACATTTTGAAGACAAAGATGAAATTCATAAAGATTTGAAGTTTATCATATCAGAAGAATATCTACATGAAGTGTTTGGATACATTCAGTTGGTATACAAGTACAGGATTACCAAGTTCAATCTAGGTTTGAAGTGAAGTTTGAAGACATGTATTCTTATATATTCAACATACAGAGAAACAAGAAGATAACAAGTTATTATTCTTGTTTATGGGAGGATTGTTGAGAATTATTGTAAAGTACCAAGTACCTTTAGTACAAGTACAAGTACTATTAGTGTTAGCATGTACCGTTAGTGTTAACGTGATATATGTCAATTACCGTTAGTGTTAATAAGTACTGCTAAGTATATAAAGACGAGTATATCTTTAGAAAAGATATGTCATAGTTATAGTTAGAGTACATCTTATGTGATATACTTAATAGTTAGAATAGTGATAATAAATCGTGTGTGATATACTTATCATAATAGAATATAAATTCTACGCTCACTCAAAATTTTGAAGAAAGCAAAGCATAGTTATAAAATCTAGTGAGCTTCTTGCAAGCTGTAGAGCTGAGCTTATTCAAAAAGAAAAAGAGCTTGCAAGGTACAAAGGGGGTGTCATTACTACTGTAAAAGGATGTTTTTGAAACTAAATACAACGAAACTCTTAAGCTTTTAGAACAAGATAAACGTAATTATAACACCTCTTTAAGTAGTGAACGACACAAAACGTATCTTGCCACCACTAAAGTGAATGAGCTAACTCAAAAGACTGGTTTTCTTCAAGAGGATAAGACTAAACTAGTCACTGCGAAAACGGAAGAGGTTGCAAACTTGCAAAAAGCTTTCAAAACTAAACAAGCTAAAGACATTGACAAAGTCGTGGAACTTGAAACGCAAATTGATTTTTATAAGAAAATTGTTTATAAAACAAATCAATCTATTCAAACTATGAGAATGTTGGCACCTCTTTCGTTTTTACGGGTAAAGCTAGTTTTGCTAGTCCTAAGTACCTCGAGCAAGCTCAGTCTGAAAATCAGCGCCTATATCTTGAGGAGTCCCAATGGACCGATATTGATTGTCTTATTGTTAGGCCCGATAGTGATGAGTCATTAATTTTTGAAGAAGAGAGTAGATCACCAGTAGATAAAGACTTTGTGAAACCATATAATTATGCTTATGAAAATAGTATTTATGAAATTTTCAAACCACAAAAACAGAAGTCTCATGAGCAAATATTTTTGGAATGTGAACAAATAAGACTTAAATGGAGACATGTTTTTTCCACTAAGAAAACTAATGTTTCAAAATATATTGGGTACTTGCCGCATCAAGCTTCTATAAGCAAGGGTAAGCAAGCACTTAGTATTCTTAAGAGTAACATTGAAAATTTTAATAAGGTTGTTGACGATGAATGGAAAAATGTGAACTTTTGAAAGACGATAAAGAAATTCCTCACGATATAACTGTGCTTTTGAAAACTATTTTGATTCTTCTTGCGGAAAGAACAAAGAAACATGCTTTGGAATTTGAAACGTTAATAGGGCAAGAAATGTTTGACGATTTGAAATATGTGGAATCTCTTGAAAAAAAATTGACGACCATCAACCTGAAAGAGAAGAATTTTCTATAGCATATGATCTACTGTTGCAAGAATGACTCTCCAAAGATATTATGTGTGTTTATGTTACATCTTGTGCTGATATTGATGAATATTCTGATGTTGCATGCAAATATCTTGATAAAGTAAAAGAGTGTGAAAATCTTAAAACTGAGCTTTCAGAAAGTGCTAATAACAAGGAGTTTATATTATTTAAAAGCCGATGTGATTACCTTCAAAAACATTGTCACTCACTTGAACTTGCTTTGCAAAACAAAATTGGAAGCTTTTCACATGATACACCTTTGGAAGTAAAATTATCTGAGTCATGTCGATTACTAAACAAAAAAAGTCTTGACATTACTGATTTGAAAGCTCAGTTACAAGAAAAAGATATAGCAATTGAAGAGTTGAAGAAACTCATTGCTAAGATGGGTGGGAAAATTGTGGAACCTAGAACTAAGAAACCTGTTGTGAGATAACCCAATGCGTATAAAGTGACTAAATCCTATGTCTTAGGAAAACCATCTGTTTTATGAAATTCTTCATTTTCAACATCTGGTTCCCCCCCCCCCCCCCCCCCCCCCCCCCGACGGATGGGAAGGATAGGTTACCACATATTCGTCCCAAAACAGTTATTCAAGCACAAAGCACAAATGTGCTCAAACTAGGGATGTATAGACTAGCCGCTAAACCCACACAAAACAAAGATAGTCACTCGCATCAGACTTCTAGAAACACTAATAGACGTGTGTCTTTTACTACATGAGTAGTCCCCACTGCTAGTGTTAGCCAACCTCAGCCTAAGAGCACTCGAATGAATGAAAAGGTTTGGAAAAACAAGAGTCAAGGGAAGATGAAGAAAGTAGAAGACCACCCTAGGAATTTGAATGTTTCTAAGAATAAAACGTCTGTAATCGCATGTAATGACGATTTGAATGATTCGACTGCTTTGAATGCTTTAAATATTAAGTTTGTTTGTGTGAAATATGGAAATGTGCTAATGCTGATCATTCTATGTGTGCTATGAATAATGTTAAAGGCGTAGATACTAGAAGTAAGAAGCAAATTACGATGCCTATTAGTTCAAGTAAACCCAAACGCAAAGTGAACCATTCTGGTGCAACCCTCCATAAGAAAAGTAATGCATCAGACTCCACCACTAAGAACACTAGAAGCTGAATTAGGGAACTATATGAGTCTGCTAGCAAGTCTTGGAAATGGTGGTTCTCTAATCAATGTCCTCCAGGATAAAAATGGGTGCCTAAGGTTAGAACAGAAAATGTGACAACGAGCGTTAGTCTGCCTTTAAGTGTTGAAACTAATGATTCGGAAATCACAACTAACATGGAATCCAATTTAGCAAATGCTCCATCGTGCTCTAATTTGTCTGCAGGTGATCGAAATAATTCTCTTCATACTGGACTCCGGGTGCACCAAGCACATGACAGGGAATCTCAAGCTTCTAATTAACTTCATGGAGAAGCACCTAGGTACGGTCCGATTCAGAAATGATTAATTTTCACCTCCTAGAATATGGAGATTTGGTTAAGGGGAATATCACGATCAAATGGGTAAATTACGTCAAAGGGATGAATCACAATCTTTTCTCGGTTGGTCAATTCTATGATGCAGATTTGGAGGTTGCTTCCAGAAAGAAGACATGTTTTGTTCGTGATTATGATGAGAATGATTTACTCACTGGTTCACGAGGTACAGATCTTTACAGAATCTCACTTCAAGACACAACTTCTACAACTCCAATTTGCTTCATGGCTAAATATTTAACGTCTCAGGCATGGTTATGGCATCAACATCTATCTCATCTCAATTTTGATACCATCAACTTGCTTTCCAAGAAAGATATCGTGAGAGGCCTTCCAAGCTTGAAATTCATCAAAGATCATCTTTGTTCTTCTTGTGAGCTTTTTAAAGCTAAACGAAATAGTTTCAAGATAAAGACTACACCAAGCTCTGAAGGACGGTTAGATCTTCTTCATATGGATTTGTGTGGTCCTATGCGTGTTCAAACTAGCAATGGGAAGAAATACATTCTGGTTATTATCGATGACTATTCATGGTACACGTGGACTTTCTTCTTGAGATCCAAGGATGAAACACCCGAAGTTCTCATCAACTTCATTAATGTAACACCCCCAAATTTACACAATTCAATACAGCGGAAGACTCGTTGGTGTTACGGGATAGCACATTACTCACATCATAGACAACGCTTAAAAATTGCGTCGTTTAATAATAAATCATTTCTATTCATAAATATCAAATTTACATAGGTCCCAAGTCATAGTATTTCATATAATTTTACAAAACATTTGAATGGAAATTGATATTTAAGTGCGGGCCATGAATTCTTGTCGTCTTCCCGAGAATTACCTTCAAGTACCTGAGACAAAACATGTTAAAAGAAAAGGTCAGCGAAAATGCCGAGTGAATTCATAGAGTTTAATAAAACCATTAATATATCATCGGTATATAATTATTACCGAAAATAATTTTGTACAAATCTTTGTAATAGGCCATAAAATAGCCAAAGTCATTTCATACAAATCCTTATCAAAAATCATAATATAGGCTTTTGCCTTCAAAATCATTATACGAACCATTGTCGTAAAAAATCATACAATACGTTTTATAACGTTGTATCGATTAAATAAAAACCATTATATGAATATGGTTATATAAAACCAAAACACGAACATAATATCAATAATAAGACCCCGTATTGCTAGTTAGGCAATATATGGTAATTTAATGCGTATAGCAGTATTTTTGTTATTTTGATTATTATAAGCCGCATGACATTGTTACCTTACTACTACAAACAACGGGTAGCTAACCCGAAACTCAATTTGCCCATCTAAATTAGCGTGTCGTCACAAAAATCACGCTATGGAAATCTTCTCATACATAAATTCGCTTACCAATCAATGTGGCACGACGGGGATCAATCGTCAAGGCGCGAACTGGGGTGATCGTCCCCAAATAGTACTATTATATGCACAAGCGTCTACCAAATCCCGGTAGTTCAAAATTCATGCTAATGGGACTTTTAGTGACATAACCTAACTTTAATAATCCATTTCATTTCATTTATCGGGTCATATAATCATTCATCGGGTCATACAATCAATCGAGTCCAAATCAGTAAACAAACAATCGGGACAAATGGTGTCCTATTTTATTAAAACTAACATGTTATCTCCCTCGCGGGTTTATAAAACATTTAATAAAAACATTTAAAAGAGTGCGAGGCTATGAACTCACGTTGATGTGGGAAGGCGGGTTATCGGCAATTCGGATGTACGGTACGTGCTTCAATCACAGAAACCTAGACAAATAATACGTTAGACTCTTGTCCAATGACTTTATAAAAATAACAATTATGTATATATATGATGATTATATATACATGATGATGATCAAGTGGGTTTATACATTCTCATTTACTCATTTTAGTGTTATGTATTGGTAATTCTTATACTAGTTTACTAGTTTTACTTATTTACATGTTTTAGGCCCAATAAGCCTATTATAAGCCCAATACCTTATATTAGTCCATTTTACACTTTCATTATCAGTATTATACTTTACATGTTGGGCCTAAGTGGGTTAATCCCAATAAGTAAGTTTATAAGTGTTGTACCAAACTAGTCGGGTTAATAGTCCAATAAGGCTACTTTAGCCCGTTAATGTCTATATGTTGTATAGCTTGGGTTTTATCGGTTTTTACTTGTTATATAAGTTTATACATCAGTATGTTAGTTTATAAAAGTTTACATTAGACGGGTCCGACCGTCTAAGTTTTATTTGACAAAAACGTTAATCTTTCGGTTTTAGCCGAAAAGACGTAAAACTTAGGTATATAGTTTTATAACTTGGAAAAACATTTTTACTTGTAATTTATATAATGTATCCTATTTTAATATCAATATATATGTAACCCTTTATTTATAATTTTTATCAACTAGTGGGTTTTATATATGTATATTTTATATAAATTTTTGAGTGGTTATATTATATACTATTTATATATAAAATCGGTCCCAAATTTTAAGTCCACTAAAATGTCCATATCTAGAGTTCTATACTGAGATAGGACCTCAAATTTTTATGACAGTAACTAAATAATATGTGCTTCATTTTACTTCTTTATATATACTGATGAATCAACCTCTAAATATTTTAATAAATTCGTCCAAAACAGTATTGGCAGATTTGCACTCTAATCTTGTTTTGATCATATCTCACTCATTTTTATGATTCCATTGTATGGACAACTCTCACATGTGTATAACACCTAATACTTACTGTAAATTGATTCCACTATGCCATTTTATCAGTTTATCATTTGGTTACTTACTGTTTTTATGCAGCCATCATTTTAAGCAATATTTTAACTATTTTACATGTGGTTTTCCATCTTTTTACCCATGTTTATCAACACCAAATCCCCACATAATATTTTTATCATCATTCATCATCGTATACATATACATAAATAAAGAAAATACAAGATTACATAATCAAAATAATAAGAGGATAGGAAGAACAATCTTTATACCACCAAGATTATGTAGTTTATGATCAATGCTTGGATTTATGATGGCAAAACTTGTGATAGATCAAGACCAATCTTAAAGACCACCAATACTTGTAAACTTCTTGTAGAAATCAACCCTTGAACATCACCAAATCACCTCCTTGGATGATAGAATCACCTCCAATCTTCAAGGCTTCAAAGGAGCATCATCATGTGTATGAATAACACATGATTTTGTGGCTAAAATAGATCAAATAGGGGTGTCTGATGGTGGTGGTGGACGGAATATAGAGAGAGAAAGGGAGGAATGTGTGAGTTTTGCCTGTGTAGAATGAAGTTTCTAGTTTGATTTTGGTTGTTTTGTAAGTAAAAATGGTTTTGGTGTAAGGCTAAGGACAAGTGTCCTTAGCTTAAAGATTAAGTTGACACCTTTGTGGTGTTGTGTCATGGTTTTGGCCGTCCCATAGAGTGGGGTGGGGCAAAACTTGTTTTGTCTCATCCCACTAATTTACGGGTATTCCTCGATTCTAGTTTCCTCAATTTGTGTGCCCTCGGGTCGTTTTACGAAAAACGTTTTTATAAATATGAATCAACGGCACAAAACGAATCTAATAAAAATTGTCTCATCAGAAACGGAGTTCGAAAACGTAAATACGTAATCCTAAGGTTTCCGGTTTAGTCGTAAAGGACGTTAAATTATTCACGTAAGTCCTAATCTCTTCTCGTAAATTTCCTCAAATTTAAAATCCCAAAATAATATTCACGGATATATTTATTTCCTGAAGTGTCGTACTGTCACCAAAACGGTGTATGTAAACGTAAGCACGTAACGTAGAATCCTCCGGTTTAGACGTAGTCGATGCTACTTCAATATGTAAACCCAAATTTCTTCCCAAAATGAGTGAGTTCATAATATAACATTAAAACAATGTTTTTAAATAATACTTGAGAATAAAATATCAACCATAAATTGATGGATTGTCACAACATTTACCCCTAAACAGGATCTTTGTCCTCAAAGATCAATTTATCTTACTACTCGCTTCTTATAGAGTTAGAGCCATGTGGGTATTTCCTCCACATTCGGTCTTTTCTCACAAGTGTAATCCATTACAATACGCGAGTTTCATCAAACATAACTACGAGAATTAGATCAGGCTTAATGTCGACTTACTTTCTCTATCCATGATGTAACGGGTTTTTGATGAATGCAACTATCTTTACTAAGAAACAATCAAATTCTCACTTGATAGACATTTCATCAAGTTCGATATACGAAACATAATTCACACAGCTCTTGAAGTCCTAGGGTAGATCCAGCTTATATGCCTTTCAAACCAACTTTTTACATCATCTCAATGGTCCCATACAACGGGGACTTATTTCCCATGATCTTTCCGATCATCAATTCATTTTTTTTCAAGGTGATAATTTTTGGCATAACTTCGCTACCCATCCTACACTTCAATGTCTACACTTCATATTCACATAACCTCCTGCCCACTATCGGTAGTCAATAATCAGATCCTAATTTACACAATCATTTCAGGTTTCACGGGTCGGGTATTTTGTAAGGTTAGGTTTGTCATCATAGGAAACCTTAAACCTAACAGACATGTCCAACTCACAATGGGTGTATGTCGGGTGTCTTCCTCCCAACTCCTGCTTACAGATGCTCTAATATTTAGATCCTTACAAGATTCGATCTCGATCTTAATACGATAATTATCAATGATAATCTCTCCAAAGGAAAGTGGTTATATGGTTTATTACTAAAGGTCAATCATTCAAAACATAAAACAACACTTTTAGTGTTTTGTATCATTATTTTACCTCGTCCCTTCGATTGGGGTGGTAAACAGTACTCTCATCAAGGTTCGTTCTTAATGACTTCTGAGCAAATATCTAGAAATTCGATGCGCAGCGAGGATCTTGATAGAGATGATCGATACAGGCACACTATGTTTACACAACTCCTTTAAATACAAAGAGTCAATTTCTTCATCGAGAATCTGTCATTAACGGGAATGATATTAGTAGATTTGGTCAGTCTGTCGACGATGACCCAAATCGAATCAAATTCAGATGATGACCTTTGCAATAGTTAGACGTTACTAATGTATGAGGCGATGTCTGCCTTCATAATTTGCCATTAGTACAACTTCTTCAAATAAAAAAATACACTAAATCAGAAATAGCATGAAGAGAATACTTATACTTACGAGATTCCAACATGACTACATCTCAATAGTTAGGCAACCACAAGTGGCCTTTTATACATTTAACGCCATCGGCTTCTCAATTCTAATGGTTCATATTAACCGCGAACCCCTTTTATTATCTATATTATCCTTTTTACAAGCATCAGCTATATTTTAAATTGCTCGGCAATTTATTTTGCACAGTCATATTTAAGGAACACATCCTAATTAATTCTTTATCCTTTCTTCATAATGTGTCAGTATCTACATTCACCTTCCTTGATGAAATAAATATCATGGTCAATATTACACAGAAATTCTTTCCTCATATTTTCTAAGTTTTAGTTTCGTCTCAACTATTATTTTTATCAGTTTTGCTAAATCCGGCGTTTTAAAGCGTCGATAGTTATTACAAGTAAATTAATAATAAACATTAAATTTTTATGAAACGTAAACGTAAAAATTTTAAATTTCTTAGTTTGACCAATTATATAAAAATGTTCAAAATGAATTTGAGTTTAATTAACAAGATTTTTGTTGATTTATCGAAAATAATTAAAATAATTAATAAGATCCATAAATGTTCGAAAAATCTTTGTTTATACTTTGGTCAAAATTTTCTTAGTTGAAAGCAAAAATTGTCGTTTCAAATTTCAAGTCTAAATGCAGGATATGGTCATCCATCAAGAATTATTTAGATCACTTTTGATAATCAATCATCTTATCATTTAGGGGAATTCTATTCGAGTTCCCATCAATTAAGATAATGTCGTCATGTCATAATCAATCAATCCATTCTACTGGCATTACCAACTTTTCAGTTTTATTGCCGTCGATAAGATGTGAACTTCTCAAAAGACTAATAATAATTCATAATCCTTCACAAATTCAAGGATATCAGGAGACATAACCACCATTAAAAGAGTAAGGTCAACGCATAATCTACGCTAGAGAATTTCAAATCAGATACAGACGAAAACATTAACGAATATGATTTTATCCCATGTTTTCATGAATTGAGTACGCATTCGAAAGCTCCTCGGATCGTTACCCAGGTCATTCAAATGAAATCTAATCAAAAGAAATGATAGGAACGTCGATACATCCAGTCGGGTATCAACACTCGGTAATCAGATACTTTTCCAAAGAATCTTGCCATGAAAGAATAGGACAAGAAAGGGTTGTCAATTGTCAATTAAGACAATTTCCACAGATGAGTAAATTTGACTCAGAAGAATAAATGGTACGGGCACATATGTAGGTGTCTCTAACAATATGTCCTTATTTTTGCATTTCTTGCAGATCTCTTAAAGTTTAATCTTTAATAACTTCAAAGAAAGTGTAGTGTTTATTAATCAATTTTATGGTGACTACTAATCAGCGTTGCATGGTCCCTTCCAAATTGTATGTAGGCGCACAACTATATACAATTTCAAGATTAACGATGCAATACTCAGTTCGTCAAAACTTTGTCATCATGTTTAAAATATATATTCATGCTTAATACAAAATGAATTTACAGATATGTTCTTTATCATGGAAACAATTAAGTTTTCCAAGGTGTTTCATAAACAACTTCATTTCGATAACGATTACTTATAAATATCACTTTGAATAATCCTTATAGTGATGAAAATTCAATTTTCTCAAAGGATACTGTTTTAACTTTATAAAAACAATGCGTGATCTGCAAAAGAGTGATGAAGAGTTGTTCACCAAGAACTAACTACAATATAATAGGAAATGAGCTTATCCAATTAATCATGAGGTTCATGACCTCTATGGCACTAAAAAGAATAATTCACAACGTAACTCAATTCGAGATGAGTACTTGTTCAATGGTTGCATCACTAATGCGAACATTAGGAAGAAGAAATAAAAGATAGATAACATCGATACATGTAGGATTTAGCAATCAAAGGTAGTCTTTTCATTAATCATAAACAAGTCGAAATTGTACCGTAACACATTACGTGTCACTATGTCATACAATTCCAAGAACTCATCCTACCAACTGATGTCTCAGTTAAGTTAGGGATTTTTAAAAGATACCACAATGAATACTAATCTGCAAGAGTTATTAGGGGTTCCACCTGTCCCGGAAGATCCATTGGTCCCAATTTAGAAGAAGATTTCTTCAATTCATTTCTTGGACACTGGGCATCCCCATCAGTGGACAATGGCCTAGGAACAACCCTTAACACGAACCAACAATCATTTAAAACCTAATAATTCAATCACAGAACTTAACGACTTCCTCTTAATAATCTCATATTCCATACGAGTTAAATTTTACTTTATTCAAGTTTCAATCAATCTTATTCTCAATGCGATATCCTACCTCATTCTCCAATACTTTCAACCTTATTCTTAAACCTTAAAAGGGTAATAAAAGTTCGATATGAACAACGCTTAATTTCCAATCCTATAACTCCTTCATCAATAGTTATCAAATGAGTCACTAGTATGAAATGACTCACACATTCAATTAGACTTCTCGGAAAGGTACTAGTGGCATGAGGCTTTTGGGTAATGGTTCCACTGACAGCCTCAAGTGCAACATTCACCCTTTCGATTTCAATTTAAGAATTGGGTAACACCGAATCAGATGACACCTTTCCAGGTGGTAATGTTTTGTCAAACTCCACTCTATAAGGAAAGATCGTCATGACATTGATATCAGATTTAATCTCGCCAATTCTTCTTCAAGATCACAATCAACTAATATCAACATTTCTACGAATATCAACCATTTGTTGGGATCATAAATATCCACAACTTGGTTTAGATCTAGAATAGATAGAATTCCTACGGGAATAGCTTCGATAGATTTGCTAGGGAAGTTAGGGTTTCTTGTGACAATCTACGTCGTATAAATACCTCGTATAAATATTAAAACAATTATCAAACAATCATGTAATCAAATTACAACATATATATATATATATATATATATATATATATATATATATATATATATATATATATATATATATATATATATATAATCCAAGTTATATATATATATATATATATATATATATATATATATATATATATATATATATATATATATATATATATATATATATATATATATATATATATATATATATTAAAATAACACTTCTTAGTCTGGCCTTGTCGGTAACTCGGGAATTTTTCGGCACCGTTATAGTCAAAAGATTTTTAGACATTTTGAGAAAAATGTTTATAGTTAAAAGATTTTGAAGTGTTTTATTCAAAACCTTGATTTTAAAAATCTTTCGTTCTCTATAACGAGAGCTTTGGTACCAAACTGTAACACCCCCAAATTGACACAATTCCATACAGCGGAAGACTCGTTGGTGTTACGGGATAGAACATTACTCACATCATAGACAACGCTTAAAAATCGCGTCGTTTAATAATAAAGCATTTCCATTCATAAATATCAAATTTACATAGGTCCCAAGTCATAGTATTTCATACAATTTTAGAAAACATTTGAATGGAAATTGTTATTTAAGTGCGGGCCATGAATTCTTTTCGTCTTCCCGAGAATTACCTTCAAGTACCTGAGACAAAACATGTTAAAAGAAAAGGTCAGCGAAAACGCCGAGTGAATTCATAGAGTTTAATAAAACCATTAATATATCATCGGTATATAATTATCACCGAAAATAATTTTGTACAAATCTTTGTAATAGGCCATAAAATAGCCAAAGTCATTTCATACAAATCCTTATCAAAAATCATAATATAGGCTTTTGCCTTCAAAATCATTATACGAACCATTGTCGTAAAAACATCATACAATACGTTTTATAACGTTGTATAGATTAAATAAAAACCGTTATATGAATATCGTTATATACAACCAAAACACGAACATAATATCAATAATAAGACCCCGCATTGCTAGTCAGGCAATATATCGTAATTTAATGCGTATAGCAGTATTTCGTTATTTTGGTTATTATAAGCGCATGACATTGTTACCTTACTACTACAAACAACGGGTAGCTAACCCGAAACTAAATTTGCCCATCTAAATTAGCGTGTCGTCACAAAAATCACGCTATGGAAATCTTCTCATACATAAATTCGCTTACCAATCAATGTGGCACGACGGGGATCAGCCGTCAAGGCGCGAACTGGGGTGATCGTCCCCAAATAGTACTATTATATGCACAAGCGTCTACCGAATCCCGGTAGTTCACAATTCATGCTAATGGGACTTTTATTGACATAACCTAACTTTAATAATCCATTTCATTTCATTTATTGGGTCATATAATCATTCATCGGGTCATATAATCAATCGGGTCCAAATCAGTAAACAAACAATCGGGACAAATGGTGTCCTATTTTATTAAAACTAACATGTTATCTCCCTCGCGATTTTATAAACATTTCATAAAACATTTAAAAGAGTGCGAGGCTATGAACTCACGTTGATGTGGGAAGGCGGGTTATCGGCAATTCGGATGTACGGTACGTGCTTCAATCACGGAAACCTAGAAAAATAATACTTGTCTTAGACTCTTGTCCAATGACTTTATAAAAATAACAATTATGTATACATATGATGATTTTATATACATGATGATGATCAAGTTGGTTTATACATTCTCATTTACTCATTTTAGTGTTATGTATTGGTAATTCTTATACTAGTTTACTAGTTTTACTTATTTACATGTTTTAGGCCCAATAAGCCTATTATAAGCCCAATACCTTATATTAGTCCATTTTACAGTTTCATTATCAGTATTATACTTTACATGTTGGGCCCAAGTGGGTTAAGCCCAATAAGTAAGTTTATAAGTGTTGTACCAAACTAGTCGGGTTAATAGTCCAATAAGGCTACTTTAGCCCGTTAATGTCTATATGTTGTATAGCTCGGGTTTTATCGGTTTTTACTTGTTTAATAAGTTTATACATCAGTATGTGAGTTTATAAAAGTTTACATTAGACGGGTCCGACCGTCTAAGTTTTATTTGACAAAAACGTTAATCTTTCAGTTTTAGCCGAAAAGACGTAAAACTTAGGTATATAGTTTTATAACTTGGAAAAACATTTTTACTTGTAATTTATATAATGTATCCTATTTAAATATCAATATATATGTAACTCTTTATTTATAATTTTTATCAACTAGTGGGTTTTATATATGTATATTTTATATAAATTTTTGTGTGCTTATATTATATACTATTTATATACAAAATCAGTCCCAAATTTTAAGTCCACTAAAATGTCCATATCTAGAGTTCTATAATGAGATAGGACCTAAAACTTTTATGACAGTAACTACATAATATTTTATTCATTTTACTTCTTTATAGCTACTGATGAATCAACTTCTAAATATCTTAATAAATTCGTCCAAAACAGTATTGGCAGATTTGCACTCTAATCTTGTTTTGATCATATCTCACTCATTTTTATGATTCCATTTTATGGCCAACTCTCACATGTGTATAACACCTAATACTTACTGTAAATTGAGTCCACTATGCCATTTTATCAGTTTATCATTTGGTTACTTACTGTTTTTATACAGCCATCATTTTAAGCAATATTTTAACCATTTTTCATGTGGTTTTCCATCTTTTTACCCATGTTTATCAATACCAAATCCCCACATAATACTTTTATCATCATTCATAATCATATACATATACATAAATAAAGATAATACAAGATTACATAATCAAAATAACAAGAGGATAGGAAGAACAATCTTTATACCTCCAATATTAAGTAGTTTATGATCAAGGCTTGGATTTTTGATGGCAAAACTTGTGATAGATCAACACCAATCTTCAAGACCACCAATACTTGTAAACTTCTTGTATAAATCAGCCCTTGAACATCACCAAATCACCTCCTTGGATGATAGAATCACCTCCAATCTTCAAGGCTTCAAAGGAGCATCATCATGTGTATGAATAACACATGATTTTATGGATAAAATAGATCAAATAGGGGTGTCTGATGGTGGTGGTGGACGGAATATAGAGAGAGAAAGGGAGGAATGTGTGAGTTTTGCATGTGTAGAATGAAGTTGCTAGTTTGAGTTTGGTTGTTTTGAAAGTAAAAATGGTTTTGGTGTAAGGCTAAGGATAAGTGTCCTTAGCTTAAAGATTAGGTTGACACCTTTGTGGTGTTGTGTCATGGTTTTGGCCGTCCCATAGAGTGGGGTGGGGCAAAACTTGTTTTGTCTCATCCTACTAATTTATGGGTATTCCTCGATTCTAGTTTCCTTGATTTGCGTGCCCTCGGGTCGTTTTACGAAAAACATTTTTATAAATTATGAATTAACGGCACAAAACGAATCTAATAAAAATTGTCTCATCAGAAACGGAGTTCGAAAACGTAAATACGTAATCCTAAGGTTTCCGGTTTAGTCGTAAAGGACGTTAAATTATTCACGTAAATCCTAATCTCTTCTCGTAAATTTGTGAGTTTATGAACTAACTCAAATTTAAAATCCCAAAATAATATTCACGGATAAATTTATTTCCTGAAGTGTCGTACTGTCACCAAAACGGTGTATGTAAACGTAAGGACGTAACGTAGAATCCTCCGGTTTAGACGTAGTCGATGCTACTTCAAGATGTAAACCCATATTTCTTCCCAAAATGAGTGAGTTCATAATATAACATTAAAACAATTTTTTTAAATAATACTTGAGAATAAAATATCAACCATAAATTGACGGATTGTCACAATTAAGTAGATACAACGTGGTCTTCAAGCTCAAGTAAAAGTGGTACATACTGACGGAGGCACATAATTCTTGAATTCAACTCTAAAGAATTATTTTGAAGCCGAAGGGATTGACCACGAAACATCTATTTCCAGAACACCGGAACAAAACAGTGTTCTTGAAAGACAAAACCATACTTTAGTTGAGGCTACTCGAACATTATTCTCCGCTTCAAAACTACCACTATTCTTTTGGGACGAAGCCGTGTCAACCGCATGCTACACACAAAACCGTTCTTTAACTATTCCAAGACACGAAAAGACACCATATCACATAATTCATGATCGCAAAACTTCGCTCAAGCACCTTCAAGTTTTTGGATGTACGTGTTACATAATTCGAGATGGTGACAATTTGGACAAGATGAAAGAGAAAGGTGATGCATGCATTCTAGTCGGATATGCAACTCAGTCTAAAGGATATAGAGTGCACAACAAGAGAACAAAATTGATAGTTGAGACTATTCATGTCAGATTCGATGAATTGCAAGAAATGGCACTTGAACAAAACAGTTTAAGTCCCAATCCACAACACTAAAGACTTCTGTGCACAACCGCACGGAACTCAGAACTCAAGACTACAAGAATGAACCGTCAAGTTCAAAGCTGGTTCAAGGAAATGTTCTAAGAGCAGATATGACAGTGGACACGAAAATTGAAGACTTGGAAATGTTATATGGACCAATGTTTGATGAATATTTCACGGGGGAGAAACATATTGTATCAAAGTCTTCCGCTGTCACTCATAATAAGAATGATGATACCGATCATCATCAACAAAAGGATACAACTTCTTCTACTTCAACACGGGTTGCTGCAGATTTACCTCCTCAGAATATCACATCAACAATCGATCTACAACCTCCACAACTATTGTCATTGTTCTAGAGAACACAAATCAAGCAGAAAATGCATTATCTGACGATGACAATTTTCACAATCCATTCGGTACATTGGTACATGAAACTGGAGAGTCTACTACTCGCCATATTGATCCGTCAAATATGCATACGTTCTACCAACTAAACCCGCCAACACATCATTGGACCCGAGATCATCCTTTGGTTCAAGTAATTGGAAACCCTTCACAGCCAGTTTGTACAAGACGACAACTAGCAACCGATGGTGATGTTTGTATGTTCGCACTCGTCGTGAGTACAGCTGGACCAAAAAACATCAAAGAAGCCATGGCTGATCATGCTTGGATTGAATCGATACAAGATGAACTTCTTCAATTTGGAAGACTTAAAGTCTGGGAACTTGTTGACAGACCATACGATGTGATTCCTTTAATCTTCGTTGGATCTGGAAAAACAAGATGGATGAAGAAAACACAATCATCAAGAATAAAGCTCGGCTAGTGGCTAAGGGGTATGGCCAGAATAAGGGTATTGATTTTGAAGAATCATTTGCACCAGTAGCTCGTATGGAAGCATTCAGAATTTTCCTTGCTTATGTTGCACATAAGGGATTCACTGTTTATCAAATGGACGTAGAGACGACATTTTTTAACTGTCCTTTGAAGGAAGAAGTCTATGTCATGCAGCCGGAAGGATTCATCAATCCACATTATCCTGACAAGGTGTATCGTCTCCACAAAACACTATATGGACTTAAGCAAGCTCTAAGGGCGTGGTACGATGAGCTCTCGAAATTTCTTTTATCCAAAGGTTTCTCAAAAGGTTCCATTCATCTTACCTTGTTCATTTATAAAAATGGGGATGACATTTTGCTTGTGCAGAGTTATGTTGATGACATTATTTTCGGGTCTACAAACCCAAAACTTTCAAAATGGTTTGAAAAAGTAATGCACATCAAATTTGAAATGTCTATTATGGGTAAACTAAAATTCTTTCTAGGAATTCAATTTCACCAATCCCCACGTGGTATCTTTATTAACCAGGCTAAGTATTGTCAATAGATAATCAAAATGCATGGTATGACCTCATATGACCCAGTTAGGACACCATTATCCACAACATCCCTAGTTGCTGACTTGGAAGGAAATGTGTGACAATCACAGTTTTGAGGTTCTTGACTTAGTTTTATTTTGGGCATATTTCGTAAAATTATGTGTTTTTATGTGTTTATGTGTTATTTGGTGTGAATAGAGTGTGGTTTGGACATCGTTTTCGGGTACGGGTACCTTTTGAGTGAAACGATGTGTGATGTTTTCATGTTCATGAGCTCACATAGTAGTGACTATGAAATAAGATGGGTTATTTAGTGGTTTTACGTATACGTATATGTGTTATAGAAAATCGTATTTTTACGATTTAAGGTTTAGCATTTAGAGGTCTCGGATGAGGTAATTAGTCGCGGGAGTATTTTTCGGGATGGTTTTAAGTCATTTAGGACTTAGTTAATTAGTTTATTTCATATTTCAAGAGTTTTTATAAAACTGTATATTTTACGTCTTTTACGGTATACGCGTAAATTTGACTAGTTTTACGGTTTTAAGGTTTTGGAGGCTTTAGGAGCTGAAATAAATTAAAGAAAACTAAGGTAATATTATTAATACAATTATTAATAATAAAAATTAAAAAAAAAACGAAATTAAAGGGGTATAGGTCGGTTAAGTGAAAAAAAGGAAAAGAAAAATAGAAAAAGTAGGGAAATCATATATGCCAATTTTACTTGGGTTAGGATTAGTATTTTAACTATATAAAGTGTTAACTAAGATAAAAAAAACATAATCCCTGGAGATCAAAGGGTCAACGTTTGTTTTTGTGTTTTAGGGTTCTTCATAATTGTTTTGTATCTTCCATTATTCTTAAGGTAAAAACCTTCAATCTCTTTTCAATTTAATTGTTTTAAATTCACTCTTAATCATTATATGATGGATTTAGGTTAGGTTTTATTATTAAAATTAGTATGTTAATGATATGTAATGATATGAATAATTAGGGATTGTAATTAATTAATTGTTGGGTAATTAATTAGGTTCGTTTAATTAAATTCGTAATTAAAAACTGGGCAGAATTTTAGGGCTAATGTTTTGATCATATCAAGAGTTCTGCAAACTTTTAATTTTTGAATCTTATATCCCTGAAAATGTAATTGAATTGGCTTTCAAATTCAATAAACTAGAATTGAATTGGAGGTCGGGAAGTGGGTCAAAAACAGGTTACAACAGTCGGAGGTCAAAATAGTTTTGAAATCAGTCGGATTTAATTGAATGTTTTAAGGTGGTTAGGGTACTTAGGAGTACAATTGGACTTTCAAACAAACATGAGAGTTAGTTTATATGTTATATAAGATATCTGAAATAGGTCTAATCAATTGGTATAGTGGAAGACACTCTAATCATAACAAACTTTTCATATGTTTAAATCGGTAAAATCTAGATAGGCGAAAGTATAAGTTGTATATCGGGGACTTAAAATTTTCTTTGATGTTGGGGCAAGGGATGAGAATTTAGCTAACATATATAAGTTAATGGGATTTTCATGGAAAGAAATGTGGGTTAGGGTTGGGTGGGATTTTGGCTCATAATACGGAGTATGAAAATTGGGACTGTTTTGGGTAAAATGTTAACCGGACGGCTTATGAACTTAACTAAGTCAAGGGCTTATAGAGGAGTGTAATAGGATGATTATAGCACATAAACGATATTAAGTTATAGGAGAATGTTAGATATCCATCTTATATTGATGAGCCATTTTGGTATGTGGTTCATGTCTTGATTGTATACGTTTGTGTGTTTAGATTTTCTCTAGAGCGTGGATATTTGGAGAAGCTTGATCAGGTGAGTTTCATAGTCCCATATCTTTTAATGATTTTGACTTCCATATGGGATTGAAGAGACACTCGTTATGGTTTTGTAAATTGTTGCAGTGAATGTTTTATGATTGGTGATGGACTTGTGTGTACTTATATGATTAACTACTAATTGATTCATGATTGTTTTGTGATTTGACTTAGTACCAAGGGGATGTTGACAAGGCGGGGCCTTGGGATTGGTTCATAGGTGTATGGGCGCATATGGGACCATGGTGTTTGGAAAGGCTTGGAGCCTTGGAATTGGTTTGGTATGATTAATCTTGAATTGTTAGTTGTTAATGCACATTTGTAACACATTGTCCATATATTTTTATTGTTGGTGGTTATTCAAAACTTATATTATAACTTATTTGAGTTTGGAGTCTAAGCCTGTGACTCTCACCAACTTTATGTTGACGTGTTTTAGTGTCCCTTTCAGGTGAGAATGTAGTGAAGTTAGAGAATAGAAGTGGCTAGGATTAGAGTTGCCTAGGATTGCATATGGAGGAACCCCATTCCTCTTATATTTCCTTTTTGGTGGATTAAATAAGTGCATTGTATGACACCTATATGTTTGATTGGCTATTTGTTTCTTTGTCTTGGGTAAGAGGTAGGAATTGTTACCTACTTACCTAGACCCCTGCATTGTATGAGATATTGTCATGACTTTGTGTCGCCTTGAATGACATTTCATTGCATTTAGTTTTCTCTATAGAGACACTGTTTGTTGTGATGATATACATAGTTAGCGCCCCGTGTTCCGCCATGGTGGGGTGTGACAAAATGCCATAGATCAAACGAAATATCGTTCCATGATCGGCTCCCTCATGTACATATTTCACATGCTACATGCTATTGTGCACGATATCAAGCCAGACCTACTGAAAACCACATCAAGGAGGTTAAACAGATCTTTCGGTACCATAAGAATACCATTTATTTGGGACTCTGGTATCCGAAGGAAACCGGTTTGTTTCTAACGGCCTATTCAGATTCTGATCACGCAGGGTGTCTTGATACTCGAAGAAGTACTTCTGGTGGTGCACAATTTCTAGGACAAGATAAGCTCGTGGGATAGTCTTTCAAGAAGCAGGATTGCACGTCACTTTCATCAGCCGAAGTGGAGTATGTATCTCTATCTGCGTGTTGTGCTCAAGTTCTTTGGATGCAAACACAAATCTTGGATTATGGCTTTCACTTTGATAAAGTACCTATGTATTGTGACTCAAAGTCAGCCATAGCCATCTCCTACAATCCGGTATAGCATTCCCACACGAAGCACATTGATGTCAGATATCACTTCATAAAGGAACAAGTTGAACGAGGTATCGTTGAGTTATACTTTTTTAGAACAGATTACCAATTAGCCGACTTGTTTAAATAAGCTATGTCGAAAGATAGGTTTGAGTACCTCGTTAGGCAAATTGGTATGAGATGTTTGACTCCAGCAGACCTGGAGATTCTAGCAAAGTTGTCTGCTTGATTCATCATTCAAACATCTACTTGTAAATATCATTCAAAAAGCAAAATACAAAAGTATAAAACATATAAAAACAAAACACAAAATTAAAAATCTTTGAAAATCCAAAAATATTCTTCTCGACATGTCTTTCAGTATCGATAATATAGATGTGCCTTGAAATGTCGCTCAATAACGACACGGGTGGGTACATAAAGCTCGAATGAAAGTTGTAAATATTTTTCAAAACATGTCATTTCTAGTTTTAATAAAGGAAAATGTCTATTTGGACAATTTTTCTAACAACGGGTAGAGCAATCTATCTTGGGTTGAGCTTGTCACAAAACATTGAACGTTTTGAGCTCAACACTACGGCTGGTAATCACTTTGAGATTGCAACCCGAGTCTATATTCACGGGGGAGTGTACGATTTAGTGCGCTTACCCTCAGCAAAAGAAGATAAATCTACTTACACTTGAGTGGATTTGTCAAGACATTCAAAGTCTATGAACTCAAGTTCATGCTTTAGAAAAACCTCTTCGCCAAAAAGAAATGGAGTTTTTCAAAAAGCGTTGAACACAATTTTTTCAAGAGTTTTTTAATGATTATTCAAAATCTTTCAAAAATTGTGTGTTCAACAACTCTATGTCAAAATTTAAATGTGGATCATATCCTCGTAATGACAATTCAATTGGATCAATTTTTGTGGGGGAGCTATCAAAATTCATGCTAATTTAGACACATTTTTCTCCCGAAGACTTTCAAGAATATTTTTAACAATATATTTTAATAAAATTTTGGTATCTCTAATATCAAACTATTTTATGTATTAGAGATAGGGGGAAAATGTGATTAAAATGTGATCTAAAGACTCATGCACTTTAACTCTTACCCACATGTGCGAAACACTTTCGATTATCGATGCACATGTGAAGGGGGAGCTTTTCTGAAACGACAAAACTAGTAAGGTGTTAAATGTTTTTCAAACACTTTGTTAGAATTTAAAGTGGTTTATGGTTAGATCAAATACCCACAACATCTTTAATCCACGACGTTATTGGTGTCAAAAGGGTGGTTAGGTTTAAGTCCTATGATCCAACCAGAACCGAAGGGATCTTCCTAAGGACAATCCAATAGATTATTAGAAGTCCTTAAGTAAGATGGAGTAGAATGTGAACTTAGCTGAATGCTGACTAAGTACTGATGCTAGCACTTTGACAATCACAACAAGGTGCTAGTAATGATGTCTTGGTAAGCATTGAAGGGGTTGAAGAATGAAAAATAAATGTAAGGATAAAGGGTGAAAATAAAGAAGCCCTCATACAACTTAGGCAGAAACCGGGTTAACACATCATGAAGACAACACATCATGGACCCAGTGATGTAATGCACAACCCTTCCCCAGCTGATTCAGGCTTCTTTCAAAAGAAGTTTGTTTTATTTTCACGAAGATCAACAAGACTTCTATTGACTTTCTCACTCCGAGATAGTTAATATTGAATAGGTGGCATCTACTCCAGCCTACGACCACTAAAAGTGCACAAATTGAGTCTAGAGCCTAGAGATCAATCAAATCTCGTTAGGACACACGGAATGACAAAGAAGAGAGTCCTACGCTATATCCCTGCAATATTGCTAGAACACTTAGAGTGATACTACCTAGTTGTAAAAGCCGCATTAAAATACCATGAACAGTACATGTGAACAATAAATACACGAAAATACGTATAAATTAAAACTTTTCATTTATAATATATTTCACGTGTCACGACATTAAATAACAAGTATTTACGTATATTATAAATGTGTCATGATCACGACATTTAATTCATGATAATCAAAACGAACACACACGAATAATATTTAACTTAGAAAAACTACGAATTTGGTTTTGGGCTCCATGGTGGCCGCGGCTTAGCAAGAAAAAAGGAAAGGAATGGGCCTTTTGGCCCATGACCCAATACTACTTCATATCAAATTAATCTCCAGGGAAATTAAAAATAATATCACTTTACAAAAAAATCAAGAAACCCTACTTGGTCTCTCTCTCTTGCCGCCGGCCTAAAACAAGAACACGGGGTGTTCGGGTTTGATTTGATCTTAGATATTTGGTTGTACGTGTTCGTGTTCGTGTTCGTTTTATTAATCCTTTTTCATTCACGCATCGGGTAACACCATAACCTTTTCTTTTATTCTTTTTAATTGATTTATGATGAACATGTGATTAATCTTAAAAACAAAACATAAAACATGATTCAGATTCACCAAGAATAAAGATTAAAGGGCTTTGGGTGTTTGGTTTCATTCGGTCGAGACCTAAACCAAGAGCCCAAGCTCTCGGTGGTTTTTATTTCCCCCAACCGAGAGCTAGTGGTCTCGATGTGGGGTTGTTTTGGCTCGGACGCAGGAAAAAAGGAACCCCGACCTCGGTGGACTTGTGTATGAGCCAGTGGGAACCCCGTCTACAGCCAGGGGTGGTCTTGGCTCGGCAGTAGGTAGCCGACAGCGAGCAGGGGGGACAATGGCCAGATAGTGGCAACCGACGAGCCGGGAAGCCACTGGCCGTGGGTTAGCCACCGGCTGACACCACTAGCCGTCGGCTATGTGGTGTTGGCTAGGCACTTTTCGGGCTCGGGCTAATATTTAAACATGGGTTCGGGGCTCGAGAATTTATAAAAGCAGTTTAGTATTTTAATTAAATTATTTTCAAGACTATTTAATTTAATTAAAAACATGACTTAGGTTTTAAATATTAAAGTTAATATTTCATGATTTAACCTAAGTAATTTACTAGCTTAATTTAATTAAACATGTTATTTTAATTAAATTCATATAACCTATAGTTTATTAAATCAACCATGTTAATTATTTAATAAGCTATAGTACTTAATCAATGACTTGTATTTTTACTAATAAACTTTACTTTATATGTTAATAATCCAGCTTCTTTCTAATTATTGAAACTTACTATTTTTAGAAACTTTCTATTTTTATACTATATTAGGAAACCTGCTATTTTTAGAAAGTTACTTAGTATTACAATACAAGTATTATAATACCTTATTACATGAATAATAAACAACAGAATACAATACTAACTACAGTTAATACTTGAAACAGTTAAAACATGACAAAGCATTAATAATAAGCTAAGAACACACAGAACTAGTAAAACACATGTATCTCAAACAACTCATACACGTCCCTATTCTTATGTAGTATTATCCGTCAAGGCGGAGTAGGTTCTTCAGCGTTTCTGTTAGCATCTACTGGACACAAGGTACGGATTTCCCGTCCTTCAGTAAGGACAATCTCTTCCTTTATTAGGATTTCCCATATGCAGCCAACTGTTTTCCCAGTAGTTATAGATTTAAATGCTTATGTTTTATTAGTTACCTTAGCCCTATCATGCATGCCAGTTTCACCTAGTTATGGAGGTACCATAACCATAACACTGGAGGCACCAGTGTTTTGACTTCACCATGGCAGAGTGATAGCTCGTGGTGTCCCTTTTATTTATTTGGCCTTTATTATTATTATATTATCATGTGGGGCGTATGGGTGCATCCTAGTTACAGTTTCAGTCAGGATTTCATGGTGAATGTGGTGTGTGCCTTACGTCCTTCACAAGGATCTGATCCCTCCTACCCATACCATATTAGTTAGAGGCATCCCCTCTAATTACATGACGAGGTCACCCCTCCAAGTATTCATGCACGTTGTTGACCTCATGACCTATATTGGCTTTTGGTATATTAAACTAATACAGATTTTCATAAATAAACATAAGCTATGCTTTCAGAACTAAAACCAGTAAACATGTTATACGTCTAGGTTTTCCAAGACTTATTCATTTCCACTGCCTTTCATGCTTTATGTTCTTTATATGCTTTCATTATTATAGATCTTTCCATGCTTTCTTGTTTATCCGTGCACTGAGCGTTATGCTCAGCCGTTTTCCATTTCCATGTTCCCAAAGGGCAGGTACCCAAAGTCGCAAGTAGGATCTAAATAGTATGCATTTAGATGGAAGCTATCCAGCCTTCTATATCTTATGCATTTATCATACTTTATCTTACTTTATTTCATGTTGGACATTATTTAGTCCTTTCCTTTATAGTACTTATATTTGCTTGTGTTTGAGTTACTTGGACTACCGATGTTTGTTTCCAGTATTTCATTTTATGGTCATGAATGTTTAGACATTTACCTTGCATGCTTTGATGACACACCATATATTACTGTGATATTCCATTTTTCCAAATGGGGTGTTACAGTTATGGTGTTAGAGCCAAGGTTTCGACCTGTAGCTCTGTAAAACATGATTTGTGACTTACGGGTAGTCATCACCGTCTTCCTAGAACTGACAGTTGGTTTTCATGCATTCATTTCATTTTCATTTCATGTATTCATTTCATGCATTCATTTCATGCATTCATCTCATTGTCGCAAGAACTTTGACTAAGTAATTGTTGGTACAGGAATGGCCCTATTTAGTCGCATGTGTTTTTATCGAAACATTTTATTTTTCTAGTGGACCGACCAATAGGCGTCCACACTTGCCTTTTTTGTGAACCGACCCATAGGCGTTCACTCACAGACATATCATAATATTTAATTGATCATGTATTTTAAAACTGTTTTATGCATCATAAATAAATTCATGTTTTATACACTGTTCGTGCATTTTTATATTCATGTCATATTTTATCAGACTAATTATTTATGTCACATTTTGTTTTAAACTGTCAAATGGTGAACACACGCAATGCTCAAGATTTGGCTGCATCTGTCAATGCAGCTTTGCAAGCCCTCCTTCCCCAACTTCGCAATGAAATCAGGGATGAAGTTCATGCTGAAGTCCAGGCTCAGGACGTTCAGTTTGGCCCTCATCAGTAGCATAACAACAATCCTCCACCTCCACTGCCTGTTACCCTTATGACTTGGTTGGAGCGATTCAACAAATAGAGACCCCGTTCGTTTGAGCACAATAACAGCCCCTATGAGGCTGAAGCTTGGATTTCTCAAATTGAGAAGATATTTGATGTGATGGGTTGTGACGGTGTCTTCAAGGCAAGACTGGCTTGCTATAAGTTTGAAGGTGATGTACTGCAGTGGTGGAAGTCAGTCAAGCAGTCCAACGATGGTGATGATCGGGTTGCACTACTGACATGGGACCAGTTTAAGGAGCTCTTCCTTAATCAGTACTTTCCACATGCTGAGCACGAGAAACTCAAGAGGGATTATCATAATATTTGACAAGTTGCTGGGGAGAACAACAATGAATTCATGTAGAGGTTTCTTTGTTTGGCTAGATTATTGGGTGCAACAGCTGGTACTGCTGAGGAGCAAGCTAAGAAGTTTCGTTGGGATCTTCACACTTCAGTTACCAACAGTTTGGTTTGTGCTACGTTCACTATAGTGGCACAGGTGGCCGATATAGCCTGTAAGCTTGAGATGCTTCAGGAACGAGAGGAGTTTGGTGATGACCGATCAGTGAAGTGGTATCTTCAATCACCAAATGAAAACCATTCATTCTTTTCATTCTTATTTCATCATCTGTTCAACCTTATATTTCAGACAGAAGACTGACGACCGGAAACCTACGGTAGCTCAGCAACAATCATCTAAGGGAAATGGTCAGTCCAATGACCGTTCTGGTTCAGATAGGCGTGGCGGTAATGACAATTACCGTAACAAGGCCAACCACTCTAACAACAGCAGGTCCCTACATTTACCTTCTTTCGTGATAAACTGTCTTATGTATGGTATTCTGACACTCAAGCGACTCATATTCAGGAACAATGGCAACGACAGGGATCAGGACCATAGAGGTTCGCACCCTAACCGTTCTAATTCATCTGTTAACTATTAAACCTTCTATGTAATCAAGCTTATGTTCCATGATCATGTCTCATGCATGTAATCCTAAAACAGGCTCTCAGCTAGCTAGGACGCCTGTTGGAGGGTTCACACATCCTATCTGCCCTACTTGTTCGTGCAGACATTCTGGTGTTTGCCGCCAATGTATTGGTGGTTGTTTTAAGTGTGGCCAGAAAGGCCATCAGTAGAAGGATTATCGCCAAGGTGAGATAGAAGGCAGCTCTGGACATGCCAACTCTAAACCACCTCCTACTTCAAGTCGCGTGTTCACTACTACTAGAGATCAGGCGAACAAGACTTGAGGTACCATCACTAGGAATCTCTTTATGAATGGTTTGGCAGCATGCGTTCTGTTTGATACCACGACTCATTCAGTCTGCTTTTGCTACACGTGTTAGGATTTCCCCTATGCCATTAGATAATGCCTTAAGCATTTGCACGCTGTGACAATCCATCAATTTATGGTTGATATTTTATTCTCAAGTATTATTTAAAGACATTATTTTAATGTTATATTATGAACTCACTTATTTTTGGGAAAAAATCTATATTTACGTCTTGAAGTAGAATCGACTATGTCTAAACCAGAGGATTCTACGTTACGTGCTTACGTTTACATACACCATTTTGGTGACAGTCCGACATTCCAGGAAATAAATTTATCCGTGAATATTATTTTGGAATTTTAAATTTGTGTTGGTTCATAAACTCACAAATTTACGAGAAGAGATTAGGACTTACGATTATAATTTAACGTCCTTTATGACTAAACCAGAAACCTTAGGATTACGTATTTACGTTTTCGACCTCCGTTTTTGATGAGACAATTTTTATTAGATTCGTTTTGTACCGTTGATTCATAATTTATAAAAACGTTTTTCGTAAAATAACCCGAGGGTACGCAAATCGAGGAAACTAGAATCGAGGAGTACCCGTAAATTAATATGGATGGGAAAAGTTTACACTTGCCCACCCCTATACAAATGGGCTCCAACACATCTCATGATGTGTCAATTTTTAACTATTAAGCTAACACTTGTTAGCTAATGCTTAACAAGTAAGCTATCACACCACCAAAACCATCCAACACCTAAACCACTTCTCCAAAACTCATACATGCAAACCACTCTCTCCTTTTCTCCCTAATTTCGTCCACTCTCTCTCAAAAATACCATTTTGATCAAATTTAGATCAATTCTAGCCATAAACTATGTGTTATCTACACATATAATGAAGAAACCTTGAAGCCTTGAAGATTGGAGGTGATCCTAACATCCAAGATGGTGATTTGGTGATATCCAAGGGCTGATTTCTACAAGGAGTGTACAAGTATTGGTGGTCTTGAAGATTTGTGTTGATTTATCACAAGTTTTTCCATCAAAAATCCAAGCCTTGATCATAACCTACAAAACCTTGGTGGTATAAAGATTGTTCTTCCTATTCTCTTGTTATTTTGATTATGTAATCATGTATTTTCTTTCTTATTGTATATGTATATGATGAATATATGATGATAAAAATGTTGTGTGGGGATCAAGTGTTGATAAATATGATTAAAAAGATGAAAAACCATAAGAAACAAGGCTAAAATCTTGCTTAAATTGTTGGCTGTATAAAAACAGTAAGTAACCAAGTTATGAACTGATAAAATTGCATGGTGGAATCCATTTACAGTAAGTGTTAGATGTCATACACATGTGAGAGTTGGCCATGTGGAATCATCAAAATGAGTGAGATATGATCAAAACAAGATTAGTGTACCAATCTGAATAGTCTGTTTTGTAAGGACTGTTATGGATAGTTAGACATGGATTGAGCAGTAGCTATATCTAACTTTTTTTTAGCACATAATATGAAGTTTATGCCATCCAAAATTTAGCTTCTATCTCCTTATAGAACTCAAGATATGATAAAAATGGTGAAGATGAAACTAAAAATCAGATTTTTAAGAATTAATGTTTAATAGTATTATATAAGCACTCAAACTAATATAGTATAAAATGTGAATTAAAACCCACTAACTTATAAATTTCATTTATATAAATATGTATAAGGTTAAATAAATGGACACTTTATAAAAAATGGTAGTTGAATAAGATTTATAAGTTATAAAAACTATAAAAATGATTTTTACGACTTTTTCGGCTAATACCGTAAAATTAACGTTTTTCGTCAATTAAAACTTACACGATCGGACCTGTCTAATGTAAACTTTTTAAAAGTCATATACTGATATATAAGTACTCAATACAAGTGAAAACCGATAAAACCCGAACTAAATAACATATGGACATTAACGGGCTAAGTTAGTATTATTGGACTAATAAACCAACTAAATGGGCTAAACACTTATAAATTTACTTATTAGGCTTAACCCACTTGGGCCCAACATGAAAAGTATAATACTGATAATAAAGGTATAAAATGGACTAATACAAAGTATTGGGTTTTTAATAGGCTTATTGGGCCTAAAACATGTAAATAGGTAAAACTAGTAAACTAGTAAACTAGTATAAAAGTTATCAACACATAACACTAAAATGAGTAAATGAGAATGTATAAACCCACTTGATCATCATCATATGTATAAAATCATCATATTTATACATAATTGTTATTTTTATAAAGTCATTGGACAAGAGTCTAAGACAAGTATTATTTTTCTAGGTTTCCGTGATTGAAGCACGTACCGTACATCCGAATTGCCGATAACCTGCTTTCCCACATCAACGTGAGTTCATAGCCTCGCACTCTTTTAAATGTTTTATGAAATGTTTTATAAACCCGCGAGTGAGATAACATGTTAGTTTTGATAAAATAGGACACCATTTGTCCCGAATTGTTTGTTTATGGATTTGGACCCGAATGATTGTATGACCCGATGAATGATTAAATGACCCGATAGATGAAATGAAATGGATTATTAAAGTTAGGTTATGTCACTAAAAGTCCCATTAGCATGAATTGTGAACTACCGGGATTTGGTAGACGCTTATGCATATAATAGTACTATTTGGGGACGATCACCCCAGTTCGCGGCTTGACGGTTGATCCCCGTCGTGCCACATTGATTGGTAAGCGAATTTATGTATGAGAAGATTTACACAAGCGTGATTATTGTGACGACACGCTAATTTAGATGGGCAAATTGACTTTCGGACTAGCTACCCGTTGTTTGTTGTAGTAAGGTAACAATGTCATGCGGCTTGTAATAATCCAAAATAACGAAATACTGCCATACGCACTAAATTACGATATATTGCCTGACTAGCAATACGGGGTCTTACTATTGATATTATGTTCGTGTTTTGGTTTTTCATAACCATATTCATATAACGGTTTTCTTTAACTTTATACAACGTTATAAAACGTATTGTATGATGTTTTTACGACAATGGCTCGTATAATGATTTTGAAGTCAAAAGCCTATATTATGATTTTGATAAGGATTTGTATAAAATGACTTTGGCTATTTTATGGCCTATTACAATGATTTGTACAAAATAATTTTCGGTAATAATTTTATACCGATGTTATATTGATGGATTTTATTAAACTCTATGAATTCACTCGGCGTTATCGCTGACCTTTTCTTTTAACATGTTTTATCTCAGGTACTTGAAGGTAATTCTCGGGAAGACGACAAGAATTCATGGCCCGCACTTAATTAATTATTTCCATTCAAATGCTTTGTAAAACCTTTATGAAATACAATGACTTGGGACCTATGTAAAAATTGATATTTATGAATGGAAAAGCTTTATTATTAAACGACGCGATTTTTTAAGCGTTGTCTATGATGTGAGTAATGTGCTATCCCGTAACACCAACGAGTCTTCCGCTGTATTGAGTTGTATAAATTTGGGGGTGTTACAGTTTGGTACCAGAGCTCTCGTTATAGAGAACAAAAGATTTTTAAAACTAAGGTTTTGAATAAAACATTTCAAAATCTTTTAACTATAAACATTTTTCTAAAAATGTCTAAAAATCTTTTGACTATAACAGTGCCGAAGAATTCCCGAGTTACCGACAAGGCCAGACTGAGAAGTGTTATTTTAATTTATATATAACTTGGATTATATATATGTTGTAATTTGATTACATGATTGTTTGATGATTATTTCAATACGTATACGAGGTATTTATACGACATAGATTGTCACAAGGAACCCTAACTCCCCTAGAAAATCAATCGAAGCTATTCCCGTAGGAATTCTAGCTATTCTAGATCTAAACCAAGTTGTGGATATTTATGATCCCAACAAATGGTTGATATTCGTAGGAATGTTGATATTAGTTGATTGCGATATTGAAGAAGAATTGGAGAGATTAAATCTGATATCGATGTCATGACAATCTTTCCTTATAGAGTGGAGTTTGAAAAAAAAACGTTACCACTTGGAAAGGTGTCATCTGATTCGTTGTGACCCAATTCTTAAATTGAAACCGCAAGGGTGAATGTTGCACTTGAGGCTGTCATTGGAACCATTACCCAAAAGCCTCATGCCACTAGTACCTTTCTGAGAAGTCTAATTGAATGTGTGAGTCATTTAATACTAGTGACTCATTTGATAACTATTGATGAAGGAGCTATAGGATTGGAAATTAAGTGTTGTTCATATCGAGCTTTTATTGCACTTTGAAGGTCTAAGAATAAGATTGAAAGTATTGGAGAATGAGGTAGGATATCGCATTGAGTATAAGTTGGTTGAAACCTGAATAAAGTAAAATTTAACCCGTATGGAATATGAGATTGTTAAGAGGAAGTCGTTAAGTTCTGTGATTGAATTATAAGGTTTTAATTGATTGTTGATTCGTGTTAAGGGTTGTTCCTAGGCCATTGTCCACTAATGAGGATGCCCAGTGTCCAAAGAAATAAATTGAAGAAATCTTCTTCTGAATTGAGACCGATGGATCTTCTGGGACAGGTGGAACACCTAATGACTCTTGTAGATTAGTATTCATTGTGGTATCTTTTAAAAACCCCTAACTTAAATGAGACATCAGTTGGTGGGATGAGTTCTGGGAATTGTGTGACATAGTGACACGTAATGTGTTACGGTACAATATGACTTGTTTGTGATTAATGAAAAGACTACCTTTGATTGCTAAATCCTACATGTATCGATGTTATACATCTTTTCTTGCTTCTTCCTAATGTTCGCATTAGTGATGCAACCATTGAACAAGTACTCATCTCGATTTGAGTTACAGTGTAGATCATTCTTTTCGAGCGCCAGCAAGGTCATGAACCTCATGATTAATTAGCTAAGCTCATTTCCTATGATATCATAGTTAGTTCTTGGTGAACAACTTTTCATCACTCTTTTGCAGATCACTCATTGTTTTTATAAGATAATACAGTATCCCTTGAGAAAATAAATTTTTTTTTGAATTTTCATCACTATAAGGATTATTCAAAGTGAGATTTATAAGTGATCGTTATCGAAATGAAGTTGTTTATAAAACACCTTGGAAAACTTAATTGTTTTCATAACAAATAAAATCTTTGTAAATTTATTCTTGATTCTTATTTAAGAATTAAGCATGAAAATGTTTTTATTATAAACATGATGATAAAATTTTGACGAACTGAGTATTGCATCGTTAATCTTGAAATTGTATATAGTTGTGCGCCTACATACAATTTGGAATGGACCATGCAAGGCTGATTAGTAGTCACCATAAAACTGATTAATAAACACTACATCTTTTTTGAAGATTGTGAAAGATAAAATTTTATGAGATCTGCAAGAAGTGAAAAATAGGGACATAGTGTTAGGGACACCTACATATGTGCCTGTAGCATCTATTCTTCTGAGTCGAATTTACTCATTAGTGGAAATTGTCTTATTTGACAATTGACAATTCTTTCTTGTCTAATTCTCCCGTGGTGAGATTCTTAGGAAAAGTATCTGATTACCGAGTGTTGATACCCGATTGGATGTATCGACGTTCCTATCATTTCTTTTGATTAGATTTCATTTGAATGACCTGGGTAAAAATCCGAGGAGCTTTCGAATGCGTACTCAAATTATGAAAACATGGGATATATTCATATTCATTAAATGTTTTCGCCTGTATCTGATTTGAAATTCTCTCGCGTAGATTATGCGTTAACCCTACTCTTTTAATGGTAGTTGTGTCTCCATATATCCTTGAATTTGTGAAGAATTATGAGTTATTATTAGTCTTTTGAGAAGTTCACATCTTATCAACGATAATGAAACTGGAAAGTTGATAGTGCCAGTAGAATGGATCGATTGATTATGACATGACGACATTGTCTTAATTGATGGGAACTCGAGTAGAATTCCCCTAAAAGATAAGATGTTGATTATCAAAAGTTATTTAAATAATTCTTGATGGATGACCATATCCTGCATGTAGACTTGAAATTATACCATGAATGGTTGTGAATTAGTCATAGATCTTGTAATCTAAGAAGAACTTAAAAGTAAAGTTATTAAAAGATGTTTCTGTTATCTAAAACTTTAGGAGGTATTTGTTGGTGAATTACCTAGACTTTTGCCATTAAGGCAAGTTGAAATTGGTATTGATTATATTCTCGGTGCTGCATCTGTGGCTTGTGCACTGTACGTCAGCACCATCTGAATTAAAAGAATTACCGTACAACTGAGAGAGTTGTCAGAGAAAGCTTTTATTCTACCAAGCTCGTCATCATGAAGAGCTATGGTGTTATTATTTCTTATATATATTGATTACCGTGAACTAAGTAAATTGACGATTAAAATCTATATTCACTACCCAAGATGATAGATTGTTTGATCATATACAAGGTTCTAGTGTATGTTTTAAAGATTTGATCCATGACATGGTTATCATCAACTTCGCGTCCGCGAAAAAGATTATCTATTCCAATCACTACATCCAGAACTTGTAATGAACATTATGAGTTTCACGTGATGTCGTTTGGATTGACCAATGCACATGTAGCATTCATAAATTTGGTGAATCACGTGTGTAGGCTGTAATTTGATAAATTCATGCTTGTGATCATTAAGGACTATTTGTTTGTTTATAAGAATAAGAATGAGTTAATAATTAGTTATAGACTGCCCTAAATTGGCCGAACAATGAAAACTTGTACCTTGAGTATTTAACATGTGATTAAAGACTTAATCCTTTACATTATTTGACCGTGTGATTAATAAGATAATGGAATATATTGACTCTTCAAAAATTAAGAGCCCTTTTAAGACTTTGGATTTTTTACCAAAAAGAAAGTGCAAACGTGTTTTGACAAATGTTTTATCAAAAAGAACTTTTGAGGGATTATTCCCTTATACCCAGAACATTTAACTAAACTCCTGTTTAGGGGTAAATGTTCGTGTATATCTCAAGACAACCTAAGAGGGATTGAGGAAACCATTTGAACCATGACTTGAAATTTGAAACGATAATTTACGCTTTTCAACTAAGAAAATTTTGACCAAAGTATAACCAAAGATTTTTCGAACATTTACGAATCTTATTAATTATTTTCAATAAATCAACCAAAAATTATGTTAATTAAATTCAAATTTATTTTGAACATTTTTATATAACTGGACAAACTGAGAAAATTTAAAAACTTTTTACGTTTACGTTTCATAAAAATTAAATATTTATTATTTAATTACTAGTAATACTTATCGACGCTTTAAACGTCGAATCAAGCTAAACTGATAAAAACAATAGTTGAGGTAGAACTAAGACTTAGAAAATGTGAAGAAAGAATTTTCGAATAAATACGGTCATGATATTTATTTCATCGAGGAAGGTGAATATAATTACTGACACATTATGTAGAAAAGATAAAGAACCAATTAGGACATGTTCCTTAATAATGAAGGTGCAAATTAAATTGCCAAACAATATAAAAATAAAACAATGCTTATATAGATAATAAAAAGGGGTTCGCGGCTAATATGAACCATTAGAATTGAGGAGCCGATGGCGTTAAATGTATAAAAGGCCGCTTGTGGTTGCCTAAATATGAAGATTTAGAGATGTAGTCATATTGAAATCTCGTAAGTATAAGTATTCCATTCATGTCACTTCTGACTAAATGTATCTTTATCTGAAGAAGTTGTACTAATGGCAAATTATGAAGGCAGACATTGCCTCATACATTAGTAAACGTCTAGCTATTGCAAAGATCATCATCTGAATTTGATTCGATTTGGGTCATCGTCGACAGACTGACCAAATCTGCTAATATCATTCCTGTTAATGATAGATTCTTGATGAAGAAATTGACTCTTTTGTATTTAAAGGAGTTGTGTAAACATGGTGTGCATGTATCGATCATCTCTATCAAGATCCTCGCTTCGCATCGAATTTCTAGAGATTTGCTCAGAAGTCATTGAGAACGAATCTTGATGAGAGTACTTTGTACCACCCCAATCGAAGGGACGAGGTAAGGTAACAAAATACTAGAAGTGTTGTTTTATATGATTGACCTTTGGTAATGAACTATATAATTTCTTTCCTTTGGAGAGATTATCATTGATGATTATCGTATTAGGATCAAGATCGAATCTTGTGAGGATATATATTAGAGCATCTGTAAGCAGGAGTTGGGATGAAGACACCCGACATACACCCACTGTGAGTTGGACATGTCTTTTAGGTTTAAGGTTTCCTATGATGGCGAACCTAACCTTACAAAATACCCGACCCGCGAGACCTGAAATGGTTGTTGAAATTAGGATCTGATTATTGACTGCTGGTAGTGGACAGGAGGTTATGTGAATATGAAATGTAGATCTTGAAGTGCCAGATGGGTAGCGAAGTTATGCCAAAAATTTTAACTATGGAAAAATGAATTGATGATCTGTAAGATCATGGGATATAAGTCCCCGTTGTATGGGACCATGGAGATGATGTAAAAGATTGGTTTGAAAGGCATATAAGCTGGATCTACCCTAGGACTTCAAGAGCTGCGTGAATTATGTTTCGTATATCGAACTTGATAAATTGTCTATCAAGTGAAAATATGATTGTTTCTTAGTAAAGATTAGATCGGCGAAAAGTTGCATTCATCAAAAACCCGTGAACATCATGGATAGAGAAAGTAAGTCAACATTAAGCCTGATCTTATTCTCGTAGTTATGTCTGATGAAACTCGCGTATTGTAATGGATTACACTTGTGAGAAAAGACCGAATGTGGAGGAAATACCCACATGGCTTTAACTCTATAAGAAGCGAGTAGTAAGATGATCTTTGAGGACAAAGATCCTGTTTAGGGGTAAATGCTGTGACAATCCATCAATTTATGGTTGATATTTTATTCTCAAGTATTATTTAAAGACATTATTTTAATGTTATATTATGAACTCACTTATTTTTGGGAAGAAATCTATATTTACGTCTTGAAGTAGAATCGACTACGTCTAAACCGGAGGATTCTACGTTACGTGCTTACGTTTACATACACCGTTTTGGTGACAGTTCAACATTCCAGGAAATAAATTTATCCGTGAATATTATTTTGGAATTTTAAATTTGTGTTGGTTCATAAACTCGCAAATTTACGAGAAGAGATTAGGACTTACGATTATAATTTAACGTCCTGTACGACTAAATCGAAAACCTTAGGATTACGTATTTACGTTTTCGAACTCTGTTTTTGATGAGACAATTTTTATTAGATTCGTTTTGTGCCGTTGATTCATAATTTATAAAAACGTTTTTCGTAAAATAACCCGAGGGCACGCAAATCGAGGAAACTAGAATCGAGGAGAACCCGTAAATTAATATGGATGGGACAAGTTTACCCTTGCCCACCCCTATACAAATGGGCTCCAACACATCTCATGATGTGTCAATTTTTAACTATTAAGCTAACACTTGTTAGCTAATGCTTAACAAGTAAGCTATCACACCACCAAAACCATCCAACACCTAAACCACTTCTCCAAAACTCATACATGCAAACCACTCTCTCCTTCTCTCCCTAATTTCGTCCACTCTCTCTCAAAAATACCATTTTGATCAAATTTTGATCAATTCTAGCCATAAACTATGTGTTATCTACACATATAATGAAGAAACCTTGAAGCCTTGAAGATTGGAGGTGATCCTAACATCCAAGATGGTGATTTGGTGATATCCAAGGGCTGATTTCTACAAGTAGTGTACAAATATTGGTGTTCTTGAAGATTGGTGTTGATTTATCACAAGTTTTTCCATCAAAAATCCAAGCCTTGATCATAACCTACACAACCTTGGTGGTATAAAGATTGTTCTTCCTATTCTCTTGTTATTTTGATTATGTAATCATGTATTTTCTTTCTTATTGTATATGTATATGATGAATATATGATGATAAAAATGTTGTGTGGGGATCAAGTGTTGATAAATATGATTAAAAAGATGAAAAACCATAAGAAACAAGGCTAAAATCTTGCTTAAATTGTTGGCTGTATAAAAACAGTAAGTAACCAAGTTATGAACTGATAAAATTGCCGTGGAATCCATTTACAGTAAGTGTTAGATGTCATACACATGTGAGAGTTGGCCATGCAATGGAATCATCAAAAGGAGTGAGATATGATCAAAACAAGATTAGTGTACCAATCTGAATAGTCTGTTTTGTAGGGACTGTTATGGATAGTTAGACATGGATTGAGCAGTAGCTATAACTAACTTATTTTTAGCACATAATATGAAGTTTATGCCATCCAAAATTGAGCTTCTCCTTATAGAACTCAAGATATGATAAAAATGGTGAAGATGAAACTAAAAATCAGATTTTTAAGAATTAATGTTTAATAGTATTATATAAGCACTCAAACTAATATAGTATAAAATGTGAATTAAAACCCACTAACTTATAAATTTCATTTATATAAATATGTATATGGTTAAATAAATGGACACTTTATAAAAAATGGTAGTTGAATAAGATTTATAAGTTATAAAAACTATAAACATGATTTTTACGACTTTTTCGGCTAATACCCTAAAATTAACGTTTTTCGTCAATTAAAACTTAGACGATCGGACCCGTCTAATGTAAATTTTTTAAAAGTCATATACTGATATATAAGTACTCAATACAAGTAAAAACCGATAAAACCCGAACTAAATAACATATGGACATTAACGGGCTAAGTTAGTATTACTGGACTAATAAACCAACTAAATGGGCTAAACACTTATAAATTTACTTATTAGGCTTAACCCACTTGGGCCCAACATGAAAAGTATAATACTGATAATAAAGGTGTAAAATGGACTAATACAAAGTATTGGGTTTGTAATAGGCTTATTGGGCCTAAAACATGTAAATAGGTAAAACTAGTAAACTAGTAAACTAGTATAAAAGTTATCAACACATAACACTAAAATGAGTAAATGAGAATGTATAAACCCACTTGATCATCATCATATGTATAAAATCATCATATGTATACATAATTGTTATTTTTATAAAGTCATTGGACAAGAGTCTAAGACAAGTATTATTTTCTAGGTTTCCGTGATTGAAGCACGTACCGTACATCCGAATTGCCGATAACCCGCTTTCCCACATCAACGTGAGTTCATAGCCTCGCACTCTTTTAAATGTTTTATGAAATGTTTTATAAACCCGCGAGGGAGATAACATGTTAGTTTTGATAAAATAGGACACCATTTGTCCCGAATTGTTTGTTTATGGATTTGGACCCGAATGATTGTATGGCCTAATGAATGATTAAATGACCCGATAGATGAAATGAAATGGATTATTAAAGTTAGGTTATGTCACTAAAAGTCCCATTAGCATGAATTGTGAACTACCGGGATTTGGTAGACGCTTATGCATATAATAGTACTATTTCGGGACGATCACCCCAGTTCGCGCCTTGACGGTTGATTCCCGTCGTGCCACATTGATTGGTAAGCGAATTTATATATAAGAAGATTTACACAAGCGTGATTATTGTGACGACACGCTAATTTAGATGGGCAAATTGACTTTCGGGCTAGCTACTCGTTGTTTGTTGTAGTAAGGTAACAATGTCATGCGGCTTGTAATAATCCAAAATAACGAAATACTGCCATACGCACTAAATTACGATATATTGCCTGACTAGCAATACGGGGTCTTACTATTGATATTATGTTCGTGTTTTGGTTTTTCATAACCATATTTATATAACGGTTTTGTTTAACTTTATACAACGTTATAAAACGTATTGTATGATGTTTTTACGACAATGGCTCGTATAATGATTTTGAAGGCAAAAGCCTATATTATGATTTTGATAAGGATTTGTATAAAATGACTTTGGCTATTTTATGGCCTATTACAATGATTTGTACAAAATAATTTTCGGTAATAATTTTATACCGATGTTATATTGATGGATTTTATTAAACTCTATGAATTCACTCGGCGTTATCGCTGACCTTTTCTTTTAACATGTTTTATCTCAGGTACTTGAAGGTAACTCTCGGGAAGACGACAAGAATTCATGGCCCGCACTTAATTAATTATTTCCATTCAAATGCTTTGTAAAACCTGTATGAAATACAATGACTTGGGACCTATGTAAAAATTGATATTTATGAATGGAAAAGCTTTATTATTAAACGACGCGATTTTTAAGCGTTGTCTATGATGTGAGTAATGTGCTATCCCGTAACACCAACGAATCTTCCGCTGTATTGAGTTATATAAATTTGGGGGTGTTACACACACCACTTAGGGACTCTGTGCGAATCACCCAGGTGTACAGAGATCTTCCCCTAGAATTCGATGATAGAATCCACAAAGTTGACGCAATTCCTTTGGACACATGCGATTTTGACATGATATTGGGCATGGACTGGTTGTCCAAACACCAGGCTACGATAGACTGCCACGCTTATCGGGTTATTTTTGGTGATCTTAAATCTCCATAGTACATACACCATGGTTTTCTGCCAGGGAGGTCTGTACAAATTATTTCATTCATGGAGGGGCGTGCATTACTAACACACGGCTGTCAGGGCTTCGTAGCCAACATTCATGACATTACTGTCGAGTCTCCATCAATTCAAGATCAACCTATTGTGTCAGAATTTCCTGACGTATTTCCTGATGAACTTCTGGGCATACCACCTGTTCGTGAAGTTGAATTTGGTATTGAGCTCATTCTAGGAGCAGAGCCAATTTCCAAGGCTCCTTATCGCATGGCTCCCATCAAGCTTAAGGAGTTAAAGGATCAGCTACAGGAAATTCTGGAGCGAGGTTTCATCCGTCCCAGTGCATCGCAATGGGGTGCACCGGTACTATTCGTGAAGAAGAAAGACGGAAGCATGCGTTTATGTATAGATTATCGTGAGCTGAACAAGATCACGATCATGAATCGCTATCCTTTGCCGCGTATTGATTACCTTTTCGATCAACTTCAGGGCGCCAAGTATTTCTCAAAGATCGATCTGAGGTCCGGCTATCATCAATTACGGGTAAAGGAGCATGATATTTCTAAGACTGCTTCCCATACACATTATGGGCACTACAAGTTCGTAGTTGAAATTGAGTAATTAGGAGTTCGTTTATTCTCGATTCTTGACAAATTGAAAGGCCTAAAAATATCGAGCTTTTAATTGTTCTTGGTTGGAAAAGGTATTTGGATTTCTATGTCTAATTCAATCAACACGTAAAAAATGGAAAATATTAAGGCTACGTATCCGTAAAACAAAGTGCACGTACCAATTACTATTCACAAAGTACAAATTTTAAATGCATAAAAATTAAATTGCTTGAAATGTAAACTAAATGCAAGTATAAGGACTAAAATGTAAATTTCAGGAACTACAAGGACCAAATATGTAAAATGTAACAACTAATAACAAACTTAACCAAATTACCAAACTTTCTAACTGAAAATGTAAGAAACTAAAACTTGAAGGACTGAATATTAGCAAACCTTAAAAACTATGAAGAATTAGCACATATTACAAACTCTAGCAAACACTAGGGACTAAATGGAAATTAAATGGAAAATTTAATGAAAAATGGGCTAACTAAAATAAATAAACTAGTGAGAGCTTATTTCTCAACCAAATTTGCTCTAGTTTGTTTTAAACTATTTAAAATCCAAAATTAACTAGGTTGTAAAAGGAAATGGCTTATAAGCTTGTAAAACTTAAACTAGCTTATATCAATAAGCCAAGAATAAGCTAACTTGAAATCCAGACTTCCACAACCTGATTTTATTGATGAAACTGATTAATCAACTAACAAGAATCTAGGAATGTCTTTTAAAATGAAAAATGATTCACTAAATAAGCCAGAATCAAGAATTAAGCAAAAGTGAGCTTATTTGACCAACGTTGACCAAAATTCAAAATAGCTTATTTTTGTAAAATCCACTCAAGACATATTGGCAACCTGATTGGTGAAAGAAAATTGACAAGTTTTTGAAGTGGAAATGGAGATATAGGAAAACTGTTAGCACTTTATCATAGAAACGAGCATTTGCTTATAAGCTGACTAATAAGCAGATTTATCTTTGAAAAGTGGATACTGTAAAATTTCCTCTTAGACACTAAATCTTTGGATGTTAAACTACAATTGAGAAAAGGTTTCAGCTAATTTGATTCAGTAATGAAGGTATGACAAGGCATTAAAGTGAACATGTTTGACTGATGAACTGCTTAAAAATCTTGACCCAAACTTTTTAATTACCAGTTGACTTTTTTAAAAACTATTTTGACCACAAAACTCTACTGAATTGTTTACACTATATGACTAAAAGTAAATGAACACAATTCAACCAATTTAACAAACTCTAATCACCAAAAATCATCTAAACCAAACTGTACTTTATAAATCTGTATAAGACTTTTTCAAAGGAAATTTTAGCTCAAGTTAAAGACAGGTTTAGACTCTTATTAGGACTTCTTTAGATGACCAAATGAGGTATGTTTGGACTGAAATCAAGCAAGTAAACAGATTAGATGACAAAATGAAACTTAAGACCAACTACTGATGAAAATACCAATTGAAATCAAGTGAAACTAAGATTAAGGCTGCAACTGAACAAGTAATCTATCATATTATCACTATTATGCTACAAACAGGCTAATCAAACAATCAATTCATCACATAGATCTTATACTAAGAATGTAGCATGCAGAACAGTTTAGAGGAACCAAAAATAGGATTTTTAGAACACTTTAGCTAAAGGCCTCCTCTGATGGAGTAGAGGAGCGTTGAGCTCTCTCAAACAAACATCCTTCAACCCAAATCCACTCAATTCTACAACCAAATCACCTCCAAAATCCATATCTGATCAATTCGACTAACAATCTGCTACTTCTGAACTTTTGATAAGAACTTGAACTACAACTGGCTAGAATCACTGGTAAATCTTCCAAATCACAAACGTAAGTTCTGTTGACCTTGTTTGATCAATAGACAAAGCTATAACAGTACTAAAGGTATAATACATTAGAGTTGAGAATGTATTTGAGTGAAAGTGGAAATGGAATTTTATTAATGGCAAGTATTTGTTACAATAGAATAACTACCTAACTAACTGACTTAGGGTGGTTGTCAATCACCCTAAGTAGTTATAACTACTTTGCTAGAAATGAATGAAATAGTAAATTAATGTGTGCTTTTTCACACTCTAGGCTACACACTACAAATGAGGGATCTAATTGCTATTTATAGAGAAAAGATGAGAGTTTGTTAAGGTAGATGACGTGATGTGACCAATAGAAATCTGCCAAGTGTCATGATTTCGTCAATTGCAAATTCTCGTGTTCATCACAAATTGGGGGAATTTGATCTGGTTAATTTCAGTGTAATTGGATAGTTTGAGTAGCTTCCTTGCTTGATTCCGAGTAAGTTTCATGTTAAGTTGAAATTCTGAAACGCCTTCCTTCTCATAATCGAATCTGGGCACGTTTAACTTTGAAGGTGACGTGGCGTCCTTTGATTAGTCTTCATTTAATCACACGGATTGATATCCATTTTTGGATAAAAGGATTATTGAGTGGCTGCATCTGATTGGCTAAAAATGAGAAAGTAGGATATACTGTGCTTGATTCGGTAATAAATGTGAGCTGAGTTAGTGGCCCAGCTGGCAAGTGAGCTGGCTATCCGAGTGCTATTTTTCTTGCATTTTCATTGGTTGATATGTTGATACACGGATTTAAGACCAAAATATGTTTGAAACTTGGCAGATTTAGCCTTTAGATTTTGGCAGTATCTACATTTGAGCTCTTTTCTTCATTTCTTTGGCAAATTAAGTCCTTTGACTTTCATTCTTGAATATTTGAGTCCTTTGACTTGGTTGACTTGAGAGTTGACCAGGTTTGACTTTGATCTTGACTTTTTCCAAAATTGCACTTAAGTCCCTCAACTTTCTAATGTTGTCAAGATAGGTCCTTTATCTTCAAATGGCTTGTCATCTTTGAGCCTCCTCTTGTCTTTTCTTCATAAATGAACTTGATTTCACTTGTTTGCTTGAAATTGTATCCTTGTTACCTATTTAAGCAGAAACACAAAACATACCACATAATACTGCTTTATAGCATAAAGTTAGTTATTTGTTATGTGTTTTAGGGTGATTTGTTGTCTTATTGATATGAGATTTTGCTCATATCAAATCCCCTACACTTGATCATTTCCATGACCTCATGCAATGCCATATTTTAAAGCATAAATTTACATTTTTCTCATAATAACCCACCTTGGCCAATATGAAATGCATTTACACTACTCTACACTATATGATGTATGATTTTGATTTTATACAATGCAATGCTAAGAAAAACAATTCTATTTATATATTTTTGGATTTTTCATAAATGGTTTTGATGGGAAAACTTATAAAGAAATCAATGACTTAGATTAGGGCTTTTGGTACCATGAACACTTATCACCCTCAAGTTTCACTTTCCCCATACCAAGCTTAAGAATGGGATTATTGCACTCACAAGTAAAAAGTGCATCAACTTATTCATGACAATTAAATGTGGAACCGGTTATTATTTGAGCCAATTGCTTGAGAGCAAATTTGTCATTATTTAAAGCGTGAAGTATAAGAAATGCAAAATCCAAAAATAAGGAAGCACGGTTTTAATCCTAAGTAATCTTCTCATCCATTACTCAAAAAACCGCTCACAATTAATATAAGTTCGACTCAAAAGTAATAAGTCATTCGCCTTATGTGTAAAATCCTTATGTCATGCATTAATAAGTAGCTACACACTCGCTAAGGAAAGAAAAATAAAACTCACACAATAATTTACATCCGCCGCCTTTTTGAGACCTTGGATCTTCAACCCCGCAACCCGTCAAGGTAATATTGGATTGGAGCAACTATCAAATCCCCGTAACCCGTCAAGGTAATATTGGAATACAATAGTAACTATAATTAACACTTCACTGCCCCTCTTGGGAGTCTTGCATAATTATTATTTTTTTCTTTTTCTCTTTTTTTTTCTAGCCACTCATTTTTTTTATAAGCCGCTCTTATTTTTCTTTATTCCTCACAAAGAAACTTAAAAAGAATAAAAGGAAAAACACCCGCTAAGTATTATGAGTTCGTTTATTCTCAATTCTTGACAAATTGAAAGGCCTAAAAATATCGAGCTTTTAATTGTTCTTGGTTGGTAAAGGTATTTGGATTTCTATGTCTACTTCAATCAACACGTAAAAAATGGAAAATATTAAGGCTACGTATCCGTAAAACAAGGTGCACGTTACCAATTACTATTCACAAAGTACAAATTTTAAATGCATAAAAAGTAAATTGCTTGAAATGTAAACTAAATGCAAGTATAAGGACTAAAATGTAAATTTCATGAACTACAAGGACCAAATATGTAAAATGTAACAACTAATAACAAACTTAACCAAAATTACCAAACTTTCTAACTAAAAATGTAACAAACTAAAACTTGAAGGACTGAATATAGCAAACCCTAAAAACTATGAAGAATTAGCACATATTACAAACTCTATCAAACACTAGGGACTAAATGGAAATTAAATGGAAAATTTAATGAAAAACGGGCTAACTAAAATGAATAAGCTGGTGAGAGCTTATTTCTCAACCAAATTTGCTCTAGTTTGTTTTAAACTGCTTAAAATCAAAAATTAACTAGGCTTGTAAAAGGAAATGGCTTATAAGCTTGTAAAACTCAAACTAGCTTATATCAATAAGCCAAGAATAAGCTAACTTGAAATCCAGACTTCCACAACCTGATTTTATTGATGAAACTGATTAATCAACTAAAAAGAAGCTAGGAATGTCTTTTAGAATGAAAAATGATTCACTGAATAAGCGAGAATCAAGAATTAAGCAAAAGTGAGCTTATTTGACCAACGTTGACCAAAATTCCAAAAAAGCTGATTTTTGTAAAATCCACTCAAGACATATTGGCAACCTGATTTGTGAAAGAAAATTGACTAGTTTTTGAAGTGGAAATGGAGATATAGGAAAACAGTTAGCACTTTATTATAGATACTAGTATTTGCTTATAAGCTGACTAATAAGCTGATTTCTCTTTGAAAAATGGATACTGTAAAATTTCCTCTTAGACACTAAATCTTTGGATGTTAAACTACAATTAAGAAAAGGTTTGAGCAAATTTGATTTAGTAATGAAGGTATGACAAGGCATTAAAGTGAACAAGTTTGACTGATGAACTGCTTAAAAATCTTGACCCATACTTTTTAACTACCAATTGCCTTCTTTAAAAACTATTTTGATCACAAAACTCTACTGAATTGTTTACACTATATGACCAAAGGTAAATGAACACAATTCAACCAATTTAACAAACTCTAATCACCAAAAATCATCTAAACCAAACACTACTTTATAAATATGTATAATACTTTTTCAAAGGAAATTTGAGCTCAAGTTAAAGACAGGTTAAGACTTGTTTAGATGACCAAATGAGGTATGTTTGGACTGAAATCAAGCAAGTAAACAAATTAGATCACAAAATGAAACTTAAGACCAATTACTGATGAAAATACCAATTGAAATCAAGTGAAACTAAGATTAAGGCTGCAAATGAACAAGTAATCTATCAGACTATCACTATTATGCTACAAATAGGCTAATCAAACAATCAATTCTTCACATAGATCTTATACTAAGAATGTAGCATGCAGAACAGTTTAAAGGAACCAAAAACAGGATTTTTAGAAACTTTTAGCTAAAGGCCTCCTCTGATGGAGTAGAGGAGCGCTGAGCTCTCTCAAACAAACGTCCTTCAACCCAAATCAACTCAATTCTACAACCAAATCACCTCCAAAAGCCATATCTAATCAATTCGACTAACAATCTGCTACTTCTGAACTTCTGATAAGAACTTGAACTACAACTGGCTAGAATCATTAGCAAAGCTTCCAAATCACAAGCACAAGTTCTTGACCTTGTTTGATTAATAGAAGAAAGCTATAATTGTACTGAAGGTATAATGCAGTTGAGTTGAGAATGTATTTGAGTGAAAGTGAAAATGGAATTTTATTAATGGCAAGTATTTGTTACAACAGAATAACTACCTAACTAACTGATTTAGGGTGGTTGTCAATCACCCTAAGTAGTTATAACTACTTTGCTAGAACTGAATGGGAGAGAAAATTAAAGTGTGTGTGTTTTCAGACTCTAGGCTACACACTACAAATGAGGGATCTAATTGCTATTTATAGAGAAAAGATGAGAGTTTGTTGAGGTAGATGACGTGTTGTGACTAATAGAAATCTGCCAAGTGTCATGATTTGGTCAATTGCAAATTCTCGTGTTCATCACAAACTGGGGGAATTTGATCTTGTTAATTTCAGTGTAATTGGATAGTCTAAGTAGCTTCCTTGCTTGATTCCGAGTAAGTTTCATGTTAAGTTCAAATTCTGAAACGCCTTCCTTCTCATAATCGAATCTGGGCACATTTAACTTTGAAGGTAACACGTGGCATCCTTTGATTAATCTTCATTTGATCACATAGATTGATATCCATTTTTGGATAAAAGTATTATTGAGTGGCTGCATCTGATTGGCTAAAAATGAGAAAGTGGGATAAACTGTGCTTGATTTGGTAATAAATGTGAGCTGAGTTAGTGGCCCAGCTGGCAAGTGAGCTGGCTATCCGAGTGCTATTTTTCTTGCATTTTCATTGGTTGATATGTTGATACACGGATTAAGACCAAAATATGTTTGAAACTTGGCAGATTTAGCCCTTGGATTTTGGTAGTATCTACATTTGAGCTATTTTCTTCATTTCCTTGGCAAATTAAGTCCTTTGACTTTCATTCTTGAATATGTGAGTCCTTTGCTTGTTTGACTTGAGAGTTGGCTAGGTTTAACTTTGATCTTGATTGTAAAACCTGCATGCTTTTACCATGAATAGTACCCTTAAGACCATACGTACTAGATTAAAACTTTCCTATTATAGCATGATTACGATTACGTGTTAGGATTTTACGTATTACGTACGTGTTAGAACACGATAAGTATTTACTACGCACGAGCACGTAATAATTATTTGACAATAATTAATCACGAACATGCGATCATGAAATCATGAACGTAATTAAATCACGAACTATTATTAATTACGTATATATATTTATTACGAGCGTAAATAAATATATTAGGTCACGATAATTACTTAACGAGAACACATTAAACGCGAACACAAATAATCACGAACGAGTAACTAAACATCGAGACACGGATAACGGTATGGGTACCCCATGTGGGGCCCCTACCCGCGGCTACAAGGGAGAAATGGGTCAAGCCCATTTCAATTTTCACTAAAGGGGGTTAAGGGGAAAAACACTACTCATATTTTCTTTACAGAAGAATTTTACAAAAAACCTAAAACTTCTCCTCCTCCTTCTATATCTCTTTTTGGCCGCCACCCCCAAACACACCAAGGGGTGTTTGATTGATCTTGGATCTTGGATTTATTGCTAGTGTTCGTGTTTGTTCATCGTTCTTTGGATCCACGCATTCGGTAATTCGTTTAAACATTTTTCTTTTGATTTAATCTTTTTAATAATTAAGAACATGATATGTTTTTCTTAAAAACATAATTAAACCATAGATCTAACATGAAATTGGTTTTAGTATAAATCAAAAAGGGTTGTTTAAGGGGTGTTTGTTCTTGGCCGCGCCTAAACCGAACCCGAGAGGGTCTCGGTTTGGCCATTTGACCACCACCGAGACCATATGGTCCCGGTTGGTTGGTGTGGGTCCCACGGCAGCATCAAGACAAGGGTAACCCCGAGTTGGTTTGGAGTATGGTGTCGATTTCATGTCCGGTTCATGGTTCTTAGTCAAGATCCGGTTCACGGTGTATGTTAAGGTTTTTATTTTTTATGATCTTATGTGAAAATTAAATTAATAACATGACATGATTAATTTAATAACATGACTTAGGTTATTCTAATTATTAAAATCATGAAATTAATTAACCTAAGTATTTTTATATTTTAGACTTATAATTAATTAATTATTTAAAAACCATGGTTATAATTAATTAATGAACATGACTTAGGTTATATTATTAATAAATAATAATACATGTTTTAACCTAAGTATTTAACTTTATTTAATTAAAAACATGTTATACTTTAATTAAATATTTCAACCTATAGTTTATTTTAATTACATGAAATAATTAATAAACTTTATATTATATCATATGACATAAAAATAATCATGAAAACACTCAGGCTTATATACTTAGCTTATTTAACCAGTTTATTTCTAATTATGGAAACTTCTATTTTTAGAAACTTATTTAAATAAGGCAGCTAATCTATTTACGGAAACGTTCTATTTTTAGAAACTTATTTATTCCAAGCAGCTAATCTATTTATGGAAACTTATTTAAATAAGGCAGCAAATCTATTTATGGAAACTTTCTATTTTTGGAAACTTTCTATTTTTGGAAACTTTCTATTTTTGGAAACTTTCTATTTTTTGAACCTTTCTATTTTTGGAAACTTTCTATTTTTGGTAACTTTCTATTTTTGGAAACTTTCTATTTTTGGAAACTTTCTATTTTTTGAAACTTTCTATTTGAGGAAACCTGCTATTTTTGGAAAGTTACTTATTATTACACAGTAAGTATAATAATACATGAAATACCAGAAATACTTAATCAGAGTAAACAGAATAGAAGATAAACACAGTTTAAGGCTTTTAAACAGTAAAACATGATAAGAACATATAAAATAAGCTAAGACATGATATAAAACCAGTTACGTATTTAGTAAGCAGATACTTATTCATGTATGTATTTATGAAGCATTAGTGATACGGAAGTAGGATTCCTCTCAGTTCATCTTCTTCGTTCACTGGACATAAGGTATGGATTCCCGTCCTTTCAGTATGGACATTCTTTCCTTATTAGGATTCCCCGTATGCAGCCAAATGTTTTCCCGTAGTATAAGTTATGTGTTTGAATTGCTTATGTTTAATTTAGAATACCTATAGCCATATACATGCATGACCAGTTTCACCTAGTTATGGAGGTACCATAACCATAACATTAGACGCACTGATGTTATGACTTCACCACGGCGGAGTGATTGCTCGTGGCGTCCCTTCAGCTTTTGGCCATATTATTATATTTATCATGTGGGGCGTATGGGTGCATCCTAGTTACATGTTTTCAGTCAGGATTTCATGGTGAATGTGGTGTGTGCCTTGCATCCTTCACAAGGAGCTGATCCCTCCTACCCAAAAACCAGTATATTAAATTAGAGGCAACCCCTCTAATTTGCATGATGAGGTCACCCCTCCAAGTATTCATGCACGATGGATTTTCATGACCTATATTGGCTAATGGTAAAATATGCTAAACAGTTTTTACAAGATAAACATAAGGCTTTTCAAACTATAAAACCAGTTTTATCAAGACTTAATCAGATTACTCGAGACTTAGTTTCTTCCGCTGTTATATGTTATATGCTTATCCTATTCATGCTTTATTATACATCCGTGCACTGAGCGTATTGCTCAGCCGTTTTCCTTTTCTATGTTCCCAAAACGGCAGGTACTCAAGGACCCTCGTAGACTTTAAGAGTACGTGCATATGGACTGGAAGCTTTCTAGCCTTTCTTTACTTTATGTATTTCCTTTCTTTTGATACATTGCTATGGACATTATTTATTCCTTTCCTTTACTATACTATGTTTGTGTGTGATGAGCTTTACTTTTGGACTACCGATGTTTGATCCCGGTATTTTCCTTTTATGGTCATGTAATGTTTAGACATTTATCCTTGTATGCTTTGATGACACGCCATAATTACATGTGACATTTCCATTATCAAAATGGGGTGTTACAATTATGGTATCAATGCCAAGGCTTCGACCTGTAGGCTCTCAAATATGACCTGTGATTAGTGGGTAGTCACTACGATCTTCCTAGAACTGACAGTTGTTTTCATGCATTCATCATTTTAAGCATACATATATATGTCATTGTCGCAGATTGTTGACTAAGTAATGGTTGGTACAGGACTGACCCTATTTAGTCGCATGTGTTTTATCGAAACTTTTAAATTTGGGACCGACCCATAGGCGTCCCCTCGCTATGTCTTTTGTTTTGGGTGAACTGACCAGAGGCGTTCACTCTCGAGCATACAAAAGTTTTCATAAAACTGCATCATGCATTCATACACAAAATTTTCTTGCATAAAATTTTTCTCATGAAATTTTGGTATAATTTTATTTTTCATGTATATATATATATTATGTTTTGATCTGTTTAAATATATGTTTTATGTTATACTGTCAGATGGTTCTCACACGCGAACAAGAACAGCTCAATGTTGCAATTCAAGCTGCTATGCAAGCTTTGCTTCCTCAACTGAGGAATGACATCAGGGCTGAAGTTCAAGCTGCCAACAATCAGCAGCATAATCAGGCTCCTCCTCATCCTCCAGTGACATTGGCAGTATGGCTGGAGAGATTCAACAAGCTCCGCCCTCGAGCTTTTGAGAAGACAGATAGCTCCAGTGATGCTGAAAGCTGGTTGGCTCACATCGAGAAGATTTTCAATGCCATGGGCTGTGACCCCGCATATAAGGCGAGGTTGGCATGCTATCAGTTCGAAGGCGATGTGCTAAATTGGTGGTTAGCGTTGATGCAGTCTGAAGGTGGTGACGAGTGGGTTGCTGGTTTGACTTGGGCTCAGTTCAAGGACAGGGTGATGGAGCAGTTCTTTCCTAAGGCTGAACAGGACCAGCTCAAAATAGAGTACCATGGGATCCGACAGAGAGCTGGGGAGAATAGCAACGAGTTTATGCAGCTCTTTCTTCGCTTAGCTGGTTTCCTTGGTGCGGCAGCAGGTACTCCTGAAGAGCAGGCACACCACTTTAGGTGGGCTCTTCGCACATCGGTCGCAAACAATCTGGTGTGTGCTACGTTCAACACTGTAGCACAAGTGGCCGATGCAGCACGCAAGCTGGAGATGCTGCAGGAAAGAGATGAGTTCGGGGAAGCTGAGAGACTCGACAAGAGGTAAACATTCGTATTCAAGCGGTGATCAATCCGTATACTTTCCATATATGTCAATTATTCATCTCTTTAAATGTATCTTCCAGGCAGAAAACTGGGGACCGGTCTCAGACGGCTACTCAGCAGCAGCCTCATCAGCCCAAGGGAAACGGTCAGACTAACGACCGTTCTGCTATGGATAGGCGTGGCGGTAATGATAATTACCGTAACAACGCTGGACACTCCAACAACAGCAGGTCCTAATACTTACGCATTTTCTTATGATTTCATGTTATAACTCATATTCTGACACTTCAGCAAAACTTCCACCGGGAACCATGGAAACGGTAGGGACCAGAACCAGAGAGGTTCACAGCCTAGCCGTCCAGCTATCACTGGTATTCAATCTTACGATTTTCCGCATTGTCCTTTGTACCCATTATCATGTCTAATGTAAAATGTTTTATCGGGTTCCCAGCCAGCCAGAGCACCTTCTGGAGGATTCACTCATCCTCTTTGCTCTACTTGCCACCGTAGGCACCCAGGGCCATGTCGCCGTAATACTGACGCATGCTTCAAGTGTGGTCTTCCTGGCCATATCATGAAGGATTGCCGTAAGGGCGAGATGGAGGGTACATCAGGACATGCTGATTCCAAGCCGCCTCTTACTACCGGGCGTGTCTACACGACATCTCGATACCATGCCAACAAGTCTACAGGTACCATCACTGGAATCTTGTATATGTATGGTCAAGCTGCATGTGTTCTTTTCGATACGGGTGCTACTCACTCGATTATTTCTACTGCTTATGCTAAGAACATTAGGATGCTCCCCATGCCACTAGAAAATAGGCTTACTATTTCCACGCCTTTGAGGGACTCTGTATTAATCACCCATGTATACAAGAGTCTTCCCCTAGAATTTGACGATAAGGTTCGACCTGTTGACGCACTTCCGCTGGACATGAATGACTTCGACATGATTTTGGGCATGGATTGGATATCCAAACATCATGCTACCATAGATTGCCATTCATATCGAGTTATCTTCGGTGACGTTAATGCACCAGAGTACATTCATAACGGGTTCATACCCGGACGGTCTGTACAAGTCATATCTACCCTGCAAGCGCGTGCACTACTGTCACATGGCTGCGAGGGTTATCTAGCTACGGTTCACGACATGGATGCTGAATCCCTATCAATTCAGGATCAACCTATAGTGTCGGAATTCCAAGATGTTTTTCCAGCAGAACTTCCGGGCATACCACCTGCACTAGAAGTGGAATTCAGTATCGAGCTTATTCCAGGAGCAGAACCAATCTCTAAGGCTCCTTATCGCATGGCTCCCATAGAGCTGAAGGAGCTGAAGGATCAACTGCAAGAACTTCTTGAACGAGGTTTCATTCGACCGAGCGCATCTCCATGGGGCGCACCGGTCTTGTTTGTTAAGAAGAAGGACGGCAGTATGCGTCTTTGCATAGACTATCGCAAGCTCAACAAGATTACTATTCTGAATAGATATCCACTGCCACGTATTGACGATCTGTTTGACCAACTCCAAGGGGCCAAACACTTCTCCAAAATTGATCTTAGGTCAGGCTATCATCAGCTACGGGTCAAGGAGCAGGACATCGCTAAGACTGCCTTTCGTACCCGTTATGGCCACTACGAGTTTGTAGTTATGCCATTTGGCCTGACAAATTCTCCAGCAGTGTTCATGGACTTGATGAACAGAATCTTCCATGAATTTCTGGACAAGTTCGTCATTGTCTTCATCGATGACATCTTGATTTTCTCAAAGTCCAAGGAGGAAAACGAAGACCATCTTCGTACAGTACTACAGATTCTTTGCCAGAAGCAGCTGTATGCTAAATTCTCCAAGTGTGAGTTCTGGTTAGACAAGGTGGCATTCTTAGGTCACATTGTATCAGCAGAAGGAATCACTATGGATCCAGCGAAGGTTGAGGCCATTACTAAGTGGCCAAGGCCGACATCAGCGATGGAAGTCCGCAGTTTCTTAGGCTTAGCTGGCTATTACCGTAGGTTCGTGGAGAACTTTTCCCGCTTAGCACTACCAGTGACCAAACTGATGCAGAAAGGGGAGAAATTTGTCTGGACTGAAGAACGAGAGAAGAGCTTTGAAGACCTGAAGCAGAAGCTAGTATCTGTACCTATTCTTACTCTCCCATCTGGTATGGGTGGATTTCAAATCTACAGCGATGCATCGGGGAAGGGACTTGGCTGTGTTCTCATGCAACATGGGAAAGTGATCGCGTACGCTTCACGACAGCTTAAGCCTTATGTAGAAAATTACCCCACGCATGACTTGGAACTTGCTGCAGTGGTGTTTGCATTGAAGATATGGAGGCACTACTTGTATGGAGAATCATGTGACATTTTCATAGACCACAAGAGCTTGAAGTATATCTTCACTCAACGTGAATTGAACATGAGGCAAAGGTGATGGTTAGAGCTGTTGAAGGATTATGACATTAATCTATAGTATCATCTCGGAAAGGCAAATGTAGTAGCAGATGCTCTTAGCAGGAAGTCCGGAATGATCAAAGGCATTAAAATCGAAGAGGAAATCATAAGAGACTTGGATGACTTGACATCGAGATCATGGTACGTGGACATCACGGTTACTGGGCTAATCTTAGAGTAGAACCCGAGTTACTCTCTAAGATCAAGGAAGCTCAGAAGGATGACGGAGAAATCTGGGCGATAGTACAGAATTTGGAGAAACAGACAGAATTCAAAGTAGATGCAGATGGTATCGTATGGCAGGGCACGAGACTTTGTGTTCCTGATGACCAAGAACTCTGGGAAGCCTTGTTAGCTGAAGCTCATAGCTCCCCATTTTCTATACATCCTGGTTCGACTAAAATGTACCATGACATCAAGCATTACCTTTGGTGGAGTGGTATGAAACAGGATGTGGCCACTTACGTCTCCAAATGTCTTACCTGCCAGCAGGTTAAGATCGAGCATCAGCGATCTGGCGGTCTCCTTCAATCGTTAGATATTCCAGAGTGGAAGTGGGACAAAATCACCATGGATTTTGTTACTGGTCTTCCGCCTACCAAGAGGAAGCACGATGCAATTTGGGTTATCGTAGATCGACTTACCAAATCAGCTCATTTCTTACCGATCCGCAAGGAAGATCCGATAAGTAAACTCGCCGATACATACAGAAGAGATATCATGAGACTCCACGGTGCACCATCTAGCATCGTCTCAGACAGAGATCCTCGATTCACTTCGCGCTTTTGGAAAAGTCCGCAGAAAGCTTGGGGTACACAACTTAAGCTTAGCACGGCTTTTCACCCTCAAACGGACGGACAGTCAGAGCGAACGATTCCGACATTGGAAGATATGTTGAGGTCATGTGCGTTGGAATGGACGGGTGATTGGGACGATTACATCTGTTTGGTGGAGTTTGCATACAACAACAACTGGAACGCAAGTATCAAGTGTGCTCCTTTCGAGATGTTGTATGGCAGAAAGTGTCGCGCTCCAATCTACTGGGATCAGGTTGGTGAGTGGACACTTGAAGGACCAGAAATCATAGAGATGACCAATGAGAAGATCGCAGTAGCTAAGCCGAAAATTCAGGAAGCACGGTCATGTCAGAAGAGTTACGCCGATAAGCATCGTAGGGACATATACTTTAACGTAGGATATCACGTCTTCCTTAAGGTTTCACCAGCACGTGGTGTTAGACGCTTCGAGATTAAAGGGAAGCTCAGTCCTCGTTTCATCGGACCGTTTGATATCATTGAACGAGTCGGTGAATTATCTTACCGATTGGCGTTACCTCCGTAGCTTTCGCATGTGCACAATGTGTTTCATGTGTCCTTACTCAGAGGGTACCAGTATCATCCCCTTCACATGGTTCAGTATCCACTGGAGCAGATACGTGAAGATCTCACTTTCATAGAAGAACCCGAACGAGTTCTTGACAGACAAGAACGAGTCATGAGAAGGAAGACGATTCCATTCGTCAAAATCCTATGGAGGGATCATACCGAGCGGGAAGCCACTTGGGAAACAGAGGAGTCTATCCGGGCTTCTTACCCTCATTTTATATTTTGAATTCGGGTATGTTCTTCTTTTCCAGTTTACTTTATCTATAATTCGAGGACGAATTATTCTTTTTAGGGGGGAAGAGTTGTAAAACCCGCATGCTTTTACCGTGAATAGTACCCTTAAGACCGTAGGTACTAGATTAAAACTTTCCTATTATAGCATGATTACGATTACGTGTTAGGATTTTACGTATTATGTACGTGTTAGAACACGATAAGTATTTACTACGTACGAGCACGTAATAATTATTTGACAATAATTAATCACGAACATGCGATCATGAAATCATGAACGTAATTAAATCACGAACTATTATTAATTACGTATATATATTTATTACGAGCGTAAATAAATATATTAGGTCACGATAATTACTTAACGAGAACACATTAAACGCGAACATAAATAATCATGAACGAGTAACTAAACATCGAGACACGGAAAACGGTACGGGTAACCCATGTGGGGCCCCTACCTGCGGCTACAAGGGAGAAATGGGCCAAGCCCATTTCAATTTTCACTAAAGGGGGTTAAGGGGAAAAACACTACTCATATTTTCTTTAGAGAAGAATTTTACAGAAAACCTAAAACTTCTCCTCAAACACACCAACGGGTGTTTGATTGATCTTGGATCTTGGATTTATTGCTAGTGTTCGTGTTTGTTCATCGTTCTTTGGATCCACGCATTCGGTAATTCGTTTAAACCCTCTTCTTTTGATTTAATCTTTTTAATAATTAAGAACATGATATGTTTTTCTTAAAGCCATAATTAAATCATAGATCTAACATGAAATTGGTTTTAGTATAAATCAAAAAGGGTTGTATAAGGGGTGTTTGTTCTTGGCCGCGCCTAAACCGAACCCGAGAGGGTCTCGGTTTGGCCATTTGACCACCACCGAGACCATATGGTCCCGGTCGGTTGGTGTGGGTCCCACGGCAGCATCAAGACAAGGGTAACCCCAAGTTGGTTCAGAGTATGGTGTCGATTTCATGTCCGGTTCATGGTTCTTAGTCAAGATCCGGTTCACGGTGTATGTTAAGGTTTTTATTTTTTATGATCTTATGTTAAAATTAAACTAATAACATGACATGATTAATTTAATAACATGACTTAGGTTATTCTAATTATTAAAAACATGAAATTAATTAACCTAAGTATTTTTATATTTTAGACTTATAATTAATTAATTATTTAAAAACCATGGTTATAATTAATTAATTAACATGACTTAGGTTATATTATTAATAAATAATAATACATGTTTTAACCTAAGTATTTAACTTTATTTAATTAAAAACATGTTATACTTTAATTAAATATTTTAACCTATAGTTTATTTTAATTACATGAAATAATTAATAAACTTTATATTATATCATATGACATAAAAATAATCATGAAAACACTTAGGCTTATATACTTAGCTTATTTAACCAGATTATTTCTAATTATGGAAACTTCTATTTTTAGGAACTTATTTAAATAAGGCAGCTAATCTATTTATGGAAACGTTCTATTTTTAGAAACTTATTTATTTCAGGCAGCTAATCTATTTATGAAAACTTATTTAAATAAGGCAGCAAATCTATTTATGGAAACTTTCTATTTTTAGAAACTTATCTATTTTAAGCAGTAATTCAATTTTTGGAAGCTTTCTATTTTTGGAAACTTTCTATTTTTGGAAACTTTCTATTTTTGGTAACTTTCTATTTTTGGAAACTTACTATTTTTGGTAACTTTCTATTTTTGGAAACTTTCTATTTTTGGAAACTTTCTATTTTAGGAAACCCGCTATTTTTGGAAAGTTACTTATTATTACACAGTAAGTATAATAATACATGAAATACCAGAAATACTTAATCAGAGTAAACAGAATAGAAGATAAACACAGTTTAAGGCTTTAAAACAGTAAAGCATGATAAGAACATATAAAATAAGCCAAGACATGACATAAAACCAGTTACGTATTTAGTAAGCAGATACTTATTCATGTATGTATTTATGTATTTATGTAGCATTAGTGATACGGAAGTAGGATTCCTCTCAGTTCATCTTCTTCGTTCACTGGACATAAGGTACGGATTCCCGTCCTTTCAGTATGGACATTCTTTCCTTATTAGGATTTCCCCGTATGCAGCCAAATGTTTCCCGTAGTATAAGTTATGTGTTTGAATTGATTATGTTTAATTTAGAATACCTATAGCCATATACATGCATGACCAGTTTCACCTAGTTATGGAGGTACCATAACCATAACATTAGAGGCACTGATGTTATGACTTCACCACGTCGGAGTGATTGCTCGTGGCGTCCCTTCAGTTTTTGGCCATATTATTATATTTATCATGCGGGGCGTATGGTCGCATCCTAGTTACATGTTTTCAGTCAGGATTTCATGGTGAATGTGGTGTGTGCCTTGCATCCTTCACTAGGAGCTGATCCCTCCTACCCAAAAACCAGTATATTAAATTAGAGGAAGCCCCTGTAATTTGCATGATGAGGTCACCCCTCCAAGTATTCATGCACGATGGATTTTCATGACCTATATTGGCTAATGGTAAAATATGCTAAACAGTTTTTACAAGATAAACATAAGGCTTTTCAAACTATAAAACCAGTTTTATCAAGACTTAATCAGATTACTCGGGACTTAGTTTCTTCCGCTGTTATATGTTATATGCTTATCCTATTCATGCTTTATTGTAAATCCGTGCACTGAGCGTATTGCTCAGACGTTTTCCTTTTCTATGTTCCCAAAACGGCAGGTACTCAAGGACGCTCATAGACTTTAAGAGTACGTGCATATGGACTGGAAGCTTTCTAGCCTTTCTTTACTTTATACATTTCCTTTCTTTTGATACATTGCTATGGACATTGTTTAGTCCTTTCCTTTACTATACTATGTTTGTGTGTGATGAGCTTTACTTTTGGACTATCGATGTTTGATCCTGGTATTTTTCTTTTATGGTCATGTAATGTTTAGACATTTATCCTTGTATGCTTTGATGACATGCCATAATTACATGTGACATTTCCATTATCAAAATGGGGTGTTACATTGACTTTTTCCAAAATTGCACTTACGTCCCTCAACTTTTGAATGTTGTCAAGATAGGTCCTTTATCTTCAAATGGCTTGTCATCTTTGATCCTTCTCTTGTCTTTTCTTCATAAATGAACTTGATTTCACTTGTTTGCTTGAAATTTGTATCCTTGTTACCTATTTAAGCACAAATACAAAACATACCACATAATACTGCTTTATAGCATAAAACTTAGGTATTTGTTATGTGTTTTAGGGTGATTTGTTGTCTTATTGATATGAGATTTTGCTCATATCAGTAGTCATGCCATTCGGACTCACAAATGCTCCAGCAGTCTTCATAGATTTGATGAACCGTGTCTTCCATGAGTTTCTAGACAAGTTCGTTATCGTTTTCATTGATGACATCCTGATTTTCTCCAAATAAAAGGAGGAACATGAGGAACACCTTCGTACAGTTTTGTAGATTCTTCGTCAGAAGCAGTTGTATGCCAAGTTCTCCAAGTTTGAGTTCTGGTTAAGCAAGGTGGCATTTATGGGCCATATTGTATCTGTAGAGGAGATCACATGGATCCTGCAAAGGTTGAAGCTATCACTAAATGGCCGAGACCTACATCTGCAACAGAGGTCAAAAGTGTTCTGGGTTTAACTGGATACTACCGCTGGTTTGTAGAGAACTTTTCACGGTTAGCCTTACCTTTGACTAAGTTGATGAGGAAAGGAGAGAAATTCGTCTGGACTAAAGAACGAGAGAAGCGCTTTGAAGACCTTAAGCATAAGTTAGTGACTGCGCCTATTCTTACTCTCCCATCTGGTACAGGTGGATTTCAGATCTATAGTGATGCTTCAAGAAAGGGTCTAGACTGTGTTCTCATGCAACATGGGAAGGTTATTGCATACGCATCACGAAAGCTTAAACCTTATGAAGAAAAATATCTTACACATGACTTGGAGCTTGCAGCAGTTGTTTTCGCATTGAATATCTGGAGGCATTATTTGTATGGTAAATCATGTGACACTTCACAGATCACAAGAGTCTCAAGTACATCTTCACCCAGAAGGAACTAAACATGAGACAGAGAAGATGGTTAGAGCTACTAAAGGATTACGACACCAACATTCAGTACCATCCTGGTAAGGTGAATGTGGTAGAAGATGCTCTAAGCAGAAGGTCTGGTATGATTGTTGGCATCTGGATTGCAAAGGAGATCATCCGTGACCTGGAGATGACAAACATTGAGTTTTGTGTACAAGGCCAACATGGTTACTTGGTGGATCTTAGAGTGGAACCAGACTTCCATTTTAGGATCAAGGAAGCTCAGAAAGATGAGGGTGAGATTTGGGCTATCATTCAGAACCTTGATCAGCAGACGGATTTTCGTGTTGATGATGATGGTATCTTATGACAGGGCACTATACTAGTGGTTCCTGATAACTCTACACTCAATGAAGCTGTGCTGACTGAAGCTCACAGTTCTCTATTTACCATACATCCTGGTTCCACCAAGATGTACCACGACATCAAACAGCATTTCTGGTGGAGTGGTATGAAGCAAGATGTTACCACCTTCGTTTCTAAATGTATGATCTGCCAGCAGGTTAAGATCGAACACCAGAGAGCTAGTGGTTTACTGCAACCATTAGATATTCCAGAATGGAAGTGGGACAAAATCTCCATGGATTTTGTTACTATCCTTCCAGTGACTCAGAGAAAACACGACGCCATCTGGGTTATTATTGATAGATTGACCAAATCTGCTCATTTTCTACCAATCCGTAAGGAGCATCAGGTCAGCAAATTGGCAGACACTTTTCAGAAGGAGCTCATGAGACTGCATGGTACTCCATCAGAAATCATCTCTGACAGAGATCCTCGTTTCACCTCACGTTTTTTGTAGAGTCTGCAGAAATCTTGGGGCACCAGACTTAAGCTCAGCACTGCCTTCCATCCTCAGACCGACGGACAGTCAGAACATACCATTCAGACATTGGAGGACATGTTGCGGGCGTGTGCTCTAGAATAGACAGGAAGCTAGGATGATTATATCTATCTGGTAGAGTTTGCATACAACAACAGTTGGCACGCTAGCATCAAGTGTGCACCGTTTGAGATGTTGTATGGTAGGAAGTGTCGCACCCAAATCTGTTGGGATCAGGTGGGCGAACGACTGATCGAGGGTCAAAAAATGATTGAGGTGACTAATGAGAAGGTCGTCTTCGCCAAGGCGAATCTTCAAGAAGCTCATGCTCGCCAGAAGAGCTATGTTGATAAACGTCGTAGAGATGTATCCTTCAACGTGCGTGATCACGTTTTCCTCAAGGTATCACCTGCACGAGGAGTTGAGCGTTTTGGAATCAGGGGAAGCTTGGTCCTCGCTTCATCGGACCGTTCGACATCATAGAACGCGTTGGTGAAGTGTCATATCGGTTAGCGTTACCGCCTCAGCTATCACACGTTCACAACGTGTTCCATGTGTCTTTACTCAAAGGATACAACTATCACCCTGTTCATGTTGTTCAGGATCCGCTTGATCAGATTCGAGAGGATCTTTCATATGTCGAAGAACCCGAGAGAGTTCTTGAACGACAAGATCGTGTCATGCGGAGGAAGACGATCCCATTCGTCAAAATACTCTGGAGGGATCATCCTGAGCGGGAAGCCACTTGGGAGACGGAGGAGTCTATACGGACTTCTTACCCTCATTTCCAGTTCTGATTCGGGTATGTTTTCTTTCAGTTTACGTTTTCTCTAATTCGAGGACGAATTATTCTTTTAGAGGGGAAGAGTTGTAAAACCCGCATTAAAATACCATAAACAGTACATGTGAACAGTAAATACACGAAAATACGTATAAATTAAAACTTTCCATTTATAATATATTTCACGTGTCACGACATTAAATAACATGTATTTACGTATATTATAAATTTGTCATGATCACGACATTTAATTCACGATAATTAAAATGAACACACACAAATAATATTTAACTTAGAAAAACTACGAATTTGGTTTTGGGCTCTATTGTGGTCGCGGCTTAGCAAGCAAAAAGGAAAGGAATGGGCCTTTTGGCCCATGACCCAATACTACTCCATATCGAATTAATCTCCATGGAAATTAAAAATAATATCAGTTTACAAAAAAATCAAGAAACCCTACTTTGTCTCTCTCTCTTGCCGCCGGCCTAAAACAAGAACACAGGGTGTTCGGGTTTGATTTGATCTTAGATATTTGGTTGTACATGTTTGTGTTATTAATCCTTTTTCATTCACTCATCGGGTAACACCATAACCTTTTCTTTATTCTTTTTTATTGATTTATGATTACCATGTGATTAATCTTAAAAACAAAACATAAAAAATGATTAAGATTAACCAAGAATCAAGATTAAAGGGTTTAGGGTGTGATTGAGTCGTTTTCGTACACCCGAAGGTTATCGTAGTTCCTGGCGAAGTGTGAATGGAAATCCGCGTTTATGTCTCAAGTTTGATGCTCGAATAAAAGAGATTTTGATTTTTATATTTAAACTACTAATTTTAACGACTAAATATTAAAAATATATAAAAGCGACAACGATGAAAATTAAACTACAATAATAAAGCGAAAAAATGTCTATAATAATAATAACGACAATAAAGATGTACTAAACGACTATAATCAAAACTACTAAAATCTCGCCATTTAAGTTAAACAATAATAAGGCAACAATATAGAACCTAACTAAATAATGACAAGGAAATAGATAGAGAAACGAACCTGAGCGAATAACCGGAGACGCCGAACTAACATAAAACATAAATCGGTTAACGACAATAAAGCTAAACGACATCTTTAACTAATTATAAAAACTATTTAAAATTCTAAAACTTAACTAAAACATTTTTTTATAAAAAGCAATTTAATGTAAAAGACTAATAATAATAATAAAAACATGAAAGGTTTTCTATCTATCTGCTTGTATTAATATATCAACACATTAAGAATAAAAATGATGACTAGCAAGAAAAAAAACGTCAAAAAGAATGAGAATAAGATGTATGCTTAACAATGGCCCATAAAAGAAAAAAAATAAGACTGTAATGGAATTTTTTTTAATGCTATGTTATGCTCAAAATATCTAAACGCAGGGGAATAAATGAGTAATAAGAAGATGGAATGTTGTTGCAACAGCTATATCTATCCTCTATTTATTTGAAGAAAAACAAAAGATGCCAAAGCTAAAATAAAGAGCTGTGTTTCAATAAAAAAATAAATCTGGAAAAGTAGGGAAAGATTGAATAAAATAATTATAGAATGTTATGTTCTGCGGTTATCACAAATCGCAGGGGAAGGATAATAAATTAAAAAAAAATCAGGATCTTATCTATTTATATAAATTTGCTTAAACAAAATTTAATTAATAAAGAAAGTAAAATTAAACAGAAAAAAAAAATCATTCCCTAAACTAATATTATATAAATCGCAGGGAAGATTAATAACAAAAGTGAGGATTAAAGGAAAGCTGCTATTCTATAATAAATATCTAAAACAAAATCAGGGAAGAAATCTATCAAATAATTACAAACGCAGGGAAAGAAATAAAAATCAATATTGGAAAGGAATGTTTACTATTGTCTATCTATGAGAAAAAAAAAACGCAGGTTAAAAAAAAACTAAAAATCCAGCCATATCCTTCCATGTCTGCGTCTTTTTGAAGCTATATAAATCTGATCTCCTATTTTCTTTTTTTGGGCTTTGCTGCGTTGGATTGATGTTGTGTTGGGCCTCTTGCTGCATCATTTGGGCCTGAATCAAAATAAATGATCTTGGGCTGCTGGAGGGCTGTTGGGATTCATAGATATTAATGGGTCGGTTCGACCCATTTAAATGGTGTCGATCCGGCCCAATAAAAAAATGAGTGCACCATCAAACTCGATTTCTCGTGCTCTTTCCATTTCTCGTGCTCGTTTTTGGTCTTTTTCTTCGTTTTTGCTCCTTTTCTTTAATAACCGTACCTACAATAATAAATAGCAAATATAAACAATATATGCATAAAAAATACATTTTTGCTATTTATTATACGAAAAATGAAGGGAAATTCTCACTAAATGCATGAATATTTACGTGTTTAACACACCCCTACACTTAAACACGTTGCTTGCCCCCAAGCAACTATTATCACAAATGTTAAATACAAAAACAATTTAAAACTACCTTATTCAAAATCGCCTTTCTAATAAAATAAAAATAAAAATTCATAGTGACCCGCCATGCTCGACTTTTTATTCAAGGTATAAGGATCATAGAACGGGAAACACGCAAACTGGGTGTCTCCAGGGAATAAATATCGTCATCCTCTTTTTATTACTCCCAACTAAGCTAAGATTCCTTGTGCAAACGTTTTTGCAAAATGCTAACACTACTTATACTAATAACCTATGTAAATATAACTTTTCACTCCTATAATTATAAAAGACTAGGCAAGTGTGTTTATTTTCAAATTTTTGATCGTTCAAATCGACATTTGTTATGGTTGCTAATCATCTAAGTGGGGTATTAGAGTCACCGAAAATGATGAGATATAAGATTCAAAAATGGCCTTTCCCATGTAGCGGCTTTCTTCTCGTGACGTCCCAACCTCATCGGTTAAGTGCCCGGGCTTTTGACACCCCACGGAGAATAGTACCGGGATCGGCGGGATTTTAAAATCAAAGATCTTAAAATCACCGCTAAGCTAATAATAGACACTTAGATGAAAAACAACGACGATAATTAGAGAATGAAGATTCAAAGGAGAGATCACTCCATGTAGCGACTTTCTTCTCAGCTTGTCCTTTAGCAAAGCTTAGGAGGCTAGGTTTTTACACCCTTGAGAATAGTATCGGAGCTCACGGGACCTTTGACTTCTATGTTCTCAATTACCGTCTAAACTCTTATATAAAATTGACGAATTCTAGTTCAACTTCGGATTTAAATTTGAGAAAAAGCAAGTTTCTCACAATTATAATTGAAGCAACAAAAACACATAACTCTTATTCATTTTTTTATTTTTATTTTTTATTCTTATTCTTTTTTTTTACTCTTTTTTTTTGCTTGCTTTTTTTTTCTTTTTTTTCCAAATATACATATTTTTTATTATTTTTTTAACATATTTATTCACGCAACATTATTTCAAATTTAAGAAACTATGCTTTCACTCAAATTTAAATAAAAAGTTGAACTAGGACTCTATATCAAAATTGCATAAGAATTTATTTTTGCATAACAACATAATTTTTAACGTTCAAAGGCTTGAAAATAAACACACTTATTAAGTCTAGTTACAATCTAGGAGGAAAGGCCACAGGTTATTCATATAAACTCTAAAGAGAACCAATTACTCCACGTTTAGCATTTTTATTTGTACAATTCCTAAAAGCTTAGTCTAAAAGTTAAGGGAGCAGCCAGATCAACACTCAGGCAGAGTCAGGATCCCCTTTGTTCTATCCTACGGGACAAGTCAATCACGCACGGTCAAAAACGTTTTATTATTATTAATGAAATAAAAAAAACACATTTGATCAAAATAGGATGCAAGAGGGCAAACAAGTAGGCAAGAATATGATCAATATGATATAAAACCCCCCTACACTTAGAACCGAACATTGGCCTCAATGTTCAAAAGTGATAAGGTGCTACCCCTACACTTAAGAACACAAAAGGCTAATGCTAGAATTCCAAGTGTAAGAAGGAGAACACAGTCAGATATACATGGATAAAGATGAGAACTGAGTACTCCCCTGATATAGACATGAAGATCGATCGGAGACTGAATGAAGAAGATGATGGAAAACAGCAACATCAACCCTCTGAAAGTCTTCTCGATCCAAGGGAACCCTGCATACAAAAACAAATACCAACAAGCACATATAGAGAGAAGCACGCCCCTACACTTATGTTAGAAAAAGATAAAAAGATAAATCATCGGGTTGCCTCCCGAGAAGCGCTTGTTTTTGTTAACCGAGTCATGAGCCTGACTCGACCCCGAATTAAATGGTCCATGTGGGAGCAAGAAAATCACCACTGGCTCAAAAGAGATATGCCAGGGTCAAAAATCTTATCCTCGTTACCGGATGAGAATAAAGAAGAAGAATCCACAGTATAAGTGAAGAAAAGCAGAAGGATTCTTATAACATAAGAGAAATCGGTATAAAGGTGATCCTTAAGAATACTCGTCTTCGCCAAAGGCGGGAGGGTGGGAGAAAAAGATATCAAAGTGTCACCCGAGGACACTTGATAGAAACTCAAAACAAGAGTCGATGGGGTAACCGGTAAAACATCACAAGTAATAGCAACATCAACGTCTCCTCCAGGATCAAAACACTCATCCTCATTTCCCGGTATGAAATGAGGAGAGTAAAAGCGATACATCACCCGCTTGGGTGTGCACTCGGTAGGACGGGGTGGCAACATAATATGAGAAATATCAGAAGACATATCTACCACCCGCGTCACCTCACCAGACCGAATCAAATGGAAGGTAGGGTCAAATCTCTCCCCCTCCTCTACAATGGGAGGTGGCATGGCTAACAAAGAATGCTCATCAATAGTAAGAGAGTCGGAGCTATCAATGTCCTCAATCCCCTCTTCAAAGAGAGGATTCACCTCACTAGAGATGTAGGCGTCATCAAAATCAAATAAAGGGTTCGAATAAATCTTGAAAGTTTCCTTTTGAACTTCTTTATCGAATAGTGACTCGTCATCACCAGAAGTAAAATCATCATCGAGATCAAAAAGGGGATTAGAGAAAGCCAAAGAATCGTCTCCCAAGATGTCGGTGGGAGGTAATGAATCATCACTAGAAAGAGATTCACACTCATCGTCACTATCGGAAGCAACCGTAGGCTCACTTTGGATTGGAATAAGAATCTCATTGCAAGGAATAGTGATAAGACCCTCATCCCCCATGATGAGAGAGGCATCGGTCTCCGTAGTGGAAGAATCGAGAATAGGAGTGGTTGAATCCTTAGGCTCGAGAGCCGGCAAGTCGAGAGAAGGAATTACAATTGCACTAGGACATTGAGCACAAAGATCATTCCAAGAAATAGAATTCTCATCGTCATCATCATCATAATAGTAAGAACGCACAAGAGGAGGAGTAGAAGCACTAAGATTAGATACTTTCTCTTGTCGTTGTCGCTCCTTCAATGCATCTCTTAGTTGAATTAAGCCGTCATGAAGTTGCAAAAGAAGGGCTTGTCTTTCGTCATTCAGATTCAAAGAAGGTTGATGGTCGAGGGTGTTTTGTGGGGGCTCAAAATTTTGAAAACCGGAATTATAGCACGGATGTGGCTCATAGTAATTCATCGGTTGAGAAAAATTAGAACACGGATTTGGTTCATAATAATCCATCAATGAAGAAAAATGAGGACACGGATTTGGCTCATAATAATCCATTGGCTGACAATAAGAAGTATCGTGAGGGCCCCCACAATGATTGCAACACGGGTATTGAGAAAAACCCGGTGCATGTTGCGGATACGGATCATCATATGTGGGAGAGTGTGAGATAGTGTCATTAGAGGTGAAGTGTGAATTGGTCCAATTGCAAAATGAACAATGTCCAAATTCGTGATTAGGTATAGCCATACCGCACCGCTCGCATGAACATCAATAACATGATTGACTATCAGACGACCCACACCCTATACAATATGAATCCATGAAGAATTAAAAATAAGAGGGGTTGAGAAAAAGAATTAAACACAATAGAAGATAAAGAAGAATATTTTTTTTAAACTTTATATATATATATATATATATATATATATATATATATATATATATATATATATATATATATATATGATATATATAGTAATAAAGACAATAAAATAAAATAAGAAAATATTTTTGATTTTTATAAATTTTATATATTTTTTTTGGATTTTTAAATTTTTTTATTATATATATATACAAATACGAAAATAAACTTTCAAAACGAAAGGATCTTCAAGTCACTAACTAAAAACACAACGCAAACATCGCTACACACAAAGCCGGCAGCGGCGCCATTTGATTGAGTCGTTTTCGTACACCCGAAGGTTATCGTAGTTCCTGGCGAAGTGTGAATGGAAATCCGCGTTTATGTCTCAAGTTTGATGCTCGAATAAAAGAGATTTTGATTTTTATATTTAAACTACTAATTTTAACGACTAAATATTAAAAATATATAAAAGCGACAACGATGAAAATTAAACTACAATAATAAAGCGAAAAAATATCTATAATAATAATAATGACAATAAAGATGTACTAAACGACTATAATCAAAACTACTAAAATCTCGCCATTTAAGTTAAACAATAATAAGGCAACAATATAGAACCTAACTAAATAATGACAAGGAAATAGATAGAGAAACGAACCTGAGCGAATAACCGGAGACGCCGAACTAACATAAAACAAAAATCGGTTAACGACAATAAAGCTAAACGACATCTTTAACTAATTATAAAAACTATTTAAAATTCTAAAACTTAACTAAAACAATTTTTTATGAAAAGCAATTTAATGTAAAAGACTAATAATAATAATAAAAACATGGAAGGTTTTCTATCTATCTGCTTGTATTAATATATCAACACATTAAGAATAAAAATGATGACTAGCAAGAAAAAAAACGTCAAAAAGAATGAGAATAAGATGTATGCTTAACAATGGCCCATAAAAGAAAAAAAATAAGACTGTAATGGAATTTTTTTTAATGCTATGTTATGCTCAATATATCTAAACGCAGGGGAATAAATGAGTAATAAGAAGACGGAATGTTGTTGCAACAGCTATATCTATCCTCTATTTATTTCAAGAAAAACAAAAGATGCCAAAGCTAAAATAAGGAGCTGCGTTTCAATAAAAAAATAAATCTGGAAAAGTAGGGAAAGATTGAATAAAATAATTATAGAATGTTATGTTCTGCGTTTATCACAAATCGCAGGGGAAGGATAATAAATTAAAAAAAAATCAGGATCTGATCTATTTATATAAATTTGCTTAAACAAAAGTTAATTAATAAAGAAAGTAAAATTAAACAGAAAAAAAATCATTCCCTAAACTAATATTATATAAATCGCAGGGAAGATTAATAACAAAAGTGAGGATTAAAGGAAAGCTGCTATTCTATAATAAATATCTAAAACAAAATCAGGGAAGAAATCTATCAAATAATTACAAACGCAGGGAAAGAAATAAAAATCAATATTGGAAAGGAATGTTTACTATTGTCTATCTATGAGAAAAAAAAGCAGGTTAAAAAAAAACTAAAAATCCATCCATATCCTTCCCTGTCTGCGTCTTTTTGAAGCTATATAAATCTGATCTCCTATTTTCTTTTTTTGGGCTTTGCTGCGTTGGATTGATGTTGTGTTGGGCCTCTTGCTGCGTCATTTGGGCCTGTATCAAAATAAATGATCTTGGGCTGGTGGAGGGCTGTTGGGATTCATAGATATTAATGGGTCGGTTCGACCCATTTAAATGGTGTCGATCCGGCCCAATAAAAAAATGAGTGCACCCTCAAACTCGATTTCTCGCGCTCTTTCCATTTCTCGTGCTCGTTTTTGGTCTTTTTCTTCGTTTTTGCTCCTTTTCTTTAATAATCGTACCTACAATAATAAATAGCAAATATAAACAATATATGCATAAAAAATACATTTTTGCTATTTATTATACGAAAAATGAAGGGAAATTCTCACTAAATGCATGAATATTTACGTGTTTAACAGGGTGTTTGGTTGCGTTCGGCCGAGACCCAAGCCGAGAGCCCAAGCTCTCGGTGGTTTTTGTTTCGCCCAGCCAAGACCTAGTGGTCTCGGTGTGGGGTTGTTTTGGCTCGGACGCAAGAAAAAGGGAACCCCGACCTCATGTCGGGGTGTCTTGTTTTGTTTAGTGTCAACCGAGACCACCATGGTCTCGGTGGGACTTATGTGTGCGACAGTGGGAACCCCGGCTACAGCCGGGGGTAGTCTTGGCTCGGCAGTGGGTAACCGACAGCGAGTAGGGGGAACAATGGCCAGACAGTGGCAATCGGCGAGCCGGGAAGCCATTGGCCGTGGGTTAGCCGCCAGCTGACACCACAGCCACCGAATATGTGGTGTCGGCTAGGCACTTTTTGGGCTCGGGCTAATTTATAAACACGGGTTCGAGGCTCGGGAATTTATAAAAGCAGTTTAGTATTTTAATTAAATTATTTTCAAGACTATTTTATTTAATTAAAAACATGACTTAGGTTTCATATATTAAACTTAATATTTCATGATTTAACCTAAGTAATCTACTAGCTTAATAAATTAAACATGTTAGTTTAATTAAATTCATATAACCTATAGTTTATTAAATCAACCATGTTAATTATTTAATAAGTTATAGTACTTAATCCATGACTTGTATTTTTACTAATAAACTTTACTTTATATGTTAATAATCCAGCTTATTTCCAATTATGGAAACTTAATATTTTTAGAAAATTTATACTTTAGAAACTTAATATTCTAGGAAACCTGCTATTTTTAGAAAGTTACTTAGTATTAGAATACAAGTATTATAATACCTTATTACATGAATAATAAACAACAGAATACAAGAATAACTACAGTTAATACTTGAAACAGTTAAACCATGACAAGAACATGAATAATAAGTTAAGAACACACAGAACCAGTAAACACATGTATCTTAGACAACTCATACACGTCCCTATTCTTATGTAGTATTATCCGTCAAGGCAGAGTAGGTTCTTCAGCGTTTCCGTTAGCTTCTACTGGACACAAGGTACAAATTTCCCGTCCTTCAGTAACACCAATCTCTTCCTTTATTAGAATTCCCCATATGCAGCCAACTATTTTCCCAATAGTTACAGATTTAAATGCTTATGCTTTATTAGTTACCTTAGCCATATACATGCATGCCAGTTTTACCTAGTTATGGAGGTAACATAACCATAACACTCGAGGCACCAGTGTTGTGACTTCACCACGGTGGAGTGATAGCTCATGGCGTTAGTTCAGTTTATTTGGCCTTTATTATTATTATATTATCATGTGGGGCGTATGGGTGCATCCTAGTTACAGTTTTAGTCAGGATTTCATGGTGAATGTGGTGTGTGCCTTGCATCCTTCACAAGGAGATGATCCCTCCTACCTAGACCATATTAATTAGAGGCATCCCCTCTAATTGCATAGAGAGCTCACCCCTCCAAGTATTCATGAACGTTGTTGACCTCATGACATATATTGGCTTTTGGTATATTAAACTAATACAGATTTTCATAAGTAAACATAAGCTATGTTTTCAGAACTAAAACCAGTAAACATGTTATACGTCTAGGTTTCCCAGGACATATTCATTTCCGCTGCCTTTCATTCTTTATATGTTCTTTATATGCTTTCATTATTCTATGTATTTCCATGCTTTCTTGTATATCCGTGCACTAGGCGTTATGCTCAACCGTTTTCCATTTCCATGTTCCCAAACGACAGGTACCCAAGGTCACAAGTAGGATCTTAAGAGTATGTGCATTCGGATGGAAGCTATCCAGACTTCTATATCTTATGCATTTATCATACTTTATCTTACTTTATTTCATGTTGGACATTGTTTAGTCCTTTCCTTACAGTACTTATATTTGCTTGTGTTTGAGTTACTTGGACTACCGATGTTTGTCTCAGGTATTTCCTTTTATGGTCATGAATGTTTAGATATTTACCTTGCATGTTTTGGTGACACGCCATATATTACTGTGATATTCCATTTTTACAAATGGGGTGTTACACTAGTATTCACAATGATGAGTGAAACTCCTTCCAGTGTTAACATCAAACAACACTGCGATAGGTCATGTGTAAGATTCTTTATGAACTGAACATGTGTAAACTAAAAAACAACAGTGGTTTGATTCTGAATTGATTCAAACACGTTTCAGTTTTCTACGCAATATCTTTATGGTCTTGCCGGAACATTCAGAGTGATATTCATTAATATTCACAGTGACAAATGGAAATTCTTCTTGCGTCAGTCTCAAACAGCGCTACGGTAGGTTACTTGCGAGATTCTTATGAATCAAGCTTGTGTCAACTAGAAAGCAACAATGGTAAGATTCTTTATGAATCAAACTTGTTCCAGGAATCTGAATTGATGACTTTAATCAAACAGATATTTATTCAATTGATTCACTCTTATGTTCGCAGTCTTGTTTTGAGACGGTCGAGTAAAGAGAACGGGTAGTACTGCCGCGAAACCCTGTCAAGGAGATTCTTAATTGAATCTACCTAATCACACTTACAATATTTAATATCGTATAACGGTCTCCACCGACCGGAGGTAAAACGCTACCGATTTAGGACGAATGTCAAAGCTATTCAGTCTGTGTCTATGTTTTGTCTCGAGAAGGTGGCATTATGGTGTACTCAGCAAAGTCAAAGATTCAGAACCACATACTCATTCCCAAAGACATATTTCATAATCAAGAAAGCTAAAGACTTCCGCAACTCTGATGACCAAATCAAGCTTTCAAGATAATGGATAGTATGAGCATGTGGATGAAGACACAAGATGGCAAAGACAAGCCAAGGAGGATTTGAAGATCTCAAGATTAAAAGACAAAGTCGAAAGATAATTACAAAGGCTCAAAGATCACAACATGAAGGAACAAGACTACTATTACACGTTCAAGACTCATTTATAGCGAGATTAGTAATCTCTACAAATATCCAGATGTCGAAGGGGAATGACCTCTCGTTGGGGGAGATTGTTAGCCTCAAAATATTGAGTCAAACAAGAATGATCGGTCATAGGTTTATTATGTATCGTTTATTAGAACGTTGTAATAGGTAGTATAATAGTCGTGACAATTCGGGCTTGATGGCTAGCTTAAAAAGCCTATTTCAAGGTACTAGTAATTTATTCAAGCCCGACCCAAACAATATAGTCCATAGAATGCCCACATGTAGGCGGACTATATAAAGCCCTTTTTAGCATGTTAGGAAGGCTTAGCCTATTGGGAATAAAATGAGCCAAGACACTTAGACGCTGACAAGAGTTAATTGGACGTTGATATGAAGAAATAAAGCGCTGACAGATCAAGCATTGACAAGAGATATCCAAGCGCTGACAAGAAGAAGTCCAAGCACTGATAGGAAAACTTAGCCAACACGTTTATTATTTGAAGAAAAGATATACTTAATATTGTATTTTCTATAATTATCTTTTCCTAGAATAGTTGATAGGTTATCCAGTGTACACGACTACTTATGTTATAAAAGGAGGTCGTAGGGTTTATTGTATAGACACATTATTCAGTATTCGACTTTCATTATACTCAAGTTCGATTTATTAATCAAGAGTGAAAGTTTGGTTTATTTGTTTTACTTGTTCTTTAATCTAAGTGTTCATTCCGCATAGCACTTGGATTGTTCATATAACAACAAAGTTTCTCTAAGTGTTAAACTTGATTCAATCTCGTTAACACAAAGCTAATCGATCTAAGTTTGGGATCAACAAGTGGTATCAGAGCTTGTTGAGGAACTTTGATCTAGAAGAACAGTAAACCCTAAAAACACCAAAACCCTAAAACCAGAAAAGATGTCTGCTTCAGAATCTTCTTCCTCATCAACCCACAACCTAAAAATCCCCATGCTCGACCCTAACAACTTTGAACATGGAAGTTCAATTTTGAACAATACCTTCAAATTTATGATCATACTCTCTGGGAGATTATTGAATACGAAAACGAATTCGATAAAGCATCTAAGATTGATACTGCTATTCTAGCAAGGTCTACTACTGGTTCTACTGCTGAAGAACGTAGAGAAAGACCTGAGAATGGAAGAGCTGTCTCAACTGCTGATATAGCCAAGAGAAGGAATGACATGAAGAACTTAAACATTCTCAAACTCTCTCTGGGTCCAAACAATCAGCATAAGTATAGAAGCCTTAAGTCTGCCAAAGAACTTCTGGCAACTCTTCAAGTCAACTATGGTGGTAATGATGTTACTGCCCAAGAAAAGAAGAAGCAACTTTTGCATGAGCATGTTGTGTTTAAGGCTCTTCCCAATGAGAAGTTGAGTGAGGTAAGAAGCAGTATAATGATGCTGATATCATTACTACTTTCCTTAAAAGTCTTGGTGATGCATGGAAAATTGAAGCTAGGTCTATCATTGCTACCAATGCCCATAAGAGTTCTACTTTTGATGACGTCTACAATAAGCTAAAGATTGTATAGAATGAAATCTTATTGGATCATGGAAGCAAATCTACATCTGGAAACATGGCTTTCATCTCACACAGTGAAGCTCAAGACAATAAGAGAGAATCAAATGTGCATCCTGTTACTGGATCACCTTATGTCAGTGGTGGATCAACCTTTGTCAGCGCCTCACATTTAGACACTAACACATACAATGTTGACTCGCCAAGGCTTAAACCTGTTGTTATTGACCTGGACAGTATGTGCATACATTGTTGCATTGTCTAGTGGTTCCTTGATTACATATGAGGATCTTGAGCAAATCAGTGATGAGAATTTGGAAGAGATGGATATTAAATGGAACATGGCACTTGCAAGCATAAGGGCCAACAGATGGAATAGGGGATTTAGAAAGAACATGACCTTCAATGCTAAAGACACTGATGGGCTTGATAAATACAAGGTTGAGTGTTACAACTACCATATGATGGGTCACTTTTTGAGGGAATGCAGATCTCCAAGAAGATCTGATGCTGGAAAGCCTTCAAGCCAAGTCGTAAAGGTTGAAGAGACAAAGGCTATGGTGGCCATGCAAGACATTGATGGTGTTGCATGGGACTGGAGCTTTTTGGCGAAGGATGTGGATGAGAATAAGGCTTTGATTGCAGAGAAGGAAGAAGAAGAGCATGTTCACTCTGCTCTTATGGCACATTACTCATCTTCATCAGATAATGAGGTATATGATGATGCTTACTATAGTAAAGGTTGTAGTTTAAACACTGAGAAGCTTAACAAAGAAATTTTAAAGTTAAAATCAGATGTTTTTGATGAATAATGCAAGCTAACTAATTATCAAATGGCACTTGTTCAAACTGAAAAGACTGTTGAGGAATATAAGAAAATGGAATTTGACCTAAAAGATCAAATTAATATTTTGTCTTATGATCTTAAAGTTAGTATTGAACTTAGGGACACTCTGATGAGATCCAGAGAAGAAGTGCGACTTAAGTTAGATGAGGCCATTAAGGATAAAGAGAATGTAGGGCTTAAAATTAAAAAATTTGATAAAGCCAGCCAAACCCTATAAAAATGTGTTAGTGAACAAAGAAACCCTAGGAATATGTCTGGGATTGGATTGAATGAATATGTTGTTGTTCCTCCACCTGCTAGGAACTTTATGGTGTTCAGAGAAAGGATCTCTCTTGGACTGGTATTCCAGAACTCCAAGAAGAGGAATTTATTCCTCCACCTAGAGTGCTCACTCCAGTTGAGGAATATCAACAAAAGGTTACTGACCTTAAGAAGTGGAAAGCAGATAACCCTTTTCTCTTTGTTAAGGGTGGAATGCTTAGTGAGAGTCCACTTGAGCCTACACCCATAACTGTGACCAAACCTACCATTGGAATACCTGTTGACCTTGGCTCATTTGTTAATAGAAAACCTAGTGTTATATATATGCTGAAATGTATAGAAAACCTAGGTCACCTCAAAGCCAAGCTAGTGTTAATGGGACATGGTTCTTTCAATCTAGACCTAATGTTATGTCTAGAAAAGCTTGTTATAAATGTGGAAGTTTTTTTTCATTTGGCCTATAAATTTGTCAGTGCCTCAAAAGTCAACGCCGACAATATGTTAACCATGGTCAAACCCAGACCTTATGTCCAACCAAGTCCACAAGTTACTAGACCAACTTCCTTCTTTACTAAAGGGACAAATTCACATGGACAAAGGCCCTTTCAAAAGACCAATACATGGTCTAACAGACAATGGGTTCCTGTAGTAAACCCTAATTTGGGCGCTGATAAGTTCAAATTTAGCGTTGACAAGAACAAATTTAACGTTGACAGAAACAATTCCAACGCTGACAACTCTAGGTATGATATGAAAATGCCACAACAAGCTAGTGTTGGTTCTTATGTTAGACCAAGTAATAAAAGGTACTTACAGCCTAAGGGAAAGGGGTCTAAAACTTCATCTAGTTTGACTTGGAGACCTAAACAAGACCAAAAACCTATTTCTGATGGGATTTCCATGACCTGTAATAGATTTCATTATATTTCAAAGGTCATGACTAAACCAATTGGGGTAAACTAGGTGTTCAAGCCACAAAGGGATGAACAAGGGGTTCTTATAAGGACTAAATCTATTCTTGTTGAACAACCAAATGAATCTAAGTCTGCTCAGGCTTGGGTTCCCAAAGAAAACTAACTTGTTTTCTTGATGTGCAGGGCATTCAAAAGCAGGTCAATGATTATGGATATTGGGACAGTGGATGCTCTAGGCACATGACGGGGAAGGAAGATTATTGGACTAACTTTACCCCCATAAAAGATGTTGGCAAAGTGTACTTTGGAGGAGGATATGGTACTATTTCAGGCAAGGGCACTCTTATCACCAATAATTTACGTTTTGAAAACGTATTTCTGGTAAAAGAACTTGACTATAATTTTTTAGTGTATCACAAGTGTGTGATAACAAGAATAAGGTTCTTTTCACTGATACTGAATGCTTGGTGTTAAGCAAAGATTTTAGGATGCTTGATGAGAAGTTTATTGATTATAGAACACTAGGCATAAGGACATTTATAATGTTAATCTTAATGGAATTAGGATGAACAACAATTTGTCATGTCTTTATGCTAAAGCTTTAGTAGATGAAAGTAATCTATGGCACAGAAGGTTAGGGCACATAAACTTTAAAAATATCAATAGACTTGTGAGACATGATTTAGTTGATGGGTTGCCCTCCAAGGCTTTCCACAATGATCATTCTTGTGTTGCATGTCTTAAGGGCAAACAACACAAAGTCTCATTTAAGTCTAAACTTGTGCATTCTAGTTCTAAACCACTTCACTTGCTACATATGGACTTATTTGGCCCAACTAATATAGAAAGTTTGAATGATAAATCTTATTGTTTTGTTATAACTGATGATTTTTCTAGATTCACTTGGACTTTCTTTTTAGCCTTAAAAAGTAAAACTGCCAGAGTTTTGATTAACTTTATTAACCAAATTGAGAAAAAGACAGGGAATAAGGTTAAATACTTAGAAGTGATAATGGTGGTGAGTTTAGAAACCAATTGTTAGATGCCTTCTGTGTCAATAAAGGGATTACAAGGCAGTTTAGTATAGCTAGAACCCCACAGCAGAATGGGGTGGCTGAAAGGAAGAATAGAACACTCATAGAAGAAGCTAGGACAATGTTGGTTGATGCTAATTTTCCCATTGCTTTTTGGGCTGAGGCTGTGAATACAGCCTGTTATGTTCAGAATAGAGCATTGGTCAACAAAATCTATAATAAGACACCTTATGAGCTATTTTGGAATAGGAAACCCAATATAGGTTTTCTTAAACCCTTTGGATGTCATGTAGTGATACTTGATACTCGTGGTGCCTTAGGAAAGTTTAGTGCAAAATGTGATGAAGGCTACTTTATGGGTTATTCAATGCATAGCTAAGGATATATGGTTTACAATAAGAAAGAAAAACGTATTATTGAAAAAGTACATGTTAAGTTTTTAGAAAGTAAACCTAGTGATCCTGAGAGTGGACCACATTGGTTCTTTGATCTAGAGCCATTATCTAGAACCTTGAATTATATGCCTGTTACTAATCCAGACATTTTGAAAAAGGATTCAAATGTTGTGGAAGAACCTATTGTTGAGATTTCAGGTAAACATGTTGACAAGGAAGAAGGATCACATGCAATCAAATCAGACCCCATACTTGAGTATGTTACCATTCCTATTTGGACTGATGGATTTTCATAAGCTGCTGCTGCTGAAAAGGAGGAAGTAGGTCCACAAGAAAAGCCAGTTGATGAAAACATGCATGAATCTTCAAGCACTGACAAAAGCAAATCAGACACTGACAGGTTAAATTCAGACGCTGACAACTCGTTTGGACATTTATTCTCTTCCAAAACTTTTGAACAAGGTAAACCTTCAATACTTCATCAAGAGGTTCATTCTAGTGAGGATGGAAGTGGATATAAGATGATATTGGCAACATGGAGACTGATATTGAAGACAACACACTTATTGAAGGAGGAACACTTACAACTACTATAAAAATCATCCTCCTTCTCTAATCATTGGTGATGTTTTGTCTCTTGTTCAAACAACAAGGTGTCATCAGACTCAAGGAGGTTTCATTGCCAATATCCACAAGAAGGTTGATACCCCTCTTGCACATGCATGTTTGTTTGCTTGTTTTTTGTCGCAACAGGAACCCAAGAAGATTTTTGATGCTCTCAAAGAACCAAGTTGGGTGGAAGCAATGCAGGATAAGCTTCACCAATTTGCTATTCAAGATGTTTGGGAGTTAGTACGTTGTCCAAGGTATGTGAGACATATTGGGACACATTGGGTTCTTAGAAACAAGAAATATGAAAGAGGTATTTTGGTCAGAAACAAGGCACGTTTAGTTTCTCAAGGCTATACACATGAAGAGGGAATAGACTATGAAGAGGTTTTTGCACCTGTTACAAGGATTGAAGCAATAAGGATTTTCCTAGCCTATGCTTCTTGCATGGTCTTCACAATTTATCAGATGGATGTGAAGAGTTCTTTTCTTTATGGCACAATTGAATAGGAGGTTTATGTCATGCAACCTCCTAGTTTTGAAGATCCAGACCATCCAGATAAAGTGTATAGAGTCAAGAAAGCAATGTATGGACTTCATCAAGCCCCAAGAGCATGGTACGGAAAATTGTCCACCTATCTGGTGGAAAATGGATTTAAGAGGGGCACCATAGACTAGACTTTATTTACAATAAGATTGGTAAGGATATTTTGCTTGTTCAGGTCTATGTGGATGACATTATCTTTAGTTCATCAAATCCAAAGATGAGTGAAGACTTTTCCAAGCTCATGACAGACAAGTTCAAGATGAGTGCAATGGGATAGATGAACTTCTTTCTAGGTTTACAAGTCCAACAGAAAGAAAATGGTATCTTTCTCTCTCAGGATAAATATGTAGCAAAAATCTTTAAGAAGTTTGGTTTTTCTCCACATGAAAAACGGGATAGCACAGCCATGGATAGGGAACACCCTTGGGGAAAGACTGGAGATGGAAAAGATATGGATGTCAGGCCTTATATATCAATGATTGGATCATTGATATATCTTACAGCTTCTAGACCTGACATCATGTTTGCTGTGTGTGCATGTGCACGCCATCAGGTGACTCCCAAAGAGTGTCATCTTCATGTTGTCAAAAGGATCTTTATATACCTTAGGTGTTATCCCACCTTGGGATTATGGTATCCAAAGGATTCTCCATTGGAGCTTATTAGCTATTCAGACAGTAATTATGGAGGTTAAAAGTTTGATAGGAAATCCACAACTGGTGGATGCCAATTTCTTGTGAGCAGATTGATATCTTGGCAATACAAGAAATAAACAGTGGTGGCCAACTCTACAACTGAAGCAGAATATGTTGCTGCAACTGCTTGTTGTGGACAAGTTTTATGGATACAAAACCAGCTGTTGGATTATGGGTATAATTTTATGCATACCAAGATATTTGTAGATAATAACAGTACATTATGCATTATTAAGAATCATGTACATCACTCTAAAACAAAATACATAGAAATTAGACATCATTTTATTAGAGACTATTTTGAAAAAGGTTTAATACATCCAGATAGGGTAGACATAGAAGAAAATGTGGTTGATCTTTTAACTAAACCTTTTGATGTTGGGAGGTTCAAGTACTTGGTAAAAAGTATTGGAATGATCAATCTCACCTAAATGTGTTTTTCAAGTCATTGTACAGTTTGTACATGATGTGTACTGTTATTAGTCTTTGTACAAGATTAGATTTTCCACTTTATTTTTATAACACTAACAAAGGTTATGTTAACGTTGATAAGTGTTAAAATGGACGCTGACAACAATATGTTAGTTTTGTGGTTTTGATCTAATCATGCATGCATTATGAGCATTGTACAAATGGATACAGAGTTGCTTATGGATCTTTTGGCTGCTAGGAATGGTTCACGTTTATGGATGATGGTTGGAATGTTTACATTCCTATCTTAACATAAATTTTTATTGCATATTTTATTTTTGGCAACTTTGTAAATCATAGTTTAAGGGGAGGTTTAGGAAACCTTTAGGATTTTTGGGTATTCTTAGAATACTCTCATCACAATTCTAGATTGTGTCCACTGATGAGTACGAGTTAGTTTTCTAAATCGTGAGGCACTGTAGCATGCAAAGTTAATATACTGTGCACGCTGCTAAGACTTTTTGGTCTAGAATTGGATTTCGTCGGTTGGGAGACTTGGGAACGTTTTTATTGGGCTTACCTGGGAAGTTACAAATGGTTTGTATGAGGTAACTTCATTGTTAAGAACTTTGGTTAGCAAGGGACACTTGAGGACAATTATGTCTATCTTGCTTAAGCAAGTGTGCATGATTGGACAGTGCTTTCCATCCTATAGTGATTTTCAGTTTATGAGTTATCTTCACTAGGGTAAACTACTTTGTTGAGGTCCTTTTTATTTTTAATTCTTTTTATTTTTGGACGCTGACATTTTTCTTTCCAAACGCTGATAAGACCAATTTTAACGCTGGCATAGCAATTTTCCAACACTAACAAGAATATAGCCGTTAGAAGCTGATGTTTAATTTTTGACCGTTGACAAACTTTGGGTCCTACCCAGTTGTTATTTTTGACGAAAATATGGGCCGTAATTTTTGGAGTTGGTAACTTTTAAATAATGTATGAGATAAGTTATATATTTTTCAAGATTTTAATCATTACTTTTTGAAAATAACTGCCTCATATTTTAACCAATCGCTTGTTTTCACCTCTCCTATATATTTGGCTTATTTCTTTCAAACAGTGTAACTGCTATTCTTGTCTAACTATAATTTCTCAAACCTTCATATCTTCATAATTTTTATCACAGTTTTCTTGCATCAATCTTCATGGCACCAAAGTTTAAACCTGCTTTATTGGAATTAGAGTTCAGAAGCCAACATAACATGGTGGCATACTTGGAAGCTGATAATACTCTGTTTCCCCAATATACACAGATGGTTAGGTATTTGAATGCTTCCCCATTAAGGTATGCACTTTCACATACTCCTCTTGTCCCTATCACACACATTAAACAGTTTTGGAACACTGTCAGTTACTCAATAGTTAATGGAGTGATTACATTGACTGCTACTGTCCATGGGGTTCCATGGGTGGTTACTGAAGCTTTGGTTCGCCAAGCTTTGCATCTTAATGATGCAGATGGTATAACCACCCTTCCCATTGCAGATCTAGAGCAAGGACTCCAAGCCTTGGGTTATCCTTTGCCTCCAGAAGGCCATTTAAACAAATATACAAAACAACAATTTTCCCCGGCTTGGAAGTACCTTATACATGTCATCCTTTAATGTTTGAGTCCCAAATGCTCCTCACACAATGAAATCAACCGTTCTATTGGGAGTGCCATTGTGTGTATTGCAACTGGGCAAAATTATAATTTTTCAAAAATGATTTTTGATGGCATGTGTCATAATAAGGGTAACAAAATGACTCTTGCTTACCCTAGGTTTTTACAAATAGTTTTTGACTTGCAAGGATACTGCAATAGGGATCATGAAAATTTTTATACGATCCCTATTCAAATGAAAGCAATTTTTGGGAAAATGAACACTAAACCATGCAGAGACCTACCCCTCATCCCAACCATGATTGCTGTCATTGAGGCAGCTGCAAACCCATAACCTCAACTAGACCCATTACCTGAACATCCTCCATCACCCCAACATATGGATATTGACCCAGAACCCTTCGACGCTGACACTCAAACTATTGGCGTTGACACTACCAATCCAAACGCTGACACCCTTTTCACACAAACCCAAACACCCCCTATCACCCAAACAGACCCTCAATCCACTTCTTCTTCTACACCACCAGACTATAGGTTGGAAAAACACTAAAGGACTGCTGGAGTGTTTTTCTCTAGTGGTCCTAGCAATATGGTAGAGAGAACCACCACCAAAAGTGTGGTTGGTGACATGGGTGGGGCTGGGACTATTGGTTCTAGCTTAGATGCAGGCCAAGACAGTCCTAACATCATTAAGACCCCATCCATGCCCCATAAATTTATTATGGGAGGTCAAATTCCCATTCTAGAGGAGGGCAGACTAGAACCTTACACCCTTTTGGAATTGACGGCGGTCTGCATTAGCTTGCAAAAGCAAAATGCAGACCTTGTACATATTGTCACAGGTCAGGGTCTTGAACTCAAGCAATTGAGGGAGAGACTAGTTGGTTTGGAGACTGCCCAAGCTAGGAGGAGGTAAGCAAGAGTCCTTTCATCAGGGGAGGATTCTTACAAAGGGGAGGAAGATGCACCAACAGAACCTTTCAACTTGAGTGACAAGGGATCACAGGATGAAGAAGGTGGTTTTTTGGTACAAAACAGGTGGAAGTTGCTGAGGCTTTGTTTAGCTTGTAGGAGAAGCATGTTATTGATGTCTCCTTGATCACTCCAAAGAAGTTATCATTTGTGGAGATGATGGAATAGGTTACAAAGTAAGCCGCTGACGTTCAATGTTTGAGCGCTGACAAGAGCAAAGAAGGCGTTGATAGACCCACAGGTATGATTGGTGTATCCTGATGAGACTGCTTTTATACATAGTCTCATCGTCCAAAAAGAGCTTAAAATGCATTAAATATCATCAAAAATACCCATATATATATATATATATGCTTGTGTTTGTTGCTTGTGAATTTTAGGTACGAATATTGAGGAAATGACAAAAAGATCACAAGAATCAATCAAAACGAACACGGGAAACGAAGCCGCACAATGAACCGGACCCGAATCATGAATTTCCAAAGAAGTCCTTGCAGATTTGAAGATTGGCAAGATTGGTCCCTCACTTTTTGAATACTTGTCACTCTAGACCCTTGTAAACCTTAATTATTACAAGTTTGGTCCTAAAGTTTCAAGACATGACATTATTAGCCCTAGAAGAATGCAAATATTGCATGTATGGTCCTTATTCAAAGTTTGAAAGTATATTGGGCCATTTTCAGTAAGTTGATGAAAGTTGTTAAGAAGAAATGAGGCGTTGACAAGTTTTAAACAGAAGTGACAAGAAAAGGGGAATTGGGGGGTCATTTCTGGCAGACATCCAAACCCCCACACTCCACTCCTAGGCCGCCACATCACCCCACTTAAACAACCCACCAATCACCACACTCTCCCCCTCCACGTCACCTTCCACCCACTAATTTATTTAATAAACTAGTCAACACAAGTCAAACCCTCCACTTAAATTTTAAACCCGTTTTTAAATTAACAACACTGGAGGTAAACATGTACTATTCACCATCCCTCCCATAATCACCCCTAATCTATCCTATAAACCCTAATCCCCCATTAACCCAAATCAAAGGGTTTTTGTCTAATCACTTCCAGATGGCTAATTTGGGTCATTGTCACCATAACCCACTTCTTTAAACCCATCCCAACACTCCCATGTGACTACATCAGAGCACCCCTGCACCCATCACTTTCCCTCAAACCCCAAAATCGACAAAACCTACGGTTAGATGCAATTTCTTGTCCCCAAAGGAGTTTTAAACGCTCAGGATCATCACAAATAGCTGTCAATCACGTGAAGCATCTTTTGACCAAGATTCCAAGTTCAAACAAAGGGCAAATCTAGAATTTAATCTTCTAGGGTTTTCACATTTGTATTTCATTCTAGATAGTTCTATTAAGTACTATATAAGCTATGTCGCCTGTGACATTTAGCTTTGTTCCAGAATTTGCATTTCTTTTACAATTCCTTTTTGTTTTAAATAAAAGTTGGTATTTTATTAAAATTGTAATCCCTTTTTTCTTATCAAAAGTTGGTGTTTATTAATGCAATATTCTGAGTTCCATAATTCATTTGTTGATCTTTAGGTTCAAGTTTTTAAAAATTATAATCCGTTTTTTCATATGGTTGAAAAGTGGTTTCTTTTTAAAAACTTTTACTTACAATCTGGTTTCAAGAGTTGTAGAACTTGTTTGAGTTTCATATATCAAAAGATATTGATATATTTAGTGTGTGGAAGTTTCTTTGAATCAAGTTTGGTTTGTAAAAATTTGGTTTTCAAACCTGTTTTCCAAGATTTGTCAAAAATCTTTGGTCAGTTCTGTTTACTAACAACTTAAGGCCATAAGCTCATCAATAAGCTCATCAATAAGCTCAATGACAATGAGCTTATTGACCAACTTATTGGCCTAGTTTCTCTCTTGGGTTGTTGTTTTGTGCAGGAAAAGAGTTTAAGACAAGGTCATTACCATACATTGCACTTTTTGAAGAGATTATTGGCCTAGGGTCCTTCTTGGATTCCTGCAACAGGCCCTCTCTACACTCTTGTGGGTTCTTAACTAGTGACAAAATATGGCATTCAGCTGACTAAGGTTGTGCTTGATCCTTTTTGCAATAGTTTCTTGAATTTTTCTGAGATTGTGGATGATTTTCTCTAGTTGACTGTAAAGTGTTAGTTTGTTGATTAGTTTATGTTCATGTAGGTTTTATATGCATGCTAGAAGTAGGTTGAATTAACTTGGTTAAGTTTTGATCCCATTTGGTTAAAAAAAATTGATTTCTGAAAAATATAGGGGTGTTTGGGTCTGTGTTTTAAGTTAAATTTGTGCTAAGTTTTTGGCTTATAAACTACCAAGACACACTTGTATTGATAACATAGGGTTGTTTGCAGCCTTGGTTTTTAGTTTGGATAGGATTAGAGTAATATGCATGTTTTTCTTGGTGAACATCAAGTAGAAATTAATAGGACCATGGTTCTGTCTGTTTTAATGCAATTGATGCCCTCAAATCTTTTTAAATGTTAGATAATAGGTCTAGTTAGGCTTTGAAACTAGTCAGTAGTTGGTTCTTAGTTTATTGAGTAAGATTGGAAGCTTTGAAATCTGTTTGTGTGCCAATTGCATCAGAAATAGTTCCTCAGACCCCTAGGGTATGTCAGTGACTGAAAATGGGCATGTGTGCTTGATTTTTGTGTGCTAAGTGAGTTTTTCCTGTATATTGTGACTCCCCATAACCCAACTGGTTGTGGGGGTGCCTTGTCTTGCCAAAACAACCAAGTAACCACCAAAAACAAGCTCCTCTTGTTCCTTTCTTCACCAGTGAAGAAAACAGATACCATTTGCTTCTTCTATTATCACTGTAGCACTTGGCAAGTTCCCTAGGCCACGTTTTTGTAGAAATCAGCTTCAATCTAGTGTTATTTAAGTTTTAATTTGTGTTTTTGTGGATAACATAGTACTGGTTTTGAGATTTATAAATTTAAAAAAGAAAAAAAAAGTTTTAAACAAAAAGGACGTGGCCAGGACTCGAACCTGCGCCACTCCTCTCACACACCAACGTGATAACCAGTTGCCATAGGGTCATTGACTGGTTATCACTTGGTTTAATTAATACTTAAGGTGTTTGTGTATTTGGCTTATTTAAGCAAGCAGTTTAGTAATAAGTTGTTTCAGCTTATTTGTTTAAGCTTTTCACCAGTTAGCAATTTTCCTTTGTTCTTTATTAGGTTTTAGACTTTTGGCTTAAAAAGTTTATTTTTCACGTGTGTAATTAATTTATTAGGATTATTTTAAGTTTTAATTTTAGAAAGTAAATAAAAAATAGGAAAAAGTGTTTTAAAAATCTGGGAAAATAGTTTTTAAGTTTTTAGTAGTATTTTAGAGGTTTACATCAATTAAAGTTTTCAAATTAACTTATTTTTTATTTTATATGATTTTAGGGTTTTTATTCAACTCTAAAAATTAATATAAAATTATTAAAAAGGTTTTGGAAACTTTTGTTTGCATTTTTGTCTTAGTTACATTTTTCTAGATTTTTGGTAATTTTTTAAAATTTTTTCATAAACTTTGAATTTTTTATATTATTTTATTATTAAAAATTAAAAGTTAGTTTTTTCTACTTTTTTCATTTTTCCTAGTTCAAATATATAAAGTTAGGAGTTTTGCAACTTTTTGAATATTTTCATTGTCCTTAGATTTATTTTTATAATTATTTTATGTTTTAATAGTTTTTAATTGTTTTAAAATAGTTTTTGTTAATTTTAAAATTTTCAAAAATAGTTTTAAATTAAGTTAGGTTGTTTTAGAGGTTTACAAAGTGATAAAATTCATTTTGGGATTTTTGTTAATTAAATTGATTTTTAGGGCTTTAATTAGCATTAAAAAATCATTATTAAATTAATTAAAAGGTTTGGGTGAATTTTGATTTTTTGTAAACTCTTTATACATTATTTAGGATTTGTTTGCAATTTTTAAGAATTTTTAGGATAAAATTTTAATTTTGGTGCTTTTACGGTTTTACGTGTACGACTCTTTCGTCTTAGTGTAATCCGTCATCGTAACCGTCATTCTCTTCTCATCCCATTTCTATTTTTCTTTTCTCATAACAATAAAATCACAAAGTTAATCATTTCATTACACAACACACTAGCCACCTTAGGAAACGAACTTCTCATTGGTCATTAGTGCTTGGTTTTCCTAAACCGACACTTAACGCTTGCCCCATTTTGCCTCCTTTTCCTAAAGGTGTGCAAAAACACTACATCAATTTTGGCGTCACTGCCGGGGAGGCGTGTTGTGTTTTTATTTGGAATTGTTGTTTTTATATACTAACCATAATAGTATTTGTATTAGTAGCACTCTACTAATACGTATTATCGGTTTTCGTTTTTGTGTGAAAACTATTACTATATTGTATACGTAGAACAATAAATTCACAAGTACTCCAAATACGTGAGAAATCACAACCTTGACTTGGGAGGTCATTACCCAATCATTGTATTCGAATCTCAAACCGAAGAAAAAGGCAAAAATAGATAAATACTTTCGTGAAGCTCAATTTTGAAAAATACAAACTATAAGGTGGGTATAAGGCGGATATTATAAAATATATCCTAAGGAAAAAGGCTCTTAAGTGCTTCGCGCCGCCTCGTTTCCCCGCTTGCGTGTGAGTATTTGATTTTGAGAGCTAATCGAGGGTTTTTCCGCCCAAAGTATTACTAAGTATCATATATATTTTCTTGGTTTCAACTGATTAAACCCTCTTGAACGTTTTGGTGTTCCACCAACGTTCTAAAGACATCGAAGGCGTTCACTTCAAGTGATCGTTTTCATTACTTGAGGCTTCTTTAATCAAGAGATTTGATTAAGGAGGAGATTTGTAGATTTTTGTCTACTTAATACAATTCCAAAATCCAAAAAAAAGTAAAAACAATCAAAAATCCAAAAAAAATGAAAAAGTTAAAAACACCAAAAAGAATCTTCTTTGCTCATCCCCACGTTGTACGTGACGTTTATGCTTACTCATAATCAAGCAAGACATGCACGTAAACGAAAAAACAAAAAGGAGTCAACACCTACTCCTAATCTTTCTAGTGAAGAGACTCCAAGTGAAGGACCTATTGTAGAACAAGGAGCTATCATGGCTAATCGTACTATGATGGAGTTGCTTCAAGCACCCACCGAGGGTTTTGGAGAGGCCATTGTGATTCCCGCCATCCTTGCGGAGAACTTCGAGATCAAGACGGGTTTAATGTCTATGCTTCAAGCCAACAAGTTTCGCGGAAACGAAAAAGACAACCCACATTACCACATTAGGCAATTTAATCGACTCATCGCGACAAGCAAGTTTAAGGATGACCACACGATGCCATTATGATGATGTTGTTTACATACTTGTTAGATGGACCGGCCAAGATATGGCTCGAGAAAGAACCCCCAAATTCGTTTTGACGTGGGGTGATCTCGTTTCTAAGTTTGTGAATCAATTTTTTCCACCATCTAAAACAACACATTTGAAAAACGAGATTTCACAATTTACTCAAATGTCTAATGAATGTTTTTCAATGGCTTGGGAAAGGTTTAAAGAAATGTTACATGAATGTCCACACCATGATTTTTCCGAATTGCATCAAATTGACACTTTTTATAATGGGCTTAATGATCATGAACGAGATTACCTAAATGCCGCCGCGGGTGGTAAATTTTTGTGCAAAACGACCGATGAGGCTTTGAAAATCATTGTGAATAGGTCTAAGGTTTATAGACCTCGTAACACACCGAGTGTTGCCACTATGGATTCATCGTCGTCACGTAACATGAGTGCCTTGCAAGATGAAGCAAATGAGGAGAATCGGTTTTTCGATAGGTTTTCGACTCTTATGACTCATTGGAAAGCACAAGATGCTTTGAATTCCGCATCGGTTAAGGCGGTTGCCAAGAGTTGTATTTCGTGTGGTGGAGCTCATGATTTTTCCGAGTGCATTACCGCGGATGGTAACACTTCAAATGCTTATGTAGCCACGGGAACTTATAACCAAAACGGTCAAGGTTCCCGCCAAAATCAAGCTCCACAAAATCAAAATGCTAACAACTATCGAAACAGCAATCAAAGTGGTGCTTATCAAGGAAATCAACGTAACTACAACAAGGGTAATTATCAAAGTGGAAATGGAAAATTTCAAACCAAAACCAAAACCGTGATTTTCAAACTACCACACAAGGTTTTCAAAATGATCACACCAAAAATCTTTAAGGAGAATTTTTGAATTATGCCAAGGAAAACGATGCTAAGTTTGATAATATGCAAAGTGAAATGGTTAGCTTAAGATCCGAGTTGAAAAACGAGCTTAAAAACGAACTTGCTAATGAACTTAAGACTCATGCTAATAAAATGGAAGGAAATGTTCAACGTCTCCAACAAAACCAACAAAAAATGGAGCAAGGTCAACATGAGATTAAGCAAGAATTGTTAAAAGCGGATGCTAGGCAATCTAAGTTTGAAGACCGAATGGGAAAAATGTTTGAAGCTATCATGTGTAAACCTTCTTCTTCGGGTGGTCTTCCTAGTGATACCATCGTAAACCCGAAAGGAGAATTGAAGGTTATTACTACTTGTAGTGGTAAAACTTTCAAAGAACCCATTTCTCGTCCAAGTACTTCTACGGAGAAGGAAAAAGAGAAAGAACCCGAGGTGGTGGTAGAAAAGGAGCAAATTCCAAGCCCACAAAGTACCGCTCAAACAACACCTATGGTTGAACCAATACCAATAGTGGAACCTGAGATTCCAAGGCCGTTGCCTATGCCTCAACCCACACCACCCTTGCCTTACCCTTCAAGACAAAACAAGGAAAAGGCACAAGTACGAAATAATTATCAATTTGAACTTTTTATGAAAATGTTTCGTGACTTGCATTTTAATATAAGTTTTGCCGACGCCTTCGTCATGATGCCTCAATTTGCCGCAAACTTTAAAAGTATGTTGAATAACAAAGAGAAAATGCAAAAGTCATCTAGTTGTTCTTTGGTTTTTCTTAGCCGTATACCTAAAAAAATCGGTGATCCTGGTAAATTTTTAATTCCATGTGCAATACAAGATATGGAGGAATGGTACGCCTTGGCCGATCTTGGTGCTAGTATAAATTTGATGCCTCTTGAGATTTTTAAGTCGCTCAATCTTCCCAATCTCACTCCTTCAAGAATGTCAATCGAGATGGCAGATCATTCTACGATTCTAGCTTGTGGAGTAGCCGAGGACGTCTTCGTGAAAGTTGGAAAGTTCTACTATCCCGTGGATTTTATTGTTGTTGGAAAGTTCCTCTAATTTTAGGTCGATCATTTTTGGGTACTTCGAGAGCACTTATCGATGTGCATGCTAGGAAAATCACTCTTCGTTTCAATAAGGAAGAAATCGTCATAAATGCAACTCAAAACTCCACACTTACTCATGTGTATTCTATCACGTCTTTGAACAATGTTAATCCTATCAAAAACATTTGCAAAAGGATTTCAAAGAGAGTTTAAGGAGTTGATGATAAAAACGATTTTCCGTCCCCTCCGCTGGTGGAGGTTAAGAGTGTTAAGCCTACGATTCCAATCACGAATGATTCTTCGGATGATGAATATGTTGATCCCGATGGGGAAGTTTTCTTTGTTGACAAACGTTTTGATAACTTACCACCACCAAAACTAAAACGGTTTTCAAATGTGAGAATTTTTAGTGTGACTAACATCGCTTTAGAAACACCAAATATTTTTGACATAATTAAGTCAAGTTTTCATAAGGAGAGTTTAAAAGATGAAAAAGGGAAAGATTTTAAATTGGATTTAAAAGATTTTTCTACAATACTAACTCCGTCATCACCTCGTGTTTTGAGTGCTACAAGCTCGTCTTCTCCTTTTGACGATGCTTTGTGTGGACTTAGTGTGGGGGAAGCCCCTTATGTTACCTCTCCTTTCTCCACCGAGGACGAGATATTTGATCTCGGAATTGCTTATAAAGGGAAATCTCGGTCTTCCACCGATGCAATAAATGGAAAATCTTTCTATTTGATTGGTGTGAGTCTACCTCGAGTAGCTCATGGTTTTTGTGACTTACCCATTGTCCCACCCTTCTATTTCTTCTCATCTATTTTCTTTAAACCCTTTGGTTTTGTGTGTACACATGATGAAGTGGCGTTGATTTGTTTTTCCAATGAAAACGAGAACGCCATCTTCGATCCCGGTATTTTGCACCATCAAAGGACTTAGTCCTTAATACCGGTTGTTCTTGGGCCTTGTTTATCATGTAAGCCCCACTAAAAATTAAACATACCATGATTATCCCTAAATGATCACATTTATGGGGATTCGAGTCGAGCTTTTGACTCGGTTATCAAAAACAAGGTGCCTCGTGGGGGAAACCCATGCTTATCCATGTACATATTATTGCTTTCTAATTAGTTTAATGTGATGGGATTTGTGCCCTTCCAACCTTTGTTCCGTGGTTGTTTGTGAATTGTGGTTTTAGGTCATGATCTTTACGATTGGAGCCTCTCGTGTTCGTTTTATGGGAGCACTCGATCGTTTGCTTTGAAGACATTCTCAATATCCATATGATATATCCTTTGATGTTCTAACCTTAGGTTTTTAGCACACTTCATAAACGGCTTTAAATTTAACGGTTACACCCTTTCCATGCTAGATTAGGCATTCGACTACGTCTCTAGTATGGGGGTGTTTGCACCCCTAGACTCGAAACATTGAGGACAATGTTTAACTTTAGTATGGGGGGGAGGTGAATAGATACTTGCCTTGCCAAACCTTCACACTTTCCAAAGTTTATCTTTTTGTTTATCGTTTTGTTGCAAAATAAGGCTAAAAATAGCCAAATTTTAAAAAATTTCTCATGTTTTATAAGTGTTTGAAGACACGAATGTAGATTTTCCGATGGCGAGAATAAAAGTAATTTTTTACTCGACCGTGCGTGTTGAGCACTTAGCTTTGATTCCTTAACTTCACATTAGGCTAAGTCTCTTAAATGAGGACGAGAAATGATAGGGTTAATTATAAGTTACTATGCTAAACGTAGAGTACTCGTATTCTTTCAAAAACTCATGTGTTCTCGTTGTTTGCTTATTCTCCTTTCGCATGTAAATATTTTTTGCTTAATAAATATTGACTTAGCGGTTTAGTTAGGATTGTTGGGTTTTTAGTCTTTTCTAGTAGCTTCCGTGTAATTAAATTGGGAAGACATTAAGGTATCACCAGCGTCACGGTTTTGAAGTATTGGCACACGAATAATCAAAAGCTTCACCTAATAATAAGATTTCAAGTGCTCACCTAAATTAAGGAAAAATTTGAAGCTCCCAAAGCCAAAAAATCTATACAAAGTTGAAAGTGAATCAAGCCTTAATCTTTGAAGCTTTAAAGATCCAAAATTCGCTTTAGCGTGAGGATATACGTCTTTGGCTAATAAAACCACCGATGAGGCGGATAATAAAAGGCAAGGCAAGACCGAAGTCATAATAAAAGCTCCATGGCGGAGTTGAATAAAAGATGGAGGTAAACCAAAGATAATAAGGCCCTTCCGCTAGGGGGCGTATAAAAGTCTTGGTAATAAGTCTCATGTTCAAAACCGTTATAAAACCGTGTTTATCGATCCTTCTTGTCAACTTAATTTTTTAACATCGTTGTCTATTAGGAGGGGTTATTGATTTGATGGTCTTGGTTACACCGTTAGGACTCTATTTTTAGACCTAAATCTCTATTATCGCATAAGTCAAACAATGTATCCTCATGAAACATTCAAGACAAAATAAAATATAAGAGATACAACTTAGGAAATTGGGAGGATAAGTACGTGATTAGGGCATATGAGTAGTGTTAGCATTACTAACTTATAATGACAATGATCTTGTTTCACGCTTGGCATGGAATTGGGGTGAAAATCGAGGACGATGAAATTATTTCTAACGAAGAATTCACGTGTTCTTATTCTATGAACCTAAACGTCCCATTTTGCGATGAAAATCATACATTATGTCTAAAACGCAAGTAGTAGTAATAGTAGTAGCATAGCTAGTTTATCATTCAATAAAGTGAATAAAAATGAATTTTGGAGATGCTACGATATTTTATTCTTGCATTGCGTGAGGGCACAGCAATGGTTTAGTATGGGGGAGTGATGAGACTGCTTTTATACATAGTCTCATCGTCCAAAAAGGGCTTAAAATGCATTAAATATCATCAAAAATACCCATATATATGCTTGTGTTTGTTGCTTGTGTATTTAGGTATGGATATTGAGGAAATGACAAAAATATCACAAGAATCAATCAAAACGAAAACGGGAAACGAAGCCGCACAATGAACCGGACCCGAATCATGAATTTCCAAAGAAGCCCTTGCAGATTTGAAGATTGGCAAGATTGGTCCCTCAGTTTTTGAATACTTGTCACTTTAGACCCTTGTAAACCTCAATTATTACAATTTTGGTCCTAAAGTTTCAAGACATGACATTATTAGCCCTTGAAGAATGCAAATATTTCATGTATGGTCCTTATTCAGAGTTCGAAAGTATATTGGGCCATTTTCAGCAAGTTGATGAAAGTTGTTAAGAAGAAATGGGACGTTGACAAGTTTTAAACAGAAGGGACAAGAAAAGGGGAACTGGGGGGTCATTTCTGGCAGACATCCAAACCCCCACACTCCACTCCCAAGCCGCCACGTCACCCCACTTAAACAACCCACCAATCACCACACTCTCCCCTCCACGTCACCTTCCACCCACCAGTTTATTTAATAAACTGGTCAACACAAGTCAGACCCTCCACTTAAATTTTAAACCCGTTTTTAAATTAACAAAATTGGAGGTAAACATGTACTATTCACCATCCCTCCCATAATCACCCCTAATCTATCCTATAAACCCTAATCCCCCGTTAACCCAAATCAAAAGGTTTTTGTCTAATCACTTCCAGATGGCTAATTTGGGTCATTGTCACCATAACCTACTTCTTTAAACCCATCCCAACACTCCCATATGACTACATCAGAGCACCCCTGCACCCATCACTTTCCCTCAAACCCCAAAATCGACAAAACCTACGGTTGGATGCAATTTCTTGTCCCCAAAGGAGTTTTAAACGCTCAGGATCATCACAAATAGCTGTCATACACGTGAAGCATCTTTTGACCAAGATTCCAAGTTCAAACAAAGGGAAAATCTGGAATTTAATCTTCTAGGGTTTTCACATTTGTATTTCATTCTAGATAGTTCTATTAAGTACTATTCCAGAATTTGCATTTCTTTTGTAATTCCTTTTTGTTTTAAATGAAAGTTGGTATTTTATTAAAATTGTAATCCCTTTTTATTATCAAAAGTTGATGTTTATTAATGCAATATTCTGAGTTCCATAATTCATTTGTTGATCTTTAGGTTCAAGTTTTTAAAAATTATAATCCGTTTTTTCATATCGTTGAAAAGTGGTTTCTTTTTAAAAACTTTTACTTACAATCTGGTTTCAAGAGTTGTTGAACTTGTTTGAGTTTCATATATCAAAATATTTTGATATATTTAGTGTGTGAAAGTTTCTGTGAATCAAGTTTGGTTTGTAAAAATTTGGTTTTCAAACCTGTTTTCCAAGATTTGTCAAAAATCTTTGGTCAGTTCTGTTTACTAACAACTTAAGGCCATAAGCTCATCAATAAGCTCATCAATAAGCTCATTGACAGTGAGCTTATTGACCAACTTATTGGCCTAGTTTCTCTCTTGGGTTGTTGTTGTGTGCAGGAAAAGAGTTTAAGACAAGGTCATTACCATAAATTGCACTTTTTGAAGATATTATTGGCCTAGGGTCCTTCTTAGATTCCTGCAACAGGCCCTCTCTACACTCTTGTGGGTTATTAACTAGTGACAAAATATGGCATTCAGCTGACCAAGGTTGTGCTTGATCCTTTTTGCAATAGTTTCTTAAATTTTTCTGAGTTTGTGGATGATTTGCTCTAGTTGACTGATAAGTGTTAGTTTGTTGATTAGTTTATGTTCATGTAGGTTTTATATGCATGCTAGAAGTAGGTTGAATTAACTTGGTTAAGTTTTGATCCCATTTGGTTTTAAAAAAATTGAATTCTGAAAAATATAGGCGTGTGTGGGTCTGTGTTTTAAGTTGAAATTGTGCTAAGTTTTTGGCTTATAAACTACCAAGACACACTTGTATTGATAACATAGGGTTGTTTGCAGCCTTGGTTTTCATTTTGGATAGGATTAGAGTAATATGCATGTTTTTCTTGGTGAACATCAAGTAGAAATTAATAGGACCATGGTTCTGTCTGTATTAATGCAATTGATGCCCTCAAATCTTTTTAAATGTTAGATAATAGGTCTAGTTAGGCTTTGAAACTAGTCATTAGTTGGTTGTTAGTTTATTGAGTAAGATTGGAAGCTTTGAAATCTGTTTGTGTGCCAGTTGCATCAGAAATAGTTCCTCAGACCCCTAGGGTATGTCAGTGACTGAAAATGGGCATGTGTGCTTGATTTTTGTGTGCTAAGTGAGTTTTTCCTGTATATTGTGACTCCCTACAACCCAACTGGTTGTGGGGGTGCCTTGTCTTGCCAAAACAACCAAGTAACCACCAAAAACAAGCTCCTCTTGTTTCTTTCTTCACCAGTGAAGAAAACAGATACCATTCGCTTCTTCTATTATCACTGTAGCACTTGGCAAGTTCTCTAGGCCACGTTTTTGTAGAAATCAACTTCAATCTTGTGTTATTTAAGTTTTAATTTGTGTTTTTGTGGATAACATAGTACTGGTTTTGAGTTTTATAAATTTAAAAAAGAAAAAAAAAGTTTTTAACAAAAAGGACGTGGCCAGGACTCGAACCTGCGCCACTCTTCTCACACACCAACGTGATAACCAGTTGCCCTAGGGTCTTTGACTGGTTATCACTTGGTTTAATTAATACTTAAGGTGTTTGTGTATTTGGCTTATTTAAGCAAGCAGTTTAGTAATAAGCTGTTTTCAGCTTATTTGTTTTAGCTTTTCACCAGTTAGCAATTTTCCTTTGTTCTTTATTAGGTTTTAGACTTTTTGGCTTAAAAATTTTATTTTTCACGTGTGTAATTAATTTATTAGGATTATTTTAAGTTTTAGTTTTAGAAAGTAAATAAAAAATAGGAAAAAGTGTTTTAAAAATCTGGAAAAATAGTTTTTAAGTTTTTAGTAGTATTTTAGAGGTTTACATCAATTAAAGTTTTCAAAATATCTTATTTTTGATTTTATATGATTTTAGGATTTTTATTCAAATCTAAAAAATAATATAAAATTATTAAAAAGGTTTTGGAAACTTTTGTTTGCATTTTTGTCTTAGTTACATTTTTCTAGATTTTTGGTAATTTTTTAGAATTTTTTCATAAACTTTGAATTTTTTATATTATTTTATTATTATTTTATTATTAAAAATTAAAAGTTAGTTTTTTCTACTTTTTTCATTTTTCCTAGTTCAAATATATAAAGTTAGGAGTTTTGTAACTTTTAGAATATTTTCATTGTCCTTAGATTCATTTTTATAATTATTTTAAGTTTTAATAGTTTTTAATTGTTTTAAAATAGTTTTTATTAATTTTAAAATTTTCAAAAATAGTTTTAAATAAGTTAGTTTGTTTTAGAGGTTTACAAAGTGATAAAACTCATTTTAGGCTTTTTGTTAATTAAATTGATTTTTAGGGCTTTAATTAGCATTTAAAAATCATTATTAAATTAATTAAAAGGTTTGGGTGAATTTTGTGTTTTGTAAACTTTTTATACATTATTTAGGATTTGTTTGCAATTTTTAGGAATTTTTAGGAGAAAATTTTAATTTTGGTGCTTTTACGGTTTTACGTGTACGACTCTTTCGTCTTAGTGTAATCTGTCATCGTAACCGTCATTCTTTCTCATCCTATTTCTATTTTTCTTTTCTCATAACAATAAAATCACAAAGTTAATCATTTCATGACACAACACACTAGCCTCCTTGGGAAACGAACTTCTCATTGGTCATTAGTGATTGGTTTTCCTAAACCGACACTTAACGCTTGCCCTATTTTGCCTCCTTTTCCTAAAGGTGTGCAAAAACACTACATCATATCCCAAACACCAGTTGTTATTAGGGATGTTACAACACCAGTACCAACAACTACTTTACCAGCTATTGGAGCAAAATACAAGGGTAAAACAGTTTTAGTGGAAGTTGAGGTACCAAAGAAGAATGCAGCCTAGATACAATTTGATCAAGCTTTGGCTGCACAACTGCAAGAGCAAGACTGGGCTACCACAGAGAAAGAAAAAGATTGTAGTGATGATGATGATGAGAGTTCTGGATCTAGTGTGATGATAATAGAGGATCCAGAAAGATTAGAGTATGGTGAGGATGATTTAGCCAAGGAGAGGCTAAGAGAGTTGAAAGGCAAAGTTGATTTTGATATGCCTGAAGTTAGAGAGATGTACTTTTCATGGGAGAACAAGACAATAGAGCATCCAGAGATGTCCATCACTGGACAAATATGGGGATTGGAGATCTTGTTGAGAGTACAGGAAGACTGCAAAGTAATTTTGAAGCACAAGGCTAGCAAGGTATTTTCTGAGCTCAAGAGAGATAGGAGAGAGTTGTACTACATGTTGCTCAGGTGTCATCAAGGTGGATGGACCTTTGATAGGTTGAGAAGACTCTCTTTTGCAGAATTGGAACATCGTGCTTATCCAATTTGGTTAAGAGTTTGTGAAGAAAATACTATGAGGCTTCTCTCAAATGAAAGGAGAGAAGAGACTGAAGAAAATTTGCAGATCCAAAGAGCTTCTATTGCACCAAGACCAGTGAAGAAAGGAGTTCCTATTGAGTTCCCAGCTCTTGATCAAGTGGATCCTAGTGAAGTAGTTATCAGAAAGAGCATTAAGCTCTCACCATTGGAAGCTTCACATGTTATAGAGGTGTTACCTTTAGATTTCATAAACCCAATAGTTCACTATGAAGAAGATGCAAGTGGGTTCTGGATGATTACCAGATATGGCAAGAAGGTACATACTTTCACTTCTTTGATCTCATTGTTTGCAAGCCTGGATAGAAAAGACTTGGTAGATCTTTGTACATTGATGAAGGCCAAATATGAGGCTGAAGCACCTACTTCAGTCAATGGAATAAAGATTTGGACATCCTTCAAAAGGATGATTGAACCAGATGAAGCAGATCCAATATGGTTGGATCTGGATGATATCAATGGACTACAATGACGTCTACATTTAGCAGCTGGAGTTTACCATTTGATCACAATCAAGTTTTCAGAATATCTTCTTGTGGATGCTCAATATCCTATGTCCAAGGAAGTTTCAAAGAAGATGGTGTCTACACAGCTGTAAATGGATTACACTAGTGATGTTGGCAAAGACTTAATTATGTTTATTTATTATCTAATTAAAAAGTAATTTGTATTTGTAAGAATCCTCCTTGTACTTAGTTTTTATTTAGAAACTTGATTACTAGAGTAGATATCAAGATTAGGGGAGGATTGTTGGGAGTAAAATGATCCAAGACACTTAGACGCTGACAAGAGTTAATTGGACGCTGATATGAAGAAATCAAGCGCTGACAGATCAAGCATTGACAAGAGACATCCAAGCTCTGACAAGAAGAAGTCCAAGCACTTATAGGAAAACTTAGTCAACACGTTTATTATTTGAAGAAAAGATATACTCAATATTGTATTTTCTATATTTATCTTTTCCTATAATAGTTGATAGGTTATCCATTGTGAACGACTCCTTATGTTATAAAAGGAGGTCGTAGGGTTTATTGTATAGACACATTATTCAGTATTCGACTTTCATTGTACTCAAGTTCGATTTATTAATCAAGAGTGAAAGTTTGGTTTATTTGTTTTACTTGTTCTTTAATCTAAGTGTTAATTCCGCATAACACTTGGATTGTTCATATAACAACAAAGTTTCTCTAAGTGTTAAACTTGATTCAGTCTCGTTAACACAAAGATAATCGATCTAAGTTTGGGATCAACATAGCCATTTCATTTTCTTAATCTAATTCTCTCTAAAATTCATCTCGTTTCTATCTTGATTCGTGTATAATCATCATATAATATGGGATAACACTCCCCACCAATACCACATGATCAATCATCTCTCATTTAGTGTGTTCTTTAGTACACTATCACAACATAAACAAGTGTATAATATACTACAAAACACATTACACATAATTTTGTATGTAACAAAAACAGTAAAAAGAATGACTGCTAGAAGGAGAATCTCGAGTGTTATTTCTCATCCAATATCTCTTCGTCCTGTTTCATCTTTAGTCGTTTCACAAGGTTTGATCATATAGTTTTTTTTGTTTGTAATCATGTTTTTATTTAAAGTTTCAGTTTATGTGTTTCATACAATGCATGGTTGTTGTTTTGATGTTTTAAAATTTTAATGTGTGGTTGGTCATTATGTTTATGTGTAAAACAATGTCATTTTCTTCATTAAATTATTAGAATAAACTTACTTTCTTAAAAATACACACAAGACATACAAATGATTAACGTACTTAAAATACATTAAATAATAACTCGTTTACACATAATTATTTAAGATTTAAGTTCATATCAAATTTTATTTGGATATAAAAAGACAAATCCTCACCCTCTACATTCATGATTTATCTTATTTTAATATATTTTTCCAACATCAATATATCTTAAACCATAATCGTTACGTGAAAACATATACCATCACGACGAGCATTTAATTATCTTTTTATAAATATGCACTATGATATACTATCGACGAAAAAATTCTTCATTTTTACACCTTTTTTTTGTTGTCGAAACATATCATATATGATACTAATATCATATATGATATAACACGGGTATCATATATGATATAAAATAGTGTCATATGTAATTTAACACTAATATCTGAGTTAAAGCCAATATATATAATATTTAAAAATAACTTGCGATTTAACACGAGTATCATATATGATCAAACACTATTATCATACATGTAAGTTTTAACAAATAACAAAAAAGAGAATTTTTTCGTTTTAAATTATATCATACATATCTATAATAATTAAATGTTCGTCGCGATGGTATATTTATTTCGTTTAACACTTAACGGTTTGAGAAATATTAATAAATTATATGTGATTTAAGAAAATAGTTTTAATTTTATTTATTAGATTGGATGGAGATGGGTGGTGGAAATGAGCTTCCTGATGTTCAAAAAAATAAGATATCTAAAATAGCTCTCCTTGTTATTTAAAAGAATTAATAATTGCTAAATTTTTGTTTTGATATCAAAATTTATATCTTTTGAAAATTAAATATTCAAAAAATCATTACAAAATAAAAGACATTTACTTAAAAAATTGATTACTAACAAAATTTACAATTATTTAAGTCATTATAACTTTTCTTTACTAAAACACAATGAATATAAAAGTAGGCAAAAGAAACCTACAATTTTTGCTTACTCTTTTGCATACTAAAAAATGGTAATTAATTTTTTTACACTTTTACTTACTGTTTAGACTTTAGTGATCCCCTCTATTTACTCTTTTTCTAAATAGTAGGATTTGATAAAAATAGTTTTTGATAACTCTTTTTAATCAGAAATTTATAAAAAATATTTTTAGCCTTTTCCTCCTCTAATTACTTTCTTTTATCATATTTAACATTTTAATAGTTAAAAGTTGAATGAAAAATGGTGTCCAAAACATGTTTGTAAGGTATTTGACTAAACACGAAGTTCTAGTTCAATGCAAGGTCTTGTTTGAGAAGAGGGTAGAGAATCACGTTTTTTTAAATTTTGATGCGATTTCATAATGTTACACATCGACAAGAGGATGGCAGGTTTCCCTAACATCATAATGAGAGCTAAAATCTTTAAAATACTCATTGATAAGTAACTAAAGTTTTAGTAACTAAAAATAATCATTAAGCACATGAAATTTCTTATACATTCGTACAAGAAATTAAAATATTAAAATAAATTTGACTTATTTGTAAGCCTCGTGCACACAAATATAACTAGTACATTAAATAATAATTCGTTTACACATAAATATTTAAAAATTCAATAACTGCTAAGATTTATATCTTTTGAAAATTTCATACTCAAAAAATATTTAATAATGTTTATATATTCTAGTTCAAGTTTAATGAAATTATAACTATTTTGCTAATTGATTCGATTGAAAAAAATCATTTCAATTTATAAAGATTTTCAAGTGATTTATAAATTATTACAATAGCATATGTAATTTTGTAATACTGTAATTTATCTAAGCAATGTAATATATAGATTTTTCTAAGGTTTAAATTGATTTGGAAACTTTGATTCCGTGTATCTTTTTGGTCGTCGACTAACTCTTCATTAAGGACTAGGCCTCAAACAATGAGCACGTAGTCTAGTGACCTATGAGTTGGGATTCAACCCACTGAACTCCTTTATCTCAAAATCCTCATTGATCGACCAAGTACTGAAAATTTGAGGTAAGAGAGTGATACTGATATGGTATTTTTGGTCACACTTTTAGGAAAAAGCGTAAACAAATTGTAAATATTAGTGATTACGTTTAGGAAAACGTAAAAACCGACAAATGAGTTCGTTCTCGAAGGAGGTGCGTGATATGAGCTTAAACTCATATCCTTTTATCAACAAATAACCCTAAAACATGAAGCAAAATACCCATTTATCTTGTAAAAAGCAGTGTTATGTGGTATGTTTGTGTTTGTGTGATCTTATGTAGGTAAAAGGATACAATTTCAAGCAAACAAGGAAAAAACCAAGCTCAAATGGATGAAAAAGACAAAAGAGGATCAAAAGTGACAAGACTTTGAAGTTCAAGGACCTATCTTGACAATTTGTGAAAGTTGAAGGACTTAAAGTGCAAATTATGAAAAGTCAAGATTCAAGTCAAACCTGGTCAAACTATCAAGTCAACTTAGTCAAAGGGTCATTTTGTACAAGTTTTGGGAGTGAAAGGACCAAAAATGTCAAAGGAATGAAGATATTAGCTTGAAATTGGAATCTGCCAAGTACAAGGACCTAATCTGCCAACATTGGAAAGTTATGCAAGTTGAATCCATGTGCTTTAGCTCTCAGCCAATAAAAAGAAGGGAAACAAGTCACACGGATCAAGTATTAAATACCCACTTACAGCCGTCACAATTAATGCAAGATCACAACAGTGCAATCCGCAACACACCCTCTCTACCAATAAAAAGGCGCCACGTGTCCTTCTCCTTCAACAAAAATATTTACCAGGAACGGGATTTTGATAGAAAGCGTTTCATGAAAAGATCAAAACACCAAAGTTGCTCAATTTTGGAAGACGAATCCAATGGTGTTATCCAATTAACAAATAATCCATTGAATCAAAAACCCCCAAAATGTGTTCATCACCTTCAAAGTGGATTTGCAGAATTCCTCCACGTGTCAAGCTATGATTGGCCTGAACACGTCACAACTCCAACAGAATCTCCTATCTTGCCTATAAATACTTAGCTTGTACCTCATTTCTCATTGTAGCTTAAATTTGTAAACACCTAGTTCTTAAATTTCCTTTTCCCTTTTTCCCTCCTTTTCACCTAACTACTCAAGAGTCTGACAAACTCTTGAGTTAGTTAGTTAGTTAGAAGCTTGTAACTACCTTTTGTAACTGAATTCTTCAATAAAATTTCAAATTCAAGTTTCCCGCCAAATTCTGTTCTTCAATTCCTGCTACTTTCCTGCTGTTGTGTGATTCCATTGTTGCTGTTAGATGTTTGTTATGATCAACCAAAGATCATAACTGACATTGTTGAAGTATTGTTGCTGTTTGATCAGAATTCAAGTTCTTTCCATTGTTCTTGAAGATTTCATGGAAGTTTGATGAATTGTAGCTGTTTGATTGTTAATTTGAGTTGATTACTAGTGATAGGTGGTGGTATCACTAGGGCAAGAGAGCTCAGCGCTCCTCTTCTTCCCAAAGGACCTCTACATTAGGTTTCAAAGCTCTTGTTTTATGTTCCTCTAAACAGTCAAACTGCATGCTCATTTTCCTAGATAACCTTGATGGCTGCCTGTTTTAATTGATAAGTAGTTGTTGATTGAGTGATTCTAGTGATTTGTAGTTTGATTTTGTATAATTGTGTTCAGTTTTGTAGTTTCTGCATATTTTCAGTAACATTTTAGTCCAATAGCTACTTTCAGTTCTAGTCTTGGTTATTGCTTGTTATTAGCTTGAATACATTTCATTTTGTTCACTAAAACAAGTCTGCTATAGCTCTTTAATCAGTTTAAATCATAACTCATAAAGTCTTTGAAAAAGTTTGATCAAAACCTTTTAAGGAGTGTTTGGGAGTAGTTGTAAATCAGTTTTCAAGTGTTGATAATTGGTGTTTTAGTGATCATTATCAGTCATTAGGTGTTAACAATTGGTTCTAAGTCTTTTACTAGTCAATACAATAGTCAAACAGGCAATTGGTAATCAAAAAGTTTGGGTCATCCTTGTTTCAGCTTAGTTCTTTAAAACTTGCCAAATTCACTTGCTTATTTCTCCTTCAATACTTAATGAAATTTGCTCAAATCTGTTTCTAGTTATAGCTTATAACATAAACTTTTAGACTTTAAAAGGAAAATATACAGTTTCAAGTAATAAGCTAGAAAACAGCTTTTTAGCTCAAGCCTGAGCATTTTCCATTCTCTGAGATAAATAGCTTACTGTTTTACTAGTTCTCTTAATCCTTTTCATAAAACTTGTAATTTTCTTTCACATTTCCATTTAGATAGTATTGAATATGAGTTTTTGAAATTTTGAGCTTTTTCCAAAAATTGGTCAACGTTTGGTCAACATAAGCTCATTTTAGCTTATTTCAGATATCTAGCTTATTACTGGATGAAATTTGTTCTAATTTGATTTCCCTTTCTTTAAATCAAGTGCTTAATCAGTTTTGATAATAAAATCAAGTTGTGGATATTTGGATTAGGCTATAGCTTATTTTGAGCTTATTGATAAGCACTCAATTGCTTATTTTGGACTTTTAGCTTATTTCCTTGAACACACGTTTCTTAAATTGGATTTGAAGTTGTTTGCAAGTTGTTTCAGCTTATTTGGTTGAGAAATAAGCTCAAACGAGCTTAATCTTTCTTTGTGCCCGTTTTTAGTTAAATTTTGGTTTTATTGCATTTTAGTCCCTAGAAGTTTAAACTGTTTCTAAACCTAGCTAATCTTCCTAAATTTGTGGTAATTGCATAATTCAGTCCTTTACTTTGTTAGTTTGTTAAATTTCAGTTTTAAAGTTTGTTAGTTTGTTTACATTTGGTTAGTTTGTTAAAGATTTTACAAGTTTAGTCCTTATAGTTAACTGTTTTACATTTTTAGTCCTTATAACTTTTAGAATTTACATTTCAAGCATTTTCATTTCATAGAAATTACATTTTCAGTCCTTATAGTTTTATATTTTGCATTTTTATATTTTACTTGAATAAAATTTGGAATTTGCAATTTGTTTTACGTATAAGTAGGTTTATATTTTTCATTTTTAGATAGTTTTGTTTGAATTAGCAATAGATTACCAAGCAAGCTTGAACAACCAAAAACAATTATAAATTTGATATTGATTGGACTTTCTATTAGTTAAGAACTGAGAAAACGAACTTGCATTATACACATTTCAAATGGCGCCGCTGCCGGTTCTTTGACTACACGAGAGACTATCGATTGACGGTTTTCATTGGCTTTTGGGATCCGTTCACTTTGTGAACGTTATTTTTACGTATTATAAATCAAAAACAAATAAAAAATCAAAAATATAAAAATATATAAAAACTAAAAAATTAACAAAACAATTCTTTTCCTAAAGAATTGACCAAAAAAATTAAAAAATCCAAAAAGCAATCTTTTTCCTAAGAGATTGCACCCAAAAATATATATTATTGGATTCTCTCGGTTTTTATGTACATATAGTATTTTCCTTTAAAAACTCATAAATACAAAAATATTTTCCATATATTATTATAAGTAAATACGTATACGTATAAGAACAATCAATCTACATATCTTCCATAAGTATTGCCGAGGCAATACACCGTGTTGAGGGGCGCTCCGGTCCTTGACACGCGTATCGATCAAACAAAATAAAGCAAGAATAGATAAATACTCTCAATAAGCAATAATTCGAAGAATACGAACATTTAAGTGAATAGAAAGGCGATGTGCTATAAAATGCCATCTAAGGGTCAATAGGTACTTAAGTGCTTCGCGCCACCTAACCCCCCGTTCACTTGGGAGTATTCTAAGAAGGAAAGCTTCATTGAGGGTCTTGCACCCAAAGTAGTATTACATATATTGTTATTTTCTTGTGGATATTTAATATCGAAACTCGAAGAGGATAATTTTATTCTTTTCAAAGTCACACGAGAGCTTCTCTCTCATTCCTCGTATTGAGTTGCATGCTCACTCGCGGGCGTGCACAAATACCGATTGGTGTACAACCTCTTCCTCCGAAAAGGAAGAAAAAGAGAAAGAGTAAGACTACCACCGTCCACCAAGCCGATCACGAGAATCGTGCTTTGTCATCACCACAAGAAGCCATGGCTGTTGATAATCGTACTTTGTATGAACGTATGCAATCCAACGTTCATGGATATGTTAGTGCCATTAAGATTCCCGACTATCCCGCTAACACATTTGAGCTACATACATCTATGATCAATATGGTTGCTGCATCACCTTTCTATGGAAAACAAAATGAGGATCCCCACGCTCATCTTAAGAGATTCCTTTCACTTTGCAATACCATTAAGCATAATGGGGTTCCACCTGATGTCATTAGATTGTTGTTAGTATCATTTTCACTAGATGGGAGTGCTAAGCATTGGTTAGACACCCAACCACCCGATAGTATCACCACATGGGATGATTTTACCACTAAGTTTTTGAACAAATTCTTTCCTCCACAAAAGACTATGGCTTTGAGAAATTTGATTATGGGCTTTACACAAAAACCTAGTCAATCCTTTGGTGATGCTTGGGAAGAGTATAGTGAGTTGTTGAGGCGATGCCCTAATCATGGAATGGATGATCTAACCCAAATCAATACCTTCTATAATGGCGTTAAACCTCACCACCAAGATTCACTAAATGCTTCCGCGGGAGGGAGTATTCATTTCAAGACATACCATGAGGCTTTGAGCATTATTGAGACTAAGGCAATGGTTCAAACAAACGATCCATTTGAAGAAAGAGTTCATGTTATCCAAAACACTTCTCAAGCACCTTGTGATAACCAATTCCTTAAATATCACCAAGAGATCCTTCAACAAGTCAAACAAGGACAACAAGAAATGACTCAAGAGTTAGTTCAAGCCTTGAAGAGCATGACATTGAACAATTCCTCAAACAATGTGAATGCCATTACCATTTCTTGTGTTACTTGTGGAGGCCCACACTCTTATGAACAATGTGACAAGGTGCAAGGGTATCAAGGGGAATGTTATGCTTATCAAGAGGAACACCGTGAACACTTCAAGCCTAACATCAATCCAAATAACCTTTCTTACAAATCCCAAAATTACCTTACTCCACCCGGCTTTCCACCCCAACCACCCACCCAAATTCAACAAAATCCTCCTCAAATTTTAGCAAGGAATCAAGGGCAAAGACAACCATACCAAGGAAATAACTACAAGGCACCAAATCAATTTCAACCTCAAGCAAGTACCTTTTATCCACCAAATCAAGGATTTAACTCTCAACCTTTACCTTTCCAACCTCAAGGTTTTCAAGGTTATGTGCCACAAGAGTTAAACACAATGGATCTTTTGCAAAAGATGAATCAAGAGAATGAAAAGAAATTCCAAGCTATGGACAAGAAAATGAATGACCAATTCAATAAGCTTTTCATGGTATTAAATCAAAGACCACAAGGAGCTTTACCTTCCAACACACAAACAAACCCTAGGGCCAATGTCAATGCTATTACAACAAGGAGTGGAACAACAACAAAGGATCCTTCACCTCCTAAACCTACTATTGTTCAACCCACTTGTGCTCCTACTTGTGACAAGCCCTCTACTTCTACTTCACCACCTCAAAATGCTCCCATTGCTCCACTTTCAAAGCCTATTCATGAAATACTCAATAAGGAAAATCCTTCATCCACACCTCAATCACAACCAAAACCAAGTCTTCCTTATCCCTCAAGATTGAGAAAAGAAAAGCTTAAGAACAAGGATGACATCCAAGTTTCTAACTTTTTGAGGATGTTCAAGCAACTTAACATCAATATCTCCTTTGCGGAAGCCTTAGCCAATATGCCTAAGTTTGCTAAGATGATTAAGGACTTGCTTTCTAACAAGGAAAGATTGGTGGATTTGCCTAATGCTTCTTTGAATGAAAATTGTTCCGCGGTGTTGCTTAAGAAGTTGCCTACTAAGCTTGGAGATCCGGGGCGGTTTTTGATTCCTTGCAATTTCCCGGGGGTGGAAAATTGTATGGCTTTAGCGGATTTAGGAGCAAGCATAAATCTTATGCCATTATCGGTTTGGAAGAGACTTTCACTTCCCGAGCTTACTCCTACAAAGATGACTCTTGAGTTGGCTAACCGTACTATAGCTTATCCGGTGGGAATTGCGGAGGATGTTTTTGTTGGGGTTGATAGATTTACATTTCCCGCGGATTTTGTGGTAGTTGATTATGATGTGGATCCTAGAGTGCCTTTGATTGTTGGTAGGCCATTTTTGAGAACGGGTCGTACTTTAATCGATGTGGCGGAAGGAGAACTTACAATGCGGGTAGGAGATGAGAGAGTGGTGTTTAACATGGGAAAGTTGTCCAAAAAGTCTAATGAGCCCGAAGCGGTAAAACATATTGATGTTGTACATGAGGAGGAAACACAAGATGATCTTCTTGATGAAGTTTGTGATGAGTACTTTTATGAAGCTTGTTCAAGTGGAGACTTTGATTACCCTCATATTGAGACCATTGCTTCCATTACTTCCTCTTTGGATTTTCATGAACCTCAAGAGCTAAACTTTAGTGAAGTTCCATATGAAACCCCATTTTTCCACCATACTAATCACTTTGATGAGGACTCAAGTAATGAGGGATCTTTTCTTTGTGATTCACCAACATATGATGACTATAGTGATGATGAGCTTTCTACTTGTGACTCTCCATTTGTTGATGATCATACTTCCTTTGGTTTTGAGGGATCACCCATTTTTGATAGACCAATCTATGATGTTTATGGTGATGAGGAGGATTCTATCATTGATGAGAGTGATGAGTTTTTATTGGAGGATATATCTTTTGAGTATACTCTTGGTTACCTTGATGAGGAGGGGGACATACTCTATCTAGAATCTTTATTGCTTGACGATCCTTTACCTTCTTTGTCCACCCCAACTTTTCTACAACCAATCACTCTACAACCTTTCTCTCACCATGTGAACTACAAAGGAGAATCTTCTAAGGCAATCATCACTTGTTGTTTTCCCATCAAGGAACGGATTTTTGATCCTGGCATAGAGCTTGCTAAACCATCTCAGTATCCACCTGATGCAACAAAAGGAAACCTTGTGAAAGATTTGAGAACTTTACACCATCACCTTGGGAAGAACATATGGGAAACCATTTTAGAGAACTACACCTCATTCTTGTCACCATTGCTTGGGAAGCTAGTTGTTGGCTTGTGTTATAAGTGGGAGGGTAATTATGTATTTGATCCTGGGGGATATTTATGGAGTTTTGATAAATGAACACTTGTTTTACCTCATCATGGAGATTTTTCTTAACAAAGTGGAAAACATTTTCTTCTCCATGATAGGTTTTAGACACTTTTAAGTGAGGGACGAATCGAGCTAGAGACTCATTAACTCAAGCATCGTATAACTAGGTTTAGAGTGTTGTAGGTTAGAAATAAAGGCATAGATTTGGAGATAAGTGTAGGGGAGACCTTCTTTTGTCTTCATGCTTGTTTGTAGGGTTGCTCACTCATTTCATGCTTTGGAGCTTATGGAGGAGGCCCTTGTATCCGGTTCACTTCGTTACTTTAGTGATTTTTCATTGACACCTTGTGCTTAAACATGATTTCACTAATATTAGTCCTTTCCTTAACTTGGGTTAAGCAAAGTCTATTCATTGTCATAAGTGTAGGGGAAGTTTTTATACTTCCATGCTCTTAAACATTGAGGACAATGTTTAGCTTAAGTGTAGGGGGGTCTTCTATCGAAGTGACCTTACCTAGAACTTGTCATTGTCTTGCATGATAACATGGAAAGTTGAATTTTCAACATTTTTCAAATTTTTAATCTACTTTGGCCACCAAAAATATGCATTCATAATTTTTGCATCAATCATTTTTATTTTGCATAACACATTTGCATTGTATATATTTCTTCTTTTATTTTGCATCAAAAATATATAAAAAGAAAAAAAAATATAATAAACATGGTTTTAACAAATTTAGATTTCTTTGACATATTAGGCCCACCATGGATATTTTGACTTAACCCGAGTTTGCTTATTTTAGCACTCTCTAGCTAGTATCCTTAACCATATAGTCCTTCATTGGTCTATTAGGCTAAGCTTCCACCAATTTCATTCTTTGAAATTTTAAATTTGTGGAGAATGGGAAATGATAGAGTTGAAGCAAGTGTAAAAGGGCTAGATAGACTTCATGGCAATTACTTGTGGCTAAACCCTTCTCTTCTTTACCTCTATTTTTCTTCGCTTGTATATAATTGTTAATAAATAATCAAGTACGGTTTTAATTGGTTCGTAATCTCTTATGCATTTTTGGCTAATCATTCATGGTTGATATGAGTACATCTTAAGATTCTAAGTTAGCACGTTTTATGTGTACTAGACTTGTGTCATGCTCCATATTTAGCGGGTGTTTTTCCTTTTCTTCTTTTCAAATTTCTTTGTGAGGAATAAAGAAAAATAAGAGCGGCTTATGAAAAAAAATGAGTGGCTAGAAGTAAAAAAAAAAAGAAAAGAAAAAGAAAAAAATAATGCAAGACTCCCAAGAGGGGCAGTGTGGTGTTAATTATAGTGACTATTGAGTTCCAATATTACCTTGACGGGTTGCGGGGATTCAATAGATTGCTCCAATCCAATATTACCTTGACGGGTTGCGGGGTTGAAGATCCAAAATCTCAAAAAGATGCGGATGTAAATTATTGCGTGAGTTTTATTTTTCTTTCCTTAGCGAGTGTGTAGTTACTTATGAAAGCATGACATGAGGATTTTACACATAAGGCGAATGACTTATTACTCTTAATACGGACTTATATTAATTGTGAGCGGTTTTTCAAGTAATGGATGAGAAGATTACTTAGGATTAAAACCGTGCTTCCTTATTTTTGGATTTTACACTTCTTATATTTCACGCTTGAATAATGACAAATTTGCCCACAAGCAATTTGTTCAATTAATAACCGGTTCCACATTTAATTGTCATGAATAAGTTGATGCACTTTTTACTTGTGAATGCAATGATCCCATTTATAAGCTTGGTATGGGGAAAGTGAAACTTGAGGGTGATAAGTGTCCATGGTACCCAAGCCCTAATCCAAGTCATTGAATTCTTTATGAGTTATTTCCATCAAAACCATTTCAAGAAAAATCAAAAAAAAAAATATAGATAGAATTGTATTTTGATTCATTGCATTATTAAAAGTCAAAATCATGCATCATTTAGTTTAGAGTAGTGTAGATGCATCTCATATGGCCAAGGTGGATTAATTATGAGGGAAATGTAAATTTTTAAACCTTGAAATATAATATTGCATGAGGACATGGCAATGCTCAAGTGTAGGGGAATTTGATATGAGCTTAAACTCATATCCTTTTATCAACAAATAACCCTAAAACATGAAGCAAAATACCCATTTATCTTGTAAAAAGCAGTGTTATGTGGTATGTTTGTGTTTGTGTGATCTTATGTAGGTAAAAGGATACAATTTCAAGCAAACAAGGAAAAAACCAAGCTCAAATGGATGAAAAAGACAAAAGAGGATCAAAAGTGACAAGACTTTGAAGTTCAAGGACCTATCTTGACAATTTGTGAAAGTTGAAGGACTTAAAGTGCAAATTATGAAAAGTCAAGATTCAAGTCAAACCTGGTCAAACTATCAAGTCAACTTAGTCAAAGGGTCATTTTGTACAAGTTTTGGGAGTGAAAGGACCAAAAATGTCAAAGGAATGAAGATATTAGCTTGAAATTGGAATCTGCCAAGTACAAGGACCTAATCTGCCAACATTGGAAAGTTATGCAAGTTGAATCCATGTGCTTTAGCTCTCAGCCAATAAAAAGAAGGGAAACAAGTCACACGGATCAAGTATTAAATACCCACTTACAGCCGTCACAATTAATGCAAGATCACAACAGTGCAATCCGCAACACACCCTCTCTACCAATAAAAAGGCGCCACGTGTCCTTCTCCTTCAACAAAAATATTTACCAGGAACGGGATTTTGATAGAAAGCGTTTCATGAAAAGATCAAAACACCAAAGTTGCTCAATTTTGGAAGACGAATCCAATGGTGTTATCCAATTAACAAATAATCCATTGAATCAAAAACCCCCAAAATGTGTTCATCACCTTCAAAGTGGATTTGCAGAATTCCTCCACGTGTCAAGCTATGATTGGCCTGAACACGTCACAACTCCAACAGAATCTCCTATCTTGCCTATAAATACTTAGCTTGTACCTCATTTCTCATTGTAGCTTAAATTTGTAAACACCTAGTTCTTAAATTTCCTTTTCCCTTTTTCCCTCCTTTTCACCTAACTACTCAAGAGTCTGACAAACTCTTGAGTTAGTTAGTTAGTTAGAAGCTTGTAACTACCTTTTGTAACTGAATTCTTCAATAAAATTTCAAATTCAAGTTTCCCGCCAAATTCTGTTCTTCAATTCCTGCTACTTTCCTGCTGTTGTGTGATTCCATTGTTGCTGTTAGATGTTTGTTATGATCAACCAAAGATCATAACTGACATTGTTGAAGTATTGTTGCTGTTTGATCAGAATTCAAGTTCTTTCCATTGTTCTTGAAGATTTCATGGAAGTTTGATGAATTGTAGCTGTTTGATTGTTAATTTGAGTTGATTACTAGTGATAGGTGGTGGTATCACTAGGGCAAGAGAGCTCAGCGCTCCTCTTCTTCCCAAAGGACCTCTACATTAGGTTTCAAAGCTCTTGTTTTATGTTCCTCTAAACAGTCAAACTGCATGCTCATTTTCCTAGATAACCTTGATGGCTGCCTGTTTTAATTGATAAGTAGTTGTTGATTGAGTGATTCTAGTGATTTGTAGTTTGATTTTGTATAATTGTGTTCAGTTTTGTAGTTTCTGCATATTTTCAGTAACATTTTAGTCCAATAGCTACTTTCAGTTCTATTCTTGGTTATTGCTTGTTATTAGCTTGAATACATTTCATTTTGTTCACTAAAACAAGTCTGCTATAGCTCTTTAATCAGTTTAAATCATAACTCATAAAGTCTTTGAAAAAGTTTGATCAAAACCTTTTAAGGAGTGTTTGGGAGTAGTTGTAAATCAGTTTTCAAGTGTTGATAATTGGTGTTTTAGTGATCATTATCAGTCATTAGGTGTTAACAATTGGTTCTAAGTCTTTTACTAGTCAATACAATAGTCAAACAGGCAATTGGTAATCAAAAAGTTTGGGTCATCCTTGTTTCAGCTTAGTTCTTTAAAACTTGCCAAATTCACTTGCTTATTTCTCCTTCAATACTTAATGAAATTTGCTCAAATCTGTTTCTAGTTATAGCTTATAACATAAACTTTTAGACTTTAAAAGGAAAATATACAGTTTCAAGTAATAAGCTAGAAAACAGCTTTTTAGCTCAAGCCTGAGCATTTTCCATTCTCTGAGATAAATAGCTTACTGTTTTACTAGTTCTCTTAATCCTTTTCATAAAACTTGTAATTTTCTTTCACATTTCCATTTAGATAGTATTGAATATGAGTTTTTGAAATTTTGAGCTTTTTCCAAAAATTGGTCAACGTTTGGTCAACATAAGCTCATTTTAGCTTATTTCAGATATCTAGCTTATTACTGGATGAAATTTGTTCTAATTTGATTTCCCTTTCTTTAAATCAAGTGCTTAATCAGTTTTGATAATAAAATCAAGTTGTGGATATTTGGATTAGGCTATAGCTTATTTTGAGCTTATTGATAAGCACTCAATTGCTTATTTTGGACTTTTAGCTTATTTCCTTGAACACACGTTTCTTAAATTGGATTTGAAGTTGTTTGCAAGTTGTTTCAGCTTATTTGGTTGAGAAATAAGCTCAAACGAGCTTAATCTTTCTTTGTGCCCGTTTTTAGTTAAATTTTGGTTTTATTGCATTTTAGTCCCTAGAAGTTTAAACTGTTTCTAAACCTAGCTAATCTTCCTAAATTTGTGGTAATTGCATAATTCAGTCCTTTACTTTGTTAGTTTGTTAAATTTCAGTTTTAAAGTTTGTTAGTTTGTTTACATTTGGTTAGTTTGTTAAAGTTTTTACAAGTTTAGTCCTTATAGTTAACTGTTTTACATTTTTAGTCCTTATAACTTTTAGAATTTACATTTCAAGCATTTTCATTTCATAGAAATTACATTTTCAGTCCTTATAGTTTTATATTTTGCATTTTTATATTTTACTTGAATAAAATTTGGAATTTGCAATTTGTTTTACGTATAAGTAGGTTTATATTTTTCATTTTTAGATAGTTTTGTTTGAATTAGCAATAGATTACCAAGCAAGCTTGAACAACCAAAAACAATTATAAATTTGATATTGATTGGACTTTCTATTAGTTAAGAACTGAGAAAACGAACTTGCATTATACACATTTCAGTGCGGTTGTGTGCCAATAATAAACTTTTTTGGATTATTTTCATTTTTGGAATGAGAAAAGATGAAAAGTAAAGACGGATTATGCTAAAAAGGACTAAACTCCGACGAATCGCGTTTGCACGTAAAACGAGACAAAAAATAATAAAATAATAAAAAATTATGAATAATTCTATAAATTTGCAAATAAAATTTAAAAAGTATAACAAACAATAAAAAATCAAAAAACTTTTTTTAAACCCATTAATTAGTTATTATTAAATTTTAAAAATGTAACTAAAGACCTAAAATTAAAAATAAAAGAAGAAAACATCCAAATCTGATTTTATTATTTGTAAATCTCAATCTAACTTAATAAAAGCTAAAAATATCTTTTTGTGAAATTTTAAAACTAATTTTACTATATAAATGTAATAATGATTAAAAATAGAAAAACAAAATAGAAAATTCTGAAAATTGCTGGAAATGTCTTAAAAGCTATCTAGTTTAAGGGAAAAATAAAAAGAAGATGCTAGCTTAACACAATAAGCCACAAATAGCTTATTAGCTCATAGCTTATTTAATGAAAAGGAAAAAAAAGAACTGTTAAATAAAAGAATATGGAAGCTATGACCAAGAAAGAACACTTGGTACATTGGTAAGGCACACTACTCCTGCTCGACAGGTCGCGTGTTCGAATCCAGGCCTTGCTCTTTTTTTGTTACTTGTTTTTTTTCCTTTTTTGGATAACACAACCCCTACAAGCAGTTGACTTGTGGGGTGTTAATAAGCAAGAAAAGTCGACAATAAGCTCACAAAAAGCAACTAAAGGCATAGATAAGCTAAAAAATGAAAACAGTGAAATTATATCTAGCACTGGCTGACTGCTTATAACTAACAATGGTAAAAATTTTACCACTGGTAGCTAAAAGTTCACAGAAGAACAAAGCTGATGTAAATGGCTAATACAATGAACTTAGATCAAGCAGAACTTTCAATTAAGCAATCTAGGCACCAAAACAATATTGAACAAACCTAAATCATGATGCTTTCTAACTATTTGGTAAATGGCAAGAATCAAAACTTAAAAACAAGGAAAAGAGGTCATCTGATGTAAATGGCCAATTTTTTGGCAGAAATTTGGACAAGTTGTTAATAGTTCACTTAAAGGACTATACGACCAACTCAATCACCATATATATCAGATAACACAGCTATTAAGCTACCATATATCAGACACCACAGAAGGAAAAGAAGAACTTATTCTAACATGGCAGATTAATATAAGAAACATGAAAATCAAGTCTAAATCCGAACAACCCTAAACAAAAGAAAGAATAGAGTTAACTAACCTAGATAAGGCTGTGTAGGCATATTCTAGTCAAACTTTGGTGTCAACAAAGCTTGAAAAAAATTCCAAACATCCCTTAAACTCTAGTAGACAACAAAAAGAAATAAGGCAGAGCTTTTTATACCTCACCCACCCACATCAAGGCAAGGTGCAGTAATGCACTTTGGTGTGGGCTTGTTCAACTACTGAAAAAGCTTTTCAATGAGCTTGTGTAATGAAATGAAATTTTTGGACTACAACAGTCCACAAGAAAGCTACGACATCTTTTTTGGCTTCTTTTATTTAGCTACACACAAACAAAACAATACCCTTCAAGCACACAAGGCTGTTCACAAGCTCATTTGTCAAGCGAGCTTGTGATTGGCTTTGTGTGCAGTAAGAAATAAGTAAAAACACAAACACTGATTTTCTGAAATTTGAAACCAAGACTTTTGCAAGATTTAAGTGATAACAAGAAAGTAACTTTAGAGTAAAAATTAACAACAACTTGATCTTGTCAAAATCAAACTGCCATGATCACTTATACCCCAAAGGGTTCCAAAAATTCTTTAAACAAGAAACTTGAAAAAGGTGTAGAGTCTTAGGATCTAGACTCATCTATGATATATAATAATGATTGTAATGCACAGCGGAACATAATCACAAACACAATCAAAGTTATGAACAAGGCTTTCTTATTTATAAACTTCTTACTAATAAGCTATTAACTATTACTCCTGGTGCCTTATAGGCTTGACACCAGGAGGAAGGCACGCACACCTTTAGTTTACGTTGTATATGAATGAATGAATCTAACCAAGGTGCCTACCCTCTTTATATAATAGAGGGACTAGGGTTTCATGTCAACCCTAGCTTACTAACTAAGCTAACTATTTATTATTAAGTCCTTCATCTATTTTGTCATATCAACTCACCATCTATAATCCCCAAAATCTTCCCCTAGTTGATTTGAAAAAACCAGTAAGCACGAGCTTCCCCTAAAGCTAATATAGATGAATGCTAAGCTTCCCCTCGACCCATGCATTCTTCCCCTTTTTGTCACATCAACTCAAAAGGGATTGTCTTCCCCTTAAGAAGTGCATGTCGAATCCAGTAGGCTTCCTTGGAGTGTTCACTGATGAAGAAAATCAAGTATAACAAATTTGATGAAGAAGTGAAATCTCCCAAACTTGTGTCTTATATCATGAAATTCACCCAATTGCTCACTAGTTGATAAACTCTTCCCCTGTTTGTCGAAACAACAAAGGAAAAAAATGCAACTCTTTCACTGCAAAAGGGGGCTCAGTTTATTGGTAAAAATGGGAACTAAAACCAATAAAAATCGTACAACTATAAGCCAGTTGTTAGATATAACAATATATTTAATCCAATGAAAAGGTGTATTGCTCACCTAACAGTTTTTGTTACATACGGTACTGGTAACCTCCACAACTATGAGCCAACTGTTAGCTATAACAATATATTTAGTCAAAATGACAAGGTGTATTGCTCACCTATAGTTTTTGGTATATGGGAACTTGTAACCTCCAACTATTAGCCAGTTGTAAGCTATAACAATATATTTTGTCCAAGGACAAGGTGTATTTCTCACCTAATTGAGATATAAGAAGAAAACAAATTTGTGAAAATCAACTCCAACATCAAATAAGCAATTATCAATTGTCTTCGTCAAGGAACCATAACTCATCAGTAGGAACCATGGGCAAACCATCTCTTGAATCTTGAACTCAGTAGTATAGATCATCCACTCCTTCAGTGTGAAAAATACATGCTTATTACAATAACATGTAATAAAATGTCTTTGGATAATTCTTGTATTCAATATATGCATGGCGATCACATGCAATGGCCGATAGTCTCAGTGAGCTCTGACAGATCAACCAGAAACCACTCGATGCTTATGATCATGCTAATTTTGTGATGATCATATCATGAACTGTATGGTGTCATATACCCCCCAACTATTTGTAAAAGAGCGTGTAACTATTCCAATCAAGAATTATAGCATAAAGTGAACTTTGGAAATAAACCATATACCTCTTCATTGTTCAAGATCACCAGTACGAACGACCAGGAGGAAACGACCAGGAGGAACCGACTAGGAGGAACCGACCAGTAGAAACCGACCATGAGGAACCGACCAGTAGTAAGAAATAGCTGACCATGAGTATGAAATAGCTTACTAGTAGGAGAGTTGCACATTAGCGACACTTGAACTGCTGCTAAAAAAATAATTTCCCACTAGTAGCATCTCAAAAAACCTTCTTTTTTTTTCTTTTTTTGTTTTCTTTTTTTTTGTTTTTTGTTTTTTTTGTGTTTTTTAACCATTCTGTCACCACTGTGTCGCGAAAGTTGTTGATAAAGCTGTTGCGGTTGCTGTTGTAAATGTTGTCCAAACTGGAACAAATGGTACAAACACTATATGGACGGGACACCCTTAGCCCATACATGTACGTGATCCGTTCCCATGAAAAGTCAGAATCATACACGTTTTGCTTTCAAAATTCTCGGATAGTAACAAAATGTTAGCCTCAAAATATTGAGCCAAACAAGAATGCTCGGTCATATGTTTATTATGTATCGTATTTTAGAACGTTGTAATAGGTAGTATATTAGTCGTGTAATTACGGGCTTAACTTTAAGCTAAGGTTCATTAATAAGTAACCAAAGCCCAAAAGGAAAGCCCGGCCCATGATCATATAGCCCATTAAGCTACATGTAAGCAAGGCTATATAAACCTCTCCTTGCATGTAAGGAGAGGTTGGTTGGTCATTTCATTTTTCTCTCTAATCTAATATTCCACAAGTTTCACCAACCATTTTCTCTCTACTTTCTCTCACTACTTTCTCTCTCTAGAATTCTTCTCATTTCTTCCTTTCTTTCTTCTTTAATTCGTGTAGTATAACATCACATATATTAGGGACAACAATTGGTATCAATCGCCACGGGGTAGTTTTGTGATTGATTGTTGTTATTATATTTGATTCGTATGATTTAATCTATAAATCATCACGAATTCAAATTCTTTTTGTGTTTTTCGTGTTCTTCATCTTGCTACAAATCTTCTATATACTTGTTGTAGAGATTTGGTTGTTTTGGTTTGGTAAAAATCACGAATTTGTTGCCTAAAAGTTGCTAAAATTGTTGCCTAAAAAGTTGGAAAAAGTACTATCATTGCGACAGCTTGAATTTCGGAGAAGGAAAGCACGGTTTCGATCGCAATAACCCTAGGGTTTTACTTTGCGATCAGTATTGCGATAGCCCAACATTCCGATCGTTATTGCGATCTGGATTGCGACGGATTTAAGGCAATCTTGAAACGTTACTCTGCCCACATTGCGACAGCCACATTCCGATCTGGGATTCCGATCTAGCATTGCGATCTGGGATTTCGATAGGTACACATTCATTGCGATCTAAAGGACATTCCGATCTGAACATTTCGACAGTGCATTGCGATCTAAAGGACATTCCGATGGGCATTCCGATGGCACATTCCGATGGACATTCCGATGACATGTTTAGCCAAATTTTTGTTTGAGTATTTTTTAGACTTAGCCACCATCTAGACTAGTTTCGGAACGTAGTTTACACGAAGATTAAAAAAAAAAAAAAAAGAGTTAAAAAATTTAGGTCAAGTAAAATCAAATTTTTTCCATACTAGTTTTAGGACATTTCTAGCTCAATTTCAAAATTTGGTGATTACAAATTTTTTAGGTCTACCGTTTTGTCGGACTGAGGAATTTATTGTCGGGCTGAGAAAAAATCGCAATTTTCGGAATTTCAACAATCAAACAATCACAACACAACTACTTAAGATCCACATTCAATTCATCATTTCAGAGAATATTGAGATGGATTCTACTGCCGAATACCGTGTGACGAACAACAACATAATGGTGGCAGGTAACAAGGAAAGACCACCAATGCTTGTGTCGGGTCGCTATGATCAATGGCAATCCCGGTTTATACGTTACCTTGACACAAAACCTAACGGTGATGCTCTAAGGCAATGTATTTTGGAAGGACCCTATAAACTCTCAAGGATTCAAGTTCCTGCAGTACCAGCCACAGACACAAGTGACGCACAACCCGCATATGAACGTAATGAGACGAGGACCGACCTCACCCCAGAGAACCGTGCGTGGTTTGATGCAGAGAAGGAAGCAATCTACTTAATTCTCAGTGGCATTGGAGATGAGATTTACTCTACGGTTGACGCATGTCCTACTGCTCAAGAAATGTGGACGGCCATTGAAAGATTGCAACAAGGTGAATCACTTAACAAACAAGATGTGAAAACTAAGATGTTTTGGAACTTTGGCAAGTTTACATCAAAGGATGGGGAATCAATTGATTCTTATTACTCCCGATTCTACAAGATGATGAATGATATGACCCGAAACAACTTACAAGTTTCCACCATGCAAGTCAATGTCCAATTTCTACAGCAACTTCAACCAGAGTGGACACGGTTTGTCACCTTGGTGAAACAACAACAAAAGTTAGACGAAGTTTCATATCACAAGCTCTTCGACATCTTGAAACAATTTCAAAATGAGGCAAATGAACTTCGAGCTGAACGAGTTGCAAAGATTTCCAATCCACTTGCTTTGGTGTCTACCACTCAACATTACCCAGATTATCACTCCCGTACTTCAAAGACCTAATCTACTCAATCATCATCACCACGATCATCCATTGTCTCCAAGTCACATGTTCCAACACGATCCCGAGGCAAAGAAGTTGCAAGAGCACCATCACCCATACCTGAGCAATCATCAGAAGAAGACAGTGATGAAGAAGTAGCTCAAAGGGATAGGGAATTCAAGCAACAAATGGCTTTTGTTATGAAGCAATACAAGAAAATCTACAAACCCACCAACAACAACCTTCGAACATCTTCAAACTCGAGGAACACCCATGCACAGAGTCCTCCAAGGTATGACACACGAAGACGTGTTGAGAGTTCTCCAAAGTATGATCAACAACCTAAGTATGATAATCAGAGGGTGGCTACTGTTGTTGGAAATAGGGAAACTGTTGGTACTCAAGTTGTGCAACAAAGTGGGATTCAGTGTTTTAACTGCAGAGGTTTTGGGCATTTGGCCAAGGAATGCAGACAGCCAAAGAGGGTTAAAGATTATGGGTATCATAAGGAAAAGATGCTGTTGTGTAAGAAAATGGAAGCTGGAATCAAGTTATCAGCTGAGGAAGGAGAAATGCTTGACGACACAGATGATGAACTCTCCGACCAAGAACTCGAGGCACATTATTCATACATGGCAAAGATTCATGAGGTCCTTAACGTCACTGAAGATGACAATGGTCCTATCTTTGATACCGAGCTAATTGATAAGGTACAAGATGATGCTGAATATAATGTGTTTGGTGATACACATGAGCATAGTGATCTACCAACAACAATTACTGACACGTGTATGATGGAAACGGTTGATAGCAATACCACACCCGATTCATCAGACATGTGCAATAATGAGTTTGAGGATGATCAACATGCAAATGAGTATGATGACGAGGAGCGTGTCGCGCTTGCTAATTTAATTGCTAGTTTACAAAAAGATGTCAATGAAAATAGAAAGAATCAAAAGCAATTAAAGAAGGCAAACGCAGCGCTCACTCAAAACTTTGAAGAATGCAAAGCCGCTCTTATAAAATCTAGTGAGACTATTGATAGTTATAGGGCTGAGCTTCTTCAAAAGACCAACGAGCTTGAGGGGTACAAAAGTCGTGTCATCAACGTTAAAAAGGACGATTTTGAAAATAAATACAATGAAGCTCTTGCTTTGTTAACTAAAGAAAAACGTCAATTTAATGTTTTATTAAGTGATGAACGTCAAAAAACGTACCTTGCCACAACAAAAGTTAATGAACTTGAACAGAGAATTTCTATGAAAACCACCGATTCTGCTAAAATTCTTGACGAGAAGAAACAAGAGGTTGAAACATTAAAACAAGATTTCAAAAATAGACAAAGCAAAAATACTGAAAAAGTAAAGGATCTCGTAGAACAAGTCGATTTTTTGAAAAAAGTTGTTTATAATACACATGACTCTATTCAAACCGTAAGAATGATAGCACCTCGGTCGTTTTTCAAGGGTCAACCTAGCTTTGCCACCCCCAAGTACCTCGAACAAGCTCAAGCTGCAAACCCCCATTTATATCTTGACGAGTCCGAATGGACCAATCATGATTGCCCTGTAGCTAACCTCGATAGTGAAGAGACGTCCCTTTGGGATGAGGAGAGTAGATCACCGGTAAATAAAGATTTTGTGAAACCATATAACTATGCTTATGAAAACAGTCTTTATGGTCTTTTCACTCCACAAAAACAGAAGTCTCGTGAGGAATTATTTTTAGAATGCAAACAAAAAAGAATTCAATGGAAAAAAGCTTTTGCCACTAAGAGGAAAACTAATGTTTTTAAATATATTAATTATTTGCCTCTAGATGCTTCTAAAAGCAAAAGTAGAAAAATACTTGGTTTTCTTAAACACCACGTTAATAATGTTCAATCAATTGTTGAAAGCGATTGGGAGAAACGTCAAAAGGATAAGTGGAAAACCGAGATTCCTCACGACATAACTGTGCTTGTGAAAGAACTTTTAATACCAAATACGAAGATAATAAAAGAACATGTTCTTGAGTTTGAAAGTTTAATTCAGTCTGAAATATTTGATGATTTGAAATATGTTGAGTCTCTTGAAAAAGCAATTGATGACCTTCAAAATGACAAATTAGAATTTTCAAACGAATATGATCTACTCTTAGAAGAATGTCTCTCCAAAGATATTTTGTGTGTTACTCTTCAATCTTGTGCTGATATCGATGAATATTCTGATGTTGTATGCAAATATCTTGATAAAATCAAAGAGTGTGAGCGTCTTGAACTTGAGCTTTCGAAACATAAAGAAAATGTTGATAAAAAGGCTTTTGAGTTACTTCAACACAAAACTGATTTCCTTCAAAAACATTGTCATTCTCTTGAACTTGCTTTGCAAAAAGACGTTGGTAGTTTTCCACATGATAATAAATTGCAAGAAAAACTTTCCCAAACGTTTCGAGAAATAAATGAACAGAATTTGGAAATTAAAGGGTTGAAAGCTCAGTTACAAGACAAGGACAGAGCGATAGCAGAGTTGCAGAAACTCATTGCTAAGATGGGTGGGAAGATTGTGGAACCTAGTGTTAAGAAACCTGTTGTAAGACAACCCAATGCTCAAAAAGTGACTAGACCCTCTGTCTTGGGAAAACCATCTGTTTTCTCTAATTCTGCATTTGCAAAACCTGCGTTTGCCCCCAAGACGGATGGGAAGGATAGGTTACCACAAAACACTCCCAAAACAAATATTCGATCACAAAGCATTAAGAACACAAATGTGGTTAAACCAGGGATGTATAGATTGACCACTAAACCCACACAAAACAAAGAAAGTCAATCACCTCAGACTTCTAGAAACACTAATAGACGTGTGTCTTTTACTACAGGAGTAGTCCCCACTGCTAGTGTTAGCCGGCCCCAGCTTAAGAGCACTCGCATGAATGAAAAGGTCTGGCAAAACAAAAGTCAAGGGAAGATGAAGGAAGTAGAAGAACACCCTAGGATTTTCAATGTTTCTAAGAATAAAACGTCTGTAATCGCGTGTAATGACGATTTGAATGATTCGACTTTGAATGCTATGCAAGTTAAGTTTGTTTGTGTGAAATGTGGAAAGTGTGCTAATGCTAATCATGCTATGTGTGTTTCGAATAATGTCAAAGGCGTAGAAACTAGAACTAACAAGCAAACTGAGATGCCTATTAGTGCTAGAAAACCCAAACGCAAAGTGAACCATTCTGGTGCAACCCCCCCTAAGAAAAGTATTGCATCAGACTCCACCACTAAGAACCCTAGAAGCAGAATTAGGGAATTATATGAGTCTGCTAGCAAGCCTTGGAAATGGTGGTTTGCTAATCAATGTCCTCCAGGATATAAATGGATGCCTAAGGTTAGGACAGAAAATGTGACTACGAGCGTTAGTGTGCCTCTAGGTGATGAAACTAGGGAAACTAATGAATCGGAAATCACAACTAACATGGAATCCAATTTAGCAAATGCTCCATCGTGTTCTAATTCTTCTGCAGGTGATCGAAGTAATTCTCTTCATAATGGACTCCGGATGCACGAAGCACATGACGGGGAATCTCAAGCTTCTAATTAACTTCGTGGAGAAGTTCCTGGGTACGGTCCGATTCGGAAATGATCAATTTGCACCGATCCTAGGATTTGGAGACTTGGTTCAGGGGAATATCACTATCAAAAGGGTTTACTACGTCGAATGGCTCAATCATAATCTTTTCTCGGTTGGTCAATTCTGTGATGCGGATTTGGAGGTTGCTTTTAGAAAGAAGACATGTTTTGTTCGTGATTATGATGGGAATGACTTACTTACCGGAACACGGGGTACTGATCTCTACACTATTTCACTACAAGACTCCACATCTTCAACTCCAATCTGTTTCATGGCTAAAGCTTCAACGACTCAATCTTGGTTATGGCATCAACGTTTATCTCATCTTAACTTCGATACCATCAACTTGCTTTCTAAGAAAGATATTGTGCGAGGCCTTCCTAACTTGAAATTCACCAAAGATCATCTTTGTTCTTCTTGTGAGCTTTGTAAAGCTAAACGGAGTAGTTTCAAGACAAAGACTACACCTAGCTCTAAAGGACGGTTAGATCTTCTTCATATAGATTTGTGTGGTCCCATGCGTGTTCAAAGTATCAATGGGAAGAAATACGTTATGGTAATTGTCGATGACTACTCAAGGTACACATGGACTCACTTCTTGAGGTCCAAGGATGAAACACCCGATGTTCTCATCAGCTTCCTTAAAGTGATACAACGTGGTCTTCAAGCTCAAGTTAAAGTGGTTCGTACTGACAGAGGTACTGAATTTTTGAATTCAAAACTGAGAAACTATTTTGAAGCTGAAGGAATTGAACATGAAACATCTATTGCTCGAACACCCGAACAAAACGGCGTTGTTGAAAGACGAAACCGTACTTTAGTTGAGGCTGCTCGAACATTATTATCCGCTTCAAAACTTCCACTATACTTTTGGGCCGAAGCCGTGTCAACCGCATGCTACACACAAAACCGCTCCTTAGTTATCCCAAGACACGAAAAGACACCATATCACATAATTAATGATCGCAAACCTTCACTCAAACACCTTCATGTTTTTGGATGTACGTGTTACATTATTCGAGATGGTGAAAATTTGGACAAGATGAAAGAGAAAGGTGATGCATGCATTTTAGTGGGATATGCAACTCAGTCTAAGGGATACAGAGTGTACAACAAGAGAACAAAATTAATAGTCGAGACTATTCATATCAGATTTGATGAATTGCAAGAAATGGCACTTGAACAAAGCAGTTTAATTCCCGATCCACAACGACAAACGACTTCCGTTCACAACCGCACGGAACTCGAAACTCAAGACCACAGCAATGAACCGTCAAGTTCAACGCTGGTTCCAGAAAATGTTCCTAGAGTTGATATGACAGTCGACACGACAATTGAAGAGTTGGAAATGTTATATGGACCAATGTATGATGAGTATTTCACGGGGGAGAAACAAGTTGTATCGAAGTCTTCCGTTGTCACTCATGATAAGAATGATGATACCGATCATCGTCAACAACCGGATACAACTTCATCTACTTCAACACGGGTTGATGCAGATTTACCTCCTCAGAATATCACATTAACCATCGATCCTACAACATCCACAACTACTGTCATTGCTCCAGAGAACACAAATCAAGCAGACGGTGCATTATCTGACGAAGATGAATTTATCAACCCATTCGGTACATCGGTACATGAAACTGGAGAGTCTTCTACTCGCCATGTTGATCCGTCAAATATGCATACGTTCTATCAACGACATCCTTCAACACATCATTGGACCCGAGATCATCCTTTGGTTCACGTAATTTGAAACCCTTCACAGCCCGTTCGTACAAGACGACAACTAGCCACCGATGGCGATGTTTGTATGTTCGCACTCGCCGTGAGTACTGCTGAACCGAAAAACATCAAAGAAGCCATGGCTGATCATGCTTGGATTGAATCGATGACGGATGAACTTCAACAGTTTGAAAGACTTAAAGTCTGGGAACTTGTTGACAGAACATACGATGTAACACCATTAAACCTTCGATGGATCTGGAAAAACAAGATGGATGAAGAGAACACGATCATCAAGAATAAATCTAGGCTAGTGGCTAAAGGGTATGGCCAGAAAGAGGGTATTGATTTTGAAGAATCATTTGCACCAGTAGCTCGAATGGAAGCAGTCAGGATTTTCCTTGCCTATGCTGCACATAAGGGATTCATTGTATATCAAATGGACGTAAAGACGGCGTTTCTTAACGGTCCTTTGAAGGAAGAAGTCTATGTCACGCAGCCGGAAGGATTCGTCGATCCTCATTATCCTGACATGGTGTATCGTCTCCACAAGGCACTATATGGACTCAAGCAAGCTCCAAGGGCGTGGTACGACGAGCTCTCGAAATTTCTGGTATCCAAAGGTTTCTCAAAAGGTTCCATTGATTTAACTTTGTTCACTTATAAATATGGGGATGACATTCTGCTTGTGCAAATTTATGTTGATGACATTATTTTCGGGTCTACAAACCCAAAACTTTCAAAATGGTTTGAAAAAGTAATGCACAGCAAATTTGAAATGTCAATGATGGGCGAACTAAAATTCTTTCTAGGAATTCAAGTTCACCAATCCCCAAGTGGTATCTTTATAAACCAAGCTAAGTATTGTCAAGAGATAATCAAAAAGCATGGTATGACTTCATGTGACCCCGTTGGGACACCATTATCAACCACATCGCTAGATGCTGACTTGGAGGGAAATGCCATCGATCAAACGAGATATCGTTCCATGATTGGTTCCCTCATGTACTTGACAGCAAACAGACCTGATATTCATCATGCTACATGTTATTGTGCACGTTATCAAGCACGACCCACTGAAAAGCACCTCAAGGAGGTTAAACGGATCTTTCGGTACCTCAAGAATACCATTCATTTGGGACTCTGGTATCCGAGGGAAACCGGTTTCTTTCTAACGGCCTATTCAGATTCTGATCATGCAGGGTGTCTTGATACACGAAAAAGTACTTCTGGTGGTGCACAATTTCTAGGTCAAGATAAGCTTGTGGGATGGTCTTCCAAGAAGCAGGATTGCACGTCACTTTCATCAGCCGAAGCGGAGTATGTGTCTCTATCTGCGTGTTGTGCTCAAGTTCTTTGGATGAGAACACAACTCACGGATTATGGCTTCCACTTTGATAAAGTACCTATGTACTGTGACTCAAAGTCGGCCATAGCCATCTCCTGCAATCCAGTACAGCATTCCCGCACGAAGCACATCGATGTCCGATACCACTTCATAAAGGAACAAGTTGAAAGAGGTATCGTTGAATTATACTTTGTTGGAACGGATTACCAATTAGCCGACTTGTTTACGAAAGCTCTGTCGAAAGATAGGTTTGAGTACCTCGTTAGGCAAATTGGTATGAGATGTTTGACTCCAGCAGACCTGGAGATTCTGGCAAAGGTGCCTGCTTGATTTTTCTATCAAACATCAACTTGTAAATATCTTTGCAAAAACAAAATACAAAAATATAAAACACATAAAAGCAAAACACAAAATTAAAAAAATCTTTCAAAATCCAAAAATATTCTTCTCGACATGTCTTTCAGTATCGATAATATGGACGTGCCTAGAAATGTCGCTCAATAACGACACGGGTGTGTACATAAAGCTCGAATGAAAGTTGTAAATATTTTTCAAAACATGTCATTTCTTCTTTTAATAAAGGAAATTGTCTATTTTGGACAAATATTTCCAAACAACGGGTAGAGCAATCTATCACGGGTTGAGCTTGTCACAAAACATTCAACGTTTTGAGCTCAACACAATGGCTTGTAATCACTTTCAGATTGCAACCCGGAACTATATTCACGGGGGAGTGTACGATTTTGTGCTCTTACCCTTAGCAAAAGAAGTTAAATCTTCTTACACTTGAGTGGATTCGTCAAGACATCCAAAGTCTATGAACTCAAGTTTATGCTTTAGAAAAACCATTCGACAAAAAGAATTGATTTTTCAAAAAGCGTTGAACACAATTTTTTTCAAGAATTTTTCAATGATATTCAAAATCTTTCAAAAATTGTGTGTTCAACAACTCCCATCCTCAAAAAGCGAAATGTGGATCATATCCTCACAATGACAATTCAATTGGATCAATTTTTGAGGGGGAGCATTTTAACTTCATGCAAAAGATTAACACATCTTTCTCCTGGAGATTTCAAGACTATTTTTTCAAAATATATTTTAATCAAATTTGGTATCTCTAATATCAAAAGATTTTATATATTAGAGATAGGGGGAGAAAATGTGATTAAAATGTGATCTAATATAAGACTCAAGCACTTTCACTCTTATCTACATGTGCGAAACACTTCCGATTATCGATGCACATGTGAAGGGGGAGCATTTCTGAAACGACAAAACTAGCAAGGTGTTAAATGTTTTTCAAACACTTTGTTAGAATTTAAAGTGGTTTTCATGGTTACGATCAAATACCCACAACATCTTTAATTCACGACGTTATTGGTGTCAAAAGGGTGGTTAGGTTTAAGTCCTATGATCCAACCAGAACCGGAGGGATCTTCCCAGGGACAATCCAATAGATTATTAGAAGTCCTTAGGAAAGATGGAGTAGAATGTGAACGTAGCTGAATGCCGACTAAGTACTGATGCTAGCACTGGAACAATCACAACAAGGTGCTAGTAATGATTTCTTGGTAAGCATTGAAGGGGTTGAAGAATGAAAAAGAAATGTAAGGATAAAGGTTGTAAAGAAAGAAGCCCTCCATACAACTTAGGCAGAAACCGGGTCAACTCATCATGAAGACAAACTCATCATGGACCCAGTGATGTGAAGCACAACCCTTTCCTAGCTACTCAGGCTTCTCTCAAAAGAAGTTTGTTTTATTGTCACGGAGAACAACATGACTTCTATTGACTTTCTCACTTCGAGATAGTTGATATTGAATAGGTGGCATCTACTCCAGCCTCCGACCACTAAAAGTGCACAAATCGAGTCTAGAGCCAAGAGATCAATCAAATCTCGTTAGGACACACGGATGAAGATCAAGAGAGTCCTACGCTATATCCTTGTGATATTGCTAGAACACTCAGAGTGATACTACTTAGTATTCACAATGATGAGTGGAAATCCTTCCAGTGTTAACATCAAACAGCACTGCGGTAGGTCATATGCAAGATTCTTTATGAATTGAACATGTGCAAAACTGAAAAGCAACAGTGGTTTGATTCTTAATTGATTCAAACTCGTTTCAGGTTTCTACGCAATATCTTTATGGTCTTGCCAGAACATTCAGAGTGATATTCATTAATATTCACAGTGACGAATGGAAATCCTTCTAGCGTCAACCTCAAACAGCGCTACGGTAGGTGACTTGCGAGATTCTTATGAATCAAGCTTGTGTCAACTGGAAAGCAACAATGGTAAGATTCTTAATGAATCAAACTTGTTCCAGGAATTTGAATTGACGACTTTAATCAAGCGGATATTTATCCAATTGATTCACTCTTTATGTTCGCAGTCTTGCTTTGAGACGGTCGAGTAAAGAGAACGGCTAGTACAGCCGCGAAACCCTGTCAAGGAGATTCTTAATTGAATCTACCTGATCACAGGTACGATATTTAATATCGTATAACGGTCTTCACCGACCGGAGGTAAAACGCTACCGATTTAGGACGAATGTCAAAGCCATTCTGTCCGTGTCTATGTTTTGTCTCGAGAAGGTGGCGTCACGGTGTACACAGCAAAGTTAATGATTCAGAAACCACATACTCATGCTTAAAGACATATTCAACAATTAATAGTGTGAGCATGTGGATGAAGACACAAGATCGCAAGATGGCAAAGACAAGTCAAGGATGATGTGAAGATCTCAAGCTTAAAGACAAAGTCGAAAGACAACGACAAAGGCTCAAAGATCACAGCATGAAGGAACAAGACTACGATTACACGTTCAAGACTCATTTATGGCGAGATTAGTAATCTCTACAAATTTCCTAAATGACCAAGGTTTATGACCTCTCATTGGGGGAGATTGTTAGCCTCAAAATATTGAGCCAAACAAGAATGCTCGGTCATATGTTTATTATGTATCGTATTTTAGAACGTTGTAATAGGTAGTATATTAGTCGTGTAATTACGGGCTTAACTTTAAGCTAAGGTTCATTAATAAGTAACCAAAGCCCAAAAGGAAAGCCCGGCCCATGATCATATAGCCCATTAAGCTACATGTAAGCAAGGCTATATAAACCTCTCCTTGCATGTAAGGAGAGGTTGGTTGGTCATTTCATTTTTCTCTCTAATCTAATATTCCACAAGTTTCACCAACCATTTTCTCTCTACTTTCTCTCACTACTTTCTCTCTCTAGAATTCTTCTCATTTCTTCCTTTCTTTCTTCTTTAATTCGTGTAGTATAACATCACATATATTAGGGACAACACAAAAGCTTTCCAAATTTATGAGTAGTAGTAACCCATGATCCATAGAAAAACCCCTAAGAAGTAGGAATGTATAACTGTAATTGAGTTATACCTTGCGTGTATATCTCTTGGACCAGAAAATATGTGTATATCCTTAGATTTTTCTTGAATATGGTGCAACTTGATATGGACCACAACAAACAGTACTTTTTCACCCACAAAGCAACGAATGAAGAGTCTTACGCTTTTACTTTTGCTCCCGTCTTTTTCCTTAGCCTGTCGTTTGAAACATCACGTGAAGCCAATCTCATGTCTTTGTACAATAGTGATCACAAAGAAACAGAATAGGTTTCGGCATCCCATCTTTTCTTGAACAACATAGAAACCCATGTCGCATATGATGTCCTTCTTTGACTTGACTTTGGGGACCAGCATTATGCTTGATCACCTAGGGTTTCACACTTTCAACCACATGAACCCAAAAAACAAATTTGTCTTGGCAGCAATGTAACACCCCATTTTGAAAAATGGAATGTCACGCGTGATTATGACGTGTCATCAAAGCATGCAAGGATAAATGTATAAAACATTACATGACCACAAAAGAAAATACCGGAATCAAACATCGGTACCCCAAAAGTAGAACTCATCACACACAAACATAGGTACTGTAAATGAAAGGAATAAACAATGTCCATGGAAATGAGTATCAAAGTATAGATAAATGCATAAAGTAAAGAAGGCTAGGAAGCTTCCAATCCATATGCACGTACGCTTAAAGTCTACGAGCGTCCCTGAGTACCTGCCGTTTTGGGAACATGAAAAGGAAAACGGCTGAGCATAACGCTCAGTGCACGAATATACAAGTATAGCACGAATAACATAAGCATATAAGCATGAAGCAGCAGAAAAGACTAAGTCCTGGATAACCAGGTTATATCTTAGTAAAACTGGTTTTATAGTTTGAAAAGCCTTATGTTTACCTAGTAAAAAATGTTTAATATATTTACCATTAGCCAATATAGGTCATGAATTATCCACGTGCATGAATACTTGGAGGGGTGACCTCGTCATGAAAATCAGAGGGGTTGCCTCTAATTTAATATACTGGTTTGGGTAGGAGGGATCAGCTCCTTGTGAAGGATGCAAGGCACACACCACATTCACCTGAATAATCTACTGAAAACATGTAAACTAGGATGCACCCATACGCCCCACCTGATAATAATATGGACAAAAGCTAAAGGGACGCCACGAGCTATCACTCCGTCATGGTGGAGTCATAACACTGGTGCCTCCAGTGTTATGGTTATGGTACCTCCATAACTAGGTGAAACTGGTCATGCATTTATATGGCTTTAGGTATTCTAATTAAACATAAGCAATTCAAAAACATATAAAACATATACTGGGGAAAACTGTTGGCTGCATACGGGAAATCCCTATAAGGAAGAATGTCCATACTGAAAGGAAGGAGAATTTGTACCTTGTGTCCAGTGAACGAAGAAGACGAACGGAAGAGAGTCCTACATCGGTATCACTAATGCTACATAAATACATACGTGTATAAGTATCTGATTATTGAGTACGTAACTAGTTTTATCATGTCTTAGCTTGTTTTATATGTTCATGTCATGTTTTACTTATTTAAGCTTTATATTGTGTTTATCATGTATTCTGTCTATTCTGTTTAAGTATTTCTTGTATTTCATGTATTATTATACTTGTTGTGTAATAATACGTAACTTTCTAAAAATAGCAGGTTTCCTAAAATAGAAAGTTTACAAAAATAGAAAGTTTCCAAAAATAGAAAGTTTCCAAAAATAGAAAGTTTCCAAAAATAGATTTACTGCTTAAAATAGATAAGTTTCTAAAAATAGAAAGTTTCCATAAATAGATTGGCTGCCTTAATTAAATAAGTTTCTAAAAATAGAAAGTTTCCATAAATAGAAATAAGCTGGATTATTAAGCTAATAATATAAGCTTAAGTGTTTACTGATTAATATACTAAGTCATGTCATTAAATAGTATAGTCTATTAATTATTTCATGTGAATTAAATAAACTATAGGTTAAAGTATTTAATTAAATATAACATGATTTAATTAAATAAAGGTAAAAATACTTAGGTAAAAACATGTATTATTATCTATTACTAATATAACCTAAGTCATGTAAATTAATTAATTATAAGTCTTGATTTTAATAATTAATTAATTATATAGTCTAATTAAATGATAATTACTTAGGTTAAAATTCATGTATTAATAATAAAAATAACAACCTAAGTCATGTATAAATTAAATTAATCATGTACATGTTTTAAATTAATTTAATTTATTTCTTGTAAAAAAAATAAACTTGTAAAAATAATTAACCTTGTAAAAACAACCCATGAACCGAACCCGTGTTTTAATCTAAACATGTCGTAAACCAGACCCGTGAAACGGTCACAAATGCACCCTTGGTCTAATCTAGCCGCCGGCTAGCAAAAGTTCCCACCGGCTAGCCGGTGGTTCCCCTTGCTGCCGCGACATGGGGATTCCCCCTGCTTTCCTTAATTAGCCACCTGCATAAGTCGGTGGTGGTTTTTGTTCTTAGCCGAGACCCACCCGAGCACAAACATACCCCGACCTAGCTCGGGGTTCCCTTGGTTCCTGTTGCCGAGACACAAACCCACCACACCGAGACCTTGAGATCTCGGTTGGTGCGAATCAAATCAAGTCGAGACCCCCTTGGGGCTCGGTTCTTACGTCGGCCACAACAAACACCCCTTAAAACCTTAATTAATTTTTACCCTCATGATTAATTAACATGTGTTACTTGTTTTATAACATTCATGATTCATGTGTTCTTGATTTAAATAAAAACATAAAAAGAAAAAAGGTTTAGGGTTATACCGATCACGTGAATCAAAGGAGGATGAACACACTAACACACTTGCAATAGATCAATCACCAAAATCAACCAAACATACCTTTGGTGTGTGTTATACCCGGCGGCCAAAGGAGGAGAAAGAAAAGGTTTTAGGGTTTTGATTATTTTCTAATTCTTGTAATTATGAAAATAGTTTTTCCCTTTTTGTTGTTTAGTAAAAAAATGGGCTTGGCCCTTTTCTTTGCTTCTAGCCGTGGGTAAGGGGGCCCACATGGGGTAACCCATATGTTTTTCGGTGTCTAATATTTAGTGTGTTCTCGTGTTCCTATTTTACATGATTTAAATAGTTATTGTTCGTGTCTTATTATATTTATTCATGATCGTAATAAATATACATAAATACGTAATACTAAGCTCGTGATTATTTACGTTCATGATTTCATGTTCGTATGTTCGTGATTATAATTATTATTGAAACAATTATCGTGTCTTAATACGTAATAAATACTTATCGTGTTATAACACGTACGTAATGCTTGTAATTCTTGTTCGTGAAACATAAACATGCTATAAAAGGAAAGTTCTAATCATGTACGTACGATCATAGTATGCGGGTTTTACAACTCTTCCCCCTAAAAGAATAATTCGTCCCCGAAGTATAGATAAAGTAAACTGGAAAAGAAGAACATACCTGAGTTTAAAATTTGAAATGAGGGTAGGAAGCCTGGATACACTCTTATGTTTCCCAAGTGGCTTCCCGCTCGGTATGATCCCTCCAAAGGATTTTGACGAATAGAATCGTCTTCCTTCTCATGACTCGTTCTTGTCTGTCAAGAACTCGTTCGGGTTCTTCTATGAAAGTGAGATCTTCACGAATCTGTTCCAGTGGATACTGAACCATGTGAAGGGGATGATACTTGTACCCTCTGAGTAAGGACACATGAAACACATCGTGAACATGAGAAAGCTGCGGAGGTAACGCTAGACGGTAAGATACTTTACGACTCGTTCAATGACATCAAACGGTCTGATAAATCGAGGACTGAGCTTCCCTTTTATTCCAAAACGTCTAACACCACTTGCTGGCGAAACCTTAAGGAAAACGTGATCTCTTACGTTAAAATGTAAGTCCCTACGATGCTTGTCTGCGTAACTCTTCTGACGTGACCGTGCTTCTTGCAGTTTCTGCTTAGCTACTGCGACCTCCTTCTTAGTCAGCTCTATCATTTCTGGTCCTTCAAGTGTTCGCTCACCAACCTGATCCCAGCAGATTAGGGCGCGACACTTTCTGCCATACAACATCTCGAAAGGAGCATACGTGATACTTGCTTGCCAACTGTTGTTGTATGCAAACTCCACCAAACAGATATAATCGTCCCAATCACCCGTCTATTCCAACGTACATGACCTCAACATGTCTTCCAATGTCTGAATCGTTCGCTCCGACTGCCCGTCTGTTTGAGGATGAAAAGCCGTTCTAAACTTAAGTTGTATACCCCAAGATTTCTGTAGACTTCTCCAGAATCGCGAAGTGAACCGAGGATCTCTGTCTGAGACGATGCTGGATGGAGCACCGTGAAGCCTCATGATCTCCCTTCTATAAGTATCGGCGAGTTTACTGACCGAATCTTCCTTGAAGATCGGTAACAAATGAGCTGATTTGGTAAGTCGATCAACGATAACCCAAATTGCATCGTGCTTCTTCTTTGTCGGTGGAAGACCAGTAACAAAATCCATGGTGATTTTGTCCCACTTCCAGTCTAGAATATCTACGGTTGAAGAAGACCGCCAGACCGCTGATGCTCGATCTTAACCTGCTGGCAGGTTAGACATTTGGAGACGTAAGTAGCAACATCTTGTTTCATACCACTCCACCAAAAGTACTGCTTGATGTCATGGTACATCTTGGTCGAACCAGGATGGATAGAGAATGGGGAGCTATGAGCCTCAGCTAACGATGCTTCCCGGAGTTCTTGGTCATCAGGAATACAAAGTCTCGTGCCCTGCCATAAGATACCATCTGCATCTACTCAAAATTCTGTCTGCTTCTCTAAATTCTGAATTATCGCCCAGATTTCTCCATCATCTTTCTGAGCTTCCTTGATCTTAGAGAGTAACTCGGGTTTCACTCTAAGATTATCCCAGTAACCGTGCTGTCCACGTACCATGATCTCTATGTCTAGTCGCTCCAAGTCTCTTATAATTTCCTCCTCAATTTTAATGCCGTTTATTATTCCGGACTTTCTGCTAAGTGCAGCTGCCACTACATTCGCCTTGCCGGGATGATACTACAGATTAATGTCATAATCCTTCAACAGCTCCAACCATCTCCTCTGTCTCATGTTCAATTCACGTTGAGTGAAGGTATACTTCAAGCTCTTGTGGTCCATGAAAATGTCACATGATTCTCCATATAAGTAGTGCCTCCATATCTTCAAAGCAAACACGACTGCTGCAAGTTCCAAGTCATGCGTAGGGTAATTTTCCTCATAAGGCTTAAGCTACCGTGAAGCGTACGCGATCACTTTCCCATGTTGCATGAGAACACAGCCAAGTCCCTTACCCGATGCATCACTGTAGATCTGAAATCCACCTGTACCAGATGGGAGAGTAAGAATCGGTGCAGATACTAACTTCTGCTTTAGGTCTTCAAAGCTCTTCTCTCGTTCTTCAGCCCAGACGAATTTCTCCCCTTTCCGCATCAGTTTGGTCAATGGTAGTGCTAAGCGGGAAAAGTTCTCCACGAGCCTACGGTAATAACCAGCTAAGCCTAGGAAACTACGGACTTCAGTCGCTGATGTCCGCCTTGGCCACTTGGTAATAGCCTCAACGTTCGCTGGATCCATCGTGATTCCTTCTGCTGATACAATGTGACCTAAGAATGACACCCTGTCTAACCAGAACTCACACTTGGAGAATTTAACATAAACCTGCTTCTGGCAAAGAATCTGTAGTACTGTACGAAGATGGTCTTCGTGTTCCTCCTTGGACTTAGAGAAAATCAGGATGTCGTCAATGAAGACAATGACGAACTTGTCCAGAAATTCATGGAAGATTATGTTCATAAAATCCATGAACACTGCTGGAGCATTGGTAAGGCCAAATGGCATGACTACAAATTCGTAGTGGCCATAGCGTGTACGGAAAGCAGTCTTGGCGATGTCCTGCTCCATAACCCGTAGCTGATGATAGCCCGACCTTAGATCAATCTTGGAGAAATGTTTGGCCCCTTGGAGTTGGTCAAACAAATCATCTATACGTGGTAGTGGATACCTACTCCTGATAGTAATCGTGTTGAGCTCGCGATAGTCTATGCAAAGACGCATACTGCCATCCTTCTTCTTAACGAATAAGACCGGTGCGCCCCATGGAGATGCGCTCGGTCGAATAAAGCCTTGTTCCAGAAGTTCTGGCAATTGGTCCTTTAGCTCCTTCAACTCTATGGGATCCATGCGATAAGGAGCCTTGGAAATCGGCTCAGCTCCTAGGATGAGCTCGGTATTAAATTCTACTTCACGTGCAGGTGGTATGCCCAGAAGTTCTTCTGGAAATACATCTGGAAATTCTAACACTATCGGCTGATTCTGAATTGATGGGGATTCAACATCCATGTCATGAACAGTAGCTAGATAACCCTCACAACCATGTGAAAGTAATGCACGTGCTTGCAGGGTTGATATGATTTGTACAGACTTGTCGGGTACGAACCCGTTGTGAATGTACTCTGGTGCATTAACATCACTGAAAATGAATCGATATGAATGGCATTCTATGGTAGCATGATGCTTGGATAGCCAATCCATGCCCAAAATCATGTCAAAATCATTCATGTCCAGCGGAAGTGCGTCAACAGGACGAACCTTGTCATCAAACTCTAGGGTAAGGCTCTTATACACATGGGTTATGCGTACAGAGTCTCTCAAAGGCGTGGAAATACTCAGTATATTCTCTAGTGGCATGGGGAGTATCCTAACATTCTTGGCATAAGCAGTAGAAATGACCGAGTGAGTAGCACCCGTATCAAACAGAACACATGCAGCTTGACCATACATATACAAGATTCCAGTGATGGTACCTGTAGACTTGTTGGCCTGATCGCGAGATGTCGTGTAAACGCGTCCACTAGTAGGAGGCGGCTTGGTATCAGCATGTCCCGATGTACCCTCCATCTCGCCCTTGCGGCAATCCTTCATGCGATGGCCAGGAAGACCACATTTGTAGCATGCGTCGCTGTCACGGCGACATGGCCCTGGGCGCCTACGATGGCAAGTAGAGCAAAGAGGATGAGTATATCCTCCAGCAGGTGTCCTGACTGGCTGAGAACCTGATAAAACAATATACATGAGACATGATAATAGGTACAAAGGACAATGCGGCTGATTGTAAGATTGAATACCAGTGATAGCTGGACGGTTAGGCTGTGAACCTCTTTGGTTCTGGTCCCTACCGTTACCATGATTCCTGGTAGAAGATTTGATAATGTGTCAGAATTAAGAATTATAACATGTAATCTTATGAGATGAGTAAGTATAAGGACCTGCTACTGTTGGAGTGTCCAGCGTTGTTACGGCAATTATCATTACCGCCACGCCTATCCGTAGCAGAACGGTCGTGAGTCTGACCGTTTCCCTTGGGCTGATTAGGTTGTTGCTGAGTAGCCGGGTGAGACCGGTCCCCAGTCTTCTGCCTGGAAGATACAATTTAGAGAGATGAAATATTGACATATACTGAAAGAATACGGATTGGTAACCGCTTGAATACGAATGTTTGCCTCTTATCGGGTCTCTCTGCTTCCCCGAACTCATCTCTTTCTTGCAGCATCTCTAGCTTACGTGCTGCATCGGCCACTTGTGCTACCGTGTTTAACGTTGCACCTCCTAGGTTATTGGCAATCATTGGAGAAAGAGACCAACGAAAATGTTGTGCATGTTCTTCAGTAGTGCCCGCGGTTGCTCTTAGGACACCAGTGAACCGAAGGAAACGCTTCATGAAATCATTGCTATTTTCCTCAGGTCGCTGGCTAATAGTGTAGTATTCACTCATGAGCCTATTCCTTCCTTCCGTGGGAAAGATGCGAGGTGAGGGAGGATAGTTGTCGTTCTGATGAAGGATGTCTTACAAGTCTGCATTGGCAGCTGCAACCATCTCCCGGATATTGTGTATGTTTGCTATCTAACAGTATAACATAAAATACATGATTAAATTTATTAAAACATAAACTATATACATGAAAAAAATTTATACCAATAAATTATGAGAAAAAATTTATGCAGGAAAAACTAGTACATGAATGCATGATGCAGTTTTATGAAAACTTTTTTATGCGCAACAGTGAACGCCTATGGTCAGTTCACTCAAAACAAAAGACATGGCGAGGGGACGCCAATGGGTCGGTCCCAAATTTAAAAGTTTCGATAAAACACATGCCACTAAATAGGGCCAGTCTTGTACCAACCATTACTTAGTCATAAACCTGCGATAATGACATATATATGTATGCATGAAAATGATGAATGCATGAAAACCGACTGTTAGTTCTAGGAAGACCATAATGACTACCCACTAATCACAGGTCGTGTTTTGAGAGCCTACAGGTCGAAGCCTTGGCACTGATACCATAATTGTAACACCCCATTTTGAAAAATGGAATGTCACGCGTGATTATGGCGTGTCATCAAAGCATGCAAGGATAAATGTATAAAACATTACATGACCATAAAGGAAATACCAGAATCAAACATCGGTACCCAAAAAGTAGAACTCATCACACACAAACATACGTACTGTAAATGAAAGGACTTAACAATGTCCATGGAAATGAGTATCAAAGTATAGATAAATTCATAAAGTAAAGAAGGCTAGGAAGCTTCCAATCCATATGCACGTACGCTTAAAGTCTACGAGCGTCCCTGAGTACCTGCCGTTTTGGGAACATGAAAAGGAAAACGGCTGAGCATAACGCTTAGTGCACGGATATACATGTAAAGCATGAATAACATAAGCATATAAGCATGAAGCAGCGGAAAAGACTAAGTCCTGGATAACCTGGTTATATCTTAGTAAAACTGGTTTTATAATTTGAAAAGCCTTATGTTTACCTTGTAAAAACTGTTTAACATATTTACCATTAGCCAATATAGGTCATGAATTATCCACGTGCATGAATACTTGGAGGGGTGACCTCGTCATGCAAATCAGAGGGGTTGCCTCTAATTTAATATACTGGTTTGGGTAGGAGGGATCAGCTCCTTGTGAAGGATGTAAGGCACACACCACATTCACCTGAATAATCTGCTGAAAACATGTAAACTAGGATGCACCCATACGCCCCACCTGATAATAATAATATGGCCAAAAGCTGAAGGGATGCCACGAGCTATCACTCTGTCGTGGTGGAGTCATAACACTGGTGCCTCCAGTGTTATGTTTATGGTACCTCCATAACTAGGTGAAACTGGTCATGCATGTATATGGCTTTAGGTATACTAATTAAACATAAGCAATTCAAAAACATATAAAACATATACTGGGGAAAACAGTTGGCTGCATACGGGAAATCCTAATAAGGAAGAATGTCCATACTAAAAGGAGGGAGAATCCGTACCTTGTGTCCAGTGAACGAAGAAGACGAACGAAAGAGAGTCCTACTTCGGTATCACTAATGCTACATAAATACATACGTGTATAAGTATCTGATTATTGAGTACGTAACTGGTTTTATCATGTCTTAGCTTGTTTTATATGTTCATGTCATGTTTTACTGATTTAAGCTTTATACTGTGTTTATCATGTATTTTGTCTATTCTGTTTAAGTATTTCTTGTATTTCATGTATTATATACTTGTTGTGTAATAATACGTAACTTTCTAAAAATAGCAGGTTTCCAAAAATAGAAAGTTTCCAAAAATAGAAAGTTTCCAAAAATAGAAAGTTTCCAAAAATAGATTTACTGCTTAAAATAGATAAGTTTCTAAAAATAGAAAGTTTCCATAAATAGATTAGCTGCCTTAATTAAATAAGTTTCTAAAAATAGAAAGTTTCCATAAATAAAAATAAGCTGGATTATTAAGCTAATAATATAAGCTTAAGTGTTTACTGATTAATATACTAAGTCATGTCATTAAATAGTATAGTCTATTAATTATTTCATGTGAATTAAATAAACTATAGGTTAAAGTATTTAATTAAATATAACAAGATTTAATTAAATAAAGGTAAAAATACTTAGGTTAAAACATGTATTATTATCTATTACTAATATAACCTAAGTCATGTAAATTAATTAATTATAAGTCATGATTTTAATAATTAATTAATTATATAGTCTAATTAAATGATAATTACTTAGAGGTTAAAATTCATGTATTAATAATAAAATTAACAACCTAAGTCATGTATAAATTAAATTAATCATGTACATGTTTTAAATTAATTTAATATAATTCTTGTAAAAAAATAAACTTGTAAAAATAATTAACCTTGTAAAAACAACCCATGAACCGAACCCGTGTTTTAATCTAAACATGTCGTGAACCGGTCACAAATGCACCCTTGGTCAAGTCTAGCCGCCGGCTAGCAATAGTTCCCACCGGCTAGCCGGTGGTTCCCCTTGCTGCCGCGGCATGGGGATTCCCCCTGCTTTCCTTAATTAGCCACCTGCATAAGCCGGTGGTGGTTTTTGTTCTTAGCCGAGACCCAACAGAGCACAAACATACCCTGACCTAGGTCAGGGTTCGCTTGGTTCCTGCTGCCGAGACACAAAACCACCACACCGAGACCTTAAGGTCTCGGTTGGTGCGAATCAAATCAAGCCAAGACCCCCTTGGGGCTCGGTTCTTGCGTCGGCCACAACAAACACCCATTAAACCCTCAATTAATTTTTACCCCCATGATTAATTAACATGTGTTACTTGTTTTATACCATTCATGATTCATGTGTTCTTGATTTAAATAAAAACATAAAAAGAAAAAAGGTTTAGGGTTATACCGATCACGTGAATCAAAGGAGGATGAACACACTAACACACTTGCAATAGATCAATCACCAAAATCAACCAAACACACCTTTGGTGTGTGTTATACCCGGCTGCCAAAGGAGGAGAAAGAAAAGGTTTTAGGGTTTTGATTATTTTCTAATTCTTGCAATTATGATAATAGTTTTTCCCTTTTTCTTGTTTAGTAAAAAAACAATGGGCTTGGCCCTTTTCTTTGCTTCTAGCCGTGGGTAAGGGGGCCCACATGGGGTAACCCATACATGTTTCCGTGTCTAATATTTAGTGTGTTCTCGTGTTCGTGTTTTACGTGATTTAAATAGTTATTGTTCGTGTCTTATTATATCTATTCATGATCGTAATAAATATACATAAATACGTAATACTAAGCTCGTGATTATTTACGTTCATGATTTCATGTTCGTATGTTCATGATTATAATTATTATTGAAACAATTATCGTGTCTTAATACGTAATAAATACTTATCGTGTTATAACACGTACGTAATAATTGTAATTCTTGTTCATGAAACATAAACATGCTATAAAAGGAAAGTTCTAATCATGTACGTACGATCGTAAGGGTACTATTCATGGTAAAAGTATGCGGGTTTTGCAAGCAACAACAAACAACACAGCTTCTCTCCCAATCTTAGCAGCAAGTAATTCCGCTAGGGTTCATCATTGATCAATGACCAACTCACCAAAGCTAGCAGAATGAACATCACGAACACGAATATTTATTCAGCAACAAGAACACCAAACAATAGTAGCAACAATTAACAGCAGCCACTTCAAAGAGTTACCTAGGGTTTGTTGGGAAAAACCCTAGATCAGGGGGAACCATTTTATTATTTAAAAACAGAAAATATCATAACATTAAAACCTTGTAGATCAACCAGATCGAGAGCCAACAAGCTCTGATACCACTTGTTGAGTCTTAGGATCTAGACTCATCTAGGATATATAACTATGATTGTAATGCACAACAGAACATAATAACAAACACAATCAAAGTTATGAACAAGGCTTTCTTATTCATAAACTGCTTAATAATAAGCTACTAACTTACTCCTGGTGCCTTATAGGCTTGACACCAAGAGGAACGTACACACACCTTTAGTTTACATTGTATATGAATGAATGAATCTAACAAAGGTGCCTACCCTCTTTATATAATAGAGGGACTAGGGTTACATGTCAACCCTAGCTTACTAACTAAGCTAACTATTTATTATTAAGTCCGTCATCTATTTTGTCATATCAACTCACCGTCTATAATTCCCAACAAAAGGTTTTTGGTAAACAAAAAATTAAGTTGCAAGGTAAAGTAAAACAACACGAATTTTAAATCAACAAGAAAGTAAAGAACTCAGTTTTTTTGCAAGGCTTAAATACTACTTTGAATATTCCATATAAAAGATTTACAAAGAAAATCTGGAACAAAAAAAAGAAAAGAAAACGCTAAGTCCTATGCTTTATATAATGGCTACAGAATTTTCAAGAATGTGAGAAAACCCTAAACCCTAATGTTGTAATCTTCCAATTAAGACGTTGCAAGATTCAGATCCAATTGGCATCTTTGAACTTTTTGAAAATGGTACAAAAGGAGAACATGTGATCTCTGCCAATCTTGTGATGTACCAGACTTTGAAAAGCGATCATAACCACCCAATATTGTTGTGGAGGACAAAAAAGTCTTAGAACCCTTAGATTGCTGTTGCGTTTGATGCTTTGCCAAAACTCGGTATTTTTTGGGCAGGGGACACATGGGTAGGGGCCTACAATAACGTGGTAGGGGATTTGAGGGTAGGGTTTTGTTTAACTTTTGTTTAATTTAATATCTGAAGATTATTAGAACAAAACCCTTTGGATTGATATTAATTGGGTTTAGGGTTTAAGTTGATTAGGGGGTGGGTTTTGATCTGGATTTGGTAAACAGTGGGTGTTAATGGCCCAGTTATAATAATTAAATACTAATCTGAAATTAGTATTAATTATACAACCGGGTTGTGGTTTGGGCTGGTATGGGTATATGGACTAGGTTTGGATGGTTTTGTGGTGGATATCGGTTTCAAATGTGGCAATAATACTCCCTCTTCTTTGCAGAAACTTGTAATTCACATCTCTAATAAAACCTGGCCATTTCCTTTGATAATAAGTTTGGGAAAAAGGTAGTTTTAGTCCTTGTGGCTTGTTATCTTTGAAAAAGGACTATATTTGTCATCTCTTTGAACTTCAAGGGCTATTCTAGTCATGATATTTAGGGAACCTAGTGTAATTTTTGATAGATGAGGGGTATAAAGTGACATTTCTTCAAACTTAGAGGACCAATCTTGTACATTCTTCAATCTTCGGGTCATTTTTAGAAAATTAACATTCGGGTCCGGTTCTTTGTGCGACCTTGTTTACCGTGTTCGTTTTTGCTTGAATCTTGTGATCTTTTGTTAATTTCACGATGTCCGTACCTACAATCATACAATTGAGAAAACAAAGAGTTTTTGCATGGTTTTAATGACATTTTCTGTATTTTAAGCCCGATTTAGACAATGAGACTATGTATAATTAGAGTCTCATCAGATACTTATGAGTTCAATTTGTATGTATTGCGAGAAAAAAATCTCCAAGTATTTGATGAGACTTTTATCAAGGATTAGACACTATTCAAGCTATGTTTGTCAAAAGTTATAATTAAGGTACCCGATGTTGTGATACGAACCCATCGCATAACGGTTCTTATCGGTTCAAAAGCTAACTCAAAGGAGGATGAGACACCCAAACTTTACAAATAATCAACGAATCTCATCGATGCGAGTACATAACAAGACCCTACGCTTTGAAGAACTAACGTTCTCGTTTGTCACGTCTATGTTGGTCATGTTTTGCACTTCTTTTTTTATCCAAGTCACCATTATATAAGACACCACTCCAAACTCGTTGGTCACAGCTATACTTTTTTTTGTTAAAATATGAAATATATATTACCAAATCAAAGAATATTACATCAATTTATGGAAAGGAATTGGACATGCCTAATCCTTTATTCACCCAAACGATATCAGACAACAAACAAGTCTGATACTTCATACAAAAACCAACATCTTAGAGACACAATATTTGGTCTAGGAGATTTCCTTTATTTCCATGTATGACCACTAGGAAACCATGAAAAAACCCTCTCCCTTGCAACATTTCCCATCTACAAGCACCTTATCCGTGTTCAAGGAAACCTTTCCCTCAACCATGAAGGCTCTTGTATATAGGCATCATAAGAAGAGAGGTAAACTCCTGTTTCACTAAGGCTCAAATGCCAACAAAGGCAATGAGTTGCTTAAGGATACAATCCCACACTTGCTACATTTCCTACATTTCCTAGATAACTGCTTATTCAATCCCCAAACACTATTGGGAAACTAATCAAACTAGTCATCTAGGCATCACTAGGTTGGAATTCCACCAAGGAAAGAAAGCTTCATTATGGCTATGGGTGTGCCTTTAACTACGTTCTACATATCACACAATATGGTGATCCCAATCCCACATATTGTAGGATTAAGAAAGTAGATAGGTTCCCACACCTAAGATATTAGGCCATCTACTATGCTTATAGATATTTGTTGTTGTAGTGTTATCCAAACCATAACCAAACTACATCCTAGAGATATCAGCATTCACCTATAGCACTAAAACAATCCACCGTGTCAAACTAGCATAGCTCAATCAGTATGCATCAGCACTGTTTTGCTTTTAGGATTCTGTTGTTCCAAACACACCCTTAATCACTTATTTGAATGTTAAGCCTTGTTGTTAAAGTCTAAGATAATACTATCACTCCAATCTTTCACATTTATTTCTACCTTCCAAACCATAAAAACTTCTTCAACTTGAGTGGTTCTCTTCACACTAAGGCTTGCCATTTTAAATCTAACTTGGTTTATAATCTTAGTAGTCAAAGCATCATTCACTTCTGTCATTGGTAAACAACCTTCTATTTCTTTTAGTCCAAATATAGTAAACACATGCAGCTAGCGTGATCCTCTTTAAGACACTCTTAATAGATTTGTTGTACTTCACATTGGTCATAATCTCAATCATATCCTCCCACTTGTCAAGGAAATGGTCTAAATATGCCATAGTTTTAATCTTATGCAAAATCTTGTTAGTATATGTGTTCAAAGAACAAGTGGTTGAGGTAGTCAGAGCACATGCCACACATGACACATTCTAAATGCTTCTGGTGGTACCATTTTTTAGGTCTATCGTGTGTAGACAGTCTCTCCTGCACTGATATCCATAAAATAAAGGACTGTTTGAGAGTACAATTAGAAAACCAAACAAGGTCATGTCACTTCACTTTATTTCCCATACCCAACCAATATTTCCAAGTGTTACTAGTGGAGTACTTAACATATTTACCTTCATTAGTTTCCCACAGAATTTATAAAAGTTTCCTTCAACAAGGCAAGGGATAGGAATTGAGGTGATATTGCTATAAGTACTATTTCATTCCCTTGGCATCTCCACTGTCCAACATTGATCATGTCTTTAACTTTAATATTCAATTCAAAACTAACATTTAAAATAGTTTCCTCTCATAGCACGTATCATGCTATAGAAAAATGTTAGAGCCATTACCAACTTAACAAATAATGTGTTTCCTCATCTTACCTCTCAAAGATAGAATTTGTTTCCATCTATTGCTAGGGTTCTTATCCTATTTAACATTCCAAATATTGTCACCTTTTAGTCTATGCACATTTATCCACTTAACCTATAGATACTCTCTAAAAGATACAATATTCCACATATGCTTAGCCATAAGGATTTCATTCCAAACTCCAAGGCTCTTGATGCCCAAACCACGTTCATCTTTAATTCTTCACACCAGTTTCTATGCAACTTTAGATTTACCTTTTTCAACTCAACTTGGCACCACAACAACCGTTTGAGTAGATTATCAATATCCTTGGTTACAGCCTTGGGAAGAATGAAGACAGAGGCCTAATATACTTGCATGAAATATAATATTAAAGCAATTAGATGTAGTCTAATAACATATGAGAGTATTTTGTTCTTCTAGTCACAAACCTTGGACTTTACTTTACTCACGAGACTCTTATAATCAGTGTAGTTAATTTGTTTGGTAATAAGTGGTACTCCTAAGTAGGGGTGCACAGAACCGGTTAATCGAACCGGTTCTGGTTATGGTTAAAAATAGTTTTTTGGTCAAAGACCAAAAAAACTAGTTGTATCATTAACTGGTTCGGTTACTAACCAGTCCAAGGGTGAAAAATGTATAACCGGTCTTACCGGTTACTAACCCTTTCCAATGTATGGTTATAAAATTAAACTTTGAGAATTTAGAAAAAGAAAATCCTCCTCTAACCAGTTAACCGATCCAAGGCCCTAAAATCTCCAACCGTTACTAACCGTCGATTGGGAAAAAACCCTAACCGGTTAGAAAAAATGAGTTGGACTGGTTCTGGATTATGGTTGTTGACCGGTTTTCGATTGTGCAACCAGTTTTTTTGGGCACCCCTACTCTTAAGTAAGTTACAAGTAGAATCCTAACTTTAATAGGTATAACATACAATATCTAATTATTGCACGCTCATTTAAATTTCCAAAATAGAGAGTACTTTTACCAATATTTAGAATTAAAGCAAAGAAAAAACAAAATGTTTCCACTCGATGTTTCATCGGTAAAAGAAAAGGCTATGGTTGTTAAAGTATGGAAAGATGCTGATATTTGGCACCTACGTTATGGTCACTTGTATTTAAATATCATGAAATTGTTAAAGAAAAGACATGGTTTTGGGTTTACCAAATATCAATGATATTGAGTTTTGTGAAGGCTGTGTTTTAGGAAAACAAAGTTAAAACTCATTTCCGGTTGGAAAGTCTTAGAGAGCTTCTCGCCACCTTGAGCTAGTCCATGCCGACCTATGTGGTCTAATGAATACTCAGTCACTAAATGGTAGTTGGTATTTTTTTCTGTTAATTGATGATTATAGCAGGATGTCTTGGTTTTATTTTTTGAAATCAAAATCAGATGCATTTGAAACATTCAAGAGATTCAAAGATTTTGTTGAAAAACAAAGTGAGTGTTCTATTAAGGTGTTATGCACAGACAACGGAGGAGAATTTTTCTCCAAAGTTTTTGATACTTTTTATGAGCAGCAGGGGATACATTGGGAGCTCACATCACCATATACACAAGAGCAAAATGGAATCGTTGAACGAAAAAACCGAACAGTGATAGAGATGGCTAAAAGCATGTTAAAGGAGAAAAATCTCTCTGATAATATTTGGGCAGAAGCGGTTGCTACTGTTGTGTATCTTTTGAATTTGTCCCCTACAAAGATTGTTCTAAACATGACACCTTTTGAAGCATGGAGAGGAGTGAAACCAAGTGTACGATACTTGAAGGTTTTTGGTTGTGTAGCATACGCTTTGATAAAAACATCTCATCAAAAGCTTGATAAAAAGTCAGAGAATGTATCTTTATTGGATACAGTTCGCAATCCAAAGCGTATCGTTTATACAACCTAGTTAGTGGCAAAATAATCATAAGTCGAGATGTAACCTTTAATGAAGCGCCTACATGGCCATGGCGTATAAACGAGGATGGAGAAACAATACTTATTTCGTGTGATGATGAAACTCAAAAAGATGTTGTTGAACCAATATCAGAACCATCATCACCTACTCATAGCAGCCCACACAGTCCAAAAAGTCCATCATTAGGTTCCTCGAGTAAGAGTGATGCCTCATCGCCCGATTCGCCCCCTCTAAAGTTCCATGACTTGAAAGATGTTTACAATTCATATCAATTTGCTTTGTATGTTTCAGAACCCACTGATTATGATGAAGCAACAAAGAATCAAGTATGGAAAGATGTTATGCTTAAAGAGATATAGGCGACTGAGAAGAATTCAATATGGCAATTGGTCGATGCTCCTGTAAATAAGAACATCATAGGCCTCAAGTGGTTGTTTCGAACAACGTACAATGCTGATGGAAGATTTCAAAAGCATAAATCCCGCCTTGTAGCGAAGGGGTACTCACAAGAACAAGGGGTAGACTATGAGACATTTTCTCCCGTTGTTCGATTGAAACGGTGAGTGTAAAACCCGCGTGCTTTTACCATGAATAGTGCCCTTAAGATCGTACGTCCTAGATTAAAACTTACCTTATTCAGTATTGATCACATTCATGTGCTAATAATCAAGCAAGTGCATACGTGTATGACATGACAAGTATCGTTTACGTACGAACCCATGATAAACAATTAATAAATATGTCACGTGAACGTAATTAAATCAAGATCACCATTTAAAATACGAACTAGAATAATAACGTAAATACATATAATATAATTACGAGCGTTAAGTTTACGATAAACGACACGATAGATTAAACAGAAACACTTTAAACACGAGCACGTTTAACCACAAACGAACACGAAGCATCGGGACACGAGAAAGGTACGGGTATCCCATGTGGGGCCCCCATACCCACGGCACACATACAAGAAATGGGCCTAGCCCATGGACTTTACAAGTAAAGGGGGGTAAAGAGTTAAACATGTTTTCATTTTTCACTTTCAAGTAATAAACACAAAAACCCTAAAAAGAGTTTTCTCCTCCTCCTTTTGCTCTCTTTGTGCCGCCACCTAAACACCACCATGGGAGGGTGTTTGTTTGATTTTGATCTTAAAAACAAGTGTTAGAAACCGTGTTTGTTCATCCTTTTTCCAAGCTACATAGTGGTATACCTTTCTAACCCTTCTTTTTAATTCTTTTTAATTCTTTTGATCTTTGATTATTTTCATGAACATGTTATTATTTTTCTCATTTAAACAAGGTAATTAATCATTGATCTAACATGTTTTGGTGTTAAATAAAATCAAAGAATGATTTAATAAGGGTGTTTGTTTTTAGCCGCCTAGCAAAACAAACCCGAGGGGGGTTTGGTTTGCTATTGCCGCCACCACCAAGACCACTTTTGGTCTTGGTTGGCTCATGTGGGACCCACGGCAGCAAGGAGACACGTGTGCCCCGGGTTTGGCCTGGGGTACGGTGTCGAATTCATGCCCGATTCATGGTTCGTTGGTTAAATCATGATTCATGCTACATGTTAATTTTTATGAATTATGAACTTAGGATATAATTAATTAATAACATGAAATATTAATTAAATCATGACTTAGGTTATTTTAATTATTAGTTTATCATGACATTAATTTAACCTAAGTATTTTTATGTTATAAGTTATAATTAATTAATTATTAAAACATGCCTATAATTAATTAATTTAGACATGACTTAGGTTATATTATTATTAATAATAATACACAGTTTAACCTAAGTATTTTCATTTCATTTTAATTAAAACATGTTATACTTTAATTAAAATGCTTAACCTATAGTTTAATTAAAATACATGAAATAATAATTAAACTATACACTATATCATATGACTTAAGAAATAAGCTTTTAACACTTAGACTTATATGTTAGCTTATGTAATCAGCTTAATTCTAGTTATAGAAACTTAATTAAATAAGGCAACTAATCTAATTATGGAAACCTTCTATATATGGAAATCAATCTATTTCAGGCAGCTAATCTAATCATGGAAACCTTCTATATATGGAAACTTATTTAATTAAGGCAGCTGATCTATTTCTGGAAACTTTCTATTTTTAGAAACTAATCTATTTTAAGCAGTAAATTCTATTTTAGGAAACTTTCTATTTTTGGAAACTTTCTATTTTTGGAAACTTTCTATTTTTGGAAACTTTCTATTTTTGGAAACTTTCTATTTTTGGTAACTTTCTATTTTTGGAAACTTTCTATTTTTGGAAACTTTCTATTTTTGGAAACTTTCTATTTTTGGAAACCTGCTATTTTTGGAAAGTTACTTATTATTATACAATAAGTATATTAATACATGAATCACCAGTAATACTTAATCAGATAAATCAGAATACAAGATAAACACAGTTTAAGGCTTTAAACAGTGAACCAGGACCTAAAACATACCAAATCAGCTAATATGAGACACAAAACCCAGTACGTAATCAGTGAATCGATACTTATACACGTGTGTATTCATGTAGCGTTAGTGATCCAGAAGTAGGAGTCTTTCTTCCGTTCATTCACTGGACTTGAGGTACGGATTCCCGTCCTTTCAGTATGGACATTCCTTCCTTATTAGGATTTCCCCGTATGCAGCCAACTGTTTTCCCCAGCATTTGTTTTATTGTTTTGAACTGCTTATGTTAATTTAGCATAAACTATAGCCATATACAAGCATGACCAGTTTCACCTAGTTATGGAGGTACCATAACCATAGCATTGGAGGCACCGATGTTATGACTTCCTCACGGCGGAGTGATTGCTCGTGGCGTCCCTTTCAGTTTTGGCCATATTATTATATCAGGTGGGGCGTATGGGTGCATCCTAGTTACATGTTTTATTCAGTTTATCATGGTGAATGTGGTGTGTGCCTTGCACCCTTCACAAGGAGCTGATCCCTCCTACCCAAATCAGTATATTGATTAGAGGCATCCCCTCTAATCAGCATGATGAGGTCACCCCTCCAAGTATTCATGCACGTGACCTTTTCATGACCTATATGGGCTATGGTATTTATATGTTAAAACAGTTTTCACAAGTTAAACATAAGGCTTTTCAAACTATAAAACCAGTTTTCTTGATACTTAACCAGTTACTCAGAACTTAGTCTTCCGCTGTTATATGTTACATGCTTATCCTATTTCATGCTTTATTGTACATCCGTGCACTGAGCGTCTTGCTCAGCCGTTACTTTCCTTTCCATGTCCCAAAACGGCAGGTACCCAAGACTCGAGCATTTGGAGGACGCACATAGGATGGAAGCTGCCAGAGACTTCTTTTCCTTTTTGCCTTCATATAGTTATGCTTGTTTAGTCTTTATTCAATTCATTTCCTTTATTTATGTTTTGGGCTTATGTTTGGGAACCGATGTTTGATTCCGGTTTTCCCTATGGTCATGTATGTTTTACTACATATCACCTTGCATGCTTTGATGACACGCCATAATCACGCGTGACATTCCATTTATCAAAATGGGGTGTTACAATTATGGTATCAGAGCCAAGGCTTCGACCTGTAGGCTCTAAAACTCGACCTGTGACTAGTGGGTAGTCACCAGGAGCTTCCTAAGCCAACGATTGTTATTCCACGTATTGATGTTTCAGCGCGTTGTTGTTTTAACCATTATGTTTTCAGCACCTTTTGTTTTAGCCATGACGTTTTCAGCACCTTGTTGTTCTCACCATGATGTTTTCACCAGTATCGTCTTACTAATATGGAATGAACAACCGTCATCCATACTTAGTTATGTGTCAGTGTCTATGCATGATGTTCCTAGTGAACTGTGATTATGTGAACTGAACCCCAGTAGTTCATAATTTTCACATAAAATTTTTACTGTTAAGTTTTGACAATGACTTTTAATTATTATGTTCCATGCATTCATGCATTTATATCATATGTCATCTGTTGCAGGAATTTTGACTAAGTAATGGTTGGTACAGGACTGGCCCTATTTAGTCGCATGTGCTTTTATCGAAACTTTTAACTTTGGGACCGACCCATAGGCGTCCCCTCGCCATGTCTTTTGTTTTGGAACCGACCCATAGGCGTTCCCTCGCACATATAAAGGTTTTATAAACTACATTACGCATTCATGCACTGTTTTTCTTGCATAAAATTTTTCTCATGATTTAAATTGGCATAAAAAAAAAAAAAATTCATGTCCCATCATAAGTTATTATGTTTTTATGTCAAGTATGCCTTCATACTGTCATGGTTAACTTCAGTTTCATGCTGGTTATGTTATACACTTCTTCGTAATAGATGGTTTCATGTTTCCTCATGATAATTCCGTCTTCATGTTGATTATGTTTCACGCCTCTTTTGTTATTTACGTTGTCCTGCGAGACATTGTTAGATTTCTGAATCATGCTTTCATGATAGTCATGGTTGGTTTCCATTGATCATCCTGTCAGGCAAATCATCGTTGAATTTTGAGTAACCACACTTTAGCGTTTCTCTATGCAACCAGAATGATGTCTATGCTAATACTGCCAGGTTATCATGATGGTTTTTCCTAACCATTTAACCGGTTTACTTTCCTTAAATCATGACAAATGATCGAGGCCATACCGATCATTTCATGTGCATTCCATGTGTACTCCACGTACCATATTTCATGTGTATTACATGTACCTTAATCCATGTGTATTCCACTTGCAATACTTCACGAGTATTCGCTAGTCGATTCTAAATCATCTCAGGCGTATGTTCACTTGCTGATATTCTACAAGATTGTCGATGCCGCTCATAGCTTGGAGATGTTACTGAAGGTTGATGCTGCTGATGTTGGGAGACGCTACGAGATGCTGATGCTGATGCTGTTCACAACCTGGAGATCCTAAAAGACGAAGAAAAAGGCGTCGAAGCAAAGCAATTGGACGAGAAGATGCTTCACCATCAGACTATTCCCATCAATCATTGTCCCAAATTCATAATTACATGTCACACGTCGTTCGGCTGTCATTTCAGCCATATGAGTGCAAACCAGTACCAGCCGGCCACTCAGCTAAATAGTTACATGAGTCACGGTCATGAGAATGACCGACATGGAACCGACAGACAAGATGATAGTAACCACTACTATGACAGCAACTATCCTAGAAATCGCAACCGAGGCTCCGGCCACGGACGTGATCAGACATACAAATGATCAGTAGTCCAACCGATCCGCCAATTCTGGCATATTAACCTAATATTTGTAGTTCTAATTGTTTCACATCTCGAGACACATGTCAAGACATCAGTCAAGACACATGTCTCACGTATACTTTTTCTGAGGACACATGTCAAGATACCAGTCAAGACATATGTCACGCTTACATTTCTCAAGACACGAGTCAAGACACATGACTCACGTCTAATTATGGAACATTTCTAAGAAATTCAGGGTACCCTCCAAGGGTATATCTATGTTGTTGTGCCATGTATTAATCAGGCCACAAGAATTCCGATACCATTATCGGCGCATCAGTGAGAACTGTCACGTTGCTGATGTCACTTTCATTTCTTTCACCATATTTCATGTATTCATGACCATGAAGGACGCCTTTCGTATTCCCACGCATACGAAGGTTTTCCTTCAGCTTAAGGATAAGACCCAAGCTGCTAACGCATTTCCTCGGACAGACACGAGATGAATTTTATCCTAATTATGTACTATGAACACCACACCATGCTATGATTCATAATTATGTACAGTAATGTTCAGGCTCCTGAATACTTTCAGCTTGATTTTCCATCGGAAAATTTGTGCAAATTATCTATGCTTACAAGCATGTGCATTGTTAGCCAGGGTCGCTAAAATTTTCTAGCTGTCAGTAAGACACAACCATTTAACTCTTTTACGCATAGCCAGTTGATATATTCCAAAGTCTTCCTATACATTCCAGGAGAACCTACAAGGAGAAGAATGGTACCATGAGATTATGTGTCGTCTACCGTCGACTTAAACAAATCACCATTCATGACCGTTATTCTCCTCCACATATTGACAACATGTCCAATCAACCGTATGGTGTTAATCACTTTTCCAAGATCGAACTCACGATCATGCTGCCAACAATGATGAGTGGAAAAGCAAGATATGTCCATGACTGCTATTCGTACACGACTCGGTCATGCTAAATGTATGATTTTGAATTAGTCTCATCAATGCTCCAACCGCATTATGGACTTAATAAATTGAGTTTCCATGAACTCCTAAACAATTTTATCAGCGTTTTCATTGAGGATAACCTGATTTCCTGTAAGCCCAGAGAAGAACAGGAGGACCATATCTGCACTATGTTATAAATTTTATGCCAAGAGAAATTTTACCCTAGAAAATTTTCCAATATCAATTCTGTTTCATAACAGTGACACGCTGAATCACATGGGTTTCTATGGTTAATCTTACCATGACTCAGCTTATGCGTAAAGGAGAGAACCCTACACTACATTAGGTGTTCTAGGAAATCCTACGCTAGGAGAAGTCTAATTCAAAGACTCAGAGTTTCGCAACCTTCTATGTATCAAGTTTCTACGAAGCAAGATACAGTTACGTTCATATCTGGGTACCTGTTATACCAACAGGTTAAGATAGGACACCAACAAACTGGGATGTTTTCATCATATGAGATTGTGAATCGAAAAAGGGACAAGATCTCCATGGATTTTAGTTACCAGATTTCAGCAAACTCAGAAGAAGCATGATGCTATCTGGGTTATTGTCAACAGTTTGATCAAGTCTGCAGAATCCTTACATCCGTACGGATTTCAGAACCAACAGATTGAACGAACATGTTCCAGCCAAGGCTCATCCGACCACTTGGTAATCCTGCAGCTATCGAGTCAGACAAAGATTCCCAATTGTACTCCTAAATTACTTCACGTCTTCATTCTAATTCCACGACTTGCTTTCGCGCTCACGTTCATGACACTATTCACGTTCATGATCGTATTTTGGCTTACGATTCTACGTTCATTTCTTTTCTCGTTCTGGAAGTTGCAAGAACTTGTGAGACCAGACCCAAGTTTAGTATAACTCTCCATCATCAGATAGACGTTTCACGTCATATTCCACGTCTCACCCTGTAGCGTTTGGCGTCACCGCCATTATATTATATGATCACGATATGTATCACATGTCATGTTCATTCCACGTTCCTCATATCATGATCAAATTAGGTTACACGTATCATGGATCACGATATGTTTTCTCATACTACACTCGCCATATCTCCACGTAGCACGTTCAAAATTTTTCACGTATCACGTTCAAAATTGTTCACGTACTACGTTTCTTTATGTCTCGCGCATCGTTTCTAATTATCAGTTAAGTCAGATGGTCTTGCATCGTAACGTTTCAGTTACCCTTGCACGTTAACTCTTATTTTTCTCGATCGAATTTCGGGGATCTACCTTCCGTTGATAACCAAGAATTTCTTCGTATTCCAAGTCAAGGTCAGGAGGACCAAGATTTATCATTAGTGTCGGGATCTTCTGAAGGAACCGTTCCAAGAGGGAGGCCACTTGGAAACGGACAAGTTCATCCGGACTTCTTATCCATTTTTCTCTTATCGATTAGATATGTCCTTTCAGTCACGTCACGTTCCATGTCTTTTCAAGACATGTCATGTTCCACGTTCCCTTCTACCATGTCACCTTCATTTCCGTTATTTTGCATACCTTTCCAGTTTGATTCGGGTATGTTTCGCTTTCAGTTACTTTATCTATAATTCGGGGACGAATTATTCTTTTTAGGGGGGAAGAATTGTAAAACCCGCGTGCTTTTACCATGAATAGTGCCCTTAAGATCGTACGTCCTAGATTAAAACTTACCTTATTCAGTATTGATCACATTCATGTGCTAATAATCAAGCAAGTGCATACGTGTATGACATGACAAGTATCGTTTACGTACGAACCCATGATAAACAATTAATAAATATGTCACGTGAACGTAATTAAATCAAGATCACCATTTAAAATACGAACTAGAATAATTACGTAAATACATATAACATAATTACGAGCGTTAAGTTTACGATAAACGACACGATAGATTAAACAGAAACACTTTAAACACGAGCACGTTTAACCACGAACGAACACGAAGCATCGGGACACGAGAAAGGTACGGGTACCCCATGTGGGGCCCCCATACCCACGGCACACATACAAGAAATGGGCCTAGCCCATGGACTTTACAAGTAAAGGGGGGTAAAGAGTTAAACATGTTTTCATTTTTCACTTTCAAGTAATAAACACAAAAACCCTAAAAAGAGTTTTCTCCTCCTCCTTTTGCTCTCTTTGTGCCGCCACCTAAACACCACCATGGGAGGGTGTTTGTTTGATTTTGATCTTAAAAACAAGTGTTAGAAACCGTGTTTGTTCATCCTTTTTCCAAGCTACATAGTGGTATACCTTTCTAACCCTTCTTTTTAATTCTTTTTAATTCTTTTGATCTTTGATTATTTTCATGAACATGTTATTATTTTTCTCATTTAAACAAGGTAATTAATCATTGATCTAACATGTTTTGGTATTAAATAAAATCAAAGAATGATTTAATAAGGGTGTTTGTTTTTAGCCGCCTAGCAAAACAAACCCGAGGGGGGTTTGGTTTGCTATTGCCGCCACCACCAAGACCACTTTTGGTCTTGGTTGGCTCATGTGGGACCCACGGCAGCAAGGAGACACGTGTGCCCCGGGTTTGGCCCGGGGTACGGTGTCGAATTCATGCCCGATTCATGGTTCGTTGGTTAAATCATGATTCATGCTACATGTTAATTTTTATGAATTATGAACTTAGGATATAATTAATTAATAACATGAAATATTAATTAAATCATGACTTAGGTTATTTTAATTATTAGTTTATCATGACATTAATTTAACCTAAGTATTTTTATGTTATAAGTTATAATTAATTAATTATTAAAACATGCCTATAATTAATTAATTTAGACATGACTTAGGTTATATTATTATTAATAATAATACACAGTTTAACCTAAGTATTTTCATTTCATTTTAATTAAAACATGTTATACTTTAATTAAAATGCTTAACCTATAGTTTAATTAAAATACATGAAATAATAATTAAACTATACACTATATCATATGACTTAAGAAATAAGCTTTTAACACTTAGACTTATATGTTAGCTTATGTAATCAGCTTAATTCTAGTTATAGAAACTTAATTAAATAAGGCAACTAATCTAATTATGGAAACCTTCTATATATGGAAATCAATCTATTTCAGGCAGCTAATCTAATCATGGAAACCTTCTATATATGGAAACTTATTTAATTAAGGCAGCTGATCTATTTTTGGAAACTTTCTATTTTTAGAAACTAATCTATTTTAAGCAGTAAATTCTATTTTAGGAAACTTTCTATTTTTGGAAACTTTCTATTTTTGGAAACTTTCTATTTTTGGAAACTTTCTATTTTTGGAAACCTGCTATTTTTGGAAAGTTACTTATTATTATACAATAAGTATATTAATACATGAATCACCAGTAATACTTAATCAGATAAATCAGAATACAAGATAAACACAGTTTAAGGCTTTAAACAGTGAACCAGGACCTAAAACATACCAAATCAGCTAATATGAGACACAAAACCCAGTACGTAATCAGTGAATCGATACTTATACACGTGTGTATTCATGTAGCGTTAGTGATCCAGAAGTAGGAGTCTTTCTTCCGTTCATTCACTGGACTTGAGGTACGGATTCCCGTCCTTTCAGTATGGACATTCCTTCCTTATTAGGATTTCCCCGTATGCAGCCAACTGTTTTCCCTAGCATTTGTTTTATTGTTTTGAACTGCTTATGTTAATTTAGCATAAACTATAGCCATATACAAGCATGACCAGTTTCACCTAGTTATGGAGGTACCATAACCATAGCATTGGAGGCACCGATGTTATGACTTCCCCACGGCGGAGTGATTGCTCGTGGCGTCCCTTTCAGTTTTGGCCATATTATTATATCAGGTGGGGCGTATGGGTGCATCCTAGTTACATGTTTTATTCAGTTTATCATGGTGAATGTGGTGTGTGCCTTGCACCCTTCACAAGGAGCTGATCCCTCCTACCCAAATCAGTATATTGATTAGAGGCATTCCCTCTAATCAGCATGATGAGGTCACCCCTCCAAGTATTCATGTACGTGACCTTTTCATGACCTATATGGGCTATGGTATTTATATGTTAAAACAGTTTTCACAAGTTAAACATAAGGCTTTTCAAACTATAAAACCAGTTTTCTTGATACTTAACCAGTTACTCAGAACTTAGTCTTCCGCTGTTATATGTTACATGCTTATCCTATTTCATGCTTTATTGTACATCCGTGCACTGAGCGTCTTGCTCAGCCGTTACTTTCCTTTCCATGTCCCAAAACGGCAGGTACCCAAGACTCGAGCATTTGGAGGACGCACATAGGATGGAAGCTGCCAGAGACTTCTTTTCCTTTTTGCCTTCATATAGTTATGCTTGTTTAGTCTTTATTCAGTTCATTTCCTTTATTTATGTTTTGGGCTTATGTTTGGGAACCGATGTTTGATTCCGGTTTTCCCTATGGTCATGTATGTTTTACTACATATCACCTTGCATGCTTTGATGACACGCCATAATCACGCGTGACATTCCATTTATCAAAATGGGGTGTTACAGTGAGAGTATTCTTACTTTAACTACACAACTAAAATTATCCGTATACCAGTTTGATGTGAAGTCCGCCTTCTTGAACGGTGATCTTGACGAAGAGGTGTATGTTTCACAACCTTGAGGCTTTGTTACTAGTGATTTCACATAATTGTTCATCGCGCTTGGTTGAAAAGCCAGTGGCGCGAAGCTACCGTGTGCTGGATTATGACTGAACGCCTCTAAGTCAGAATCTAGGCTAGAAGCAACGCTTGTGCCCGTCGCCTGTTTACCGACCAGCAGTAGGGGCCTCGGCCCCGAAAGTCACATGTCATCGGCTAAACTCGTGTGATGGATGAGTTGTTCGGGCTGCCATGAAGTACAATTCCCATCAAGCGGCAGGTATAATCCTTTGCGGATGACTTGAATACGCGATGATGTATTGTAAGTGACAGAGTGGCCTTCTTTATTATGGTTTGCCTCTATGTAGACGACATGATCTACATGGGTTCTTCGCGAGCCTTAGTTGATGAGTTCAAGTCTTCTATGATGAACAAATTTGAGATGTCTAACTTGGGGATATTACAATATTTTTTGGGTCTTGAAGCGTTGCAAGAGGAAGATGGAATATTCGTGTGTCAAAAGAAGTATGCTACTGATCTGTTGAAAAGGTTTCATATTTCTAACTATGAAGTTGAAGCCACACCAATGAACCCCAGTGAAAAGTTGCAACTTAATGATGGAACACCAAAGGCAGATACGAAATTCTTTAGATGTTTAGTGGGTGGTTTAAACTATTTGACACACACAAGGCCCGACAATCCCTTTCCTGTTATCTATGTTTCCAGATACATGCATAGCCAGACAAAGCAACATCTTGGAGCTGCAAAAAGAATATTTCACTATATTGCTAGAACAACAAATTATGGTATTTGGTACACTAATGTTCCAAGTTTCAAGTTAATTGGTTTTATAGATAGTGATTGAGCAGGGTGTTTGGATACGCGCAAGAGCACCTCTGGAAATATGTTTAGCTTTGGTTCGGGTGCAGTAACTTGGAGCTCAAAGAAGCAAGAGACACATGCTTTATCTTCAACAGAAGCAGAATACACAACGGTAACTTTTGCGGCTCGACAAGCTACCATTCTTGTTGATTTTAATTGTGAACAAAAAGGAGCTACAGAGATCTTCTGTGACAACAGGTCTGTAAATTGCAATGACAAAAGACCCAGCTTTTCATGCAAGGCCAAAGCACATAGATGTGTAACATCATTTTCTTCGACACCTTGTTGCTGATAACAGAATTTAGATGCAATATTGCAGTACAAGTGAGCAAACCGCTGATATCTTTACAAAGTCTCCCCCTTGCCAAACACCAGTATTCTATGTCTCAGTTGGGAGTGTGTGAGTTTGAATCAAGGTAAAGTGTTGAATGATTCAAACTAAAGTTACATGTACTACTCTTAATTTTTTAGTCAATACACTCAAGTACCCTAAGAGTTGTTTAGTAATAAATTAAAATGCCAAGAGTGTTTAAGAGTTATGATTTGATAGGCTATATGTATGTTTCTTGTTATGCTCCTGAATCATAATATAATAAACCATTCTCTGCTCCTTTATTCCAACACCATTACAAGAACTTCATAAAAAATTACAATTTCTCTACCATCCTAAACCTCGTCGGTATCTGACTAAGTTTGTTATCCTCATCCTCAAGAATAGGTTTAGTAGTTTTAGCATATATTGTTTACCAACAGCGTCCTCACTAGAGGTATTAACATTCACAGACTCAATGATCATGTTTTCACTAACATAACATTCAAAGTAACATGTTTAATTACCATACATTTAGTAACTTGATATACATACCTCAGTGATGGAAGGAAATTCACTACGTTTATCTTCATTACAATCCTTACGGCTCTTATCTCCCTGAACACTCACATCCTTATTTATTGCCAAACACTCCTTTTTCCACCATCACAATGTCCCCATCCTCAAACATTTAATTATCCTTTCCAGCCCTAGATCATTCATTATTAACTTTCGCGGATTCAGTTTTTCCCTTCTTGCTAGCCAATCGGCAACATGATCAGCAAACCAGATTGGAAACTTTTTTTTGCCTTTTTTTAGAACGACATGTTAGTGGTTAGTGGATTGAGTCTTGAAGTAACATCCAAGCGGGTATTATGCCTTCCTCAAACCCTCTCCTAGTTATAGTTGAACTCCTTATCCAAGCGGGCATTATGCCTTCCTCAAACTCTCGCCTAGTTATAGTAAAACTCCTTATCCGCTTCGCTTGAGAGAAAAAGCCCTTGGCAGGTCTTGAACCCAAAACCTTTTGGGAAACAACCTCCCCAAAGAAACCACTTAGTGGAACCTTGGTGACCACTAAAAGTAATTATTATGAAGAAATACATAATTAAGGTACTTATTTGATACACAGAATAACAGAAAATTTAAACCTCAATTTTGGCGCCAAAAACCAAAATTATGGGTTCTCAAATCTATGCCCTAAATTTTACAATTAGACCAATCAATGGATGTAGAATCGCACAGTGAACCATACAACCCAATTCGAAAAGCTAGCAGAACACTTATTTTGAATTCCATATTTTGGCGCCAAATCGCCATACTGGTGGTTTTTACAATAAGCACTCGATACTGCTAAAATTGGAACCGGGGTGTTCAATTAGATTCACTGATCCCAAGTCTGGAAACAGAATTGAAATTACTGGTGGTTTTTGCAATAAGCACTCAATACAAGATCAAACATGTGGTCCTCAATATCTCATGGGTCTAAAGTTGTTAGTTCCAGACATCCTTGCATTTGATTGGGATGCATGAATGAAGGACACATGCCCCACGGAGAAAAACATTGTTGAAAATTATTCCAATTCATATGAGCATTTTGGTGTCCATTGTTTTTCTTAGGAGTCTTTGATCTAGACCTAGAATTATTGTTGTTTCTAGGTGTTGGTGTTTTACTCCTAGGTCGTGACTTAGAGTGATCATTTCTTTTAGGTGTTGGTGTTCTACTTCTAGACCTTGAATCATTTTGTACTCTTAGAGGAGTAGATGATTGTCTTGATAAATTTTTCATTCCCATTAAAGGTTTACTTAAAGGCTTGTAGATTTTATCAAGTTCCTTTTTATCAATTATAGGTAATTTAATATTGTTAACAACAAGATGTTTTGGCCCTTTACCTAAAATAGACTTTTCAGAAAGTTGAGGATTTTCACAAAAATCATCTTCTGTCCGCGGTTCCTTAATGCAACCTGCGGTTTCATATTCATATGGAACTGCCCCATATTTTGGAGAATCGCGGGTAGTGGGATGTTTTTCAGCAAACCTAACTTGCTTTGGTTCACTATTAGATGCTTCATTAGTGTTAAATCCCAACCCAAGTCTTTCCCTAGAATGAATTTGCCTACTAAGCATATCGTCAAGAGCACTATTACTTTTCATGAACTTTTCCAAGTTATTGGAGGTGCTCTTGAGATCTTCATTCTCTTGTCTAATATTTTCACAAATTAGACAACCTAAATCAACTTCTTTATTTTTCTCAAGCTTACCTAATTTATCTCTTAGTTCACTAACCTCATTTTCAAGCTTGGTCCTAGTTGATTTTAGCAATTTGTTCTTTTCAATGAATTTTAGACTTAGTTCGCATAGGTTATTATATTGACCTTCTAATTCTAAAAGAATTATCATTCCTATAGTATTCGATTTCAGAATGTACCTCTTTGGAAGAATGAGCCAGGAGACATTTCTCGTCTTTAGTATCGTCGTCACATTCTTCACCACTATCGCTCCATGAGAAGAAATTGGAGTTTTAATCAACTAACAATGATGGAAGTGGTTAGGGAAAGAGAGGGTTTGTTATAGAGAGAGAAAGAGACAAATATTTGGAGTGGTCACGGCTATTTTGGTCACAGTTGACACCCTTCATTTTTCTTTTTTGGGCCCAAACTACCGCTCCGAGTGTTGAAATCTGATACCGGTTAATACGAACCCATCTCATATCGGTTTATAAGCTAAGTATAAAAATCACTTCTAAAATTTAGCTCAAAACAGGAAGGGACACCTATACCTCATATACCATCAACAAATCCTATGTCCGACGTGGGATTGTAACATGCCGCAAAACGGATACCCGGCTAGTATTGAAGGATTATACTGGTACATATTACTATGTATATGTGCAGTATTGAAGGATAAAATTATAGCATTGCAGTAGTGCATTGGGACTTTTAACTTGATGGTAGTACTAATGTGTAAGATTGCTAGTGTGAGTGTTTCATATGGCTGCCTTCATATATTCTTTTCTAGATTATATAATTTTGTCATTTTTCGGGGAGTTTGAACATGAAAAGAACTTTTTGTAGAATTTAAGGTGATAATATTAGTTCATGATTAAACTACCTTTTGTGTTTTCATTTTGCCTATCAAAACTCGTCCCGTGAATCACTGTTTGATTTTTCTTCTCTTTTTTTGAATTCAGTAAACAGGTCCAAATTGGGAAATGAAGTACAAATATTTAGTACTGCCGCATCACTTGAAGAACCGATCACTACACTTGTTAAAGTCAATTACACTCGGCTTCTGATTAATGGGACATTTGTTGATTCGGCGTCCGGTAATCTTTTGCTTAATTTGTCAATTTAAAAGTAATGTGAATGTATATTATCTAATAATGCTAACAAATAAGTATTAGTAAAAATCTTCTACTGTGAGTTCAGGGAAGACATTTCCAGTCTTGGATCCAAGGACTAGTGAAGTGATAGCTGATGTAGCTGAAGGCGACGCGGATGATATCAATCGTGCAATTTCAGCTGCTCGAAAGGCATTTGATGAAGGCCCGTGGCCTAGAATGACTGCTTATGTAAACGTCATTTCTTACAGTTTCTTTATTTGTAAATATACATTTATATTCATATCTGTAACTTTCTTTTTAAATGTTACAGGAAAGGTCGTGTAATTTACTGAGGTTTGCTGATTTGGTGGAAACACACAATGATGAGTTAGCAGATCTTGAGTCATGGAACAATGGGAAACCTTATGAACAGTCTGCCAAGATTGAAGTACCAGGGCTTGCACGTTTATTTTGATATTATGCTGGTGAGGAAACAGTAAGATTGAAATTTGATCACTTTTATCAGTTAATTGTTCAAAATATATTCTGCATATGGTACACATATGTTAACAAAACTTGTAGGTTGGGCGGATAAGATCCATGGGCTAACAGTTCTCACAGATGGACCTTACCATGTGCAAACTTTGCATGAACCAATTGGGGTTGCGGGTCAGATTATGCAGGTCAGATTATTCCATGGAACTTTCCTCTTCTTATGTTTGCTTGCAAAGCTAGGCCCGCCCATGCTTGTGGCAACACGGTTGTTCTAAATACAGCTGAGCAGACTCCATTGACAGCCCTTTATGTTTTCAAAGCTGTTCCTTGAGGTAATATAAACTTCTGCTTTTAGAAACTGATTTAGAAGAAAGGCTAACCGGATTTTGAATGTGCATGTTTTGTGGGATAGGCTGGTCTCCATCCTGGTGTTCTTAAGTTAATATAGTTTCAGGCTTTGGTCCGACAGCTGGGGCAGCTCTTGCTAGCCACATGGACGTTGATAAGGTGAGTAACTAATATGCAAATCTTTTAATCATGCAGAAAAGTGTTTTGGGCCAACTAGACCGTACAACATTACCCGTTTTGAGTAGTAACCCAACCCTCCTATTTTGCCACCTATACTCATTAGGATTACACATGACAATTTACTGCATGCATTTGCAGATTGCTTTCACCGGATCAACTGATACGGGTAAAATTGTGCAAGAATTGGCGGCAAAAAGCAATCTAAAGCCAGTGACTTTGGAACTTGGAGGGAAATCACCCTTTATTGTGTGCGAGGATGCTGACGTTGATAGGGCTGTAGAACTAGCACACTTTGCTCTCTTCTTCAATCAGGTGTGTATTTTTTGAATGCTACTTTCTTCTACTCTTTATTATGTAAAACAAGATCTAATCTGCCGTGTTTGGCTCAACGTTATCTAGGGTCAATGCTGTTATGCTGGTTCTTGTACATTCGTTCATGAGCGTGTACACGATGAGTTTTTAGAGAAAGCAATAGCACGTGCTCAAAGACACATTGTTGGTGATCCTTTCCAAAAGGGCATTGAACAAGGCTCTCAGGTACACGACTGTTATTATGATAGTAATCTTCTTTTTGTAAAGCCATCTAGAGGGTTTATGTAATTGAATACATTTCAGATGAGTTTTAAATTGTTTTACCCCCTCGAATACTTGACCTATATCGTTTTAGTAAAATATATTTGCTCGATCAATCGAACCCCTTACCGATATACAACATTTCAAATCGACCCATTTATATTTAAAATTGTTGAAAGTTACACCTCCTTTCTATATACAGTATATGTGAATGATTAAGAACCTTGCAATATATTTCAGATTGACTCGGAGCTGTTTCAGAAGATTCTAAAATACATTAAATCTGGCGTTGAAAGCGATGCCATCCTTGAATGTGGAGGTGACAGGTTCGGCTCCAGAGGTTACTACATCCAACCAACTGTTTTCTCTAATGGCAAGGTTGTATTATTATGCCAAGAAAACTCTGGTCTAATATTTACTTTAAAGCTGACCAGCATTAAATGTATAACTATCTTGCCAAATAGGACGATATGCTGATAGCGCAAGATGAGATCTTTGGTCCTGTTCAAACCATCCTGAAATTCAAGTAAATCCCAAATCGTAACATAATTTATGAACCCTTAAACACATGCTTGAGTAATCTCATAATTTGTATTATATGCAACAGGGAGGTCGATGATGTGATAAAAAGGGAAAATGCGACAAAATATGGACTTGCAGCTGGTGTGTTCACCAAAAACATTGATACTGCTAATAGACTGACTCGAGCATTGAGAGCTGGGACAGTTTGGGTTAATTGTTTTGATGTTTTCGATGCGGCAATTCCGTTTGAAGGGTCCAAGATGAGTGGTATTGGAAGGGAAAAGGGTATCTACAGTCTTAACAACTATTTGCAAGTGAAGGCTGTTGTTACCTCGTTGAATAATCCGGCTTGGTTGTAATTTACTCTTTTGGCGTAATATGAAGTATTACATCGGATGTTGTAACGAGAACGCGAATAAATATATTTCTGTTTCTGGCTTGTTATCCTATCTTGAAAATGTGATGAGGTTTTCTCAATAATTTTGTTTTCACCAGCCTATACGACAATCCGGCAATCGCTTCAAGTGATCAAAAGGTATTTGCTTATGCCTTTTGGCATATAGCTAGGGCAACAACCATTTAAATAGAGTACACAGGTGAAAATAAAGACCCTATAATGCAAATAATCCATTAAAGAGGTGTTAATTGTTTATACAATATAAGGATTTTTTTCCCAGGAAAGATATATGTTAGCTTCTTTCCATCTTTTTTCTTCGACTATGCGGATTCTTGTATAAAATCTACCGGGGACTAGTGCAAAACTCCGTATGAGATTTTATAAACCTTAGAACCAAACTCCAACTTAGCGTACCCACTTGAGGCAGATAGATTCAGTATGGTAGTTGGTATACTGTTACCTGGTTTATATCCCTGTCCAAACCATGTTTCAAATCTATTCCACTAATCGCGAAGTTCTAGTTCAATGCACTGTCTTGTTCGAGAAGAAGATACATTTATGTTTTTTTATTCTATACTAAGTTCTAGTGCATGCTGTACTTTTGCGTTATTGAAACTTTGCATTTTATACAATTTAAGTAAGCTAACCAATGTTTAAAATCTGTACAATAGAAAAATCTAAACAGAAGTCCAGGTTCAAGAAGGATCCAACATTCAACCCAAAATTGCCTGTAGCTAGTGTTTACACATGCATTCCGGGATTGGAAATGTTATTACATCTCAGTCTCTCCTTTTTTTTCCCTCAGCTGTGGGTGCCCCTTGAAATTCTTCGACATTGTGACAATCTTTCTGTGTCCCACATATGCACGATGACCCTTCAAAAACACAAAGAATAAAAATCCAAATCATGTTTACCATAAGCCATAAACTTGTAAAGATTCTGATAAGAGATACCTGCAAGGCTCGGACCGTATGACCTTTATAAGAAGGCAGGAAAACGTCACTACTTAGTGATACTATATAATCAGTTGCTGTCAAAATAGTAGTTCTGTTCTTGTATGGGTTGAGCTCATCATTTCGAGTGAACATCTCTTTTGAAACAACATTAAAGAATTCAGAATTTAAAGGAAAAATGGCTCGATCACCCCCAAATGGCTCTCCACCTGCAATATATACTTGAGAATCCTCTGTTTCGCCTGATTCTTTAAGAAGTCTGCATTTTTTTAATAGAACCGTTGTATAATTTCAAGGTGTCTGTTTTTCTATTAGGAAAAAAGACTTGAAAGCGAGACTTATACGCAACCATGAAGCTTGGAAAGGAGTTAAGACACAAAAGGTACCAGAATGGATCGAAGCCTACGTGGACTATAAGAGACTAAAAAGCGTACTACAATAACTCCGAGAATTCAAACAAAGCCAGGGTCCTACAACACCAGTGAATATTTCACAGCAGATATCATCATTATTCACACCCTTTAGTGGCCTCAACAATCGAGAAGACTTTGGTGAGACTATAGAGGCTGATATCGAGAACCAAGTTATAGCTGTCCAAACAGTTCATAAAGATGATAATAAAGAAGAATACAACACCAATTTTCTCATGCCACTTCAAGGAGGACAATGCGAGATTAAGCTTTTTGAGAGTCTTGATGAAGAGCTTAACAAGGTGAATACTTTCTATAGGGACAAGGTAGAGGAAGTGATTCAGGAGGCTGCTTCGTTAACTAAGCAGATGAATGCTTTAACAGCGTTGCGGATCAAGGTGTATCAATCATCAGATACAAGTAGTAGCTGGACAGAATCTCCTCAAGTTAACTATCCAGGCAGAATAGATCCATTAGGTATGTTTCTTATGTATATAATAATGAGTTGCATAATTATCATTCCAGATCTAAAAATTAATATATTGGAGAGAACATACATACAGATTCAAACATAAATGAAACAGATCCTTCGATATCCTTGACCATGTGAGGATGAACAATACCCGTGAAGACCCGAAGTCAACCATGAGAAGTGTTGTTTATCATTCGATATCCTTGACCATATGATAAACAACACTTCTCATGGTTGACTTCGGCTCTTCACGGGTATTGTTCATCCTCACATGGTCAATGATATTCGAAGGATGTGTTTCATTTATGTTTGAATATGTATGTATGTTCTCTCCAATAATTTTATATAAAATTTTATTGATAATTATGCTACTCATTTTATATGCATAAGAAACATACCTAATGGATCTATTCTTCTCGGAGAGTTAACTTGGGGAGATTCTGTCGAGCTACTACTTGTATCTGATGATTGATACACCTTGATCCGCAACGCTGTTAAAGAATTCAACTGCTCAGTTAACGAAGCAGCCTCCTGAATCACTTCCTCTACCTTGTCCCTATAGAAAGTATTCACCTTATTAACCTCTTCATCAAGACTTTCAAAAAACTTAATCTCGCTTTGTCCTCCTCCTTGAAGTGGCATGAGAAAATTGGTGTTGTATTCTTCTCTATTATCATCTTTATGAACGGTTTGGACAGCTATAACTTGGTTCTCGATATCAGCCTCTATAGTCTCACCAACGTCGAGGCCACTAAAGGGTGTGAATAATTATGACATCTGCTGTTAAAATATTCACTGGTGTTGTAGGGCCTTGGCTTTGTTCGAATTCTCGGAGTTCTAGTAGTACTCTTTTTAGTCTCTTATAGTCCACGTAGGCTTCGATTCATTCTGGTACCTTTTGTTTCTTAAACTCCTTTCCAAACTTCATGGTTGCCTATAAGTCTGGCTTTCAAGTATTCTTTTTCCTAATAGAAAAACGGACACCTTCAATTATACAACGGTTCCACGCTAGCAAATGAACCTCAAACAATTTGTAGAAATCAGAACACAGAATCACAGAATGTAAGCCTAAAAAACATGAGTACTTATGTTAAAAGGCTCAAATATTTAGTACCAGCTACTTATTCCGTAGTGAACTATCCGACATCAATAAGACGATGCACGTGAACCTTTTTGGTAACGACTGGCACTATTATTATGCAGTCAGATTCGTCTCAGCATCATCGATACAATATGTGATGCACCACAAATCAGGGGATATATTTAATCTAAATAAGCTACTAATTACTAAACGTTCACTCAAGTACATATCCTAGTTCCTCAATCAATTCCAAATTACAAAGAAATCGAAGTGTTTGGTGTAATGAAAAAACTCATACCTAATGCAAAACCTAAGCCTAACACCCGAAAAACGAAGAAACAACTAGCAGCTAGGTCATTGTGCATATTAGTAACTGAACAGCATATATCCAAAACCAACACTGATCAATCCGCCATTGTATGTTTATTGAACACATTGGTGCTTATTTAAGCTTATATGTCGCTGCTTATAAGCTTATCTGTTATATTTTATAATCCTCAAATTTCCCGCTTATTTTGAAACTTATGGGGTGTTACTAGTTTATCATATCATAATAAACTTATACTAAGCCCAGAGTCTTAAAATAAGCTAAGAAGCCGAAAATTGAGGCTTATAAACACAACCCGAAATCAGATAAACTTATAAGCCACATATAAGCTCAAACAAACAGTCCTTGTTCCCTTACTTAGGAGAAATCAATTCGTAGGATCCAACAAAATATTTGATTATTTTGTTATTTGTTTGAAACAAAATTGTTTGGAACTTTGCATTCAGTCAAGGGTTTGAATGACGTCTATAACTCTATCTCATAGTATTTGTTAGCGTTATAAATTACCTCTATGTCGGGCGGAATAACAACGATGTATGAAGATGCAATCGACAGAAAAAGAAAAACCCCACAAGGTACAAATCCCTAATCGATTCCCGATTAGTAGTTTTATTGAAAGAATGAAGTGTTTGTTCTTTTCCCCCTCACCTCCTTTTATAGTGGTGAGGGAACCGACTATTACATCGGGTCAGTTGGATCTGGTTTCCAAATATAATGTCTATCATACGTGCGAAGTTCAAAATTTTCCTTTTTTTATGGAAGTTGATAAGTATAAGAAGGATTAGAGATAATAATTTCCTTTTAAAAGATTTTATTCCTCCTTTTAGAAGATATATATGTTCTTTCCAAGCTTTTATGTTTTACTGTCCTTCTTTTTTTACAAATTAACTTGGTTTGTTTGCGTGCAGGCTGGTCTCCCTCCTGGTGTTCTCGATCAATATAGTTTCAGGTTCTGGTCCAACTGCTGGTGCAGCTCTTGCTAGTCATATGGACGTGGATAAGGTAACTAATACGGAGTAATATGTAACTCATTATTGTCTCATGCTCGATTTCCTATTACTCATTAGCATCTAGGTTGATTAAGCATTTGCATTTGCAGATTGCTTTTATAGGATCAAGTGTGCATCATATCTATTCAATTTATATCTCTTAACTAGTATAGTATGAAACAAGAACTAATATCAAGTACTTGGCTCAACTCTATACAGGGTCAGTGTTGTTGTGCTGGTTGTCGTACATTTGTTCATGAGCGCGTATATGGTGAGTTTATCCAGAAAGCAAGAGCACGTGCTCAAAGACGCACTGTTGGTTTTATTGCATTTGTATGCATTTCACATGACTTCCATTTCTTTTTTGCCCATTTGACTTAATTTAATCATAGTAAAATCTTATGTCACCCATATGACTCGTTAGAGATTAAAGACAACCCAAATCGACCCGTTCATATGTAAAATGGTTGAATTTGCCACCTCTATTTCCTATGTAAATGCTCTCTGACTAGTTTAGCAAACTTCAGTGCATGAAACGCTACCTGCAGTGAGCAAACACGATCATAAGACTCAATTACTAACAAATAAAAAAGTCAAAAGAGTTGCTGACGTTATTTTAACACCTTGGATCTGAGTTTTTGAAGATCGGGTGGGAGATTCCTTGAAAGTTTAGATTCTATCCCTGTTAATACAAGAGACCCTTCTTCATTGAGCTGCAAAACATTAGTGTCTCTATAAGACTTGTAACCATGCTTGTTTGTAGGGATAAAAAGAGCAGAAATGGTCGTCTGATGGTTGTTACCTTCTTTAAAAATCTTGCACGAATCCAAAATGGATGAACATTGTGCGGAATTTGGTTCTCTAATGTCTGCCAAGAAACCAAATGTGTAGAAGGAAGAGATGATACAACTCGAATGTCAGCTTTTAAGGTCTCCCTAAACTGTTGCACGTCGAAAATGTCTGAAAATTCACTGCACAATCAAATACAGAAATCAAGTCTTAATTTTCCTAATGACCATTAATTTTACAAAAATTCAGCTTCAAAACACATCCAATTAATTGGTTTTCTAGATGGCATATTGAGCAGAAGCTTAATTTGATGGTTTATAGAGTTCATAACAATTATTTAAAACCCTAATATGGATCAAAGAGCGCATAGCAGAAGCGATTAACAAGATCATCAATTTAACACAATTATATTAATCAAGATTAGGGTTACATACCTTTATCCTAGCAAGATCCACAAGACGACGGAACAAACGGCAACTAGGGTTGATCACGAACAATATCAAGAATATAATCTAAAGGAAGATTATATCACGCTCTTGTACACACGAAATACAGCGAGTAAACCGTGAGTCTAGCACGAGCAAACCGAGCTTCAACGCTTATGGATTATCTACCCAATAACCCTAGAGAGGGATTAGGACTAGATATTTAGCTAAATCGAAAACCAACCGAAACCCTAAGATGGTGAGGGTGTGGTGATCGCAGGAAGTAATAAGTGTGTAAACACTTATCCTTTTGCCACTAAAATCAAGGAAAAACAAGACCTAATCATGTGTTTAATGTCGTAAAAGTCGGAATTACGCGTGGTTTTGTGTTTTTGTGATTAAATAGGTACAAATGATTAAAAGAAGAGAAAACACGGGATTTCGCGGTCAAATGTTGAAGAAAAGTCCAAAAAGAGACGAAGACAAAGTCAAAAGACCATTAGTGTGCTCAAGTTCACGAAAACCGGCTAAACCGACACGTTTTTGAAGAAATTATCAAGAAAGCCGAAATCGAGCTCGATTCATACGGATTTAATCAACTACGAAGATAAATAGGCCAAGTGGGTCCCACATTCGAACTAATGGGCTAAAAGGCCCATTAACAATAACATGTTAAATCTTTTTGTTACATAAGCCCAACAAAGCCCATTTTATCAAATATAAAGAACGGATGAGGCATTTGGGCAAAGCCCAATTCAACAATGAAATTAACGGAGGAAGTATATTTGCTTGGTCCAATGTGTATTACCTGGTCAACATTTCAGTCAAACACCACCCCCACTTTACATTTAACAAACATTCCACCTCACGTTTCTTTTTGTTTAAATGTTTACCTAACCGTCCCTCACCCCCACACAAACATAATTCACCCACGTGTCCTATATTTACCCACTCACCAGTTAAAATGAAAAGTTTATCCCACTCCCTTCCCACACACGACTCACTCACATCTTCCACTTGTATTCCCCCAACACAAAATAATAAACCCATTTATTACCCCTTTGTTTCGATGATAACAATGTAACTCTCACCCAATTTTCACTCTCTCTCTCCCAAACGAATACTCAGCCACCATTTCCATTTTCATTTTACCACAAACCCTAAATTCATATCTAAAAAAGTTACCCACCAATTAAAAGGGGTTTTTACATATTGGATTAATTCACCCAAGGGGAAATAAATCCCCCCAAAAATCGGAGGCAAACACCCACAAGATGGTCCTCACATCAATCCTGACGTGGCACAAATCCCACCAATCACTCATCCACCCTGGCAATCCGTGGGCACAATTGATGACAACCGCACGATTAGAAGGAAAGAGAGAATGAAGAAATCAACGATCAAGATCCATTTGCTTGGGCACCAAGAGAACCTAGAAGGTTCGGGGTTCTCCTATAAAACCCCCCTCTTTTCATGTAACTGGATAGTTTTTTCTTTAATTTTTATTTTTCAGTAAAATAGATTAGTTTTAAATCTTGTAATTTTTATTTTTTAGCACTTGTAATTTTAATTTTAATTAATGAAAAAAGTTATTTAAATTTAATTTTGTCTCTCTTTAAATTATTGCAAGTTTAAATTTAATCTGCTTAAATTTCTTCTTAGTATTACTGTTCTCGAAATTATTAAAATAATAAAAAAATATATATATAAAGGAAAGTGAAAAAGATTTTCCCCACTGGGAAATCAACAAAGTGGTACTGTTCGGTTTGTTGATCCATTGGTTTCGAAAGGAGGTTGCTGTTTTGTTTCGATTAAAGGTGGTGTTCGAATAGATTGTTTCGGTTCAGTTGATTCGTTGTTCAAGCAATAGTGTTCGAGTGCTATTTGGTTCGATTCAAGGTGGTGTTTGTTTGGTGACTGTTCGGTTCATTGAGGTGGCCCAGCGCCAACCTACGGCCCAACGGATTCGACACCCGGTTCTAAATCTTCTTTTAATTTCTTGTTTAGTAGTTTATTTGGATTCAGTTTATGTTAATTTGTTGATTGGTTTCGAGTTTGTTAGATTGCTTATTCAGCTTAATTGATTTAGAACGCTTATCGGTTATATTTAGCTTGTCTAGATCTCTATTTGCTTATTTAGCTTTTTGTGTTTGTTTTATTTTCAGTCTTATTAAATGTTATAATTTTTTTAAATTTATTCTATTTTTGTTGATTTGGTGAGTAAAGCTTAATTGGTTCCAGCTTATTTGATTCAGCTTTTGGGGAAGATTGCTTATTGTTGTGAGCTGGATAATTGGATCTGCTTGATAGTTTATTTGGCCTTTATAGCTTATTTGGTTTCTGTTTTTATTGTTTAGTAATAAGTTGGTTTTTTCTTATTTCACTGCTTATTTGTTTATATTGCTACAGTTAACAGATACAATTGATCTGTTAATTTTACTTGTCCAAATATAAAAAGTTCCAAAGTTTAAAATATAATAGCATAAATTTCGTCTGGGGTTGGACTAGAACCCCAGACCTCCCGTATAGCAACCTAACGACCCAACCATTCCATCTAGTCATCTTTTTGTGTTTAATATTGCAACAGTTTAGTTAATATAGATTTAGATATTAGTGGCAGTTTTAAATTAAGTTTTATTTAAATTAGTTTAAGTCTATTATAATTTTATTTGAAAAATTCATTTTAATTTTCTTGTTAACTCAGTTTTATTTTATAAAATATAAAAAGTCTAAAAAAAAATATATCTTTTATTTACTTTTAAATTTGTTTTCATAGATTTCATTTTAAATTTACTTTTATTTTTAAATTTAAATTAGTTTTAAATATTTTTATTTTAAATTTACTTTTATGAGTTTTTAGTTTAAAAAAAAGGTTTTTAAGTTTTTATTCAAAAGTTTTAGTTTAAAATTTTAAGTTAGTTTCTTTTTTTGGTAAACGTATTTTTGTATTTTAAACTAAAAGTCTATTTAAAAACTATTTAAACTAATTTAAAAACTATTTTAATCTAATTAATTTTAAACTAGTAACTTCAATAAAATCTACTTAAAAATATTTCAAAAAAAGAAACTAACTTAAAATTTTAAACTAAAACTTTTGAATAAAAACTTAAAAACCTTTTTTTTAAACTAAAGACTCATAAAAGTAAATTTAAAATAAAAATATTTAAAACTAATTTAAATTTAAAAATAAAAGTAAATTTAAAATGAAATCTATAAAAACAAATTTAAAAGTAAATAAAATATATATATATTTTTTTAGACTTTTTATATTTTATAAAATAAAACTGAGTTAACAAGAAAATTAAAATGAATTTTTCAAATAAAATTATAATAGACTTAAACTAATTTAAATAAAACTTAATTTAAAACTGCCACTAATATCTAAATCTATATTAACTAAACTGTTGCAATATTAAACACAAAAAGATGACTAGATCGAATGGTTGGGTCGTTGGGTTGCTATACGGGAGGTCTGGGGTTCGAGTCCAACCCCAAACGAAATTTATGCTATTATATTTTAAACTTTGGAACTTTTTATATTTGGACAAGTAAAATTAACAGATCAATTGTATCTGTTAACTGTAGCAATATAAACAAATAAGCAATGAAATAAGCAAAAACCAACTTATTACTAAACAATAAAAACAGAAACCAAATAAGCTATAAAGGGCAAATAAACTATCAAGCAGATGCAATTATCCAGCTCACAACAATAAGCAATCTTCCCCAAAAGCTGAATCAAATAAGCTGGAACCAATTAAGCTTTACTCACCAAATCAACAAAAATAGAATAAATTTAAAAAAATTATAACATTTAATAAGACTGAAAATAAAATAAACACAAAAAGCTAAATAAGCAAATAGAGATCTAGACAAGCTAAATATAACCGATAAGCGTTCTAAATCAATTACGCTGAATAAGCAATCTAACAAACTCGAAACCAATCAACAAATTAACATAAACTGAATCCAAATAAACTACTAAACAAGAAATTAAAAGAAGATTTAGAACCGGGTGTCGAATCCGTTGGGCCGTAGGTTGGCGCTGAGCCACCTCAATGAACCGAACAGTCACCAAACAAACACCACCTTGAATCGAACCAAATAGCACTCGAACACTATTGCTTGAACAACGAATCAACTGAACCGAAACAATCTATTCGAACACCACCTTTAATCGAAACAAAACAACAACCTCCTTTCGAAACCAATGGATCAACAAACCGAACAGTACCACTTTGTTGATTTCCCAGTGGGGAAAATCTTTTTCACTTTCCTTTATATATATATATTTTTTTTTAATTATTTTAATAATTTCGAGAACAGTAATACTACGAAGAAATTTAAGCAGATTAAATTTAAACTTGCAATAATTTAAAGAGAGACAAAATTAAATTTAAATAACTTTTTTCATTAATTAAAATTAAAATTACAAGTGCTAAAAAAATAAAAATTACAAGATTTAAAACTAATCTATTTTACTGAAAAATAAAAATTAAAGAAAAAACTATCCAGTTACATGAAAAGAGGGGGGTTTTATAGGAGAACCCTGAACCTTCTAGGTTCTCTTGGTGCCCAAGCAAATGGATCTTGATCGTTGATTTCTTCATTCTCTCTTTCCTTCTAATCGTGCGGTTGTCATCAATTGTGCCCACGGATTGCCAGGGTGGATGAGTGATTGGTGGATTTGTGCCACGTCAGGATTGAGGTGAGGACCATCTTGTGGGTGTTTGCCTCCGATTTTTGGGGGGATTTATTTCCCCTTGGGTGAATTAATCCAATATGTAAAAACCACTTTTAATTGGTGGGTAATTTTTTTAGATATGAATTTAGGGTTTGTGGTAAAATGAAAATGGAAATGGTGGCTGTGTATTCGTTTGGGAGAGAGAGAGTGAAAATTGGGTGAGAGTTACTTTGTTATCATCGAAACAAAGGGGTAATAAATGGGTTTATTATTTTGTGTTGGGGGAATACAAGTGGAAGATGTGAGTGAGTCGTGTGTGGGAAGGGAGTGGGATAAACTTTTCATTTTAACTGGTGAGTGGGTAAATATGGGACACATGGGTGAATTATGTTTGTGTGGGGGTGAGGGACGGTTGGGTAAACATTTAAACAAAAAGAAACTTGAGGTGGAATGTTTGTTAAACGTAAAGTGGGGGTGGTGTTTGACTGAAATGTTGACCAGGTAATACACATTGGACCAAGCAAATATACTTCCTCCGTTAATTTCATTGTTGAATTGGGCTTGGCCCAAATGCCTCATCCGTTCTTTATATTTGATAAAATGGGCTTTGTTGGGCTTATGTAACAAAAAGATTTAACATGTTATTGTTAATGGGCCTTTTAGCCCACTAGTTCGAATGTGGGACCCACTTGGCCTATTTATCTTCGTAGATGATTAAATCCGTAAGAATCGAGCTCGATTTCGGCTTTCTTGATAATTTCTTCAAAAACGTGTCGGTTTAGCCGGTTTTCGTGAACTTGAGCACACTAATGGTCTTTTGACTTTGTCTTCGTCTCTTTTTGGACTTTTCTTGAACATTTGACCGCGAAATCCCGTGTTTTCTCTTCTTTTAATCATTTGTACCTATTTAATCACAAAAACACAAAACCACGCGTAATTCCGACTTTTACGACATTAAACACATGATTAGGTCTTGTTTTTACTTGATTTTAGTGGCAAAAGGATAAGTGTTTACATACTTATTAAATCCCCTACACTTGACCATTACAATGACCCCATGTAATGCATTATTTGAAAGCATAAAGTTACATTTTTATCATAATTAATCCATCTCGGCCTTTATTACTATTACTATTAATACTACGATGAAAAGATAAAAACTTTAAAGGAAACAAAAGTTATAACAATTTTATTAACTTGAAAATTATTTGATGGAAGAAACTTGTAAAGAAATCTAAGATTTGAATTAGGACTTTGGTGTCATGAATATAAATCACCCTCAAGTTTCACGTTCCCCATACCAAGCATAAAAATGATATCATTGTTATTACAAGTTAGCACAACTAACACTTACTCATGTGGTTTAGTTAATCACTTAGACCCCCTTATTCCTACGGTGTATCTCTTGTATTTTATTTTTGTCTTGAATGATCACGAGGATGCATTTTTGACTTATTTCGATAATTTATTAAGGCCGAAAATAAAGTGGGACGATTTAATCAATAGTTAGCTAAAGGACAAAATCTTTTAAAACGGCTTCTCGAAACCTCATAAAGTTCATATCTTGGCATAACTCGTTTCGCGATTTGAGACCTTTCTCGGACCGATATTTGGCTTGTACTTCAAACTTCAAATCTTGAGAGACGATCTTGAATTTATGGTCTTCTCTTCATTTTGGTATACATCTTCATAAGGAGTGAAAGATGCTTCAAACGTTGACCACGACTTCTTCATTTATCCTCTTCTTTATTTAGGATTTTGATATACAACGATCCGCCTACTTTTCGGACTTGGATCTATTTATCCTCATACCTTGTTAGGGTCTTTTTGGATAGACTTCTCCATGATCTTTAGGGGAGTAATTGCTTCTCGTCGTGTGTCTTGATCTTCATATTGATTTGGATTAATGATCTTCACAATCTCTTAGGATCTTTAGAAAAAAAGTGAATCCTCATGCCTTGTGAGGCCCTTTTTGGACTCGGGTATCCTCATGCCTTGTTAGGGCCTTTTTGGATAAGCCAATATTCGCAATACCGCTTCAATAAGTTATTCCTTGGCTATGAACTCTAATTAATACCGAGCAACTTTTAAACGATCTTGTGCTAGAAGCTAAGTAACTTTTCAAATCGTACAACCTTATTTATTGCAAATATATTTATTAACAAGTGATGGGAGAAAAAGTTCATAACTAACTCACATAAGTTAATGAAAGAATACCGAACTTATAATTAACTCTATCATCTCTCGTTCTCCACAATTTAAAATCTCAAGTAATGAGACTCGTGGATGCTTAGCCTAATAAACCAATTAAGGTCCATATGGTTAAGGATACTAGCTAGAGTAAACTAGGATAAGTAAACTCGGGTTGAGTCAAAATATTCACGACGGGCCTAATATATCAAAGATATCTAAACTTGTTAAAACCATTTTATTTATTTATTTATTTTTTTTCTTGACTTTATTCTTGAAATTGAAAATATAAATACGATGCGATAAAAGAAAATAAAAATACTACTAGGCCAAAATAGATCAAAAATTTGAAAAACGTTGAAAATTTTTAAAATTTTCCGGTTAAATGGGGTCAAATTCATGGAAAAGGCCACTAAAATTTCGATAGAAATCCCCCCTACACTTAATATAAACATTGTCCTCAATGTTTAAGCATGTGGGAGAATAAACTCCCCTACACTTAGGACATTGAGTACGTTGTTTAAAATCGAGCTAAAGAAGAGATAACTAAAGTGATTTCATTTATTTGTTTTACTTATATACATGATTGAATCACAATAGCAAAAACTTATCAAAGGAACCGGGTACACGGGTAACACGGGAACACGGGTCTCGTCAAAAGTGGATCATTAAAGCATATGTCCCTGCACACAACATCACAACACAAACAACCTACTTGGCTCCCCCCTACACTTATTGGTGAAAATGGGTGAAAAAGGGTAAAAATCTAACCTAGTTAAACGATGCTTGATTTTTAATCACGAGTCTCTAGCTCGACTCGAATTCCCGAATGTCATCATTCAAATGGGAAAATCATGGAACAACCGAGATTTCCAAGGGAGGAAAATCTCTCCATGATAAAGGTGAAACAAAGTCATACAAGGCATACCCCATGAAAATCCACCCGGGTCAAACACATAATTTCCATCACAAAAGGAAATAAACCCCGAGGTGGTACGCAAGTCATAGGAAAGTGGGGTATCCTTAAGCAAAAATCTCTTACTAGGAAGGGTAAGGTGGTATGGCAATGAAAGCACAAAAGTCTCTATTCCCGGATCAAACACCGGTTCCTTAATGGGAAAATAGCAAGAGGTGTCGACATTTAAGCTCAAATATCATCAAAATCCATAGTGGGAAAGTCATCCTCTTCCAAACTTGATGTGAAAACATAAGTATCGTCGGAGTCATAGGAAAACTCTTCCTCATGAGGAAAATAGGTATTTAGAAAGATATCTAAATCCTCCTCAAATGGAATAACCTCTAAAGTAGGTATGATCTCTAAGAGTGGAGGATCCTCCTCAATAGTCATGACCTCTAAAATTGGAGTATAGAAGTCAAAAGGAGTCTCCATGGAAGAATCACTCATAGAGATATTAGGTGCATTAAGCTCATGGGGTGGGTCATCAAAATTAATGAGATCACTTAAAGAAGTGTCATCATTGTAGTCATCAAAAATTGGTTGATCATATATGGGTGGGTCAAAAGTGGGTGGGTCAAAAGTCGAGTCGTCTAAGTCGAAGATAGTGTGATCACTTGAAAAATTGTCATCACTATCGGTGTCATAAATGGGAGTATCAAAATTTTGAGGCTCTAAGGGAAGGGATGAGTTTATCACAAAATCATTTTGATTAGACTTTTCAATTCCAAAAGGATTAATAAAAATCTCATTATTAAGAACATCAATCATATTGACCGACTCTTTTCCATTTGATTTAGTTGTGATTTTTCCCATTTCGAAAACTTGTTGTTCATCCCGAACCCTAAGAATTAACTCCCCTTCGGCTACATCAACTAAGGCTCTTCCGGATCGTAAGAATGGTCTACCAAGTATTAACGGAATACGAGGATCCATCTCATAGTCGACGACGACAAAGTCCACGGGAAAAGTGAATGTACCGACTCTAACAAAAACGTCTTCGGCAATACCAACGGGGTATGCGAGAGTTCGATTAGCTAATTCTAAAGTCATACGAGTCGGTACAAGGTCGGGTAAGGACAATTGTTTCCAAACCGAAAGTGGCATAAGATTGATGCTAGCGCCGAGATCCGCTAAAGCCATACAATCATCGATTTGAGGAAACGAGCAAGGTAACACGAATCGTCCGGGATCTCCTAGCTTTTCGGGAAGCTCTTTGAGAAGAACCACGGAACAATTCTCATTTAAACGGGTGTTAACGAGCTTAGCCATTTTTTCCTTTTTATTGAGCAAATCTTTAAACATTTTGACAAATTTTGGCATTTGAGCAAGTGCTTCAATAAGGCTAACGTTAACATTCACATTGGAAATCATTTTCAAAAAGTTAGAGACATGAACGTCATCTTTGGTGAGCACTTTAGTCTTGCCTAACCTAGATGGATAAGGAATATTAGGCGTAGACTTTGAAGGTTGAGAAGGAGAAGGACTCGCTTCTTGAACAACCGTAGGGATAGGCTCTTTCGGCAATGGAGGATTAGAACTAGGAGTGGTAGTGGGAGGAATCACCGGAGGGGGAGTAGGATTACTCATTATGACCTCCGGGCCTTGTCTCTCCTTTATGGGCGAAGAGATGGAAGGTCCCACTAAAGTGGCTCCACTTCGAGTATTGATAGCACTCACATTAGCACGAGGGTTAATCTCGGTATTTGAAGGTAAGGCACCTTGGGGTCTAAGGGTTTGCAACATAGTCAAAAATCTCTTATCATTGGACTCTTGCATTTGTCTAGTAGACTCTTGCATAGCTTTCATGATTTTCTCATGTTCGGTCAATTTTTGTAGAACCAAGTCCATTTGAGGGTTTTGCATATTCATTTGATTGAACCCTTGATTATTAACCCCTTGATTAGGAAAACCTTGATTTTGATATTGAGTTTGAAAATCGTTGTTATTGTAAAAACCTTGATTATTTTGAAACCCTTGATTTTGACCATTAAAAATCCCTTGATTTGCATTCCCTTGAAAATTACCCATTTGAGGACCTTGGTTCCTATTTTGGTATTGGGTATTTTGGGCGGGTGGGGGTGGTCTTTGAGGTGCTACAAATCCCGGGGGAGCCAAATAATTAGTACTCTTGTAAGACAAATGGTTAACATCAACATTAGGTTTAAATGAAACCCTTTCATTAGCATTAAAAAGGACTAAAAATCCTAGTTTCAAATGGCGCCGCTGCCGCTTCGCTCGTACGATTGACGATTTTTCGTGAAGACGTTTGGATTTTGGGATCCGTTCTTCTTGAACGTTAATTTTCTTGCACAAAAAATCAAAAATACAAAAAAATCAAAAACTCAAAAATACAAAAAAAAAATTAAAAAATCACAAAAGCAATTTCTTTCCTAAGAATTGCACCAAAAAAATTAAAAAAAAATCCAAACGTAATACTTTTTCCTAAAAGTATTACACCAAAAATATTACGTATTAGTGTTAATTTTTAGTTCGATTTCTTTCGTTTTTTCTTGTGAATATATATTTTTCTTAAAAAAATACAAAAAGATTTTTCATTTATTATATTATATTACGTAGCACAATAACTTACCTACTTTTCAAATAAGCCTTAGTTGGGATTTCATCACCTAACTATTGTAGTCGAATCCTAAACGAAATAAAAAGGCAAAATAGATAAATACTAGTAAGACGTTTGAACTCGATTTATACAAACTATAAGGTGGGTATAAGGCGACGCACTATAAAAGGCCGTCTAAGGAAAAAGGTTTTTAAGTGCTTTGTGCCACCTCGTTTCCCCGCTTGCTTGTGCGTATATTGAGAGGGACGACCGATTATTGGTTTGCCGACTCAATTAGTATTTAAGTATATATTTTTGTAGATTTTTCATATTGCTCATCGAGAGGGAAAATCCTTTTCCTCTCAAAGTCGACCGAGGTCACCTACCTCATTCCAAAGTTTTAATTGTATGCGCACTCGCGCGCATACATACATACCGAGTGGTGTACCAAACTCTTCCAATTCTTCCAAAAAGAAAAAGAAGAAAAACAAAAAGACCGTCATTCAAGCCGATCCCGAGAATCGAGCTTTCGACATAACGATGGCAACGGATAATCGACCAATGATTGAGATTCTTCAATCTCACGTTGAAGGAAACGATGACGCGATTCTGGTGCCGACAATTGGAGCTAATCATTTTGAACTTAAACCGGATTTTATTCGAAATATTTTTAAGTAGATTTTATTAAAGTTACTAGTTTAAAATTAATTAGATTAAAATAGTTTTTAAATTAGATTAAATAGTTTTTAAATAGACTTTTAGTTTAAAATACTAAAATACGTTTACCAAAAACAAAGTTAAGTCGCAACGTTAAATTGGATTTCAATTCGAGTCGAATCGAGGAAAAACGAATATTAAAAAGGACTAAAAATCCTAGTTTCAGGAAGCAAAGAGAAGGGAGGGACAAAAATTATGAAGGCCTTGGGGATGTTTATATAGGCTTGGCAATCCTTGGGCTCCAAGTAATAAACAAGAATTAGGAAACAAAAAGTTTCCCTCTCCCCCCTTTGGTTTTGGCCGACGGCTACACCACCCCCAAGGGGTGTTTGTGTAGTTTTTCCTACTCCTTCTTTTAGCTTCTATTTAGTTTCCATAAAGGTCGTTATAACTTAACTCTTATTTATTAACGATCGTTAGTTAAGCTTTGGTTTGATTTAATAAATATATATAAAATATATTTAATAAATAAATTAACCCTTTACGTTATGTGTGCAATCACGTGATCCCGAGTCCGATCCTATCTCACGACTATTAATTTTAAGTCCATAAACTTTCAGCTCCCACTTAGACAAAATTCTAATATCGTGATCACATTGACTAGCGTCTAGTTACACTAGCAATGTCACTAGTACAAACCGGGTAAGGTCTCCTGGACAAGAACCTTTTAATGATTACATCATTATTATTATCCTTTCATTTCAAATACGCTTGTTAATAAGGATATGGATCTCAGTCATTCCTTCATTAACTATTCTGTTTCTCGTTTACGGATATAGCAAGATTTCCAAAACAAATTTGGGTGTGGCCACACAAACATCTTACTACTCCCCCGAGGGGCCCAGTTGTATTTATACTTCAAACATAATTCGAAGGAAACGAATCCCATTTCGACTACAAGCAAAACACATGAACTTCGCAACACTTCTAAAAATAACCCTTATAACTACCAGTTACGTTTAGCGTTAGGTTATCTCACAGAAATGCACTACATTCAATGCAGTTTTCTGGTATCTCAGGTCTAAGGATAACTATTTATGATTTACTTAATGACAAAGATCCATAAAGTAAAATCACATAGTTGGGATAAGTCCAATATTTGATCCATCAAATATCATCCAGAATTGACCAATATACTTCCAAGTATACTCTGTCACTATTTTGAATTGTCTTACTTTAATAATATTCCCATATTATTAATCGACAACGGACATTTAGAAACATCAAAATGGTCATGGATTAAAACATGTAAAATAGGATACAAAATCTAATAACAGAAAAATAAACGAAACCCAATCTTTATTTCATCAATTCAATAATGTCTTACATCCTTTATCCAAATACTAATCAACAGATTTATTGCATGATTTCGCTAGCTAGTTGCAGCCCAATTGCCTTGGCATGCTTAACTACCTTTGGCCTAGATAAAGCCTTAGTAAAAGGATCAGCTACGTTATCATCTGTGAGAACTTTTAACAATTTTATTTCTCGAGCTTCCACTTGTTCTCGAACGTAGTGATATCTACGTTTAAAGTGTCTGGCGCCCTTCATGACTCCAGGGTCATTGGCGAATATTATTGCCGCAGAATTGTCGCAATATATATCAATAGGTTCTTTAATTGAAGGCATCACTCCAAGATCTCCAATAAACTTCCTTATCCAAACAGCTTCCATTGCAGCTTCTGAAGCGGCCATGTACTCAGATTGAGTCGCATGCATAGCAATGGTTTTCTGCTTACTGCTCTTCCAGTCTACTGCTCCTCCGTTGATGACAAACACGTAACCCGTCTGAGACTTCGTATCGTCTTTATCACATTGCCAGGACGCATCACAGAATCCTGTTACATTCAGTTCTGTGTCTAGTTTACCCCCGAATACCAAAAACATTTCTTTCGTACTCCTCAAATACTTTAGAATATGTTTAACAGCAGTCCAGTGGAACATTCCTGGATTCTGTTGGTATCTACTGACCAAGTTCTGAGCAAACGCCACATCAGGCCTTGTGCATCTTACAGCATACATAATAGATCCTACTGCCGAAGCATAAGGCACCTTCTTCATGTAAGCCACCTCTTCAGGTGATGATGCATCTTTCTCATGACTTAACTCATGCTTAACCTCCATCGATAAGAAACCTTTCTTAGAGTTATGCATGTTATATTTCTTTGATATCTTATCAATATAAGCATCTTGACTAAGACCAATTAACCGTCTACTCCTATCTCGATAGATTTTAATTCCCAGAATATATGCAGCATCTCCCAAATATTTCATAGAAAAACATTTACCAAGATAATCCTTAACCTCCTTAAGTCTTGGAATGTTACTTCCCATGATCAATATGTCATCGACATATAGAATTAGGAACACTACATTACTCCCACTAGCTTTGCGGTATACACATGGCTCATCACGATTTTGAATAAATCTGAACTTTTTGATTTCTTCATCAAATCGCTTATTCCATTGACGTGATGCTTGCTTCAAACCATAAATAGATCTTTGAAGTTTGCACACGCACTTTGGATATTTAGGATCAACATACCCTTCCGGTTGTTGCATATAGATATCTTCATCTAAGCGACCGTTCAAGAAGGCAGTTTTAACATCCATTTGCCATATCTCATAGTCATAGTATGCTGCTATAGCTATGAGAATCCTAATAGCTCGTAAGTCTGCTACAGGAGAAAAGGTCTCCTCGTAGTCTATGCAAAAAGTTTGAGTAAAACCTTTAGCCACTAAACGTGCTTTATAGGATTGTACATCACCATCCATGTCAGTTTTCTTCTTATAGATCCACCTATTTTTCACTACTTTAGCATTTTTGGTGCGTCTACAAGAATCCAAACATCATTGATTTCCATGGATTTCATTTCCTCATTCATCGCAACTATCCATTTTGACTTTTCTGGATCAGACATTGCGGACCGATAGTTAGCAGGTTCACCAAGATCCCCTACTTCCTCCTCATCATCCTCTATGTAAAGACATAGTTTGTCCGGCGCACGTATAGTCCTTTCAGACCTACGTGGAGGAATTACTTCCGGCGGAACACTCAAACTTTCTGGTTCTACAGGAATTTCATCGCTAGTATTTTCAGAAGGCAATGTATCTTCTTGAATTTCTTCAAGATCATAATTTCTCCCACTGAATTCTTGATTTACAAGATCATTTTAAAGGAAGTCTCCGTACCGAGCCACAACTATTTTGTTCTTAGCCGAATAATAAAAGTAGTAACCCATAGTTTCCTAAGGGTAACCTACAAAGATACATTTTACTAAGCGTTGTTGGAGTTTATCTCCAGAGTCACGTTTCACATACGCCTCACAACCCCAGACTTTCAAATAAGACAAATATGGCTTCTTGCCATGCCATAGTTCATATGGTGTCTTATCAACCTTCTTAGTGGGAACCATATTTAGAATACGAACAGCAGATTCAAGAGCATAATCCCAAAAAGATAATGGTAAAGTTGTAAGATTAAACATAGATCGTACCATATCCAATAATGTACGATTTCTCCTTTCAGATACACCATTTTGTTGCGGAGTATATGGAGAAGTAAGTTTCTGAACAATTCCATTCTCAATTAAATAATCTTTAAACTCTTGACTTAAATATTCACCACCACGGTCAGAACGAAGAGCCTTAATCTTCTTACCCAGTTGTAACTCTACTTCGGCTTTAAACGTTTTGAATGTTTTAAATACCTCATGTTTATGTTTAAGTAAATAAACATAACCATAACGGCTATAATCATCCGTAAACGTCAAGAAGTAGCTAGCACCTTTCCTTGACACATGTCTAAGTGGTCCACACACATCAGTATGTATCAACCTAAGTAGTTCAGTAGCCCTTTCAATATTGCTATTAAAAGGTTTCTTGGTCATCTTTCTAGAGATACAAGATTCACATTTATCGAATGATTCATCATTGATACTTTCTAAAAGCCCATCACGTTGTAGCTTTTGTATGCGAGTCTTCCCAATATGGGCAAGCCTAAAATGCCAAAGATAAGAAGAGTTCTTGTCTAACTTACTCTTCTTATTCATGCTAAAAACAGAATATTTTTTCTCTTGGAATTTTTATCATGCATGTTTATTTCAAAAACACCATTCACAGAAATTGCATCAAAATAGAATAAGCCATCTTTGAAAACAGAAATTCTATTATTATCAATCGTGTGAATAAATCCAAGATCCAACATACAAGAAAAAGAAATGACACCCCTAACAATTGTAGGTGCATAGTGACAACTATTTAAAAACAGTACTAAACCCGAAGGTAAAACTAATTTAAATATTCCTATAGCTTCAACCGCTGCTTGTGCGCCATTGCCCACTTGCAGAAATTGTTCCCCATAGGTAAGCCTCCTTTTCAACTCAAATCCCTGCAGGGTATTACAAATGTTAATACCACATCCCGTATCATATACCCAGGAGTTTGATTTGTATGAAAGATTAAATAACTCTATCATAAATAAGTTACAAGAAGATGGTGCTGCAGCAGCTTGCTCAACCTTCTTCTTATGTTCTGCCATTTCATGGAGATAGAGAGAGCAATTCCTCTTCTAGTGTCCAGTCATTTTGCAGTGGTGACAAGTCTCATCTTTCAGAGATTTCTTAGCAAAGTTATGCTTCGGTTTTGATGTAGTCGCAACTTGCTTGCTCTTATCAACCTTGACTTTGCCTTTCTGCTTCTTATTCCCTTGCGGTTTTGGTTTCGACACTCTACCCTTTTGTACATGAAGTACTTGAGGAGTAGCAGTGGATGCCTTATCTTTCAAACCCTTTTCGAAGTCAATGAGCATTGCATGCAAATCATTAACTGTCCTCCCCGTGCAATGCATATTATGGTTACGAACGAAATCATTGAAGTCCTTATTAAGGGACCTATTCATCAAGTTAATAGCCATATTATGATCAAAGGGTTGTCCTAGTGCGATAAGTTGTTCCATATAACCCCTCATCTCCATATAATGAGCACTTACGGACTTTCCAGGAGCTTGCTTGCAACTATGTAGAGCATCAACCAGATCATAGATCTCTACAGCTTGCGGCGTTTCATACACAGCCTTGAGTTCATCAAGCATTTGCTGAGGTGAAGCTAGCTCATACTTCCTTTGAAGTGATGGAGCCATTCTTCCTAACATTACAGCAACCACCTCATGGTGCTTCTTAACGTTAGCAGCGTGTTGAAGCCTTTCCGCATTAGTTGCTCCTTCAGCAAGATCCTCCGGAAAAGGAGTTTCCAAGATATTGATAGTACCCGCTGCTCTCAGAACAATTCTTAGTGAGTGGTACCAATCATTGAAATTAGGGCCAGTAAGTTCAGGCCGTTCAAAGAAAGCTTTGAACGCCGAGCTTATTGTCAGATTGTTTTCGGGTTGAGCCATTTCTATAGAAATAAGTTCAAACATTAGTATTTTCGATAATACAATTCAAGAAAATAAAATTACCCCGGTAATAAAACCATAGTATTTTCCTTGAAAAAAACTAGAATCCATATTGACATAGATTTATCACATTAGTTGATCTGCTAGTGACAAATGTATTCAACACAGTAACTTGTCGAACAATAATTGCCAAATCAAATTGCAATTTCTAGATATGTCAGGGATTTACATTGCCAAAATCATTTGCATTGTAAACATGTTTTATCCCTTCCTTATGCCTTAAGTTTCCAGTTCTCACTGAGTAACTCAATTAAGTCGACTAATCTAAAGAACGTAAAACCTTCATGTGCAATCTTATTCAGTCATGATATCTTATATGACGACAATTGTAACTTCAAGTGTTCGTCAATTAGAGGGCATATGACTTAAATTTTAGGGTATAGATTTTGGTGTCAAAATCATGTATGGAGAAGCATGCACACATCTCCATAACATAAGTTTAATAAAACATTTAGTAAACTTTTTTGTGAGACTAAAAGTTCATCATATACTTGCAAGTTGAGGTATTGGTTAAACCAATTGAAGATTTTACACACAACTAAATTCACACCGTACTTTTTCTAGAACATAAGTTATAGCACAAAGCAATAACCTTATTCATTGTGTTTCGGATGTGAATTAATGTAGTTAAATCAACCTTAAAGAATTGTACCAATAACAACCGTAGGCACTACCAATTTGACGCACAGGCGAGCCGGGAATTTGGTCAGCACTGAAGCATAACACCTCATTCCTTAACCGGGTACATGACCAGCGGTGCGTTATACCCACTTTATAGTTTGCCAAAATTGAGTAGCCGTTAAGTTGCTATTGCAATTCTAATCAACGCAAATCATATGTATTTTACATCTCAAAACAATTCATTAATTTTGATAAGATTTAGTCCATATTATTTTTCTTGGAAAAAATTACCCTTGTTTACCACATACAATATAAAAAATGTATGAAAACAAGTAGTACAAAAAAAACTAAATCAAATAGCCACATGCATAACAATTTATTAAAAGAACATCAAATCTAGGGTTTTTATAAACATAAAAAGTCTTCCCTAATTTTAAAAACATTGAATCAAATAAAGCAAATAGCAATCAAAATTATATGATCAGTAAGAAACATGCATGTTTATTACGGATCTCCCACATTCTCTTAACAATTAAAAAACTACGGATCGTAACCACGCATGACATAACAATTAATTCATGCAAAAACATATAAAGTTAATTACCATGCAATTTTAGGGTTTACAAATAAACTTTTTTTTTTATATATAAAAATTCGACTAAAGTCGATTTTAATAATAATAAAAAACAAAACCCTAATTTTTCATAAAACCTAAAAAAAACATGTAATTTTTAACACAAATCATTATTAGTTAAAAAACTTTAGATCTTGATAATTATAATCATGTTAAAACGGCTCTCGATGCCACTGATGGTTTATAGAGTTCATAACAATTATTTAAAACCCTAATATGGATCAAAGAGCGCATAGCGGAAGCGATTAACAAGATCATCAATTTAACAAAATTATATTAATCAAGATTAGGGTTACATACCTTTATCCTAGCAAGATCCACAAGACGACGGAACAAACGGCAACTAGGGTTGATCACGAACAATACCAAGAATATAATCACGCTCTTGTACACACGTAATACAACGAGTAAACCGTGAGTCTAGCACGAGAAAACCGAGCTTCAACGCTTATGGATTATCTACCCAATAACCCTAGAGAGGGATTAGGACTAGATATTTAGCTAAATCGAAAACCAACCGAAACCCTAAGATGGTGAGGGTGTGGCGATCGCAGGAAGCAAAGAGAAGGGAGGGACAAAAATTATGAAGGCCTTGGGGTTGTTTATATAGGCTTGGCAATCCTTGGGCTCCAAGTAATAAACAAGAATTAGGAAACAAAAAGTTTCCCTCTCCCTCCTTTGGTTTTGGCCGACGGCTACACCACCCCCAAGGGGTGTTTGTGTAGTTTTTCCTACTCCTTCTTTTAGCTTCTATTTAGTTTCCATAACGGTCGTTATAACTTAACTCTTATTTATTAACGATCGTTAGTTAAGCTTTGGTTTGATTTAATAAATATATATAAAATATATTTAATAAATAAATTAACCCTTTACGTTATGTGTGCAATACCGTGATCCCGAGTTCGATCCTATCTCACGACTATTAATTTTAAGTCCATAAACTTTCATAATTTAACTATAGCGAGTAATTATGAACCCAAATTATACAATCGGCACACATTTAACTATATGCAGCTTATACGAACAATAATTCAGCAGTTAGCAAAATAAGCTTGCACATATTCAATTCCAAATCAGATACATGGAGCAAATATGAACCTGAGTAAGTAGACAGTTAGACATGCATATAGCGCAACATATGAAGCTAAAATGAACCGTAAATCAGCAATCGCACACATTAATCCAGTCGGATTTTATTCATCGATTCGTCGCCATGAACTAAACAGCCAACCCTTAGTCAAGAAATAACCATGAACTAAACAGTCAACCAATATATCGGGTTTCTACGTGATCTTGATACACAATTCAGTTATGCAAGATTCATAAACCCGAAACCGACTTATAGCTAAAAGTACTAATAATACCTTTCATCTCCATTTAAAACGGGCAAAACCAACGCGGTTTCAAGAATCCTAGCAATAACAACCGCATCAACAATCTGATTCCTAATCTCAAACAACCCACCCGAAACTAGGACAACCAAAAACTTCTTCTTCTCATTCGCAATCACACCCGACCGTCTCCTATACTCGAAACTTAAATCCAAACACGTCACGTAACCTTCCCCATCATGCTGCTCCCAAAAATCACCCACCACCGATCTTGGTGGTAACGGCACCATGGCAGTCGGATCTAAATTCACCAACCCATCTTTCTCACCATTATCACCAATCGGTTCCTCAAACACAGACGCCAACGAAGCTACAAAAATCGGCGTGTAGGAAGCCGGGTGATCAGTATGGGTAATTATGGAGATACTGGGCGTGTTTGAAAAGCGATTGACTGACGCGAAACATAGAACCGAAGTGAGGACGAGTGTGAAGAAGAAGAACGTGTGTGATGATGGTTCTTGGATGGTTTCGTTTTTGCCATTGATGATGATTGAGCTGCTACTGTGTGTTGTAACTGTATTTATAACTGATTTATGCCAAAATTCTGTTTTTTTGGCGCCAAGATATTTAAAATTTTAATTATGAATAAAACTAAATATTTGGATAAATAGGACATTTGTTTATTATGTTCAAATTGGTCTAAATATTTTATGTAGTAAAGCAAGATGATAAGTAAGATTTTTTATCTAAAAAAGAATATTTTTATATTTAATTTTTAGAAAAAAGAACCTAATTTTCTTTTTATTTGAAAAAAAAATTTAAAAAATGCTAAAAAAAATTGATGAAGAAAAACAATATAAAAACATATGTGTAAAATGTGTGTGAACAACAAAAATTTAAAAAGAGAAAATAAATACTAAAACTTTAGTGGTTAAATTTTATATAAATTAAATTGTGTTAAGTGAACTTATATTTTTTTAATAACTTTAGAAAATAAACAAACATTTATTACACTTTATACCCTCTAAATTTTATATCTTACAAAATATATAAAATTTATTTAAACACTAATATATAAGTATAATGATTTTTTAGTAGAACTGTGTGCATAATTATTAGTTAGACTAATATCACAATTATAAAGAGTAAACATAAGAATTTTTTATATATTTATGTATTGAACTAAAATATTAAAATTAATTTTATTTACGTACAAGCACTATGCGTGCACGTGATTTATAACTTTTTAGACTAGTTATAACTTTTATGCACACATGAGACTTACATATAAATCAAATTTATTATAATAGTCTAATTTAATTTACAAATATATGAAAAAAATTTCTTACTTAATATCTTGTAATTGTGATATTAATATAAATGATAATTATGTACACTATTTTAGTATAAAGTCTAAATAATATAAAAGATAACGAGTGTGTCAATATCTCAGAAACCTTTTGTTATGTCCCTGCTGCGACACACCTAAAATAAATGATTGAGATAACAACGTTTTAAGTTTTAACCATTTTGGTAGAAATACAGAACACAATGTGGCGCTTTACGCTATCTAAAACCTTACTAAAAGTTATAAAAGATGACGAGTGTCTCAGGACCTCACAAACCCTTTTATTCCGTCCCTGCTGTGACACACCTAAAACAAATTATTGAGATAACGCTTTAAATATTTTGCTAAAAATATAGAACACGTGAATACTCCCCACCAATAAATTATTGAGATAACGCTTTAACTAAAAGCTGTTGTGAATTTATATGACACATTTTTGGGACTTCAGGGGGCTGTTTTGTACATTTCCAAACCCAAACCCGGTTTTAACCCACCATAACCCATAACACCCCACGTTTTTTATACTCTTGTCTTAAACTTTCCCTCTAAACACTCATTATTCCCTTAATCCCCAGGTATGAAAAAGCAAGAACCCTAATCACCTTTTTCATAATTAGTCATAATTAAGACCCAATATTCTCCAGTAACACAATCCCCATCACTCTCATCACAACCCCACCCAAAAAATCGGTCCCCCTTAGCCAGCTGTCCTCCCAATATGAGCCCTGCTACATGAAGACAAAGATGAACAGTTCATCAACGGATCCTTGTGATTCCTTCTTCCCAAAGATTTCATTTAATAGCCAAGATCATCTCCTACAGCTGTACTCCACATGGGCAGTCACATGAAGCCAAAGACCAAATACAAATGAGGAATCACCAAAGGCATATTCTGAGGATCAAAAGGACAGATTTGGGTATTCATAACTAGGGTTTACTTTTATTTTATGTATTCTAGATCATTCGTAGATGTAGTATAAAGAGATGTCGCATGTGATACTCTTTTTCTTGTTCCAGCTTTATGTAAAAAATTTAAAAATTATTGAAATTTTAATTTTGGTTTTTATAAATGCTGAGTTCCATTACTTTATTGTCTTAGTGTAATGTTTATTTTCTTGCAACTTTAGTTAATTTATCAAAGTTATTTTTGTTTCAAGAATTTGAAAAAAAATAATATATTTTGAGATCTGGATTGATATAAGTTGAATGCAAATTTGAGGTTTGACACACCTTAAGCTTTTTAAACTTATAGGAGTTTGTTATTTTACTTGTTGGTTTGAGATATTCTTGGTTGGATAATTTGTCTTAAAATCTTTTTATTTTGGTCTTTGCAGTCTGTTGTGTGAATCTTTTTTTAGGTTTCAAAGTTGAAGTTAAATTGTTTTTAAGGAATTTCAAAGTTCCATTTTCACTTTTGTAATTCCCTTTTCAATGTTAAGGAAAAGTTGGTAAAAAGAATCTGAGTTCCAAATTTATTTTACTTTATGCAAATGTGTTGAATCCATTTTACCTTTCTTAAGTTTTGTCCAAGTTTGGTTTGTGAAGTTACATAAACATTCACAAAAATCAGTTTATGTTACTGTTCATCCGTCACTATTCATAAGATTATTGGAGAGGTTTTCTGAAATTTAGCTGATTCAAGAGGTTTTTGGTTATCGTGGTGGTGGCTTTGAGGCTTGGTGTTAAGCCTATGTAATAGTTGCTCTCATAGTTTCAAGAGTTTTGGTTTTCATTTGATGATAAGCTGCTGGTGGATAAGCTTTGGATAAGATGGTTCGGGATTATATAAGTAGGAACGTGAGTTGACTAGAGGTTCTTGGTTGATAGATGAGAGCTTAAGGCTTGGATCTCAAGTAAGTAATTTCCTCCTTGTTTTACTTGATTATTATCATAAGCTGCTTATTTTGGTTATTTGCTTGTTGATTATGTGTTGGTATAACTTGCTTATTAGTTGTTTTCATTGCTTTATTTTACTGTCTACTTGCTTAATATGCTTTTTATTTGGTCTGTCTTACTTTAAATCTCATATCATAGTGTTAATTGTTTATTACTGGCATTTTAACTAGTGTTTGGATTTGCTGTCCAATTGATGTCACTTAGGATCTAGGATTTAATAATGATTGCTGTTAATTTTGAGGTGTTAGTTTAGCTTAATTTTACTTTAATTATAGCATAAAATATAAAGAAAATGAATTAAAAAAATGTTGTTGCTTTAGTCTCTAATAATTGGTGATTGGCACAGTAGGTTTCTGTCGTTAGCTTCGAATTTGTAGTTTATTGGTCCATATTGTGCTCACAACTAGCTTAGGGTTAGTTTAGGTTCGCGTATCATTGATTGGTGGTTTAGTTGGCTCACTTGTAAAAAGTGCTCAAAACAATAGGAAACTTCTAACAGTAGGGTTGTAGGATTTGGAACTAGTGTGTTTTAGGTGGTGGAATCGTGTATGCATTTAGGGGTAGGATAGAGTGAGTTGTGTGCACTTGTAGGGTGTTTTGGTAAGTCTAGGTTTAATATTTGGTGAGCCAAAGCTCACCAAATAACCATTTAGATCAGCAAACATTCTAGTCTCTGTCCGTAAGCACCACTAGTAAGGATTAGGTGCCCCATTATTCTGTTTTGAGGCTTCATTTTTTGTGAACTTGTAGATTTTAAGGTGATTTAGGGTATTGTTAGCTAGATATAAGATTTGCAAGTTTTTGGTGTGTCAAGAACGCCACAACAGCCACAGTAGAACCCATCGCCCATCGCCTGAATTTCTGTATGTAGCTTACTACAGCCGGGACATTTTTGCGATTTTAATTAATGAGTAGTTGCCTTTTAAGTTAATATAAGTCAAGGTATAGTTGGTATCTAGGTTGTTAAGGCTCTTGGTGGTCGTCACATAGCAAATTTACTCACTGTATTGGCGAAGTATACCACCAAGACTTAGTTCTGCCCGCCATTGCTTCAACAGCCCTTAGGCTTGATTCTTGAGTCTTGGAGGTTGGAATTTGTCTTAAACTTAACCCTAGGGTAGGTTTTAGGCCCTATTCGCTTAACATTCAGGTTTAGAGGAGTTTGGTGTTTCGAATCAAGCCCAAGTAGCTCCACATTCACATTAGTGCCAATAAAATCAGCAAATAAACATCCCTGCATGAACCCTTAGTTATCTGTCTGCAATTGCAATTTTGAAGGACTGATGTAAGCTTGCGTGTGGTGTGATTTTTGGCATAGTTGGTGTTAGAGTTAATGAACATGATTGTGTAGGCTTGATAGTTTTTTGTGTAGCTTGTTGTTAGCTCATATCCATCTACCTGCATTCTTTACTTTCTTTTATTTATTTTTTGTTGCATAATATGATCTTATCTTGCTAGTTTTATGCTTAATTGGTGATTGTGTTGGTGTTTGTGTGTTTATTACTGACTCCCCACAAGCCCATGCTTGTAGGGGTGCCGTTTGTGCCCAAAAACAGCAAGAAAACAGCTCAAAATCGTCCGAAACGAACCGAAAAACCATACAGCAACAATTCTCTTTGTTGTCCGAGAAAGCTCTATTTTATTTGTTTTTTAGTGTTGTCCGGTATCGGATAACAGTGATATTGGACAACACCTTTGTCTGGTAGGATCTTGGACAACACAGAAGTACTCCACCTTGGAGTACTTTGGGGTACTTTCGTTTTTAGCCATTTTTTTTAGTTTTCTTTAACTTTTTCATTTTCCCTTGTTAGTTTACTTAAAATAGAAGTTTTAGAAAAATAAATTTTATTTTTATCATTATTTTAGTTTAAAAATTGTTTTTAGCCTTTAAAAATTAGAAAAGTAGTTTTAAAAATTTAGGAAAAGTACTTTTTAGTATTTAAATAATATAAGTAAGATATTTGTTCGATAAAATAATATTTTGGTGTTTTTCTTAATTATATTTAGTTTTAGGGCTTTAATTAGCATTTAAAATTGAATATTTAATTAATAAAAGTTTTTAAAATATATTTATTGAATTTTTATTCTTATTTATATTATTTTAGACTTAGTTTCATTTTTAATTAATTTTTAATTTTGTAGCGTTTTACGTCAATTCGTCGTAGTGTAATCATAGTTGTAGCTCGTCTTTATTTTTCTCTCTTAAAACCAAAAACAACACTAATCCAAACTTTGATTTTACATATTGGCACTCATAATCACACACCTCCTTCGAGAACGAACCCGCATTTATCGGTTTTACGATTTTTAATTAAATCGTACTACTTAATACTTGCCACATACACGTTTTTCCTAAAACGTGTACGATTTACCTACAATCATCTTGGCGCCGCTGCCGGGGTGGTATTTTGTGTGCCATTATTATTATCGTGTTTGTGTGAGTAGTGCGTTTTTTCTTTTCAATTTTTGAAAAGCGTAAATACGTACATACTCATTTTTGTTATTTTTGTTTATTTTCCTATATATATTATAGTATCCAAATAAATCGTGTTTAATTTTCCTAGATTAAACACACAACAATCTTTTACTATATTGTAGATATCCCATTATCGTTTTCGTTTTTCTTGTGAATATATTACTATATTGTACTTACGTAGAACAATAAATATACAAGTACTCCAAAAGCGTGAAAGCGCGACCTTGATTCGGGATTTCATCACTCGATCATTGTATTCGAATCTAAAGCAAAAGTTTAAAGGCAAAATAGATAAATTCTTTCGTGAGGCTTAATTTTGATTAACACAAACTATAAGGTGGGTATAAGGCGGTTGTATTTCACGACCTAAGGGAAAAAGGCTCTTAAGTGCTTAGCGCCGCCTCGTTTCCCCCGCTTGCTTGTGCGTGTTTTGGGAAAGAGGTCAAATCGAGGATTTGCCGCCCAAGTATTATCTACATATCATATATATTTGCTCGTTTTCAAGATTAAACCCTCTTGAACGTTTTGGTGTTCCACCAACGTTCTAAAGTTATCGAAGGCGTTCACTCCACGTGATCGTTTTCATTCTTTGAGGCTCCTTTAATCGAGAAGATCGGTTCGAGGGGAGATTTGTAGATTTGTGTCTACATAATACACATAAATCCAAAAAAATTAAAAACAATCAAAAACCAAAAAAATTGAAAAATCGAAAAACCCCAAAAAGAATCTTCTTTGCTACCCCCCCCCCCCCATTCTACTCTTAGTGCATGCGCACTCGATCGAAGGATTATTCTAATTATAGCAACGCTTCGAATCGACGCAATCGTAATCGAAGGAATCGACAACGTAGATGAGATTTAGAAACCGACGTTCCTAATATCGTTGTTGAAGAAACCGTAGACAAGATGGCCGAAAATCGTTCGATGATGGAATTGCTCCAAGTGCCCACCGAGGGTTATGGAGACGCGATCGTAATTCCCGCTATCGAAGCGGAGAATTTTGAGATTAAGAGCGGAATGCTTTCGTTAATCCAAGCTACGAAGTTTCGAGGTCGTGAAGCCGATAATCCTCACGACCATATTAGGAATTTTGATCGACTTTTAGCCACGAACAAGTTTAAGAACGTCGAACCCGATGTCGTCAAGCTTATGCTTTTTCCGTACTCGCTAGATGGTGCCGCCAAGGATTGGTACGAGAAAGAGCCACCTAATTCGATAACTACATGTAAGGATCTCGTCTCCAAGTTCGTTAATTATTTTTTACCACCGTCTAAGACAACGTTTTTCAAAAATGAAATTACGAAATTTGAGCAAAAACCGAATGAATCTTTTAGAGACGAGTGGGATCGTTTTAAGGAATTGCTTAGGCAATGTCCTCACCATGGATTTTCCGAGTTGCACCAAATCGATACGTTTTATAACGGTCATAGTTTTCAAGAACAAGATTCGTTGAATTCCGCCGCCGGTGGCAACTTTTTGTGTAAAACTCCGAAGGATGCTTTAATGATTATCGAGAATCGATCCAAGGCTTACCAACTCCGCAACGCACCGAGTGTTGCCAATGTCGCCAATGTTAGTAGTTCTAATCGCGACATTGAGAGGGTTGATGCGAAAGTCGACAAGCTAACGAATGTGTTTACGTCTTTTCTCGTCGAAATGCAAAAGAAAGACGCTCTCGCTACGGTGAAAGCGGTTGAGACATCGTAACCATGCAATTTAATAAATACGGATCGTAACCACGCATGACATAACAATTAATTCATGCAAAAACATATAAAGTTAATTACCATGCAATTTTAGGGTTTACAAATAAACTTTTTTTTTTATATAAAAAAATTCGACTAAAGTCGATTTTAATAATAATAAAAAACAAAACCCTAATTTTTCATAAAACCTAAAAAAACATGTAATTTTTAACACAAATCATTATTAGTTAAAAAACTTTAGATCTTGATAATTATAATCATGTTAAAACGGCTCTCGATGCCACTGATGGTTTATAGAGTTCATAACAATTATTTAAAACCCTAATATGGATCAAAGAGCGCATAGCGGAAGCGATTAACAAGATCATCAATTTAACAAAATTATATTAATCAAGATTAGGGTTACATACCTTTATCCTAGCAAGATCCACAAGACGACGGAACAAACGGCAACTAGGGTTGATCACGAACAATACCAAGAATATAATCACGCTCTTGTACACACGTAATACAACGAGTAAACCGTGAGTCTAGCACGAGAAAACCGAGCTTCAACGCTTATGGATTATCTACCCAATAACCCTAGAGAGGGATTAGGACTAGATATTTAGCTAAATCGAAAACCAACCGAAACCCTAAGATGGTGAGGGTGTGGCGATCGCAGGAAGCAAAGAGAAGGGAGGGACAAAAATTATGAAGGCCTTGGGGTTGTTTATATAGGCTTGGCAATCCTTGGGCTCCAAGTAATAAACAAGAATTAGGAAACAAAAAGTTTCCCTCTCCCTCCTTTGGTTTTGGCCGACGGCTACACCACCCCCAAGGGGTGTTTGTGTAGTTTTTCCTACTCCTTCTTTTAGCTTCTATTTAGTTTCCATAACGGTCGTTATAACTTAACTCTTATTTATTAACGATCGTTAGTTAAGCTTTGGTTTGATTTAATAAATATATATAAAATATATTTAATAAATAAATTAACCCTTTACGTTATGTGTGCAATACCGTGATCCCGAGTTCGATCCTATCTCACGACTATTAATTTTAAGTCCATAAACTTTCATAATTTAACTATAGCGAGTAATTATGAACCCAAATTATACAATCGGCACACATTTAACTATATGCAGCTTATACGAACAATAATTCAGCAGTTAGCAAAATAAGCTTGCACATATTCAATTCCAAATCAGATACATGGAGCAAATATGAACCTGAGTAAGTAGACAGTTAGACATGCATATAGCGCAACATATGAAGCTAAAATGAACCGTAAATCAGCAATCGCACACATTAATCCAGTCGGATTTTATTCATCGATTCGTCGCCATGAACTAAACAGCCAACCCTTAGTCAAGAAATAACCATGAACTAAACAGTCAACCAATATATCGGGTTTCTACGTGATCTTGATACACAATTCAGTTATGCAAGATTCATAAACCCGAAACCGACTTATAGCTAAAAGTACTAATAATACCTTTCATCTCCATTTAAAACGGGCAAAACCAACGCGGTTTCAAGAATCCTAGCAATAACAACCGCATCAACAATCTGATTCCTAATCTCAAACAACCCACCCGAAACTAGGACAACCAAAAACTTCTTCTTCTCATTCGCAATCACACCCGACCGTCTCCTATACTCGAAACTTAAATCCAAACACGTCACGTAACCTTCCCCATCATGCTGCTCCCAAAAATCACCCACCACCGATCTTGGTGGTAACGGCACCATGGCAGTCGGATCTAAATTCACCAACCCATCTTTCTCACCATTATCACCAATCGGTTCCTCAAACACAGACGCCAACGAAGCTACAAAAATCGGCGTGTAGGAAGCCGGGTGATCAGTATGGGTAATTATGGAGATACTGGGCGTGTTTGAAAAGCGATTGACTGACGCGAAACATAGAACCGAAGTGAGGACGAGTGTGAAGAAGAAGAACGTGTGTGATGATGGTTCTTGGATGGTTTCGTTTTTGCCATTGATGATGATTGAGCTGCTACTGTGTGTTGTAACTGTATTTATAACTGATTTATGCCAAAATTCTGTTTTTTTGGCGCCAAGATATTTAAAATTTTAATTATGAATAAAACTAAATATTTGGATAAATAGGACATTTGTTTATTATGTTCAAATTGGTCTAAATATTTTATGTAGTAAAGCAAGATGATAAGTAAGATTTTTTATCTAAAAAAGAATATTTTTATATTTAATTTTTAGAAAAAAGAACCTAATTTTCTTTTTATTTGAAAAAAAAATTTAAAAAATGCTAAAAAAAATTGATGAAGAAAAACAATATAAAAACATATGTGTAAAATGTGTGTGAACAACAAAAATTTAAAAAGAGAAAATAAATACTAAAACTTTAGTGGTTAAATTTTATATAAATTAAATTGTGTTAAGTGAACTTATATTTTTTTAATAACTTTAGAAAATAAACAAACATTTATTACACTTTATACCCTCTAAATTTTATATCTTACAAAATATATAAAATTTATTTAAACACTAATATATAAGTATAATGATTTTTTAGTAGAACTGTGTGCATAATTATTAGTTAGACTAATATCACAATTATAAACAGTAAACATAAGAATTTTTTATATATTTATGTATTGAACTAAAATATTAAAATTAATTTTATTTACGTACAAGCACTATGCGTGCACGTGATTTATAACTTTTTAGACTAGTTATAACTTTTATGCACACATGAGACTTACATATAAATCAAATTTATTATAATAGTCTAATTTAATTTACAAATATATGAAAAAAATTTCTTACTTAATATCTTGTAATTGTGATATTAATATAAATGATAATTATGTACACTATTTTAGTATAAAGTCTAAATAATATAAAAGATAACGAGTGTGTCAATATCTCAGAAACCTTTTGTTATGTCCCTGCTGCGACACACCTAAAATAAATGATTGAGATAACAACGTTTTAAGTTTTAACCATTTTGGTAGAAATACAGAACACAATGTGGCGCTTTACGCTATCTAAAACCTTACTAAAAGTTATAAAAGATGACGAGTGTCTCAGGACCTCACAAACCCTTTTATTCCGTCCCTGCTGTGACACACCTAAAACAAATTATTGAGATAACGCTTTAAATATTTTGCTAAAAATATAGAACACGTGAATACTCCCCACCAATAAATTATTGAGATAACGCTTTAACTAAAAGCTGTTGTGAATTTATATGACACATTTTTGGGACTTCAGGGGGCTGTTTTGTACATTTCCAAACCCAAACCCGGTTTTAACCCACCATAACCCATAACACCCCACGTTTTTTATACTCTTGTCTTAAACTTTCCCTCTAAACACTCATTATTCCCTTAATCCCCAGGTATGAAAAAGCAAGAACCCTAATCACCTTTTTCATAATTAGTCATAATTAAGACCCAATATTCTCCAGTAACACAATCCCCATCACTCTCATCACAACCCCACCTAAAAAATCGGTCCCCCTTAGCCAGCTGTCCTCCCAATATGAGCCCTGCTACATGAAGACAAAGATGAACAGTTCATCAACGGATCCTTGTGATTCCTTCTTCCCAAAGATTTCATTTAATAGCCAAGATCATCTCCTACAGCTGTACTCCACATGGGCAGTCACATGAAGCCAAAGACCAAATACAAATGAGGAATCACCAAAGGCATATTCTGAGGATCAAAAGGACAGATTTGGGTATTCATAACTAGGGTTTACTTTTATTTTATGTATTCTAGATCATTCGTAGATGTAGTATAAAGAGATGTCGCATGTGATACTCTTTTTCTTGTTCCAGCTTTATGTAAAAAATTTAAAAATTATTGAAATTTTAATTTTGGTTTTTATAAATGCTGAGTTCCATTACTTTATTGTCTTAGTGTAATGTTTATTTTCTTGCAACTTTAGTTAATTTATCAAAGTTATTTTTGTTTCAAGAATTTGAAAAAAAATAATATATTTTGAGATCCGGATTGATATAAGTTGAATGCAAATTTGAGGTTTGACACACCTTAAGCTTTTTAAACTTATAGGAGTTTGTTATTTTACTTGTTGGTTTGAGATATTCTTGGTTGGATAATTTGTCTTAAAATCTTTTTATTTTGGTCTTTGCAGTCTGTTGTGTGAATCTTTTTTAGGTTTCAAAGTTGAAGTTAAATTGTTTTTAAGGAATTTCAAAGTTCCATTTTCACTTTTGTAATTCCCTTTTCAATGTTAAGGAAAAGTTGGTAAAAAGAATCTGAGTTCCAAATTTATTTTACTTTATGCAAATGTGTTGAATCCATTTTACCTTTCTTAAGTTTTGTCCAAGTTTAGTTTGTGAAGTTACATAAACATTCACAAAAATCAGTTTATGTTACTGTTCATCCGTCACTATTCATAAGATTATTGGAGAGGTTTTCTGAAATTTAGCTGATTCAAGAGGTTTTTGGTTATCGTGGTGGTGGCTTTGAGGCTTGGTGTTAAGCCTATGTAATAGTTGCTCTCATAGTTTCAAGAGTTTTGGTTTTCATTTGATGATAAGCTGCTGGTGGATAAGCTTTGGATAAGATGGTTCGGGATTATATAAGTAGGAACGTGAGTTGACTAGAGGTTCTTGGTTGATAGATGAGAGCTTAAGGCTTGGATCTCAAGTAAGTAATTTCCTCCTTGTTTTACTTGATTATTATCATAAGCTGCTTATTTTGGTTATTTGCTTGTTGATTATGTGTTGGTATAACTTGCTTATTAGTTGTTTTCATTGCTTTATTTTACTGTCTACTTGCTTAATATGCTTTTTATTTGGTCTGTCTTACTTTAAATCTCATATCATAGTGTTAATTGTTTATTACTGGCATTTTAACTAGTGTTTGGATTTGCTGTCCAATTGATGTCACTTAGGATCTAGGATTTAATAATGATTGCTGTTAATTTTGAGGTGTTAGTTTAGCTTAATTTTACTTTAATTATAGCATAAAATATAAAGAAAATGAATTAAAAAATGTTGTTGCTTTAGTCTCTAATAATTGGTGATTGGCACAGTAGGTTTCTGTCGTTAGCTTCGAATTTGTAGTTTATTGGTCCATATTGTGCTCACAACTAGCTTAGGGTTAGTTTAGGTTCGCGTATCATTGATTGGTGGTTTAGTTGGCTCACTTGTAAAAAGTGCTCAAAACAACAGGAAACTTCTAACAGTAGGGTTGTAGGATTTGGAACTAGTGTGTTTTAGGTGGTGGAATCGTGTATGCATTTAGGGGTAGGATAGAGTGAGTTGTGTGCACTTGTAGGGTGTTTTGGTAAGTTTAGGTTTAATATTTGGTGAGCCAAAGCTCACCAAATAACCATTTAGATCAGCAAACATTCTAGTCTCTGTCCGTAAGCACCACTAGTAAGGATTAGGTGCCCCATTATTCTGTTTTGAGGCTTCATTTTTTGTGAACTTGTAGATTTTAAGGTGATTTAGGGTATTGTTAGCTAGATATAAGATTTGCAAGTTTTTGGTGTGTCAAGAACGCCACAACAGCCACAGTAGAACCCATCGCCCATCGCCTGAATTTCTGTATGTAGCTTACTACAGCCGGGACATTTTTGCGATTTTAATTAATGAGTAGTTGCCTTTTAAGTTAATATAAGTCAAGGTATAGTTGGTATCTAGGTTGTTAAGGCTCTTGGTGGTCGTCACATAGCAAATTTACTCACTGTATTGGCGAAGTATACCACCAAGACTTAGTTCTGCCCGCCATTGCTTCAACAGCCCTTAGGCTTGATTCTTGAGTCTTGGAGGTTGGAATTTGTCTTAAACTTAACCCTAGGGTAGGTTTTAGGCCCTATTCGCTTAACATTCAGGTTTAGAGGAGTTTGGTGTTTTGAATCAAGCCCAAGTAGCTCCACATTCACATTAGTGCCAATAAAATCAGCAAATAAACATCCCTGCATGAACCCTTAGTTATCTGTCTGCAATTGCAATTTTGAAGGACTGATGTAAGCTTGCGTGTGGTGTGATTGTTGGCATAGTTGGTGTTAGAGTTAATGAACATGATTGTGTAGGCTTGATAGTTTTTTGTGTAGCTTGTTGTTAGCTCATATCCATCTACCTGCATTCTTTACTTTCTTTTATTTATTTTTTGTTGCATAATATGATCTTATCTTGCTAGTTTTATGCTTAATTGGTGATTGTGTTGGTGTTTGTGTGTTTATTACTGACTCCCCACAAGCCCATGCTTGTAGGGGTGCCGTTTGTGCCCAAAAACAGCAAGAAAACAGCTCAAAATCGTCCGAAACGAACCGAAAAACCATACAGCAACAATTCTCTTTGTTGTCCGAGAAAGCTCTATTTTATTTGTTTTTTAGTGTTGTCCGGTATCGGATAACAGTGATATTGGACAACACCTTTGTCTGGTAGGATCTTGGACAACACAGAAGTACTCCACCTTGGAGTACTTTGGGGTACTTTCGTTTTTAGCCATTTTTTTTAGTTTTCTTTAACTTTTTCATTTTCCCTTGTTAGTTTACTTAAAATAGAAGTTTTAGAAAAATAAATTTTATTTTTATCATTATTTTAGTTTAAAAATTGTTTTTAGCCTTTAAAAATTAGAAAAGTAGTTTTAAAAATTTAGGAAAAGTACTTTTTAGTATTTAAATAATATAAGTAAGATATTTGTTCGATAAAATAATATTTTGGTGTTTTTCTTAATTATATTTAGTTTTAGGGCTTTAATTAGCATTTAAAATTGAATATTTAATTAATAAAAGTTTTTAAAATATATTTATTGAATTTTTATTCTTATTTATATTATTTTAGACTTAGTTTCATTTTTAATTAATTTTTAATTTTGTAGCGTTTTACGTCAATTCGTCGTAGTGTAATCATAGTTGTAGCTCGTCTTTATTTTTCTCTCTTAAAACCAAAAACAACACTAATCCAAACTTTGATTTTACATATTGGCACTCATAATCACACACCTCCTTCGAGAACGAACCCGCATTTATCGGTTTTACGATTTTTAATTAAATCGTACTACTTAATACTTGCCACATACACGTTTTTCCTAAAACGTGTACGATTTACCTACAATCATCTTGGCGCCGCTGCCGGGGTGGTATTTTGTGTGCCATTATTATTATCGTGTTTGTGTGAGTAGTGCGTTTTTTCTTTTCAATTTTTGAAAAGCGTAAATACGTACATACTCATTTTTGTTATTTTTGTTTATTTTCCTATATATATTATAGTATCCAAATAAATCGTGTTTAATTTTCCTAGATTAAACACACAACAATCTTTTACTATATTGTAGATATCCCATTATCGTTTTCGTTTTTCTTGTGAATATATTACTATATTGTACTTACGTAGAACAATAAATATACAAGTACTCCAAAAGCGTGAAAGCGCGACCTTGATTCGGGATTTCATCACTCGATCATTGTATTCGAATCTAAAGCAAAAGTTTAAAGGCAAAATAGATAAATTCTTTCGTGAGGCTTAATTTTGATTAACACAAACTATAAGGTGGGTATAAGGCGGTTGTATTTCACGACCTAAGGGAAAAAGGCTCTTAAGTGCTTAGCGCCGCCTCGTTTCCCCCGCTTGCTTGTGCGTGTTTTGCGAAAGAGGTCAAATCGAGGATTTGCCGCCCAAGTATTATCTACATATCATATATATTTGCTCGTTTTCAAGATTAAACCCTCTTGAACGTTTTGGTGTTCCACCAACGTTCTAAAGTTATCGAAGGCGTTCACTCCACGTGATCGTTTTCATTCTTTGAGGCTCCTTTAATCGAGAAGATCGGTTCGAGGGGAGATTTGTAGATTTGTGTCTACATAATACACAAAAATCCAAAAAAATTAAAAACAATCAAAAACCAAAAAAATTGAAAAATCGAAAAACCCCAAAAAGAATCTTCTTTGCTACCCCCCCCCCCCCCCCCCCCCCCCCCATTCTACTCTTAGTGCATGCGCACTCGATCGAAGGATTATTCTAATTATAGCAACGCTTCGAATCGACGCAATCGTAATCGAAGGAATCGACAACGTAGATGAGATTTAGAAACCGACGTTCCTAATATCGTTGATGAAGAAACCGTAGACAAGATGGCCGAAAATCGTTCGATGATGGAATTGCTCCAAGTGCCCACCGAGGGTTATGGAGACGCGATCGTAATTCCCGCTATCGAAGCGGAGAATTTTGAGATTAAGAGCGGAATGCTTTCGTTAATCCAAGCTACGAAGTTTCGAGGTCGTGAAGCCGATAATCCTCACGACCATATTAGGAATTTTGATCGACTTTTAGCCACGAACAAGTTTAAGAACGTCGACCCCGATGTCGTCAAGCTTATGCTTTTTCCGTACTCGCTAGATGGTGCCGCCAAGGATTGGTACGAGAAAGAGCCACCTAATTCGATAACTACATGTAAGGATCTCGTCTCCAAGTTCGTTAATTATTTTTTACCACCGTCTAAGACAACGTTTTTCAAAAATGAAATTACGAAATTTGAGCAAAAACCGAATGAATCTTTTAGAGACGAGTGGGATCGTTTTAAGGAATTGCTTAGGCAATGTCCTCACCATGGATTTTCCGAGTTGCACCAAATCGATACGTTTTACAACGGTCATAGTTTTCAAGAACAAGATTCGTTGAATTCCGCCGCCGGTGGCAACTTTTTGTGTAAAACTCCGAAGGATGCTTTAATGATTATCGAGAATCGATCCAAGGCTTACCAACTCCGCAACGCACCGAGTGTTGCCAATGTCGCCAATGTTAGTAGTTCTAATCGCGACATTGAGAGGGTTGATGCGAAAGTCGACAAGCTAACGAATGTGTTTACGTCTTTTCTCGTCGAAATGCAAAAGAAAGACGCTCTCGCTACGGTGAAAGCGGTTGAGACATCGTGTACGTTTTGTGGTGGACCTCATAATTATTAGGAGTGTGCGGCTACGGATGGCCGAACGTCAAGTGTAAACGCGTTAAATAACCATTTTTGTAATCAAAATCAAAATAACGCGGGTCCATCACAACAAGGCAATGATACTCAAGGCAACAATTTTTCAAACCAAAACCGAAGCAATTTTCAAGGAAATAATCAACAAGGAAATTTTAAAAATCAAGGAGGTTATAATCAAGGTCGGAATTTAACTTGGCAAAATCGAGATAACAACAACCAAAACTCGAATTTTCAAAACAACGCAAATCAAGGGAATTTTCAACGAGGGAATCAAAACCAAGGTTTTAATCAAAATTTTAATGGCTCAAATGATTTTCAAAATTACGTTAAATTAAATGACGCTAATATGAAGAGATTGGAAACGCAAATTGGTGAGATGAAAAACGAATTTTCCAACACTTTGAGAGGTGAAAATAATAAAATCGATCAAGGACAAAGTGAGATTAAAAAGATGTTATCGGCCATAATGAGCAATCAAGCGAGTTCGTCTTCGAGTACGTTACCTAGTAACACCGTACCAAACCCAAAGGAACAATGCAAAGTCGCCACAACGTCTATTGGAAAAGGTCGTGTGATTACCCCTACCCTTGATGGATTTCGAGTTGTTCCTTCTTCTCAACCCTCGACTTCTAAGACGTCTTATTGTTCTAAAGTCGATGGGGTGAACGTGGCGACCAAGGAAAAGAGTGCACACCCTCGTGTACCTCAAATTCAATCCACGGTTCAAAAAAGGAGCTTTACCGACCTAACCAAAGTAACCCTTGAAGAAACGTGTGCATCAATCCTTCCTAAAAAACCCAAAAGGCATATGCCAAGAAAGGAAGAGGATCCGGGCCAATTTCTATTACCTTGTGATTTTTCCGAGACTGAGGGATGTTTAGCCCTTGCCGATTTAGGTGCTAGCATCAATCTCATGCCTCATTCTCTTTGGAAATTGATGAGATTTCCTAGACTTACCCCCACGAACATGACTATCGAGCTTGCAGATTGTACTCCATTAATACCAATTGGAATAGCCGAGGATGTCTATGTCAAAGTTGGAAAGTTTGTGTTTCCCGCGGATTTCGTTATATCCGATTACGAGTGTGACCCTAAATGTCCCATTATTTTAGGCCGACCATTTTTATCGACGGCTCGAACCGTAATCGACATTCACGAGGGGAGACTTACTATGAGATATGGGGAGGATAAAATGGACTTTTTCACGAGTAAATCCTAAGTGTCTTATGATAATGAAAAAACCGAGGTTTCAAAACCTAATGTTTCTAAACCTAATGATTTCAAAATGTTCACTTTAGCGGAAAGTATGAGGCTTAATGCATGTTTTGAAAAAATTAAGAAGAACGGTTTTAAAGATGAGGATTTTAACGATAAAGAATGCGTATACCTAATTCAAAAGGGTATGTGTAAATTTATGAATGAAAAATCACTTTGGGATGTATTCGATGAAACAAGTGAACGACCAATTCCGAAGGGCGACGTTAGAGCCATCACGACAATGACAAAAATGGGCTCGTCTTCACCACCTTCGAAGGACCACGTCTTTGAGGCTTCAACTTCTAACTCCATCGAAGTGCCTCCTTTTCCTAGCCCAACACCCGTTGAGGCTAAAGGTTTTATCGACATCGATCCTCTCGTCTTAGAAGAGTCACCTAAGAATAGTCATTCGACTTGTAAGACCATGGTTGTGAGTGCTCACATCGACTCTTTCTTTGATGATGACGATGGCGATTTTGCCGATATTGATCACGTACTTCGAAATCCACATGCAATTTTTGATTCTCCTAAAAAGAAATGTGTGAAGTACGATGATTACGAGTTTAATCCCGAGATTGAGGAAATCATTTAACGAGAGCTAGCTCTTTTGCCTCCACTTCCACCTACAAGTAAGGTCGATCTTTCCAAAATCGAGGATGAACTAAATGAGTTGGAACGTCTTATTTTCGATGACGAATGAACTCATGTGACCAAAAATCCAATTCTCGAGGAGTTACCTAATCAACACTCCTCAAATGAGAATTACGTTTACCACATTCGTGAGGATTTAACTTATCAACAATCCCCACAAATGAATGATGGTTTCGTGCTTGATCGTGATCTTTTTGAGAGAGTTTCTAAGATACTCAAGGAGGGGAATGAAAAACCTTGGTTTGACAAGCCTATCTTTGATGAAGAAATCTATGAGATCGACGTTCATGAGGATGACGAATATGTAGACCCCGAGGGGGCGGTGTTCTTTATTGATAAACGTTTTGAGAACTTATATAATCCACCACCCCCTAACCGCGACTTAAATGTGAGGATTTTTAGCGCGACTAATTTTGAATTTTACACGCCAAATAATTTCGACATTATCAAATCGGGTTTTCATAAAGAGTTTAAAAACGATGAAAAAGGGAAGGATTTTAAATGTAATTTAAAAGAATTTTCTACAATTTTAACTCCGTCATCACCGTGTTTTATGAGTACTACCACCTCGTCTACTCCTTTTGACGATGGTGTGTGTGGATCTAGTGTGGGGGAAGCCCCTTATGTTCCCTCACATTTCTCCACCGAGGACGAGATTTACGATCCCGGAATTGCTTGTAAAGGGAAATCTCGGTCTTCCACCGATGCAATAAATGGAAAACTTATCTATTTGCTTGGTGTGAGTCTACCTCGAGTAGCTCATTATGTTGACTTACCCATTGTCCCACCTTTCTACTTCTCATCTCTTTTCTTCTACCCCTTTGGGGTCTTGGTTTTAGCATGCGTTGGAGTAGCGTTGTTTCGTCTTTCATCCGAAAACGAGGACGCTATCTTTGACCCCGGTATACGTATATCGGGTTTTTAAAGTACTCCACGTACTTTTGGGCATTGTTTATCATGTAAGCCCCACCAAAAATGACCAAACCATGATTATCCCTAAATGATCACATTTATGGGGATTTGATTCGAGCTTTTGACTCGGTTATCAAAAACAAGGTGCCTCGTGGGGGATTCTCATGCTTATCCTTGTATATAGTATCACTTTCTTAGTTAACGTAACGAGGGGACTTGTGCTCTTCCAACCTTTGTTCCGTGGTTGTTTGTGATTGTGATTCATTAGGTTCATCGTCATCATTGAAGCCGATCGTGTTCGTTTTACATACCACTCGAGCTTCGATCGTTGCCTTTGGAGATTCCGGTACCCGATGATATCCTTTTATGTTCTAACGTTTATCTTATTAGCATAATTCATAAACGGCTTTTAGGTTATTCGTTACCCTTTCCATGCTCGAGATTAAGCATTCGACTACGTCTCTAGTATAGGGGTGTTTTCACCCCTAGACTCGAAACATTAAGGACAACGTTTAGTTTTAGTATGGGGGTGACTAGATACTTCACCTTGCTTACGTCATCACGCAATCCAAAATTTCATCTTTTTGTTATCGTTTTGTTTCAAATAAGGCTAAAAGTGGCCAAATTTAAAATTTTTCTAGTTTTTCATAAGTGTTTAAGACACGAATGTAGGTTTCCCGATGGTGAGAATAAGAGTAATTTTTGACTCGAGCGTGCGTGTTGAGAACTTAGCTTAGATTCCTTAACTTTTTAGGCTAAGTCTCTTAAATTAGGACGAGAAATGATAGAGTTATTTATAAGTCTCGTAATCTTTCACGATCTCATGTTTAGTAATTATTAGCTTATTCTCCCCATGCTTTTATATAATAAATTGTTAATAAATATTAATTTAGCGGTTTAGTCACTATTGTTGGTTTCTAATTTGTTTTAGTAGGTTCCATGTAATTAAATTGGGAAAACATTGAGGATTTGCCAGCGTCACGGTTTTGAAGTATTGGCACCCGAATAATCAAAAGCTTCACCTAATAGTAAGATTTCAAGTGCTCACCTAAATTAAGCAAAAGTTTGAAGCTCGCAAGGCCGAAAAATCTATGCCCAAATTGAAAGTGAATCAAGCCATAATCTTTGAAGCTTTAAAGATCCAAAATTCGCTTTAGCGTGAGGATATACGTCTTTGGCCATAATAAAACCACCGATGATGGCGGATAATAAAAGGTAAGGCAAGACCGAAGTCATAATAAAAGCTCCATGGCGGAGTTGAATAAAAGATGAAGGTAAACCTATGATAATAAGGCCCTTCCGTTAGGAGGCGTATAAAAGTCTTGGTAATAAGTCTCATGTTCAAAACCGTTATAAAATCGTGTTTATCGATCCTTCTTGTTGACTTAATTTTTTGACATCGTTGTCTATGAGGGTGAATTATTAATTTAATGATTTTGGTTACACCGTTAAGACTCTATTTTTAGACCTAATCTCTATTCACGCATAAGTGAATGATGTATCCTCATGATCATTAAGACAAAATAAAATATAAGAGATACCAATTAGGAATAAGGGAGTCTAGGTTCGTAATTAACACTCGTGAGATATGATTGTGTTGCTAACTTATAATAACAATGATCTCGTTACACGCTTAACATGGAATTGGGTGAAAATCGAGGACGACGAAATTATTTCTAACGAAGCATTCACATGTTCTTGTTCTATGATCCTAAAAGTCACTTAATCGTGATGAAAATAATATATTATGTCTAAAAACACGTGTAGTAGTTTATTTAAATTTATGTCTTCAATAAATGTCATCATAAAATGAATTTTGGAAGTGCTATGATACTTAATTCTAGCATTGCGTGAGGGCACGGCAATGGTTTAGTATGGGGGAGTGATGAGACTGCAATTATACATAGTCTCATCGTCCAAATTGGGCTTAAAACGCTTAAAATATCATCAAAATACCCAAATATATGCTTGTGTTTGTTCATTGTGTATTTTAGGTACGGATATCGTGAAATCAACAAAAGATCACAAGAATGAAGCAAAAAAGAACACGGGAAACGAAGCCGCACAAAGAACCGGACCCGAATCATGATTTTTCATTGAAGTCCTTGAAGTTTTGAAGATTGGAAAGAATGTTCCCTCAAGAATTGAAGACTTGTCATTTTATACCCTTGTAAAACTCCAAAGTTACATTTGGGTCCCTAAAATGTCAATACATTACATGTTTAGTACTTGGAGAATGCTAAAATTACACAATAGATCCTTGGTCAAAGTTTGCAATATATTGGTGCCAAAAATGACAACCTTGTCAAAGATATTAATGAAGGAAAAGAGTTAAAAGCTGTTGAGAATTTATATGACACATTTTTGGGACTTCAGTGGGCTATTTTGTACATTTTCAAACCCAAACCCGGTTTTAACCCACCATAACCTATAACACCCCACGTTTTTTATACTCTTGTCTTAAACTTTCCCTCTAAACACTCACTATTCCCTTAATCCCCAGGTATGAACAAGCAAGAACCCTAATCACTTTTTTCATAGTTAATCATAATTAAGACCCAATATTCTCCAGTAACACAATCCCCATCACTCATCACAACCCCACCTAAAAAATCGGTCCCCCTTAGCCAACTGTCCTCCCCATATGAGCCCTGCTACATGAAGACAAAGATGAACAGTTCATCAACGGTTCCTTGTGATTCCTTCTTCCCAAAGATTTCATTTAATAGCCAAGATCATCTCCTACAGCTGTACTCCACATGGGCAGTCACATGAAGCCAAAGACCAAATTCAAATGAGGAATCACCAAAGGCATATTCTGAGGATCAAAAGGGCAGATTTGGGTATTCATAACTAGGGTTTACTTTTATTTTATGTATTCTAGATCATTCCTAGATGTAGTATAAAGAGATGTCGCATGTGACACTCTTTTTCTTGTTCCAGCTTTATGTAAAAAATTTAAAAATTATTGAAATTTTAATTTTGGTTTTTATAAATGCTGAGTTCCATTACTTTATTGTCTTAGTGTAATGTTTATTTTCTTGCAACTTTAGTTAATTTATCAAAGTTATTTTTGTTTCAAGAATTTGAAAAAAATAATATATTTTGAGATCCGGATTGATATAAGTTGAATGCAAATTTGAGGTTTGACACACCTTAAGCTTTTTAAACTTATAGGAGTCTGTTATTTTACTTGTTGGTTTGAGATATTCTTGGTTGGAAATTTTGTCTTAAAATCTTTTTATTTTGGTCTTTGCAGTCTGTTTTGCGAATCTTTTTTAGGTTTCGAAGTTGAAGTTAAATTGTTTTTAAGGAATTTCAAAGTTCCATTTCCACTTTTGTAATTCCCTTTTCAATGTTAAGGAAAAGTTGGTAAAAAGGCTGATTTCCAAAATTTATTTCACTTTATGAAAATGTGTTGAATCCATTTTACCTTTCTTAAGTTTTGTCCAAGGTTGGTTTGTGAAGTTACATAAAAATTCACAAAAATCAGTTTATGTTATTGTTCATCCGTCACTATTCATAAGATTATTAGAGAGGTTTTCTGAAATTTAGCTGATTCAATAGGTTTTTGGTTATCATGGTGGTGGTTTTGAGGCTTGGTGTTAAGCCTATGTAATAGTTTCTCTCATAGTTTCAAGAGTTTTGGTTTTCATTTGATGATAAGCTGCTGGTGGATAAGCTTTGGATAAGCTGGTTCGAGATTATATAAGTAAGAACGTGAGTTGAGTAGAGGTTCTTGGTTGATAGATGAGAGCTTAGGGCTTGGATCTCAAGTAAGTAATTTCCTCCTTGTTTTACTTGATTATTACCATAAGCTGCTTATTTGGGTTATTTGTTTGTTGCTTATGTGTTGGTATTACTTGCTTATTAGTTGTTTTCATTGCTTTGTTTACTGTCTACTTGCTTAATATGCTATTTATTTGGTCTGTCTTACTTTAAATCTCATATCATAGTGTTAATTTTCTATTACTGGCATTTTAACTAGTGTTTGGATTTGCTGTCCAATTGATGTCACTTAGGATCTACGATTTAATAATGATTGCTGTTAATTTTGAGGTGTTAGTTTAGCTTAATTTTACTTTAATTATAGCACAGAATATAAAGAAAATTAATTAAAAAAATGTTGTTGCTTAAGTCTCTGATAATTGGTGATTGGCACAATAGGTTTCTGTCGTTAGCTTCAGATTTGTAGTTTATTGGTCCATATTGTGCTCACAACTAGCTTAGGGTTAGATTAGGTTCGCGTATCATTGATTGGTGGTTTAGTTGGCTCACTTGCAAAAAGTGCTCAAAACAATAGGAAACTTCCAACAGTAGGGTTGTAGGATTTGGAACTAGTGTGTTTTAGGTGGTGGAATTGTGTATGCATTTAGGGGTAGGATAGAGTGAGTTATGTGCACTTGTATGGTGTTTTGGTATGTCTAGGTTCAACATTCTAGTCTCTGTCCGCAAGCACCACTAGTAATGATTAGGTGCCCTATTCTTCTGTTTTGAGGCTTCATTTTTTGTGAGCTTGTAGATTTTAAGGTGATTTAGGTTATTGTTAGCTAGATATAAGATTTGCAAGTTTTTAGTGTGTCAAGAACGCCACAAAAGTCATAGTAGAACCCATCGCCCATCGCCTGAATTTCTGTATGTAGCTTACTACAGCAGGTATATGGGACATTTTTGCGATTTTAATTAATGAGTAGTTGCCTTTTAAGTTAATATAAGTCAAGGTATAGTTGGAATCTAGGTTGTTAAGGCTCCTGGTGGTCGTCACATAGCAAATTTACTCACTGTATTGGCAAAGTATACCACCAAGACTTAGTTCTGCCCACCATTGCTTCAACAGCCCTTAGGCTTGATTCTTGAGTCTTGGAGGTTGGAATTTGGCTTAAACTTAACAATAGGGTAGGTTTTAGGCCCTATTTGCTTGACATTCAGGTTTAGGGGAGTTTGGTGTTTCGAATTTAGCCCAAGTAGCTCCACATTCACATTAGTGCCAATAATATCAGCAAATAAACATCCCTGCATGAACCCTTAGTTATCTTTCTGCAAATGCAATTTTGAAGGTGTGACAATCCGTCAATTTACGATTGATATTTTATTCTCAAATATTATTTGAAAATATTATTTTTAATGATACAATATGAACTCACATATTTCTGGGAAGAAATTTGGATTTACGTCTTGAAGTAGCATCGACTACGTCTAAACCGGAGGATTCAACGTTACGTGCTTACGTTTACATACACCGTCTTTGGTGACAGTCCGACATTTCAGAAAATAAATTTATCCGTGAATATTAATTTGGAGTTTTAAATTTGTGTTAGTTCATAAACTCACAAATTTACGAGAAGAGACTAGGACTTACGATTTTATTTTAACGTCCTTTACGACTAAACCGGAAACCCTAGGATTACGTATTTACGTTTTCGAACTCCGTTTTTGATGAGACAATTTTTATTGGATTCGTTTTGTGACGTCGATTCATAATTTATAAAAACGTTTTTCGTAAAACGACCCGAGGGCACGCAAATCGAGGAAACTAGAATCGAGGAGTACCCGTAAATAAATGGGATGAGACAAGTGGGACACTTGTCCCACCCCACTCCCAAAACCGGCCTAAGTAACTAGTTACACCATAAGGTGTCATCTATTTAGCCAAGCTACAACACTTGGCATCTTAAGCTTACTTGGTAAGCTAACTACACATCAAAACCACCAAACCAAACTAACAAACTCATTTACACACATGCAAACTACTCCAAACTCTCCTCTCTCTCTCTAGATTACCGTCCATATCCACCCCAAAACACCCAAATTGATCTTGATTCAACCATGAAACCATATGTTATACTTACATATGTTGAAGCCCTTTCAAAACCCTATTGATTGGTGATACTTATAACATCCAAGGAGAAGTTTTCATGGAGTAGGAGGGCTGATTTTCCACAAGTTTTCTAGGAAGAATGGTGGTCATGAAGGTGGTCTTGGTGCATCATAAGTTTCTCCATCCAAAATCATGTCAAACTCATAACCTACATCAAGTTGGTGGTATAAAGATTGTCCTCCTCATCTTCTTAATATTTTGATTATGTAAACATGTATTTTATTTCCTATTGTATATATTTATGATGATTATATGATGATAAAAATGTTATGTGGGGATTTGTTGTTGATAATCATGGATAAAAAGGTGAAAAACTATAAGAAACAAGGTTAAAGTCTTGATTAATTTGCATAGCTGTATAAAACAGTAAAGAACCAAGTGGTGAACTGATAAAATGATGAAGTAAAATAGATTCACAGTAAGCTATGGGTCTTGTACACATGTGAGAGTTGGCCATGCAATGGAATCAAAATAATGAGTGAGATATGATCAAAACAAGTTTAGGGTATAAATCTGAAGTTACTGTTTTTGACGATTTTTAGAAAATACTTAAAGGAGGATTCAACAGTAGCTATAGAAGAGTTAAATGTAGAACATATCATGTAGTTTATGTGATAAAAATTTGAGCTTCTATCTCCATGTAGAACTCAAGATATGGCAGTTTTGGTGAAGATGAAGTTAAAATTCAGATTTTTGGAAATAATGTTTATTATTATTATATAAGCACTCACATTATAATGTATAAAATGTAAAAGTATAAACCCACTAACTTATAAAACTTATTTATATAAATGTATAAAAGGTTAATTAAATGGGTAAATTATATAAATGGTGGTAAAATAATATTTATAAGTAACAAAAACTATAAACTTGATTTTTACGACTTTTTCGGCTATCGCCGTAAAATTAACGTTTTTCGCCAAATAAAACTTAGACGACCAAACCCGTCTAATGTAAAGTTTATAAAAGTCATATACTGATGTATAGGTAACTAATACAAATAAAAACCGATAAAACCCGAACTATAGGGCATACGGACATTAACGAGCTAAGTAAACATATTGGACTAATACTTGGACTAATAATTAGACTAAATAAGATATAAACTTGTAAAAAGAATCTATTGGGCTTAACCCATTTAGGCCCAACTTGGAAAGTATACATACTGATACTATAGGTACAAAATGGATTAAAATAAGTTAAATAACTTATAATAAGCTTATTGGACATAAAACACGTAAATAGGTAAAACGAGAAAACTAGTATAAAAGTTATCGACACATAACTCTAAAATGAGTAAACGAGAATATGTAAACCCACTTGATCATCATATATATATATAATCATCATATGTATACATAATTGATATTTTTATAAAGTCATTGGACAAACGTCTAAGACCGATTATTATTTATATAGGTTTCCGTGATTGAAGCACGTACCGTACGTCCGAATTGCCGATAACCCGCCTTCCCACATCAACGTGAGTTCATAGCCTCGCACTCTTTTAAATGTTTTTAGAAATGTTTTATAAACCCGCGAGGGAGATAACATGTTAGTTTTTATAAAATAGGACACCATTTGTCCCGATTGTTTGTTTATTGATTTTGGACCCGAATGATTGAATGACCCGATTGTATGACCCGATAAATGATTAAAGGACCCGATAGATGAAATTAAATGGATTATTAAAGTTAGGTTATGTCACTAAAAGTCCCATTAGCATGAATTGTGAACTACCGGGATTTGGTAGACGCTTATGCATTTAATAGTACTATTTGGGGACGATCACCCCAGTTCGCGCCTTGACGGTTGATCCCCGTCGTGCCACATTGATTGGTAAGCGAATTTATGTATGAGAAGATTTCCATAGCGTGACCTTTGTGACGACACGCTACTTTAGATGGGCAAAATTGGTATCGGGTTAGCTACCCGTTGTTGGTTTAGTAAGGTAACAATGTCATGCGGCTTATAATAATCCGAATTAACGAAATACTAATAGACGCTCCGAATAACGATGTATTGCCTGACTAGCAATACAGGGTCATACTATTGATATTATGATTGTATTTTGGTTTTCATAACCATATTCATATAACGGTTTTTATTTGATTTTATACAACGTCATAAGACGTATTGTATGATGTTTTTACGACATTGGCTCGTATAATAATTTTTAAGGCAAATGCCTATATTATGATTTTCGATAAGAATTTGTATAAAATGACTTTGGCTATTTTATGGCCTATTACAAAGATTTGTATAAAATGATTTTGGCTATTTTACGGCCTATTACAATGATTTGTATGAATTGGTTTTTGGTACTAATTTTATACCAAAGTTATATTGATGGAATTTACTAAACTCTATGAATTCACTCGGCGTTATCGCTGACCTTTTCTTTTAACATGTTTTATCTCAGGTACTTGAAGGTAATTCTCGGGAAGACAACAAGAATTCATGGCCCGCACTTAAACAATATTTTCCATTCAAATGTTTTGTAAAACCTGTATTAAATATAATGACTTGGGATCGATGTAACTTTGATGTTTATGAATGGAAATGATTTATTAATAAACTACGCGATTTTTATGCATTGTCTATGATGTGAGTAATGTGATATCCCGTAACACCAACTAGTCTTCCGCTGTACTGTGTTGTATAAATTTGGGGGTGTTACAGAAGGACTGATGTAAGCTTGTGTGTGGTGTGATTATTGGTATAGTTGGTGTTAGAGTTAATGTGTTGATCCCAAACTAAGATCGATTAGCTTTGTGTATACGAGATTAGATCAAGTATAACACGTAGAGAAACCTTTGTTATATGCTTTGTGAATCTAAGTGTTATGCGGAATTTAACACTTAAACAAGAACACAAGATGTAAACAAAACTTTCACTTTGATTATGAATGTCGAACTTGCTTACAATGAAAGATGTTTACGAATGAAAACTTATGAAAACTTGATATTGAACATTAACCTAAAGGCCTTCTTTTATAGACTAAGAAGCCTTGTACAATAAGCTACGTATCAACTATTCTAGGTAAAGATAAACATAGAAAATACATTGTCGTTTCTATCCTTACTAGAAGTATTCTAGAACATAATAAATATAATAAACGTGTAGCTTATATCTTCCATCAGTGCTTGTCTTCAATCTGTCAACGCTTGACTTTAACTTGTCAACGCTTGAGCTGTCAGCGCTTGCTTTATTCCTGTCAACGCTTGTTTTGTTCTTGTCAGCGCTCAAGTGATCTGGCCTAAATTTATTCCCAACAATCCTCCCCTAAACTTGATATCCACTCTTATGATCAAGTTTCTGAATAAGCATTAAGAACTTGGAGGAGTCTGACAAACCTTCTCATATTGGTAATGAATAAATCTGATCAAATTCTTTGCCACGTCACTTGAATAATCTATCTCCAGCTGAGTGTCCTTCATCTTTTCCAAAACATCCTTGGATATGAAATACTGAGCATCCACAAGTAGATACTCAGCAAACTTTGTAGAACTCAAATGGTATACACCAGCAGCTGAATATAACCTCCATTGAAGACCACTGAGGTCATCTTCAAGATCCTTCCATATTTCAGGATCTTCCTCATTTGTCCCACACATTCTTTTGAATGTGGTCCAAAGTTTTATTCCATTAGCTGAAGTTGGTGCTTCAGCCTCATACTTGGTCTCTAGTAACCTCCAAAGGTCCACCAAGTCTTCTCTATCACAACTTGCAAATAAAGATATGAGAGTGGTAAAAGTGTGTACCTCCTTGCCAAATCTTCCAATCTTCCAGAATCCACATTCATCCTCATCATAACTCACAATTGGATTCCTAGAATCTAATGGTAACACTTGCACCATATCTGAAGCTTCTAATGGGGAGAGCTTGAGGCTCTTTCTAATAACTGCTTCACTTGGATATAGTGGATTCATATCTTTTGGAAACTCAAGTTTAAATCCCTTCTTCAATGGCCTGGGAACTATCATAGCTTTCTTGATTTCCATTTCTTCTGCAAGTTGCTCCTTTCTTTCATCTAAAAGAAGTCTGAGAGTGTTTGCTGCACTCTCACCCAAATAGGATAAGCCCTATGTTCCAACTCCTCAAATGTCAAAGCCTTCAACTTCTGATGTGTCCATCCAACTCCATGACATCTGAGCAACATAAAGTAGAGCTCTCTTCTATCCCTTTTCAATTCTGAGAGAATATTGCTTGCCTTGTGCTTCAAAATCACCTTACAATCCTTCTGAACTCTAAGAAGAAGCTCCAAACCCCATATTTGATCTGAAATGGTCAAGTCTGGATTATCCATGCAGCTTTCTCCCAAAGAATTGTACATTTGAACCACCTCTGGCATGTCAAAGTCAACCTGCAATTTTAAATCTCTCAACTTTTCCCTAGCAAGCTCATCACCATACTCAAGCCTTTCTGGTTCTATAATCATCACACTTGAGTCTGAGCTAGCTCCATCACTTTCTTCTTCAGAAGTCACAACAAATGGTGACTTTTCCTTTTCACCTTGTTCCATCATTTGTTCAGCCAATCTTCTATCAAATTCAACTTGGGCTGCATCCTTTGGAACAATTTCTTCTACCAATTTACCCTTACCCTTATCTGATGGTGTAATGGTTGGTAAGGTAGATGGTAATACCTGAGTAGAAACTTCTTTGATGATAGATGATGACTGGAATACATCACCTTCATGTGCAGGTCTGTCAACGCCCAAATTTCCTCTATCAGTGCCCAAAATACTTCTATCAGCGTCCAAATTTGTCTTGTCAACGCTCAAATATTTTCCCTCAGCGCCTTGTGTAACCTCTCTCAACATAGCTGTAAATGATAAATTTAGATTGGTTGGAGAGATTAAGGACGTATCAAAACCTGTTTGTCCCTTCAAAGTTGTAAGGGCTTCAGCAACATCCATTGATTGACCATCTTGGCTGCCCTTATCACTCAAATTTCTTTGATCTTCCTCCCCTTTGGAAGACTCCTCCATACCCCTCCTAGCATGATCACTTTCCAAAACAACAATCCTCTCCCTCAATTGCTTGAGTTCAAGGCCTTGTGAGCTGACAATTTGTACTAAGTCTGCATTCTGCTTTTGCAAGCGAATGCAGACTGCCGTCAATTCCAAAAGAGTCATTGGTTCCAGACTGCCCTCTTCTGAAATGGGGATTTGACCTCCCAAGTCAGGTTCATTGGGCATGGATGAGGACTTAATGATGGTGAGACTGCCTTGGCCAGCATCTAAGCCAGAACCAATAGTCCCAGCCTCATCCAGGTCACCAGCCACACTTGTGGTGGTGGTTCTCTCTGCTTCATGGCTAGGACCACCAGAGGAGAACACTCCAGTAGTCCTTTGGCGTTTTATCAACCTATATTTAGGTGGTGTGGAAGATGGTGTGGAAGAATGGGTAGATGTGGGTTGGTTAAGGGGTGTTTGGGATTGTGAAGGTTGGGTGTCAGCGTTGGAAATAGGCACATCAACGCCAACATTTGATGTGTCAGCGCCAAAGGGTTCTTTGTCAATTTGCATTTGTTCGGGTGAGGGTAAAGGTTTAGGAATGGGTTCAAGTTGTGGTTGAGGGTCAATTTGAGGTTGGGGGTCTGGTTGGGGTTGTGCTGCTGCAATAACAGCAAGCATGGCTGGGGTTAAAGGTAAGTCTCTATGAGGTGGTGAATCCATCTTCGTAAAAATAGCTTTCTTTTGTTCAGGGATCTTATAAAAATCATTGTGATCCCTTGAACAATAACCTTGATTATCAAAAATCATTTGCAGAAAACGGGGATAAGCTAAAGTCATTTTTGTCCCCTTGTTTTTACACATCCCTTCAAAAATCATTTTAGAATAGTTATATTTTTGCCCTGTTGCAATACACACAATAGCACTGGCAATGGATCTATTGATCTCATTGTGTGCAGTACATTTGGGACTCAAACATTGAAGGAGGATGTGGATGAGGTACTTCCAGGCTGGGGGAAATTCCTGCTTATGATACTTATTAAGAGTACCTTCATCAGGAAAAGGATATCCCAAAGCCCTAAGCCCTTGTTCTATTTCTCCTATAGGAAGGGTGACTATACCATCAGCATCATCAAGATGCAAGGCCTGGCGTACCAAGGCCTCTGTAACCACCCAAGACCTCCCATGAACAATAGAAGTCAATGTGGTCATTCCATTAACTGTTGAGGAACTGACAGTGTTCCAAAACCGCTTAATGTGTGTGACTGGAATGAGTGGTGCATGAGAAAGAGCATACCTTATTGGGAATGCGTTCAAATACGCCACCATTTGTGTGTATTGAGGAAACAAATCATTATCAGCAACAAGATAAGCAATCATGTTGTGTTGAGACTTGAACCCCAATTCCAATTCTGCTGAGTTAAACTTTGGTGCCATTGATGAAAGCTGTTAATTTGAAGTGTAGAAGATGAAGTTGATAAGAGAAAAGTGTTAGACAAGAATTATAGATACCCTGTTTAAAAATAGGAGCCAAATTTATAGGAGATAAAGAATGCATGTGATTGGCCCAAAAATAGGCAAAGATTTTCAAAAACTAATCATGAAAATATTGAAAAAGTTATAAGTTATCTCATGCATTTAATGAAAGTAACAACTCCTAAAATTACGGCTTGAAAATATGTCAAAAAGTAACAACTGGGTAGGTCCCATTGAGTGTCAACGGTCAAAAATAACCTATCAACGCCCAACGGCTATAATCTTGTCAACGTTCGCCTAAAGCCATGTCAGCGTCCAATTTGGTCACAACGACGCTTGGAAAAATCTTGTCAGCGTCCAAAAATAAAATTGTTTTAAAAAGTGAAAAATGACCTTAACAAGCAATTTATCCTAGAGAAGATAACCAAAAGCTGATAATTATTATAGGGCGGCAAGCACTGTCCAGTTATGCACACTTGCATAAGCAAGATAGACATAACAGTCCTCTAGTGTCCCTTGCTAACCAAAATTCTTAACAACAAAGTCACCTTATAAAATCCTTGTTACTCCCAGGTAAATCCCATATCAAAATCATTCCCAAGTCTCCCAACAGAGCACAACCAATTCTAGGCCAAAAATGTCTTGGCAGCATGCAAAGTTGATATACTATGCATGCTACAGTGCCTCATGGTTTAGTAAAACTAACCCATACTCACCTGTGGACACAATCTAGAATTGTGATAAGAGTATCATATGGATACCCAAACATCCTAAAGGTTCCTAAAACCTCCCCTTAAACGTTGATACAAAGAGTTTGCTAAAATCATGCATGAACATAAAAATTTATGTCAAGATAGGAATGAAACATTCCAACCATCATCCATAAATAAAAACTTGTCCAAATGCTAGTCCATTGATCCATAAGCAACTCTGTATCCAATGGTATACTGCTAATCACCATCTGCACATTTAGATTGAAAACCACAAAACTAACATTGTTGCTGACAACGCCCCGATAACACACAACAGCGTTGAGGGAAGCTTTGTCAGCGTTAGACAATTATATTGCTGACAACGTTGCAAAAACACTTATCAGTGTTCAAACAACCTTTGTCAGTGTTAGAAAAATATAGTGGAAAATCTAGATCATCAATAAGACCAATAATAATAATGCATCATCCTGTACATACTTTTACAAAAAGAATCCAAAACACATATTAAGTGAGATTAACCATTCCAATACTTGTTACCAAGTATTGAAATCTTCCAGTATCAAAAGGTTTAGTTAATAAATCTGACACATTTTCCTCAGTGTCAACCCTATCTGGTTGTATTAAACCTTTCTCAAAGCAATCTCTTATAAAATGGTGTCTAATTTCTATGTGTTTAGTTTTAGAATGATGTACAGGATTCTTAATGATGCATAAAGTACTATTATTGTCAACAAATATCTTAGTATGCATGAAATTATACCCATAGTCCAACAGCTGGTTCTGAATCCACAACACTTGACCACAACATGCTGCTGCAGCCACATACTCTGCTTCAGTTGTAGAATTAGCCACCACTGTTTGTTTCTTGCATTGCCAAGATATTAATCTGCTCCCAAGAAACTGACATCCACCAGTTGTGGATTTCCTATCAAACTTATCACCTCCATAATCACTATCTGAATATGCAATCAGCTCTAATGGTGAAGCCTTTGGGTACCAAAAACCAAGACTGGGAAAGCATCTTAGGTACCTAAAGATCCTCTTCACAGCATAAAGGTGACATTCTTTGGGAGTCACTTGATGACGTGCACAAGCACACACAGCAAACATGATATCAGGTCTGGAAGCAGTAAGATACATCAAGGATCCAATCATGGATCTATAATGCCTGACATCAACATCTTTCCCATCTCCAATCTTTCCCCAAGGGTGTTCTCTATCCATAGGAGTAGTAGCCCTCTTCTCATGTGGAGAAAAGCCAAACTTCTTCAAGATTTCTGCAACATATTTGTCCTGGGAGATGAAGATACCATCTTCTTTCTGCTGAACTTGTAAACCAAGAAAGAAGTTCATCTCCCCCATAGCACTCATCTTGAATTTTTCTGTCATAAGCTTGGAGAAATCCTCACTCATCTTTGGATCAGTAGACCCAAAAATGATATCATCAACATAGACCTGCACAAGAAACACATCCTTGCCTTTCTTCTTTGTAAATAGTGTCTGATCTATGGTGCCCCTCTTGAATCCATTGTCCACCAAATAGGTAGACAAAGTACCATACCATGCTCTAGGGGCTTGATGAAGGCCATACATAGCCTTTTTGACTCTATACACTTTATCTGGATGCTCTGGATCCTCAAAACCAGGAGGTTGCATGACATATACTTCTTCAACAATGGTGCCATACAAGAAAGCACTCTTGACATCCATTTGATAGACTGTGAAGCCCATGCAAGATGTATAGGCTAGAAAAATCCTAATAGCTTCAATCCTTGCAACTGGTGCAAAGACCTCCTCATAGTCTATCCCCTCTTCTTGTGTATAACCTTGAGCCACTAACCTTGCCTTGTTTCTGACCACAATACCTCTTTCATCTCTTTTGTTCCTGAGAACCCATCTTGTCCCTATAGGTCTTACATATCTAGGACAATCAACCAGCTCCCAAACATCCTGAATTGCAAATTGATGAAGCTCATCCTGCATTGCTTCCACCCAACTTGGTTCTTTGAGAGCATCAAATATCTTCTTGGGTTCTTCTTGTGACAGAAAACATGCAAACAAACATGCTTGCACAAGAGGGGTATCAACCTTCTTGTGTATATTGGCAATAAATCCACCAAGTCCTTGATGAGATCTTCTTGTCTGAACTGGAGTCATAATATCACCAATGATCTGAGATGTGGGGTGATTCTTCATTGTGGAAGTGAGAACTCCTCCTTCAAAAAGTCTGGTGTCCTCAACTTCACGCTCCATGTTGCCAATATCTTCTTCATCAGACTCTCTTTGATCAACAGGAATCTCTTCATAAACATTGGAAGGTCCTCCCTGTTCAAAAGTGGAAGAGAAAAGATGTGCAAAGGTGTTGTCAACGCCTGAACCGTGTTTGTCAGCGCTTGGGCTAACAACGCTTGAACTGTTGTTGTCAACGTCTGAGCTATCAAGGTCTGAATTGGTCTTGTCAGCGCTAGATTTGCCTTTGTCAGCGCCTGAAGAACCATGCATGTTTGTATCTGGTGGTATTTGGAGATCACCATTATCTTGTCCAGCAGCAGCAGCAGCAGCAAAAGCATCTGTCCAAATGGGAATTGTGACATATTCAAATATAGGAGATGCCTTTTCTGCTTGTGATCCAACCCTCTCATTAACCTGTGTACCTGAAACATCAACAACTTGTTCTTCCACAACATTTGAAGTTTCCTTCACAATGTCTGGATTAGTGACAGGCATATAATTTAAAGTTCTAGACAAGGGTTCCAAATCAAACAACCAATTAGGACCACTCTCAGGATCACTAGGTTTATTCTCTAAGAACCTAACATGTACTCTTTCAACAATACGTTTGTCCTCTTTAAGATAAACCCTATAACCCTTGCTCTGCACTGAATACCCTATGAAGTAACCTTCATCACCTTTTGCACTAAATTTCCCTAAGGCATCACTAGTATCCAAAACTACTACATGACAACCAAAAGGTCTGAGAAAACCAATATTAGGTTTTCTTCCCCAAAGTAACTCATAAGGTGTTTTGTTCTGAATTTTGTTAACCAATGCTCTATTTTGCACATAGCATGCTGTATTAACAGCTTCAGCCCAAAAGGCTATAGGAAAGTGAGCATCAGCCAACATTGTTCTGGCTGCTTCAATTAGGGTTCTATTTTTCCTTTCAGCAACCCCATTTTGTTGTGGGGTTCTAGCAATACTGAATTGCCTAGTAATTCCCTTCCTGGCACAAAAATCATCTAGCTTCCTGTTCCTAAATTCTCCACCATTATCACTCCTAAGCATTTTAACCTCATTGCCAGACCTTTTCTCAATTTGAGTGATAAAATCAATAAGAACATCAGCTGTGTTACTCTTCATAGCTAGAAAGAATGTCCAAGTAAACCTAGAAAAGTCATCTGTGACAACAAAACAATATGACTTGCCATTCAAACTCTCTATATTAGTTGGACCAAAGAGGTCCATGTGAAGCATATGAAGAGGTCTGGAACTAGTATGCACCTGCTTGGACTTGAATGAGACCTTGTGCTGCTTGCCTTTAAGACATGCAACACAAGAGTGGTCATTGTGGAAGGCCTTCTCAGGAAAACCATCAACTAAACCAAGCCTCACAAGTCTATTTATATTTTTAAAATTTATGTGCCCTAGTCTCCTGTGCCACAAATTACTTTCATCTACTGAGGCCTTAGCATAAAAACAAGACATATTAGTATTCACTTTAATCCCATTTAAATTCACATTATATATGTCCTTATGCCTAGGTGTTCTATAATCAATATATTTCTCATCATGGGTCTTAAAATCCTTGCTTAACACCAAACACTCAGTATCAGTTAAAAGAACCTTATTTTTGTTATCACAAACTTGTGATACACTAAACAGATTATAATCAAGTTCTTTTACCAGGAAGACATTCTCAAAACATAGATTATTGGTGAGAAGGGTTCCTTTGCCTGTGATAGTCCCATATCAACCTCCAAAGTATACCTTATCACCATCTTTAATAGGAGTGAAGTTCGTCAGATAGTCTTCCTTTCCTGTCATGTGCCTTGAGCATCCACTATCCCAATATCCATAGTCATTGATCTGTCTTTGAATGCCCTGCACATAAAGAAAGCAAATTAGTTTTCTTTGGGAACCCAAGTCTCAGAAGACTTGGATGCATCTGGTTGTTCAATAAGAACAGACTTAGTTCTCACAACAACCCCATTCTCATCCTTTTTAGGATGAAAAACCCAGTTAACCCCAATAGGTTTTGTAATGACCTTAGAAATGTAATTAAATCTATTGCAAGTCATTGAAATTCCATTATCATTAGGGTTTTGATCTTTCTTGGGTCTCCATGTTAAGCTTGAAGAAGCTTTAGACCTCTTACCTTGTGGCTGCAAATATTTAGGTCTGGTCACGTTTCTGTCAGCGTTGGATTTTGTCTTGTCAACGCTGAAATTACCCTTGTCAGCGTTGCACCTAGGGTTTGCTACAGGAACCCATTGCCTATTTGACCAGGTGTTTGTCTTTTGAAAAGGTCTTTGTCCATGAGTGTTAGACCTTCTAGAAAATAATGGGGCAGGTCTAATCACTTGTGGACTTTGCTGCACACAAGGTTTGGGTCTGACAACGTTTGACTTCCTAACAACGTTGACTTTCTTCCTATCAGCGCTGAAATTGTTTCTATCAGCGCTGGCTTTTGGAGCGTTGACACACTTGTACGCCAAATGTGAAAAGTTGCCACAAGTATAACAGGCTTTCTTAGACACACTCTTAGGTCTAGAAGAGAAGAAACCTGTTCCATGATTGTTAACTTGGCTCTTGGGTGACCTATTATTCCTATACATCTCTGCATATTTAATGGTAGGTCTTCTAACAGTGTTTGAGCCTAGGTCAACAGCTTTACCAGTGATTGGATGAGTAACCTTAATGGGTGGTGATTCATTGGGACTTTCACATAGCAAACCTCCCTTAACAAATAAAGTAGGGTTAGCTTTCTTCCACTCATTTAGGTTAGTCAGTTTTTGTTGATACTCTTCCACTGGAGTGACAACTCTTGGTGGAGGAATGAATTCCTCTTCTTGGCATTCTGGTATACCAGTCCAAGACAAATCCTTTCTAAGGACACCATAGAAGTCACCAGCTGGTGGTGGAACCAGAGAGTAATCATTCATCCCAATCCCAGTCATGTCCTTAGGATCCCTTTGTTTAGCTACACAGTCTCCTAGGGTTTGGGTGGCTCTATCAAATCTTTGAATCTTGAGGTCAACATTATCTTTATTCTTAATGGCCTCATCTAACTTAGCCTGTAGGTCTCTATTGACCTTTGTCATGATATTTCTAATATCCATACTACCCTCTAGCTCATGTTTTAAGATATTTATCTTATCTTTTAAATCAAATTCCATTTTCTTGTATTCAGAAACGGTTTTCTCAGTTTCAGTAAGAGCTAGTTGGTAATTGGACAATTTACACATTTCAGTGCTCATATCATCTTTTAGTTTTAACACCTCTTTGTTAAGTCTATCAGTGTTTAACCTACAACCTTTGCTACAAAAAGCATCATCATATACCTCATTATCAGATGAAGAGGAGGAGTGTGCCATGAGAGCATATTCAACATGCTCTTCTTCTTCAATATCAGCAACCAAAGCTTTGTCCTCTTCAGCATTCTTAGCCAGATAGCTCCAATCCCATCCTGTACCATCAATTCCTTGAACTGCAACCATGGCTTTGGAATCCTGAGCTTTAACAATCTGACTTGAGGGTTTACCAGCATCAGATCTTCTAGGAGATCTGCATTCCCTCATGAAGTATCCCATACGATGACATTTGTAGCATTCAACTTTGGATTTGTCAAATCCAGCAGTGTCTTTAGCATTGAAGGTCATCTTCTTCTTGAACCTTCTATTCCACCTATTTGCTCTTATACTAGCAAGAGCCATGTTCCACTTGATGTTCATCTCTTCCAAGTGCTCATCACTTATCTGCTCAAGGTCCTCATATGTAATCACTGAACCATTGGGCAAAGAAGCAATGTAAGCACACACAGTATCCAAATCCAAACCAGCAGGTTTAACTCTTGGAGAGTCATTCTTGAATGTGTCAGCGTCTGAAAAAGAGACGTTGACAGGACTTGTTCCAGCGCTGACATATGATGATCCAGTAACTGGATGCATATAAGAGTCCTTTTGATTGAATTGACCTTCACTATGAGAGAAGAAGGCCATGTTGCTGGTGCTAGATTTGCTTCCATGATCTGAAAGAGTTGCATCCTCCAACAGTCTTAGTTTGTTGTAGATGTCATCAAACGAGGAGCTCTTGTAAGTATTATTGGCAAGAATAGATCTTGCCTCAATCTTCCATGCCTCACCAAGACTTTTCAGAAAGGTAGCATTGGTGTCAACATCACCAACTTGTGTCCCCATGAAGGACAACTTGCTTGTGATGTCAAGCAATCTGCTTCTCACACTACTCAGCTTCTCATTGGGCTGAGCTTTGAAGACAGCATAATCATGCAGAAGTTGCTTTTTCTTTTCTTCCTTAGTGTCTGCATTGCCACCATATGCAACTTCAAGTGCTTCCCAGAGATCCTTAGCAGATTCATAGCCTCTATATTTGTGCTGGTTTTCTTGTCCCAAAGAGACTTTTAGAATATTTAGGGCTTTCATGTCAACCCTTTTCTGTGCAATATCTTCAGCACCTACAGCTCTACCATCTCCAGGTTTTTCTTTCTTATCCTCTTCAGGGCATCCTTCAACAGCTGTTATTTGACTAATGGCATCAAGAATCTTTTGAGCCTTATTGAATAAGTTTCCATATTCAATAATCTCCCAGAGTGTGTAGTCATAGATCGCCAGATATTGTTCAAAGTTGAACTTCCATAAGTCAAAGTGGGTTGCATCAAGCATGGGAATCTTGATGTTTGGTAAGGCTGAGGAGGAGGAGGTTATTGCTTCAGACATGATGTTGTTAAGGTTTTTGTGTTTTTAGGGTTTCTGAGAAAATTTAGGGTTTTGGTGTTCGTGTCTGGTTCTGGTGTTCTTCAAAGATCAAAAGTTCCTCAACAAGCTCTGATACCACTTGTTGATCCCAAACTTAGATCGATTAACTTTGTGTATACGAGATTAGATCAAGTATAACACGTAGAGAAACCTTTGTTATATGCTTTGTGAATCTAAGTGTTATGCGGAATTTAACACTTAAACAAGAACACAAGATGTAAACAAAACTTTCACTTTGATTATGAATGTTGAACTTGCTTACAATGAAAGATGTTTACGAATGAAAACTTATGAAAACTTGATATTGAACATTAACCTAAAGGCCTTCTTTTATAGACTAAGAAGCCTTGTACAATAAGCTACGTATCAACTATTCTAGGTAAAGATAAACATAGAAAATACATTGTCGTTTCTATCCTTACTAGAAGTATTCTAGAACATAATAAATATAATAAACGTGTAGCTTATATCTTCCATCAGTGCTTGTCTTCAATCTGTCAACGCTTGACTTTAACTTGTCAACGCTTGAGCTGTCAGCGCTTGCTTTATTCCTGTCAACGCTTGTTTTGTTCTTGTCAACGCTCAAGTGATCTGGCCTAAATTTATTCCCAACATAATGAACATGATTGTGTAGGCTTGATAGTTTTTTGTGTAGCTTGTTGTTAGCTCATATCCATCTACCTGCATTCTTTACTTTCTTTTCTTTATTTTTTGTTGCATATATGATCTTATCTTGCTATTTTTATGCTTAATTGGTGATTGTGTTGGTGTTTGTGTGTTTATTACTGACTCCCCACAAGCCCATCCTTGTAGGGTTGCCGTTTGTGCCCAAAAACAGCAAGAAAACAGCTCAAAATCGTCCAAAACGAGCCGAAAAACCATACAGCAACAATTCTCTTTCTTGTCCGAGAACGCTCTATTTTTTTTGTTATTTTAGTGTTGCCCGATATCGGACAACACGGATTTTGGACAACACCTTTGTCTGGTAGGATCTTGGACAACACAGAAGTACTCCACCTTGGAGTACTGTTGATCCCAAACTTAGATCGATTAAGCTTTGTGTATACGAGATTAGATCAAGTACTACACGTAGAGAAACCTTTGCTTATGAATAAAGTAACTAAGTGTTATGCGGAATTAACACTTAATCTAAAACACAAAGATGTTAAACAAACTTTCACTTGTATTAGAATGATCGAACTTGATTACAATGAAAGAGGTTTAACGTGTGAAAACTTATGATAACTGATGATTAACATTAACCTAAAAGATCTTCTTTTATAGATTAAGAAGTCTTGTACAATAAGCTACGAATCAACTATAGGTAAAGATAATAATAGAAAATACAATGTCAAGCTTATCTTTACCATACACAAATAAAGAAACAAATAAACAAAAAGATTCGTATGAAGATATATTCCATCAGTGCTAATCTTCAAGGCTGTCAGCGTTGACTTATACAAATGTCAACGCTTGGCTGTCAGCGTCCAATGTCATCTTATCAGCGCTTGAATTCTTCTTATCAGCGTCTAGTGAACTGACCCATAATTTATTCCCAACAATCCTCCCCTAAACTTGATATCCATTCCAATGATCAAGTTTCTGAATAAAAACTTAAGGCTTAGGAGGAATCTTGCAAAAACTTCTTATGTTGGTGATAAACATATCTAATCAAGTCCTTGGCCACGTCACTAGTAAAATCAATCTCCAAGGGTGTCTCCTTCATCTTCTCCAATACTTCTTTGGACAAGAAATAGTCAGCATCCACAAGTAGATACTCTGAAAACTTTGTAGAGCTCAAATGAAACACACCACAAGTAGAATAAAGCCTCCAATGAAGATTACTGAGGTCATCTTCAAGATCCTTCCATATGGCAGGATCTGCTTCCCTTGGACCACACAAAGTCAAAAATGTGTGCCATAGTCTTATTCCATTTGCTGAAGTAGGTGCTTCAGCTGTATACTTGGCCTCTATTAGTCTCCATAGATGCACCAAGTCTTCTCTGTCTATGCTTGCAAAGATAGAAATGATTGAAGTGAAAGTGTGTACCTCCTTTCCAAATCTGCCAATCTTCCAAAATCCACACTCATCTTCATCAAAACTTATGATTGGATTTCTGTCATCTAGAGGTACTACATTAACCAAATCTGAAGCTTCCAATGGAGAAAGCTTGAGATGCTTCCTTATGACACTTTCAGTTGGATAATACACATCCATATCTTTGGGAAATTGGAGAGGATCTCCTTTCTTCACTGGTCTTTGAGCAATCCTCATCTCCTTTTGAATCTGCATTTCCTTAGCAAGCTCTTGTTTCCTTTCTTCTGAAAGAAACTGATAGACATTATTTTCTTGCACATTCCTCCAAATAGGATGTGCCCTATACTCTAGCTCCTCAAAAGATAAAGCCAGCAACTTCTTGTATGTCCATCTAGGTTGATGGCATCTAAGCAACTTGTAATACAACTGCCTTCTATCTCTTTTAAGCCAAGTCTTGACCTCTTGTGCATTAAACCTCAAAATCACCTTTATATCATCTTGTACCCTGAGAAGAACTTCCAACCCCCAAATTTGATCTGACAAACTCATCCCTGGGTTGTCCATTACCTTGTCTTCCCAAGCATGGTACATTCTGGTGATTTCTGGAAGGTCCCAATCAACCTGATTCTTCAAATCACTCAATCTTTCTCTTGCCAACTCATCCCCATATTCAAGTCTTTTTGGATCTTCAATAATTTGAACACTTGAATCTGAGCTATCTCCTTCTTTTTCATCACCACTCTCTTCCTCACTCTCAGAAGTGGCAACAAATGGTGATCTACCACTCCTCTTCAAATCTCTTTCCAAAAGTTGTGCAGCCAACTGTTCATCAAATGCAATTTGTGCTGCATCTTTCTTTGGAACATCTTCTTCAACCATAATCCCCTTACCCTTGTCTTTTGGATCAATAATAGGTAAGGTAGAAGAAGAAACCTGTGTGGACACATCTTTGATGATTGCTGATGACTGAAATACATCAACACCACCTGCAACTTTGTCAGCGTTCAAGTTACCTTTATCAGCGCCACGATTACCTTTGTCAGCGCTGGATGTGTCAGCGTTCAAACCTGTATCAGCGCCCATTGTTGCTGTGAAAGATCCTTCCAAGTTCAATGGAGTTACCTTGGATGTATCAATAATTGGGTGCTTCTTCAAGTTGGTGAGTACTTCAACAACATTTAAAGATTCACTAAATTGTGAACTCTTCTCACTGGCTGTATGAATCAGCTCATCCTCTTCATCCTCCCCTTTGGAAGATTCCTCCATTCTACTCCTGCTACTTGGATTCTCCAAAACAGTTACCCGCTCCCTCAATACTTGGAGTTCACGGCCCTGATTATTGACAAGTTGTACAAGGCTGACATTTTGCTTTTGCAAGCTAATGACAGCAGCCGTCAATTCATTCAATGTCATAGGTTCCAATCTGCCCTCAGCTAGAATGGGGATTTGACCTCCCAAAATAGAATCATGGGGCATGGATGAGGTCTTAATGATGTTGGGACTGTCTTGACCAGCATCTAAGCGTGTGTCAATAGCCCCAGCCTCATCCATGTCACCAGCCACACTTGTGGAGGTGGTTCTCTCTGCAACAAGGCTAGGACCACTAGAGGAGAACACTCCAGCAGTCCTTTAGCGTTTATTCAACCTAGATTGTAATGGGGTGGAAGATGAGGTAGAATGTGTGGGTGTGGGTTGGTTAAGGGGTGTTTGGGATTGTTCAGGGATGTCATCAGCGTTGGGAATGGCTGTGTCAGCGCCAACATTTTGAGTGTCAGCGTTGACATTGGGTTGGTCAACGTCCATGTGATCAGGCGAAGGTAATGGTTCAAGGATAGGCTCAAGTTGAGGTGCAGGGTCTGGTTGTGGTTGAGCAGCCTGAATTACTTCAAGCATGGCTTGGGTAAGAGGTATAGATCTGTTTGTGGAGCTCATCTTGTCAAAAATGGTTTTCTTTTGCTTAGGGATCTCATAAAAAGTGTCATGATCCCTAGTACAATATTCTTGTAAATCAAACACCATTTGCAAAAATCTTGGGTAAGCCAAAGTCATTTTACTTCCCTTATTTTTACACATCCCTTCAAAAATCATTTTTGAAAAATTATACTTAAGCCCACGTGACATACAAACCAAAGCACTTGCAATAGACCTGTTTATTTCATTAAAAGCAGTACATTTTGGACTTAAGCATTGAAGAAGGACATGTATCAAATATTTCCAGTCAAAGGAAATTCCTGCTTATGATATTTATTTAAAGTTTTACCAGCAGGAATAGGATAACCCAATTCCCTAAGACCTTGTTCTATTGTGGCAATGGCAAGGGTAGTCACACCATCAGCGTCATCAAGACGCAAAGCTTGGCGAACCAAGGCTTCAGTGACCACCCATGTTCTTCCATGAACAGTAGATGTTAATGTGGTCACTCCATTAGCTGTTGTGGAACTTACAGTATTCCAAAACTGCCTAATGTGTGCGACAGGGACTAGTGGTGCATGAGAAAGTGCATACCTTATTGAGGATGCATTTAAAAATGCCACCATCTGTGAATACTGAGGGAACAAATCATTATCAGCGGCCAAGTAAGCTACCATATTATGTTGGCTCTTGAACTCCAATGTCAGATTGTTTGAGTTGAACTTTGGTGCCATGTTTAAAGCTGTTTAGGTTATGTGATATGGGAAAAATCTAGGAGAAAAATGTTAGACAAGAAAATATGAATACCCAGAATAAAAAGATTAGCCAAATTTATAGGAGAGATGCATGATTTGGATTGGTCAAAAATGAGGCAGTTATATTCAAAGAGTAATGATGAAAATATTGAATCAAATATAACTTATCTCATGCATTAATTAAAAGTAACAACTCCCCAAAATTACGGCCAAAGATTAGTCAAAAATAACAACTGGGTAGGGCCCACTAGGTGTCAACGGTCAAAAATAGCCCATCAACGCCCAATGGCTATATTTTCTTGTCAGCGTTTGCCTAAAGCCTTGTCAGCGTCACGATTGGACGTAACAGCGTTTGGAGAAAAACTTGTCAGCGTCTAAAAAATAAAAAAGAAAAAGACCTTAACAAAGTAATTTATCCTAAGGGAAATATCTTGCAAGTTGATAATAATTACTGGGCGACAAGCACTGTCCATTTATGCACACTTGCTTAAGCAAGATAGACACAAATGTCCTCAAGTGTCCCTTGCTAACCAAAATACTTACCAACAAAGTTATTTCATAAAACTCTTTGTAACTCCCAGGTAAACCCATAACAAAACTATTCCCAAGTCTCCCATCAGACCACAACCAATTCTAGGCCAAAAATGTCTTGGCAGCATGCATAGTTTGTCAACTTTGCATGCTACAGTGCCTCATGGTTTAGTAAAACTAACCCATACTCACCTGTGGACACAATCTAGAATTATGATGAGAGTATTGTAAGAATACCCAAGAGTCCTAAAGGTTCCTTAAACCTCCCCTCAAACTATGATACATGAGTTTCTCAAAATATATATGAACATTAAAAAATTTATGTCAAGATAGGAATATAAATATTCCAACCATCATCCATAAACAAAAACATGTCCAAATAGCTCTTCAAAGATCCATAAGCAACTCTGTATCCAATGGCATAAAGCTACCACCACCTACACATTTAGATTAAAAACCACAAAACTAACATTGTTGCTGACAGCGCCCTGACAACACTTATCAGCGTTGAAGGAACTCTTGTCAGCGTTAGACAATAATATCTCTAACAACGGCAAAATAACACTTATCAGCGTTACATTTACCTTTGTCAGTGTTAGAAAAATAAAGTGGAAAAATCTAAATCATCACAAAGACCAATAACAATGCATTATCCTGTACATACTTTTACAAAAAGGTTCCAAAACACATATTAAGTGAGATTAACCATTCCAATATTTGTTACCGAATATTGAAATCTTCCAGTATCAAAAGGTTTAGTTAATAAATCAGCCACATTATCCTCTGTGGCTACCCTATCTGGTTGTATTAAACCTTTCTCAAAGCAATCTCTTATAAAATGATGTCTAATTTCTATGTGTTTGGTTTTAGAATGATGTACAGGATTTTTAATAATGCATAAAGTACTGTTATTGTCTACAAAAATCTTGGTATGCATGAAATTATACCCATAATCCAACAGCTGGTTCTGAATCCATAAGACTTGTCCACAACAAGCAGCTGCTGCAACATATTCTGCTTCAGTTGTAGAGTTGGCCACCACTGTTTGTTTCTTGCATTGCCAAGATATCAACCTACTCCCAAGAAATTGACATCCACCAGTTGTGGATTTCCTATCAAACTTGTCACCACCATAGTCACTGTCTGAATATGCAATAAGCTCCAATGGAGAATCTTTTGGGTACCATAAGCCAAGATCTGGATAACATCTTAGATACCTAAAAATTCTTTTCACAGCAAAAAGGTGACATTCTTTGGGAGTCACTTGATGGCGTGCACAAGCACACACAGCAAACATGATGTCAGGTCTTGAGGCTGTAAGATACATCAATGAACCAATCATTGATCTATAGTGCCTAACATCCACATCTTTTCCAGCTCCAATTTTTCCCCAAGGGTTTTCCCTATCCATAGGAGTGGAAGCACTCTTTTCATGTGGAGAAAAACCATATTTCTTCAAGATTTCAGCTACATATTTGTCTTGGGAGATGAAGATACCATCTTCTTTCTGCTGAACTTGTAACCCTAGAAAGAAGTTCATCTCATCCATTGCACTCATCTTGAACTTATCTGTCATAAGCTTGGAAAAGTCTTCACTCATCTTTGGATTAGTAGATCCAAAAATGATATCATCAACATAGACCTGAACAAGTAAGACATCCTTACCTTTCTTCTTTGTGAACAATGTCTGATCTATGGTGCCCCTTTTAAAACCATTTTCCACCAAGTAAGTGGACAATGTACCATACCATGCTCTTGGGGCCTGATGAAGTCCATACATAGCTTTCTTCACTCTATAAACCTTGTCTGGATTCTCAGGATCTTCAAAACCAGGAGGTTGCATGACATATACCTCCTCAACAATTGTTCCATAGAGGAAAGCACTTTTCACATCCATTTGATAAACAGTGAAGTTCATGCAAGAGGCATAAGCTAGGAAAATTCTGATAGCTTCAATTCTTGCAACCGGAGCAAAGACCTCTTCATAATCTATACCTTCCTCTTGTGTATATCCCTGAGCTACCAAACGTGCCTTGTTTCTGACCACAATACCTCTTTCATCTTTCTTGTTCCTTAGAACCCATCTTATCCCAATTGGTCTCACATATCTAGGACAATCAACCAGCTCCCAAACATCCTGTATAGCAAATTGGTGAAGCTCATCCTGCATTGCTTCCACCCAACTAGGTTCTTTGAGAGCATCGAAAATCTTCTTGGGTTCTTCTTGTGACAGAAAACATGCAAACAAACATGCTTGCACAAGAGGGGTATCAACCTTCTTGTGTATATTGGCAATAAATCCACCAAGACTTTGATGGGATCTTCTTGTCTGAACTGGAGTCATAATATCACCAATGATCTGAGATGTGGGGTGATTCTTCATTGTGGAAGTGAGAACTCCTCCTTCAAAAAGTCTGGTGTCCTCAATTTCACGCTCCATGTTGCCAATATCTTCTTCATCAGACTCTCTTTGATCAACAGGAATCTCTTCATGGACATTGGAAGGTCCACCTTGTTCAAAATGGGAAGAGAAAAGATGTGCAAAGGTGTTGTCAACGTCTGAACCTTGTTTGTCAGCGCTTGGGCTAACAGCGCTTGAACTGTTGTTGTCAACGTCTGAGCCATCAGCGTCTGAATTGCTCTTGTCAGCGCTTGATTTCCCTTTGTCAGCGCCTGAAGAACCATGCATGTTTGTATTTGGTGGTATTTGGAAACCACCATTATCTTTTCTAGCAACAGCAGCAGCAGTAGCAGCAGCATAATACTCATCTGTGCATATAGGAAGTGTAACATATTCTTGTGTGGGAGATGACTCAACTGCTGGTGGTCCATACTTCCTAGCAACCTGTATACCTGAAACATTACCAATTCTCTTTTCCAAAACACTTGAAGTTACCTTCACAATGTCTGGATCAGTAACAGGCATATAATTTAAAGCTCTTGATAAAGGTTCCAAGTCAAACAACCAATTTGGACCACTTTCAGGATCACTAGGTTTACTCTCTAAAAACCTAACATGTACTTTTTCAAGTATACGTTTTTCCTTTTTAATGTAAACCCTATATCCTTTGCTCTGCACTGAATAACCCATGAAATAGCCTTCATCACCTTTTGCATCAAATTTACCTAGGGCATCACTAGTTTCTAAAACAACTACATGACAACCAAAAGGCTTGAGAAAGCCAATATTTGGCTTCCTTCCCCAAAGTAACTCATAAGGTGTCTTATTATGTATTTTGTTGACCAATGCCCTATTTTGAACATAACAAGCTGTGTTAACAGCTTCAGCCCAAAAGGCTATAGGAAAGTGGGCATCAGCCAACATGGTTCTGGCTGCTTCAATTAGGGTTCTATTCTTCCTTTCAGCAACCCCATTTTGCTGTGGGGTTCTAGCTATGCTAAACTGCCTAGTAATCCCTTTCTTGGCACAAAAATCATCTAACAACTGGTTTCTAAACTCACCCCCATTGTCACTTCTAAGAATTTTAACCTCATTACCATTCTTCTTCTCAATCTGGGTAATGAAATTAATCAAACTTTGGGCAGTTTCACTTTTCTTGGCTAAAAAGAAAGTCCATGTAAACCTGGAAAAATCATCAGTGATAACAAAACAATATGATTTACCCTTCAAACTATCTATATTAGTTGGACCAAAGAGGTCTATATGCAATAAGTGAAGTGGTCTAGAACTAGAGTGCACCTGTTTAGACTTGAATGAGACCTTGTGCTGCTTGCCCTTAAGACATGCAACACAAGAGTGGTCATTATGGAAAGCCTTTTCAGGCAAACCATCAACTAAACCAAGCCTCACAAGTCTATTGATATTTTTAAAGTTTATGTGCCCTAATCTCCTGTGCCAAAGATTACTTTCATCTACTGAGGCTTTAGCATAAAAACATGACATCATTTTATTATTTATCTTAATTCCATTAAGATTTACATTATATATGTCTTTATGCCTTGGTGTTCTAAATTCTATGTATTTCTCCTCAGGGAGCTTGTAATCTTTGCTTAACACCAAGCACTCAGTATCAGTGAAAAGAACCTTATTTTTGTTATCACACACTTGTGATACACTAAACAAATTATAATCCAGTTCTTTTACCAGGAAGACATTCTCAAACCGTAGATTGTTGGTGATAAGGGTTCCTTTTCCTGTGATGGTGCCATAGCCCCCTCCAAAGTATACCTTATCACCATCTTGAATAGGAGTGAAATTCGTCAGATAGTCTTCCTTTCCTGTCATGTGCCTTGAGCATCCACTATCCCAATATCCATAATCATTGATCTTCTTCTGAATGCCCTGCACATAAAGAAAACACATTAGTTTTCTTTGGGAACCCAAGCCTTGGAAGACTTGGATTCATCTGGTTGTTCAACAAGAACAGACTTGGTTCTCATAACAACCCCATTTTCATCCCTTTTTGGATGAAAAGCCCAGTTAACCCCAATTGGTCTTGACATGACCTTTGAAATATAATGAAACCTGTTGCATGTCATAGAAAGACCAGTAGAATTAGGGTTTTGGTCTTGTTTTGGTCTCCATGTTAAGCTAGTAGAAGCTTTAGACCTATTTCCCTGTGGTTGCAAATACCTAGGTTTGGCAGTGTGTCTGTCAGCGCTGAAATTGCTCTTGTCAGCGTCCCGATTGCCTTTATCAGCGTTGAACCTAGGGTTTGCTACAGGAACCCATTGCCTATTTGACCAAGTGTTTGACTTTTGGAAAGGTCTTAGGCCATGTGTGTTAGACCCTCTAGAAAAGAATGGGGCTGGTCTAACAACTTGTGAACTTTTGTTCACAAAGGTATTGGGTCTGACAGTGTTTGACCTATGTTGACTTTTGTCAGCGCTGAAATGGTTCCTATCAGCGTTGTCATTGGAAGCGTTGACACATTTGTATGCCAAATGTGAAAAGCTACCACAAGTGTAACAGGCTTTTCTATACATAGTCTTAGGTCTAGAAGCAAAGAAGCCTGTTCCATGGTTACTAACTTGGTCTTTTGGGGACCTAGTATTCCTATACATCTCTGCATACTTAACACTAGGTTTTCTAACAGTTTGTGGGCCAAGGTCAACAGCTTTGCCAGTGGTTGGGTGTGTGATTTTAATAGGTGTAGGATCATGGCTCTTGATTGGTGTGGGCTCATTTGGACTTTCACACAACAACCCTCCCTTAACAAACAAAGTGTGGTTAGCTTTCTTCCACTCATCTAGGTCAGTCAGTTTTTGTTTGTATTCTTCAACTGGGGAAGTCACTCTAGGTGGTGGAATGAATTCCTTCTCTTGAAGTTCTGGCAAGCCAGTCCAAGATAAGTCCTTTGATTGGACACCATAGAAATCCCCAGCTGGTGGTGGAACACCAGTATAATCTTTCATCCCAATCCCACTCATGTCCTTAGAGTCTCTTTGTTTGCTAACACACTCTCCTAGGGATTGTGTGACCTTATCAAATCTCTGGATTTTAAGACTCACATTATATTTATTTTTGTTAGCCTCATCTAACTTAGCTATCAAATCAAGATTAACCCTGTTTGTGATATCCTGAATATCTTTACTTTGATGTAACTCATGTTTTAAGATATTTATTTTATCCTTTAATTCAAACTCCATTTTCTTATACTCAGCTACTGTCTTTTCTGTTTGGGTTAGAGCTATTTGATAATTAGATACTTTGCATCTTTCAGCACTTGCCTCATCTAATAATTTTACTATCTCTTGATTTAATTTTTCAGTATTTAGACGACAACCCTTAGAACAGAAAGCATCATCATATACCTCATTATCTGATGAAGAGGAGGAGTGTGCCATGAGAGCATATTCAACATGCTCTTCTTTAACTTCAGCAACCAAGGCTCTGTCCTCTTCCTCATCCTTAGCCAAAAAGTTCCAGCTCCAGTCCCATCCTCCAACACCATCAATTTGTTGAACAGCAACCATGGCCTTGGGATCTTGGCTCTTAACCATTTGGCTTGAAGGCTTACCAGCATCAGATCTTCTTGGAGATCTACATTCCCTCATAAAGTGCCCCATCCGATGACAATTGTAGCACTCAACTTTGGATTTGTCAAATCCAGCAACATCCTTAGCATTAAAGGTCATCTTCTTCTTGAACCTTTTATTAAACCTGTTTGCTCTTAAACTTACAAGAGCCATAGTCCACTTGATGTCCATCTCTTCCAATTGTTCATCACTTATCTGCTCAAGATCTTCATATGTAATCCTTGAATCACTGGGCAAAGAAGCAATGAATGCACACACAGTATCTAGATCTAAACCAGCAGGTTTAATTCTATCAGCGCCAAAGTTGTGAGTGTCAGCGCTTGAGTATAAAGCGTTGACAGGATATGACCCAGCGCTGACAGGCTGTGATCCAGCGTTGACACATTGAGATCCAGTGACTGGATGTCCATAGGAGTTCATGGAATCAAATTGGCCTTCACTTTGTGAGAAGAAGGCCATGTTGCTACTGGAAGATTTATTATCACTCTCCAAAAGCCATTCATTCTCCAACAGTCTTAGTTTGTTGAAGATGTCATCAAACCTGGAGGTCTTGTGGGTGTTATTGACAAGAATGGATCTTGTCTCAATCTTCCATACATCACCAAGGCTTTTGAGAAAAGTAGCATTCAAGTCAGGGTCATCAATATGTGTTCCCATGAAGGAAAGTTGACTTGTAATATCAAGCAGTCTACTTCTCACACTACTGAGATTCTCATTGGGTTGAGCCTTAAAGACAGCATACTCATGCATGAGTTGCTTCTTCTTTTCTTCTTTTGTGTCAGCATTGCCACCATGTGCTACTTCAAGAGCTTCCCAAAGCTCTTTTGCAGACTCAAAGCGTTTGTACTTGTGTTGATTCTCATGACCTAAGGCGTGTTTCATGATGTTCAAGATTTTCATGTCCACCCTTTTCTTGGCTATATCTTCAGCAGATACAGCTCTTCCATCTTCAGGCTTTTCCTTCTTATCAGCTTCAGGACAATTAGGAACAGCTATCCTTGTGGCAATAGCATTAGCAATCTTTTGCGCTTTGTCGAATGTGTTCCCATATTCAACAATCTCCCAAAGAGTGTAGTCATGAATAGCTATATATTGCTCAAAATTAGACTTCCAAAGCTCGAAGTTCCTGGCATCAAACATGGGAATTTTGATACTAGGGTTTGTGGAGTTGTTTTGTAGCAAAGCAGGAGCAGCAGGTTGATCTGTGCCAGACATGATGTTTTTAGGGTTTTGAGAAATTTAGGGTTTTTAGGGTTTTTGATGTTTTAGGGTTCTTGCGTTACTTAAAGATCAAAAGCTTCTCAACAAGCTCTGATACCACTTGTTGATCCCAAACTTAGATCGATTAAGCTTTGTGTATACGAGATTAGATCAAGTACTACACGTAGAGAAACCTTTGCTTATGAATAAAGTAACTAAGTGTTATGCGGAATTAACACTTAATCTAAAACACAAAGATGTTAAACAAACTTTCACTTGTATTAGAATGATCGAACTTGATTACAATGAAAGAGGTTTAACGTGTGAAAACTTATGATAACTGATGATTAACATTAACCTAAAAGATCTTCTTTTATAGATTAAGAAGTCTTGTACAATAAGCTACGAATCAACTATTCTAGGTAAAGATAATAATAGAAAATACAATGTCGAGCTTATCTTTACCATACACAAATAAAGAAACAAATAAACAAAAAGATTCGTATGAAGATATATTCCATCAGTGCTAATCTTCAAGGCTGTCAGCGTTGACTTATACAAATGTCAACGCTTGGCTGTCAGCGTCCAATGTCATCTTATCAGCGCTTGAATTCTTCTTATCAGCGTCTAGTGAACTGACCCATAATTTATTCCCAACAAGTACTTTGGGGTACTTTCGTTTTTAGCCATTTTTTTAGTTTTTTTAACTTTTTCATTTTTCCCTTGTTAGTTAAAATAGAATTTTTAGAAAAACAAATTTTATTTTTATCATTATGTTATTAATTTTTATCATTATTTTAGTTTAAAAATAGTTTTTAGCCTTTAAAAATTAGAAAAATAGTTTTAAAAATTTAGGAAAAATACTTTTTAGTATTTAAATAATATAAGTAAGAAATTTGTTTGATAAAATAATATTTTGGTCTTTTTCTTAATTATATTTAGTTTTAGGGCTTTAATTAGCATTTAAAATTAAATATTTAATTAATAAAAGGTTTTAAAATATATTTATTGAATTTTTATTCTTATTTATATTATTTTAGACTTAGTTTTCATTTTTAATTAATTTTTAGCTTTTATTTTTAATTTTGTCGCGTTTTACGTCAATTCGTCGTAATGTAATCATAGTTGTAGCTCGTCTTTATTTTTCTCTCTTAAAACCAAAAACGAGACTAATCCAAACTTTGATTTTACATATTGGCACTCATAATCACACACCTCCTTCGAGAACGAACCCGCATTTATCGGTTTTACGGTTTTTAATTAAATCGTACTACTTAATACTTGTCACATACACGTTTTTCCTAAAACGTGTATGATTTACCTACAATCACGGAGATTGATTTTAACTTTCTTGAAAGTCTCCCACATATCCTCAGCATGAGGACCCTTTTTAGCTAACCTTGCAGATGCCGATTTCTCCAAAGCCATAGGGTAAGGTGTGTTGGACACACCACCCTCCCCAACTTCTAGAGATTCAATAGCTTTAGGATTCTGTGTGGTTGGTTTAGGAAAATCATTTAACAAATCATTTACCAACTCATAACCAGACTTAACATTGTCAGAATTTTTACCTTCAATAATTTCGTCATTAGTAACGAAATCCTCGACATCGGGAGAATTTGGAATTCCCTTGTCATTGTTGTAGATTTTTCCATTTCGAAGAGATGTCACCATATTCACGTGCTCATTTCCATTTTTCTTGTGTACGGGATTCATGGTGGGGTAGCTCGGTAGCTTTCCCTCATCTCTTTTGTTTAATTGATCCGCTAATTAACCAACTTGTCTCTCAAGAGCTGCAATAGATTTGGTAGTGGTCTCGTGTCTTTGATTAGTGACCTCGAATTTTCTATTGATCTCTTGATTGTTAGTATACAATGAATCCATAAGCCTATCGAACTTTCGGTCAAGGTTCACGAGACGATTGTCATCCTGCCCTTGGCCCTGATTTGGATATTATTGTTGTTGCCTATGATTGTAAGAATTTTGTTAGAAGTTAGATGAATCGCCAACCTCATACCTTGGTTTGTAACCATAGTGTTGTTGTTGGGTTAGGGCGATTGTCTTCATCTTTCCAACAGAATTTGGGGTGATTGCGCCATCCAGGATTGTAACTTTCGGAGAATGGGTCATTTCGTGGACGACCTCCATAAACTCCATTCACCTCCCCATTTGGTGGCGCCCCCAACTTTGAAAATTATCGACTAAGTGACTCGGATCACCACACATTGAACACCCACTATGCGACACATTAGACATATTTGGAACACCTTTTCCTAGATTTCTCAACAAAAGATCAAATTTCTTACTTAACTCGCTAATTTCAGAATTTGTGCCACGTTGGTTAGACACAGAATTGGCGGAAGATGGGTGGTTATTTCGATCCACTGAAGCTTGGGTCTTGGAACCTTTGCTTAGTTTTTCAAAAAACTCCCATTCTTCTTCCATAGGTCGCGAGAAAAACATACCCCCACTAGTGGCCATCACGAATTGTTGGTTGTTATAATCCAACCCATCATAAAAGACTTTGACAAGCTTCCATTTTGGAACATCATGATGAGGGCAAGTTCTTAATAACTCCTTAAGTCTACTAAATGCTTCATGAAACTGCTCGCCTGGGATTTGACGAAAGGATTTAATCTTATTTCTAATGGCAACAGTTTTAGTTATAGAATAAAATTCCTCAAGAAAAGCAGCTTGCATTTCAGACCATGAGTTAATACTACCTGGCTCAAGAGATGAGAACTAGTCCTTAGCTTGATCTTTAAGAGAAAAGGGAAAAAGGCGAAGTCTTACCTCATCCTTGGTAGTGTTATTAACCTGATGTGTGTCAACAATTGAGAAGAATTCTCGCAGATGTGCGTATGGCTCCTCACGACCTCAAAACACTGGCAAGATTGCTATGAGGTTCGGCTGGATCTTGAAGTTACTTGTAACCCCTTTAACCGGATTTGGATAAACGATAGGCGAGGGATCCTCGAAGATCCCCGGCCTGTAATAAGAATCAACACCATGTGGTGGGGATTCTTCTCTGCTACAACCTCTGCTAGCATATCCGCCAACATCGTCATCACCTGGCATTACAGCGAAAAGCTCTGCTAAACCTGTAAAATCAAGATTAGTAGAAAACTGTCGAAACATTTTCCTACTCAACCGTGCACTTTTCTCAACCTCAGGATCGTAAGCTAACGGTGATGTACGTCCTGATCTATGTGTGCACATACACTAACCTGCACACTCACAAGAAACAAAACAAACAAACAAAACAAGAAAAATATAATCTTTTGTATTTTTTTATTTATTTAAAAAAAATATTAAGAAAAAATTAAACGAAAAGCTCACTATTTCTCGGCAGCGGCACCAAATGTTTGATCGACGTCAAAGTGTCGGTCAAAAAATAACCTAATTATCTTATACTAGATAGGGTAAGCGGGTATCGAATCCACGAGGAATATGTGGTTTTAGTTTAAGTTTTGGGGTGATCACTGATCAATAAAAGTTTTGGTTTTGAAATCTAACGACTAAAATACTCTTGATAATAAAAATGCTAATTAATAATTAAAGCACTTATTAAACTAATAATAAAGCTAGAAAAATATAATAAGGATGTAAACAATTAAAAGATAAATTCAATCCCTTCCAGCTCCGAATATTTATGGTTGATCAAACTTATGGATTATCGAAACTTTTTAGTTCGTTTACAAAGATTATTTCGACTTAATATGAAGGAATTAATGTCGGCATTTAGTATGTTTATCAATGATTCACAATAATAAATCTTATATTAATCCAACCAATAATTATGTTTTAATAATTTATTTAGGTACAATTTATATCTATTATGCAACCATCTTTTTCTTTAACTAAATAGAATAAGTATGAATTGCTAACTAAGAATAAATTATCTTACACAAATAATTAAACATAATACCAAATTTAAATAATGTAATTTATAAATAAATTATAGATCAATGTAAAATAAATATGATAATCCAAAAGTAATGATCAAACGATAGATAAAGTTACCGGAAGGAATTACAACAAAATTAGCCGGACATCGTGATGTACCCGACCCGCTTCATCTCTATCTTATTTAAAAAGATTCTTTTTTTTTCCTTTTGAAATTCGGATCTCCTGTGAAGTTCTCCACCATATGAATTGTATATCCAATCTTCTTTTCCTTTTTGTTTCTGGCGCCCTTTTTGTTTTAGACTATTACTCCCTCTCTTTTTAATGATCCTCAATCGTCCTTTTCTTTTTTATATTCGGATATCCCACTGTTTGTGTATAACGATGTGTCCCCCACTGTTGCTAACAAACCTCCTTTTTTTATTATGTTCGACTACTTCTCAACAAGTCAATTGTAAATAACCAAAAACAAAGATTTCCCACAGTGACGAATTTACTTCCTTTTTTTTTGCGGTTGTATCTCCCTCATTAGTCAACCCTTTTTTTCCTTTAATAGTCGACCGTTTGTCGGTTTATGTTACTATTGGGCCCAAAAAAAAATTCTTTTATTCTTTTGCCATATAATAACTTTGGCCCATTAAAAAAAACACAACGCCGGTAATTGCTCAAACGAAGCCCGGACAAATAAAAGATGACCGAAAATATTGCGACGTGCTCAAATATTTTTCTTTAATATTTCTTCTTCATTTATCGGCGCTCACAATGTCTTTTCTCCAAATAATTAATTAAGCGGCCATTTTATTCCATTTCGCTCGTAACCTACATAATCACAAAACACATTAAAAGTACATGTATAACGAAAAATAAATATATAATTATGCTAAATTAACATGCTATTAGGTATATGCAAAATACACCAATCAGGTACCGGCTCAAGCTACTGAGGTTTTATGACTTCCAGTGGGAACCCGGTTTAACCGGGGGGTAGTGTTGCTCGGCAGTGGCAACCGGCAGCACCGGTGGGAGCCACGGCCATAGTCTAGGGCTGTTGGGCTGCCGGCTTGGTGGTGTTGGTTTGGCTTGTTGGTCTGGTTTGGGTGTTCTTCGGGTTACGGGCTCGGGAACTTGGCTTTTTCAGAAACACGTAATTAAACCAACACGTAAAATTAAGTTATGTTATGTTTAATTAATTAGTAGTATTTAATTAATTTTAGTTTAATTAAAACAAAACTTATGTTATGTTTATTTAATTAAAACTATGATTAAACATGTATGCACATTTAAATAAATAAACTTCGGCTATTATAATTAATTGATTTAATTTTTTATGAACATGGATTTAATTAATTAAAACATATGTTAAATTAATTAAATATCTTTTATGGTAAAGTTTAATAACATGCATTATGTAATATTATTAATTAATAATAAACTTATATAACAACACATGATATTATTAATTAATAATAAGCTAAGTATTAATTAACTATTAAACTTTATATTATAATAATACATGACATAAAGTAAGCATATAATTAATTATGGAAACATATTAATTATGGAATTATATTATTTATGGCAACATGATAAATATGGTAATATGATATTTATGGAAATATATTAAATATGGTAACATTCTATTTATGGTTGTACGTTAAATATGATAACATACTATCTATAGAAACATGCTAAATATGGAAATTTTCTATTTTTGGAAACTTACTAATTATGGAAACTTTCTATTTTTAGAAACTTACTATTTAAGGAAACTTACTATTTTTGGAAAGTTACTATATATGAAAACCTGCTATTTTTGGAAAGTTACTATATATAGAAACCTGCTATTTTTAGGAAGTTACTCATTATGTTATAACAAATATAACAACACTTAAAACATGAAACACATGAATCTAAAACACTTGAAACTATAAGAAATACATGATTAAGACATGAAACGATAAGACAAGACAAGAACAAGTATAATAAGTATGAACAAGTCAAGTAAATCAAATAACAAGTATGTATAAGTAGGATCGACTCTTATTCATGTCCCTTCATTATGTAGCTATTGTGAAGTCGGAGTGATCGTCTACATTCGTTTTCGTCTTCATTTACTAGATATAAGGTACGAATATTCCGTCCTTCAGTAAGGACATTCTTTCCTATACTTAGGATTTCTCCGTTTGCAGCCATCTGTTTTCCCCAGTAGTTTAAGTGTCTTAAACACATCAGTATATTATGATTATTTTAGATTGCTTGAGCTATATACATGCATGCCAGTTTCACCTAGTTATGGGGGTTCCATAACGATAGATCTAGAGGCGTCGGTATTATGACTCTTCTGCGGTGAGAGTGATTGCTCGTAGCGTCTTCTTACAGTTTTTGCCAGTATTATTATTATCATGTGGGGCGAATGGGTGCATCCTAGGACAAGTAGTATGATTTCATGGTAACTGTGGTGTGTGCCTTGCATCCGTTACAGGAGCTGATCCCTCCACTCATTTAATATAATTAGAGGCAGCCCCTCTAATTTCATGACGAGGTCACCCCTTCAAGTATTATGCACGTGGATATAACATGACCTATATAGTCTGTCGGCATATTTATAATACAGATTTTCAAGATAAACTAAACATAAGTCTTTTCATAAATATAAACTAGCATTATGAACTTAAACCAGGTTATTCCAGGACTTACATTATTCCGCTGCACTATCATTTCATACTTTGATTTCTTTCTTTACTTATGTTTATAATATCATGTCATTGTCATTATATCCGATCACTGAGCGTATTGCTCAGCCATTACTTTCCTCTCCATGTCCCAAAACGGCAGGTACCCATCGACAGACATGAGCATTTGGAGGACGTGCATAGGATGGAAGTTGCCTTAGACTTCTTCAGTAAAACCCATATTTAAATCAGAATATTAAATACGTAGTTTTGTTTTTAATAAACTATATAGGGATTATTTAACAGACAGAAATAAAATAGCGGGAATTTAGCTTTTACTTCGATCAGCTTAAATTACCTATAATTCAAGGACGATTTTTCCTTTTAGATGGGAAGAATTGTAAAACCCAGTATGGTCGTATCTTTAATTCGTGGACAAATTATTCTTTTTAGAGGGGAAGAATTGTAAAACCCGTATTTATATCAGAATATTAAATACGCATTTTTGTTTTTAATAGACTATATAGGCATTATTTAACAGACGGAAATAAAAACGCGGGAATTCAGAAATAAAAGCGCGGGAATAAAATGAGAGCGTACAAAAAAATGAAAACTTTATATAAAAATAAATAAAGGCCGGTTTTGGTTTTAAAAAAAAGAAAAAGAAAAAGGATTTTAGTCTTAAGCCCATTTTGGGGTTACAAAAAAAATATACGGCGGTTCCCCCTTTGTCAAATTAGAACGAAGACAAAAAAAGATGGGAGATGAGATTTATTTTAGAACAAATCCAAGAAACCCTAAACTACAACCTACGACCGTTTCTTTTTTTCTTCCTTCTTGGGCTGTCGTCATCTTTCATCACCAAGAACCAAGAACAACCGTGGGTTTTAAGTACAAGTTTAGTGTTGTGATCTCGATTTCTAAACCCTAAAAACATGTAAGTAAACCCTGATCTCGTTTTATTCTTTTGTCTCATGATCCACGAATTCATATAAGGGGTGTCGGGTTTTTGTCTAGATCACGAAAACCGAGAGCCCAAGGCTCTCGGTGTGTTGCTGCTTGACCCACCCGAGACCACAACAAGGTCTCGGTGTTTCTTTTTCTTTTTGCCCAGACTCGAACAACAAACCACAGCAGGGGTGTTTGGGGTTTAGTTTTACCACAGCAGGGGTGTTTGGGACTAATCTGCTGTAAAGGAGTGCTTGGGTTTATAAACAGAAAACATTAGTAGTGGGTACCAATAACTAGTAGTGGATATATTTGGCAGTCAGTGGCAACCAGACAACTGCTGGTGGCTACAAAGCCATAGTAAGAGGCTGTTTGGTTTTGGGTTTAAGACAGTTTAAGGGGGTGTTTGGCTAAGTTTATATATACATGCATTTTTATTTTTGTAATTGGTTAATTAATACATAGTTAATTAAATTGGTTAATATTCATGACTTATGATAATTATTTAAATAAAAACCATGGTATATATAGTTAGTAATTAATAATTACTTTAACCTATAGTATTATTTAATAAACCTTATTAATAATTATCATGAATTATAAATAAGGACTAACTTATAGTTTAACTTATTTATCCAGCTTATTTCTATTTCAGAAAACTTATTATTTTAGAAACATACTATTTTGGAAACGTTCTATTATAGGAAACTTGTTATTATTAGAAAGTTACTCAGTATTATAATACAAGTATAGTAATACAAGAATACACTAGTTATATAATCAGAATACGTGAATTTACACAGATATCACATAAAACAGTAAAACATGACAGAGCACGAATAATAAGCTAAGAACACACAGAACTAGTAAATACACAGTATATCAGACAACTCATACACGTCCCTTATCTTATGTAGTATTATCCGTGAAGACGGAGTAGTTTCGCCAGCTCTTTCATTCTAGCTTCTACTGGACAAGAGGTACGGATTTTTCGTCCTTTCAGTAAGGACTTCCCTTCTATGCATGATTAGGATTTCCCGTCTGCAGCCAAATGTTTTTCTCAGTACACGTTATAAATAATCTGAAATAGTTTTAATAAATAAGATACTGCCTGAGTTTTATATACAAGCATGACCAGTCAGTAGTACTAGTTACGGAGGTAGCGTAACCATGACACTTGAGGCACCAGTGTCATGACTCACCTACGGGAGAGTGATATTCCGCATCATTCCACTCAGCTCAGCTTGGCCATTTTATCAGTATTATTATTGGGGCGTATGGATGCATCCTAGGCTTATCAGTGTACAGATATCAGGTGAATGTGGTGTGTGCTCTACATCCTTCACATTGGAGCTGATCCCTCAACCCAGCATAGTAATTAGAGGTCACCCCTCTACAGCATGACGAGGTCACCCCTCCAATTATTCATGCAACAGTTGTTACAGCACATGACCTATATAAGCTCTTGGCAATTAAAATAAAGTAAATGCATGTTTTCAGATTTAACAGATAACAGTTCAGTTTTATTATTTATAAATCAGACTTATCAGATTTTCTACAGTTTTCATCACACTCCGCATATCAGTCTTTCAACTTCAGTAATTATTAATTATTTCAAGTTCAGTATATTCTTATCATGTATTATATCCGTTCACTAAGCGTTATGCTCAGCCGTAGTTCTTCCATGTTTTAACGGCAGGTACACCAGGACACTCTTAAGATTCTGGGAGCATGTGCATTGGATGGAAGCAATCCAGACTTCTTTACTTTATGCACTTCATTTTTATATTGCCTGTTGGACATTGTTCAGTCCTTTCTTTCAGTATTTTACTTTTCATGTTTTGAGATTATGTTGGATTACCAATGTTTGATTCCGGTATTTCCGTTATGGTCAGTTAATGTTTTAGGACATTTACCTTATGCTTTGATGACACGCCATAAATACACGTAACGGTCCACTTATCCAAGTGGGGTTTTACAATCATGGTATCGGAGCTATAGGTTCGACCTATAGGCTCTAAAACTTGACCTGTGACTAGTGGGTAGTCACCAGGAACTTCCCAGATTTTGGCGTTGTTGTTTTTCATGTTTCTCATGCATTTATCAGTCAGTTTTCTTCAGTTATCAGTCGGTTTCCTTAATGTTTTTTACTAAGAAAAAGGTTGGTACAAGACTGGCCATATTTAGTCGCATGTGCTTTTCTGCGAAATTTTGTATTGGTGAATCGACCCATAGGTGTTCACCCTTGCCCGTTCTACTTTTGTATTAGTGAACTGACCCATATGCGTTTACCCTTACTCATGTCAGATTCATGTTTTCATTCAAATATTACTGGGTGAACCAACCACAAACGTTCACCATTCTTCAAGTCAAATTTCCATGTTATTCAGTCGAATGATGTTTTGTGAACCGATCTACAGTTGTTCACCCTTGTCATATCAGGACATTTCATAAACTTTGACAAGTATGGATTGGACTACAATCAACAATATTTAGTCCCAGATTATAAATTTCTATACATGAAAGTTCTTAGAAAAATTTGACAAGTATGGATCGAACCATAATCGCCCATACTTAGTCACATGTTTTATTCCTTAAATTCTGTGGATTGAACCATATCCATCCACATCAGTTGATGTTAAACCTTAGTTGATCATACTATTATAGTCTTTATAACAATCTAGTTCGCACAATTTCAAGTTGATGTCTCTTCCACGTTGTTTCAATTTCATGTCTCCTTCCGAGGGTTTTATGTTCCCTTAGAATGATAATGTCTTCATGCTAAGACACAAAAAGGATTTCAGTAAAAGTCCCGTTTCATGATAAATCATGTTTGGTCTTCATTAGTCATGTCTTTATGTTGGCCATTGTTGAAATTCCGTTTAATCATATCCTTGAACCCTTATAAACCGACATTAACTCTACGTAGGAATTACCAGGCTATCATGTTGTTTCAGTTCAGTTGCTAACTAGTTAAATCAATTTATCTCCGTTGACCATGTCAGACGATTGACACTAGTATCGATCATATCAGCAAACCTTCAGCGGTACCACATGAACAGTATTCATCGTGTACTTCACGTACAGTATTTCAAGTGTACCCCATGTACCTTACTTCATGTGTACCGTAAATCGATCCTTAATCACCTCAGGCATTTCCGCTTGCCGATATTCTACCAGATGCTGATGCCACTCGTGAGTTGAAGATTTTGCCAGATGCTGATGCCGCTAACAGTTTGAAGACCTCACAAATGCTGATGCTGCTGATACTTTGGAGATTTCTCAAGATACTGATGCTGCTTATCCTATGAAGACTCTACAGAATAAGGACGAAAACTATAAATTTGAAATTTCTGACAAGAATAAATTTCAACAATCAGAGACTACTATTCCATCCTATACTTTTACCTTCTCAGCTAGATGTCACACCTCACTCAGCTAACCTTTCATTCAGAAGAGTGGGAACCGGAACCCAACCAGCCACTCAGCAAAATAGTTACATGAATCATAGTCATGATAATGACCATCATTAATTGACAGACAAAGCAGTAGTGACAACCATCGTGCTTATAATTAATCAGTCAGTAACCGTCGGAACTCCAGAACGGACATGATCAGAAATACAGAGGTCAACAGTCTAACCGGTCCGCCAACCCTAGCAGTTACCAGAAATTCTTAACCTTGTTCAGATTCACACATTAAAATACATGTCCAGACAACAGTCAAGACATAGGTCTCAGGTATTATTCAGAAGACACATGTTAGGACACCAGTCATGGTACACGTCATACGAATACCTTCACAAAGTACGAGTCAGAACTCATAACTCCATATGTTTTCTAAACCAGGCTCTCAGAAATTTAGGGTACCCTCCAAGGGGGTATACCCGTTATGTTATGCCACGCCTAAATCAGACCATCATAATTCAGTTACCACCACTGAAGTATTATTCAGGTTAGACACGCAGTGTTCATCTTGTGAGGTTACAGGCGAAACCATTAAGTGGAAGTTGTCGCGTTTACTTCACGTATTTATATGTCAGCTTTATCTTAAATCAGGTATTACCTACCTCCCAGCTAGAAAAGACTCCACAATATCACCCATATTTATTAAGTTTTTCCTTTCAGTTAATGACGAGATCCGTCTTACTAAGTCCCAAAAATATTCACTATATTTTGCCAGAAGAATCAGTACAAATTATTCTGATTTATAAGCGCGTGACTTCTTAGTCTATAGCTACGAAGACTTTTAGCTACCAGTTATAAAGTACTTCGGAAATTCTTTAAATTCATGATCAGCAGATTATCAAAAAGTTTTCCAAAGGTCATTCTAGAAGGTTTTCCAGAAATTTATTCCTAAACACGAGACATGGTTTAACATAGAACTTGTCTCAAGAACAGAACCTGTTTTCAGAACTCTTTATAGCAGGGCTTCGGCTAAATTAAAAGAGTTGCAGCATTAGCTGCCAGAGTTATCGGAACGAGGCTTAATCACCCTAGCACATCACCAGAAGGTGCACCGTTTTTTGTCCATCAGGAAGAAGGCCAGTAACATGAGATCATGTATCCACCACCGGAAAATTTACCAGATCACCATTATTAATTGATATTCATTCCACGTATAGAAGGTTCATCTGACCAGCTACGATGTCTTAAACATCTTGCCAGAAACACTTCTCGTTCATGCTACCATCAGTGACGAGAGAAAGAACATGATATTTTCCAGACTGCTTTTGCACATGTTATTGTCTCTCTAAATTTTGATTTATACTTCTGAGCTCCCTAATGCTCCAGCTATAATATGAAATTTATGAATAAATTTTTTTTATGACTTCACAGACAAAATCGTCAGCATGTTTTTGATAACATCTTGATCTCCTAAATTCTAGAGAAGTACAAAATAATTACCTTCTCACCGTTGTACAGAATCTCTGATAGGAGAAAATTATATAAGAAGCTTCCTAGATGAGAATCCCAGTTAAACAAGGTGACATTTCTGAACCACCCTATTTCAGCAGAAAGAAATTTCAGACGATACTTCGAAGGTAAAGGCCATCACCAGATGGTCAAGACCGACGTCGGTAACTAGATTACAAAATTTTCTAGAACTCAGTTGACTGCTACCACAGAAATTACTAACAGTTCTCACTAAAATTATTCCATGAATATTCATCCAGATTCCACCAGAATGTTTCTCAATCCCAGACAGAATTTTGATAGAAGCAGTATAACACAATTGATGCAGCTATGTTCATATCTAGATGCCTGACATACCGTAGGTTCAAGATAGAACATCGACATGCTAGTAAGTTACTACAACCCTTAGAAATTTCTAAGCAGAAATAAGACAAGACTCCATGAGGTTGTTATCAGTTATCACAGACTCAGAAGTGGTATAATACGATCTAAGTCATTATCGACCATTTAACCAGCCTACACGTGTTCTTTCATCCGAAAGGTATACGGAGTAGCAGATCTACAGGAAATTCAGCAGTAGATCGTACGATTTCAAGGTATTCCACAAATAATCATGTCAGATAGAATTCACGCTCACCCTCACGTTTATGTTCATAATCAAGTGTACGTTCACATTCACTTTCACGTTTACGTCTCATTTGCAATAGGATGCTGTTTTAGTTCATGTTTCGTATTATCGCACGATTTAAGCTCATGTTAGCGTTCATAACATTGTTCACGTTCAAGCTCGTGTTCCATTTCGCGACACAAGTTTCGCAGTTTATTACCGAATACGGTTACAGGTAGCTTGAGAAACAAGACCCAAGTATAGCACATTTATTCCATAACCAGGCAGACGTTTCACGCATCAGGCCGTATCGTTTGGCATTCTTTCCTCAGTCAGCATATGTTCATGATAGGTCCCAGCAACACGTTCACAGAATGTTCATGTATTATGGTGTACAATATATTCGATGCCCATCATTCCTCATATAACCGTGAACCACGTTCACAATTGCTCACGTAGCACGTTCAAAATTGTTCACGTAGTTCGTCCCTATATATTTTCAGCAGCTTGCCCAGATATATAAATGTTATCTTTCAGGATATTTACACGTATCGTTTCATGTATCCTACATGTTATAGCTTATTCATTCTATTAGATTCAGAAAATCCATCTTAAGTATGGAACCAGAAACTATTCAGCATCCTCAGGACAGGGTCATCAGGACCAAGATTTTTATGTCATTATCTTTAAACCTTTTAAGGAATCGTTTCAAGTGGGAAGCCATTCGAAACGGAGGAGACCATCCGAACCTCTCATCACTTTTCCTTCAATAAATCCAGTTAAGTTCTTTCATCATGTTACGTTCCAGGTCCCCTTAAGCCATGTCGCGTTCCATGTTCATTTCAGTCATGTCATGTTTATACCCATTCAACAGCATTATGTTCTAAATCAAGGACGAATGATCCTTCAGCTTATATGCCTTTTTAGCCTTCATGCTCGTTCAACATATATGTCCTTTCAGCTTATACGTCTTTCAGCTTACGTATACTTTTAGCTTTTACTTCGATCAGCTTAAATTACCTATAATTCGAGGACGATTTTTCCTTTTAGAGGGGAAGAATTGTAAAACCCAGTATGGTCGTATCTTTAAGTCGGGGACGAACTATTCTTTTTAGAGGGGAAGAATTATAAAACCCGTATTTATATCAGAATATTAAATACGCAGTTTTGTTTTTAATAGACTATATAGGCATTATTTAACAGGCGGAAATAAAAACACGGGAATTCATAAATAAAAGTGCGGGAATAAAATGAGAGCGTACAAAATAAGTGAAAACTTTATATAAAAGAAATAAAGGCCGGTTTTGGTTTTAAAAAAAAGAAAAAGAAAAAGGATTTTGGGCTTAAGCCCTTTTTGGGGTTACAAAAAAATATACAGGGGTTCCCCCTTTGTCAAATTAGAACGAAGACAAAAAAAAGATGGGAGATGAGATTTATTTTAAAACAAATCCAAGAAACTCTAAACTACAACCTGCGACCGTTTCTTTTTTTTTCTTCCTTCTTGGGTTGTCGTCATCTTTCATCACCAAGAACCAAGAACAACCGTGGGTTTTAAGTACAAGTTTAGTGTTGTGATCTCGATTTCAAAACCCTAAAAACATGTAAGTAAACCCTGATCTCGTTTTATTCTTTTGTCTCATGATCCACGAATTCATATTATGGAAACCTTGGTTTCCTCGAATCTTTTAGCTACTAGGCATAGCCATTGTTCATATGATTATACAATCAAAGCGGAAAAGAACAATAACTATGTAACAAGGTATTTAGGCACAAGACACGTGAATTAAAACAAACGGATTGCTCATGATATTAATAACAAACAATCACTAGACGTGTATACATTGAATCCCACGTCTAGTCGACACACACTTTTAGGTTTACATTGTGAATGAATGATATGAATAAACCTAATACCCTTGGTTCCTTTTATAGTGTAAGGATTAGGATTTACAAGAGATAATATCAGATAAACATGTAAATCTTCTATTCAAATAAACTAATACAGAATATATTCTGCATACTTATCTAAATAGAAGCTTCCAACAACACTTGTCTACGTTTCTGTCAATGCTTGGATTGCATGTGACAATGCTTGGATTGCACTTGACAATTCTTGTCAATGTTGACTTCTGTCAACGCTTGATTTGCTCTTGACAACGCCTGATTTGCTCTTGTCAACGCCTGAACAAATGTCTTCATGTTTTCTTCGTTTTTGATTTTCTGCCACATCAACTTTTTGACCCAACAATCTTCCCCTAGTTGATGTCGACAAAACTTTTTATGTATCTCTTGTAAGTTGTACATCATCTTCAAATTGCCTCCCCTCAATTGTAGCATGTATGTCTTCCCCTTTTTGTCACATCAACAGGGAAGTAAACAATGTATGCAATCTTGAAGATTCTCCAAATGTAGCTCTATGTAATGATCTTGAAGAAAAATAAATAAAGTAATCTTGATGTAGAAGTAGAGTAACCCAACCTTATGTTCCATGTCTTGTACTATCCACGTGATGAAGAACTTATACCAAATTGAGAAAATATAAGTAGACCTCGATCCCTTGTCAATATTCTCATCCTTTGTGAGACACTGAGCATGATAATGTAACTCCTTCAAGTGTTTATGACAAGTCTTCGTCACCAATCATTAAAAGCACAAACAAGTTATTGTTAAAGTCAATGGGTGCTGACCACCACTTTAACAATATGATGAAACACAAACTTGCGGAAATCTTCTTCAAACATCAAACTTATCATAAGAAATCTTCCCCTTAAGCCAACACCTCTTCATGGCGAATTTTAATGAAATAACATCTTCATACCATATGTAAAAGCACTAAATGGGTAACTCTTTCACAAGGCTACCCCGATTACATAATCTAATATCCATCAAATTCTTCATGAATTGTTGCTAACTCGCATTAAAATCATTAATCCCTTTTTAAAAATATCCGAGCCATTTATATCAACTTGATATTCTAAATAAAAAACAGAGATTCCATGTACCTTTACGTGTAAATACCTCCTTTTTGTGTGCAAAAATCGTATCAATTTTCTCAACAGCATCTATTCCTTTGTTATCCAACATCCTCTTTTATCCAAGAAATCATCATTGTGTGTTGTACAATATCGGACAACACTTGACTGCGTTTAAAGAAACCATATATCGGACAACTCATGTTAGTGCCTTCTAACAGTGACTGACTTATTCTTGTCAGCGTCGAATCTAAACTCTGTCAGCGTCTCTTTCCACTTTTATCCAAACAGTACGTCTTGTTTGTTCACACCTAATACTACCCAAACAGTGTTATATCTCACGTCCCATAAATAAATGCATATCCCTACAAATTAGTAACTTATGGAACAGATTATATCACATCCAAAAATAAAGTAGACTATTTCAGGAACCTTTAAAAAAAGTAATCCCTAAAAATCTGCATGAAGATCAAATCCTGATAAAAACCACACATACTGTGTTAATCAATCCTACGTGAGTTGCTGAAACACACGTTTCCATACTTATGTGTGATATGGGCAGTAATACACCCCACATCTTTATACCATAGAAAACGAAATCACGTGAAGATTTTGTAAGAATAAATCCCTAAAAAATCAGCAAGTGAATATCATCACATCATAGTAAACTCATGTATCTTCCTTGTAGATTTCTTAGCATACGTCTCTTGTTACCTTACCAAGCAGCGACATTAAACCCACTGTTATTCGAGCAGACACGTCAATCGCTGTTGATTTACTTTTGGACCACGTCCTTGTCTACCTGCTCATTCTTATCTTTTGGACGACTCCTTTGTATCAAATATAGCTTTCATAACGACAGAAAAACATCCCGTATGATTCTTAAACCATGAACTTTACTTCTATTCATAACAACAGCAACAAGAACACGCATCTAGGGTTTGTGTGATTTCTATTTATACGAACTAGGGTTTGAAAGTAAAACCTAGTATGGTGTATCAACTATGTAATACCAGCCACAAACCTCATACTTCTCTGCCTTTAAATTCGATCTAGGGTTTATGAAACCCTAGTTCATGATTTCATGTGAATAAAGCAAAAACATCAATACCTTAGCCAGTGGATTTCGAAGTTGAATAATGTCTTCATTATGGCTCAGATCGAAAATCCCTTCAGTGAGATTCTAGACACAAGTTCCAAGAATCTACAGTTCAAAAATCACGAAAATCCAACGGTTAGCGAAGGAGAAAACGTGTTTCGAACATGGTTGTTTACAGAAAACTGCATATACTCACTGCTGACTTCGACGCTTAATAACTTTTTCTTGAGGATAAAACTTGACAATCCCCCTGGTGGATGTCTAGATATATTTGTATAAAGTACACACAAGAAATTTCGTGACGATCCAACGGTCCAATCAAAAGTTATGACCTTCTGAATACTGCTGCGCACACAAAAACGTCCAGAAAAACCCTAGACGGATTTTTCTTCTTTTCACCATACACGAACACCTTGTTGGTCCTAGCATCACGAGCCACGAGGCTATGATACCACTTGTTGATCGCAAACTTAGATCGATTTAGCTTGTGTAGACGAGATTAGATCAAGTTATACACGTAGAGAAACTTTGTTGTGTATAAAACAATTTAAGTATTATGCGGAATTAATACTTAAACAAGAACACACAAAGGATGTAAAACAAACTTTCACTTGATTGATAATAATAAACTTGGTTACAATGAAAGTGTTAAACGTATGAAAAACTTATATGAAACATAACCTAAAGGTCTTCTTTTATAGACATAAGAAGCCTTGTACAAGAGTCTACGTATCAGCTATTCTAGGTAAAGATAATTATAGAAAATACATTGTTGATCCTATCTTTACTAGAAACAAACTAGAAACATAATACGTGTAGACCATATCTTTCTATCAGTGCTTGACTTCTTCCTGTCAACGCTTGATCTGTCAACGTTTGTTTTCTTCCTATCAACGTTTGTTTTCTTCTTGTCAGCGTCCAAATGTACTGGCTACATTTTATTCCCAACAATACTCCCCTAAACTTGATATCTACTCTAGTAATCAAGTTTCTGAATAAAAATTAAGAACTAGGAGGAATCTTAAAAATCTTATCATATTAGTAATAAACATGCCTAATCAAATCTTTGGCCACGTCACTTGAATAGTCAATCTCCAGCTGTGTTGTCTTCATTTTGTCCAAAACCTCTTTGGACATGGGATACTCAGCATCTACAAGAAGATAATCAGCAAACTTTGTAGAGCTCAAATAATATACACCAGCAGCTGAATACAAACGCCATTGAAGACCACTGATATCATCCTCAAGATCCTTCCAAACAGGATCTTCTTCTTCTGGTGCACACATTCTCTTGAATGTTGACCAAAGCTTTATTCCATTGACTGAAGTAGGAGCTTCAGTCTCATACTTGGCCATCAACAACCTCCAAAGGTCTACCAAGTCTTCCCTATCCATACTTGCAAAGAGAGACATAAGAGTAGTAAATGTGTGTACCTCTTTCCCATATCTGCCAATCTTCCAAAACCCACTTGCATCTTCCTCATAGCTAATGATAGGGTTTCTGGCATCAAGAGGTAACACTTGTACCATATCTGAAGCTTCCATGGGTGAGAGCTTAATGCTCCTTCTAAGAACAGCTTCACTGGGATTTACTTTATTTAAACCTTTAGGGAACTCAAGTGGAACTCCCTTTTTCAAAGGCCTTGGAACAATCATTGTCTTCTGAATCTCCATCTCTTCTGCAAGTTCTTCTTTCCTTTCATTTGAAAGAAGTCTAAGAGTGTTCATTTCCTGCACTCTTGCCCAAATGGGATAAGCCTTGTACTCCAATTCTTCAAAGGATAAACTCTGCAATTTCTTGAAGGTCCATCCAGTTCCATGACATGTGAGTCACATGTAGTAAAGCTCTCTTCTATCCCTCTTCAGTAGTGAGAAAACATTGCTAGCCATATGTTTCTGAATTACCTTGCAGTCTCTTTGAACTCTTAGAAGAATCTCCAATCCCCAAATTTGGTCTAAAATTGTCAAATCTGGATTCTCCATAATCCTATTCTCCCAAGCATGGTACATCTGAACAACTTCTGGCATATCAAAGTCTACTTGCAACTTTAACTCTCTAAGCTTCTCTCTTGCCAAGTCATCACCATATTCAAGTCTTTCTGGTTGTTCAATTATCATAACACTTGAATCTGAACTTCCTTCATCACTTCCTTCTTGTTCCTCAGAAGTGACAACAAATGGTGATTCACCAACCTTCTTTATTTCTTGTTCCACAAGTTGTGCAGCCAACCTTGAATCAAACTCTACTTGTGCTGCATCCTTTGGAACTTCTACTTCTAACATGATTCCTTTTCCCTTATCTAATGGATCAATGATGGGTAAGGATGATGATGGTACCTGTTAAGACACTTCTTTGATGATAGCTGATGACGGGAATACATCAACCATATCTGTAGGTATGTCAACGCTCAAATCCTTGTGTCAGCGCCCAATTTACTCTTGTCAGTGCTTGGTGTGTCAGCGTTCAAATTTTTCTTGTCAACGCTCAAATTACTTGTCTCAGCGCCTCTTGTAAACCGGTTGCTTCTTCAATTTAGTGAGGGCTTCAGCAACACCCAAAGATTATCCATCATGTGAGCCTTTGTCACTCACATTAATCTGCTCATCCTCCCCTTTGGAAGATTCCTCCATTCCACGCCTAGTGTTAGCTTCCTCCAAAATAACAATCCTCTCCCTCAATTGCTTGAGTTCAAGGCCTTGTGTACTGACTGTTTGTACCAAGTCTGCATTTTGCTTTTGCAAGCTAATGCAGACAGTCGTCAATTCCATCAATGTGTATGGTTCCAATTTGCCCTCCTCTAGAATGGGTATTTGACCTCCCAAAGTAGAGTCATGGGGCATGGATGAGGTCTTAAAGATGTTAGGACTGGCTTGGCCTGCATCTCAGCTAGTACCAATAGTCACAGCCTCATCCATAGCACCAACCACACTTGTGGTGGTGGTTCTCTCGGCAACATGGCTAGGACCACTAGAGGAGAACACTCCAGTAGTCCTTGGGCGTTTAATCAACCTATATTCAGGGGGTGTAGAAGATGATGTGGATTGGGTGGTAGTTTGAAGGTTAAGGGGTGTTTGGGTCTGTGAAGGAAAGGTGTCAACGTTTGGATTACTTGTGTCAACGCCAACATTTAACGTGTAAGCGTTGAAGGATTCTTGGTCAATTTCCATGTGTTGAGGTGAAGGCAAAGGTTCTGGTATTGGGTCAAGTTGTGATTGTGGGTCTGGTTGGGGTTGTGCTGCTGCAATAACAGCAAGCATAGCTTGGGGGAGGGGTAATTCACGGTGAGGGGGTGAGTTCATCTTACTAAAAATAGCTTTCTTTTGCACAGGGATCTTATAAAAATCATCATGATCCCTTGTGCAGTAATTTTGCACATCAAAAACCATTTGCAAAAATCTGGGATAAGCCAAAGTCATCTTATTCCCTTTGTTTTTACACATGCCATCAAAAATCAGTTTTGAAAAATTAAACTTTTGCCCATTTGTAATGCACACAATTGCACTAGCAATTGATCTGTTAATTTCATTATGTGTAGTACATTTGGGACTCAAACATTGAAGGATGACATGTATGAGGTACTTCTAGGCTGGGGGAAACTCTTGTTTATGATATTTGTTTAAAGTACCCTCATCAGGGAAAGGATACCCCAAAGCCTGAAGTCCTTGTTCTATTTCATTAATGGGAAGGGTGGTTATACCATCTGCATCATTAAGATGCAAAGCCTGGCGAACCAAGGCTTTAGTAACCACCCAAGTACGCCCATGAACAATAGCTGTTAATGTAGTCACATTATTAATTATTGAGGAACTAACAGTGTTCCAAAACTGTTTAATATGAGTGACAGGGATGAGAGGAGCATGAGAAAGTGCATACCTAATTGGAGATGCATTCAAATACGCCACCATCTGGGTGTATTGTGGAAACAAAGTATCATCAGCCTCCAAATAAGCAATCATGTTGTGCTGACTTCTGAATCCCAAAACCAAGTCACTTGGTTTAAACTTTGGTGCCATTGTTGAAGAAAGTTGTTTGTGAATTATTGATGAAAGATGAATTATAGGAGAAAAAGTGTTAGACAAGAATATGAAGTACCCTATTTAAAAATAGGAGCCAAATATATAGGAGAGATAGGCACATGTGATTGGTCAAAAATAAGGCAAGTATTTTCAAAATATAATGATGAAAATATTGAAAAGAAAATAAGTTATCTTGTGCATTAATTAAAAGTTATCTACTCCCAAAATTACGGCCCCAAAATTCTTCAAAAAGAACAACTGGGTAGGTCCCAAAGAGTGTCAACGGTCAAAAATAACCTATCAACGCCCAACGGCTATATTCTTGTCAACGTTTGCCAAAACCATGTCAGCGTCTAAATTGGTCATAACAACGCTTGGAAAAATATTTGTCAGCGTCCAAAAATAAAAGTAATAAAAATGAAAAAGGACCTTAACAAAGTAATTTATCCTAGTGAAGATAACCTATAAATTGATAATTATTATAGGGCGGCAAACACTGTCCAGTTATGCATACTTGCTTATGCAAGATAGACATAACTGTCCTCTAGTGTCTCTTGCTAACCAAAATTCTTAACAATTAAGTTATCTCATAAAATCCCTTGTAACTCCCAGGTAAACCTATTATAAATCATTCCCAAGTCTCCCAACAGACCACATCCAATTCTAGGCCAAAAAGGTCTTGGCAGCATGCATAGTATGTCAACTTTGCATGCTACAGTGCCTCATGATTTAGTAAACTAACTCATACTCACTAGTGGACACAATCTAGAATTGTGATCAGAGTATTATATGAATACCCAAAAGTCCTAAATGTTCCTACAACCTCCCCTTAAACTGTGATACATATGTTGCCAAATAATATGCATGTAAATAAAAATTTATGTCAAGATAGGAATATAAACATTCCAACCATCATCCATAAATTGAAACATGCTCCAATGATTCTCCAAGGATCCATAAGCAACTCGGTATCCAATTGTATAATGCTAACACCACCTGCACACTTAGATCAAAAACCACAAAACTAACATGTTGCTGACAAAGTCACGATAACACTTATCAGCGTTTAGATAACCTTTGTCAGCGTTAGACAAATATAGTGGAAAATCTAACTTTTCAAAAAGACCAATAACAATGCATATCCTGTACATACTTCTACAATATGACCCCAAAACACATATAAAATGAGATTGATCATTCCAATACTTGTTACCAAGTATTGAAACCTTCCAGTATCAAAAGGTTTAGTTAATAAATCAGACACATTTTCTTCTGTGTCAACCCTATCTGGCTGTATTAAACCCTTGTCAAAACAATCTCTTATAAAATGATGTCTAATTTCTATGTGTTTTGTTTTAGAATGATATACAGGATTTTTAATAATGCATAAAGTACTGTTATTATCTACAAAAATCTTGGTATGCATGAAATTATACCCATAATCCAACAGCTAGTTCTGAATCCATAAGACTTGTCCACAACAAGCAGATGCAGCAACATACTTTGCTTCAGTTGTAGAATTAGCCACCACTGTTTGTTTCTTGCATTGCCAAGATATTAACCTACTCCCAAGAAACTGACATCCACCAGTTGTGGATTTTCTATCAAGTTTGTCACCACCATAGTCACTGTCTGAATATGAAATAAGCTCCAATGGTGAATCTTTTGGATACCATAATCCCAAATCTGGATAACATCTAAGGTACCTAAAGGTTCTCTTGACAACATGAAGGTGACACTCTTTGGGAGTCACTTGATGGCGTGCACATGCACACACAGCAAACATAATGTCAGGTCTTGAGGCTGTGAGATACATCAATGAACCAGTGATTGATCTATATTGCCTGACATCCACATCTTTTCCATCTCCAACTTTTCCCCAAGGATGCTCTCTATCCATAGGAGTGCTAGCCCTTTTCTCATGTGGAGAAAAGCCAAACTTCTTCAAGATTTCTGCTACATATTTATCCTGAGAGATGAAGATACCATCTTCTTTCTGCTGAACTTGTAACCCTAGAAAGAAGTTCATCTCTCCCATTGCACTCATCTTGAATTTGTCTGTCATAAGCTTGGAAAAATCTTCATTCATCTTTGGGTTAGATGATCCAAAGATGATATCATCTACATAAACCTGAACAAGTAAGACATCCTTACCAGTCTTCTTTGTAAATAAGGTCTGGTCTATGGTGCTCCTTTTGAATCCATTTTCCACCAGATTGGTGGACAATGTGCCATACCATGCTCTTGGGGCTTGATGAAGTCCATACATAGCTTTCTTGACTCTATACACCTTGTCTGGATGCTCTGGATCTTCAAAACTAGGGGGATGCATTACATAAACCTCCTCAAAAATTATGCCATAAAGAAAAGCACTCTTCACATCCATTTGATAGACAGTAAAGCCCATGCAAGAAGCATAGGCTAGAAATATCCTTATAGCCTCAATCCTTGCAACTGGTGCAAAGACCTCCTCATAGTCTATCCCTTCCTCTTGTGTATATCCTTGAGCCACTAAGCGTGCCTTGTTTCTGACCACAATGCCTCTTTCATCTTTCTTGTTTCTAAGAACCCATCTTGTCCCAATAGGTCTGACATATCTGGGACAATCAACCAGCTCCCAAACATCCTGAATAGCAAATTGGTGAAGCTCATCCTGCATTGCTTCCACCCAACTTGGTTCTTTGAGAGCATCAAAAATCTTCTTGGGTTCCTGTTGTGACAGAAACAGGTAAACAAACATGCTTAAACAAGAGGGGTATCAACCTTCTTGTGTATATTGGTAATAAATCCTACAAGATTCTAATGAAATCTTCTAGTTTGAACAGGAGACATCACATCACCAATAATTAGAGAAGAGGGGTGATCCTTCATTGTAGAAGTAAGAACTCCTCCCTCAAAAAGTCTGTTGTCTTCAATCTCATCTTCCAAGTTAACAATATCTTCTTCAGACTCTCTTCCATCAATATCTGTATGAACCTCTCCATTTCTGCTTGAAGGTTCACCTTGTTCAAAATTGGAAGAGAAAATATGGTCAAAAGAGTTGTCAACGTTTGAGCCATCAACGCCTGAATTTGTCTTGTCAGCGCCAGATTTTCCTTTGTCAGCGCTTGAAAGACCATGCATGTTGTTAACTGGTGATACTTGGGGACCACCATTTTCCTTTCCAGCAGCAGCAGCAGCAAAAGCATATGTCCATATGGGAATAGTAACATACTCAAGTATGGGAGATGACCTGTCTGCTTGTGATCCAACCTCTTCATTAACCTATGTACCTGAAACATCAACAACTGGTTCTTCCACAACACTTGAAGTTACCTTCACAATGTTTGGATTAGTAACAGGCATATAATTCAAAGTCATAGAGAGAGGTTCTAAGTCAAATAACCAATTTGGACCACTTTTAGGATCACTAGGTTTACTTTCTAGAAACCTAACATGTACCTTTTCAAGTATACGTTTTTCCTTTTTAATGTAAACCCTATATCCTTTACTATGCACTGAATAACCCATGAAGTAGCCTTCATCACCTTTAGCACTAAATTTACCTAAGGCATCACTAGTGTCCAGCACAACTACATGAGAACCAAAAGGTTTAAGAAAACCAATATTAGGTTTCCTTCCCCAAAGTAGCTCATAAGGTGTTTTGTTATGTATCTTGTTAACTAATGCTCTATTCTGAACATAACAAGCTGTATTCACAGCCTCAGCCCAAAAAGCAATGGGAAAGTGAGCATCAGCCAGCATAGTCCTGACTACTTCAATTAGGGTTCTATTCTTTCTCTTAGCAACCCCATTTTGCTGTGGGGTTCTGGCAACACTAAACTGTCTAGTAATCCCTTTCTTGGCACAAAAATCATCCAATAGCTTATTTCTAAACTCACCACCATTATCATTTCTAAGCATTTTAACTTCATTACCAGTCTTCTTCTCTATTTGGTTAATAAAGTTAATTAAAGTATCAGCAGTGTCACTTTTCAAAGCTAAAAAGAAAGTCCAAGTAAACCTAGAAAAGTCATCAGTGATGACAAAGCAGTAAGATTTACTATTCAAACTCTCTATATTAGTTGGACCAAACAGGTCCATATGCAGCAAGTGAAGAGGTTTACAACTAGAGTGCACCTGTTTAGACTTAAATGAGACCTTGTGCTGTTCGCCTTTAAGGCATGCAACACAAGAGTGGTCATTGTGGAAAGCCTTTTCAGGCAAACCATCAACAAAGCCAGGTCTCACAAGCCTGTTTATATTTTTAACGTTAATGTGCCCTAGTCTCCTGTGCCATAGATTACTCTCATCAACTGAAGCTTTAGCATAAAGACATGACAAGTTATTATTCATCCTAATCCCATTAAGATTCACATTATAAATGTCCTTATGCCTAGGTGTCCTATAATCAATGAATTTCTCATCTGGTATTTTAAAATCCTTGCTCAACACCAAGCATTCGGTATCAGTAAAAAGAACCTTATTTTTGTTATCACAAACTTGTGATACACTAAAAAGATTATAGTCAAGTTCTTTTACCAAAAACACGTTTTCAAAATTCAAGTTGTTGGTGAGAAGAGTTCCTTTGCCTGTGATAGTTCCATATCCGCCTCTAAAGTAAACTTTATCACCATCCTTAATGGGAGTGAAGTTTATGAGATAATCTTCCTTCCCAGTCATGTGCCTAGAGCATCCACTATCCCAATAGCCATAATCATTAACCTGTTTGTGAATGCCCTGCACATAAAGAAAACAGATTAGTTTTCTTTGGGAACCCAAGCCTGAGCAGACTTGGATTCATTTGGTTGTTCAACAAGAACATACTTAGTCCTCATAACAACCCCTTGTTCATCCCTTTTTGGATTGAACACCCAGTTAATCCCAATTGGTTTTGTGATGACCTTTGAAATATAATTAAATCTGTTACAGGTCATAGAAATACCATTAGAATTAGGGTTTTGATCTTGCTTAGGTCTCCATGTCAAGCTAGAAGAAGCTTTAGACCCCTTTCCATGTGGTTGCAAATATTTACCATTATTTGGTCTAGCATCGTTTCTGTCAGCGTTAGATTTGGTCTTGTCAACGCTGAAATTACCCTTATTAGCGTTGAACCTAGGGTTTGCTACAGGAACCCATTGCCTATTAGACCATGTATTGGTCGTCTGAAAAGGTCTTTGTCCATAAGTGCTAGACCCTTTAGTAAAGAATGGGGCTGGTCTAACAACTTGTGGACTTTGCTCCACAAAAGTTTTGGGTCTGACAGTGTTTGACCTTTTGTCAGCGTTGACCTTAGAAGCGTTGACACACCTATAGGCTAAATGTGAAAAGCTACCACAAGTATAACAGGATTTTCTGGACATAACTCTAGGTCTAGAAGAAAAGAAACCTGTTCCATTATCACTAACTTGGCTTTTTGGTGACCTAGTATTTCTATACATTTCTGCATATTTAATTCTAGGTTTTCTAACAACGTTTGAGCCAAGGTCAACAGCCTTGCCAGTGATTGGGTTTGTTACTTTGATAGGGGTAGGCTCATTTGGACTATCACTAAGCATGCCACCCTTGACAAACAAGGTAGGGTTGGCTTTCTTCCATTGGTATAAGTCAGTCAGCTTCTGCCTATATTCCTCTACTGGGGTAAGAACTCTTGGTGGAGGAATAAATTCCTCTTCTTGGAGTTCTGGTAAACCACTCCAAGATATGTCCTTTCTTTGGACACCATAGAAGTCCCCAGCTAGTGGTGGAACACCAGCATACTCTTTCATCCCAATCCTAGTCATGTCCCTAGAATCCCTTTGTTTACTAACACATTCTCCTAGGGTTTGTGAGGCTTTATCAAATCTTTGAATTTTAAGATCTACATTATCCTTATTCTTGATAGCCTCATCTAACTTAGCTTGTAATTCAGCATTGACCCTCTCCATGATGTTTCTAATATCAGTACTAGCATTTAATTCATGTTTTAAGATATTGATTTTATCTTTTAGGTCAAGCTCCATTTTCTTATACTCAGCTACAGTCTTTTCAGATTGAGTAAGAGCAAGTTGATAGTTAGACAACTTGCATCTCTCATTACTCACATCTGTTGACAACCTTAAAACCTCTTTGTTAAGTCTTTCAGTATTTAAACGACAACCCTTACTACAAAAAACATCATCATATACCTCATTGTCTGATGAAGATGAGGAGTGTGCCATGAGAGCATAGTGAACATGCTCTTCTTCTTCCATCTCAGCAACCAAAGCTTTATTCTCTTCCTCATCCTTAGCCAAATAGCTCCAATCCTATCCAACACCATCAATTTCTTGCATTGCAACCATGGCCTTGGGATCCTGAGCCTTAACAATTTGGCTTGAGGGTTTTCCAGCATCAGATCTTCTTGGAGATCTGCATTCTCTCATAAAGTGACCCATACGATGACAATTGTAGCACTCAACCTTGGATTTATCAAATCCAGCAGTGTCCTTTGCATTAAAAGCCATCTTCTTCTTGAATCTTCTATTCCATCTGTTTGCTCTTATACTTGCAAGAGCCATGTTCCACTTTATGTCCATCTCCTCCAAATGCTCATCACTTATTTGCTCAAGGTCCTCATAAGTAATCACTGAACCATTGGGCAATAAAGCAATGTATGCACACACAGTATCCAGATCAATACCAGTAGGCTTAACTCTTGGTGAATCAATTTTGTATGTGTCAGCGTCTGAGTGTGAGGCGTTGACAGGATATGATCCAGCGTTGACACAGGTTGATCCAGTAACTGGGTGCATGTATGACTCCTTCTGATCAAATTGACCTTCACTATGTGAGAAGAAGGCCATGTTACCATTGGGAGACTTGCTTCCATGATCCAAGAGAGTTTCATTCTCTATCAGCCTCAGTTTATTGTACACATCATCAAAAGTAGAACTTTTGTGAGTGTTATTGGTGATTATAGACCTTGCTTCAATTTTCCATGCGTCACCAAGGCTTTTAAGGAAAGTAGAGATGATATCAACATCACCAAGCACTGTCCCCATGAAGGATAGCTTGCTAGTGATGTCTAGAAGTCTGCTTCTCACACTACTTAGCTTCTCACTAGGTTGAGCCTTAAAAACAGCATACTCATGCAAGAGTTGCTTCTTTTTCTCTTGCACAGTATCAACATTACCACCATAGGCAACTTCAAGGGCTGCCCAAAGCTCTTTTGCAGACTCATAACTTCTGTATTTGTGTTGATTTTCTTGTCCCAAAGAGAGTTTCAGAATACTTAGGGTTTTCATATCAACCCTTCTCTTTGCTATGTCCTCAACAGACATAGCTCTACCATCATCAGGTCTTTCTTTACGTTCCTCTTCAGTAGAACCTTGAACTGCTGTTTTTGCAGCAATGGCAACTGTAATCTTTTGAGCTTTATCGAATGTGTTTCCATATTCAATGATTTCCCAAAGGGTGTAATCATGAACTTGTAGATATTGCTCAAATTTAAACTTCCACAACTCAAAATTGTCTGGATCTAGCATGGGAATCTTGATGTTGTGGTTTGAGGAGGAGGAGGAGTTTGCTTCTGGGGTAGACATGATGTTTTTAGGGTTTTGTGAAAATTAGGGTTTTTGGCAGTTTAGGGTTCTTGTGTTCTTTAGATCAAAGTTTCTCAACAAGCTCTGATACCACTATGGAAACCTTGGTTTCCTCGAATCTTTTAGCTACTAGGCATAGCCATTGTTCATATGATTATACAATCAAAGCGGAAAAGAACAATAACTATGTAACAAGGTGTTTAGGCACAAGACACATGAATTAAAACAAACGGATTGCTCATTATATTAATAACAAACAATCACTAGACGTGTATACATTGAATCCCACGTCTAGTCGACACACGCTTTTAGGTTTACATTGTGAATGAATGATATGAATAAACCTAATACCCTTGGTTCCTTTTATAGTGTAAGGATTAGGGTTTACAAGAGATAATATCAAATAAACATGTAAATCTTCTATTCAAATAAACTAATACAGAATATATTCTGTATGCTTATCTAAATAGAAGCTTCCAACAACACTTGTCTACGTTTCTGTCAATGCTTGGATTGCATTTGACAATGCTTGGATTGCACTTGACAATGCTTGTCAATGTTGACTTCTGTCAACGCTTGATTTGCTCTTGACAACGCCTGATTTGCTCTTGTCAACGCCTGAACAAATGTCTTCATGTTTTATTCGTTTTTGAGTTTCTACCACATCAACGTTTTGACCCAACACATATAAGTGGTGTCGGGTTTTTGTCTAGATCACGAAAACCGAGAGCCCAAGGCTCTCGGTGTGTTGCTGCTCGACCCACCCGAAACCACAGCAAGGTCTCGGTGTTCGTTTTTTCTTTTTACCCAGACTCGAACCACAAACCACAGCAGGGGTGTTTGTGGTTTAGTTTTACCACAACAAGGGTGTTTGGGACTAATCTGCTGTAAAGGAGTGTTTGGGTTTATAAACAGAAAACATTAGTGGTAGGTACCAATAACCAGTAGTGGATATATTTGGCAGTCAGTGGCAACCATGCCACTGCCGGTGGCTACAAAGCCATAGTAAGGGGCTGTTTGGTTTTGGGTTTAAGACAGTTTAAGGGGGGTGTTTGGCTAACTCCGATGAGAAGAAAAAAGAAGGCGTTAAGAGACCCTCCTATAGTATATATACTTAGTAATTAATAATTACCTTAACCTATAGTATTATTCAATAAACCTTATTAATAATTATCATGAATTATAAATAAGGACTAACTTATAGTTTAACTTATTTATCTAGCTTATTTCTATTACAGAGAACTTATTATTATTTTAGAAACATACTATTTTGGAAACGTTCTATTATAGGAAACTTGTTATTTTTAGAAAGTTACTCAGTATTATAATACAAGTATAGTAATACAAGAATACACTACTTATATCATTAGAATACGTGAATTTATACAGATATCACATAAAACAGTAAAACATGACAGAGCACGAATAATAAGCTAAGAACACACAGAACTAGTAAATATACAGTATATCAGACAACTCATACGCGTCCCTTATCTTATGTAATATTATCCGTGAAGGCGGAGTAGTTTCGCCAGCTCTTTCATTCTAGCTTCTACTGGACAAGAGGTATGGATTTTCCGTCCTTTCAGTAAGGACTTCCCTTCTATGCATGATTAGGATTTCCCGTCTGCAGGCAAATGTTTTTCCCAGTACATGTTATAAATAATCTGAAATTGTTTTAATAACTAAGATATTGCCTGAGCCTTATATACAAGCATGACCAGTCAGTAGTACTAGTTACGGAGGTACCGTAACCATGACACTTGAGGCAACTGGTGTCATGACTCACCTACGGGAGAGTGATATTACGCAGCGTTCCACTCAGGTCAGCTTGGCCATTTTATCAGTATTATTAGTGGGGCGTATGGATGCATCCTTGGCTTATCAGTGTATAGTTATTAGTTGAATGTGGTGTGTGCTCTACATCCTTCACATTGGAGCTGATCCCTCCACCCAGCACAGTAATTAGAGGTCACCCCTCGACAGCATGACGAGGTCACCCCTCTAGTTATTCATGCAATAGTTGTTACAGCACATGACCTATATAAGCTCTTGGCAATTAAAATACAGTAAATGCATGTCTTCAGATTTAACAGATAACAGTTCAGTTTTATTATTTATAAATCAGACTTATCAGATTTTCTACAGTTTTCATCACACTCCGCATATCAGTCTTGCAGCTTCAGTAATTATTAATTATTTCAAGTTTAGTATATTCATATCATGTATTATATTCGTTCACTGAGCGTTATGCTCAGCCGTAGTTCTTCCATGTTCTAATGACAGGTACACCAAGACACTCTTAAGATTCTGTGAGCATGTGCATTGGATGGAAGCAATCCACACTTCTTTACTTTATGCACTTCATTTTTATATTGCATATTGGACATTGTTCAGTCCTTTCTTTTAGTATTTTACTTTTCATGTTTTGAGATTATGTTGGATTACCGATGTTTGATTCCGGTATTTCCGTTATGGTCAGTTAATGTTTTAGGACATTTACCTTATGCTTTGATGACACGCCATAAATACACGTAACGGTCCACTTATCCAAGTGGGGTTTTACAATCATGGTATCAGAGCTATAGGTTCGACCTATAGGCTCTAAAACTTGACCTGTGACTAGTGGGTAGTCACCAGGAACTTCCCAGATTTTGGCGTTGTTATTTTTCATGTTTCTCATGCATTTATCAGTCATTTTTCTTCAGTTATCAGTCGGTTTCCTTAAAGTTTTTGACTAAGAAAAAGGTTGGTACAAGACTGGCCATATTTAGTCGCATGTGATTTTCTGCTAAATTTTGTATTGGTGAATCAACCCAAAGGCGTTCACCCTTGCCCGTTCTACTTTTGTATTGGTGAACCGACCCATATGCGTTTACCCTTACTCGTGTCAGATTCATGTTTTCAGTCAAATATTACTGGGTGAACCAGCCACAAACGTTCACCATTCTTCAAGTCAAATTTCCATGTTATTTAGTCGAATGATGTTTTGTGAACCGATCCACAGTTGTTCACCCTTGTCATATCAGGACATTTCATAAACTTTGACAAGTATGGATTGGACTACAATCAACAATATTTAGTCCCAGATTATAAATTTCTATACATGACAGTTCTTAGAAAAATTTGACAAGTATGGATCGAACCATAATCGCCCATACTTAGTCACATGTTTTGTTCCTTAAAATCTATGGATTGAACCATAGCCATCCACATCAGTTGATGTTAAACCACAGTTGATCATACTATTATAGTCTTTATAACAATCTAGTTCACACAATTTCAAGTTGATGTCTCTTCCACGCTGTTTCAGTTTCATGTCTCCTTACGAGGGTTTTATGTTCCATAAGAATGATAATGTCTTCATGCTAAGACACAAAAAGGATTTCAGTAAAAGTATCGTTTCATGATAAATCATGTTTGGTCTTTATCAGTCATGTCTTTATGCTGGCCATTGTTGAAATTCCGTTTAATCATATCCTTGAACCCTTATAAACCGACATTAAGTCTACGTAGGAATTACCAAGCTATCATGTTGTTTCAGTTCAGTTGCTAACCAGTTAAATCAATTTATCTTCGTCGACCGTGTCAGACGATTAACACCAGTATCGATCATATCAGCAAACCTTCAGCTGTACCACATGAACAGTATTCATCGTGTACTTCACGTACAATATTTCAGGTGTACCCCATGTACCTTACTTCATGTGTACCGTTAATCGATCCTTAATCACCTAAGGCATTTCCGATTGCCGATATTCTACCAGATGCTGATGCTACTCGTGAGTTGAAGATTTTGCCAGATGCTGATGCTGCTAACACTTTGAAGACCTCAGAAATGCTGATGCTGCTGATACTTTAGATATTTCTCAAGATACTGATGCTGCTTATACTATGAAGACTCTGTAGAATACGGACGAAAACTATAAATTTGAAATTTCTGACAAGAATAAATTTCAACAATCAGACACTACTATTCTATCCGATACTTTTACCTTCTCAGCCAGATGTCACACTTCACTCAGCTAACTTTTCATTCAAAAGAGTGGGAACCGGAACCCAGCCAGCCACTCAGCAGAATAGTTACATGAATCACAGTAATGATAATGACAATCATTAATTGACAGACAAAGCAGTAGTGACAACTACCGTGCTTATAATTAATTAGTCAGTAACCGTCAGAACTCCAAAACGGACATGACCAGAAATACATAGGTCAGTAGTCTAACCGGTCCGCCAACCCTAGCAGTTACCAGAAATTCTTAACCTTGTTCAGATTCACACATTAAAATACATGTCCAGACAACACTCAAGACATAGGTCTCAGGTATTATTCAGAAAACACATGTTAGGACACCAGTCATGGTACACGTTATACGAATATCTTCGCAAAGTACGAGTCAGAACTCATAACTCCATATGTTTTCTAAACCAGGCTCTCAGAAATTCAAGGTACCCTCCAAGGGGTATACCCGTTCTATTATGCCACGCCTAAATCAGACCATCATAATTCAGTTACCACCACTAAAGTATTATTCAGGTTAGACACGCAGTGTTCATCCTGTAAGGTTACAGGCGAAACCATTAAGTGGAAGTTGTCGTGTTTACTTCACGTATTTATATGTCAGCTTTATCTTAAATCAGGTATTACCTACCTCCCAGCTAGAAAAGACTCCACAATATCACCCATATTTATTAAGGTTTTCCTTTCAGTTACTGACGAGATCCATCATACTAAGTCCCAAAATAGTCACTATATTTTGCCAGAAGAATCAGTACAATTTATTCTGATTTATAAGCGCGTGACTTCTTAATCCATAGATACGAAGACTTTTAGCTACCAGTTATAAAGTACTTCTAAAATTCTTTAAATTCATGATCAGCAGATTATCAGAAAGTTTTCCAAAGGTCATTCCAGAAGGTTTTCTAGAAATTTCTTCCTAAACACGAGACATGGTTTAACATAGAACTTTTCTCAAGAACAGAACCAGTTTTCAGAACTCTTTATAGCAGGGCTTCGGCTAAATTAAAAGAGTTGCAGCATTAGCTGCCAGAGTTACCGGAACACGGCTTAATCGCCCTAGCACATCACCAGAAGGTGCACCGTTTTCTGTCCATCAGGAAGAAGGCCAGTAACATGAGATCATGTATCCACCACCGGAAAATTTACCAGATCACCATTATTAATTGATCTTCATTCCACGTAAAGAAGGTTCATCTGACCAGCTACGATGTCTTAAACATCTTGCCAGAAACACTTCTCGTTCATGCTACCATCAGTGACGAGAGAAGGAACATGATATTTTCCAGACTGCTTTTGCACATGTTATGGTCTCTCCGAATTTGATTTATACTTCTGAGCTCCCTAATGCTCCAGCTATAATATGAAATTTATGTATAAATTTTTTTATGACTTCACAGACAAAATCGTCAGCATGTTTTTGATAACATCTTGATCTCCTAAATTCTAGAGAAGTACAAAAGAATCACCTTCTCACAATTATACAAAATCTCTGATAGGAGAAAACTATATAAGCAGTTTCCCAGATGTGACTCCCAGTTGAACAAGGTGACATTTCTGAACCACCATATTTCAGCAGAAAGAAATTTTAGACGATACTACGAAGGTAAAGGCCATCACCAGATGGTCAAGACCGACGTCGGTAACTAGAGTACAAAATATTCTAGAACTCAGTTGACTGCTACCACAGAAATTACTGACAGTTCTCACTAAAATTCTTCCATGACTATTCATCCAGATTCCACCAGAATGTTCCTCAATCCCAGACAGAATTTTGATAGAAGCAGTATAACATAATTGATGCAGCTATGTTCATATCTAGATGTCTGACATACCGCAGGTTTAAGATAGAAGACCGACATACTAGTAAGTTACTATAACCCTTAGAAATTTCTGAGCAGAAATAAGACAAGACTCCATGAGGTTGTTATCAGTTATCACAGACTCAGAATTGGTATAATACGATCTAAGTCATTATCGACCATTTAACCAGCCTACACGTGTTCTTTCATTCGAAAGGTATACGGAGTAGCAGATCTACAGGAAATTCAGCAGTAGATCGTACGATTTCAAGGTATTCCACAAATAATCATGTCAGATAGAATCCACGCTCACGCTCACGTTTATGTTCATAATCACGTGTACGTTCATATTCACGTTCACGTTTACTTTCACTTTCATGTTTACGTCTCATTTGCAGTAGGATGCTGTTTCAGTTCATGTTTCGTATTATCTCACGATTTAAGCTCACGTTAGCGTTCATAACATTGTTCACGTTCAAGCTCGTGTTCCGTTTCGCGATACACGTTTCGCAGTTTATTACCGAATACGATTACAGGCAGCTTGAGAAACTAGACATAAGTATAGCATAGCTATTCCATAACCAGGTAGACGTTTCATGTATCAGGTCGTATTGTTAGGCATTCTTTCCTCAGTCAGCATATGTTCATGATATGTCCTAGCATCACGTTCACAGAATGTTCATGTATTATGGTGTACAATATATTCCATGCCCAGCATTCCTCATATAATCGTGAACCACGTTCACAAATGCTCACGTAGCACGTTCAAAATTGTTCACGTAGTTCGTCCCTATATATTTTCAGCAGCTAGCTCAGATATATAAATTTAATCTTTCAGGATATTTACACGTACCGTTTCATGTATCCTACTTGCTATAGCTTATTCATTCTATCAGATTTAGAAAATCCATCTTAAGTATGGAACCAGAAACTATTCAGCATCCTCAGGACAGGGTCATTAGGACTAAGATTGTCATTATGTTTAAACCTTTTAAGGAATCGTTTCGAGCGGGAATCCATTCGAAATGGAGGAGTCCATCCGGACCTCTCATCACTTTTCCTTCAATAAATCGAGTTAAGTTCTTTCAGTCATGTTACGTTCCAGGTCCCCTTAAGCCATGTCGCGTTCCATGTTCAGTTCAGTCATGTCATGTTTATACCCTTTCAGCAGCATTATGTTCTAAATCAAGGACGAATGATCCTTCAGCTTATACGCCTTTTCAGCCTTCATGCTCGTTCAACATATATGTCCTTTCAGCTTATACGTCTTTCAGCTTACGTATACTTTCATCTTTTACTTCGATCAGCTTAAATTACCTATAATTCGAGGACGATTTTTCCTTTTAGAGGGGAAGAATTATAAAACCCAGTTTGGTCGTATCTTTAATTCGGGGATGAATTATTCTTTTTAGAGGGGAAGAATTGTAAAACCCGTATTTAAATCAGAATATTAAATACGCAGTTTTGTTTTTAATAGACTATATAGGCAATATTTAACAAACGGAAATAAAAACGCGGGAATTCAGAAATAAAAGCGCAGGAATAAAATGAGAGCGTACAAAAAATAAAATGAAAACTTTATATAAAAAGAAATAAATGCCGGTTTTGGTTTTAAAAAGAAAAAGAAAAAGGATTTTGGGCTTAAGCCCATTTTGGGGTTACAAAAAAAATATGTGGGGGTTCCCCCTTTGTCAAATCAGAACGCAGAAAAAAAAGACGGGAGATGAGAGTTATTTTATAACAAAACCAAGAAACCCTAAACTACAACCTGCGACCGTTTCTTTTTTTTTTCTTCCTTCTTGGGCTGCCGTCATCTTTCATCACCAAGAACCAAGACCAACCATAGGTTTTAAGTACAAGGTTAGTGTTGTGATTTCGATTTCTAAACCCTAAAAACATGTAAGTAAACCTTGATCTTGTTTTATTCTTTTGTCTCATGATCCATGAATTCATATAAGGGGTGTCGGGTTTTTGTCTAGATCACAAAAACCGAGAGCCCAAGGCTCTCGGTGTGTTGCTGCTCGACCCAGCCGAGACCACAACAAGGTCTCGGTGTTTCTTTTTTTTTGCCCAGACTCGAACCACAAACCACAACAGGGGTGTTTGGGGTTTAGTTTTACCACAGCAGGGGTGTTTGGGACTAATCTGCTGTAAAGGAGTGTTTGGGTTTATAAACAGAAAACATTAGCAGTGGGTACCAATAACCAGTGGTGGGTATATTTGGCAGTCAGTGGCAACCAGGCCACTGTCGGTGCTACAGTAAGGGGCTGTTTGGTTTTGGGTTTAAGACAGTTTAAGGGGGGTGTTTGGCTAAGTTTATATATACATGCATTTTTATTTTTGTAATTGGTTAATTAATACATAGTTAATAATATTGGTTAATATTCATGACTTAAGATAATTATTTAAATAAAAACCATGGTATATATACTTAAGAATTAATAATTACCTTAACCTATAGTATTATTTAATAAACCTTTTTAATAATTATCATGAATTATAAATAAGGACTAACTTATAGTTTAACTTATTTATCCAGCTTATTTCTATTTCAGGAAACTTATTATTTTTAGAAACATACTATTTTGAAAACATTTTATTATAGGAAACTTGTTATTTTTAGAAATTACTCAGTATTATAATACAAGTATAGTAATAAAAGAATACACTACTTATATAATCAGAATACGTGAATTTACATAGATAACACATAAAACAGTAAAACATGACAGAGCATGAATAATAAGCTAAGAACACACAGAACCAGTAAATACACAGTATATCAGACAACTCATACACGTCCCTTATCTTATGTAGTATTATCCGTGAAGGCGGAGTAGTTTCGCCAGCTCTTTCATTCTAGCTTCTACTGTACAAGAGGTACGTATTTTTCGTCCTTTCAGTAAGGACTTCCCTTCTATGCATGATTAGGATTTCCCGTCTGTAGCCAAATATTTTCCCTAGTACATGTTATAAATTATCTGAAAATGTTTTAATAACTAAGATATTGCATGAGCCTTATATACAAGCATGACCAGTCAGTAGTACTAGTTACGGAGGTACCGTAACCATGACACTTGAGGCACCAGTGTCATGACTCACCTGGAGGAGAGTGATAACCCACATCGTTCCACTCAGCTCAGCTTGGCGATTTTATCAGTATTATTAGTGGGGCGTATGGATGCATCCTAGGCTTATTACTGTACAGTTATCAGGTGAATGTGGTGTGTGCTCTACATCCTTCACATTGGAGTTGATCCCTCCACCCAGCACAGTAATTAGAGGTCACCCCTCTACAGCATGACGAGGTCACCCCTCCAGTTATTCATGCAACAGTTGTTACAACACATGACCTATATAAGCTCTTGGCAATTAAAATACAGTAAATGCATGTTTTCAAATTTAAGAGATAACAGTTCAGTTTTATTATTTATAAATCCGACTTATCAGATTTTCTACAGTTTTCATCACACTCCGCATATAGTCTTTCAGCTTCGGTAATTATTAATTATTTCAAGTTCAGTATATTCTTATCATGTATAATATCCGTTCACTGAGCGTTATGTACAGCCGTAGTTTTTCCATGTTCTAACGGCAGGTACACCAGGACACTCTTAAGATTCTTAGAGCATGTGCATTGGATGGAAGCAATCCAGACTTCTTTACTCTATGCACTTCATTTTTATATTGCATGTTGGACATTGTTCAGTCCTTTCTTTCAGTATTTTACTTTTCATGTTTTTAGCTTATGTTGGATTACCGATGTTTGATTCCAGTATTTCTGTTATGGTCAGTTAATGTTTTAGGACATTTACCTTATGCTTTGATGACACGCCATAAATACACGTAACAGTCCATTTATCCAGGTGGGGTATTACATCTTCTCCTTTTGCCTTCTTATACTTATGCTTATTTGTACACCTGTTTTGCCCTTCTTAATTCATTTTCTTTATTTATGTTTTGGGCTTATGTATGGGAACCGATGTTTGATTCCGGTTTTTCCCTTTTGGTCATGTATGTTTGTACATATTACCTTGCATGCTTTGATGACACGCCATAATTATCCTGTGATATTTCATTTATCAACATGGGGTGTTACAATTATGGTATCAGAGCCAAGGTTTCGACCTATAGGCTCTAAAACTCGACATATGACTAGTGGGTGGTCACCGGGAGCTTCTTAAGCCGACACTTGTTATTCTACGTATTGATATTTTCAGCACCTTGATGTTTTAACCATGATGCTTTCCTCAGAATTCTTTTTACTAATATGGATTGAACAACCGTCATCCATACTTAGTTACATGTCATTGTTTTATGCATGATGTTCCGAGAGAACTTTGGCTAATATAGACTGAACCACCGTAGTTCATACTCGGTCATACGTTTTCGGTTAAGTTTTGACAGTTGATTTCCACTTATTTATTTTCATGTATTATTGTTGCAGAAATTTTGACTAAGTAATGGTTGGTATAGGACTGGCCATATTTAGTCGCATGTGCTTTATTCGCATTATTTTGCTTGGTGAACCGACCCATAGGCATTCACATTACCTCATGTCATTTTGTTTTGATGAACCGACCCATAGGCGTTCATCCTCGTATGTAAATTTTGTTTGGTGAACCGACCCATAAACGTTCATCCTTACTCATGTCAATTTTGTTTTGTGAACTAACCCATGGTCGTCTACAACAGCGAATTTTCAGATTTCATTTCATTACAATCATATTTCTTGCATATCCCCTCATTAATTGTTATGTTTCTATATGTCAAGTATGTTTTCATACTATCATGGTTAACTTCGTTTTCATGCTGATTATGTTTCATGCTCCTTCATGTTAATTTTGTTCCATGTTTCCTCATGTTGATTTCGTCTTCATGTTAGTTATGTCTTACATCTCTTATGTTGATTATGTTTTCATCATGTTGATTATTTTTTCATGCAAGACATCGATGGATTTCATTTAATCCTTCTTTCATGATAGTCATGGTTGGTTTTCATTAATCATGCTTTCATGCAAATCATCGTTGAATTTCGTTTAACCACACTTGTAGCATTTTCTCTATGCAACCAGAATGATGTCTATGCTGGAATTTCTAGGCTATCATGATGCTCATTCCAGTTCGGTTTCCTAACCGTTTAATCAATTATTTCCCTTTAAATCATGTCAGATGATCGACCCCATACCGATCATTTCATGAGCATTCCATGTGTACTCCATGTACAGTATTCTACGTGTATTCCATGTATCGTATCTCATATGTATTACACGCACCGTACTTCATGTGTATTTTACTTACAATACTCCACGAGTATTCGCTAGTCGATTCTATATCATCTCAGGCGTATTCTACTTGTTGATATTTTACAAGATGTTGCTGCCGCTCATAACTTGGAGATGTTACTAAATATTGATGATGCTGATTATTTGGAGACGCTACGAGATGCTGATGTTGTTCACAACCTGTAGATCCTACAAGACGAAGACAAAGGTGTTAGATCAAAGCGATCGGATGAGAAGATGCTTCACCACCAATCGATTCCATCACAATCCATGTCCCTAGCTTTTAGTTATATGTCACACGTCATTTAGTTGTCTTATCAGTCACATGAGTGGGAACCGGTATTAGTCGACCACTCAGCTGAATAGTTACATGAATCACAGTCATGATAATGACCGTCATAGAACTGATAGACAAGGAAGTAGTTGACAACTACCGCGACAACCAATGATTTGCAATGACAACAGAACTCTGGTAACGGAAGTAACCAGAAGCACAAGGTCAGCAGTCCAGTAGATCCGCCAACGCTGGCATTATAACCAACATTTTCATTATGATTTCTTTTCATATGTCAAGACATCCGTCAAGACACATCCTCTCATGTATATGTACTGAAGATACATGTTAAGACACTAGTCAAGACACATGTCACACGTATAATTCTTAGGAAATGAGTCAAACACACGACTCATGCATAATTTCTAAACTTAGCCTCAGGAATTCAAGGTACCTCTCCAAGAGTATACTTATTCTGTTTTGCCATACAAATCAGGCCACTAAAAATTTAGTCCCATCTCTGACTTATTGTTCATAGTTGATCACGCAGTGTTCATTCCGTATGAGACGAACAAAACACATTCAGAGAAATCTGCCACGTTTACTTCGTGTGTTGATATGACATTTTTATTTCATGCTTTCATATTTGGATATTCATGTCCATCTAAGACGCCGTTGTATCACTCATGTATATAAAGGCTTTCATTTCAGTTTGACGACAAGATCTTTCATTTCTATAGTGGATCGCCATTCGTATGAGATTATATTCAGCGATGTTCAGATTCCTGAATACATTCACCAGGGTTTTCCACCAGGAAAATCGGTGAATTTTTTTTCTTCTGCTTTACAAGCATGTGTTGTTGGCTATGATGATTTCCTAGCCATTATTAGGAGACGACTTTTGGCGTTCCTTTTATTCATCATCAGTGGATTACTTCAAAATTCTCCCAGATATATTACTAGAAAGAACTACCAATCATACCACTATTCATAACTGTATTTTCCCTTCCAAGTATTATTGATCTATCCGACCAACTACCAGACTCTAAACACTTTCCAAGATCGATTTATGACCAGGCTACCATCAGTTACGATTGAAAGGGGCAGAACACTTCTGTGACTGTTCTTCGCACATGTTATGGTCATTATGAATTTTATGATTGTACCTTTTAGTTCACTATTGCTCAGCAGTAATTCTGGATTTGAGAAATCAAATTTTTATGAATTCTGGACGACTTCGTCATTTTGTTCATTGCTAACATTCTGACTTTCTTTAAGTCTAGAGAAGAACACGAAGATTATCTTCACTCAATGTTACAAGATTTACAACAAGGGAAATTCACACTAAAAATTTTCCGGTACGTATTTTGGTGATTACAGTGAGACGCTGAATCGCATTGTTTCCACGGTAAATTTTTAACGTGCCTAAGCCTACGCATAAAAGAGAAAATCCTAAACTAACTTATGTGTTCCAGAAAATCCTACGTAAAGAGAGGTCTAATTTTACCAAGAATCATAGCTTTCCAATTGCTATGTATCCAGATCCTACAAAGATGTATCATGATCTTAACCACATTTTGGTGGAGAAGCATGAAACAAGATGCAGTTATGTTCATATCTAAATGCCTGACTTATCAGCAGGTTAAGATAGAACGCCAACACGCTTGCAGTCATCTTAGCATTTAGAAATCTTTGGATCGTCGTTCGACCATTTAACCTAGCCTACACGTTTTCTTTCATCCGAAAGAAGTACACAGTAGCAGATTATTAGGTATCTTCTAGCCAACGATCGTACTACTTCACGACACTCTCTTGGCTATCTTGTCAGATAAATGTTCAAGTTCGCGTTCATTATTACGCCTATGTCCGTATGACTATTTCAGCTTGCTAGGTTGTCTCGCGTTAGCGTTCACGACTTTCTTCACATTATAGCCTTTTCATTGTTATGACTTGCTTTTCACTTCTACGTTCATGACATCATTCACGTCTATGATCATATCCTATCTCACGATTTATGTTTCACTTTTCGTTCTAGAAAGAATTGTAGAAAACTTGGAGACCAGACTCAAGCTTAGTATGACTTTCCATCCTCAGACAGATGTTTCACGTCACGTTTCACGTCCCAGCTCGCACCGTTCATCGTTACTTTCTCAGTTATCGCATGTTCACGATATGTTCCCATATCATGTTAACCCTACGTTCTCATATCACGCTCACAATACGTTGCATGTATCACGTCCACCATATGTTTTCTCATTACGTTCACCATACCTCCATGTATCACGTTCACAATTGTTCACGTATCACGTTCACAATTGTTCATGAACTACGTTTCAGTATGTCTCGCGCATCGTTGTTTAAGACGTTACTAACGTCAGTTATTCCAGATTATTTCGCATCATAACGTTTCGTTATCTTTGCGCGTTATCCCTTATCCATTCAATCAGATTCATGAGGATACATCCTACGATGATAAACTAGAAACTTTTCTGTATCGTCAAGACAGAGTCATGAAGACCAAGATTATTATTTTCGCCAGGATCTTAGAGAACCGTTCCGAGCGGGAAGCCACTTGGAAACGGAGGAGTCCATCTGGATTTCTTATCCTCTTTTCCTTCCATATCTCAGATATGTTCTTTTTCAGGCACTTCATGTTTCATGTTCCCTTCAGACACGTCATGTTTCATGTTCTCGACAGTCACGTCACGTTCATGTCCTTCCCAGGGTATCGTATCTCTAATTCGAGGACGAATTGTTCTTTTAGAGGGGAAGAGTTGTAAAACCCACTCTAAAAACCCTACGATCATTAAATGCACGAAGTTACCATTAAATTTAAACTTTTAAATTAATTAATATACGACATGCATCACGAATATTTAACACAATACTATGTATATTAATTAATTATAATAAGTACTATGTACGTAAAAAGGAGTATTAATATACGATAAGTATGTATGTACGATATTACGAAAACATACAAGAAAGATAACACGATAATTAAATACGAATGTACATAATAAATATTAAACAAGAAAAACAAACATCAAAAGTACAAGGGGTGTTTGTTTGCGTCGGTTAGAAAGAGAGAGGGGAGACTCGGGCTTTAGCCCATTCGTAATTCTAATTACATAACAAGTAAAACCACAGAGGATTTTACTCATTATAATTTTTTTAGGAAACAAAACCCTACCTTCTACTTCTACTCTCCTTTGGTCGTCGGCTTTTAAGAACACAAGGGGGTGTTTGTTAACTTTGATCTTGGTAATTTACATAGTCGTATTTGATGTTGAAATCCTTTTCAATCAAGCATTGGTAATGAAACCTTAAACCCTTTCTTTTAGTTCAAGATCTAAACATGTTCTTATTTTGTTTATTTATTAATCATTAATCAAGAATGCTTACAACCATGTTAATGATCGGGGTTTATGATGGTTTTGTGTTTGGGTACACCTAGACCGAGAGTCTCACGACTCTCGGTGACGATTTTTACCACCAACCGAGACCCATTGGGGGCTCGGTAGGGCTGTGTCTCGGACGATAGCAAGCAAGGGGACCCCAACAGTGGGTACCGGCTCAAGCCGGTGGGGTTTAATGGTCACCAGTGGGAACACAGTTTAATCGGGGGGTGGTTTTGCTTGGCAGTGGCAACCGACAGCGCCGATGGGAGCCACGGCCAGCCAGTGGCAAGCTACGACCACAACCTAGGGATGTTGGGCCGCCGGCTAACACCACCAGCCGCCGGCTTGGTGGTGTTGGTTTGGCTTGTTGGTCCGGTTCGGATGTTCTTCGAGTTACGGGCTCGGGAACTTGGATTTTTTAGAAACACCTAATTAAACCAACACGTAAAATCAAGTTAGGTTATGTTTAATTAATTAGTAGTAATTAATTAATTCTGGTTTAATTAAAATAAAACTTATGTTATGTTTATTTAATTAAAACTGTGATTAAACATGTATACACATTTAATTAAATAAACTTAGGCTATAATAATTAATTGATTTAATTATTTATGAACATGGATTTAATTAATTAAAATTAGGTTAAATTAATTAAATATCTTTTATGGTAAAGTTTAATAACATGCATTATGTAATATTATTAATTAATAACAAACTTATAATAACAAGACATGATATTATTATTAATAATAAGCTGAGTATTAATTAACTATTAAATTTTATATTATAATAATACATGACACAAAGAAAGCATATAATTAATTATGGAAACATATTAATTATGGAATTATATTATTTATAGCAACATGATAAATATGGTAATATGATATTTATAGAAATATACTAAATATGGTAACATGCTATTTATGGTACTACGTTAAATATGATAACATACTATTTATAGAAACATGCTAAATATGGAAACTTTCTATTTTTGGAAACTTACTAATTATGGAAACTTTCTATTTTTAGGAATTTACTATTTAAGGAAACTTACTATTTTTGGAAAGTTACTATATATGGAAACCTGCTATTTTTGGAAAGCTACTATATATAAAAACCTACTATTTTAAGGAAGTTACTCATTATGTTATAACAAGTATAACAACACTTAAAACATGAAACACATGAATCTAAAACACTTGAAACTATAAGAAATACATGATTAAGACATGAAACAATAAGACAAGATAAGAACAAGTATAATAAGTATGAACAAGTCAAGTAAATCAAATAAAAAGTATGTATAAGTAGGATCGACTCTTATTCATGTCCCTTCATTATGTAGTTATTGTGAAGTCCGAGTGATCGTCTACGTTTGTTTTCATCTTCATTTACTGGATATAAGGTACGGATATTTCGCCCTTCAGTAAGGACATTCTTTCCTATACTTAGGATTTCCCCGTTTGTAGCCATTTTTTTTCCTCAGTAGTTTAAGTGTCTTAAATACATCAGTATATGTATGATTATTTTAGATTGCCTGAGCTATATACATGCATGCCAGTTTCACCTAGTTATGGGGGTTCCATAACCATAGCAATGGAGGCATCGATGTTATGACTTTTCTGTTGTGAGAGTGATTGCTCGTAGCGTCCCTTTACAGTTTTGGCCAGCATTATTATTATCATGTGGGGCGAATGGGTACATCCTAGGACAAGTAGTATGATTTCATGGTAACTATGGTGTGTGCCTTGCATCCGTTACAGGAGCTGATCCCTCCACTCATTTTATATATTAATTAGAGGTTGCCCCTCTAATTTCATGACGAGGTCACCCCTCCAAGTATTCATGCACGTGGATATAACATGACCTATATAGGCTCTTGACATATTTAAAATACAGATTTTCAAGATAAACTAAACATAAGTCTTTTTAGAAATATAAACCAGTATTATGAACTTAAACAAGGTTTTCTAGGACTTACATTATTCCGCTGCACTATCATTTCATACTTTCATTTCATTCTTTACTTATGTTTATACTATCATGTCATTGTAATTATATCCTATCACTGAGCGTATTGCTCAGCCGTTACTTTCCTCTCCATATCCTAAAATGTCAGGTACTCATGGACAGACTTGAGCATTTTGAGGACGTGCATACGATGGTAGTTGTCTTATACTTCTTCTCCTTTTGCCTTCTTATAGTTATGCTTATTTGGACACCTGTTTTGTCCTTCTCAATTCATTTACTTTATTTATGTTTTGGGCTTATGTATGGGAACCGATGTTTGATTCTATTTTTTCCCTTTTGGTAATGTATGTTTGTACATATTACCTTGCATGCTTTGATGACACGCCATAATTATCCTGTGATATTCTATTTATCAAAATGGGGTGTTACATTTTTCTTCATGAAGAAATGCATATTCCAAGTGTTCAGGAAGAGGTTTAAGTTCTAAATCTGTAGGAGGATTTTCCACAAATTTCTTAACTTTGAAATCGGTTTCGAAAGTTATGGTTTCAAATGTGGTTTCTTTTTCTTCTTCAGGTGTTTCTATTGGTTCGTCGGTATGAACAGCTATGAAAGCGTCAAATTCAGCAAAAAGTTCTTCTTCGAGGATGGTTCCTTCGATAGAATATAAAACTTCGCTTCCTTCATCAAGAAGAGCGTCAAAATCGGCTTCAACGACTTCGTCAATGACATCAATACTAAAGCAATTATCGTCGTTAGAATACGAGTGTTTCATTGCTTCTTTGATAGAAAAAGGAAATTCTATCTTCTCCAACTCCAAAGTTGAGTTGTTTTTGTTTTACTCGAATCACAGCGTCAGCTGTATGTAAGAAAGGTCTCTATCTTCTTCCATATCTAGGATTACAAAGTCGACAGGAAAAATAACATTTCCAACTCCTACGAGCATGTTTTCGGCTATTCCCATTGGATATTCAAAAGAACGGTCCGCGAGGCGAACGCTCATTTTTGTGGGTTTGAGAACATCTTTTGAGAGTTTAGCATACAAAGAGTATGGCATGAGGTTGATACTAGAGCCAAGATCGGCCAAGGCGTTACAAGAGTATGAATGATAGAAAGTACATGGTATTAGAAAACTTCTAGGGTCTCCATGTTTTGGTGGAACTTTGTTTTGGATAATGGCAGAACATTCACCATTTAGAAAAGCTGAAGAAACATCTTCAAACTTATGTTTGCTTTTGATAAGTTCTTTGAGAAATTTGCCATAGTTTGGCATTCCAGCCAGAACACTGACTAAAGGCATATTAATTCGAACTTCTTGGATGGATTCGAGGAATTTACCATACTTAGCTTCCATATTTTGCTTGCGTAAGCGCTGGGGGTATGGTACTTTTGGTTTATATGGTTTGGGTGTTGGGTTTGTGTTTTCAGTGGGTTTGGTTTTTGTTGGTTGTGCTTCGTCTTCATCGTCAATATAGAGTGGATTTTCGATGGGTATATCTTGGGTTGGTTTGGCAGGTGATTCGTAAGATAAACCACTCGATGTGAATACGACATTCACATGCTCGTTATGAGCTTGCGGTGGTTGATATTTGTTGTTGTTCTTGGGGTTTGGGTTGGTATTGCTTGGTAAAGAACCAGAAGCGCGATTCGATTGCTTATCAGAAAAACGATCAAATTTAGCTTCGAGGTTTTGAATGGAAGCTTGGTGGTTTTTGTTTGAAGTCTCGAACTTTGTTTTGAGATCAATGAATGTATCTCGCACGAAAAGGTTGGTTTTTCTTTGAGATTCATGAAATTGTCGAGCTTCGTTTAGAGGTTGGGTTTGTCTTCAGTTTGAATAGGTTTCTTTTCGTCTCGATTGTAACTTGGTTTATCGTTAGATCTCCAATTATCGTGGTCACGATTACGATAATTGTTATAAAATCGAGTTCGAATAATGGTGTTCATGAAATTGGCTTCTTCTTCCTTTGTCATGGGTGTGTCATCGTCATCACATTCACTAGAAGGATGGTTTCCTCCACAGTGTTTGCAAGTTTCACAACTTTTGTTTTTCATCTCTTTATATTGAGTTTCGATTTTGAGAGACATGGCGTCCATGCGAGCCATAATTTTTTCAGTGTCGGTTGGGTTGTTGATTTCTTCGGCAAAAGCTACGGTTTTTCGTGGGTTTTTGTTTTTGTGATTGTTATACCAATCAAGCTTGAGTAAGACTTTATCATCTAACAATTGGTAAGCTTGGTTAGGGGCTTTGTAAAGGAAAATACCCCCCGCTGCGGCGTTCAATGCATCTTGGGTAGCATTGTCAAGACCATGATAGAAAATCTTGATTATTCCTTCTTTTTTTAGTCCATGACCATGGCAGTTTCTGAGTAATTCTTTCATTCTTAACCATGCGTCAGTGAGAGTTTCTCGATCTTGTTGAGAAAAGCTTCGAATTTATCTAAGGAGTTTTTCAAATAGGGCAGGAGGAAAGAATCGTCTAATGAAAGCGGTTCTAAGACCTTCCAATGTTTGAACTGTTCCTTCATTAAGTTCGTCTAGCCATGACTTGTCTTCTCCAGTGAGGGATGATGGAAACATCATGAGTTGAACGGCTTCGGCTTGTCCTTCTCCAGAGTTGAACATTTTGCAAATTCCGCTAAATTGATGGATGTGTTTGTGAGGATCGATTTTGATTCGACCATCAAATTGGTGATTTTTGAAAAGTGTCAAATGGTTTCCTTTGATTGCAAAGTCGCTTATAATTTCAGGTAAAATGATTGCAGAGCCAGGAGTTGGTGCTACAACTCTACCGGCTCACCACAATGGTTCATCGGTGTCCGACATTGGATCGTAACGTTCGATGAGTTTGGTGAGGAATAGAAATTAAGAGAGGTTGTGTAAAACACGCATCTAAATGCCATGAACAGTACACTACATAAACATATGAACCAATTAAAACTTTCCTTTTATGTCATGAACACGTGTCTTGAATATTAAATTCAGAAACTACGTACGTGTTATCACACGATAATTATTAAGTACGTGGTAATACACGATAATAATTAAGTATAATAACTAATCACGAGCATATGATCACGAACATTAACATGAACATGTAAACTACGTATTATATATTATTATACGATAAACAAGTATTACGTATAACATATATGTCATGAATATTAAAACACGAACATTACCTATAATATATATGTCATGAATATTAAAACACGAACCAATACGAACATTAATAACACGAACGAACACGTAAATATATAAACATGAACAAAGCCCGGTAAAGCCCTTTGGGCTTATGGTTGCCGCGGAAACAAGAGCAAGGGGGGCCAACCCATTTGTTTTGGATAACTAAATAAAAAGGAAAACACGGACATTCATTCTACAGAATTTTTAGAAAAACCCTAGCCTCCTTCTTCCTCTCTCTTGCCGTCGGCTACAAGGACACCACAAGAGGGTGTTGTTTGATTTTGATTGTTGATTTTGGGGTAAATCGTGTTCGTGTTCATTGTCCTTTTCAAATCAAGTGTTCGGTATCTATTTTTGGAAACTTTCTATTTTTGGAAACTTTCTATTTTTGGGAAACTGGTCTATTTTTGGAAACAACCTATTTTTGAAAACTTTCTGTATTTAGAAACTTTCTATTTTAGGAAACCTGCTATTTTTAGAAAGTTACTTATTACTACACAACAAGTATAATAATATAAGAATACAAGATAATACTTAATCAGAATACATGAAATACATGATTAACACAGTATAACATTTTAAGCAGTAAACAAGACTAGAACATATAAAACAAGCTAAGAACATACAAGAACCAGTAACATACTCAGATATCAGACAACTTATACATGTCCCTTATTTATGTAGCATTAGTGACGTCGGAGTAGGACTATTCATCCTTTCGTCTTTCCTTGTTCATTGGACACAAGGTACGGATTTTTCGTCCTTCAGTATGGACATTTTTTCCTTATTAGGATTCCCCGTTTGTAGCCAACTGTTTACCTAAGTATATGTTTTATATGTTTTGATTACTTATGTTAGTTTAAATGCTAATGTCGTATACATGCATGACCAGTGTCACCTAGTTATGGAGGTAGCATAACCATAACATTGGAGGCACCACTGTTATGACTTCCCCACGGCGGAGTGATTGCTCGTAGCGTCCCTTTATAGTTTTGGCCATATATTTATATTATCATGTGGGGCGTATGGGTGCATCCTAGTTGCAGGTTTTTACAGTATTTTCATGGTGATGTGATGTGTGCCTTGCATCCTTCACAAGGAGTTGCCTCCAACCCAGACTAATTAATTAGAGGCAACCCCTCTAATTGCATAATGAGGTCTTGATTGGTGTATTTTGTATCCACCTAATAGCATGTTAATTTAGCATAATTATATATTTATTTTTCGTTATACATGTACTTTTAATGTGTTTTGTGATTATGTAGGTTACGAGAGAAATGGATAAAATGGCCGCTTAATTAATTTTTTGGAGAAACGACATTGTGAGCGCCGATAAACGAAGAAGAAATATTGAAGAAAAAGATTTGAGCGTGTCGTAATATTTTCGGTCATTTTTTATTTGTCCGGGCTTTGTTTGAGCAGTTATTGGCGTTGGGTTATTTTTTATTGGGCCAAAGTTATTATACCCCAAAAGAATAAATAAAATAAATAAAATAAATAATAATTATAACTTTGGGGGCCCATTATAAACCGACAAAGAGTATTATATATTGAGAGAGGAGTCAATCAAAAGGGGAGGATATATTTGTTTCATTCCCTGGAAGGAAAAGTGACGCATCACATAGATTAAAAAACAAAAGAAGGTGGGGCTTATTCTTGTGTCGAATATTGAGGGCTGCCAAGAGATAAAAAAATCGATTGGAGCATTAAGGTGAGACAGTGGAGAATCAAACACAACCGAATATAAAAAAAAAGAGAAGTGGGTATCTTGGTTGGATTTTTGTCGCAGAATATTATTAAAAAAAGGCGATTGACAATTGGAGGGGAGGAGAGATTCGTGGAATCAAAGATCAGTATTAAAAAAAGGACCATTAGCCATGATGAGTATTTTTTTTAAAGGAGATGTTTGATATTAAGCGCGTCGAGTGCACCGCGATGTCCAGCTAATTTTGTTGTAATTCCTTCCGGTAACTTTATTTATGGTTTGATCATTACTCTTGGATTATCATATTTTTATTACATTAATTTATTTATAAATTATATTATTTAATTTGGTATTATGTTTAATTATTCGTGCAAGACAATTTATTATTAGTTAGCGATTCATACTTATTCTATTTAGTTAAAGAAAAAGATGGCCGTATAATCAATATAAATTGTACCTAAATAAATTATTAAAACATAATTATTGGTTGGAGTAATACAAGATTTATTATCGCGAGTCATTGATAAACATAATAAATGCCGATATTAACTGTTTCATATTAAGTCGAAATAATCTTTGTAAACAAACTGAAAAGTTTCGAAAATCTATAAGTGTGATCAACCATAAATATTAGGAGCAGGAAGGGATTGCATTTTTATTTTAATTGTTTACATCCTTATTATATTTCTCTAGCTTTATTATTAGTTTAATAATTATTTTAATTTTTAATCATCATTTTTATTATCAAGAGTATTTTAGTCGTTTGATTTCAAAACCAAAACTTTTATTGATCAGTGATCACCCCAAAGCTTAAACTAAAACCACATATTCCTCGTGGATTCGATACCCGCTTACCCTATCTAGTATAAGGTAATTAGGTTATTTTTTACCGGCACTTCGACATCGATCAAAAATTTGGCGCCGCTGCCGAGGAATAGTGAGCTTTTCATTTAAGTTTTTGTTAATATTTTTTTAAATAAATAAAAAAATATAAAAAGAGTTTATTTTTCTTGTTTTGCTTGTTTGTTTGTTTTGTTTCTTGTGAGTGTGCAGGTTCGTGTATGCGCACACGTAGATCAGGACGTACATCACCGTTAGCTTACGATCCTGAGGTAGATAAAAGTTCACTGTTGAGGAGGAAAACATTTCAAAAGTTTTCTACTAATCTTGATTTTTCAGGTTTAGCAGAGCTTTTCGCATAAATGCCAGGTGATGAAGATGTTGGCGGAGATGCTAGCGGAGATAGTAGCGGAGAATAATCCCCACCACGGGGGTGTTGATTCTTATTACAGGCCGGGGATCTTCGAGGATCCCTCGCCTATCGTTTATCCGAATCTGGTTAAAGGGGTTACAAGTAACTTCAAGATCCAATCGAACCTTATAGCAATCTTGCCAGTGTTTAGAGGCCGTGAGGAGCCATATGCACATCTACGAGAACTCTTTTCAATTGCTGACACGCATCAGGTTAATAACATTACCAAGGACGAGGTAAGACTTTGCCTTTTTTCCTTTTTCTCTTAAAGATCAAGCTAAGGACTGGTTCTCATCTCTTGAGCCATGTAGTATTAACTCATGATCTGAAATGCAAGTTGCTTTTCTTGAGGAATTTTATTCTATAAGTAAAACTGTTGCCATTCAAAATAAGATTAAATCCTTTCGTCAAATCCCAGGCGAGCAGTTTCATGAAGCATTTAGTAGACTTAAGGAGTTATTAAGAACATTCCCTCATCATGATCTTCCAAAATGGGAGCTTGTCAAAGTCTTCTATGATGGGTTGGATTATAACAACCAACAATTTGTGATGGCCACTAGTGGGGGTATGTTTTTCTCGCGACCTATGGAGGAAGAATGGGAGTTTTTTGAAAAACTAAGCAAAGGTTCCAAGACCCTAGCTTAAGTGGATCGAAACAACCACCCATCTTCCGCCAATTATGTGTCTAACCAACGTGGCATAAATTCTGAAATTAGCGAGTTAAGTAAGAAAGTTGATCTTTTGTGGAGAAATCTAGGAAAAGGTGTTCCAAATGTGTCTAATGTGTCGCATAGTGGGTGTTCAATGTGTGGTGATCCGAGTCACTCAGTCGATAATTGTCAAAGTTGGGGAGCACCACCAAATGAGGAGGTGAATGGAGTCTATGGAGGTCGTCCATGAAATGACCCATTCTCCAAAAGTTACAATCCTGGATGGCACAATCACCCCAACTTCCGTTTGAAAGATGAAGACAATCGCCCTAATAATACCCAACAACAACACTATGGTTACAAACCAAGGTATGAGGGTGGCGATTCATCTAACTTCCAACAAAATTCTTACAACCATAGGCCACAACAGCAATATCCAAATCAGGGCCAAGGCCAAGATGACAACCGTCTCTTGAACCTTGACCGAAAGTTTGATAGGATTATGGATTCATTGTCTACCAACAATCAAGAGATCAATAGAAAATTTGAGGTCACCAATCAAAGACACGAGACCACTATCAAATCTATTGCAGCTCTTGAGAGACAAGTTGGTCAATTGGCGGATCAATTGAACAAAAGAGATGAGGGAAAGCTACCGAGCTACCCCACCATGAATCCCGCACACAAGAAAAATGGAAATGAGCACGTGAATATGGTGACATTTCTTCGAAAAGGGAAAGTCTACAATAATAACAAGGTAATTCCAAGTTCTCCCGATGTCGAGGATTTCGTTACTGATGACGAAATTATTGTTGAAGGTAAAAATTATGATAATGTTAAGTCCGGTTCTGATTTGGTAAATGATTTGTTAAATGAATTTCCTAAACCAACAACACAGAATCCTAAAGCTACTGAATCTCCCGAAGTTGGGGAGGGTGGTGTGTCTAACACACCTTACCCTATCGCTTTGGAGAAATCGGCATCTGTAAGGTTAGCTAAAAAGGGTCCTCATGCTGAGGATATGTGGGAGACTTTCAAGCAAGTTAAGATCAATCTCCCCCTTATTGATGCTATCATGCAATTTCCGGCGTATGCTAAGTTCTTAAAGGACTTGTGTACCCAGAAGAGGAAGCTGAAGGCGTCTTTGCCTAAAAAGATTGACCTAACTGAGCATGTTAGTGCGGTCTTGTCTAGCTCCCTTCCTCCTAATTTCAAAGATCCTGGAGCACCATTGATTTCAGTTGTGTTCAGAAATATTGCCATTAAGAAGGCGCTCCTTGATCTTGGTGCCAATATCAACATCCTTCCTGGTAGTTTGGTCGATAAGTATGACTTAGGAACTCTTCGTAAGACAGACATCATTAATTCTATGAATTCTCCTATGATTAATGAATGTTACCAAGTAGATATGATTGATGAGGAAGTCCAAAAGCATGCATCCCGTATGCTTAAGGATGATCCTTTGGAATTATATCTATCTGGTGAGAATGAGGAGATTCTTGATGTTGCTGAAGTTCAAGAGATTCAAGAGTGTTTGGTCAGTTCTTTGGACCATCAAAAACCACCTTGGTCTTATAAGGTGGAGCCCTTGCCTTCTACTTTTGACACGGCCACGAAGCCGTCTCTAGAGGTACCTCCAACTCTTGAACTAAAACCTTTGCCATCCAATCTCAAATATGCTTTTCTAGGTCCTAATAATACGTTACCCGTTATTGTTGCTTCTGATCTTTCTGAATCACAAGAGGAAGCACTTCTAAAAGTGCTTTCCAAGTACAAAGCACCAGTGGGATGGACAATTGCAGACTTGAAAGGAATCAGCCCTTCGTTATGCATGCATCGAATTGTTACGGACCCAGATATTAAGCCAACAAGAGATGCAAAGGCGTTTGAATCCTAATATAAAAGAGGTAGTGAAGACGGAAGTTCTTAAATGGTTAGATGTTGGTATCATCTATCCCATCTCAGATAGTAAATGGGTAAGTCCCACTCAAACGGTGCCTAAAAAGGCCGGAATCACCGTTGTGGAAACCGAGAGTGGGGAATAACTCACCACCCGACCAATTACTGGGTGGAGAGTGTGTATAGATTACCGTAAGCTGAATAATGCCACATCTAAAGATCACTTCCCACTACCCTTCATTGATCAAATAGTTAAGAAGCTTTCTGGTAAGAAGTTCTATTGCTTCCTGGATGGGTACTCCGGTTATAATCAAATACACATCCATCCTGATGACCAGGCCAAAACTACGTTTATGTGTCCATATAGGACATTTGCATTTCGAAGAATGCCATTGGCCTGTGTAATGCACTCGCTACCTTTCAGCGGTGCATGATGAGTATCTTTTCTGACATGGTTGGAGAATCTGTAGAGTTATTTATGGATGATTTCTCCATCTTTGGTCAATCATTTGAAAGATGCCTTGATCAGCTTGAAAGTGTGTTAAAAAGATGCACCGAAACTAATCTGGTGCTTAGTTGGGAGAAGAGCCATTTCATGGTTCGAGAGGGAATTGTATTAGGGCATGTTGTGTCTGAAAAACGATTTGAGGTTGACCGTGCCAAAGTTCAAGTAATTTCGACCCTTCCTCCTCCCACTACCATCAAAGGTGTGCGATCTTTTCTTGGTCATGCCGGGTTCTATAGGCGGTTTATTAAAGATCTTAGTGCAATATCAAAGCCTCTTTGTAATCTACTCTTAAAATATGCACGATTTGACTTTAATGAATCATGTCTTAAAGCATTCAATATGCTTAAGCAAAAGCTTGTAGAAGCCTCTATTCTACAATCACCTGATTGGTCGAAGCCTTTCGAGATCATGTGTGATGCGAGTGATTATGCCGCTGGGGCGGTTTTGGGACAACGGTTCGATAAGAAACCCGTTGTAATCTTTTATGCTAGTAAGACTTTTTTAGAAGCTCAAATGAATTACACCATTACTGAAAAAGAGTTGCTAGCCGTGGTTTTGCTCTTGATAAGTTTAGGTCATATATTTAGGGGCATTCTAAGGTGATAGTATTTACAGATCATAGTGCCTTAAGACATTTGTTGACTAAGAAAGAGACAAAACCGAGGTTGCTTAGGTGGATTTTGCTTTTACAAGAATTTAATCTAGAAATCCTGGATAAAAAAAGGGTCAGAAAATGTAGTTGCCGACCATTTGTCTAGAATTATCCCTCCGTCGTTCAACCCTTCTGACGTGATTAAGGAAAGCTTCCCGAACAAAATTTTGTTGGAGGTTTCTAAGGTTCATTGGTACGCAAATATAGTAAAATATCTTGTAGTTAAAAAACTTCCGGATTTTTGGTCCAAGAAACAAAGAAAATACTTCTTCTCTCAGTTGAGGCATTATTTTTGGGAGGATACGGAGCTATATAAGGTGTGTGATGATCCAGTTGTTAGGAGATGTGTTCCCGACCATGAGCATATGGACATATTGGCTCATTTCTATTCTTATGCATGTGGTGGACACTTTCGTGCTATGAAAACTGGGCATAAAGTCCTACAAAGCAGTTTCTTTTGGCCGACTATATTCAAGGATGCCCAGTCTTTTGTAAAAGCATATATTTGTTGCCAACAAGTTGGTGGGATTTCAAGGCGTGATCAAATGCCTATGAATCCTATACTTGTTGTTGAGATCTTTGACGTGTGGGGTATTGATTTTATGGGACCATTCCCAACTTCCGATGGAAATGTGTACATTCTAGTGGCAGTGGATTATGTGCCTAGTGGGTAGAGGGTGAGGCTACCAGAACCAATGACCATAGTGTAGTTCTTAAGTTTGTTAAGAATAATATCTTTCCTAGACATGGAATTCCTAAGGCTATCATTAGTGATGGGGGTTCCCACTTTAAGAACTTTAGATTTGGGAAATTATTGAAACACTATGGAGTTAATCATAGGATAGATACCCCTTATCACCCACAAACTAGTGGACAGGTGGAAGTATCTAATAGGGAGATTAAGCGAATTTTAGAAAAGACCGTTCGTAGTGATAGGAAATATTGGTCCTTGAGGTTAGATGATGCCTTGTGGGCATATAGGACGGATTTTAAGAATCCTATTGGTATGTCACCGTATAAGTTGGTATATGGCAAGGCGTTTCATTTACCAGTTATGATAGAGCATAGGGCTGAATGGGAGATTAAGACTGTTAATCTGGATTTAGAGAGAGTGGGTAGTTCTAGGAAACTTCAATTATCTGAATTGGATGAGATTAGACGTGATGCTTTTGAGAGTTCTAGGATTTATAAGGATAAAACCAAAGTTTTTAATGATCGACATATCACCAAGATATCTTTCTTGGTTGGTCAAAAAGTTTGGTTATTCAATGCTAGACTTAAGCTTTTCCGAGGAAAGTTGAGAAGTAAATGGACGAGTCCATACGTTGTGACTCAAGTCGCTCCACATGGAGCCATTGAAATAAAAAATACGGTGGGTGGAGAGCCTTTTAAAGTTAATGGACACCGTTTGAAGCCGTATGTTGAGTTGGAGAGTGATCAGATGGAAACGGTGGATGTGGTTTATTTGGAACCACTCCAACCGTCTCAATAGCTCATATGAGTTTTGTCTGGCTGAAGACGGTAAACTTAGCGCTTTGCGGGAGGCAACCCGTGGTTTGTGGTTTGTAGTGTGTGTATTTTATTTTTCAATTTATTATCTCATTTTTGTGTGTGTTTAAAACTTTGTGGGTGTGTTCACTACAAACCCTCACGAGACAAAACTCGTCCAGTCGGGCTACCGAGTGGTTTAAAGGATTGTTGCATACACTAAATGCAACCATGATTCCTACGAAAGTGAGTTAGGTTTTTTTTTTTGTGAGTTTGTCAAATTGATTTTAACCAAAATTTCAATTTAAAGTTTTCTGAATTTGGGGCAATGCAATGCTTTAAGTTGAGGGGGTGGCACATGTGTTACATGTTTTTGTGTGAAATTTTGGTCAAAATGGGTTAAAATGTGATTTTTGGGTAAAATAGAAATTTTTTAAGAAATTTTAAATCACATTATAAGAGTCTTGTGCTAATTAGATGTGGAAGTTTCTTCTACGTATATGTGTGTTGAGTGTTTGCAGATTCTGAAGATTATCTTGTGGATGACTTATTGGAGCAAGCTAGGGGATTTGGTCATAATTATAAGGTGCACCTGATTCCATTGTATAATTTGGTTATTAAATTAATTCGATTGTTTGCATGTATTTAGGCATATGTATAATTTAGATGATCAGACCACACCGATTGAATTCCCTCTACTTACCTTTTCTTAGATCGAGTAGAAAGTTTGAATAAATAATATGAAATATAGTAATGTCATAGTTGGGTTAGGACACTTAGAAATTGATCTTATTCGGCTCGCCGCACGCGCACGGTGGCCTTAGAAAAGAGTTGAAGAACTGTCATAATTATTGGCGGTAGTCATATGCTGGGCTTGCCTATCTGATTCATCACCCGCGCAAGGTGATACTTTAGTTGTTAGCATGGGTCAGACGCCAATTTTTATGATGGATAGCATTGCACTTAGCTAAGATAATTTTATGTGAAATAACCCAATCCTTGTATTGTTGTAATGAAATTAGGAAGATTAGTTTAATTTAGTGCATTGTATAATTAGACTATGTGGTAGATAACTCCATCATGTGATGTACCAGTAGGCACGAAGTATAGTTGTTCCCATTTAATAAAAACAGACTAAATTAACTGGTTTCCATGTGCCAATGTGTCTTAGTATGCACCTATAGGATAGATATTCATTTTTCCGCATGATTGGTCTTTATATCAACCTTAAAAGGAGTGTATAAAGCATTCGAGATGACTTGTATAAGAAACGGTCCCGAATGGCTAAAAAACGAGCTTATGTGTGATGTGAAAAAAAACAAAGAAGAAAAAAAGAGTGAAAAAAAGAATGAAAAAAAAGAAAGAAAAAAGAAAGGAGGTGAAAGTATGTAAGCTAAAGTATGATGGCTTATGATGTGCTCTTATGGTATAAAAACTCCAATGTTATAAAAGGTGTAAGATATTCTCACCTCTTGTTTTAAATTAATGTTTAGATTGATTATAGGTGTGCATTAGGTACGTTGGACACATGGTTAATTATATGAAACATAAAGTAAATGGTATCAATGGGAAGGGTCATGCTAAGTGTTTAAGAAGGACAAAAATATTGGTAATCATTTTGGATTATTTGTCATGTAGAGTGGTTATTAGTGTACTAAGTTAAATTTAATATTTTTGATGAAATTTCATTGATATGATTAAAATTATGAAATTAACATGCTTGTATATTTTTTATTCTATTTTTATTGGAGACCAGTATAGGCTTTAAGTTTGAGGGGGTTTGATTGGTGTATTTTGCATCCACCTAATAGCAAGTTAATTTAGCATAATTATATATTTATTTTTCGTTATACATGTACTTCTAATGTGTTTTGTGATTATATAGGTTACGAGCGAAATGGAATAAAATGGCCGCTTAATTAATTTTTTGGAGAAAAGATATTGTGAGCGCCGATAAATGAAGAAGAAATATTGAAGAAAAAGATTTGAGCGCGTTGCAATATTTTCGGTCATCTTTTATTTGTCCGGGCTTTGTTTGAGCAATTATTGTTGTTGGGTTATTTTTTATTGGGCCAAAGTTATTATACCCCAAAAGAATAAATAAATAAAAATTAATTATTATAACTTTGGGGGCCCATTATAAACCGACAAAGAGTATTATATTATGAGAGGGGAGTCAATCAAAAGGGGAGGATATATTTGTTTCATTCCCTGGAAGGAAAAGTGACGCATCACAAAGATTAAAAAACAAAAGAAGGTGGGGCTTATTCTTGTGTCGAATATTGAGGGCTACCAAGAGATAAAAAAACGATTGGAGCATTAAGGTGGGACAGTGGAGAATCAAACACAACCGAATATAAAAAAAAGAGAAGTGGGTATCTTGGTTGAATTGTTATAGTAGAATATTATTAAAAAAAGGCGATTGACAATTGGTGGGGAGGAGAGATTCGTGAAATCAAAGAGCAGTATTAAAAAAGGGACCATTAGCCATGATGAGTATTTTTTTTTAAAGGAGATGTTTGATATTAAGCGGGTCGAGTGCATCGCGATGTCCAACTAATTTTGTTGTAATTCCTTCCGGTAACTTTATTTATGGTTTGATCATTACTCTTGGATTATCATATTTTTATTACATTGATTTATAATTTATTTATAAATTATTTTATTTGATTTGGTATTATGTTTAATTATTTATGCAATACAATTTATTATTAATTAACGATTCATACTTATTCTATTTGGTTAAAGAAAAAGATGGTCGTATAATCAACATAAATTGTACCTAAATAAATTATTAAAACATAATTATTGGTTGGAGTAATACAAGATTTATTATCGCGAGTCATTGATAAACATAATAAATGCTGATATTAATTCATTAATATTAAGTCGAAATAATCTTTGTAAACGAACTGAAAAGTTTCGATAATCCATAAGTGTGATCAACCATAAATATTAGGAGCTGGAAGGGATTGTATTTTTCTTTTAATTGTTTACATCCTTATTATATTTTTCTAGCTTTATTATTAGTTTAATAATTATTTTAATTTTTAATCAGCATTTTTATTATCAAGAGTATTTTAGTCGTTAGATTTTAAAACGAAAACTTTTATTGATCATGATCACCCCAAAACTTAAACTAAAACCACATATTCCTCGTGGATTCGATACCCGCTTACCCTATCTAGTGTAAGGTAATTAGGTTATTTTGGACCGGCACTTCGACGTCGATCAGGTCTCCCCTCCAAGTATTCATGCACAGTGGAACCTCATGACCTATATGGGCTATTGGCTAATTAATATAGTTTTCATATAGAAACATAAATCTTTTCAAACTATAAAACCAGTTTTATGAACATGTTCTCGGTTATCTAGGACTCATACATTTCCGCTACTATTAGTCTTATTATGCTTATGTCATTTCATGCTATACTTGTATATCCGTTCACTAGGCGTTATGCTCAACCATTTTCCTTTCATGTTCACAAATGGCATTTACTCAAGGGCGCTCGTAGACTATAAGAGTATGTGCATACGAATGGGAAGCTATCTAGCCTTCATTACTTTATGCATTTTTCTATATGTTATGCTACTTTATTTTTCTGGACATTGTTTAGTCATTTTCCATTTCAGTACTTATATTCATATGTGATGAGCTTATACTTGGACTACCGATGTTTGTTTTCGGTATTATCATTCATGGTCATTTAATGTTTTTAGACATTTACCTTGCATGCTTTGATGACACGCCATAATTACGCGTGATATTCCATTTACCAAAATGGAGTGTTACAATTATGGTATCAGAGCCAAGGCTTCGACATGTACGCTCTTAAAACATGACCTGATTAGTGGGTAATCACCATGGTCTCCTAGAACTAACAGTTGTTTTCATGCATTTGTTCATGTATCATTGTTGTAGGAATTTTGACTAAGTAAAGGTTGGTACAAGACTGGCCATATTTAGTCGCATGTGCTTTTAATCGAATCATTTTGTTTTGATGAACCAACCCATAGGCGTTCATCCTCGTCATGTCATTTTTTTAGGTGAACCGACCCGTAGGCGTTCATCCAAACCCATGTAATTTCATCATCATGCATTCATATAATGTTTTCATGCATAAACATTTTTCATGTTTATATGCATAAATTTTTTTCATGTATATATATTATATTTTAATCAGTTTAATCATGATTTTTGTTTTATACTGTCAGATGGTTCTCACACATGAACAAGATCAACTCAATGCAGTAGTTCAAGCTGCGATGCAGGCCATGCTTCCTCAACCGAGGAATGAAACTCGGGCCAAGGTGCAAGCTGCCAACAATCAACACTAGCACCAACATCAGAATCCTCCTCCTCCACCTCCAGCTACACTGATCACATGGCTGGAGGATTCAATAAGCAGCGTCCGCGATCCTTCGAGAAGACTGACAGCCCCGATGAGGCTGAGAGCTGGCTAGCTCACATTGAGAAGATCTTTGACGCGATGGGATGCGACCCTGTCTTTAAGGCAAGGTTAGCCTGTTATATGTTTGAAGGGAACGTGCTTGCATGGTGGAAGGCAGTGAAACTGTCGGAGGGAGGCGACGATTGGGTGGCTGGCTTGACTTGGGCACAGTTTAAGGAGTTGGTTATGAGACAGTTCTTCCCAAAGACTGACTATGATAAGCTTAAGAGGGATTATCATGGGATTAGGCAGAGAGCTAGTGAAAACAACAATGAGTTCATGCAGAGGTTTCTTCGTTTGGCTGGATTCCTTGGTGCAGCAGCTGGGACTATAGAGGAACAGGCGTATCACTTTCGCTGGGCTCTTCGCACATCTTTCGCCAATAACTTGGTGTGTGCTACATTCAATATTGTGGCACAAGTAGCAGATGCAACCCATAAGTTGGAGATGCTGCACGAGAGGGATGAGTTTGGAGAGGTAGAGAGACCCGGCAAGAGGTATATTTCGTCATTTAGCGGTGATCATTTCATTTCATTCAATAATATCCAAATATTTATCTTTCTCTATACAATTTCATCTTTCAGGCAGAAGAATGGGGACCGGTCCCAACCGGCCACTCAGCAGCAGAGCCAGGACAAGGGTAACGGTCAGGCCCAAGACCGTTCTGCTTCAGATAGGCGTGGCGGTAATGACAATTATCGTAACAACTCTAACAACTCCAACAGCAGCAGGTCCCTAACTTACTCATTTCTTATGTTACATGCTTTATGATTCATAATGCTGACACATCAGCATCTACTACCAAGAATAATGGCAACGGAAGGGAGCAGCACCGTAGAGGTTCACAGCCCAACCGTGCAGCTACATCTGGTATTACGTCTTCCGATTTTTCTACATTGTCCTGTTTGTAGCCATTAACCATGTCTCACGTATAATTTTCTGAACAGGCTTGATACACAGATTTTGCAATGGGTTCAATATTATGTCTCTCGGAATCTCCTCGAATTGATAACGGCTCTAAGTGGAATGATTTGTTCTTAGTTGATAAAAAGGTGTTGGTTTGTTTATCTATTTTAAACTAATGACAAATAAGTAAGTGTCGAAGAGTAAAATTAAAACTTTAAAAGATTAAACTATAAAGATGAGTTTAAAAAAATAAATGCTTGAAAACTTAAAGATAAGATTAAAAAAATACTTGAATAATTAATAAACTAACACTTGGAAACTTTGCAAAAACAAGAAATTAAACAAACAATTTATGCCAAATCGGAATATCACTAAAAGACCTAGATCGGAATATATTCCGATCTTATGATCGGAATATATTCCGATCTTATGATCGGAATGTATAGGAGTACCATTGATCGGAATGTAGGAAAATGAGTTGCAATCGGAATGCTTAAAAAATGAACCAAATCGGAATAATACTAAACCACCATAATCGGAATACTGAAATGAGTACTAATCGGAATACAGTAAAACATGCCAATCGGAATGTATAACAAAGTCCAGATCGGAATATTGCCAAAATAAGCTACAATCGGAAAAACCTAAACCCTTTTCTGATCACACGATCGGAATGAGGGTGTGGTGTGTTGGTCGGAATAATCAAATCGGAAAAGGGTTTATAACCCTTTCTAATGCCTTTTTGATCCGAGATATAAGCAAGGGAATAAGCTATGGAATAAGCTAATCTCTAAAACTAGAACGAATCAATAATAAAACGAACCTATAAGCACAAATAACAACTTTTCCAAACTTAAAATAAACAAACTTTTAAATCAAACCATAAAAAGATGAACTTTTTAAGCACGAAACATTAATGAACAACACGGATCATAAGTAATTCGCACCAAAAGTAATCTAGAATCAAAGAAAGGTAGAAAGAGATGAAAGATTAAAAGCTTGATCAAAGGTAAAGAAGATTTAAGATAACAAAATTAAAAACACTTACTTGAATTAAAGGAAAGAAATTAAAGGTGCAAATACAATAAAAATAACAAGGAATGAAAAAAGGTGGAAGGGGTGGTTTGTCAAGCCACCCAACAACATGAAAATGAATGGGATCAAACTATATATAGGGGTGATTAGGGAGGAGCTTAGGAAGCTTCCTCCCTCTTTCCTCTTTTCCTTAATTGCACACTTAAGTCATTTTCTTCTCAATCTTTTGTTAATCTTGGACTTAATGACTTTGTCTCGGGATTTCTATGAACTCGTCTCAACTTTCTTCATATATAAGACTTGAGTTCTTCCGCTTTTAGTAAACTTCCGTCTTTTGACTTATTCTTCGATAAATCTTCAGAATTGGTCTTGGACTTCCGTTCTTTTTCCACTCTTGATCTTTCGACTTCATCTTTCGTCTTTTTCTTCGATAAAAGCCCTTGAATGCCGTGTTTTCTCCACTTTTCACTTTTTCGTCCTAAATCACAACAAAAACACAAACCACGCATAATTCCGACATAAATGACATAAAATACACGTTTTGGCTCGGTTATTATTGTAATTAAGTGGTAAAAAGGATGGGTGTTTTCACACCTATCAAATCCCCTACACTAAACCATTGCAATTTCCTCATGCAATGCATTAGTTACAAAGCACGTTTTACATTTTCCATCATAATCAACCTACCTTGGCCTTTATTAAACAACTAAGGAAAATCAAAAAGATAGAAAATAACAAGATGCAACAAGGAAGAAACTTGTAAAGAAATCTAAGACTTACATTAGGGCTTGTGTGTCATGAATGTTCATCACCCTCAAGTTTCACGTTCCCCATGCCAAGCTTAAAAACAAGATCATTGTTAGTACAAGTTAGCATAACAAACATTTACTCGTGTGGTTCAATTAATCACTTAAACTCCCTTATTCCTACGAGTATCTCTTATATTTTATTGATGTCTTGGATGATCACGAGGATGCATTGTTGACTTATTTCGATAATTTATTTAGGCTGAAAGCAAAGTAGGACGATTTGATCAATAGTTAGCTAAAGGACAAAATCTCTTAAAACTGCTTCTCGGGATATCAAAAAGTTCATATCTTGGCATAACTTGGTTCACGATTTGAGACCTTTCTCGGGCCGATATTTGGCATGTACTTCATACTTCATATCTTCGAGAGACGTTTTTGAGATAATGGTCTTCTCTTCGTTATAGAGTTTCTTCACTTGGAGACTTTTGAGGGGCACTCCAGCTTTGTTGACCACGACTTCATGATTATTTCTTTAATCTCTAATTGGGATTTTGAGATACAATGATCCGCCTCCTTTTCGGACTTGGATCTATTTATCCTCATACCTTGTTAGGGTCTTTTCGGATAGACTTCTCCATGATCTTTATGGGAGTTGATTACTTTTCGTCGTGAGTCTTGATCCTTCATATTGATTTTGGGAATAATGCTTTTCACATCACTTTGGATCTTCAGCAATAAAATTGAATCCTCATGCCTTGTTAGGGCCTTTTCGGACTCGCCAATCTTCGCGCCCCGCTTCATAAGTTATGCCTTGGCTATGAACTCTTATCATTACCGAGCAACTTTTAAACAATCTTGGGCTAGAAGCTAAGTAACTTTTCAAATCGTACGACCTTACTTATTGCATTTATTTATTTACAAGCGAGGGGAGAAAAAGATCATAATTAACTCACGTAAGTTAATGAAAGAATACCAAACTTGTAACCAACTCTATCATTTCTCGTTCTCCACAATTTAAAATCTCAAGGAATGAGACTCGTGGATGCTTAGCCCAATAAACCAATTAAGGTCTACACGGTTAAGGATACTAGCTAGAGTGAACTTGGATAAGTAAACTCGGGTTGAGTCAAAAAAATTCACAACGGGCCTAATATATCTAAGATAACTAAACTTGTTAAAACCATTTTATTAAAATAAGAGAAAAATAGCAAAAATAAAGGGAACTACAACTAGGCCAAAATAGATTAAAAATTTTGAAAAATGTCGAAAAATCGATTTTCCGGTTAAAATGAGGACAAATACAAGGAAAAGGCCACTTAACTTCGATAGAAGTCCCCCCTACACTTAATATAAACATTGTCCTCAATGTTTAAGCATGTGGGAGTAAACTCCCCTACACTTAGGACATTGTGCACTTTGTTTAAATCTTGCTAAGGAAGAGACAACTAAAGAGATTCCTATTTTAATATTGAGAAATATAAAATAGTGAATCGAAAAGAGTTTAGGAAGAACCAGGAAGAAGGGAACACAGAACCACGGTTCGTCAAAAGTCATCAAGAGTGTGTTTTTGAAGCTCTAATCCCTGCACATGATAAGAAAGAAAGCAAGAAATACCACGGGGCTCCCCCTACACTTATGGTGAAAATAGATAGATAATTGGGTTGCCTCCCAAAAAGCGCTTGTTTTTGTTAACCGAGTCATGAGCCTGACTCGTCCCCGAATTAAATGGTCCATGGGGAGGCCTCGAATGTGATACCGGGATCAAAGACCTTGTCCTCGTTCCCGGTTGACATCAACAAATGAGAGGTGGGGGGATAAGTCTTGAATGGGAGAAAGGTTCGTTCAACATACGAGAAGTATGTGAAATCAAGATCCACGGGAGGTGGGGTGGGTAAAGTAAGCACATTGTCATCCCCCAAAGACGATGGATGCAGACCAATTGGCAAAGCCGTGAGGGTATCAATTATAGAATTGTCATTGTCACCTCCCGGGTCAAAGAACTCATCCTCATTTCCCGGTGTGAAACGAGGAGAGTAAAAGTGATACATCACCCGCTTGGGTGTGCACGTGGTAGGATGAGGTGGCAATATAATATGAGAAGTATGAGAACAATTACCTTCCACCTGCGTCCCTTTTTTAGTAGATTCACGTCTTTCCACCTCTGGGATAGAAGGAGGTATGGCTAACAAAGTATGCTCATTAATAGCAAGAGAAGCAGCGCTATCAATGTCCTCAATCCCTTCGTCAAAGAGCGGATTCACCTCACTAGATATGTAGGCGTCATCAAAATCAAATAAAGGGTTCGAATAAATCTTGAAAGTTTCATGCAGAACGTCTTCATCGGATAGTGACTCGTCATCACTAGAAGTAAAATCATCATCTTGATCGAAAAGAGGATTAGAGAAAGCCAAAGAATCATCTCCCAAAGTGTTGGTGGAAGGAACATCATCATTAAGAGCGACCTCATCCGTAAGCTCCTCAAAAGTTAGCACATCACAAACCTCATCAAAGAATTTATCAAGACCGAAATCACTAATCTCACTCGAAGTATCACAATCCTTAGAGGCGTTGGGGAAATTAAGAGAGGGAAGTACAATTACACTAGGACATTGAGCAACTAGATCATACCAAGAAATAGTATTCTCATCGTCATCATCATCATAATGGTATTGACGCACAAGAGGAGGGGTAGAATCACTAGGATTAGAAACTTGCTCTTGTTGTTGTCGCTTCTCCTCGTCCCTAAATTCTTTAAGCAGAACAACGGCTTCTTGAAGTTGCAAAACAATGGAGTGTGTTTCTTCATTCAAAGTAGTGAGTTGTTGAATTCTCTGAGAGGATTGATGATTGAGGTTGTGATGTGGGGGCTCAAAGTGTTGAAAATCTGAATTATAGCAAGGTTGTGGCTCATAGTTGTTCATCGGTTGAGAAGAATTAGAAACCGGGTTTGGTTCATAATAATCCATAGGTGAAGAAAACTGAGGACCCGGATTTTGCTCATAATAATTCATTGGTTGACAATAATAGGTATCGTGAGGGCCCCCACAGTTGTTGCAAAACGGGTATGGAGAAAAATCAGGTGCGTCTTGTGGATAGCTATTATCATTGTCATAATTGTACCCCGGTTCTTGCCCGTGTCCATACGGGTATTGAACCGGGCACGAAACATGCCAATGAGAATCGCTTCCACAATAGATGCACGGGGGAACAGGAGGAGGTGGGTTCAAAAAGGACGAGTTAATCGAGTTGCACAAAGGACAAAATCCGAATAGGAATTGCGTATTGTCGATATTGTTACCGCACCGCTCACATGTACACCTTTGACAAGAGTTGTTCCCAGATAATTGTTTCCCACGCCAGAGGCAATGGACATAAAAATCCATAAAGAAAGATAGATAAGCAAGAAGAATATTTTTGGTGCAAAACTTTGAAAAAGAAATGCTTTTTATGATTTTTCAAATGTTTTTAGATTTTTGAAAATGTTTGGACAGAAAAATAACTTTCACAAGTGAATGGGTCCCAAAAGCCAACGCGTCTCTCACAAAAAACTGTTGATCTTAACGAGAAGAGCCGGCAGCGGCGCCATTTGATACACGGATTTTGCAATGGGTTCAATATTATGTCTCTCGGAATCTCCTCGAATTGATAACGGCTCTAAGTGGAATGATTTTTTCTTGGTTAATAAAAAGGTGTTGGTTTGTTTATCTATTTTAAACTAATGACAAATAAGTAAGTGTCGAAGAGTAAAATTAAAACTTTAAAAGATTAAACTAAAAAGATGAGTTTAAAAAAATAAATGCTTGAAAACTTAAAGATAAGATTAGAAAAATACTTGAATAATTAATAAAACTAACACTTGGAAACTTTGCAAAAACAAGAAATTAAAAACAATTTATGCCAAATCGGAATATCACTAAAAGACCTAGATCGGAATATATTCCGATCTTATGATCGGAATGTATAGGAGTACCATTGATCGGAATGTAGGAAAATGAGTTGCAATCGGAATGCTTAAAAAATGAACCAAATCGGAATAATACTAAACCACCATAATCGGGATACTGAAATGAGTACTAATCGGAATACAGTAAAACATGCCAATCGGAATGTATAACAAAGTCCAGATCGGAATATTGCCAAAATAAGCTACAATCGGAAAAACCTAAACCCTTTTCCGATCACACGATGGGAATGAGGGTGTGGTGTGCTGGTCGGAATAATCAAATCGGAAAAGGGTTTATAACCCTTTCCGATGCCTTTTTGATCCGAGATATAAGCAAGGGAATAAGCTATGGAATAAGCTAATCTCTAAAACTAGAACGAATCAATAATAAAACGAACCTATAAGCACAAATAACAACTTTTCCAAACTTAAAATAAACAAACTTTTAAATCAAACCATAAAAAGATGAACTTTTTAAGCACGAAACATTAATGAACAACACGGATCATAAGTAATTCGCACCAAAAGTAAACTAGAATCAAAGAAAGGTAGAAAGAGATGAAAGATTAAAAGCTTGATCAAAGGTAAAGAAGATTTAAGATAACAAAATTAAAAACACTTACTTGAATTAAAGGAAAGAAATTAAAGGTGCATATACAATAAAAATAACAAGGAATGAAAAATGGTGGAAGGGGTGGTTTGTCAAGCCACCCAACAACATGAAAATGAAATGGGATCAAACTATATATAGGGGTGATTAGGGAGGAGCTTAGGAAGATTCCTCCCTCTTTCCTCTTTTCCTTAATTGCACACTTAAGTCCTTTTCTTCTCAATCTTTTGTTAATCTTGGACTTAATGACTTTGTCTCGGGATTTCTTTGAACTCGTCTCGACATTTCTTCATAAATAAGACTTGAGTTCTTCGGCTTTTAGTAAACTTCCGTCTTTTGACTTATTCTTCGATAAATCTTCAGAATTGGTCTTGGACTTCCGTTCTTTTTCCACTCTTGATCTTTCGACTTCATCTTTCGTCTTTTTCTTCGATAAAAGCCCTTGAATGCCGTGTTTTCTCCACTTTTCACTTTTTCGTCCTAAATCACAACAAAAACACAAACCACGCATAATTCCGACATAAATGACATAAAATACACGTTTTGGCTCGGTTATTATTGTAATTAAGTGGTAAAAAGGATGGGTGTTTTCACACCTATCAAGGCTCCCAGCCAGCAAGGGCACCTGTTGGATGGTATACTCACCCTCTCTGCACTACGGGCAATCGCAGGCACCCAGGGCCGTGTTGCCATGATAGCGATGCTTGCTTCAAGTGTGGCCAGCCAGGCCATCGCATGAAGGACTTCCGTAAGGGTGAGATAGAGGGCACTTCTATACATGCCGACTCCAAGCCACCTCAAACTACTAGACGGGTGTACACGACCTTGCGTGATCAGGCCAACAAGTCAACAGGTACCATCATTGGAATCTTGTATATGTATGGTTAAGCTGCATGCGTATTATTTGACACGGGTGCTACTCATTCGATCATATCTACTGTTTATGCCAAGAGTGTTAGGATATCCCCTATGCCATTAGAAAATGTCTTAAACATTTCCACGCCCTTAAGAGACTTTGTACGCATAACACATGGGTACAAGAGTCTTCCCCTCGATTTTGACAATAAAATTTGTCCAGTTGACGCACTTCCATTGGATATGTGCGATTTTGACATGATATTAAGCATGGACTGGCTATCCAAACATCACGCCACCATTGACTGCCATTCATATCGAGTCATCTTCGGTGATGTAAACGCACCTGAGTACACTCACAACGGTTTTATACCTAGAAGGTCTATACAAATAATTTCAACCTTACAAGCATGTGCATTACTGTCACATGGTTGCGAGGGATACTTAACTACTGTTCATGATATGGAGGCTGAATCTCCATCCATCCAAAATCAACCGATCTTGTCAGATTTTCCCAACGTGTTTCCAAAAGAACTTCCGGGCATACCACCTGCTCGTGAGGTAGAGTTTAATATTGAGCTCATCCCAGGAGCTGAGCCAATTTCCAAGGCTCTTTATCGCATGGCTCCGATAGAGCTTAAGGAGTTAAAAGAACAACTACAGGAACTTTTGTAACGAGGTTTCATCCGGCCTAGTGCATCTCCATAGGGTGCACCTATTTTATACGTAAAGAAGAAGGACGGCAGTATGCGTCTCTACATTGATTATCGTGAGCTTAATAAGATCACCATCAAAAATTGATATCCTTTGCCACGCATTGATGACCTGTTTGACCAACTCCAAGGGGCCAAACATTTCTCCAAGATTTATCTGACGTCGGGCTATCATCAGTTACGGGTGAAAGAGAAGGACATCGCCAAGACTGCTTTTCGTACATGGTATGGATACTACGAATTTGTAGTCATGCCATTTGGCCTTTCTAATGCTCCAGCTGTTTTCTTGGACTTGATGAACCATATCTTCCATGAGATTTTGGATAAGTTCGTCATTTTCTTCATTGACGACATTCTGATTTTCTCTAAGTCAAAGGAGGAACACAAAGACCATCTTCATTCAGTATACAGATACTTCGCCAGAAGCAGCTGTATGCCAAGTTCTCCAAATACGAATTCTGGTTGAGTATAGTGGCGTTCCTAGGCCACATAGCATCCGCAGAAGGAATAACCATGGATCCTGCAAAGGTTGAGGCTATTACCAAGTGGCTAAGACCGACGTCATCGACTGAAGTTCGCATCTTTCTAGGCTTAGCTGGTTACTACCGTAGGTTCGTAGAAACCTTTTCCCGATTAGCACTGCCATTCACCAAACTGATGCGGAAAAGGGAGAAATTCGTCTAGACTGAAGAAAGAGAGAAGAGCTTTGAAGACCTAAAGTAGAGGCTGGTATCTTCATCGATTCATACTCTCCCATCTGGTACAGGTGGATTTCAAATCTACAGTGATGCTTCAAAGAAGGGACTTGGCTGCGCTCTATTGCTTACGCATCACGCTAGCTTAAGCCTTATGAGGAGAACTACCCTACGCTTGACTTGGAACTTGTAGCAGTCGTATTTGCACTGAAGATATGGAGGCACTACTTGTATGGCGAATCATGTGATATCTTTACATATCACAAGAGTCTGAAATATATCTGATAGGTGTGAAAACACCCATCCTTTTACAACTTAATTACAATAATAACCAAGCCAAAACGTGTATTTTATGTCGTAAATGTCGGAATTATGCGTGGTTTGTGTTTTTGTGTGAAATAGGTACAAATGATCAAAAGGAAAGAAAACACGGGTATTCACGGGCTTTTATCGAAGAAAAAGACAAAAGACGAAGTCAAGAAATCAAAAGTGCAAAAAGAACGGAAGTCCAAGACCAATTCTGAAGATTTATCGAAGAAAAAGTCAAAAGACGGAAGTTTACTAAAAGCCGAATAACTCAAGTCTAATTTATTAAAGAAATTACAAGACGAGTTTATTAATCCCGAGACAAAGTCAAAAGTCGAAGTATTAAGAAGATTAAGGACTAAAGGATAATTAGAGAAAGAAGAAAGAGGGAGGAAGCTTCCACTAAGCACCTCCCTAATCCACTATAAATAGGGTCCTTAGGCTTTCATTTTTTGTTGTTGGCTAGTTTGACAATCTAGTTCTTCCACTTTCATTTCTTGCAACTTTATTTTTCATGCCATTTTAATTAATTGTCATGCACTTTAATTCCTTTAATTCAAGTAAGTGTTTTTAATTTTGTTGTTGAAACTCCACTTTTAATTAAGCTTTTCTTTAACTTTCTCATTCTACTTTTCTTGTTTTTGGTTTATCTCAATTTCGGATTAAGCAAGATATTGCTTAATCTCTTTGCTTATTTGATTAAAAAGTTCACCTTTTTATTTCTATCTAAGCTTTCATACGAAATAAGCTATAAGTTTGACAATCTTATTGGCTTGTTTTGTGTTTAGCTTATTTATTTTAAAGTTTTCTAAAAAGTTTTTTATATTTTTAAAGTTTGCTTATTTTGTTTGCTATTTTGTGTTTCTATAAAGTTTATGAATTTCGTCTTTTAAAAGCTTTCAAATTTATGCTTATTAAGTTGTTCAAGTTTCGGTTTAGTGTGCTTATTGTCAATGCTTAATGAACTTTAGCTTATTTGGATTTTCGGATTATTTTTTTGTTCCATCACAATATTGGGTATTACACATTCCGACGGGCGGCTTATGTTCCATCGCAATAACCCTTGTGGTTCCACTTTGCGATCTAAGTGTAATATCCCCTTATTCCGATCGAGGATTGCGATTGCCCTTGGCATCGTGGATTGCGATCGGGATTTAAGGTTTATTGCGACGAAGTGCTGCCCAAATTTTGACTTATATATTCCGATAGAATTTTAATTTAATATTCCGACAGCTTTTAATATTGTTTAGACATTCCGATAGTTTATAGATTTATTATTCCGATGCTTTTTGTTTTATCTACATTCCGATGGAATTTTTACATTCCGATGGAATTTTTACATTCCGATGGAATTTTTATAACAACATTCCGATAGGTTCTATCTTAATACTACATTCCGACAAAAGCACCAACTTGCTTGGCTGCTTAGCCATTTTTGGCGCCAAAATGAGCAGCTAGGCTGGCTGCTTCCAGCAGCTAGCCTGTATGCTTGCTTATTTATTAGTATTGTTCCGTAATTGTCTAGTTTTATCTGAAAGTTGTTCCGATTTTATTTTTGAAAGTTACGTATTTTTAGTTGAATTTTTCTTCCAATTTTAAAATTAATATTTTTACGTAAAGTTCAAGTTTTATCTTTTTTTTAGTACCCGCTTTAGGTTTTTCCTCGTTTAGCTTTGAAGTACCATTTTAGTTTTATTCTCTCCTTTTTCATTTAGTAAACTTTATTTTCGAGTCGATAGTTAATTTCGTCTTTTAGATTTATTTTTATTAATTGTTTCGCTTTAAATTTCGTTTTATTATTTGTTTTAATATTCATTTTAATATCGTTTTAATTTTTAGTTTTTAATATTCACCTTGTTTTACTTTTATTATTTGAACTTGTTTTTAGTTTGTTTTTAAATACTTTTCGCATTTACTTTTTAATTAGTTTTAGATAATCAAAATCCCTTTTTCTTAACTAAAAACAACTGAGTCACACATTTAACCGGATATCAATTCGATTAGACACCGAGAAAACGAACTTTTTCAACTAGCAAAATCTTAGTTATTAATATCTTCACTCAACGTGAACTGAATATGCGGCAGAGAATGTGGTTAGAGCTTTTGAAGGATTATGACATTAATCTGCAGTATCATCCCAACAAGGCGAATGTAGTGGCAGATGTTCTTAGTAGAAAGTCAGGTATGATCAACGGCATAAAGATAGAGGAAGAGATTATACGAGACTTGGAGCGACTAGATATTGAGATCATGGTACGTGGACAGCATGGTTTCTGGGCTAATCTTAGAGTGGAACCTGGCTTACTCTCTAGGATCAAGGAAGCTCAGAAGGATGATGGTAAAATATGGGCAATCATTCAGAACATAGAGCAGCAGACGGAGTTTCGGTTAGATGACGACGGTATCTTATGGCAGGGCACTAGACTTTATGTTCCTGATGACCTTACACTCAGGGAAGCGTTATTGGCTGAAGCTCATAGCTCCTGATTCTCCATTCATCCTGGCTCAACCAAGATGTACCACGACCTCAAGCAGTAATTTTGGTGGAGTGGTATGAAAGAGGATGTGGCTACCTACGTCTCCAAATGTCTTACCTGCCAGTAGGTGAAGATCGAGCATCAGCGGTCTAGTGGTCTACAAGAACCATTAGACATCCCAGAGTGGAAGTGGGACAAGATCACCTTGGATTTTGTCACCGGACTTCCGTAGACCAAGAGGAAGCATGATGCAATTTGGGTTATCGTTGATCAACTTACCAAGTCAACTCATTTCTTACCGATCCAGAAGGATGATCCAATTAGCAAACTGGCTGAAACATATAAGAAGGAGATCATTAGACTTCATGGTGCTCCATCCTGTATCATCTCGGACAAAGATCCTCGGTTTACTTCGAGATTTTGGAGGATTCTGCAGAAAGCTTAGGGTACGAAACTTAAGCTTAGCACGGCTTTTCATCCTCAAACAGACGGACAATCGGACCGAACCATTCAGACATTAGAAGACATGCTTCATGTGCTTTAGAATGGACAGGATATTAGGGTGATTATATCTGTTTGGTAGAGTTTGCATACAGCAACAGTTGGCACGCCAGCATCAAGTGTGCACCGTTTGAGATGTTGTACGGCGGGAAGTGTCGCGCCCCAATCTGTTGGGATCAGGTTGGTGAGCGAACACTTGAAGGTCTGGAGATGATAGAGTTAACCAACGAGAAAGTCGCTATAGTTAGGGAGAAGTTACAAGAAGCTCGTGCACGTTAGAAGAGTTATGTCGAAAAGCATCGTAGGGATTTGCATTTCAACGTGGGAGATCATCTCTTTCTTAAGGTATCACCGGCACGTGGTGTTAGACGTTTTGGAATCAAAGGAAAACTCAGTCCTCGATTCATCAGACCGTTTGATATCATTGAACGAGTCGATGAAGTATCGTATCATTTACGTTACCTCCGCAGCTTTCTCACGTTCATGACATTTTCCATGTGTCGATACTTAGAGGGTACAAGTATCATCCCTTTCACATGGTTCAGTATCCACTTGAACAGATTCGTGAAGATCTTACCTTCATCGAGGAACCCGGACGAGTTCTTGATAGACAGGAACGAGTCATGAGGAAGAAGACGATTCCATTCGTCAAAATCCTTTGGAGGGATCATACCGAGCGGGAAGCCACTTGGGAGACAGAGGAGTCTATCCGGACTTCTTACCCTCATTTCAAGTTTTGATTCGGGTATGTTCCTCTTTCAGTTTACGTTATCTATAATTCGGGGACGAATTATTCTTTTCAGGGGGGATGAGTTGTAAAACCCGCATCTAAATGCCATGAACAGTACACTACGTAAACGTATGAACCAATTAAAACTTTCATTTTATGTCATGAACACGTGTCATGAATATTAAATTCAGAAACTACGTACGTGTTAGCACACGATAATTATTAAGTACGTGGTAATACACGATAATTATTAAGTATAATAATTAATCACGAGCATATGATCAAGAACATTAAAACATGAACATGTGAACTACGTATTATAAGTTATTATACGATAAAAAGTATTACGTATAATATATATGTCATGAATATTAAAACACGAACATTACATATAATATATATGTCATGAATATTAAAACATGAACCAATACGAACATTTAATAACACGAATGAACACGTAAATATTTAAACACGAACAAAGCCCGGTAAAGCCCTTTGGGCTTATGGTTGCCGCGGACACAAGAGCAAGGGGGCCTAACCCATTTGTTTTGGTTAACTAAACAAAAAGGAAAACACAGAGATTCATTCTACAGAATTTTAAGAAAAACTAAAAACCCTAGCCTCCTTCTTCCTCTCTCTTGCCGCCGGCTACAAGGACACCACAAGAGGGTGTTGTTTGATTTTGATTATTGATTTTGGGATAGATCGCGTTCGTGTTCATTGTCCTTTTTAAATCAAGTGTTCGGTATCACCAAAACCTTCATCTCTTATTTAATTTATTTTGTTTTTATTATTTTCATGTGTAAGAAAAATTAAAACATAATAAACATGTAGATCAAATCAAGAAAACATGAATAGGTTTGGTTTTGGTCGGGTTTGTTCGGCCTACACACACGAACCGAGAGCTCCAAGCTCACAACTTGGATTCGATTCACACCAACAGCCAAGACCTCATGGTCTCGGTGGGTTTGGTGGTTCGGCAGTAGGGAACAAGGGACCCCGACGCAAGTCAGGGTACATTTTGGTTTGTTGTGGTTCTCGACGCAGCAGCAACAACACCACCAGCAACAGCCGGTGGCTGTTTTGGGTTGAGCAGGGGGAACGCAAGCCAGACGGGGGGAACCACCGGCTTCAGCCGGTGGTGATTTCGTTCGAGCAGTGGCAACCGGCTAGGCCGGGTAGCCACTGCCAAGGGGTTGTTTGGTTTGGTTCATGTTCCGGTTTAAATTAAAACATGGGTTCGGTGACGGGATATTTTTACAAGGTATATTTTTACAAGGAAAAATTAAATTAATTTAACATGACTAATAATTAATTTAATTTAATCATGGACTTAGGTTATATTTATTTATAATAAATGATACATGTTTTTAACCTAAGTATTTTGTTATTTAATTTAGACTATAGTTATTAACTAATTATTAAAACATGGACTATATTTAATTAATAAATCATGACTTAGGTTATGATTAATAAATTATTAATAATGATTTACCTAAGTATTTTATATGTCTTAATTTAATTAAATCATGCCTTTAATTAATTAAATCATATAACCTATAGTTTATTAAATTATCAAGAAATTATTAATAAACTATATATTAATTACATGACTTATGATTCTTAATCAGTAAACTTAAGCTTAATTTATTAGCTTATTAATCCAGCTTATTTCTAAATATAGAAACTTTCTATTTCAGGAAACTTACTATTTTAGGAAACTTTCTATATTTAGAAACGGATCTATTTTTAGAAATTGATCTATTTTTGGAAACTTTATATTTTTGGAAACTTTCTATTTTTGGAAACCTGCTTTTTTTAGAAAGTTACTTATTATTACACAACAGGTATAATAATACAAGATAATACTTCATCAAAATACATGATTAACACAGTATAACTTTTAAAGTAGTAAACAAGACTAGAACATATAAAACAAGCTAAGAACATACAAGAACCAGTAACATACTCAGATATCAGACAACTTATACATGTCCCTTATTTATGTAGCATTAGTGAGGTCGGAGTAAGAATATTCATCCTTTCGTCTTTCCTCGTTCACTGGACACAAGGTACGGATTTTCCGTCCTTCAGTATGGACATTCTTTCCTTATTAGGATTCCCTGTTTGCAGCCAATTGTTTTCCCAAGTATATGTTTTATAGGTTTTGATTACTTATGTTAGTTTAAATGCCTAAGCCATATACATGCATGACCAGTGTCGCCTAGCTATGGAGGTAGCATAACTATAACATTGGAGGCACCAGTGTTATGACTTCCCCACGGCAGAGTGATTGCTCGTGCGTCCCTTTACAGTTTTGGCCATATATTTATATTATCATGTGGTGCGTATGGGTGCATCCTAGTTACATGTTTTTACAGGATCTTCATGGTGAATGCGATATGTGCCTTGCATCCTTTACAAGGAGTTGATCCCTCCTACCCAGACTAATTAATTAGAGGCAACCCCTCTAATTGCATGATGAGGTCTCCCCTCTAAGTATTCATGAACGGTGGAACCTCATGACCTATATGGGATATTGGCTAATTAATACAGTTTTCATATAGAAACATAAGTCTTTTCAAACTATAAAACCAGTTTTATAAACATGTTCCAGGTTATCTAGGACTTATACATTTCCGCTGCTATTAGTCTTATTATGCTTATGTCATTTCATGCTATACGTGTATATTCGTTCATTGGGAGTTATGCTCAGCCATTTTCCTTTCATGTTCCCAAACGGCAGGTACTCAGGGGCGCTCGTAGACTATAAGAGTATGTGCATATGGATTGGAAGCTATCTAGCCTTCATTACTTTATGCATTTTTCCATACATTATGCTACTTTATTTCTTTGGAAATTGTTTAGTCCTTTTCCATTTCAGTACTTATATTCATGTGTGATGAGCTTATACTTAGACTACCGATGTTTGTTTTTGGTATTTCCATTCATGGTCATTTAATTGTTTTAGACATTTACCTTGCATGCTTTGATGACAGGCCATAATTACGCGTGATATTCCATTTACCAAAATGGGGTGTTATAGATTTTCATAAGGTTGGTTGATTTCGTGAGGTTGAGGTTGCTCGTGTCTTTTATCTAAAGGTACACGGCGATGAATTATATGTAACCTTCATTTAAGGGTACGCTCAACATCTGATAACGGTGATAATGGTGAAGTTTTGGATAAATGGGTGTACATCCAACAATGGTTTTAGTGCTATAGGATGGAATGTGCGTTGCACTTTTGAATTGTGCGGCGTACTTTGGTTCGTTACAGGAAGTGCGGCGCACTTTTGAGTTGTGCGGCGTACTTTCTGTACTGCAAGAAAATTTTTGGGTTGTTTCGAGTGAGAAATGGTTCAATTCTTCAAGGATTATGAAAACTTTGGTTACAAAACAGGATTGTAAGTCCCCGGTAACGGCGCCAAAAACTTGATGTTCGTTTCGCAGGTCTTAAATTTATAATAAGGTTTAGATAAAACAAGGGACTAGAATACAAACACGGGCAAGTATACCCTTTCGTTCGTAATATAGCTTTGTAGTGGTAATCCAGAATTGTTTTCTAGGACTTAGTTTCGTTTTGGTAATCAATATAATAACTAAAGAAAAAAATGATTGAATAACTAACAATAATAACAAGTATGACTAATATGGGATAGTTCGTATAAGCTCGTGATGATGATAATATTGATCGAGATATGTTTATGTAGGTAAAGAGTGATAATCCTTTTTCGTCAAAATGGCATTTAAACAATTCACTTTGGCATGATTCAAGACGTGTGTTTGATTAAGCGACTAAGCTTAAAACAAGTTTCCAACATGTTGAATATTTTATCAAAGTATCTAAGCGGATCTCTCCAACCAAAGATTCAGAACCATAGACAAGTTCTTAATAACTTATTATAATCAACTTGAGTCTCTCGACGTCAAATTATCGTAACAAATCAACTTAAGATAAAATATGGCGATAGAACTAAGTGGAAAAATGGTTCTACAACATTAGCTTGAAATCAGTTATAAAGGATCATATCATAGCATCATCACTAGTTATAGTCACATACCCATATAGTCACATATAGTTTAGCCTAACATAGTAATCAAAGTAAAATTCAAAAAGAGTAAGAGAACATCATACTTAGATTGATCGAATGAACGAGTACACTAGTGTCACGATTGTATTGTCTTTCCAAGAATCAAAGAGTAGAATACTCTCGTTACAAGTATTTCCCAAAAGTGGATAATACTTAAAATATTACTAAGAAGCTAAGGATACTCGGAATAGAGAGTAGATGATTGAGATGTGTGTGTAAAATGTGTAGAAATGGTCCCTATTTAAAGTGCAGACTGAGGGTAAATGTGTGCCACACTTCTCCAAAAATGTGCCGCACTTTGGAGGTGGGAAATGTGCGCCGCACTTTTGAGATTGTGTGTCGCACCTTGGTGCGTTCCAGAATCTTCTCATAATAGTTTTGTTTATTTACACTTCAAGGACTTCATTTTGTATTTCTTCACTTTGCTCCTTCAAACTTTATGCATGCATGTAAAACGCAATATATTAAGTATCGAGAGTTCTTATTTATAATACAAAGTGGCATAATAATAACGGGTTGAATATGTATATTTAGGTTGTTATCATAGGATTTCCCCATTAAAGGACAAAAAGGAACGGAGTCTACAGCCGGCGGCTCAATATAGGTACATGCGGCTCAATATCGATATTGAGCCGCCAGCCTATTTAATGAGTCGCGGCCAGATATGGCCGTTGGGCCTTTTTCCTATGAATAGTGGACCATTTCCATATTTCTTTTCACCTCTTTTGCACACAAATTATCAACTTCTATCCACCTTCTTTAATCACATAAATCCTTGGTTATTTGGTTGATTATACTTGTTTAGAAGTAAATCTTTCTCCTCCCCTCTCATCATCTCAAGTGCAAAGAGAACAACACTTTCATCCTAGAAGTGTTGTGTCTAACTCAAGATCCATTGAAAATCAAAACTCTATTTCATTCTTGTGTCATTGTAGTTCCAAATTGTTGTATATGTTTGAAGTTGTGTATGCATTGTCGTTAATACTTAGTCCTCAAAGTATATTGGTGTAGATTGGTCCTAGCTAAGATTATGTCTCGAATTTTAGCTTAAAGTCAGAAATTAGTTAAGCGACGTGTACGGTTTCTCCACCTTAATGAGCTTGTTGATTAGTGAACTCTCGAGTTAGGAGTACTCGAGGAGTGGAGTAGGAACGAAGAGTGAGCTTCGTTGCCGAACCATTATAAATCCTTGGTGTTTGGTTTGATCTTTCTTTTCCTTATCTCTTTCCATTCATTATTCTTTATTGCATATACGTGTGATTATTAGTTTAGAACCACTATCAATTGTTCATATTGTGCATAGGAAGATTTCACATAAATCATTAAGTCTAGTTTTTAAAAGTATTTTTGAAAACCGATCTTTGACCATTTTAGCTAGAGAAACTATTCAACCCCCCCCCCCCCCCCCCCCCCCACCCTTCTAGTTTCTACATATTGTTCCAAACACTCCATTAATCACTTATTTGAATGTTAAGCATTATTGTTGAAGTCCTAGATAATATTATCACTCCAATCTTTCACATTCATGTCCACCTTCCAAGCCTTACAGACTTCTTCAACTTGAGTGGTTCTCTTCACACTGAGGCTTGCCATTTTGAATCTAACTTCGTTTATAATCTCAGTAGTCAAAGCATCATTATCACTTCTATGATTGGTGAACAACATTCTATTTCTTTCAGTCCAAACATAGTAAACACATGCAGCTAGAGTGATCCTCTTCAAGACACTCTTAATGGATTTGTTGTACTTCATATTGGTCATAATCTCAATCATATCCTCCCACTTGTCAGGGAAAAGGTCTAAGTATGCCATACTTTTAAGCTTATGCCATATATTGTTAGTATACGTGCACTCAAAGAACAAGTGGTTGAGGTAATCAAAGCACATGCCACATACGATTCACTCCAAACACTCTCTTAATCACTTATTTGAATGTTAATCATTGTTGTTAAAGTCTAAGATAATACTTCACTCCAATCTTTAACATTCATGTCCACCTTCCAAGCCTTACAGACTTCTTCAACTTTAGTGGTTCTCTTCACACTAAGGCTAGCCATTTTGAATCTAACTTCATTTATAATATCAATAGTCAAAGCATCATTATCACTTCTGTCATTGGTGAACAACCTTCTATTTCTTTCAGTCCAAACATAGTAAACACATGCATCTAGAGTGATCCTCTTCAAGACACTCTTAATGGATTTGTTGTAGTTCATACTAGTTTTAATGCCCGTGTACGCACGGGACTTGAACATAAAGGATAAATTAAGTAATAATTTCATTATTGTGGTTTTATGCATATTATATATGTTTTTTAAAAACATCTAAGAGCATCTCTAATGCAAAAAATTACAAAATACTTTTTACTATTTTGATAAGCTTTCAGGTGCTTTTACCATTGCACTAACAACTTTATGAAAGACTTTTTATAAAGACTTGGCAAACACCAAGTCTGTGATACAAAAACTTTCTTGCATTGCATATGCTCTAATGTTTATATATTTTATTATATTGTTGCTTTACTGTGCACCTTGTAAATTAATATAAATTTACTTTTATTTTTTTTGAAGTTCATACTCTTTTTATTTTTGATGTTTTTATTCTAAATATTTATATCGGGTTAAGTCCATATATTACCAACATACTTTTCATTTTTTACACATCTAGGTAACTAACTCAACATATTACTAATATAGTCATTAAAACCGGCTAAATTTTTGAAATATAGGTAAGATAACCGGCTAATTTTCTAAATGAATAAATAATTATTTTTTTATTTCCACCTTGATAATTATTTTTATATTTCCACTTGAATAAATATTTCTTTTTATACTTTGTCTTCTTCGCCAACAAAACTATGCTTCCATCTTCTTCCAAATCAAAATCCATATTACAAACCTATCCATATAAACCCCATATAACTTAAAGTAAAACCCAAATCACATATGGAAACCTTAACCCACCCTCATAGCTACCGAATCTTAAAACCCTTTAGATCAAAAGCCTGATCGAATCTTGAAACCCCACAAATCTTGAAACCCTTCAAAACGAATCTTGAATAAACTGAGATTAAAATGATGTTTCAAAGATGTTTCGTTTTGAATCGATCTGCGATTGGAATGATGTATGAATAATGCTTCATAAGATATTAATGGTGGCCACAAGTAATAAAGGGCCCAATTTTGAGTCGATCTGTTGGGTGAAGAGATAAAATCCGATCAACAATCAACAATGTTTTTTTATGTTTTGTTTTTTTTTTAAATAAATTCTTCTTGATCATGGTTAACAATAATGAAATAAAAAGATGTTCAAAAGTCAGAAACTGAACTTAATCAATCGAAAACTGGGGATCTTGCACTTAAACCTTCATCACAACTAGATCTTACCCATAATAATCAATAGTTGATATGGGCCCGAGAGAAAAGGTGGAAACTGATATACGGATGGGAACAAATAATGATCTAAATTCTTCTAATTAGATGATATTAAAACTTTGAATGGTTAAAAATCCATTTATGTACGAAGTAATTTTTAATTGTTATATAAAGTAATATGTGATGTGTATATGGCTTTCATGTATAAGATAAAGATAGTTGGAAAATCTGCCTGAAAAAACTGGTAGTCAATGAAGATGATGATAAATTAACAGTAAAATATGTAAAATATGCCACGTAAGTACAAAAAAAATAAAAATGACAAATAACTAATTTTTACCTACTAAACCGGTAGCAGGTCATGATATTGCCCATAATACAATAAAATTGAAAGTATGTTTACTAGATTGATAATATACTATGATGATTACATAGATATGTAAAATATTAAAAGTACATTGCTAATATATAGACTTAACCCTATTTATATCTTAAGTATTAATCAACAAACCATTTACATAAACTTTACACGTATACGATTTATAAATTCATGATTTTGTAATGTTTATTTTTTTTATAAAACAATATTAAATTTTTAATACTTAAATAGTTATGATTCCCATAGACCCATGAGTTTTACTTGATTTTCATTATGTGATAATATTAATTGATATTTTATATAAATATTTGTTGCACAAAGGATTTGACATTGTGTATTTAGTAACATATAACGATCTTGAAAAAATATATGTTGTTGTAATATGTAGAATCTCGTCTATTTATTTTTATCTTACACCGATGTCTAAGGTATTGCATTCGTTTTTATATTTATATTCATGTTAATAATAATTTACATAAATCATTGCTTGAGTTTGTTAACTGTCAATATTTTAATAGACAATGATTTCTGTTTTTATTTAAATATTTATAATCGAGCGATTTATTAACTTTTTTAATATAACATATATGTTGTATTTTAAATATAAAGTTTAGAGGTCATAAAGTTTAAGGGGGTATTTTGCTTATTTTATAAACTTACTAAAAATATGGAAAATTATAAGTTTATACTTAAGTCCATTAAATTTATTTAAAATTTAACCACCAAAGGTTTATTAATCCCCTCCTCCTTTTTTAATTTTTTATTTTCAAAATTTGACACATATATCATTGTGTGTTTACATCAAAATCTTCCACCAAATTTTTTAATTTTGATTAAATTGAATTCAATTTTGACTTTTCTCAACCAATCACATCGCTCGATTTTGCTTATGTGTCAAAATCAAACTATTTAATTGGTTTAATTATATTTTTTACAACTTCTACTTTTCACTAAATTCTCAAATAATCGAGTCATTCTTTTATTATATAAAAGATTGGTCATAATCTCAATCATATCCTCCCACTTATCAGGCAAATGGTCTAAGTATGAAATACTTTTAAGCTTATGCCAAATCTTGTTAGTATATTTGCACTCAAAGAACAAGTGGTTGAGGTAGTCAGAGTACATGCCACACACGACCGAATCCAAATGCTTCTGGCGGTACCATTTTTGATGTCTATCCTGTGTAGACAGTCTCCCCTGACATCCATAGAATGAAGGAGTGTCTGAAGTAAAATTAGAAAACCAGACAAGGTTATGTCACTTCACTTTATTTCCCCTACCCCTCCAATATTTCCAAGTGTTTCTAGTGGTGTACTTAACACGTTAACCTTCATTAGTCTCCCATAAAAACTTGTAAAAATTGCCTTCAACAAACCGAGGGATAAGAATTGAGGTGATATTGCTATAAGTACTATTTCATTCCCTTGGCCATATCCATTGTCCAACATTAATCATGTCTTTAACTTTCATATTCAAATCAAAACCAACATTTAAAATAGTTCCTCTCAAATAACCTATCATGCCATAGAAAAATGCTAGAGCCATTATCAACTTGACAAATAATGTGTTTCCTCATCTTAACATTCCAAATACTGTCACCTTTTAGTCTATGCACATTTATCCACTTAACCCATAGAAACTCTCTTAAAGTTATAATATTCCACATATGCTTGGCCATAAGGACTGTCGGGATTATGTGAATGCATTAATACATATATGTGTGAGTCTATTGGGGGCACACACCAGCGAAACAGACAAGAATTGTCGCCGGCAACTCCATTTATGCTGTCGGCTCCTTTTCTCCTGCCACTTTTCCATGTAAACTTAAATACCCCAATTATGTCCATAACATCTAAGGTCCGATCATTTGCTCCTCATAACTCCATTTTATGGAACATTATTCATCTTTGGCTCTAAGAAAACTATTTGGTGGACAAGGCTCTCACTTATAAATAAGACCCATGGGGTAGTGTTTATAATGATCCTTCATTTTATTCTATACCAATCCATCTCATATCAAATAATCTATGCTATCACCCCTCACCCATGGTGGTGACGGGTGGAATTGGTTACCATGTTCATGTTATAAGCCATGGGAGAGTAGAGAAGAAAGCCACACCTCCATACACAATCCAATCTCCAACAATCCTCATCCCCAAACACCCCAAAGGCTCTATACTCGAACCAAGAGGTTGATGTCCATGAAGGTTATTGGTAGGATGCATTGTATTTTGGTTGTTCTTTTGGTTAGTATCATTTGGATACTTTGGTGCTATGAATTCTATTGTTTGGTAACTTCTTCTTTATTATTCAATCTTGTTTATGTTCATGTTTATGGTGATTCTTGTGTTTTGTGATATTGTGAATGATGTGTTGATACTTATGTGAATCATATGAAAACTTGTGATAAATGGATGTTTGGATTCTATTAGTGCTTGTCATTGGATTATGGTGATAACATTATATTTGGTTGAATTGGAACTTGTTCTTGTTTATCAATTTGATTAATTATTGTTGAGTCTGTATGTCGAAGTTATTCTCAATATGGTTTTCAATTCATTAATCGACAAATGATTTGGTCTTGTGCTTTGTGACGATTGTGCAAGAGACTTAATAAACATAACAAGTAAAGGTTTAATTAATATTATAGGTCGAAAGGAGTCTTTTGAATATATTGTTCTAATCATCTTTCAAGTAAATGGAGCTTATCAAATTAATAACCAAATCTATGGGTCGAAAGGATTCTTGTTGTTGTTAGTTTAGGCATAAGGCTCATGAGTGACCATTTGATTGAGACTTATGTATACTTGATTTATAAAGCACTAATATCTTATCATTAGTTCTATAGGTCGAAATAATTGCCTTTGATTATTTGTTTTCCAAACTAAACATCCTAATGTACATGTGATCATTTGACCATACATGTATGTTCTTTGTGTGCTTGTTCCTAGAAACGATTCCCATGGTGGTTTGATCCATGACAATCGTCACCACCATTTTTTTACAAATAAACTACACTTGAGTATAACCAAGTCCCATGGGACGACCTTGACTTACCAACCGAATTACAACATGACTAGGGTATACTTGCCTGAATTTGTGTTCCTAATTAAAACCGGTAATTCTTGTTTATAAATTTAAAACCTAGTGTGTTGCGAAGAGCACGCATCAGGTCTCAAGTTCGGCATTCAAGCATACCTATAAATCATGAAACTCAAGTGTTTAGTCCCCATTGTCTTATGGGTTTGTTTGGGTTAGTCATACCTCTTATATCAATTTAAGTGTTATCCATCCCATGGAACTAGATTTCTCGTTGACCATTGATTTTAACATGTGCACATAGATGTTGATACAAAAGCACATATGCATTTAGAATGAAAGACAAAGAAAACACATAAGCATATATGTGTAATGCAATAGTTATCTAAGAATGAGATGATCTAGATATGCAAGTGAAAGAAAGACTCATAAAGCGCATAAGCATACATGGTTTGACACAAGCAAGATGTTTAAATGCACAAATATCCATTAGCACTCAACACAAGGATAATAAGAATCCTAAGTATTCTTTCTCACATCGTAATCCCAAACACCCATTTTCAAGAGAAATATATGTTTAGAGAATAACTAAAGGTGGTGTACTTGACAAGTTTACTTAGTCCATGTTTCTAAGTGACTTACTAGGTTCAAGTAAGAGTATAATATATGCCAAAAGTGTGAGCTAAGTCTATAAGCAAATTTAAAGGCAATTTTCCCATCTTAGTGCACGAAATCAAGCAAATGTCCTATTACGCATAATCCTGTAGTTAACAAGCAAGCAAGTGGGTAATATGGAAAGTTTGACACATATGTATCACAAGTATAGGTAATCTCTACTTGCAATGATCAAATAAGATATATGCAAACTCATAAACTAAAGTAAGTAACATTTAGCATATAAATATTTTTCTTCGTTTAGTGTTTAGCTATGACGATGTATACCAAACTTGATTAGTTTCCTTTTTATGAAAAAATTATTTGTTTTAGAATGTAAACACAACCTTATTCAATAACAAACTAATTTGATATGTCCGACTCAAGAGAAATAAGATGAGATCCTTAAAGCAAGTTCATAATTTTAGACAATTTATTTCCTTTTGACTTGTTTCACTGTCTTATGAATCTAACCAGCACTTGGAAGTATCTTTATATGAAACTAGACTCAATTACCTTCAAAACGATAGGTGGCACGACTTCTACGGACTTACGGTTAAAAAGTTATGGCACTTTTAAGTATGCTAAAAAACCTGCAGTCACAAAGGGTCACGGAACCCATCAGATTTACCCAGGGGTCCGTCGGGGTCCGTGGGTCTGAGAGACAGACTGCATTTTTCTCCAAAAATTGTGTTTTGACATAGCAGAAATGCATAGGACTTACTAGACTTAATAACAAACATATACTACACATTTTAAACATCATTTCTACATATAAGACTTATTTATGAGTTTCCGAAAATGATTTTTCCACAAATTAAGTGTTGTTCCAAACACTAATTTAAAAACCGTGGTTTGTAAGTTTTATTTATGGACACACGATGATGCTCACTAATCCTTTTTAAAGCATCTTGTTTTATGTTTCAAGGAAATCTTTAAGCTAATATATCAAAGTATACTAAAAAATAAGATTTGCAAGCAATTAAACAAAGAATCGATTCTCATATTTTATCCCGCTTCAAAGTACTTTGATACATGGACCGTGCGCTATATTAAAAACCATTTATTTTTAAGAAATTAGAGCTACCTGCTCGGATACCGATTGTTGAAAACTAGAAGAGGGGTTGAATAGTTTTCTTTTAATCTTTTGAAACTTTTTGTATCAAATGTCCATTGATGGGGACATAGTATGAGACGCGTTTCTTTATAGTCAAAGACTATATGAGCCAAGTAGCACATTGAGAGATCACAACACACACAAGCAATGAAAGTATAAGGATAAAGTAGTAAAGTAAAGTAAGTGCAAACCGACACAATGATTTATAGTGATTCGGCTACAAGGACACCTTCCTTTCCCTACATCCACTCCCCGAGTCACCTACTCGAGAGTTCGAATTCACTAGTAAAAGAATCTCCTTTACACCGATGGAGAAACCTTCACACATTGGCTTACAATCATTACCGACACCTAAGCTAGGATGTCGTGTTCTTTCACATGGGTGCAACAAGTCCCTTTTACACCGTTAGCACTTTATTCGGTACTAACCTACACACCGGGTCCTTTCACAATGGATAAGACCAACACCCGGGTTCTTACACGCAAGAAGAACCAACACGACTTTTAACCTTACAACATTTGTAGGTACTAATCCAAGTACCGGGTTCACACAAGAACCGACAACACACATTGATTTGTGATAGTTTGTGATAGATAGATATGACTCTATGATATGATCTTGCCTAGATCATGGATTACATCTTGAAGAACATGTCTTGACATATTCATAATCCTTATCAATTCGAGTCATGAAGCATCAAGATCGTAGATCTCATAAAAGAAAATATGGATCTATACACTAAGTCAACACGTACTTAGCCTTTGGCCTTTCCGCTCCTAGATGTATAGATCAATGATTGATAAGTCACGGATCTCGGTTGAGAAGAGCACGAGATGTCAAGATCATAGATCTTGGACGTAATACCATGAGATGACAAGTACAAAGAAACTAGTTTAGATAGAGGTGACATAATGACTTGATGTATGTCTTGTGCTTGAACTTCTTGATCTTGCTTACACCTTGAGTGATCTCCATACCTTATAGAAGATCATATTTAGAGAGAAGAATGTGTTAGAAAGGTGTGAGAAATGAGTGAGTTTGAGGTCTCTATTTATAGCCAAAGCTCAGGTACCAACGGACCCCGCCGAACCCTTTCCCAAAGGGTCCGTCGGGGTCTGTCTGTCTGTCAGAATATCAGTAATTTTGATTTTGCAAATCTTTGGTTAAGTCTACTCCTAAACCACATTAATTTTAAAATTTTCATAAAGGATTTGTCTAACTTTTGCAAGGCATGTTACTTAATGATGTAAAAACTATTTATCTTTATTTTTACAAAGATGGAAATGTGTAAGTATACACGAAATATGATTACGTGTAACTTGAACATTTTACGTTATGTATTACAAGTTACATGTTTGTCATAAACAAAACAAACGGAACCCTTTTTGATGGATAGTTTAAATATCGTAATATTTGCACTAACAGACTCAGAAACAATATCTAAGAAGGGTTCTAAAGCGTTATAGTTTAAAGTTCAATAAAAAACCAAAAATTAGATAAAATTAAAAATAAGTCAAATTAAAAACTTTTTCTTTTGTAAACCTCAAAAATACTTTTAAAAACCTAAAAATGATTTTTCCAAATTTTTAAAATACTTTTAACTATTTTTTAATGAATTTTCAAAATTTTATCTAAAAATAATATTAAAAATAATTGGAAAACGTAAAAAATATACTTTTTAAACTGAAAAGTCCTAAATGTTATCAATAACAAAGGAAAAATGTAAAATACCTAAAAAGCTAACTTAATAAGCTGGAAATAGCTTATTTATAAGCTGACTATTTTAAAAAGCCCAAAACAAGTTCACCTTAAATAATTAACCAATGCAACCTTGGACAGTAAAGTCCATAGGGCGCATTAGTTAAGGCTTTGTTGTGTGAGAGGAGTGGCTCAGGTTCGAGTCCTGGCCACGTCCTTTTTGAAAAATATTTTTTTTTCTTTTTAACTAAACTCAACCCTGATGACTTACTTTATATAAAAACACAAACAAAACTGAATTTGAACAAGATTAAAGCAAAAGAAAAACGAAAACGTGCCCAGAAATGTAAAAAATGATACGGTAATAAACTTAGCAAACTTAGCAAAAATAAGTGTTTTCCGAGAAATAAAAGAACAAAGAACGTTCTCTGACATCTTAGAGAAGTAATGATGCTATGTGAACCTGATTTGACTTGTAATTGATGGGTTTGTTGGTATTTTTGGCAAGTTAAGGCACCCCCACAACCAGTTGGGTTGTAGGGAGTCGCAATAAATCAAAATAACACAGGTAGCACACAAAAATATCACAAATTACTCAAGAATGCACACATCAACTTTTCTGATGTGTTTAGCAGGCCTAAGGGTGCTTATGACTGATGCAAATGGATACCTAGTGGATTTTAATCCTTCCAAACTTGTTCACTTACTCACCAAATCACAAAGAATTAATCAGAAATCCTAGGTACCCCTATACCCTAACAGAAAACGAAGTTTGGATTCACAAAACACTAAAACAAGGCAGATGTGGCCTACTGATTGTACTAGACCTATTCTTACCAAATAATGAGCATGCAGTTCCTTTTAAAATCCTACCAAACTTAAAACTAGATATCAAATGCACCTAATACTACCCAATGGAGACTGTTTAACAGGTTTTTAGCCCAAGTATTTGACACTTACTGGTTATAAAACCTACTCCCAAAAACACACCTTAATTTCTGAAAATCAATTTTTAACAAAGCACTTGGAATCAAAACTACTTCAAAATTGATAAAATACTACTCAAACATGATTCAACTACATGAACAAGCATAAACCAAAGCTTAAATTAACACTTAAACAGGCAATCCACAAAATCTAGCAAAATCACTAGAAACATCAAGTTCATACTAAATGGGTTCAAGCCATACCTTTGGTTGGCTGATGCCTTCAAAAAGTGGAGTCTGAGGTTGCTTATGAGAGTGTAGAGGAGCCTGTTGGTGGAATCCACAAGGGACCCAAGGCATAAAATATCTTCAAATAAGAAAATGAAAAAAAAATGAATGAGAGAATGATGAGTCTTTTTGTTCTTGAAACCCTGCACAAACACCACCAAACCAAGAACAAACTACAAGCTTGTAAAAGCTGAGCTCATAAGCTAGTTGTCAATTAGCTTATGGGTTAGCTGATACAAACAGTAAGTGTGAAAAAAAATAAAAAAAAAATTGATCAAACTGATTTTGGAACCTATCCTTGAAAACCTTTTTACCAAACTGAGATTAATAACTTTTAAACACCAAACCAAGCTAAAGCTTCCACTTTCACTTCCACTTTAGCTTTTTTAAAGATCTTAAAAACAACAGGAACTTGATAAAACTTTTGAACAAATAAAAACTTTTGGAAACTTAAACTAAATTGCAAGATAAGTAAATGATTAAGCTACTGAAACAATAAATAAAACATGGAACTCAGTATTTTGCAAGGTTTAAAACGTTCATTTTCATTAATAATCTTAGAAATTACAAAAACTGGAACAAAGTTATATGGGTACAGGCACCCATATATATACTACTCAAAAGAAAATTCTAGAATCACAAGTGAAAAAGAAAACCCTAGCACAGCTAATTCCGAATCTGCCCTTGATTTTGAATTTTGAAAATGTAGTCAACAGCCCATGTGAAGGATTTTTGTGCTCTTGTGTTGTTGACAGCTGCTCAATTAGATCTCAAACGTTGGTGGGTTCCTTTGGGAGAAAGAAAAACGTCTGGGTCGTTGATTCTCTGTCATATGCTGATTTTGCCCAAAATAACTAAGCAGGGGAGCCTTATGGGGTCACTTAGGGTCACGGGGAGAGGTAAATGGGGAGTGGGTTTTAGTGAGGTGTAGGTTAATCAGTATTCTGGATAGTTTGGGTTTTGATTATGGGGTTTTTAGGGGAGTTTGAATTAGGGGTGTTTAGCAGGTTAAATGTGAATAGTGTTTGTTAACCGCCACAATTTAATATATAAAACAAATTTAAAAATCTGTTTATAAATATTAAATGGGGGTTAGTGGATACTTAGGTGGCAGGGTGAGGTGGATGGAGGAGTGAAGGTGATTGGTGGGTCAAATGGTAAAAGTGATGTGGCGGTGTCTGGTTAGTGGTGATGGGTTTTATTGTCTCCCAAGAATGGCCCCCAATGTTTCATTCTTTGTTCATATAAAGTTTTCAGATGCCAACTTCCATTCCCTTTGTTATAAAACTTTGTTTTTTTATACTTTTGCCACAAAAGTTTTATCGTAATTGTTCCACGGGCATTTTATGCAATGTTTGCATTCTTCAAGGGCCATAATGGTATAATCTTGAAACTTGAGGACCAATCTTTTAATAATTGAGATTTGCAAAGGTCAAAAGTGACAAGTCTTCAAAAGTTGAGGGACCAATCTTGCCAATTCTTCAAACTTCAAGGACTTCAAAGGAAATTCATGATTCGTGTCCGGTTCTTTGTGCGGCTTCGTTTCCCGTGTTCGTTTTTGCTTCATTCTTTTGATCTTTTGTTGATTTCACGATATCCGTACCGAAAATACACAATGAAAAAACACAGACATATTTTGGGGTATCTTAATGATATTTTAAGCGTTTTAAGCCCGATCTGGACGATGAGACTATGTATAATTGCAGTCTCATCACTACCCCATACTAAACCATTGCCGTGCCCTCACGCAATGCTAGAATTGAGTATCGTAGCATTTCCAAAATTCATTTTATGATGACATTTATTGAAGACATAAATTTAAATAGACTACTACAGGTGTTTTAGACATAATGTATTGTTTTCATCACGGTTAAGTGATATTTAGGGTCAAAGAATAACAACACGTGAATGCCTCATAGAGATAAGTTCGTCATCCTCGATTTTCACTCGATTCCATGCTAAGCGTGTAACGAGATCATTGTTATTATAAGTAAGCAACACAGTCATATCTCATGAGTGTTAATTACACACCTAAACTCCCTTATTCCTACTTGGTAGTATTTTATTTTTGTCTTAATGATCACGAGGATACACCATTGACTTATGCGTGAATAGAGATTAGATTTAAAAATAGAGTCTTAACGGTGTAACCAAAATCATCGAATTAATAATTCACCCTAATAGACAACGATGTCAAAAAATTAAGTTAACAAGAAGGATCGATAAACACGATTTTAGAACGGTTTTGAACATGAGACTTATTACCATGACTTTTATTATCCGCCATCATCGGTGGTTTTATTATCATGGTTTACCTCCATCTTTTATTCAACTTCGCCATGAAGCTTTTATTATGACTTTGGTCTTGCCCTTGTCTTTTATTATCCACCATCATCGGTGGTTTTATTATGACTTGACGTATATCCTCACGCTAAAGGGAATTTTGGATTTTTAAAGCTTCAAAGATTAAGGCTTGATTCACTTTCAATTTGGGCATAGATTTTTCGGCCTTGTGAGCTTCAAATTTTTGCTTATTATAGGTGAGCACTTGAAATCTTATTATTGGGTGAAGCTTTCGATTATTCGGGTTGCCAATACTTCAAGACCGTGACGCTGGTGATACCTTAATGTTTTCCCAATTTAATTGCATGGAAGCTACTAAAACAAATTAGAAACCAATAATAGTGACTAAACCGCTAAATCAATATTTATTAAAAATTTATTATAAAAGCGTGGGGAGAATAAGCTAATAATTACTACACATGAGATCGTGTTATGAGACGTATAAATAACTCTATCATTTCTCATCCTTATTTAAGAGACTTAGCCTAAAAAGTTAAGGAATCGAAGCTAAGTGCTCAACACGCACGGTCGAGTCGAAAATTACTCTTATTATCTCCATCGGAAAACCTGCATTCGTGTCTTAAAAAATAATGAAAAATAAGAAAAATTTTAAAATTTGGCCATTTTTAGCCTTATTTTGCAACAAAACGATAACAAAAGATGAATATTGGATTGCGTGGTGACGTAAGCAAAGTGAAGTATCTACTCACCCCCCCCCCCCCCCATACTAAAACTAAACATTGTCCTCAATGTTTCGAGTCTAGGGGTGAAAACACCCCCATACTAGAGACGTAGTCAAATGCTTAATCTCGAGCATGGAAAGGGTAAAACGAATAACCTAAAAGGCGTTTATGAATTATGGTAATAAGATAAACGTTAGAACATAAAAGGATATCATCGGATATCGGAATCTCCAAAGGCAACGATCAAAGCTCGAGTGATCCGTAAAACGAACACGAGAGGCTTCAATGATGACGATGAACCTAATGAGTCACAATCACAAACAACCGCGAAACAAAGGTTGGAAGAGCACAAGTCCACTCGTTACACAATTAGAAAACCAATAATATTTACAAGGATAAGCATGAGAATCCCCCACGAGGCACCTTGTTTTTTATAACCGAGTCAAAAGCTCGACTCGAATCCCCATAAATGTGATCATTTAGGGATAATCTTGGTATGGTCATTTTTGGTGGGGTTTACATGATAAACAATGCCCAAAAGCAACCGGTATTAAGGACTAAGTCCTATCATGATGAAAAATACAGGGATCAAAGATGGAGTCCTCGTTTTCGGATGAAAGACGAAACAACGCCACTTCAACATGTGCTAGAACCCCAAAGGGGTAGAAGAAAAGAGATGAGAAGTAGAAAGGTGGGGCAATGGGTAAGGCAAACTTATGAGCTACTCGAGGTAGACTCACACCAAGCAAATGAATAAGATTTCCATTTATTGCATCGGTGGAAGACCGAGATTTCCCTTTACAAGCAATTTCGGGATCGTAAATCTCGTCCTCGGTGGAGAAATGTGAGGGAACATAAGGGGCTTCCCCCACACTAGATCCACACATACCATCGTCAAAAAGAGTGGACGAGGTGGTAGCACTCATAAAACACGGTGATGACGGAGTTAAACTTGTAGAAAAATCATTTAAATCAATTTAAAATTCTTTCCTTTTTCATCGTTTAAAAACTCTTTATGAAAACCCGATTTGATAATGTCGAAAATATTTGGCGTGTCAAATTCAAAATTAGTCGCGCTCAAAATCCTCACATTTAAGTCGCGGTTCGGGGGTGGTGGATTGTATAAATTCTCAAAACGTCGATCAACAAAGAACACCGCCCCCTCGGGGTCTACATACTCGTCATCCTCATGAACGGCGATCTCATCGATTTCTTCATCAAAGATAGGCTTGTCAAACCAAGGTTTGTCATTCCCCTCCTTGATTATTTTAGAAACTGTTGGAAATTCACTTTATGTGACGACATTTAAGAATTCCCATTAGTTATCATAGTCACACACGCTTAGACTAGACTAGGTACAATGTATAGTTAAGTGTATGGTGTTTGGCTATATATACCCCTCCTAGGCTTCCAAGGAGGGGTGTTGATTGTGTTTCCATTTGTGTTTTAATACATCTTTTCTTTCTTTCACACACAACTTCTCTTTCTCTAAACTTCATCCATGGCTTCCACCATCTACCACCCTACTAGACCACCGGATTAGTAAAATGCAAATCTACAATTGGCATCAGAGCCTCGGTTCCATCCTTGGATCGTGTTTATTGTTTTCGATTTGGTGGTCTAAATTTTTTCGTGTCTCGTTCTATCATTTCTTGGTATGATTTGTTAACTTTTTGTCACGATGGTCAAAAGTTTTTTAGTCACTGTTCTTATCCACTTCTTTGACACAAGATTCATGTTTTCTGTGAATAGTCATTGGTCTGATTTGTCGATCTTTTGTCACGATGTTTGTGGTCATCCATTTATTAATCTGTGTTCATTCTTAGTTTCATCAAATATTTGTCCATTTTTTACACGTCTTTTTACATCTATCAGATCTAATTTATTGGGAAAAGGACATAATACAAAATAAATGGGCAGATCCACCATTTTCGGTTTTTAAAACCCTTTTCCGACTGGTTTTCCGACAGCTTATTCCGATGGGTTTTTAGATAGTCATTCCGATGGGGATTCCGATTATGCTTATTCTGATGGCTATTCGGATGGTTATTCCGATGGCTATTCGGATAGCTATTCCGATGGGGTGTTTGTTTGATTCCGATGGAGACTTAAAAACATTCCGATGGACACTTAAAAACATTCCGATGGAGACTACAAGACATTCCGATGGAGACTACAAAACATTCCGATGGAGACTACAAAACATTCCGATGGTGCATTAATTTTTCTGAAAACATTGCCTTGAGTCTAAAACCAAACATACCCAAACCTACAATGAATTCGACACCGACTGTTAAACAAAATCTGAAAACCGTGACCTATGACCTTACTCAACTTTCCACCTTATTACTCCTCAACACCATCTAATCCTAATTCCCTTCGTCTCCTAATCCCATCTAGACTCAAACATCAAAACTTAATTTTAACATAAAAAGATCTCAGATATCCATTCGTGTAGCAACAAGCAAGCCTCGGTCTTCACAGATCTACCACAAATCGAAAAATCATCACTGATCATGAAGATGTATTACATCTTTTTGATATTCGAATGTAAACGAAAAAACAAATAACAATTATGTTATTGTCTTACTTTGATTCGATGACAGAAAACATGCAATTATAAATCTGTGGGGATTTATCCCAATTTTTTGTTCGAAACATAAAGACTGATTTATAACAATTATGTTATAATCATGTCTTAGTTTCGTTTATCAAAAACCCACATGCAATCATCGAATCGAACCTACCCGAGATCCTCATTCAAAGACCTTAAAGCCGCGTCTTGTATGGTTTTTGTTTTTGGCTCGTCTATCACCAATATTATATTTCACGATGGGTGCTGGTAGAAGGTTTGGTTTTGACTTATTTTTTATTAAACAAGATCAGATTTGATGATCGGGAAGCATGTTTTCGATATGATGGATTTTTGAGGTTGCTTAATCTAGTGAGTTTTATATGAGATCGGGAGTGATAAGGATGATAGATGATCTGATGAGATTAGCAGAGATGGTGGCTGAGGAGATGAAGGAGGATGGGGCGGAGTTAATGAGGTTGGGTTGAGAGTGGTTTGTTGGCTACGTGTTTTTGTAAGATGTGTTTAGGGTTAGTGGTGTGAGAATTTTTAGGATTGGGAGTGTTTTATCTTCATATATGGACCGGGTATTTGGATTTGTGACTTGAGCCAGGTGTGTGATATGGGTCGTGTAGCATTTCATAACAAATGTGATCATGGGCCCAAATGATACCAAATATATCCGAATTTTTATTTCAAAAGTCATTATTTTTGATAAAATTTGGGAAATTTTGTATTTTTGGTTATATGGTAGGGATATAACGTGACAAAATGACGAGACTAAGTGACAAGATTTATTTTGACGAGACAAAGAAAAAATTGGCGATTTTTTTAGTGACTACGGATTCGTTTGATCGGGTATAAATTATGTGATGTTGGAGACGGATTTTTCGAAGGCGTGAACTTATTTTATCTTTCAAAGATAACTTGCTCGTGCTTAATCTTAGAATGAAGACTTGTTTATCTAGTTTCCGGGTTCGGGGTGGTTGGTTGATGACTCGGATAACTATTACTTAAAGGGGTTACATTGTTGTACTCGGTGTCACGCGCTTAGTCGACGTGGATAATTTCAAGAGGTGATGTGCTTATAGACTTCTTCAGTGATGCATTGAGTACTTAGAGATTTCTCCATCGTTCTTCATTCAACAATAGTGCAAGCTTAAGTCACAAGATCGAAGAATTTTTATTCAGTTTCACGTTTGATGTATCTGGCTCATTCAGTCAGTGGTCACTTTAAATTGCTTTCAAGTGGGTTGGTAAAGATATCCATGGAGATTTTATGAGTAGAGATTTTCGATCAACAGTTGATTCTCACAAAATATATAATTCTGCTTATTTATTATTCTCACGAGATTTCAGGTTCATGTGCATACGATTTATTGATGGTTCCGAGTTTCGAAACCATCAAAGGGGAAGAAGAAGACACATTAAACGCACAACGAGTACACGTGATGAACTTCATACCTTCTTTTGATTTGAAGACATTCCAGGATGACATTTGTCATAGCCGCAGAGAAAATCGGTGTTTTAACTCGTGGCGTTATCAATCTCTAAACGGTACACTACTGATTCGATGTCTAATTGTTTGGTTGTTGCAATTATTCATCATCATTATCCTATATGGAGAAATATGCACTTACGGGACTTAATTGACTCTGGTGCATCTCCGGAAGAAGATATGTGCATTTCCGGGACTTAATTGACTCTGGTGTTACGATGTCAACTTCATGAATAGGATAAAGTGTCCACTTCAGTATTTGAGCTTCATAATTGGGATTGATTTACTTTCTTCAACTATGTGGGGTAAGAAATGTCTTGATTCTTTCTGGTATGCATAACTTGAACTCTCAGGGGGAAGAAAAATTCAGAAGAATTATTCAAGCGTGAGAAGAGAAGTTGTTGATTTACTTGGTGCGCCCCAAACTTTCAATCCCTCTTAGCAATGTTATCATGTTATATGATGGGATTTGCTTGTTAGATTCCGTTGTGCGCTTAATCATTCTAAGCTTTATTGAAAGCTTTGAAGTTGCTTACGAGGATTTTCGGTTTAGGGGGAAGTTATTTAAAAGCTTCTACATCAAGTTTATGTGGCATGAATTAAGGGGAAGTTAATTCAGAAGCTTCTCCTTAACCAGAAGTGTATTGGTTACTTAGCTCGTGTCGTTACAGTATTTCTACTACAAGTTACTTTAAAGATGAGTCGTTTTGAAGTCAAAGGCCTCAGAAGACATCATCAGCATTGGACGCTTCATGAAAGCTCTTGTTCTTAATCATTATGTACTTGTTAGGAAAAATATTGTAAGGAATTCTACAGGTCGTCCCTGGGGGAAGATTGTTGGAAATTCACTTTATGTGACGACATTTAAGAATTCCCATTAGTTATCATAGTCACACACGCTTAGACTAGACTAGGTACAATGTATAGTTAAGTGTATGGTGTGTGGCTATATATACCCCTCCTAGGCTTTCAAGGAGGGGTGTTGCTTGTGTTTCATTCTTGTTTCAATACATTTTCTATTTTCACACACAACCTCTCTTATCTCTCTCTCAACAATGGATTCCACCTTTCACCACCCACCTAGACCACCGGATCTTAAATAGCAAATCCACAGAAACTCTCTCGAAAAGATCACGATCATGCACGAAACCATCATTCATTTGTGGGGATTGTTGATAAGTTAAATCCTCACGAATGTGGTAAACCTAATTCTCATTTGAGGAGTGTTGATTAGGTAACTCCTCGAGAATTGGATTTTTGGTAGTCACATGAGTTGGTTCGTCATCGAAAATAAGACGTTCCAACTCATTAAGTTCATCCTCAATTTTGGAAAGATCGACCTCACTTGTAGGTAGAAGTGGAGGCAAAAGAGCTAGCTCTCGTTCAATGATGTCCTCAATCTCGGGATCAAACTCGTAATCATCGTACTTCACATGTGAAGAGGTCTTTTTGGGAGAATCCTCAAAAATGGCATGTGGATTTTGAAGTACGTGATCAATCTCGGCAAAATCGCCATCGTCATCGTCAAAGAAAGAGTGGATGTGAGCACTCACAACCATGGTATTACAAGTCGAATGACTATGCTTAGGTGACTTTTCTAAGACGAGAGGATCGATGTCGATGAAACCTTTAGCCTCAAAGGGTGTTGGGCTAGGAAAAGGAGGCACTTAGATGGAGTTAGAAGTTGAAGCCTTAAAGACGTGGTCCTTCGAAGGTGGTGAAGACGAGTCTATTTTGGTCATTGTCGTGATGGCACTAACGTCGCCCTTCGGAATTGGTCGTTCACTTGTTTCACTAAATATATCCCAAAGTGATTTTTCATCCATAAATTTACGCATACCCTTTTGAATTAGGTACACGTATTCTTTATCATTAAAATCATCATCTTTAAAACCGTTCTTCTTAATTCTTTCAAAACATGCACTAAGCCTCATAGTTTCCGCTAAAGTTAACATTTTGAAATCATTAGAATTTGAAACATTAGGTTTTGAAACCTCAGTTTTCTCATGATCATTAAACACTTGAGATTTACTCGTGAAAAAGTCCATTTTGTCATCCCCATATCTCATAGTAAGTCTCCCCTCGTGAACGTCGATTACGGTTCGAGCCGTCGATAAAAATGGTCGACCTAAAATAATGGGACATTTAGGGTCACACTCGTAATTGGATATGACGAAATCCGCGGGAAAAACAAACTTTCCAACTTTGACATAGACATCCTCGGCTATTCCAATTGGTATTAGTGGTGTATAATTTGCAAGCTCGATAGTCATGTTCGTGGGGGTAAGGTTAGGCAATCTCATTAATTTCCAAAGAGAATGAGGCATAAGATTGATGCTAGCACCTAAATCGGCAAGGGCTAAACATCCCTCAATCTCGGAAAAATCACAAGGTAATAGAAATTGGCCCGGATCCTCTTCCTTTCTCGGCATATGCCTTTTAGGTTTTTTAAGAAGGATCGATGCACAAGTTTCTTCTAGGGTTACTTTGGTGAGGTCGATAAAGCTCTCTTTTTGAACCGTGGATGGAATTTGAGGTACACGAGGGTGTGCACTCTTTTCCTTGGTCGCTATGTTCACCCCATCGACTTTAGAACAATAAGACGTCTTAGAATTTGAGGGTTGAGAAGAAGGAACAACACGAAATCCATCAAGGTAAGGGTAATCACACGACTTTTTCCATGAGACGAGGCGGCTTTACATTGTTTCTTCGGATTTGCAACGGTGTCACTAGGTAACGAACTCGACGAAGCACCCGAGGCTTTGTTCATAATAGCCGAAAACATCTTTTTTTATGTCAATTTGTCCTTACTCAATCTTCGTGTTTTGCATTTTCAAAGTATTAGAAAAAGCTTTTTTCAAAGTACCAATTTCTCCCTCTAATCGTCTCATATTAGCCTCGTTCGTTTTCATGTAACTTTGAAAATCGTTTGACGAACCATTTCCATGAATGTTGTTGTTTTGAAAACTCGAGTTTTGATTATTGTTGTTATCTCAGTTTGGCCAATTCAAATTCCGACCTTGATTATAACCTTGGTTTTGAAAATTTCCTTGTTGATTGTTTCCTTGAAAATTGTTACGATTTTGATTATAATTGCCTTGTTGCGATGGACCGGCGTTATTTTGTTTTTGTTAGAAAAATTGTTGTTTAACGCACTCACATTCGACGTTTGGCCATCCGTAGCCGCACACTCGTAATAATTATAAGGTCCACCACAAAACGTACACGATGTCTCAACCGCTTTCACCGTAGCGGGAGCGTATTTCTTTTGCATCTCAATGAGAAAAGACGTAAACACATTCGTCAACTTGTCGACTTTCGCATCAACTCTCTCAATGTCGCGATTAGAATTACTAACGTTGGCGACATTGGCAACACTCGGTGCATTGCGGAGTTGGTAAACCTTGGATCGATTTTCGATAATCATTAATGCATCCTTCGGAGTTTTACACAAAAAGTTGCCACCGGCGGCGGAATTCAACGAATCTTGTTCTTGAAAACTAAGACCGTTGTAAAACATATCGATTTGGTGCAACTAGGAAAATCCATGGTGAGGACATTGCCTAAGCAATTCCTTAAAACGATCCCACTCGTCTCTAAAAGATTCATTCGGTTTTTCTCAAATTTCGTAATTTCATTTTTGAAAAACGTTGTCTTAGACGGTGGGAAAAAATGATTAACGAACTTGGAAACGAGATCCTTCCACGTAATTATCGAATTAGGTGGCTCTTTCCCGTGCTAATCCTTGGCGGCAGTATCGAGCGAGTACGGAAAAAGCATAAGCTTGACGATATCGGTGTCGACGTTCTTAAACTTGCTCGTGGCTAAAAGACGATCAAAATTTTGAATGTGGTCGTGAGGATTATCAGCTTCACGACCTCGAAACTTCGTAGCTTGGATTAACGAAAGCATTCCGCTCTTAATCTCAAAATTCTCCGCTTCGATAGTGGGAGTTACGATCGCGTCTCTATAACCCTCGGTGGGTGCTTGGAGCAATTCCATCATCGAACGATTGTCGACCATCTCGTCTATGGTCTCTTCAACAACGATATTAGGAACGTCGGTTTCTAAATCTCGTCTACGTCGTCGATTCCTTCGATTACAATTGCGTCGATTCGAAGCGTAGCTAGAATTAGAATAATCCTTCGATCGACTGCGCATGCATTAAGCGTAGAATGAGGGGTAGCAAAGAAGATTCTTTTTGCGGTTTTTCGATTTTTCAATTTTTTTTTTTGGTTTTTGATTGTTTTTTTAATTTTTTTGGATTTTTGTTGTAATACGTAGACTCAAATCTACAAATCTCTCCTCGGATTGATTTCTCGATTAAAGGAGCCTCAAAGAATGAAAATGATCACGTGGAGTGAACGCCTTCGATGACTTTAGAACGTTGGTGGAACACCAAAACGTTCAAGAGGGTTTAATCTTGAAAACAAGCAAATATAGTATACGTAGATAATACTTGGGCGGCAAACGCTCGATTAGCCCTCTTTCTCAAAACACGCACAAGCAAGCGGGGGAAACGAGGCGGCGCTAAGCACTTAAGAGCCTTTTTCCCTTAGTCGTGAAATACAACCGCCTTATACCCACCTTATAGTTTGTGTTAATTGAAATTAAGCCTCACGAAAGTATTTATCTATTTTGCCTTTAATCTTTTGCTTTAGATTCGAATACAATAATTGAGTGATGAAATCCCAGTTAAGGTTGCGTTTTCACGCTTTTGGAGATATTGTATATTTATTGTGATACGTAAATACAGTATATTAATAATATTCACAAAGAAAAACGAAAACGATATTGGGATATCCACAATATAGTAAATGATTGTTTTGTGTTTAATTTAGGAAAATTAAACACGATTTATTTGGATAATATAGTATAATAGAGAAAATTAACAAAAATGAGTATGTACGATTTATACGCTTTCCATAAATGAAAAGCAAAAACGCATTACTCACACAAACACGATAGTAATAATGGCAACTCAAAAACACCTCCCCGGCAGCGGCGCCAAAATTTGATGGTAGTAAAATCGTACACGTTTTAGGAAAAACGCGTATGAGCAGCAAGTATTAAGTCTTACGTTTTAGGAAAAACGCAAAACCGAATAAGTGCGAGTTCGTTCTTGAAGGAGGTGTGTGAATTAAGTGCCAAGTATAAAATCAAAGTTTGGATTAGTGTCATTTTTGGATGAGAAAAGAAGGAAAAATAAGACGAATTACGCTAAAAATTACCCTACGACGTAAAAACCGTAAAATCGTAAAACTCGACGAAAAACGAAACTACTCTAAAAAGTACCAAAAAATTAACATAAATCAAGAAAAATGTAACTAAGTCAAAAATGCATACAAAAATTTCCAAAACTTTTTTAATAATTTTATATTAATTTTTAAAGTTCAATAAAAAACCAAAAATTAGATAAAATTAAAAATAAGTCAAATTGAAAACTTTTTCTTTTGTAAACCTCAAAAATACTTTTAAAAACCTAAAAATGATTTTTCCAAATTTTTAAAATACTTTTAATTATTTTTTAATGACTTTTCAAATTTTTATCTACAAATAATTATAAAAAATAATTGGAAAACGTGAAAAATATACTTTTTAAACTGAAAAGTCCTAAATGTTATCAATAACAAAGGAAAAATGTAAAATACCTAAAAAGCTAACTTAATAAGCTGCAAAATAGCTTATTTATAAGCTGAATATTTTAAAAAGCCCAAAACAAGTTCAACTTAAATAATTAACCAATGCAACCTTGGACAGTAAAGTCCCTAGGGCGCATTGGTTAAGGATTTGGTGTGTGAGAGGAGTGGCGCAGTTTCAAGTCCTGGCCACGTCCTTTTTGAAAAATATTTTTTTTTATTTTCTTTTTAACTAAACTCAACCCTGTTGACTTACTTTATATAAAAACACAAACAAAACTGAACTTGAACAAGATTAAAGCAAAAGAAAAACGAAAACATGCCCAGAAATGTAAAAAAATGATACAGTAATAAACTTAGCAAAAATAAGTGTTGTCCGATAAATAAAAGAACAAAGAACGTTCTCTGACAGCTCAGAGAAGTAATGATGCTATGTGAACCTGATTTGACTTGTAGTTGATGGGTTTGTTGGTATTTTTGGCAAGTTAAGGCACCCCCACAACCAGTTGGGTTGTGGGGAGTCACAATAAATCAAAATAACACAGGTAGCACACAAAAAATATCACAAATTACTCAAGAATGCACACATCAATGTTTATGATGTGTTTAGCAGACCTAAGGGTGCTTATGACTGATGCAAATGGCTACCTAGTGGATTTTAATCCTTCCAAACTTGTTCACTTACTCACCAAATCACAAAGAATTAATCAGAAATCCTAGGTACCCCTATACCCTAACAGAAAACAAAGTTTGGATTCACAAAACACTAAAACAAGGCAGTTGTGGCCTACTGATTGTACTAGACCTATTTTTTCCAAATAATGAGCATGCAATTGCTTTTAAAATCCTACCAAACTTAAAACTAGATATCAAATGCACATAATACTACCCACTAGAGACTTTTTAACAGGTTTTTAGCCCAAGTATTTGTCATTTACTGGTTATAAAACCTACTCCCAAACACACCTTAATTTCTGAAAATCAATTTTTAACAAAGCACTTGGAATCAAAACTACTTAAAACTGATAAAATGATACTCAGACATGATTCAACTACATGAACAAGCATAAACCAAAGCTTAAATTAAAACTTAAACAGGCAATCCACAAAATCTAGCAAAATCACAAGAAACATCAAGTTCATACTGAATGGGTTCAAGACATACCTTTGGTTGGTTGATGCCTTCAAAAAGTGGAATTTGAGGTTGCTTATGAGAGTGTAGAGGAGCCTGTTGGTGGAATCCACAAGGGACCCAAGGCTTAAAATATCTTCAAATAAGAAAATGAAAAAAAAATGAATGAGAGAATGATGAGTCTTCTTGTTCTTGAAACCCTGCACAAACACCACCAAACCAAGAACAAATTACAAGCTTGTAAAAGCTGAGCACATAAGCTAGTTGTCAAGTAGCTTATTGGCTAACTGATACAAACAGTAAGTGTGAAAAAAAAAATAAAAAAAAATTGATCAAACTAATTTTGGAACCAAGCCTTGAAAACCTTTTTACCAAACTGAGATTAATAACTTTTAAACACCAAACCAAGCTAAAGTTTCCACTTTCACTTCCACTTTAGCTTTTTTAAAGATCTTAAAAAAATAGGAACTTGATAAAACTTTTGAACAAAAAAAACTTTTGGAAACTTAAACTAAATTGCAAGATAAGTAAATGATTAAGCTATTGAAACAATAAATAAAACATGGAACTCAGTATTTTACAAGTAATACTAGGGGTTTTCCTTGTAAGAAAATGTTATCGTCCGAATCTTTTCGAATTGACTATTGGTTCAAAGTGCGACTCATTTGTTCTTGGTGGAAATAAAAATAGTTTGGTTGATTATCTATTTTAAACTAATAGCAAATAAATGTAAATGTCGTTGAGTAAAGTAGAAGTTTAAAGATTAAACTAAAGTGACGAGTTAAAAATAAATGTTTGAAAACTTAAAGACAAGATTAGAAAATTACTTGAAAACTTAATGAAACTAACACTTGAAAACTTTGCAAAAACAAGAAATTAAGTCCGCCGGAATCCTTGGTCGGAATCCCGTCGGAATGTGCTGATCGGAATAGGCTGATCGGAATAACAAACAACCCTTTGGTCGGAATACTACAATCGGAATATGGGACAAAGAAGCTAATCAGAATGTGGTAAAATTGCACAATCGGAATGATTAGAAATTAAGGCTAGTCGGAATACTAGAACTAGAGTCAAATCGGAATGTTGCAAAGCTACCCAATCGGAATACCCAATGATCCCACCGTCAGAATATTAAACCCTAATCCGATCAAGGTGATCGGAATAAGGGGGTGGTCGGAATGCTTGATCGGAAAACACAAACCCTAATCCGATCTATTGATCGGAATGAGGGGAAGGGTGCAGTCGGAAGGTAGCAATCGGAAAAGGGCTTAAACCCTTTCCGATTTATGTGGGATTCAAAAATAAGCAAAGGTAATAAGCTATTTTGATAAGCTAATCACCAAAACTAGAACGAATCTATAATGAAAAGGACTCAATAAGCACAAATAACAACTTTTTCAACTTAATATAAGCAATCTTATAAATCAAACTATAAAAAGATGAACTTTTTAAGAAAACTTTTAAAAGTAAATAAGCTAAAAGAAGCGAATAAGCCAATAAGCACAAGAATCTTAAAGCTTAATCGTATGAAAGCTTATGTAGGAACAAAAAGATTAACTTTTTAAGCACAAAAACATCAAGATCAACACGGATTAAATGTATTTCGCACCAAAAGTTAACTAAAATCAAGAAAGGTAGAAAGAGATGAAAGATTAAAAGCTTAACTAGAACTTGATTAATGAAATCAACAATACACAAAGGTTTAATCTTGAAAGATTAAAAGAAAGAAAGATGAAAACTTAGTGAGAGAAAGTTGAGAACTTTCTCTCTCTAAAACTAGAAAGAAAAAATGAAAAGTGAAACTAACTTCTAAAAAACTCACCAAAAACTAACCACCCTCCTAATGTGTATTAAGAGGGTATTTATAGGGAAAAATGGGAAGGAGTGCATGTGTTGCCTCTTCTTTCTTTCTTTCTTCACGTCTTCTCGACTCGATTTAAATATTTGTCTTTTCTCGACATCGTCTCGGGATTTGAACTTGTCTTGATAATTTTCTTCTTTAATTTAGACTTGAGTTCTTCGACTTCATTAAACTTCCGTCTTTAGACTTTTTCTTCGATAAATCTTCAGAATAGGCCTTGGACTTCCGTTCTTTTTGCACTCTTGATCTTTTGACTTCGTCTTTTCCCGTTTTCTTTGATAAAAGCCCGTAAAAGCCCGTGTTTTCTTCCTTTTTAATCTTTTGGTCCTAAAACACAATAAAAACACAAACCACGCATAATTCCGAATTTTACGACATAAATTACACGTTTTGGTCTTGTTATTATTGGAAATAAGTGGTAAAAGGATAAGTGTTTTCACACTTATTAAATCCCCTACACTTGACCATTGCAATGCCCTCATGCAATGCATTAATTTTAAAGAACGGTTTACATTCTCCATCATAAATAACCCACCTTGGCCTTTATTAAATACTAAACATTTAGGGAAGATAAAAACAAGTAAAGAAACTAAAGATTTACATTGGGTTTTGGCTGCCATGAACGTTTCTCATCCTCAAGTTTCACGTTCCCCATACCAAGCTTAAAAACGAGATCATTGTTATTATAAGTTACCAGACTAACACGAATTCATGTGGGCCAATTATTTACTTAGACTCCCTTATTCCTAGGTGTATCTCTTATATTTTATTTTTGTCTTGAATGATCACGAGGATGCATTGTTTAACTTATTTCGATAGTTATTTAGTCCGAAAATAAAGTGAACGATTTGATCAATAGTTAGCTAAAGGACAAAATCTTTTAAAACTGCTTCTCGAGACCTCATAAAGTTCATATCTTGGCATAACTCGCTTTACGATTTGAGACCTTTCTCGGACCGATATTTGGCAGCGACTTCATACTTCAAATCTTTGAGAGACGTTCTTGAAATTATGGTCTTCTCTTCATAATAGGAATTTCTTCACTTGAAGTTTTGAGAGATTCTTCATATTTGGACCAAGACTTCTTCATTTTTCTCCAATCTTTTTTTTGGACTTTGATATACAACGATCCGCCTCCTTTCAGGACTTGGATCTATTTATCCTCATACCTTGTTAAGGGCCTTTTTGGATAGACTTCTCCATGATCTTTTGGGGAGTATTTGCTTTTCGTCGTGTGTCTCGATCCTTCATATTGATTTTCGATAAATGATTCTTCACATCACTTTTGGATCTTTAGCAAACAAAATGTAGCCCTCATGCCTTGTTAGGGCCTTTTCGGACTCGCCAATCTTCGCATCCCGCTTCAATAAGTTATGCCTTGGCTATGAACTCTAATCCATACCGAGCAACTTTTAAACGATCTTGGGCTAGAAGCTAAGTAACTTTTCAAATCGTACAACCTTATTTATTGCAGATAAATTTATTAACAAGCGATGGGAGAATAGGCTCATAATTAACTCACATAAATTCACGAAAGAATACCGAACTTATAATTGGCTCTATCATCTCTCGTCCTCCACAGTTTAAAATCTCAAAGAATGAGACTCGTGGATGCTTAGCCTATTAAATCAAAGTTTTGGGTTTTCGAGTCATCTATAGGATTTGCAATTTCTTAGACTTTTTCAAGTTTAGAAATCGCATTTTAAAGTTCCTTTGATAAACGAATCTCTAGGATCAATTATAGGAACTTGCGAAAAGTTCTTGTTCTTAACCCGTGAGAGTTAAGACTTTCGCGTTTTAAAGCTCCCGATATAAAAGCCTAGCAAAACTTGACTTAAACACGTTAAGGATACTTGCTAGAGTAAACTTAGATAAGTAAACTCGGGTTGAGTTAAAATGTTCACGACTAAGAAAAATTTAAAACCACTTTATTTTAACAAGGAAAGAAAATAACCATAACAAAGGAAAATACAACTATACAACTAGGCCAAAATAGATTAAAAATTTTGAAAAATGTCGAAAAATCAAATTTTCCGGTTAAAATGAGGAAAAATGCAAGGAAAAGGACCACTTACTTCGATAGAAGTCCCCCCTACACTTGATATAAACATTCTCCTCAATGTTTAAGTATGTGGGAGTAAACTCCCCTACACTTGGGACACTGTGCACTTTGGTTAAATCTTGCTAAGGAAAGGACAACTAAAGTGAATTCAATGTGAACATATAAGATATGAAATATTGAATCACGACAGTTTAGGATAGAACCGGGAAGATGGGAACACGGTATCACGGTTCGGCAAAAGTCATCAAGATGCTCTTTGAAGCTTTAATCCCTGCACAGCACAAGAAACAAGACAACAAACACATACGGGGCTCCCCCTACACTTATTATGAAAACAGTAAAGGATAGATCACGGGTTGCCTCCCGAGAAGCGCTCGTTTTTTATAACTGAGTCACGAGCCTGACTCGACCCAAATTTAGTTCATGGGAAACGTGGTGAGGGATTGAATCATCTCATGAGAAATGTCCTCACCAAAGTACAGCTTCAAACGCTGGCCATTCACCTTGAAATTGGGCCCATTTGGCTGAGAAAGCTCAATGGTGCCATATGGAAAGACTTTGGCGACGGTGAATGGACCAGACCAGCGGCTCTTCAACTTGCCCGAGAAGATCTTCAACCGAGAGTTAAAAAGTAAGACTTGATCACCAACGTGGAACTCTCGGTTCTTAATTCTTGCGTCGTGGATGATCTTGGTCTTCTCCTTGTAGATCAGTGAGTTCTCGTAAGCTTCATTCCTTAGTTCATTTAGCTCGTTGAGTTGAATCTTGCGAAGATCACCGGCTTTGTTGATGTCGTAGTTAGCCCACTTCAAGGCCCAGTACGCCTTGTGTTCCAGCTCGATGGGGAGGTGGCATGCTTTCCCGTACATAAGACGATAAGGTGTACAACCGATCGGGGTCTTATAAGCAGTAAAGAAAGCCCACAGAGCATCATCTAACTTATCGGCCCATGCGGCACGATGCTCTCCCACAGTACGCTCCAAAATTCGCTTCAATCCATGGTTGGAAATCTCGGCTTGACCATTGGTTTGGGGATGATAGGCGGTGGAAAGACGATGATTAACACCGTACTTAGCCATGACTCTTGCAAATTGATCATTGCAAAAATGAGTCCCGCGGTCACTGATTATAGCACGAGGAACGCCGAATCGAGCGAAAAGCAGCTTCAAAAAGTTCACAACCACCCTCGCATCATTCGTAGGGAGAGCCTTAGCTTCAACCCATTTGGAAACGTAGTCAACGCCTACGAGGATGTACTTGTTCCCTTTGGATGATGGAAATGGCCCCATAAAGTCGATACCCCAGACATCAAAGATTTCACATTCTTGTATGAAATTTTGAGGCATCTCATCTTTATGTGTGATCTTGCCTTGTCTTTGGCAAGCATCACAATGTTTAACCATATCGTGAGCGTCACGATAAATGGTGGGCCAATAGAATCCAAAGTCGAATACTTTCTTCGCGGTGTAATTGGGACCAAAGTGACCACCGGTGGGTCCTTTATGGCAAGCATCAAGGATTTGAACCGCTGCCGGCCCATCAACACATCGACGAATAATCAGATCCGCACATTGTTTGAAAAGGTAAGGGTCGTCCCAGAAATAATGTTCAATATCTTTAAAGAACTTTTTCTTTTGTTGGGACGTGAGCCCTTCCTTGAGAATCCCACCCGCTAAGTAGTTTGCAATGTCCACAAACCACGGGGTGTCATCAAGATTAGAATTGATAGACATTAAGGCCTCAAGGGGAAAAGAGTCATTGATCTCTTTGTTCAGATGATCCCCTTGATAAGGATCCTCAAGTCTACTGAGATGATCCGCGGCTAGGTTTTCAGCTCCCTTTTTGTCACGAATTTCAATGTTGAATTCTTGAAGGAGCAAAACCCAACGAAGAAGTCTTGGCTTAGAATCTTGCTTAGTCATCAAGTACTTCAACGCGGAATGATCGGTATACACGATGGTGGTAGAAAGGACAAGATAGGGGCGGAACTTTTCAAAAGCATACACTATAGCTAAAAGCTCTTTTTCGATAGTGGTATAATGCAATTGAGCCCCCGTCATTGTCTTGCTAGCATAATGGATTGGTTGGAAGTGTTTGTTCACTCTTTGGCCTAAAACCGCTCCAATAGCAAAGTCGCTAGCATCACACATCAACTCAAAAGGTAGCTCCCAATTAGGGGTAACCAAGACCGGTGCCTTAGTTAGCTTATCCTTAAGAATATTGAAGGATTCAAGACACTCTTTGGAAAAGATGAAAGGAGTATCTTTTTCCAAGAGGTGGGTCATCGGGCGAGCGATTTTAAAGAAATCTTGGATGAATCGACGATAGAAGCCCGCATGACCGAGGAAACTTCTCACACCCTTCACGGTTGAAGGTGGAGGCAATTTAGCAATAACATCAACTTTAGCACGGTCCACTTCAAGACCGGATTTGTAGATTTTGTGTCCTAACACGATGCCCTCTTTTACCATGAAATGGCATTTTTCCAAATTTAGAACAAGGCGAGTGTCTTCACACCGCTTAAGCATACGTTCTAAATTGGCAAGGCAAGCAGAAAATGAATCGCCATAAACCGAGAAATCATCCATGAAGACTTCCATAGTTTCTTCAACCATGTCATGAAAGATAGCCATCATACACCTTTGGAAAGTCCCAGGAGCATTGCATAAGCCGAAAGGCATTCTTTTATAAGCAAATGTTCCGTAAGGACAAGTGAATGTGGTTTTTTCTTGGTCTTTGGGATCGATGGGAATTTGAAAATACCCGAAGAAACCGTCCAAAAAGCAATAATAGTCATTACCCGCTAGACGTTCAAGCATTTGGTCCATGAAAGGAAGGGGAAAGTGATCCTTTCTCGTAGCATCATTGAGTTTGCGATAGTCTATACAAACTCTCCACCCTGTAACGAGACGAGTAGGAATCAACTCGTTGTTTTCATTGGGAACAACGGTGATTCCGCCTTTCTTAGGCACACAATGGACGGGACTAACCCACGGTCAATCCGAGATAGGATAGATCATTCTCGCATCAAGAAGTTTGATAACCTCTTTTTTTATTACGTCATGGATCTTAGGATTCACCCTTCTTTGGCTTTGAATAGTGGGTTTAAAGTCGTCCTCCATGAGAATTTTATGTGTGCAAAATTGAGGATCAATTCCACGAATATCAGAGATCTTCCAAGCAATCGCTTTCTTGTGATTCTTCAGCACGGCGATAAGGCGAGATTTTTCTTCTTCTTTCAAGTCCTTAGCAATGATGACCGGTAACGTCTTGTTGTCTTCAAGGAAAACGTACTCGAGATGAGACGGAAGATCCTTAAGCTCTAAATCCGGAGGATTTCGATGGACGGCGTAGTTAACTTTGGATCATCGGTAGAGATATCCTTACGAGATGGTGGGGAAGTTTGGTCCTCATTGAGAAGTTTCTCAATGGTACGAATGTCTTCATCCCAATTGGTGGGAGAATTATCAAACTTAAGATCGAGAGGACCCAAGCTAGCTTCAAAATCATCTAAGTCACTTTCTCCAAAAGGAGTCAATGACGGAGCAATTGAGGCAACGGTCTCAACATTGGGTAGAGAAGAAGAACTACTTTTACAAGCGTCTTTGAAATTTTCTTCACAAGCCTCATCAAGAACATCAATGAAATTAACATTCTCGTTTTCTGAAGGCTGCTTAGAAATTTTACCCATGTTGAAGACGATTTTATCGTCACCAACTCTCATGATTAATTCGCCTGCGGCTACACCGATGAGAGTGCGACCGGTCCTCAAGAACGGACGTCCAACGATTAATGGAACACGGGGGTCCATCTCGTAGTCAACAACAACAAAATCCGCCGGGAAGGTGAATTTGTCGACACCAACGAAAACGTCTTCGGCTATCCCCACTGGATAAGCAACCGTACGGTTGGCTAATTCCAAAGTCATTCGTGTGGGGACTAGCTCGGAGAGAGATAATTGCTTCCAAACACTTAAAGGCATTAAGTTAATACTAGCACCTAGATCGGCTAGGGCCATGCAATTCTCTACTCCCGGGAAGTTGCAAGGAATCAAGAAACGACCCGGATCACCAAGTTTGGTTGGTAATTTCCTTAAGAGCACTGCAGAGCAATTCTCATTAAGTTGGGTCTGAGCAATATCGAGAAGTTTCTCCTTATCACTGAGAAGATCTTTAAACATTTTCACATATTTAGGCATGTGAGCGAGAGCCTCAGCAAAGGAGATATTGAAATTTAGTTGTTTGAACATTTTAAGAAAGTTCGAAACCTAAATATCATCCTTGTTCTTTAATTTCTCTTTCCTCAACCTCGAAGGATAAGGTATATTGGGTTGAGATGAAGGCTTTGGGATAGAATTCTCACTCACATCCTTGGGTGGAGGAGGGGTAGAAGTAGAAGGTGGTGGAATAGAATATGGAGGATTCGGAGAAGGAGACTCGTTTTCCTTTGTCACAATCACCGGTGTAGGTGTAGGAAGCTCGGGTTCCTTTAAACCTTTTCCACTACGAGTGGTGATTGCTTTCATCTCCCCCCTTGGATTAGCAACAGTGTTACTCGGAAGAGAACCCGATCTAGAGGCTTGATTACTTGGGAAGAAACTAGCCATCATGTTCCTCAAGTCATTCGTTTGACTTGCCAAAGTGTTTCGCATATCAGCTCGAAGATCATTCCCTTGCTTCACCATATCTGCTTTCATGTTGGCCATTTCCCGCTGAAGATTTTGCACGATCACATCGTTTGTCCTCATGTAGGTTTCAACATCTTGGTGTAAGGCTGTTGGTTGGTTGAGAGGAGGAGCATGGTAGGCGGGTGGTTGATAAGCAGGTTGTTGGTAAACTTGGTTGTTTCTTTGAGGTGGATATGGGTTTCTTTGGTTTGGATATTGATTTGGAGCACGTGGTTGGTTTTGATTGTTGCGATTGAGGTTGTTCGGGTTTTGTGGGGGAAAACCAGGAGGTGAAAGAAAGTTCTTTGAGCGATAGCTGAGCAAGTTGCGGTCACCTTGAGGACGTGCTTGATAGCTTCCTATATCATAGGTACCGTTGGCGGCATACACATTTTCCGGATTGTCATGAGTCGAAGGACAATCGGTATATGAGTGAGATCCCCCGCATATATCACATGATGGGCTCAAAACATTAGCTTGGGCATTGAATTGTTTGGCATTGTTGGTAGTTTGTAAAGCAAGCGATTCGACAAGCGAAGTAAGCTTATCAATTCTTTTGTCGGCATCACTAGTACTAGCACTTGCTACATTAGTTCTAACACTCTTGGTTTGAACTCTAGATTTGTTCTCAATAATATCCCAAGCAGCATTAGAAGACTTAACCAAAATATTATCCCCCGAGGCACTGTTTAGTGAATCTTGGTCATTCATGCTTAAACCATTGTAAAAAGTATTGATTTGATGTACTTTTGTTAAACCATGTTGTGGACACTTTCTTAAAAGTTCCTTAAAACGGTCCCAAGATTCACTAAAAGACTCACCGTACTTTTGTTCAAAGGTAATTATTTCATTCCGCAAAGCGGTAGTACGTGAGGGTGGGAAAAAGTAATTGATAAACTTGGTCTCTAAATCCGTCAATGTAAGAATACTTTGTGGCGGTTCCTTATCAAGCCAATTCCGGGCTTGTCCCTCTAAAGAGAAAGGAAAAAGTTGCAAGCGAATCACTTCTTGTGATACCCCATTGTACTTAACCGTATTGGTAAGCTGAAGAAACCTTTTAATGTGGTCATGAGGATCATCAAGTGAGCGGCCCAAGAAGGGTTGAGCAGAGACCATTTGTATAAAGCCAGATTTGAGTTCAAAGTTGTTGGCTCCAATATCAGGGATGACAATTGCATCGGTGTTGCCTTCTACGTGCGATTGCAAAAGCTCGATCATTGGTTGATTGTCCATGGTGACAATTGGTTGAGTAATGACTTCGGCTTAAGCTACTTTCTTCTTACGAGCACGAGTACGCATGCACACCTACAAAAGGATTAGAAAAATAGAAAGGAAATATTTTTGGTCTTTATGGTTTTTCAATTTTTTTGTATTTTTGAAGATTTTATATTTTTTTAGGATTTTTGAAATTTTTAAAGCAAGGAAAATAACGTTCAAAGATGAACGGATCCCAAAATCCAACGCGTCTCTCACTAAAAACCTTTTATCTTAACGAAAAGAGACGGCAGCGGCGCCATTTAATACTAGGGGTTTTCCTTGTAAGAAAATGTTATCGTCTGAATCTTTTTGAACTGACTATTGGTTCAAAGTGCGACTCAATTGTTCTTGGTGGAAATAAAAATGGTTTGTTTGATTATCTGTTCTAAACTAATAGCAAATAAATGTAAATGTCGTTGAGTAAAGTAGAAGTTTAAAGATTAAACTAAAGTGACGAATTAAAAATAAATGTTTGAAAACTTAAAGACAAGATTAGAAAATTACTTGAAAACTTAATGAAACTAACACTTGAAAACTTTGCAAAAACAAGAAATTAAGTCTGCTGGAATCCTTGGTCGGAATCCCGTCGGAATGTGATGATCGGAATAGGCTGATCGGAATAACAAACAACCCTTTGGTCGGAATACTGCAATCGAAATATGGGACAAAGAAGCTAATCGGAATGTGGTAAAATTGCCCAATCGGAATGATTAGAAATTAAGGCTAATCGGAATACTAGAACTAGAGTCAAATCGGAATGTTGCAAAGCTACCCAATCGGAATACCCAATGATCCCACCGTCAGAATATTAAACCCTAATCCGATCAAGGTGATCAGAAAAGGGGGTGGTCGGAATGCTTGATCGGAAAACACAAACCCTAATCCGATCTATTGATCGGAATGAGGGGAAGGGGTGCAGTCGGAATGTAGCAATCGGAAAAGGGTTTAAACCCTTTCCGATTTATGTGGGATTCGAAAATAAGCAAAGGTAATAAGCTATTTTGATAAGCTAATCACCAAAACTAGAACGAATCTATAATGAAAAGGACTCAATAAGCACAAATAACAACTTTTTCAACTTAAAATAAGCAATCTTATAAATCAAACTATAAAAAGATGAACTTTTTAAGAAAACTTTTAAAAGTAAATAAGCTAAAAGAAGCGAATAAGCCAATAAGCACAAGAATCTTAAAGCTTAATCGTATGAAAACTTATGTAGGAACAAAAAGATTAACTTTTTAAGCACAAAAACATCAAGATCAACACGGATTAAATGTATTTCGCACCAAAAGTTAACTAAAATCAAGAAAGGTAGAAAGAGATGAAAGATTAAAAGCTTAACTAGAACTTGATTAATGAAATCAACAATACACAAAGGTTTAATCTTGAAAGATTAAAAGAAAGAAAGATGAAAACTTAGTGAGAGAAAGTTGAGAACTTTCTCTCTCTAAAACTAGAAAGAAAAAATGAAAAGTGAAACTAACTTCTAAAAAACTCACCAAAAACTAACCACCCTCCTAATGTGTATTAGGAGGGTATTTATAGGGAAAAATGGGAAGGAGTGCATGTGTTGCCTCTTCTTTCTTTCTTTCTTCACGTCTTCTCGACTCGATTTAAATCTTTGTCTTTTCTCGACGTCGTCTCGGGATTTGAACTTGTCTTGATAATTTTCTTCTTTAATTTAGACTTGAGTTCTTCGACTTCATTAAACTTCCATCTTTAGACTTTTTCTTCGATAAATCTCAGAATAGGCCTTGGACTTCCGTTCTTTTTGCACTCTTGATCTTTTGACTTCGTCTTTTCCCGTTTTCTTCGATAAAAGCCCGTAAAAGCCCATGTTTTCTTCCTTTTTAATCTTTTGGTCCTAAAACACAATAAAAACACAAACCACGCATAATTCCGACTTTTACGACATAAATTACACGTTTTGGTCTTGTTATTATTGGAAATAAGTGGTAAAAGGATAAGTCTTTTCACAATTATTAACAAGGTTTAAAACGTTCATTTCATTAATAATCTTAGAAATTACAAAAACTGGAACAAAGTTATATGGGTACAGGCACCCATATATATATTACTCAAAAGAAAATTCTAGAATCACAAATGGAAAAGAAAACCCTAGCACAGCTAATTCTGAATCTGCCCTTGATTTTGAATCTTGCAAATGTAGTCAACAACCCATGTGAAGGATTTTTTTGCTCTTGTGTTATTGACAGCTGCTCAATTTGATCTCAAACGTTGGTGGGTTTCTTTAGGAGAAAGAAAAACGTCTAGGTCGTTGATTCTCTGTCATATGCTGATTTTGCCCAAAATAGCTAAGCAGGGGAGCCTTGTGGGGTCACTTGGGGTCACCGGGAGAGGTAAATGGGGAGTCGGTTTTAGTGAGGTGTAGGTTAATCAGTATTCTGGTTAGTTTGGGTTTTGATTATGGGGTTTTTAGGGGAGTTTGAATTAGGGTACGTGTATAGAGATTAGGGGTGTTTAGCAGGTTAAATGTGAATAGTGTTTGTTAACCGCCACAATTTAATATATAAAATAAATTTAAAAATCTGTTTATAAAAATTAAATGGGGGTTAGTGGATACTTAGGTGGCAGGGTGAGGTGGATTGAGGAGTGAAGGTGATTGGTGGGTCAAATGGTCAAAGTGACGTGGCGGTTTCTGGTTGGTGGTGATGGGTTTTATTTTCTCCCAGGAATGGCCCCCAATGTTTCATTCTTTGCTCATATAAAGTTTTCAGGTGCCAACTTTCATTCCCTTTGTTATAAAACTTTGTTTTTTATACTTTTGCCACAAAAGTTTTATCATAATTGTTCCAAGGGCATTTTATGCAATGTTTGCATTCTTCAAGGGCCATAATGGTATAATCTTGAAACTTGATGACCAATCTTGTAATAATTGAGATTTACAAGGGTCAAATGTGACAAATATTCAAAAGTTGAGGGACCAATCTTGCCAATTCTTCAAACTTTAAGGACTTCAAAGGAAATTCATGATTCGGGTCCGGTTCTTTGTGCGGCTTCGTTTCCCGTGTTCGTTTTTGCTTCATTCTTGTGATCTTTTGTTGATTTCACGATATCCGTACCTAAAATACACAATGAACAAACACAGGCATATTTTGGGGTATTTTAATGATATTTTAAGCGTTTTAAGCCCAATTTGGACGATGAGACTATGTATAATTGTTGTCTCATCAGTTCGACAAGCAAACAAAACGAGTTAGTACTCCACTCGCTTATCAATTCAAGATTAGTGCTACTATGTCACCGAAAGATGATGCAGAAAGGGCTTACATGGAAAAAGTACCTTATGCAAATGCGGTTGGTAGATTAATGTATGCTATGATATGTACTTGACCAGATATTAGTCATGTTGTTGGGATGGTGAGCATGTATATGCATAACCTTAGAAAACGACATTGGCAAGCTATAAAATGGATACTAAGGTATATCCATGACACAGTAGATGTCAGGTTAGTATTAGAACATGGAATCAGTGGGTGGCAGGATATTGTGATTCTGACTATGCTGGAGATTTGGACAAGCGAATATCTACTACGGGCTATGTTTTTACTCTGGCAAAAGATCCAATTTGTTGGAAGTCTATGATATGAGCTTAAATACTCATATCATTTATATCAATAAACAATGAATAAATGCATAAAATGTTCAAATATTGCCTTGTATATGTTTGTTTTGTTGTTTGATGTGTGTAGGTACCGAAGTTCACGAAAACCGGCAAAATCGATACGAGTTTGATGAAAAGATCAAGGAAGCCAAATATGAGTTCGTTTTTAGTGGATTTAACCTTTTGAAAGATATTAGGGCCTTGTGGGTCCCATATTGGATTTATGGGCCCAAAAGCCCATTTAAGGAGCAAGTTATATACTTATGGTGAACAAGCCCAAAACAAAATCCCAATAACTAATACTAAGGAACGGATTGAGTTGAACTTGGGCCCAAGCCCAATTGTTAACCAAAATAAAGAGATGGTGGGAGTATGATCATTACTCAAGGCCCATTAAGTTACAAAGTAAATAAACGTTTTGTTTATTTACTCGGTCAAACCATAAACACGTTTCATACCCACTCACATACTTACTCACACATTAAATAAACCCTTCGTTACTTTCTATGTATCACCATTTTCATCCTCACCCAAAGTTACCTGTAACTCCACTATTCCCTTTTAACCCTAGATACTAAAAACCAAATTGGGGCTTTATTGATTCAAAGCGCGTGAAGACTCACGCGTCTTAATTAATTCCCAATTATTTCGGGGAAGAAGAAGATGCTCTTAACCAGGGTGACGTGGCCCCTTACTCGCACCTGATTGGTTTAACCACATCACTCACCCTCAATCCTCCAATTAAGTGATGACAAGTCAGCTTCAAAGAAGCCCAACTAGCACACTTGATTGCCACGTTGGCAATCCGTGTGCTAGTGAGCAATTATCAGCCGTGAAATCAAAGAGTAGAAAGAGAAAAGAGAAATCAAGGGCCAAGGATGAAGATGCTCTTCAACAACCTCTCAGCAAAGGGTTTGGGGTTAGCCTATAAAAACCCCCACAAAATGTATTTTCATTCATTCCAATTTTACTTTACTGTTATAATGTTGAATTAGAGATAGGATAATTTGTTTTCATTTTAATAGTTTTGTATTAATTCTTCTGATTAATACAAGTTATTTTGGTTCAAATTTGTTCTTTTGTTTATTTACTGTTAAAGTTTAATACAATTATTCTTCTTCAATCTATTTTGATATTATAAAAATAAAAAAATATTTCATTAAGTTGCTCAATAGTTTAATGCAATATTAAAGTGAAATTGGATATAAAGTCAAACCCCAATGGTTTGATTTATAAAAGCTGTTGGTTCGAATGATTATTGATGGTTCGAGAATGGTGTTCAAATGGTGGAGAATGGTGGAGCTGTTCCGGGTTATTAAGACAGCTCAGCGTTGATCTTCTTCTCAAAGGTTATCTACTAAAGGTTTTAAATCCTTTTTAGTTATTTCTATTTTCATGTTTTTCTGTTTAGTAGAGTTTATTCGATTGATAATCTGTTAGTTTTCATTGGTGTCTGTTTATTGGTTCATGAATCTGTTCATTATGGGTTTGAAATTACTGGCATTTGATTGTGTTACTGCTTTTACTGGATGTGTTTACTGATGTTAATCTGCTTTAGTTAATGTTAATAAGTCACTTGATATTGACTGCTTAGTAAGTTTCTGGGTTGTAATATTGAACGCTTTAGTCTGCATTTTTATTTTGCTCAGTCTGCTGATTTATAGAAGTAATTGCTTATTGTTAATTGAATCCTTGCTGATTTTTGATTCTATATGTTAGTTTATGCCTGCATAATTGGGGTTAATGGGTCTGCTGATATGTTAGCTTGAGTGTTTTGCTGTATAGGTTAAGCTTGCAGACTCTTTCAGTCTGATAGCCTAAAACATACTGTATCAGTTTTCTTTTTAAGACTGGTATGTTTAATCAGTGATTTGTTAGCTAATTTAATCTGATATAGCTGGATTAACTTGTTATTTGGTTAACTGTGATATGTTTTGCTGATAAATTATAGGATTGTTGATTTATATTGCTTATTTTGCTGATATTAGTATTGTTGAGTTTATATTGTTTGATTTGCTGATGTACAAAAGCTATCAGAATTCAACTGATTTGATAGCTTTATAACTGATTCTTATCAGTTCTCAATTACACAATTAAAAGTCACCCCTGTGACTTGGTATTTAAATTTCTCTGTCAAAAATAAATCAAAAATCAAATGTCTCCTATTAGATTCGAACCTGTGACCTCCTGGTCACAGGCCATACATGTTTGCCAACTCTTCTAGGCTTTCTTTTTGGTATTATTTCAGCTTAGGATTTTAATATACGTTTATTAATTGAGATATCAGATTTTATTAGGGATTTAAATACAAGTTTTTCATTTAAGTAAATTTAAATATTAGTTTTTTAAAATTACTTTTATAAAGTTTTTAAAAAAATAAGTAAATAAAAACAAAATAAAAATGTTTTATTAGTTTTAGAAATTAAATTAGTTTTTAAAATAATCAGATTTTAATTAAGTTAGCTTTAAACAAAAATAGTTTTATGGATAGAAATTTACTTTTTAATAGACTTAATTAAATTTTAGATTTAAAATGATTTTTAGTTAGTTTAAATAGACTTCTAAAATATTGTAAAAGTTTTTTTATCAAATAGATTAAATTTTAATTGGTCTTAAATTGATAGTTTAAATTTTAAATAGTTTGAATTTTAAATAATTGCTTTTAGATTAAAATAATTCGGGTTTACGATTCATGCACTTTAAGATTTTAATTAAAAATTGTAGGAGTAATTTTAGTTTAAAAACCGAAAACCAATTCAAATCAATTGTCCAAATCAAAGCAAAGCGTCTCAAATTCACTCGATCTTCATGTACAACGAACTTGGTTCATCATCGTGTTTAATTAAATCCGTCTTTGGTAATTTTAGTCTATTACTTTTTTCTAAAGGTAATTTTCTAATTTACCCTATAACGTATATTAATTACCACATACAATCCACGACACATCAAAAATTTTTGCGCCGCTGTCGGGGATCTTGTGCACGATTCGTCTTGTGGTGATTTGTTGATCATTGATTTGAAGACCCTTTCTGTCCTCGGAAAGTTTTGTTATTTTTCTATTATTATAGTATGTATCAATTTTCGTGTTTTTTTGTGATTACTATATTATATTACGTAGAACAATAAATTTACCTACTTCCAAATAAGACCTTAGTTGGGATTTCATCACCTAGCTATTGTATTCGAATCGAAAACGAAAAAAAAAGGCAAAATAGATAAATACTAATAAAAAGTTTGAACTCGATTTATACAAACTATAAGGTGGGTATAAGGCGACGAGCTATAAAAGGCCATCTAAGGAAAAAGGTTTTTAAGTGCTTTGTGCCACCTCGTTTTCCCGCTTGCTTGTGCGTATATTGAGAGGGACGACCGATTATTGGTTTGCCAACTCAAGTAATATTATACCTTATTTTTGTTGTTTACTTATTGAACCTCGAGACGTTTAGGTTTTCACCTATCGTTTCAAAGTCGACCGAGGGTAATTTACTTCCATAGTAATTATCCTTATTCCTTTTTTTATCGATCATTTTGATTAAGCAATACCAAATAAAATACCAAAAATAATTTTCTTCTTGTCTAATTTCTTTTCTTCAACCCTCTAAAATTCTTGTCACTTTGGTTTATGCAATTACGTTCTTCTCGACTTTTGATTGATTACAATAAGCTTGAAAACATTCCTCGTAGAAATAGAAATCGTCAACAACGAATAGTGGAACCCGAGCTTCCACCTATTGTTGTAGAGATGGCCGATAACCGAACAATGGAGGAATTGCTCCGTGCACCCACCGAAGGGTATGGGGAAGCAATCGTTGTGCCGGCTATTTTGGCGGATCATTTTGAGAATAAGACGGGTCTTTTATCGCTCATTCGTGCCGGCCAATTTCGTGGCAATGAGACCGATAACCCGCATTCTCACATTCGGACTTTTATTCGAATTACCTCGACTCTCAAGTTTAGAGATGTGCCGAATGACGCGATTAAGCTCATGCTTTTTCCGTACTCGCTCGAGGGGAACGCTAAGATTTGGTATGAGAAAGAACCACCGGGTTTGATTTTGACATGGGATGATTTAGTGTCTAAGTTCATGAATTACTTCTTTCCACCATCCAAAACAACACACTTTAAGAACGAGATCACTAGATTTGAACAAAAAGTGCATGAATCGTTTGGGGTTGCTTGGGAAAGGTTTAAAGATTTGTTAAGACAATGTTCACACCACGGTTTCTCGGAATTGCACCAAATCAATACTTTTTATAATGGGCTTAATATGGTTGAACAAGATTCTTTAAATGCCGTCGCGGGTGGTAATCTTTTAAGAAAAAATCCGAGAGACGCGTGGGGTATAATTGAGAATAAGTCTATAGTGCAATACTCAAGAAACACGCCGGTTGTTTCCAATGTGAATTCGTCTAATTCCGAGATTGCTAGATTGGAATCTAAGATTGATAATGGATTTGCTACATTGTTGAATGAGATTAGGAAGAATCCTCATGGATCGATTAATATGGTTGAGAATTTTTGTGTATCATGTGGTGGATCACATCCTAATTATGCTTGTTCAACCACGGGGTTTGATCAAGCTAGTGCTTTTGCCGCGACGGGAACTTATGGCCCTAACGGTCAAGTTCCTCGTCAAAATCATGTTGCTCCACCGGGTTTTCCACCGGTTCAAAATAGGTACAACAATGGAAACAATGGGAATAATTTTAACCGTGGTAACCAAGGGAATTACAATCAAGGAAATGGGTTTAATGCTAATCAAAACAATCAAGGTTTTCACAATAATCCAAATGATTTGTCAAGCTACATTAAAACGAATGAGGCAATTTTGAAAGCTTTTCAAAATAATATTCAAGGACAAATGGCAACTTTGAAAAATGAGTTTCAAAATACAATGAAAGGGCAAAATAACAAGATTGAGCTTAATCAACAAAGACTTGAACAAAACCAAAAACGTTTTGAGCAAAGATTAGAGCAAAGTCAAAATCGTATGCAAAAAAGTTTGGAACAAGGTCAAAATAAATTGCTTTCGATGTTTGAGGGATTTATATCTAAACCATCCTCTTCTTCGGGTTTCTTACCTAGTAATATCATTCCAAACCCGATGGGAGAGCTTAAGGCCATCATCGTTTATGATGATTGTGATAATTTAGAAGAAGTGATTGAGTTTGATCCTCCACCTGAAGAGACCTTTCTTGATGTCACCAAGGCTACTTTAAATGTGATTAGTACCTCGGTTTTCTTTGATTTCTTTCCCGAGAAATATAAAGATCCGGGTCGATTCTTGATACCTTGTGTTTTCAATGAGCTTGGGGAATGCAAAGCTCTAGCCGATCTAGGAGCTAGCATTAACTTAATGCCCTTAGCCATTTGGAAAACTCTTGACTATGCACCACCTAGTACCACTCGAATGATCATTGAGCTTGCTAATGGTACCACCACCCGTCCTGTTGGTATAGCGGAAAATGTCATTGTTAAAGTGGGAAAACTTTTGTACTTAGCCGATTTTGCTATAGTTGATTATGAGACCAATCCTCGTGTGCCTATTATTTTAGGACGGCCATTTTTGTGCACGGCTCATGTTCAAGTTGATATGAGGAAAGAGGAGATTAAACTGTTTTATGGGGATAAAAGTATTATTTTCAAACCGGAAAAGATTCCAAGATTTGTTTCTAAGAAAGTGGAAAGTGTGAAACTTTTTAAAGCTATTGAAAATAATGAGAAATCTCTCTTTTACAAAGGTGTTTTACCAATTATGGAAACTTCATTTTGTGATGAAGAAAAGTTAAATTCAAATAAAGATGCTTGTTTTGTTGAATCATGTTGTAATCTTATCTCGTCTCGACTCACTCCACACGAGGATGAAAGTTCTAAGATTGAAAAGGAAATTGATGAATACCTTAGTGCACCATTTGATGCTAGTGAGTTTAATAGTGAGAATTTTGATCCCGAGATAGATATTGCTTTAATTGAACAATGTTTGAAAATGGACCATTTGATTCCTAACTCCACACCGAGTGAGGTTAGTGACTATTCATTCGATAAGTTCGTCGATGAACTTGTTGATCCACTTCCACGGGGAAGTGAAGACGTTTCCGATTTCGAAATCGAGCGTGTTTCTCATGTTTTACCTACCATTCTCGAGGAATTTTCTGATGAATTTCCTTCTAATGAGAATGATTATCTTGTATCCGAGTGTGACACACTTGATACTTTGTCGGATATTTCTTGTGATGACAAGATTGATGACACTTTTGTGACCTATTTAAATCCTCTCTTCGAAGCTTCAATGAAAAATAATCCATTGTTTCAAGAGGATTTTGAGAGCATCATACTTCCTACATCTCACAACCTTTGTGATGATGAACTTCTCTTGAAGGAGGTTGATGAGTTTCTTAATATAGACATTCCATCGGAATTTGAGGAAGAGTTTAATGACGGTGATGAAAATCTTTGGTTTGATCACCCGATTTCTGATGATGATAATGTTGACCCGGAGGGAGAAATTACTTTTACTCTAATTATCCTTCCTACTCGTTTTGATCTTAATGTGTGGGTTTTTCATGCGACTCATTTTGAGTACCACGACCCCTTTGTTCACACTCATAAGAGTGATAAGGTCAACAAAGTCATGTAAGTTGATACCACTAGTGTTGAGACCTTTATACCACCATTACCATGTGCTTTATATGATTTTGGATTAGCATGGGGGACGACACCGTGTTGTCTATTCCTTTCTCTCCCGAGGACGAGGTATTCGACCCCGGAATCATTGATTTAAGGAAATCTCGGCCTTTCACCGATGCAATAATTGAAAGATTTTTCGATCATCTTGGTGCGAGTTTATCTCGGGGAGCATGCTACATCCATATTGTGATTTGTGACTACCATCTCTTTTTGGAGATTTGTGTTGGAGTTTTATCCTTACGTTTGTCATCTGACAACAAGGATGTAATCGTTGACCCCGGCATCGTGCTTTATCATGGATTTTATTCCATTATGTCGGTTTTCACCACTTTCCCTAAGGAACAATGAATGCGGGGATCGAGTCGAGCTCATGACTCGGTTAACAAAAACGAGGTGCCTTGTGGGGGAGTCCCATACATTCTATCTTATTTCTATTTTCTAACACTAATAAGGCTTGATCTTTCAAGCTCGTGCTCGTGTTTTGTTGTGTTGTAAATCTTAGGTATGACCCTAATCATTGAAGACTCTCGTGTTTGGTTTTTGCCGATCCACTTGATCTTCCAATCTTTGATTGCCAAAAAGGGGCACACTCTCTATCCTTTGATTTTTATCGACTAACGTTTTATCTTGAGGCATAATTAATAAACGGCTTATAGATTTGCGTGCTCTTTCCATGTTAGGATTTTGCATTGGACTCTTCGTGTTTTAGCAAGAGGGTGTTACTCTTGAGCTAAGAAACATTGAGGACAATGTTTGGTTATATCATGGGGGAGTCAATCGATATAATCGCTTGCAATTGCTTTTGTCGTGTCTAAATGTAATTGTTTTTCTCGTTTTTCATAAAAAAATTTAAAAATTTTTTGTGTTATTTTAAGTTTTAATAAAGAAAATAAGTGCTTTTGACACAAATGTAGGCTTTCCGTTGGTGAAAATAAAAATAGTTTTTGACTCGACTCAGTTTTTACCTTAGCTTTTCCTTAACGTGTTTGAATTAAGTTTTGCTAGGCTTTTATATAGGGAACTTTAAAACGCGAAAGTCTTAGCTCATACGGGTTAAGAACAAGAACTTTTCGCAAGTTCCTATAATTGATCCTAGAAAGTCGTTTATCAAGGGAACTTTAAAACGCAAATTTTAAAACTTGAAAAAGTATAAGAAGATGCAAGATCCTATAGATGACTTGAAAACCCAAAACTTTGATTTAATAGGCTAAGTATCCATTGATTTCACATTTTTTAAATTTTACAATATGGAGAACAAGAGATGATAGAGTTTAGTCATAAGTTTCTAAGGTTAATTCTTTCTTGTGTAAGTATTTTTGTGTTTGATTTAATCTCTTCGTATTTATTTTTCACGTTTGAATAATAATTGCTTAATAAATGAAGTTTTTAGCGGTTTATGCTTAATATCTTAACTCGTAACTCCTTCTTTTTCTTCCCTTGTAATTAAAGTGAGAACACATTAAGGGTGTCAGCGTCATGGACTTTTGATCATGGGATTGCGGAAATTTAGCTTACTATAAATATCATAATAATAAGAAGAATAAATAAAAACATGTTCTCTAGGAGCCTTCGGGTGGGAGTCATGTAGCACTAACTTTGTCATTAGAGCCTTAGGGTGTATGGCAAGGGGACGTGTTGAATAAAAATTGCTTCATCATCATGAGCCATAAGGTGGGATGGTGAATGTCAATTCCCTTGTTTTTGTCCAAGGAGCCTTCGGGTGTGGATTTTAAATAAGGAGCACAATTGTATCTTAAAGAGCCACAAGGTGATCTGATGTAGTTGTTGCTAACTCCATTAATAAGGTCATAATTGACTTTGGAGGTTTTATTGTTGCTTTTAAGTAGTCCTATTAGCCAAATTTCGGGTCCGGAGATTTATCCCTCAAATCGTGTTAAGTTATCCTTGATGTGGGCTTTCTTTAGTGACAACGGTTTTTGAAGTCGAGGTTAGGTTTTGAGTGTTGAGTTTACACCGTTCTTGCCTTCACTTTTGGACTAATAAATATCAAATAAAGTCAAATAAGCCTTTGGGTGAATGACAAATAAAATCTAGAGATACAATTAGGAATAATACGAGATTGAGTTTAACACAAATTACTTGTATGAGTTGTTTTAATTTGGGGGCTTATGATTGACAATGATCTTATTTTTACACTTGGCATGGAAAAGTGAAAAGTCGAGGACGATGAATCTATTTAAGTTTTATGATCCTAAAAGTTATTTTTCAAATAATGGAAGCAATACATTATGTCTTTGCAAAATAAAATGTCAAAAGTTGAATAATGGTGTAGCTAGAGTTTAATTTTAACATTGCGTGAGGACACGGCAATTGCTTAGCAAGGAGGAGTTTGATATGAGCTTAAATACTCATATCATTTATATCAATAAACAATGAATAAATGCATAAAATGTTCAAATATTGCCTTGTATATGCTTGTTTTGTTGTTTGATGTGTGTAGGTACCGAAGTTCACGAAAACCGACAAAATCCATACGAGTTTGATGAAAAGATCAAGGAAGCAAAATATGAGTTCGTTTTTAGTGGATTTAACCTTTTGAAAGATATTTGGGCCTTGTGGATCCCACATTGTATTTATGGGCCCAAAAGCCCATTTAAGGAGCAAGTTATATACTTATGGTGAACAAGCCCAAAACAAAAGCCCAATAACTAATACTAAGGAACAGATTGAGTTGAACTTGGGCCCAAGCCCAATTGTTAACCAAAATAAAGAGACGGTGGGAGTATGATCATTACTCAAGTCCCATTAAGTTACAAAGTAAATAAACGTTTTGTTTATTTACTCGGTCAAACCATAAACACGTTTCATACCCACTCACACACTTACTCACACATTAAATAAACCCTTCGTTACTTTCTATGTATCACCATTTTCATCCTCACCCAAAGTTACCTGTAACTCCACTATTCCCTTTTAACCCTAGATACTAAAAACCAAATTGGGGATTTATTGATTCAAAGCGCGTGAAGACTCACACGTCTTAATTAATTCCCAATTATTTCGGGGAAGAAGAAGATGCTCTTAACCAGGGTGACGTGGCCCCTTACTCGCACCTGATTGGTTTAACCACATCACTCACCCTCAATCCTCCAATTAAGTGATGACAAGTCAGCTTCAAAGAAGCAAAACTAGCTCACTTGATTGCTACGTTGGCAACCCGTGTGCTAGTGAGCAATTATCAGTCGTGAGATCAAAGAGTAGAAAGAGAAAAGAGAAGTCAAGGGCCAAGGATGAAGATGCTCTTCAACAAACTCTCAGCAAAGGGTTTGGGGTTAGCCTATAAAAACCCTAACAAAATGTATTTTAATTCATTCCAGTTTTACTTTACTGTTATAATGTTGAATTAGAGATAGGATAATTTGTATTTTCATTTTAATAGTTTCGGGTTATTAAGACAGCTCAGCGCTGATCTTCTTCTCAAAGGCTATCTACAAAAGGTTTTAAATCCTTTTTAGTTATTTCTATTTTCATGTTTTTCTGTTTAGTAGAGTTTATTCGATTGTTAATCTGTTAGTTTTCATTGGTGTCTGTTTATTGGTTCATGAATCTGTTCGTTATGGGTTTGAAATTACTGGCATTTGATTGTGTTACTGCTTTTACTGGATGTGTTTACTGATGTGAATCTGCTTTAGTTAATGTTAATAAGTCACTTGATATTGACTGCTTAGTAAGTTTCTGAGTTGTAATATTGAACGCTTTAATCTGCATTTTTATTTTGCTCAGTCTGCTGATTTATGGAAGTAATTGCTTATTGTTAATTGAATCCTTGCTGATTTTTGATTCTGTATGTTAGTTTATGCCTGCATTGATTAGGGTTAATGGGTCTGCTGATATGTGAGCTTGAGTGTTTTGCTGTATAGGTTAAGCTTGCAGACTCTTTCAGTCTGATAGCCTAAAACAGACTGTATCAGTTTTCTGTTTAAGACTGGCATGTTTAATCAGTGATTTGTTAGCTAATTTAATTTGATATAGCTGGATTAACTTGTTATTTGGTTAACTGTGATACGTTTTGCTGATAAATTATAGGATTGCTGATTTATATTGCTTATTTTGCTGATATTAGTATTGTTGAGTTTATATTGTTTGATTTGCTGATGTACAAAAGCTATCAGAATTCAACTGATTTGATAGCTTTATAACTCATTCCTATCAGTTCTCAATTACACAACTAAAAGTCACCTATGTGACTTGGTATTTAATTTTCCCTGTCAAAAATAAATCAAAAAAAATGTCTCCTATTAGATTCGAACCTGTGACCTCCTGGTCACAGGCCATACATGTTTGCCAACTCTTCTAGGCTTTCTTTTTGGTATTATTTCTGCTTAGGATTTTAATATATGTTTATTAATTGAGATGTCAGATTTTATTAGGGATTTAAATACAAGTTTTTCATTTAAGTAAATTTAAATATTAGTTTTTTAAAATTACTTTTATAAAGTTTTAAAAAAAATAAGTAAATAAAAATAAAATAAAAATGTTTTATTAGTTTTTGAAATTAATTAGTTTTTAAAATAATTAGATTTTAATTAAATTAGCTTTAAATAAAAATAGTTTTATGGATAGAAATTTACTTTTTAACAGACTTAATTAAATTTTAGATTTAAAATAATTTTTAAGTTAGTTTAAATAGACTTCTAAAATATTGTAAAAGTGTTTTTATCAAATAGATTAAATTTTAATTGGTCTAAAATTGATAGTTTAAATTTTAAATAGTTTGAATTTTAAATAATTGCTTTTAGATTAAAATAATTCGGGTTTACGATTCATGCACTTTAGGATTTTAATTAAAAATTGTAGGAGTAATTTTAGTTTAAAAACCAAAAACCAATTCAAATCAATTGTCCAAATCAAAGCAAAGCATCTCAAATTCACTCGATCTTCGTGTACAACGAACTTGGTTCATCATCGTGTTTAATTGAATCCGTCTTTGGTAATTTTAGTCTATTACTTTTCCTAAAGGTAATTTTCTAATTTACCCTATAACGTATATTAATTGTCACATACAATCCACGACACATCAGTCTACCTTACAGTTAACTACTGCTTTGTCAACTACGGAAGCAGAGTATATGTCGATTACAGAGGTTGTCCACGAAGCAATTTGGCTTCAAGGGTTGCTCGGTGAACTTGGAATCAATCAGAATTTTTTTCAAGATGCATTCTGATAGTTAGAGTGTCATTTACTTAGCGAAGAATCAAGTTTATCACGCAAGGACGAAGTACATTGATGTTCGATATCATTTCATACGAGAGATACTCGAAGAAGGTGGAGTTAGAATCCAGAAGGTCCACACTTCTAAGAATCCTGCAAATATGCTGACTAAAGTATTAGCTGGGATCAAGTTTAGTTATTGTTTAGACTTGATCAATCTTGTGAAAACATGATGATTGGTTTGAAGACTTCACCAACGACGATAAACGACTTTTCCAAGGTGGAGATTTGTTAAAAAAAATGGCTAATATCAATATGGATAAAAAGGGAATCAAATAATTGACAACGTGATGGTGACAAGTTGCTCCACTTTCTTTCTACATACATGAACTTTAGGAAGTGTGAAGGGTGTTTTTTAGGCTATAAATAGAACTTTTCTCCTTTGAGTTTTTGACATCAAAACACACAGAAGCTTTGTGGTGTTTTCCTCTCTTTCTTTCTACAGTTTGTAGTTTGTAATATGTTTCTACATTTGAGAAATATATGAAATTTTGGTGTTCCATTCTTGGTTTATTTTGCATTGTTTCATTTTTAACAAGCTAGTTTTGGGGTAAGCTTATAGTGTAAAACCCGCTTTAAAATACCTTAGATCATTGAATGCATGAAAATACGGTTAAAATAAAACTTTACAGTTAATTAATATACGGCACGAATCATGAGCATTTAATACGAACATTACGCATATTAATTAATTACTATAAGAATTACGTATATTAATATGATTATTAATACATGATAAGTATTTACGTGTAATACTTAAAACATACAAGAAATAAAACACGACCCTAAAATACGAACACACACGATAAATAATTAAGCACTAAAAACGAAAACGAAATAAGTATGTGTGTGTGTGTCTGCATGTGGCATCCAAAGAAAGAAAGGGAAGGGCCCATGGCCCAACCCATTAAGCTATCCAAGTCATAAAACAATTAAACTCCAGGGAAATTATCATAATACCACTTTATAGAAAAATCACAGAAACCCTACTTCTCTTTCTTTTTGGCCGCGGCACCCAACACAAACACAAGGAGGATTTTTGACTTTTTGATCTTTGAATATTAATGGTATTGTGTTCGTGTTCCGAATCCTTTAATCATACGCATTTTGGTATCTCTTAATTCTCTTTCTTTTATTTATTTTTCTATGTTATTGGATCATTAAAAAAAGTACTAAAAACATGAGATCAATAAGATTTAAACAAGAAATTAAGGGTTTTGTTTGGTTTTGTTCGGCATGCACGCAAACCGAGACCCATAAAGGTCTCGGTGGTGTTTTGTTTCCAACCAGCCGCAACCCTCATGGGGCTGTGGTAGTTTTCTAAGGTCAGCCGTAACCCCAGCTTCCCAGGCAGTGGGGTGCGTGGCTTGGCAGTGGGAACCGAGACCTCCCAGGGGTCTCGGTGGGTATGATGGTCACGGCAGGGGGAACCCGGTGCAACCGGTAGGAACCCCCGGCTAAACAGAGGCACCGGTAGAAACCACAACCGTCGGGTTGTGGTGTGTGGTTTTGTGGTCTCGGGTCTTGTTGGGGCTCGAGTACAACCAAACACACCAAGGGGTGTGTTTGGTTAGGCTTTTTACAAAATAAACTTTATGTTATATTAATTAGTTTAATTAATACATGGTAAATTAAATTAATTAATAATCATGATTTATGTTGTAATTTATTTAAACAAAAACCATAGTATAAGTTATGTCCATTCTATTTAAATAAACTTTAGGATAAAATAATTATTAATATATATATTCATGTACACTTAATTATTTAAGAAAACTTAACTTAATTAATTTATATTCATTTTAAGGTAAAGTTTAATAATTAAATCATGTAATATTGTTAATTAATAAATACTTATGATATCATGTATTATTATTATTAATTAATAATTATAAGTTAAGACTAAGTATTCAATATTATTAAACTTTACTATATATTAATCATGACATATAATATGCTTATTAAAACTATAGCTTATATCATTTTACTTATTTAATAAGCTTATTAATAATTTATGGAAACTTACTAATTATGGAAACTTTCTATTTTTAGAAACTTACTATTTAAGGAAACTTGCTATTTTTGGAAAGTTACTATATAAGGAAACCTGCTCTTTTTGGAAAGTTACTATATATATAAACCTTCTATTTTTAGAAAGTTACTCATTATGTTATAACAAGTACTATAACACATAAAACATGAAATACACTAATCAATAACACATGAATAAGAATCACATGATAAAACAAGAACAAGTATAATAAGTAATGAACACGCCAAGTGAACTAAGAACGAGTAAATATAAGTCAAACAGAAAACTTATTCATGTCCCTTTTATTATGTAGTTATCGTGAAGTCGGAGTGATTCCACATTCGTTTTAATTCTCATTACTAGACATAAGGTACGGATATTTCGTCCTTTAGTAAGGACATTCTTTTCCTATACTTAGGATTCCCCGTTTGCAGCCATGTGTTTTCCCCAGTAGTTTACTATAAACTAAACAGTAACTTATGTGATTAATATTTTAGATTTTGCCTAAGCTATATACATGCATGCCAGTTTCACCTAGTTATGGAGGTACCATAACCATAACACTTGAGGCAGCGGTGTTATGACTCTTCCGCGGTGAGAGTGATTGCTCGTGGCGTCCCTTCCAGTTATTTGGCCTATTTTATTATTATCATGTGGGGAGAATGGGTGCATCCTAGGACAAGTTTAGCATGATTACATGGTAACTGTGGTGTGTGCCTTGCATCCGTTACATGGAGCTGATCCCTCCAACCCAGACTATTATAATTAGAGGCAACCCCTCTAATTGCATGATGAGGTCACCCCTCTAAGTATTCATGCACGTTGATCAATCATCACCTATATGGGCTCCGGGCATATTTAAAATACAGTTTTTAGTATAAAATAAACATAAGTCTTTTCAGAATATAAACCAGTTTATAAACTTACACGAGGTTTTCTAGGATTTACACTTATTCCGTTGTACTTCATTTCATTTCATTTCATTTCTTGCTTATGTTTAGGCTTTACATTTCATTGTCATATATCCGTACACTGAGCGTATTGCTCAGCCGTATGTCTTTTTATGTCCCAATACGGCAGGTAGTAAAGGGCAAAGCTAGGATCTCTAAGAGTACGTGCATTTGGATGGAGGCTCCCTTGTCTTCACTTTTTTTAATGCATTTACATACTTTTGCTTTGCTGGACATTGTTTAGTCCTTTCATACATTTATATACTTATGCATTGTGTGTGGAGCTTATGTTGGAACCGATGTTTGTTTCCGGTTTCCTTTATGGTCGTTTAATGTTTTAGACATTTACCTTGCATGCTTAGATAACACGTCATAATTACTACGTAACGGTCCACTTATCCAAGTGGGGTGTTACATATAGTGTTGAGTTGATTCACACTCTTTACCTAGTTGGTGAGATATTATCACGGTTGTTCCACAACAGAAACTTGATGTGTTTTTTATATTTTATTTTGCAGGTGATGGAGAGTCTGGAACATGCAATGAAAAGGGGTGCACCAATACTTGTCGAATACTTGGGAGGTGCTATCAATTATGATGCTTATCATATAACTATTCCACGATCTGATGGCCTCAACCTCTCAGCATGCATTTGGAACTGCTTGGTGGATGCTAATGTGTCGGCAGAGGAAGTACTTCTCTTTTTTGTCATTTGATTTTCTGTTAATCATGTTGAATATGTGAGAAAACTCATAGATTATCTTTTGCATCTAAATCTTGTTTCAAGGTAAATTATATCAATGCACATGCAACTTCTACACCTATTAGTGATCTAGAAGAGGTAAAGGCTCTTAAGAAGGTTTTTAAAAACACTATTGGGATCAAAATGAACGCCACCAAGGTGAGCACCACCATTCTTATCAACAATTTCTCTTTGTGGTCTAAGTATTGACTCTCTCTACTTCATATCTATGCGACAGTCTATGATAGGGCATTATACTATGGGTGCGGCCGGAGGTTTGGAAGCCATTGCTACAATCAAACCAATTCAAACTGGATGGTTGCATCCAACCATTAATCAATTTGTATGTAATATCTATGCCGACTATGCGGGTGAAAGCTACGGATACGCAATATAGTTTTTCAAAAAGACCGAAATACGTAACCAACTTTATTTTGTACTAGTATTCCCACTATACTTTCAAATTTTGTTCAATATACGTAATATGACCGGCTAGGTGACTTGTTTGACATGTTTCACTTTCAAATTTTATAATTATGGTCCCTTGACCTTTGGGGGACTTCCACTTTTAGTCCTTAAAAACTGGGGGGACTTCCATTTTCAAATTTTAATTTTTTCAAAATTTTGTGAAATTTTTTTTAGAAACATTATTTAAAAAGATAATTTTTTCTAAAAAAAAGCAGATTTCTAACAAATTAATTAAAAACATAAATTTTGAAAATTCTTTTTGAAAAGAAAAAGATTTTTAAAAAAATTATTCTTTTAAGAAAAACAAAAAATTTTTAAAAATATATTTTTGAAAAGATTTTTTTAGAAATTTTGTTTTTTTCAAAATATTTATTTACAAAAAAACAAATTTTTAAAAAAAGTTTTTTCGAAAATAAAAAAAATTTAGGAAATTATTTTTCTCAAAAAATAAATTTTTCAAAAAAGTTTCCAAAAATCTATGTTAAATTATTTAATAGACATCTGCTTTTTTTCAAAAAAAAATTGTTTTTTTTTCTAAATTTTTTTTTCACATAATTTCGAATAAAATAAAATTTCGGTTTTTTTCCAAAAAAATGTTTTGTAAATGTAAAATAATAAATATTATAATTTTTTATTCAAAAAACTTTTTTTCTCAAAATTTCGAAAAAAAAACATATTATGAATTTTGTTTTGAAAAATAGTATTTTTACTTCTACGTGTATACGTTTACACAAAAAAAAATCAAAATATATGCTGGGAAAGTAAAGGGACTAAAAGTGGAAGTCCCGAAAGGTCAAGGGACCATAATTATAAAATTTGAAAGTAAAACATGTCAAACAAGTTACTTAGCCGGTTAAATTACGTATATTAAACAAATTTTGAAAGTATATGGGAAGAGATCCTTACCATCTTTTCATTTATCAAAGTCCTAATGGACAATTTACATCAATTGATCTTACATTGATCCAATGGAGATGATCAAACCCTTTTCTTACTTAACCCCTCATCTTTTTCACAGACAAAAAGAAATGATCCCGATCCCCACTCCAACAAACCCATCTCCCACCGGCGACCACCGCAACAAACCCATCTCTCACGTTTTTCCGGCGACCACCACAACAACCCCACCATTTTCCAGCAACCACAACAACAAACCCACGTTTTTCTGACGACCTCCACAGTAAACCACCATTTATTGTTGACAACCACAACAAACCACCCTTATCCGGCGACCTCCACAATAAACCCATCATTTTTCGGCGACCTCCACAACAAACCTCCATTATCCGACGATGCAGATATAGCTGTTTGTAATACAAGTAATAATATAGGTAAAGCACATGTTGTGATTGTTGATGCACACCATATGTTTGATGAAATGACACAATGATAATCACATGTGATTAAGCAAGATCTAATTTATGAATGAGCATTTTTATTGAAGTATCATCGATTTTTGTAGTTGATAAGCTTATTAAAGAAGTGGGACTTATGATTACCGAAATGGGAGTATGACTCATATATAGGTCGCTGTGACTCATATATGAGTCGTTGTGACTCATATATGAGTCACGGTGACTCACATATGAGTCACTATGACTCATATATGAAACTGTACATATTTAAGTATTTTTTGTAATACTAGTAATAATATAATCTTTTGTAACAAAATCATGATGACTCATATATGAGTCACCTTGACTCATAGATGAGTCATGGTGACTCATATATGAGTCACTATGAAACATATATGATTCACGCTCAATTATTAACTTGTTTTGTGTTTATGTTTTATAATAAGGTTCTTTGTAATCCTGAAGATGGGTCAGTTGAGTGTACATGTAGGCATTATATGCGTTATGGATTTCTTTGTCGCCACATAGTATGTGTTTTGAAGAATCGTGATATTGAAGTGATTCTGAAGAAGTATGTTTTAAGGCGCTGGAGAAGGGATTTGATACCTTTTTCATTAAGAAGAAACACACAAAGATATGGAGAGAGAAAACGAAGCACCTGAGAGAATAATAAATCATGTATGAACAAGAAACATGACAATATAATACAATAGCTACTTGATTGTTTTTTCGTTTTCTTTTTTACAATGTTTAGATTTAATTTTCTTTTTTTGTTATGATGTCGAACTGTTGAAAATCTGATTTGTTATTTTATTGTGATGTCTGATGATTTTGAAAATATATCATAAGAATATTTTGTAAAAATGACTAATGACTAATACATGAGTCATTATGAATCATATATGATTTATGGGCATATATGATTCATGTGAAACATGTATGTTTCATAGTGACTCATATAAGAGTCATGATAAAACATGTATGTTTCATTGTGACTCAAGCATATATGTTTTCTAGATCAGATTTAACACACAACATAAGCAGTAAATACGTAAAAAAAATTGTAAATTGCTTAAATACACATTTCATACAATGAAAAGAAACCATCAAATAATTATGTTCCGACTACAATCAATTCGAAATAACTTAGCATTCACAGAAGACCACATAACTACAACTATCATCAGTTTTACCATCTAACTACAATTCACCAAGACTATGATTCACGAGACTTATCATCATCAGAATCACCAGACCCCTTCTACTCATCATTACCAGACCCCTCATCCTCATTATCACGCTCATCAGACTCCTCCACCTCGTAATGAGAGGTGGATACGAGTTGGCTTTTTAAGAGTTGGTGGTCTTTTAAGAACTACAAACAAAGTTAGTGAAATACTACAAGTTTTAATACAAAATATATATGTTCCAGTTTCATATATGAGTCATCAAAGTGACTCATATATGAGTCACATTGACTCATATATGAGTTATGATGGCTCATATATGAGTCACCATGATTTTGTTACGAAATAGGCTATGTTATAACCTGTATTAAAAAAAGACTTATATATATACAGTTTCATATATGAGTCATAGGGACTCATATATGAGTTACCCTGACTCATACATGAGTCACATCGACTCATACATAAGTCACAGCGACCGATACATGACTCACAGCGACTCATACATGAGTCACATCGACTTTAACATGAGTCACAACGACTCATACATGAGTCACAGCGACTCATACATGAGTCACAGCGACTCATACATGAGTCATATCGACTCATGTATGAGTCATAGTTCCAGTGTGTAATCATAAATCTCACTTCTGTAATCAGCTTATCAAATACAAAAATGGACCAAACTTCAATAAAAATGCTCATTCATAAATTAGAACTTGCTAAATCGCATGTGATTATCATTGTGTCATTTCATCAAACACATGGTGTGCATCAAGAATCATAACATGTGTTTTACCTAGAGTAGCTATGAAATTTTCTAAGCATAATCATAATGAAAAAACATAGAAATAAGTATAATAAAAACAACTTACCATCATCGACATCTATTTCGTCTCGTATATCCATCAATAATGAAACTTAGTGCTAAAAATTAGGTTTTGGTGGTGTGGATTTGATAGGGATAGTGTGGATATGGTCGTGATTGCTTGTGGTGGTTGGTGTTGGTGGCGGTGGTGGGTGGCGGTGGTGGGCAGTAGTGGGTTGATGGGTGCTGTGTTTTTTGTGTTCACGGTTGAAGAGAGATGAGAGGGTTTTTGTTTATTTTTTTTAATCTTGGACCGTAGGATGAAAGTAGATTGGATGGTTTTGATAAGTCCATTGAAACTTTGATAAATTAAGGGACTTTATTGAACTTTGGGCGAAAGTATATTGATACAAAATAAAGTTAGTTACGTATTTCGATCTTCTTGAAAAACTATATCGGGTACTTATAGGTTTCACCCTATCTATTTGGTTGTTCATTATTTTTTCATATATTGATATTTTTATACATCTCATGTTTTTTTATTGCAACGTAGGATCCTGAACCAGCTGTAGATTTCAATACAGTTGCAAATCAGAAGCAGCAACATGAGATCAATGTTGGTGAGTGTGTTACCATTTTAATACATATTCGTTTCGTTTCCATGTGTAATTTTCTAAATTCAGCATCTCTAACTTTAATTAGCTGTATGTAGCCATATCAACTTCATTTGGTGTTGGTGGCCACAATTCGGTAGCAGCATTCAAAGCTTGATATGATCTCAGAGTGTGCCCTCTATCCTAGTAAAGCAACCTCATGTTGGATTTAGATGTGTATGTTCTATGTGTGTTTTAAAACTTTTTGTTAGTTATCATAATAAGTCATAGGGAACAAATGTTGGTCATTACTAAAGGGATCATAACTTCGGAACAAAAGGTGATATGTAGAAACGGTCACCCATATATGAAAACTTATTCACCCATATATTACTAAAGGGATCATAACTTCGGAACAAAAGATGATGCAGAATCCGTGTATCACAGTCACCCATATATGAAAACCAAACATTCAGAAACAGCTGAACTGAAAAAGCATTTACTCAAGGAAGTTCAAAACATCCAGAAATATCCTCCCATTGATTCCTACATAATCGCAACTACCAATGTCCATATTCTCACATTGTATAGGTCACTTGCGGAAAAGACTAAGCATAATAGTATCGCTACAACAATCCATTAAGCAGTCATACTCGAGCAATGCGAAACAAGGGAAAATAATCATGCATCATGAGTGATATGTAGTTTCTGACAAAGCTTATTGCATTTGTGTTTTACCTAAATAAACTTCCAGGAGCAAATAAACTCTTGGACAACAAGTCATATTCACTTTTTCATCAGAAAACGTAAACTTTTTCATCAGAAAACTTATGTTTTCCAATTTAAAAATTACAAATGAGCCAACTTAATTAAATTCCACTTACAGCATGCAATGGTTTCATTTTCATTAAGTAGGTAGAGCTATAGCTGTACAATATTTGGAGACAACATAGCAGAGGCTATATTTCATATTCGTCCAAAGAGCCAGCCAATAAATCCAAGAGAGCGCAATGGTTTCAACTAATCCATGTGAAGAGACACTTTATTTATGTAGATATAACACACAGGAGTGCTAAAGGCATGAAACCAGCAGCCCTGCAGCACTAGTTCCATAGTATTAGACCCGTAAAACAAAAGCCAAACTACTAATACTAAGCAATTATAACAAAGTCACTGTCATACTAAATGAAGCTGCTTAAGCAGTAAAAACAAGCAGCCCTGCAGCAATAGTATCCATAGCTAGGTATTAAAACCAAACAAGAGAGCAAAATTGAATACAAATATCATGATAAGTTAAAGGACAATAAGTTGAATTCTGATTAAAATAAGAAAACACACTCAAGCAAAGAAAGACAGACAAAGAGAAGTCTGATTAAAATAAACTACTAGTTTGCCACAGCTGTGGCTCTGACTGCGCGTGCAGCTGCGTATGCAGCATTATCGGCTTCAACTCTGGCTTTGGCTGCGGCTGGTCCTTCTCTCTCCATTATATTTCCAAGGCAATTAAGTCTCGCCTCAAATTCTTAGAACTAATCTTCAATTTCAGCTTGCACCTTAGGATCGTTAGGATCTATGAATCTAAATTCATAACCGTCATAACATATTTCTTCCTCTTTGTACTCTTTTCAGTCGTTTTTCTCCTTCTTCTTATCAGTTTTGCTCTTCTTTCTGCAAACTATATATATATACGACCAATTCCGATGAGTTTAAGGCCCTGCATTATCATTTTCTTGGTCCGTACGGCTCAAAATGTTTACTCCATACTATTTGACCCAAGCATACAGAACCAGCAGCCCGCAGCAATAGGTGCCACACTATTTGACCCGTAAAACAAGACCCACATTTGTAAGAAGCCCAAATACTAACCCTGCAATTAATAGCAGTCCTATGGGTCCCTAACATAGGATACTAAATCACACCAATTGCAACCAGTTCGCATGGGCCTGCATCATCATGTGACATCTAAACAAATAAACCCAACTGACAGCAGCCGCCCTGCAGTGCAGCAATAGTTTCCATAACAGTTGTGCAAATGCCTTTTCATACCCTAAGAAACTGTTTAATCAGAGCAAATATAGACGCATATCATACCGATATCTAACAAACAAACAATGAGAGCCCGGCCCCGTGTTGATTAAAAGCAAACAAGTGAATACAAATATTATTGTTATCATTATCATAAGTTAGAGGACAATAATATACAAAGACATGATGAAGAATAATAAAAAAAAAAACTAGTTTGTTGATGCAGCAGCAGCAGCTTGTTCAGATAGAACTCTGGCTTTGGCAGCGGCTGAAGCTGCGGCTGGTCCTAATCTCTCCCTTAAATCTTGGAGCCAATTGAGCCTGGCCTCGAAGTCTTTAACTTTCTCTGCAACTTGAGCTTGCACCTTAGGATCGTTAGGATCTATGAATCTAAAAACATAGTCTTTTTCACCATATCTATCAAAAAAACCATTCATCAACTTCTTCTTCTTCTTCATGCTTATACTCTTTTCCATCGTCTTTTTTGTCGTTTTATTGTTGTTGATATTGCTGGCGCATTCTTGTATTTTCTTCTTGAGTATCTCAGGTTCAACAATATCTTTAGTCGATTCGTATACAGAACGAGCATAATCCATACGGGATATCAAATCTGTTTCATCAACCCCATAGTAAGAGTTTATTAACCTCTGATTGTCAAATGAGCTTAATGCATCGAAACGTGCAAAATCCACCCCTGTAGGTGCTGCACTGTAACGCTTACAGCTGCTATCGTACTTCTTCATCTCTTCTCGATCAATTTAGGGTTATTTGCTTCTGTTTCTCTTCCCTCTTTATATACGGCTAAAGGCGGTTACCGACTCTTTTGTTTTCTTTAACCGACTTAATTACACCTTTCCTTTTCTTTTTTTTTTCTTTTTTTTTCAATTATTAATCGTGCTTATAAAAAATTGTTTAGCAATTGTTTGTTGTTTTTATTAAATGAAATTTTCAAAAAGAGAATTCAAAAGTTGTTACCCGTTGCAAATTTTTTATTTTTATTTTTAGTCTTTTTCTGAAATATCCTACGACAACCAAGGAAGGCAACTGGATATATTGTGGGGTGCTTGATAAAAAATTAAAAATGTATGTGTGTAAGATATATTTATATATTTTTATGAGAAAAAAGTTTAACATATAATGTTAATTTAACATATATTTAATCAATCAATAAAAATCACCCATTTTTATCATGTAACAAAAAAATTCATTTTTTAAAAATTAAATATCTCACAAACCGTTTATCGTTAGGTAAAACAAAACATATCATCGCGACGAGAATTAAATCATCTATCTATCGAGAGGCACATATATATATTTTCGACGAACTTTTTCTTCAACTTTTTTTTCTTAAATCACGTATGAGAGAATCATATATAATTCGTCACGAAACATATATGATTTTCAGAAAATCATATATGATTCATATCACGAATCATATATGATTTTCTGAAAATCATATATGATTCGTGACGAATCATATATGATTCTCTCATACGTGACTTAAGAAAAAAAGTCTCGTCGAAAGTATATACATGTGCCCCTCGATAGAAAGATGATTTAATTCTCGTTGCAATGGTATATTTTTTTCGTTTGACGATTTAACGTTTGTGAGATATTTAATTTTTAAAAAAGTGGTGGGAAATGAATTTTTTTAAAAAGAGTGATTATGATTGATTGAATAGATTTATGCTAATTTAATGGTACATAGATCTTAACTCAACTTTATGAATGATTATTATTTTTGAGGCAACAATTATTTTGAACAGCTGAATTAGTTTTTGTAATTTTATTTTTTTTAGTCAGACTTACACAAAAATGAAATGTACACTTAAGCTCAAACTATATTAAATTATCAAAAAAAAATAAAAGGGTAATATTATATTGATAGAATTAGTAAATCTTTATGTCTGAATATTACAAGATAATTAAGATGGACTAAGCCCGATAATAATAATAAATGTATAGGCTAAATATAATTCGGCTAATAGTCCCTCACAGTTAGAACGGAAGGTCTTCGAACGTTCAAACTGGAACGAAACTCTAGAAATAAAGCACTCGGGAGACCCTTGGTGAAGATATCCGCATATTAAAACCGAGACGAAACATGTAAAACACGCACTTGCCAGAAGCCACATAATCACGAACGAAATGTATATCTATCTCGATATGCTTAGTACGCTGATGTTGTACCCGATTAGTAGAAAGGTAGACGACACTAACGTTGTCACAATAAACAAGTGTAGCAGTATGCAAAAGAGCATGTAATTCCAACATAAGATTACGAATCCAAGCAGTTTCAGCAACAACATTAGCAACACCTCGATATTCAGCCTCTCCACTAGATCGAGAAACAGTAACCCGACGTTTAGCAGACCGTGATAGTAGATTATCGCCAAGAAAAACACAATACCCAGAAGTGGATCTGCGGGTGACTGGGCAACCTGCCCAATCAGCATCAGTGTATGCAATGAGCTGAGTGGTAGTAGAAACATGTAGCTAAAGACCATGATCAAGAGTACCACGAACATACCGAAGAATCCTCTTTAAAGCGGCAAGATGAGGCTTACGGGGATCATGCATATAAAGACAAACCTGTTGAACAGCATAAGAAATATTTGGTCACGTAAAAGTAAAATACTGAAGAGCACCTGCCAAGCTACGGTACATGGTAGAATCAGAAACCGGGTCACCGTTAGGACCTAACTTTGATTATGTATTAACTGGAGTCCTGCAAGGATTGCACGCTACAGATGAGCTTTCTCAATAATCTCTTCAACATATTTGAATTCTGATAAAAATAAACCAGATGCAGTCCGTTGAGCAGAAATACCAAGAAAATAATTAAGACAGCCAAGATTTGTCATCACAAACTCGCCATGAAGAGAGACAATAATACGTTGTAGCGACGATGTAGATGACGCGGTGAGTATAATATCATCCACATATAATAACAGATAAGCAATGTCCGATCCAAAATGATAAACAAATAAGGATGCATCTGTTTTACTCTGCTGAAAACCAATCCGTGTAGCAAAGTTAGCAAAACGCTGAAACCAAGCTCGAGGAGCCTGCTTAAGGCCATATAATGATTTCTTCAAGTGACATATATAATCAGGTCCAGCAGAATCAACAAACCCAAGAGGTTGGTGCATATACATCGTCTCAGATAAATGACCATGAAGAAAGGCATTCTTCACGTCAAGCTGATGAATAGGCCACTAACGAAAAACGGCGAGACTCAAAACTGTACAAATGGTAGCTGATTTAACCACCGGACTAAATGTCTCATCACAATCAATACCCCTGCTGTTGACTTCGTCCGTTGGCAACAAGACGAGCATTATACCTACTTAATGAGCCATCTGCATGAAACTTATGTTTGAAAGCCATATAGAACGAACAACGTTAATATTAGCTGGTCGGGCACAAGAATCCACGTTCCGTTAGTAATTAAAGCATTATCCTCAATTTAAAAAATTAGAGATGTTATGTGAAGATTATACTTTTTTTATATTTCTAATAATTTTATAAAATTAATAAATACTACATACATCTTTTAAGATATGGAATTGATCATACAAAATCATGAAGTATATATATAAAATGCATATGAAACTTTTTATATAGAATCAAATGTATAATTATTAGTCGTAATAATGTCACTACTACAAAATATTAACCACGAGAAATTTTTAGATATTTATACATTAAAAAAAATATCAAATAAAATAATTAACACAAAACCTATACTACTACAGATGTATCTCATCATCCTAACTCTAAACTAAAAGAGGCAAGAGCTAACGCTAACATATTAATTCTTAATCATTAAATTATTTTTAATATAAACTTAACTTTAAAGCCAATGTGTAGCCTTAACTCTTAACCATCCATATGTTTTGTAATAACTTTTTAACAAGTTATTAAAAATTACTTTTATTTTTATATTAAAGTATTTTTTAATTCATTTATCTTTTCATAATATAATTTCATTATACTTTCAAAAAAATTGTTTTTAATGCAACATCTATTTTGATAAATTTCAAAAAAAAATTGTTTTTTTTTATTTTCAATAATTTTATTTATTTTAATTCAAACTTTTTATACTTTAGAATTAATTCGATTACCAACAAAACAAGTATCGGTTGTCCGTCATTGCTTTACGCAAATAACATGATAGTTATGAAAAATAGAGTAAAATTAGCACAAGAATATTGTTTGGTGAAGAAAAACGTGGCGTCGAATAATTCAACTCAACTGAGGTTGGTAGCAACGGTAGTGTCGATCGTCGATTTGGTCGATCGAAGTCGAACTTGATCCCAATCAGTCCGTTGCGACGACCGAGTCAACTTGACAAATTCGGTGTAAGCCATGACCTCTTTAAAAAATAAAAAAATCAAAGTTCATTTTAATTATTTGACATTTAACCGTTACTTAATAAAAAAAACCTTTTTTTATAAATTTAAACAGTTTGCCTTATAAATACCCAACCATTTAATCATTTCCCTCACACTTTCAAATCTTTATTTTAACATCCCACAATTTTTACACCATCTAAAATAATGAGTTCTACACCTTCGTAAACTACCGATGAGGAAGTAGCTTTGTGTCAAGCTTGAGTATACGTTTCAGAGAGGTTAGTTCCAGGACGAAGTCAAAATACGAGATCGTTTTGGTCGGAGGTACTTGAGTACGTTCATACCAAAATAGGGTATCGAAAAAGAAATTATGAATCCATTATCAGGAAATGGAAATGTGCGATACATATTCAAGTTGGTCATTTTTTTTCGATTTACAGTAATGTCTTACGTAGACATCCAAATGGGTATTCTAAAGATACGGTTTATCAAGAAGCCGCAATTGAATATCGCACTCTTCACCAAAGGGATTTTGCATACTATGAATGTTGGAAAATTTTGAAACAAAGTCTCGCATGGAGCTAGATTGAATTACCACGGTTTGTTAATCAGAGAGTTTAAGTTTTTAACTTTTACTATTATTATTATTATTATGTTTTGTTGTTTTTTTATTTAATGTAATGTATTTTTATTTAATGTAATGTATTTTTATTTAATAATATTTTTTTATGTAATGTTTTTATTTTATTTTATGTAATGCATTTTTAATGTACTTTTTATTTTTTGAATATTTTTTTGATCTTGGTCGCCTTTTATGGTAAATAGCTCGTTGTAAGTCGCAGGAGAGAGAAAATTAATGTGACAGAAAAATCGAAGGTCTTACTATACCGTTGTTGTGGGTAGCCTGATTGAATCATGGAAGATTGGAAGGTTTGTCATTCAGTTTTGTATTCGTTATATACATACATGTGACACTATGCTTTTCTCTTTTTTATTTTGTAATACTTTTTTTTCGGAAGTGCAAAAATCATCCTTATGTTATATCAAAAAATCAAAATAGATTATTTGTTAAATTCTTGAACACCAACCATCCTTCCGTTAGTGAACGGTGCATCATACATCCACCTGGACGGATGGTGCAAATTATTTTTTCGTTAAATACTAACGAGGTTTATAAGAAAATGTATTATTGTCTCTTTTGCTTCTATAGAGATGTATGGTGAACCTTTTAAAAAAATTCAAAAAAATGTTTTTAATATAAAGTAAATAAATTTTTTTGAAAACTAATTAATTTCTTTACAAAAAGAAGTTAATTTCTTTCCAAAAAAAGTTAAAGTTAATAAATATAAATTTTGTTAGTTTTTTCATTGAAGTTTGTTTAAATATTCATAATAACTAAACATTATTCTTCGAAAAAAATTGATTTACTTTAAAATTAATTTCTTTACGAAAAATTTTAATTCTTTTTGACTTTTTCTAAAAACTCTAGAAAAAATGTAAATATTTTTAAAAAAATTCAGACTTTATTTTTTTTAACTTTTTATCATAATTAAAAATATAAATATTAAAAAAGCCTCTAGTAAATTAATGTTATTAAAGAAAAAGTTTATTATTTAAAAAAATTAACTTTTCTATCAAAAATACTAAAATTTTAAACTTTTTTTAAAATACTTTTAAGTATTTTTATGTTATATTATGATAAAATGTAAAAAATATAAAGTTTGAATTTTTAGAAAATATTTATGTTTTCCTTTTAAAATTTTCTAAAAAGTTAAAAATAACTAAACTTTTTCTTCCAAAGATATTAAAACTTTTTAAAAGTTTTAAAATTTAAATTATTTTTTAAAAAGAAATGTTTATTTTTTATGAATCTTTGAACAAATTTAAAAAAATTGCTAACAAAATTTAGATTTATTGATATTAATTTCTTTTTTATTTTTCGGAAAGAAATTAATTTCTTTTCGTATAGAAATTAGTTATTTTTAAAAAAAAAGTTATTTAGTTTAAAAGTTAAATTTATTTTTGAATTTTTTGTAAAAAGGTTCATCTTACATCCTTGTACAAGCAAAAGTGACACGAATATTTTTTCTTATAAACCTCGTTAGCATTAAACGAAAAAACAATGGCACCATCCGTCCAGAGAGATGTATGGTGCACAGTTCACTAACGGAGGATGACTAATGTCTAAAATTTTTATGAATGATGTATTTCGATTTTTCCACATACCACATGAATGATTTTTGCACTTCCCTCTTTATTTTTATTATGATACTATATATGTTTTTCGCTTATACAAATGTGGCCAATGTTTTATTATCATTATTTTATCTCAGAAAAAATGTTTGTTAGACCTAATTAGTATGCCTAAACTTAGACCTAAGAATCTGATTGGTCCAGTTGTATCTAGATTTAAAAACTGAATCAAACTTTTATATCATTCCTAATATGCCTTTTGATATTGTTTGCTTTTCAGTTTTTTTTTACAATTCTTTAATTTTTACATCACGTTTTAGCCCCTAATACAAAAACTACCCCGTCACTCAGTTTGAAAAAAAAATACGCACATCACCAAAAACCTCATTTAAATCACTTGAGACAATACAACAAGACATATATTGAGGGCCCGTTTGGTAAGGACCAATGACGATCCATTAATGAGTTTGACTCTGATTCATGGTGTTTGGTTAGTGGGCTCAGGTTTCAAATGTGGATATGAAATCCTAAAATATACTATATCTCATATCAGGCAAGATAGCCTCCTTTCTCACCCTTTCTATAGTTTTCTCCACTTGCCTATTTTTTATCAACAAAATAACAAAAAAAATCCAATAAATCATGTTATAGGTTCCTATGTTGACTAATTTGTGTCACATTCGTTATTGGTTTCCCACACTAACCACCTACATCAACCTTAATGCCCCTGTTGACCTTCCTGCTGTCAACGGAAACATAATCAATGGGTAATCATTTTAACTTCACCACTTGCCAATTGTATGTAAAGAACTAAAGATTAATGTAAATCTTGAAGTTCAAGATTGGCATGTATAAGCGGGAGATCTTTATTTTTTTATATCAACAATTTATTAGAATAAGAATTTGAGATAAAGATGAAGTGAAATGTGGTATATAAATATATTGGCCCCGAGATGTGTAAGAGTGGTTATCAAATTAAAGATGGATATTTTAGGTTTTTACATGACGATATTTTGCACTAATTTTGGTAGAGGAAGAAACTGGTAATTTGAAAAAAAAGACGATGATGTTTCTCTATAACAAATATGATACCTATTTACTTGTCAAATAACCAAACAATGGTTTTCAGATTGATTCTCACACTTATGCCTATTCTTATTCCACCTTATTATCAAAGTCATAACGGAAGTTATTCCATGTAACATACCAAACAGCTCCTGATACTTGATTTTATTTGTGTTGGCGTAAGTACTACGGAGTACATAATACAACCGAATTACAAACAAATTGCCTTTTTAATATCTAAGATGAATTCTTTGAAGATTTCAATCAACATAAAATATTGATGGGGTAATATATTGGTGAATTGATTAAACATGTCTAATTATTGGTAAATCGAAGAAAGGAACAAAAACGATGCAGTTTAAAAAAAGAAGATATTTATTTATTAAGAGTAAATTAGGAATAATACTAAATATTTATTTAACCAATAAAATAAGAATAAGTGTCATACTATCATTGTTAGGCCTATCATTAAGCTTATCTTTAATATGTATAAAGGAAGATTTTGCCAAAAAATTCTCTGCCTAAAGTTCTCAAAGAATGACACCTGTAAAATCAATTTAATCAACGACTGAAAATAAAAATAGATAATGACATTTGTTTTAGCAACCACACCCATTCCTGTGAAAATTACAACCAAAAAAAAATCAATTACACCGGATTTTAATTATCAGTTCACTGAGTTCAATTTCTTTAGCAACCAATCACACCGAATTTCATTAGAATTATCCCTATTCCTATCAAAAAGGTAATCACAATCCGATTGTAAACCACAAAATCCCCAATTCAAAATCAATATCATTCCTAAATCCAACCTAACCCTTCGAACCGATTGTCGAAAAATTAAATGGATGTTTAATTTTTTGTTGGAAAAATGTATGATTTTTTTAGAACGAAAAATGAAAGTGGTTAGTGGGTCGAGTCATGAAATGACATCCAAGCGGAAGAATGTCTTCTTCGAGCCCTCGCCTAGTTATGTTAGACTCATATCCGCTTCGCCTGAAAGGCCCTTGGCAGGTCTTGAACCCAAGACCTCCAGGAAACCTCCCTCAAAGAAACCATTTAGTAGAACCTTGGTGGCCAACTGAGCTAAGCCAGTTGGTTGGAAAAATGTTATGATTATCAAAGGTTTATGTCATCATCATACCTACAGGAAGATCATGATTTTAATTGTTATTCAATATTAGATAGTAGATTCATTAAACCTTAAAGATATGCGATTGATTATTGTTTTTGGTTCCGGGTCCTCGAATTGAAGATTTGTTTGAGCTCAATGGTTAATTCAGGATGAAAAGGTACAATTTTAATATGATTTTTTTTTAACTTATCATATGGTTAAGTGACAAAAAAGCTTCATTTATATGTTTGGTTGGGTATATGTAGATTAGTAGATAAGGTGTTTGATGACATGCTCAAATGAACTTTACATACAAATATAAGAACTAGGGTATGAGATGAAATATTATTTAAGTCTAATTAACGATTTTTTATATAATATTGCATCCTGGTATATTTTATGTTCATTTATCATTTATCATTTATCATTTATATGATTTCAGGCTACAACGGAACTAACATAGGCTCGCCTATGAGCGGTTAATTCAGCATGGTACAATCACATGGAGTCGATGCGAAATTCTGCTATTGACCCTAACAACAATGCAACATGGTAATTTCTATATGTATAATTTTTAAATTAAAGAGATACATGTATATTTAAAACCAAGCATAGTGAGTATCAACAGATATATCTTAGACCTAAGCTATGTGCAAATTACTAATTAGGCACATTTACGATGTATGAGATGAACAATGAAATAGGCATGTGAGAAGTTTTGTAAAACTAGTGAAAGAAAAAAGGATGATTGTCGCAGTAAATTAAGTGATTCAATGTGTGATTGTGAGTTGAAATAATTATTGAAGTACAAGGTACAATGTGTGATTGTGAGTTTAAGCTTAGCTATGTATAACTATGTTTTGGAGCCTCTCAAACACACATAATTGATTTTAACAAAGTTCTTGCCAAACACTAAAAACAGATTATTCACGTTTTTAAACTGTTTGTAGTATTTGTTTTCTTATACAAAAATTTTTGTCGTTTGAGGATTTGTGCTTTAAAACTATATGTTTCACTATTTAAATGTAAGTCTCAATAATAAGTTTTTAAACTGATAGTGCATCAGTAACATCATACTGTTAGTGAGGAGTCACATTTGGCAATTGAAAATAGTGGTCATGGAGTAACAAAGGAGAACTTGACAATGTGATTCAAATCTCAAACATATAATTGGTCATGGTGAGAATAAGAGAATGGTTGCGTGTATACTTCAAGATAAGGTACTTGTGTTTATTTCATATTTTGTTATTAAATAGTTAGCGGTGAATGGTGCCAAAATTATTTCAACTTAGAATCTGATGTAAGAAACCCCCCATTTTTTGTCTCCTCGGACACGCAGCAGGATTAACTGAAACCAATAAGTTGACTCCTAAAGGTTTTTGGAATATTGGATCAGAATCTGAAATCTGAGTCACAATAGTAATTTGTAAGATTGACTAAATATAAAAACAAAATATCATAATCATAATCTTTTACCATGAATTATGCTTGGTATATTTAAAGTTTATGCATGAATATTAACATGGAAATTACAATATTAGTGCTTTGCGTTTTGTATACATAGGGTGAAAGTTTGCAATAAATGACATGGAAAAATTTTCAAACAAGGATGGTAACTTTGTAGCAATAGGAATAATTCATGTGTGTATACGCTTTTTGATTTCTGATTCTTTGTTACGCCGTGGGTAGTAATATCAAGATCCTAACTTCTGTCGGTGTGTGAGGAATGGAAATTATGATCAAGCTCTATACTTGGAAGCATATGTTATCTAACTATCAACGATGCATCCAAAGTAAGTTTATTTCTTTAAACCTTATTGCAAGTTGTCTAACTGTGAAACTCATTGTAGTGCTTAACAAGTTAATGACTTATCCTTCCTATTTTCTCTTTTCTGATCACTTTTATGTCAGGATTACTGGTTATTCAAGCCCTTGCTTCAGAAGTTCGATAAACTATACAATCTCTACTCTCCCAACGTCTTTAAAAACAAAAACAAAATCAGGCATTAATGGATATCAACGAAGGATAGGAGTATATAGCGAGTATGAAATGCGCCAACAGGTATCCATATATAATTTCGCGTATGAAATTAGCAGTTCAGTTAGTTAAATGTGGTGTTTCTTTGAAGTAGCCTATTTCAACAAGCATAACTTATCTACCTGCTAATGACAATGTTCATAATGTTGAGCAGTTTTTAAGATGCAGAGAGTCATGGTTATGTAGGAGTCTTGATGACATGGATCAGAGAAATGCTTGTGAATGCCATATTGGCTGATGATCAAGAAGTGAATAAAACTATGATGGTGGGCTTTTCTTTAGTTGGGTCATGCATCATATTGCATGTCACCTCAAAACTGTCAAGCTTATGCTTCCCAAAGATAAGGTAGGTGATACCTACACCATTTCGTTTTGTGGAATTTTGGCACATTTGAACTCAAATAATGAATCACAAGTAGATTTTGATAGCCTATTGTCACACCCCACTATGGCGGAATATGGGGCGCGACGTATGGATATCATCACAACAATAGCGTGTCTATAGAGAAAACTATATGAACTAGAAATGTCATAAAAGGTGACACAAATGTCATGACAATATCTCAACAATGCAGGAGTCTAGGTAAGTAGATAAAAGTCCCACCTCTTACCAAAGACAAACAAATAAAATAAACATCAACATAAAGGTACTCGTAGTATCACTTATTCAATCAAACAAAAGAAATCTATCAAGGAACGGGGATCTCCTTCTAAATGCATTCCTACGCGACTCTAATCCTAGCCACTTATGTTCTCACGCTTAACCACATTAACACCTGAAAGAGACACTAAAACACGTCAATAATAATGTTGGTGAGAGTCATAGGTTTAGACTCCAACGCTAAAATCAAGTTATGAGCTGTGAATAATAACCATCAACCAAAGAACATATGGACAATATGCTATAATTATGTATTAACAACTAACATTCAAGATTAACCATTCACCATAATTCCAAGGCTCCCAGCCTTACCAATCACCATGGTCCCATAGGCGCCCATACACCTATGAACCAATCCCAAGGCCCCGCCTTGTCAACATCCCCTTGGTACCAAGTCAAACCACAATAACTGAGACGGTACGTGTCCCCCGATCCAAATCATAAACACAATCAAGAATCACATAGCAGTTAATCACATAAGTGTAGACACAAGTCCATCGCAAACCATAAAAACATTCACAGCAATAGTTACAAAACCATACAGTGTCTCTTCCATCCTATCTGGAAGTAAAAAAACATAAAAAGATATGGGACTATGAAACTCACCTGATTGAGCTTCTCCAACAATTCACGCACTAGCAAAAAGCTAACAAACAAATGCACCCAATCAATACATGAACCAAATACTAAAATGATTCATCAACCTATGATGGATATCTAACATCATCCTATATATATACCCCGTTTATATGCTCTAAGCATTCCGTTTCCCGTCCCTAACAAGTCCTTAACTTAGTTAAACTTGATACCTATCCCGTTTACTATTCTCCCAAAACAGTCTCGGTTTTTAGTCATCAAACTATTCGCCAAACGCCAACCTAACCAAACCCATGCTCTCTGTAAAAGAAACCCTATGCGCTTAAATGTTTTATCTAACTCCTCCCTTTTGATCCAACCTTAAAGCTACTATTAAGGCATCGATATATATATATATATATATATATATATATATATATATATATATATATATATATATATATATATATATATATATATATATATATATATATATATATATATATATATATACTTCTATCTATCCAGATTTTACTGATTTTGAACATACAAAAAGTTCGTTATGATTAGGGGGTCGTACCCTAACCCATTTGCTTAGCCCTCCTCCAGGTCTCTTATTTAATATATAAAACAACTCCCACGTTTATTAGAGGGTTCAATTGTACTTCTAAGTACCCCAATCACCTTAAAACACAAATTGATAACCCGTTGTCCCAAAAACTGTTTTGACCTTCGCCTGTTGTAACCTGTTTTTGACCCATCTTCCGACCTCCAATTTAGTTCTAGTTTCTTGCATTAGAAAGCAAACTCAATTAACTTTTTAGGGGTACTTGGATCGCATCATAAATGTTCCTAGAACTCTAGATATGATCAAAACAATTTTCTCATAATTAATCTAATTAATCATACATAAACCCTAATTAAAACCTAAAAACGAATTCCAATGATAAAACCCCATTAATTAAATTATTAATTAAAGCTCATTAACAAACCCTAATAAAAAATTATGAATCTCAAACTCTAATCCATCATAGTAGGTTACAAATACGTAAATTAACGTTAATCAACCTAGTTTAATTACGTACCTTTAAATCCTGAGCATAAATTCAACTATTTTTTATCATCAATTGCTATTTGACTGACTTAGAGTTTAATTAAGGTTTATGGGTCGTTTTTGGGGTCTTGGGGTGTTTATATATGCTTTGGTAACCTCCTGGTCAAGTTTAGGCCCAATTAGGACTCCTATATGGTAATTATCTTTTTTTTATTAAAATATACTGCTATGGGGCCCACAATTCCGACTCCCCCTTCATTATTTTATTAGTTTAATTTCAATTAACTTATAATTACCATTAGTTAACATCTAGACCCTTCCGGATCAAAACCGGACACCAATTCGCTAATTTTTCGACTTTCTACGTAATTTCCAAACTAACCGTCATTTCTAAAAGTTTCTAATTATGGAAAGTATCTCTAAAACTTATCCTAACCATATAATATGTACTTAATACATACATACAACATACTATACGTACACGAAACCTTGTAAAAACGACATCCGAACTTTCCCGCAGTTCATTTCTGAACTCATTTCATTTCATTTCATTTCATTTCCAACCCGTACCATGATTTACAAATCATGTACCTCATTTCGTCTATTCACATCCCCAAAATCATACATATAAACACATAAATCACATAGTCACACAAAATACCCCAAAAATAAGACTAAGTGACGAACCTCAAAAACCGTGGTTGTCACACCTATAAACTCAATAATGAATCACAAAGTTTCTTTGGGAGTTTTGGCACATTTAAAATATGAACACATGTAAAACTCTGATTGGTGACTATCGTGTGTGATTTAGTTTTTTATGTTTGCATATGATCTTTGTATAACACTTCTAATAATGCACGAGTTATCAATATGTTTAATTTATATTGGTTAAGGTGATACAAATTGGAGTTTGGGTCTGCAAGTGCAGATATGTTTGCAAGTGCAAGCTTGTGTAAAAACTGTTCCTATAGTACTAATTCCAAAGGAATAAAACTAATATTTATCCGGTGAAATGTCGTGCTTGAAAATGAACTTCTATTATGGTGTCAAAGATGAAGATTTCTCGGCAGTGAAGTTTTGCTGTGATTGTTTTGCGCAATATGGCAATTTGCAATCCCATGTTTGGCACTTTGAATTTGCTTTGCTCAAATGTTTGGTTATGTGATACGTCTGACTTTGTAGGAATGACAGAATTAAATGTTTGCACGTGTGAGTATTTGGGCTCTATTATTTGGTTCTAAACATTTGAATCAATTCCTTCATAAATGTAGTAGTATATGGCCTTATAAAAAATTATTGTGTGTAGAAGTAATTTCAGTAAGAATAAGACCTTGGTTGAAAGATTTGTAGAGAATAAAAATTACCGACTCAAAGATTGAATTTGTGAGGTTTTGATAAGTTAGTTGCAAAAGGTATATTAGTCAACTACAAAAAGTTCGTGGTGAAAGAATTAAAAAGTTTCGTGTGTATATCACTTCTCCAAAGATAAAGATATTGTATTTCAAAAAAGATAACAATAATTGCAATTACACAATCAACATTCCCTTTAAAGAAGTCCATCAACATTGACATTTAATTATTTTTCATTAGCTTTTTCATGATGGATATGCGTTGTTAATGATAACATTAAAGATGAACCCGACAAAATTATGTAAATGAGAGTATCGAATAATTATCAAAATATAAATATTATTTCGAACATATATTTGAAGCTCGCCGCCCAACGGGCGGGTCTTGAAGCTAGTTAAATAATAAATAGGCATGAATATGAACATTCTTTATCTCAAACTGATACAATGTTTGTAGTAATATTGACTAAACAAATTATTTTTTTAAACTATTTTGATCGAAATGTTCGTTTCATTTAGTCAATAACTTTTCATTCTTATTTATAATTTTTATTTTTAAACTGACAGAATATTACAACAAACATATCGATTAAGATAGTTTAAAAAATAATTTGTATAATAGTAAATGATATTATTTTGAATCCCAATATATTTTTGTATTCAAGATGCTCCCAAACAATTATTTTCATTCAGAATGATGTTTCATTCAATGTTATTGATTTATTCAGCGTTAAATTATATTGTTTTGTTAAACAGTCCTTCATCTATACAAGCTGAAATTCTTACACTAAGTTTTATAAGTTTTAGATGATAAGAAAAAGAAAAGAAAAATAATTAAAAATAATTATTTATATGCTTTTAGCATAACGAAAAAATAACTTAGTAAACTATATTTAAGGTTTGTCTTCTTAGGGTTTGTTCTTCTGATTTCTGTTTTTTCCTTTATTTTATTGGTGGCGACTCATCTTTTTAGGGTTTGTGGTTTTTTCTCAATGACTTCTCATCATAGGCCACATTCGTTTGAGGAACAGACACAAAGGATCTCGCATTCAATTTACGTTACAAATTTCCCTGATTACACTCCTTCAAGCGATCTATGGAAAACGTGTAGCACGTATGAGACAGTTGTGGATGTTTTTGTTAATGCAATAATGACTAAAAACGTTACTTGCATTTTTCGGTCTCGCTTAGTTTTGATTACGACAATATGTAAAAACAAGCATTTACGAAAACAACGAAAAACGAATTCTTGAGTTCAAGTATTTTTCATTTTACCCATTTTCACTTAAGGTATGGATAAACAAGTACTAACCTTAATCAAGTGATCAAGTGATTTAATCTTTTCTTAAAACTCACTTTTTATTAAGTGTGACAAGTTTTTATTAAACTTTCTTTTTAAGAAAATGTTTTATTAAATTAATTATTTGAAATTTGAAAATGGCATATTCTTATTTGGTTAAGAATATCCTTTCAGGATATTTTTTATATCCAGATAATACCTCCACCACTAAAGGACAAAAAGGAGCGGAGTCTAGTCCGGCGGTACCTTAGCGCCTAGGCGGTACCTTATCGATAAGGTACCGCGGGCTAAGATAAGGTACCGCGGGCAGATATAGCCGTTGGCTCCTTTGTCCTATAAATAGTGGACCATTCTTAGCTTTTCACCTCACCTCTTTTGCACATTTATTTCCAGATTCAAACCCCTTCTTTAATCACTCAAATCTTTGATCATTTGTTTGATTAGTACTTGTTTAAGAAGTGAATCTTGTTCTTCCATCCCTTCCTCTCCAAGTGCAAAGAGAAGAACACTATCCTAGTGAAGTGTTGAGTCCACCACCAAAGATCCATTGAAGATCAAATTTTATACACTTGTAGTTGTGTCATAGTTGTGAAGATCCAAGTAGTTGTGTCTATTTGGAAGTTGTGTATGTACTAAGTATAGTTGTGTAGATTGGTCCTAGCTACGATTAGGGCTCGACTTTTAGCTTAGAGTCGGAAATTGGTTAAGCGACATGTACGGTTTTCTCCACCATAAGGAGCTTGTTGTGTAGTGAACTCTCGAGTAAGGAGTACTCGAGGAGTGGAGTAGGAACGAGGAGTGAGCTTCGTTTCCGAACCACTATAAATCCTTGGTGTTTGGTTTGATCTTTCTTTACCCTTAACTCTTTACATTCTTTATTCTTTATGCATATACATGTGTTAGTACTAGATTAGTTACACTATCATTCTTTATTCTTTGTGGATATATTTTTGTTAGTATTAGTTTAGTTACACTATCATTGTTCATATTGTGCATAAGAAGATTTCACATATTTCCTCAAGCCTAAGTTTTTTTAAAAAGGATTTTTTGGAAACCACTTTTTAACAAGTAAATATAAGAAACTATTCAACCCCCCCTTCTAGTTTCTACAATTGGTATCAGAGCGGGTTGCTCAAGAATTTTTAAAGTATATTGTATTTTAAAACTTGAATCGATCTATGGATTCCAACAAGTACCTAGAAGGGCAATCTATGCAAAGACCACCACTTTTTGAAACCGATAGTTTTATTTATTGGGAAAATAGATTTGAAACTTATGTGAAATCAAAAGATTTAGATCTTTGGCATGTTATTACCAATGGTGATTTTTTACCCTTTCAATTTAATGAAGTTTCTAAAACAAAAGAATTGGTCACTTTTGACAAAGCTAATGACGATACTAAAAAGAAACTTTCAAAAAATAATGAGGCTAAAATGGTGATTTATAATGCTTTACCTAAGAAAGAGTATGAAAGAATTTTTATGTGTGAAACCGCTAAAGATATTTGGAACACTCTGTTAGTAACCCACCAAGGTAATAGCCAAGTCAAAGAAAGTAAAATCGATCTTCTTGTCCAACAATATGAACAATTTGTCATCTTAGAAGATGAAACTATTGATAGTGCATTTGCTAGGTTTAACATCATTATTACTAGTCTAAAAGCACTTGATGAAGGTTTTTCTAGCAAGAACAATGTTAGGAAGTTTCTAAGGGCCTTACATCCAAAGTGGAGAGCAAAAGTCACGGCGATTGAAGAGTCGAAAGATCTCTCAACTTTATCACTCGATGAACTCATAGGAAACTTGAAGGTTCATGAGATGATAATTTTGAAGGACTCGGAATTAGTGAAAACCAAGAGTGAAAGGAAATCTCTTGCACTTAAAGCCAAGAAGGCACAAAGTGACCATGATAGTTCCTCGGAAAGCGATGACGAGGAGTATGCATTGGCGGTGAGAGATTTCAAGAAGTTCTTCAAGAGACGAGGCCAACACGTTAGGCAACCCAACTATGACAATAAACCATTGTCAAAGAATCGGTTTGTCAAGAACGAAAAAGGTGATAGGAATTGCTTTAGATGTGGTGATCCAAATCACTTCATTGGTGATTGTCCAAAGCCCGCTCGTGATAAGAACCACACGGCATTCGTTAGTGGCGCTTGGAGCGATAGCGGTGAAGATGATGATGGCAACCCCAAAGAGGAGAAATGTCTTATGCCTCACACTTCTAAAGAGGTACATTCTGAAACCGAATATTATAGCAATGATAGTTCCACTTTAGATGATATTGAATTTGAAGGTAAATATGATAGCTTACACAAACTTAGTCTTAAATTCATAGAAAAGAATAAAACCTTAAAATCAACCAAAACTAAGCTTGAAAATGAGATCAATGAACTTAGGGAGAAATTGGCTAAACTTGAGAAAAACAAAGAGGTTGATTTAGGTTGCTTATGTTGTGAGAAACTTAGATTAGAGAATGAAGATCTCAAGAGCACCTCCATTAAATTGGAAAAGTTCATGAAAGGTACTAGTGCTCTTGATGATATGTTAAACAAACAAGTTCATTCTAAGGAAAGACTTGGTCTAGGTTTTAACTCAAATGAAGCCTCAACTAGTGAACCAAAACAAGTCAGGTTTTCACAAAAACGCCCACTGGATGCGGTTCCAAATTGTATGGCGCGGTTCCTTATCACTATGGAACCGCCACCATAGATAAGGTACCGCGACCAGAAGATGAATTTTGTGAAAATCCTGAACTTTCTGAAAAGTCTAAGTTAGATGAAAAACTAAAGCATCTTACTGTTAATAAGGTACAATTACCCATACTTGACGACAATGCTATTGGTAAGTTCTACAAACCATTAAGTAAACCTCTCATGGGAAATAGAAGTTTATCTAGACTATCTTCTACTCCACCTAGAGTACGGAATGAGTCTAAGCCTAGAAGTAGAACGACAACGCCTAGAAGAGATAATCAAAATAACTCACGACCTAGAAGTAAAACTCCAACACCTAGAAAGAATAATAATAACTCTAAACCTAGATCAAACACACCTAGGAGAAATAATGAACAACAAAATGGTTACATGAATTACTACCCTCCTCCATTTTGTTCTCTATGGGGAATCCCCTCCTCATTCATGCATCCCAACCAAATGCAAGGGATGTTTGGAACTAACAATTTTGGACCCATGAGATATTGGGGACCAAATGTTTGATCTTGTGTGTTGTTACCTAGATATGCTTGGGAATTGATTTGGAGCCCGATGAGTGGATTAAGGATAGTGGATGTTCTAAACACATGACGGGTAATCAAAGTTTGTTCTCACATTACAAAGCATATGATGGAGGTAACGTTACATTTGCTAGTAGTCTACGTGGTAATATCATTGGCAAAGGTACGATTTCTCTTGACTCCATGACCATTGAAAATGTTGAGCACGTAGATAACTTAGGTTTTAATCTTTTAAGTATAGGTCAAATTTGGGATAATAAGTGTAAGGTCATCTTTTCGAAACATGACAGTGAAATCGTAAAAGATGGAAAAGTCATTGGAAAAGGTGTTAGAAAGCATGGGCTTTATGTCATGAAGGTTAATAAGAAGTTAAAAGACAACATATGTCTTGCGACTATAGATGATAGTTCTACTCTTTGGCATAGGAGATTAGGTCACGCTAATATACGTTTAATTCAATCTTTAGTCTCTAAGGAGTTGGTAAGACACCTCCCCAAGATTAAGTTTGATAGTCACTTTTGTGATGCTTGCAAAGTTGGAAAGCAAGTTCACTTAAGTCACAAAGCCAAGAATTTGGTTTCGACCTCTCAGTGCTTAGAGCTCCTACATATGGATCTCTTTGGACCTTCCGCCATACGGAGTTATGGAGGTAACCTTTATACCCTAGTTATAGTTGATGACTATTCTAGATTCACTTGGACTAGATTTTTGGCATCTAAGAATGAAGCTTTCGATCACTTCGAAATCTTTAGTCGAAGAATTCAAAATCAACTAGGATGTTCAATTGTTTCTATTAGGACGGATCATGGTAGGGAATTTAATAATAAAGTGCAATTTGGTGCCTTTTGTGAAGCTCATGGTATTACCCATAACTTCTCGGCTCCTCGCACTCCACAATCAAATGGGGTAGTTGAAAGGAAGAATAGGACTCTCCAAGAGATGAGTAGGACGATGTTAAACGAGCAATCTTTGCCTCAAAAGTTTTGGTGCAATGCCGTGGACACATCGACTTATATTCTCAACCGAATTCTTATTCGACCTTTCCTAGGAAAGACCCCCTATGAGATTCTTAAAGGTAAGAAACCCTCATTAGAATACTTTAGGGTGTTTGGAAGCAAGTGCTTTATCCTCAACACCAAAGACTACCTTACCAAGTTTGACCCAAAGTCTTACGAATGTATCCTCTTAGGTTATTCTCAAACTAGTAAAGCCTACATTGTCCTAAATAGAACCACGGGGGTTATTGAAGAATCACTCAACGTAACCTTTGATGAAACCCCTCCTTCACCCAAGACACCACCATTGGTTGATGATGACTTGGATGAATTAGAAGTAGTTAAAGCCAAAGAGGTTAGAAAAATAGGAGTTGAAGACCTTAGTGTTGAAAAGGAAGTAAACATTAAGGAGTCTAGGGATCATACTCTCAATAATGTCATTGGTGACTTAAATCAAAGGACCCTAAGATCTCAAGTCCAAAACCAAAGCAACTTCTTTTTTTTTGTCTCCTTGATTGAACCAAAGAATGTTAAAGAAGCTTTGACGGATGAGAGTTGGGTCATTGCGATGCAAGAAGAATTGAATCAATTCGTTGCCAATGATGTTTGGGAACTTGTTCCTCCACCTAGAAGTTCTACCATTATAGGAACCAAATGGGTATTTAGGAATAAGCTAGATGAGAATGGTGTTGTGTCTAGTAACAAGGCTAGACTTGTAGCTCAAGGCTATAATCAACAAGAAGGGATTGATTATGACGAGACATATGCACCGGTAGCTAGATTAGAATCAATTAGAATCCTTTTAGCCTATGCTTGTGCCTTAGCTTTTAAGCTCCAACAAATGAATGTAGAGAGTGCATTTCTTAACGGTTTGATCAATGAGGATGTATATGTGGCTCAACCTCCCGGCTTCATTGATTTTGAGAAACCGGACCATGTTTACAAGCTTAAGAAAGCACTTTATGGACTCAAACAAGCACCCAAAGCTTGGTATGATAGACTTAAAGTGTTTCTTGTTAAACATGAGTATACCATGGGAATGGTAGACAATACACTCTTTACAAAGAAGAAAGGTCCTCACCTCATAATCGTACAAATATATGTTGATGACATTATATTTGGCTCAACTTGTCAAGAATTGTGTGATGACTTTGCCAAAATCATGCATGATGAGTTTGAAATGAGTATGATAGGAGAACTTAACTTCTTTTTAGGACTCCAAATTAAACAAATGGACGATGGTATTTTCTTTAGTCAATCTAGGTACGCTAAAGAAATGCTAAAGAAATTTGGATTAGAAGAATCTAGACCAATGAAGACCCCTATGGCCTCGGATACTAAACTCACCGTAGATGATGATTGTGAGTCGGTAGACAACACCAAATATAGAGGTATGATTGGTAGTTTGTTGTACCTAACGGCAAGTCGACCGGATATCATGTTTAGTGTTTGCGTTTGTGCTCGCTTCCAAGAGGCTCCCAAAACCTCTCACCTTGAAGCGGTTAAGCGTATCTTCCGATACATTAAAGGCACTATACATTTAGGATTATGGTATCCTAAAGGGACCAGCGTAGAAACCATTGTCTACGCGGACTCGGATCATGCGGGAGACTATGTGGACCGGAAAAGCACTAGTGGAGTTTGTACCTTCATGGGTTGTTGTTTAACTTCTTGGTTCTCCAAGAAACAAACCGCTCTTGCGATATCCACCACGGAAGCCGAGTATGTGAGTGCCGGAAAAGCATGCCAACAAGCTCTATGGATGAAGCAAGCGCTTGTTGATTACGGGATTTCTCTTGATGATGTTCCCATCATGTGCGATAATAAAGGCGCTATAGACCTAAGCAAGAATCCCGTGCAACATTCGCGAACCAAACACATAGAAATTAGACACCATTTCCTTAGGGATAATGTTCAAAAGGGGAACATTACTATTGAAAAGGTGCCTTCCGAGGACAACTTAGCCGATATCTTCACTAAGCCACTTAAGAGGGAACCTTTTAATTACTTGCGTCTAGGTCTAGGATTAATGGAACATCTTCCTTAAATTCTTTTCTTCTTGTGTGTTTTCTTTTACCACTTTGAGTCCTTGAGTCTTTTAAACTCCTTTTGAAAAATCTTCTCCTCTCCTTTTCAAAATTCTCAAAGTCTCTTTCGAAAATGGTTGAGAAATTCGTTTGACATTGTTAATTCAATCTAAAAACAATTTTTCATAGATTCTCGCTATTAATCTAGAGCTTACATAATTCATATGTATGATTCTCTCAAACATAGCAAGAAAAAGATAGAATCATGGAGGATTATTGTGTCATGACTTAAGGTCTTGTCTTACACACCTCCTACATCGATTTTTTAATCCATGTATTTTGGTCAAATCTCTATTTGGTAAGTTTGCATATGTTTTCTTTGTCTATCTTTGCTTTTAAGCATATCCCTATGATAAGTTAGACTAGAAAAATAAGTTTTGCTGAAAAATCTTCCTCCAAACACCAAACCCTGCTTCTGCAGGCGGTTCCATATGTGAGCCGCGGTACCTTATTGATAAGGTACCACCAGCCTAGATAAGGAACCGCCTACAGTGGCCTTCCTTTTCGGGTTTTTGTCTGAAACTCCATATTTGCTCCAACATTTTTAAGAATCTTTGTTTCAAACCCTTTGACCACCCCAAAAATACCCTAAGCCTTCCCTATTTAAACCATAAGCATTTTGCATTACTTCACATCCAAAATGCCTTATTCTCCCAATGAAAGCCTTGCATCTCCTCCATTTTCTCCTATTGCTTTCAATCCAAACCCACCCAAGAACACTCTTAATCACATGTCTCCTACCAAGAATGTTGATTGTGGAACATCTTTTCTTTCACCACCACCCTTTAGTGTTCTTCCTCATTCTCATGATAATGTCATGCACCATGGAACATATTGTCATTGTTGTCAATATCAACATCTTGCTATGGCACACATCTATGAGGAGTTGAGCTACATCAAGAGTCTCTTAATCAAGCCTCCTCTTCACTTTGATTATGAGATCTCCAACAAGCCACCACCACCACCCTCCGCTATTACCTTGTCTTTCATATAAGTATTGGTTGCTTATCCACAAGACACCAAATTCAAGCAAATATTAGAATTCTAGAATAACTAGGATAAGATTTATGCTTTTGGCTTGTTTCTTTTTCCATACTTCTTTGTATGATGTTCTTTTAGTAACCTATCTTGGATCTTTGTCTTTGTGTTTTCTTCTCTTTTAATTTTTTTTTTGGTGACCCATTGCTATATATTGTTGGTTGTTTCTTTTGTTCAACTAACCCTTCTATGTAGCTTGTCACCATATCTCGATTCCTCGGTGCCCCAAGCTAGGGGGAGTAAGCACCAAGGGGGAGTCTTTGCAAAGTCCGTTTCTTCAACACCGGCTTACGCAACCTTTTTGCTTCGACAAAGGGGGAGAAATGAATAAACTCGTCTTCGAAAATCTTGTTTTTGTGTGATTGAGTTTATGTATTGTCGGAATCAAAAAGGGGGAGATTATTAATGCAATAATGACTAAAAACGTTACTTGCATTTTTCGGTCTCGCTTAGTTTTGATTACGACAATATATAAAAACAAGCATTTACGAAAACAACAAAAAACGAATTCTTGAGTTCAAGTATTTTTCATTTTACCCATTTTCACTTAAGGTATGGATAAACAAGTACTAACCTTAATCAAGTGATCAAGTGATTTAATATTTTCTTAAAACTCACTTTTTATTAAGTGTGACAAGTTTTTATTAAACTTTCTTTTTAAGAAAATGTTTTATTAAATTAATTATTTGAAATTTGAAAATGGCATATTCTTATTTGGTTAAGAATATCCTTTCAGGATATTTTTATATCCAGATAAGACCTCCACCACTAAAGGACAAAAAGGAGCGGAGTCTAGTCCGGCGGTACCTTAGCGCCTAGGCGGTACCTTATCGATAAGGTACCGCGGGCTAAGATAAGGTACCGCGGGCAGATATAGCCGTTGGCTCCTTTGTCTTATAAATAGTGGACCATTCTCAGCTTTTCACCTCACCTCTTTTGCACATTTATTTCCAGATTCAAACCCCTTCTTTAATCACTCAAATCTTTGATCATTTGTTTGATTAGTACTTGTTTAAGAAGTGAATCTTGTTCTTCCATCCCTTCCTCTCCAAGTGCAAAGAGAAGAACACTATCCTAGTGAAGTGTTGAGTCCACCACCAAAGATCCATTGAAGATCAAATTTTATACACTTGTAGTTGTGTCATAGTTGTGAAGATCCAAGTAGTTGTGTCTATTTGGAAGTTGTGTATGTACTAAGTATAGTTGTGTAGATTGGTCCTAGCTACGATTAGGGCTCGACTTTTAGCTTAGAGTCGGAAATTGGTTAAGCGACGTGTACGGTTTTCTCCACCATAAGGAGCTTGTTGTGTAGTGAACTCTCGAGTAAGGAGTACTCGAGGAGTGGAGTAGGAACGAGGAGTGAGCTTCGTTGCCGAACCACTATAAATCCTTGGTGTTCGGTTTGATCTTTCTTTACCCTTAACTCTTTACATTCTTTATTCTTTATGCATATACATGTGTTAGTACTAGATTAGTTACACTATCATTCTTTATTCTTTGTGGATATATTTTTGTTAGTATTAGTTTAGTTACACTATCATTGTTCGTATTGTGCATAAGAAGATTTCATATATTTCCTCAAGCCTAAGTTTTTGAAAAAGGATTTTTTGGAAACCACTTTTTAACAAGTAAATATAAGAAACTATTCAACCCACCCTTCTAGTTTCTACAGTTTTTATTCCCTTAAAGAAATCTAAAGCTAGCAAAAGATTTGCTTTTGTTCGTTTTATTAAGGTTCCTAACCTCACTCGCCTTGTAGAAAACCTATGCATCTTATGGATTGGCAGCTTCCATTTATTCGCATCGCAGGCCCGCTTCGAATGCCCTTCTAAGACAGCTGGTAATCCGACGTTAGCTTCTTCAAAGCTCGACAGGTCCACTGCTCAAGTTCATACTAAGTATCAAGCAGGTTCTTATGCTAAAGCAGTATCGCATAATCATACGACTCATCCTGTTGATTCCTCACCTGCTATAGTCTTAGATGACTCTTGTTTATCCTCACGAGATTTTTCCAATCATGTAATGGGTAAGGTCATTCTTCCTCCATTGCTAATCTTTATGTTATTTTGAAGGATGAGGGTTTTGTTGATATTAAGCTGATGTACCTAGGGGGTATGTGGGTTTTAATTGAATGTGCCAACGCGAGTACTAGAGGTAAGTTGTTACAGCACCAATGAATGAAGTCGTGGTTTGTTGATCTTTGTAAAGCTTCCAGTGATTTTGTCAGTGAGGAAAGAATTGTGTGGGTGGATTTAGAAGGAGTTCCTGGGAATGCCTGGACTAAAGAATCGTTTAGGAAGATAAGCAACAAATAGAGAGTAGATCTGGAGGTTGACAATAATACTGTTACTAACTATGGTCGTAAGCGCCTTTGCATCAAAACTAATCACCCAACATCGATTCTTGAGTCCTTCAAGATCATGGTTAAAGGGAGAACTTACTTGGTACGTGCTAAAGAATTATTCACGTGGTATTCAGGTGATTGTGGATTGTAACGATAGTGACTATTTATCCGAAGACGATTCCTCTAGCCAGAATATTAATTTGGAAGACGATTTGGTTGTTCATAGAGATGAAGTTCTAGAAGAGGGGATTCACAGTAACGAGGATGGAGTTCTAGAAACAGTCTTTGGGTCTGATGATTCAACTCATAAACGAGATAAAGAGGTCATTGCTGATGCACACTCAGAGGATATTTTTGGGATTTATGATATGTTGGAGAACCCTAACATTCTTTTAGGAGATAAACAGGCGAGTTCATCTATCCCTTATCCTCCTAGTTTTACTACGGACGGGTTTGAGGTCAAGGACAAATGTAACCCAGGCAATGAGACAGTTAATGAAAAGGACAATACGGCTGATGCACACTCAGAGGATATTTTTGGGATTTATGATATGTTGGAGAACCCTAACATTCCTTTAGGAGATAAACAGGCGAGTTCATCTATCCCTTATCCTCCTGGTTTTACTACGGACGGGTCTGAGGTCAAGGCCAAATGTAACTCGGGCAATGAGACAGTTAATGAAAAGGACAATACGGCTTATTCAAATCACTCTCCCCTTGATGTCGATCCCATGGAACAAAGATCCGAATCTTCTCACTCGTCCAAATTGCACAGTAAGAAAGGGGTCAATACTCTCAATAATGGAGGTTCGGTTTTGGAAGTAATGGAGGATATTATTCAAGTGGGCTAATCTATGGGATATACAATGGAGGGGTGCGAAAAATATCTTTAAGGAAATATTGGACAACAAGGAGTGGATAATGGTTTTGAATGAATGCATTATCCATTAACGTTCAGGGCCTTGGGCACAAGACGAAAAAGGAGTGGATCAAAAGGTTATCGTTTTCATTTAATCTTAATTTTTTGGCAATTCAAGAAACAAAGATGTCTTTTATTCCTTCTATGTTGGTTCGGTCTCTCTGGGGTAATTCGAATTTTGACTTCGCTACTAGTGACTCCGTTGGAGCTTCAGGTGGTATTCTATGTATTTGGGAAGCTTCTATTTTTAAGAAAGATAACGTTACGGTTTCTGATAACTTCTTAGCTATATACGGTACTTGGCTAACTAATAATTCCAAAATTCTTTTCATTGTTGTGTATGCTCCTCAATTGGTTTCACAAAAGAAAACTCTTTGGGATTATATATTGTGATTTTGGGTCGTTGGAACGGTGAAGTTATTATTATGGGAGATTTAACGAGGTTCGGTTTGCAAACGAAAGAAGGGATTCCTGTTATAATCCGTATAGCGCCAGACAATTTGATAAATTTATTCTGGATTCTGGTTTGACTGATATCCCTCTAGAGGGTTACTCTTTTACTTGGTCTCATCCCTCGGCATCTAAAATGAGTAAGCTAGATCATTTTTTATTTCCAATGGCATTTTCTCCTTATTCCCATCTGTTACTGGTAGTTGCCATGATCTACATCTCTTTGATCATCGTCCAATACTACTTCGGGAAATTCATGTTGATTTCGGGCCCACTCCTTTTAGGCTTTATCATTCGTGGCTTGATTTAGTTGGGTTTGATGATATGATTAAATCTTCGTGGGTCTCCTTATCTTTTTCAGAGAACTAGAGGTGTCGGAAAAGTTTACCCGACCCGAACCAGAATAAGCCTATTCGGGTCGGGTCACTCGGGTTCAAAAATGTATTCGGGTCAATTCGGGTTGACCCGAACTGACCCGAGTTCTAATTAGGCTCGGGTTCGGGTTTATATTTTTTAGCCTTGACCCGAATTGACCCGACCCAAATTGACCCGAACCTGACAAACCCGACTTGACCCGAGTTTTTTTAACACATTTTACATAGTAAATATACTTAAATAATCTAATTTTTAATTTTTTTACTTATACCCGGGTTGACTCGAACCCGAGTTGACCCGACCCGAACCCGATTTGCCCCGACCCGAACTGACCTGACCCGAATTGACCCGACTGACCCGAGTTGTAATTAGGCTCGGGTTCGGGTATGATATTTTTAAGTCTTGACCCAACTTGACCCGACCCAACTTGACCCGAACCCGGTTGACCCAACCCGATTCTCACCCCTACAGACAACAACTCTATGATTCGGTTTAAGAAAAAATTGCAAGCTATCCAAAACGTCATTTGTGGTTGGGGTAAAAACAAAAACAGGAAGCTTCTAGGTTGAAAAATAGCATTATTGTTGACTTAGGGCTTGTTGATAAAGCCTTGGACAATGGGACGTCTGACGACACGGCGAGCCTTCGACGTCTCGATCTTCTAAGACAGTTACAAGATATTAGTAACTTAGAATCTAAGGATTTTCTTCAAAAATCTAAGATTAAGTGGGCGATTGAGGGGGATAATAACTTACTTTTTGCTTGGCAATTGTGTACTCGATATCGTTCTCGGTATCTAATCGAATTGATCACGGTTTGAAGTGGAAGAGTCGTTCTTGGTGACGAAAATGGGAGTTGATTTTCTATTCTACTTGAAGTGAAAATCCGAAACGTAATTAAAATAAGCTAAAAGCAAATCTAGAAAAACTGTCACTTTTTCTTTAAAATTATAAAAACACTTATTAGGGGACGAAAATTCTAAGTTCTTTCACGGGATCATTAACAAGAGACGCTCGCAGCTTGCAGTTAGAGGTGTTTTTGTGAACGGTATTTGGAGTACTTATTCGGCTTCTATTAAGACCGCTTTTTTTCTCATTTTGCTAACAGGTTCAAGCAGCCATCTCATGCTAGATTCAAATTGAATTATTAGTTCCCTAAGAGGCTTCAACAAAGCCAAACAGATGTCTTGGAAGTTCGAGTGTCTCACAAAGAAATTAAGAGGGCGGTATGGGATTGCGGTGACAATAAGTCGCCCGGACCCGATGGTTTTACGTTTGAATTCTTCCAAAAATACTGGGGCTTAGTTGGTTACGATTTATGTGACGCAGTGGAATATTTCTTCATAAAAGGTTGTTTTGCATACACTAAGAGTCTCGGGCTCAGGAATATTTCTTCATAAAAGGTTGGTTACCATATCTATGTCTCTAAGAGTCCCGGGCTCAGGATAAGACGTAGATCGAGTACGCATACACTAAAAGGAAATAAAATATTTTTGATTTTTTATCTTTTTTATTGTTTTTGGATTTTTGAAAATTTTATATTTTTAAGGATTTTTGAAAATTTTTGTGCTTGAAGATAACGTTCCCAAAAGAACGAATCCCAAAATCCAATTTCTCACTAAAAATCGTTAATCTTTACGAAAAGAGCCGGCAGCGGCGCCATTTAATAACTGACTTTTTGCTTGGCAATTGTGTACTCGATATCGTTCTCAGTATCTAATCGAAATGACCACGGTTTGAAGTGGAAGAGTCGTTCTTGGTGACGAAAATGGGAGTTGATTTTCTATTCTACTTGAAGTGAAAATGCGAAACGTAATTAAAATAAGCTAAAAGCAAATCTAGAAAAAGTGTCACTTTTTCTGTAAAATTATAAAAACACTTATGAGGGGACGAATATTCTAAGTTCTTTCACGGGATCATTAACAAGAGACGCTCGCAGCTTGCAGTTAGAGGTGTTTTTGTGAACGGTATTTGGAGTACTTATTCGGCTTCTATTAAGACCGCTTTTTTTTCTCATTTTGCTAACAGGTTCAAGCAGCCATCTCATGCTAGATTCAAATTGAATTTTTAGTTCCATAAGAGGCTTCAACAAAGCCAAACAGATGTCTTGGAAGTTCGAGTGTCTCACAGAGATTTCGGGAAGCGTGCAATTTTTGGAAATTAAAACGTAACGAAAACGTAACCCCGTCGGAATGCCTTATCAGAATCACGTCGGAATGCCCGATCGGAATCACGTCGGAATCCGATCAGAATGCAACCAAAAGGAATATGATCGGAATGTGTGAATCGGAATCTCGTCGGAATAATCACAAAGGTATCGGAATGTATAAAGAGAACACAGTCGGAATAATGGAAATCAAGGCCAATCGGAATATCCAATAAACACCCTCGTCGGAATCCAGATCGGAATCCCCGTCGGAATGCAAAACCCTTTTCCGATACCCAGTATCGGAATAATAGTGAAGCTGTCAGAATAATGGTCTAATCGGAATAAACAGTCGGAAAAGGGTTTACCCTTTTCTGATGACTTGCAACTTGTGAAAAGCAAAAACCAAATAAGCAAAGTTTTAATAAGCAGTATCCAAAACTTTACTAATTATAAGATAAAAGGGGTAATAAGCACGAATAAGAACTTATCAAAACTTTAAATAAGCAAAACTTTTAAATCAAACTTTAAAAAGATAAGACTTTTTAAGAAAACTTTAAAGCAAATAAGCTAAATACAAAATAAGCCAATAAGCATTATAAGCTCAAAGCTTAATCCGTATAAAAACTTAGATAGAAACCAAAAGATAAACTTTTTGATCTCATAAACATTAAGATGAAACAAAATCAAAGATTATCACTAATCAAAATCAAAATCACAAACAAGAAAGGTAGAAGAAGATTAAGATAAAAACAAGACTAAACTCTCAAAAAGTAAAGATTTGATTCAAACAAGAAAGGAATAAAAAGATGAAGTTCTAGTGAGAGAAAGTTAAACACTTTCTCTCTCTAAAACTACTAAAAATTGAAAATGAACTAATTAACTAATAACTAACACCCTCCTAATGTGTCATTAGGAGGGTATATATAGGAGGTGGGGAGTGCATGTGTTGCTTCCTTTTTCATCTCGACTCGATTAAAATTCTTTGTCTTTCTCGACGTCGTCTCGGGATTTGTCGATATAAGTTGAACTTGTCTTATAATTTTCTTCTTCTATTAGACTTGAGTTCTTCGACTTCATTAAACTTCCGTCTTTAGACCTTTTCTTCGATAAATCTTCAGAATAGGCCTTGGACTTCCGTTCTTTTTACACTCTCGATCTTTTGACTTCATCTTTTCTCGTTTTCTTCGATAAAAGCCCGTGATAGCCCGTGTTTTCTTCCTATTTCATATTTTTATCCTGAAACACAATAAAAACACAAACCACGCATAATTCCGACTTTAACAACATAAAATACACGTTTTGGACTTGTTATTATTGGAAATAAGTGGTAAAAGGATAAGTGTTTCACACTTATTAAATCCCCTACACTTGACCATTGCAATGCCCTCATGCAATGCATTAATTTCAAAGCATAGATTCATTTCTCATTATAGATAACCCACCTTGGACTTTATTAAAAAGATAGAAATATATACAAAAAAAGTAAAGAAATCAAAGACTTACATTGGGGTTTTGGCTGTCATGAATGTTTATCATCCTCAAGTTTCACGTTCCCCATACCAAGCTTAAAAACGAGATCATTGTCAATATGTTAGCAAACTAACACGAATTCATGTGGCCCCATTATTCACTTAGACTCCCTTATTCCTAGGTGTATCTCTTATATTTTAATATTGTCTTGAATGATCACTAGGATGCATTGTTTGACTTATTTCGATACTTATTTAGGCTGAAAATAAAGTGGGACAATTTAATCAATAGTTAGCTAAAGGACAAAATCTTTTAAAACTGCTTCTCGGGGCCTTTTAAAGTTCATATCTTGGCATAACTCGCTCACGATTTGAGACCTTTCTCGGACCGATATTTGGCAGCGACTTCATACTTCGAATCTTGAGAGACGTTCTTGAAATTATGGTCTTCTCTTCATAATAGGAATTTCTTCACTTGAAGTTTTTGAGAGATTCTTCATACTTGGACCACGACTTCCTCATTTTTCTCCAATCTTTATTTTGGAATTTGATATACAACGATCCGCCTCCTTTTAGGATTTGGATCTATTTATCCTCATACCTTGTTAGGGCCTGTTTGGATAGACTTCTCCATGATCTTTAGGGGAGTATTTGCTTTTCGTCGTGTGTCTCGATCCTTCATATTGATTTTCGATAAATGATTCTTCACATCACTTGGGGTCTTTAGCAACAAAATGTAGCCCTCATGCCTTGTTAGGGCCTTTTCGGACTCGCCAATCTTCGCATCCCGCTTCAATAAGTTATGCCTTGGTTATGAACTCTAATTAATACCGAGCAACTTTTAAACGATCTTGGGCTAGAAGCTAAGTAACTTTTCAAATCGTACAACCTTATTTATTGCAAATATATTTATTAGCAAGCGATGGGAGAAAAAGCTTATAATCAACTCACATAAATTCATGAAAGAATATCAATCTTATAATTGACTCTATCATCTCTCGTTCTCCACAATTTAAAATCTCAAGGAGTGAGACTCGTGGATGCTTAGCCAATTAAATCAAAGTTTTGGGTTTTCAAGTCATCTATAGGATCTTGCAACTTCTTAGACTTTTTCAAGTTTAGAATTCGTATTTTAAAGTTCCCTTGATAAACGACTTTCTAGGATCAATTATAGGAACTTGCAAAAAGTTATTGTTCTTAACCCTTAAGAGTTAAGACTTTCGCGTTTTAAAGTTCCCTATATAAAAGCCTAGAAAAACTTGACTTAAACACGTTAAGGATACTAGCTAGAGTAAACTTACATAAGTAAACTCGGGTTGAGTCAAAAGATTCACAACGTTAAATTTAAAACCACTTTATTAAACTTTATTTTAGCAAAGAAAATAAATAACAATAACAAAGGGAAATTCTACTATACTACTAGGCCAAAATAGATTAAATTTTTTGAAAAATTTCGAAAAAATCAAATTTTCCGGTTAAAATGAGGACAAATTAATGGAAAAGCCGTTAAAATGAGGACAAATTAATGGAAAAGCCCACTTACTTCGATAGAAGTCCCCCTACACTTGATATAAACATTATCCTTAATGTTTAAGCATGTGGGAGTAAACTCCCCTACACTTAGGACATTGTGCACTTTGTTTAAATCTTGCTAAGGAAAGGACAACTATAGTGATTCCTATTTTAATATTAAAGAATATAAAATAGTGAATTAAAAGATTTTAGGATAGAAACGGGAAGATGGGTACACGGGATCACGGTTCGTCAAATGTCATCAAAAGTGCTCTTTTAAGCTTTAATCCCTGCACATCAAAAGAAACAAGACAATAAACACATACGGAGCTCCCCCTACACTTATTATGAAAACGATAAAGGATAGATCAACGGTTGCCTCCCGAGAAGCGCTTGTTTTTGTTAACCGAGTCACGAGCCTGACTCGACCCAGAACTAATTCAAGGGTGTAGGATCGATGTTTTCTAAGGATTAGACATTGTTGATTTACCTATTGAGATGGATGGTGAAATGGAAAACTTAGAGAGAGAAAGAAGAGAGAGAAAGGAGAGAATGAAAGGAAGATGGAAAATGTGATTCTTGAATGAATGTGTTTCAACAACCCCTCCTAACATGCTAGGAGGGGGGTTTATATAGCCCACCCTACGTGTGGGCTATATGGGCTATATTGGATCACGAGCCTAATATCATTGGAGTGACCGATCCTTTCTAAATACGTAAAAACGTATTTCCAACAATCTCCCCCAAAGGGAGGTCACTCCAAGTTACAATGTCCTAAATAGTCTATAGCTCGTGATCTATGCTAATAATGATGTGACCAAGACTTTCCTTGGAAAAACGTATTTCCAAAAATCTCCCCCAAAGGGAGGTCACACCATTTTACAAAATCTTAAACCTAGCATACTATGCTTGAGTCTTCGATCTTGTTCTTGTGAATATGCTTGATGTGATCTTTAACTTCAGCCTTGAGCATGTTTCCTTGCCTTGATCTTGTGCATTCATCACTTGTGATATTCGCCTCTTCGTGACTTCATGTTCCACATACTTATACCTTTATAATTCTTGAAAGCTTCAGAGTTTGGTACAGCGGAAGACTTGACCTTCAGACTTTCTTGAATTCGTTGAAGTACTGAGTGTATGCAGTATAAGCATGTGGTGACGACTTCTTCTGGATTGTACACCTCAATGCCACCTTCTTGTTACGCTGCATAAGACAGTTAGCAACAAACCATATACACGGATGAAATGGCCTTGAACATTTCATTCTAATTCGGTAGCATTTTACCTCCGGCCGGTGAAGACCGTTGGACGATATTAAATATCGTACTTGTGGCAGGTAGTTTCAATAAAGAACCTCCTTGACAAGATTTCGCGGGTAAACCCGTTCTCTTTACTCGACCGTCCAAAGCTGACTGCGAACGTAAAGAGTGAATCATTTGGATAGTAATATCCGCATGATTTGAAGCCGTCAATTCATGTTCCTGGAACAAGTGAAATTCAATTAAGAACCGCACCATCGTTGCTTTCCAGTTGTCACGAGCTTGATTCATATAGAATCTTGCAAGTTACCTACCAAGTGTTGTTTGAGGTTAACACTAGAAGGATTTCCACTCATCACTGTGAACACTAAGGTATCACTCTGAGTGTTCTGGCAAGATCACTAAGATATTGCGTAGAGGCCTGGAACGTGTTTAAATTCATTTAAGAATTAAACCTCTGTTGCTTTCTAGTTATCACAAGTTTGATTCATAAAGAATCGCACAAGTCACCTACCATGAGCTTTTTGATATTCGCTCAAGAAGGATTTCCATCTTCATTGTAAATACTTTCGTATTACTCGGATGTTCAGGCAAGATCATGAAGATTTTGCGTAGGACTCTTAAGATGTTTCTTACTTTTTCACAGTGTGTGAAGAAGCAAGGAAATATGAAAGTGTGTCCTAATGAGATATTTGATGATCTCAAATGGCTCTAGACTCGATCGTGCATTTTGGATTTTAGTGATCGGAGGCTGGAGAGGAGTGCCACCATTTCAATACCAATTTATTCGGAGTGAATAAATCAATAGATAATGCGTTGTCTCCGTGTGATTAAAACAAATATCTTTTGAGAGATATCTGAGTTAGCTGGGATGGGTTGTGCATTGCATCACTGGGTCCATGATGTCTATCTTCAATATCAAGAATCATTAAAAATGATCTCAATAGCATATGTATTGACCCGGTTTCTGCCTAAGTTGTAAGGAGGGCTTCTTTCTTTACACCCTTTATCTTTACAATTCTTTTTCATTCTTCAACCCCTTCAATGCTTACCAATACGTCATCACTAGCACCTTGTTGTGATTGTTCCAGTGCTAACTTAAGTACTTGGTCGGCATTCAGCTACGTTCATAATCTTTCTCCATCTTTCCTAAGGACTACTATTTCTAGCTATGGAATGTCCTTGGGAAGATTCCTCCGGTTCTAGAGAAATCATTGGACTTTAACCTATCCTACCATCCTTATGTCACCACAATCTTCACCGTCGTGAATAGAGATGTTTTGGGTAAGTGTATGTCACCATGAAATCCATTTTGAAGTGCAAATCCATTTTGCTCCCCCTTAACATATGCCACGATATCCGAAAACATTTCGCACATGTCGGGATGAGCTAGCACATTAAGTCAAACCATTTGTGATTAATCATTTCCCATATTAAATCACATTTTCTCCCCCATATTAAAAATATTAACCCAATCGATGTTTTTAATATCAGTTGATTTAATAGCATTTTAAGAAAATTTGGGAAGAAAAATGCAAATCCAATTATCTTCATGAATTACGCAAGCTCCCCCTCAAATTAATGAGGGTGTGCTGAAACGTAAATTAAATACCTTTTAAACACAAATGTAAGGTATTTATCACGTGCAAAGATCATATATGAGAATAAATTCACAAGATTAGCAATTTACGAGGTAGGACCTGAATGATGGAGAACATCATATGAAAGATTCACATGGTTCTTGTTCACGAACGTTGGTCACCTCGTCACGTCTAAAGTTATCTCTTGACTCCATGTGTATGATTGATATCGTTGTCTTGACACCAATATGTGAACTTGGCACTCTCGGCATCAAGGATTCTGAATGCTGGACAATTGCTCCCCCTCAATTGTTGACCCGTGTTCTATTGAAAGAGCTGTAGTCACCGTTTGAGTAGTCACATCGTCGAGTATGTAGATATCAATTGTAAGTTGCTACGGTTGGTGGAGATGATAACTTCATAAAAACAAGACTTTTCTTGTTTTAACAAATAAATGCACTGAATCGTACATAAATTTGTGTTAGATTGTGTTATTACGTAAACACAATCCCTTACATGGTTATAAAGTAAACCATGCCCGAGAAAATTAATTCCCGTTGTTGAGTCAAAGCTTTCCGGTGAAATGCTTGACTTGATTATGAAAAGCGGGTTACTATCTAAAATAATAGCAAACCATTTTGAGCATGTTTTAAAACATTTGAACTTCTGCTCGAACTTTATTTACAACCCCGTGTCATTATTGAATGACATTTCTAGTATCGTAAATATTATCGATTCCAGAAGACATGCTCTTTTTATCAAAATATTTTTTGAACACACAATTTTGAAAGATTTATAAAACCTTTTTGAGAAATTCTCGAAAAATTGTGTTCAACGTTTTGAAAACTAATTACTTGAGCTTAAGATGTTGAATATCTTGCAAAAACGAGCTCAAGTCCGAGAAGTTGTAAACTTCCCGTTGTTAAGGACAAGTTTATCATCGGCGATAAACTTTCCTTGTACCTAAAGAACGAGTCCTAAGTTGACATTTACTTAGAAGTCGTTTTCATGAGCTTGAAAAACTTTGAATGTTTTAGCGTAAAGCTCATGACCGAGAAAGATGAATTTCTCGTTATGAGGTAAAGTTCTCTTATTTAAAAGATACGCTTTCCTTTCTGAGCTTAAAACTTGGAATGTTTTAATACAAGCTCATGACCGAGAAAAATTAATTTCTCGTTTCGAGGATAAGTTATCTTTAAAGATAAGCTTTCCTAAAAATGAAATCCGAGTTATAGTCTGAGATTTAACTGTAAGTCATTGTGCATGAGCTTAAAAACTTCGAATGTTTTTAATATTAGCTCATGCCCGAGAAAAATTAATTTCTCGTTGTAAGGATAAGTTTATCATCGGCGATAAACTTTCCTTTCTTTGAAGATCGGGTCATCATCTGATATTTAATGATGAGCCTTTTACACGAGCTTAAAACCTTTGAATAGTTTAAATGTAAGCTCGTGTCCGAGAAAAGTTAATTTCTCGTTAAGAGGGTAAGTTATCGTTGCGTAGATAAACTTCCCTGTCTCTGAAGTACGGGTCATCGTCTGACATTTAACGAGGAGCCATTTACACGAGCTTAAAACCTTGGAATGGTTTTAAGATAAGCTCGTGTCAGAGAAAACTTAATTTCTCGTTTTAAGGGTAAGTTATCGTTGCGTGGATAAATTTCCATGTCTCTGAAGTCCGGGTCATCGTTTGTCATTTAACGAGGAGCCATTGTGCATGAGCTTAAAAACTTCGAATGTTTTTAATATAAGCTCATGCCCGAGAAAAATTAATTTCTCGTTGTTAGGATAAGTTTATCATCGGCGATAAACTTTCCTTTCTTTGATGAACGAGTTACAGTCTGTGATGTGACTGTAAATCCTAGTGTACTGTGAGCTTAACTGGAAATCCCCTGAGACACTTGTTTCTTAGATATCAGCTTCCTTAGCAACCAAACTCTGAGAGTGTCCTTAATTGAATGGTATACAATGATTGGACCGCTTCATTCTTTTGGAACATCCTCTTTGGTACCTGCATTCTCATTTGGAATTTGCATGCTTTGATATGGGTTAGCGATATCTATCTTAGAAGCAAGTGGGGGTTCACAGTTTTCTCTTCTTGTGCTAGAGGTGACATGAGGAGATGATTCACTTGTCTTAGTTGGTAAACGTTTCCTTTTATAGAAAACCTTAAGTTCAGGCTTAAGTGAAGTATCCTCCTTTTCAATTTCCTCCCTAGTAGTCTTAGTAGAATCAGAGACTATCATAGTTAAAGGGCACTCGTTTCCTACAATAGTGAAAGTTATACCAGTGGGGCGCCACATTTTACCAACGGGTTTGATTTTAGCCACCCACTGGGATTTAAGTCTAGCACGGGAGTTCACCTCATTAAGTAGTTTCTTGATACAAGAATCATGATTAGCCGTAAAGACACATTTTCTACATGTTTTACAAGTAGCATATTTAATGTCCGAGTAAGATCTAAAATTCCTAGATGATTGATTGATGCTCCTAGGATGTGACATGCTACGGTTAGCAGTGTTGGGTAATCTAGCAGGCATCTGACTAGGTTTGAAATTCCTATCTCTTACTTGTGTCTTTTGCTTAGCTTCCCTTAGACCAAATGTATGGCGAACGTCATTTGAACTAGTTCGAGACGTATTCTTTGGACTATGTCGAGGGAAACTAGAGGCAATCATGTGATTAGGTCTTGCAAAAGCTGTTTTAGTCACATTGGGCCTAGATAGTGGAGTGACTGTTCTAGAAAGATGAACCATATCAACTTGGGAGGCAAACCGCGGTCTCGAGGATTGTGATCGCTCGGATCTAAATGCAGTCGGTTGTCGAATGAACTGATTTGTAGGCGGTTTCCCCAAGATTGATGGTTTTTCAAGCTTAGTGTCCACACTAGTTCCTTTAGTTTTCCTCAAATCGTTTTTCAACGCAGCTATAGCAAAGACCTTTTCCTGAACTTGAGCCTTTAAGATCTCATTTTCTTTGAACAATTCATCTTGGGATGCCAACTTAGATTCAAGCAACTTAATTTGTTTCAAAAGATTGTCCTTTTCAGCTTTAGAATCTAGAACATTTTGATCCAATTTTCGTTCAAGAACAACGTTTGACTTTTCAAGTTTTTCAAAGTATGTTTCAAATTTGTCCGTTTTCTTAGAAAATTCAAGTTTGGCATCCTCAAGATCTTTTAATTGTTGAGCTACAATCGTTTCGAGTTCTCTAATCTTGGAATCAGAAGCAGTTAATGAAGCAGTTATAAGACAATTATCATGATGTTTAGCATTTTGAACACTTTCTCCCCCATTATGACTCACATCGGATGAATTAGAAGTGGTATTTCTATCACTCTTTTCCATCCCATGTTTGTCATAGTTAGGTTCAGAATGCTCAATATGCGGTATTTCATCAGCATATACATCATCAACATTACATTGTACCATGCCCACAGGCTCTTCGTCATTAACGGGTAAGGTGTCATCAAAAGAGATTTCGTGAACATTGCCTGACGTGCCACTGGTATCATGTTGTCCTCCTGATTCCGTGCTCTTGCCATCGTTAGGCTCCAAGTTGTCAACCGTATGACCATTCTCCTCTTGCATCTGCATCATAGATTCTTGCACTCCATTATCATACACTTGCTGAATTCTGGATCTTTCATAAATCGAAGACGAAACCGATGTCATAAATTTCAACAGTTTATCACGGAAATCTTTAACATCGTTCTGTGTGTATTGAAAAAATGATCGGCATATCCCTGAATTGTCAGACTTGATGATATTGAATTGGAGGAAAGGCGTGAGTTGTGTCACAAGAGCCTGATATGTAGTTTATGATGCAGAGTGATTAAAGACTTCTTTGTGAAGTTGCTCAGCTAGGTGGTTCAAGTTGAGAAATAGTGAATCGATGAATGTATAATGATGTTGACCAAAGAGTGTCACAAATTCGCTTCCTCCTTGAACCCATGCAATAGTCCTAAGATGTGACTGAAGTAGTCGACATGAAATTATACCACTTTCTCTAGCTGTGTCTTGCATGTGATGCAAGTCTCCCTCTTGAAATTTCGAATTCAAAGACTCCATTGAAAATTCGATGACAAATAATTGTAGATGTGGTTGTTTTCGGAATTTAACAACTCGTGAAGAAATTTATAAACAAAAATCACAGAATATGACAAAACCCAGAAAAATCTGTGAGTTTCTTGTCGGCTCAAAGGTTGATAAAACAAACCCGATCAAAAATTCGTAGCCACTAAAAATAAATCTTGTCACTTTGACTCGTCACTTTTGTCTTCAAATCCGGCCACAAAAACTTTTAACCCGTCAAATTAACTTTAAAAAATATAAATTTAAAAAGTTAACTTAACTTAACTTAACTTTAAAAATATAAAAAGTTAATTTAAAAAAATAAACTTAACTAGAATTCAAATGAAAAATCTGATAAGTTTTGAACAATTACGTGTAAAAAAATAAAAATAAAAAATAAAAAAAAAATCGTGTCCTAAAAAAAATTGAAAAAACGTGGCAAGTTGAGACCAAAGCCCACCCAAATTTCTTGTTTCCTTCGCCTGGGTAGTACACGTGTATCCCACTTGGGATATAATTAAAACATAAATTTACCCTAAAGAAAACTATCCCTAAACTTCCTCACACACTTTGTTTCCTCCGTCCCTTATCTCTCTCTCTCCCACGTCTATTCTCCACTGTCTAATCTATCTCTCCAAAAACTCTCTCAAACTTACTATTGATTCATCATCATCTCCAATTTTAGATAGTCTAAAACGAGATCAATCAAAAGAATAACATCAACGGCTTCAAGATCTTAAATATGAGGTCTCGGGTAGGTATTTCTAACTTGTTTTTATTTTTTGTTGGTCACGTATGTTTGATCGATGATGGTGGAAACGGAGATCGAGTTTAAAATCGTGTGGGTTCGAATGAGTGTTTGATTGTGAGAGTGTGAGTCGAGTGTGGGCGAAACGAGAGGGTGTGGGTTTGTGTGTGTGTGTAAGTCGAGTCGAGGGTGGTTAATTTTGGATTCGAGAGTGGTGTTGGTTTGAGTTTGTGACTGAGTTAAAAATGATTGAGGTGTCGATGTTTGGAGTCGAGAATGGAGGTGTATGAAATTGTGTTCGAGTCACTTCTGATGAGTGTTTGTGACAGGAATGTGTTTGTGATTCTGAGTCTTTGTGAGTAGTTTTGAGAGTGTGAGGGGTGTGAGTCGAACAGTGTTGTTAGTTTGAGTCTTGAGTTGTGTCGAGGGTTAGAGTGTGAGAGAGGTGTGGGTGTGAGGTTCAAACGAGGGTCAGATGTGTGGGTGAGGGAGTGGGTTCGTGAGTAATGTTTTTGATGGATTCGAAAATGGGTGAGGGTGTGTTTTGCTAAGTGTCGGAGTAGATTTGGTTGGGGTTGAGGAGAGAGTAGAGTCTGTTGGTATTGAGTCTGTTTGGTCCAAAAAAAAAGGTTTGTTGGTCGAGAGATGTTTGAGAGGTGTGAGGTGAGACGAGGGAGTATTGGGAGTTGTTTTGAGTCCGATCGTAAGTCCTTAAGAGTCAAAAACTTTGGTCAAATCGTAATCTAAAATCTTAAGTCCATCGCAGTCTTGCAGCGTACCCAGATCGCACCACGATCGCACCCCGATCGCACCCAGATCGCAGCCTCGATCGCACCCAGATCGCAGCCTCGATCGTACTAAGATCGCACCCCAATCGCGCTTCGATCGCACCCCGATTGCAGCTTCGATCGCAGTGGAGATCGTAGTGGTGATCGTAACTTTGGATCGCAAGTGGAAACCCCCGGGGTTTATGCGATCACAAAAGATCCCGATCGTAGCCGAAAAAAAAATGTGAAGGATCGCAACGAGGAAACCAGATCGAGACCAGATACTTGATAAAGATTATGATAGATCGCAACAAGAAAAAAAATACGCCCAGAAAAAGTTGAAAAGAAATAAAAACAAATAAAAAATAAAACTGAATCAGATACAGCTATTAATATAAATGAGACAAAAGATTATAGAAACGGATAAAAAAAATAAAAAAAATAAAAAAAAATAAAAAAAATAAAAGAAAAATGATATTAAAATTGGAGAAACTGATAAACACCCAACACAGTGATTAAAGAAATGATATTTGAAAAGAGATATTGAAAATTTGAAAAAATGATAGAAAAAAAATGAGACAAATGATTTTATCAGATTAATAACCACGCAACACCAAAAAGAAAGACAAACGAGAAAATTTTTTAGAAAGAAAGGATTTTCATGACCAAATCAATAGATAAAAACACATTAATCCGAAGAAACAACCATGCTCTTGATACCAATTGTAGGATCGATGTTTTCTAAGGATTAGACATTGTTGATTTACCTATTGAGATGGATGGTGAAATGGAAAACTTAGAGAGAGAAAGAAGAGAGAGAAAGGAGAGAATGAAAGGAAGATGGAAAATGTGATTCTTGAATGAATGTGTTTCAACAACCCCTCCTAACATGCTAGGAGGGGGTTTATATAGCCCACCCTACATGTGGGCTATATGGGCTATATTGGATCACGAGCCCAATATCATTGGAGTGACCGATCCTTTCTAAATACGTAAAAACGTATTTCCAACAAAGGGAAACGTGGTGAGGGATGGAGTCATCTCATGAGAGATGTCCTCACCAAAGTACAGCTTCACACGCTGGCTATTCACTTTGAAATTGGGACCATTTGGTTTAGAAAGCTCAATGGTGCCATAGGGGAAGACTTTGGCGACGGTGAATGGACCAGACCAACGGCTCTTCAGCTTGCCCGAGAAAATCTTTAACTGAGAGTTAAAGAGTAAAACTTGATCACCAACTTGGAACTCTCGGTTCTTAATCCTTGCATCATGAATGATCTTGGTCTTCTCCTTGTAGATCAATGAATTCTCATAAGCTTCATTCCTCAGTTCATTTAGCTCGTTGAGTTGAATTTTCCGAAGATCACCGGCTTTGTTGATGTCAAAATTGGCCCACTTCAAGGCCCATTACGCCTTATGTTCCAGCTCAATAGGGAGGTGGCATGCCTTCCCGTACACAAGACGATATGGAGTGCAACCAATCGGAGTCTTATATGCGGTACGGAAAGCCCACAAAGCATCATCTAACTTATCGGCCCACGAGTCACGATGTTCTCCCACAGTATGCTCTAATATTCTCTTCAATCCACGGTTAGAAATCTCGGCTTGAACATTTGTTTGAGAATGATAAGCGGTGGAAAGACGGTGATTGACACCGTACTTAGCCATGACTCTAGCAAATTGGTCATTGCAAAAATGAGTCCCGCGGTCACTGATGATAGCACGAGGAACACCGAATCGAGCAAAAAGCTGCTTCAAAAAGTTCACAACCACTCTCTCATCGTTCGTAGGGAGAGCCTTAGCTTCAACCCATTTAGATACATAGTCAACGACTACAAGGATGTACTTGTTCCCTTTGGATGATGGAAATGCCCCCATAAAGTCGATGCCCCATACATCAAAGATTTCACATTCTTGTATGAAATTTTGAGGCATCTCATCTTTATGAGTGATTTTGCCTTGTCTTTGGCAAGCATCACAATGTTTAACCATTTCATGAGCGTCATGATAAATGGTGGGCCAATAAAATCCAGAGTCGAAAACTTTCTTCACGGTGTAATTGGGACCAAAGTGACCACCGGTGGGTCCTTTATGGCAAGCTTCGAGAATGTCTAAAGTTGTGGGTTCATCAACACACCGACGAATAATCAGATCAACATATTGTTTGAAGAGATAAGGGTCATCCCAAAAGTAAGTCTTAACATCTTTAAAGAATTTCTTCTTTTGTTGGGATGTTAACCCTTCAATGAGAATACCACCCGCTAAGTAGTTTGCAATGTCCGCAAACCACGGGGTGTCATCAAGATTGTAATTGATAGACATTAAGGCCTCAAGGGGAAAAAAGTCGTTGATCTCTTGATTCAGATGATCTCCTTGATAAGGATCCTCAAGTCTACTTAGATGATCCGCGGCTAGGTTTTCGGCTCCCTTTTTATCACGAATTTCGATTTTAAATTCTTGAAGGAGAAAAACCCAACGAAGAAGTCTTGGCTTAGAATCTTGCTTAGTCAACAAGTACTTCAACGCGGAATGATCGGTGTACACGATTGTGGTGGAAAGGACAAGATAGGGGCGAAATTTCTCAAAAGCATATACTACAGCTAAAAGCTCTTTTTCGGTAGTTGTAAAACCCGTATTTAAAATTCCCGAATATTAAATACGCAACCTCAGTTTAAATAAATTATTACTACAACTAATTATTCAGAAATAATTATCAGATCAGAAATAATTTTACGACTAATTATTCGGAAAAATAATTATCAGAGCAGAAATATTATTTCATTTCAGTAAAATAAAAACGCGAGAATTAAATACAAATATACGTGAATAAATTTTAGTGGCGAAAAGAAAAAAAATGGAAAACTTATATATATAAGGGGGCAGTTTATTTTAGTAAACAAAAAGGATTTATGGACTCTTAGGCCCAGCCTAGCAAACAACTAACTAAACAAAACCCTTTCACCTTTATCATTTCACCAAGTTAAAAAAAAAAAAAAAAACCCTTGTCTATGTGTATGTAGCCGCCGGCTTTAAGGAGCAAAAAGGAGAAGAAAAACTTTGATATGATCTTGTTTTCTTACGTGTTTGTTCGTGGGTTCATTTTTGATCGTCATTGTCTATCCTAAAGGTATCTTATGAATTGTTACCTTGATATTAATCACACGTTTATAATATGTATAATGTTGGGAGATCTAAGATATATTTAAATATGATATAAGTGGCCATGTTAAAACCATGATTTGTTGGAATCTTGTTGAAAGTATGAACATTATTACCTAATGTAATATGCATCATTCGTAAATCTTTAAACATGTAAACCTTATATTAAGACTATGACAAATCACCAATCATAAATGGATCGAAATATTTAGTCAATTTGTAAGACACAATCGAGATGCGTCAGGTTTGATAAACTAATGAGCCGCCATGCATGCTAGTTGAAAAAGAGAAGATATATTGATCATATGTTGTAAAGTGTAAAGAAAAGAAAGCAACATTACAAGGTAGAGATTGGTGGACATGTATTTTGATTTTAGCTCCTATGGTTAATTTCATCTGAGAATATAAAGTTACATATCAAACAAATAACTAGACATGTGATAAATTATTACAAAAGAAATAGTTGGTTTGGGGAGCATTTGAACTCGGGTTTCGAGGTCACGAAAGAAAAAAAAACGAAGTTATATTAATTGGTTAAATCATTTTATAAATAAGTTTTTTATAACTATATTAACCAAGTCATATTATTTATTTTATTTAATTTGTAAAATTAAATGTTGATGGGTAATTATTGTTAGTTGATTTAAAATGTGTGATTAGTAAATGATTTAATTTAAATTGGAAACCATACCAACTTTAAAAACTTCCTATGTTTAGCAAGTAAATATTTATAGAAATGTTATAATGTCAGAATATACGTTATATCGTAACTAGTAATAGAACATGAATACATTAATAAAAAAAATTATAAAATACTCAGATTCACCAGTTATACATAACAGTAATACTAGACTAAATAAATTAAACGAAAACAGTTAAGATCTTTAGAAATAAATAAATATCAGTCAACTTATTTTCGCGTACGTTATTTATGTAGTATTCGTGAAGCCGGAGTAGATCTTCCAGCTTTCGTTCTTATTTCATTACTGGACACGAGGTACGGATTTTCCGTCCTTCGGTATGGACTTTCCTTTCTATGCATGATTAGGATTTCCCATCTTCAGCCAAATGTTTTCCCCAGTATATGTTTAAGCTTATCAGTAATCATGTTAATAATTAAATAAATTGCCTGAGCATTATATACAAGCATGATTAGTTTATGTACTAGTTACGGAGGTACCGTAACCACGGCACTAGAGGCACCGGTGTCGTGACTCACATGCAGGAGAGTGATATCCTGCATCGTCCCACTCAGCTCAGCTTGGCCATTTTATCAGTATTATTAGTGGGGCGTATGGATGCATCCTAGGCTTATATGTGTTACAAGTTATCAGGGTGAATGTGGTGTGTGCTCTACATCCTTCACATTGGAGCTGATCCCTCCACCCAGCACAGTTATTTAGAGGTCACCCCTCTACAGCATGACGAGGTCACCCCTCCAGTTATTCATGCAACGTTGTTACAGCACATGACCTATATAAGCTCTGGCAATTAAATTACAGTAAATGCATGTTTTCAGATTTAACAGATAACAGTTCAGCTTTATTATTTATAAATCAGGCTTTACAGATTATACACAGATTTCCGCTGCAACTTTACTTATCAGTCTTACAGCTCCAGTATTTTATCATCTGTTTCATTTTAGTAATCCCCTATCATGCTTTATATCCGTTCACTGAGCGTTATGCTCAGCCGTAGTTCCTTTCATGTTCTAACGGCAGGTACACCAGGACGCTTTTAGGATTCTAAGAGTATGTGCATTGGATGGAAGCTATCCAGACTTCTTACTTTATGCAGTTCTTACATTATTCTGCTTATCTGGACAATGTTTAGTCCTTTCTTTCAGTATTTTATTTTCATGTTTTGGGCTTATGTTTGGATTGCCGACGTTTGATTCCGGTATTTCCTTTATGGTCAGTTAATGTTTTAGGACATTTACCTTATGCTTTGATGACACGCCATAAATACACGTAACAGTCCACTTATCCAAGTGGGGCGTTACAATTATGGTATCAGAGCTATAGGTTCGACCTGTAGGCTCTAAAACTTGACCTGTGACTAGTGGGTAGTCACCTGGAACTTCCTATATTTTGGCGTTGTTATCCTTCATGTTTCTCATGCATTTATCAGTCAGCTTTCTTCATTTATCAGTCATTTTTCTTAAAACTTTGACTAAGTAAAAGGTTGGTACATGACTCGCCATATTTAGTCGCATGTGCTTTTCTACGAATTTTGTATTGGTGAACCGACCCATAGGCATTCATCCTTACTCATGTCAGATTCATGTTTTCAGTCGAGTATTACTTGGTGAACCGGGCCACAGACATTCACCATTGTTCAGGTCAAATTTCATGTCTTCAGACGATAGTTGTTTTGTGAACCGACCCAAAAGCGTTCACCTTTGTTCATATCACGATGTTTCATTTAAGTTTGACTAGTGTGGATTAGACAACAGCCATTCCTATTTAGTTCCAGATTGTAAATTCCTATACCTGACAGTTCTTAGAAAATTTTGACAAGTATGGATCGAACCAGAATCGCCCATACTTAGTCACATGTTTTCTCCTTAATATTTTGTAGATGGAATTATAAGCCATTCACATCGGTTGATGTTAAATTTCAGTTGATTATACTTTTATGTTCTTTGTATCAGTCAAGTTTTATACTCTCATGTGAATGTCGTTTTCATGCTGATAAAGTTTTATGCCTCCTTATGAGAAATACGTTTTCAGTAAGGTGATGATGTTTCATGCTAAAATACAGAAGGGTTACAGTGAAAATCTTGTTTTCATAATAAATCATGGTTGGTCTTCATCAGGCATTTCGTCATGCTGATCATTGTTGAAACTCCGTTTAATCATACCCTTCAGCCTCTATACAACCAGCATTAAGCCTACGCAGAAATTATCAGCCTATCATGTTAACCATTTCAGTTCAGTTTGCTATCAATTTAATCCTTGATCATGTCAAACAAGTGACACCAGTATTGATCATTCCATAAAGTTTCCACCAGTGCCATGTACAATATTCCATATGTACCCATGTACAGTGTCTCAGTTATACTTCATGTACATTATTTCATGTGTACTCCACGTAAAGTGTCTCAGATATACTCCATGTGCAGTATTTATGTTGTACTTTATGTACGATAGTCCAGGTGTACTCCAGGTACCCTACTCCATGGATATTGCTAATCGATCCTCAAGCATCTCAGGTGTTTCCACTTGTCGATATTCTACCAGATGCTGCTGCTGCTCGTGAGTTGAAGATTTTACCAGATACTGATGCTGCTAACACTTTGAAGACCTCGCGAATGCTGATGCTGCTGATACTTTGGAGATTACTCAAGATGCTGATGCTGTTTATACTATGAAGACTCTAAGAAAAGGACGAAAACTATAAATTTGAAATTTCTGACAAGCATAAATTTCAACCAACAAACACTATCATTCCATTCCATGCTTTTACCTTCTCAGCTAGATGTCACACTTCACTCAGCTAACCTTTTATTCAGAAGAGTGGGAACCGGAACCCAACCGACCACTCAGCAGAATAGTTACATAAATCACAGTCATGATAATGACCGTCATAAATTGACAGACAAAGCAGTTGACAACCACCGTGCTTATAATTAATCAGTCAGTAACCATCGGAACTCCAGAACGGACATGACCAGAAATACAGAGGTCAGTAGTCTAACTGGTCCGCCAATCCTAGCAGTTACCAAAATTTTCAGCCTTGTTCAGATTCATCTACTAAAACATGTGTCAAGACATCAGTCAAGACATAGGCCTCAGGTATATTTTCGGAAGACACATATCAGGACACCAGTCATGGTACACATCATACGAATCTTTTCTTAAGATACGAGTCAGAACTCATAACTCCAGTATGTTTCTAAACCAGGCCCTCAGAAATTTAGGGTACCCTTCAAAAAAGGGGTATACTCGTTATATTATGCCACGCATAAATCAGATAATTAAAAACTTAGTTACCACTACTAGAGTATTATTCAGATTAAACACGCAGAGTTCATTCTGTAAGGTTACAGACAAACATATTCAGCAAAATTGCCATGTTTGCTAAATTATTCATACGTCAGCTTTATCTAAATCAGACATTATCTACCTTACAGCCAGAAAAGAGTCCATAGTACACACCATAATTATGAAGGGTTTCAGTTCAGTTAACGACGAGATCCGTTTTACTAGATCCCAGATATATTCTTTATATTTCGGCCAGAAAATCAGTACAAATTTTTCTGCCTTAAGTGCGTGAATTCTCAGTCCATAGCTACGAAGACTTATAACTATCAGTTATAAAGTTACTTCTGAAACTCTTTAAATTCATGATCAGCAAATTATCCCAAAGTTTTCCAAAGGTCATTGCAGAAGGTTTCCAGAAATTCATTCCTAACCACGAGACAAAGTTTAACATCGAGCTTGTCTCAACGACGGAAACTGTTTTCAGAACTCTTTATCGCAGGACTTCAGCTGAGTTAAAAGAGTTGCAACATTTGCTGCAAGAGTTACCGGAACAAGGTTGTATTCGCCCTAACGCACCACTATGAGGTGTATTGTTTCCGTCTATCAGAAAGAAGGCCGATAACATGAGATCATGTATCGGTCACCGAAAATTTACAAGATCGCCATTCATAAAACGATACTCATTCCACGAATAAGAGGTTACCTGACCTGCTACGATATCTTAAATATTTTCCAGAACAATTCGCAACCGTGACACCAGTAGTGGCGAGAGAAGAACTTGATGTTTTACAGACTGCTGTTGCACATATTGCAGTCTCTCTAAAATTTTTGGTTTTATACTTCTGAGCTCCTTAATGATCCAGCTATGTTATGAAATTTATGAATAAAAATTTTCCATGACTAGTCAACTAGATTTCCCCCAGAATGTACCAAAATTCCAGGTACGATTTCGATAGAACAATATAACACGTTGAGACAGCTATGTTCATATCTAATGCCTGCCACCCCAGCGGGTTCAAGATAGGACACCGACATGCTAATGAGTTATTACAACCATTAGGAATTTCTGAGCGTAAATGAGATAAGATTCCATGGAGGTTATTGTCAGTTACCACAGACTCAGACGAAGCATGATGCTATCTAAATCGTTGTTAACCAGTTAACCCAGCCTACACGTCTTCTTGTATCCGAGATGATTATACAGTAACAAATCCGCAGGAAATTCAGCAATAGATCGTATAATTCCAAGGTATTCCATCAACAATCTTGTCAAATGGAAATTAGCGTTCGCGAATCGCGCTCATGTTCATGTTCACGATCACGTATATGTTTACGTTCACTTTACGTTCACGTTATTTTCACTTTCACGTCTACGTCTTATTCACAGTATGATACTGTCTCAGTTTATCGCATGACTTAAGTTCACGATTCACATTCATGACATTGTTCACGTTCAGGTTCGTGTTCCATCTCCGTGGATACGTTGCAAGTCTGGTCCGGAGTTGGTCCCAGAAAGCTTAAGAAACCAGACTCAAGTTAGCACAGCTTTTCCATACTCAAGCAGACGTTTCACGTCTCAGGCCGTATTGTTTGGCATTTTTTTTACTCAGTCAGCATACGTCCATATATATTCTAGTACCACGTTCACAGTATGCTTCGCGTATCACATTCATGAGATAATCCATGCTGAGCGTAACTCACATAATCGTGAACCACGTTCACAATTGCTCACGTATCACGTTCTCAATTATTCACGCACTTTCGTCCCTATATATTTTCAACAGCTTGCTCAGATATAGAAATGTTATCTTTCAGGATATTTATACGTGTCGTTTCATTTTTCCTTCATGCTATAGCTTATTCATTCCAGCAGATTCAGAAAATCCATATCAAGTATGGAACCAGAAATAATTCAGCATCATCAGGACAAGGTCATCAGGACCAAGATTTTCATTATGATTAGACCTTTTAAGGAATCGTTTCGAGCGAGAATCCACTCGAAACGGAGGAGTCCATCCGGACCTCTCATCCTTTTCCTTCAATAAATCCAGTTAAGTTCTTTCAGTCAGGTTACGTTCCAGGTTCTCTTCAGCCATGTCACGTTACATGATCATTTAAGTCATGTCATGTTATACCTATCAGCAGCATTATGTCTTAATTAGAAGACGACTTATCCTTCAATTTAATTGTCTTTTCGGCTCACGTGTTCTTCTAGTTCTTATAACTTCATCAGTTTATTACCTTTAATTCGAGGTCGAATTTCTCCTTTTTAGAGGGGAAGAATTGTAAAACCCATTATAGTGTATCCTTAATTCGGGGACGAATTATTTTTTTTAGAAGGGAAGAATTGTAAAACCCGTATTTAAAATTCCCGAATATTAAATACGCAACCTCAGTTTAAATAAATTATTACTACAACTAATTATTCAGAAATAATTATCAGATCAGAAATAATTTTACGACTAATTATTCGGAAAAATAATTATCAGAGCAGAAATATTATTTCATTTCAGTAAAATAAAAACGCGAGAATTAAATACAAATATACGTGAATAAATTTTAGTGGCGAAAAGAAAAAAAATGGAAAACTTATATATATAAGGGGGCAGTTTATTTTAGTAAACAAAAAGGATTTATGGACTCTTAGGCCCAGCCTAGCAAACAACTAACTAAACAAAACCCTTTCACCTTTATCATTTCACCAAGTTAAAAAAAAAAAAAAAACCCTTGTCTATGTGTATGTAGCCGCCGGCTTTAAGGAGCAAAAAGGAGAAGAAAAACTTTGATATGATCTTGTTTTCTTACGTGTTTGTTCGTGGGTTCATTTTTGATCGTCATTGTCTATCCTAAAGGTATCTTATGAATTGTTACCTTGATATTAATCACACGTTTATAATATGTATAATGTTGGGAGATCTAAGATATATTTAAATATGATATAAGTGGCCATGTTAAAACCATGATTTGTTGGAATCTTGTTGAAAGTATGAACATTATTACCTAATGTAATATGCATCATTCGTAAATCTTTAAACATGTAAACCTTATATTAAGACTATGACAAATCACCAATCATAAATGGATCGAAATATTTAGTCAATTTGTAAGACACAATCGAGATGCGTCAGGTTTGATAAACTAATGAGCCGCCATGCATGCTAGTTGAAAAAGAGAAGATATATTGATCATATGTTGTAAAGTGTAAAGAAAAGAAAGCAACATTACAAGGTAGAGATTGGTGGACATGTATTTTGATTTTAGCTCCTATGGTTAATTTCATCTGAGAATATAAAGTTACATATCAAACAAATAACTAGACATGTGATAAATTATTACAAAAGAAATAGTTGGTTTGGGGAGCATTTGAACTCGGGTTTCGAGGTCACGAAAGAAAAAAAAACGAAGTTATATTAATTGGTTAAATCATTTTATAAATAAGTTTTTTATAACTATATTAACCAAGTCATATTATTTATTTTATTTAATTTGTAAAATTAAATGTTGATGGGTAATTATTGTTAGTTGATTTAAAATGTGTGATTAGTAAATGATTTAATTTAAATTGGAAACCATACCAACTTTAAAAACTTCCTATGTTTAGCAAGTAAATATTTATAGAAATGTTATAATGTCAGAATATACGTTATATCGTAACTAGTAATAGAACATGAATACATTAATAAAAAAAATTATAAAATACTCAGATTCACCAGTTATACATAACAGTAATACTAGACTAAATAAATTAAACGAAAACAGTTAAGATCTTTAGAAATAAATAAATATCAGTCAACTTATTTTCGCGTACGTTATTTATGTAGTATTCGTGAAGCCGGAGTAGATCTTCCAGCTTTCGTTCTTATTTCATTACTGGACACGAGGTACGGATTTTCCGTCCTTCGGTATGGACTTTCCTTTCTATGCATGATTAGGATTTCCCATCTTCAGCCAAATGTTTTCCCCAGTATATGTTTAAGCTTATCAGTAATCATGTTAATAATTAAATAAATTGCCTGAGCATTATATACAAGCATGATTAGTTTATGTACTAGTTACGGAGGTACCGTAACCACGGCACTAGAGGCACCGGTGTCGTGACTCACATGCAGGAGAGTGATATCCTGCATCGTCCCACTCAGCTCAGCTTGGCCATTTTATCAGTATTATTAGTGGGGCGTATGGATGCATCCTAGGCTTATATGTGTTACAAGTTATCAGGGTGAATGTGGTGTGTGCTCTACATCCTTCACATTGGAGCTGATCCCTCCACCCAGCACAGTTATTTAGAGGTCACCCCTCTACAGCATGACGAGGTCACCCCTCCAGTTATTCATGCAACGTTGTTACAGCACATGACCTATATAAGCTCTGGCAATTAAATTACAGTAAATGCATGTTTTCAGATTTAACAGATAACAGTTCAGCTTTATTATTTATAAATCAGGCTTTACAGATTATACACAGATTTCCGCTGCAACTTTACTTATCAGTCTTACAGCTCCAGTATTTTATCATCTGTTTCATTTTAGTAATCCCCTATCATGCTTTATATCCGTTCACTGAGCGTTATGCTCAGCCGTAGTTCCTTTCATGTTCTAACGGCAGGTACACCAGGACGCTTTTAGGATTCTAAGAGTATGTGCATTGGATGGAAGCTATCCAGACTTCTTACTTTATGCAGTTCTTACATTATTCTGCTTATCTGGACAATGTTTAGTCCTTTCTTTCAGTATTTTATTTTCATGTTTTGGGCTTATGTTTGGATTGCCGACGTTTGATTCCGGTATTTCCTTTATGGTCAGTTAATGTTTTAGGACATTTACCTTATGCTTTGATGACACGCCATAAATACACGTAACAGTCCACTTATCCAAGTGGGGCGTTACAGTAGTGGTATAATGCAATTGAGCCCCCGTCATTGTCTTGATAGCATAATGGAATGGTTGGAAGTGTTTGTTCACTCTTTGGCCCAAAACCGCTCCAATAGCAAAGTCGCTAGCATCACACATCAATTCAAAAGGTAGCTCCCAATTAGGGGTAACCAAGACCGGTGCCTTAGTTAGCTTAGCCTTAGGAAGATTGAAGGATTCAATACACTCTTTAGAAAAGATAAAGGGAGTATCTTTTTCCAAGAGGTGGATCATCGGGCGAGCGATTTTAGAAAAATCTTGAATGAATCGACGATAGAAGCCCGCATGACCAAGGAAACTTCTCACACCCTTCACGGTTGAAGGTGAAGGCAATTTAGCAATAACATCGACTTTAGCACGGTCGAATTCCAGACCGGCTTTAGAGATTTTATGTCCAAGCACAATGCCTTCTTTTACCATGAAATGGCATTTTTCTCAATTTAGAACAAGGCGAGTGTCTTCACACCGCTTAAGCATACGTTCTAAATTGGCAAGGCAAGATGAGAAAGAATCACCATAGACCGAGAAATCGTCCATGAAGACTTCCATAGTTTCTTCAACCATGTTATGGAAGATAGCCATCATACACCTTTGGAAAGTCCCAGGCGCATTGCATAAGCCGAAAGGCATTCTTTTATAAGCAAATGTTCCATAAGGACAAGTGAATGTGGTTTTCTCTTGGTCTTTAGGATCGATGGGAATTTGAAAATACCCGGAGAAACCGTCTAAGAAGCAATAATAGTCATTACCTGCTAGACGTTCAAGCATTTGGTCTATAAAAAGAAGGGGAAAATGATCCTTTCTCGTAGCATCATTGAGTTTGCGATAGTCTATACAAACTCTCTACCCTGTAACGAGACGAGTAGGAATCAACTCGTTGCTTTCATTGGGAACAACGGTGATTCCGCCTTTCTTAGGCACACAATGGACCGGACTAACCCATGGTGAATCCGAGATAGGGTAGATCATTCCCGCATCAAGAAGTTTGATAACCTATTTTTTGATAACGTCATGGATCTTGGGATTCACCCTTCTTTGGTTTTGAATAGTGGGTTTAAAGTCGTCCTCCATGAGAATTTTATGTGTGCAAAAGTGAGGATCAATTCCACGAATATCGGAGATTTTCCAAGCAATCGCTTTCTTATGATTCTTCAGCACGTCGATAAGTCGAGATTTTTCGTCTTCTTTCAAATCCTTAGCGATAATGACGGGTATCTTCTTATTGTCTTCAAGGAACACGTATTCGAGATGAGACGGTAGATCCTTAAGCTCTAAATCCGGAGGATTTTCGATGGAAGGCATAGTCAAATTCGGATCATCGATAGAGATTTCCTTAGGAGATGGTGGAGAAATATGGTCCGCATTGAGAAGTTTCTCAATGTTACGAATGTCTTCATCCCAATTGGAGGGAGAATCATCATATTGTAAGTCCACATCCCCCAAAGTTGCTTCAAATTCTTTCAAAAGGAAATCACTTTCTCCAAATGGAGTTAGTGAGGGAGCAATAGAGGCAACAGTCTCAACAATGGGTAGAGAAGAAGAACCACTTTTACAAGCGTCTTTGAAATGCTCTTCACAAGCCTCATCAAGAACGTCAATGAAATTAACGCTCTCGTTTTCAGAAGGCTGCTTAGAAAGTTTACCTATGTTGAAAATGATTTTATCGTCACCAACTCTCATGATTAATTCACCCGCGGCTACATCAATGAGAGTGCGACTGGTCCTCAAGAATGGACGTCCAACGATTTATGGAACACGGGGGTCCATCTCGTAGTCAACGACAACAAAATCCGCCGGAAAGGTGAATTTGCCGACGCCAACGAAGACATCTTTGGCTATCCCCACCGGATAAGCAACCATTCGGTTAGCTAATTTCAATGTCATTCGTGTGGGGACTAGCTTGGGTAGAGACAATTGTTTCCAAACTCTTAAAGGCATTAAGTTTATACTAGCACCTAGATCGGCTAGGGCCATACAATTCTCTACCAAGGGGAAGTTGTAAGGAATGAGAAAACGACCCAGATCACCAAGTTTGGTGGGTAATTTCCTTAAGAGCACTGCAGAGCAATTCTCATTAAGTTGGGTCTGAGCGATATCAAGGAGTTTCTCCTTATCACTGAGAAGATCTTTAAACATTTTCGCATACTTCGGCATGTGAGCGAGAGCCTCGACAAAGGAGATGTTGAAATTCAGTTGTTTAAACATTTTAAGAAAGTTAGAAACCTGAATATCATCCGTGTTCTTTAACTTCTCTTTCCTCAACCTTGAGGGATAAGGTATATTGGGTTGATATGAAGGCTTTGGAATGGAATTCTCACTCACATCCTTGGGTGGTGGAGGGGTGGAAGTAGAAGGTGGAGGAATTGGAGAAGGGGACTCGTTTTCCTTGGTCACAATCACCGGTGTAGGTGTAGGAATCTCGGGTTCCTTTAAACCTTTGCCACTTCGGGTGGTGATTGCTTTAATCTCCTCTCTTGTATTAGCAACGGTGTTACTCGGAAGAGAACCCGAACCAAAGGCTTGATTACTTGGGAAAAAACTAGCCATCATATCCCTTAAGTTATTCGTTTGACTGCTCATAGAGTTTCTCATATCGGCTCGGAGATCATTCCCTTGTTTCGCCATGTCATTCCTTAGCTCGGCTTGAATATCGTTCCCTTGTTTTGCCATGTCACCCTTCAAGTTAATGAATTGGCTTTGAAGATTCGTCACCATCTCTCTATTGGTTCTCATGTAAGCTTCGAGGTCTTGGTTCAATGTCGTGGGTTGATTGAGAGGTGGGGCTTGGTAAGCTTGATTATTTCCTTGAGGTGGATATGGGTTTCGTTGGGATTGATATTGATTAGCAGCTCGACGTTGGCTTTGATTGTTGCGATTGAAATTGTTTTGGTTTTGGTTTTGAGGAGAAAAACCGGGTGGAGATAGAAAGTTGTTGGAATGATAACTTAGCAAGTTACGGTCTCCTTGACGACGTGCTTGATAGCCTCCCGTAGAAAAGTTACCGTTAGCGGCATACACATTTTCCGGATTGTCAAGAGTAGAAGGACAATCGGTGTATGAATGAAAACCCCCGCAAATCTCACAAGAAGTTGCTACAGCTTTAGCTTGTTGAAATTTGGTTTGTAGCCATGGTTAAGAAGTTTTTGTTCATCTCATCTATTTGGCAAGTAAGTTCGGTTATCTCTGAGTTGGATGATGTAGAAGAAACATTGGCCCTCTGGGTATTCCTTGAAGATGCAGATGAATCCCAATTTTTGTGGTGAGTGGTCATGTTCTCTATAAGCTCTCTACACTCCTCAGGTCTTCTCTTCATGAATGTACCACCGGCGGCAACATCAATCATATCACGATCACGAAAAGTTAAACCATTATAGAAAGTATCAATCAAAGTAAGGGGGAGCATGTTATGGTTGGACAATGGTCGATCAAGACATTATATCGTTCCCAAGCATCAAAAAGCGACTCATCAGGTTCTTGAGTGAATCCACTAATTTGGTTGCGAAGACTAGTAACCATGGATGGTGGAAAGTAGCGCGACAAAATTTTTTGAGTCATGTCATTCCATGTTTGAATTGAGTTTTTGGGAAGACGATCAAACCATTTTTCGGCATGGTGGGATAAAGTGTGTGGAAAAAGGTGAAGGCGAAGAAAATCCATGGAAGCACCGGGTAGTTTCATGCTTTGAGTGACGGTGATGAACTTGTCGAGATGTTTGTTGGCATCATCATCGGGTAATCCGCGAAAAGGACAAGCGTTTTGAACTTGCTGGATCATGTGATGCTTCAACGAAAACTCAGGAGCCGTGATTTGCATCGGCGCAATCGGTCCTCCGCGTCCGTTCATGGTGGGTTGACAAAGCTCCTCCATTGTGCGTAGGTCGGGTGGGGGAACATTGTGGTTGTTGTTATTGTTATTCAAATTGGGGTGGGGTGGGTTGTTATTATTGTTATGCACACCGGCCAATGCCATATCTATGTCTCTAAGAGTCTCGGGCTCAGGATAAGACGTAGATCGAGTACGCATACACTAAAAGGAAATAAAATATTTTTGATTTTTTATCTTTTTTATTGTTTTTGAATTTTTGAAAATTTTATATTTTTAAGGATTTTTGAAAATTTTTGTGCTTGAACATAACGTTCCCAAAAGAACGGATCCCAAAGTCCAATTTCTCACTAAAAACCGTTAATCGTTACGAAAAGAGCCGGCAACGGCGCCATTTAATAACTGACTTTTTGCTTGGCAATTGTGTACTCGATATCGTTCTCGGTATCGAATCGAATTGATCACGGTTTGAAGTGGAAGAGTCGTTCTTGGTGACGAAAATGGGAGTTGATTTTCTATTCTACTTGAAGTGAAAATGCGAAACGTAATTAAAATAAGCTAAAAGCAAATCTAGAAAAACTGTCACTTTTTTTGTAAAATTATAAAAACACTTATTAGGGGACGAAAATTCTAAGTTCTTTCACGGGATCATTAACAAGAGACGCTCGCAGCTTGCAGTTAGAGGTGTTTTTGTGAACGGTATTTGGAGTACTTATTCGACTTCTATTAAGACCGCTTTTTTTTCTCATTTTGCTAACAGGTTCAAGCAGCCATCTCATGCTAGATTCAAATTGAATTTTTAGTTCCCTAAGAGGCTTCAACAAAGCCAAACAGATGTCTTGGAAGTTCGAGTGTCTCACAGAGATTTCGGGAAGCGTGCAATTTTTGGAAATTAAAACATAATGAAAACTTAACCCCGTCGGAATGCCTTATCGGAATCACGTCGGAATGCCCGATCGGAATCACCTCGGAATCCGATCGGAATGCAACCAAAAGGAATATGATCGGAATGTGTCAATCGGAATCTCGTCGGAATAATCACATAGGTATCGGAATGTATAAAGAGAACACAAACCAATCGGAATATCCAATAAACACCCTCGTCGGAATCCAGATCGGAATCCCCGTCGGAATGCAAAACCCTTTTCCGATACCCAGTATCGTAATAATAGTGAAGCTGTCAGAATAATGGTCTAATCGGAATAAACAGTCGGAAAAGGGTTTACCCTTTTCTGATGACTTGCAACTTGTGAAAAGCAAAAACCAAATAAGCAAAGTTTTAATAAGCACTATCCAAAATTTTACTAATTATAAGATAAAAGGGGTAATAAGCACGAATAAGAACTTATCAAAACTTTAAATAAGCAAAACTTTTAAATCAAACTTTAAAAAGATAAGACTTTTTAAGAAAACTTTAAAGCAAATAAGCTAAATACAAAATAAGCCAATAAGCATGATAAGCTCAAAGCTTAATCCGTATAAAAACTTAGATAGAACCAAAAGATAAAGTTTTTGATCTCATAAACATCAAGATGAAACAAAATCAAAGATTATCACTAATCAAGATCAAAATCACAAACAAGAAAGGTAGAAGAAGATTAAGGCAAAAACAAGATTAAACTCTCAAAAAGTAAAGATTTGATTCAAACAAGAAAGGAATAAAAAGATGAAGTTCTAGTGAGAGAAAGTTAAACACTTTCTCTCTCTAAAACTACTAAAAATTGAAAATGAACTAATTAACTAATAACTAACACCCTCCTAATGTGTCATTAGGAGGGTATATATAGGAGGTGGGGAGTGCATGTGTTGCTTCCTTTTTCGTCTCGACTCGATTAAAATTCTTTGTCTTTCTCGACGTCGTCTCGGGATTTGTCGATATAAGTTGAACTTGTCTTATAATTTTCTTCTTCTATTAGACTTGAGTTCTTCGACTTCATTAAACTTCCGTCTTTAGACTTTTTCTTCGATAAATCTTCAGAATAGGCCTTGGACTTCCGTTCTTTTTACACTCTCGATCTTTTGACTTCGTCTTTTCTCGTTTTCTTCGATAAAAGCCCATGATAGCCCGTGTTTTCTTCCTTTTTCATATTTTTATCCTGAAAGACAATAAAAACACAAACCACGCATCATTTTGACTTTAACGACATAAAATACACGTTTTGGTCTTGTTATTATTGGAAATAAGTGGTAAAAGGATAAGTGTTTTCACACTTATTAGGGGACGAAATTCTAAGTTCTTTCACGGGATCATTAACAAGAGACGCTCGCAGCTTGCAGTTAGAGGTGTTTTTGTGAACGGTATTTGGAGTACATATTCGGCTTCTATTAAGACCCTTTTTTTTCTCATTTTGCTAACAGGTTCAAGCAGCCATCTCATGCTAGATTCAAATTGAATATTCAGTTCCCTAAGAGGCTTCAACAAAGCCAAACAGATGTCTTGGAAGTCGAGTGTCTCACAAAGAAATTAAGAGGGCGGTATGGGATTGCGGTGACAATAAGTCGCCCGGACCCGATGGTTTTACGTTTGAATTCTTCCAAAAATAATGGGGCTTAGTTGGTTACGATTTCTGTGAAGCAGTGGAATATTTCTTCATAAAAGGTTGTTTTGCTAAAGGATGTAATTAATCTTTTGTGGCTCTCATTCCGAAAGTCATTGATGCTAAGTTTGTTAACGATTTTCGTCCTATTAGCTTAATTAGTTGTATTTATAAGGTGGTTACCAAGGTCCTTGTTAATAGGCTTGTCTCAGTTATTTCGGATTTGGTTTCGGATACATAATCCGCGTTTGTCTCGGGGAGACAAATTTTGGACGACCCTTTTATCATAGATGAGATTCTTAATTGGTGCAAAAGAAAAAGGCGTCATGCTATGTTCTTCAAAGTCGATTTTGCAAAAGCATACAATTAGGTTCGTTGGGATTATCTTCTGGACATCTTAACAGCTTTTAGGTTCGGTCCTATTTGGTGCAATTGCATCAAGGGTACGCTGATGTCGGCCAAACCATCTATTCTTATCAATGGTAGTCCCACAATATAATTCTCTTGCTTTCAAGGGTTAAAACAAGGGGATCCATTAGCTCCGTATCTTTTTATTCTTTTCATGGAATCGTTTCACTTGTCTTTTAACAGTGCGGTCGAAGAGAAGCACTTCAAAGGAAATTATTTACCGGGTTCTCTATGTATCTCTCACCTTTTCTATGCGGGTGCTGCAATGTTCTTCGGGGAATGGACTCAAGATAATCTTAAAGGTATCATCAATATTTTGAAAAGTTTTTTTCTTGCTTCGGGTCACCAAATAAACGTTCATAAGAGCCAACTCTTAGGGGTGGGAGTTGATAGCTCCGCTGTGTCATCCGCCGCGACGTCTATAGGGTGTTCGATTATGAACAGTCCCTTTAGATATCTCGGGGTTAAGGTCGGTCAACCTTCATCTCGTATTTCGGCTTGGGATGATACTTTGTCTAAACTTCGTAGCCGGTTATCCAAATGGAAGTTGAAAACTTTATCAATTGGGGGTCGTCTTACACTTTTGAAATCAGTTCTTGGCGCGTCTCTAATTTATAATGTCTCTCTTTAGGGTTCCAAATGGAGTTCTCAACACAATGGAGGGTATTAGGAGGCGGTTTTTTAATGGTATGGATATTTCGGATAATAAGATCACATGGGTAGCTTGGAATAAAGTTTTAGCTTCCAAAAGAATGGTGGATTGGGGGTTTCCAGTTTTTTTGCCCTTAATCGTGCTCTATTACTAAAATGGGTGTGGCGATTTATCTCGGATGATGGTTCACTTTGGGGGAAAGTCATTCGTTCCTTATATGGCTCTTCAATTGATCTTCATGATTCTAGGTTTTCTTCGATATGGTTAATCTGCAGAAAAGAAATGTTCCTCTTGGTTCTTTGTCATGTCCGGTTTGTAGCGTAGCTGATGAGGATGGCTCTCATGTTTTTTTTTCGATGTCAACTGGCAACGAATTTACTTCAAAGAGTATGTCGCTGGTGGGAACTGGCCCCTCAGAGTTGGTCTTCATTTACCGCGTGGAGGTCTTGGTTTGTTTCTATTCGAATTGCTCCCAGCTTGAAGATATTGGAGGGAGTTTTTATAGTAACTTGGTGGCTCGTTTGGCGTTTTCGAAATCTACTTATTTTTTAGGAAAAGACTCCCCGTCGCTCGGAGATCTTCGACGACATTGTTCTTAGTTCGTTTAATTGGTCCAAATGGAGATGCCATCTTTCTTTTTCTTGGTTAGATTGGTCAAAAACCCTAATTTAATTTTTTTGTAATTTTCTTATAGCTTCTTGCTAGTTTTAATATAAAAGTTGCCGTTAAAAAAAACTTAGTAAACTATATTTACATATTTTAATTTTATGACTAAATATTATAAAAAAATATTTTAATCTTTACGTGTAACTTATCATAAAATTTAACTTGATCCTATCCTCCCAATGTTTTTAGACCCCGATCGACTCGGCCAGGTCAATTGGTCGACTCGATCGAGTTTCGATTTTCTCGGGTTTTTATTAAAAAAATATGTAAATTCTACGTTTTTACGACATAATTTTATTTTTACATATTATATTAGTTGTTAAACAACTTATATATTCAATGTACGAAAGTTTTTATGATTTTTTATATAATTTTTGTTAATTATTAAAATATAAAAAAAATTATTTTTTATAGAAATCGAGTTAACTCGAATTGACCCTGAACCGGTTACTTGGGGCAGATTTAAAAAGGGTTAATATACACACATGTTACTAAAGTTTGACCAAATTAGCGATTTTGTTACTAAAGTTTAAAACCTTACACTTGGGTTACTAATGTATTGTTTACCTGAACTTCAAGTTACCCATAATGTTTTTACCCGTAGTTATAAGTTGCATGTCTACGTGGACTCCAACTTACGTTTTCGTCGGTAAACTTACGTTTTTTCCAGTAAAGTTACGTTTTAATCAGTAAACTTACGTTTTCGTCAGTAAACTTTTGTTTTCGTCAGTAAACTTACGTTTTTGTCAGTATATTTAACGTTTTTGTCACTAAATTTTCACTAAATTTACGTTTTCGTGAATAATTTTACGTTTTCATCAGTAAACTTACGTTTTCGTCAGTAATTTTACGTTTTTGTCAGGATTTTTACGTTTTCGTCAGTAATTTACGTTTTCCTCAGTAAATTTACGTTTTCGTCAGTAAATTTTTATTTTCATTAGTAAATTTACGTTTTCGTCAGTAAATATACGTTTTCGTCAGTAAATTTATGTTTTCGTCAATAAATTTACATTTTCCTCAGTATTTTTACGTTTTCGTCAGTATTTTTATGCTTTCGTCAGTAAATTTACGTTTTCGTCAAAATTTACATTTTCCTGAGTATTTTTACGTTTTCGTTAGTATTTTCACGCTTTCGTCAGTAAATTTACGTTTTCGTCAGTGAACTTACGTTTGCGTCAGTGAACTTACGTTTTCGTCAGTAAATGAATATTTTCATCTGTATTTTTACGTTTTCTTCAGTAAACTTACGATTTCGTCAGTAAATTTACGTTCTCATCAGTGTTTTTACGTTTTCGTCAGTATTTTACGTTGAAGAAAACGTAAAAATACTGATGAAAATGTAAGTTTACTAACGAAAACGTAAGCTTACTGACGAAAACGTAAAATTATTGACGAAAGCGTAAATTTACTAACGAAAACATAAAAGTTCTGACAAAAACGTAAATTTACTACGAAAACGTAAAAATACTGAGGAAAACATAAAAGTACTGGCAAAAACATAAATTTACTGACGAAAACGTAAAAATACTGACAAAAACGTAAAATTATTGACGGAAACATAAGATTACTGATGAAAACGTAAATTTACTGACGAAAACTTAAAAGTTCTGACGAAAACGTAAATTTACTGACGAAAACATAAAAAAACTGAGGAAAACATAAAAGTAGTGACAAAAACATAAATTTACTGACGAAAACGTAAAAATACTGACAAAAACGTAAAATTACTGATAGAAACGTAAATTTACTGATGAAAACGTAAAATTATTGACGAAAACATAAATTTACTAACGAAAACGTAAGTCTACTGACGAAAACCTAAGTTTATTGACGAAACGTAAGTTTACTAACGAAAACGTAAATTTACTGATGAAATCGTAAAATTACTAACGAAAACGTAAATTTACTGACTAAAACGTAAAATTACTGACGAAAACATTAAAGTACGAACGAAAACGGAAAAAAACTGACCAAAACGTAAAGGGTTAATATACACGCGGGTTACTAAAGTTTGGCTTAAGTAACGATTTTGTTACTAAAGTTTGGCAAAAAATAAGGTAACCGGTTGCTTAACCGGTAACCCCTCCCATGAGTAACGGCGGGATAGTTTTTCTAAACGTTTAGTAACAAATAACTCAAACTCGCATACAATAATAACATAAGTGTAAGGTTTCAAACTTTAGTAACAAAATCGTTACTTTTGGCCAAACTTTAGTAACGTTTGTGTTAACCTATTTAAAAACCTGTTTCAAAACATTCCATCCTCTTGTCCTATTTCTTTTCATCGAAAACTAAAAAACATAAACTTTTTTCCCTTTCCTTTCATTTCCATTCGAATATTAACTCAGTAACAAAGTGTTACAGAAACTAGGTTTTGTTGATTGGGGTTTTTGAGATGAGCAATCTGTCTTCTCCTTCATCATCATCATCATCATCATCATCATCATGTTGTTGTATTTCACATGAATTTGAGAAAACTGCTTCTAAGAACCCTAACAAAATTGCAGTCATTCACTCTTCTCCACATCACCATTTAAGTACCAAATTAACCAACACCCACCTTTCATCATCAGTCTATGAAGGCGATATCTGTTTTATGTTTTCGGATGTTTTACGAGGCGTTCGTTCGCTTAGCCGATACATCCTTGGTGCTGCTGGTATACATTTTATTTAATTTCTGTTATATATTTACTCTTTGCAATGTAGTAATTGTTTATAGATGTTCAATTACAAGCCTGCCATTATTCAACTTATAAGTAGAAATATACGCGCCTTCGCCTTGCATTTGTGATGTTTCATCAATCTTGTTATGAAATGTATTATAGTCTGTTGAATGTAGATAAGAGCTATATTTGGCATTGGCTCGTTGGGGCTTATAGGGGCTCGAGCCTTTAAATTGGGCTAGCTTATAAAACAAGGTTTGACAGCTTTTCTAAGCCACAAGCCTCAATTATCTCAAACCCATAGAAAAGGGCTTATAGCTACTCAAATTACTTAAGTACCCTTCAAAATATAAATTTGATGCATTTTTATGCGATTTTACATTAATAAGCTTCAACTCCGACTAATTCGCCAAACAGCTTTATAAAAATATAAGCTTCTACTTTCGGCTTATACTATAAGATCGAGCCCGTTGCGCCAAACATACCCAAGGACTGAATACTTTACAAGTATACCTAAACATACCGGCGGTGTTTTCAAAAGCATTTTTTGGTCTATAAACAATAAGCTCATAAACCTATGTAGTGTAATGACCAAAAATTACATGAATATTAGAAATACTAGCTGTTATAAATGTCTTTGTGATAACATTCCTTGAATAAGCTCATCCCTCCTCAAATAAGCTCATAAAAACTATTGAATTATATTAAACAAACACCCCTTGATTATCTACATCTCCAAACTTCTATATTATGAAAGGGTTTAGGCATAAAATGTCCCGCCTGAGTATCTTCTTCTGAGCAAAAAAGCTTGTAACGATAAATGGAACACTTTTTAGTTCGAGTAGTACTCAGGTGGGTCAAGAATGTAAGTACATGGCTATTTATGCTTAAACCGTTTAAAAGTCTAAGATTCAGAGGCATTTGAACAAGTGGCTAACTATGGACATAAATATTTCGGAATGGAAAGATTGGTATGAACTAGGTTAGATGAACGTGTACTTTTTTGGGTGAATCAATTCTTTGTTTTAGACCCTATTACACATTAAGACTCTGTCGCCTCTCGTAAAGTCAACATGATTGTGTTTCTGTTCTGCTTTGGAAGTTATAATTTTAATGTTCAGTCTAATATAAAGAAAAACTAGGAATTTGCCCGATACAAACAGAACTGCATAAGGTGATAAGTATTGAGTTAGTTTGGAATACTGTTGGCTTGATCCTTAGATAACGACTTTTTCTTTATAGGCCTGCACTCTATTGATCAGTCCTCCAACACACCAAAAATTGTGGGGATATACATGGTTCCCTCCGTAGAGTACATTATCTCTGTTCTTTCTGTTCTGAGATGTGGAGCAGCTTTCATGCCACTAGACCCATCATGGCCAAAAGACAGAGTTTTATCTGTCGTTGCATCTTCAACTCCCAGCCTTATTCTTTGTGGTTCTACTTTATTTGATGGAAACTGCAGTGACGAGAGTGACAACGATAATTGGCTCGTTGATAGTGGTGGTTGTCCTGTTTTTGTAGTTTCCATGAAAACCATCCTTAACGAGAATCTTGCTTCCCCCTCGTTGCCTTGGCCATGTGGAAATAAGAGGGCGAGTCCGTTTTGTTACTTAATGTACACCTCTGGATCAACTGGAACACCTAAAGGTGTTTGTGGTACTGAACAAGGTGAGCAACACATTAATTTTCTGAATGCTTTTGCCGTTATACATTTTTGCCTCAACTAGAAGAGTTAGAGTAACTTCACTCTTGTAGTGCGGTTTAGTTTCTAATCTCTTTTAAGGGTTATTTTCTTAAAATAAGCACATACCAACCTGCTTATATAAGCAATCCCAAACACCCTATACGTATGGTACATTAGCTGCTATATGCTTGTTCTGGTATTATTGTTTACCCATGTGGACTTTTTTGCATCTTTCAGGTCTTCTGAACCGCTTCTTATGGATGCAAGACATGTATCCCTTATGCGGTGAGGAAAGTTTGCTGTTCAAAACATCTGTAAGCTTTATTGATCACCTGCAAGAACTTCTTGGAGCTCTACTTACCGGTTCCACTTTGGTTATTCCATCTTTCAGTGTGCTAAAAGAAAATATACTTTCCATCCCCGCGTATTTACAGGTACGATAACACCAGTCACACGAGGATTCCACAACTTGCGTTAAAGTATTTATAAGCTATTTAGGTTGTTTTTATTGTCTATTTGCATAACACATGTTTGAAAATTGTTATAAGGCCTCCTATTGAACTTCATATATTGTTACGGTTTGTTAAATGCAAGTTTGTATCAATTCCATGTACATAAACTGATAGGACTCCTTTCATAGGAGTATACTAAATGGTCATACACGACACTTTGTGGGACATCTATGTTAATATATATTTACACACACATGCCTCGTAATTCAATAATATCGGCCTATGGATTAAATAGGCCAACCCCCCTTGGATCTTAATGTTACTTACATTAATTATATCTTGCATCTTAAACTCTTGTGGTTCTATGTATTCTCTTGATTTGAGTCTGTTAAATTTGTTGAAGGTTCTTGTGGAATATTGGCAGGACTACTCCATAAATAGGCTGGTTGCTGTACCGTCATTGATGAGGATCCTTCTTCCAACTCTTCATAATAAAATGATTCAGGACTCATTAAAACTGTTAATACTAAGTGGAGAGATCCTGCATTTATCCTTGTGGAGTTCACTTGCAAAGTTGTTGCCCGACACTGCAATCTTGAATTTATATGGCAGTACAGAGGTGAGCAACAGATTCTGCACTAACTAAAGTGACATTATATGTGTCTGTTTATGTGTAATTACTCATTAGTCCTTCTAATGGATTTAACTTATTTACTAAGGTTTCAGGTGATTGTACATATTTTGAGTGCAAAAAGCTGTCAGCAATTTTGGAAACTGAGGCAATCAGTACTGTCCCAATAGGAGTCCCTATTCCGAACTGTGAGGTCATGCTTATTGGAGAAGACACACCAAATTCTGGAGAATTATACGTTTCAGGCCCATGTACTGCTTTGGGATACTTTAGTCACGAGATTTTGCCTTTCAAGTTTGTAAAGAATCTTCCAGAGTCTTCTTTTTGTTGTTCTGTTGATGGGAGCGAAAGTCAACTTTTCTTTAAAACAGGCGATTTTGCCAAACAACTTCCTAGTGGTGACTTCGTTTTTATAGGAAGGAATGATCGTACTGTGAAACTGAATGGTAACCGAATTGCATTGGAGGAGATTGAATATACAATTAGACAACATGAAGATGTGCTTGATGCTGCTGTGATTTTCAATAATTATGAAGGGGAGGTTGCATATCTTGAAGCATTTATAGTTTCAAAATTAGAGCATGATTGTGTAAAAAGTTTGAGTTGTTCTTTTCGAGGTTGGATGGTTGATAAACTCCCGTTAGCAATGCTTCCTAATCGCTTCTGCTTTATTGATTTAATACCAATGTCTTCCTCTGGGAAGGTGGATTACAAATCGTTGGCCAATTTAAGGTGTTCAACATCAGATATCTGCAGTGAGATTGAGGAGGTTCCTGATGGCAGTCTTTTACAGACAATAAGAGAGGTTTCACCCTTTGTCCTCTATAAGCTTCCCCAAAACTAGTAAAAACGAAAAATGTGTTTAATATCCAACATGAATTATGATATCTCAGGCTGTTTTCTGTTTTGTCTATTTGTGTCTAATAATGTGTTTTTCTTAATTGTCATAGTTCCTATAATCACTCTCTGTTCCCGAGTTTTATTTTGAAGTGAAAGAGAGAGTTTTGGGAAGGTGACAATAAAAAACTGTGTTCCTAAGATTTTTTTAGAAGAGAAGAGGGAAGTAAAGGAGAGTAAATTACTCCACAATTGCACTCCTAATTTACTTCCCAATTTGGGATGATTTGGAAAGAAATTGAGATGAAGGGTGTTTTCTTTTACTTAATTAGTTATAATTTTTTGTTTTTCACACTTCTTTTCAACTTGGGAACACAAAAAAGTTATGTCATCTTTCATACTTCTTTCTAACTCAGGAACACAAAAGTTTTTATCATTTCCTCTTCACTCCACTCGCTTTCTTCTCATATACTTCCTCTTCTTTTCTCATTAAACTCGGGAACAAAGTGTAATAAAGAGAAATTGGAAAGCATTACATCACTTTGAATCTTACTATAAAAATACTAATTACTCGATATCTTTTAACTTAATGTGTCTATTTCGAAGCTGGCCTTCAAGGCTAGCATAGTTTTGTGTAAGCTAATGAAATAGACAACTCATTGTTTATCTAATTTTCCGAGTCTTGGATAAATTTTCATTAGCACATTCTTGTATCAAATGGAGCTTCTTTCTTTTACTCTTCAATAAATCGATACTTTTAACATGAATGAGTTCTTATGCAGGCCTTTTGTGATGCCTTGGTGGTTGAAAAGATAACCAACAACGATGATTTCTTTGCAATCGGTGGTGATTCAATTTCAGCTGCTCACACCTCTCATAAATTGGGAATCAATATGAAATTATTATATTCTTTTCCTTCTCCATTGAAGCTGGCAATGGCTCTCCTGGATCCTAAAATTAGTAGAGTAGATAAGGAAGTGACGGGATGGGTCCCACAACACCCTAATGGTTCTAAACGTACTGATCTGGAAATAATAAAAGCACGTGGTAGGTTATCTAGCAAACTTGGCGAACCTGATGCTGAGTATCATCCAAACAAGGTTTTCAAACTGGATGCCGATATTATCGATGACACATCTTTTGCAGTTAGTCGTTGTAACAAAGTAATGTTTGGAGATCATTATGAGATTAGTAAATTAATAAAAACAACATGGTTAAGTGACAAAAAGGCTTCTATAAGAAAACTATGGAAAGTTCACATGGAATCTTGTGTTGATGCATCACCGCTCGTTGTAGTGAGAGAAAAGGACATCTTTGTCTACATTGGATCTCATTCACACAAATTTATTTGTATCAATGCCCAAAGGCAAGCTCCTGTATTCTCAACTGTTACACTTGTTGCATTATATAGAAGTTGCTGGTATCATGTCATTCTTGACTCATTTGATGGCATGAATTGTACAGCGGTTTGGTCCAGTGGGAGGTACAGTTAGAAGGAAGAGTAGAATGTTCGGCTGCAATATTAGGAGACTTTTCCGAGGTTGAGTTATATTTCAATGATCATTATATTATCCTTTTCACTTGTATATGTATTCTGACTAGACATTATATTTTAGGTTGTAGTTGGTTGTTACAAAGGGAACATATATTTTCTCAATTCCTCCAATGGAACTATCAGCTGGACTTTCCAGACAGGTGGCGAGGTACATCACATATATGTTCTGTATAATAATTTCAATTAGTGTTATGTATCAGCATGGGGTTAACAGAGCATTTTTAATATCTTTCAAGGTAAAGTCACAGCCAGTGGTAGACAAGCAGAGGCATCTAGTCTGGTAATGCTCATTCTGATAATGCATTAATTTGATCGCGTAAGTCAGCTATAGAGTGCTTGCAAGCAGAATGGATGGATATTACCTTTAAGCTCCTAAACTATGTGTGTTGTACAATGTATAGGTGTGGATCTTATGACCATAATCTATATGCCCTTGATTATCGAAGTTATTGTTGTGTCTATAAGCTTGACTGTGGTGGGAGTATATATGGGTCTCCTGCAATCAATGAGGTATAACATATATATGAGGTCCATTTTCTAATTGCAACTCATACCAGATATGATTATTTGTTTGCTTATGTACACTACTAACTTTTGTGTATACTGTTGATTATGTAGGTTGATGAAAGGCTATATTTTCCATCAACTAATGGCTCTATGACCGCGTTGTCTTTAAAGGTAGTGGAAATATCTATGTTCGACTCTCTATTAGTACGTATTTAGCTTTTACTATATCATTAATCTTCATCATGCAGACTAATCCATTCAGCATGTTATGGAGGCAAGACATGGGAGCACCCATATTTGGTTCTCTTCTAATTGATCATAATAATGGAAACGGTATGTGTAATCTCAGATTTCGTTTAAGCTTTAGCTAAATCAATAGTAGAAAGTCTGATATCCAAATAAAACATGTTTAATTAGCATATCCTAATAGGTAAGGTTTGTATATTCAGTATCTCAAAGACAATTGAGATTGTTATCATTAGTCAAGAAGTATTTAGAACCAATTTTGATTTAGTGGCATACTTTTGCAGTCATTTGTTGCTTGGTTAATGGACATATCGTTGCTGTTGATGCTATCGGGTCCATTGTTTGGAGGGTAAGGTTCATCTCCATTTTTGTATATATACAAAGATATTTGGTATTGTTTGTAGATATTTATGCGATATCTGCCTCTCTGTAAACTATAGATCATATTCCAACTCACAGTTTTACCCACATATTTGTCTTTTACATATATGCTGTCAATTCTGAAATCCAGGCAATAACTGGAGGCCCAATCTTTGCTGGACCGTGCTTATCTCATGTTTTAAATGACCAGGTTAGCTTTCCCCCTCTAATTCTGTCCTATTCAATATGCTGTTCTGTTTACGTTATTGCCATCCAAAACGGCATTCGTACTCGCTTATCTGATTATGCTAGTAATTTCACTGTGCATGCTCTGTTGTTTCATATGACAGATGATTATATGTTCCAGAGATGGAGGGGTCTATTCATTTGGTTTGGTGAGTCCTAACAAGAAAATTAAAGTATATTGTAGCTAAACGCTGTTGTTTTAAACAAAAATATACACAATTTCACTTTGATTTCCACTATAAAATTAAAATTTGATGTTCTAGATTTTTCATATTGTATTTGACAAACTTTTGTTTTCAACAATGGCAAATGTCTGCAGGAGAATGGAAATCTAATCTGGAAACACGATTTAGGGGATCCAATTAGTTCATCTGCTTATGTAGATGAAAACTTGCAGTTAACATCTTCTAATCATTCAATTCTATCAGACAGGTAACTAAGATTCAATAAAGTTACTAAACGTATATCTTCATTACACATACACACTGATTTATCAACCTATGTTCAGGTTGATATGCGCTTGCACCAGTTCTGGAATAATAACTCTACTCAGAATCAGCTTAGATAATGTCAAAGAGACAACTCCAGTAGAGAAACACGTAGTGCAGGAATTTGCTAGGTTAGATATCCAAGGAGCAATATTTTCATCCCCAGTGATGATCGGCGGCAGAATTTTTGTCGGTTGTAGGGATGAGTATGTACATTGTCTTGAGATTGGTTAGATACTATCGAATGAACTAGTGAAAAGTAGTTAAGAGGCTCTTCCAAAATCAAACCACTGTAGTTGCATGATATCCGAACCTCGTGACAACAGTTGCACTGCAACTTGCATCTGATATATAAAGCCAATTTTCTTTTTTTAGAGGTAGACAATGGGTGGGTGGTATGAGTTTGGTAATTATATAGACCGGTTTCCCCGTGCTAACTTGCACTGCCACTTTTATTTATATATAGTAATTTTGTATACTCATAGTAAATCCTTAAATTTAGTTTGGTTCTGTTTGTCTGAAAAGTTAAACCGGTACGCAAAAATCGAGAAACCCAAAAGCCAACGGATAAACGCACCTTAAGAAAGTTAACAATCAAGCTTATTCTCATCAATCACTCAATCAGTACAAGGTGGCGGACCGGATTGGACCAAGAAACCTGACCGAAACGGAATGACCGGACTGAACGATCATAATAGACCGTATACCGGATTGGACAGAGAAACCTGACCGGACCGAATTCTATTCGGTCTTGATTGGTCCACCCCGATGATATCGCATTTCAAACGGCCATTTCATAATCCGTATTTCATTTTCAAACATGTCATATGGTCTGATAGTCACAACACAAAAGTATCCCAAACTAAATAAATTAAACATTGCATCTTATTGTCCAAATTAAGCTACCACTGCCTTTATTTCTAACAACTAGTACTGATCCACTTACGTTGTTAACTGATTAAACTAATTCGATTCTCAAAATCGCTCCTCCGCTAATGCCAGTGCTTGAACTTGAACATTATTTAGGTCACTGCGATAAAACAATTAACAGGAATTAGCTAGCTAGGACTAAGATAGTAGAAGCAAGAAATGTTTTCCAGTTTTGGGAGAAAAGTAAAACAAAAATTTCAAACAAGAAACATATATTTCAGTTCTACGCCAAGTAAACAATTCTGCATAGTTGTGTATGCCCAAATCTGGAAAGGTAATGCTTTTGTATGCCCAGATCGAATCAGACAGATTTCAGTTCGGTTCTCATTTCACACTTTACCTCATATTTGGTTCTCTATCTATTTTGGTCATACATACAACCGACCATTATGCTTTCTCGGACCAGATCACCAAACCGGATTGAGCCGACCCAAACCTCGATTCGTAGTTTTGTTGCATATAAATCAATTTTTTTAACGACGAGTTAGTAGTTAGTGACATCCAATTGGGCAGTATGCAAGCCTCGAACCTTCTCCTTAGGGATAAATCTCACTCCTGATTTTATTTAATTCGGGCCCCTGAAGGTTCTAGGTGAGACTCGAACTCGAGACCTTCTCCAAGATTACCTCCCCAAGGTTATCCTTGGTGGCCAACTGAGCTAGCTCAGTTGGTTACATATAAATCAATTTACAAATTTTGTATGAGTGTACCTTAATACTGTACATATAAAAAAAGGGCAATTACATATATATTTTCGTAAAGAGTTCTTAGACACCATTGTAAAACTTGTATTCTAAGGAATTATGCAAATGAACAAGTTTCACCGGGTATATTTGCAAATTCCCCTATTAAAAAACGTACATAACGCTTAGAGGGATGTACCTTATGCATAGTCAATTGTACCTTTTGTTATTTATTTACCTAATTAGCCAGTAGTTACTGAGATACCGGATCAATTACATACCAGTGTACCATTCACAAAATCAGAGCAAAGAACATGTATGTGGCAGTTTTAAACAGGTTGTACAGTATGCCTAATATATTGTACTTTCTACATGTTCAGTTGTACCTTGTGGATTTTCCTACCTAGTAGCCACTAGGTGTTGGGATACTTGCATAGTACGTGTCCACAACCTCAATTAGCTTATTTGCTATAGCACTTGCATAAACTGATGACCCTTCACAAATCTGCTTGCAAGAAAAATAAACATAAGTTTTTTTAACCGCGATTATATTATAAAACTAGCAAAAAGCTAGACGGACAATTACAAGAAATAAGATAGTGAGTTTAAGTGGATCAAGTACTTGTACCTTGGTGTTGAATAGGTAACTATAGAAATCACCAATTAGCCCACCAGCAACATGGTTAAGGTCCAACTGAAGTTCATCAAGAACTTTGGAAACAAACAACAAGCAATTGACTCTCTTCTGTTGGACAAATTTGATAGTAACTTCATCATCTATGATACGAACATCGACTTCAGTGTTCTTTGATTTTCGTTGAAGCCATGAACTTCTCAACGTAGAGGTCGAGTTACCATTATAACCTTGTTGGTCATGCTCACCGGCGGTACCACCATTCGGTCTAGTGCTGATGCTTTCAACATCTAATGTTGAGTCGTCTTCGGTTTTGTGCTTTTTCATCCTTCCTCTATTGCATCTTTTCCTCTCCACGAGAATTGTGAGTTCCTCCACGGTTCTTTTGAGCTCGTTTATGTAGTCAATTGCATCTCCTACCACTGATGCTCGATCCGCCTTTAGTGGTTCATGATCAAATCATATTAGAAAACAAGTAACTTTTTAAATCAAAGTAATATGACATTATTTCATGTGTCATGGTAACTAAAAAGAATCATAATAAAGTCATTTTGAGTATAACTAAACAGACACATAGACCACAAACTTTAAATAAAAACAAGTAGTAACATTCTGATTTTTTGCCATTTTGGGTACTAATAATTTTACAAACATGTTTTTTTCTCCATATACTAGGATACCTAACATAGACAAAATTATTATACCTTGGTAGGATTAGGAACCAAATTCTTCAAAGCATCAAATTTATCATTCAATTGTTGCCTCCTATGTTTTTCAGTAGCAAAATGTTTTGTATCCTTAACATCTCTACCTTTTCCAACAATTCCACTCATATCACCACTAAACTTCAAAATACCATCACCTTCATGATACAGCTGATGATCTCTTTCCATGTCCATTTCTCCAAAAATCGACCCTCCACCCGCCAAATTATACCCGTTAGGGAGCGAATGAAGCAACTCCCGAAAAAACGGCGGTTGTGGAGGTAAATTTAAAGGCAACAAAGGATCATACGAAGTTTGGTCCATATTGTTAGGATTAGAAAACGATATAGATGAGTTTGAGCATCTTGGTAACTGAAACAAGTTCAAAAGATCAGGTGGGGTTGGATTAGGTGTGATCAAAGGCATGTTTGGTATACTATTATTGTTTTCTATATGTATTTGATCATGGGAATGAGTAGTGGACCAATTAAGGTGGTCATGCATGATTTGGTTTTGGTGTTCCATTTCCATGTTGATCATATGATAATCTTGTTGTTGTTGATCAAGTGAGTTAAAATTTTGAGCTTGCTGAAAGTTATGGAGATGTGCTTGAGACATATTATTGTCGTCTTGATCGTCGATAAGCGATTCAAGATGATTTGGATCATAGCAAGCACTTCCTTCATACATTTCAGGATCAACTAGCATTTTGTGTTCTTGACTATGTGTGTTTTCTTTTGAAAATGAGTTGAATTTTGTTTATAGAGAATGAGAAATGGGAGAAGGAATTTGAAGGGAGAGAAGTAGGTTAGGAGTAGGGAATGGAAGTGTAAAAAAGGGCAACCAAGAAAGGGAAGTTTGTTACTTGGTGTTTTTAATGGGCCCACAATCTGTCTCACTCTCAACAATGTATAGATGAGATAAAGAGTGAAAACTATAAGTTCTAGTTTACACTCAAGTATCATATATATCTATATATTTTTGAACAGTAACATGTTATTAAGCTAGCAAAGAGTTAGAGCAAAACAAAATTACAAAGAAGTAAAAAGCGTTGAATTTTGAAACATATCCAACTAAAGTTCGTATATCTACACCTACTATTAATCTAAGTAAAAGACATTGTCACAAAAATATCAAAAAAGACACTTTTTCTAAGACTCGTCACTCCAAACATTCATTCGTTTCGATGAACCCAAATATACCACCATAGAGAGAAGAATAAGGCTTGAACAAATTTTTTTGCATCATTTTCATTCGGACGTTGGATACCAGTGCGACCACTGGGTACAGGGACGAAGCTAGGACAAAATGTTACGGGGTGCACAAAATTTTTAAACCGTAATATAACAGATGTAAAAAGTGAATTAAAACGAAAAGTGGAAACACGTTCCAATTGACTGGGTGCATTTAAGATGCATTTAGAAAAAATCGATGTTTTCTTCACAAATTAACACTACACGAAAAAAATCCATAGGGGTCACGGGCACCCGCGGGAACCCCCTGGCTCCGTCCCTGACTAGGTATACGATACTAATCTTAGAATGTCAAGATCACACCATCGAGCAATCAAGGTGTAAACCTCACATACAAAAGAACAAGAAAAGAAAAGATGATTCATAGTTTCCGAGTACTCCCCACAAATAGGACATAACAATGTAGGCACATCTATACCCCGAGCATCAAGGTTCAAACGAGTTGGGAGCTTATCAAGCGCAAACCTCCAAGCCATAACTTTTACCTTTATGGGGGTCGTAGGCTCTCCGCATGTGATGAGAACTTTGTTGTAAATGAAAACCCGAGCAGAAGACACGGAAAAAGAACCCATACCATGCAACGTCCAAGCCCATCTATCCTTCATAAAACATAACTGAACCGTACCGAGTAAATCTGACATTTCCTCCCATTGTGTGTTTTCAGCCCCTCATCTAAGATGACGATGAAAAGAAGCTAAACCATTTCCTTGCCTTTTTCTTTTGGCCACAGTAATAAGCTTATTAGTTTTCAAGGCAAATAATCCAGGAAACCTCAATTTAAGAGGTTGGTCCCCTATCCACCTTTCATTCCAGAATTGAGTATCACAACCATCTCCAAGTTTTTTATTACAAAAAAAAAAGCAAGTCGATACCTTTATCCTTAAGATTAGACATAGATTTAACAATCTGTATCCAAATCATGTTTGGATAGGATTTTTTGAATGTTTAGGTTTATGTTTAGATGTAAAATATTTTGAATGGTTAAGTAGCCCACCATACAATTAATGCTGCAAAATTTTGCTTATAATGTAAGGCAACATATATCTGCCATAACATTAGCTCGATCAGTTGCGTTATAAATATGAAAAATATGTATGAACTAGTTGGAAGTCTTTCTAACCTCTAAATTTACTTTGCTATAAATATTAGGGTTAAGTCCATATATTGATAATATACTATCTATCATTTACACATCTAGGTAATGTACTATTTTTATTACTAATATCGCTATAAAAACCGGCTAAACTTTTCCAATATAGCTAATGTGACCGACTAGGACAGGTTACAACTCGAAATTAAGAACAAACACTTCATTTTATCATTTCCTCCATCTTTTCATATGAAACAAACGCTTCATTTTTTTCATCTAGAACAAACGCTTATTTTTTTTTCAAAAAATATTTAAAAAACAAGAATCTATACTCAGATATGAAACCAATAACCGAGATGTAGCTGCATTTACCATCTAAATGTTCATGAAAGGTTCCGTTAGTAACATATTTTAGCATGATAATACGCACACCAGCATGATCGATGTAACCATAAAATCTGACTAGATTTAGATGGTCGATCTGTGATAATGTTATAATTTCATTTTTGAACTCCAATGGAGCCCCGTGGTCATAATTGTCGTGCCACAGAAAAACATAAATAATTAATAGATACTCTTTAATACCCCATGGAATTTGAATTATAATGATTTTCTATATAAAAACTTTTATATATTCCAAATACCATAATGCTGATAACTTGATCGTGTTGCTTTAGAATCACAAGATTCAATTCTTGAGTGTTATTTGACAAGCACACACGTATTAGATATTTATATCAGACATTAGCAACCAATTTACAAGCTAAGAATTTGCTTAGGAGTATATTTATTTTCAATTTATTGAGGTAGTAATTGTTTTGTTCCAAAGTTCGAGTTCTAACCTGTTATAGCCGGTTACATTACCTATATTAGAAAAGTTTAGCCGGTTTTTATAACGATATTAGTAATAAAAATAGTACATTACCTAGATGTGTAAGCCATGGATAGTATATTACCAATATATGGACTTGTTGGGAATCTAAGTTTATTAGATTCCCTGTATCATAGATTTATACACAAATCAAGCTGTTTGATATTAACTTGCCTGTGCCTAGGAAGCAGGCAAGTATCGCAAGACTCACAGAGATTCTAAGTCTCTGTGAGCAACCTCGGAGGAGTCCATGTCAGAGACATTGTCAAGGAAGTCGAAGATTACTTGAAGACATACTCATTGGCTGTGATGGATAACAACCAAGATGTATTAGGGACTCTGAGGGGTTGAGGGTTAACAGGGGTGGCAATACCCTGTTAACACTCAGTACACTTTGGACATACCTTAGTGTGTACGAGACTATGAAGAAAAAGGGAAACTGTGCCAGCTCTGTTTTCCTAAAGCATTATGGCAGACTACCATGAATAGAAGAGCATCTTGTGACAGATGTCTGACAAGTGTCTGTTTAGTGTAGTCACCATCAACCAGTACTTGGAGTCAACCTCGTACCACTATAAATAGGTTATGTAGCCTAGAGTTAATGTAAACACTTTGACGCATTTCACACATTAACTCTTAGAACTTGTTGAACCAAACAACTGCGACTGTGTTCATAAGTTAGGTTTAGTTTGTCCAAAGTGTGCACAACACACTGTCATCAAACGATGTTATCCATAACACTTGTAATTCTTTATAATACAATAATAAGTATTACGTTTGAAAAGTAATTACGTGTGTTGATTGATTTAGTTTATTGTTTCAAGCTTGGATTAGGGACTTTCAATTGGTATCAGAGCGGTGTTTGATATTAAAACCTTCATAAACATCGTTCTAAGTTTTATAATCAAGATCAACCATGCCTGAAACGAGCAATACACCACCACCACCACCACCGTCTTCTAGGAACAACACTACTCCACCACCATCCTCATCAAGACTTACTCCTCCACCTCAAAATGAAGATGATCTACCTCAACTTCTTGACTCAAGAGGCGGATCTCATGTCACCAACGTACCAGTCTTTGATGAAGATGATTTTGCAAGTTGGAAGAGTCAATTCCTCGTATATCTCGACGGACTTGAACCATTCCTTCTAGAAATTCTAGAAAATGGGTCGTATGTTCCCATGGCGCTTACCTCTACTGATGAGAATCCTTTTCCCAAACCTCTCAAGCAGTGGACTCCAGCTGATAGGAAATTGGCAAACCAAGATAAACGTCTCAAGAGCATCATTATATCCGGTCTTCGAAAACACATCATGAAGTCTGTGATTCAATGTCCTACAGCCAAACAAATGTGGACAGACCTTATCCTCGGTCATGAAGGACCCTCTGAAACTAGAGAAACCAAGATTCAGGCACTCAGGCTTCAGTTCAATGCTTTCAAGGCACTTGAAGGTGAAAAGGTTCAACAAACGTATACAAGGCTGAAAATTCTTCTCAATGACCTTGCTATGAATGATGTCACCATTGCTAAAGCTGAAGTAAATGCCACTTTTATCAACAGCCTTCCAAGAAAATGGTTGAGTATGAATCAGACTCAGAGAGATAATAACTCCATCAAGAATGACACCTTGGCTCAGCTATATGGAAAGTACAATTATGAAGAAGGGCTGATTGATACCATATACAAATCAGAGACTGAAATATTTGTAGTTCAGGGAGCAACTTCCAAAGCCTTGATTTCCACCTCACATTCTCATGACAACGACTCTGATGTTGAAGAAGATACACGCAGCAGCCAAGAGTTCATGACAGACCTTAATGCTGAGTTTCATGAAAGAGCCTTGCTAGCTAATCAAAGGAGATTCTACAAAAGATCAGGGAGAGTAGGATCAACTAGCAAATAAACTGACAAATTAAAAGAAACTTGCTTTGCCTGTGGAAAACTTGGACACTTTCAAAAAGACTGTCCTTCCACAAAGATATCCTCACCTTCTTATCCATCATCTTCCACCAAACCATACAAGTTTAAATCACAACATAACAACTCATCCCACCAATTCAACTCCTCTGACAATGAGAAGATGGATTACAAGAACAAGTACAAGGCACTTAAAGCTGAGTTGGAACAGACGAATTTGAAACTTGAAGCTCTGTCTAAGAAGAAAAGGGGTGATAAGAAGACAAAGAAAGGGTTGGTAGCTGAAGCGTATGACTGGAATGATGAGCCACTGACTTCAGATGAAGAAGATACTACAAGAGTCAGGGCATTTATGGCAATAGCTGAGGATGAACCAGCTGTTGGGAAAGGAGATGCAAGATCAGGACAATGGGTTGACATCACAATGAAAAAGGTACACACGCTTCTCTCTATGTCTGAAAGTGATGAACACAAACATGTCCTTGATTACACCATTGTTAATTTACACTTTGTTGAGGAACAAAGAAAGAACTTGCTTGATAAGTTTCACTCTGTTAAACATGAACTGTTAACTGCTAGGGCTGAATGTGAAACTCTTAAACAGGCTAATTCTGAAAAGATATCTCTTCAAAACGAAGTTAATAGGTTAACCTTAAAGAACAGTGCCTTAAATGATCAAGTATCTGAATTAAATAGGGTTATAGAAAAATGGTTGTGCAGTAGGTTCACTATAGATAAATTGCTTAATGATGAAATACCTGCTGACATAAAATGGGATATCTCTGATAAGAAAAACAAATTGAAAATTCTCACAAAACCCAAAGAGATTGTTTTCAAATCAACAGAGACTATACATATGTCAGATCCCCTCTTGACAGATGTATCTGTCTCTGAAGATGTGGTTGATTTACCACCTTTACCTAAACTCTCAGGAGTTGAACCCAGCAGCTCTTCTAGAGGAGCTAAGGCTGAACCCAAAATAGATGTTGAGAAACCACCAGCTAAGGTATTTGCTGTACCAGCTAAACAATCTGTTAAGCAAGTTGCCTTTAAGCCTGTCTCAACAAAATCTGTGAACAAGAATCAACTAAAGAACGCCTGTTGTCATTAATGAAATAAGTAGAACTCTTGAAACTTCATATTAAGCCTTCCACTGAATGCTCTACTTCCTATGAACCTAAGTCTATTCTAGGAGAACCCAAAGGTGAAAGGATAGTCAAACCTTACTGTAATGTATGTAAAAACTCTCATCACATGACCACAGATCATGATAGACAAATGGCTGTTAAGAGATCTCAGACACCTTCTAGGGATAGACAACAGGCTTCTAGGAGACCATTAGGTAACTACAGACCTTATCCTCCTTCTAAATTTTCTGGATTTACAGACCATAACTCATATGAGTGCAGTGACTTTCAGGATGTGATATCTGTGGAAGGTTCACACATGAGACAACTAACTGTCCTTCACATCGTCAAAAGTTCTACAGGAACTCAAGAGTTGCTAATCAGCAATTCAGGGAACCCATTGGAAAGTGGGTTCACCATAGGAACTAACTTGTTTCTATGTATCTGTGTAGAAACATCTTAAGGAATCGGTATGGTATCTAGACAGTGGCTGTTCTAGACACATGACAGGGATTCGACAATACCTGCACAGATACTCAAAGGAGCCATGTCCAAAAGTGGTGTTTGGGGATAATTCTTCAGGTGACATAGAGGGATACGGCCCAGTGAACTGCAATGGGATAACTTTTACAAGGGTTGCATATGTGAATGGTCTTAAGCATAATCTTATTAGCATCATCCAATTGTGTGATGCTGACTACAAGGTTCTGTTTACCAAGACTCAGGGAACCATATTCAACAAGAACAATGATGTGGTGCCTATTGCACCAAGAAGAGGAGATGTGTATGTCATCAACATGGCTACTTGCTCTAAAGACAGCTCCAACTGTTTTCTTGCCAAAGCCTCTGAAAGTGTTAATTGGCTGTGGCATAAAAGACTGTCTCATCTCAACTTTAAAAACATCAACAAGATAGCCACACAAAACCTGGTTGCTGGTCTACCTTCAGTGACTTTTTCTAAAGACAAGACTTGTTCAGGTTGTGTCAAGGGAAAACATCACAAGTCTTCTTTTAAGACCATGCAATCATTCTCTATTGACAAGTGCTTACATCTCCTTCACATGGATTTGTTTGGGCCTGTCAAACCTCAGACCATCAATCACAACAAATATACCTTGGTCATAGTTGATGAATTTTCAAGGTATACATGGGTTTTCTTCCTCAGAAGGAAAAGTGATGCAACTGATACTATCATGTCCTTCATCAGACAGGTTTAAAATGTGAATGATGTTAGAGTAAAAGCTCTAAGAAGTGATAATGGTACTGAATTCAAGAATCAACAACTTGAATTCTTTTGTGATGAAAAAGGAATATCACAAAACTTCTCTTCAGCTGGCACCCCTGAACAAAATGGTGTGGCTGAAAGAAGAAACATGACTCTGATTGAAGCAGCCAGAACTATGTTAAATGGTGCAGCTTTACCAAAGCAATTTTGGGGAGAAGCTGTTTACACTGCATGCTACACTCAAAATAGGTCAATCATTGTCAAGAGACATGGCAAAACTTCCTATGAAGTTTTCAGAAATAGAGCTCCAGATGTCAGATATTTCCATGTTTTTGGATGCCCTGTGTTCATTTATAACTACAGGGATAAACTTGGAAAATTTGATGAAAAGGCTGATGATGGTTTCTTCTTAGGATACTCTCCAACTGCCAAGGCCTTCAGAGTATTCAACACTAGAAGACAAGAAGTAGAAGAAAGCTTTCATGTCAGATTCAATGAAGATGATGACGTCATACAGAGATTAGGAACAGAGGGTGATGAAATAGATTTTAATAAAAACAGGTCTTTCCCAAGTGATGAATTTTCTGAACCAAGACCTCCCTGTCTTCACCATCATCTCTCTAACACCTTCACTCCTTATGTTCCTTCATTTGACCCTCTGTCAACTCACAACATTGAAGTTCCCTCTTCTCAGGGACTTAATGAAGAAGAACCACAACCTTCTTGTAGTCCTAGTTCCACATCAGCTGAAGATGACTCACCTATTCTTCAAATTCCTAAAGACTCTCCTGTTGATAATGAATTTGTACCCCTTGATATAGCTGAAGTTGACACATATACTGAGGTTATCTTTGAAGAGAGTCCTTCTACTCAGCAGGATGAAACTCAAATAGTGCTAGCTACTTCCACAACTGTCCCTGTCTATGATTCCCCAGCTCCCCAAACCAAATGGTCAAGAGATCAACACATTCTTCTTGTCAACATTATTGGGGAACCTAATGCAGGGGTTACTACTAGACAACGAATTCATGACTCAGAGTCAGCCTCAACTAACGAATGTCTTTTCGCTGAATTTCTCTCTCAAATTGAACCTAAGAGAGTAGCTGAAGCTCTTATGGAAGATGGGTGAGTAGCTGCTATGCAAGAAGAAATTAATCAGTTCAAAAGGAACAAGGTATGGACTCTAGTGCCAGCTCCACCTGGTAAGAACATCACAAGCACTAGATGGATTTATAGAAACAAGATGGATGAAATTAGAAACATCATCAAAAACAAAGCTAGGCTGGTTGCACATGGGTATACACAGACTGAAGGGATTGATTATGATGAAACTTTTGTACATGTGGCAAGACTTGAAGCTATCAGAATCTTCCTTGCTTATGCTGCATATATGAACTTCACTGTGTATCAGATGGATTTTAAGAGTGCCTTACTCAATGGAGATTTGGCTGAGGAAGTATATGTTGAACAACCTGAAGGATTCAAGAACAGCGAGTTTCCTAATCATGTGTACAGACTACACAAAGCCATGTATGGGCTGAAACAAGCTCCAAGAGCATGGTATGAAACTCTATCTAATTTTTTAACTGATAATAAACTTGTTAGGGGTTCCATTGATAAAACACTCTTTACCTTCAAGGATAAGAGTGATTTCATCATTGTGCAGATTTATGTGGATGATATCATCTTTGGGTCAACTAATGTTAATCTTAGTAAACGTTTTGCTAAATTGATGACCAAGAAATATGAGATGTGTATGATGGGTGAATTAACTTACTTTTTGGGTTATCAAATTAAAGAATGTCCTAAGGGAATTTCAATTTGTCAAGAAAAGTATGTTAAAGATTTACTTAAAAAATATGACTTAGCTAATTGTGCATCAGTGAAATGCCCCATGCTTCCACCCAACAACTTGGGTCCTGATGAGTCAGGGGTCTCTGTTAATGAGACTTTATATAGAGGCATGATTGGGTCACTGATGTATTTAACAACCAGTCGTCCTGATATCCAATTCTCCACATGTCTCTGTGCAAGGTACCAAGCTAACCCAAAAGAATCCCATCTAGTGACTGTTAAGAAAACTTCCAGGTATCTAAAGGGGACAACCTCACTAGGTCTATGGTATCCCAAAGAATCAGGATTTGATCTCAAGGCCTATTCAGATTAAGACTATGCTGGATGCTGCATTGACAAGAAAAGTACCTTAGGCAGTTGTCAAATCCTAGGAGGAAAGTTGGTTGGATGGAGTGCAAAGAAGAAAAACTCTGTGGCTATGTCATCAGCTGAAGCTGAATATGTTTCTGCTGCCAGCTGTTGTGCACATGTACTTTGGATGAAGATTCAATTAGCTGACTATGGGATTCTATATGACAAAGTGCCAATCTTCTGTGACAACACCAGCGCCATTGCCATCTCCAACAAACCTGTTCTTCACTCTCGAACCAAACACATTGATATCATGTATCATTTTATAAGGGATCATATAATGAAGGGAGATATTGAATTGCATTTCGTACCCACAAAGCTGCAACTAGCTGACATCTTTACCAAGCCTTTGGCTGAACCTTTGTTCAACAGGCTAGTTGCTGAGCTAGGCATGCTTAATATCTCCAAGTCTGTGGCTTGATATTTAATGTGTTCATTAATGTCTGTTTAAATATTAAATGTTTTTCACATGAAACTAGGTAGTTACTTTCCATGTAAATGCTAAAAACATTCCATATATTTAATTACTTCTTTTCCGAATAACGAGGAGACAGATCGTTTTAAAAGGTCAAGGGACCCACTTGTGTGCAGTCTTTTTCCCACTACGCAGTTAATGCGTTTGAATAACTGTTTCAATTTTTTGAATATAAATATTGTCTCAAGATCTTTCTCACCTACCACTATTCTCAGTTCTCACAAACTCATCTCTCTCTAAACTTTCTCTCTCTAAACCCTCTCACCATCTTCATCTTCATCAACCTCGAATCCATGGCGTTCCTAGTACCAAAGGCTTCCAATGTTACCTTCGAACTTAATGAAAGCATCCTTTCTTCTAACAACTCGATTGGATGGCTCAAGGCTCCAAACAACACCTACACAGATCTGGTCAATTTCATGAAGAATTGTGATGTTAGTGAAGCATTCACAAAATCCCCATCCATTTTCTACCAAGAATACCATAGGGAATTTTGGTATTCTGCCAAAGTCGTTGATGACACCATCACCTTTAACCTTTCTTGCAATGAACACCCTTTTGCCTTCTCTCTCAAAGACTTTTCCAATGTGGCTGGGCTAAGGCATGGCGATGAATGCTTGAAGGCTGTTGACAAAAAGGTTGTAAAGGATGCCCTTGCCACACTTAAACCCATATCTGATGTTAACCCAGCCCTTACTCCTGCTGAAGTCGTGGCAAAGTCTCCTCTGAAGATCATATACTTCTCCCCTATGTAGCGTATCCTCTTCACACACATAGTCAAATCCCTAGGTGGTATGCAGGGATCTCAAGACCAAATGGCGTTTAATCATCAAACCATTGCTTTTGGGCTGATATGGGGCATATATGTAGATGCTAGAAGTATTCTGTTTTCTAACCTTGTGGAAAAAATTAAGGGAACCAATCAAGTCAGAGAGAAAAATATTTGCTATGCTCGCTTTCTTTCTCTTCTCTTTGAAAGCCTGTTGGGTGACAACTACCACAACTCTGAACTCACAACCCTGAAGCCGTATCACATCACCGGAGCGATCTACAAAGGGATTGGACCTGAGGATGTACCAACTACTTCCCATATGTTGAACATTGCTAATAAACAACCTTCAGTTGTGAAGTCCTTGCTCCCTTCCTCTGAGAAGGTGAATACAGCTGGTGTGTCTGGCAAGTCAGCGTCCTTGACCTCTGGGCAACACACCACGTCGTCCAAGGCAACAACTGGCCAATAGCCAAAGAAGAAGAAAAAATTCTTCCCAAACCAAAACTGTTGCTAAGGCCAGGGTTAAAAAGACTGTGAACCTCTCATCCTCCTATGTTCTAGAGACTTCTGTGGACACAGAGACCTCAGCTGACAAACAACAGGAGTCTAGCGTCTCGATCTCAGCCGAGACAACAGAGAACCAGCCCAATTCCGCTGATATCACACAGGTAATCAGTCTTATCATTTTTAGAGGTCCACAAGCAGCCACTCTCAAATGTCTGTAGGTGAGAGTGGTGAAGTTAGGGTTATCCTCGACCCATAGGAGTCTTTGTATGCACTTAGAAATCTTTTAAGACTTTTGTACACCCTGTCTCTACATTAGGGAGTGATTCATTTGTGTTTATAAAGCACCCCGATGACCCTGCACCCTCTAGACAGTATTCAGGCAAACAACAACCTGAATACATATATGTCTCGACCTAGAGTAGCTGTACCTTACACAGCCTCTTGGTTCCTTTAGAAAAAGAATCCCAAAAGTTTTACTTTTAGGGGGAGCTGAATAATCATCCTCAGCTCTCCTAGGGATAGCGTTACAAGACGACCTTACCTTACATCTTTTTCACAATTAAAAGAATCCCAAAGGATTTATCCTTTCAGGGGGAGCTGAATCATCACCCTCAGCTTTCTTAGGGGCAGCGTAACAGGCGATCCTTAACTACATATGTTTCACAACTAAAAGAGTCCCAAAGGTTTCAACCTTTTGCGGGGGCTGAATAATCACACTCATCTTTCCAAGGGGCAGCGAATGGTGACCATTAACCTCATACTTTTCACTTTTAAAAGAATCCCAAGGATTTATCCTTTCGAGTGGCTGAATAATCATCCTCAGCCTCTCTAGGAAAGCGAATTGGCGACCATTCCCTTTATCTATTTCACTGTTACTAACTTAAACAACTTGCAGGCTGATGTTGTACAGCCAAATGTAGAATCTCTGGAGCAGCCATATGAAGGAGCTGATAAATTGATTTAGGATCAGCCAAATGAGGATGAGCCCATGCCTGATGTTGAAGAGGATGTGCTTGCCTTAATAGAAAGCTTCCCTGAACCTAAATCCATGCTCGGTGATGAGATTCTCCCCGAGGGGATGATTGAGGAGGAGGATGATGAAGAGGATGATGACCATCAGTCTCTGTCTCCTCCAAAGGATATCGATGTGTCCACACCAGTTATTGAAACCACTCCTCCTCCCAAGGAAGCTGTAGTGACTCCTACTTCTGCTACCTCTGTCATCACAGTGTTCCAAAGGCCTACATATGATCCGACAGCCAAATTTTTGTTGTTTGATCATCCTACACAGACCAACTTTGACATATTGCCAAGAGACGATGATTATGCACGACAAAGTCTGGACATCCATGACCTAAAGCCTGAACATCATGCCTCAGACATTGAACGCCTGTCAAGAAAGCTGGACATAATAAAATCTCAAATGCATTCCTACACTGTCAACTTTCCACAGATCATCATACAGGCGGTTGAGGATGATGTCACTGAACCCATTAAGGATGGCACAAGAAAAGGAGTGTCCCAAGGACTTAGCCATTTATCCACTCGTATCAAAGATGCCATAGCCACATAGGTCCCTGCACTATTCTCTGCTTATGAGTTGACTATGCATAGAGAATTTGAGGCTGTACGGTCCAGGCAAGTTCATCACACCAACTTCATAGTTGACCGTGTTCATCGCAACACAAATGGTAACTGCAACCAACTGTTGAAGATTGCCAGAGCTCCAAGAACCAGGCAAAGAGAAATGGCTGCCTCTGTTGAGAAGATTGCTAAATACATTCAGGCACGTTCATCCAAACATTTGAAAAGATAGGCTGAACGTGAGGGGGAGAAGGAAAATGTACTTAACCTTGAATCAGCTAAGCAAAGCTCAGGATCAGCTAACAACACTATCCCTTCACCCATCCCTCTCCAAGTCATCACTCTGATAATTGTACTTGATGACGATGATGAACTTAAGCGGGAGCAATAGACAAAAGATGGAGTTGATTCTGTGGGTTTCCTATATAAGATCCGGTGGTCTTGGTAGGTGGTGGTAAGTGGTGGCTACCATGGTGGAGAGAGATAGAAGGTTGTGTGTGTAAAGAGAAAGAAAAGAAAAGTTTGATAAATGAAAATGAGAAAAAAACCCCCCTCCTTGGAAGCCTTGGAGGGGTATACATAGTCACACACCACACCTAAACAATACAACGTTTCCTAGTCTAGTCTATGCGTGTGTGACTATGATAACTAATGAGAATTCTTAAATGTCGTCACATAAAGTGAATTTCCAACAATCTTCCCCCATGGGACGACGTGTAGAATTCCTTACAATATTTTTCCTAACAAGTACATAATGATTAAGAACAAAAGCTTCCATGAAGCGTCCAATGCTGATGAAGTCTTCTGAGGCCTTTGACTTCAAGTCTTCACTTCAGAGTGACTCATCTTCGTAGTAACTTGTGGTATAAATACTGTAACGGCACGAGCTAAGTAATCCATATACTTCTAGTTAAGGAGAAGCTTCTGAATTAACTTCCCCCTAATTCATGCCACATAAACTTGATGTAGAAGCTTTTGATAGCTTCCCCCTAAACCGACAATCCTCATAAGCAACTTCAAAGCTTTCAATAAAGCTTAGAATGATTAAGCGCACAACGGAATTTAACAAGCAAACCCTATCATATAACATGATAATGTTGCTATGAGGGATTGAAAGTTTGGGGCACACCAAGTAGATCAACAACTTCTCTTCTCACGCTTGAATAATTCTTCTGAATTTTTCTTCCCCCTGAGAGTTCAAGTTATGCATACTAGAAAGAATCAAGACATTTCTTCCCCCAGGTAGTTGAAGAAAGTAAACCAATCCCAAGTATGAAGCTCAAATACTAAAGTAGACACTTTATCCCATTCATGAAGTTGACATCGTAACACCAGAGTCAATTAAGTCCCGAAAATGTACCTATCTTCTTCCGGAGATGCACCAGAGTCAACTAAGTCCCGGGAATGCATATCTCTCCATATAGGATAATGATGATGAATAATTACAACATCAAAACAATTAAACATCGAATTAGTAGTGTATCGTTTAGAGATTGATAACGCCACGAGTTAAAACACTGATTTTCTATACGGCTATGACAATTGTCTTCCCGGAATGTCTTCAAATCAAAAGAAGGTATGAAGTTCATCACGTGTACTCGTTATGCGTTTAATGTGTCTTCTTCTCCCCCCCCCCTTGATGGTTTCGAAACCTCAGAACCAGCAATAAATCGTACGCACATGTACCTGAAATCTCGTGAGAATGATAAATAAGCAGAATTATATATTTTGTGAAAATTAGCTGCTGATCGAAAATCTCTACTCATAAACTCTCCATGGCAATATTTACCAACCCCCTTGTCAGCAATTTGAAGTGACCAATGATAGAATGAACCAGATACATCAAACATGAAACTAAATAAAAATCCTTCGATCTTGTGACTTAAGCTTGCACAATTGTTGAATGAGGAACGGTGGAGAAATCTCTAAGTACCCAATACATTACTGAAGAAGTATACAAGTACAACGCCTCTTGAAATTATCCATGTCGACTATGCACGTGACACGGAGTACAATAATGTAACTCATTAATGTGATAGTTATCCGAGTCATCAACCAACCACCCCGAACCCGGAAACTAGATAAATAAGTCTTCATTCTAAGATTAAGCACGAGCATGTTATCTTCAAAGATAAAATGAGTTCACGCCTTCGAAAAAATCTGTCTTCAACTCCAAATTATTAATACCCGATCAAACAAATCCGTAGCCACTAAAAATTTTATCCATTTTTCTTGGTCTCATCAAATAAATCTTGTTACTTTGTCTTGTCACTTGATCACTTTGTCACGTCATTTTGTCACTTTTAAAATCGTTAATCAAAATATTTAACATTTATCATATGAAAAGAAATGATAAATAAAATTTTGATATAACATTTTTTTTCAAACAACATGCAATTTGTTTTCATAAACTGAAATTGATGCCCAGTTCGTCTTAACACGCGGCCCAATCCCAACCCGGTTTAAGCAACACAAGGTCATGGGATATAAATAAGCCACCAAACCCTAATCAGACGCACATAACCTTAACCTAATCACTTTAACTCATCTGCCCCCATCTATACTTTCTCCCACCAAACTCAAACAGCCACATCGTATCCTCCGTCCCCATCTCATCTTAATCTATACCAACTGATCAAGACAAACATCCTCAGATCAAACTCAAACACAATCCCTATTGATCCAACCAAGACAAAGTCATTCGATCTAACCAACACTCAAAACTTCTAAACCCACCAAACTATCTCTACTTGATCGAGCCAAAAAACTCAGACCCCTAGAAAGATCAGTTTTGACATGAAGATCCCTAAAAGGGGTCTCGGGTAGGTATAAATATGATGGTTCCATGTTGGTTTTTGTTTAAAGAATCGAAACAAGAAAAAGATTTAACAAAATTGTTACAATCTCTTTCTTTTTACTTCGAATATAAAAAGTCTATGATGATGTTCATTTCGTGGTTACAGATCTTTAAAGATCTCAACATGCACGTGTAACACGAAATAAATATGAGATTGTTTTGATATCTGTTATGATTCGAGTCTAGATACGATGGGGATTAGGTGACGATGGGATCGGTTAGTTTTGGTGTTGATTGGGAGTAATAAGGTTGGAGTAAAGATTGGTGAAGTCTTGGTTCTAGTTAAGTCTTTTAAGGTCTCGACAAGTTTTAAACAAGAAATTCTTTTTTTGTTAAATAGTCATAATGTTTTTCTTTTAAACAGCATCACAATGTCAAAAAAATGAGGCCATCGCAGTCTATTTTTAAAACCCATCGCAAGTAAAAAATAAGCCATCACAGTCTAAAGTACTTCTATAGCAACACGAATCATCGCAGCGAGTCATCGCAGTGAGTCATCGTAGCGATTCATCGCAGCGAGTCATCGCAACGAGTCATCGTATCCATCCATCGCAATCAATGCGATCTTATCCAAACGTTGTCCTTTTTCCGTTTTTCCAGGAACTAAGATTTCTAGGTCTGATTTTTCTGGCAAATCTGGGTTTCTGGGGGCAAGATCTTCATCATCAGGACAATAAAGAAACCCATAAAAACTTGAAACCAAAAACCAATGCAATGGGACACAAACCCATGTGTCTGATGAGTACAAAAGGATATGAGTGACAAACCCATGAACTGTTTAAGACACAAAAATGAAACCGTAAGGATTGATGATACATGATATTAAAACGAGAGACCAGATGAGACAAAATGATAATAGCATATATGACAAATGATAACCCATGACAAGAAAACGGTGACAAAAAAAAGTTATATTAGATTCGGACCAGAAAAAAATTTTGTCCACCAAAATCAATGACAAAAAACACGACGATCCAAGGATTGAACCGAGGCTCTGATACCAATTGTGGGTTTGCTATATAAGATCCGGTGGTCTTGGTGGGCGGTGGTAAGTGGTGGCTGCCATGGTGGAGAGAGAGATAGAGGATTGTGTGTGTAAAGAAAAGAAAAGAAAAGTTTGATAAATGAAAATGAGAAAACAAACAACAACCCCTCCTTGGAAGCCTTGGAGGGGTATATATAGTCACACACCACACTTAAACTATACAACGTTTCCTAGTCTAGTCTATGCATGTGTGACTATGATAACTAATGGGAATTCTTAAATGTCGTCACATAAAGTGAATTTCCAACAGATTCATCAAAGTCCCTGACTCTGGTTAACACCAGCGAGGCCGTGGATGATGGTGAACCAACTGCTAAGAAACTTAAGTTACTGTTATCTCCTTACCCAAAGCTGTACAAAACCAAGCTCATATGGCTTTCCTCAAACAAGCTGAAGAGCTGAAGAACACAAGTGTGTTATCCTCTATCTCAAAGAAAGGAAAGGAAATAGCTGTGGTAGACTCAGACGCCAAGCTAAAGAAAATAGCTGCGATGCTAGAGACAGGAGGATCAACTACTGAACTATCCCAATTCACAACCTTTAAAGAAACAAATGAGAACCCTCTCACAGCTGAAGAAGTTGAGAAACAGGCTATTGAATTCAAAAGGTTAAATGAAATCAAGAAAGCCAAGGAGCTTAATGAGGCAACTCTGAGAAAAATGACTCCACAACAAAGGGAGGAGCAAAGACAAAGGTTGAAAGAAATGGAAGTCAAACGCACAGAGGCACTGAAAAAGGTAAAAGCTGACTATGATGCCTGCGTTAACAACAGGTTTGCACCTGGAAAAATCACCAAGTTCAAATATACTATTCATAAGTCTACACATACACCACATATGGTTTTGTGGAGAGATAATCAACAGGCCAATATGGATCTCTTTGAAGACATTAAGTTAAAGAAACTTGGCTTGTTTGAATGGTTTGAACTTGAGGCTTTAGTTGCGAAGAAGACTGGACAGACAAATTTTACACTTCTTAAGACTCTCAAAGCTAAGTTTAATTGGGTTAAAGAAACTACAGCCAAGCTCAAGGTAGATCCCCCACCACAGCTGTTTGAACAAGATCTTCCAATGTCTGGAAAGAAAAGAAGAAGGATGACTCAATTTATTAAGGAAACCTTTGTAACTGATGATGTTCAAGTGGATGGAATGCACAGGGATTTGGTTTTACCAAATGTGATTGTAGGCCCTATTGATGGTCAGACATATACTGAGCCTGAGAGAGGTATGGCCTTCATAAACAGGGGATGTCAATATGTGTTCCAAAGGGAAGATGAGCTGGGATTAGCATCAACTATTCAGCTTCTTTGTCTTAAAAATGCACTTAAAATCAACACAGATTATTCCAAGGTATTTGCACAAGCTTTTCAGGCCGAATTAGATGCCAGGATAGACTTAGCTGAAGCTGAAGAAAGAATCAAGAATGATGATTATTGAAGTGTTTCACCACTGAACTTTACTTTCATATTTTGTTACACTTATGTTTTGTACTTGTAATTTCTTTTAAGTCATAATAAAATCATGAGGTATGTTTGTTAAGATCTGTTATGAGTAAGAAGAAGCTGTCATCTCACTTACTGTAACTTATGTAGATCTAGCTGTATTTATGTTTAAATAGGGGGAGATTGTTGGGAATCTAAGTTTATTAGATTCCCTGTATCATAGATTTAAACACAAATCAAGCTGTTTGATATTAACTTGCCTGTGCCTAGGAGGCAGGCAAGTATCGCAAGACTCACAGAGATCTAAGTCTTTGTGAGCAACCTCATAGGAGTCCATGTCAGAGACATTGTCAAGGAAGTCGAAGATTACTTGAAGACATACTCATTGGCTGTGATGGATAACATCCAAGTTGTACCAGGGACTCTGAGGGGTTGAGTGTTAACAGGGGTGACAATACCCTGTTAACACTCAATACACTTTGGACATACCTTAGTGTGTACGAGACTATGAAGAAAAAAGAAAACTGTGTCAGCTCTGTTTCCCTAAAGCATTATGGCAGACTACCAAGAATAGAAGAGCATCTTGTGACAGATGTCTGACAAGTGTCTGTTTAGTGTAGTCACCATCAACCAGTACTTGGAGTCAACCTCGTACCACTATAAATAGGTTATGTAGCCTAGATTAAATGTAAATACTTTGACTCATTTCACGCATTAACTCTTAGAACTTGTTGAACCAAACAGCTGTGACTGTGTTCATAAGTTAGGTTTAGTTTGTCTAAAGTGTGCACAACACATTGTCATCAAACGGTGTTATCCATAACACTTGTAATTCTTTATTATACAATAATAAGTATTACGTTTGAAAAGTAATTAAGCGTGTTGATTGATTTAGTTTATTGTTTCAAGCTTGGATTAGGGACTTTCAGGACTTAACCCTAAATATTAATCTTTTTTCATATTAAGTTTTTGAGTAACATGTAAACAGACACATGTATAGTAGTCAATGTTTTCAAACCTCGTTCGTTCCGGTCGGGTTAACCGGTCGATCCAGTTCCGGTCGAAAAATGAATCATATTGAACCGAGTTTTATATTTTTGAAACCCGGCTAACCCGTCGGGTTTGAGGTACCCCGGGTCAATCCGGTTCTCAAGACTCGACCGGGTTTCGAGATTTTTTGCTTTTAAAAAAAAAACGTGTAAACTTTGCGTATTTGTGACGTAATTTTATTTTTACGTATTATATTTGTTGGTAAATAGTTTACATGTTTAATATATACGAAAGATTTTATGATTTTTTATATAATTTTTGTTAATTATTGAGGATATAAATTTTTAAAATCGAGTTGACATGGGTTAACTCGGACTTGGTGAAAAAATAATTGTTGTTTCTAATAATGATGCCTATGTGTTTAACGATTTAATTGGTTGGTTTGAATAAAAGATTAGCAAAAATTTAGAAAGAAACTATATACAATACACATGTATAAATGATTTATACATTAGACATTTAAGCATGTCTCTTAGTTAATTTTTTAATCAGTGTGACAATCACTATGGGTCTTATATGCATTCTTTTACCAATGTCATGTAGTGTTTTTTTATTACCATATTTTTTGTGAAGTTTTGTATAAATGTTGTAACATTATATTTTACTGTTGATAGTATAAAAAATAATTTGGGTGAGATTTGAGTCAATTTATTTGACCCGTTTATTAAACGAGTTAAGTTCAGATTACAAATAAATTAAAATGATCGACTCGTCAATTGATTAAGATTTTTTTAAAATTACATTTCGACCCATAAATAGAAAAAAGACATATCACTTATTAACTTGACAACCTAAATCATCATCTCCTTGAGAAACGCATGGTGATAAGTTTAGCTTTCTCCAAAATCTATCAATCACTTCAAGTGGTATGGGATTACCATTATTCATAAAAACTCGTTGTTAATGTGAACATGGCAGCCCATTACTTGTTCGTAATTGACATCCACAAATTTCATAACCTATACCATCTATAGAACACTCATACTCTTCTAAGAGTACATCAAGTGCGTGAAGTGACGGCTATTCAGAAGAGTGGGAAATTATATCTATGTCGAATGAAAATTTTGCTATGCTCAAGACATAGAATGAATAGCGGTCTCTTGGGAGTTAACAACTTCATGAATATATGACACCGCAGTCAACAAATCTGACTGTGTAGAATCCAAGTATAGCGTTAACTTGACATGTTGACCTTCAACTCTATTGGTTCTTTGATTGCCATAATGAAGAAATTTATTAATGCAAAAGGCATCAAACATTTCTTTATATTTTGTTAACCAATATGTATTTAAATAAACCATAACACTTGAAAAATATCATGAAATTCGATTTAATATTATGATAATAAAATACCTATAAAACTCTACTTGGCTATATAACATATAAATAATACCTGAAAAGCGCAATACGATCTCTTGAAGTTGTTCCAGAATTAGATGATATGCTTCTTCAGTGTGAAAATTAATTAGTGTATTCCACGATATACTAAAAAGCAATGTTGCAAAAATCGTGAATCACTAGCCGGTCGGTCGACCATCTTGTAGCTTGTAATCGTTCTAGGCGGGATTAATCGGTGATTAATCGGATTGGAATTTTTTTGCAAATTTTTGGTATTTCGGGCAAGTTTTGAGTATTTCTAACGAGTTTTAGGTATTTTTTGCAATGTTCTTCTTAAAGTACAACTCATCATATATATAAATAGTTAATATAAGTGATAAACATATGTTTACAGTGGGTTTTCGGAATTTCCGACAAAAAATGCAGGTTTTTGGCAAGTTTGACCTCCCTTGACCATCGTTGACCACAACTGACCGCCGTTAATCGCCTTTTCATTAATCGGCATGGTAGAAGGCCTTGTAGTGATTAATCGGCCTTGTAGACCTTATTTTGCAACACTACTAAAAAGATACCATGTTTTATTATGCTTTATCATTTTTTTCAATTTCACATAACACTTCTATTAATGTGTCATCTACATAGTAACCCTTTAGTATTTGGAAATGCATTGTCGTACGCTTTTATGAGGGGTAACTCTCTGTCTGTAACAATAACATGCGAAATCATATATCCATGCATTACAGATTTTAGACACTCCATTGCCCACTCGTAGTTTATCTCTTTTTCCTTCTGCATGAACACAAATGCTATACAAAAGGTTTGATTTGTTGGAGTTACACCAACTATCTCTAGAAGAGGCATCGAGTACCTGACTATATTGCATTTCGCTTCCATCAACAACATGTTTGAAAATGCATGCCATATATTAAATAATGTTGGATGCGCAAAAAATAAATCTTCTAGCTCGTTTAATGATTTATGATGTTTAGTATAACAAATATAAATTTTTTTATGTATACACGAGTTCTTGGCTTCTTGCATTGGTGTTTTTCCATATTTTTTTCCTAGATGAAATTTTTGGGATGCGTTGTATGTAGTTTTTAAAGTAGACATATTTTGAGGATTTTGTTTTTTAAACTAGATAAGATGTTTCGTGGCTTCACATTTTTTTCTAACAAATTATTCACTAACTGAGACTCACTTTCAGACAATCTTCGTGCATATGTATGACCTTCTAGATGTAATGCAGGTTCATGATTATGTTTCTCACATATGAAACTTAACGACCAACAATCGTCATGCAAATATTTTCCTTCCAAACCAAAAGGACAATCATATTGTTTTGTGCCAGTATTTCTAGTTGAGGTTTTTTACTAGCGTATTTACCACCAATATCACAATGAAAATAAACATTTGAATTGACTTTGGATCTTTTAATCACAATAACATAATCAATTGAAAGGCTCGTTTCTTTCACTCGATCTATTAAAACTTGACGAGAATTAAACGCATGAAAATGAACTTTTAAATTGTTTTAATGCTTTGAAATTTTTAATAGTAACCTATAAAATATACTAGTAAAAATGTGTACGTGCTTACCGTGTCTGTTTTAAATTCTGATTTGTTCGATGAGAAGTGGTTACTTTCATTACCGATTTTATTTTCTTCATGTTGAAATAACCCGCTTTCATTCTTGACTTCGTTTCCATCATGTTGAAAAAATCTGTGAAATACTCCGACCAACTCATTATTATTTAGCCAAGTTTTTTCTTGTTATTTATATATGATTCAACTTGAAAATTCTATACTACAAGTACATATTTATACCACATTGTATAACGAAAAAACTAATGATTGAAATA